>ML058468.1:3896910-6856916 GCA_003013855.2 Liriodendron chinense
TGTGCCATACCAAGTGGGAACCAGGTTCTTCAATGTAGCTGTCATGTGGGACCTGCATTCTATCAAAACCCAGGACGCTGCTATAAAATGGCCAGTAAGTTGGACTGACATGTCCCGTCTTGAGTTGAGTCGTGACTCGGCCAAATTGGGGTTGGATTGTCCGACTCAGCTGAGTCATGGTGATCTGTGGTGTTGAACCGGACCGAGTCCAATTGGGTCAGCCAGGTTCTGCTTGTCCTGAACCGAAGTTGCAGCCCTAAACCAGCTTGCCTGGTTTTCCTGACCAGTGACTCAGCCACCTAGCCAGGTTGATCAGGGCGGATTCTACAGGTTAGTCATGGACAAAACATCACAGACAAAACATCATTAGGTGAAGGCCCGAATCCACCGAGGTTGGTGGGACTCCTGACTGTAAGGCCCATTGTGATGTATTTGACTACATCTATGCCGTCCATCCATATTGAAAGCTCGTTTTTAGGGCATGATCCAAAAAATGAAGCAGTTCCAAATCCCTGATGAACCATAGTACAGGAAACAGTGGTGATTGATCATTAAAAACTCCTGGTGAGCCACAAAAGCTTTGGACCAAGATGATATTTGTGTGGTCTTTTCACCTAGGTGTTTGTGACCTTATCAAAAGGTAGGATGGCAAATAAACATTCTGGTGGAATCCATGAAGTTTTTAATGGTGGGGATTCAATCGTGACTGTTTCCTGTGGTGTGGTCCACCTTAGATTTGAGTCAGCTTCATTTTGGGGATCATGCCCTAATGATCTTTCAAAATGGTTAGATGGTGTGGGTTTAAGGCACATACATCACTGTAAGCCCCACGGTAATAGGTCCCACCCACCTGGGTGAATTGGGGTCTCAACCTAATCCGCTCACATATTTTACTTCCAAAAAGCTGTCGCTGTGGAGCACGCCACAGGAAAACAGTGGTGATTGAACGCCCACCGTTAAAATCTTCCTAGGACACACTGTAATGTTTATTTGCCATCCAACTGAATGATTTAGTCACATGGACCTTGATGAAGGGAAAACAGAAATGTCAGCTTCATCCAAAACTTTTGTGGTCCTGGAGAAGTTTTTAATGGTGGGCATTCAATCACCACTGTTTTCAGTGGTATGGTTTACATGAGATTTACTATCTGTCTCATTTTTTGACTCATGCCCTGAAATAATCTGAAAAAAATAATAGATTGTGAATAAAGCAAATACATCATAGTGGGGCCCATAGAGCACCCTATTGTAGCTACTGCCTACTGATAATCCGCATCCAGGATTGTTACAGGTAATAGCGGTTGTGATTGCTTTGAGGAGGATCCGTAGTGCAGTGACCACGTGGGAGGAGCCTGGGTATGCTAAGGGCTCTTAACAGCTCTTAGGTAAATGGACCCACATACAGGACCCACCAGGATTAAAAAATTGCCCTAAAAATAGAAAAGCTTGGGCAGCCAGGACTTTGCATTGTTTGAGTCGTTTGATGTGTTGTACATGTATGGAAAGATTTTGTGACCTTTATTGTATGGATAGAATGAAAAGAGAAAACGTGCGCCAGTGTGGCACAAATGTGTAAGACAGCGGCCAACCATTTGGTGGGGCCAGACATGAGCACGACTTGGCCCATAAATCAGGCCAATTTAGGTAAAAATGGATGGTTATTGACGTTGAAAGAAGGATATCTCTTCAACTGAACACACAACAACATAAAAATCGAAAGAAAACAAATAAAAATGCCAACTAGAACATAGATTCTTTTTTTTCTTCTTCTTTTTACACACATACCCACACACCACGATGGGTACTTGAACCCATGACCTTAGTGTTGAAACTCTTGTGAGCCATTTCAATATGTTCAAGGATTTACACCAATCTAATATGCTCAAGGTAAAAGACAAAGCAATTCTCTCTCTCTCTCTCTCTCTCTCTCTCTCTCTCTCTCTATAGAATATATATTACCATAGACAAACTAAAGTTTATGTAAAACTCTTATGCGAAATTATAAAAGTACCCTAGGCCAAGGTTTATGCCCGGTACCCCAAGTAAAAGGGCACTGCCCTTGTGACTCCAACAAACACCGTGCAAAACTCAACCTGTGAAAGTGCTGGTTACATGAACAATTACATCTCTAATGACCAGGCTCCACATATCCTTGTAATTAAATTATCAAAATGTATTTTCTCTCGATCAACAACTGAGTGGACCAGCTTGGATTTGGCACAGGGCGTTTTCAAATTGAACCCCACCTGGTGCATCATACACGTGCCTCGTTTTTTAATTTTTTATTTTTAAATGTTGGGCCAATCGATCCTTCGACCTTCATTTGGTACGATTAGCTGATTACCGGTTTTAACAGCGACCATGTGCCACATGTGCCACGATGAGCCTTTTCTCTCTCCTCAAGCAACCTCCTCAGCCAAAGAAGACAAAAACAAAAAAACAAAAAAAAAAAACAAAGTTTTAATGTGGTTATTCGAAGTGAACCATCTGTCAATGTTGAAGGGACAACTCTTATGGCCCACCTAGGCATCCAACGGGCCTGAAATTTCACTAAGAGCCAGTATCTTGTGATGGCTGAGTATGGTGAACAGTTTAGATTTTGAGCTAGTGGCATGCATTTTAGGAAAAGGCTTAGGTTGTGTTTGGATGCCACCAATTTTACATTTTTTGTATAAATCTATAGCGGACCTTCATTTGTCGGGAAAGCTTGGCCCACCCCATTTAGCTAGGTGGAGGCATTGATTGACCGCCTCTAACACGTACTCATACGTACCATCGTTTGAAAATCAAAACCATTCATTAAACTCGTCTAAAAAAATAAAAACACCTCAAAAACATTTCAGGCTGGTTGGATACCTAGGTGGGCCACAATCTTACGTTCATCCCAACATTTTGTTTGTTTTTTATTGTCAGCACAGCCATCCAGCGGGAAAATGCGTTAAAGCGGCACCCAAACAGTTCCTTATTTTTCATGGAACTTTGTTGGCTGTTGTTCTATGATGGCATATGCCGGAGTTTAGCCCAAAGGCATTGCTCATGATGGCCACCAATCGGACTACGGATCTTCTTATCTACAGTGGGGCCCACCGTTGCAAGCATGCCACGTGTACGGTGGATGTTGCCAACACCACCTTGTGTATGGGAGAAAACAAAGCATTTAAATGAATGGAAGCAAACCATCTACATAAACTAACAATCCACATTCTCATAAGTTCAACTTCAACTAAGCAAACGATCTACAATGTAGGCTGTGTTTGGATGCACTATTGAATTAAATTGCAATAACTAATTCAATTGAGCTGAGAAATAACCAAATTGTAATTACCTTTGTGTGAGGGACCAAACTCCAGACTCCAAATTACATTTCTGTTTGCAATCAAGTTGGACTTGCAATTCGAGGACTGATTCATCTCGATTGAATTGAATGTGATTGTAATTCAATTCAATTGCGCATCCAAACATGCCCACATTAGTAGTTCATGTTCCGAAAACGAAAACATGGGCACAAACATCGAATCAGGAAGGTACCGATACTAACGACACATCCGAAAAGCCCCGCGGACTTTTCAGTTGAAGCCACTGGCATGACCGGCACGCCGTAAACGGGCCGCGGGGCGAAATACTGCTGATAAGAGGCGGTAACAGGTTGAACAGGTGGAGCATACAATGGTGTGATCTCCGATGCGATCGCATCCGACGGTTGAAACACAGCTTGCTGATCAGATGTAAATGACCCATATATCGGAATGGACGCTGGAGCGGCTTCTTGGGGCTGATCGATGTCGATCCATGGCGGTAGAGGTGGGGCGGTGGGCCGCACCTTGGCTGAGCAAGAACAGCAATGGGAAGTTGGAGGTGGTTGGGGAAGACTGTAGTACTTCTTCTTCTTCTTCTTCCTATGCCAGATCTTCAGTTTCTTGAAAGCTTTGATCATTTGGGTGTTGGTGGTTTGACGGGGCTGGAGTGATGAACGGTGTGGATGCAATGAGAGTAGCTGTATTTGAAAACAAGGCTCGGCAAAGGCAGGGAGTGTAGAATGGGAAATGAAATGGCATCTCTGTTGTAGGATTCAAGTAGACCTTTTGAAAATTGAGGAATTTGATGGCTACTCGCGCGAGTAGGATAGAATCATTCCCTGTAGCACGTGTGCGAGATCTGACTATTTATCGGCTCCCACTGTGTATTTTCCCCATCCTTTACTTTGAGACGTGTTTGGCTCACATGATAGTGGATTTAGATGATTTTTAGGCCAGGAAAAATAATGAATGGATCAGATATCTCACGCGTGCCATGCTGGCACTTGTGCCTCGTAAAATTCTACTCGCGAGTAGCCTCAGATGGGCTCTTTAAAATGTGGACTTTACACACATGACCGTTGCCTTTACACGCTCTCCTTCCGAATATTTCGTTCTCAGATTGTCTTGCGGTGGGTAGCTTTTGCCTTTCGATAGTAGTACGGAGATTCGCGCGTGTGGAGATTGAATAGTGCATATCATCATCTTTGCCATTTTGGCACACGTGTCAGAGATCTGGTGCATTGATTAGGTGGGGAAAGAAGTAATATGTAGTTTCCAATAAATGTTTTTGTTCAACGGATTGCCTATGCTTTTATAGAAATGAACGGTTAGAAATAAAATCACCACCGAGCTTTATTCATTGCACACCAGTGGACCACTTGATGAATGATCTAGACAGTAATTTTTTAAAGTATATAACACTTTGGGCCACACCTGGTACATGGAACGGATCTCGTAGATTTTTGTTATGTTGGCAAGCTTTCTAGGGTTAATGCCTCCCCGCGCGAATTCTTTTAGCAACTCCGTTTCTTTTTTGAATTCCTACCGTTGCTTTACGTCCTGATTTTACGGACGCGGACTGCGTACTGGCACTGCCAGTGGCTACTGGACGGTGCTCTTTGGGCCCCACATATGTGGATCCATTTTGGATCATTATTTTATGGCAGTAGCCAAAACATGAGGCAGATCAAATATCAGGTGAACCACATCACAGTACCGATGGAACGCCCACCGTTGAAAAACTTCTCGGGACCCACTGTAACGTTTATTTTCAATCCAACCTGTTGATTAGGTCACACAGACATGGTTGAAGGGAAAACAAAAATATCAGCTTGATCCAAAACAACTGTGGTCCCCAAATTTTTTTTAATGGTGGCCGTTCAGTCACCACTGTTTCTTGTGGTATGGTCCATCTAAGATTTGGACCTGCCTCGTATTTTGGCTCATACCCCAAAATGAGCTGGAAAAATAGATGGACGGTATGGATAAAATACATACATCATGGTGGGGCTCACAGTGGCTACTGGCCGTGTCAGTCTCCAATCCGGGAGCGGATTAGGTGAGACCCGGGCCTCACCCAAGACGGTGCGGCCCTAACCGTGGGGCCCACCTTGATGTATGTATTATGTATCAACGCCGTCCATCCATTTTTCCAGATCTGTTTAGGTCATTATACCAAAAATGAAGTAGATACACTCATCAGGTGGACCATAACATAGGAAACAGTGATGATTGACCATTAATGGGCCACAGAAGTTTTGGATGAAGCTGATATTTGTTTTTTCCCTTCATCCAGGCTCATGTGACCTTATCAACAGATTGGATGGTAAACAAATACTAAGGAAAGATGAAGTTGCGTCCTAAGAAGTTTTTAATGGTAGAATGGTCAATGACCACTGTTTCTTATGGTATGGTCCACCTGATAATTTCATCTGCTTAATTTTTTGGGATAATGCTCTAAGATGGTCTGTAAAAACGGATTGACGGAGTGGATACATAATACATACATCAAGGTGGGCCCCACGGTAACCCCAGGGTAAGGGCCGCGTCTTAGGTGAGCCCGGGGTCTCACCTGATCTGCTCTCCTCCAATCCACGTCTTGATTTCCCGCAGATGCTGATTGGGTCATGCGGTCCCAGCAGTCGCTCTGTGAGGCCCACTTTGATGTATTTGTTTTATCCATACCGTTCATCCATTTTTCAATATCGTTTTAGGGCATAGACCAGAAACGGAGAGAGATCCAAGGGCTCAAGTGTACCACACCACAGGAAGCAGTGGTGATAATGACGCCCACCATTGAAATCTTCCTAGGACCCAATGGATGAAGGGAAAACGCAAATATCAGCATGATCAAAACTTCTACGGCTGCCAAGAAGTTTTTAATGGTGGGTGTTCAATCCCCATTGAGTGGTCCACTTGAGCCTTGGATATTTTGGGCTCGGACCCTAAAATGATCTAGCAAAATGAATGGACGGCGTGGATAAAACACATACACAGCAGCTGCAATGCACTACTCTCAACCAGTGGCAGCATGTAGGGCCTGGACCATTCCCTTGGTGATCTCACTGCACAAATCTTCATGTAAACCATGGAATAAGATCAATGGCTGTCAACGGCTGGGGCTGTGCCATGATGGTTTAAAACGGCACTAGATTGGTCCGGCTGAGCCCAAGCCCGGTTGCGGCCTGGCCCTCGAACCTAGTATTCCAGCCCAAGATCAGTCCAAAGCGGGCCAGACTGTCTGATCGACGGATCTGGCCCGTTCATCTGATGGGCCATACCTGAAAATACTTATGTCAAGTATCCCTAACCACTTGATGAAAGATCGGTTGTCCGTTCACCCCGGGCCTCAACCTTTTTAGCGTCCATTTTCCATGCTTAGACCACCTCGATTCTCTGATATTTTTTTGCCATCATGAGCCACAGAAGGCCCACCAGATGAGCGGTCCCGATTAAGCATGTACCAGATGAATAGAGTGCTTAGGTGGGGCCCATGTTTCAAGAATCTCAGCTGTTGATCTAGTTTCACATCATGAGATCGAAAGAAGCCCCTGAATCTCCATTATCTGGTAATCTGATAGGACAACTCAGCCCACAAAAGTGAAATTTGGCATATGTGGGCCCATCTTTTGGTGATCTGAGAGTTCGTAGGTGGGGCCATGATGGATGGGAGAAGTAGTAATTGTCCATTTCATGCCACGAATCGGATGGCTGAAATCATATAATAAGGTAGATATTTGGCACGACCCATCCCATTTTAGGGGCTGCTGGTGCTTAGATCACAGAAAGTGGGCCTACTGTATGGACCATATCTGGGTGAACGTAGGGCTGTTAGCGGATCGAATACGGGCCGGATCAGATTCGATTAAGGATATATTCGACCCAAATCCGATTCTGATCACAAGTATATGATCCGAACCACGACCCGTTTAAACATTTCAAAACCCGTTTCCAATCCGAATATGATCTGACCTGGTATTTGAATATGATACAACCCAACGACTGTAGAAAACAGGAGGGAACATGAGAGGTCATCGGCGACCGACCATCCAGATTCCAAAGAAGGAAGAGAGAGAGAGAGAGAGAGAGAGAGAGAGAGAGATGCTTTGTTCACCTATGAGAGGACCGACGAGCAACGGCGTGCTGCGAGACGGCGAGACAGCGGGACGGGAGCAGAGAGACGAAGAGGCAAGGAGAGCAGAGAAGGCGTGGTGGTGCGTGGAGAGCAGAAAGGCGAGGAGGCGAGGAGGCGCGTGAAGAGCAAAGAGCAGACGGAGACGGGCTGGGTTTTTTTCTTAGCATTAGGTTTTTTTTTTTCTTTTTTTCTTTTATACCTTCTTAATTGGGTCGTTAACGGGCCGGATCAATGTTGATCCGAATCCGACCTGAATATTAAACGGATCGAAATTGGCTATCCGAATTTGACTCGATGATCCGATTATTGATCTGAATTCAATTAAATCGGAGCAGATTTGGATTGGATACGGATCATGATCCATGCTGTTGACAGCCCTAGATGAACGAAAAGACCCCATGCTTTGATGGGCGTTGAGTGGGGATAGGTCGAGGGGAAGCAGGGAGCTACTTAAGAGCATGCTACATAGAAAGAAAGAGAAAAAGGAATGATAGGTGACCCAACTGTGGAACAATTCAACAGAGAAACCTGGAGTGGGATGTGGCAAGAGGGATGAAAATGGTTTATAAAGTTGTCACTGGTTAAAATCTTAAAATTTATAGTATGCTCGATACCGTAGATACAAAATAACCCAGAGAATTGGATCTGAATGACTTCGTTTGATCTACGTCTACAAATTCCAAGAAAGGGACTTGATTACGAGAGAGAAAGGAAGATACCAGGTACACTTTCTCTATCCATATAAATGCATAGTCTTTACTTTATGAAATTTTAGGTTATTAAAAACTAACTAAGAAAATAAAGCATAACTACAATTGAGGATACTGTGAGAAAAAAAAATGTAGTGACACGGTAAGCAAAAATAGAGAAAATAATAAATAAGTTACTTGAATTAAGCAAAAGCCTAGAGATGTGAGTAGAAGGGAAATAACATTTAATCGCCACTGTTTCCTGTAGCGTGGCCTACGTGAGATTTGGATCTGCCTCATTTTAGTAATGATAACCTGAAATGATCTGGGAAAGTGGATGGACGGAGTGGATAAAACACATACATTATGGTGGGGCCTACAGAGCACCGTCTAGTAGCTACCGGCTACTGACAGCGTCAATAGGCAGTGCATGTCCATCAGGCCCAGCCCAGGCTCGGCAGAGATGGGCCCAATCAGGGCCCAGCCCGTTGACGATAGATATGAGGCGTTTTGTGCTTCTTGGAGTCTGAGAGAGGAGTGAGAATGGAAAGAGGAGAGGAAGAAGGGGCGGCCCCAAACCCTACGGTTGGTGCTCGGCATATAAAGAAAAGGGCTCTCAGAAACAAAGCCCTCTCCATATCTTTCAATGACAAAGATCTCAGGTATGTCTGTATGCATACATGATCTCTCTCTCTCTCTCTCTACTGTTCTCGTTTTTCTCATTTGAAGCCCTAGGTTTTAGGGATAGGCTCCTGTGTTTGCTTTGCACCATTTGGAAAATGGTGGAGATGCTCCAACCGTACACGTGGCTTAGTTGTACGGCAATCCACACCGCCCAAATCGCCGATCCAACCGTGGACGGAGCATAACTGAGACGATAATGTCAACGATCTGATTTTTCCCTTCGAATTTGGACTGCTCACTAATTTACCCTTAACCAACCATTAATTGGACGGTTATGATTACTTGATCGGTATGATTTTAGAGATATGTGCGACCCACAATTTCAATGGTCTGGATGTCTTTACATCAGTGCCACATATGGGGAGAATGAGTTGCCAGCATTTTGAAATTGATGATAAACTGACATAGGAGTTTAGCCCTAGTTTCCATGTTCTGTGAAACCCGAACAGTAGAAAAACTCACCCAGTTCAAAACTCGGATGATTCGTAGGCTGAGTTATGAGGGAGGAAGGACTCAGTTGTAGTAATTGATAGAAGTTGCATTGTTCATAATATCGACTCGGTCCGTATCATATGATTCAGTTGAAAAATTCACCTTATAGAAAAGTTCAGCCAAGCTAACCAACTTGTCTAGCTTTCTTTTAAGTTATCTAGACAGTAGTGTGAGTTTGCTACATGCAATTGAGCATTGGTGAATTAAAAAGGCAAGCCATGGTAAATTTGGAGTTCGACTACCATATGATTATCACCATTCAGCTACAGTATTATAAGTTCTGCATTGTGATTGTGCTTCATAGAATCATATTAAGAATTAAAGTTATAATATTCCAAATTCATGCATGTGAATGAATTAAAGAGAAAAGAAAAGAATACAAGCTTCTTCCTTGTCGAACTGCTACATCTCTTCCAAATAGGCCTTTAGCATGTCTGTACGTGGTTAATTCTAAGGAGATTATATTTTGCATATCGGGATATGGGAGAAGCCTCTCAGCGCACTCGTAGATTCTTTCACCCCTTTGTCCAATTTAATGTTAGGATTTGCATGATAAAAGGCTGGATAAAGAAATTAACATTCTGCATATAACAGTTGATGGAGCTTTATATCCCATTGATCATTATAATTTCCCAAATTGGAAGTCGCCTCTGTCACGCCTACTCGTAGCTTTCTCAATTGTTTCCTTTGCTCTATCCATGGCCGTATAGAATTAGCCATTGCAAGGTTCTCATCGCCATCAATCAAATGGAGTATAGGGACTAGCGATGTAATGATTCTTAAAGTATATGAAATGTTCTTCCAAAAAGGATAGTTGTCACATGCTCTCTTGCCTTTAACATTCATTGGCTATTTACTGTTTGTCCATTATGTTGAAGTAAACATTCACCATTTTTTTATGGGTCATGTGTGCTTTTCAATGTGTAATAAAAAATGGTGGACCTTGTGCTGGCTGGTCTCAGGAGTTCCCACACACACACACACACACACACACACACACACACACACACACATATATGCGCGTAGCGTAAGCTACACAATACTTTTATTTTTTTAATTAAATATACCCTAAATAAACATAACTAATTGAAGTGAATAGTTACAAACATACCTTTATTTTTTTCCAAAACAAGCAGAAAAAAAAAAATAAAAATTTGAAGGCCCACAGTTGCACGGATGCAAATTGGGGGAGTTCTGATTTCTCCTCTGTTTTGGGTCCAATGGCTCTGAAATTCTAGCTGTAGGATCCTTTGATATACCCGATCCAAACCCCAAAATCTTTCTCCAGATAGATAGGGATTGAGAGAATCGAGTGCTCGAAATTTTTTAGGGCTGAAAGCTCAAATGCTGGAATCGGGTAGTGTTTTTGAAAACCCTGTCGAATGGCTTTTGTTTTATAAAGAGTGGATGCATTGTGATTCTCATACCATTTAGAACATATAAAAAAACCCATCCATACAATTCAATGCACAAAATCAGATGGTTAAGATTGTCCGATGGCTGTAATAATCAATATATAACTGATCAATGATAGGGATCGCATTTTGGATGGTCCAAATTGACCCGATATACTGCCACGTGTAAAGGAGACGAGTCACCACCATTTCCAAACTCTTTATAGAATCACATGTCAAAAACAACTTAAAAAAAATAAATTTATAAGGTAGCGTACACTACCATGTCTACACGCTACACCACTATAGCCAAGGCATTCTGTAACAGTAACCGTGGCCGTTCGGCCACCACTGTTGCCTTTACGATACGCCATAGTGGCATATGCATATTGTGGCATATGCAATTATGCGATCACATATGCCATGGCATATGCAATTATGCGATGGCATATGCGATTATGCCATCACTTATGCAATGAAAAAATATACATTTTTTGAAGGGCTGTGCGATGGCATATGCGATCATGCGATCACATATGCGCACAGGTCCCTTGGTTCACATATAATCGCTTATGCTATTTGACAACAATGGTTACGGTCTCTCTTTTTTTTATCGAAAAAATCCGAAAAACCTGGACCATCACAGGGCCTTTACAGCCTTTATGAGGGGCATAACAGGCCATTTCGGGGGCTATCATGGCCTTTACGGTTTTTTTTTTCTTTTTCTTTTTTTCCATAACGGCCATTACAACCTTTGGGACCTCGTAACGTGTAACGGTTGTTATCGTTACCTTTACGTAACAGCCTTTACGACCCTATAACGGCACACCATGACTGTAGCGTGTGTTTTAAATGAACACATTCAATGCAATCTCATTGTTGATGGTCCATTTCAATACAAATATTATCTTTTAACATGAAGTCAACTGTGGTGAGTGATGCAAGGTTCAGAATAAATTAGGACGCTTCGATATCAACAACTTTCCAACTAAATATATAATTCAATGCATTATCAGTCACAACCAAGGTATTTCATAATAGTAACGGTGGCCGTAACGTCCACCACTGTTACCTTTACAATACAGGCTATAACGGCCATTACAATCTCTTTTTTTATTAAAAAAAATAACCCGAAAAAACCTGTATCATTCCCTGTAATGGACCGTTACGGGGTTGTTATAGCCTATACGGGGGGTGTAACAGCTTGTCATGGGTCATTTTTCCATAACGGCCATTACTGACCCCATAATGGGTAATGTACTAATGGTTGCCACCGTTAACTTTATGCAACACACCATGGTCACAACTTGCAACACATTAGATTCTCAAATCCTTCAACCACTCCATCTAACAACTCAAAAAAAACTTCACTGGCCTTAACATATGATAATGCATCAACAGATTCTAAAAACATTGTTCAAATCGGGCACTTGCAAAAAAATCATCGACTTCTCCCTTGTCAATCTGTCTACTCATCTAACATAAAATTGTAAATTCATATTTTAGCCATGTCTTCTAGCTATACATTGGCAAAATCTTTCTTGATCTTCTTCTTACTACATCTTCTAGAGCAGGGGTAAGAAAGACATCCATGGGAGCCTTTTGGCGAGGTCATTTACATCCAGGCAATGGCTCACCCTGATTACCATTAATTCTTCTAATGAACTGAACTTCTTCCCCTTCATTATCATCTTCATCATCATACAAAAGAAATGCACTTTCATTAAACATCATTTCCCTATCATCCTTCCTCTTCTTTTGACCCATCATCTATAAATTGATTTCTTCTTTTCCTCATGGGGAACCTTTGGGCATATGAGATCACATTTTGTCCAACACCAATACGATGTTTTTTGTTGCTAAATCCCTTCCTTGACTTACCATAAAAATTTCAAGTTCTTATCATTATGATCTTTTTAGACAAGACTATTTCCACCTAGGATGCTTCTATCAGATGGCTGTAGATGTTGAATTAATCTTGAAAGGAAGAAGAAACCTTCTAGAATCAAAGAAAAAGACCAACGATGATGTAAAATTTACCCAAAATGTTTTACACTAAAACTCATATTGGACCCACCATGAAAGCTCCAATCCAGCAACTTTGTTGTCTTCACTCTTCAATCTCATGTGCCACCAATGGAAGCTCAATTTGGTTTCAAGATGTCCAAGCTGACCTTAACTCACTATTAGAAGGAGAAAGCAACAAGAAGATTTAAAAAATGTTGTTGAAAATTTGGGTAAGAATATCGTAAACTTTAATCTTGAAAAGACTTCTTATCTATTTGCACCCTTATAGCTACACCCCACAATCTCCCCCCCCTGCGCGCGCACGCACACACACTCACACAAAAAAAGGCACGCATGAGGTACCCATAAGTGTTGTTTTTTTTTTTTTTTGAAAGGTACCCATAAGGTTATCTGATGTAAATGGCAAAGATCCCGCAGGCACACCTAGGCGCTAGGCGCATGCCTGATGTCATCATGTTGCCCAGGGTCCAGGTGAGGACTGTGAGGAAAACAGGCCCAGAATGTCTAGGCTAGTGCTTGGAATGCCTTGTGCGGACTGTGAGGAAAACAGGCCCAAAATGTCTAGGCATGTTCTTGGAGCTTGGAATGCCTCTGATAGCACCAAGTACTATCTTGCTTCATGAGTTCTGATGGATACCCAAAAAGTTATTGATATTTGTGGAAAAGAAGATAATCCATGTAGGTAGACAAGAATGGGAAAAACTTTCCTCAATAGGGCCATAAATTTATTGATTATTGGCCTTGTAGGGGATGCTTTTTTATGATTATGATGCTCGGATCCTTCAAAGAAAAAGTGGAATACCTGACTTGCATACTCGGACTGAATATTAGAACCACCCAAATTTGAATTGCAGACCTGGTAGTTTATTAGTATTTAGAGTGAGCTGCACCAATGGAGCCGCTAGCCCAACTTGCAAATGTTGTTTCTGAAATAATCTTCAAAGCCATTATTCTCAAGAATCAAACAATCCTTGCGTTGCCATAACTGTATCACGAGATTTTGGGAATTAGAGGATGCACCTTGGTTTCTTTGCCATGTTGTAACAGGGGTAGCTATCCCCCCGTGTAGTATCTTCTTCTTCTTCTTCTTTTTCAGTTTTAAAGTTATGATCGCAAGCAAACTACTGTTGCATGGAGGTGTTAGTAATTAGCATTGAAGCAATTAAGTGGCAAATGTCATAGCTAAGATCACAAACGTGTGTAGTTGGCTTATGATTTGGTGTTTTCCGTTTTGGGTTCTAAGGTGTGTTTTATTAGTGTTATTTGTTTGTTTGTTAATGAAAAAAAGTGATGCAGGATGAATGTTTTCTAAAATTAGCATGATAATTGAGGTCAAAGTTCAGATTAAACATCCTAATCAAGCACAAGAAATCATGAATTCTACCACAAATCATAAAATTCAGATTTAATGAATTAGGTTCCAACTAAAGTGATCATCCCACAATGCATAGTCAATATAAAATTACAAAAGAATGGTCCTTACGAGATGTGGAAATCCCGTTGTAGCATAGGATTGTCGCAACACTTGAATAGATTTGTTATTTCAAGTTTTGGTCTCAATTTGGGGCTAGGGCTAAAATAGGAAACCTAGGGTTAGGATTTGGGGAAAGATTGGGGTTAGGGTTTTAGGGGGAATGAAATAGGGGAGTATTGAGAAGGTTTCATGAGGAAAACAAAGGGGGGAAAGTAGGGAAAATGGCTGTCCGCATGGACAGCCTTGGACGTGTGTGCGTACGGTCATGGGGGTGGTTGTACGACTAGGATTTTTTGTAGGGTTGGGTGTTTGGTTTGGTGGAGGAGAAGAAAGGAGGAAGAAAATGAAAGAAAAATCTGGGGTTTGGGATGGGAAGGAAGAAAAGGAAAAAAGAGGAAAAAGAATAATGAATACTTCTACAGAAATAAGAAGAAAAAGATATATGAGGATCACCCTGGAGGCTTCACACTTTCTCTCTAATCCCTGGAGAGCTAGAGTTCTTTACCTTTGAGGAAGGAGGAAATAAGATAGATGAGGATCACCCTCGGGGCTTCACACCCTCTCTCCGATCCCTAGAGAGCTATAGATCTTCGCCTGCAAATCACATGCAAGGAGGAAGAAGAAAGAAAGCTCTTTTTTTTCCCCCAGAATGTGGGCTAGGGTTGGACATGTGACCGGGCTATGGAGAATGTCTCTCCTTGTTGTTTGGTGGGCGGTCTAGGTGGAAAGAAATGGCAGATGTTTTCGAGGTGAAAGTTACTCGGCGGAGGTGATTTCGCAAAGGGCCAGATTGCTTATTATAGAGTGGGCCTTTATAGTGGGTGATTTTGAGGATTGTAATGTCTTTTCAGTTTGCTTAATGGAATCGCTCTCTCAGCGATTTGGTTTTTGTTTTTGTTTTGTTTTTTCTTCTATTTTGCTTTTGTAGTTCTTTTCTTGCTTAATGAATTCGCGTTTATCTTTAAAAAAAAGTCTAAAAAATGTGCATAATCCAAATGAGCAATCAAAAGCATAAAAGTTTAATATAAACCATCCATAATGTCCAAAATATAAATAAAACTAAAACGCCTATACTAAGGACCCATGTGGTCTAAAATTTGAATGGACCAACAGTCCAATGGCCCGTAGATGATGATTCGACAGTCAGATGGACCAACAGCCGCAATCCAATGGTCGAAAGCTCCTCTGATAGTAATCCACATGCATCTTCCCAGTGTGGGGTCTTCCAGATGCATGTACTATTCATGTGGGGTCTTCAAAGTGGCCCACTGGGGCCCATGTAGATGTCGTTCATTCAAAGTGAAGCTGGGGGCCGTAGTCGGGGTGCCTCCTCTAATAGACCCTATATGATGGCTCTATGTCCTCATAAAAAAGGTATTACGATTGGAACTTCAAATTATAGAGTTGCAATTTGCCTTCTTTGATCAGCAGAGCAAGCAATCTTTGATGTCTTCTTCACTGGTTGGGTTGTGGTTAATTTGGAAGGAACACACAAAAAAAAAAAAAGAAAGATTTTTTCTAACAAAGCATATTTCACAAGAGATGCTCTTTCAAAGGGCTAAGGGGAGCGACGTCGATTGTTTGCATGAGGTTTCATGGTTGTGTTTTTGGACGAGAGTTTGCACGAGGTTTTGGCTTTGTTCTAATTTGCTTATTTCTCATCATCTAAGTTGCCTACTCTAGCCAATTGTGGGTCTCTTTTGTGTTATGTTTTCTTTTTCTTTAACGACATTATCGCCTCAAAAAATACTCAATAATTAAAAAAAAAACAATCTTCTCTTCAATGGCCTTCCACCACATCATAACATATGGTGAGAACTTTCTTTTTGCACCTCGAGATGGCTTATGTTGTATTTCTGATTCTGAATGACATCTATTTTCATGCCTAACTGGAGTTGAATTTGATAGGGATTATGTTACTGGGTTTCATAAGAGAAAGAAGAAAAGGAGAAAGCAAGCAGAACAACAGTTACAAGAAAAGGAAAGGCTTAAGCGTATTGAGAGGCGTAAAAAGGTTCGATCTTCCTTGCCTATATTAAGATACAAATCCTTCATTTATAGTGCTAAATGTTAATCAAAGCTTCAGTTTACAGTACTGAATGCTACTCTTCATGCCTTTATTGCAGTAAGATATGTTTAGTTCCTCTCTGAAAAGTGTTGTCATATCTTTTATGACTAACACATGCTATGATAAACTGTAACCTGGACAGTGTATCCTTTGATTCCTTGTTCCCCAAAAATGTTACTTGAGCAACAATGATTATCAGATCCTTGACCTGAGACTCTGCACAATATACTCGACTTCCATGGTTGAGTAATTGAGACCATTGGTCTGTTGCATCTCGCCCGTTTGTAGCCTAAAAGTAGATGGTTAAGGAGAGATACTGCAATGGTCTACATTCAACTGAGAAAAGCCCAAAGATAAGTGGTCAGGGACTTCCTATTTAGGTGATTTTTGGTTGTTGGTCAATCAATCGTGGGACCCAACTGATATCGAATATTGATTAATACGTAATCGATCGAACACTACTTGAAAACGGTGCTTCTGTTCAGAAATGAAATGTTCCAAACGTTCATTAATCTTATTGCCGAACCATGCGCTTTCTTCATAGAACTGAAAAATACTGTTCAAAGCCTCAGGACAAGGATCCTATAATTCTTACTCAATAACAAGATGTGCAGGGTTAGTTCGCAGGGAAACACTAAAGATCTCTTTAGGTTGTATTATCTTTTGAATATCTTAACTAGTTACACTAAATATAGTGTTACTTTGCTAGTTTTCCGGGGCACAGGAACTGAACCCGATGTTATCTTCCCTTCGGCCCTGTTTGGGATCAGGGAAATGAGAATATGAATTTGGTGAATCCATGAGCTTGTAAATTCATGGATTTGCATTGTATTTGGACTTTGCAAATCTCTAGTCCATGGTTCGGGAATCAAGCTACAAATCCATTGATTTGGGGATCATTTATTGCAAGTGGCAGAACATTTTTTGAAAGAGAATACCTTTTATTGCTTTTGAAAGAGTCTCATTTTGTAGATTTACAAAGTCTTTACTTTTTTAGGGTATCTGGATTTTCCCCATGGGGGCTGTGGATTGGTAAATCCATGGATTTGGCAAATCCCCAATGAAAAACAAATGAGATTTGAAATCTGTGGATTTTCCAAATCCCTCAACCTTGGGCTGAAAAATTGGCTCATGGATCTGATGATTCATGAGAATTTTTAGGATGGAAAACTCCTCTAAAGGGGGCTCACGTACTCCCAAAATGTAAGGAAACATCTAAAGGTTTTCTTCCCTTTCTGTTCATTTACAAAAACAAGCAAGTTGCATCTACACTAAAATAATGTCATAAATGATGAGTGCAAAAATCCCAAGCTTAGTTCAGCACTAAGAGATCTCCAATAGCTACAAAAATATTTCTTATCGTTGTGTATGGAATTGATGTGCTGAGCTGGACGAATGGGCATATGGTAGAGCCAACTATCCACCATGAACGTGATGGAGTGAGATACCTATCAGGGTCCGTCCATCTATTGGCTAATTGTGGACATCATACAGTTCAAAAACTACACCTACTGCACAATCGTATCCATTACTTTTTTGGTACTTATCTCAGACGAATTATACCATCGACCATTTCTGTTTCCTGCTGTTGGGTTGAAGGCCACTGATTGCATGACTTGGATCATTAATTCGTTGGGGTTTGAACCATTTGCCATCCATTGTTGGAGCTACTATATGGATGGTCTGGATCTATGCACATAGCTGCCACGTGTAAAGCAGGGAGACAGCTCTACCATATTCCCATTCTATATGTTGCGCAAACCTCTTTTTTATTGTATTTACTCTCTTCTATGTTGCCCTGGCTTACTGCACTCATGCATTTCGCTGCAGAGGAAGATGGAGAGAGAATTTGCTCTATATGGTGGAGCCGTACCAGTAGAAAATCCTTCAGGCACTGGTTCAGGACCTGATAAATGTGGCAGTGAGCCCTGAAGAGGATGATGGTGCAGCACCAACTGCATCGGTTTCTGGTATGTTTTACTCGACTGCAATTGAAGCGATTGCTGCAATGGCTACACTTGCAAGAGCAGCCATCTGAATCCTACTACTTGCATCCCTCCAGATTCTTTTTTGGGTGGGCCTCACCTTGTATGTACTATGGCCCTAGAATCGTCAGCCCTGTCATCAAGGGGGCTATACATGTACATGGGATGCAGACCACCTGTTAAATTCTTTTAACTGCCGTCTCTTTTCATACCATCAGGTATGTGGCCCGCCAAATGAACACCATGGATTTCAACACATTCCAAACAGGATTCGGGTATCTGCTCTTGCTAAGTACCACCACATTTCTCAATTGAAGCTGCTGGATAGGGCTGTCAATGCGTCGGGTTGGGTCAGGTCCTATAATATCCGTACCCATGTGGTTTAGGTCTTACCATGCCCAGGTCTAGTTCTTGAAGACCTATACTAGTTGGGTTCGGTTACCCATTAGGTACCCCTTAGGTCTTTGGATCTAAGTTTTGACACGGGTTTGGGACAAATAAGAGCATTTACATGTTTGGGCCCGCCTGATAAATGGATTAGATCGCGCACATTTGCCTCTTTGACATGTGCCCCTTAGGTCTTTGGGTCTAAGTTTTGAGATGGGTTTGGGACAAATAAGAGCGTTTACGTGGTTGGGCCCACCTGATAAATGGATTAGATTGTGCACATGTGCCTCTTTGACATGTACCCCTTGGATCTAAGTTTTGAGATGGGTTTGGGACAAATAAGAGCATTTATGTGGTTGGGCCCACCTGATAAATGGATTAGATTGTGCATATGTGCCTCTTTGACATGTACCCCTTAGTTCTTTGGATCTAAGTTTTGAGATGGGTTTGGAACAAATAAGAGCATTTACGTGGTTGGGCCCACCTGATAAATGGATTAGATCTTGCATATGTGCCTCTTTGACATGGGCACAGTGTGTAAACGAGCTCTCTCATGTCAGTGTGGCTTAGGAAACCTCCACTTTGACACATGCATGGTGTGTAAGCAGGCTCTCTTACATGTTTTTGGCTTTGGAAACCTCATTTCTTTAAATGTGTATTAATTTACTATTAAGACTAACCTGACCCGACCTGACTTGAACCAGGTCCATCACATGGACCTGACCCCAAACCTGACCAGACCTTAATTTTAGCCAGGGTCCAGAATATGAGATGCAGCCACGATCTGTTTCCTTAACTGATCCAATTATGGGACCAAGACCAATTAAAAATCAGTCAGTTTCATCAGGTACCCGTGGTCCGGATTCCTATTGACAGACCTACCGCAGGACTTGAGCAATTAGTAGTCTTCATTGTGATTATCATTTGAATGGTCAATTAATAAAAATGTCCTCTTTTGTATGGGCTTATAACCATTCGAAGGAACGAAGATGTATGACAATGGCGATATGACAATCACGGTTACAACAAGTGAGCTGACCTGCGAAGATGAAGATCTTAAGGTAACGCATTCTATACCCAGATCAATTGAAGGAGCAGAAAAGAAGCACAGCTTGCCAGTGAAGAAGAAACCATTTAAGAAAGCAATGAAACATAGGCCGAAGAAGAAGCCAAAGAAATCCGGGACCCAGAAGAAGGGGAAAAAGAAGGCCCGAAACAAGCGGTGATAGCTCAGAAACTGATGGAGTTTCTGCAGGGGATTACCGAATATCGTCTTCCCCAGCTGACAATGAAAACGTATAGCTTGTTTGCTGCGTTAAAAGCTACAGGGTTATGAGAGGCATGAGTAGAATTTTGCTTGCTGCTGGGATTCTGAACAGGCGGGGACTGTTGGTGGCCTGGATTGTGAACTGTTTGGCTGAGCCCGTTTGAAATTTTGTTTTGCTCAGCTAAGGTTTAAGAGCTTGATACTTTGCAGTTCGAAATTAAATAACAACATGATGTAGGGCCCGTTTGGACTCACTTTCTCAAAAGGAGGCACTTGATAAGACTGGGTTTGCAAAGTCCATCCAAACACACAACATCAACTGCCATTGGGATCAAAATGGCGATTAGGCCTCAAAGGCCCCTTGGGAGGGACTCGGATACGGTGCCAGAAAAAAGCTCTGTGGGTCCCACCATGATGTATGTGTTTTATCCATGCCACTATTTTTCCAGATCATTTTATGGCATGAGCCTTGAGGACATCCAAATCTCAGTTGGACTGCACCACAGGAAACAGTGATGATTGAACGCCCAGCCTAAAATGAATGGACTGTGTGGATAAGACACATACATCATGATGGGGCCCACAGAGCTTTTCCAACACCGACCAGTACCGAGCTTGGTGGTCGAGGAGTCGCTACTGAAGCTGAGTCCCCCTTGGGAGGGAGCCTCCAAACGGCCCGGTATCACAATCTTTCCCAATGTTTTAAAAATCAGTCAGGATCTTGAGCCATTTTTTTTTTTATGGGCAGTTAGATCTTGCCGTTGGTCTGAGGGGTCAGACCTTTGATAAGGAGTCTACTATTAATGTCTCTAGATACTGTCATTCTAACAATCTGACCGTAGGTGTGGAATCTGAGGCCAGGTTTCAATGATCAGAACCGTTTAAATGATGGGGCTCACCATGGATGGGGATAACTTATGAATGGAATATTTCAACCCTCTGATCACTTGATTTTGTTCCATTGAATGTCCAACTGTATCTTTTAGATATTCTTTTGTGGGCCATCTATAGGGTCTTCAAATCTTAAGATACTGTTTTAGAAACATCCACTGTGCTTTGCCATCATGTAGATAGGAATGGATATTGCAAAATGGTCCCAGTTGCAATCTTCTTGTGGACCATCTATAGGGTTCTTCCAATGTTGTTGGATAGGTGAGATGTCATACAAACGCCATGGTGGGCCCCATTCACCAGGTAATTGAACGTACTAGTTGTGGGAACCTGTCTCTGTATATCGGGCTTTCCCCTCAGCAACGTTCCGAAACCTTAACCTTTTCAATGACATGTGGGATGCCCAATCATTCAATAATACCAATGGGGGGCACGGGAAAATCATGCCAATTAGATGGTCCTAACCCTTTTAATGTGGCGAATTTATTACAACCATCCATTGTTTATAAGCCATAAGTAGAATCATCAAACCCAAATGCTACTTTGGAAATGTAAGCAATAGAAAGTGGATTTATCTAATGAATGTTTCAAGATGATAATTTGGAGCTATTTTATTTCTTCACTCAATCAGCTGTCTGTTTACCATGCGAAAGAGGAGGCCCAAGGCTAAAACATCAGGCCAATTTGTGGTTCAGGTGGGTCAGTTCGCGGGTCATACCAATGGAATGGTTGGGAGAGAGATGCTCACCCATGATTTTTATGGGGCACACTGTACTGTGATGTTTATGTGAAATCCACTCCTCGATATGTCATCCCATTTTAGGTTATGGACTATAAATCAGGCTGACTTGTGATTCAGGTGGGCCACACTAAAGGAAACACTTAGGGGAGAGATGCCCACCCTTGATTTTGTCAGGGCCCACTGCAATGATTTTATCAAATCCACTGCCATCATTAGAGCACATGCTGAAAGTTAGAATAGGCCCTCACATAACTGGTTGGCATGTGGGGCCCACCATAGTTTTGGATTAACCTGATTTTTGGGGCATCCCATTTTCATGGTGGGACAACTTGGTAGACAAGCGAGATGTCATGCAAACACCATGGCGGGCCCATGCTAACTAATTGGACGTACGGCTATCAAGTGAGATCCAGATGGAAAACCTCTTCTAAGACTCTCATTAGCTTTGCATTTCATAGGAAATTGAAAAACTAGGTTAGCCACACGATGGGAATGGATTAGGTGCGGCTTACTGTGGGGCCCACCTTGATACATGTATTTTATATCATCTGTTTTGCCAGATCATTTTAGTACATGATCCAAAAAAAAAAAAGAGGAAGAAGATCCAATTCTCAGGCGGACCATACTATAGGAAAATGTAGTGATTGAACACCCTACTATTAAAAACTTCCTAGGGACCACCTAATGTTTCCATAATGTTTATTTGCCATCCAACCTGTTGAATATATATATATATATATATATATATATATATATATATATATATATATATATATATATATCAGCTTGATCCAAACTTGTGTGCCCCATTAACAGTCAATCACCACTATTTCTTATGGTATGGTCCACCTGAGAATTGGATCTGCTTCATTTTTGGGATCATGCTCGAAAATGATCTGGCAAAATGGATGGATGGCATAGATATTGAATACATGAATCAAGGTGGGCCCCATAGTAAGGGCCGCATTGTCTTGGGCGAGGCCGAGCCGCACCTAATCCACTGCCCACCATGATGATTGCCTAGCATGGAAGTAGGGCAGATCGCGTCCGTATGGTGGGACCCAAAATCAAAACCAATTAGGGCTGTTAATGGGCTAGGTTGACCACATTGGACTTTTGACTGTCTTGGGTGCCTCAATGCCCGGGCACGGACCTAAATTTCAAGCCCGTTTAATAACTTGGGCCCACTTTGATTTCATTTAAGAGCCCATCAGCTGGGCGAGAGGTTAACCCGGCCGGGCCGTTTAGGATTTCAAGGGATCTCTGTCATTTTTCCATGATGGACACACTTAAGAACGGCCCAGATCTTGCACCAAAGTGTGTTGCCAGGTTGGGCTCAGACGGACTTGGGCTCGGTCTGTGAATAACCATCATGGGCGTGCGGTCTGGACCTGAACGGACCTCGGCCCGGTAAGTCTGGTTCGTTGACAACGCTAAAATCAAGGGACAGCCTATGGTATTACTCAATGTACCTGTGTGGCCCACCCAATGAGCGGATTGGCCTGGTTTTTCTGTTGGTTCAAAATCATTCTGTGGGAGACCTTTCACATGGATTGGATATTCTACATGCCTGACATTTTGGCGGAAAAAATGGGTGATCTTTTCTCGTTTATCATACACCTGCTTCCCACACAAAGATTGGAAAAGCTCTTGACTTTCAGGTACGAGGATTAGGTGAGGCGTAATTGCCGCCATGCATGCGTACACACCAGGAGTGGATTAGGTGGCGTTAGTAGGTGTTGCCCTAACCGTTGGGGCCCACCTTGATGCATGTGTTGTATACCCACCCATCCATCAGTTTTTCGGGCTCATTTAAGGACATGGTCCGAAAATGAAGCAGATCCAAATCTCATGTAAACCACACGGATTGAATGCCCATGATTAAAAACTTCCTAGGGCCCACCATAATGTTTATTTGAAACACAAATATCAGCTTAATCAAAAACTTTTGTGGCCCAAGAAGATTTTAATGGTGGGCGTTCAATTACCACTATTTCTTCTGGTGTGGTCCATTTGAGATTTGGATTTGCTTCATTTTTTTGGATCATGTGCGAAAATGAGCTGGAAATACTGATGGACGGTGTGGATATACAACACGTACACCAATGTAGGCCTCACGGTCAGGACAACACACACTAATCCGTCCGCTCTCCTCTTTGTAAGTAAAACACAGGAAGGGAAGTGAGGCGCACCATGATGTTTGTGTAAAATCTGCTTTGTCCATACGGTCTTCTAAACCTGGGCTCAAGAATGAGGTGATCCAAATGTGCCACATGACAGGAAATAGCGAGGATTAAACATCCACCGTTGAAATATTCATACGGCTGCCACTTTTTCCTATTGTGGAGCCACTTGAGTTTTGGATCTACCTCAATTTTGAGCCCATCTTCTAACATGATCTAAGTGGAACATCCAGCCATGTTCGCCAACTTCCAGGTGGGTGCAGCCTGATTACCTAATCCACGTTCCAAATGTAGGGGCATCAGAGCCGTGCATAAGCTGGCCCCATCGTATAGATGATCCTGGGCAAAAGCCGAGCAGGATCATTTATCAGGTGGGCCACATGTGGATATTGAATGTGGACCGTAGGTAACTTTGTTTACACCTTCTATCCTTTTGGTAAAGGGGTGACCCACCAGACCAGGGGACCAACCCCATTTTTCTTCAAATCCTCTTAAGTTCATGTGATGTGGCCCATCTGAGTTTTGGGTCAGGCTGAATTTGGTACTTGCTGTTCATTATGGTGAGCTACACTTGATTAACGGACTTGATTAAAGACAGCATGGTGGCCCACACAAAAACCTCTGGTTGGCACTCATTCCCACCGTTCTATGTGGTGTGGCCCACCTGAGCAGTAGATCTAGCTGTTTTTTACTCAGGCCCTAGAATCGAGGATAGAACCCAGTGGACTGAGTGGATTTTCCATATACAGCATGTTTGGGTGGGGAGTACTGAGGACGCCACGCTATCACCAGCACCCCTTGACGTTGGGGACTCGCTTGCGTAGCCTAGCACGCAGAACCGACCGGTAAGTGGTCAATGCGGCGCACCATGATGCATGCGCTTTAACCACCTCGGTCCATCAATTTTGCCACCTTATTTTAGGGGCAGTTTGATTTTTAAAATCCTTTGTAAGTACTAAATGAGTAATTATTATTCTTTTACTTTGTTTGAAAAATCATGAAATTTCTTCATTAAAAACCAATAAAAAAGAGTAGTTTAAATTTGTGAACCGCATCGTGATGCATATGACATATCCATTTTGCCCATTCATTTTACCATAACATTTTTAAACATTAGCCGAAAATTAAGCCAAATCCAACACTCAAGTGGACCCACACCAAATGAAATAGTGGCCCCAGGAAGTTTTTAATGGTTAGTGTTTGTTTCTTTTTATCTTGTGGTGTGGCCCACTTGAGCTTTGGATCTACTTCATTTTTTAGTTCATGCTATAAATTCAGCTGGCCTTGTGGATGGATGATGTGGATATGCAACATATATTATGGTAGCACCTACAAATATTATATGGCGGGACCTACAAATATTTGATGGCATCCACGGTTTAGGTCAAATCATCGATGAGAAATATGAGGTAAATGCTCAAGGAAATAATCATTACACATTTGCATGGTATTTACATAGAAATTAAAAAATCAAATAAGAGAGTTTGATAATAAAAAAAGTGAGGCAAATCCAAATCTGTGGTGTGGCCCACAAGAGATTTGGATCTATCTCATTTTGGGCTCGAATCCGAGTCCTCTATTTGATTGGTCCGTGTCGTTACATAGGCTTGCAACCTCATCACATCCTCCGTGCAACCTCATGAAGCTGCAAATAGGGATTTAGGGATTTCTTGTTTGCAGCAAACAGAGGATCCGGACTCTTTGAGCTCAGACCTTAAATTTGCTTTCAAAATGGATGGACAACACAGATAAAACATATACATCATGGTAGGCCCACAACTTTTTCTGCACCAACCCGCACCAACGACATTAGTGCTGCATGGCACGCAATGTAAGTCTTGACAAGGGTAAGGTAGATGTGGACTGTATGGAGCTAAGTTGGGTGAGGCCTTCTGTGGCAAGATTTGAATGAGCCAAGTGCCACTATCAAAGATAGGGCAACAACATGGATTAGGTAGTGGCCCTTGTCACTCTTAGATGTGGCGCGATTTGATTCTTGGGCTGGACGCGAGATGGGCTGAGTAGTCCCCAGCCATATTATGGAAAAGTGAGCGAATTAGGTGTTCCCCAATGAACAGCTTAGTCGGTGTTAGCCCTACCTTGTGGCCCACATGGATGATATTTTGCATATCCATGCCGTCCATCGGCTTCTCCAGCCCATGTGTAGATGGGGTTCCAAACATTATGCAGATCCAAATCTCGGGTGGACTATACCACTGGAAACAGTTTGATTGAGTGCTCCACCATTAAAATTCCAAAGAGCCCATAGTAAGGTTTTAGTAATGTTTATTTGCAATCCAACCTATTAATAATGTCAATAAGATCTGGATGAAGGGAAAATAAAAATATCAGCTTGATCCAAAACTTTCGTGGACCACAAAAAGCTTTTAATCGTCATTCATCGACTGTTTCTAGTGGTATATTCCACCTGAGATTTAGATCTTCTTAGAGTTAGGTATGAGTCCTAAAATGAGACAAAAAATAAAATAAAATAAATTAAGGCATGGATATATAACAAAATACATCAAGACGGGCTCCACACGGTTTGGGTAACACCCACTAAGCTGTTCCCCGGATAAGAGCTAATCCGCTCTCTTTTGAAAAGGCCAGACCGTTCTAACAGTGTACAGATCCAGCAATCAAATCTCTGACAGTGGTGAGCTCCTGGCCGGACGCGGATTGGCCAGTGACCCAACACCAGCCAGGGGCTAGTGTCAAAGCTGTGTGGGCCCCACCATGCTGTATGTGTTTTTTTCACGCTGTCCATTCGTTTTTCCACTTCATTTTAGGGCATGGGCCCAAAAATGAGGCAGATCCAAATCTCAGGTGGACCACACCACACGGAAAACAGTGTTGATTGAATCGTCCACCATTAAAAACCTTCCAGGGCCCACCATGATGTTTATTTACCATCCAACCTGTTGATAAAGTCACACATAACTGGATGAAGTGAAAACACAAATATCAGCTTCATCCAAAACTTCTGTGGCCTCCAAGAAGTTTTCAACGGTGGACGTTCAATTCCCACTGTTTCCTGTGGTGTGGTCCACCTGAGATTTGGATCTGCCTCATTTTAGGGGCCCATGCCCTAAAATGAGGTGGAAAATGGATGTACAGCCTGGATAAAACACATACATCATGGTGGGCCCCACACAGCTTTGACATCACCCCCCTGGCTGGTGTTGGGGTCACTAGCCAATCCGCGTCCCTCCTGGCCACCTAATCCGTAAGCGGACTGGCGTGTACCACACACCAGCCACCTCACTGGTGTAGGTACATGGTGTGTGAAGACGAGGGCGACAGGTCTTTGCGCACCGGAATATACGAACGGCTGAAAGAAGATCAAACGTACATGGACCCCACATTGGTGTATTTATTATATCCACATCGTTGATCCATTTGAAGAGATCATTTTAGAGCATGACCCCAAAAATGAGTCATATCCAACGCTTACGTGGACCACATCACAAACAACAGTGAGGACAATGATTCTCACCATTAAAACATTTTCAGGGCTCACCATAATGGTTTTTTTTTCTCCATCCAATCTGTTCATAAGGTCACACAAACCTGGATGAAGAGAAAAGACAAATATTAGATTGATCCAAAACTTTCGTGACCCCAAGAATATTTCAATGGTAGATGTTCAATCTCCCACTGCTTTCTGCAGTGTGGTCCACTTGATCTTTGGATCTGTCCTATTTTTGGGCTCAAGCATTACAATGATCTTGCCAAATGGATGAACAGTTTAGATATAACATGTACTTCATGGTGAGGCCCACAGAATTTGGTGACCTCAACACACCAGCTAGGTTACTGGTGTGTGGTACACCAGCCAATCAGTTTCCACCTAATCCACCGCCCTTTGAAAGTGGTTCGGCTTTATTCGCCCCCTTGAATGTAGCTTTGACTGCCCCACCGTTAGGAATGACATCATGAAAGCTGTGGTGCTCAATCGATACCGATTGTGCAATGAACCCGACACCACTGAACTCCGTGGTGTAAGGACCCCATGAGGCCTGCCATGATGTATGTGTTTTATCTATGTCATTCATCTCTTTTGCGAGTTCATTGTAGGGCATGAGCCCAAAATTGAAGCATATCCAAAGCTTAAGCGGACCACACCATTGGAAACAGAAGGGATAATGGCATCCACCATTGAAACATTCTTTAAGGTCCTCAGTGATGTTTATTTGTCTTCCAACCTCTCCACAAGGTCACAGAGACTTAGATGAAGGAAAAACACAAATATCATATTGATCCAAAACTTATATGCATGTAATGAGTTTTCAACGGCCCCTCCACTGTTTCCTTTAGTGTGGTCCACTAAAGAATATATATTTATATATATAAATAAAATTTTGAGCTCATGCTCTAAAATGAGCTGGTGTGGATAAAATATATATATCATGGTGGGCCTCACAGAGTCTTTACCCCACGCAACTATGTGGTGTTAGGTTCGCCAAGCCATTCACGTCCCTTGTTCCCTTGTTCAGGGTGTGACCCATATTGAAAAGGGAAATTCATCTTTTCAGATAGGGAATCTTTAATTTTCACCATGGGCCCCAGTGTTGACATAAGTGTATGGTTTTGTGCGTGTAGCGTCATGCTCAAGTTAGGTGCGCATCAAGTGATGGTCCTGAAAGCCACTCAAATGAGGACATGGATTAGCAGAGCATTGCACACATCCTATCCAGCAATGGCATGTAATCAATAAAAAGCACCATGTGTGTATATAATATATGAGATCTAGGTTCCATGTCTAATGTGCACACATGATGCTTTTTCATCTATGAAACATCATCACTAAACAGGTGCACACAGTCTTCACAAAGATGGATGCAACTTACATGTAACCAAGAGTTACGTGCACATTACTACGTGAGGCCTATGCCTATGGTGAGAAAAAGAAAAAAAAAAGACAATTATTCTTTTACATAGGGAAATCTTTACTTTTCTATCGAGTCTCATATTTAACACACACACATGACATTTTTCTCCACTGAGACCGTCATTGTTACACATGAATTCATGTAAACCTTGGTTACACACAATTGATGTAGGACAAAAATCCCCTAATGAAGGGCGTGGATCAAGCATCTTTCTATCACACATTAATAAAAAATAAAAAAAATAAAAAAGATCATGAAAAAGTCGAAAAAAATTAATACTTTTGTTATGGGATGGGCTAAAAGAAGATGGATCATAAATCGGCCATAACTTTTTATTCGAGAGTTATGAGACGCACAAAATATAGATTCCTACTGAAATTTCATTTTGGGGTGAGCCGACCCACTTGCGTGGGTCATGTCCGTTCGTTTTGTCAAAAAATGCACGATTACAGCAAAAAAAAATGAAATTTTAGAAGAAAAAAAGTTACTATTTTTAGTAATTTCAATTTTTAATGTGTTTCCTTCATTTTTAAATTTTTTTCTTTTATTTAAGAGTTTCTATTTTTTGCTGAATAATGAGTCTTAAAAAAGTCTACTTAGTAGTAGTCTTTAATTAGAATTTTACTATTTTTAATAACTCTCTATTTTAAAAAACTTATTATTTTTAATAAGGACGAATTAGGATTTGTTGAGGGATATATAAGGTTATTAAATTCATTTTTAATGTAATCTCTCATTATTATTCTGTGACGCCCCACCTAGGGACACAATATTGTCCGCTTTGGCCAAAGGCCTCACGGTTTTGCTCTTGGAGTTGCCCCCAAAACGCGTCGTATCCATATGGTGGGAACTCCACTTATAGCCCAGTCCGAAGGCCACTCCCTTTCCGATGTGGGATTGCGTCCAAGGCCCTACCAACTGGAGCCATATTTTCGAAGCCCGACCAATCCCCAACGGGGACCCGGATGCAACCCTGGCTCGGACCACAGCCAGGCTGCACAAGGACCCTCCCCCCCAACGGGAGACAGAGCGACCCCGCTCTGATACCATCTGTGACGCCCCCACAAACACTGTACAGATATTGTCCGCTCTGGGCACGCACGCGCACCCGCACGGTTTTGGTCCCGAGGTTTCCCCCAAAACGCGTCTGTACAGGGAAGGTGAGAACTCCACATATAGCCCAGAATCAAGGCGCTCATCCATCCGATGTGGGACTAACCTCACCCAGGCCCTACCAACTGGAGCGTTATTTTCGAAGCCCGACCGATCCCAACGGGACCCGGATGACAACCCACGCTCGGACCACAGCCAGGCTGCACTGGGGCGCTAGAATGGTCCTTGTGCAGCCTGGCTGTGGTCCGAGCCAGGGTTGCATCCGGGTCCCCGTTGGGGATTGGTCGGGCTTCGAAAATATGGCTCCAGTTGGTAGGGCCTTGGACTCAATCCCACATCGGAAAGGGAGTGACCTTCGGACTGGGCTATAAGTGGAGTTCCCACCATATGGATACAACGCGTTTTGGGGGCAACCCCGAGAGCAAAGCCGTGAGGCTTCGGCCAAAGCGGACAATATTGTGTCCCTGGGTGGGGCATCACATATTCAATCAATTATTTTATATTTTTTAGGAATTATTTCATTTTATCTTCTCGTAGATTGGAGAACGCCTTGTGAATTCAAGGTATCTATCATGTAAGGGAGACGATGATCAACTTCACCACGTCCCCCCTATATCAAGTGAGATCAAAGTGAGGATTATTCTTCGGGGTAATGATGTCTAACAAAGGGTCAGATCTTCATCTTAAGGACGGTGCTCTAAAGTATTATAACACGACGGTTATCAATGAAGCGCGGCGTGAGAATCGGTTGCTCCTACAAGGTATACAAGAAACCTTCAACCAAATCGCAGCAGCGTTAAATTTTTCCAAAGCCCAAGGCGACGATCAACCACATGTGATCGTTGTATGGAACAAACCCATATTCCATAGAGCGCCTCCGGTGGCCAATCGCAGGGCTACCCTAGGCGATTCAGAACCCAGAGATTAAGAGGTCGAAGACATCATTGTACGATGACCTGCGCGTAGGAACGATCGTGGGGATCATGCTGAAAGATATTTTTGAGGTAATACAACTTCGAATGAGGTCTCTGAAATACAACCTACCACCATCTCAAATGATGTTTAGAATTCTGAGGAGGCAGAGGAAATCAATACCTTAGTCTTAAAGGATAGGAAAGAAGAGTGTAATTATTCTAGACATTATGAAGTCAGTTTTGATGTAATCCATGAGCACCTAAAAAAGTGTCATGACAACAATGCAGAAAATCGAGGTGATCGTAGTCGCCGAACTTTCTGATGAATTGGTCCTTGTGCAGAAAATTGTCATTTCTCAAATAGAGCCAACCTTCGATATGTTAGAGCAGGTTGCGATTATTCATGTTGGCATGGAGAAGAAGTCAGAAAATTTTGTTGCAGCGTTCCAGGACAAGGCTAGCGAACATCGATTTCCAAAGTTGAAAGCATATCGTGGCCCTAACTTAAAGCGAAATTCGAGTTTTTTTCAAGTGAGGGAGTCTAATGTAGGAAAAAAAACCTCCTGATGAAGGGCATGGATCAAGCATCTTTCTATCACACTTAGACCGAAAAAAGATAAGGAAAAGTTGACCAAAATTAACACTTTTGTTATGGGATGAGCCAAAAGAAGGCAGACCGTAAATCGGCCAACATATGAATTCCTACTGAAATTTCGTTTCTGAGTGAGCTGACCTACTAATATGGGTCATGTCTGTCTCGCTAGAAAACACGCGGTTACAGTAAAAAAAACAAAATTTTAGAAAAAAAATATATTACTTTTAGTAATTCTGATTTTTAGTGTGTTTCCTTCATTTTTAGAGTTTTTGTCTATTTAAGAGTTTTTATTTTTGCTGAATGATGAATTTTACAAAAAGTCTACTTAATAGTAGTCTTTAATTAAAATTTTACTATTTTTAATAACTTACTATCTAAAAAAACTTACTATTTTTAGTAAATATAAATTAGGGTTTGTTTAGGGATATATAAGGTTGTTAAATTCATTTTTAATGTAATCTATCATTATTATTCAATCAATTATTTTATATTTTTTAGAAATTATTTCTTTTTATCTTCTCGTGGATTTGAGAATGCCTGATGAATTCAAGATATTTATCAGGTGAGGTCTACCATTATGCATTTTTTTTTTTTATAATTTTTTTGGGTTAGTTCACACATCCTATTGTTAGTACACCCACCCACACTATTGGTTACCAATTAATGTTAGCCACCTACCCACACTATTAGTCTACGATTATGCATTTGTATAGGCGCTCAAAAATTAGCCTAATTCAACACACAGCTTCAATAACTTAATCATAGCTTTCTTGATATTCACATTTGATGTTCTAGCACTGTCTTTGATGAGTGGAAGAGCCAATCCATTCACTAGAGTCATCTAAAAAGTGAATTCCTACCGGTGAACAGCCAGGATCATCCCTCCCCCCATTGCTATGCAAAGATGGGGCTTTGAAGGGCCCACCATGATGTATGGGTTTTATCCACACCATCCATACATTTTGCAGTATCATTTTATCGTACAGCTCCAACCTAAGGCTCAAGTGAGCTCAAAGTGCTAATGGAATTAGATTTTCTTTTTGGAAGAATTTGTACGATGTAGAACTAACCTGGTGGATGGTTTAGATCTCGTTCCTGCATATGTCTGCCTTGTACAGAAGCTTTATTGCACGCATGTGCACAGTTAGCAAAACAGCCGAGACTGTGGGGCCCACCTTGATGTATGTATTGTATATCCACGCTGCTCATCTGTATTTTCGGCTCATTTTAGAGCTTAATACAAAAAATAAAGCAGATGCAAAGTGGAGCACACCACAGGAAACAATGGGTATTGACCATTGAAAACCTCTTATAGGCCACAAAAGTTTTGGATTAACCTGATATTTGTTTTGTACTTTCATTCAGGTCTGTGTGACCTTATCAACAGGTTGGATGGTCAACAAACATTACAGTAGACCCTAGAAATTTTTTAATGGTGGGCTTTTAACAATCATTGTTTATTGTGGTGTGGTCCACCTGAAACTTGCATCTGCTTCATGTTTTGGATCCTGTCCTAGAATGATCTGGAAAAACGGATCAGTGGCATAGATATACACTACATACATCTAGGTGGGCCCCACGGTCAAAAAGGGACCCGCATAGCTGGTTCTGGGGTTGTAGCCAAGTCGCACTCCACTTAGCAAAGCTCTTCATTCTCGAAATAAGGGTAAATAAGTCTTTTTAATTTCTTTAAGTAGGTTCAACTTCTTTAAGTAGGCATGCTTAAAATGCATGGCAACTGCCTCGACTAAAATATTTCCATGGACGTTCGCAACTATGATGCGGATTGCGTCCCGCCCTGCCTAGACGGAAATCAGTCCAGGCAGTGGCTCTGTGGGGCTCATTGTGATGTGTCGGTTCTATTCACGTCATTCATTTAATTTTTTTCCAGATCATTTTATGGTATGAGCCAAAAAATGAGGCAAATTCAACGCTAAAGTGGACCACATCATGGGAAACAACATTGATAATGACACCACCATTGAAACCTTATTAGGGCCCACCGTGATGTTTATTTTCCATCCAAACCTGTTTATAAGGTCCCATAGACCTGGATGAATGGAAAACACAAATGTCAACTTGATTCAAAATTTCTATGTGGCTGCTAAGAAGTTTTTAATGGTACACATTCAATCCCTACTATGTGGTCCCCTTACGCATCGTATCTGCTTCATTTCTTATATCATACCCTAAAATGATCCAAGAAAATGGATGAATGGCATGTATAAAATCTATACATCATGGTTGGCCCATACAGCCCCTTGCCGGGGCTGATTCTGTCTAACTGGGGAGGACGCAATCCACTTTCTTACAACCAAGATATTTTTCTCAAAACACTTAGGGCTCGTTTGGCATCTCTACTCTAATTTAATAAGAGCTTTTTAAATAAGAGCTACTTTAATAAGCTCTTTTCATTTTAGCTCTTGTTTTAAATAAGCTCGTTTGGTAAATCACATTTTCAAAACCATAAAAAGCTTCTATTTGAATTAAGCATGTTTGGTAAAATATACAAATAAGAGCTTTTTATAAGGGTAGTAGATGTCATTTTTAAAGATTACAATAACTCCATTATAAAAGCAATCCAGACAGTTGTTTTGATTGACCTTTGATGTGGATTCCATTATATAGAACCCACCTTAATGTAGGTCATCCATCATGTGGGGCCCACCATCAATGCTTATTTCCTTTATGTAGGGCCCTCCAATGTCCACTACTCATTATGTGGAATCCATGTTTGATGTGTCCATGTGTGGACCCCACCTTCGAAGTAGGTTGTCCATCATGTGGGGCCCACTTTTGATGTCCACCATCCGTCGTGTGGAGCACACCTTCTATGTGGATCAGCCATCATGTTAGGCTACTTTGGATATGGGCCCTCCATCATGCAAGGCCTTAGATGTGGACTGTCAATTACTTGAGGCCCACTTGATTTGGATAGTTCATCATGATCAGGCCACACTTTGATGTGGGTCATCCATCATGTGAGGCTCACTCTATCCATTATGTGGGCCACCTTGATGTGGACCATTCATCATGTGGGCCCCACCTTCAATATAGGTCATTCATTATGTGGGCCCACCTTTAATGTCCATCATCCATCATGTGGATCCCAACTCTGATGTTGATCATCCATCAAGTGGAGCCCACTTAACATGGATGGTCCATCATGTTGGGCCACATTTTGATGTGGGCCATCAATCATGTGGGGCCCACCTTTGATGTGAACCGTGCATTATGTGGGCCGACCTTGATGTGGACCATTCATTAAGTGGGCCCACCTTCAATATAGGTTGTTCATCATGCAAGGCCACCTTTGATGTCCACCATCCATCATGTGGGTCCCACCTTAGCTATGAACCGTCCATCATATGGGGCCCACCTAATGTGGATAGTCCATCCATCATGCGGGGCCACATTTTAATGTGGGTCATCCATCATGTGGGACCCATCTTTGGTATTCACCATCCATCATGTGGGTCCCACCTTTGTTGTGGACCGTCCATCGTGTGGGGCCCAACCTTCAATATGGGTTTTCATCATGTGGTCCCACCTTCAATGTCCCCCATCCATCATGTGGGTCCCACCTTAGCTATGAACCATCCATCATATGGGGCCCACCTAATATGGATAGTCCATCCATCATGCGGAGCCACATTTTAATGTGGGTCATCCATCATGTGGGACCCATCTTTGGTATTCACCATCCATCATGTGGGTCCCACCTTTGTTGTGGACCGTCCATCGTGTGGGGCCCAACCTTCAATATGGGTTGTTCATCATGTGGTCCCACCTTCAATGTCCCCCATCCATCATGTGGGTCCCACCTTAGTTATGAACCGTCCATCACATGGGGCCCACCTGATGTGGATAGTCCATCCATCATGCGGGGCCACATTTTAATGTGGGTCATCCATCATGTGAGACCCATCTTCGGTGTTCACCATCCATCATGTGGGTCCCACCTTTGTTGTGGACCGTCCATCATGTGGGGCCCAACCTTCAATATGGGTTGTTCATCATGTGGTCCCACCTTCAATGTCCCCCATCCATCATGTAGGTCCCACCTTTGATATGGGCATTCATCACGAGGGGCCCACCTTTGATGTGACCGTGCATTATGTGGGCCCACCTTGATATGGACCATTCATCATGTGGAGCCCTAACTTTAATATGGGTTCTTCATCGTGTGGGCCTACTTTAGAGAGATTGTAAAGAGGAGAAGAAGGCAAGATGAGAATTATTTAAAAAGTTTAAGGATAAACTTGTCCAAAAAAATAGCAAAAAATGTCCATCGACTGAAGCTAAATAAGCTCTTAAAGAAAAAGTGACCTCCCTATCACTTAGGGAGTGTTTGGCATCTCTACTAATAAGAGCTTATTAGCTTATTCTAAAAAAATAAACTCTTATTATGAAAATAGATCGTTTGGAAAAACTTTCATTTTATAGCTTTTTTTTTTTAGAAACTAACAAAAAAGCTCTTAAATAATAAGTGATAGGGAGGTCACTTTTTTTTTTAAGAGCTTATTTAACTTAAGTAGGTAGTCATTTTTAATTAATTTTTGGGCAAGTTTATCCTAATTCACATCTTGCGCTCTTCTCTTCTTAAGAATATCTCTAAGGTGGGCCCACATGATGAACAACTCATATTGAAGGTGGGTTTCCACATCAAGGTAAGCCCACATAATGCATGGTCACATCAAAGGTGGGCCCCACATGATGAACGACCACATCAAAGGTGGGACCTATATGTTGGATGGGGGAAATTAAAGGTGGGATCACATGATTGAAGGTTGATATCAAAGGTAGGCACACATGATGAACAACCCATATTGAAGGTTGGGCCCCACATGATTGACAGTGAACATTAAAGGTGGGTCCCACACGATGGATGGCCCACATTAAAAGGTGGCCACATATGATGGATGGACTATCTATATCAAATGGGCCCCATACGATGGACGATTCATAGCAAAGGTGGGACCCACATGATGGATGGTGGACATTGAATGTGGGACTACATGATGGAAGATTGACATTAAAGGTGGGACCACATGATGAATGACCCATATTGAAAGTTGGGCCCCACATGATAGATGGTCCATAGCAAAGGTGGGACCTACATGATGGATGGCAGACATTAAAGGTGGGTCCCACATGATGGACTATCCGCATCGAGTGGGCCCCACATGATAGATGGTCCACAACAAAGTTGGGACCCACATGATGGATGGTCCACATCAAAGGTAGGATCCAAGTGATGGATGGTGGATGTTGAATGTGGGACCATATGATGGAAGGTTGACATTAAAGGTGGTTCTACATGATGAATGACCCATATTGAAGGTTGGACCCCACATGATGGACGATCCACAGCCATGGTGGGACCTACATGATGGATGGTGGACATCAAAGTGGGTCCCACATGATGGACTACCTACTTGATGTGGGTCCCACGTGATGGACTACCTACTTGATAGTGGTCCACAACAAAGGTAGGACCCCCCATGATGGATGGTGGACATCAAAGATGGGCCCCTCATAATGAATGACTCATATTGAAGTGGGGCCCCACATCAAGGTGGAACCACGTAATGAAAGGTTCACATCAAAGGTAGGCCCCACATGATAGATGGCCCACGTCAAAGTATGGCCCAACATGATTGAACATGCACATCAAGTAAGTCCAATTAAATGGTAGTCCATGTCAAAGGTGGGACCCACAAGATGGATGATGGTCATTGAAGGTGGGCCCACATGATGGTCAGTTGATATCAAAGATGGGCTCACATGATAAATGGCCCATAATGAGGGTGGGGCCCCACACAATGAATGGTCCCCATTAAGGTGGGCCAACATAATGGATGGAGTGGTCTTCATATGATAGATGGCTCACATAAAGGTTTGGCCCCTCATAATGGACAGTTGACATCAAGTGGGTCCCACCTAATGGATGGTCCACATCCAAGGTCTCTCGTGATAGATGGCCCATATCTAAAGTGGGTCGTATGATTGATGATCCATATAGAAGGTACACCTCATACGATGAATGGTATATCAAAATTGGGCTGCATATGATGGACAATACACTTCAAAGGTAGGGCCCACACTATGGACACATCAAATGTGGAGTCCAGGTGATGGTGATTGGTAGTGGACATTGAGGGACCCCATATAAAGGATAACTAGCAATGATGTTGGTCCCCACATGATGGACGGTTCACCCAAATAACTATTTGGATTGCTCTTATATTTAAGTTATTGTAATTTTTAAAAATGACGTCTACTGCCCTTAAAAAAAACTCTTATTTGAAAGTTTTATCAAATGTACTTATTTTAAATCAGAGTTTTTTTTTCTTTTTTTTCTTTTTTTTGAGATTTTACCAAATGGGCTTATTTAAAACGAGAGCTAGAACAAAAAGAACTTATTAAAGTAGCTCTTATTAAATTAGAGTAGAGATGCCAAACGCCCCTTTAATTTTTTTAGAATAAGCAAATAAACTCTTATTAATAGAAATGCCAAACTCCCCTTTAATTTTTTAGAATAAGCAAATAAGCTCTTATTAGTAGAAATAATTCCCCTTAGTTGACTTCAGCAACGACTTCATTTGGATGAGATTCAATCCATCCATCAGGTCAATCATTATACATTTGTGTAGGCGCTAAAATATTAGCCTGATTCAACTCATAGGTGGGCCACACCATGGAGAACAGTTGAAATGGAAAGTCCCACCATTGCAACCGTCAAAATTCAGTGTGGGTCTGCCATGGTGTATGCCATTCCGTCCACTCGTGTGACATACCACGCCAGGAAAATGATTTTATGAGAAATTAGGACACTCAAAGACTCATATTAGCCATAGCAATTTAGAAGTTTTAAGAATAATTTTACACCGTTCTTATGATACACTGGCAAACCTAACCTAAGTTTTGGATTTGACTGAATTTTGGAACTTGTAGTGAAAATATACGACGCGGCCCATCTCTGACATCCAAATGTGGCCCAATCAAATCATGCATGTTGGGTTATTAGACAATTTGTGTCCATGCAAAGCATGTCCAACTGGCGGCAGGTGGCCCAATTAAAGCCTCCTACGTTGGGTCACCATGGACGTTTGAGACATACATTGGGTGATGATATTTGATTGTGCCATAGGCTGCTATTAGAGATGGGGCCTGATCGAGTACACACTCAACCTAATGATTTTGAAATAGGATTTATGTGTGCGCCATCTCTGACAAAAGCACATAGCCCAATTAAATCCTGCCGCATTGGGTCACCATGGACATAGGTGTTGTCTCCAAACGTCTGGGGGGGGGGTATGACGTGGACTTGGGATGTTGCATGATACTAATAACTTTAAAACATGCTTTGTACGGTTCTCTCTTCTTCTTTTTTTTTTTGGGTATACCAATCACATTTCTCCACATCCCAACACTATCAAGTTATATACTTACATGGTGGTGGGGTTATTGTGCATGGGGACATGGAGAGATGTGATCGGTTTGGCAGAGACTTGAGTGCACGCAAAGCATACTTGAAAGGGACACGGAATACATGGTGACCCTACCACCATAGAACTCCATGTTAATAGGACTCAGTAGGCCCTATCGTGATATTTGTATCTTACTTATGTCATTTATACATTTTCCCGACTCATCTTATGGCATAAGCCCAAAATTGAAGCACATCCAAAGCTCTAGTGGACCACACCACAGAAAATAGTAGGGATTGAATGCCTACCATGGAAAACTTTTTGAGATTCAAGTAAGTTTTGGGTCAACATGTATTTGCAATTTTTTTTTTCCTCAATCCCGAGCCTATGTCCTGGTACACTTTGCTTTGCAAATGCTTCAATTTGAATCATGCTTGAAAATTAGTTGGCAAAACAAATCCTGGATATGGATAAAACGCATGCATCACAGTTAAGGCTGTCAACGGCTAGGCTGCGCGTGGGACGAGGATTGCGTCCGACCCCTGGTCGGACCATTAAGCTTCTGACCAGATCTGTGTGATGGCCCACCGTGATGTATCAGTTTATCCACGCCGTACACTCATTTTCTCCGATCATGTTAAGCGATGGGCCCAAAACTGAGGCAGATCCAACGGTGTTATGGACCACACGGTCCACACCAGAGACTACTCTTACATTTAATGCAACTTGGATTATGATCTTGGCATTTAATGCAACCAAGCTTAGCATTTGGCGTGGTCCACTACCGTGCTGGATCTGACTTATTGTTGGTCTCATACCTTACCATTATCTTATCAGAAGGATGGACGGCTTGGATAAATTGATACATCACAGTGGGTCCCCAAACAGTTCTGGTCGGACGCTTAATGGTCCGACCAAGGTCGGACGCAATCTGCATCCCTATCCGTGGGGTAAGTCTCGGCTCAGATTTTAAATTGTTTTGGATCCGGAGTCTAATCAAAATTCTAATTTTTCAGGCCCGTGCCGGCCCATTGACAGCCCTATCTGTCGCTGTAGATGTTTGTGGTGGAAGAATAACCATCTGCATTCATTTGAAAGCGACGCAGATCCACCCACACCTCAGCCGTGAAATGCCGTGGTGAGATTTGATTGGGCCGTACATGGTTAGAGATGAGCGGCGGAAGCGGATTTCCTGCAAAAGGCTTGCGCATAAAGTTCCTGCATTGGGAACCTAGGTGGAGCCCACCATAATTTTTTGAGAAATCCACCCCGTCCATCCGTTTTGTGAGCTCATATTAGGAGATTAGAGTGAAAAAAATTATCCGGATCGAAGACTCAAGTGGGCTGAAAATGTGAGGATTGAATGTATACAGTTGAAATATTCGTGGGGCCACGAAGTTTTAAATCAGGATACTATCTGTATTTTCAGTTCATCTCAGTAGTAATGAAGTAATGAACGGTATTGATGGCATATAAACATAACTGTGGACCCCAGGGAGGTTTCAACCGTAATAGTTTCCCTACCCGCCTTTTTCTTTTTAGTGCGGCTCATTTGAGTCTTGGATCCGGTTCATTTTTGGTACAATGACTTAAAATGAGCTCACAAGGTGGATGGACAGGGTGGATTTGTCGAAAACATCACTATGGGCCCCACCTAGGTTCCCAGCGCAGGAAGTTTGGAACTTCCTGCACAAGGCTTTCGCAGGTAATCCGCGTCCATGAGCGGCCTTTTTAAGGTTTTGGAAGAGTACTCTCTAATCGTACACAACCCAGTCAATCAAAATTTGCCACGTCACTTCACCATTGAAGAAGTTGGTTAACAACTCACCACCCAATCGGCGGCCCTTTAAACCCTTTCAAGCAGGGATTGCGTGGAGACTAGGTTACCACGGATATCCTTCGACCTGACTTTGTTGAGCTCACTGGAATGTATGTGCTATATCTATGCGGTTCATTCATTTTTCCAAATCCTTTTAGCATACGAGCCCAAAAATGAGTTAGATCCAAAGTTCAAGTGGACCACACCATAGGAAAACAATGGGGATAATGATGCCTACCGTTAAAACCTTCTTATGGCCCACTATAATGTTTATTTGCTATCAAACCTGATAATGAGATACCACGGACCTGATTTAAGGGAAACACGAACAAAGCTTGATCCAATACTTCTGTGCCCGCCTCAAGACGTTTTCAACGAAGAAATGTTTGTCCCCCTTTATTTCCTTTCGTGTGTTGTTATTCACTTGGGCTTTCGAACTACCTCATTTTTTAAGCCTATGCTCTGAAATGACATGGTAAAATGAATAAACAGCACGGATAAAACACACATCACGGCCCCACCTGCATGCATCCTATGAACGTTGTTAGTTCTGCAGCATATTAGGTGCGGCCCGGCCACACCCAAGACATTGCGGCCCTTACCATGGGTCCCAACTTGATGTAAGTGTTCTATATCCATGCCGGCCATCCTTTCTAATGGGAGCAGATTGCCTGTGACCCGGACATGACTGTGTGGGGCCCCCAAAGATGTCCGTGAGAAATTCATTCCGTCCATATGTTTTGAAAGACCACAATAAGACAGGATTCTAAAAATCAGGCTGATGTAAGACTCATGTGGGCCATGCCACACGAAATAGTGGGGATCGAAAGCCTAGAGATGATAGGAGTTTTGTATAAGAATGATATTTGTACATACAATTTATCTTAGTGGTAATAATTCTATGAATGGTCTAGATGGCATATAAACATCATGGTCAACTCCAAAAAGGTTTCATCAGTGGACGTTGTTGTTCCCATTTTTTTTTATTGTTGTGGCCCACCTAAGTTTTGAATCTACCTGATTTTTAGAATCATGTCCTATTGCAGTCTTTCAAAAAAGATGGACAGAGTGAATTTCTCACGAACATATGTGTGGACCCCACATAGCTACGGGCACAAAGATGTCTATGTGCGTGGGGTCACAGGAAATCCAATCCCCTTTCAAAGGGCCTGTTTGATTTTTCAATTCCTAAGTTAATACCTTATAAATAAGTAAGTATTACCTTTTCACCCCCATTTAGAAATCCACAAGAATTTCTGTTTTGAAAACCGGTATGAAAGAATTGGTTTGAATTCATGGGCCCCACTGTGATGTATCAAGCGTCATGACTAGCCTGGGTAATATATTGTTAGTGTATAGTAGGCCCATGTACTAGGCCTTACATTGTACTATTGTACTACTGCTACAACCCAAAGATTGCACACCCAAGTGCAGGTAGCGAAGTAGTAAAATAATCGGTAAGATCGAGGTCGATCCACAGGGATTGGGGTTAAGAACACTTAGAGCAATTAGTTTAGGTGAGTGAGATGAAATCTGGTTTAATCCACAAGAGTGGAGCAAGTTGTGTGTGGTAAAAGAAAAAAATAGAAAATGGGCTAAGGCATTAGATATCCACCTTTGTTTCATTCACAAGGTTTGATTCAATGGTACAACTATAACTCAACTGGAATCGAATAAAGATCCGTTCCAATCGGAAGATAAAACGGTTAAACTACTTGCATATTTCATAAAAGATGGTGATCTGAACCGATTGATTTGACCATGAAGCACTCGTTAGTTGATCGCAGGGAATTCTAAGCATCCATTATGCCCGGAGTCGACAATGGATCAAGGAATTGTACAGATCAACAACTTTGCCAAAAAGTCAATCGATAAGATCACAAATCACACGATCAAATGCATACTTATAAGATAGGAGGCTTTGATTAACCCATCCAACCGTTAAGATCTCGTCCATCGATCGCAGGGAATCCAAAGCATCCAATGTGCCCTGAGTCTACAATGGATCAAGGGATTTTATAGATCGATGACTTTACCTGCACTAGTTCGATGACCGTAGGGAATCCAAGGCATCCAACGTGCCCGAAGTTCACGATGGATCAAGGGACTTTATCGATCATGAACTAGATAATTGGTGTGTAAGGGATCCCAAGCATCCAACATGCCCGGAGTCGACGATGGATCAAGGGGCTTGCACAACAATAGCGTTCGCCGAGGTGGATAACCAAACCAATCAACCAAAGAGAACTCCAACATTTACACCATACAATGTTAAACCAAAAGAATCAAAGCTTGCAAATTTCTTCAAAGGCTTCACCCCTGGCCTTAGCTAGAGGTTTAGCCAATCATGCTACAATGGAAGACTAAATTCTCTACAAAAGAGAAAACTACTATACACTACAAAAGAAAGAAAGAAAAGTAAAGAAGAGAAGAGAGGAGTTGTAGAGAATGGGATTTGAGGAGTGGGATGATGAGAATGAGAAGGGATTGCTTCCTTTTATAGACTTTTGAGAGGCTCCCAAGCCTAGGTGGTACTCCATGTGTTGGGAAGAGAGAAGGAGAGAGAGAGAGAGAGAGAGAGAGAGAGAGAGAGAGCTCCTCTTGCTGGAACATGTGCAAGGGTGGAGAGAGAGAGAGAGAGAGAGAGAGAGAGAGAGAGCTCTTGCTTGGTCCACACAGCTGCTGATTAAAGGATGGCGACCATTGAGATGGTTGGACGCTGGAGATTTGGGCTGACCGTTGATGTGATGAAGGAAGGCTGGGAGTTGAAGATCTGGACGGCCAGCCTTGAAGGTGGTTCACTTGCTGATCGTTGGATCAGCATGAGTGATGAGATGAACGTGGGCCACATCTAGACAGCTGGGATTTGCCAGCAGCTGCTGTTGCTGAACGTGAGGTCCACTGGACGGTGGATTGGTTTCTGGGCCAGCACGTGTGCTAAAGAAGGTGGGCCTGCTGTTGAGGATAGCTTGCAATGTCAGTTTGCAGATAAGCAACTGTTGTTGCTTGGACAGTTGATGAGCTGTTGCTACTCCTTGTGCAGATGGTGGTGGATGGAGAAAACCGTCCATTGCTGGACGTTGAAGTATGCTAGAGTTGCAGCACTGCTGCTGCATGTGTGAAGGTGGGAACCACTTGATGATGGTGAGGATCAGCATCTGGATGGACGGTTGGAATGATTTGTTGCTGATGGTCACCTGAAGCACAGCCTTGCTCGTGTAGACGGTGGAGATGCAATCTCCATCAGCTGACGTTGTTGCACTTCCAACAGGTGGGGTCTAGCTCTTTGGACGGCCAGATTGAGATGATTGGCACGTGCTTGATGCTGGCTTGGAAGATGGACTTGGGCTGAATGGAGGGACGGCTGATGGCTTGTGATGATGAAGATGGAGAACGTCCACTGCTACTTGGAATGGACGGTTGGAGATCAGGCTGCACGTGTGGATGGTGGGCTGCTGTTGGACGCAGGAGATGGACGGTGGAGATCCACTGGACGGTGAATTGCATGCTGTGGACGGTGATTCAATCTGGAGGTCCACCTTCTTGATCATGGAGATGGATGAACGGTGGATGACTGATATGCACGGGCATGTGTGGCCTGGACAGCTGAGATGGTTAGGGAGTCCACAACGCTGGACACTGTGATGGACGGTGGAGAAAAGTGGGGTCCACAGTGCTGGACAGACGTCCACTGCTGGACGGTTGCACATGCTGCACATGTGCTGGACTGTTGGATCTGGTGGAAATGGATGAAGGTTGGACGGTGGATTTGGGATGCCCACGGCTGGATGGTGTGATGATGACTTCCATCTGCTACACTGGATGTGGATGGTTCAGATGGAAAATGGGGCCATGTTGATGAAGCAGATTGGTGGGGTCCACTTGTTGACCGTTGAGCGGTGGCAGTGGTGCCTGATGATGACGTCCACTTGTCTGGACGGTAGAGATGCAGTTGGAGGTATTTGGTGCTTGCTGCACATTTGAGATGGAGATGGCTCCACAGTGCCGGACCATCAGGACCATTGATCTGATGCTCATGAAAGTGTGGCCCGCATTAATGCACAGTTGGTCCAATCTTCGATCTTTACAGCCCGATTTCTTGCAAGACCGCTTCACACTTGATCTTGATCACTTTGAGGCTCTAAGACGTCCTAATTGGCTCAGATCTTGTCCAACTTCTCCTGATCACCTGAACATTGAAAAATCGCCTAATGAGGGATAATTAACCGGAAAAAACAATGATAATGTCCTTAACAACCAAGGTTAGTTATACAATATTAGGCACTTATCAACTACACCTATTATTTTTATACTATTGTACTACACCTACCATCTAAGCCTACCATCTAAGCCTATAAATAGGCTCGTTGTATAGCTCATTACAAATAAGAAAAAGATAATTCTCCCTCCTTTATTCTCAATCAACATGGTATCAGAGCCACCCATTTGGTGCATCTGAATCGTCCATTATTGTTGTTGGCCATCTATCAACTACCGTCCACCATCCAATAGCCCAAACCCCAATTCACCACATCGTGCTTCTTCGAATCATCTGCCCCTGCTCCTACCATCGACGACACATTTAGGCCATTACAGTAACCCAATCTCAATCCTGGCACAATCACCTCCAATACACCATATACTCCATTTTCCAATAATCACCATGGGAGCATTTGAAGCATGACTTGTGATAGGCCTGGTCCTCCACCGTTACTTTTTTCGGTGGATATTCTGTTTTACCACAAGTAGCACATTTTTTCTTATGTCCCAGAAAACATGCCAGCAACTTTGCTGATCAACAACATAGACAGTCTTATTGCAAGCCTTACACTTCTGTTGCGTCTCGCTGAAAGCCATTAGTCCTAGATCTGACGGTATCCACCATCTTAGATCCGGTATCCTCAGCAAGCTCGGAGAGTACCTTGCTCAGCCCGACGCTGGAATCTGCTCGACATCACCAGCGACATTCATCATCCGACAGCTGTGCCTGATTAAGCACATATGTTGCGCCTCATCCTGTGCCTCTGCCGCTCAACCATAGATCCGGCAGTCTCAGATTCGGTATCCCCAGAGCCTTCTGCCCCTATTCGTGCAAATCTCGCAGATCTCCAAAACTGATTCCATCAACCAGCCATTGTTGCCATCCTGCGCCTCTGTTCCAAATTGTGTGTTGCTATCATTAATCATCTGATCAAACTTTAGATTCCACGGATGATTCAATCACTGTTGTGATTGCTGATTATATGCTCACTCCAGTAGTTGTTTGTTGAAAGACATGATAATCAAGGCCTATCTTCTTTCAACAAACTGTTTAAAGGGCCGATCTCTGACGACATTGTATTCTGGACTTGTGCTGAATTTGGCCCTTTTTATTACTCACTCTTGCCACATTTTCTTAAACCTAGTGCAATTTCTTCATACCATGGACAAATCTGACACTTCTCAACCTATTCAGACTATCTTGGATGGACCAAACTACATCTTTTGGGCTCAAGCTATGACTAGCTTTATCAAAGGACGTAAACTTTGGCGCTATGTTACTGGGTATATTACAAAACCACAATAAAGGACAGATAAAATAGATGTCAAGTTTGCCGATCGACTCGAAGATTGGGATAGCAAAAATCATCAAATTATCACTTGGTTCCGTAACATCTTCACCACATTTATTAGTCTTCAGTTTGGCCGTTTTGAAACCACCAAAGCCATCTGGGACTTCTTGGCGCAACGCTACACCACATCTGATCTTTCTCATCAGTATCAACTTTTGAGTCATTTTCATCATCTGCGTCAAGAACCTGGCCAGTCTATTGATAGTTTCTTCTCTCAAATGTATGCAACTTGAGATCAGTTAGCCCTTTCAGAACCCACGTGGACTTGTTCCAAGGATTCTGCACAATTTACCAAGTATAGAGATCAGCAACGTTTGGTTCATTTTCTGATGGCTCTTCATGATGATTTTGAACCTATTCAAGCCACATTACTTCGTTGCAACCCTCTACCCACATTAGACAGTGCTGTCTCTGAAATATTAGATCTCTAAAGAAACTCGTTGCAGTACTCTGAAATCTCAGCATATCGATATAGTCCTTGCTACTCATCATTCTAGGGATGACCAATCTTCCTTTAAATTTTGCAAGTATTGTCACAAAACTGGTCACTATCTACTTGATTGTTCTACCAGAGTCTGCAAGTTCTGTCGTAAACTGGGATCCGGTCATTATCAAGATGATTGCCCATGCAATCCTAATAAACAATCACGCAACTCTCGATCCAGAGGAAGTCAATCAAAATCTCAACACTACAACTCTATGCCTGCATTTCGATCTACTGCTACTTCTGCTACTGAGGATTCTCCAGCTTTGGACACTTCTTCTCCATCAATCTCTGTTACTGACCTTGAATCCATCCTCAAACAAGTCCTCTCCAATTTTGGTAATCAACCTTTTATTGCTCTTTCTGCTGCCTCAGGTACTTCTTCTTGGTTTTTTTTATTCTGCTTGTAGTAACCATATGACATATGATCCTACTGCCTTCCTTTTTAAAAATCCTACTTCTCATATCCCTACTATTCATACTGTTGATGGTTCACATATGCATGTCAGTCACATAGGACGAGTTTTTGATCCTCATGTATCTCTTTCTAATACATATCTCATACCTAAGCTTACCTTGAACCTTATCTCTGTTGGTCAACTATGTGAACTTGGCCTTAATGTTATCTTTTCTCATACTGGTTGTCATGTGTAGGATCCACAGACAGGACAGATGATTAGGATAGGCCGTAAAGTTGGACGCTTGTTCAAGCACATCAATCTTCACACTTCTTCTCGACCATCTCTTCCAGTACAGTCTGCCGTGTCAGCCTCTTCCACTTCCTTTTTAAGTCTTTGGCAATCCCGCTTAGGTCATGTGTCCTTTAGTCGTTTACGTTCTTTAGTTTCTAGTGGTCATTTTGGTCTTGTTACCAATGACCATATTGATTGTTTATCTTGTTAACTTGCTAAACAACCTACTTTATATTTTAATAAAAGTGATTCTGTTTTTACTGTACCTTTTAATCTCATTCACTCTGATATTTGGGGGCCTTCTCCCACTACTACAATGGGGGGGTCAAAATATTTTGTAATTTTCATTGATGATTATTCACGTTTTACTTGGTTGTATTTTATGAATAATCGCTTTAAGTTAAAGCAAATTTATTATGACTTTACCCAAATGGTGAAAACCCAATTTTTACGTTATATCAAAATCTTTCGTACAGACAATGTCATGTAATACAGAGACACATAATTTCTTACCTTTCTTCGTAGTCAATGAACCATTCCACACCGCTCATATCCTGAAACATCTCAACAAAATGGACGCGCTGAACATAAACATCGCCATATTCTGGACATAGTTCGTGCTCTTCTCATCTCTTCTTCTTGTCCTAAACGTTTTTGGGGGGAAGCTGCTCTCACTGTTGCCTGTGTTATCAACCGTGTTCCCTCTCCTGTCATTGACAATCAAACTCCCTATGAACGTTTGTATGAACATCCTCCTAACTATAATTCTCTCCGAGTTTTTGGATGTGCTTGCTTTGTTTTACTTTAGTCTCATGAGCGTACCGAGTTAAAACCTTGGGCCCATCTCTGCTGCTTCTTGGGTTATGGTATAGCACACAAAGGCTATAGATGTTGGGATCCTCTCTCCAAACGTCTTCGTATCTCTCGCCATGTTATCTTTTGGGAGCATAAGATGTTCTCTTCACTGTCCAAATTTCATCTCTCATCAGTTCACACTCCATCCTTCTTTATTGATTCCTCGGTTACATTATTTCCTGACGATGTTGATACAGGGTTTGACCTCACACTCACGACTCTTCCTGAGACGCTTGCTCGGTCTAATGATCCTGCTCCTGCTCTCGCTCCTTCTATTGATGATTTTGATCCCCCATTTCATCATTCTACTCGGGTAAGAAAACATTATGTTCATCTTCATGACTTTCACTACTTTTTCACTATACTCTCTCATCATGAACCTCAATCCTACCGTGAGGCTTGATCTAATCCTCTTTGGCAACAAGCAACATCTGAAGAATTGCAGGCTTTATACAAAACTCACACTTGGGATTTGATTGATCTTCCTTCTGGTAAAATAGCGGTTGGATGTAAATAGGTTTACAAAATCAAGACTAGATCCGATGGTTCCATAGAACGCTCTATAAAGCCCGTTTGGTGGCCAAGGGCTTCACTCAAGAACATGGAATTGACTATGAGGAGACATTTGGTCTTGTTGCTTGTATCACTTCAGTTCGTGGCCTTCTCGCAGTTGCTGCAGTTCGTAAGTGAAATTTCTTCCCAATAGATGTCAAAAATGCATTTCTCAATGACAATCTCACTAAGGAAGTCTACATATGCAACCTCCTCCAGGCTATGATCATCCTTCACATAAGGTCTGTAAACTTTATCGAGCTCTGTATGGTCTTAAGCAGGCTCCACGAGCATGGTTTGTTAAGTTCAGTATTGTTATTGGGGATTTTAACTTTGCCTCTAGTCCACATGATTCTGCACTTTTTATTCACAAAACTGAACACGACACTACTCTTCTTCTGCTCTATGTTGATGACATGATCATTACTGGTGATGACCTTGCCGATATATCTACTCTCAAATAGTTCCTTAGTTACCACTTTGAAATGAAGGATCTTGGATCTCTCAGTTATTTTTTGGGCCTTGAGATTTCATCTGATTCCTGTGGCTACTATCTCTCATGGGCTAAGTACGCCTCTGATCTTTAGCTTATGCTAGTCTCACGGATACTAAGACTGCCTCTACTCCTCTCGAGCCTAATGTTCGTCTCACTCTTCTTGAAGGTACTTTACTAAGTGATGCTACTCTATATCGACAGTTGGTTGGCAGTCTTATCTACCTCACTGTTACTCGTCCTGACATCGCCTATGTTGTTCACCTAGTTAGCCAGTTCATGTTAGCTCTTCGCTCCACTCATTTTGCAGTTGTCTCGCGCATCCTTCGTTATATCAACAGCACATTGTTTCATGGAATTTATTTTTCTTTAACCTCTTCTCTTGAGTTGTGTGCTTACTCAGATGCTGATTGGGCAGGTGATCCCACTGATCGTCGTTCTACTATATGTTTTTGTTTTTTCTTAGGAGACTCGCTCATCTCCTGGCAAAGCAAGAAACAAACTGTCACTGCAAAGTCAAGCACTGAGGCTGAATATCGTGCTCTTGCCGACACTACTCAACAACTCCTTTGGCTTCGCTGGTTACTCAAGAATATAGGTGTTACACATTCTATTGCCAATGTTCTTTATTGTGATAATCGGAGTGCTATTCAGATTGCCCACAACGATGTCTTCCATGAGCGTACCAAACACATAGAGATTGACTGTCACTTTGTTCGTCAACATATTGGCAATGACACTATGCGTCTCCTTTCTGTTACGTCTGATGATCAATCTGCTGATATTTTTACCAAAGCACATTCATTGGGGCGTTTCTAAGACTTGGTTTCCAAACTCAAGTTGGTTTTTATTCAACCTTTTTTATTTTGTGGGGGATGTTAGTGTATAGTAGGCCCATGTACTAGGCAGGCCCATGTACTAAGCCTTACATTATACTAGTGTATTACACCTACTATCTTTATACTATTGTACTATACTTACCATCAAAGCCTACCATCTAAGCCTATAAATAGGCTCATTGCATAGCTCATTACAGTTGAGAAAAAGATATTCTCCCTTCTCTATTCTCAATCAACATATGTAACTCCTCTTTTAAAACTTAAAAGTTGGCTGAGCTCATGCATGAGCAATAAAGCTTATGCACACACCACATGAGCCAACATGGCACCATAGGTCTGAGATTGAATCCATCCATCAAAATGCCACCACTATATTGATGTCCCTAGTCTAAGAATTAGGTTGATCCACCCCTTAGATGAACCACAGTTTGCACCCAAAAAACTTGGATGAAGATTTTCAGAATTTTTACGGTATTTTACCAAACAAAGCCGTTGAAAATGAAAGTACTATGGCATTCACACCACTCAAAATTCTTACCGATCAAATTACAGATGGGCCACACATAAATTTAGATATTTTTGAGTGGTGTATGTTAGTGTTTATGATTTGGCCCATCTTATCATTTGATTTGCAAGAGTTTTGGTCATTCTTTTAATCATGGTATGGTACGTCTGGTGGACAGTTGAATGTCAAACATTTCTTGTGGGCTCCATAATTCTTGATTCACCACTTTTCAAAGAAAAGGAAAACTAAAATGAATGTTTGGGTAATTTCTCCTCTTAGAAGCATTGCCTGCGGAGGCATTATTGGTAAAATTTGAATTTTGAGGAATTTTGAAATAAAATTTAAGTTTTATCCAACCCGTCCACCTGTTTCTAATAGTGGGCCCCGATATGCCAATTGAATTAGATTTTCTTTCTAGAAAAAAATTGTGAAATGTGGGACTATTCTAATGAATGGTTTAGATCTGGTGCCTGCCTGTGTCTGGATTGTAGAGAAGCTTTCTTTTCATTCCCAAAATAAGGACAAATAGGTCTTTATAACTTCTTGGGTAGGCTAAAAGCATGCCTAAAATGCATGGCATCTGCTACGTATGAAATATTTCCATGGACGTTAGCAACTGTGAAGCCCCGCCATGATGTACGGTTTTATCCACGCTGTTCATCCATTTTTTCAGATCATTTAAGGGTATTGATCCAAAAAATGATGCAGATCAAAGGCTCAACTGGACCACACTACAGGAAACAGCGTTGTAATGACTCCACCATTGAAACCTTATTAGGTCCCACCGTGATGTTTATTTGCCATCCAATGGTTCGATAGACCTGAGCCTTTGGAATGACTCCACAAAAATGTCAGCTTGATCCAAAACTTATGTGGCTGCTAAGAGGTTTTTAATGCTACACATTCAATTCCCACTGTGTGGTCCACCTGAGCCTTGGATCTGCTTCAGTTATCATATTATACCCTTTAAATGATACCGAAAAGTGGATGAACGGCATGGATAAAACTAATACATCATGGTGGCCCCATAGAGCCCCTTGCCTATGCCAATTGGCTCCAGAGGGGGCAGGACACAATCTGCATTCTTGACTAGAGCTGTTCACGTGCCAAGCTAGCTTGGTTAGCTTGCTCCACTCGAACCAGCGCGATTCGGCTCCATTCGGAGGTTGGGTTCGAATCAAGCCGAGTCATTTTTTTCAAGGGATACTCTTGACCCGAGGGATATTTTTCTAACCCGGCTCGTGCACAGCTATACTCTTGACCCGAGGGATATTTTTCTCAAAAAGCATAGTAGAGACACGGAAGGCGCTACTTTTGCTTATGTGGATACGACTTCATTTGGATGAGATTCAGTCCGTCCATCAGGTCCACCATTATGCATTTGTATAGGCACTAAAAAATCAGCCCAATTCAATGCACAGGTGGGCCACACCATGGAGAACAGTTGAAATGGAAAGTCCCACCATTGCAACTGTCAAATTTCAGCGTGGGTCTGCTATGGTTTATGCCATTTCGTCCGTTCATATGACAAACCACGCCAAGAAAATGATTTTATGGGAAATTAGGACATTTTAAGACTGATATTAGTCACACCAATTTAGAAGTTTTAAGAATAATTTTACACCGTTCCCTGTGGTGCGCGGCCAACCTAACCTAAGTTTTGAATTTGGCCAAAATTTGGAACGAGTGGTGAAAAAATGACAGTGCACATGATGGGTCAAGGGGGTACATATGATGCATTTTGTCCTACCTAGTGCTCAGCACAAGTAATGTTTTAATGTGCCCATGTAAGTGAATGTGTATTGCATGGTGACGTATGTGGTGACTTTACGTGGCAGAATTTGATTGGGCTACATGCTGCTGCTAGTGATGGGACCCACATAGAGATATTTTCAATGACCCAAGTGGTAAGATTTGATTGGCTCATGTGCTGCTATTAGAGATGGGGCTTGATGCCCGGTTCAGTACCACCTGATCGAAGAGCTTTCAAACATACTTTGTGTGGGCCCTATTGTAACAACCCAACGTTAGTCGTTAGGCAATTCGTGTCCATGCAAAGCATGTCTAACGGCGGCACATGGCCTAATTAAAAGCTCTTCATGTGACGTCTGAGGTTCTGATTGCTTGGTGACTTTGCCACCACTGATGTACATGGTGACCCAACATGACCAGATTTAATTGAGCCACACACCACCATCAGAGATGGGGCTTGGTCGAGCACATACTCAACCTAGCACCTAGCAACTTTAAAATATGTTTTATGTGGGCTCCATCTTAAAGAGAGGCACATGGCCCAATTAAATCCCACCATGAACTTTGGTGATGTGTCCGAACATCTGCGGTGGTGGGATCACCTCACAATCCACGTCCGTGGTGGTAAAGTAAATTGTGTGGTGACCCAACACCACACAATTTGGTGATTTTAGGATGTTGCAGGATTTAAATGGCCTATGTGCGGTGTGCCATTATTAGAGTTCGGCTTGGTCAAATACATCCTTAGTATAATAACTTTCCAAGGTGCTTTACATGAGTTTCATTTTTTTGGCAAACTAATCAGCTTTCTCCACATCCCAACACCATCAAGTACATGGTGGTTGGGTTATTGTGCATCAGGACAAAGAGAGGTAATTGGTTTGTCAAAGATTTGAGTCCAGGCAAAGCATGTTTGAAGGTGACACAGAGTACATGATAACCCTACTACCACGGAGGTCCATGTTGACTGACTAAATGGACCCTACTGTGATATTTGTATTTTATCCATGTCATTTATATATTTTACCAGCTTGTTTTGGGGCATGAGCCCACAATTGAAGCACATCCAAAACTCAAGTGGACCACACCACATGTCATATTGAGGATTGAATGCCTATGAAAACTTTTTAAGAGCCGTATGCATTTTCAATCAAGTTGATACTTGCTCTTTTTTTTTTTTTCCCCTTTCATTAATGTCTATATAATCTCGTAAGTTAGATGGCCAATATACATTACAGGAAGCCCTAAGAAAGTTTGAATGGTGGATACGTGGTTCATTTTGCTTTAAAGATGCTTCAATTTTAGTCATGTCTTAAAAGGAAGCTGATTGCCTACTGAGTAAACTCTATGGGGTCTACCGTGATTTATGTATTTCATCCTCTCTATCCATCCATTTTTTTCAGATAATTTTAGGACTTGAGCACAAAATTAAAACATATTCAAAGGTTAAGTGGACTATACCACCAGAAACATTGTTGATTACATGTCAATTGTTGAAAAGTTCTCAGGCACCACAAAAGTTTTTGAGCAAGCTGATATTTGTTTTTTCCTTTCATCCATGTTTGTGTGATCTTATAAACAGGTTAGATGACAAATAAACATTACTGTAAGCCCTAGTGAAAGTTTCAATGGTGGAAATCATTATTCAAACGGTTTCCTGTGGTGGGGTCCACTTGAACTTTGAATATGCTTCAATTTAGACTCAACCCCTGAAATGAGCTGGAAAAAGCATACTTAGTAACTCAGCATACAATCCAGCATCACTTTAAATGAGTCGGCAAAACAGATGGCCGACATGGATAAAACATCAGAGTTGGGGTCACTATAGAGGCCTGTGGTGGCAGTATAACCACGCAATCCGCATCCTTTTGAAAGCGACGAGGATCCACCCACCTTGGCCCTGAAATGACGTGGTGCGATTTGATTGGTGGGGACGAACATGGTATGAGATGAGGGGCTTTTCTTAAGGTTTTCAAAGAGTACTGTCTCACCATGGACAACCCTATCAATTATAAGTCGCCACGTCATTTCACCATCGAAGTAGTTGGTGAACAACTCACCACCCAATCCGCGTCCCTCAACCCTTCCAAGCGGGGATTGCGTGGAGACCAGGTCACCATGGATGTCCCTCTTGACCTTACTTTGTTGAGCTCACCGGAATGTATGTGTGTTATCTCTGCCGTCCATTCATTTTTCCAAATCATTTTAGGGCATGAATCCAAAAATGAAGAAGATTCAAAGCTAAAGTGGACCACACCACAAGAAAACAATGAAAATAATGATGTCCACCGTTGAAACCTTCCTACGACCCACCATGATGTTTATTTGCCATCGAACCGGTTTAAGGGAAAACACAAGCATAAGCTTGAACTAAGATTTCTACGACTCAGAAGTTTTCAACAGTAATGCTTATGTGGTGTGATTCCATTGAGCTTTGGATCAGCCTCATTTTTTGGGACCATGACCTGAAATGATCTGAAAGAAAGAATGGACGGCATGGATAAAACACAAATCACTGTGGCCCCACAGAGTTGGGTCACCATGGATATCCCACCTGTCCGCGTCCCAGGATGGTTGTTAGGTCTGGGAGCGGATTAAGTGCGGCCACAGCGTCACCAACCAAGGTGAGGTCCTTACCATGGGGCCCACCTTTATGTATGTATTTTACATCCATACGGTCCATATTTTTTCCCAGATCATTTTATTGCATGATCCAAAAATTAAACATACCCAAATCTCAGGTGGATCATACCAAAGAAACAGTGTGGTGGCTGACCATTAAAACCTTCTCGTGGCGACAAAAGTTTTAAATCAAGATTATATATATATTTTTAACTTAATCCATGATTTTTTAACCTTATCAACAGATTGGATGGAGAATAAACCTTATGGAAACATTAATGTGGGCCCTAGGAATTTTTTAACGGTGGAGCGTTCAATCACCACTTTTTCTTATTATGGTCCACCTGAGATTTGGATATACCATTTTTTATATTGGTTCTTTTAAATTATCTTTAAAAACGGATGGACCGAGTAGATATAGAATAAACATATCAAGGTGGGCCCCACGGTAAGGGCCGCACCGTCTTGAATGAGGACAGGGCTGCACCTTATCCGCTCTCTTTAGGTCTTATACGTACGCAACTGAGCCAGCGGTACGTGTCCCAATTAAATTACTCCACGTCTAACACCACGAGCTACTGGTGTTTGGGTCACCACGCAATCTGCGTTCCCGGTGGTGGCAGGGTCACCACGTAATCTGCCTCTCTCTCTCTCGTCTCTTCCCTGCCGAGACCCACAAGCTCTCTCAATCTCTCTCTCTCTCTCTCTCTCTCTCTCTCTCTCCACCCCCACAAGCCCACTCTCTCTCCCCCCTCTTCCCCAAAACCACGACGGAGCGTGCTGGATCAGCGCCTCTAGCCAGCTGCGACAGCGGCAAGCCTCTCGACAAGCTTCGGGTCTCTCTCTCTCTCTCTCTCTCTCTCTCTCTCGTGGATGAATCTTGAGAATATGGATTTTGAAATAATTTCTTCTTACTCAGAAAGATAGGGTTCTCATCATATATATGGCTATGTATTGTTGAAAACCCTTGCTTAGGTTTTACATGGCATGATCACCATTTCCTATATCTCGTGCAAGTAGTATCTTTCTCTTACTAAAGTTAGGGTTTTTTTCGCAAATACCCACATCGATAATCTGTTATTTGCAAATACCCACATCGGCAATCTCTCTCTCTCTCTCTCTCTCTCTCTCTCTCTCTCTCTCTCTCTCTCTCAAGGTGAAGCAATCTGGTATTTCGAAATACCCACATTTAAAAAAGAAGAAAGAAGAAAGAAGAAAGAAGAAAGAAGAAAGAAAAACGAGTTGGGTTTGCAAATAACTACCATGTTAATATCCTGGTATTGCAAATACACGTATGTCATTCTTGCTGTAGCTTTTATGGCTTTTCTCAGAAAAAAATAGGAAAATACCCATCTACCCTCCTCTCTGCTCTTTCAATGAGAAAACCCAAAAAGAAAAGCTCGATCGGGATGCATTTATGCTCAAATTCACTGGTCAGATGGCGGAAACGAACGCTGCTACCAACCATCAAAATTGCGGGCCTGCTGGGGTGCAGAGAAAATCACGGTCCAAGATGGAGCCTTTAATTTTCTCTATGAGTGTTGGGATGGGAATCTGGACATCCGTGAAGATTCAATTGTATTTTTCTTTCTTTCTAGATTTCCCAGCAAATGGCGTACACACCAGCTTTCAGGCCTTCTTACAGTTCCCCTGTTCCGGCCAGCCTTTCCAGGAGATTAATTCCCCTTCCAGAGAGGCACCCCTAGTCCCTCGATAGCATTTTCATATTCTTTCACCTTAAACTATTTGTAAGATGACACATTTTTTTTTCCAAATGTTTCTAGATCACAGAACTGTTCCAGGAAGTCGGACCTTGTTTACCAAACCATGAATAAACTATTTTGGGATCAATATTATGGAACCGATTGCCTGATTTTGTTCTTTGTTTTGCACATTCGCTTGTCTATATGTGTGTATGTTTCAATTTTAGTTCTAGTAGGTATTCCGTAACGGCCGTTACAGTCGCCTTTTTTTTTTTTTTTTTGAAAAAAAAAACCTGAAAAACCTGTATCTTATGGCCTCTATGAGGGGCGTAACGTGTCATTACAGGGGCCGTAACAGTAGTTACAGGTTATTTTTTTCATAATGGCCGTTACGGCTGTTACAACCCCGTAACATGTAATGGTTGCCACCGTTACTTTTACACAGCGGCCTTTACAGTCCCGTAACAGCTGTTACGGCACACCATGAATTCTATTCCTTTTATCATTGTGACAAGTGCTTTATTAGTCATGAATGGTTAATGAATATTAAATATTGGTAGACTTTAAAGTTGGATTGTGTTATTTATACTCTCACAATTTTTTTTATCGAACTATAGGTCAATTGATAACATGGATGATAATGCCGTGGAGAGTCAAGTTTCTTCTCAATCATGTCAGAGGGTGGACCTTGATCTTCAAGATGAGAGTCACATCGAAGAAGCAGAACAAGAAGAATTGGTTCAGGAGGATGAGAAATTAGATGAAGAAGCAAAACTTGAAAATCTTCAAGATGAAAGTCACATCCAAGAAGCAGGACACGAAGTGTCAGTTAAGACAGATGACAACTTAGATGAAGAACCGAAACTTGGGATGGAGTTTGCTTCTGAAGAGAATGCATATGAGTTTTACAACAAATATGCTGGGAAGGTAGGGTTTAGTGTTCGAAGAGCATGGATAAGAAGATCAGATGATGGTATCATTACTACAAGAATATTTTGTTGTTGTAAAGAAGGCAAGAAACGTGAAGATAAAAGAACAGATCAGGTGAAGTATCACCGTCCAGCTACAAGAACTGATTGTCTAGCAAGAATGATCATAAGGCTTCAAAAGAATGGTAAATACAGTGTTACGAAATTTGTTGCGGAGCATAACCACGAGGTTCTTACACCATCAGAGGCACACCTATTGAGGTCACAAAAAGCATTGACTAATACTTTGGAGAAGCGTTATGACCATTTGTGTCGCAAGTTTATTAAAATTGCAGCAATTGCTGCAGAATGTGATGAGGCCTTTAAATTTGTCGATAGCTATTTAGAAAAATTTCATGTTGAAGTGATGGAATGTATAAAAAGAGTCAAGGAACCTGCACCAATGACATCTCAAGCTATTGATGGAAATGTCGATACTGGAATTGTATGTCATGAGTCAACTGACAATGAAGTTACTATTGTTAATAGTGTAGGTTCCCAAAATGTAAGTGGGGTTAGAATACCACCTACAGTTGGAAGCAGTTGTTTTACACTTAAATATCCACTATATAAAGAAGTGAAGAAAAGATCCCGAACTGAATCCACCCAGGCACGAACAAATAAGGAGAGAAATGAATCAGCCCAAGCACCAAATATAATTCACCCTCCTTTATTTCCACATCCACATTATCCAGTTGCATTCCCTCCGATTGGTCAGTTCAATCAGGTAACATTGAGATTTTATTTACTCAATTTTGTCATATCATATGTTGTTCTTCTCAAAGTTTTTGATACTTTGTTTTTCTCTCACAGGGTCCGCATGTTATTATTCTGAGTCCTTTTGGATTGCCAAGTGGACCCCATACAGGACCTGATCATCATATGATAAAGAGCTACACTCCTGGCCCCAGTGGATCCATCAATGCACCATTGGCTCATTGTGGGTACCAACAACCTAATGTCAACATGTACCAACAAAACTCTTTGAGCATCAAAGCTCAAGTAATGCATATTTATTTACTAGACTTGTCATATCATTCATGTCCTTTGTTCATTACACTCGTACTCATTGAAGATTCTGTTACTGTGTTTTTTTCTCTACTAGGGTTCTGCAAAACTTAATCATCATATGGTGACAGGTTGCATAGCTGGTCCCAGTGGATTCACATATGCACCATTTGCTGCTTGTGGGCAGCAACCAAGTATCAACTTGTGCCAACAAAATCCTTCAAACAACCCTCAGTTACCCAAGTTACATCAAGATTCATCTAAAGGGAACACCGTACCTAGCCAGGTGCTTGACATTTCTTGAGATATTACTCGAAGCTTTATGGAATAAACTTTTTAAAATTAGATATTGTGAGAAATCTGATGCATTATTTGAAATTCCACATGCAGTCATCTTCACCACCATCTGATGACAATCAGTCGGTGAGATGTGAGGACCACCATCCGCGTTCCAGTGATTAGATTTTCAGTCGTCAAAGGTCAGTGTGTGTTGTGGCTCTAGTGGAATGATTCTGATTCTATATTTTCTTTCATTTTTTTCCTTGGTGTATGTGTCTTTTTTCAGGAAATGATTTCAGGAATACATCTAGTGGCATGATTGTGTGTGTGTGTGTGTAACTTCTCTCATGTTTAGAGGTGAAATTCTATGTGGCATTTTCTCATAGATTTCTTTCTCTCTTGATGGATTGTGTGTGTGTGTGTGTGTGTGTGTGTGTGTGTGTGTGTGTGTGTGTGTGTAACTTCTCTCATGTTTAGAGGTGAAATTCTATGTGGCATTTTCTCATAGATTTCTTTCTCTCTTGATGGATTGGTTACAGGCTCTGATGAAAAGGTGGCATTGAAAAATGGAAGTTATGACAAGTGTGAAAAGATGGTGGATCAATCAGCCTATTCGGATTCAAACTATGAAGTTTCAACCGTAGTTACCCAAATAGCGGTTCAACTAATTCGAGTTTGAATTCATAGTTCGTAGTTTTATAACTTTTAAATTTATCAATTTGATGGGGTAGGTTTTTCAATTTGCTAGATTCACTGTTTGGATTCCTTTAGTTCAATAGACTAGTATGAGGCTATAGTTCCACGTAATTCGATTCAGTTCAGAGCATTCACTATTTTCTAGTAACCAACTAACCATGCAATCGATGTCCATCAATTGATGGTTAGTATTGCTCGATATATGTGATTTTAGAGAGATGCCCATCCACAATGTGCCCCACAATTTGGATGGTCAGGGTAGAACATAAGAGGAGGATGAGCCTTTGCTATTTTCAACATTGAATTGGTGGTGAACTATCATAGGAGTGGAGCCTTTAATTCAAGTATTCGGTTGCCAGTTTTGCATAAGTGAACACGCCCGTGCAAGAGAGTCCATCTTCATGACAAGGCATGTGTGCCAACATGGCACATATGTGGGAGATCCAAGCAGTGCATCAGGTCAATACCACCTTGTAGATGCCATTGCTCTAAAGTCTAGCCAGGTTCACTTGTGAATGTAAGAAACAAAAGATGATTTAGAATGACTTGGCTAAACATTTTTAGCCATTCATTTGTTTGTAGCCTCTAACTCAAGTAATCAGTTCACTGGCCCTACTTTTGTTCAGTAGAATTTTCAGTGGGACCCATCTAACGGATGGACCACATGTGACACTTTGGCACATGAGATGGAATGTACAGGCATGTGTGCTTAGCAGAGCTATCAGTTTTCGTCCCGTGACTCGTCTGTCAATTCTCTAGTGAAAAGAAATTTGCCACCCTTGTAGAGTGACAGATGATATATATAGGCACCTCAAGGCTCTGCATGTTGAATACAAATAGCTCAAATTGAACCACCCTAATTGTTAGGTGCGCCATTAACCACAAAATCGACTGATTAAATAAAGTAATTACAGATTTGTAAACCGTTAGTCGACAATTAAACAGAAGAATAGACAACAGTCCTAATTCATCAAACAGATGACCAGAAAGAGGTTTGAATCGCTTGGCCAAGCTAGTTTTTGGGTCATGATATCTCTATGGTGGTCATATAATTTGATTGGTTCATTTCGATTTTGGTTTTGTCATGCCTACAGTTTTTGAGTGCGTATCAACCATCACACCCCGCCAAACTATCAAATAGCTCTTCTTCCTCTTTTTCTTCTCCAAGCAAAGGAAGATGAGAAAGCCATCCCCCTTCCACCATGGAGTTGCAGACCTGCCATTTTGAACTCCACCATCTGCAAAGGAAGATGAGAAAGCCATACCCCTACACCATGGAGTTGCAGACCTGCCATTTTGAACTCCACCATCTGCAAAGGAAGATGAGAAAGCCATCCCCCTTACACCATGGAGTTGCAGACCTGCCATTTTGAACCCCACCATCAGTCTTCGTTCCTTGGAGTTGCTGTAGATCCATCCTCCATAGGCCAATTTGTGAATTGGACTATGAAGATTTGATTGGATGAATATCATCCAATCTAAGCAACTCAAACTGCAAATTAGGTTTGCTTGAACTAATTCACAGTTCGGGCTTAAATGCAACGAATTACGTAACTATGGTTTCAGCAACAAAATCAGTGACTAATGAATGTGGGGATTTAGTGCATGTTTCATTCTTCCAGCTTTCATGGTATTCATATATAATCGTTAAGTTGTGGAATGAATTTGGATGGATGGGTGCAAGGTTTAGTCACGTGATTAGGATTGCTAACAGCTTTTCTTTTTCATCTTTATCGCTATTTGTGATCTTTATTAGACCTTTCAAAAAAAAAAAAAAAAAAAGCGGTATTTATAAGCAGAAAAAGAAGAAGCATGTTTTGGTCTTAAGGAGGGTTGCATGATGTGGAAGACAAGGTGTAGTCACGTGATTAGATTGCTAACAGCTTTTCTTTTTCATCTTTATGGCTGTTTGTGATCTTTATTAGACCTTTCAAAAAAGAAAAAAGTGGTCTTTATAAACAAAAAAAGAAGAAGCATGTTTTGGTCTCAAGGAGGGTTGCATGATGTGGAAGACAAGGAAAATGAGCACGTGTTAAAGAATGTGGATTTTTCGTATGGGTTGGATGTGAAAGAATGTGGGTGTTTAGCGAACATGGGTTGTATGTAGGAAGAATGCAGATTTTCAGTGTATATGGGTTGAATGTGGATTTGTGTTTGTGGGCTTGTTGTGGAATGAATGTAAGAACGACTTGGATTGTTTGTGTATATGGGTTGAATGTGGATTGTTTGTGTTGTTGTGTATATGGATTGTTGGTTTATATAGATTGGATTCATATGTCAGTCCTTTTATCAGATTGGACCTAGTATTAGTCGTCTTCGTGGATAAGAATGAAGTGATATTGTGGACAGATCATGAGCAGAGATATATCGGATTTTTCTGCAGTCTGCGCATATTATTTCACATGCTATCTGCTGAGAAATTTTTGGCTGATGCCCCATCAGTTCTTGAAGTTGAACAAGTAGAGGATGTGTTTGGAATATCTGATTGGAGAAGTGGGATCTCCATTGCCTGTGAAGACATGTATGTAAGATGGAACCCATCTCGCGCATGGTCTGCAAACATGCGGAGCTTTGGATTGGCAGGTTGGGCAGGTTGGAGCAGTTATCTTTAGGATCTATTGATTTCTTTTATTCTTTTTCCCCTCTTAAATGGAAATAGAATCCTGTAAGCATTATCTATTTTGCTGACTGTTCTTGTATTACCGAGTTGTTTCGAACCTTATCTATTAGTGGCATTGCTCTTTGCGTCTTATACTATTTTGCTGTTAATGTAGTTGCTTCTGTATTAGGGAAATCGTCGTTTGATGGTGTGGATTTGGAATTTGAATAAATAAATAAATAAATAAAACAAATCCACCATTTTTAAACCTGGACCTCGTGTTCTTTCTATTCTTGTTGGTAGCTTGGCTTGGATTTTCAATCACGTGGAATTCGGAAATTATGTTTGGTGGTCTAGATGTTGGCTGAAGGCCCGGGGCATAAAAGAGGGGTGGGACCCCTGACTGTGAGGCTCACGGTGATGTGTATGACTTAGCTCATTTTAAGGCATGATCCCATAAATGAAGCAGACCCAAATCTTAGGTGGGCCACACCACAGGAAACAATCGTGATTGAATCCCCACCATTAAAAATTCCATGGATTCCACTGGATTGTTTATTTGCCATCCAACCTGTTGATAAGGTCACAAAGACCTATATGAAGAGACCGCACAAATATCATCTTGATCCAAAGCTGTTGTGGCCCACAAGAAGTTTTTAATGGTCAATTACCACTGTTTCCTGTACTATGGTCTATCTGAGATTTGGGTCTGCTTCATTTTTTGTATCATGCCTTAAAACAAGCTTTCAATACGGATGGATGGTGTGTATTTAGTGACATACATCACAGTGGGCCCCACAGTCAGGAGTCCCACCCACCTCGGTGGATCAGGGTCTCACCTACGGGTAATTCACGTCCAAGATCAACGAGGTGAAGCTCGGAAAACGTGCCAACTCGGCATACATGTGCGATATCTAGGCCGTGTAGCAGGCGGGGCTTGGTTTGGATACCGTCCAAAATCCAAGCAAGTTGACTAAATTGGCCACACGTTTACGTTGAACACGTGTCCACGGAATTCTATCTGCCCTCTATTTCTCCAACCAGAAGGTAGTGCTAAATACGCAGTCACTATGAAATTGTGTACTTGGCATACAACTGATTCAAACTGAACCGTCCAAATCATGGGTCCATATTTAGATGGATTATGAACCATTAATTTAAACAGATTTCTTCTTTCACCTACCCATTCGTGGTCATTTAATCTAATGGTCGAAATAAAAATAATCAATGGTCCAAAATTAATGAAGAAGTGCTCACTATGTAGAAGGTAAAGATCATTCAATCAGTCTAATGTTTGGATCATGACCTGTCTGTGGAGATTTATACAATTTTATCGGTTTGATGTGAGTTAATATATATGCTACGTGTACAATATCTGAGCACCTGAGTATCAACCATCGCCCTTAGACAGAGTATCAAATAACTCCTTTCTAACCGTCCTAATCTCCGTATAAGGTGTGGCCCATCTGATTAATAAATATCCACATGAGACCCCACCTAATGATTGTGACGATCTCATGCAAGGTGTCCCATTTTTTTACTCCTGCAGCCATTCATTCCTTCAATCTCCTCCACCCGCGCGAATCGCCTGAGGATTGCCCAGTCAATAAACTCCTTGGAGTGGAATAGGTGATGTACGTGTCTTATCATCTGTTTTACCCGGCTGATGTTAGAGCATGATCTCAAATTTTAAGCATGTCCAAATCTCAAGTGGACCACACCACAGGAACAGTGGGGATAATGACAGCGACCGTTGAAACCTTCCTAGCGCACAGTGATGTTTATTTGTCATCTAACCTGTTAATAAGGTCACACAAACATAGATAAAGGGAAAATACAAATATCGTATTGATCTGAAACTTTTGTGGCCATAAAGAAGTTTTCAATGATAGGTGCTCAACTCCCACTGTTTCCTGCGGTGTGGCTCACTTAAGCTTTTTGTATGCTTCAATTTTGAGGTCATGTGCTAAAATAAACTGGAAAAACGGATGGATGAAGTGGACCGGGCACACATATACTGTTGGACCTGGTAGAGTTTACTCCTTATTGCATAATGATTTACTTAGTATCAATCTCATGTCGAATTGTACTTTGGGACTGTTTGATTTTTCAATTACCACCCACCATAATGGAGGCAGATAAGTAAGGATGACTTTCAATGAATGTTGTGTGAATCCACGTCTGACCAAATCTGTGTGGGGCCCCACCATCATGTATTTGTTTATTCAAGTCGTCCATCCCTCTTATAAGATTATGTTAAGCCATGGACCCACAAATGAATAAGATCTAACGCGGTAGTTGACCACACCAAATAGTAAACTTAGATTAGATTAATGTGTATTAAATGCACAGAGCATTAGATGCAAGTTGCATTGGGCCTGTTTGATTTTCCATGATACACATAAATATGTGGTAAATGGGAAATTATTTCTTTTTCACCTTGTTTGGAAATGGGTGAGTAATTCCACCTCGAAAGTCAGTCCAAAAGTGTTGACTCAAACCTGTGGGCCCCACCATAATGTATATGATATATCAGCGCCGTTCATATGTTTTATTAGCACATTTTGGGGCATGAGTAAAAAAATGAGGCAAATCTAACACTCAAATGGCCCGTACGAAAGGAAACAGTGGTCTTAATTTGTCCACCGTTGAAAGTTATTTCTTTCATTGGGCCCGCATTGAGGTTTATTCATCATCTAACCGGTTCATATGGTCACACAGACATGGATAAAGGGAAAACATAAATTTCAGCTTGATCCAAATCTTTTAGGGCCCCCAAGAAGTTTTTAATGGTACGCGCTCGATTCCCACTGTTTCCTTTGGTGTGGTCCACTTGAGCTTTGGATCTGCCTCGTTTTTTGGTCCACGTCCTAAATTCAACTGGCATAACGAATGGGCGGTGTGGATAAGCCACATACATCACAAGGGACCCCACATTTATTGTACAAATTTCTTAATTTTAGTGTTAAGAAAAGTAACCGTAACTGTCTTTTTGGGGAAAGATGCAGTAATTACCTAGGTAGATAATCATTACCCATTTACAAGGTAATTACAGTTGAGGCAAAAAATCAAACAGGCCCATAAATGCAAGTGTAATCTCAGGTGTAGTCCATTACAATATTGGATCTGCCTCAATTTTGGGCCCATCCTTTAGCATGATCTTAGAAAATAGGTGGATGGCATGGATAAACAAATACATGACAGTGGGCCCTCACTAGACTTAGGCACAAACCAAGCTAGCTCGAAAGCTCGGCTTGGATTGGTTTGAAAAAGCTCATCTTGGATTGGTATGAATAGAAGTTCAAACCAAACCAAGCCTTAGAGTTAAGCTCGTTTAAAAAAACAAATCAAACTCAAACCACGGTACTACCGACTCAACTCGACTGGAAGCTCAATTTGATTTGGCTTGTAGATTGTAAGCACACTATTTTCTACAATGTAATACACTTAAGCTTTGGATATAATTTCATTTTGGGATCATGTCCCAAAATGATACATAAAAAGAGATGGATGTGATGGATAATACATGATACATTGACATGAATGGACATTGTTTCCTTACACTTGTAGAGTTACGCCCATGTATTTTTGTTTGAAAAAAAATTTTACATGTCTATTTTGAAGCTATACTCTTTTAGCGGATGTTAAACATCATGGTAAGATAACTTTTTTATTTTTCTTATTTCAAACTTTTTAAATTTATTTTCTATTAAAAAAAAAAAAGAACTGCCACCTGTTTGAACTCAGCTCAACTAATTCAAAATTTATTACAGAACTAATCTCGCTCAAACCAAATTTTCCTGGACCAAACCAGACTCGGGCTACATGGGGTGGCCTGAAACTCAAACTGAGTCAATCCACAAACTGAGGTGACACAAAAACAAGCCAAACCAAACTAGAGCTACCTTGGCCTGGCCTGGATCATTGCCGACCTCTAGCCATCACATAGATCTGATCGTACGCTTAAAGGTTAGACGCTGATCCGTGAAATACCTACATAGCTAGGCCTTGAAAATCACGCCCGAAATCCATGAAGCTGGACATGAATTGAGATCCTATGAAAAAATAAATAGATGTACATGTGATTTCACATCATCCATCCATTTTCCTTAGTTCAAACATTCAACGTTCCTAAGGTCCACAGGGATGTGTATCTCTCATCCATGTCACACAGGTATGTAATTCCGGACAGACAAGCATCAGCTTATCCAAAACTTACGTGGCTCCCAAGAAGTTCTCAACTTTTGGCATTTAATTTCCACCGTTTAATGTTGTGTGGTCCATCTGAGCTATGGATCTGCCTCATTTTAGAGCTTAAGATCTAAAATGAGCTGGCAGAACAGATGGACGTCGTGGATAAGATGCATGCACAACGGTGGGCTCTATAATTTTCAGCTAGACACAGCACTCAGAAAGTATACGCTTGGAAATCAATAATTCGCGGTAAACCGACAAAATGGCATCAAATAGGAACATTGGATGCTCTTTCACTACCAACTACCAACCATCCAATAAATGTCCACAAATCCAATGGTCAGATGACCAAATAGTCATAAAATTTTAGCCCAAGATACATCTAAACTGGGAACCATATTTTACTGAAATTTATGCAAAAAATGCAAATTTTAAGTTATTTCCAAGTGACTGCGCATCATACATCACACCCTGTCGGAGTAATAAAGTTTTTTGTCGGTAGCGGATTAGGTGCGGCCCAACCTAACTCAAGACGGTCCAGTACTTACGGCGGGATCGCATTAATGTATTTGTTATATATCTATACCGTCCATCCGTTTTTCCGGTGAACCCAAAATCGAAGTACATCGAATTCTAAGATGGGCTATACCATATGAAACAATGGTGATTGACCATTAATGGCCCATAGAAGTTTTGGATGAAGCTGATTTTTTTTTCCTTCATCCCGTGTCATTTCACCTTATCAACAATTTGGATGGCAAATAAATATTACGGTGTTCCCTAAGAAGTTTTTAATGGTAGGTGTTCAATCACCACTGTTTCCTATAGTATAGTCCACCTGAGCTTTTTCGTTTTTGGTATAATATGTTAAAATAGTCTTCTAAAACGGATGAACGATGTGGATATAGAATAAATACATCAAGGTGGGCCCCACGGTAGGGTCGCACCGTATTCGGTGACGCCGGGGCCGCACTTAATCCGCTCCCCTTTTTATCAAACATTTGAAAATACGTCCACGGATGAGCCGTTTATGTCCCTTTCGCGCCCTTCTCCTCTCAACCAACAGAGATAGGGTTTCTACTCTCTCTCTCTCCTTCTCTCTCACAATCTAGGGTTTCAGACGCCAAAGCCAATGTCTCCAATATCCCTCATCTTCCATCGCTCCTCTAACCGCCTCTCTCTCTCATCTCCTCTGTTCTCTTTCCACATCTATAAATGTCTCTGCTCTTCCTCCGCACCATCTCATCTCCCCATTCAAACGAACCTCTCTCACCCTATCTACATGATCTGGGCCTCCAACACCGGCCTCGGCAAAACCCTAGTTTCCACTGGCCTCGCTGCCTCCGTCCTCCTCTCTCCAAACCCCGCCAAATTCACCTACATTAAGCCCGTCCAGACCGGATTCCCTCAAGACTCCGACTCCCGCTTCGTCTTCCGCAAGGTCTCCGAGATTTTCCAAGGCCGGAAGCCCTCTGCCTGCCTCCTTGCATCGAATCATGCACTGTGGGCATCAGCGCCGGCTGCCGATGAGGTGCTTGGTGGCAGAACTGGAGGGGAGGGTTTGAGGGATTTGTGCTGCTATGAGGAGAGGCGGATTGGGGCTGGGGAAGAGGTTGGGGTGTTTGAACTGGTCTGTAAGACAATTTATGGATGGAAGGAACCGATTTCGCCGCATCTTGCTGCTGAGAGGGAAGGAGCGGTTGTGGAGGATTCGGTGCTGCGGGAGTTGTTGCAGAGGTGTATAGGATGTCATGAGAGTGGTGGGAATTGTGGTTCGGGGGATCAGATTTGGACTGTGGTTGAGACAGCTGGGGGCATTGCGAGTCCGGGGCCTTCGGGGACTCTTCAATGCGATTTATACAGGTACAAATCTCATAATTTGCATAATATTGATATTCATTACAGGAAAATGTTTGAAGGAATGAGTGGTGAAGTGCGAATCTTATTGGATGGGACTTTTTTTTTTGGGTCAATACACACATCCCACTGTTAGTACACACACCCACACTGTTAGTCACCCTGCAATGTTAGCCACCCCCACGTTGGGATTCGATACCTAGACCTCAGTGTTGAGATGAGGTTATCTTCACTCAGTCTACCACTGTCCCAAAGGTGTGGGTGTACGTTGGATGGGACTTGATTTATTATGAAGAAATGTTTATTTTTTTCTGATATTTTTGCTTCATTGTAGATTCATTCTAAAAATAATTTGTAAATTAGAATAAGTAATGATCCAGGGGGCTGAGTGTATTGTAACCTTACCATGCACATAGTTGCATTTGGAGTAGGTGGCATCTACATTAGTTATACTGGACCCTCTAATGCGGACATCAAGCCTTTAGGGTTTATCAACGTAGGAGGCGAGCGACGCCTACATCTCTTTGGCTCGATGAAGGGCCTAGATCATTCGTGACAACATAAGGAGCATTGAAGATTCTACACATGTGATTTGGCACGTAGAAGACCCCACAATGGGAAGACACGCGTGTAGGAAGAACCTAAGAAGAACATAGAGCATGAGTAGAAAAGAAGACAAAGAAAAACCGACCGGTTGTCGTCGGGCACCCAACCGATGGTCATCGGCGCCCGAAGTTCATCCAATATTTTGGTTTCGTCACTGGACGATTTGACCATTGTCAGGCGCCCGACCGATTAGTTATCAGGTGCTCGACGACTGCACAAGTTTTTTTTTTTGTTCGTTTCTTTTACTTAAGTTTCAAGGGTATTTTGGATTTTTTTTTCTTTGTTAGTGCTTATTTAAGGGAGTTAAGCAATAATTACGAATTATTGATTAATTATTGAATAAAACCTTTTGGTTGCCTCCTCTCTCTCTTGTGGATCTTCATCTTCTTGTCCAATCCTCTCTTTTCTTCTTCCTTCTTCCTCCAACATTCTTCTAAGGTAATTCTCTATTATCCCCCCTTTCTCCAACCCTACTTTTCTCCATTCTCTACAACCCTAAGATTTGAGATTTGGTCCCCAAAACCCTAATCTTTAAATTTTGATCCCCTAACCTGAGAAATCCTTTGATTCCCTGGGCTAGTGAATCTAATTGCACGTTTGGATCATAACCATGCAAGATCGGGAGGTTCCATCCCTCACCGGATCCATTCAACACAATAATTGAACTCCATACTATGTGATTGTGATGAATGATGATGGCCCACATTATTGCATGTTTCCTTTTGATTTTCTTAGATTATGATGGTGATTGCTGAATATTTTACTGTTATTGCTTTTGTTATTCCGCTGAATTATCCATGATTATATGCATGCATCATAATTAGGTCATCCTACATCACCCTCCGTTAGTCCATTATGCTCTTCATAGGCAGCCTTGAAAAAATCATACTAATTGGATGACCAAAGTATCTAGTCAATTGGATGCAGAGATTGATGGTCAATTGTTCATTAAAAATTGGTCGACTTAAGGATGTTTAGGAACATTTGATTGCTGTAGTGTTTGCATAGTAATGAAAGAAGATTAGACTAGATCTAATGGATGGACCAGATTGGTGATGTGGATGATGACAAGTCGAAATGCAACTATGCACATGGGAAGTTTTCCATACCCATAGCCCACTAGAACATTTCTCAATAGGACTTATATGACAGATGCCCTCCATCTTTGCATAGTTTACATGGGTATTCATTTCTGACAAGTGGGGGCCTTGTTTTGCTAACCATTGGTCTTTTGAGTCTTAAGTGTGGAGTGCCCTAAAATTCTCCTAGAGGAAGATTGAACAGTTGATATTAGGAAATTTTTTGAAAGAACTTTCCATGCAAGCAGTTAAACATTATAGGAGGGGCACAAGGAGCTGATACTGAGTGATCCTTATGTATATTGATATGGCCATATCAGGACTGTATCAGCCTACTCGAAGATGTTGTATTGCCATCTTGGATGCTTGGGCTGTTGTACAGGTTCATATTGGTCAATATGAGCTGCACTGGGAGCTTGGGACTATGACAGCCCTTCCCTATTGTGGTGTGGCTGAGACAGGTAGAAAGCCCACTCATTTTTTTTTCCCACTTTTTCCTCTCTATATTTGCCAATTTTCTTCATTCCAAGCTTAGAGGAAGGCAAGGGTTGGGCGAGAGGATTGCCCCTACCTAAATATCGGCGTTATCACCCACACCATGTGAAAGAGAACACCACTCTTCCCAATGTTGCCCACTTTATTGGAGATGTCCTTGCTATTTCCATTTCTTGGGATTCCCACTTTACTTTATGGCTTTTGACACATCCAAACTGTCTCTTCCAGTCATATCTACTAGGAACAATCCCCTCTCAGTTTCATCATATTTTCCAGCAACAGCATCCCTGTAGACAGCGATTGGCTCCTCCACAAATCTCTAGCAACAATTCCAAGAAGCACACAATTTCTTTTCCTTCCAATACCTCCTTCAGCTTTTGGAAAGATATGGACCCACTTCCCAAGATGCACATAAATCATATCTTTCAATGTTTGTAAAATGTTTTGAGAAACTCAGTGTAAGCGTTGGCATTATAGAGAAATAGTTTGCAGCAATTGAGAGAAAAAAAAAAACCCACACGGGGTTTGGGCGAACGGCAAGCGTTGTGGTTGTGCTCCCCACAGATGCGAGTTTGATTCCCCTTCTTGGGATTACCCGATGCATGTGGTTTGTGGGTGATTGCATGCATCCACAGGGAATAGTCTCGCCTTAAAATGGGGCAGGGACACCCTGATGTCATAAAAAAAAATTTGAGAAAAAATTTCATCTTTTCGATAACCAACTGCCCATATATGTAATTTGCTGGAGTTATGAGATTGGAAATAGTGTTGTATAGTGTAACTTACCATACGTAGATTGTGTCACAGAGTGAAATAATGCGTAAGATTGGCCGTTGGCATTAAAGGAACAAGGGACCAAAAGACTAATATGGAAGTGAGTAGCAAGATTGGAGAAGGAAATGTGTTTTGGATGATCAATATGCATTTCATTGAGAAAGATAGGGCGTTGGGAACCAAATCCTGTGAGTTTTCTATGGAGCAGTGAGTGAAACTACTAAAGGATGAGGCTTAACCTTTCAAAGAGCCCACATTCTCTGGGTGCACTAAAGCAGTGGCCTTTCTTCACCCATGCAGATTTGTTGTTAACCTCAATCTTAGTCGGGTTATTTTCGAAGGAGGCTTCTCTAATACCATCTTATGGGCCAGAGGGAACTTGTATCCTTGGAGATTAGCTGATCCTGTTGAGTAAGTGTGGCATCTTTGCTTTGGGCAGATGCTCTCCTTTTCTCATATTCCAAGAGAAGCTAACTCTGATGCCGACTGTTTTGAGGATGGTTTGATTCTCTCAAAGATAATAGTCAGTTTCTCAATGTCTTGCTGCTTGTAATTTTTTGCATGTTCTTCTTTTTCGCCCTTGCTTGTTCAATAGTAGCTGAGGTTGAGTGTTATCATATAGCCTTTGTGTCTAGTTAGCGTGGTTCAGTAGGCTTAAGGATTTACAAAAGCGGTTAGAAATTCTTGATGAACTTGTTTAAATTTCCATAGGAAGTCTATCAAGCCTATACGAAATTGATACGGGAGCATCTTGGTGCAGACATCCAAGGATGCTCTGTATCTCCACACTGGGGTGGGGTGGCCAACGAGGTGGGGTTTATGAGATGTAGAATGGTCATGGGGTGGGGCCCACTATGGGACCGTGTGATTCGAGGACCTATGCGATGCAAGGGTTGCCCACGGGAAGGTCTCTCTAGGGTTTGCTTGGGAGAGCCTGTATATAGGGATAAACCGGTCCTTCCCCATTAGCTCTAGAGCTTTTGGTGCGCTGGTCGGTTGTCCGCTATCAAAATGGTATCAGAGCGGGAGCTCAGGAATCAAGTCTCCTCACCGGTGTAAGTGGATGATGCAGGAGCATTTTGGTGCAAACATCCAAGGATACTCCGTATCTCCACATTGGGGTGGGGTGGCCCACGAGGTGGGGTTTGTGAGATGCAGAATGGCCATAGGGTGGGGCCCACTGTGGGACTGTGCGACACGGGGATTGGCCACGGGGAGGTCTTGTTTGGGAGAGCTTGTATATAGGGATAGACTGGTCATTCCCCATCAATTCTGGAGCTTTTGGTGCGCTGGTCGATTGTCTGCTATTAGAAATGAGCTCATGTATTGCTCATAAGTGAATGTGTACTTTCTTTTGAGATAGTTCTCTATGTCAAGATTTTAGTCACGGATTAATTCTTTTCTATTATTGTCAATTATAATTCATGATTTCTTCATTTTTGCAGACCTTTTTGTTTGTCTTTATTAGCCATAGCGCATATTTTTCTATATAATGTTAGTTTTTTCCCCTTCTGGTTTTGGTGTTTTCTAATATATACATATATTTTTGCATGCTAGGCCTTTCAGGTTACCAGCTATTCTTGTTGGAGATGGACAGTTGGGTGGTATTTCTGGAACTATTTCAGCATATGAGAGCTTAAAACTTAGAGGTTATGATGTCGTTGCTGTTGTTTTGGAGGATCATGGCCTTTTAAATGAGGCAGCCTTGTTGTCGTATTTGCGAAATAGGTAATGTACTGCTTTTTTTATCTTTCCTTTTCCAAGCTGGTGAATATGCACGTACATAGGCTACTTGTGCCAGAACCATCTTGCTCTTGTGTAGGAGGTTCGGACCAAATTCACTCCCTATTGTGCACAACATCCTTAGGTGTTATTTTTCTTTTGACATATTTCCCTCATTTCCTGCCTGTTATCGATTACCTTCAGTTCCATTATTTGTAGCCAATTCTACTAATTTGGCATATGAACCATTTTAATGATATTGTTTGGATTATTGAAGATTACTAGAGGTTATGCTCTATCATGTTTTACTTTCAATTAAACTGGAAGTCCAATGACCTAATAATCCTCACTTCTTTTGTAGGGTGCATGTGCTTGTGTTGCCACGTATCCCGCAAGATCCATTGGACAACCTTATGCAATGGTTTGGTGATTCTCACAAAGTATTTTGTTCTCTTCAAGATATAATGCTAGCTGCTTATTCAGAAAGGATAAAAAGATTACATGACATGCCAAAGAAGGCAGTTGATATTTTCTGGTGGCCTTTTACTCAGCACAATCTTGTGCCTGAAGAAATTGTCACAGTAATAGATTCACGTTGTGGAGAGAATTTTGCAGTCCACAAGGTTTGTGCTTAAACAACTTATGATTTTCATTATTGCTAATTCTTACTCATTCTGTTCTGCGTCCAATAATTCAAACTAATATGGATGATTGTATCTGACATGGTCAGTTTCCACAAATGTCAGTATGCAGAGTCATGATGCAGTTTGCTTTTTCAGTTTATTGTAGGATTCTTGGAGCACAGTCAAATCAAAGCTCTTTTGTTATTACAACACTGTAAATCTACTTTGTATTAACTCTTAGACATTTATTTTCCTTCTCATTGTAGGTTGGGAATCATCAGACTTCTGAGCTTATTTCTCAACAGTTTGATGCGTGTGCTAGTTGGTGGACTCAAGGACCTGATGCTACCTTACAGGTCACCCATGCGAAATCTTTTCTTTTTCATGCATTCCTTTGTTGTTTGTTCTGATCATCATCTAAGCCTTATCCCAACTAATTGGGGTCAGCTGCATGAATCCTTTTATGCAATTCAACTGTATCAAGGGCCATAACTTCAATTAGACCATAGGTCATCAAGTCTTTTCTTATTACCTCCATCCACGTCCTTTTGGGCCTTCCCCTTGCATTTTCAAAGTCTTCAACTTGTACCAACTCACTCCTAACAGGCTCAATCTTGGTCTCTATTGCATGTGACCAACCATCTAAGTCTCCTTTTCCTCATTTCATTACCTATTGGTGCTACTCTTAAATTCCCTAAAATGGATTCATTTCTAATTCTATCCTTGTCTTGCTACTTATACTCCTGAGCATCCTCATTTCAGCTACATTCATCCTATGAACATGTTGTTGCTTGACTGCTTAACATTCTGCTTCATAAAGCATGGCTGGTCTTATACTCATCCTATTTTCCTTTTAGTTTGATTGGTACCCAACGATCACATATAACTCTAGGGGCACATCTCCATTACTTCCACCCCACTTGAATTCTACTAGTAACATCCTTATCAATCTCTCCACTCTCATGAATTACTGACCCAAGATATCAAAAGTGATCATTTGGGAAACTTCTTGGTCAACAATCTTAACTAATTTCTTGTGTCCACTCCTATGGTTACTAAAATTGCACTCCATATTTTCTGTTTTAGTCTGACTAATTTTAAATCCTTTAGATTCTAAAGCATCCCTCCGTAAATTTAGTTTTGTGTTTACGCCCTCCCTCGTCTTGTCAATCAAAACTATGTTTTTTGAAAAAAAAAATGCACCATGAGATCTCTTCCAGCAAATGTGTCATTAATTTGTCCATAACCAATAGAAACAATGCAAGCTCAATGCCCACACTTGGTGTAAGCCTATAGTAATTGGAAACTCACTTGTCTCTCCACTTATGGTCCTCACATTTGTTATTGCTCCCTTATACATATCCTTGATCATGTCCATATATTATCTTGAAACTCCTTTCTTTCCCAACACCCACTAGATTCACTCTCTTGGGACCCTATCGTAAGCTTTCTCTAAGTAAATAAAAGACCATGTGGAGATCCTCTCTCCTCTTCCTATATTTCTCTATCAATTATCTTAGTAGGAAAATAGCTTTAGTGATAGACCTCCCTTGCATTAAACCAAATTGATTTTTTTTTATTCCCTTGCCTTAGTTCCAATTATTATTATAATTATCAGTTCTTGTAATCTTTCCAAAGAAAAAAAGTTATATTATGATTTGATGCAAGCTTTGTCATGTCTTTGGTAAATGTAGTGTTCTTTCTTCATTTACTTAATAGCGAAGAAGGTCAAGTTAATCAGGGCAACACATTCAACATGGATGATGGCAAGGACACCAGTAAACAAGACTCTTAGCCACGCCTCTCCTCTTTGGGATCTATTGGAGTTAAACATCATAGTTATTTTTTTAGGAAAAATACCATACTCCTGTTTGCTCTAGTTATCACCCAACGAGCTTCCTGTATTGACTATGATTGGCACTTTCTATCTTAATCGTGTTCCCTCATGGAAGTCATGATATCTTCTTCCAATCTCCAAATACAAGGAAAACCCCTAGGAAACTTGGAGTCCCCACTCTTATATTGGAACATTTCTCCTCATGCTTCATTATCCATTGTGGCCAAAACGGTTTTGATGGAACATTGAAAGTGGCCAAAATATCAAGACTATGGTTGTATTCATGACTCACAGATGATTTGCAAATCTCCTTAGGTTAACATCCTGGGTTTTTATGTTTTAAAAAAAAAAAAAAAACACATCCTGGGTTGTTAACTTAAACCCCAAAAATTATTAATTGTAGATAAATGGCATTTTATAGCCATTTATTTGAATGTTATATCTTTTTGGAGGACAAATGACAATCCCCATTGATATAGAAATTTCAGTTTCCATGGATATTGATGGCGGTTTCAGTTATTTGCACTGTGATGTTGATGGATAAATCGAAATTAGTTTTTACCTTGTTTTCAAGTTGATTTTCTTCTTCCAAATAACTAATCGTGCCCCTTCTCTACTTTCCACCATCTCGGAAAATTCATAAAATGTCTACTACAGTAACAATTTTGAACCCTTATATGTTGTGTTTCTCATCAGTTTTATTGTTCTAAATTTTTCTTCAGTATGGCTTTGTGATTAGGTGGTTTCAGATTGAGCTCGCAAGAGATATGGGTTATGCAACTGCAAGGTTTGGGCATGTGATGTTTCCTGAGAATGTCTATGAGCCTGCTTTACATTTGGCGGAGCTCTTGCTTGAAGGTGTTGGAAGAGGTTAGCTATAATTTTTATGAATATGTTTGCCTTACCCAAACTACATCTTTTCAAGTGCATATTTTTCATCTCTTGAAATAAATGGAGCTCAGTAATTGGTATGCTGATTTCTTCTCTTAAATCCAGATGGTAAATCCGTCACTTTAATGCTCAAATGTGCTCTTTCAATGGAAGTATAGTTTTTAACTTTAACATGTTTATCTGCTATCCTGATCAGCCTTTAGATAGAAATATTTGCGTATAGACCTAGCACCTTTGCTTTTCTCATTACTGTATCCTTTTTCGGGTGGTTAAGTTGTAGTCAAAGATACTGGAACCTTGGTGCCAGCAGATAGTGGGCGCTTGTACTTGTCATTTCAGCTTGGGGTTTTTTACCATATGTAATGGATTGTGATGGGTTTCAACATTGATATGTGTATGTTTTATTTTCAGTTTCCTTATGATAGATGTGCCTTAACATGAGCAACATTACTTCCTGTGCAGGTTGGGCTTCACGAACTTTCTTTTCTGACAATGGATCCACTGCCATTGAAATTGCTCTCAAGATGGCATTTCGTAAATTCTCATTTGATCATGGACTCCTCCTGGATCCCTTTAAGGACAACTCACTAGAAAGATGCCTTAACTTCAAGGTCAGCCTCATTACTCCAAAGTTGGTTTCAAGTGTTTTCATTGCATGCAAATGCTTTATGATACTTAATGCTTAATACTAGTTTGTTTTTATTTGAAGGGATTTTCTGCTCATTCATGGCATTCATGCATATCAATTAAGAAATAGAGATATTTCTCGAGCCTTTTCCTAGGACATCGTGGATTGGGTTACAGGGAAGGCAAAGTCAAGTTCAAGTTCAAGTTAGTACAGAATACAGATGTATAATGACTTCATGAGACTACCTCTTAACAGTAGAACCTCAGGGCCTAGATCACGGCTAGTGCATTTTCTGTTTTGCCCTCCCAGCATTTATGATATGCAGCAGAAAAAAAAAAACTGTGCATCTTTTAAGATCAATGAACAGATGCAAGAGCAGGTTAAACGTTAGTCACCTGATGAGCTATTACCGATAGACATAATGAAGATTAATGATACGAGATTAAGTCTCTTATGCTTGCCAACTGTTCACCAATTCTATCATGGCAATCTTGACGCTTATATCATTCAATAAATCTCTCTTACAGCACTGTCTAGTTGCAATTTTGATATCAAGGGCTCCAGAAAGATCTCCCTCCAAGCCATACATATGACTTTCATCGAATACGGCTTTCCACAAAATTCTATATGTATCTATGGGATTGAGTATGGAATTCTGTTTACTCTAAATTGAGTATCCGTTTCCCTCCTTTTCCTGCTAGGATTGGAAATCCTGTATTTTACATCCATGCGATTGAGTCCTTGGGTATCCAAAATAGTGTAAAAAGAAGTGCTTCGAATCATTGCTATTTGACTCAGACTTGTTCTGAAAAGGTTGAGGTATTTTGAATTGTTTGTTGACACGGACAAAGTAAGGGAAAACCTCTTAAACGATTTCAATATTGCACCTTAGACATATAATACTTCTGAATTGAATCTCTTTCGAAAGAAGATCTTTTGTCTCATGGTAGCCTATTCCAGTCCCCTTGCAAAACTTTCGTGATTGGGTTAGCCATACACTTCACATGTTTCTAGCGATTCACATGGCCTCAACAAATGATACAAGCCTTGGATAAGAATCTACAACGCACTAGAACGCCCTTGTTGACGATCCTTTACTCCAACAACATCTAGGGTTCCTCGAACAATGTGATATCTCACACCAGGTAAATCATTAACCCTTCCTCCTACTAAGACTACAGAATGTTCTTGTGAATTATGGCCAATACCAAGTATATAAGTAGCGATTTCAAATCCAGAGGCTAATCGTACTCTCGCAAGTTTTCGTAAGGCTGGCAACGAAAAATTGTCATCTTTCCAAAAAAAAGAAAAATAAAAGAAAGACTTCTTTGCTAGTTCAAGGAAGGCATCTTATTCTGTCCTCTATTTAAAGTTTTTGTAATTGAATTGAAGCATATTAATTTTATTGGTTATTAATAGGCATACTCTAGTTGGGGTCATCTCTGTGAAGAGTAAGGATTTAAAGTACCATTGTGATTCATTTCTGGGATAATTGATGGTAGGGAAAAAAAACGATATATTTAATATATCTATTATTGTTAGCTGTCTATGACCACAGTTGAAATTAGTAAACTTTAACAGAATGATGACTATTATTATTTTTGAATGGCAATTTTAATAGAACAATTTTGAGTTTCTGTATACCAGAAATTGGCATTCTGTTGGTACTTGGACCTATTGCAGTGGGTTGAATAAGTGGATACTTAGATTGTTACTTCTTTTGTTCAGGTCCTGGCTCTTAATGGATCTTATCACGGTGATACCTTGGGTGCTATGGAAGCTCAGGCGCCATCATCTTATACAGGCTTCCTCCAACAACCATGGTATGAATTCCTAGCCATTTAAGAATATGGAAATTCTCTTGTTATAGGAATTATTGCTCCTGATAGAAGAAAGATTAACACTTATGTTACTGATAAACAAGGATGGAGTAATTACTAGATCTCTTCATTACACAGTTAACAATAATGATTCATAAAGCTGATACCAACTACCTGGGACAAGGATCTGATGATGCTATTCAAATATTAATGATGTCCTTCTCAGATCTTCAATTGCAAAAATGTTAAGGCCAAATTTTTCATGGAAAGTTTATGCATATTTTTCGGATATTTATATGGGGCTCCTTCAGATAATTGGAGTTGGAACCTTCAAGGTTGGGTGAGCCATATATATCTGCTTTTCTACGCAATCAGCTTAAGTACTTGGTTTGGATGATAGACATCTTGTTTTCCTCTCCATCTTTTGCTATTAATATGAGGACGATCTCCCTAGCTATTAGCAGGGTGAATTGTCCGTTGCTTATGCTTGGGAACTCCTTCACACCAGTGTAATTTTGTGATTTGTTGGTGGGAGTTGGCCTCCCCTCATTGTGATTGTCTTATTTCTCCTCCCTTTAATGAAGTATCATTATCCGTAAAAAAAATATTCCCTGAGGAAAGGTTGAGGTAATGATTTTTCTTAAAGCAACGATATGACGCTTAAAAGATTTAATCATACTTGAAGGGAAAAAATCTCATAGTGAACAGAATTTATCATTCCCAACTCTCATAGTTTCATTATGGAGAGTTTCGCATGCGAATCATGCTAAGGAACAGAGAAAATGGAACACATCATGTACCAGATATACTGCGATGTAACCACATTCAAATATTGAACTTAACTGAAGGTTTGACATTTGGCAGGTACTCAGGAAGGGGTCTCTTTCTGGATCCTCCAACAGTTTTTATGTGCAATGGAGATTGGACACTTTCCTTACCTAAAGTGTTACAGTCTGATAAACAGAATCCTGAACAAAGAAGTATGATAAGCATGTTTGCCACAGCTTGATTAGTTTCATTTAATAAGTGGCCTAATCTATGTTGACTTCTTTCTTTCCTTGCAGCATTTAGCTCCCGTGATGATCTATTTCATGGGAGGAGGGATTCTTCATGTCTTGCTGGAAGTTATTCTGCCTATATATCCCAACAGTTATTACCATTTTCAAGATCAGATGGATCTGATCATGTTGCTGCATTGATTATAGAACCAGGCGAGTGGATATCTTAATTTCACAATCTATGATTTGTTTCCTTGTAAGCATGATAGAAATGGGAATGCTTTTCTGATTAATTTGTTGATTGCTGCTGTGGTTAATGACAATACTCAACATATGCATAGCAAGTTACTTATTCTTGAACTTATGTTCTGTAGAGTGATGAAAATTAATCCTTGATATGTATTATTCACCAAGTCGAACCTGGATGCATCGAGAATTATTATTTGAAAATCTAATACCATTTTCTTCGCAAGTGTATTGAACAAATGTAATGGCCAATCATTTGTGATTTTGTATTTCCATGTTGGAGGTCAAGGACCGATAACTGTAAATGTAGGTACTATTTCTTCTTATATCTATGTGATCAACCTTGTGCTGAGTCAATGTGATGATCCGTACTGCTGTGTGATTGGAGTTCAGCATCACGTCTAGCCAATTACATTAGCTTTTTTTGTCTGGCAATGCATGACTCTTTGTTTTTTTTGGCAGTTATCCAAGGTTCTGGCGGCATGCTTTTTATTGATCCACTTTTTCAGCGAGTGCTTGTTAAAGAGTGCCGAAGTCGAAAAATTCCTGTCATCTTTGATGAAGTATTTACTGGTTTCTGGCGTCTTGGAGCTGAGGTAGGTTGCTAGTACAGTGTCCACAGAAGCCTTTCTACCTCCATTGTCTTTCATTGTTTGACCAGTTGTTTGTTTATTCAAGACAGTCGGCTGCTGAGTTACTAGATTGTTTGCCGGATATAGCCTGTTTTGCAAAGCTGATGAGTGGGGGGATAATACCCTTGTCAGCTACACTGGCAACTGATGCTGTTTTTAATGCATTCAAAGGAGACTCAAAGGTACTTATTCTACCAAAATCATATTAAGAAATTCTGCTTAAAGATCAATTTACGGCAGAAGCAACTTCCTATACACATTTTTTTTCTTCTTGCTTTAGCAACAGTTTGACCAGTGATTAAACCAACCATTGTGAGTTCTGTAGGCAAATATAGACTTGCTCACCGAATACAACCACGACTCAAATGTCTGCCTTTCACCATATCATTCTTGATGAGTGTAATTCTCCAAAAGGCCACATTCTTAAAACCACTATTTTGTCAATGGAGACATGCTCATAAGCTTCATATGGTCTGATGTTGCTGAATCCATGGCTTAAACTATAGCAGGTCTGGTAAGATCTATGCTTGAGCATCTAAAGATCGGATTTGGAAAAAAAAAAAGGTGGAAGAGTTAAAAAGAAGAAGAAGAAGAAGAAGAAGAAAAGAAAAGAAGAGAAGACGCAGGAGGAAGAGAAGAAGAAGAAGAAGATGCATTCAACAATCCTATCATATCTACAAGCAACTTCTATGTAAATAAAAACTCAGAGCAAAATTTAAATCGTATCTCGACTGAAGGTGGATGGATGAAGGTAGGAATCCACAGAAACAGCCCAAGAGCCGATTGCACCTGACTCTCTCATACTTGTCTCTTTCATCTTCTTTCTCTATCTATGGGCCTGGGAGATGATAAACTTTTGTTGGAATCAGGGCTTTTCCCAAAGTAAAAGAGAAAATAGGTTAAGGTTGGGCACGGGAGGAAAATTCATTTCCATTTCACCCTAATAAGTAACTAAGAAAGGCGTCATTATTCAATCCTAACTTGTATTTCCACATGGGGCCCATTGTTAGATGATCTTAACCATTTGGAGTGCATCATTAGTCAATCCTAACTTGTATTTCCATATGGGGTGCATCATCAAATGGTCTTAACCATGCGGGGTGCATTGTTAGTGATTTTTGAAACACTATATTGATGAAATTAGTATATCTAGTGCCATAATGTATTCATGTGCTTATTTAGTATGTCACATGCATGCATATATTAAATCAAATTCCATAACACCTATGCGGTCAATATATTGTTTGAAAATAATGTATTACCACTCACACAATTTCTAATAATTTCTTTACCAATGAGCATCTTGCTACAGCATCATATTCATGTTAAGGTCATGCTGCAAGTGTATACAGTAGCAAAGTAGGGTTCAGGCTTTTGAAATTCAAACCTTGAGCTTATCTATTTTATCTGTTTATCATGCATGTTTCCATGCAGGTGTCGCTACATTCAGAGCATTATTGAGCATTGGCTTATGAAATTGTATTGCTTCCAGATGAATTGCTCAGTTTATTTAGTTATTTATTTTTCTCTAATTTCAGCTCATGGCTCTTTTGCATGGCCACTCCTACTCTGCACATGCTTTGGGATGCACAGCAGCTGCCAAAGCTATACAGTGGTTCAAGGATCCACAGTCAAACCTCAATATCATTCCTGAAGGAAGGCGACTGAGAGAGGTGACCCAGAATAAGTGTTTCTGTCACTTTTTTTAGTGTAGGGTTGTCAATGGGCTGGGCCTGGGCCAAAGTATGATCTCAAAATTTGAATAAGGCTGGCGCGACCAGTTAGAATTCAGGACCCAAATCAAACCCAGGCCTCTTCTGTTGACAGCCATAATTGAGTGCCATGTGCATTTGCATCGGTTACATTTTGAATATAATGTAGCTCGGCTTTTGTTTTTATTTGCATTGGGATCTGAACTATAGGCTTCATGATGCATCTTGTATAGAGAGTAGGGCTATCAACGGGTACCCAATGGACCTGACCTGATTTTAATGGGTCCGGTTCCAACTTCTCTGACCTGTTTAGAAATCAGGTCAGGTTTGGTTCTGCCCTTTTGGACCCGACTAAGGTACATTTCTAGTCAGGTCTGGGTCCGGGTCCATCTTGGACCCAATTAAAATCTGGTTGGGTTGGGTATGTGAGGTTTGCTAAGCCACACACATGTAAGGTCACTCACTTACATGACGTGTCAAACTTCCTGTGTGTGTGATCTAATCCAACCATTTATGTGGGCCTATGATGCAGGATGCCCTAATTATGATGTATGCTCAAAACATATATGATCCAGCGGAATAATAAAATAATAATAGTAAAAAATTTCATCATCTATCATCAGAATCTAAGAAAATCAGAAAAGAAACATGCAATAATGTGGGCCTTCATCACAATCACACGGTGTGGGATTCAATTAATGCGTGGAATGGATCCGGTGAGGAATGGAACCTCCTAATCTTGCATGGTCATAACCCAATTACCCAATAAGATTCACTAGTCCGGGAGATCAAAGGATTTTTCGGATTGGGGAATCGAAAATCGGAGAAAGTAGGGTTTGGATCAAATCTCAGATTTAGGGTTGTGGGAATCAACAAAATTTAGGTTTAAAATAAAGAGGAGAGATATGAAGTTACCTTGAAGAAAGTTGGAGGGGAAAGGAAGAAGAAAGAAGAAGAGGATTGGAGAAGAAGAGATAAAGTCCACACACACACACACACACACACACACACACAGAGAGAGAGAGAGAGAGAGAGAGAGAGAGGAGGAGGAGGAGGAGGAGGAGGCAACCAAAAGGCTTTCATTCAATATTCAATAACTAAATTCGAGTTTAGGGCTTAGTCCTCTTAAATAATCACTAAGAATGAAGGAAAAGACTAAAATACCCTTAATACTTAAATAAATAAAAATAACAACTTAAAAAAATAGTTCGCGCGGGCGTTGGGCGCTCGATCGGTCACTCGAACATGGCCAAAAATGTCCGGCGACTAAAACATGAAACGGATGAATTTTGGGCGCTCGGTCGGGCTCCCGATGAATAGTGGTCAGGCGCCCGAAGACAATGAAAATTATCCAGTCGAGTCTTCATCATCCTACACACGTGTCTTCCCATTGTGAGGTCTTCTACGTGCCAAATCACATGCGTAGGGCTTTCAATGCTCCTCATGTCATCACGAATGATCCAAACCCTTCATCGGGCCAAAGAGATGCATGCATCGCTCGCTTCCTACGCTGATAAACACTAAAGGGATTGATGTCCACATCATTCTCCTTGGCTGAGAAGAGCTCGACTCCGTCGAGATAAAGCTCTTGTGGCTCTCTAGCAAGTCTGAATCAATTCTTTGCAATTTTACTTCTGTCAACCATGTAGATTCTGACGGTGGTTTATTCTTCCATTTGAAAAAAATATCTCTGGAAACCTCAATCTCTCGTGGAAACTATCTCTTTATCCACGATCCCTTCAATTTCTTGCTTTCGAGTCATAGGTGGGGGAAGGGGTGGAGTGGGTTGTGAAAAAAACTCAGAGTATGGCTACGAAAGAGAAGAAAGATCAATGGTAGGATTAGGGGAAATGACTAGATCCTCCACATTAAACGTTGGATTAATGCCCATTTCAGGTGGAAGGTCTGTCCTATACGCGTTGGACCCAATTCTTTGCAATACTTTGAATGGTCGAGCACTACGCACTTGTAATTTCTTAGCGGTACCCTGTGAGAACCGCTCTGGCCTTATCATCACCATTACTTAGTCTCCTTCTTGAAAATCTTGTGATCTATGATGTGAGTCATCTGAATATTTATAACTATCATTTCTTCTATTAATCCGCTGTCTAATATATGTATGCAATTCATGAATGTGTTGTGCAAATGCATTGGCTGACTCTGAAGACCTTTGGGTGACAGACAGTGGTGAAACTAAAGGACGCGCTGAAAAAGCAACAAACTCGAAATAAACAATCCTATAGAAATAAACAACCCTATGATCTAGAACTTGAAAAATTGTAACAAAAGGACATTTCCCATGGGTGGCACATAATTTCTCATTATAAGTGTTATAAATAAGGATAATGTTCAGGTATCCTAACACTTGAAAACACACACTATTGATACCAAGTCTTGAGCAGATCTTGGCATCAGCCATTATGTCCAAAATATCATTAAGATGTGGGATAAGGGCTCTGACCATCATATCCACCATGAAGTGAATACGTCGCAAGGTGGCGTGACACTGGACTGAAGCTTTGTGGACGGCCAGGATATGCCCACATATGCGCCTTATGCCATTGTTTTTAAAGTGAAAAGGACAGGCATGTCACACAAAACAAAACTCCAACTCAAACTTTCCTTATTGAATTCTTCCCTGAGAAATTTATCAAATTGGCGCTGCATTTCTGTATTTTCTGCAGGGTTCACCTAGTATAAAAGAAAGCTTGACAGGACCGACTCAAGGATAAGACCAATTGTGTGCTGAAGGTCTCATTTGGGTGAAAATTTATCCCATAAATCATCTGGTAGGATCTCACAAGTCATGTGGGTGTCTACCATCATATCCTCACTAGTCTTCTTTTTAAATTCATTTGCGTGCATTATGATAAGAGACTTAGATTGGGACTCTACATCACTTAAGTCACACATGACATCTGTAAATTGTGCGGTCTCAATTTCTTCGACCTTTTCATCACTAACACAGACTTCGTCATCCTCAACAATGATGAGTGATGCCTCAATTTCTTCCATTTCACCACTACTGATGTCAGGCACTTATTCTTCCACTTCATAAACATCATGTTTGGACCCTTCCAACTTGCCGTTCACCAAGGCATGATGTTGATCATTTTTTTTTATAGCTGGGGCTAGGCTGGTTAAATGCCTTTAATTTGTTGATGAGATTCTGAAAGGATTTTCTAGACTAGTTGTCAATGTTGTCCAGACATCAGGATATGGCGGCCAAAGCCTCCAAAATCTGATCTTAATTCATGGTAGTGATGTGTAATCCAAAACTATAACCAGAACGAATAGGCACATAACGAAGGACTTGTCCTAGGTTCTTCTTAAACTCGACTCTATGGACTAGAATGGCTCACAATGTGAATGATATGAATCTAATCATATGATGATGTATGAACTAACAAACTTTCTAAACCTAGACTCATCAAACCAAAATTTTCTAATTCAGGAAATTTCCTAAATTTGAAAACTTTTCAAAAGTGAAAATTTTTCTAAAATAGCAAATTTTGAAAATCAGACTTTCTAAGTCTGAAAAGCACTAAATCTGGACACTACGACCCAAATATGAAAATTTTCCAAATCTGAAAACTTTCTAAAAATGGAAAGTTTCTATTTTGGAAACTTTCTAAATCTGAAAAATTTCCAAAACTGACTTAATATGAAACCCTAATTTGTTAACTCGATCTAAGCACAACCATGCAAACTATAAGCTCTAATACCAAAATTTGATGCAGGATGCCCTAATTATGATGCATGGTCATGAACATATATGATCCAGCGGAATAACAAAATAATAACAGTAAAAAAAATTTAGCATCTATCATCATAATCTAAGAAAATCAGAAAAGAAACATGTAATAATGCGGGCCATCATCACAATCACACGGTGTGGGATTCAATTAATGCGTGGAATGGATCCGGCAAGGAATGAAACCTCCAGATCTTGCATGGTCACAACCCATTTGCCCAATGGGATTCACTAGTCCGGGAGATCAAAGGATTTCTCGGATTAGGAAATTGAAAATCTGAGAAATTAAGGTTTTGATCAAATCTCAGATTTAGCGTTGTGGGAATCAACAAAATTTAGGTTTAGAATAAAGATGAGAGATATGAAGTTACCTTAAAGAAAGTTGGAGGGGAAAGGAAGGAGAAAGAAGAAGAGATGAAGTCCACAGAGAGAGAGAGAGAGTGGAGGAAGAGGCAACCAAAAGACTTTCATTCAATATTTAATAACTAAATTCGAGTTTAGGGCTTAGCCCTCTTAAATAATCACTAAAAACGAAAGAAAAGACTAAAATACCTTTAATACTTAAATTAAAAAAAAAACAACTTAAAAAAATAGTTCGCACGGGTGTCGGGCGTCCAATCGGTCGCCTGAACATGGCCAAAAACGTCTAGCGACTAAAACATGAAACGGATGAATTTCGGGTGCTTGGTCGGGTAGCCGAAGACAGTGAAAACTATCCAGTTGGGTCTTCATCATCCTACACGTGTCTTTCATTGTGATGTCTTCTACGTGCCAAATCACATGCGTAGGGCCTTCAATGCTCCTCATGTCGTCACGAATGATCCAAGCCCTTCATCGGGCCAAAGAGATGCATGCGTCGCTCGCCTCCTACGTTGATAAACACTAAAGGGATTGATGTCTGCATCACCCTGACTATGTGAATGCCCTTATTCGATGTGGGCCTGACCTGAACCGACTTGAAACGGTTATCTGATGGGTCCCAAATCTGATCGGATATGGTCTAGTTTCTAGCGAATAAGACCTGCCCCGGAAGGAGCCAAATGCAGGAAGATCCTGACCAGATTAGATCAGTCTCTGGGAACTCTAGGACCTGACCCATTGGCAGCCCTAGTAGAGGCTCAAGAGGATTTCTCTCATGATTTTTATCACTTTGAATAACATAACTTGCATGAAATTCATTTCCTAGGAATTACATCTCATGTTGATCGATGATATCACACATTTAAAAACTCATTTTGAACTTCTTCTGAGTTGTACAAGATAATAGGTCAATTAAAGCCATCAGATTGATCCACATCTTGTAGGTCTATTGGCTAGACTGCTTTGTTGACATGGCACTTCTTTTTGTGTCTTTCCGTCACTACCAGGCATAATGGTTTTGGTTTCTTTACCCACTGCATAGTGTTGCTAAGTGAGCTGTTCTATAACAACTTGGGATAAGATATCAGTCCTACTCTACACATATGCACATGTGGCACACTCATACAAGATTCAAGCTGTTCATCAGGTGGCCACACTGTGTATGTTGTGGCCAAAATATCAGGCCAGCCCACACAAGACAGTCCGCATGTCAAATGTGGACCACTAAGCAATTATTTTTAGTCGTTTATTTATTTTGTCCTTTTGCATGTGTGGCTCATCTGATGACTTGATTGGCCTGATCTTTGGGCTATAACTTGTAATAGAACTCTGCCTAATGAAAGATTCGGATCTCACACATGCCATATTGGCACATGAGCTGAGTAAGATTCAAGTTCTTACTATTGCAGATAGCCATCACATTTCTTGCTAATAAAATCAAATCTATGTCTCTAGTTTGCATATTTGTGAGTGTTGGGGAGTTGGTTTACATTAATTTTCCAAAGAAGAAGTTGTATGACTTGTATCACATCTATTTTTTATTCCTTAGGTATCAAGGCCTCATTTCTGTGAATAGATGGATTTCTTTCTTGTCACCTTCTTTAATACATTTTGTAAAAATGGTTGCAGTTATGGGATGACAAACTCGTCTTTCAACTATCATCCCACCCAGCAGTGCAAAGAGTGGTAGCATTAGGAACTCTCTTTGCCTTGGAACTGAGAGCAGAAGGCTCTAATTCTGGGTATGCTACATCACCTGCATCTCCCGTCTATATTTTGGAAAGATTCTATATTGAGGGCTTGTTTGGGTACCACTTAAAACACGAGTTTGTTTCATTTTAGTTAATCCTAGTTATGTATTATAGAGATCGTGATTGTAGGTTATCAAGATTATTTTTAATCCTTACCAAAAAGAAATATGATCTCTAAAACGTAATTACGATTAACTGAAATGAGATGAACTCATTTTTAAGTGGCACCCAAACAGGCCTGAAGATGGTAATACAAAAAGAACATAGTTTTTGCAGATCCTGTTCCCAAACACTTCTCCATCTATTCTTCTTCTTCTTTTTTTCCTTTCCAGGTATGCATCGCTCTATGCAAGCTCTCTTGTGCAGAAGCTCCGTGGAGATGGCATTTATATGAGGCCTCTTGGAAATGTTCTTTATATCATGTGTGGCCCATGCACGGCTCCTCAGGTCTGCACACAGCTACTCTGCAACCTATACCAAAGAATCGATGAATTCAGCCAAGCCAGCGGGTAATCAAAGAATAGGCAGCCTCCACAACAAATCAGTATTTGAGCTAGTTTCGATCCGTGTCATGTGAATTATATTTGTTCAGAGTTCTGAGAACCAGGGCCTGTTTGGATGCACCACTCAATGAGAATTGAGTGGAATTAGACAATTTGCACATCCCACAAAATGCAGATGGCAGGGTGCACTAAACGCTTCCCTCCACAGAATCCACCCTAGCATAGGAAATTGATGATTAATGGGCCATACTCCATTATCATGAATTCTAATTCTGGCTGGTGAATGCATGGGTCCACCTGTGCTTTTAGGTATGCCCCAGCTGGCTTTTCATTTGCATCCCCACCTACCCATTTCTTGCTTCTGTCTCTGGCGGTTGTGATCTGTCGATAGGACAGATGAATTGATTTCTAGCTGATTCTGATATTAGGCTGTAGATCTGTTGGAGTTGTAGTTCATTTATTTTTGTTTTGTCATATTTCTTGAATGAACTTGAGTTTGAAAATAATGATCTGTTTGGTATCTTAGATTGCTAAGATAGGCTGATCATATATCTTGGTTATACAAATTTATTTAATTACAAACAAACACTAGATGTTGAGTTCCCTGTTTGTGACAAATAGGGCGCTGTCCTGTTCTGCATGAGTTTGTACATGTTATCCAAGCCATTGATCTGATGGCCCCATCACAGAATCATTCAATGCAGGTCGTTGTTGCATATTTTCTTAACCATGTGTTTGGATGCCAACAACGAAAAGGTTATTGTTTGACGAGTTGTGGAGATTTTATGGGCATGTTCCATGAATGATGGTGGCCATCAGATCAATGGCTTGGATAAACCAATCAGGTGGACTTGGATCAACAGGAAAGATTCCTATTCCTCACAAATAGGGAGGGAACTCGGCGTTCATTTCATGCTTGTCTACCGAGTTTGTCCATGTGTGACTGTTGTTGATGGCCCCATTCATGGATGGACCAATCCCCCAAAATCACCCAAATTGGAAGATCCTGGACATTGAATAGTCGGTTTTTCCTCCTCCATTGAATGTGGTTTATCTGTGCACTTGTTCTTAACCACGCTTTTGTATTCCAGCAACGGAAAGGTAAGAGTTGGCATTTTTGTGCCATGGTCCATCCACGCCATCAGTCTCATGGCCTTGATCAACCACCCTTGGGGCCCACATGTCCAACGTGGAAGCTCCATTAATTGCAAACAAAGATTAAGCCTTCCCATGCACTGATTTGCATTTGGGCTTGCTTCCATGCACATCATTTTTCTGGTTCGTTCTTTATGTTCAGTCCACTCTTCTTCTACTACCGTGCTAATGGTCCAGATCATCTCCGAATGGGCGTTTGTTCTGCAAGCCATCTTTTCCATCCATTTTTGCATGTTGCTGACTGGATGATTTTGATCATCTGGTCAGTATGATTTTTTATTTTTTTTCTCGATAGCGGATTATATCTATGTGGGGCGCACTATGATGTATGGGTTTTATCCACTCCATCCATTCTTCTTTTCAGATCATTTTAGGGGATGAGCTAATAAATGAGGCAGATCCAAAGCTCAAGTGTACCACAACATAGGAAGCAATGGTGATCATGATGCCCACAGTTGAAACCTTCCTAAGGGCCACCTTGATCTGTATTCACCATCCAACCTGTTCATAAGGTTATATAGGCTTGGATGAATGGATAACACAAATATTAGCCTGATCCAAAACTTCTGCGGTTCCCAAGAAGTTTTTAATGGTGTCAGTTCAATCTCCACTGTGTGGTCCACTTGAGTCTTAGATCTACCTCATTTTTGGGTTAGTATCCTAAATGATCTGTAAAAATGGATGAACAGTGTGGATAAACCCAAACATCACGGTGGGCCTCCACAGAGCCCTGTCTCGACGGATTGTTGTCCACGCGGGGAAGGACGCAATCCGCATCCCATTTTTTTTTTTCTTCGAAGGCTGTCAATGGAGATTTGGGCTCATAAGGGCTGTTTGGTTTAGTTAACATGGCAAACTTTTGTGGGCCCCCCCATGATGTGTGTTATACCCACACTGTCCATCCATTTTCGATATCATTTTAGGGTATGAGCCCAAAAATGAGACAAATTCAAAGATCAAGTGAACTATACCAGAGAAAGCAGTGGGGATTAGACGCCTACCATTGAAAATTTCTTAGGAGCCACAAATTTTGGATCAAGCCAATATTTGTGTTTTCCTTTCATCTGGGTTTGTGTGACCTTATCAACAGGTTGGCCGGCAAATAAATATCATAGTGGGCGTTAGGAAGATTTCAACGGTGGGCGTTATTGTCCCCACTGTTTTTGTGGCGTGGTTCACTTGAACTTTGGATCGGTTCACTTGAACTTTGGATCTGACTCATTTTGGGGCGCCCTAAAATGATCTGGCAAAATGGATGGACGGTGTGGATACAAATGCATGCGGTCGTAGTGGGACCCACAAAACTTTGCTATGTAAACATACCAATCCGCATCCTTGTTAAAATGGATTACCTTATTTTATGTGGAAAAAAGGGCTGATGCATGCATGCTGAAATGTTGCATCATGTCCTTATCTTGGCTATTTATCATGGTGATAATCATCATCTTCATCCCATTTGAATTTCATTAAACAAAAGTAAAGTATTTTATTCAATTGCATGTCTTTGTACTTACTATATTTATAGTAACTGCTTGGTTGGAGAGTTCCTACTTTATGCTTTGGTTTTCAGTTTGCACGAGTGGAGCCCATTGTTTTGCAATCCAAGCCGTTGATATGATGGGGCTTCATTGCAAATGGTCCATGCCAGAGAAATCCCCTATGCTGTAAGATCCTAGCTACCTAGTCTATTCTCCTTTTATCTATTTGAATGTAGGATGTTGCTATATCATCTTTCATAATGGATCGTTGATGCATCATATCAATGGCTTGGATCACTGAAATGTGGGCCCCACTTTGTATGTGATGGGAATCGGATTGCGTGCGGAGTAACTCCGCACGCTCTTATCGTGCGGAGTAAACTCTGTTGGGCCCACATAGAATGTATGTGCTTTATCTATTCCGTCCATATGTTTTTCCGGCTCATTTTAGGCGTTGAGCCCAAAATTTAAGCATATCTAAATCTCAAGTGGACCATGCCACGGGAAACAGTGGGAATAATGATTTCCACCGTTGAAACCTTCCCAGGCCCCACAGTGACGTTTATTTGTCATCCAACCTGTTCATAAGATCACATGGATATGGATGAAGGGAAAACACAAATATCAGCTTGACCCAAAACTTCTGTGTCCTTAGAAAAATTTTCAATGGTAGACATTCAGTTCACACTTTTCCTATGGTGTGGTCCACTTTAGATTTTTATATACTTCATTTTTTGGCACAATACCTAAAATTTTCTGTTAAGATGGCTGGATGGAGTGGATAAAATACTTAAATTACTGTGGGCCCCACAGAGTTTACTCCGCACGCTTAGCGTAACTCCGCACGCAATCCGATTCCTATGTGATGTGTAAACTCTCGCGCCAAGAATTATATAATACCTTTGCGTAACGTGATGTAAGGGGATTACGTAGGGTGCGTGGGAAAGTCTTAAAAGTTGGGAAAATATCAGCTTCTTTGATTGTCTGTGTGGTAGGGCCCACCTGCAAGCAGCCCGCATGGGAGGCGGATTGGATGCTACACCCACCAGGACCTAGCTAGAGGACCTAGCTAGAGACGGACGGTCCTGTCAGGGGCTCTGTGAGGCCCACTGTGATGTGTATACCTTATACACGCCGTCCATCCATGTTGACGGATCATTTTAGGTCATGAGCCTAAAAAGGAGGCAGATTGAAGGCTCAAATGGACCACACGACAGGAAGTGGTGGGGATTGAAAGCCTGCCGTTGAAAACTTCTTGGGGCCATAGAAGTTTTGGATCAAGCTTATATTTATGTTTTCCCTTCATCAAGGTGGGCCCTAGGAAGTTTTTAACAGGAGGAGTTCAATTTCCACTGCTTCCTGTGTTGTGTTTCACTTGAGTCTTTTGATCTGTATCATTTTTGGGCTCACACCCTAAAATCTTTCGAAATAGATGGACTGTCTAGATAAAACATTTACATCATGATTGCCCCACAGTGGCCCTGACAGGACCATCCGTCTCTAGTTAGGTCCTGGTGGGGTTACTACCCAATCCGCGTCGGCTCGCAGGATATCATTTGTTTTCGTTGGTGGTGGGGTCCACTGGTCATATCATCGAAGCTTGAACGGTCATACAACGATCAGCTGCTGATGTGTTAAGTCAAGCGCAGCTATTGTTCAGCACGTGATTCTGTCAACGAGAGACTGAAGAGGCTATTCGCAGTGTAAATAGATGTGTTGGGTCTGAGCCATTCATCAGGTGAGGCCCACCATGGACCAGCCTGGCCAAATCCTGGGGTGGGCTGCACTCGATGGACGAGCCCGATTTTTGGTCCAGGGCGATTCATGGACCCCACCGGATGACTGTACTGGATCTCGTGCGCTGGAAATGGCTTCAGAAGCTTCACGCTCTGACTCGGACACGGCCGCGATGGATCACTGGATCCACCGATCGGATCCCTGACTGTGGGGCCCATCGTGATTAATATGAATTACATCCACGCCGTCCATCCATTTTGAAAGCTCATTTTAGGGCATAATCCAAAAAATGAAATAAATCCAAATATTGGGTGGACCACACCACAGGAAAAAAAAACTGGTGAACGAATACCAACCATTAAAAATTCTCAGGGGCCACCAGAGTGTTTATTTACCATCCAACCTGTTGACAAGGTCACGGAGACCTGGATGGAGGGACCACACAAATATCAGATCGATCCAATGGCCCATAGAAAGTTCTTACTGGTTGATCACTGCTGTTTCTGTGGTTTGGCTCATCTTAGAATCGGATATACCTAATATTTTATAGAGAAATTTCCCACTGTAAACTCTCCTTTTCACCCACCAGCAAAAATAAACGCTTCAAAACCATTCTTTCCCACTCTAAACTTAAGCTGTACGGACGTAACTTTTTCTGACCGAAATACCCTTTGTTTATGAATTTCATTCCTTTTTATAATATCCTATTTCTCTTCCTCGTTTTTCTCTCTTCAAATATAGAAAAGAACCCGTGTTGTCTTCGTATTCTCTCCGGTTATAACTCACAACCCATCTTCTCTTCTTTTTGAAATCGTGTTTCAACTCATTGGATTCTTCTTCTACTCCTTGAACTCGTGTCTCACCGAAACGGCCGCTGTAGGTAAGTAAGATTGAAGAATGAATGTGTTTTTTCGCAATAATGAAGTTAGATCTTTATTTGTTTCGCAATGAATGTTTTATTTCGAAGGGTGCTAGCCATGAATGTCGTTTTTTTGCGGGCATGTATGTGAAGTCGATCAATTTCATCGATTACAGTGAACATTAAAGATCACTCGGTCATTATCACTGAAGACGGTCAAATTGACCGAGCAGTAAGGCAAATGTGAAACATCACCGATTGCAGTAAAGTTGGAAAAGCAATGTCAATTTGACCGAGCACTCAGTCAATTTGGAAGAGCACTCAGTGAAATTGACCGAACACTCAGTCAATTTGGAAGAGCACTCAGTGAAATTGACCGAACACTCAGTCAATTTGGAAGAGCACTCAGTGAAATTGACCGAGCACGCAGTCAATTTGGAAGAGCACCGAGTGAAATTGACCGAGCACGGTCAATCAGTCAATTTGGAAGAGCACTCAATGAAATTGACCGAGCACTCAGTCAATTTGGAAGAGCACTCAGTGAAATTGACCGAGCACTCAGTCAATTTGGAAGAGCACCGAGTGAAATTGACCGAGCACGGTCAATCAGTCAATTTGGAAGAGCACTCAATGAAATTGACCGAGCACTCAGTCAATTTGGAAGAGCACTCAGTGAAATTGACCGAGCACTCAGTCAATTTGGAAGAGCACCGAGTGAAATTGACCGAGCACGGTCAATCAGTCAATTTGGAAGAGCACTCAGTGAAATTGAACGAGCAATCAGTCAATTTGGAAGAGCAGTGCTACAAATTGACCGAGCACTCAGTCAATTTGGAAGAGCACTCAGTCAAATTAACCGAGCACGGTCAATCAGTCAAATTGGAAGAGTAGTCAGTCAAATTGGAAGAGCAGTCAGTCAATTTGGAAGAGCAGTGCTACAAATTGACCGAGCACTCAGTCAATTTGGAAGAGTACTCAGTGAAATTGACCGAGCACGGTCAATCAGTCAAATTGGAAGAGCAGTCAGTCAATTTGGAAGAGCAGTGCTACAAATTGACCGAGCACTCAGTCAATTTGGAAGAGCACTCAGTGAAATTGACCGAGCACGGTCAATCAGTCAAATTGGAAGAGCAGTCAGTCAATTTGGAAGAGCAGTGCTACAAATTGACCGAGCACTCAGTCAATTTGGAAGAGCACTCAGTGAAATTGACCGAGCACGGTCAATCAGTCAAATTGGAAGAGCAGTCAGTCAATTTGGAAGAGCAGTGCTACAAATTGACCAAGCACTCAGTCAATTTGGAAGAGCACTCAGTGAAATTGACCGAGCACGGTCAATCAGTCAATTTGGAAGAGCAGTCAGTCAAATTGGAAGAGCAGTGCTACAAATTGACCGAGCACTCAGTCAATTTGGAAGAGCACTCAGTGAAATTGACCGAGCACGGTCAATCAGTCAAATTGGAAGAGCAGTCAGTCAATTTGGAAGAGCAGTGCTACAAATTGACCGAGCACTCAGTCAATTTGGAAGAGCACTCAGTCAAATTAACCGAGCACGGTTAATCAGTCAAATTGGAAGAGTAGTCAGTCAAATTGGAAGAGCAGTCAGTCAATTTGGAAGAGCAGTGCTACAAATTGACCGAGCACTCAGTCAATTTGGAAGAGCACTCAGTGAAATTGACCGAGCACGGTCAATCAGTCAAATTGGAAGAGCAGTCAGTCAATTTGGAAGAGCAGTGCTACAAATTGACCGAGCACTCAGTCAATTTGGAAGAGCACTCAGTGAAATTGACCGAGCACGGTCAATCAGTCAAATTGGAAGAGCAGTCAGTCAATTTGGAAGAGCAGTGCTACAAATTGACCGAGCACTCAGTCAATTTGGAAGAGCACTCAGTGAAATTGACCGAGCACGGTCAATCAGTCAATTTGGAAGAGCAGTCAGTCAAATTGGAAGAGCAGTGCTACAAATTGACCGAGCACTCAGTCAATTTGGAAGAGCACTCAGTCAAATTAACCGAGCACGGTCAATCAGTCAAATTGGAAGAGTAGTCAGTCAAATTGGAAGAGCAGTCAGTCAATTTGGAAGAGCAGTGCTACAAATTGACCGAGCACTCAGTCAATTTAGAAGAGCACTCAGTGAAATTGACCGAGCACGGTCAATCAGTCAAATTGGAAGAGCAGTCAGTCAATTTGGAAGAGCACTCCATCAGTTTGTAAGAGCACTCAGTGAAATTGACCGAGCAATCAGTCAATTTAGCCGAATGTACTAAATTTCCACCGCTCACAGTGAATTTGCATTGAGTACAGTCAAAATCTACCTAATACACCTGGATACAATGAAATTTCAGCGAATACAGTGTAATTCAATGAGAGAACCTTGAATTTGTGTTAAGATTTGATTAGAATAATCTGTATGTTTTCATATTCATTATAGTTGGTGAAAATGACCGGCTTCATTGATTGTTTAACGGTTCGCTAAGAAGATTTTTTCGAATTTGTTTGCAGTTAATGGCTTCTAGAATCATCGTATGCGCTTATGATGGAGAGTTAATATGTGAAAACAATGCATACACGTATAAGGGTGGAAAGTCAAAAAGCGTTGTGTTGAATGTCGGGACTACATATGAGGAACTCCTCTCTAAAATGTACAGGATGTTGAAAACTACACAGAGGGATTGTGATATTAGGATGAAAGTCATGTACCCATGCTCAAACCAATCAATCCCACCATCTGAAATCGAAGATGATGAAGACGTGCGAGTGTTCTTGGCAGCACAGTCGGAGCATCCGAATACATACGTGCCGTTAATCATAGAGACAATGGATCGCATTAATGAGACATTACACGAAGACCCCATTGGTTGGAATGGTGTTGAATATGATGCCGTCGTTGAACATGATACCCCCGCGGTGGGAAATCCGTGTGAGGAACATGGAGTTCGTTGGGCAGCTGACCTTAGCCTGAAATGTGAATATACGACGTCACCTGTACTTACAAAAGTAGGTGTTCCTTTATCCTCACCTTTACCTATAAGAGTAGATGTGCCTTCGTCCTCACATGTTCCTTCACCATCACCTTTACGTACAAGAGATCATGTAACTTCATCCTCCACCACTGGTGATGACTGTATACGTCTAAGTGAGAATGCATTGTTTGAGCCGCCTCAAACATCAAACTTCATGACCGGTCTAGTTAATGTGCCATTTGATGATGATGTATTGATCAATGCTGATTTGTCGAAATATTCAGATTCATTTGATGACACAATTGAGATAGCAGTTGGACAAACGTTTAAGGACAAGGCACGCTACCAGTATGTTTTGAGCCAATTCGCAATTCGCCAAAACTTTCAATATAGAGTCTTGTATTCATCGTCCAAGAGATTTACCGTGGTATGTTTCGAAGATAATTGTCAATGGAGGGTTCATGCATCTAGGGTGAATGATGCGGGGATATTCAAGATAAAGAATTACACGTCAAAACACACATGTGGCATGTCCTGGATGAAGAGCGATCACCGGCAAGCAAGTAGTAAGTTAGCCAGCGAGTTGGTTGTTAGTCGTATTGAGCAGCGCATGGGATTAAGGCCGCGTGATATAATATTAGCTATGCACGAGAAATATAATATTCTTATCAGCTACAAGAAGGCATGGCTGGCTAAGGAGATCGCAATCAAGCGTGTAATGGGATCTTACGAAGATTCCTACAATCAACTCCCAGCCTATTTACACGAGCTACGGAGGGCTAACCCAGGAACGGTGACGGCTGTGCTTGTTAACCCAAAGACGAGCAGGTTCGAAAGATGTTTCGTTGCACTTGGACAGTGTGTCAGAAGTTTTCAAACTACTTTGCGAAGGGTGTTGGCCATCGACGGGACGCACCTAAAAGGTAAATATAAAGGTGTTCTATTCGTGGCAACAGCCTTAGATGGAGACAATCATATCGTACCGGTAGCATTTGGTATCGGGGAATCAGAGAACAGCAGCAGTTGGAATTGGTTCCTTTCCCACCTGAATAATACGTTAGGGTATCTTCCGGGTCTTGTCATTATATCTGACCGACATAAAGGTTTAATGAAAGAAGTCCCCGAAGTCTTTCGATACGCGATCCATGGCTACTGCGCCTACCATATCTACAGAAACTTGGTTGACACATTTAAAGATAAGTCGTTGGAACAATATTATTGGCAGGCTGTAAAGACGTGTAGGAAGGTTGAGTTTGAAAAACTAATGCGCAATATAGAAATGGCTAACCCACCAGTACATGCATGGTTGACAGAAATAGGATATGAAAGATGGGCATCTTCGCATTTTCCAGGAAAAAGATTCAACTTGGTTACTACTAATATATCGGAGTGCGTTAATGCTCTATTCAAAGAAGCAAGAGAGTATCCTGTGACCATATTGATAGAGACGGTCAGATTGAAGATTCAAGAAATGTTCTACAAGTGAAGTAAATCTATCTCATCATTTACTGGACCTTTGACAAATTGGGCGGAGAAACAACTAACGGATTTTGTAGAGAAGGCGCGCAATTCCCGTTGTCATGCGATTTCTCGAGATGAGTATTATATTGGGGATGAATATAATGACAAAGTTAATCTCAACGAGCTTTCGTGTACATGTCGTGAGTTTGACGTAAAAGGGTTGCCGTATTTGCATGTTCTTTCAGCATGTATAAGTTATAATCTTCCTCATTACAAGTACTGCTCCCCATTTTATACGGTCGAAAATTATCGGATCAGCTTTAATGAACCGGTGTACCCAGTACGTGACAAGAGTGAATGGGAAATATCAGATGAATTCTGGAAGTATTGTGCTACAATTAAACCCCCACAACAACAAAGGTCAGCCGGAAGACCAAAGAAGATGCGAATTCCGTCACGTGGAGAAGAACGGAAAACAGTAAAGTGCGGAAGGTGTAAACGAACAGGCCATAATCGACGAAAGTGCAAGTTTCCACTAGCAGATGCATGACGTTTGGCCCCTTTCCAGTTCAGCTTCAGTTGTTAATTTATTTTCTTTCTTAATCATCTATTTGTTGGGAAATCAATAGAAAGGGTCATGAGTTTTCCATTATGGGATTTTTGCTGCATGGGCTATCAGTAGTGGTGACCATCATGTTGATGATCTGGATCAGCAAGCCTGATGTAGAAATACTGGATGCCGGAGTTGTACTGTATAGAATTAGATAAGTAATTATTGTTGTCTAATGATTTTGATTGATTACATGTATGGTACATATGCATGGCATGTGTATCTCAATTTAGGCATACAAATTCTGGTCAAATTGACCGATTACAGTGACAAATGGCCGAATTGTGAGTCCGAATTAGACTGTGATCGGTCAAAATGACCGATCACAGAGGCAATTTCTCGCTGTGATCGGTCAAATTGACCGATCACAGTGACCAATGACCGAATTCTGTTTCCGAATAAGGCTGTGATCGGTCAAAATGACCGATCACAGAAGCAATTTCTCGCTGTGATCGGTCAAATTGACCGATCACAGAGACCAATGACCGAATTCTGTTTCCGAATAAGGCTGTGATCGATAAAAAATGACCGATCACAGTGACAAATGGCCGAATTCTGACTCTCAATTAGACTGTGATCGGTCAAAATGACCGATCACAGAGGTAACTTCTCGCTGTACTCGATCAAAATGGCCGATCACAGAAACAATTTGGCCGATCACAGAAACAATTTCTCGCTGTGATCGGTCAAAATGACCGGTCACAGAGGCAACTTCTCGCTGTGATCGGTTAAATAGACCGATCACAGTGACATTTGCCGAATTCTGAGTACGAATGACACTGTCATCGGTCAAAATTCTGAGTACCATTCACATGTAAACCAATCACTGTTCACACAAAATTCAACAAACCATTCCACAAACCATTCACCTGTAAATCATTTCATAACTCATTCACATTTTCCCCACCTATATGTTACACTGGTATAAAATACAGTTATACAAAATTTCCGCTCCCTCCCATGCCTAATCATGAATACTCAAACAGTCAAACGCCAATGAATCCCTGAATAGTTGAGTGTTGTCGAACTGTTTATTTGACAAAATGTCACCGCCGCATAGTATATCAATATATTTCATGACATATATACCGCAATCACTCCCATTTCTCTGCTTTGGAAGATAAACCTCTTCACGGACGCTCCACTCCCGGTCAAACGCGGAGGTGTCTCCGGTGAAATGAAAGAGAATAGGGAGTCCTTCAATCATGACCCGGATCTCTTTCTTGTATTGGAGAAGCGGGTTGCTATCGAGACTATCGCAAATTACAATCTCTCTTTCTTTGGGGTGGATGATCATTACAATCCAATGTTTGTTGTCGTGATTTACAGGTACATATACCTGTACATGTAAAATAAAAGAAATTATCAATTATGTCACATAGTTTAAAAATAAATAAGAAATACCTAGTGCCAATCACGAAAACATTACTCTTTCATATTTCCACATAGCCTTCGTCTCATTGCGCTCTTTTGCAATGCTAAAGCTACAGTCTTTCTCTAGAATTTTTACCATACGCTCTGGGTCGTTCTGATATTTCTTTAATTTAGGCAAAAGATTTTTGAGACATGTCTGTCAAAAACAATATTACAAATGTCAAAAAAATTGAAAGTAGAAATACAATTTTACTAGGACATGTTTGTCGCACAATTACCGAAAAAAAGGTGGGGCAGAATTTGCAATCCTGAGGATATGCTGTCGGACACTCATCCTTCCTTCTCTCCAAAAATTCAATATATTTGTCCATCGCCTAACAAACGAAGCTGATTTAGCTCTACGAGGTAAATAAATGTACATGTAAATCAAGTCATGAAGATTGAGAATACTTACAACACTATCAACCCATTCATCCTTCTCCCATATTGATTTAAACCATATTCCCGCTGCCTCATTTTTATTTGTATCATACCAATTACGCAATTCCATAATTTCCTCCTCCGATAGCTTCCTAAATGGATCCATCTGTAAATGTACTGGTATCGGAGAAGTAATGAGGTCTCTAGCTTCTTTGGCCTCTGTAAATACGCTGGGAGTTATTTCAATAGCAGACATAGGTACAAAAGGAGATCTCTTGCACCAAGAAGGCTTCAAGTGCCTTTTAGGTCTCCCTTGAATTGTAGGAGTGGCAGCTTCCTTCTCGACCTCTGTTTGAGTAGACAGACTAGCGGCTTTCTACTCAAGTACACAGAACCAATCACAATAAATTAATATATCAAAACATAGCATACTTCAATAAACAATACATTACTACAAAACATATTTTAAAAAAAATAATACATTCACACCTTCTTCGATTTCAATTCTTCCCTCTCCTTCTTCCACTCCTCTTTCTCTCTCCCTCTTCAAATCTTCTCTCTCCCTCTTCAAATCTTCTCTCTCCATCCTTAAAATTTCTAGGTCTTTTGTCAAATCTTCCCTCGCTTTGTTGAACTCTTTTGTTTGCTGCTTTAATTCTTCTACTACTCGGTGGAACTCTTTCCTTTCTTTCTGTAATTCTTTTATCTCTTTCTTCAATTCATTTATTTCTTTCTTCAACTCTTCTCTCTCCTTCTTCCTTTTCTTCCTCTCTTTGTTACATTTTTCTATAATTTCTAACTCCTCGTTTCCTTCTCCCTCTTCTTCTCCCTCTTCCTCTCCCTCATTCTCATTTGTCCCAGCTTCTCCTTCCTTCCCATCTTCTCTATCATCATCTTCTTCATTTTCATCATCCTCATCTTCTCCGTCACCATCTTCTCCCTTTCCGTCATCATCATCGTCATCGTCATCCTCATCCTCATCCTCTTCTATATCTCTTGACTTTTTCCTCCGAATTTCTGTACTCCTTATAACAAAACCATCCTCGATTCCCTGAAAATAATACAAAATGATGCCCACTTGTCATGGAATTGAGACATGTCATCACTTTCTCTCAAATCAACAATGCCCAATGTTAAACTTTTTACCTTTACTCTTTCATAAACCAGACGAACAGCCTCCAACTTCAGCTCTTCGCTGGTGGGTTCCAACGTCCCAATTATTTCTGTCTGAAAAAAATAAATTGCTTCAATCTCAATATATCAAAACATACATGATATGTTAAACGATAAAATAGATAGAGTAATGCACTTACTTCTTCATTCTCAATGATGTCGTATATTACGTTGTGCCTCCATCCATACCAGTCTTCATATCGATTGAAGCGTGGAATTCTGGAAGGAACATATGACTTCACACTCCTTCTTAGAGCCACGATTTTTTCGACGGCCCATATCTGTTAGAATAACATGAAATTGAAGAAGATTAAAAGACTATATAGTGGACTAAATAAATGCATTAGTTAAAAGAGTAGATATAACAACCCTTACCTGTAGAGGAAATATGCATCCATATACATTGTAAGTTGGCCCGCATTCACGCGCTGTCTGCGCCGCGGCTAGTACCCCTTCGGTCATTGTCTCGAATGCGAGACTACCCCAGGGATACTTGTTGAACTCATCCAAATTGTCAACCAACTGGATAAATTCATGCTTACAATAATATTTGCTGCCAGTCCCTCTAACGAACCATTCTACACACATTAACAATGCAACTTTAACAACATCCTCGTGCTTTTTAGTCTTGACAATCTTGTTGAACACCTCTCCTAGATGTTGTTTCAATATCGGATACTGCTTCGCCAAATATTTTTCTTTAATTGAATTTTTTGTAGCAGCACCTAATTCCGGAATTGTTAGGTCTCCGGACTTCAGCCCTGTTATAAGGGCGAAGTCCATCTCAGTCATCCTCAATAAGTTTCCCCGAATTTCGAAGACGAGGTCACCAATTTCCCCTCTATGTCTCAGAAAGAGGATATGTCCGAGAGCTCCTAGATATCTAAAGGATTTCAGGTCCAACAGAAATCCAAATGGGGATTGCCTAAACAGCCTTATCCTGCGTTCATTACTCAGTATTCCATCCTTAACACCACCCTTAAACCACCACGTCAGACTGCATTTGCTGAGATGTTAGGGATTTCTTCGGTTCCTGCACACAAAAAATAGCACACATGTTATACATTACAAATACAAAAACAAAAACAATTATAAATTTTCAACACCAAATATACTCACTGTGATCGGTCAATTTGCAGTTACGGCGAGAATTTCCCACTTTGACCGATCACAGTGTAAATCGTACGCAGAATTCGGTTAATTGCCACTGTGATCGGTCAAATTGGCCGAGTACAGTGAGAAATTGCCTCTGTGATCGGCCATTTTGACCGATCACAGTGTAAATCGTACGCAGAACTCGGTCAATTTGGCCGAGTACAGCGAGAAATTGTTTCTGTGATCGTCCAAATTGTTTTTGTGATCGGCCATTTTGACCGATCACAGTGTAAATCGTACACAGAACTCGGTCAATTGTCACTGTGATCGGTCAATTTGACCGAGTACTGCGACAAATTGTTTCTGTGATCGGCCATTTTGACCGATCACAGTGTAAATCGTACACAGAACTCGGTCAATTGTCACTGTGATCGGTCAATTTGACCGAGTACTGCGACAAATTGTTTCTGTGATCGGCCATTTTGACCGATCACAGTGTAAATCGTACGCAGAACTCGGTCAATTGTCACTGTGATCGGTCAATTTGGCCGAGTACAGCGAGATTGCCTGTGATCGGGCATTTTTACCGAGTTCAGTGTAAATCATAAGCAGAATTCGGTCAATTTGGCCGAGTACAGCGAGAAAGTGCCTCTGTGATCGGTCACAGTTTATATGTACAAATGATACGGACAATTGTCACTGTGATCGGTCAATTTGACCGATCACAGAGTCATTCATACTAAAATCACAGGCCACCGATTTACACTGTGATCGGTCATTTTGACCGATCACAGAGGAAAATTCTGGCCGTACTCGATCAAATTGGCCGATCACAGTGGGCTTGACCGATCACAGCGGCAGTGATCGGTCAAATTTGGGATTTTAGCGATCACAGTGGCCAATTTTACTTTCATCGGTCAATTGTGACCGATCACAGAGGCCTTTGTTCGATGATCACAGGGACAGACTGACCGATCACAGTACCAGATTGACCGATCACAGAGGCATATTGACCGATCACAGAGGCAGAGTTGACTGTGATCGGTCATTTTGACCGATCACAGTTGGATTTGGCCGATCATCAAAATGGCAGATATCAAAATCCATCGAAAATAAAACAAAATAATCATAAAAGCTAAGCAAAATGCACTGTTGTGCTATCTCTTCCAAATATTGCATGGGTTTTCTTTCCTTTCCCTTTAATTGTAAGAAAATGAAATCAAACACGAGGAATGTAAATGAAAATAACAATGAAAATCAACTTGGGGTTCTAGACAAGTGCTATAACAATGAAAATAAATAATCAGGGGCATATCAGCTACAAAATAATATAAGATAGATAGGCTTGTAAATGAAATTTATGATCGCCATGCACCATTGAGCAATAATGAATGGTTCAGCATCCTTCACATTTCATTCTTTGATGTGGAAAGACTACTTTATTTGCAGAAGTACTTCCATGTTTCACACGTACAACACACATCAATAAGAACCACTCTTAATATCATATCAAAGAAATCATGGAGAATGGTGTTGATTGTTGAATAAGGATCCTTATTTTTCAAGGTTACGTAAACCCTGGTTCACCCACCAAAGCAATATGAGGAACAGTCATGGAAACATACATTTGACCGATCACAGGGGCAGATTTCACTGTGATCGGTCATTTTGACCGATGACAGAGAATTTGGCCGATCACAGGGGCGAAAATGGCCGATCACAAGGGCAGAATAGACTGTGGGCTTTGACCGATCACAATGATTTTTAGGCCGATCACAGAGGGTTTTAACCTCCATTTTCACATCTTCACAATCATTTCACATTCACCACCATTCCCATATCCATTAGCATTTCCACCTTCATTTTCAAATTTTCACAAACACTTCACATTCCATTCCATTTTCACCTCCATTGTCACATTTTCACAAACACTTCACATTCACACTCCATTCCATTTTCACCTCCATTGTCACATTTTCACAAACACTTCACATTCACTTTCCATTTCATTTTCACCTCCATTGTCACATTTTCACAAACACTTTCACCTCCATTGTCACATTTTCACAAACACTTTCACCTCCATTGTCACATTTTCACAAACACTTCACATTCACTACCATTCCCACCTCCATTAGTATTTCCACTTTCATTTTCACAAAAACTTCACAATCCATTTCACATTTTTACTTATATTAGCATACCTTTTCGACGCTTGGATGTGTGAGCCATTTTCAGCCGCTCGAACGATGAAGACGACCGCTCCAACGAGGAAGACGATGGCTAAGGAAGATGACGGAGGAGGTAGGTGACGACGGACGCCGGTGGAGGAAGACGGAGGAGGTAGGTGACGATGGACGCCGGTGGAGGAAGACGGACGAGGAATACGACTGTGGAGGAGGATGAAAGGGTATTTTCGTCCGACAATTTTCCAAAAGTTTAGAGTGGGAAAGAAAACTTTTGAGGATTTACTTTTGCTGGTGGGTGAAAAGGAGAGTTTACAGTGGGAAATATCTCTATTTTATATTGTGATTTAAAATGAGCTGTCAAAACGGAAGGACGGTGTAAAGCACATACGTCAAGGTGGGCTCCAAGTCAGGTATCCACCGCCTCGAAAGCCGCACCCTGCTGGGATAATAGATGAAAAGGCCGGGCGCCTGATAACCTTTTATTTACCTAGTTGGTTGGGCACTGTTAACCTTTTTTCCGGACCAAATTGACCACTACCACACCGTGTAACACTTCCTCTTACACAGCTGTATCGTTTTGCTAAAGTTGAGAGGATCTTTTGAGAGTTGAGTGTGGGCCCACAAAATCAACTGTTGGGGTCACCCCTCGGCCGATCTGATCCATTCACTTTAATCAGACATCATGGGAGGGTCATTTAAAAAAATGGAGTTTTTGTGGCCTACACCTACATTAACGCTGTGAGTTAATTTCGAACTGTTTCCTCCGATGTAGTCCATCCACGATGAATTTTGCCCTCAAACTTTGACAGATAACATGAAATTATAACCCATTTTACGTGGATGACTTATATATGCCCCAAGATTATCCAATAAACCCCGCGAAAGACGTGGGATGAGTTTAATAGATAAGTCTCTTTCGTAAGAAAGGCCAATTAGTCTTTTTTTTTTTCTTCTTCTTTTTTTCTTTGGAGAGGATCCACTTCGACAAGCTTTCAGCGTGTATTCCGCGTCACTCACTCCATTCCAACGAGCTTCTAAGTATTTTTTAGGAGTTAAACTATCATAACTCAATGTAAGTTGCAGTTCCCTTAAAAATAGAGCCCACTTTTGGACAATCAAATGGTGCCTAAATGAGGTGATTCCAAAGCCATATGAAAGTGCATCAAATTACCTTTGCAACAAGTACAAGATCACCCAAATCCGACATGTAACGAGGGAGTTATGACCGTTTTCATTATATTTGCAAATGACGGAGTATCGACAAATGATAGTGACTTTGAGCTCACTTTTGAACAATCAAGTGGTGTCCAAATGAGGTGATTTAAAAATCATTTGAAAGTTCATCAAATTAGCTTTCCAATAAGTATAAGATCATCCAAATCGGATATGTAATGAGGGAGTTATGACCGTTTTCATGAGTGTCAGCGATCGACAACAGTCAGTGAATTTTGGCAATTGGCGATGGTCAGTGAGTGTTGGCGATCGTCGATACTCACCAAGCATCAACAACAGTTAGTGAATATTAGCGATAGTCAGTGAGTATCGGCGATTGACAACAGTCAGTGAGTGTCGGTGAACACCGATACTCGCGGAGTATCAACGACGGTCAGTGACTGTCAGTGATCGCCGATACTCACTAAGTATCAGCGATAGTCAGTGAGTATCGACGATTGGCAATGGTTAGTGAGTGTCGACGATTGCTGATGCTCACCGAGTATCAGCGACAGTCAATGAGTATCGACGATTGGCGACGGTTAGAGTATCGATGATCGGCGATGGTCAATGTTTGTCAGTGATGGTCAATGTCTATTGGCGAAAACAGTCATAGCTCCCTCATTACATGTTCGATTTGAATGATTTTATACTTATTAGAAAGGTAATTTAATGAACTTTCATATGTCCTTGGAATCACCTCATTTGGACACGACTTGATTGCCCAAAAGTGAGTCCAAAGTCATTATCGTTTGTTAAAACTCTACCATTTGCAGATATGATGAAAACGGTCATAACTCCATCATCACATGTCTGATTTGGGTGTTCTTATACTTGTTAGAAATGTAATTTGATGAACTTTCAGATGGATTTAAATTTACCTCATTTGGATACCATTTAATTGCTCAAAAGTGGGCCCAAAGTTATTATTGTTCGCCGATTCAACGAAAACAGTTATAATTTCCTCTTTACATGTTCGATTTAGCTGATTTTATACTCGTTAGAAAGGTAATTTAATGAACTTTCAGATGTCTTTGGAATCACCTCATTTAGACACAACTTGATTGCCCAAAAGTAAGCCCAAAGTCATTGTTGCTCGTCGATACTCCGTCGTTCATAGATCCGACGAAAACGATCATAACTCCCTCGTTACATGTCTGATTTGTGTGATCTTGTACTTGTTAGAAATATAATTTGATAAACTTTCAAATACTTTAGAATAACTTTATTTGAATACCATTTGATTGCCCAAAAGTAAGCTCCATTTTCATGGGATTAGCAACCTGCATGGAGTTATAATAGTTTAACTAAAAAAAACACTTAAAAGCTCGCTGGAATGGATGAAATGACGTCAGATACATGCTGAAAGCTCATCAAAGTGGGTCCTACGGAGGTGTCAATGGTCTTAACTGCTAAATGATCCCCTTTCGAAGAAAAAAATGCCAAATAGCCTTTTTCTCACGAAATGACCTATCTATTGAACCCATTCCACATCTTATGTGGGGTTCATTGTATACTCTTCGGTAGATCTAAGCCATCCACATGAAATAGGTTTTAATTTCATGTCATTGTTCAAATTTGAGAGAAAAACTAATCATGGATAGACCACACTAAAGGAAACCGTTTGAAATTAACACATAGTGTTAACATAAGTGTGAGCAACAGAAAACTTTAAATTTTTTTTTTTAAATGTCTCTTCCATGAGCTCACAAATGTTTGCTTAAAATGAATAAGGCATGCTGACCGAAAGGTGGCCCTAACAATCAATTTGTGGAGCCTATGTTAAATTCTCAAAAATTACTCTCAACTTCGCAGGCGTGGTAGAGAGGCATTTTGCTCCAGCGAAAATCCAAACAATAGGCTTGGGGGAAAAAGAAGAGCTATGACAACATCTCAAATGACGTCATAAATCAGCACTATTTCAACTATTATCCCACGTTGCTGAATCGCCTCCCAACGTCGACAATACAGCAGCAATTGGATGGTCAATAACAAGCGGCTGCCAATATTGAAAGTCAATCATCGGCCACTGACGTAACACTTGTACCAGCTACCAAATTCACTTTCGTTACGGAAGGCCGAATGATAAGGAACACGGCATTTCATATTCATGGAAGTGTTCCACCACTCGTTGGGGCCCACATGCTGTGATGCTCCTATGATTTGAACCGTTGATATTCTCGTTGCTACCCATAATCAGACTTTTCTGATGATCCTATTCTTTGAAGTTTAGAATTGAATTGTAGCCGTCAAAATTTATCTTTCGGTTGTTCTAAATTCATCTAAGGATAGAGATAGTTAAAATCATCCAATAAGCGTTTCTTATGGTGGTAGACAATAGAGTCCACAGCATGGATGGTTCTGATTTACTGGAAACTCAGCATGTGGGCCCCAGTGAGTGGTGACACACACAAGACCCGGTGTAGCCAATGCAAGACTATTTGATGAAGATAACATCAGTTGCTTGCCAACGCCGCCTTGTTGTTTGAGTGGGTCGACACCGAGAAAAATTTTGCTACACCCACGAGTTAGCTACGCTAACTACACCGGAAGTAGCAATGGCCCCACCATGATGTATGTGTTGTATCCACACCGTTCATTCATTTGGAGAGATGATTTTAGGGTATATCAAAACTGAGGTAGATCGGAATCTCGAGTGGCCGCCAAGAAGTTTTTAATGGTTGGTGTTCAATCTCTACTATTTTCTGTTCTGGGTCCAGTTTAGCTTTGGATCTGCCTCATTTTTTTTTTCATGCCCTAAAATGATCTCAACAAATGGATGAACGGCGTGGATACAACACATGCATCATGGTGGGTCATTGCTACACCCGGTGTAGCTAGCGTAGCTAACTCGTGGGTGTAGCAAAAGTTTTCTCGTCGACACCTCTCGTTGCTTTTGTTGGGAATTGACGTCCGCGGAGAGCGACGAGCGGGCACGGCTTCGTTGGACCCCGGATCTACCGAGGTGGGTGGGACGGTTGACTGTGAGCCGTTCACAGTGGTGTATGTGCCTTAAATCCAGACAGTCAAAACCATTTTTATAGCTCATTTTCCGGACACCAAAACGAAGTTGACCATTTTTACAGCTCATTTTCAGGACACAAAAATGAAGTTGACCCAAATCTTAGGTGGACCCATAGCAAGAAATAGTCATGATTGAATCCCCACTATTAAAAACTTTATGAATTCCAGGGAATGTTTATTTTCCATTCAGCCCGTTGACAAGGTCACAAAGATCTAAATGAAGAGACCACACAAATATAATTTTGATCCAAAGCTTTTGTGGCGCATGAGAAGTTTTTAATAGTCAATTACCATCATTTCCTATATTATGGTCCATTGTTTCCTAAAAATGAGCTTTCAATATGGATAGACAGCGTGGATGTAGTCAAATACATCACGGTGACCCCACAATCAAGGGTCTCACCCACCTTGGTCCAAGGATCCACTGAAACCACACCCCCATTAGCTTAGATGTTTGAGGATGTGATTGCCCGTGGCACCTACCATCGGGCCTACTTCTATGCTTATGAGAAATCCAATGCAGTTATCCAAGTAGACCACATGATAGGAAGCTATAATGATTATGCCCAGCAAAAAAGTTCATTGAGCCACAGTACTTTTGTATTAGCTAGAGTGCTTGTGTTTTTAGCGCATTGCAATAAGAATGACCTTATGAACAGATTGGATGACAGGTAAACATGAAAGTTGAATCTACGATGGTTTTAATAGCAAGCTTAAATGATAATTATTTCCATCCCTACGTTTTCTAATCACGTGTTCTATTTAAGTTTTGGACCCACCTCAATCTTAGGCTGAGGTTGATTTCCCATGGACACCACCCCACTTATTTTTCAGCTTACGAGCTTGGATTGTTTGCTCAACTTTAATAGAAATTTTCTATTTGCCGATTACCTGATTAAACCAGCATAGTATTAGCGTTGTCAACACTACTGCATTTAATGCCTTCAATATACTGATGTATGCTGAGCGGACTAATTAGGTGTCTTGCTGAGTAGGTGATCTGGATTCTCTGGATTCTCCAACGGATGTGCTTCCAGCAGGCAATCGTTTTTCATGTGCAGCATAAAACAGGTGTCTCATGGGATTTATGTCTTCAGCTCTTTGGATACGATGCTACGGAGGGTAGGAAGAACTGTGATACTGTAGGGCCATCTATTTATAGTGCATGTGTTGGGGTGAAAATTTAATCGGGACCGTCTATCTAGTGTGGCTCATTATAGATGGCCCATGTTTCAAAAATACCCTCCCTTATCTTCACTTTTCGGCACTTGATGTTGACCGTAAAATGCATTTGTTAACTACCGTTGCTTTGAAGGCCATTGCTTAGACGTCCAGTATCATCTTACTGGTATGTATCTTGAACTATTTTCCATCCATTAGTTGGGACGACTAGATGGACGATTGGGATTGACATATGAATATCCACGTGTACGGTGAAGAGAGGGCTCTACCTTATTACGGTTCTTACCACTCTACTTTAATATTTGATGCGTCGGCTAAGCTTTCCCGGAGAATGCGCAGGTTTTCTTATGATAAGTAGACCCATTTGATTGGGAATCTAGACCACTTTTCTGTTGTGGGCCACCGTGGATGGAGCATGCTTTAAAAGTATTGTCGAAGAGGTTATCGTAACCGTTCAATTTTCGATCAGTTAATGGATGGTTAAGAAGAACCAAGAGTGGGACATGGACGATCAACAATGGGAAGCAACAGACCAGAAGTGAGTCTGGATTACTGAACCATGGGTCCTTACTACGTAATCCCATGTCACCCAAAAAAATCAGGCTGATCTCGTCATCAGGTGGGCCACACCTCTATATCTAATGTAAGCCGTTGGTGAGTTCCTGTCAACCGTTCATATGTTTTGTACGTGTATGCTCACACCTGATGACTGTACTTGAGACCAGAAATTCAGACAGTTAGACTGCATAGATCCACGTGTCATTAGATCTCTTTTTTTGCTATGTTACTAATCGCAAGGATTGCCAGCATCTGTCGCTCCATGGGGCCCACTTCCAGTGATGGTCTGGTTATTGGAACCGTTCAGCTTCTCTGTCATACGATAATTGAGCTATGGTCCTGCAATCATGCTTCAAGGATGATCCCGACCTTTTCATTTTTGGGTTCACTGTCAGCCATTGAAATTTTCTCTTCAATGTCCAACATTCACCTGCGCACAGTGATGGTTAGGGTTGTACGTTCTGCATACGTTGCTTAGGGCCTCTTTAGATTGTAAGTTACTTCAGATAAGCTTGTACGTTCTGCATGCGTCGCTTAGGGCCTGTTTAGATAGTAAGTTACTTAAGATAAGATACTTATCAAATAAGTTACTTATCTTGGTTTTTACTTATTATGCAGATAAGTCTGTTTGGTAAACAACATACTTATTAGCTAATAAGTAAATAAGTATGTTTGGCAATAACGCATTGATAAGTAACTCTTCAAGAGAAAATTTCAAATCTACATGTAATAAGCAACATATTGACATGAAAAGAAAAGGCTAAGGGCCGTTTTGGAGACCACTAAATAAGTTTTTTTTATTGCTGATGGCAACAGTTAAGTAATTTATCTTGAATAAGTTAGTTTGATTAATAAATAATGATGATTACTTATTTGTTGAAAATCAGTTAAGCATTTCATCATTTTTATTTTGCTTTTCCACTTTTTCACCACTGACTGAAACAAGAGCTGCTCGTCCGTAGCTGCAAAAGTGCTGATTTCCATGGCAACTGCCCAACCACGTTGACCATCCAGCTTGCTAGGCCCACTATGATATATTTGATCTACGCCGTCCATCTGTTTTGGATGTGAGTAGGGCTACAATGTGAGGCAGATCTAAACCTCAGGTGGACCCCACATCAGGAAGCAACAGTGATAATGATAACACCGTTGAAACCTTCCCGGCCAGCGTGATGTGTTTTACTGATCATGCCATTCATCCGCTTTTCCAACTAGTTTTGAGTGGCCCACTGGGTAGTGGGGCCACATGCTGTGCACATAAAATCCACACCGTCCACCCTTGTTGGTCCATCCAAAAAATGAAACAAAATCCAATCTCAAATAGACCGCACCTCAGGAAACAATGGTCATCGACGCCCACCATTGGTTGGCCCTAATGATGAGTGGCTCATATTCAAGGCGAGCCCTGCATGATGGACGGCCCACATTAGAGGTGGGCACCACATTTGGGACGATCGACATTAAATGTGGCTCCACATGATGGGCAGTGGATATTGATGGTGGGCCCACTTGATGGATGTCTAACATTAAAGGTGGGCCCTAGATAAAGAATGGTGCAAATGGCCCACATCCAAGGTGGGCCCCACATGATGTACTGCCCACATCAAAGGTGGAGCCCACACAATGAACAATCCACACCAAAGGTTGGCCCTAAATGATGGATGGTGGTGTGCAGGGGCCAAACAGACTTGAGGAATGATGGTGGAAACCAATGTGCTTTTCTACTTTTTGGTTTATAAGCATGTTATTAACCAACTATACTTATTTGTTAATTAAGTAGAAACCAAGATAAGTTACTCATCTGATAAGTAGCTTATCTTAAGTAACTTACAAACCAAATGGGCCCAAAGCATTGAGGCAGTTTTCCTAACAAAATGAGCTTTTCTAATCCCACATGCGTGCGATAAAGCTCATGTGCATGTGCTTGCATATAGTACAATTGGTCCGAGATACATTCCATCCATCATACGGGGACCACTATATAGATGCCCTGGCACAAGAATCAGGTTGATCAACTGGTCAGGTGGGCCACAGTTTGCAAAACAAATGTACAGCTCTGGAAGACTTGGCTGAAGTTTTCTAACTCATTCACTTGTTTCCAATCGTCAGTCCACATGGTGAGTGGACTAGAAACATTTTTGGGAAAGATGTAGAAGATCAGATCAACCTGATTGGTGGATTGGATCTTGCACCAATTAATGTAGGGCCTCATCTTTGATGTGGGCTGTCCATTGTGTGAGCCCTACCTTTGATGGTATAGTACATCATGTGGGGCATCCTTTGATATGGACGGTATGGGAGAGCAGTAATTGAGTGAACCATGAGAGAGACCTTTGATATGTACCGTGACTTGAGAGAGATAAGTAGAAAAGTCAAATTGGAGGGTGGTTAATTAACATTGGAGGGTGACTAACAGTGTGGCCGTGTACAAACCTAAAAGAAAAAAATAAAAAATAAAAAATAAAAGATCAAAAGAGTGACATGAGAGAGATAAGTAGGAAAGTCAAAAGTCAAAAAGCTAAAAAGAAAATACTTATCAAGATAAGTAATTTTTAAGAGATAAGATACTTTCAATTATACTTACGAAACCAACTTGAGTGCCAAAAGTAACTAAACGCCTTAAGTTCAGTCGAAAAGTAACTTATTTGGTAGTATTCAAACGGGCCCTTATAGCATAAGATCCTGAACATGGACAGCTGGGATCATTAGATCATAAAATGACCCAAAATGGAGACAGATTAGACAATGCTAGCCGTCTGATCCTCGAAATTATGGTATATATATTAAAAAATAAATTAATGTACAAGTATTGAAAAGTTAAGAAAGATGATGGATTAGATTGTCCATAGGTGTAAGATTGTCAATAGGAACCATCCATGATAGGTTCCACTAGATGGACGGCCCTGATTGTCCATAGGTTTATGTTTGGATCAAGCGGGTGTTTTTTTCTCCCTCCCTTCTTCCCCATCTGTTTGACCTTATCAACAAGTTGGAGGGCAAATAACCATTATATAGTGTGATGTAGAATGGGTCAGCTGATTATTTCATGGCCCAGATGGACCAAAAGAAGACCAGTCGGGGTTGAAAGTGATCCGGACCGTCAAGATCGTAAACCGGTTGTATCTTGCAATCCGGAATGAGTTTCTGGACATATAATATATCATTTTGGGGTAGCTTGAGCTACTTTAGCCACCCAACCCTGCTACGCCGGGTTGTCCATGCCAGAATCGCGAGATTCGACCATATCAACGATCATTAGGCTATTTTATTTTCAGTTTTACTATTTATAGTAAGTTTTAATTCGATCATAACTTTAGATCTATAGGGTTTTAGAGTTAGTGCCCAACATGAAAAGGGCTTAGAATATTTAGTAGAACTACATGGTTGGGCTCGTTTGATAACTTTCTATTTTTTGACCGAAAACCAAGAGTTCTAGTAGGATTGAGCGACTTCTATAAATAGTAAGTTACGTTTTCTAGGAGTTTGAGTTGGAGTTGGAGTCTGATACTTTACCTAGGGTTTAGTTTCCTATTTATATGCATTGTAATTCAGTTTCTATTCATTCAATCTATAAAAAAAATAATTATTTAGAATTAATTTCCTCTTTTATTCTTTTATTTCTTCTCGTGGATTCGAGAAACACTCGATTAGGGAGACGGTGATCGACCTACCACGTCCTCCCTGTGTCATTGGTATCAGAGAAATGTTTCTTCCTCGGGACGATGACCTCTGATGAAGGGTTTGATCATCATCCTAAGGATGATGCTCCAAGGGATTATCTAACGGCAATACCTTTCGAAGCAGCGCAACGGGAAAACCGGTTGATCCTGCAAGGTATACAGGCAACCCTTGACCAGATTGCGGCATCGCTAGCTCCGCCCTGAGCCCAAGGCAACCAACAACCACCAATGCTTGCTATTAGAGGTGGGCAACGATCCGGGCCAAGCCGAGTTAGCCCTAGTTTTGTTTGGCTTGTTTTTGTACCACCGCAATTTGTGGATCGGTTTGGTTTGGGTTTTGGGCCGACCCATGCGGCCCGAGTTTGGTTTGCTCCAAAAAATTCTGGTTCGAGCCGGGATCAATTTGGTAAAAAATTTCGAACCAGGCCGGGCCGAGTTCAAACAGGCAATGGTTCTTTTTTATATTGTTTATTTAATTAGAAAAGAATTTAAAAAGTTAGAAAAAAAAAGTACAAACATATCTTACAATATGATGTTTAACATCCTCGAAAGGAGTGTAACTTCAAAATAGACATATAAGAGTATTTTCCAAACAAAAGTACACAAGCATAATTTTACAAGTGCAAGGAAACAACGTACATTCATGTATATGTATTATGTATTATCCATGTCATCATGTATATGTTTTATCCATGTTATCCATTTGTTTTACATATCATTTTAGGACATGATCCCAAAATGGAATCATATCCAAAGCTCAAGTGGATCACACCACAAGAAACAATGTGCTTATAATCTACGAGTCGAATCAAACCGAGCTGAATCAAATCGAGCTGAGCCGAGCCGGTACTGCCCTAGTTTGAGCTTGGTTTGTTTTTTCAAACGAGCTTGACTCGGAGGCTTGGTTTGGTTTAAACTTCCATTCGAACCAATCCAAGCCGAGCTTTTTCGAACCAATCCAAGCCGAGCTTTCTAGCTAGCTTGGTTTGTGCCCACCTGTACTTGCTATACGGGACAATCCTGTATTCCGTATAGTACCCCAGGTGCATAATCGTAGGGCTACACCAAACAAATCGGAACCAAGAGATGACGAGGTTGAAGACATTTTGGTACAACGACCTTGCGCTAGGGAATGAGCATGTGGAGCGAGCAGAACTAGAATATCAGGGCAAAGCTGATCTTCCCAGCTTTAATGGCCTACTTCGAATAGAGGAGTTCCTCGAATAGCTGGCAGAGGTCGAACCATACTTCTACTATATGGAAGTGTCAGACGACAAGAGGGTAAAACTAATTGCATATAAATTAAAATCTGGTGCTTCAGCATGGTCGGAAAACCTACAGGTTTCCTGCGCCCGTCAAAATAAGGCATCCATCCGAATATGGCCTCGGATGAGACAGCTACTTAGGGCTCGATTCATCCCTAGCGACTACGAACAAATTTTGTTCCACCAATATCAAAATTGTAGTAAGGGAAATTGAACTGTAGCCGAATATCTCGAAGAATTCCAGCGATTGGCTACACGGAATAATTTATCGAAATCAAAGGCACAACAAGTATCACAGTTCATTGGTGGGTTGCGATTTACAATCCAGGATCGGGTCCAGATGCATCCAGTCTGGACGTTGAGTGAGGCTAACCAATTGGCCACCCGGGCAGAAACACAGTTGTCGCGGCCCCTTGCTCGACCTTATCCGGCAACACAGAACCTCATCATCGAGCCCACTCAGGATACAATGTTGGCCAAAGGCAAGGAACCTATAGGTCGGACGTCTTCAACCTCCTACGATCACGAACTAGGACTGGGGAAGCTGTCCCTCAAGGCCTCAACGTGCAACTCCCACTACAGCGGGTCCTAGCAGGATCCCCAACCCATATGGTCGGCCAAAGCTAGACTATTGTCTCCGCTTTGGCCAACTAGGACACCGGTCAAACGCTTTCCCTCAACACCCTGCAGCCCACTTAACTACGAATGAAGGTGGCGCGGAAGGTGAAGTAGCGGAAGACAACCCTGAATTGGAATAGGCCGAAGAGGGGGACACAGAAGATGTAGATTGACTAACTAAAGATCATGGGAAATCGCTAGTAGTGAGACGACTACTTTACGCTCCCAGGAGGGAAGTGCACCCACAATGACGTAATATCTTCCGCACAAAGTGCATTGTGCAAGACAAAATCTGTAATGTGTTCATAGACAGTGGGAGTAGTGAAAATATTGTCTAAAAAATTATGGTGGATAAGTTACATCTGCCTATGACGAAGCACCCTACCCCTTACTTGATCGGTTGGATCAAGAAGGTGAACGAGATAAAGGTAACTCATCAATGCATTATCTTGTTTTCCATTGGTAAAAGCTATAAGGACGAGGTCCTCTATGATGTGGTTGACATGGAAGCCTGCCATATGTTAAAGTTGTTTGGCCCCTGTGACATCAGAGAAATACCCCGAAGCTTTTAAAGTGAGGGGAACTCTCTCCTTACCATTCACAAGTTTGTTAAAGAATCAAAGGAAACGGGCGAAATATATGACGTTGTGGTAAAAAGCAAGGAGTCAGGATCCTCTAATATTTCTCAATGCCTTAAACTGTTGCTAGACGAATTTCGAAGTATTTGGCCTAGAGATTTACCTGATTAGTTGTCTCCCATGTGAGACATACAACATCACATTGACTTTGTCCCCAGGGTCCAGTTTGCCCAACCAACCGCACTATCGGATAGGTCCGAAAGAGTGTGAAATTCTACAGGGACAAGTGGAGAAATTGATTCATAAGGGTCTCATTAAAGAGAGCATGAGCCCGTGTGTCGTTACGGCGCTCCTTACCTCAAAGAAAGACGGAATTTGGCGCATGTGTATCATAGCCGCTTGATCAATAAAATAACGGTTAAATATTGATTTCCAATACCGCGGTTAGATGACATGCTCGACATGCTCGAGGGCTCCAGGGCGTTCTCCAAACTGGACTTGCGGAGTGGATACCATCAAATCTGTATTAAGCCAGGTAATGAGTGAAAAACGGCCTTCAAGACCAAGGAAGGGCTATATGAGTGGTTGGTTATGCCTTTCGGTCTAACTAACGCACCAAGCACCTTCATGCGTTTAATGAACCAAGTGTTGAAACCGTTCATTGGCCATTTTGTTGTCATTTACTTTGATAACATTTTAATATACAGTCAGGATGAAATGGAGAAAATGACCCACCTCAGAAAAGTACTACAAGTGTTGGTCAACAACAAACTATACTTAAATCTGAAAAAGTATGACTTCTTAACTGATCGATTATTATTTATGGGGTTCATTGTGTCGTCCACAGGTATCCAAGTGGATGAAGAGAGAGTTCGAGCAATTCGGGATTGGCTGACTCCTATGAACATTCATGAGGTACGAAGTTTTCATAGGTTGGCGACCTTCTATCGTTGATTTGTGCGGAACTTTAGTAGTATCGTCGCACCGATTACCGACTGTATGAAGAATTGTCCGTTTCAATAGACCAAAGGGGCAAAGAAGAGTTTTACAAAAATCAAACATCGGTTGTCCACTACACCGGTCTTGGTACTCTTCAATTTCGATAAGTTGTTTAAGGTAGAATTTGACGTATCTATTGTCGGCATTAGGAGAGTCCTTTCTTAGGATGGCAGGCTAGTTGCCTTCTACAGTGAGAAACTCAACGACGCAAGACAAAAGTGGTCGACCTATGAGGTTGAATTATATGCAGTGGTTCAGGCACTGCGCCATTGGCGCCACTATCTTATTCAGATGGAATTTATGCTGTACATTAATTATCAGGCATTAAAATTTGTCAATACTTAGACTAATGTGAATCGTATGCACGCTAGATGAATTTCGTTTTTACAAGAATTCACGTTGGTTTTGAAACACAAGTCAAGATAGCAGAACAAGGTAGCAGATGCACTTAGCTGACATGCATCTCTTCTTATCACCATGAGCAGTGAGGTGGTCGAATTCGACAATCTCAAGGAACTTTATGCCGATGATAAGAATTTTGTAGATGCATGAAAAAAATGCCAAGAGGGTCACCCGAGTGACATTCTAATTCAAAATGATTTCTTCTTCAAAGGAAATTGACTTTGCATTCCGCAGAATTCGTTACGAGACAAAATTATTATCGAGCTACATGGCAGTGGCCTTGGCGGTCATCTAGGACGAGATGAGACTAGAGCAATGATGGAAGAGCGGTATTACTGGCCACAATTTGCTTGTGATGTTGGCAGGGCGGTACAACGATGTCATATTTGTCAGATCGCTAAGGGGCAATCTCAAAATACAAGTCTTTACACGCCATTACCCATGCTAGTTGCCCCTTGAGAGGATTTATATATGGATTTTGTACTGGAGCTCCCACGAACACAACGCAGCATTGACTTAGTGTTCGTGGTGGTAGACCGATTCTCCAAGATAACACACTTCATTCCGTGCAAGAAGACTTTTGATGCATTACACATTGCGAACCTTTTCTTCAGAGAGGTTGTGCGACTACATGAGATTCTTAAGACGATCACTTCAGACCGGGACACGAAGTTCGTTAGCCATTTTTTGCGAGCCTTGTGGCTTTGGTTCGGTACGCGACTTTAATTCAGCAGTGCTTACCATCCGTAGACAGATGGACAGACTGAGGTCGTAAACCGCACATTGGGAAATCTCGTCCGTTGCCTTTCAGGTGATAAGCCGAAGCAGTGGGACATGGCCCTGTCTCAAGCGGAGTTTGCGTTCAACAACATGGTAAACCAATCGATAGGAAAATCTCTATTCCAGATTGTTTATGGGTGCGTGCCTCGTCACACACTCGATTTAGTTCCCCTACCCAAGCTTCAGGGCATGAGCATTGCAGCTAAACATATGGCGGACCGAATCATGGATACACATACAGACATGCACAACAAATTACAGACTTTGAACGAGAAATACAAGAAAGCGATCAACAAGCATCAGCGTGCCAAAGTGTTCGAAATAGGTGATCAAGTGATGGTTTATCTACGTAAAGAGCGATTTCCTACCGGGACCTACAACAAGTTGAAACACAAGAAGATTGGACCGGTACCGATCATTCGCAAGATCAATGACAATGCCTATGTTGTCGATCTTCCGGATGACATGGAGATTTCAAGGACTTTCAACGTGGCAGATCTATACGAATATCATGAACCAAAGCTGGACGAAAACTCGGGGTCAAGTTCTTTCAAAGTGGAAGAGACTAATGTAGAACGGGTCACTGATTATTTTATGGCCCAGATGGACCAAAAGAAGACCGGTCGGGGTCGAAAGTGATCCAGACCGTTAGGACCGTAAATTGGTCGTATCTCACAATTCGGAATGAGTTTCTGGATATATAATATATCATTTGGGGTAGTTCAAGCTACTTTAACCACCCAACCCCGCTATGCCGGGTTGCCCATGCTGGAATTGCGAGATTTGACCATATTGACGGTCATTAGGCTAGTTTATTTTCAATTTTACTATTTATAGTAAGTTTTAATTCGATCATAACTTTGGATCTGTAGGGTTTTAGAGTTAGTGCCCAACATGTAAAGGGCTTAGAATATTTAGTAGAACAACATGGTTGGGCCCGTTTGATAACTTTCTATTTTTGGCCGAAAACAAAGAGTTCTAATAGGATTGAGCGACTTCTATAAATAGTAAGTTTACTATTTATAGTAAGTTGCATTTTCTAGGAGTTTGAGTTGGAGTCTGGTACTTTACCAAGGGTTTAGTTTCCTATTTATATGCATTGTAATTCCGTTTCTATTCATTCAATCTATAAAAAGAAACAATTATTCGAAATTAATTTCCTCTTTTATTCTTTTATTTCTTCTCATGGATTTGAGAAATACTCAGTTAGGGAGACGGTGATCAACCTACCACGTCCTCCCTGCGTCATAGTGGGCCCTGGGAGGATTTTAATGGTGGACATTCAATCACTGTTGTTTTCTTATGATGTCGTCCACCTGAGAGTAGATCTGCCTCATTTTTTTGGATCAAGCCCTAGAATGATCTGAAAAATAGATGGTCGATGTGGATAAAGCACATACATCATGGTGGCCCCATAGAGGCCTAGCAAAACCGTTATATAGATCATGCATAAGCATGTTTGAAAGAGACACGGTTGCTTACTAATGATGCGAGTTGCAGTGTGGCTACTGGACAATGCTCTGTGGGCTCACCATAATAATATATGTGTTTTATCAAGCTGTTCATCTATTTTTTCATATCATTTTAGGGAAAGAGCTAAAAAATGATAAGGATCCATTTCTCAAGTGGACCAAACCACAAGAAAATAGTTATGACTAAACGCATACCATTAAAAGCTTCCTACGGGCCACTGTAATTTTTATTGATTAGGTTACACAGACCTAAATGAAGAGAAAACATAAATATTTAGCTTCATCCAAAACTTTTGTACCTTGATAAGTTTTCTAACGGTGGGTGTTCAATCACCACCATTTCTTATAGCATAATATGTCTCCACAAGAGATTTCGATCTGCCTATTTTTTGGGATAATTCCCTAAAATGATCCGGAAAAATAGATATACGGCATAGATGAAACACATACATCATGGTGGTGTTGGGGTAGCCTTCAAACTGTGCACGAGTTGGGTGCTTAGACCGATCGGGCGACCGGTCTAGCTGTGTAGCCCAGATGCACGTGGAGGCCCCTTGAAGAGGATCTGTGTTGCCCCAGATCAGTTGGCCGACCAGTCTGCAGGGGGCTCCGACTGATCGGTGGTGAGGCAATGTGGGCGTGTTTTCCCCTGGACGTTTTGGTGTGCTAGCCGACCGGTTGGAGGTGCGCGCGGGTTTCTTGCACAGCTCGCAGTACTGCGTAAGATGTTTCTATTTCGGGTATTTTGCCTATTTAAGGAGTTGTAATCCCGACTTAGATAGTATCCTAAGGTGTCTAAGGTTTCTTAATCGTGTTAGGAAGGGGGAGAGGTGTGTGTGTGAGAGAACTTGGGATTTTTTCTATTTATTCCTTGCTTGTGGGCTGTCAATCTCTATAACCTTTTGTTTATTTATAGTGGATCACTTTGTGCCGTGGTTTTTTTACCCGTTGAGGGGTTTTCCCACGTAAATTCGGATTCTCTTGTGGTGAATGCTTGTGTGTGGTTTGATTACATCCTGTTTACTCGTTTAATCTCGGATTGCTCTGCGCGTTTCGGCTTCGGCTGCCGGTTTTCCCAACAAGTGGTATCAGAGATAAATTTGGGGTGGAGTTGAATTCGGATATGAGATGAGAATATGGGATCGGGCGCAAGGTTTGAGGTAGATAAGTTCTCTGGGAAAAATAACTTTGAGCTATGGAATGTGAAAGTTGAATCCTTCCTAGTTCAGCAAGGGCTTGATGAAGCTCTTAGAAAGCGACCCGAAGCTATAAAAGATAATGAGTGGACGAGGCTCGACAAGAAGGCTAGAACCTCAATCCTGTTAAACCTTGCGGATGATGTTCTCTATCATGTCATGAAGGATAAGACTGCGGCTGAAATGATGGCAAAGCTAAAGAAGGTTTATGGCAAGAAGTCTTTAGAGAATTGCATGTATGTGTTAATGCAGTTGTTCACCTTGAGAATGACTGAGGGAACTGAGGTGGAAGACCACCTGAGCACATTCAATAGGCTGGTTTGCAAGTTGGTGGAGATCGATGAACCGATGAAGGATGAATATCAAGCATGCATCCTGTTGAATTCTCTTCCAAATTCATATGAGTCGTTCAAGGACTCTGTATGCGCAGGGAGGGAAACCATAAGTGTCGAGACTGTTATCTCACCCCTCCGGTCGAAGGCGATGAGAAAGAAAAGCAGTGACGTGGCTTCCCGTTATTTCTCAGAGGCACTGGTTATGAGGGGAAAAAGTTTTGAGCATGGAGGATATTCGAAATCGGGATCCAGGGCCAAGGGTAAAGGGAAGTCTAAGGTAAAGTGCTGAAATTATGGACATGAGGGTACATGAGAGGGGATTATCAGAATCCCAGGTTGAAGCAAGAGAGGTATGAAAATTCTTCTGGAGAGGGAGCCAATACCGTAGAAGACGATGACGATCTTTGTGAAGTTCTGACTATATCTGGTAAGGGAGCTCACGGTAGTGAGTAGATCCTAGATTCAGGGGTTTCATGTCACGTATGTCCTGACCGGAGTTCATTCCCGACATATAGGGAGTATGGTGGTGAATCGGTGTTTGTGGGTGATGGATTCACTCATAAGGTGGTGGGTATTGGTATGGTGCGCATCAGGATGTTCGACGGGGTCGAACAAGTCCTAGAAGATGTGAAGCACGTCTCCAAGATGAAGATGAATACAATTTCTCTTGGTACACTTGAGGCGAAAGGGTGCGCGTTTATCGACCGTGATCGTTGTTGTGAAGTGATGAAAGGGGCACTCGTATGTATGAAGGCATGGAGGTGTGGCCATCTTTACATGTTGATCAGGAGCACAATTCACGGTGGAGCTGCGAGATCGGCAGCGAGATCTACAATTGCTCGTATGTAGCAAGTGCCCAAGGGCCACATGAGAAGAGTGGTAAAGGGCGTGAATTTATAAGTTTAGGGTCGATGGTGGCACGAGAACCGGTGGAACTATGATTGAAGATGAGATAACGTTGTGGGAATGATGTTGATTTGTCGTTTGAAGCCTCGGTGGAGATTGTTGGGATAGCCTTCAAACTATGCATGAGTTGGGTGCTCAGATCGGTCGGGTGACCGGTGTAGTTGTGTAACCCAGATGCAAGTGGAGGCCCCCTGAAGAGGATCTATGTTGGCCAGACCGGTCGGCCTGACCGATCTGCAGGGGGCTCCGACTGGTCGATGGTGAGGCAGCATGGGCGTGTTTTCCCCTGGACTGTTTTTATGTGCTGGCCGACTGGTCGGCCAATAGGTCGGAGGTGCGCGTGGATTTCTTAGGCAGCTTACAGTACTGCGCAAGATGGTTCGATTTCGGGTATTTTTCTTATTTAAGGAGTTGTAATCCCGACTTAGATGGTATCCTAAGGTGTCCAAGGTTTCCTAACTGTGTTAGGAAGATGGGAGAGGTGTGTGTGAGAGAGAACTTGGGGTTTTCTCTGTTTATTCCTTGCTTATGGGTTGTCAATCTCTGTAATATTTTATTTATTCATAGTGGATCACTTTGTGCCGTGGTTTTTTTACCCGTTGAGGGATTTTTCCACGTAAATTCAGATTCTCTTATGGTGAATGCTTGTGTGTGGTTTGATTGCATCTTGTTTACTCATTTGATCTTGGATTGCTCTGCGCGTTTCGGCTTCCGCTTCTGCTACCGATTTTCCCACCAAGTGGGGCCTACAAAGCATTGTCCAATAGCCAATAACTATTGGCTATTGAGAGCACCAATTGTTAATCCGCGTCCATTTGAAAGTGGACCCAGATTGGGACCCATAAACGAACAAGGGCCATGAGGGGCTACCATAATGTACGGATTTTATCCATGCCGTCCATCTATTTTGTTATATCATTTTAAGGTTTAAGAAAAAAAAAAAATAAAGAGGGGCAATGCAAGGCTCAAATAAACCACATAGTTAACTTTTTTAGGGCCGCAGAAGTTTTGGATGAAGCTGATATCTTATGAACCAGTTGGATGATAATTTCACATCACGGTGGGCCCTAAGAAGGTTTCAATAGTGGGTGTCATTATCACCATTGATTCCTGTGGTGTGGTCCAATGGAGCCTTGGATTTACCTTATCTTTGGGCTTATACCATGAGATGATATGAAACAATGTATGGACGAAATGGATGAAACCCATAAATCATGGTGGCCCACCAGAGCCTTTGTTCGTTCTTAGATTGGGACAAGCAAGGGTAGTACCTAATCGGTTTCTTTGGAAGTCGGTCCTTATGATGTGATAAGATTGTTTTGGGTTAGTACACCCCTGGTGTCAGTACACCCACCCATTGTTAGTCATGATAAGATTTAATTGGACATTACGCCGCTATTAGAGATAGAGCTTATGATGTAAGTAGAGCTTAATTGAATAGAGGTAAGACCTAGTGGCCTGTCCAATCAAGTCCTGCCACATCTTGCTATACTAACACCAGCAACATGTCAGTAGGGGAGCTGACTAGGTTAGACCCTAGATCCGGTGAGGTGGGTGGGACCTCTGATTATGGGGCCCACACTATGATGTATGTGACTGCATCCATGTCATCCATCCACATTGAAAGTTTATTTTAAGGCATGATTCAAAAAAAGGAGTTCTAAATTTCGAATGAACCATAGTACAAGAATATAATAGTGATTGACGATTAAAAATTTCTTATGGGCCGCAAACTTCTGTTCAAAATTGAGCGATCTTCTATGCGATCTAGCAAGATGTCATGGATGAGGGGTGGAAAGAAAAAACTAAGAATTAAAAACGAAGGCCTCAACTCTGAGCAGTGATGGGAGCTACAATTAAACTAATATAAAATAAAATGATAAATGTCTATAGTGGATGGATAGCTAGATAGATAAAGAGTTGGTTATATTCGTGTAAAGTCTTAAGCTCTTCTTCAATTGCTGCTTTTAGAGGCTTCTAAGAGGTGATAGTCTTGTATAATCTCCAATATCGTGAAAAATATGAACATTTGGCTATGAAGATTTCCTTGATTCTTCCGCATCAAGATAACCTATTGTGTATGATCACGTGTACAAGAATTGCTTTGACAAAGCTCTAGCATTTAATTTTATATAGAGATATTATTTAATAAGATTCTATCATTTAATGCTTTAAGAGAGAGAGAGAGAGAGAGAAAGAGAGTTGCTTTAACAAGACTTTCACTTTTTGCTAGAGTACTTTTAATAGAATTTTATCCCCTTTTTGTGAGAGTACCTTTAATAGATTTTTATCATGTAATGTTTACTCATATGTAGGCCTCTAACTCCCCTTTGAGGTCATTTACACCACATGATGCATGGTTGTCAAGTTGCATCTTCTGAACCGTTTGATTCAGGCACATTAGATTATGTGTAAATAATACTCAGTCCACGAGTAGAATGTTGCTCATCATTGAACACATAATGCCAACATGTGGCAGTATCTCATTGGTCCTCGTAGATGTGTGAAAAATGGGTATAAACAATATGACTTTGCCATTGGTCTTAAAATCAATATGGAGGAGCATTCATAAAAGGAAATTGGAGAAATATAATGGATGGAATTACCTAAGGATATGATTTTTGAAACATAAGCCATCCACAACATATCCTACTAGATGGACCACTCCGATCAAGATATCTCCCAGCCACATGCGCTGTGGAGAGATGGCTCTACCATATTCCGGTTCCTCCACGTCCACTGCGTCATTTCCCACCATGAAAAGATATGTTGCAGAGTAGGCGTGCCAGCCTCATCCAGGACGGTGCTACCCTTACTGTGGGGCTCACTTTGATGTATTTATTCTATATCCACGCTGTCCATCCGTTTTCACAAATTATTTTATACCGTAATCCCAAAATTGAAGCATATCTAATTCTCAGGTCATACCAGACGAAACCGTGGTAACTGAAAATTAAATGGGCCACAAAAGTTTTGAATCAAGATGATATTTGTTTTTTCTCTTCATCCAGATTTATGCAACCTTATCAACATGTTGATGGAAAATAAACATCACGAAAATATTACAGTGGGCATTAGGAAGTTTTTAATGGTAAGTCATTCAATCACTACTGTTTACTATGGTACGGTCGATTTGATTTTCCCCCTTTTGGGCTTGGGCCCTAAAATGACATGATAAAACAGATCGACAGCATGGATATATAATATATACATCAAGGTGGGTCCCACGGTAAGGGCTGTACCGAATACATTCCGATCTTTTGATGGATGGATTGGTGCACGAGTAGAATCCCTTGCTCCCTTCTGATTCTTCAAACAGAAAGCATTGATACCCTGGCGGTGGCGGAATGCTTACGTTGCACAGAGCTATTGTATGCAAACTGTCCCGATGGTGGGACCCACCCCAGATATATAGCACCCCTGATAGAATAAGTGTGCACTCTAGCTGTTGGATCTACGTTCATCATTCCGGTGATCCTGACTGTTGATCTGACGAGAACATATATGAAGCCTGCTTCATTGAAAATCCTATTAGACTGTAGAAAAGAAAACGGACGGTGAATGGCACACAAAACAATGGTTAGATTAAAAAATGTTCATTTATCGAAGTGTAACAGAGTCAAACCTCAAAGTTCGATACTGGTATCCCCCTCCACGTTGTGACCCACCATTTAAACGGTTTGGATCACCTAATAAGATCACAGATCCAACGGGCTATAATCCCAACACATCCTATTCGGTCATGTATCAAGGTGGCTCGCCAATTGCCCACTTTGTGATCTAGAACATTCATCTAGTTGGGTCTACGGTCTACCTGTCATGCACTACACAGGAAGAAAATATAATATTAGAAATTCTATCGTTGAAATATATGTAGTAAAATCTAGACCGTTAACTGTAGAAAATTTTCTTGGATGGCTTGGATCTTTCTTCCGTGAACTTTTCCCCTCTGTGATGGGACCTCGTATATGTACGGCGTGGATGATCAGGTGGTGGGGCAAGGGGTTCGCCTCGATACCAGTTTTAACCGACGACCTTTGCGTTACCACACGCCGGATTCTCTACACCGTTTGTAGAGTAAGTTTATTCTACAACCCAGTGTATGTCGCCCGCAGTGATGTGTGAATGAAATCGGATCCATCCATTTTTTGAGGCCCATCATTTTATGGTACAATCCAAAAAATCAGAACGATCAGAAGTCAGGTACGTCATATTTTTAAAAATCATGCATAAACCTATAAATCCTTGGTGTGGCCCGCCATGTGTTTCGAATGGGATGATATTTTGGATTACCTATTAATCTTGGTGGGGCAATAGATTGGATGAAATATTAAGAAAACAAGGTGGGCCACACACGATATAAAAAGTTTTTAAAGGTGGGCATCTCATCGCAAATGTTCCCTTTGGTATGACCCACTTGAATTTTGGATCAGGATGATTTTTTAAATGATGAGATGAATACTGGTATGTTTTAACGGATTGGATTTGGGATCTACATCACGGTGGCCCGATTTAACGGTTTGAAGAAGAAGCTTACTCTACAAACGTTGTAGTGGATTCCGGCTTCCATAAAAAGATCCAAATAGCAGTTATTTAATCCGGTGGAAGAGTATATTGATCCGTACAAATGCATGGAAACATTGTACAGGTCTCATGCAACTTTCTCAATCCAAACCGTCCAAATCATGTCTACTGTCGTTAGTAATCGGTAACCCAAAAGAAACAGATCAACACCATCAATCCATGGCTAGCGCAACATCTTTTCATCAATAAACAGTTGGTATGGGACTATCTTTTTCCTTAATGGGCCACAAATTGTACGGTTGCAAATAATGCCACGTGTACACTATCTTTTTTCATGCCTATGGATATTGATACTCCCACACTATCAGTCGTTTACTCAAACCCCAAAAGACTCATTAGTCAATAGATGAAACATCAAGGTTATTTCAGTGAAGTTGTAGGAGTAAATTCGGAGAAACCAACGGCCAAGATCAACCAATCATCAATCCCCGACCGCTAATCAACGACTCGAGACAAAAGGCACTCGCTCTATAAGTCGTCAGTCGCCAGGATAAAATCCACCAACCGATTTCAGCCTCAGCAGCAGGAGCAGCAGCAGCAGAAGCAGAAACTCCGTTTTGGGATTCTGTCTCTCTCTTACGATTTTTTTCAAATCGAAGCTTCTTCCGTGAGGAAATACACCGAAACAATCGTGTATGCTTTTCTTTTTTGAATTTTGTTATTAAATTTCTGGAAAATTGAGTAGAAAACGAATTCTTTTGAGAATCTGTTGTCTAAGGGTTAGGGTTTTGGTTTTGATTGGATTCTAGAGTCGGAAACGGCTCTAATTTTGGACGGTTTTTTGTTTTAGATCTTGGAATTAGGTTTTCTGAAAGAATGCAGCAGCGGCCGAGCCGGTTTCTTGATCGATCGAGCACGATGTCGAGGGAGAAACGGAGTTTGGATCCCAACGATGCTGACGATCGGCAGCAAGAACCTAAGAAGCAGAAGGTTCCAGCTCTAGCCAGGTGATTTTTCTTTTTTTCCGTTTTTTTTAAAGTCCGAAAGAGGAGGTTGAAGAGGGGATCTGAATTGCATGAGCTGATGCGTGGCATGTGCGTGCGATCTGGGCCGTTCATCAGGTTGGCGACGGTGTGGATGTGCAATAGCGTGGAAATCCGGATGGTCCGGTTTCGTATGGGGGACTTGCATGAGTAAACTGGACGGTCGGGAAAGGATGATCTACTGTCCAATGCTCCAGTTTACATATGTGGCCTTACATGATGAGCCGAACGGACTGTTTTTCTGGTCGAAGATGTGTCTGGTGGGACCGACCTGACTAGTGTCCCAGACACAGTATGCATGTGCGGCGAATCGCCTCTTCTGTATCTCCTTTTGTTTAGTCATCTTGGCATGTTTCTTTCTACTTTCCACCCCTTATAATTATTATTAATTTTCAAAGTGCCAAATGATCGCTGCTTCGGTAATTTGCTATTGCTCGTCACCTGGCACCTCGATCTTTTATTGGATTCCTTTTCTATGTCCATTTTGTAAAGATTTGTAAAACCTTGATGTCTTCCAATTCAAATTCGTATTGTGGCCGCTTCTAGAAAGTGGGGATGTATGCTATGGAAGTTTTCACATTTAGAGGTGTTAGGGTAGTTTACTTGAAAATCCGTACTACTTTTTATGTAGTAAGAAGTCGTTTCTTGGCGTTTCTGGGTTTAAGAGTGCTAAAGTTTGCTTACTAGCATTTGTGGTATCCTATTGGAATATGGACTTTTGCTCTCACTTCCCAATGTGATTGCAATTTTTCATTAATGGTTTTTGATGGGGGAATGAGGGAAAAAGGGGCCAGAACTTGTGCCTTCGGATTTTGGCTCCTTAGACATATTGATTAGAGCTTCTGTTTGAGACATACACTTGCACATTTCTTGAGTGCCAGGACTTACAAGGGGCTCTGACAACCTTGCAATTCTGCAATTGGAGCTTGTGTAGATGGCAGCTTTTTTGCCAACTCACCAACTTCCTTTACCTATGAAATAAGCATAGGTCATTTTCCGAGTAGATTACGACCTTCACCTCCATGTCTTTAGGGTCTATAAAATGTGCAATTTCATAAAATTTGCACAAGCTTTGTAATTACGTGGACTTGTGAAGGTCCTTTTGAAATATGGACTTTTGCTCTCACTTCCAAATGTGATTGTTCCTACTTCCCACCTACACAAGATTCTTGTTGAAGGTCATTTTATAAAATGTGCAATCACATGGACTTGTGATTGGACTCATGGCTTCACAGGCCGAGGTCAACATCTTGTTTGCTGGAAGGTCTTGATTGTCACTTACGGAACTTTTATAATCAATAGATGAACATTGGGCCGTGCCTTAATACTTATGAAAGAGTGGAGCGGTGGCTTTAGTTGGTGTTCTTGAATCTTGGCATTGTATGGGCCAAACAGCTTGTCCCTACAGTCCTTTGGACAATAGTATGGGAAGAACCTGATGGCGTAAGGAGATGATGGCTAATACTATGTTTTTTTTTTTTGGGGTGGGGGAGATGGCGTGAGTTCAGACAAGGTGGACAAGCATGAGTTGGCTGACCTTCCAATGGGAGGAGTCAACTTGGTCTAATCTCTAGGAGATCTTGGTTCTGCCACACACAAATAGATTCTTAATCTCTATTGAGTTGGAAGAATGGTATCCAGGAGTTTCCTAGAACTTTCTTGCACGATTAGGCCCACGGCCCACCATAGGGCCGAGTATGTGCTGATTTTGTATTCTGTTGCACCTAAATGTCAGAGATCACATTTTCCATTTGTGGAAGTTAGGGGGGACTGATGTGGAAGATGTAATTGAAGATTTTGAGGGTTTTTAGTAGATTTGCATTTGCTATTTTAGGCCAAATCTATGTTGGTGGGATTTTTATTATCTTAAATAAATTATAGATTCATTTGAAATCAATTAAGATTGATCTGAAATCAATCTTATAGTTGGGGGATTTTTATTAAAGATTCATTGGGGATTGTCTGAGTTGTGAGTTTTCTTAGATATTGTAAGAGATGAAGTTTGATATCAACAAAGTTATTTCTTCTCCCTCTATACTCAAATATTCTTGTGAGTGTACTCATGTCTATTTCTTTGTGATTCGAGTGTCGATATCTTATTGACATCGATAAGCGGGTTGCACCATTTTGGTATCAAAGCTGGTCATCTTCGGGGATTCCCGACTCTACATCATCTCTTAATGACTTTGAAGGGCGTGGCATAGGAAGAGTTCGCGCAAGTAACCCAATTGATCCGTGCACTCATAGAGTAAGATCCACTCACATATACGGTAGGCAATCTCATTAATCAAATGGGAAAGCCCCAACATGGAAGGCATTTGGAGACTGAAGTTGGAATAGATGGACATGTGCGGGACGGTCCCACTAAGTTCCTAACCAACAAGGTTGAAGACAATAATGATCGAATCCTTAGATTGTTGGAATGTGATAGAGAGGTCGAAAATAAGGTAAAAATTTCAGATTTCCATGGTTGTTGCATGTTGACGGGTTTGCCATTGGCTAAGCAAGGTAGAAAAAGGTATTCAAGTACAAGAAAATCGTAAATAATCGGAATGTTAAGTTAGTAATTGTAAAGTTTTTCGGTCTGTGTTAGCATGGCGGGACATTCTCCAAACTGAAAGAATCCGTCAAGGTAAGGAGAAAGTAAATTCTTGGAAAAATATGAAAAAGAAGCGAAAAAGGAAGTTTCTACTCACGACTTATGCCTGCGACCTCTATTACAAAAGTTTCAATTTACGTCAAGGGAATAAATCGGTAAATGAATACACTGGGCAGTTCCATATATTAAATCATGGGCAGGATTTTGTGAGTATGCATACCAGAAGATTTCAAGATATTTTAATGGTGTTAACGTGGACAAAAAAAGGAATTGGCTTTCAAAGATGCATTTAAGATGTCCAATGCATATGCATTAGTATTAAAAGTCAAGGGGATAATTAATTAGGGATTAGGGAGACGATTTGGTGCCCTAGAGAACCATCATCAACGATGTGACAACATGCTAATTTCCTATGTTAGGCAACCATAGGGCTTTGTTTTGGGATAGTGGACCCACGTCCAGTAATGAAGCCAAACGCTACCCGGGGAATGCGGTTATGGATGAGGGACTAGGGCGCCCAAGATGGAGCAAAACATAGCTCCTTTCACATGCTTTAAGTATGGGCAACCAGGACATCGTTTTTTTCACCGTCTTCAACATCAGTCCACAATCAAATTAAATTTGGTTGAGGAAGGAGAATATTTTTAAGACACTTCTGAACTCATGCAAATAAAAACTAAAGATGACACAAAATATGAAGAACACGCATATGAGGATTTAGTAGATGTATATGGTGCTAGAGGGGAGTCATTAGTTATCCAAAGGACTATGCTATTGATCTCTTAGGTGATTGATGAAGGTTGATGGTTGTCAGACAATATCTTCTGCATCACTTGCACTCATGGTGGAAAGATATACATGATTTTGGTAGATGGAGAGAATAGTGAGAATATTGTCTCACTAGAAACGGTTGATAAATTTAAGCTCAAAGAACATAATCATCTATACCCATGTTAGATTCGTCAGTTCAAGAAAGGGGGAGAAGTTTTTGTTAACTCCAGGTTGTGGTGTGCCATAACAACCATTATATAACGGTAACGATGGCAACTATTACACGTTATAGGTTGTAACGGCCTTAATGACCGTTATGGAAAAGAATGCCCGTAATGACAGTAACAGTCCAATAATGGTCTGTTATGAGAATACTTTTTCTTCTTCTTCTTCTTTTTAAGTGGCTGTTATTATCACAACAGTAACGGTGGTGGTTGTTATGTAGGGCTGCTAATGGTCTGGGCTGGCCTGTCAGGCTTTTGGGCTTGGCTTGCCTCGGGCTTAAAATTCAAGCCCATTTTTCAATTGAGCCGGGCTTGGAATGTGTTAATGGGTTGGGCTCCTCATGTTAATGGATGTGATGATAAGTATAGTTAAAGGTCTTGTAATGGGTTGTGCTCCTCATGGTAATGCAGCTAAGGCTGCTTCATTTTCTTCTCTTTATGAGTGTTAGTGCTGCGTTGTATTCTTTTCGTGCCTTCCAGTGGGCGTTCTAATAAATTTCAGTTATGTCTCTCTCACTCTCTCAAAAAAAAAAAAAAAAAAAGGTTGATGACTTAAGAGAAGTGTTAAGGTGCGTTGAAGCAGTGTTTACTTTGTAAAAGAGTAAACTATTAGGAGTTCACCCAAGGGGAGAGGATGTTAATAGCCTATCACTCTTTTTGGTTGCAGGGCTGGCTGGCTCTCTTATCTTGCCCTTCCTTTGCATATTAGGAGAATGCTGAAACATTTGAGCAATGTAGTTGTTTCACATGTTGAAAGGAAATTCTCAGGTCAATAAAGAGAAGGGATAACCTTGATTAAGTTGGCAGTAACTAATATGCCATTCTTCTTTGTTTTTATTTTGTTGCTAGCTAGTGTGATATTTAGGGTGGAATGAATTTAAAAGTGATTTCCTCTAGAAAGGCATGAAAGAAAAAATAAGTTCCACTTGTTGGGATAGGGGAAGTTTGCAAGCTGAAGGAGTAGGGAGGTGCGGGGATAAAGTCTGAGAACAATGAATACTGTGTTATTAGGACTTTGACGATTTGGGGTGGAGGGGGGCAGTTTTTGGAAGCAAGTTACTGAGAGTAAATATGGAGTCTTCGCAGGCCCAGGCGGTTGGCTTACAAAGCTTTGTCCCAATATATGGGGTCTCGAGATCGAATATTTAGAAGAGGCTAAAGGGATGTTTGGAGGTAGAATATTGAGAAAATAGTGATATTCTATTAAGTCGTTCTATTCGCTTCTGTCAGATGGGGAGTAAAAAGAAATCCACTCCTATAGCTCAGATCTGGATCCCATGGGGGGGGGGGGGGGGGGCATGAAGTTCTTATGATTATCAACTTGAGAAGTTGGAAAATGATGATCACAAATACCTGTATATTGTCTCCAAAATGAGGGGTTTATCTATCACCTCTTTGGGATGGAGTTGCTGATGTTTATGTTGGGTGATGCCTAAGTTGATAGCATTTTTTTATTTAGGCTTGCATGGGCAGGGGGATTGTCAGGGTAGGGGGAAAAAATTCTGTGGCACCTTTTTTTTAATTTAATTTTTATTTATTTTTAACTTGGAAGAAACTAAATAAATAGGATGCTTTGCAATACTGCCGTAATGTGTATGCTGTCTTTCTGAAGGCCAAAGCAAGGGTTATTTGCTGGGCCAGGGATTCTAATTGTGTTTTTCTTGGGTTGGTCGAGTAATCAAATTATTTTAATCTAGGTGGACCTATCCCTTTTTGATCATTAAGTGATGATTTCTCATCATCACCCTTTGTCGCTTTGTATTTGATTGCTTTGCAACAAACTTTGGTTTAGTCTCTCTCTCTCTCTCTCTCTCTCTCTCTCTCTCTCTCTCTCTCTCAAAAGAAGAAGAAGAAGGCATTTTTTCTTTAAAGATGAAGAAGAAGGCGTTCTAATTGTTCATTTGAATAAATTAAATCCTTCTTAGATGATTATGATACATACTTCTTTGAATTTCGGGGTTTATCTGTTACTGTTTTTATTTGAGATTGATTCATACTTGGAGTTGTATACTCCGACAACCTTCCATGGCCATTCGAATTTCGCATTTCTCGATTTTTTGGATTATTTAATCGTAATGTGCCAACGAGCTCCCTCATTGCACATTTTGTCTCCAACCTGTTACTATTCTTCTTCTTCATTTTCGCTAATTTTAAATTTGTTTAAAAAAATTTCTGGTGTTCCTAGGTTTGATATTTTCTCCATTTTGTATCTCTGATTGAATCTGGGCTTCTAGACTTTGATGTTTGAAGTTTTTGCATCTAAATTCTAATTGACTTGGTTTTATACCTTGAAGCTTTATTTGTTGAGGCGCATTGTTAATCTGCATCTAGATTTCTATTTATTGAATTGTTTTGTGCAGTGTGATTGTGGAAGCCCTCAAGGTGGATAGTCTGCAGAAGCTTTGCTCATCACTGGAGCCTATTCTCCGTAGAGTTGTAAGATAAACAACCTTGCTGGCATTCTTTTTCTTGGTGAATTTAGGACAAGTCATCATTACGCATGAGCTCTTGTAGTGATAAGTGCAAAATTTGTTTATTTTGAATTCTGTGGTCCCACTGGATTACTAGAGTGCACGATTTTGTATTTTCTCTATCAAAGGTGCTATTGAATTTTCTTTTAAAACATTTCTTATTTAGTTGTAATCAAGTAGCTTCAACAACTAGGGCTGTCAATGGGCCGGGCCTGGGGTTGGCTTGGGCCCAGATTTTTAACTGTTTGGGCTGGGCCTGTTGGGCAGTCCCTATTCAAAATTTTGATTTTGCTTAGCCGGAGTCCAGCCCATTTACAGCCCTATCAACAACCAATATGGAGCCGGGGTTATAAAAGGATTACCCTCAATTGTATCACTTCAATGCTCAAAATGTGCTTCTAAAAGTCATTAGCTCAAAGTTATAATGTATCATCTCGTTGTCAGTACATTTTAACTTCAGTTCTTAATGTATAGATGTGGTTGACTACTCGTTTAGAATTGGAAGAATTTGTTGCTGAGAAGTCATTTTGAATTGGAGTAATTTTTTGGTGAATCATTCTGTAGATGAGATCGGCTGCAAGCTGTTAACCTGCCTATTTGATGTTATGCTTTGGTTCTTATATGGATTGTATGTTTGATCTGCTTTTGCTGTCATTATATGCTTAACCAGGTTAGTGAAGAAGTTGAGCGTGCCTTGGCAAAATTAGGTCCTGCCAGGCTTGGTGGAAGGTATGTAATTCCATTGATATGAAATATTAACGCAATTAGAATGATATCTCTAAGCCTGCTTTATCACTTGAATAATATATTTGTTGGAATTTTGAAATGCTAGTGTTGTTTGCTGTTTTTATGTCACTGGTCTAGTGTTACCTAAATCCCTGACCACCTTATGCTTCCTTTTTGAACCACTTAATCCTATTATTGGTCACTTATGATTTGGGTAGCTATTCTTCCTGACCTGAAATTATGGTTTAAATTGTGTTTTGATGAATAATTATGGTTTACATTCTTATTGCTGATATTGCTGATTAAAGTTGTGTAGTTTTAGTTTATACTTGGAATGTGCTGATCAAATTGTAGTTTGATTTTTTTTTAGAATGGTCTAATTTGTACCTTGATTTATGCAATGAGAATTGATCACCTACAACCAGAAGTATGATACAGCCCAGTTTTTTATGCCTTTAATATCTTCAGTTTCCATATTTTCCCTTGAATATATCATAAATTATATAGAATGAGGGAGATATTTAGTTTTGAATTCTAGGGGCAGCTGTCACAGCCCCGCATGAGGACCTAATGTGTGGTCCCATTGTGGGTGAACTCTGATGTTGAGTTTCTTAACGTTGAAGGTGCATAGGCCTCGTGCACATGCACACTCCAATGCTTAGTTGCATGAACCTTCTAATTGGGTGCCACTCCTACTCTCTCTTCCTTGCCATTTGTACTTGCTAACATTTTGAAACTGATGATTCCCCGTTCCTGAACCTGAATTTGTTACTACGTCTTCGCCTCAGGCTTCATGCTCCATGCACTATACTCCAACGTTAAATACCTTAACGATGGAGGTGTACCAATGCACCATGTAATTGTATGTTGTTTGGGTATGGGACGCAGCCTGTGCACCGCATTGTAGGAATGACGCAGAAAACTCATGTGAATATGATCTAGAACTAGGGAGATACTAGGGGCATCTACCACTTTCAAGAGATGAAAGGGAGGTGAGGACCCAATATGTGGTCCTAATGTGTGCACACTCCGATGTTGAGTTTTGTAATATTGTATGTTCATCACAACTTCATGCTCCAATGTTGAATTGAATGAGCCCTTTATGCTTGCTAACATTTGAAACAGACACTTCCTGCTCATGCATCTGAATGTGATGCCACTTCACACTTCGTGCAACTATACTCCAATGTTAAATGGGCACGGATTCAGTCAGGTCGGGACCTGAACGAGTTCTGTCAGGTCTTTTCCATGGGGCCCACCCCAATGTATATGTTATATATCCACGCCCTCCATCCATTTTGCCAACTCATTTTAGGGCATGGGCCCAGAAACGAAGCAGATCCAAATCTCAGGTGGACCACACGACTGGAGACAGTGGTGATTGACCGTTAAAAAACTTTTTGTGGGCCACAAAAGTTTTGGATCAACCTGATATTTGTGTTTTGCCTTCATCCAAGTCTCTGTGACATTATCAACTGGTTGGATGGAAAAAAAATACATTATGGTGGACCCTAGGAAGTTTTTAATGGTGGGTGTTCTATGATCATCTGCTTCATTTTTGGGCCCATGCCCCAAAATGAGCTGGAAAAAAGGATGGACGGCGTGGATATACAATACATACGTTGAGGTGAGCCCCACGGAAAAGACCTGACGCCTGATGGAACTTGGTCAGGTCCCGACCTGACTGAAGCTCCGCCCATGTTAAATACCTTAATGTTGGAGGAGTACTGTGGCCCTTTGTACATCACCTGGTCTGACTGTGTCCAAAAGGTGCTCTATGCATGGGTATGGCAGCAGCGTGTGCATATTGTAGGAAAGACACAAAAACCCCTCACATGCATGACAATCACAGCATGCATCCATGCATTAAAAGGCATGGGTCATGGATGCATGCGGTGCGCCATAATCCATGATCTGCATGCACTAGGAAACTGGTGTCATTCAGATGTTAAGATTTTTTTTTTTTTTTTTTTTTTGCTTTGGTGCATGCAATACACCATAACTTATAAAGGCCGATACACAATTGCATGCTGGTACACATGCATTACGTAACCTGCATGCACATATGTTGAACTGGCATACATGATTCATGTGCATACTATGTATACATCAGACCTCATGATATATGGCATTTACTACACCCTGTCATGGTCACATGAATCACATCCATTATACTCATGGATGAAAAAATACATACCTGGTGTACTAGATGTATGCCCTACTCAACTTCTTATCACCATGTGGTCTTCGAATGCGTGCATCACGTATATTCCTTTTGAACTGATTGATGTTGAAGAATCAGCACATGGGTTGTGGTTAGGGTAGGGGTGAAATGCCACTCAAACCCAAGAGCTAACTAGTTCTCCCTGAAATGCATTGTAATTCTACATGTGGTGCCACTAGTGTTGGTTCTTCCAAAGTAGCAATGGGGATTTGACGTAGCACTTATCCCACACCGAATTCTCTTTGCTGTTGCTTTTAGAGAGTGTGGTGGCCTTTGTCTCCCATAAGTCATATGCACCACATGCATGTATGGCATGCAAACAACTACCATGCATCTAGGCACTACAAGTCACGAAACAATAAGATAATGCATAGGGTGCTCACTCATGAATTAAAATACATGTATACACTCCATGTATAAGCATTCTTTGTGGATGAGTTAATGGACGTAAATGTTCTTCTCCTCCCATGGTGTATGTTGTTTGCAGGTGACATGGTTTTGATTGACGAGACGAGGGAGGGGGTAAACACAAAGCTAGAACGATGGAGGGATGCCTTGGCATCTAAAGGTTTTAAAATTAGTAGAATTAAAATACAATATATAGAATGCAATTTTAGCAACAATAGGAATGAAAACTAGGAATTAGTTAAGATTGCTGACCAAGAATTACCCCAAACTGACCATTTTCGATATCTTGGGTTGATAATTCATGAGAGCAGAGAGATTGAGAAGGCTGTTGCTCATAGAATTCAAGCTGGGTGGAAGAAGTGGAGATGTGCCTCTAGAGTTTTGTGTGATTGTCGTGTACTAATCAACTAAAGGTGAAAGTTTATAGGATAGTTATAAGACCAGCCTTGGTTTTCTTTTGAAAGGTGAAGACTGGCCATGGTTTATGGGATAATGTTGGGAAGTTAAGGAACATGCTCATCGGATGAGTGTAGCTAAAATGAGGGTTTTGAGATGGATGAGCGGCAAGGTGAGGAAGGATAGAATTACAAATGAATGTGTTTGAGGAAACTGAAGGAGTAGCACCAATAGGTAATAAGATGAGGGAAATTAGAGTTAGATGGTTTGGTCATATGCAACAAAGAACAAGAATTGCACCTGTTAGGACTTAGGAGTTAGTTGGTTCAAGTTGAAGGCTCTAAAAGGGCAAGAGTAAGGCACAAAATCATGTGGGTTAAGGTAGTAAGAAAAGATTTGAGGACCTATGGTTTTACTGGGGATATGGCCCGTGTTAGAGTGGAACGGCAGAACAGGATTTGTGTAGCTGACCTTAATTTGTCGGAATAAGGCTTAGATGATGATGGTGATGTATACCTTTCATGCTATAAATATTAATAGAATTTATGTATTATCTTTGTCATGCATTAAACTTGACTTCTTAGGGAATCATCATCAAAATTAACATATAACTAATCAAAGTGCCTTTTGTGCACTACTCAAAAAGGAAAAAAGTGCCTTACTGTGCACTCATTATACTAAAAAAATCCATGGCATTCAACTATATGAAAATTACGATGTAGGCTAGGTTTAGGGTCCGGAAAGCTAAACTAAACGAGGAGAGTAATCTGTCAAAATTTTCCTTGTTTGACTTGAGCATTTAATCTATTTCACTTGGATTTTGGAATGGAATGATATTGAGTTAGTGATGGAATTCACTTCCATAGGAAACACAAAAGCGTAAACCTACCTTTTTGGTGAAGGTTGGCTATCTTCTATCACTTCCATCACCATGTCAACAGCGAAACTCATTTTCAGGCTCTGAAAAGCAACTACTTGTATAGAATACATTTTCAAGGGAAAACGCTTATAAAAATGGGTCTTAGGTGAACTTAATCTATGATCAGTTGTAGGTGTCCTCCTGTGTAATATTAGGCATACTCATATAATACTGCACATGCAAGATCTACAATCACGTCCATCATTTAGCATATGGAATGGTAGGATTTGGGTAGCCGACCCAATTCATTGTATAAGGCTTAGATGCTGCCGCCGCCGATGATTAACAACAATTTTTGGCTTTACAACTATATTATGTATACTTAGTAGTGTGTATTGGAGAAACCCACATGATTGTACCCCTAGTGTGCCATGTACTGGAGGGAGTAGTGTACAACTTTCCTGTGCCCATACCATGTACTGGATCAAGCAACAATCCTGGTAACCTGCCTGGTTTATTCAAGAATAAATTGAATTGAACTAAATTGCATTGGTGTATATTGTTTGTTGTGAATTATATAGCAATTCCCAAGATTGGGTTTTGCATAGGACTTGAGTCATAGCCTAAAACACCTGCAATGCCAATACACGAGCTAGTGTATTGATAATTGACATGATTGTTGTCACTGAACGTATCTATTTTTTTCTTTTGATGAATGGTGCAAGCTTTCATTAAGAAAGATAAGAAACATAAGTATACACAGACCCAATGCTTATGCTCTATCCATGCCACCCTCGTTTTGAGGAGTTCGGTGATTTAAATTGCCCAATTGTGTTGTATATGAGTGAATCTTAAATGGGTTAATGGTCTGGTTATCGCATGACTTCTAATGGTTCTACATTTGCTTGGATAAATCACCATCAGCATGACAGAAAGTATGGCATATTAAAGATCTGTTTTGCACATAGTTTTCTTATGGTCTCCAGCTTGCTCTTTTATTTCTCGAGGTTCTGCTTTGTTCTCATCCTTTAACCATGCAGATCTCTAGCCATTGAAACTGTATGTGGAATGTCCTTCTAACTCTCAAGGAAACACAGGTCTTCCCCAAAACGAATTGAAGGGCCTGATGGAAGAAATTTACAGTTGCATTTCCAGTCGAGATTGTCTCTTCCTCTCTTTACAGGAGGCAAAGTAGAAGGGGAACAGGGTGCTTCCATTCATGTGGTTTTGGTTGATGCAAACACGGGCCATGCTGTGACATCAGGGCCAGAGTCATCTGCGAAACTAGATGTTGTTGTGCTCGAAGGTGACTTCAACAATGAAGATGATGATGATTGGACCCAGGAAGATTTTGAAAGTCATGTGGTGAAAGAGCGTGAAGGAAAGAGACCACTGCTGACAGGGGACTTACAGGTATCCTTGAAGGAAGGTGTGGGGACCCTTGGGGATCTCATGTTTACGGACAACTCGAGCTGGATTCGGAGCAGAAAATTTAGGCTTGGCCTAAAAGTTGCTTCAGGGTTCTGTGAGGGAATTCGTGTCCGTGAGGCGAAGACAGATGCTTTCACTGTTAAAGATCACAGAGGGGAATGTAGGTTTGGTCATCATGTCAATGTCAATCAGCGCTGCTCTGGTTACATGTGAGAGTAGCATGTTGGATCCTATTCTATCCATTCATGGGGATTTGTCGCATTTGTGTGAGATCCAGTCTGTTCATCCGGTGGGTTCTACTGCCTATGTGCCATCGCCTGAATGTCTGGCAGGTATTGTCATTGTGTGGGCCACATTGTAGGTGGAGCTTTGGCTAATTCTTTTTAACCATGTTTTATACATGTATAGCACACCTGATGACGAGACTGGTCTGATTTTTGCGCTATGATACATAATGTCGGGGTCCAGCTGACGAAGGACATGGATCTCGTACAGATGCCATGTGTGGGGAGAGTAGGCGAGTAGGCATATGATGCTAATTTCTACCCTCATGAGTAGCCATTGCATTTCGCACGTTTAGTTTTCGAATTTCTTAAATCAATGCTATTTTCGTTCTTTACAGTATACAAGAAACACTATCCACCAGCATTGAATGATGACGTATGGAGATTGGAAAAGATTGGCAAGGATGGGTCTTTCCACAAAAGGTTGAATAAGGCCGGAATTTACACAGTTGAAGATTTTCTTCGGCTCATCGTCAGGGATTCTCAAAGATTGCGTGGTGTAAGATATGGGAATCTGTTATTGAGTGAGATATTCTGCAGGTCATACCTTGTATTGCTCTGATGTTCGTATCTGATTATTTCAGGTCCTTGGAAGCGGCATGTCAAATAAGATGTGGGAGGTCCTTGTAGAGCACGCAAAGACTTGTGTCCTTGGTGGGAAGCTTTATGTTTACTATGCCGATGACACGAGGAATGTTGGTGTCGTTTTTAACAATATATACGAGTTGAGTGGCCTTATTGCAAGTGACCAGTATTATTCAGCCGAGACACTGTCCGACAGTCAGAAGGTAGGTGTCATGCATCCTGTTTGAACCATGTTAACCTGCAATTTTGTCTTATGATGTTCTGAGGTTCTAGCTATTGTGCTGCTGAAAGCTCCCAATGCATCTCTGCGTACTGACGCATGTACCAAACTGGCACCTGCATCTGAGGCTGAGCCATGCATCAGGTGGCAACCTCAACCAACTAGATGTCCTTCTCAAAGGTCAGGATGGTCAACTCATCAGGTGTGCCACACATTTACACAAGCAATAGACTTTTTGGGACACAAATGTCTTGTTGGGTTCTGGTTAGGGTTGTAATTTTGGCTGTTTTAGCCTTTTGCAATAAAATGTTTCTGTCTATTTTCCAAAAAAGGAAAAAGTGGCTCACCTGAAAAGTGGACTGAACTGATCTTTGGGCCAGGTCATTTGTGTGGTGATTGTCAAATAACCACTTGCTCTAAAAGGTCAAGCCGTTAGAGGATGGTGTATCAATGTATATCAAGGGAATTTAACACTCCCCTGCACCTACGTGGTGGAACTCCGCACGGGAACATACTGGGTAAGGGTGGAGGGACACTCAGACCATAAATAGGCCAGACTTGATTTTCCTGGCCCCCAGTGGGAGAATACATGATGGAGGCATATTTGCTGCTCCCGGGATTTGAACACAAGATCTTCCTCTCTGATACCATGTCAAATAACCGCTTGCTCTAAAAGCTCGAGCCATTAGAGGATGGTGTATCAATGTATATCAAGGGACTTGAACAGTGACGCCCACCTTATGCAAGTTTGAATCTCCCACACATGGCATGGTGTAGATCTGCATGTGGGCTTCCCAGAACTCTCTGGCGATGTCTTTAACAATTAGTCCTGGACTTGTAAAAAGAAATGACTTAACGGATAAATGTAAAAAAGCTGGCATTTTTTTTTTGGTTTTTTTGGGCAGGTGTTTGTGGACACATTGGTGAAAAAAGCATATGATAATTGGATGCAAGTTGTAGAATATGATGGCAAGGGCTTTTGAATTTTAAGGAGAACAAAAATTCGAGTGCTTCTCGAACAGAAGTTCCTGCTGGCCCAGCTGCTTATTCTGCTTCATTTGATCAGCAAGTCTCTCTTCCACGCCTACCTGTCTCGGTTTCTCCAGAACCCGCTTCATTTGAATCAGGGCTGGCCGTTGCAGGTGAGAGCTTCTGAGACCACAACGGTCCCCGAATGTCACTGTTTTCGTATCAGTTCCTGGAAAAATAGGGATGTTTACCAAATTTCAATTGGAATTAACACAAGGCTTATTTGAAGCTTGTGTCAGAGAAGTATTATGCTGGTCCATCCCCATGGTACATGTGGAAACATGTGAGTTAATTGAGAATGTTGGTCTAGCGGGTCGCCATGTTGACAGGCAATACCCTAATGGACTGTTTGGGTGAGGGCTTGGGGGCAGGGGATTTTTATAATCCATGGATTTCAAATCTCCTGTCTGTTTTTTGTGCAGCTTTTGCCAAATCCATGGATTCCTAAATCCACATCCTTCATAAATCCATGGATTTGGGGCAAATCCAAAGCTCCCAAAAAACTAAAGACTCAGTAAATCCTCAAAATGAGGGATGTTTTTAGAAGTAGCAAAAGTAATTCATTTGCAATAAATGCTCTACCACTACCAAACAGTGGACTTTGGAATTAGGAATTCGCCAAATCCAATGCAAATCCTTGAATTTCGACATGTTCATGGATTTATCAAATTCCCATTCTCATTTCCTTGATCCCAAACAGGGCCTAAAGGGACTGAACTGTGTTAACCATCAGATTGGTGGCCTGAAAAAGGAATGGTTAGCTTAAAATATAGAGCCCTGATCCAACCCCAACTGACAAAAATATAACATTTGGATGGTCTGGTTTGTCCAATCACTGCAAAATTTCTTGGCATATGGCCCATCCATTTGGTGGCCGACCGGATTAACAGTTCTGACCACCAAATGTTTATGTATATGTTCTGCAAGGAGCTGCATAATACTTCTATTCAGTCGAGCTGCATACTGGCATTCCTCTTGAAATTATGTTACTTCTGAAAAACTGGGCGAATTTTACATTTATGCCATTCCTGATGCCTCACAATGTATTTATTTCAGTGGGTTGTGAGGTGTATTTTCTTAGTTGTAAATGGCCACAATCACAGTTATAAGCATGGATGTTTACTTGAAATGGCTTATATCAGATTCCGTTTTGATCGTTATCTTCTTTCTTCAGGAGTTATGGGGTATAACGAGAACGCGGTGAGCAGATACACAACTCCTTCTCAGCATTCCAATGCTGAAATCCAGTTTGCAGGCAATTCATTCCCCCACCAGAACCAGCTAATCAGCTCCCAGCAAACCCAAATCACACAGAATGACAACATGGTTGGGCTAGCATTGGGCCCCCCACAATCATCCGGCTTGGAATTCCAATCCATGGGGCCCTCTGTCCAGCCATCAAATGTAAATTCGTATGATGACTGGTCCCGCCACCGCGACAGTAGGGGGGTTGATGAGTTCTTTTCTGAGGAAGATATCCGCATGAGGAGCCACGAGATGCTTGAGAATGAAGACATGCAGCACCTGCTCCGCATCTTTAGCATGGGGGGCAATTCTGTCAATGTACCCGATGACAGTTTTCCATACTCATCATCAGTACATGCCACTGCCGTCACCATTGCCACCATCAAACTACAGCTTCGAGGAGGATCGCACCCGGCCATCGGGGAAAGGTGTCGTAGGTTGGCTCAAGATCAAGGCACTCCTTAGATGGGGTATCTTTATCAGGAAGCAAGCAGCTGAGAAGCGAGCTCAGCTTGTTGAGTTGGATGATTAGCAGGTGACAGAAGTTGATGCTATGGTATCTGTATCAAGCCTTCTTATGGACCTGGTATCACGGTCTCTCTGTATCATTGGTGGGTCCAGTCTCTACGCAATTCAAACAAAGAAACAAAAGTCTTGGAGCTTTCAACTCAAATCATGGGGGTCTGGTTTGTACGGAAGCTTTTCGGTGGCTTTGGTGGCTTCGGCTTCCTACTGTCGTTGGGTTTTCGTGATTGAGTTGGATTCTTCAGCTAAAAAGCTATCAGATGCTGCTGGGGATCTGCATGTACAATTCTCTCCTGTACAGTAAGGTTCTTATTGACCGTTGTGTTTTTATCAATTAAGATGACACTTCTGTTTAGATGGTTGTTTGCATTTTATGAACAATAGGGGGCTTGTTTTATTAAATGCCCGGCGCCAATTTCAGTGACCCATCTTAGGGGATGGCGCTGGGGAGACAAGGTTTTGGTATTTTGTCTGATTATTCGTAGTCAGGCATGTGACATGCGTGTGCAAGAACTTGGCTGTTAATCCTGGTGGGGCCCATTATGGGTATGCCATGGCCCAAAATTTAGGCCAGACTGATCATTCAATGAGTCAAGCCTATGCATGAGAAATGGATGTGCGTGACCCACCCGATGAGAAGATTGGATTTTATTTTTGGACTGGAGAACAGCCTGGATCTTTCAAACGTGCTTTCTTTTATTTGTGGGTTTGGAGTGCAAATTCGTCCATCCATCTCATTTCTCTTGTTTGTGAAATAGAGATTGCAGACGCTTGTAGAAGGGAAATATGTATGCTCTTTATCTGTGTTATATATGTTATTGCATCTGCTGTAAATTTGAGGCCGAGATTCCTATTCCCTGTGCCAAACTCAGGTTGTAGATTTGGGTCCCATAGTCTAACTCGTTGATAGCCCTCATCACATATGGACCATTCATAGAAGATCCTCTCAGTCATCTACTCTAACCTTCCCATTATTGGCATGCAAATATTACATGATTAAAAGGAAATGCATGCACAAGCTACATTCAGTGGAGGAAAGAGCTAAAGATTTTATGGCTAGGAACTTTTGATTTAAGACATTTTTTTTTTTTTTTTGGAATGGTCTATCCATAATGGGGGCCCTCAGATCAATGGCTTGGATAGGCCAACCATGTCTCGAAATCTACAAACTGAGTTTTGCACAGGGAATTTCCATGTGCCAAACAAATAAGAAACTCGGCCTTGGTGAACATAAGCTCCGGGCGGGACGATCATTTTCCGAGAAAACGGCCAACCTACTTGCAGCTTGCTCGAACGTGCTCCATTAAAAGGAAAGAAGTCCAACGTTCCAATTTCAACAAACAACGTTGAATTAATCAAAGGTGTAAGATGGCTCAATCAATCTTATTTTGAGGCTATGGCCCATCTGAAATGGGTCCCTCTATTTCGTCTGTCCAGTTTGATTCTCACGTTCACATCACGACCCATCAAAGTCTAAAAGAGTATCTTTTTTATCCTCGCCATGATGGCCTTCCTTTGTATGCCATGTACACGGTCGTAAGACTCCCTCGCTACTGAAGTGACGTCACCAAGTTCTGTGGGCCCCACCATGATGTTTGTATTGCATCCACACTGTCCATTCATTGGGAGATATCATTTTAGGCCACAAGTCAAAGGATGGCGCAGATCTAAAGCTCAAGTGAACCCAGTGGGGATTGAATGCCTACCATTAAAAACTTAATGGGGCCACAGAAGTTTTCAATCAAGCTTATATTTGTGATTTCTCTTTGCCCACGTCTGTGTGTGGGAAATGAACAGGTTGGATCTTAAATAAACATCATGGTGGGCCCTAGGAAGGTTTCTATGGTGGGCATCACTGTCCCCACAGTTTTCTGTGGTGGGATCCACTTGAGCTTTGGATCTGCCTCACCCTTTGGCTCGTGTCCTGAAATGATCTCTACAAATGAATGGACAATGTGGATACAACACATACATCATGGTGGGCCCACAGAATTTGGTGACATCACTTCAGTAGCGAGATAGCTACTGAAGCCGTCAGTAGCTCCGCGTCCGCCCCACGACTGTCCCTAAAATAGGGATGGCATTGCACGTCACTCCCGCGAGTGAGATGTATCAGGGCATAAAGTGGCACATGGACCCGAATATATCTAGAGGCGCAAGACTATATTTAAAAATAATAAATAATTTTAAAGATATTTATTATAAATTAATAAATGTATTTAAATTTTAAAATAACATATTTAACTGCAGTAGCCCTGGAGAAGTTATCAAGGTGAGTGTCCAATCCCCTCTATTTCTTGTGATGTAGTCCACTTGAGTTTAGAATTTGCCTCGTTTTTAGCCCATGCCCTAAAATGAGCTGGCAAAATAGATGGACAGCATGGATAAAACACATACATCATGATGGGACTCATAGAGTCGTGTGGGGCCTCATATTTGGACAGGCTTATTTGAAATTCTTGATCACTTAAATATTTTTCTTATAGGGCTAGCCATCCCCTAGCCTAGCCATATGAGGCTTGAGCCAGGGCTAAGCCATATTAGCCCAATTAAGGCCAGGATTAGAACAAGGCCATGGAACTAGGGTCAACCATAGTTGCGCTCGACTGACCCAACTCAGAATGGATAGTTAAAATTTTTTGGCAAGTAACTACTTTTTAAGTACAAACTTATGGCCACCTGAGGCTTGAAATTTTGTCATTTTTTGCCCAAGCATATATTTCAATGGGCTTAGTATAATCATTTTATCAATCGTTACATACACCAATTAAGGTATTTAGAATTGATTTAATAATCAATCAAATTCTTGTGATTTTTTTTAGGATGTTAAGCTTTCTCAGAAATTGAATTTCTTACTTTTAGCTTCGTAATTTTCATTGATGAGGCTGGTTTGTTGTATTTTACTTTTCTTTATTTTCAAATTGTGCTTGTTTTTCTTTGTTCTTCTTTATTTCTTTCTTTCGGCTCGGCCTAATAAATTAATTTATCTTATCTCTCTCTGTATATAATTTATTTATTTATTGAGTGCATTGCAAGCTCCTAAACGGCTGAAAAAGTTGGTGATGAACCACGAGGCCGTAATTGTGGGCCCATCTTGAAGCATATTTTATATATCCATGCTATTCATCCATTTTTTTAATCTCATTTTAGGGCCTGTTTGATAAAAATAGAATTCCGCCTCGAAAAACTATGCAAATTTCAACCTCTTTCCAGAGCAAAACTCTATGAGCCCCGCCATGATGTATGTGTTATATCCACACCGCTCAATCATGCTTTCAAATCATTTTAGGACATGAGTCCAAAACTAAGACAAATACAAAGATCAAGTGGACCACGCCATAGATAACATAGGGTTCAAGTGGTAGACATAATTATTCTTATTGTGAGCCACTTGAACTTTGGATCTGCCTCATTTTTGGGCTCATGCCATAAAATAATTTGGAAAAATGAATGGATGGTGTGGATATAAATACATCATGGTGGGCGCCATAAAATTTTAGTACATAGCACACTACCCAATGTAAGACTTTTTTGGGCAACCTACGTTTCTAAGGAAATAAGAAGGTAAGTAATCATTACTTATTTAAGCCTGATTGATTCCCATTTACATTGTGTAAATACAAGCAAATGGGTAATTATTACTTACCATGTAATTTATATACTTTTTAACAATGATAATTTGTTTTTTTTGCACTAAAATCAAGGAAGATATAGATTTTTTGTGGGGCCCACTGTGATACATGTGGTTTATCCACACCATCCATCCATTTTGCAAGGTGATTTTAAGGCATGGACCCAAAATTGAGGCAAATCCAGAGCTTAAGTGGACCACGCCACATGAAATAGTGGTTTGAATATATACCATAAAAAATCATTTAAGATTATGATTTCCTATGGTGTGGGCCACTTGAGCTTCGGATATACCTCATTTTTGGGCTCATCCTATAAAATGTTTTGGTAAAACAGATGGATGACAAGGATATGTCACAGAGATCACAATGGACCTTACGAATGTATGGCTATCCTTTTCTGAACATATTTACAAAGAGTAAATACTCTTCATGTCAAACAGGGGAAACGATAATAATTACCTACTTGCATCCATTTACCTGCATGTACCAGATGGAAATGAAAAATAAACACCCCCTTGGGGGCTATTTGGATGGAAGTAATTGGATGTAAATGAGGAGAATTGGGAGTAAATGGAGGTAAATAGGATTTGAGGTGTGTTTGGATGGAAATAAATGCATGTAAATGAAATGAAATGGGAGTAAATGAACTTGTAAATGAAATTTCCCTTTAAGAGAGGATTTAGAAGTAAAGGGGGTGCAATGCTTTTTAGGCTCCCTCGGAGAGTTGCACAAGTAAACAAAGATGTCTCTATGCACATGTCCACTATACATGTGGCACAATAATGATACTCCAAAACAATTCAATTACTGGCCACATTACTAAAATCACACTAGTAAAATGATCCAAACCATCTAAAGGTCGGCCATCCAAATGGATGTTTAAAAATCATTGGCAAGTTACTGATCTGTGATCGTGGCCCACCCAAGGCTCAAATTCCTTCATTTTTAGATAAAGTATATATTTTAATGGGCTTATTACAATCATTCTGTTAAATATGACATATTTGCACTAATTTGAGTATTAAAGCTAATTGGGGATATTACATATGTTCCTGTGAATATATTGAAAAATCCTAATGCATTTCAATTTACTTCGATTCAAACAAATTTTTTTTATTCATTTCAAATGTAATTCATTTACTCCCATCCAAACACATTTGAAAAAGCCATTTACTCACACCCACACAGTGGTATGAAAGTGCATCTAAACCTGATTACACTTGTGGATGCGTATGCGTGCGAAATCTTAGAGGAACAACTAGAATTATGACTAAATCCCAGAAGGGAGGGTGATTAAGATCTTTTAAAATCTTTTCGCCTACTTATGCAATTTAACAATTTAAGCTAAGTAAACATTAATACTTCGGCTTCCAAGCCTAAGTGGGTCCAATCACAAGGCTAGCTACATACAACATGTTGAGCTCCTAATCAATGTACAACCTAAGTAGACTATGAGAGGATGGATCATATAAGCTTAAGTCTACTCAAGAAGTGAAAGTATGTCTTGTTGTTAGTGCACTTTTTTGTGGCACACTAGTGCACCTTATTTGTTAATCACTTGTGGCCCATTTGGGAGCTTAGATTTGGAATGCATTAGAATCCAAATCACAATTACATTAGAATCAAGGTGATTCCAAATCCTCATTTTTGTTTGGCTAAAATGTACTAGAATCCAAATCTCCTGTTTGGGAGCTTGTATTCGGAGGAAATTGGAATTTTTTGGTATATTCACATGACTTAAATTTGGTTAACAAAATTTGTTTTCATACTTTAAATTAGTATATATATGTGGTATTTAATAGAATGATTATAACAAGCCCATTAAAATATATACTTTGGCCAAAAAAGAGAAAATTTTGAGCCTTGGGTGGGCCACAAATAGAAGACTCAACGACGTTTTTTAACCATCCATTTAAATGTCCAACGTTTAGATGGTTCAGATCATTCTATTGATATGATTTTGGTATTATAGTCGATAATTGAATTATTTTGGGGTATCATCAACATGCCAGGTGTTTAATGGATTAATAGCCTAAAGACATCTTTGTTACATGTGTGACTCTCCTCTTAAAAAAGTGGCAAAAATGGCATTTCCTTTGAATTCCATCCGAATCTCAACATTTTGGTGGGATTTCAAAACACATTAAAAAGGGAGATTTGAAATACCTTCGATTCCAACTGCCTCCAATTCCAAGGTTGCCAAACGCAAAAAGTAGCTATATAAATTTGAAATAATCCATTTACCACCAAATCCAAGGTGCCAAACGGGGTGTTAGGTCAATGAGTCTAGTGTCAGTTGAGCTTAATGAAGATGAAGACCGAAGACTCAAGTGAACCTGCTGCATCAAGGAAGAAAAAACAGGTAAAAAAAGATGCCTTGGTGAGCCTTGAACCTTGACCAAAACCAAAACCCATAACCTCTAGATGACCATGAACCATTTAGGCATACTTGTAGTCATCTTAGATTGGCCTTAGGTGTCCTAAATGATCACCAAAAGGTTGGCCAAAGAGGTACCCTTGCTACTGTAAAAATATACACAAGACAACATGCAAGGAAGGTTGTCCGACCGGTCTGACCCATGCCTGATCGGTCGGTCAATAGAAAAGATGGGGCAGCAACCTGCCGGACCCACCTGGCCTTGGTCCGACCGGTCGGCTAGTCTGCTCTGACCGATCACGACCCGTCAGACCGACCCGATGCAGAGACAGTAATCAACTGTCCAAACCAGGCCTTTGGCCAACCGGTCAGGACTAGCCATTATTTGCCTATTTTTCACCTGTTTGAAATTTTCTTATAAAAGGGTTAGGCTCGATTTTTGGGATAAGAAGAGGGATTTTGAGAGGATTGAAGCCACAATTATTGGAGACCATTAGAAGCTCAAATCCTAACCTTAGCAATGCATCTTCTTTATGATTTAACACATGAATGGAGCATTCCAAGCTCAAGAAGAAGATGGCATTCTCTCTCTTTTAATTTCTAGAGTTTGGATCAAGCTTGATAGTTATATTTCTATCCAAAGCTCTATGATGAGATTGTTGTAGGTGATCAACTCTAGGCAATTCATTCCTATTAGTGGTAAAGTTCTCAAACCTACCATTCTATCACCTTGGGCATCTTAAAGGCATTATTTGTAAGATGATTGATCAAGTGTAGCTAAGACATTGATGACACAACGACAACACAATCGGAGGAGCAAATGGGAGCTGATTGAAGCACGGGAGAGCGAAAATCAAGCAACCCGAAGTAGCGCTGAGCAATGGGCTCATCCGACAAGTAAGGTTTTCATTTGTTGAGAGTCCATCCACTCAATTCCCTATGTGGATTCAACGTAGGGTTTGTTTGTTAAACTTGATCTAGAGTTGTTTGTCGATCCTTGGCTTGTTAGTTGAGCCTAAAACTCTAGGGATGTTGGCCGTTCCTTGGCACATTAGTCGGCCTAAAGACTAGGGGCATTTTGGCGCTCATTGGATAGTTTGCAGGGCCTAAACAAAGTCTCAAACGGGGAGCTTCCAACATGAGAGTGAACATGGGTCGGGTTGAGAGTTAACTTATGTCCAAAACTTCATTTATGGTTGTGAGGTGAACCAGTAAAACTCTATGTAAAGGTTGAAAGGTGAATCTCATTTAAAACCTCCGATAGTGAATGTCGGTGTGCTCAATGAGGTTGAGTACTTAAACCGGGAGTGGAGTAGATCCAAAGTCAAACCACTATACATGCTTGTGTTTGTGATTGAATTGAGCACATTGTTATCTTAGCATTGTATGTTTAATTGTTTAATTATGAATGCTTGATATGAATGTATGCTAGGCACTAGATAGGCACATTCACACACAAAATGTACTTTCACTACGTAGTGTAGACTTGAGCTCATTAATCTATTCTCATAAATCTACATAAGTTACATGGATTAAGAGCTTGATTAGTTAAATAATTTGATTATCTATGCATGCTTAGGTTAGGTTGTTTAATTGCTTATAATATGCTAGCCTTGTTATTGGACCCACTTAAGCTTGAATGCTAAGTGTTAATGATTACTTAATTTAATTTGATAAAACTATTAAGTGGGTGAAAAGATTTAAAAGGTCACAATCACCCCCCTCTAGGACTTAGCCATAATACTAGTTGCTCTACAAGTTTCCACACACATACGCTTATACAAGTGTATTAATCTAAAAGGCGTAATTCATAATTATGTGGATGTGCCTAACAAGTGCCTATCATACATTCTAATTAAGCATTCATAATTAAACAATTAAATACAATGCATAATAAGAAATGTGCTCAAATACAATCACAAACACAACAATATATAGTGGTTTGAATTTGGGTCTACTCCACTCCTGGTTCAAATACTCAACCCCTTCGAGCACACCAGCATTCACTAGGGAGTTTAAATCAGGTTCCTCCCAACTTAGGTGTTTTAACTCGGATCCACCATACTGGGGAGTTTCCAGGTTCCTCTCAATCTTCACTTTCACACCTGTGTTGGTGGCTCTCCTTGGAGACTTGTTTAGCCCGACAAACGTACCAAGGAACGAGAAACGTCCCTGTAATTTAGGCTCGACAAACGTGCCAAGAAATGACAAACGTCCCTAGACTTTTAGGCTCAACTAACAAGCCAAGGATTGACAAACGACCCTAAATTCGAGTTTGACAAACAAACTCTACACTCAATTCCCACTGGAAAAAGAGTGGATGAACCCTTATAAATTGACAACCTTACTTATTGGATTTGAGCCCCGTTGTAGCACCGCTTTGGGTTGCTTCTTCTCGCTCTCCCGTGCTTGAATCAACTCTCCTTATGCTCCCTCGATGTTGATATTGTTGCGTTGCCAATGCTCCAGCTCCAACGATCAATCCTCTTACATTTACTTTTCTTGAGATGTCCAAGGTAGATGAGAGGTAGGTTTGAGATCTCTATAACTAATGGAAATGAGTTGCCTAGAGAGTCTCACCTACGAGGATCTCATCATAGAATTTTGGATAGAAATTTCACTATCAAGATCAATCTAAACTCTAGATATTAAAGAGGGACAAATACATCTTCAACATGAGTTTGGAAACCTCTAATCTTGTGATGAAACATAAGGAAGATGCCTTGTTAGGGTTAGGAATAAAACTCCTAATGATATACAACGGTAGTAGCTTTTATCTCATTAAAATCCATCTTCTTAGCCCCAAAAAATGCATCTCCCGTATTTAAAGAAAATCTCAAACGGTCATAAAACGGGTAGATAACGGCTACTTCGATCGATAAAAATATCGTTTCGATCGATCGATCGAAAAATCAATCCAGAGATTTCATCAGGTTGCTTTTGATCAATCGAAAAATTAATTTTCGATTGATCGAAGTCCGATCGAAAATTGTTGTTTGGGTTGATTTGTTTACAACAACTTCCACCTCTTTAATTGGCCTAATTTATCATGTTTTTCTATATGATCTAAGGCTAATAAGGATGACGAAGAGTATTCCTAATTGGTCCAAGTTATCTAAGAGGTTTTGAGTGTTTTGGATCAAAGGGTTAGGTTCACCAAGGCATCTCATTTACTTGTTCTTCTTCCTTGATGCTTCTGGTCCACTTGAATATTCGGTCTTCAGCTTGCCAAGGCTCAACCGACATTACAACACAAGGACCCATGTGATTGACAAATAAGGTGCACTAATATGCAACAAAAAAATGCATTAACAATCTCCTCCTTTGTCAATTATGTGACAAAAACCTAACCTAAGACCGTATCATGGTTCATACGAATGACATTACCAAAACACAAATATATTACATGTTAAATTGAAATAAATTTTATAACTCAAAACACTAAGACATGTAACTAAGCAAGCTTCTCTTGATTGTTCTCCTATAACCTGTCAATCCTGCAATACAAAACAGAAAAACTTGTTTTGGTGGGACTTGATCTTTCTCTCCCTTTTTGTCAACAATTGATAAATCAATCTCTCCACTTAATGATACATCAATTCCTTACTAGAGTTAGGAATAAAGCTCCTAATGGTATGCAATAGTAGTAGCTTCTATCTCCTCAAAATTCATCTTCTTAGTCCAAAAAATGCATCTCCCGTAATTAAAGAAAACTCTTCAACAATCATAAAACAGGCAGATAACGGCTACTTTGATAAATCGGATTATCATTTCGATCGATCGAAAAGTCAGTCAAGAGATTTCATCAAGTTGATGGACAAAATGGTCGATCGATCGAACAAAGTTCCGATCTATCGGAAAATCAATTTCTGATTGATCGAAGTTCGATTAGAAATTGTTGTTTGGGCTGATTTGTTTACAACAACTTTCACCTCTTTAATTGGCCAAATTTATCATGTTTTTCTGTACGATCTAAGGCTAATAAGGATGACTAAGGGTATTCCTAATTGGTCCAAGTTATCCAAGGGGTTTTGGGTGTTTTGGATCAACGGGTTAGGGAAACCAAGGAATCTCATTTACCTGTTCTTCTTCCTTGATGCATCTGGTCCACTTGAATCTTCGGTCTTCAACTTGCCAAGGCTCAACCAGCATTACAACATAAGGACCCACGTGATTGACAAATAAGGTGCACTAGTATGTCACAAAAAAATGTAATAACATGATAGACTGAGTGAAGAGAACCTCGTTTCAACACTGAGGTCTTGGTATTGATTCCCAACGTGGAGGTGGCTAACATTGAAGTGTGACTAATACTAACAGTGGGATGTGTCTACTAACCCTAAAAAGACGAAAAAAAAGGAAAAAAGAAAAATCCATTTACTCCCAATTCATTTACCTCTAATTCCATTTCCCATTTACCTCCATTTACAAGCTCCCAAATGATCCCTCATCTCACACCCAGGTCCATTGCTCAAGTGGCAGACTGAGTGAAGATAGCCTTGTTTCAACACTGAGGTCATGGTATTGATTCCCATAGTGGGGGTGGCTAACATTGTGATGTGACTAACATGGGTGGGTGGGTGTACTAACAATGGGGTGTGTGAACTAACCCATATGTAAAAAAAAAGAGAGCCCTCTTCGCATTTCGTTTCTTGTCTATCAAACAAGCATTCCTAGTGAATCATACTACAAAAAAAATAACAGTGATTGAGCACTCACCACTAAAAGCTTCTCATGGGCCACATAAGTTTCCCACAAGAGTTTTAGATCATGCTGATATCTGTGTTTTCCTTAAAGCTGCACACGAGCCAAGCTCAAGCCGACCTTGGCTTGGCTTGAGCATCGAGCTCAAAACAGTTGCTTGAGCTTGGCTTGCTAGTCAAGCCAAGCGAGCTTTATTTGAGCCAAGGCGAGCTTTGCCTTTTTTTATTTTTTTATTTTTTTTATAGAAGTGTATAACTACAAACTAACCCAACCTAACCCATTGACCCAACCCTACCTGATACCTGACTCGACTCAATCTATTGACCCAACCCTACCCGACTCACTGACCTGACCCAACTCAATTCAACCTAACCCACTGACCAAACCTGACCTGACCCCAATCGACCCAAAAAATCTCTAAAACTAGCCCATTTTTAGGGTATTCCCTATTTTAAACAAAATAAACCCAAAATAAGAAAAAAAAATCCACAAAAACTTACCTGTTTGGAAAAAAATGAAACCCAAGGTGGGTGCGTGTCGGCCTGTGCGAGCGGACTGAGAGTCTGGTCTAGGTTGGGTGTTCACTGCTCAAGTACGGTGCGGGCGGTGCTAGTGGCTGGGGAGGAAGCCGAAACGGAGAGAGAGAGAGAGAGAGAGAGGGAGAGAGGGGTATGGGCACGACAGGCCGAGTTGGAGTGAAAGTGAAATGAAAAAGGGGATTGGTGGAGATACACACACACACACACACACACACACACACAGCGCTTTCCCTTATGCGAAGTTCCCATGAGGTCGAGCTGTGTGGGCCCCACTGTGATGTGTAGGGCTGTCAACGGCACGGATCATTATCCGTATCTGATCCAGATCCGCTCCGATTTAATCGAATTCGGATCAATAATCGGATCATCGGGTCGGATACGGATACCTAAAGATGATTCATTTAATATTCGGGTTGGATACGGATCAACCTTGATCCGACCCGTTAATGACCCGACCCGATTAAAAAAAAAAAAAACAGCCGTCTCCTTCGTCTCTACTCTCCATGGACGAGCATCTCTCTCTCTCTCTCTCTCTCTCTCTCTCTCTCTCTCTCGGATATTGGGTCGGATCATAATTGGATCGGAAATGGATTTCAAAATATTTAAATGGGTCGGGTTCGGATCATATACTTGTGATCAAAATCGGATTCAGGTCAGATATATCCTTATTCAGGTTGGATACGGATCATCACTGATCCGGCCCGTATCCGACCCATTGACAGCCCTAGTGATGTGTGATGGGCATCCACACAATGCATTTGGTGGGTCTCCTATTGGTTATGAGATATCCAAAAAATTAGTTGTATCCAGAACTCAAGTGGGCCATACCAACCGAAATAGTGTAAAATCATGCCTACAACATCTAAAATCCCTTGTTGAGTCCCACCTGAGTTTTGGATGCAGTTGAAACTTGGTGTGACCTCTTGTTTAAGTGGGACACGCACAATGGATGAGCTGGATTTCTTAGCCACATCTCAGTCGATGCTATAAACGATCATAAAAGTTTCAATGGGTGGATATCCATTCTTAACTGTTGTCCATGGTGACGCCCACCAAAGTCATGGATTGGACTGAGTTTTAAGCTTATGTCCCACCACAAAATGGTGCATTTGACTAATGGTGTGGATGGCCATTGCACATCACAGTGGGGCCCACATAGCTTGACCTAGTTCCCATGAGGTCGAGCGCATAGTACCTTTTCCCTATATATATATATTCTCAAGTCCAACCGGTTGGACCACAATTTGCAGTCCACCTAGTAGATTTCTTCCAACCTGGTAAGTACTTGTGACATCCAATCCTTCTAGTAGGTTGGCCCCACCATGAGGATCACCTATTGCAAAAGTCAGCCCTATCCAATTATTAAGTAAGCACAATATAGAAAACAATATATAGCCATTGATTAATAGCAAAATATAAGTGTGGTACATTGGGTTGTTCCTCATGGCGGGGCCAACTATTTAGGAAGATTGGATGTAACAAGAAGCAATCCACTGGGTGGACTACAAATTGTGGTCCAACAGGTTGGACTTGAGAGTGCCTTATATGTATATATATATATATATATATATATATATATATATATATATATATAAAGCTCAAGCGATCTAAATTTTTGCGTGCCTAACAGGGTGTGTGCGTTGTGTATCTAACATGATAAATTTTTTTCGAATTTCATGCAAAGCCGAGCCAAGCTCACGTTGCTTGGGCTTGGCTTGTTCTTTCAAAATTAAGCTTGGACTTGTAGAATTGCGTAATAAGTCAAGCTGAGCTTAAACTAGCCAAGCTCGTGCAGTCCTAGTTTTCCTTTCGATGTTACGGTGGCCAAAGTTCTTAAGGGCGTGTTTGGTGCATGGTATTAGGAGGTATTAGATGGGATGGAATATAAAAAGTGAAATAATTACTATATTTCAGGGATTGTCGTGGGATAGATGGAGCAATACCGAATCAAATGCCGTGCTTGGAATGCAATCCATTCTTATCTAAATCCATTGATCCAAACCAACGCCTGTTTGGATTGCACCGCAATGGGAAGATCCAAACCAAGGCCTCTTTGGATTTGAGGTTGCCACTTGCCACACCGACTTCTTTGGTGTGTTGACATCACTAAGGCCCCACCATGATGCATGTGTTATATCCACACCGTCTATTCATTTTAAGAGATCATTTTGAAGCATGGTAAAAATATTAAGACAGATATGAAGCTCAAGTGAACCATACCATATAAAACAAAAGGGATTGAACATGTACCATTGAAACTTCTCAGGAACCAAAGAAGTTTCGGATAATTTGATTTTTTTTTTTTTTCCCCTTCATCCATGACTGTGTGGCCTTATGAACAGGATGGATGACAAGTAAAAACCGTGGTGGGCCTTAGGATGGTTTCAACGGTGGGAATCATTGTCCATACTACTTTCTGTGGTGTGGACTCCTTGAGCATTGGATTGTTGACAGTTTTTGTTGTCGTGATATAAAGTGATCTCGCCAAATGGATGCACAGTATGGATATCACACATACACTATAGTGGGGCCCACAAACATCTAGTTGAGATCAACGCACCACAAATGCAAACCGCCCAATCTCTTTCCGAAAGGGTCTCTTTGGAATCCTACTTTGGTCCCTCGCTGGATACGAGAGTGGATTCACCAAATCCCTCTCCAAACCAACAAGTGCGGGTGTGGTTTCCAAAGCCCAAAACCATCGTCACATATTAGCTTCACCAAACATGATTATCGGTTTCATACGGAGGATGTGAATGACTCTCCCATCTAATACCTGCTACTACCATGCACCAAACACGCCCTAAGTCGTTCAATCTCTACTGTTTCACGTGGTGTGGTCTGCCCTGAGATTTGGATCTGCTTCATTTTTGGGATCATGCCCTAAAATGAGCTGAAAAAACGGATGGGCGGCGTGGATATACAACGCATAAATAAAGGTGGGCCCCGCGGTCACGGCCTTAACGAATCCGCCTTTCAATTCTTCCTGTCCTCCATCTTTTAGATTTCCCTTTCCTCGTTTTCCCTCCTTTCTCTCTCCGTCGAACTTTCCCGGCGAAACGCAAAAGTCCTGCGAGATTTCCGGCCTCTGTCTCAGAAATCCGGCAGGTAGTCGTGAAAGACTCTTTCAGAAATCCGGCAGGGAGGAGAGATATACATTCTCTCCGATACGCGTCCCATCCGACAAGTTCGTCTCTCTCTCTCTCTCTCTCTCTCTCTCTCTCTCTCTCTCTCGATTGAAGTTTTCATCTACTATTTTAGGGAGAATATATGGCTATCGAGAGTATATTCAGTGATGTGGATCATTGGTCTGTTGGGCCTCCACGTGAGTGTACCATGATCCAGAGATCTCCCCAATGGGACAATCCCGACCATTCAATTTTTGGCTTGAAAATAAACCACCAAGGAGAAAAAAGGTCCAAGATTGATGGTTTGGATCTTCCAATTTCGTTGGGGGATTGGAGGGTGGGGGAGAGGATTATGAGGCATGGTCCATCTATGGTGTGGAATAGCAGACTAATGGTCTGGATTATAGAACCACGGGCCCCACTTGTCAAAACTGAACACATGAGTGCTTTGTGCATATCCTCGCCTCTTAAGTGTTTTCTATTTGAATTTCGGAATGCTTATGAGTTTTTACATGTCCAGATAGAAAAAAAGAAAAAAAAAAGAAAAAAAAGAAAAAAAAGGGGATTAGATGATTTTTAGGCTGCTTGTGGATCTTCGACAACATGAAATGCATGGAATTGGATTAATCCCCACATTATCCAATTGACTGGAATCAAAGCATGATAACATTCTTTTTAAGTTGGAGTTGAAAGAAAACAACAATTGAAATAACGTTGAGGGACTGCAAATATTTCTCCTTGGGGAAAAAATTCATGGGAGTTAGTTGGATACCCAAACACAAACCTCCTAGAATTTTTTTTGTTTTTTTGTTATATCAAGATTCAAGAAAGATATTTAAGAGATATTCTTCATGAATTCAAATGGTCGTAACTTTCGCCGTAACTTTCGCCTCTATGCACTGAAGTCAAATGTCATCTCATAAGTGACCAAGGTATCCCAAAACGGTTACGTATCGGCCGATACCTAAAGGAAACGGTGGTGGCCGTTACGCGTTATGGGGTCATAACGGCCGTAACGGCCATTACAGTAAAAACGAGCCGTAACGGCCTCGTAACGGTCCCGTAACGCCCTGTAACGGATTGTTATGGCCCCGTAACGGTCATGTAACTGTTTTTTTTTTTTTTTTTTTTTTTTCCAGAAAATAAAAAAGGGCCATATCGGTTGATACGGGGTCTGTAACAGGCCGTTACGGCCCGTATCGTAACGGTAACGGTGGTGGCCGTTACGGCCACCGTTACCGTTATGGAACACCTTGTAAGTGACAGATTGAGATATTTTTGCAGTTTGATTATTGTTTTATTCACAAGTATTTGTTAGCAAATGTCAGTTTCAACCTTGCATGGGTGAAATCAATCAAACACCATTATATGAAATTAGTGCCAAGCTTGCAAAATAAGGTGAAAGACGTGGAAGTATGGTTGGTGTGGTTAACTTAGATTTGAGAGCCATAAGGTGGGTTTCTCATCTGGATGTTGGGTCATCCAGTTGAGAAATCTATCAGCTCACTACCCAACATAAGTCTTCCATCAAGCTTATAAGTCTGCATGAATTATCCATCTCCTCTGCGTTGGTCATCATCGTTACTCTTCATCACCTCGTCAAATTCTAAGTAATACAAAATCATAGCATTCAACTCTACCTCTTTCATGGTTGGCGTGAGCGTAAAAGAGTAAAAATGAGAGAAACCCTCCGTCTCCCACGCATCATTCCTTACATATCATCTTCAACCTCCCAAACCTCCTTATCACTACAAACTACCCGCTTAGTCACAATCCATACTCACCTACTCTATAAGCGAACTCAAAGTGAATGCAGGCTAATTGCCATAAATCACTACTACCCAACTAGGCAAATTTAACCGATGCTCTTGCAATACAACCATCTTTGTCTCTAGTTTTCTTACATTTGTTTTTATTTTCCATTTTCAATTTTAGCTTATTATAGAAGATTGAGTTGCTATGAGGCATAATCTGTACCATATTGTAACTAGACACTTAGTTGGATTCTCAATTGTGCTGGCCATTTTTTTGAAAGGTAACAAATGTTTTATTAAGAACGGCCAAAGCGAGGAAGGCATAAAGAATTACAATTTCAAGAAAGCAAAAAATTTACAAGCGTCCACCGACTTAAAAGCCAGACGCCCAACTGATGCGGACATCCGAGCACCTTTTAGAGTTTATCAGAGGAGGAAGATAGCTACCCAAGTTTCGTTATGGCTAGGTAATTACTACACGGGGCCTAGTGGGCCCAATCTAAGTTCCTAGCTCAGTTGAAGACCCCACATGCATGATCGTGTATATTTGAAGATCCTACACTAGGAAGATGCATGTGGGTTGCTTAGTTGAGGGTGTTGGACTGTTGGATCTTGCACGTGGACCGTCGGATCGTGACTGTGGACCATCTTGATCATGGGATCATCTTGACTGTGGACCCATTGGGATGGCTTAGTTTAGTTATTTTGTTTATCTATTTTAGGTATTTTGGTTTATTTTATGATTTAGTTGAAATAAGGGTGTTTTAGGCAATTTTTATGCAATAAGGGTATATTTGTAAAAAAACACCCCAAAAAGATTATAAAGGGTTGGGCGTGTGAAGTTTAGGGATTATTGGCTATTGAAATAAGAAGTTTAGGGATTATTGGCTATTGAAATAAAAATTTCTTCTTGTTGCTTTGAGCAAAGAAAAACTTCCTGTGATTGGAGTTTGGTGTGAAGCCATGGAGTGATTCCAATCATCTTTTCTTTTTTTCTTCTCTTCAAGGTATTCTTTTCACCTTTATCTTCTTTCTTCTCTCTAATTTCTTTTTTTTATTTTGTTTCCTCCCAAATCCCTTCTTTGCCATCCTTAAAACCTCCTAGACCCAAAACCCACCCAACCGTACAACCGTACGACCACAGACCCCCTCTTGCCCGTACGATCGTACGGATGTGACCATATGGCTGTCCATACGGCCAACCCATTCCTGCCTTCTTTATCTCTTTTTGATCCTCAATCCTTTCCCCTTAAAACTCTAATTTTCCAAAACCCCAATTTCAAAATTCTAAAACCCTAACCCAAAATCTCCCAAATCTCAAAACCCTAACTCCCAAATCGTAGCTTCCCTAATCCTAAAACCCTAATCCAATTCTCCAATATCCTAGTTCCCAAAATTTATCCTAACCTACCAAAACCCTTCCCTTTAAATTAAGATTAATTCTTATGCTAGATGGAAGTTCTACCTTCCATAGGTCCTAATTGATTACTTTTTTCTAAGATCTCATTGCGGGATTATTGTTTGGTTCGAACTCGGGCATATTTAATACTTGAATTTTAAATTGCGATGGATTAGTTTTATTTCGTGATTTGATTTCTCTAATTAATCCGTTATTTGATTTTTATTGCTCCATCTTAGGTTAGACCATCCGTCCTCATCACCGACCCACTACATCAATCTTGATTCTCCTTACTACCATACTAATTGAACTACGGAGATTGTGAAAGCAACGATTGTTCCTTTCCCCCAAATAGCCCAAAGCAAAGCCATAAGACTAGCTGCTACATGATCTTGCCTTAGGAATATTAGGAGAAAAAATCCACGATGCCATTAGGAATATTAGGAGAACTCAAATGAGGGGAGAACCTCTGGATGTGGGATGATGAACTGAGGCGATCTGGATAGTTCAGATGGATTAGGGAAATGGGGGAACTTATTACCCTCCAAATTTTCCGTCAAATTCACGTGCGAACAATCATCATCACTCCCTGATGTCCGTATGGTTTGTGGGAGACGCCTCACAACACCTCTTTAATTGCCTCTCGACTTCGATACAAAGCCAGCAGGTGAATTATGACTTATGAGGGCAGCTGTCCAGGCCTATGGTCTCTGTATGTGCTCGTTATGATGACAGCTGTCACTGGCTGGAACCATTTGTCTCATTTGAAATATTTTACCAGAATTACCAAAAGTCCCTTGAGTATTAACCTCACTTATCTCCGCATGTGAGCCAGCCACATTGGACTCTCTAATTCCTTGTTTGGTGCCACACACACTGTTTGAAATAGCGAATACTAATAGTGTAGCATTCACCCCTCTGAAACGTGAGGCGTAAGATACATATCATGTTGCATAAGCTAGGCGTTACTTCTAGATTTTTTATCAAGATTGTGCTTAGTTGCACCAATTTCTTGATATTCTGCACTAAATTAGACTAATTGATAATGAAATTTAACAAAATTTCATGATATGTGTTGCAACCAAATGCAACCTAAAGTAATAGGAAAGGGCAAGTATAAAGGTAAAGAAAGAGCAACGGAACTTATTTAATACCATTATTATTTTTCTAAAAGCATTGAAAAGATTAACTAATTTTGATTAAAAATAGAAAAATATAACAAATCATTCAAAACATTATTGATTTTAATGTTGTAGTGAAAAATAACTTGTAATGTGAGCTGCATAGCATGCAGTTAGTCTATGCAGAGCATATGCAAATTATCGTGTAGTGTAGGCTACATGTGAGCTATTTTCATGAGCTACAAAGCGTTAAGTCTAAGCTATGCTATGTAGTGCATGCTACTCACTTCATAGCGGCGTTATGTAAAACACTGCCCACACGAGACTGGTTTGGGTTTGATCTGGCTTCCATGTCTACAACCAGCTGTCCCATTTCAAATCTTTTACCAGAAATACCAAAAATCCCCAAGTATTAACCTCACTTAGCTCCACATATGAAGCCAGCCACATGGTACTCTCTAATTCCTTATTTGGTAGTCGCGCCAGATTGGGCAGAGTCTGATTGTGGGAGAATGTCAGTAGTTAACTTTCAAGAGACTCAGTACGGCGCTTGCTTTGAAGTTGCTTGCTTAGATTCTTAGATTTGGTACTTTTTAAGGACCTCATATTGAATAAAATATCAGGTAAAACTATAAAGACACCCAAGAGATTGTTTGTACACGATATGCACATACTGGCACGCAAACACTGGGCAAATGCCCTACTTGTAGATTCACTTAATGGCTGAAACTCGTGTACATAACCCCCTTATCTCAGATTTATACACTTGGGGCTGTAAAGGGTCATTTTATGGGGTAGAATACAGAACATTTAATCTCAGATTTAAACATCTTGCTATGTCTCATCCCTGCCATATAAATTTGCTTTATTTGCATAAATGTGTCATTATTTTCACCGGATGTGAATAATGGTATAAATATTTGTGTGTTTTATCTCTTCATTTCAGTTGTATGTTGCCCAGATCTTCAAATTGTTGTTTTGAGTTGTTGAGAAAATATGTTAGCTTGACAAGGAAATGCTTTTTTGTATTGTCTGTTTATCTTTATTTTCTTCCTGTGCATGCATCTTAAAGGTTATCAGTTTTCCACTAAATGCTAGAGGTTTGACCTTTCACTGTCTTTTGGGCATTAAGTTTTGTGAAATGACTATCAAATTTCCATTGAGAATTTTTGAAAAAGATACAATTTTGTCCGTGTTTGATTGGTTTCTATTCGGAGGAAAAAGTATATATTTTTCTGGAAACATAATGTTGTTCTAAGATGTTCTGTATTTGTTTTCCTTTTGCAAGCTGATTTTTCTACATGAATCTCACCTAGTTCATGCAATTCACAGCTGTTTGAAAACTCGAAAAACAAAAAAAAAACTTGAATTAGTCGAATCCACTCTTCTCGATAAGATTTCATTAAGACTTGGAGAAAACCCAACTTAGTCAGGAGTGGTTCAAAACTTGGTTGGCTCAACTCAGCAAAAACCTCGAAAAAGCTTGATGGAACTCGACAAGACTCCCCAGACTCTACAATATATGATTTTCAAAATATTGAATATTGCCGAGTCTTTTTTTTCCAGAGATAACTGCAATTTATTAGAAAGCTCGCAAAGCGAGAAAAGAATACAACACCCACTAGTCAGACAGACTCTAACTAGGAAAACCGGCTGGGGTCGGCTTAACATACATCGCCCACTCCTTAACAAAGGATATCACCTTATACTTCACCATGTTCTCCCCCTCTTTCACATTTCGGAAACAACGAGCATTCCTAGAGCCCCAAATAACCCACAATATAGCCATAACAAGCAGACGCCAATAAGTTTTACCAACTTTACCCCCTCCCCCCCCATGCCACACCCAAAGCAACTTGTGTACAGATCTTGGCATAACCCAAGACACGTGGCATGTCTCCAAAAAGAAATCCCAAACGTTCTTGGCAAGCGAGCAATAAATAAAGAGATGATCAATCATCTTTTCATCCTTCATGCACATAAGGCAAACATTGGGAAGGACCATCGCTCTTCTCAATGGTGAGAATCTTTTTCTGACCCCCTAACTAGACGAAAGCCGTGACCCGCGGAGGAGCTCCATAAAACCAGTGGTGGAACGGATGGGAAGGAACCAAGGAGGGAGGCACCTGAGAGATGATAGAGTGCAACAATCTAACAGAGAACTTCTCAGATTTACAGATAGACCAAATAGCCCTGTCCTCCTCTTTTCCATTTGTCCTAACCGAGTAAAGGAGGGCCAGAAGAGCTGCAAATTCTTCAATTTCCATGTTTGTCATGTTCCTGCGGAATGGGGACTCCACACAATCGAATCACCGATGAGGGAATAGCAATGAACGACGAGGATAAGCCTATCCGGGGCGAGGGTAGCGATTGCTGGGAACTGGACCTGGAGCGGAAGAGATTTGCACCAAGTGTCGACCCAAAATCTAATATGAGAACCAGAACTAACCTTGAAGGCAATGCCTCTAGTAACCAAGAATTGAGTATCCATGATCGCCTTCCAAGCACCTGAAGCTCTGTACAGAGAGGACCTTTTAGCATACCAATCGCCCTCCTGAACCCCGTACTTAGCTTCTAATAATTTCCTCCACATCTTACTATCTTCCCCACATAATCTCCAAATCCATTTTCCCAATAGAGCAGAGTTCATGGAAGAAAGTGATTTTAAGCCTGCGCCTCCCTCTTTCGTAGGTTTGCACACCTCCTCCCATCTTAGTAAATGGGACTTCCTTCCCTCCCTCAATCCATTCAACATAAAGTTTCTTCTAAGCTTGTCGATCTTATCGATAACGGACTGCGGACATTTGAAAACGGACATGAAATAAATCAGCATGTTGGACAACACCGATTTAATCAACGTGAGACGACCCCCTAAGGATAAGAATTTGCATTGCCACGCAGCTAACCTCCGCTCGATTTTTTCTATTACCCTGTCCCATAAATGAAGGTTCGGCTTGCCAATGCTAAGAGGGAGACTAAGATACTTTGAAGGAAAGGATACAGGAAGACAACCGAACGCTGCTGCAAACTGGTTCAACTCCCTTTGGTTGAGAATTCCAAACATTTCTAATTTACTTGCATTGATCTTCAAACCTGAAACCGCCTCAAAACAAACCAGAATTTTCCTCAGATTTTGCACTGACTCCGCATTCGCATCACAGAAGAGAAGAGTATCATCAGCATAAAGGAGATGGGAAACGCTATTCTGCATACCCGCAATTTGAAATCCTGAGAATAAAACATTTTCCTCACCTTTTTGAAGCATCAAGCTCAATGCTTCCATAATCATCACAAACAAATAGGGCGACAGAGGATTTCCTTGCCTAAGACCTCGAGAGGCCCTGAAGAATCCCTTAGGGGATCCATTCACCAATATAGAGAAGTAGGCCGACTGAATGCAGGCAGAAATCCATCCTCTCCATTTGGAGTCGCAATCGAGCTTGGTCAACATGTAATCTAAAAAAGTCCAATCAACATAGTCGTAAGCCTTTTCGACACCATTCCCCTCTTCTTCTCGCGATGTCTGTAATCTATACATTCATGAGCTATTAGGGCCAAGTCTACAATCTGGCGACCCATAACAAAAGCTCCTTGGCACTCCCCTATCACTTTAGGTAAGAGGTCTCTAAATCTGTTGGCGAGAAGCTTGGCTAAAATCTTATACGGACCTCCAATAAGGCTGATGGGTCTAAAATCTTTAGGCTGCATAGCCCCTTTCACCTTAGGAATGGGAGCAATAAATGTGGCCCCCATTTCAACCGCTTGGTGACCACTCTCTGAGAATTCAACCGCAAAATCCGTAACATCTCTCCCCACGACATGCCAAAATTGTTGAAAAAAGGCAATCGGGAAGCCATTGGGGCCTGGAGATTTATCCCCACACATGGAGGCTATCACAGATTTAACCTCTTCTTCCGTGATCGGTCTTTCCAGACTTGCCGCGTCTTCAGGCGAAAAGCTACCAAACTGTAAGTTGTCTAGTCTCGGCCTCTTCCAAGATTCCCCAGATAAGAGATTATCATAGAAAGAAACAATGGTCTCGCAAATCTGATTTTTCTCAGTGATGATACCCCCGAAGCTTTGGATGCTTAGAATTCTGTTCATTCGAGCTCTAGAGCTCGCAATATTATGGAAAAAACTAGTGTTCTTATCCCCTTCCTTAAGTAAGATCACCCGCGATCTCTGTCTCCATTTTATCTCTTCTTCCTTAACCCTCTCTTCGAATTTAGAAGCTAGGTCAGACCCTATACTTGCGATCCTCCTCCGATAGCCCTATAGTTTCTTCGTTCAGATCGAGCTCATGGATCTCTTGGACAAGTCTTTCAAAGACCTCCTGCCACTGCCCATACACCTCTTTTTTCCACTCTCTCAACTTATCTTTTAACATCTTTAGTTTTCTAATCAGCTTGAACCCTGCAAAACCTTTCACTGTGAAGGAGTCCCACTAGTCATCGATAAGCTGCTTAAAACCTTCGATCTCCTGCCAGAACAGATCAAATCTGAAGGGTTTCAGGCTCCAATCTTCCTCGTCAGCCTGAAGAAGAATAGGTCTATGGTCGGAAGATACCCTAGGAAGTCCCCCTTGAAAAACAAGCGGGAATTTCGCTATCCAGTCTACGGATATAAGGAATCTATTGATGTGAAACATAGTGGGATATTCACCGTTGGACCATGTAAACCGAGCTCCCCCTAGCAGCAAATCCACCAGTTGATGCCTGTCCACCCACACTGAGAATTTATCCATGCTTTTAGTAATCTTGTCTCCATGGGATTTTTCATTGGCGTATCTCACAACATTAAAGTCCCCTCCCAAACACCAGGGATCCTCCCACCTTGCTTTGACACTGTCTAGTTCTTCCCAAAAGGAGTTTCGATCCCGATGCTTGCAAGGCCCATAAACAGCAGTAAAAATCCAGGAGAAACCAGAAGAAGGCTCTTTCAGCAGAACCGAGACCGAAAACTTTCCCAGAAAAGAATCCACTTTCGACCATCTATCAGTTTTCCACGCTACACAGATCCCCCCCGTTGCACTAGACGCATTCAACGATACCCAATCTAAAGAATTCCCACCCCACACAGAGATAAGCATACCTTTATCGAAGGACTGAAGCTTGGTTTCCTGAAATGTGATGATATCGGCTTTAGAATTCCTATAGATTTTGTATATTTGAGCCCTCTTGGATTTATTCCCCAACCCACAAATATTCCACGATAGAATCCGGGCACCTCCCCTCCCCGATCTCGCCCTTATCCCTCCCGATGCTCTATTAGAACTGTCATAGTTAATGGAACACTCGAGCCTCAGAAGTTCTTGACAACCCTTGGAAGCACTCTTCGAGTTTACCTGCTGTGACTCAGAGAAGAACAGTGAGGCTCTTTCTTTGGCAAAGCGAAGGAATGCCTGTACATCCTCATCGGAAGGTCTGAAAGTCAGGCCTACAAATCCTCCCACTTTCTCCAGAACATCCTTGGCCCATATGTTCTGTTCTGTCGAGATATTGCCGAGTCTTGGTATTCAAATCTCAAAAAAGAAAGAAATAAGGAAAAAAAAAAACCAGAAAACCAGAAAGAAAAGAAAACCGAAGTTACTCGACTAGAACAGACTATTGATTTGAGTAGAATTTTCGAGGTTTCAAACTTTATTCACAATCCTATTTGGTTTTTTGGCAGTTGGATTCCTCACTTTCAGCAGTTCTGATGTTTTCCAGAAGAGGAGGTTGTTGCATTTTCTTCAATAGAATCATGTTTGAAATACCTTGTTGGCTTAGGCCGTTGTGGTTATTTTATTTCAGCTGGGTAGCTGTTTAATGTCTATGCTTGTCAATGATTTCTACTCATAAGTCATATCATAAGAACATCAGTTTAAACTTTTGGTCCTTTTTTTTTCCCAGTGTATGTTAGAAATTTATCCATCTGCTATACTGTACACGTGAATATGCATAAAGTGATCTTAGATTCTTAGCCTTTCATCCAGTGGTTCTCACCATGGATGATGAGCCACAGCTTAGAAGTCCCCATTGATATGATAATATGGTTTCAACTGTCCACTAAATGGAACCTTCCTGTTAAAAATTGGATTGCGGCTCATCTCTGCCGTTTTGATTAGGTTTTCCTTTTTCTAGACTGCAGTCTAGACGGTCTGGATCATTAAAACGTTTTCACATACAGTGGAGATAACTTGTGGATAGAACTTTATCCTACTCAGAAAATGTTCCTCTTTAATGTAGTTGCATTTGCATGAACTGTCGCTTCTATGGTTGCTCAAATCTCATTTCTCAACTTGAAAAAAAATAAAAAAATCTCATTTCTCTTGTTTCCCAAATATGTAAATTTGAAATTTAAGCTTTACGAGCTTAGACCTGTCTTCACCTTCTTCTCTAGTTGTGCTTAGCACTTCAAATTCTCGTTTGGCTCCCTGGGAATCCAGCCTCTGGGAAATGGATTCCATTTGTGAGGGGCTGAATTTGTGTTTGGGTCTTGAAAAAGGGTGGGAAATGAATTGCCATGGGAATTTAATTCCTAAAATATGACCCTTGCATGATTCCTTACCTTTAAGATGGGTTGTGATATTTTGAGAAGTTGATTTCCATCCAATAAGTCATATTTTTTGAAAATGATAAGAAGGGTTAAGTTTTTATAAGAACTATTTTCCAGCATCCAATCACGAAAATTGGATTCCGGACAATTGTTTTCCTAATACCCAAACATCATAGACAATCTATTTCACTAGGAATCTGTTTCTCAGAAACAGAATCACAACCCCTTTTTATGGTTCCAGGTAGCCAAACGAACCCTAATTTAAATAAACGATCTTTAGCCTGTCTGCTTGTCAATTGACTATGCAACCCATCTAACTAGTTGTTTGAAAAAAGAGGATATCTTTGGCTTATTTCCTATTTTCTCTCATAACATCTTTCCAAGCATGACTTTTTATTTGTTGGGTTCTGTTATGTTGCTGCCGGCAGGGAATCAGTTATGGTTATCCCGCCCCCGGTCAGGGCACCAAGAATTACAAAGTACCTCAAGCCATATGTCTTGAAGATGCACTTCACGAACAAATATGTGAGTGCCCAAGTCATTCACACGCCAACAGCCACAGTGGCCTCTTCCGCGAGCTCGCAAGAGAAGCAGCTGAGGCCGAGCATGGAATGCACCCGGGATGTTTCTGCCGCTGCAAAGATTGGCAAGCTCCTTGGCGAGAGGTTGCTGCTCAAAGACATCCCTGCAGTTTCCATTTTCTTGAAGAGAGAGCAGAAGTACCATGGTAAGGTGAAGGCTGTGATTGATTCCTTGCAGGAGGTTGGTGTGAAACTGATCTGAGCACTCTCTTTGATTTTTGCTTAGGAGCTGTTAGAACAGGCATATGAACTTGTTTTGGTTCAAGAATGTACTTGTTTGGTGGGTCGTGGAAGATCAAGCGGTCATCAGTGTCATATGAACTGTTGAGTTGACGGTGAGGTGACCATGTTGCATGGATACTTACAGAGGCTGCATTTGGATGCACTATCATATTGGATTGCGATGATTGGCCTGAGAAAGAAGAAATGACAGTATTGCATTTGCATTTGCATTTGCATTTGAGAGACTGGCTCTAGAATGTAAAATTGTGTTGCTTTCAAGTCGGACTTGAAAGGAACATATTTGCAATTTGAGGGCAACGACTTCATGAATACTATGAAATGTCTCTTCTTTTGCAATTCAATTTGCTTGCGCATCCAATCGCGGCCTACTATGAACTTTGAACAACACTGCATATTTCATTACAATTGGTTTTTTGTTGCACCTTGTAAAACTGACTTAGAGCATTCGCTTTTCTAACTATTCGATGCTGCTGCATCCTTTTGCATTAGACATGTACAAATTCAAACCGTACCAAATTGCACACTGTACTGTCCTGACAATATAACTTGTGAGTACAGTGATGGCATGATCCTAAGCATCCACATGGCGGTTATCAGCGGACAAGAATCAAAAGGTAAATGCATCTTTGCATCTCCCCATTTGCTTGAATGAAATCTTTGATGTTGGATAGATGAACTGCAGGGTCCTGCTCATCAGCATCTGATGCCATACAGGTGGGGTTAATGGTGCAGTGATTCAAACCATCTATATATATGATGGGCCACAATGTGGTCGAGGGGGTGGACAATCCCAAGCACTCCTGTTTGTGGCCTACGAATACGAGGCCGAACAGAATCATTTAATTGTGGACTCCACATTAAAAAAATCATGTCCTTCACTGGATGGTCTTCGGTCTAAGACCTGCAGATGGATGAAATTTCCATGATTCTAGAGGTTTGAATGGCACACATGGTCACTCAATCACAGCCATTATCATATTGGTCTTGTCATCTGTTGGAGTCTATGTTGTGATGGGGCATTGGACAAGTGAAACTGTATTTCTTTCCTATGGTGTACATGCTAGCTGTCTCCTGTCTCTGAAATTTCAGACTGGTTGGTTATGTTCCTTTCATGGGTCTTCTTTTTCTCTGAAATTTCAGATTGATTGCTCTTTGTTTATACAATTTCTTGGGTCTTCTCTCAATTCAACAGTTTCCTTGAGGTGTGTCTATGAACAGTCAAATGATAGGCTGGCAAGAGAGGAAACACAGCTAGGGTTCACATTCAACGAAGAAAAGAGTCGACATGTCATGCAACTATCATGTTCCAATGGTTAGGCCCGTCATATCGATGGTTTGGATCATCGGACCATGGGACCCACTTGTATGAGCACCAAGCTCCAGTTATGCTATACAGCCATGTGGATTTTATGATACCTCCCCGCATTTTTCATGGCATCGCTCTAGATCTGTGGATCAATGACATTAAGGGTGCGTTTGTTTGCACCAAATATCATAAAATTTGGTGCCACCAAATGCACCCTTAACAATTATCTTAAGCACGTTTGGGATTGCAAAACAACCCAGGTGTTGGTAGGGGTGGTCCGATTATTAATGTGGTGAATCCGTCTGGTAACTGGGCATTCAATTTCGGGCCAATCCCGACCATTGACATCATCAACTGGTCCATTCTCGGGGTTGGTTTGGGCCTGAATTGTAAATAATTTTCAAAAACCTAGAGTTTGGTCTGGACCCATTTAAATTGGCATAGTCAGGCTAGAGGAGCTTGAAAAATGAAGCGAGCCAGAGTAGTACAATAGCTAGCTACTCTTCTATATATCTGATCTTTTTAGGATGTAGACCCTGAACATGCATCAATGATGGAGATCAAATAAACCATTGAATAAACGAGAACCGTTGATGATTTAATAAGTAATTGAAGAAGTTGAGCAACTTACTATCCATGGCTATTTGAAAACAGTGGATAGTAATCGTATTTCTATTTCAAAGTAGTGGACGGTAAAACAACGTGATTGTAACTTCCTATACCCATCTTTAAAGATCATGATCACAATGGGCCACCGGTATGCTCATCATGGTAATTTAATAGTATGATTTATCACGGTCCTTTAATAGTAAATAGTATGGTTTAGTCCGATAATCATGTGGGGCCCACATAATAGATGTCCTACATTTCACACTAACCTCTTTGATCTTGCAATGCAGAGGAGGGCTGTGCTCAGGCCAGGCCGAATCAAAATTTTTACTGTCAGGCCGGCTCGTTGACAAACCTAGCCCTACAGCTCTCTAGGCTTTGCTATCACTCATGACCGGCATCAAATCGAGGCTCTTATACAATCCATACGACTATCACAGCCCTGGGCCTGGGCAATATTGAGCCAGGATCAGAGATCTGACAGGCCAGCTCGGGCAATTGCTTCCCCTTATTTTTTGGCGATGAAAGATGGGGTTTGAGGGCGATCTTGGTTTTATGACTTGGACGAGTCTGATCTGACTCGTCCGAGTTCACTCAGACTTGGTGGGACCCGGTACTCGTAGGGCAGTTGCTGAATCTTTTGACCATGGGTTTGATTGATGGACAAAGGGCTCATGCATATCGTGATGAGGATCGTGGGTCTGGTGTGTGGCCTTGTGGATGGGTCTAGCTCAAGGGTCAGGTCTAACTAGCAGCAACAGATGGAATCTTGGAAGAGGCTATACGGAGAACGTGTGCCATGTTGGGGGCACGTGTGAGATCTCTGCCACTTTCTGAGTGGGGCCAACTGTCAGTATGCATTTGGCTAAAAAATCATGATGGCCACGTGTATGTCCTGTACAATCAATTTTTGGCCATGTAGGGGTGGGTGGGCCCTATATTTTCAGGGAGAGGTCCCAACCGGATGAATGACTGGATTTTGCACACTTGCTAATTTAGCTTCTGTGATAAGAATCACCTCTTTATTCGTCATTTATGGGCCATTAATCAGCCGTGGCCCATCGACGTGGTGATCCACCAGATAAGAGATCATTCAATACTTGATTAGTTTACATAAATGATTCTGGAACCAAATGGGTCCTAACCGTATCTAACGTTCCAAATTCAACAAACAAAGTCGAATTAATCAACGGTTTAAGATGGTTCAATCAATCTTATTTTGGGGCTATGGCCCATCTGAAGTGGGTCCCTTTATTTGGTCGGTTCAGTTTGAATCTCACGTGCACGTCACGATCCATCAATTTCTGCAAGAGTATCCTGTTTTTTCCCTCGCTATAATGGCCTTTTGCTAGAAATAGCAAAGTAGCGATGAATGAAGTGCATGATTGGATGTACACGGACTGCATACTGACACTGACATTACCGAGTCGCTACTGGAGGGTGCTCTGTAGGCCCACCATGATGTATGTGTTTTATCCACGCCGTACCTCCATTTTTCTAGATCATTTTAGGGCATGATACCAAAAATGAACCACAAAAAAATCTCAGGTGGACCACACCATAGGAAAACAGTGATGACTGAACACCCACCATTAGAAGCTTCCTACGGCCCACTGTAATGTTTATTTTCCATCTAACCTGTTGATTAGGTCACACAGACCTGTATGAAGGGAAAACACAAATCTAATCTTGATCCAAAACTTTCGTGGCCGCCAAAATGTTTTTAATGGTGATCGTTCAATCACCACCCTTTCCTGTGGTGTGGTCCATCTGATATTTGGATATGGATCATTTTTCGACTTATGATCTAAATTTATCTGGAAAAATGTATAGACGGCGTGGATAAAACACATATATCATGATGGGACCCACAGAGCACCCTCTAGCAAGGGAGTCGCTCCTGGCGGTGTCAGTAATGCAATCGGCGTCACTTTGGATGCCGTATATACGGCGTAAGACTCCCATGATTGACCAGGTCCCTAAAATAGGGATTTTACAAGTCACTCGCGCGAGTGAGATATGTCAAGGTCAGCATGAAGTGGCACATGGACCCGAGATCTCGGCTGTTAAAACGTCAGCCATGCCTCATCTGTACGCCCGAAAAAAAGATAATTGTGTATCATACATGTACAGACCGGTCTGATTATTTGAAAAAGTCACAATCAATGTGGGCCCCACATAATGAACGGTCCAGATCTTGTACAACTGTTCCATGTTAGCACGTGAGACGTGAACCCGTTCCACTTCTCCATCTCAGTCGCGCGAGTTCATTAGAAGAATCTAGATTCGCCACGCAGCCTACAATAGGTTAGGGGAGGTGTACTTAGTAAATCTCGTTCTCGTCAATTCATCCCGATATATTGAAAATTTGAAGTTATTTGCGATATTATTGTAAAATCTCGTTAAAAATAAAATATTTATTCTAAGTTAATAAATGATTTTAAAAATATAAAATATGGTTAAAAATAACTGATTTCATAGTGGAAATCTCCTTCCAAAATAAATACATATAAATTTTAAATATATATTTAAATAACAAATTCCTTAACCTTTTAACATTTTCATATCAATATCGCGAGATTATCTGGATAAAAACGCGATATTTAAAATCCGCCGACACTATGTAAATATCGCGACAATATCACGATAATATCGTTTTATGAAAGCGACGAGATAGTTTGAAAATCTCGGCGATAATTTCCACAGTGCATACTATAAAAAGGGGGAGAGAGATGGAAAGGAAGAAAAGAAAAAAAAAAAAAAACAAAAAAAGAAGAAGAAAAATGGCAGTTAGGGTTTCAGACAAGGAAAGATGGATCCAGTGAGAAACCCTAAAAATGGAGCTCCCTATCTCAATCCAAAGCTGCATGTGGTAATGTGGGATTTTTATTTTATTTTATTTTTATATTTTTTTAATTTTATTTTGAAAAAAATGGAGGCTGAAAAATATTTTTCCACTTTTTAAAAAGTAAATGTTCTTAGATTGCAATTATAATAAATAAAAGTGAGTTTATTTGCCTTTGGTTAAGCATCATTTAAGGATTAGTGGTGATTCTTCGACCCTACAAAAATGGTATAGTTTTTCAACAATCCAGACCATTCAAATTGTTCATCTGAATGTTTATGGAGGCCCCAAAATTATCTGAGATGATAAAATTAACCATCTGATTTTTTCTTTCGATCCAAATTATTTGTAACCATCCATTCGATAGGAATCATTGGATGGTTAGGATGTCTTGATCAGGCTCATTTGGTAGATATACTCCTTTTACACTGCAAATTGATGGCTTGGATCAGAGTTTAAAATATGGTCCAAAACCGTTAGGTGATGCATCACCGTTGAAACCGGTAGGTAATGGGCTATACGTGGCAGCTTCGGCCCCCAACGACCGTCTGTTGCTGGTCGACTTGGACTAGTCGCGGACCGAGTCGCTCCCGCAGGACTCGTCCTGCTCATAAATTGAGGGAGAAGAAGTTTGGGTCCCTTGATTTTTTTTGGCCCATCCAAACCAATCAGGTGGGTCCCAGTGGTAATATCATGGCCAGTATTAAAACTCAGGTGGGCCATAGAATGTGAAACAGTATAAAATCACATAAAAACCATTGAATTCATGTGATGAGAGTCCTACATGATGATTGTATTAGAGCCTTCTAGTCGGACGCGGCCTGCGTGGTGACCCCACCACTCGCGGTGGCAGGACTCTGTGGGGCCCACTGTGATGTATGTTTATCTACGCCGTTCATCTGTTTTGCCAGTCCTAGTAATTGTAGTTGATAGACAGCGTGTGGTGACCCCACCACTCGCGCTGTCCATCTGTGGGGCCCCTTGTGATGTATGTGTTTTGAGGTTGATCCTAATCATTAATTGCATCTATTCTTTTGTGTGATTCAAGCTTTCAATCTGGTACGTTGAACTTCATTGCAATTAGTTTCTTCCTTGATCCAGCTGCATTAATTTACGCCAATCTAAAAATAAAGTGGGTCACCTGAGAGGAAACGATATGAATTTGCAGGAAAAAGCCTTTCATATTTATTGGTCTGATGTTGGTGGTGCAACATTTTTACATTGGATGGATAAGTTAGATCACATAAACACATGATGGGTGATTTGTGTTGATTGGATCCGGACTATATTTTAGGTTAACTAACTTGGTGGTTGGATCTTCTGTTAGATGGGTTACATGGAGTACACATATTTTCCAATCTTTTGTGTGATTTTTTTTTTTTTTTTTTTTTTTTTTTGAATTATGGAAAGAAAGTTACTTCATTCCACTTAAGACTCACGGCTCAAGCTCGGCCCAAGCTCATCATGGGCTTAGCACCACAGGCACAAGGCTAGAAAGAAAATTTGGTTGGGCTCGGTCTGTCCGACCAATCCTGAAAATGATAAAATTCCTATTTTCCACTAGAATTGTTCGTAATCCATCCGTTAATCAAGTGGGCCATACGAGCATAAAGAAATAGACATATCGGATATAACAAGTACGCCACTAGGATATAACAGTTTGGGTCGGACCAGACCAGACCGGTCCATGTCAGGCCCGACCTGGGGCGAGCTTCCTGGTCCATTGCCACCTGGCTAATATGAAGCCCGATAAGAAAATGTAATGAATAACCTCGTAGTTTTGAGAAATTTCAAAATCCAGCATGGATCTTAAACGGTAAAAAAGCACGTGCTAGCCTGACTAAGCAGAGTCAAGGGGGCGGGCCTACTACTAACAGAGAACTACGTGGGGGAGAACATGTACATGCATGAGATCCATGCCGTCCATCAGGTGTGCTGACTCGTGTTCATCTTGAAAACGAAAAATTGGGTCCGTTCAAAACTAAAGAGGTGAGGTGGGATGTCAACCGTTAGGGGTCCATCGTAGTTTATATATGCTATCCAAACCATTCACGAAACTTTTATCATCTGGAGGTGGCTGGTGCATTTGATCTTGGGATTATCCAGACCTCATCAGGATTGATGGAGCTGGCACATCCTGTGGATTGGTTCAAACAAGCACGTGAGGATTCAGTTACGGCTGTCAGAAATTCTTATGCGAGGGCAATCGAACAGTTCATATACTCTGATTTTATTTCGAGGGTTGGGGTCGCTGCTGTTTGCTGAGGCTGTAGAGATCTCTGCGGTGGTTTTTTTGGCAGCTGACCCAGGGCTTCCATGTTGGTTTTTCGACAGTTAATTTGCTCCCAGGGTGGCCTATGTTTCTCTGGAGTTATTAGGTCGAGCTGTGTGGGCCCCACTGTGATGTGTGATGGGCATCCACCCCATCAGTCAGATGCACCATTCCTTGGTGGGCCATGGGCCTAAAAATCAGGCCAATCCATGACTTGGGTGGGCCACACTATAGACAATAGTTGAGAGTGGATATCTACCCATTGTAATCTTTATGATCGTTTATAGGATTCAATGAGATGTGGTTGAGAAATCCAGCTCATCCATTGTGCGTGTCCCACTTAAACAAGAGGTCACATCAAGTTTCAACCGTATCCAAAACTCAGGTGGCCCAACAAGTGCTTTTAGATGTTCTAGGAATGATTGTACACTATTTCGGTTGGTATGGCCCTCTTGAGTTCCAGATACATCTGATTTTTGAGAGATCCTTTGATCAACAGGGGACCCACCAAATGCATGATGATGATGTCTAATACACATCACATTGGGCCCACACAGCTCCCATGAGGTCCAGGGCATAGTACCTTTTCCATATATTATTATTATTATTATTATTATTATTATTATCCACACCGTTCAATCATTTTGCCAGCTAATTTTAGGGCATGAGCTAAAAGATAAGGCAGATCCAAAGCTCAAAGTGAACCACACCACAGGAAACAGCAGGATTGTTGGAAATTTCTTGAGGGCCACAAAATTTTTGGATCCAGCTGATGTTTTTGTTTTCCCTTGATCCAGGTTTAGTTGACTTTATGAACAGGTTGGATGGAAAATAAACATTGCAGTGGCCCCACATTAAAACAAGATATCCATAGAAGCAAAAGCAAGCAAGAACATCATTAGACACTCTAACACAATAGATGTCTACTAATTCAATCCCCACCTTAAAAAACCAAACAAACATCATTCAAGACCTAAAACCAATAGAGGAAACATTGGGGGGTAACTAACAGTGTGGGTGTGTGTACTGTACTAACCCCCCCCCCCCCCCCCCTTACTACTACCCCCCCCCCCCCCCCTTTCCAAAAAAAAAAAAAAGAAAACAAAAAGAAAAAAAGAAGAAGAGGAAACACCCTAAAGAAGTAGAGTATCATAAACTAGCTCCAGGTACTTTTGTGGAGTATAGAAACCAAACACACGCATCCTAAATCCTCTTTCATGTGATGAGCTTGCGTGCAAGTACAATTGAGTTTATAACTTCATTTGTAGGATGGAAGATGGATAGAATCTGAAACCCATGCAAGTCATCCTCTTCTACTATGGGGTACAAAAATCCCCTAGCTCCATTTGCACTCCTCACTAGCAAAATTCCTCCACCCTTCATATACTTCCTTAGGTGGGCCACCACCCTTACCTTCTCTTCCTTTGTCATCCCCACCAGAGCTGCCAAGAAAATGCAATCAAATGCTCCTAGCTCCTCCCTCACATCCATCACATCACTTGTCTTGAACTCCATCCTCCTTGCTAGTTCATCATCCGTCACGACAATCCGGCGGGCCAGATTGTTCGCCGACTCGTCGACGTCATAGTTGTTGAAGCACGTCATTTTCATGTGGTGGGTTGCCATGATAATGGAAGTTAGCGGCATGGGACCGGACCCAACGAATGCCACCCTTTTGGGTTGCACCACTCCATTTTCAGAGAGGATTTGGTACTCGAGGCCGGCGAGCTTGACATAGTTAGTATAGTAGGGGAAGAGGTTTAGGTGGTCCAGTGGGTGGGGTATTTTAGTAATGAAAGTGGCGAATTCGAGCTCTAGAAGGCCCTCGGCTCGCCCACAGAGGCCTATCAGACTCTGGCGCATGCGTTGCATGTCGGGCGGTAAGCTTCGGACATCAATGGAAGATGGGAGGGTGCATAGCTTGACAAGCTGGGTGAAGAGGCCATTGATTTGCTTGGAAGGCCTTAAGGACTCTAGCTTACTGATACTAGCATGGATTTTTGCCACGTTGGTGATCAGGACATCAGATGACATGTGGCTTTCGAAGATTGGTTGATGGAGAGAAGCCATTGATTGGGTGTTTCTGAATGTGTTTGTGTGGTCATCTAGGCACATTTGCTTGAGTATTTATAGAGGTAAGACACTTACTTGGATGATCATTTTCTAGTATTTTTTTAAAGTCCGTTTTGCCTCAGGCACAACTCATCCTACGTTGCCAAATACCAACCGTTGGATTAAACAGGGTGGTTGAGATTAACCAGCTTAAGAAGCTACTAAAAGTGCTCATAATAAAATAATAAGGTCAGTTCCTCTGCACGTCGACGTTGTAGAATAGGCTTATTCTACTAGTGCGACACGTGCGCTCACTATAATGTGATGTACTATCTCTTGAGGTGCGCATAGCATCCAACGTGGCATGATGGTCGGCCCACCATGAAAGTTGGATGCCCCACATCATGTATATATAGCAGGTGAGTGAGTGAACAGGCAAAGAGAATGGTGCGAGATCCTATCCATCCATCAGGTTGGTACAACTTTCTATGTATTTTTAAAAATAAATCTTGTTCGCTGAGCATGTGGGCCCCATACTGGATGGTTTAAAAGATTTCAGAGAAGTTTTTGGTGAGCACTATATTTGTTTTGGCAACAGAGGCCCAACTGTGCAGCGAATCAACCTAATTCTTGTGCTGGGGTATCAATGTAGTGGTAGCTTAGTGATGGATATGAATTGGATTTGGGACCTATCAGGCTATGTTGGCACACGTATGGTGTGTACATGAGTGTAACCGCACACGTGCGAGCTAGCTTGGCAAAGGTCTGGGTGTTTTGCGTCCAGGGGCTTAATTTGTGGGGCCCACCGTGATGTATGTCTTTTATCCACCGTGTGGACTGTAACGTGTAGTCCAAACGGTTGGACTTGGAGAGAGATGATTGACACGTAAAATGACACTTGCGCAATCAAAGGGGAGATTCTTTTCATACCATGCACGTTGGGTTTTTGGGATGTGATGTGACGCATGGAGATCCTTTCAATGTGTTGTGTTCACATATCTCTCTCTCTCTCCTTGTGGCGTGGAAAATGCCTTCTGGGTCTTGAATATCTCTTGAATTTCTTGAGGCCTTTGCTCTCTTTCAACCCATTGATTGTCCTTATTTGGCTAGGGAGTTCTGGCCCATGAGCTAGTGACCACTTGAACTTGATCTAAACCTGGCCAGGTCTACTTGGATGCGCCCTTAGGCAATCTCACCTGCAAAACCAGCTGAATTATCTGAATATTGAGGTCTGGGTCTGTTCAGACCCATGGACTTCCATGATTGGCACCAGGAGGGATAGGATAGGATCATTTTATCTGGGCCCACTTGCACCCGAATTCCAGCTCAGCAAATTGTTGTGCCCAAAATTGACGCCTTGGGTCGAACCCACAGACATTGAACTTGGCACGAATCTAATCCAATGTGGGCTGGTCCAGTGCAGCCCATTTGCATGATGCATGTATGCGGCTGAAAATGGGCTGGCCCATGGTTGGTTTAGTAGCTGGGCCACCTTAGAAAGCATTTAAAAAGGTCTGCATAGTTAAAGAGGAAAGCTAGAAGGTACTCTTGAAGATGGATGCTTGCTCGATCATGTGGAACATTTCTAGGGAGATCAATAACGTTGATCTGGTGGGCCATTATGTTCTGAGAGACCAAATCTGAAAAAATCATTATTAGCAATTCCATTAGAGTAATTTTCAGCTGCTGAATGTGGACACCATTGATCATTTTATTTGCTCAAGATATTTTGGCCGTTTTGTTTTGTGACAACTAATGCAATGGCTACAGTAGTCTGAATTGCTGTAAAATTAGGGCTGTCTGTGGGACTGGCTACCCACGGGATTGGCCTACTTAAGGCAGGCCCCAGGTCTGAATTTTAATAATCGGGCCATGCTCGGCCTTTGTTGAAGGGACCGTCAGCCCATACCAGTTTGGTTCCTTTATGATAATTTTAAGCGTGTTTTTGTCTTACATCATAGATGATGGGGTACACTTAATGAACGGCCCAGATGTCGCACAAAAATGGATGGCTGGGCTTGGGTCAGGCCATGATTATCATCAAGGGTCAGACTCGGTCTCTTTGGTGCAGGCCAGGGTTGGACAAATCTCATGCTGGCCCAAACCAAGCCTGTTGATAGCCCTATGTAATATTGTGCCTGTACCCATTCACATGGGGCGTCCAAGATCAAAAGCTTTGATGCATTAGAGATGCTATTCCTTTTTGATCCTCTTTATCTCCAAGAATCCCTAGTGGGCCTTCCTGGAAAACCTCTAAGCTATTTTTTGGTCATTTGGTTTGAACTGGCCCATTCGATCGACGGTCCTAATTTCATCATTTCTGAGAATTGGTTGGTGTAAAACATACGTGTAAAACCTCAATATGGTCAGTTTTTGAACTTTTCAGTACTCACAAAAAACTTCCCCTTTGGGCCTTAGAATCTTTGGATCATCCTATAGTCACATAGCTGTTAAATGTTGGGGGTCCCACATGTTGGTCCTTTTTGTGAATCATAGATCGGTTATCCGGCGATGACAGTAAAAAAATTCCAGGAACCCTAGCCGGTGATTTGCGCGTCTGCGCCACTGATACAACCCACCAAGCTGTGAAAAGAAAATGACATACAATGCATGTACCTTGTTCAATCGAGAATGAATCGTTGTTAATCTCTCGCCTTTCCAGCCGACAGCGAGTGCTCGATCTTCCTCATCCATGCCGTCCATCAGGTGTGATACCTTGTGTTCACTTTGGAAACCAAAAATTGGATATATCCAAAACTGAAGTAAGCAACAAGGAAGGGTTGAGATGGGATGCCCGCCGTTAGGTGTGTTTATGGGGTCCATCGTAGTTTATATATGCTATCCAGACCATTCATATGACTCTTCTAACCAAGAGGAAGGTACTATCTAGAAATCATGCATTGGCATGCTACCTTCTTCATTCATATGACTCACATACCCTGTACATGTTCACCTGCTTATTTAACTGCGTATATATATGTGTGTGTGGGGCCCACCCTCCATCCAACCAAGCATTAAGTGAGCCCTACCATGACGATGGGATGCTCTAAAATCAGGCCTACCCAGTTATTAAGTCTGACCACATAATTAATAGAAATCAATTGATCATCCGAAAGCCTTTTAAGTTCACATGGTGGCCTACATGATGGGTGATATGGTCTAACTTTCACATGGAGCGACCCTTCTAACTACACAGGTGGGATGCCATGCATACCAATGTTGGCCCCCGTGACCCTTTGTGGACCGAGATCCTATTTTATCTATGGCCTAAAACACCAACCCTCTGTAGCCCTCCATGTTTATATGTAGCAATATCCACTTCTTTCGCCATGTTTGTATGTAACATTCAGTTCATTCCAGTTCGTCCATCAGTTTTTTATATCCTCAATTTTAAGCCTTGGGGTAAAAAATCATACACATCTACTACTCAGGCATTCCATGCGGCGGAGAACATTGGGGATGGGAAGCTAACCATAGGTTTGTGTGGTAGCCAATGGGGATGGGATGCCAATCATAGTTGTGTGTGTGGGGCCATGGTGGTGTGTATCTTTCATCAAACCCATTAATTTTGTGAAAATTAGCGGAATAATTTAGGAGCAATTTTACATTGTTTCCATTAGTGTAACCTGTCTGAGTTTCCCATCTTGTTGATACTTTTCATGTACTGTTCAAATAATATGGCGGGCTTTCCAAATAGTGGCTTCAATTGATGTAGATTGACGATTTCATGTTGATGAGATCCATGTGCAATGCGACAATTGTAAGAGTAGAGGTGGGAAGAAATGAAAAAAACTCACTTATAAATAGGTTTAAGGTGTGTTACGATGTCATTATATATTTTTAAGGTGATATTCACACTTTATTGGTGGTTAAATCAGTTTGCAAGAGGGTTACAACAAATCTACTTTCGGGATATAATAAGTCTTTTCTCTAAAATTGGAGAAATGTGGGCTACAGCCTACAAAATTGAAAAACTATATCCTAAATATACTTTTGCAGTGTTCCCCCCTAAACTATTACAATTTAACCCTTGTAAATTTGTTTGTTGTTTATTGCATGAAAAATCTGCAACTATTCAAAAGAGCCAAAATAAAAATGGAGGAGGAGCACAAGAAATATCTAGAATTCTTGTTGTGTTTCGAAATGATGCGAAAATGAGTTTATATAGAGTCATAAGAGTTGTTTTAAATTTCTTTTCATATTTACACAACTTTTTACGGATGATTTCTCTTCATTAATGGTTTCCTTCCACCATTAATAGCATTTATTCACTTTAATTTAAAATTAAAAGATATTTCATTCATCAAGAGGCATCATCATTTACAAAACAAATGGTCACTAAAAATCACCAAAGTCACAATTATTCTTTTCCTCTTTTTCATATATGAAAAAACCTAAGAGATCTTTTTTTTTTTTAATTTTGAAAAAACTAGACATGCAAGGCATGCATGCAAACATTGAAAGAGAGAGAGAGAGAGAAGCACGTAGAAACAAGATCTCAATAGAAGCAAAAGCATGTAATAACATCATTACTCACTCTAACACTAGAGATTTATTAACTCAACCATCACATTGAAAAACCAAACAACCATCAGACGAACACCTAAACACAATACAGGAAATACCATCACTCAAATTAAAAGAAGCGAATCCTAGAGTATCATTTACTAGCTCGATGTACTCCTATGGAGAATAGAAAGCCAAACACACGCACCCAAACTCCTCCTTTATGCGTTGGGCTTGCGTGCAAGTACAATTGAGATTATAACTTCATTTGTAGGATGGAAGATGGACAGAATCTTAAACCCATGCAAGTCATCCTCTTCTACAATGGGATACAAAAATCCCCTAGCTCCATTTGCACGCCTCACTAGCAAAATTCCTCCGCCCTTCATATACTTCCTTAGGTGGGCCACCACCCTGATCACCTTCTCTTCCTTTGTCATCCCCACCAGAGCTGCCAAGAAAATGCAATCAAATGCTCCTAGCTCCTCCCTCACATCCATCACATCACTTGTCCTTAACTCCATCCTCCTCGCTAGTTTTGCCGACTCATCGATATCGTAATTGGCATAGTGCACCCGTTTTCATGTGGTGGGTAGCCATGATAATGGAAGTTAGCGGCATGGGACCAGACCCCACTAATGCCACCCTTTTGGGTTGCACCACTCCATTTTCGGAGAGGACCTGGTGCTCTAGGCCGGCGAGCTTGACGTAGTTATTGTAGTATGGGAAGAGGTTTAGGTGGTTCAATAGGTTGTGGTATTTTGGCCATGAAAGCGGATGGTTAAGGGCAGGTCTCAGGTTCGAGTGCTAAGGAGACACACTAATCTCCACTGGTGATGGTTTGGTGCATCGTGTGACTAATTGTGTGGGTTCTCAATTGATTTTAAGTGTGCTGATTGAATAATATTGATTTTTTTTAAGCATCCGATCATCATGGTGGGGCACACATAATTTATGGGTTGAGTAGAATACACACAAAACGGTACCCCACACAGACAGCAAGGCACATAGGTGTGATCGATCCAACCCGTCCATCAGGTTTGTCCCACTTTCTACATGTCTTACTAAAAATAAATCTGATTCAGTCAGCATGTGGGCCCATTATGTGATACAGGTGGATGGGTTAGAACACGAGCCAAGTTTCTCAGAGATGTACATTTGTTTCAAAAACACACCTGACCAGTGGATCAACCTAATTCTTGGGCCAGGGCATCACTACAGTAGTTCATTTGTGATGGATGGACTGGATCTCGGACTTGTGGTGCCAAGCTGGCACATGTATAGCATGTACACAAGCTTCGTTACATGTGTGCTTAGCTAAGCTCCATATGGATTTCATATACGAGCAGGACGACTATTTTAAGAAAGAGGTCTCAGGTCCAACCGGTTGAACTAGAAGTTAAGATCCATTCAACGGCCGATGACTTCCACCTTTCAAGTATGCCTGACATCAAACTCATGTTGTGCAAAAGTCATCCATATCTACTCATCAAGTGGACCATTCTTTTATTTTTCTTGTTAACAATGCTAAGCAATATGGTTTTCTATGGTGTGGCCCACCCAATGAGTAGATATGGTTTTTTTTTTTTTTTTGTTGCACTGGGTCATTCTCATGATGGGCCAACCTGTTGCAAGGGTTGGATGTCCCGTGCACTTAATAGGTTGGTAGTTTATTATTATTATTATTATTATTATTTTTTTTTTTGGGTTAGTCATGCAACACACAGCCTGTTAGATGCACAACGCACCTACCCAGTCAGTCACATAATGCTCCCACCCACCGGTGGAGTTAGTGGATTTTGAACTTGAGACCTGCAGTGTCTACCAGCTGGGCTAGCCGGGTTGGTAGTTTATCCACTGGTGGACTGTACTTGTGGTTCAACCAATTGGACCTGAGAGCTTCTGTTTAATAGTCCAACCGGTTGAACGATCCAACTGAGATAACCGTTGGTGTCGTATATCTATTTTTTTTTTTCAAAAAATATATAGGGTTGATGGGTCCAAGGACACGTAAATGACACTTGAGGATTCAAAGGGAGATTCTTTTCATACCAGGCATGTTGGGTGTGATGCGACGCATGGAGATCCATGGATGTGTTGTGTTCACATCTCTCTCTCCTTATGTTGTGGAAAATGGCTTTTGAATTTTTCGTAGGCTTTTGAATTTTCCGTAAACCATTGGTTTCTCAGGGCTTTTGCTTTCTTACACCATAGATTGTCCTTATTGGAGATCCACAAGGAGAGGATTGTTTTTATTTTAAGTAAACCATTGGTCTAGAGTGTGAATGTAACTGGGCTTGGTTGGGCCAAGATGGGCTCAGGAGTTCTGGCCTATGATGAGCTAGTGACCGCGCGCTTGACCTTCATCTGAACCAGGCCAGGTCTACTTGGTGGGCCCTTAGGTAATCTCAGACACAAAACGGGCCGAATTAGTCTAAAGATTAAGGTCTGTTATTTGGGGCCGCTTGCACCTCAAGTCCAGCCCAGCTAATTGTTGGGCCTGAAATTCAGGCTTGGTGTTGAACCCATGACCGTTGAACTTGGCACGAATCTAACCCAATGTGGTCTGGTCCAGTACAGCCCATTTGTGTGATGCATATGCATGGCTGAAAATGGGCTGGCCCAGGGTTGGTTTGGTTCCATTTAATAATTGGGCCAGCTCAGCCTTTGTTTAAGAGACTGTCAGCCTGGACCAGCCAGGTTCCTTTAGGATTTGCATTTTTGTCATATATCATGCATGATGGGGCACAAAATGAACAGCCGAGATGTGGCACAAAAATGGGTGGATGGGCTCGGGCCAGACTGTGGTTATCATTAAGGGCCTGACTTGGTCTGTTTCTTTTGGCCTGTCAGTGGTTTGGGTCGAGCTTGGATAGACCTTGTGCCGGCCCAAGCCAACCCCGTTGATAGCCCTGAGTAATATTGTGCTTGTTGCCCATTCACATGGGCCTACAAAATCAAAGGTTTTGATGCCTTAGAGATACCATTCCTTTTCGATCCTCTTATCTCCAAGAATTTCGGCCTTCTTGAAAACCTCTAATTTCATCATTTGAAGTGGACCATTTGATCAGGGGTTCTGCTTTGTTGCGGAAAAACACACCCACGTGATCAATGTGAGCAAGGCCAAAACGTAAAAGAAAAAGGGCCAAACCAAAATAAAAATCTCCCTTTGAATGCTCGAGGGCCAAACCCATGCGCACAGGACCTTCTACTCTGATACTATGTTAAATCATCATTTGATATATCCTTATATAAACTACATAACAGTGCATGTCATAAAGCTTATAGAAAGTAAGCTTCACCATACATGGCAGTACATGTGGCCGTATGGACGAATAGCAACAGGGGCGTATGGACTGTTTCCTACAAGTAGAGGTCTACAACGTGGCTTTGGGTTTTAGGCTCGCTAATGAGTCCCTTTCCTTCATGGAGTTGTTTTGGAAAACGAGTTTATGTGAAATCAATGTTTTTGTTATTTGTTTTTATAAATTTATTAATTTCATTATTTGTTTTTGTAAATTTTTTGAAACTTCTCTTGAGTAGACCTGCTTGCATTGACACGTTCATCCAATGGCCCCACTGAGGAAGACTCATAACCTGCAAGTGGATGGTCAAAAGAACATGAGCAATGGTCCCTACCAACTCCACCATGTTCAATTAGGATGATTCTGATTTAGTCTTTAGAATGTCCACAAGATGAACATTCTAGATCATCCTAAAGTCACATAGCTGTTAAATGTTATTGGTTAATGTTGTGGACCCCACGTGTTGCTCTTCCATAGGAAAAGAAGCATGTGGGCCTACGACTAACAGAGCGTGAGATCCATGCCATCCATCAGGTGTGCTCCCTAGTGTTCACTTTGGAGACCAAAATTTGGGACAGTCTAAAACTATAATAAGGAAGAAGGAAGAGTTGAGATGGGATGCCAACCATTAATTGTTTATGGGGTCCATCATAGTTTATATATGACATCCAAACCATTCATATGACTATGCTAACCGAGAGGAAAGTACTCTCTGGAGATTATGGGTGGAACGCCATTCATATGACTATCCAAACCATTCCTTTTCACCTCTCTTATTTAACTGCATATACCTATGTTGGGCCCACTTATTGTCTGCACTCCATCCAACGTAGCATTAAGGGAGCCCCACACCGTGATGATGGGATGCTACAAAATTCAGGCCTATTCAGTTATTAGGTGGACCACACAATGGAAATCCATCCGCAACCATCCAAAATCCTTTCAATTGATCACATGGAGGCCCATTGATGTAGAACGGGTCGCTGATTATTTCATGGCCCAGATGGAGCAAAAGAAGACCGGTCGGGGTCGAAAGTGATTCGGACCGTCAGGACCGTAAATCGGTCGTATCTCACAATCCGGAATGAGTTACGGGACGTATAATATATCAATTTGGGGTAGCTCGAGCTACTTTAGCCAACCAACCCGCTATGCCGGGTTGCCCAAGCCGGAATCGCGAGAATCGACCGTATCGACGGTCATTAGGCTAGTTTATTTTCAGTTTTACTATTTATAGTAAGTTTTAATTCGATCATAACTTTGCATCTGTATGGTTTTAGAGTTAGTGCCCAACATGAAAAGGGCTTAGAATATTTAGCAGAACAACGTGGTTGAGGCCGTTTGAAAACTTTTTATTTTTCGCCGAAAACCAAGAGTTTTAGTAGGATTGAACGACTTCTATAAATAGTAAGTTTACTATTTATAGTAAGTTGCGTTTTCTAGGAGTTTAAGTTGGAGTTGGATTCTGATACTTTACTTAGGGTTTAGTTTTTCATTTATATGCATTGTAATTTCGTTATCATTCATTCAATCTTCAATAAACAATTATTTGGAATTAAATTCTTTTTTTTTATTTTTATCTTTTCTTTCTTCTCGTGGATTCGAGAAACTATCGGTTAGGAAGACGGTGATCGACCTACCACATCCTCCTTGCGTCACCCATGCGATGGCTGAATATGCCTGATAATAACGGCATCTAACTTTCATACTGGGCGACCCTTCTAGACAGGTGGAATGCCATACGCACTGATGGTGGCCCACCGTGCCCCTTGTAGAATAAACATACTCTGCCATGCAATTAACGAAGATGAAACAACCCTCTTTTTGAGAATCATGATCCTATTTTATGTAGGCCTTAGGGCAAAAAATCATACAGGTGTTAAAAATGTCGCAGGGAACAATGGGGATGGGATGTTAACCATAGGTTTGCGTGTGGGCCATCTTGGTGTGTATTTTTCATCATGAAATCTATTAGAATGAGACCTCATGAAATCACAGATTTTGGGAGCAAATTTACATTGCTTTCATTGGTGTAGCCTACTTTTTATGTACCATTCTAATGATGATTATTACTTAATTCACGATGTGGATTTATGTTTTTAATGGTGGGCCCATATCTGGGGGGTTTTACAATATGCATGAAATAGGTGTCGGTCTGAATCCGGATCCTCTGCTTGGTTATGCTGCTGCCTCTCTGATTGGGTTAGCTCAGACAGTGACAGATTAGGCTGAATAACCCATTCAGAAAGGTGAAAAGCAGGATTTCTCTTATCAGTCCCAGCAATCTGGATTCTTCCCGTCCTCTTTATGTTATCTTACCTTGTTTAAACACATGGGATGGGACTGATGTGGACTGACGACTTCATGTTGATGAGATCCACGTGCAACTCTACACACGGGCATATATGCGAACATTGCACGTGTATAGGACGTGTGAGAGAGAGAGAGCAGCAAGATCTCAATAAAAGCAAAAAGTAATAACAAGAGAAAGAATGGACAGAAACAAGTTCTCAATATAAGGAAAAACAAGTAATAACATCTCTGTCTCCAACACGATAGAAATTTACTAGGCCCGACCCCGCATTGAAAAACCAAACATCATATGACACCTGAACACACTGGAGGAAATACTAGTTCCACCCAAAAGAAGCAAACAGTCCTAGAGTATCGTATACTAGCTCTAGGTACTCCTACGGAGCATAGAAAACCAAACGCACGCATCCACACCCCTCTTTCATATGATGATGGGCTTGCGTGCAAGAACAATTGAGTTAATAACTTCATTAGTAGGATGGAAGATGGACAGGATCTCAAACCCATGCAAGTCATCCTCTTCTACAATAGGGTACAAAAATCCCCTAGCTCCATTTGCACTCCTCACTAGCAAAATACCTCCACCTTTCATATACTTCCTTAGGTGTGCTACCACCTTCACCTTCTCTTCCTTGGTCATCCCCACCAGAGCTGCCAAGAAAATGCAATCAAATGCTCCCAGCTCCTCCCGCACATCCATCACATCACTTGTCTTGAACTCCATTCTCCTTGCTAGTTCATCATCCTTCGCGACAATCTGGCGCGCTAGGTTGTTTGCCGACTCATCGATGTCATAGTTGTCGAAGCATGTCATTTTCATGTGGTGGGTCGCCATGATAATGGAAGTTAGTGGCATGGGACCGGACCCCACGAATGCCACCCTTTTGGGTTGCACCACTCCGTTTTCAGAGAGGATCCGGTACTCTAGGCCGGCGAGCTTGATGTAGTTAGTGTAGTAGGGGAAGAGGTTTAGGTGGTCCAGTGGGTGGGGTATTTTGATTATGAAAGTGGCGAATTCGATCTCAAGAAGGCCCTCAGCTCGCCCACAGAGGCCTATCAGACTCTGGCGCATGCGTTGCATGTCGGGCGGTAAGCTTCGGACATCAATGGAAGATGGGAGTGTGCATAGCTTGACAAGCTGGGTGAAAAGGCCATTGACATGCTTGGAAGGCCTTAAGGACTCTAACTTACTGATGCTTGCATGGATTTTCGCCACATTGGCGATCAGGACATCGGACACCATGTGGCTTTCGAAAATTGGTTGATGGAGAGAAGCCATTGATTGGGTGTTTTTGAGCGTGTTTGTGTGGTCATGTGATCGCATTTGCTTGAGTATTTATAGTGGTAAGACACTTACCTGGATTATCATTTTGTATTATTTCTTTTGTTTACATCGGTTTTGCCTCAGTTAGTAATCAGGCTCGATCCTCCTTCCCCAAATACCAACTGTTGGTTTAAATAGGATTGTTGAGATTAACCGGCTTAAGCAGTTACTAAAACTGTTCATAATAAAATAATGAGGCCAGTTTCTCTATAAGTGTTTGTAGCTTATTCTACAAGGTCTACGTGACTGTGGGCCCAACGTGGTAGGGTGGGCATGGCATCGAGCATGTCGTCCATAAGGGTCAATCCAGTACTGTTAAAATTGGATGCCCTTAAACTTGGCCAATCCAACCATCAAGTGAGCCACCACGTGAGTTTGAAAGTTTTTAGTTTTCTAACGATGTGCTGATTAAATAGGCATGATTTTGGAGAATCCCATCAGCACCGTGAACAGGCAAGGCGAATAGCATTTTGAGTGAGGCACGTCTATAAGTAGGGAAATAGGTGAAGAGGCAAGGTGAATAGCTTTTACCCACAGGTGGATTACTTTTCTAGTGGGGGGAATCACTTGTAGAATAAGCAAACCAGCCTCTACACGTCTGCGTACACATGCCTGCATGGCACATAGGTGTGATATCCAACCCATCCATCAGGTTGGTACGACTTTCTACATGTTTTTCTAAAAGGAAATCTCGTTCATTCATCATGTGGGCCCAATATTGGAAACAGGTGGTTAGGTTAACCCAGTTTTTCAGAGCTGTATATTTGTTTTAGAAACATTGGCCCACTTGACCACATATATATATATATATATATATATATATATATATATATATATATATATATATATATATATATATATATATATATATATATATATGGGTCCAAAAGAACACGTAAAATGACACATAAGCATTCAAAGAGAGATTCTTTTCATACCATGCATGGTTGGATTTGGGAATGTGATGCGACGCCTGGAGATCCTATCGATGTGTTGTGTTCACACGACTGTCTCTCTCTCGCTCTCTCTCTCTCTCTCAAATATTGAATTTCTCAAGGCTTTTCATTTCTTACCCCCCTTGATCGTCTTTTATTTGAAGTAAACCATTGGTCTACAGTGTAAATGAACTTGGCCTGATTGGGCCAAGATGGGCTCAAGATTTCTGGCCCGTGAGCTAGTGACTGCTTCACCTTCATCCGAACCTGGCCAAGTCTACTTGGTGGGCCCTTAGGCAACCTTCAGCCGTAAACCAGGCTGAATTAGTCTAAAGATTAATGTCTGCATCTGCTCCGGCCCATGGGCTTCTATGCTTGGCATCAGGAGGGTTTTGACAGGATCATTTTATGTGGGCCGACTTGCACCCCAAGTCCTGCTCATCTAATTGGGTCTAATATTCAGGCTTGGGTCGAACCCATGGCTGTTGAATTTGGCACGATTCTGACCCATTGTGGGCTGGTCCAGTGGAGCCCATTTCTGTGATGCTTACATAAGGCTAGAAACGAGCTGGTCCATGGTCGGTTTAGGCACATACTTTGAACTAGTTGGGCCACCTTAGAAGGCATTTAAAAGGTGTTCACGATCAATAGAAAAGCTAGAAGGTCTCTTATAGATGGATGGTTGCTCATGTGGAACATTTATGGGGAGATCAACAACGTTAATCTGGTGGGCTATTATATGCTGAGAGACCAAACCTAAAAAAAATCATGAACGTTCGTTAAGTCTTAGTGATTCCATTAGAGCAATTTTCGGCTGCTGAAGTTGGGCACCATTGATCATTTTCTTTGCTCTAGATATTTTGCCAGTTTGTTTTCTGACAACTAACGCAATGGCTACGGTAGTCTGAATTGCTGTAAAATTAGGGCTGTCAGTAGGCGAGGCTGCACATCGGGTTTGGCCCACTTCAGACCTGGCCCAGTCTCAAGGGATATAGGATTTTAAGTGCTTTTTTTTTTTTTTTTTAATATATCATGGACGATGGGGCACACTTAATGAGCAGCCCTGATGTCACACAAAAGTCGGTGGCTTGGCTCTTGCCGTGGATTATCATCAAGGCCCGACATGGTCTTTTGTTTAGGCCTGTCAGTGGTTTAGGCCGGGCTTGGACAGACCCCAGACGGCCAAAGCCAATCCAGTTGATAGCCTATGAAATATTGTGCTTGTAGCCTATTCACATGAGCCTTGCAAGATAAAGGTTTTGGTGGCTTAGAGAGGCTATTCCTTTTCGATCCTCTCATCTCCAAGAATCCCAAGTGGGCCTCCCTGGATAACCTGTACCCAATTTTTTGGTCATTCAGTTTGAAGTGGCCCATTTGATAGACGGTTCTAATATCATCATTTGTGGTGGAAAACGAGTTTATATGAAATTATCAATGTTTTGGTGATTTTTTTTTTCAATTGTTTGTTTTTGTAAATTTTTTGGAACTTCTAATGAGTAGACCCACTTGTGCTGAGATGTTCATCCAATGGGCCCCATTGGGGAGGACTCATAACCTGCAAGTGGATGGTAAAAAAAAACAGAGCACCACGTGAGTGATCATTACATGCATGAGATTCATGCCGTTCACCAGGTGTGCTGCCTTTTGTGTGCCTTGGAAACCAAAAATTTGGTACGTCCAAAAGTAAAGTGACAAGGAAGGGTTGAGATGGGATGGCAACCGTTGGTTGTTTATGGGGTCCATTGTAGTTTATATATGCCATCCAAATCATTCATGCGACTCTTCTAACCAGGAATAAGGTCCTCTTAAGATATCATGCGTGCATGGCATGTTCCCTTTAGCTTTCTAAGGGCCCGTTTGGATCGTTAAGTTGCTTAAAATAAGTTACTTATGCCATAAGTAACTTATTTTAGTTTCTATTTATTAAGAAAATAAGTATGTATGGTAAACAACATACTTATCAGTTTTTCCTCACTTTTATCTCTCCAAAAAAGTTAGAAAGCTAAAAAAATTAGCTGAAGTGGTTATGTACTTTTAAGTAAAAAAGTTACTTATTACTAATCATAAACCATACTTATTTAGGAAATAAGCTCTTTTCCCAAGCTCGTTCTCTTATCCTAGAACCCTCTCAATCCATGTAGGAAACATGGCCCCAATGGCAAAACTCATAATCCCGCATTACACCCTTTTTATAGGCATAAAATTGAAATTAGAAACTTCTTGCGCAAAACCACGCAAAAGACCGACTTGCAATAGGAAACTTCTAGATTCGTCGCGTCCAGCCATACCATCGACCGATCGCCCTACCAGTCGGAGCCCCCTACAAATCGGTCGCCCGACCGATATAGGGCACATGAAATATGTCCAGCGGTCTCGCTGTGCATTCTGGGCCAAACCATCAGACCGGTCTGAACACCCAAATCGTGCATAGTTTAAAGGCTCTCCAACATAACTTTCTTTGAGGATCGGGATCCTATTTTATGGAGGGCCTAAAACACCCACCATGGCCACCATGTTTATATATAACAACCACTTTATTAGATTTTATCCTTCACTCGTGGCTCACTGGTAAATTCACATGAGTTTCAACACAGAGGTTATGGGTTGGAGTACCCATTGTGGTGTGTAGAAAAATAAAAATTCTCTACTCTGGACGTAGGGTAAATCATCATACATGTCTACTCCTCAGGCCTTCGGTGCGTTAGGGAGCGATGAGGATGTGAGGCCAACCATAGGTTTGTGTGTGGGGCTTGTTGGGAAAACTAACAACGAAAGCGGAAGCCGAACACGCAGAGTAATGCGAGATCAAACAAGAAACATTATGCAATCAAGCCACAAACAAGCATTCACCACAAGAGAATCCGAATTTACGTGCACAAAGCCCTCAACGGGTGAAAAAAAACCATGTCACAAAGCGATCCACTATGCTTAACAGAAGATTACAGAGATTTACAGTCCACAAGCAAGGAAAACAGAGAGAACCCAAGCTCTCTCTCTCACAAATCACTCTCCCCTCTTCCTAATACGATTAGGAAACCTTGGACTCCTTAGGATATCATCTAAGTCTGGATACACGTCATATATATAGCAAGAATTCCGAAAATAGAAACATCTTACACACTACCGCGTGGTGCGTAAGAAACCGCGTGCATAGTCGACCGGTCACACCTTGCACAGGAACAGTCTAGGGAGAAATCCAACATGCTGTTCACACTGCCTTGTAGCCGACCGGTCGTCTGACCAGTCGGAGCCCTCTACAGACCGGTTAGCTGACCGGTCTGGGCACACAAAAACTGTCCAGTAGCCCTCTCGTGCATCTGAGCCAAAGCGCTTAAACCGGTCGCCCGATTGGTCTGAGCACTCAATCCGTGCACCATATTTGAAGGCTCTCCAACAATATCCACCGAGGTTTCAAATGTCGAATCAACACCATTCTCGCAACGTCATGTCATCTTCAATCATAACTCTATCGCTTCTCATGCCACCATTGACTCTAACTTTGGACATTCATGCCCTTTTCCGCTCTTCTCATGTGACCCTTGGGCAGTTGTCACATATGAGCAATCGTAGATCTCACTGTCGATCTCATAGCTCCACCGTGAATTGTGCTCCCGATCAACTTGTAAAGATGGCCACACCTCCGTGCTTTCATACACATGAGTGCCACTTTCAATATTTTACAACAACGATCGCGGCCGATAAATATGCACTTTTTCGCCTCGAGTGCACCAAGAGAAATCACATTCATCTTTATCTTGGGGACATGCTTCACATCTTCTATGACTCAATCGATCCCATCGAACATCTTGATGCGCACCGTACCAATACCCACAACCTTATGAGCATAACCATCGTCCACAAACACCGATTCACCACCATACTCTCTATATGTCATGAATGAACTCTGGTCAGGACAAACGTGACATGAAGCCCCTAAATCTAGGATCTACTCACTATCATAAGATCTCTTGCCAGATATAGTTAGAACTTTACAAAGATCGCCACCGTCCTCTACGGTATTGGCTCCCTCTCCAGAAGAATTTTCATACCTCTCTTGCTTCAACCTGGGATTTTGACAATCCCCTCTCATGTGGCTCTTCTGACCACAATTCCAGCACTTCACTTAGCCTTCCCTTTTCCCTTAGCCTTAGATCCTGATTTTAAATATCCTCCATGCTCAGAACTTCTTCTCCTTATAACTAGTGCCTCTGAGGAATAACGGGAAGCCATGTCACCGCTTTTCTTTCTCATCGCCTTCGACTGGAGGGCTGAGATAACGGTCTCGACGTTTATGGTTTCCCTCCTTGTGTACACAGAGTCCCTAAATGACTCATATGAATCTGGAAGAGAATTCAACAGGATGCATGCTTGATATTCATCCTTCATCGGTTCATCGATCTCCCCCAACTTGCAAACCAGCCTATTGAACGTACTCAAGTGGTCTTCCACTTTCGTTCCCTCAGTCATCCTCAAGGTGAACAACTGCATCAACACGTACATGCGATTCTCTAGAGACTTCTTGGCAAAAGCCTTCTGTAGGTTCTCCATCGTTTCAGCCACAGTCTTATCTTTTATGACATCATAGAGAACATCAACCGTAAGGTTTAACAAGATTGAGGTTCTAGCCTTCTTGTTGAGCCTCGTCCACTCATCATCTTTCATAGCTTTGGGTCGCTTTTCAAGAGCTTCATCAAGTCCTTGCAGAACTAGGAAGGATTCAACCTTCACCTTCTATAGCTCAAAATTATTTTTCTCGGAGAACTTCTCTACATCGAACCTTATGCTTGATCCCATTTTCTCGTCTTATATCGAAATTTTACTCCACCCCAACTTTAGCTCTAATACCACTTATTGGAAAAATCGGCAGCGGAAGCGGAAGCTGAACGAGTAGAGTAATGCGAGATCAAACGAGAAATACTATGCAATCAAGCCACACATAAGCATTCACCACAAGAGAATCTGAATTTACGTGGAAAAACCCCTCAACGGGTAAAAAAACCCACAGAACAAAGAGATCCACTATGATTAACAGAAGATTACAGAGATTTATAGCCCATAAGCAAAGAAAACAGACATAACCTAAGTTCTCTCTCTCTCTCTCACAAATCACTCTCCCCTCTTCCCAATACGATTAGGAAACCTTAGACTCCTTAGGATACCATCTAAGTCCGGATACATGTCATATATATAGCAATAATCCCGAAAATAAAAACATCTTACGCACTACCGCGTAATGCTCAAGAAACCGCGTGTATAGTCGACGGTCACACCTTGCACAGAAACAGCCTAGGGAGAAAACCAACACATTGTTCATGCTGCCTCGCAACCGACTAGTCGGAGCCCCCTACAGACTGGTCAGCCGACCGATCTGGGCACACAAAAATTGTCCAGCAGCCTTCTCATGCATTTGGGCCAAAACGCTTAGACCGGTTGCTTGACCGGTCTAAGCACCCAATCCGTGCACCACATTTGAAGGTTCTCCAATAAGGCTATCATGCTGTGTATCTTTCATCAAACGCATTCAGTTGGTGAAAATTACTAGGGTGACACATTGTGATCCTAGATGTTTTAGGTGCAATTTTACATTATTTTCATTGGTATAGTATAGCTAAGTATTTTTATTTTAGGTAAGTTCACACATCCCACTCTTAGTACACACACCTACACGGTTAGCCACCCTCCAATGTTAGCCACCCCGTGCTGGGATTCGACACCTTGACCTTAGTGTTGAGATGAGGTTATCTTCACTCTATTTACCACTGTCCCAAAGGTATAGGTGTATATCGGAGTTTGCCGTATCGTTAAATCAAGTTGATAATTCACAATTCACTGTACAGTTGCATTTCCCTTGCCTTCAGATGGGGTCATTTGACTAACAACTTCATGTTAATAGAATCCAGAGCTGACTAAATAGGATTTTTCTATTTGCCATTGCCTGATTAGTCCAGCTCAGTGTATATCAGCATTGACCGTATTAAATGCAGCAGGGCTGACAATATCAGTGTTGAGCTGGACCAATCAGGTGGTTCGGCAACAGAAACCCCCAGTTGAAGCCAAGCAGGCAATCTGGGCTCATGTTCATAAGATCCACGTGTAACCCTATACACATGGGCATGTATGCAAATATTGCACGTGTGTCGGGCATTCGAGACTGCGTGTCTGTGTGTGTGAGAGAGAGCATGCAGAGAAACGAGGGACACGATTGTGTCCTAGTCGGACCTTTAAGTGTCCGACAAGGTCTGTGCAAGTGCCCACCATGATGTATCTGTTTATCCACGCCGACCACCCATTCTCTGAGATCATGTTAACGGACAGGCCCAAAATTGAGGAAGATCCAATGGTGCTATGGACCACACCAGAGAAGACTCTTGCATTTAATGCTCTGTGCATTTAAAGCAACCCAAGCTTACTACTTGGTGTGGTTGACTACAGCATAGGATCTTGCTCATTGTTAGGTTCATACCTTAACATGATCTTAGAAGAGGGATGAATGGCTTGGATAAACCGATTCATCACAGTGGGTCCCCACATATATCTGGTCGGACGCTTAAAGGTCCGGTCGGACGCAATCCGCGTCCAGAAAGGAGATCTCCATGGAAGCAAAAGAAAGTAATAACATCATTACACATTAACACAATAGAGATTTAATAACTCAACCTGACATTGAAAAACCAAACATCATAGACACCCAAACACAGTAGAGGAAATGCTAATTCCACCCAAACGCAGAAAATCCTAGAGTATCATTAACTAGCTCTAGGAACTCCTCCGTAGGATAGAAAACCAAACGCACGCATCCACACCCCTCTTTTATATGATGGGCTTGCGTGCAAGTACAATTGAGTTAATAACTTCATTTGTAGGATGGAAGATGGACAAAATTTCAAACCCATGCAAGTCATCCTCTTCTACAATGGGGTACAGAAATCCTCTAGCTCCATTTGCACTCCTCACTAGCAAAATGCCTCCACCCTTCATATACTTCCTTAGGTGGGCCACCACCTTCACCTTTTCTTCCTTAGTCATCCCCACCAGAGCTGCCAAGAAAATGCAATCAAATGCTCCCAGCTCCTCCCGCACATCCATCACATCACTTGTCTTGAACTCCATCCTCCTTGCTAGTTCATCATCCATCGTGATGATATGGCGGGCCAGGTTGTTTGCCGACTTATCGATGTCATAGTTGTTGAAGTGCGTCATTTTCATGTGGTGGGTCGCCATGATAATGGAAGTTAGCGGCATGGGACCAGACCCCACGAATGCCACCCTTTTGGGTTGCACCACACCATTTTCAGAGAGGATCTGGTACTCTAGGCTGGCCAGCTTGACGTAGTTAGTGTAGTAGGGGAAGAGGTTTAGGTGGTCCAGTGGGTGGGGTATTTTGGTAATGAAAGAGGCGAATTCGAGCTCGAGAAGTCCCTCAGCTCGCCCGCAGAGGCCTATCAGGCTCTGGCGCATGCGTTGCATGTCTGGCGGTAAGCTTCGGACATCAATGGAAGATGGGAGGGTGCATAGCTTGACAAGCTGGGTGAAGAGGCCATTGACATGCTTGGAAGGCCTCAAGGACTCTAGCTTACTGATGCTTGCATGGATTTTTGCCACGTTGGCGATCAAGACATCGGACACCATGTGGCTTTCGAAGATTGCTTGATGGAGAGAAGCCATTGATTGGGTGTTTTTGAGCGTGTTTGTGTGGTCATGTAATCACATTTGCTTAGAGTATTTATAGAGGTAAGACACTTACCTGGATTATCATTTTGTATTATTTCTTGTTTACATCTGTTTTGCCTCAGTTAGTAATCAGGCTCGATCCTCCTTCCCCAAATACCAACTTTTGGATTAAACAGGATTGTTGAGGTTAACCGGCTTAAGCAGTTACTAAAACTGTTCATAATAAAATAATGAGGCCAGTTTCTCTATAAGTGTTTGTAGCTTTTTCTACAAAGTCTACGTGACTGTGGGCCCACCGTGGTAGGGTGGGCATGGCATCGAGCATGTCCATACGGGTCAATCCAGTACTGTTAAAATTGGATGCCCTTAAACTTGGCCAATCCAGCCATCAAGTGAGCCACCACGTGAGTTTGAAAGTTTTTAGTTTTCTAACGATGTGCTGATTGAATAGGCGTGATTTTGGAGAATCCCATCAGCACCGTGAACAGGCAAGGTGAATAGCATTTTGTGTGAGGCACGTCTATAAGTAGGGAAATAGGTGAAGAGGCAAGGTGAATAGCTTTTACCCACAGGTGGATAACTTTTCTAGTGCGGGGAATCACTTGTAGAATAAGCAAACCAGCCTCTACACGTCTGCGTACACATGCCTGCATGGCACATAGGTGTGAGATCCAACCCTTCCATTAGGTTGGTACGACTTTCGACATGCTTTCTTAAAAAGAAATCTGGTTCATTCAGCATGTGGGCCCATTATTGGAAACAGGTGGATGGGTTAGAACACTTCGGCCCAGTTTTTCAGAGCTGTTTATTTGTTTTGGAAACATTGGCCCACTTGACCAGTGGATCGGTCTACTTAGAGGTGAAAATAACACGCTTACATTTTTCTTGTTATCAACGCTAAGCATTTTTTTTTATGGTATGGTTCACATAATTAGTAGATAGAGCTGATTTTTAGCACTAGGTCATTCTCGTGATGGGGCCAACCTGGTGCAAGGGTTGGATGTCAGGTGCACTTAACAGGTTGGAAGTTCTACACTGGTGGACCGTAACACGTGGCTCAACAAGTTGGGCTTGAGACCTTTTTAATTAGTAGTCCAACCGGTTCAACTGTAAGTTACCCAGCGCAATGACCCATCAATATATATATATATATATATATATATATATATATATATATATATATATATATTTTTGATGGGTCCAAAAGAACACGTAAAATGACACCTAAGCATTCACATAGGGATTCTTTTCATACCATGCGTGTTTGGATTTGGGAATGTGATGCGACGCCTGGAGATCCTATAGATATGTTGCGTTCACACGACTCTCTATCTAAGGATTCTCTCTCTCTCTCTCTCTCTCTCTCTCTGTATCTAAGTACTCTCTCTCTCTCTCTCTCTCTCTCTCTCTCTCTAAGACGCTCTCTCTCATGTTGAATTTCTCAAGGCTTTTCCTTTCTTACACCCCTTGATCGTCTTTTATTTGAAGTAAACCATTGGACTACAGTGTAAATTAAAGTGGGCCTGGTTGGGCTAATATGGGCTCAGGAGTTCTGGTCCGTGAGCTAGCGACCGCTTCACCTTCATCTGAACTTAGCCAAGTCTACTTGGTGGGCCCTTAGGCAACCTTCAGCCGCAAACCAGGATGAACTAGTCTAAAGATTAAAGTCTGCATCTGCTCCGGCCCATGGGCTTCTATGCTTGGCATCAGGAGGGTTTGGACAATATCATTTTATGTGGACCAACTTGCACCCCAAGTCCAGCTCAGCTAATTGTTGGGCCTAAAATTCAGGCTTGGGTCCAACCCATGGCTGTTGAACTTGGCACGATTCTGACCCATTGTGGGCTGGTCCAGTGCAGCCCATTTCTGTGATGCTTACATATGGCTAGAAACGAGCTGGTCCATGGTCGGTTTAGGCCCGTACTTTTGAACTATTTGGGCCACCTTAGAAGGCATTTAAAAGGTGTTCACGATCAAGAGGAAAGCAATAGAAGGTCTCTTGGAGATGGATGGTTGCTCATGTGGAACATTTCTAGGGAGATCAACAACATTGATCTGGTGGGCCATTATGTGCTGAGAGACCAAACCTAAAAAAAATCATGATCGTTAGCTAAGTCTTAGTGATTCCACTAGAGTAATTTTCCTCTGCCGAAGTTGGACACCGTTGATCATTTTGTTTCCTCAAGATATTTTGCCCGTTTGTTTTGTGACAAGTAATGCAATGGCTACAATAGACTGAATTGTTGTAAAATTAGGGCTGTTAGTAGGCCAGGCTACAGATCGGGTTTGATCCACTTCAGGCCTAGCCCAGGCCTAAATTTAAGTCCATTTAATAATTTGGCCAGCCCCTGCCTTCGTTTAAGAGACCATCAGCCTAAACCACCCTTATACCAGTTTGGGAGCTTGGATTTGGAACGAATTGGAATCGAAATCGCAAATACATTGGAATCAAGGTGATTCTGAATCCTCATTTGTGTGGGCTACAAATGCAAGGATCACAACAAGCGACTCACTGACATTTTTAAATTGTTCATTTAGATGTCCAACATTTGGATGGTTTGAACAATTCTATTGATGTCATTTTAGTATTGCAATCAATAATTGTATTGTTTTGGGGTATCATCAGCGTACCATTTATCCAGTAGATTAGTAGGCTAATGACATCTTTGTTAAATGGCAGGCTCTCCTACCTTTAAAAATGAGCAAGAAAAGGCAATTCCTTTGAATTACATTAGAATCAACAACATTTTGTTGAGATTTTAAAACACATCAAAAAGGTTGATTTGAAATACCTCAAATTCAATTTTACCTTCAAATCCAAGGTTGCCAAATGCATAAAGCTGATATTTGGATTTGAAGTACATTCATTTACCACCAAATCCAACGTGTGTAGTTTAGGATTTTAAGTGCTTTTTGTCATATATCATGGACGATGGGGCACACTTATAAACAGCCTTGATGTCACACAAAAGTGGGTGGCTTGGCTCTGGCCGTGGATTATCATCAAGGCCCGACATGGTCTTTTGTTGTGGCCTAACAGTGGCCCGGGCCGGGCTTGGACAGACCCGGGACGGCTTAAGCCAATCCAGTTGATAGCCTATGTAATATTGTGCTTGTAGCCCATTCACATGGGCCTTACAAGATAAAGGTTTTGGTGGCTTAGAGTGGCTATTCCTTTTCGATCCTCTCATCTCCAAGAATCCCAAGCGGGCCTGCCTGGATAACCTCTACCCAATTTTTTTATCATTCAGTTTGAAATGGCCCATTTGATCGACGGTTCTAATTTCATCATTTGCGGGGAATTGGTTGGTGTAACATACCTGAAAACTCCCGCTTTGGTTTTTAGAATTTTTAGTGAGTACCTTTCCATAAGAGTTTGTTTTGGAAAACGAGTTTATGTCAAATTATCAATGTTTTGGTAGTGGTTTTTTAGAAATTTGTTATTTCTATTATTTGCTTTCATAATTTTTTTGGAACTTCTCATGAGTAGACCCACTTTCACTGAGACGTTCATCCAATGGGCCCCACTGGGGGAGGACTCATGCATAACCTGCAAGTGGATGGTCAAAATAACATGAGTAATGATCCCTACCAACCCCACCATGTTGAATTCAGACTGTTCTTGTTTAGTCTGTAGAATCTCGACAATGGTTGCACAAGATGAACATTCCAGATCATCCTAAAGTCATATAGGTGTTGAATGTTGTTGGTCCCGTGTCTTTTGGCCATTTTTGTGAACTGTAGATTGGTTATTGATCGATAACGATGAGAAATTTTACATTATTCTCATTGGTGTAGTATATCCGAGTTTGCCATATGGTTTATACTTACTATGTACGGTTCAAATAACATTTCTCACCTGATGTACGGAGTGGATTTATGTGTATAATATGGTGGGCCGCACATCTAGAGAGTTTTTCTATATGCGTAGAACAGGTGCATGTAGACGATTCCGGTCTCCTTTCTGTTTCCTTGTCTTTCAGGAGGGGTCGTTCGACGTGGACTGACAATTTCATGTTAATAAAATACACACATGATTAGATGATGTAGAGAGGATCGTGAAGAATACATGGTGCAGATTGATCAAAGCAAGGAAGGAAAGAAAGATTTGTAGTCCAAAAAAACGACCACAACACCCAAGAGACCAGTCACAAATTCCCTAGTAACTGGTAGAATTATGCTTGAAAACCTCCGTTCCTTGCTAGATCGTCATGGGCCCCAGGCGACTGTGGCGACCGATCGCAAATGCACCTTCCTTACTAGATTGTTTTGAACCCTAGGCGAACAATCGCCAGGGACCAACGACCAGTTGCAGCTCAACTGTGATCGATCGCCTGCCCCCTGCAACGGATCGCCGCATCGCGCAGATTCATGCAAAAGTTTCTATTTTTCAATCTTTTTTTCCATTTTTATTAGAATTCTCTAGTTACGCAATTAGGATTTCTTATAGAAAATTTAGGCTATTTAAGCTCTTTTATTTTCATTGTTAGAGGATTATCTATTCATCTTTTACCAATAAAACTAGGGTTTTTTTCTTTATCCGTGGATTCGAATATTCCCTTGTGATTCAAGAAAGTAAGGGATTCTCGAAAGCTCTATGGATTCCATGTAGTTATCTCGGTGATAGTCCTCACCACATCTACAGCCTGCACCAGTAGGACATCCAAAACTGTATGAGAACATTGCACGTGTGCAGGATCCAAGACTTCTGTGCGTGTGTGAGAGAGAGAGCATGCACAGAAACAAGATCTCAGTGGAAGCAAAAGAAAGTAATAACATCATTACGCATTAACACAATAGAGATTTAATAACTCAACCTTACATTGAAAAACCAAACATCATAGACACCTAACCCCACCAGTGGGTGGGAGCATCGTGTGAGACTGATTGGGGGGGCGGGTGTGTTGCGCATCTAATAGGGTGTGCGCATTGCATGACTAACCAAAAAAAAAAACAGAACACAGTAGAGGAAATAATAGCTTCCACTTAAAGAAGCAAATCCTAGAGTATCATAAACTATCTCTAGGTATTCCTACGGAGCATAGAAATTCAAACTCACCCATGCACACTCCTCTTTTATGTGATGGGCTTGCGTGCAAGTACAATTGAGTTTATAACTTCATTAGTAGGATGGAAGATGGATAGAATCTCAAACCCATGCAAGTCATTCTCTGCTACAATGGGGTACAAAAACCCCCTAGCTCCATTTGCACTCCTCACTAGCAAAATACCTCCACCCTTCATATACTTCCTTAGGTGGGCCACCACCTTCACCTTCTCTTCGTTAGTCATCCCCACCAGAGCTGCCAAGAAAATGCAATCAAATGCTCCCAGCTCCTCCCGCACATCCATCACATCACTTGTCTTGAACTCCATCCTCCTTGCTAGTTCATCATCCGTCGTGATGATCCGGCGGGCCAGGTTGTTCGCTGACTCATCGATGTCATAGTTGTTGAAGTGCGTCGTTTTCATATGGTGGGTCGCCATGATAATGGAAGTTAGTGGCATGGGACCAGACCCCACGAATGCCACCCTTTTGGGTTGCACCACACCATTTTCAGAGAGGATCTGGTACTCTAGGCCGGCGAGCTTGACGTAGTTAGTGTAGTAGGGGAAGAGGTTTAGGTGGTCCAGTGGGTGGGGAATATTGGTAATGAAAGCGGCGAATTCGAGCTCGAGAAGGCCCTCAGCTCGCCCACAGAGGCCTATCAGACTCTGGCGCATGCATTGAATGTCGGGCGGTAAGTTTCGGACATCAATGGAAGATGGGAGGGTGCATAGCTTGACAAGCTGGGTGAAGAGGCCATTGACTTGCTTGGAAGGCCTCAAGGACTCTAGCTTACTGATGCTTGCATGGATTTTCACCACGTTGGCGATCAGGACATCGGTCGCCATGTGGCTTTCAAAGAGTGGTTGATGGAGAGAAGCCATTGATTGGGTGTTTTTGAGTGTGTTTGTGTGGTCATGTGGACACATTTGCTTGAGCATTTATAGTGGTAACACACTTAAATGGATGATCATTTTCTAGTATTTTTTGTTAAGTCCGTTCTGCCCCAGGCACAACTCATCCTCCGTCTCCAAATACCAACTGTTGGATTAAACAGGAATGTTGAGATTAGCCGGCTTAAGCAGTTATTAAAGCTGTTCATAATAAAATAATGAGGTCAGTTTCTCTACAAGTGCTTGTGGAGTAAGCTTATTCTACAAAGGCTACGATTGGGCCCATTGGTGGGGTGCACATGGCATCTAGCAGGTCCATAAATGCCGCCCTGAAAGTTGGATGCCCATAAACCTGGGCCAATCCAACCATTAGGTGAGCCACCATAAGATTTTTTATTTTTTTGCTCCGGCTATCTACGAAGGTGTGATGATTGGATAGGCTTGATTTTTTAAGCATCCAATCACTATAGTAAAACACACATAATCTATTAAGTGAAACACATAAAACAAGATGGTCCACACAAGTATAAGCAAACTGGCCTCTACGGATCTGCCACACATATGCCTACATGGCATAGGTGCGAGATCCTACCCATCGATCAGGTCGGTCCCAATTTCTACATGTTTTCCTAAAAATAAATTTGGTTAACTCAGCATGTGGGTCCAATACTGGAAACAGGTGGATCAGTTAGAACACTTAAGCTAAGTTTGTCTGAGCTGTACATTTGTTTTGGAAACATTGGCTCACTTGCTTTTCAGGGCTGTACACCAGTTGGACTAGATGTTACGGTCCATCTAGTGGTGGTCCATCTAGTGGCGGATGACTTCCACTTTAAATGATCCGTGACATCCAGCCCATCTAATAGGTTGGCCTAACATAAGGATCACATTGTGCAAAATCCATCCATATTCACCTATAGAGTGGACTACACTTATTTCTCCTGTTATTAATTCTAGGCATTGTTTTCTAGGATCTGGCCCACACAAATGAGTAGAAAGGGCTGAGTTTTTGCACTAGGTCAATCTCATGTGGGGCCAATTTGTTGCAGGGGTTGGATGTCACATTCACTAATAATAGGTTGAAAGTATGGCTGAAAATGGGGCAGTGGACCGATGGGGTACCCAAACCCAACCCATATAGACCCGATCTAGCCCCGACCTGTTTGTTAAATGGTACAGGTTTGGGTCTAAGAACAAACCTAGTTGCCAAATGGGTCTGGATTTGGTTTCCTTTATATTAGGCCTGAGTCGAGACGACCCGAACCCATTTAGTAAATGAACAGGTTTGGTCTACGTTGTAAGGGACTCATCGAGGTCCAAACTAATCCAAATTTGGTTTTAAACCTAGTAAGCATGCTTGCATACCAAATTCTGACCTAGACCCATCAGACCCGATCCATTTATAAATGGGTCTGGGTGGATCTCCCTCTACTAGATTCAAAGCGACTTATAAATGGGCTTGATGGGGTTGACTCCGGCCCGAACCAGACCCGCCTATTTACTAAAAGTGGTTGGATCTAAAATTTGGACCAGACCCATTTAATAAATGGGTAGGTCTGGTTTTGGCCAAACCCACCCCAAACCCAACCACTTACAGGCTACAGCCCTAGTTGGAAGTTATCAACTAGTGGACCGTACCTCGTGGTTCAACCAGTTGGGCTTTAAACCTTCTCTTTAGTGGTCCAACCAGTTGGGCTTTAAACCTTCTCTTTAATGGTCCAACCGGTTGAACTATTGAGTTACCCGACGGAGTGACCCAACTTAGTTAAATGTTGGTGTCGTGTACCTATCTTTTAAAAATACATATAGGATTGATGGGTCCAAAAGAACACATAAAATAACAATTAGATTATTTAAAGAGAGATTCTTTTCATACTATGCATGTTCAGATTTGGGAATGTGATGCGACGCGTGGAGATCCTATGGATGTGTTGTGTTCACATGAGCGAGAGCGGATTAGGTGAGACCCCGGCCTCACCCAAGATGGTGGGGCCCACCTTGATATATGTATTATTTATTTACAGCGTCCATTTATTTTTTAAATTATTTTAGCGCATTATCCCAAAAATGAAACAGATTGAAATATCAGGTGGACCATGCCATAGGAAACGGTGTTGATTGACCATTTATAACCATAAAAGTTTTGGATCAATCTGTATAAAGAAAAAAGGGAAGTAGGTACGAATACACTGGAATACTCGTCTAACCTACCATTTATTTGTGATGCCTTTGTATACTACGTGGAATTCTTCAAAAATTACCATACTCCCAGTTAGTGGTGGAACTTAGACGAAGTAAAAACCCTATTACGGAATGTTTAAATTTTACTAGAGCTTTTTACCTACCTGGCACACCTATGTATTATGTATGTAAACCTATACGAAGTATGGACCTTTTTTTTTTTTTTTTTTTCCTGCCTGCCGTACCTATGTATTATGTATATAGTTCCACCCGGGCTGCCACTGGGGTGCCATTCCCGACGTGACAGAACCCACTCCGGCCCCAGAGTGGATTAGGCGAAAGGTGTGCTCATCCCGACACGTGCCAAGCCAGCCAAGCCAAAACTCCTTTTTATAGGTTGGCTTGGCTGAATCAGCCAAAACTTATAAATTGTTGGCTTGGCTTAGCTACTTAGTAGTGGTTGGCTTGGCTTGGCCATAAATTCAGGTCGGTTCGGTTTTGTCGGTTGTATCGATTTGGGACTTAATCTAACACTTTTGTGGCCCATCAAATACTTCTAATAGTTATTCATCATTGTTTCCAATGGTATTGTTTACTTGAGATTTGGATCTTCTGGAGGTTTGGAATCATGCCCTAAAATGATGGATGAAAACAGAAGAATGGAATGGATATACAAAACATACATCAAGGTGGGTCCACACAGTTAGGATAACACCCACTGCACTGTTACCCTAATTCGCACCCTCACTGTGCTGCAGAGTCGGTGTCTATGTAAAATTCTTTTACTTGACATGAGGTAATTGGTAATGTAGTTTAAATGGACCCCACTATCATGCATTTTAAAAATCCACTCCAACTAGCAGGTAACTAACCCAATTTTAGGCCTAAATATGAAAAACCATCATCATCTTTGATACAAGCGGACCACGTAATTGGAAATAGTGTACAGGCCACATTACCTTCCAAACTCTTTTTCTACCACACCGGGTGAACTTAATGTCTATTTCTACTATAAAGTCAGAACCCGGATTGAACCCCACCGTGGGAATAACCAATCTCACCTAAAGTACATTTATAACTTCACCCCGATTGGAGTTGAACAGAGTGTGTGTGTGTGTGTGTGACACACACACACACACACACACATCGGTTTGGTTTGGTTGAAAACGGTTTATAATTTTTACAAACCGTCAACCGAACCGACACTCTCGGTTTTTTATATTAAAAACCGACCCGACCAGAAATAGATTGGAAAACCGACTGAAATCGATCAATTCGGTCGGTTTTTTGAACAGCCCTACACACGAGGGACGCGGGTTGGGTATTACCCCACCAGGGCCTAGCTAGACACGGATGGTCCTGGCTAGGTTTCTATGGGGTCCAACTTCGCGTTTTATCCACGCCGTCCATGGGCATAAGCCGCAAAAGAAGGCAGCTCTAAGGCTCGAGTAGACACACAACATGAAACGGTGGGGATGGAATGCCTATGGTTGAAACTTCATAGGGGCCATACAAGTTAAGCTGATATTTATATTTTTCCCTTCATCCAGGTTTTTCTGACCTTATGAATAGGTTGGATGAAAAATAAACATCACGGTGGGCCTAGGAAGGTTTCAATGGCGGGCATCACTGTAACCACTACTTCCTGTGATGTGGTTCACTCAAGACTTAGATTTGCCTCATTTTTGGACTAATGCCATAAAATGATCTGTCAAAATTGATGGACGGTGTGGATAAAATACATACATCGCAGTGGGCCCCACAGAGCCCCTGCCAGAACCATCCCTCTGTAGCTAGGTATTGGTGCAGAATGTAAATGTAACTTGGCCAGGCGGGCCAAGATGGGCTCTGGAATTCTGGCCCATGAGCTAGTGACCGCTTGACCTTCATCTAAACCTGGCCAGGTCTACTTGATGGGCCCATAGGCAATCTCAGCCGCAAACCTGTACGACTTTGTCAATAGATTAAGGTATGTATCTGTTCCAGCCCTTGGGCTTCTCAGCATCAGGCCGGGTTAGGACCAGATCTGTTATCTGGGCCCACTTTCACCCCAAGTCCAGCTCAGGCTTGGGTCGAACCAATGGCCAAACTTGGAAAGAATCTGACCCAGTGTGGTCTGATCTAGTGCAACCAATTGCGTGAGTGATGCATATACATAGCTGAAAATGGGCTGGCCCATGGTCGGTTTACTCCCGTACTTTTGGAGATGGAAAGCTAGAGGGTCTCTTGGAGATGGATGCTTGCTCATATGGAACATTTCTAGGGAGATCAACCGTTGATCTGGTGGGCCATTATATGCTGAGAGACCAAATCTTAAAAAAATCATGATCTTTGCTAATGAAGGGCTGGATTTTCATTAGTGATTCCATCAGAGTAATTTTCAGCTGCTAAATATAGTAACCATTGATCATTTTGCTTATTCAACCTATTTTGGCCGTTTGTATTGCGACAACCAATGCAATGGCTACGGATCTGGTTGCTGTAAAATTAGGGCTGTCAGTGGGCCAGGCTGCTTATTGGGCTTAGCCCACTTCAAGCAGGGATCATTCCTAAATTTAAGACCATTTAATAATTAGGCCAGGCTCGGCCTTTGTTTAAGAGACGACCATCAGCCCGGACCAGCCTGGTTAATTTTTTCTTTTTCTTCTTCTTCTTCTTCTTGTTTTTTTTTTTTTTTTTTTTTTTTTTTTTTTTTTTTTCCTTTTTTGGTCTTATATCATAGATTATGGGGCACACTTAATGAACAACTGATGCAGGGAGGGCGTGTTAAGGTTGAATAGTGTCTTCCTCATCGGATAACTACCTTGAATCTACAAGGACTCTAGGACTCCTCAACTAAACTTCCTCAAATCCATGAGGAAAAATTAAGAAAACAAGAATAATTTCTAAGAAATTCATAATAATTGATAACGAAATTACAATACTTTAAACAAGAAACTAATCACTGAGACAATGTAGTTGACTCATACTCCAATTCCAACTCTTAAAAAACGTTGACTTACTATAAATGGTAAACTTACTATTTATGGATGACCTCTATTCCTACTCGACTTTGTGGTTTTTTGGCAAAAAATAATAAGTTTCCAATCCGGCCCAATCACATTATTTTCCCAAGTTTTCTAAGCCTCTTTCATGTTGGGCACAACGTCTATATCTCAAAGGATCACAAGTTATACTCGATCTAAAACTTACTATTTATAGTAAAAATGAAAATAAACTTAACTTTCAACTGTCGATCTAGTCGAATCTCGCAGATCCATCATGGGCAACCCAACATAGCGGCAACTCATCTCGAATTGCGAGTTACGACTGTTTTACGACCCTGATAGCCCAAAACACTTCCGTCACTGATCGGTTTTCTTCTTATCCATCTTGGCCATGAAAGTGTCTGCGGCCCACCCTACATCAACAACCAAGGTATCTCACAAAAGTGGATGGCAAGAATCAAGACGGGCTGTAGATTATCATCAAGGGCCTGACTTGGTCCTTTTGTTTTGGCCCATTAGTGGACTAGATCAGACTTGGACAAACCTCATGCCAACCCAAGCCAAGCCATGATAGCTCTATGTAATATTGTGCATGTAACCCATTCACATGAGGCCTACAAGATCAAAGGCTTTGATGCCTTATAGATTCTATTCCTTTTCGATTCCCTTATCTCTAAGATTCCTTGGACGGGCCTTCTTGGAAGACCTTTAAAGTGATTTTTTGGTCATTTGGTTTGAAATGGGCCATTCAATCAATGGTTCTAATTTCATCATTTGTGGGGAATTGGCTGGAATAAAACATACCTGTAAAACCTCAATATAGGCGGTCTTGAACTTCACTCACAAACTTTCGCTTTGGGTTTTAGACTCTTTGGTTAGTCCCTTTCCTTCAAGGGAAAAATGAGTTCATGTAAAATCAACATAAATTTATTATTTTCATTGTTTATTTTTGTAAATTTTTTGGAAGGTTCACATGCATTGAAACATTCATCCAATGGGCTCCATTGGGGAGGACTCATAACTTGTGATTAGATGGTAAAGAAAAAACATGAGTAATGGTCCCTACCAACTCCTCCAAGTTGAATTAGGACAGCTCTAATTTAATCTATTAAATCTCCACAATGGATACACAAGATGAACATTCCAAATCAACTTAAAGTTACATAGGTGTTAATGTTATTGGTTATTGTTATGAGCCCCCACATATTGGTCCTTTTCACTTAGGGTGCCTTACTGTTCGTATTGTTTTGTTCTTGCTAGTCCCACGTAAAATAAGAGGTATGATGTAACTCCAACTATAGAAGGGCTTTGCCCTTTGAAAATTTGCATTTGTGAGAGCTGTTCTTTTAAGTTTTTTTTTTTTTTTTTTTTTTTTTTTTTTTTTTTAACGTAAATACACCCAAAGTTTCTTAGAGCACGAATTTAGTATCTATTTTAAATCTTTATTTTTCTATATATCTAATAGTTTAAAAAAAATTTGGACAAAAATACTCTGCATTAAGCCTTGTATCAATAAATGCCATTGTATCAATAATTTTTTACATTTTCTTTGAATGAAAATACTCTGCATTAAGCCTTATATCAATAAATGCCACTGTACATTCTTTCCTACACCTGGACCTTCTTTTATAACTACTCTCCAGTTAACTCTTCTTCTACCACTGCACTTTGGCAATTTTTTTATGCTTTTTGACTATTCTCCGAAATACATTGTGCTTTTCAACTATTCTCTCTGATAAAAACTACCACTACAAAAAAGAATAGGTTCTAAGCTTATTTGAGAAGAAAATGAGAGGAAAAAATATTATAAAAATTTCACTATTAGAAGATGAGAGCTTCTTCTTTATTCATAAAACTATTCGTAAGCTACATTTTGGGTTTAGTTTTAAAAGGTCAAATAATATCTAAATGAGATGATTTTAATCTCATTTAAAAGATCGTCAAATTATCTTTTTAATGAGCCTAAGAATGTGCTAATTTGACATGTAACAAGGGAGTTATAACTATTTTCATGGGATTGTGTAATGCTGAAAACAAACACGAATAATATTAGGGACTTTGGGCCCAATTATGAAAGGTTAAAGGTTGTCTAAATAAGATAATTTCAGTCTCATTTGAATTAATGTTGTAGAATTATCTTTCCAATGAGCTTGAGATCTACTTAATTTAACTTGTAACGAGGGAGTAATGGCTGATTTCATGGGATCATGCGATGCTGGGAATAAATGTGAACACCAATTGGACTTTGGGCCTAGTATTAAAAGGTTAAAAAGTGTCTAAATGAGATGATTTTAGATCCATTTTAAAGCTTCTCGAATTATCTTTACAATGAGCTTAAGATTTTCCAAATCGGACCTGTAATGAGGGAATTATGACCATTTTCATGGGATCGTGAGATACTAGAAACGGGATTGAACAATTTTTGTTTAGCTTGCGAATACCATGATGGACTTTATAGGCCCACTTTTGAAAGGTTAAATTATGTCCAAATGAGATTACTCCGGTTCCATTAAATGTTTGTTGAATTCTTTCTAAGAGCCCAAGATCACTTCGATCCAACCTATAATAAGGGAGTAATGTTTGTTTTTGTGGAATCGAGCGATGTTGAAAGTGAATGAGAAAGTGAGCATGTATCGAAAATGAATGTTTCCATTCAGAATACGAGTATACTCACATTTGGTTTGGTTTTAGCATCATGTGATCCCACACCAAAATAGTCATAACTCCCTCATTTCATGTTAGATCAGTGTGATCTTGGGCTATGTTGGAAAGATAATTAAATAAAAATGAGAATAAAATCATCTCATTTGAATACCATTTGACCTTTTAAAAGTGGGCCCAAAATTCATGATGGCATTTGCAAACCATTCTTTTTTATTTTCAGCATCATATGATCCCATTAAGACAGTCATAACTTCTACGTTATAGGTCAGATTGATGTCATCTTAAGCTTATTGGAAAGATAATTTGATGAACTTTTAAGTGGAACTAGAATCATCTTTTTTGAACAACATTTGACCTTTTAAAACTAAATCTAAAGTGCATGTCAGTTTTCGCATTTATTTTTAACATTGTGTGATCCCATGAAAACAGTCATAACTCCCTTGTTACGGGTCGAATCGAGGGATCTTGGACTCATTGGAAAGATAATTCAATGACTTTCCAAATAGGACTAAAATCATTTCATTTAGACATCATTTGGACTTTTATAACTGGGCAAAAATCCAGCTTGTGAATGGTTCATGTTTGCTCTTGGATTTGGGCCAAGTTATGAAAGGTCAAACAGTGTCCTAATTAATGAGATGATTCTTGCTCCATTTGAAAGGTTATTGAATTATCTTTCCAACAAGTCTAAAAACACCTCCAATTTGACTTGTAAGGAGGGATTTGTGATCGTTTTGCTGGAATCGAGGGATGTTGAAAATGTGAATGGTTATATTCCCTTTTGGTACGTAACCGCTTTAGCTTTCTAAATAGTCACATTTGCATTCCGTACGCCGTCGCGTTCGCTTTCATTACGTACTCGTGTTTACATTTAAAATTATTTCTAGTATAGCACGATCTTGAGCTCATTGGAAAGATAATTTAATGACCTTTCAAATGGGACTAAAATCATCTCATTTGGATACTGTTTAACCTTTCATAACTTAGTCTAAATTTAAGAGTGAATACAAAGTATTTGTGAGCTGGACTTTAGGCTTAATTTTGAAAGTTAAACGGTGTTTAAATGAGATGATTCTGGTCCCATCTGAAAGCTTGTCGAATTATCTTTTCATTAAATCTAAGATGATTACTTGGATCTGGCTAGTAACGAGGGAGTTATGATAATTTTCGTGGGATATCATGATGCTTAAAATAGGATGGAAGGGTTTGTGAACACCATCATGGACTTTGGGCCTACTTTCAAAGGTAAATGGTGTTAAATTGAGATGATTCTAATTACATTTAAAAGCTCGTAATGACGTTTGAAAATCTTTTGGTCCTAATTTCAACATCGCATGATCCCACGAAAATGATCATTATTCTCTCGCTGTAAGTCGGATCAAGGCTATCTTGGGCTTTTTGGAAAGATAATTCAACAAGCTTTAAAATGGGACTAGAATGATTATCTCATTTGAACACTGTATGACATTTTTTTTAAAAAAATTGGGCTCGCGTTTGTTATCAGCATCATACGATCTCATAAAAATAGTCATAATTCCCTTGTCATAGGTCGGATTGGGTGCTCATTGGAAAAATAATTTGACAAGCTTTTAAATTAGACTAGAATCATCTTATTTTAATAACATTTGACCTTTTAAAATTGGGCCTAAAATCTAGCTCATGAATTGTTTTTAAGGATAGAAGAAAAACTCGTCTTTTAAAAGCGAAAATTTTGTCATATTTTTTAACTTCATTTCTTCTCATTTTCTTTGCAAAGAAGCTTATAACCTTTTTTTTAAGTGATATTTTTTACGGGATAGAATAATCGGAAAGCACGAAAGATTGTTGGAGCGTAGTGGTAAAAGAAGAGTAAGCCGGAGAGTAATTATAAAAGGAAGTACAGAGGCTTCATTGATACAAGGCTCAATGCAGTGTATTTTTTTCTAAAGAAAATTAAAAAAGTTTTTAAATGTGTAGAAAAATAAAAATTAAAAAAAGATGTTACTTTCATGCTTCAACGAACCTTAGGTATATTTACATTAAAAGTATTCTTTTAATAAAGAGTATACTTCCTCTCTTGTGCATGTGATTCTTTAGGTTTACTGTTAAGAACTCTAGTCGAGTTTGTACTGAAAATTTCTACATGATTACACACGCATTCGGATTCTCGTCATTGAACATGGTAAATATTGCACACTCTTCCAAGTCATCAAACATCATAGGCTGAAGATTCAAACCCTGACCATCTCTCCATGTCGAATCCCCTCCATCGGATGTGACTTTTGGCGAGTCATCACTCACAACAATCTCCACTCTCTTCCCTGTCTTTTTCTTGAGTTTCTTCAAAACCTTTTCAGGTTCTATTCGCCCTGTCACAATTACATTGTGTTTCTTCATATCTGTTGAAATCGTCTCTATACCTATAAAAATTCAAATAAAAGATTCAGTAAGTGAGGTCTATATATTTTTAGAAAAATGTATTACACAATGCTCAACTCCAAGATATATTTAGAAGTTTAAACCATTTCTATAGTGGACCCACTTTGAGTGGTCCATGCAATGAATTAAAGTCTCCCAAATGAAAAAATAAAACCTAAACATTAAATGTATGACCCAAAATAAATGATTAAGAAAGAAAATATAGCAGCAGTTCTTAAAAGAAAATATAGCAACACTTCTTACTCAATATAAGGCCAAAATTTTGATGGCTAAGATCTTCCAATTGAGGACATTTTTACTATGTGGGGCAATCCACTGTGATGGCCATCACATCACTTGGCTCCAGTTGTAAAATGGGGTAAACTATGCATATTCTTGGATGGAAATTATACAATAACTCTCTTTATAAAATGGGTTTCCTCTAATATGCACCGAGAGTTGTACATTAATAAGAGCATACCTTTTAGTTTGGAGAGAGCTTTTGTAACACTTCTTTCACATGCTTTACAATGCATGGAGACTCTTAATTCCAAAACATTAACCTTTTCAAGAGAAATCATAAATTAAAATGAATAAGAAAAAAAAATACAAAAGGAAATTGACATCTATATTTTACACCATCTTTTGTTAATTTTTGCACATTTCTATACACTTTTGTTACCATTATAGTACCAAAGTAGAAGAAAATATGTATGTTTACACACGGATGTGTATGTGTCTGTAGGAAAATGGTACTATGAGGTCAAGTTGTGTGGGCCCCACCGTGATGTGTATCGGACATCCACACTGCATTTGGTGGGTCCCCTCTAGGTTATGGGATATGGCAAAAATCAGATGTATCCATAACTCAAATGGGCCACACCATCTAAAACAATGTGAAATCATGCCTAAAATCTCTAAAAGCACTTGTTGGAGTCCACTTGAGTTTTGGATGCCGCTGAAACTAGGTGTGACCGCTCATCCAAATGGGACACACATAATAAATGGACTGGTTGTCTGAAACACATCTTATTGGGCCCTATAAATGACCATGAAGGTTTCAATGGGTAGATATCCACTCTCAGTTGTTGTCTATGGTGTGGCCCACTTAAGTCATGGATTGGCCTATTAATTTTATGCCCGCATCCCACCATGGAAGGATCCATTTGACTAATGAGGTAGATGCTTGGCATAGATCATGGTTGGACCCACAGAGCTCGACCCCAAGGTTGACCTCATAATACCTTTTCCTATTACATACACATACATCTACATGCATCGTGCATAAGAAAGAAATGTCTTACTATCTTAGGACGATTTTTCTCTCTTGCCATGAAAACTATAAGAGGTTGAGGAAACAATCTTCAAGTTACTTTACGATCACATTCAGCTTCTTCACATCCGTCCAAACCATCCCCGTACCTATAAAATTTCAAATAAAAAATCTATAAATGAAATTTATAAGCACTTTTTGAAAGACATATTACATGATGGTTAGCCTCGAAATATGTTCAACAGTCCAAACCATATATATAATCATGTTTGGTGCTCAACGTCTATTAATTTGCTGGTCAGGTAATCTAGCCCAGCCCATGTGTAAGGAATGTGTGCAGATCCATATCCAACATACCTTGAGATCCTTTTGTGAAAAGTTGGAGTTACTAGGGAACATCGATGGTCAGAAATTTTCACTTTTGGCAAAAGTGGACCCCATGTGATTGATAGTTCGTCCATCCATCGATGCCAATGCTTGATTTTATGCTATCATCATACACATCTGTTGAGACAATATGATACTTTAGGCACATTTGATATCGACTCTAAGGGGGTGTTTGGATCGTAAGTTATTTAAGATAAGCTACTTATGCCTCAAGTAACTTATCTTGGTTTCTACTTATTAAACTGAAGTGATTAAGTAACTTTACTTATAAAAAATAAATTTACTTATAATTGATCTTAAACCAAACTTACTTATCTCAAATAAGTTATTTATCTACTGTTGTAAGTAGAAAAGATAATTTATTTGGTAGCATCCAAACAGGCCCTAAACGAAAAAAAATCCAGACCAACCAAGCTTCATGTTAAAAGTGGGCCTAGTAAACTCATCAAAGGCTTGAATGTGACTGAGCATGAGCCTTGGCCTGGCTTTGGTCTTGAACTTTGTTCTTTGGGCCCAAGGGTGCACCAAAATATGTGCTCTTGTTTGGCATTGAAACAAAGTCAATAGTCTTTATTTATTTATAATTATAATAACCCTTTCCTTTTCATTTTTCCAAGGAGAAAAACCTCATACCTTTGCAAGCACTAAAATTGGATTGTTGGCATATGAGCATATTCAAATAACCCTTTCCTTAATGTTTGATTATTTTCTGGTACATAGTTTAGATAGTTGGAAGATGACCAAGGGTTAAAGGGTTTTTTTTTTTTTTTTTTTTCTCATTGAGGGGGTTAGTACACCCACCCTCACTATTAGTCACAGTAGCCACCCCTACTTGGGAATCGATACCAAGACCTTAGTGTTGAAACGAGGTTATCTTCACCCAATCTACCACTTGGGCTATGGATCTGGGTGCTAGGGAGATTCAAAGGTTAAAGTCCCAACTTGTATTGGGATATATTCAAGCAAACCTCTTCCAATGAAGAATTTTCACTAATTAGAGGTTAGGATTGTTCAAATAATCTGACTTTCCTTCCCTTATAAAGCCTAAAAATTTAGTCAGTTTAATTTCAAGTAACGTATGCCACGTGCAAAACTCGGGAGTGTCGATTTGTGAAATGTCATACTCTGCCAGAGTATATATCAAATAACTACTCCTTTTCAAATCCTTTTATTTTATTAGGATTTTTACAAGGGATTGTTTTAGATATTATGGTTTTACCAAAAAGAGCTTAAACTTACCAGAAGATGCTTTCTGAAGGTTAAAATGACTAAAATATCCTCATCTATTTTTTCTTCTAGAGTTCAGGATTATGAGGTTCATGTGTCATTTGCATAACATCCAACCCTTTCAGAGCCATACCTCATTATGATGGTCGGATAAATAAAAAGTTAAGGTGATCCAATCATTGGTGGGCTGCTAAATCATTCAGGGAAAAGGGTAAATTAAGTGATTTGGTCATTTCACCTCGCAAAAAGCACTTTTTTGGTGCTTACCACATGCAAGGCATTGAGGGGAGCGGATTGGGTGAGACCCCGGATCCACCGAGGTGGGTGGGACCCCCTGACTGTGGGGCTCACATTCATTTATGTGTCTTAAATCCACACTGTCCAACCATTTTGAAAGCTCATTTTAGGGTATAATGCCAAAAACGAAGCTAACTCAAATCTTAGGTGGACTACATCGCAGAAACAGTCGTGATTGAATCTCTACCACTGAAAACGTCATGAATTTTCAATGGATTCCATGGAATGTTTATTTTCCATCAACCTGTTGATAAGGTCACAAACAACTAGATGAATAAACAACATAAATATCATCATGATCCAAATCTTTTGTGGCCCACAGGAAGTTTTTAATAGTCAATCACCACTGTTTCCTGTACTATGGCCCATCTGGAATCTGGAACTGCTTCATTTTTTGAATCATGCTCTAAAATTATCTTTCAATGCGGATGTATGGTGTGGATGTACTCACATACATCAAAGTGGCCCCACAGTCAGGGTCCCACCCACCTCGGTGGATCCAGGTCTGACCTAATCCGCTCCCGGTATTGAGTTACTTGGGGTGCTTTATCCCATTGAGTAAGCTCTGTCGGGCCCACCATGAATGTATGTCGTTTATCCACATTGTCCATCTGCTTTTTCATTTTAGAGATTGAGCCAAAAATAAATAAAGTACATATAAAGTTTAAGTGGACCACAACATAAGAAATAGTAAGAATTATGATTTGTATGTTGCAACCTTCCTAAGGCCCGCAGTGATGCTTAGCTGTCATCCAGCTTGTTCATAAGTTAATACAAACGGACGAAGGGAAAATACAAATATTAGGTAGTGGTTCAATTCACACTGTTTCTTGTGATGTGGTCCACTTGAGCTTTGGATATACTTCATTTTTTAGGTCAAGCACTAAATTATCCGGTAAAATGGATGGACGGAGCAGATAAAATATAGAAATCATGGTGGCCCCACAGAGTTTCCTCAGTAGGCGGCTTCCCTTTTTGAAAAAAAAAATCAAAATTCATATAAATGTCCATTCATTTTTTTTTTTTTTGTTATGGTTGCAACTCAGTAATGATTGGATCACCTTGATTTTTTCCTTTGGAAGGGTTAGATGTTATACAAACAAGAGGTGGACCCCAGAATCCTAAACTCTTAAGGAGAGGAGGACATTTTGGTCATTTTAATTTCTGAATAATTCCGGGGTAAAAAACCATATTTTCTTCTTCTGACCCACCCGGCAACGGCTATGGACGGCGTGATGAATCGATGGTCAGTTCCTCCAACCCCAACGGACGGTGAACAGCGATATTCAAACTGGCGTGAATACGACGGGCAGTAGTGGGTTCCGCTGATTTCAACGATGACAGCCAACCCAAGGTATGTCGCGGCGTTTGTTCACCGAATTTGATTGATGTGATTGCAAGAACAGATTGCTGGCTATATGCTCGACGAATTGTCAAGGTGGATGAGACTATGACGACATGCAAAATTCTTGGTGAGGATGCAATTCCAGCGTCGGTGGTCGTAGCAGCAGTTACCGCAAGCCCTGCGCAGCGAGCAGGGATGGAACGCTGCTCGAGGTCGAGAATGTGCTGCAGGCGCTCGATGAAATGACTAGCAGAGGAGGCAGTGTGCTCGTTGAAATGCCATGGATGCTTGGTCGTTGCCGTGGCGTTCGTGATATGTGCTGGCTTTGTCTACGAACAGGTATGTGTCTTTTCGAGCCATTGGCTACCATGCGTTCGGAACCGGCTCTCCTCATTCCTCGTTGGGTTTCTCAACGGGTTGTAGGGAGAGAATGGGATGGTGTTGACTTGGTCAAACGAGGCCTCCAACGATCATTTCCCACGTGATGTCCGAGTGACATCCATTCGGTGGACGCGGGATCCCTGACTGTGGGGCCCACCTTGATGTATTTGTCTTATATCCACGCCGTCCATCCGTTTCTCCAGCTCATTTTAGGGCACGAGCCGAAAAATGCAGCAGATCCAAATCTTAGGTGGACCACTCCACAGGAAACAGTGGATCGCCGTGTCCTGCATGCTGGATCCTCTACTATTCTATGTTCTTCCCGAAAGCATGCCAATCTCTATGTTGTGCGGAGCTAAGCATCTTCTATTCGCTGGGATAAAGCTTTTCCTCCGCAGGGGATCAAGCTGATATTTATGTGGTCCCTTCATCCAGGTCTTTGTGCCCTTATCAGCGGGTTGGATGGAAAATAAACATTATGGTGCCCATGGTGAGCGTTCAATCACTACTGTTTCTTGTGGTGTGGTCCACCTGAGATTTGGATATGCTGAGTTTTGGGGCTCATAACCTAAAATTATCTGTAGCATTGGAAGGACGGAATGGATATAAGAAACATACATCAAGGTGTTGTATTTTAAAAAAAAAAAATTTAATATTTATTTCAAATTTTCCTTTGAAAATGGTTTCCCTCCACAAGTTTGTTTTTTGAGTTTGTGCATTTTCTTTGTCCCACATCGGAAAGAACCAAGAAAAAAGCAAGTATAAAAGTAGAGGCTTTGCACATGGGCTAGGCCCTCAAGGGGCAGGTGAATTTTGTGGTTTGTGGGGGCTATGCAAATTGAACCATACTATGCCAAAAACCACACGCGCGCGCGCCCGCTGGCCGGCCGGCCGGGCCGAGCCGCGCCGTCGCCGGGCCGGGCTCGGGTCCGGGTCCGGGTCTACTGTGAGTATACTTGCGCACCTTCCTTTTGCTCCAACGGACACTGAAAGTGTACTTGCACGAACGGTTTTTTGTTTTAAACGTCCAGAGAAGCGTCTGTTCGGATGGTCGCATCAGTTGGGTTTAAACCCAACGGACCTAACCCAATTCAAAACGGTGCATTAAGCACCTAATCAAGTCTATATATAGATCTGATTAATCCGTTTTAAACAGATTCGAAAATCATCTTCTCTCTCAACTTTACTAAAGCTCTGGACTCTGGTTTGATTTTCTGACTCACTGAGTCACTGCATCTCGAGTTTGCGGTATACTTGCTGGTTCGAGCCCTGTACGGCGAGTGCACAGCCGGGACTAGGGTGATAGTCGTTGTATCCTGGAGGCCAACTGTCCGTGACTCCTGTTGCATTTGGAAAGCGGTCCAAGGAGGGCAGATTTGGTTTCAAGCCCAGTGACTCGTCACGCCTCGACTCAGTGTTCTTCAAATCAATAAGTTCTTTACATTCCTTTTAATTTTATTTTTTAATATCTGTCAGTTGTTTTCAACCTCTTATTACAACAATCTTGAAACCAAATTCAAGTTGAAAACAACAGACAGATTTTATTTCTGTGATCTTCTGTTGTCTGTTCCAATTTCAACTCGGAACAGATTACAGTTCCTCTTGTGCTGTCTGTTCCAAACTTAATTCGGAACAGAATTTTACTCTTTTCTCTTCAAACCAAAGTGAAGCACACATGGCTACTATCACAGTTAATCCTACTACTGAACTGTCCAAGATTGAACCCTTCTCTGGACAGAATTATAAACGATGGAAACAGAAAATCTCTTTTGCTTTACAAACCTTAAAAGTCTTTTACATCTTGTCTGATACATTTATAGTTGACCCAGCCAACCAAACTGAAGTTCAAGATGCCAATAATTGCAAACATTACATTCTGAATACCTTGTCAAATGAACTGTATGATGTTTATGTTTTGTATGATTCTGCGAAAGAGATATGGAATGCACTTCAGAAGAAGTATGTTCTTGAAGATGCTGGATCTAAAAAACATGCAATATCGAACTTCCTTCACTTCAATATGACAGATGATAAACCTGTCACAAATCAAATTCATGATTATCAAAATCTGACTCATGAATTAACAATTGAAGGAATAAAGTTAGACGAGGTATTTCTTTCTGGAGCGTTAATTGAGAAATTACCTCCTTCTTGGAAAGATTACAAAAATAAAATGAAACACAAAAAGAATGGCGTCTCTTTAGAAAATACAATTGTACACATACATATAGAGGAGGCAAATAGGATCAGAGATCAAATTGGTGATGCCAATGAGTCTGTTTCAAAGGCTAACCTAATTGAATCAGGTCAGGAAAAGAAGGACAAAAGTAAAATACAATGTCACAATTGTAAAAAGTTTGGACACTATGCTAATGAGTGTCGGCTGAAAAAGAAGCCAAACAAACAGTTCAAAAAGAAAGGCAATTGTCATTTTTGTGGAAAACCAGGACATTATGCAAACGTATGTAGGCTGAAGAAAAAGAACAATAAGCCACAAGTTAATCTTGCTGAAACAGAAGCTGATACGGTTGTTGCGGTTCTGACCGAAGTCTTCCTTGTACACAACCTGGAATGGATACTGGATACCGGGGCAACTCGGCATGTTTGTAAGGACCGTAGCATGTTTACCTCTTATCAAGAAATAAGGGATGATGAACAAGTCTTCATGGGAAATGCTCGGACCTCTCCGGTTGCTGGAAAAGGAAAAATAGTTCTGAAGCTTACGTCGGGAAAGACGTTAATGTTGAACAATGTCCTACATGTACCTGATATTCGACGAAACTTGATCTCTGGTTCGCTCCTCAACAAGGCTGGTGTTAAACTTGTATTTGATTCAGACAAGCTTGTAATGACTAGGAATGGTACCTTCATTGGGAAGGGTTATTGTAATGATGGTCTTTATATTGTAAACGTTGATAATAATAAGATGTCATCCAGTTCTGCTTATATTGTTGAGTCTACTTCTTTGTGGCATAGTAGATTAGGTCATGTTAATGTAGCATCTATAAAAAGAATGAATAGGTTAGGTTTATTACCTAATATATCAGAAGAAAATATAGAAAAATGTGAGGTTTGTGTAGAATCAAAATTCCATAAGAAACCTTTCAAATCTATAGTTAGAAATTCTGAATTACTAGAGTTAATTCATAATGATCTAGGTGATTTCAAAAATCACATGTCTAGAGGTGGTAAAAGATATTATATAACTTTTGTAGATGATTGTTCTAGGTATACCATAATTTACCTTCTTAGAAATAAAGATGATGCATTTGAAGCCTTTATCAAATACAAGACTGAAGTTGAAAACCAACTAAGTAGAAAAATTAAAAGGCTTAGATCAGACAGAGGTGGAGAATATATGTCAACACAGTTTAAGGAGTTTTGTGAAAAATATGGCATAGTTCATGAAACCATTGCACCTTATACACCAGAACAAAATGGAATAGCAGAACGTAAGAATAGAACTCTAAAAGATATGATGAACGCAATGTTAAATAGTTCAGATTTGCCTCTCAAAATGTGGGGGGAAGCTATCCTAACAGCCTGTTATGTCCAAAATAGAATTCCTCACAAGGTGTCTGGAAAGACACCATATGAACAATGGAAAGGTCATACTCCTAGTTACAAATATCTAAAAGTGTGGGGGTTTCTTGCTAAGGTAGGATTTCCTGAAAACAAGAAAACCAAGATAGGTCCAAAAACATCAGACTGTATCTTTATAGGTTATGTACAATATAGTGCTGCATATAGATTCCTGGTTCTAAATTCAAAGAATAATGTTTTAGATCCAAACACTATTATAGAAGCCAGGGACGCAGAGTTTTTTGAACATGTATTTCCTTTTAAATCATGTTTGGAAGGAATGAAAGATGATAATACTTTGGATATGAACTTAACTAGTAGAACTATAGAAACTACTAATGAAATAGTGGAAGAACCTAATGCTTCTAATGAAATAAATCAAGAACCAAGAAGAAGTAAAAGGGCTAGAAAAGAAACTAATATGGGAGATGGGTTTTTTACATTCCTATTAGAAGATGACCCTATAACATACTTAGAAGCTATAAATTTTTTAGACGCTACCTTTTGGAAGGAAGCTATAAAAGATGAATTACATTCAATAATATCTAATAACACATGGGAACTAGTAGATCTTCCTCCTGGAAGCAAACCTATAGGCTGTAAATGGGTTTTTAAAAAGAAACTTAGACCTGATGGAACTATAGATAAGTTCAAAGCCAGGTTAGTAGCAAAGGGTTTTAGACAGAAGGAATGATATGATTATTTTGACACATATTCACCTGTAACCAGAATTACATCAATTAGAGTATTAATAGCTATTGCATCTATTTATAAGTTAGTGGTTCACCAAATGGATGTTAAGACAGCATTTCTAAACGGTGAGTTAGAAGAAGAAATCTATATGGAACAACCTGAGGGATATAAAATCATAGGACAAGAAAACAAAGTATGTAAACTTGTTAAGTCCTTGTATGGTTTAAAACAAGCCCCTAAACAGTGGAATGAAAAGTTTGATAATGTCTTAAAATCAAATGGTTATATTGTAAATAATGTAGATAGATGTGTTTACAGTAAATTTTCTGATAATGAAGGTGTCATTATATGTCTATATGTAGATGATATGCTAATCTTTGGAACTAATGTAAAATTTGTGAATAATACTAAACAACTCCTGTCTTCTAATTTTGATATGAAAGATTTAGGAGAAGCAAGTATGATCCTAGGTATTCAGGTAATCAGGAAAGATGATAATATTACATTATCTCAGTCACATTATGTTGAAAAGATATTAAAGAAGTTTGAACACTTCGATTGCTTACCTGCCAGTACACCATATGATCATTCTGTGCAACTCAAGAAGAATACAGGAAGTAGTATATCTCAACATGCTTATTCTCAAGTAATTGGTAGTTTAATGTATCTGATGAACTGTACAAGACCAGATATTGCTTTTGCTGTAAATAGACTGAGTAGATATACACATAACCCTAGTTATGATCACTGGAATGCTTTAAATAGAATATTAAGATATTTAAAAGGTACTGCTACATATGGTATATGTTATACAGGTTATCCACCAGTATTAGAAGGATATACTGATGCCAATTGGATAACTGACTCTGATGAAACTAAATCCACAAGTGGATATGTATTCACAATTGGTGGAGGAGCAGTATCTTGGAAATCTACAAAACAAACGTGCATTGCTAGATCGACAATGGAGTCGGAATTCATTGCATTAGAAAAAGCAGGTTCAGAAGCTGAGTGGCTAAGAAATCTCTTGGCAGATATACCTATTTGGCCAAAGCCTGTATCGACTGTATCTATTCATTGTGATTGCTAGGCAGCTATAGCCAGGGCTAATAGTAAGATCTACAATGGTAAAAGTAGACATATCAGACTTCGACATAATATTGTTAGACACCTGCTGACTGATGGTGTTATTACTATTGATTTCGTACGATCGGAAAAGAATCTGGCAGATCCTCTGACCAAAGGACTATCCAAAGGGTTAGTCATAGAAACATCGAAGGGAATGGGGTTAAGCCTAACATTATGAGCTACCAGTGTCGGCAACCCAACCTATACAAGTGGAGATCCCATGCGATAGGTTCAATGGGTAAACAACAAGAAACTACGAGACTGGGAAGCACTGCAATGAGTTACCCCTTCCTAAGATGTACGCAGTGCAAACAGCAATGTTTGGGAGGATGAGTCTGAACTCTTAATGAATCCATAACCAAGATTGGTGGTGTATCCTTTTGCTGTGTACACTTGATGGAATTCACCTATATGAGTGTGGAAGTTGAGGCCGCTTCCTATGAGATATTAGGCTATTCTCTAGAGCGCTTATGAAAATCCAGGTAAAGGTGCATGGCCGAAACGCACCAAACCGCAAAACCAGCAGTATCGGAATAGTTGTGTGAGTGGCATGTATGGCCGTTTACGTTAAAGGGTTAGGTTAAAGACCGATAGTCACCTAATTCCTGTAAACCTGTCTTACTTACTCTAAATGTTGATTAAAGTCTGATAGACATCAACACTATTACACAACTGTTCTACTCTAAACTCGAAATGTTTTGAAATTTGAAACATGTGGGGGATTGTTGTATTTTAAAAAAAGAATTTTAAAATATTTATTTCAAATTTTCCTTTGAAAATGGTTTCCCTCCACAAGTTTGTTTTTGGAGTTTGTGCATTTTCTTTGTCCCACATCGGAAAGAACCAAAGAAAAAAGCAAGTATAAAAGTAGAGGCTTTGCACATGGGCTAGGCCCTCAGGGGGCAGGTGAATTTTGTGGTTTGTGGGGGGCTATGCACATTGAACCATACTATGCCAAAAACCACACACGCGCGCTCGCGCGCCCACCCGCCGGCCGGCCGAGCCGAGCCGCGCCGCGCCGTCGCCGGTGCCGGGCCGGGCCGGGCCGGGCTCGGGTTCGGGTCTGGGTCCGGGTTCGGGTCCGGGTCCGGGTCTACTGTGAGTATACTTGCGCACCTTCCTTTTGCTCCAACGGACACTGAAAGTGTACTTGCACGAACGGTCTTTTGTTTTAAACGTCCAGAGAAGCGTCTGTTCGGATGGTCACATCAGTTGGGTTTAAACCCAACGGACCTAACCCAATTCAAAATGGTGCATTAAGCACCTAATCAAGTCTATATATAGATCTGATTAATCCGTTTTAAACAGATTCGAAAATCATCTTCTCTCTCAACTTTACTAAAGCTCTGGACTCTGGTTTGATTTTCTGTTTTTTCTGACTCACTGAGTCACTGCATCTCGAGTGTGCGGTATACTTGCTGGTTCGAGCCCTGTACGGCGAGTGCACAGCCGGGACTAGGGTGATAGTCGTTGTATCCTAGAGGCCAACTGTCCGTGACTCCTGTTGCATTTGGAAAGCGGTCCAAGGAGGGCAGATTTGGTTTCAAGCCCAGTGACTCGTCACGCCTCGACTCAGTGTTCTTCAAATCAATAAGTTCTTTACATTCCTTTTAATTTTATTTTTTAATATCTGTCAGTTGTTTTCAACCTCTTATTACAACACAAGGTGGGCTCCACACTCATGGATCCACTGAAACTGCGCCCACTGAAAATATTTGTGCTTTCCCTTAATCATGGTGGGACTGATCTGGTTGGCTTGGTTGGCTAAGGATGGCGGTGTGACTAAGGCAGGTTTCAGTGGTAGGCTTTCCTAACACAACTATTTCCTGTGTTGTAGCCTACTCAAGTTTTTTATTTGATTGATTTTAGAACTCGCATCTTAACATGAGCTGGCACAACTGATGGACAGTGGATGTCACATAGACATCATTGTGGGCTAATGTAACCTTCTGTTCAAGGCTCCTTCCACGTTCTGCGTGAAATTTGCCGTCTTGTGGAACATGACAAAACGAAATGGCATTGAGTTCGTTTTGCCTCAATCGCGACTACCACATGCTAAGATGTGCCGAGGATTGGAACCTGTCATGTTTGTGATTCTATCCTATAAAACGGAAAGGAAATTACACTTACCAGAAGAATCTCACTATCATTATTTAGATGTGAATTTAGAACATTACAAAGAATTTTCAATGGCTCATATTCGGCACCAAAAATTGAAGATTAAGGTCAGGATCATTCCGGAGGCGTGATTTTGGGATGATCACTGATTCATGGTGGTTCATAAAACATGGACTATTCAAATCAACGTACCATCTTAGAAGTTTTTAATGGTCGATTACTACTGTTTCCTGTATTATGGTCCATTTGAGATTTGAATCTGCTTCATTTTTTGGATCATGCCCTAAAATGAGTTTTCAATACGGATGATGGGGTGGATGTAAGGCAAATACACCACAGTGGGCCCCACAGTCAGGGGTTCCACCCACCTTGATGGATCCCGGGATCCACCGACATTGCGCCCAGAAAAAAAATGGGCCTCAATAATTTTGTTGCCTTCCATGAAAATGGGATGGGAGTTTGGTGTAGCGGCGGTCAACAATCCTCTATTATATAGGCGATGAAAAGATGTCAATGTGGCGTGTTTGGACGATGATTTTAGAAACATATTTTCACCAGAAAATTCTTCAGTTCTGATTTCACCAAAAAGTGCCTGGACCATTTTGTTAGTACAATAGATAGGCTTGGCAATGGACGAGCCTGGGGCTGGTCCAAGCCTAGATTTTGAACTGGTCAGGTCAGGCCCACTAGGCTGGGTGTATTCAAAATTTTCGTTTTGTATGTTCCAGTACCGGGCCATTGCTAGCCATTAAAATAGAATGCTTTTGGCTAAGTGAAATGACTAAAATGCTCACATTATTTTCTTAAAGATGGGGCATTTGTAGGGCAACGTAGGGTGTGCATGACACCCAGGCTATGCAACAGGTGAATCCTGCCATTTTGACCAATACAAACCAAAAATTAATCCAGCCAATGCAATCATCAGGTGTTCCACACCATAAAAGCGTTGCACACCATCCAAAACCTTCCAAACTTACGTGTAGTTCCATGATTATTAGATTGGCCTGATAATTGGGGGAGCTGATTAGCTGCAGCCTCGGCCTGACCCAATACAGTGCGTCCCTTTCTTTGGGGCCCACGCCCACCTTGATGTATGTATTCTATATCCCCCACTGTTCATCTGTCTTGCCCTATCATTTTAGGGCATTTGTCCAAAAATAAAGTAGATCCAAATCCCAGATGGCCTATACCATAGAAAACTGTGGTGATTGACCATTAACAACTGATAATGGGCCACAAAAGAGTCCTTACTCATGGCTTCGTAGGTAGACTCACAAGAGTTGGGTTCGAGTATCCATTGTGATAATAATAATAATAATAATAATGGGGGCAGATATATATATATATATATATATATATATATATATATATATATATATATATATATATAGAGAGAGAGAGAGAGAGAGAGAGAGAGAGAGAGAGAGAGGGAGGGAGGAATGCTCATTTGTTCACAAGTGGGAGTTCCCATGAGAACTTGTGAGTACTTTTTGAGGACTCATCACAAGTGATGTGAGCCCAAAATCTGGACTAATTTTCAACTTGGTCTAGAACTTTGGTTGGTCATGGCAAAATGAAACAATTTCCTCCCTTGATTTGCCTCCCTCTCTTTGCTATAGCCCACCAGAGTTTGAGATCAGGTTGAAAGTTCGGCCCTAGGGTTTTTTGGGGTGCTGCATCAAGTGGACGACTCAAATTTTGGGCTCATATCATGTACAATGAGTCCTTAAAAAGTGCTTACGAGTTCTCATGAGAACTGGTGCACAAGTGAGCATTCCTCTACGCGCGCACACACAATGAGGGTGCACACACAATGAGGTCGGCCTCATGGGAGCTTCCCATGAGTTCGACCTGTGTGGGCCCCACTCTGATGTATCAGACATCCACACTGTGAATTTGGTGGGTCCCTTTTAGGTTATGGGATATCCCAGAAATCAGCCATACGAAGAATTCAAGTGGGCCATGCCATTTGAAAGAGTGTAAAATCATGTTTAAAACAACTAAAAGCACTTGTTGGGGCCTACTTGAATTTTGGATGTGCCCACAATGAATGCGCTGGATTTCTGAACCACATCTCAGTGAGCCCTATAAACGATCATGATGGTTTCAATGGGCAGATAACCACTCTAAACTATTGCCTGTATTGTGGCCGACATAAGTCATGGATTGACCTGATTTTTATGCTCGTGCCCCACCATGGAATGGTTCATCCGACTGATGGGGTGGATGTCTGATACACATTGCGGTGAGGCCCACAAAACTCAACCTCATCAGACCATTTCCATATATATATATATATATATATATATATATATATATATATATATATATATATTACCTTCATCTAGGTTTATGTGACTTTATCAATTGGTTGGATTGCAAATAAACATTACAATGAGCCTTAGGAAGTTCCTAATGGTCGGACGTTCAATCACCACTGTTTCCTATACCATGTATACCTGCGATTTGGATCTGCTTCTATTTTGGGACCATTCCTAAGATGATCTAGCAAAATAGGGTGGACGGTGTGGATGTAGAATACATACATCAAGGTGGACTCTATAGTAAGGGCCGCACTATCTTGGATGAGGCCACCTAATCTGCTCCCTGGTAATTGGTTCATATCGACATCATGGTGGGATGCACTTATTGGATGGATTGGATTTTATAAAGATACCACACTGGCTGACCATCTCCACCCTACCCGGCTTCACCCTCATCTAATCTGCTCCCTCATTATTGGTTCATTTCGACGTCATGGTGGGATGCACCTATTAAATAGATTGGATTTGATGATGATACCACATCGGCCAATAAGTCCATCAAACTAAAAGTTTTTGGGTCACCAGTCCCATCTCTAACCGTAGCACATGACCTAATCCTGTATCTGACAGCGGCGCCACTTAATCAAATCCCACCCTATTAAGTTACCATGGATGTCTAGGGTCACCATGCAATCCGTATCATCAATATGTTTAGATCATCAAGCAATGACTCGAAAGTACTTTTCAACGGTAGGTGTGCAATCCCCACGAGCCTTAAATCTGTCTTATTTGGCCTCTCCAGGTTATCAGATGAACAAACAGGAAACGGATTGGCTAGTCAACCTGCCACTAGCCGATTGGCTAGTGGCCGGTAATCTGTGGGCCCCACCATAATGTATGCGTTTCATCCATTCCGTCCATCTATTTTTCCAGATCATTTAATGATATGAGACAAAAAATGAAGTTGATCCAAATCTAAAGTGGACCACACAATATTGATTGAACGTCCACCATTAAAAACTTCTTAGGGCCACAAAAATTTTGTATCAATATGATATTAGTTTTTTTTTCCCCCTTAATCGAGTTCTGTATGAGCTAATCAACAGTTTGGATTTCAAATAAACATTACAGTAGGCCCTAGGAGGTTTTTAATGGTGTACATCCAATCATTACTTTTTTCCTGTAGTGTGGTACACATGAGACTTAGATTTGCCTCAGTTTTGGTTTGAAGCCCTAAAATTATCTTTAAAAATGGATGGACGGAGTGGATGAAACACATACATAACGGAGGGGTCCTCATAGGACCGACCACTAGCCAAACCGCTAAGGAACAAATATGTACAAGTACAATGAATCCGGATGTGTTCACCTAACATCATCAATGAAAAGCACGGTTGGTTGCAACAGTTTTTGTTGGTCCACACGCATCTTAAGGGAGAGCGGATCAGGTGAGACCCCGGGCTCACCCAAGATGGTGCGGCCCATACCATGGTGTTAACGTGGGCCCACCTTGACGTATGTATTATTTATCCATGCCGTCCATCCGATTTTCCATATCATTTTATGGCATTATACAAAAAATGAAACATATCCAAGTATTAGGTGGACCATATCATAATAAACAGTGGTGATTGACCATTAATGGGGCCACAAAAGTTTTGGATCAAGATGATATTCGTTTATTCCCTTCATCCATGCTTATGTGACATTATCAACAGATTGGATGGTAAATAAACACTACATAAACATTAAGATGAGCTCTAAGAAGTTTTTAATAGTAGCACGGTCAATCACCACTGTTTCTTATGGTATGGTCCACCTGATAATTGGATTTTCTTCATTTTTTGTATAATACCCTAAAATGATATGGAACAATAGATGGACAGCATGGATACATAAGAAATACGTCAAGGTGGGCCCCACAGCAACTCCTCGGAAGGGGCCGCACCGTCTTGGGTGAGGGCGGGGTCTCACCTAATCCTCTCTCATCTTAAGGAAGCGGATTGCATAGTGAGTAACTCCGCACGCTTAGCGTGCGGAGTAAACTCTGTGGGGCCCACCGTGATTTATTTATTTTATCCGCTCCGTCCATCCATTTTGACAGATAATTTTAGTTATGATGCCAAAAAATGAAGCATATCAGAATTTAAAGTGGACCACTCCACAGAAAAAGTGTGGACTGAATGTCTACCATTGAAAAATTCTCGGAGGACACAGAAGTTTTGGATCAAGCTGATATTTGCGTTTTCCATGTCCATGTGATCTTATGAACAGGTTGGATGACAAATAAACATCACTGTGGGTCCTATGAAGGTTTCAACGGTGGACATTATTATTCCCACTGCTTCCTGTGGCATGGTCCACTTGAGATTTGGATATGCTTAAATTTTGGGATCGAACCCTAAAATGAGCTGTAAAAACATATAGGACAGAATAGATAAAGCACACACATTCTAGGTGGGCCCAACTGAGTTTACTCTGCACGATAAGACCGTGTTACGCATCTTAACGAACTCGGAGGCCGATTGCATCGTGCGCGAATTAGGTGTTACCCCGGGAACAGCCTAGTGGGTGTTACCCTAACCGTGTGGGGCCCATCTTTATGTATATTTTATATATCTACGCCATCTATCTGTTTTTTCATATCATTTTAGGATGTGATCCAAAACCCTAAGAAGATCCAAATCTCAGGTGAACCATACCACTAGAAACAGTGATGAATAGCCATTAAAAACGTTTTGTGAGCCACAAAAGTTTTGGATCAATCCGATCTTTATATTTTTCCCTTCATCAATACCTTATTGACATTATCAAGATCTTGGATTGCAAATAAACATTACCGAAACCTTACGATGGGATCTTTGGAATTTTTAATGGTGAGTCACTCAATCGCAATGTTTCTAGTGGTATTGCTAATTTGAGATTTAGAACTTCATAATTTTTGGAATCTCATCCTAAAATGGACTGTAGAAACGGATTGACGGAGTGGATACACAAAATGTCATCCACGTGGGCCATACGGTAGGGGTAACACCCACTAAGCTGTTACCGGGGTAACACCTAATTCGCGCCCGTGTGCATCCTATCTCCGTGTGGCCATCGTGATGTATGGGTTTTATCCACACTGTCTATCCATTTTTACGTATTATTTTAGGATATAGGCAAAAAAAAAAAAAAAAAAAAAAAAGAGAGAAGAAAAGAAAAGAAAAAAAAGGCTTATCCAAGACACAGGTGGACTACACGTGGAAATTAAGCTCTTGCCATTGAAAACTTCGTTGCGGCCACAAAAGTTTTGAATTGAGCTGATATTTGACTTGATATTTGCATTTTCCCTTCCTTATATAACTTTATGAATGGGTTGGATGGCAAATAAACTTCATAGTGGACCATAAGAAAGTTTCAACAGTGATCATTATTACCACCACTGCTTCCTGTGGTGTGGTCTACCTGCATCTTGGATCAGCCTAATTTTTGGGCATATATCCTGAAATGATATGTAAAAATGTACGGACGGTGTGGATAAAACCTATACATCACAGCGGCCAGTCGGAGCTCTGCTCACTCCCAGTTGGAGACTGGGGTTAGTAGGGGTGCACATGGAGCGATGGGACTGGTAAACTGGACCGGAACCACTTAGTTCGGTTCAGTTCAGTTTAGTTATGAAGCACATCGGTTTCGGTTCTGAAAATCAAAGAACCAGTTAATTCGGTTTGGTTCTCGATTTGAGGTTTTGTAGAACTGAACCGGACCATGAACCGAATCGTGGAATCCAACCTTGGGTGTTCAACGCTCACTATTGGATCTATCTGATTTTTTTTTTTTTTTTAATGTAGCCCACCTAAACAGTCTAACAATGATGATGAATGTGTAGATCTAACAAACACATTGCATTGCATCGAAGAATCTAATGCAATCGCTGGAGTATCAAGAGCCCAGAACCATGGAACAGAACCGGTTTTTACGGTCCAATTCTTCTGGTCTGGTTTCGGTTCAGTTCTAGGGTGCTAAAGGTTTGGTTCCCATTTCGGATTTTCGAGAACTGTTGGAAACAGTTCGGTTCTGATTTTACCCTAGAATCGGACCAAACCGAACTGTGTGCACCCTTAGAGGGTAGGACGCAATTGTTCGTTAACCTCTATTAAAAATCTCCGTAGTTTGTTCAGAGTTATTCTTTACAGAAAGAAAAAGGACTTTATTTTGATTTTCAATTAAACAATCATCACAAATTCAAATGTCTGTAATTTTTGGATTGCAATTCTTCTTTCCCAAGACTTTCATCATTTCTCACTCATGTAACTAAGTCTCTTATATCACAAGTCTGTTAAAGTGCTTTTAATTATGTATAATCTGAGTGGTCCATATGATGGGCCACACAGTGAAGATTACACAGAAATAGACTGGTCTATCCATTAGGTAAGCCACATAAAACATTGATTTTAGGCCATTGGTAATCTTTATTTAATCCGTTTATTCTTTATGTACAGGAATGGCTTAATTGGACGCGGTTTGGCTGGGGACCCCAACACCAGCCAGCTAGCTGGTGTCAAAGTTCCGTGGGCCACACAGGATGTATGTGTTTTATCCACCTAGCATGGCCCATCCATTTTCAGTTCCTTTTACGGCATGAGCCTAAAATGAGCCAGATCCAAAGATTAGGTGGTCCACACCCGCTGGAAACAATTACATTGAAAACTTGTTTGGCCCACAACAATGTTTATTTTCCATCCAATCTGTACATAAAGTTACATATTCCTACATTACTGTACGAGGAGAAATCACAAACATCAGCTTGATTCCGAAGTGGATTGGCTGGTGAACCCTACACCAGCGACTTTGCTGGTGTAGGTACATGGCGGAGCCTAGGAGAGAGCATCAGCCCCGCACCGTGATTGTAAGAACATTCCAAAGAAGATTAAGTTTCTGTTGGGCCCACAATGATGTATTTAAGATATCCACACTGCTCCATCCATTTGAGGAGATCATTTTAAGTCATGATCCAAAGAACGAGTTATATGAAAAGCTCAAGTGGACGAAACACCATAATAGGCAGTGATGACAATAATTCTCGCCATTAAAACATTCCCAGTGCCCACCACGATATTTATTGTCCATCCAAATTGTTCATAAGGTCACATGGACCTAGATAAAGGGTAAAAAAAATATCAGATTGATCCAAAACTTCTGTGACCTCCAAGAAGGTTTCAATGGTAGACGTTCAATCTCCACTGCATTCTACAGTGTAGTCCACTTGTGCTTTGGATCCATATCATTTTTTATATAAAATTCTTCAAATGATCTCGCTAAATGAACGGATGGTTTAGATATAACACATACCTCTTTGTGGGGCCCACATAACTTGTTGACGTCAATACACCAGCCATGTCGCTGGTGTAGGGTACACCACGCAATCCGCTTCCACTTGATCCAAAACTTCTGTAGCCCCACAAAGTTTTCAACAGTAGCATTCAATCCCCACTGTTTCCAGTGGTGTGGTCCACTTGAGTTTTCTATCTATCTCATCTTCATACTAATGCCCTAAAATGATCTGACAAAATGGATGGACGGTATGGATAAAACACATACATCATGGTGGGCCCATAGAGATACTAGCTAGCTCACTGGCACGTTGGGATCACCAACCAAACCGCGTCCGCTTAATTAGATGAGAGGAGCACAGGTGGGTCCACCTTATATACCGCTGAGATGTTCCCCACATTTTCTTGTGACACGTGCTGTCCATGAAGCTTCATGTGGGAGGGTGTGTGTGGGGCCCAGCAAAAGTCACAACTGTAAGTTGGTAAGTAATAAAATAGAGTAAAAAATGTAGTTGGAAATTGGTTGGTATACTTAATGTACCGTGTACCAGCATGTACTATTCATTTGGAGCCACAACTTTTAAAAGCTGGGGTGGACGTATCATGTGATATCTGCCGTGCGGTGACCATCATTCGTGGAATTAATGACATTGGACAACCCATCCTTTAAGGGGAGTTATTTGATACTCTGGCTGAGTACGACACTTGATACGAGGCAAGTGAGAAATGATTCACGTTGCATGTATGCTTGAAATTAACCTGACTAAATCATATTTTGTTTGAACAATCCTAGCCTTTGATTCGTGGACACTTGTTGACATTTTTTTGTTTTGTTTTTGTTTTTTTTCATTTTTAACCGTCCAATAAATATCTAGCATACGTTCTGATAATTACATGACCAGATGATATTCATATCTTGTTCATGATACATCTATAGTGGCCACAATTTCTACGTGGAATTTGAATTACATGCATGCAATTCCTCAGTAAGAAAAGTAAATTCTTTCTGCATGCGTATCATCCATCATGATTTGCCAGAGTATCAACGTATTTCTCATATTTTAACCCTGGTGTGGTATAATTGTTGCCCACCTTTTTGATAGATGCACCGTTTTTAACAGCTTTTGGTTGTACAAGTAGAATAGGTTTATGCTATGGTACACTAAAAGGGGTGAAAAGGATGTATCTGTTAAATAAGGTGAGGACGATTATCAAAGTTTTTTTTTTTTTTTTTTTTTTCTTTTACATTATTTTGCGTAGCTGGGGCAGCTGTACGCTGGGCTTCAATATCAATGACCTTTTATTTCTTTTATTATTTTGCATAGATGGGCAACGGCTATGATTCCTAGTGAGTTAGCATTTGCTTCTAGTCCGTTCCCAATTCATGGCTATGCGGTAGACTGTGAATTTCAACATTAAGGTCATGGGTTCAAGTGCACGCCCCATTGTGGTATGTGTGTGTGCTGTGTTTTTTTTTTTAAAAAAAAAAAAAAAAAAAAAAAAGCATATGCTTCTGATCAGTGTTACAAGAGATGGACTGATTTAAAAAAAGGTAGGCTGATTTAAAAAAGGAAATTTTACAAAAAGAAACTACTTAATTAATGGAGAATTTATATTCTGTATCTTTTTCCAAAAAGGCATTCAACAAGTTAACCTTATTAATCTATTAATTTATGTAAATAATATTAGAGTTCCTTATGTTGGATTTCTTAACGTCGTCGTCGGCTCTAGTTGGTTGTGTGTAAAGGGGGCGTAGATTTCTTAATTGCAGCTCTGGTCGTGCCTTAAGGGGCCACGGGCTCAGGTGTGCCCCACCTTGATGTTTAATTACATAATATTTACCTTTACCATCAGCTGCTGCATCACCCCTATATTGATCAGGCCAGGGCCCAAAACTCAGAATCATTTGTAATCCAGGTAGACTGCATGATTGGAAACAGTGTACAGGACAACGCTCACCTACCGAATTATTTCCCTTGGTGCCGTCCATCCATGTGAATCACATATGGGCCTGTGTTTTGGACCCTAGCCCTAAATTTTGGCGTGGCATCTAAATGGATAAAGTGAATTCCATATAATCATCATGGTGGACCCTATAAATATCAAGGTAGACATCTCTCTCTCAATTGTTTCCTTTGGTGTGGCTTACCTAAATCACATTTCACCCGGATTTTTAGACCAGGGTTCAACGTAGGATTATGTATCTAATTGTCAGAGTTGATCTGGATCTCACATACACATTGTGGTGAGCCTTCTAAAAAATTAAAGTGGGTGAAATTCTCTTCTTAATATGATTAGTAGAAAGATATGATTCTGATGTTGAGCGGGCCGTGGACATCTACATGACCAGGATGGACCAAAGGAAGCCCGATTGGGGCCGGAAGTGATCTGGGCGATTAGGGCCGTAAATCAGTTGTATCTCACCATTCGGGATGAGTTTTTGGACGTATAATATATGATTTTAGGGTAGTTTGAGCTAGTTAAGCCAACCAACCCTGCTATGTTGGGTTATCCATGCCAGATTTGTGAGATTCGACCAGATTGTCGATCATTAGCCTAGTTTTAGTTTGATTTTACTATAAATAGTAAGTTTTGTTTTGATCATATCTTTTAATCTGTTTAAATTTAGAAGTTGTGTCCAAAATGAAAAAGGCTTAGGAAAGTGTATAGAATCACGTGATTGGATCCATTTGAAAACTTTTTATTTTTGGTAAAAAGCCATAAAGTTTAGTAGGAATGAGAGACGTCTATATATAAAGTTTACTATTTATAGTAAGTTGGGCTTTTTAGGTGATTTTGTTTGAGTTGGAGTCTAATACTTCATTCTAAGGTTTGATTTTCTATTTAAACCATTGTAGACACAAATTTATTTATTCAATCAATTATTTTATATTTTTTTGGAATTATTTTCTTTTATCTTATCATGGACTCGAGAATGCCTTGTAGATTCAAGGCATTTATTTGGTGAGGGAGACAGTGATCGACCTTACCACGCCCTCCCTACATCAGCTTCCAAGGAACATTTTGGAGGTATGATGCCCTTAAATTTTGATGAGGTTGACCTTGAGGTGTATCTGAAATTAATCCACTCCAACCATTGGAATCCCATGTTAGGTCTAGGTAAAAAAAAAAAAAAAAAAAAAAGTGATTTAGGTGGATCACACCAAAGGATGTAGTTGGGAGAGAGACATCCACCCTTGATTTTTATAGGGCCCACCATGATGATTATAGTAAATTCATTCTAACCATTAGATGTCATGCCAAATTTTAGGCTTAGGCCTCAAAAGTAGGCCCATCTGTGATTTAGGTGGGCCACACCAAGGAAAACAGTTTGGAGGATAAGTGTTGATCACCTATACGTACTATTTCCAATCGTGTGGTCCATTTGAGTAACATATGGAGCTAAGTTTTGGGACCCGGACCTAACAAGGGGTGCACACATGATGGTCAAGGTAGAGTTCACGTAAACAACATAGTGGGGCCCACCTGAACCACCGACCTCTTTCCTCATAAGGCGAACCTGAGTCATGCCATCAAGAACTCAAGAATATACTCTAATGATAATTACTTAGATTAACAAATAGCTGATTAAAAACCTTCTTGAAAAAGGCACCAGAATGTTAATCATATATTAAATAGGTAGGCTTTTTTTTTTTTTTTTTTTAAAATTTCCTTTCAAAAATAATATGGGGTGCATTTGATTTCATCAAGTACAATGGAGGAAAAGGTCAAAGACCAACGCCTAAATGATAAGGATCAAAAGAAATTGGGTAAAAAATTTCAATCCAAGGGTCTAACGCATATTATAACTTCGAAGAACCCTACATGTTGGCCAACGCTAAATGCTATTGACTCCACGAATGGTTTTAAAAATAGATCATTTTGAAGCTCATTTTTGAATTTTAATAAAAAAAATTAACTATTTCTATTAATTTAAAGACTTGGGGAATCTAGAAATTATTTGGGCCCTTATTTAAGTCATGGAAAAATTTTTGAATGAGTTTAGCAATTATTCTTATTTTTTGTAGCTTAGAATCTTAGAAAAAGTTTCCCATTTAAGAAATTGATGAATTTAAGATTTGAGGGTTACATAACTCATTTAAATTGACTTATAAATAATTGTTCTCTCTCTCTCTCTCTCTCTCTCTCTCTCTCTCTCCTTTTTTTTAGAGATTTCATTCTTCTTATAGATTCAAAGGCTATTTAAAGAAGAAGGCGGTGATTTGCACTCATCACGTCATTTGGTATCAAATGAGGCCTTTTTTTTTTTTTGGCTCATTGCTTCCATAAAATAGCAAATTAGGCAGCAACAATTCTACTAGGCGGTGTTTTGGAGAATCAAGTATTATTTGATGCAAAGTTCAAGGCCTTTTAAGGAGAATTTCTACCTTCAATGTAACAGATGACAGCAAGAATCATATCATTCTATTGGCTAGGGCAATGGATTGCAAATATAATCGTCGAACAGCTCAAACCCGTTGAAGTAGCTAGCTTGAGGTTTGATGAAGCAATCATGCCAAAATGTAAGACACAACTCTATGGAAGCAAGGTTAATTCAAAGAGCCAAAAGGGTTTTTGGCCAATCAGATATTGAAGAAGGAAGATATGAAAATTTTGAGGACAAAGAGGAAAAAGTGAACTTTCGCAAATGGCATATTTAATGAAGATGAAGAAGAAAAGAGGACTATACATATGAAAGAGTGCCTCTTGACGAAACTGTTATTGAATTGCTTGATGGATACACATATGGATAAATTGATGGATTGATGGATAATCTAGAAAAAGTTCTGATGGAGTGAAACCCTCAGTTGATTTATAGACCAATAGAAATAATCAATGGATTGACAAATATAGAAGATTTCGATGGCTTAGGAGATGGGTACTTTCATAATTATTATCCTGATAAATTTAATAATATTTTCATTCTTCTAACTTTTTCATAATAATCAAAGCACACAAATCAAAGGTAGGTAGTAACAACAAAACTACTGTGGCTAGTCTACGTTAATTGAGTGAGACCAATTACAATTCCATACAGAAGTAGTGGAAGTCAACGCCCCATGCACTAAGGATTGCAAAGAAACAAAAATTAGGTTTCGTTTTCTAAAGTACCATCACAAGCATAAAATTTCAATATGATGTCTCTATCTTCACCATCAGATGCACTATAAAAGTGGGTCATTTCGACCAATCATTTTAAACTCGGGAACTAGTTTAATTTATTAACTGGAGGGATTTGATGATCATAACTACATGTTGGCCAATGCCAAACCTTGTTCGCCGTTGAACGGTTTTTCAAAAATAGATAATTTTTAGAGTTAATGTTGCATTTTTGTCATAATTTACTATTTTTAGTAAGTTATAATTTTTACTAATTTTAGGGTATTTTAGATTTCTGAAATGTCCTAATATGGGTTAAAATTCTTATTTAAGTCATGTAAATGAATTTGAGTAAGTTTATAAGTTCTTTACTATTTTTAGCAAACTTGTGAAAAGTTTACCATTTTGAAAGAAAGTGATGAGCTTAGTGTCTAGGGCTTAAATAAATCATCTATTGCTTTGTCGATAAACTTTATTATGGCTTCTCATCAATAATATTTTCTCATTTTTTAAGATATCTCTCTCTCCTCATGAGCTCAAGGACTGATTTTAAAAGAAGACAATGATTTACTCTTCTATCTATGCCTGTATTACGCTAAGGTATCATGAAATTTCCCAATATTTTGCATCGAATTCGATTAATTAATCATGAAATATCAAGAAATTTCATCATATTTGGTGTAATCAAACACGATCTTATAAATAAAAAAATCATCTATAAATGTATTTTTTAAAAAGTCCCTCAAACAGTAGCCTTAATTTCTACGTGACCGGCTGTATTATTTTTCAAGAGAATTTTAAGCAATTTCAAAAAAAAATTCCCCTCATTGAGTGATTCAATGAGTGGTTCCCATGCAAGGGGTCCTATACAATGGGAAATCCGTCTATAGAACACGTGAGAGATCTTGTCCGTTCATCAGGTAAGTTACATCGTGAGCATGACATGGATAAAAGATAATGCTGGTAATCTAATCAGGCAGGTCAAACACGTATCATTAAAAATGGCCATTTAGAAAACATGTCCAGCTTTAAAAGTTAAGCAAGCATGTATGGCCCACTTTCTACGTAAATTTTCAGTGCATGGCATGCTTAAATGAATGACACGGATCTCCCACACATCTTCTATGCTCTATATATATATGGATCACTAACAAAAATAACACATGTATACACCCGTTAGACATTCTTCCGAAAGTCTTGCCTCTTTGCTTTGCCCAAGCGAAATTAATGATATATAAGAAGAAAACTAATGGAAAAGATTTTTTGACAGGCTAAATCCATCATTATTAGGACCTAATAGATGGATGGTCACTATGGATACTTCATCTTGCCATGTGCGCTGCGGATCGTTGGTTTACTTCTAGTTTTTTTATAATTTATTTTTTCTGGCTTCAACTGTAAAAGTTTGTTAATCCTGCAAAATCAGGATTATGATGGGACCTATGTCATCCACATCAGAGTTGTAAAACCCTTGCAGCTAGCCCACCTTATGTTTGCTTCAAGTAGGAATATAATAGAATTGGAGACACACATAACACTTTGCAACTCCCATGCCTCATATTGCAAGGAATGACGATGGGCTGTTGCAACGCCCATACCTCATATTGTCAGGAATGACATGGGTTCGAGCAAAAACGAATTTTAGTTCTGCACATACATATAGACTCGTTTGGTACTAAGTAAGGAAGAATTGCTCAGATGTAGTGACTTAGTGAGTGAGGCTTATTTTGATCGTATTGTAAATGCTCCAACTAACCTTAATGATGAGAGAGGTGAAATTTCAGCGTCTGAATCTTAATTAGTTGAATATCCCACTTTATGTATTATTTCTATGAATCTGGATCGTCAGCTCATCTTTAACGGACGCGGTTTAGCTACTGAACTTGACGTCACCATGTCTGAGGGTCCCACCATGATGTATGTGTTGTATCCACACCGTCCATCCATTTGGAGAGGTCATTTTAGGAATTGAGCCAAGGAATGAGGCAGATCCAAAGTTCAAGTGGACCCCACCATGGAAAAAAGTGGGGATTAAACGCCTACCATTAAAAACTTCTTTGGGCCACAAAAGTCTTCAATCAAGCTCATATTTGTGTTTTCCCTTATTCCATGTCTGTTTTAACTTATAAATAGGTTGTATCTCAAATAAACATCATGGTGGGCCTTAGGGAGGTTTCAACAGCAGGCGTCACTGTCCCCACTGTTTTCTGTGGTGGGGTCCACTTGAACTTTGGATCTGCCTCATTCTTTGGCTCATGCCCTAAAATGATCTATCCAAATGGATGGACGGTGTGGATACAACACATACATCATGGTGGGGCCCACAGAACGTGGTGATGTCACTTCAGTAGCAAGTATGGCTAGTGTCAAGTTCAGTAGCTAATCCGTGTCCATCTTTAACAGTGGATTTTTGTTTGTCGAGCACTGATTGGTCCAGCTCAGCACTGGCCTCGTCAGCTCTTCTGCATCTAGTGCAGTCAGTTCTAATGTGTTGAGCGAGACTAATCAAGTGCTAGGCAAACAAGATTTTCCTATTAAAGCCGAGCAGATAATTCAAATTCTATTTCTATATGTTCCCTGGCTATATGAGCTTCTTTAAACGAATGCAGATTGCGTCTCTCCCCCTCCTGTCTCCGTATCAGAACAGGCCGGGGCTCCAGGGGTCACTGTAATTAATGTATGGCACCGTCCATTTTAGTGTTTGAGCCAAAAATGAGGGAGATATGAGGCTTAAGTGGACTATATAGTGAGGTTTAAACTTCTATGTTGAAAACAATTCGTACGAGCTTCAAAAGTTTTGCATCGAGCTATGAACAGGTTGGATGGCACTTAACCATCATAGTAGGCCCTAGGAAAGTTTCAATGGTGTGGTCCTCTTGAGCCTTGGATCTGCCTCATTTTTTTAGCTCATACACTAAAACAATATGAAAAAGTCGATGAACGGTGTGGATAAAACACATACGTCATGGTGGCCCCTCAAGCAGGGGCAGGATGCAATCCGCTTCCTCTTAAAATGGGGTTTATTGCTATTGAATCGATGGTTTTTATAGTTATGTTTTTATACCAATAACTACATAAACACACATGGCATTACCTACGAAGATGATTTTTTTTTCCCCCTTAAATTTGAAGATATAAAAGACGAGTTGATCTTGTGGTGCACACACATTGTTTTCTGAACAAATGAAATGCACGCAATTGATCAGGACCGTTCATCCCATTGGCCCCATCGATTGCTGCTAAAACGAAAAACTGGACTATCCTAACTATTATAAAGGAAGAGCTCTCTCTTCTGTTGAAAAGTTTGTTTTGAAAACAATTTTAAAAGAAAAAATATGCGTTTCGTTTTTGTCCCATATCGAATGGGAGAAAGAATTTTTACCTCTTTATAAGTAGGGTGTTGTGCACCTTACTTATTTATGGTGGAAGAGAGGGAGAATGGTGGCTTGCGTGCACTGGAACACCACGCACGCGCGTGCGCACGGGCTCGGTCTCGGTCTCAGTCTCGGACTCGGTTTCGGTCTCGAGCTCGGGTACGGGCTCGGACTAGGTGCGAGGGCGTGGGCACGTGAGGCAGTATAGCTGTAGAGGCGCTAGTGGCGCACTTGGCACTTCGCACATGCGCATCGTGTCGCAGATGGGCCACGACCTCTAGGACCGGAGCGAGACTGGTGCGACAGAGGCTAGGTAATAGGTCAGGTGGCTGGGTTCAGAACAGATGAGGTACTGTGGGTGGGAGGTCTGATAGAGAGACCTCTCTGCTTTTTATAGAGAGCTGCAGGGCTAATTAGAGGGACCTGTGTAACTGCTCATGCAGTAACGGTCCATACCATGCAATAACAGCTGCATGTGGCTAGCCCAACAGTCATAAACGGCTAGCCATTGAGTCTAAACAGCCAGCATGCAGGTGCATAACTCCCACATGCATAACAGTCAGAAACTGCAATAAACGGCTAGTTTCTCACAACAGCTAGAAAACGGCAAGTGCCATTATGGCTCTAGATCAAAACTGCCAGCCACGCTTGCCTATATAAACCAGACAGGTCTTGTTCATTCCAACACAACAACAACAACAGCAATCACAACCTCAAATACTGAACCAGCACCCATCTTAGTCTTAGCCTCTCGGTTTGGTTGAAATAAACTAAGCCACTTAGACCAGTGTAGTGGTCTGCTGCTGTCAGAAGAAGACTGACATTCTTTTCTATCTTTCTTTTTCTTTATCTGCCAGAGTGTGTTACTGAGTTCCATGGTGGTTCCTTCGTTTTTGCCGAACGCAAAACCACATAAGGCTCGTCGTATCCTGGAAGCAATCCACCTCCAACCTATCAGCAGACTCAAAATAATTTGAGTAGGGGCGAATTACGCTTTAAGGACAGCGTATTTTTTCACGTGCTTCAGCCTGTCCTTATTTCTCGGTTTTTCTAATTAATTTATTTTTTAAAATCAGAAATTTATCAACAATCTTAAAGCGTAATTTTTTTGATATGGAAACCGAAGGGGTATCATCAATCAAACTTATGAACCAGGATCTGATTCGTGGACCGGTTCAATGGAACCAATTTCATCAGATAGCAGGATAAGATAAAGTTCCTGCTTACGGCGTTGAAGATATTCTATATCTTAGACCCGAATTTGAAGCCGCTTCCTCCAGCTACTGATACAGACACGACTGAGCAGATCAATGCAAGTATCAAGAGAGGAGAAGATAATCTGTTGTGTCGAGGACACATTCTGAACATGCTATCTGATCGTCTGTATGATCAATACACCAGAACTGAATCTGCCAAAGAAATTTGGACCGTTCTCAAGTTTAAATTCAAGATCGAAGAAGAAGGTATAAACAAATATCTAATAGCTAGCTATTTCGACTACACCATGGTAGATAACAAATCGCTGTTAGCCCAAATCGAAGAACTACAGCTAATTGTTGATAAAATTAGTGCCCTAAAAATTGATATCCCTGAAGCTTTTCAAGTCGGGGCTATTAGCGCAAAATTGCCCCCGAGTTGGACAGAATATAGGAAGAAACTGCTACATAAAACCGATGATTATTCACTGGAACAAATCCAGAAACATATCCGAAAAGAGGAAGAATCTCGAAACCGTGAAAAGAAAAATGGAAATGGGAATTCCTCATCCAAGGTACAAGCAATAAAAAGTACCCAAAACAAAAATTCCGAGAAGAACGGTTCCCTGAAACCCAATAAAGGGAAATTCAAGAAATCACAGAAGAAGAACGGAAAGTTCAAAGGCCCTTGCCATGTCTGTGGAAAAACTGAGCATTACGCTCAAGTATGCCCTCTTCGAAAATCGAAGAATGAGGCAAGTGCAGTTGAAGAAGACATAGTTGTCATGATCACTGAGGTAAACATGATCTAAGGCAAAGTACCCGGTTGGTGGTATGATACAGCAGCTACAGTCCATGTAAGCTATGACAGATCAGCCTTTAAAACTTATGAGGACGTGACCGATGGTCAAGAGGTCCAAATGGGTAATGAAATCCGATCGAAGGTCGTAGGTAAAGGAACCGTGGAACTAGTCTTTATCCCTGGAAAGAAAGTGATCCTAACTAATGTACTGCATGTCCCTGACATGAGACGAAACTTAGTTTTTGGGGATCTTCTGGAAAAACCTGGAATACGGATAGTGTTTAAGTTGGGAAAACTGATTCTATCTAAGAACGAAAATTTCGTTGGTAAGGGATATGCTTGTAATGGGATGATAAAATTTTTCTTAAATGAAAGTAGCCCTTCTGCGTATATAATTGAATCTGTAGCATTGTGGCATGGTAGATTAGCACACATAGGTTATAGTATCTTAAAATTCATGTCTAAGAATGGCTTAATCTCATACATAGATTGTCAAAATGACAAATGTGAAGTATGCATAAGGTCCAAATTTACAAAGAAACATTTTCCTAGTGTTGAGAGATCATCTCAAATATTGGACCTAATACACACTGATATCTGTGAGTTAAATGACATTCTTACACGTGGAGGAAGAAGATACTTTATAACCTTCATCGATGATTGCTCCAGATATGTACATGTATATCTTCTAAAGAACAAAGATGAAGCACTCAGCATGTTCAAGATATATAAAGCAGAAGTAGAAAATCAACTAAACAAGAAAATAAAAGTTCTTCGTAGCGACAGAGGAGGAGAGTATTTTTCAAATGAATTCTCCAACTTCTATGAAGAACATGGCATAATACATCAATGCACTGTGCCGTACACACCGCAACAGACGGTATAGCTGAACGGAAGAATAGAACCTTAGTAGAAATGGTCAACTCAATGCTAATACAAGCAAAGTTACCACTAGGACTTTGGGGAGAAGCACTTCTCGCAGTGTGCCACATCCTAAATAGGGTTCTTTCTAAGAAGTTTAACATTTCACCATATGAGGTATGGAAAGGTAGAAAACCTAATCTAGGATATCTTAAAGTGTGGGGGTGTCTCGCATATTGTAGAATGCCTGATCTCAAAAGAACTAAATTAGGATCCAGAGCTATTAAGTGCGCCTTTATAGGGTATGCACAAAATAACAAAGCATATAAACTCCTTGACTTAGAGTCTAATACAATCATAAAGTGTAGAGACGTTGAGTTCTTTGAAAACTCACTATCCTTAGAGTCAAAAGATAATGAAATCCAAACTTCAACAGAGAAACTTATGGTAGAAGCTCAATGTGAAGTTGAAGCTCCAATAGAACCACGTAGGAGTCAAAGGGTAAGAATAGAAAAAAGTCTTGATCCTGAACAGATAAACTCTCAACGTATCTCTTTTCATCTCGTAGAAGGAGATAGAGAGAATGTTATTAGAAAGATACCTATAGTTATGACTATAGAAGATGATCCAACAACCTATAGAGAAGCTGTAACTTCTAGAGATTCAGCTTTTTGGAAAGAAGCTATCGATGATGAGATGGACTCGATTATGTCAAACCAAACCTGGGAACTGGTGGATCTACCTCTAGCTTCTAAACCCATAAGGTGTAAATGGGTATTTAAAAAGAAATATCACACTGATGGAACTATTCAAACCTTTAAAGCTAGACTAGTAGCTAAAGGGTTTAGACAAAAAGAATGAATAGATTATTTTGACACATACTCACCTGTGGCAAGAATAACATATATTAGAATTATGTTTGCTTTAGCATCCATACATCAGCTGTATATACATCATATGAATGTAAAGACTGCTTTCCTGAATGGAGACCTCGACGAGGAGGTATACATGGAACAACATGAAGGGTTCGTTCTGCCAGGAAATGAGAAGAAAGTCTGTAAATTAATTAAATCATTGTATGGACTAAAACAAGCACCTAAACAGTGGCATGAGAAGTTTGATTCTAAAATAATTTCTCATGGTTTAATGTATAATGTAGCAGACAAATGCATATATTCCAAAACAAGTAGTAACTATATAATTGTTATTTGTTTATACGTTGATGACCTATTAATAATAAGTAATAAGATGGAAGGTGTAACTGAAACAAAGAAGTTTTTGTTTTCCGTATTTAAAATGAAGGATCTTGGACAAGTTAATACCATTTTAGGTATTAAAGTAAAAACTCATAGTGGGGGTTATGCGCTATGCCAATCTCATTATATTGAGAAAATAATAAACAAGTTTAAACACCTGAATATTAAAGAAGCGAAAACACCATTCGATCTAAGTATCAAGTTAAATGAAAATATTGGAAGAACAGTTGCACAATTAGAGTATGCGAGTGTTATAGGAAGTCTAATGTATGCAATACAATGCACTAAACCAGACATCGCATATACTGTGAGTAAACTAAGTAGGTTTACTAGTAATCCCAGTGTAGAACACTGAAAGGCAATAGGAAGAGTACTTGGTTATTTAAAAGCAACCAAAGACTTAGGGTTATTTTACTCAGAATTTTCAGCTGTACTGGAAGGATATACCGATGCAAGTTGGATATCAAATGCAGGTGACAACAAATCCACTAGTGGATGGGTTTTCACCTTAGGAGGTGCAGCTGTATCTTGGGAATCCAAGAAACAAACCTGCATAACTCACTCAACTATGGAATTTGAGTTCATAGCCCTTGCTGCAACAAGTAAAGAGGCTGAGTGGCTTAGGGATCTTCTTTTAGAAATTCCATTCTATGTGAAGCCGATACCGGCTGTTTCGCTACATTGCGATAGTGAAGCCACATTAGCTAGAGCCTACAACGGCACGTATAATGGAAAATTCAGACATATAAGTCTGAGACATGACTATGTAAGACAACTGATTCAAGATGGAATCATTGCAATTTCTTATGTAAAGTCAAGTAATAACTTAGCTGATCCTTTTACTAAACTTCTAATGAGAGAGGTAGTAAGGACAACATCCAGAGGTATGGGGTTGAAACTCTTTTCAAAAGATTTCACCGGTGATGGAAACCCAACCTAATATTAGAAAATCTCTATATAAGGGTTCAATGGGTAAAAACAAGTCACTGATACGCGAAAAGTTTCAGAACTAAATTTTATATATATATATATATATATATATATATATATATATATATATATATATACCTCATCCAGGATTATAGTGCTGGCCGTTACAGATAGAGGGTTAAGTCTTAGAAACTCTTAATGCAGTCCAGTCTTAAGGACAAGTGTCTGAAAGTAACGGAGACACTGGAAGGACTTCGCCTATATGAACGTAGAGGTGATGCCACCTCTCATGAGAATGAGAGTTTTCTCGGGATCGTTCATGAAACATGATAAGCACAAGTCTATTAAATATGTTAAGTAAGAATTTTGAGAACTTTAATAACACTTAGAAAGTATGTGTGTGGTATTTCCGGTCCTGTTATATAAAAATAACTGGTTCAAAGCTGCGGCTACCAGTAATTTCGATAGGTCTTTGAAATACTTATACTAAGGAAGGATTCAAATCGAAAGATATATTTCTTTATGCGTATAATCTTTTATACTCTAGCAGACATCATTTTTTCTGTTTTAAATTATTTTAAAATAAGTGGGGGATTGTTGAAAAGTTTGTTTTGAAAACAATTTTAAAAGAAAAAATATGCGTTTGGTTTTTGTCACATATCGGATGGGAGAAAGAATTTTTACCTCTTTATAAGTAGGGTGTTGTGCACCTTACTTATTTATGGTAGAAGAGAGGGATAATGGTGGCTTGCGTTTCCAGTGTGAAGTAATGGAACACCGCGCACGCGCACGCTCACAGGCTCGGTCTCGGTCTCGGACTCGGTCTCGAGCTCGGGCACGGGCATGGGCTCGGGCTCGGGCTCGGGCTAGGTGCGAGGGGGTGGGCACGTGAGACAGTGTGGCTGTAAAGGCACTAGTGGTGCACCTGGCACTTCGCACGTGCACATCGTGTCGCAGATGGGTCGCGACCTCGTGGACCGGAGCGAGACTGGTGCGAGTCGCGGTGCGACAGAGGCTAAGTAATAAGGTCAGGTGGCTGGGTTCGGAACAGAGGAGGTGTTGTGGGTGGGAGGTCTGACAGAGAGACCTCTCTGCTTTTTATAAAGAGCTGCAGGGCTAATTAGAGGGACCTGTGTAACTGCTCATGCAGTAACGGTCCCATACCATGTAATAACAGCTACATGTGGCTAGCCCAACAGTCAGAAACGGCTAGCCATTGAGTCTAAACAGCCAGTATGCAGGTGCATAACTATCACATACACAACAGTTAGAAACTGGCATAAACGGCTAGTTTCTCACAACAGCCAGAAAACGGCTAGTGCCATTATGGCTCTAGACCAAAACTGCCAGCCACCCTTGCCTATATAAATCGGATAGGTCTGGTTCATTCCAACACAACAACAACAAGCAACAACAGCAATCAAAACCTCAAATATTGAACCAGCACCCATCTTAGTCTTAGCCTCTCGGTTTGGTTGAAATAAACCAAGCCACTTAGACCAGTGTAGTGGTCTGCTGCTACCAGAAGAAGACTGACATTCTTTTCTCTCTTTCTTTTTCTTTATCTGCCAGAGTGTGTTACTAAGTTTCATAGTGGTTCCTTCGTTTTTGCTGAACGCAGGAACCACATAAGGCTCGTCGTATCCTGGAAGCAATCCACCTGCAACCTATCAGCAGACTCAAAATAATTTGAGTAGAGGCGAATTACGCTTTAAGGACAGCATGTTTTTTCTCGTGCTTCAGCCTGTACTTATTTCTCAGTTTTTCTAATTAATTTATTTTTTAATATCAGAAATTTATCAACATCTTCGGATGTGAGCCATGCGTTTTAGCATTCATTTTTATACCATCAATTAAATGGTTAGGATCATCCAGCCAGTGAGAGTTTCGTTGTCTGGCCCAACTACTGCTAAACGTAAAGAGAGAGTCGTCTGGATATCGTCCAGTTGTGCCACGTGTATGGTAGATGATGTGGAGGAAGTGGATCTCCCACGCCTCTAGATGCGTTAGATCAGCTCCCATGTAGACAGGGCTCTGATGTGAGGAGCATGGACACTGGGGAATGGTGATGCTATGCTAGTACCCATCCAAACCCTACACCCACAAACATGCCAACATGGCAAGTGTGCAACATCCAGACCGTTCATCAGGTTGATCCCATCAGATACGCACCACAGGTCATAAAAAAAAAAAAAAAAAAAAAAAAAAAAAAAAAAAAAAAAAAAAAAAAAAAGAACTAGGCATGTCTGGCCTCAGATGGGCCACGTATGTACGTTAGGAATCAGGCAACACGTGCATGTCCCAACTCCCAACAACCAGATTGGGAGATCATAATCTTTTATCGACGGATGAGATGCATTTAACATAAAAGGTATCCCAAAAAAGGTCCAATCTGCGTTTGTGACAAAATACTAAATTGTCAAGACCAATCCACTCTACATATAGATAAATGCACGCATCCTGACCGTCCATATCTTTGGCTCCATTATGAACTGATCATAGCCCAAAAACACACTGATTATGATAATCCCAACCGCACGATTGGCCGGAAGCAAATGGACGGTTAATAGAAAATGATCACGTGTCCAAATTCGAAGGCTCGTATACCAATCAGTGGATCTTCAGGCCATACAACATTGAGAGTGGGGCCCACAGTCAGATAGTAAGGATGGAGATTTCATGGCCACGTGTACGGATGAATTACTACTTGGTGGGGGGGTTACAGGTTGGTACAGGTTTACAATATCTATTCCAACCAACCGCCAACTACCTTTTCATTCCTCCATCTACTTGCGCCGAACCGGATTCATTCACGCGCCCACGTGTCATTTCTGCACATTTAGTAAACAAAGATGCGATCTAAGCCGTTAATTTTGTATTTCGAGTAGTAATTTTCCAATGAGCCAAAGATCACAACGTTTGGATGATCAGAGACCGTAAATTAACATTAAATGTCAATTATCACCAATGGCTCCCGTTAAGTGAGAATAGGTCCAATGAAAGAGAATTTTATCCAGGAAACAATAAATGGTGGACCACACAGAATTCGTGGATCAGATCATCATACACGTGTCACATCTGTGATACACAGATGCACGAAAATGATGTCCCTTCAGAGGCAGCGGAGCGGCTAGCTCGAAGGTTATGGAGGGCAAATGGAGATGAATTTGGGCCTTTAGGATTGCCCTTCTGCCACACCACATGGTGATCTAGGCAGTACATCTAGAAGGTTCCACTGTAGATGATACATAGAACAAAAATCTCACTGTTTGGAGGTCTTCTCCATTCACACAAAGATTAGTTCGAAACAATCGCCTATATTTCAACGTACGTGTCACGATGCTGAGGATCTCTAATGAACAGGATTCCAGAGATTTGAGCCATTGATGGTCGGATTACTCTATGAACGGTCTGGATCACCTCGAGGTAATGGAAATGATGGTGAGGACAATGCAAAATGGGATCAGTATGAAAATCAATGCACGTATATTTTTCCCACCTTCAACTTGGACTGACCATTAAACGTGTGGGCCACTTAACAAGTCAAGCTTGCATTTATATCATCGATTCCAACTAGAAGAGACTAATGTATCAACCGTCTCCATCTTCCAATCGACACACGTTCCAATTCATCTGAACCGTCCAAATGATAGTAGGCCCCTTGGATAGGTAAACGAGGAGACAAATACAAGAGATGGCCCATTGGTCAGTCGGTCCAGAGCAGTACTGATTGAATGGGTCCCAGTACATGTCCTGTCCCAACATCCAAGCTGGTCCACTCCTCATGTATGCCATAAGGTGGTTGAATATAGACCGTTAATGATTTCTCTTCCTGACCATCCATTTTCGGAATACAAGTACGACCTAGCTCATAGTAGATTAGTCTGTCTTATGCGCCAGAGAATTTCATGGTCTGAGCCTGCCCCACTTAATGATTGGCCTAGGTCTCACGGACGTGCCACGTTGGCACATGTACCTTAACTCACGTAATTACCTTTGGGTGGATTCTTTCCTTGGTACTCGGCCTTTTAATTAATTACCACATGTGAAGCTGTCCCCACAATACATCAACTAAATCAAATGGCGTATATGCAACTAACACATCATGGTCCATCATGGGAAGCAGATGGGGCCCACATTCTTCTTGGAGGGTGTAGTCTCATCAATCAGGCTCACCGACGGTCTTAGTTCGTCTATACAATGATAAATGTTCACTTACAACAACGTACGAAGCTTCTGTTTTGACCACAATGTCACATGTGTAGAATATCTGAGCCGATGAAAAAGGTGGATCGCATCATAAAGATTCCCATGGGCGAAAACCAGGAAGGCCCACTCTTCAGGTGGGCAAAACCATTTAAATCCATGGATAGCCGTTGGTCTAACTCATTGTACAGGAATGGCCTACCTAATGACTAATGAGTGATCCGTCTGATCTTTTCACCCCAGGTGATATCTATGGTGCTGTCCACCTTTTGAAGGGATCGGATATTCTACAAAAGTGACACGTCAGATCAAAAGAGAGAGTTGTATGTAAGGGCTTTAAATACAAAGTTGTATTTGAACGTCCCTCTTATGCACCATCTAATCGGTATAAATGCTGTACACCAGTTTACTTGCCTAACAGGTTGGGGGTTTTTACTGCTATAGCCCTGAGGTGTGGCTATTTTTACTAAAAGTTTAATTTCTCATCTACTTCATCTTTGTTGGCCTTTTGACGAGAAATTAAAAATTTATGATCCAAAATGCCCCTTCGACCTATTCCCCCGAGGGCACTATAGATTCCCCCAAGGGCACGGTAGATCCCCCATGAGCGCATGGTGGTTAGAGGGGCATTTTTTACTGGAAATTTTCAATTTCTCATCAAAAGGCTAAAATAGGTGAGCCAGACGAGAAATTGGACTTTTAGTAAAAATAGACACAACTCAGGGCTATTGCAGTAAATATCCCAACAGGGAGTGGATTAGGTGCAGCCCCGGCCTTAAACAAGGCGGTGTGATCCTTGTTGTGGGGCCCACCTTTATTTATGTATTATAAATCCACTGCCATCCATCAGTTGTTTTCAGATCATTTTATTGCATGATCCGGAAAAGAAGCAGAGCCAAATATCAGATGAACCATACCATAGAAAAAAGTGGTGACTAACCATTAAAACGTTTTTTTGTAGGGCACAAAAGTGTTGTATCAAGATGATATTTTCTTTTTACCATCTTCCAGATTTTTGTGACCTTATCAACAGTTTGGATGGAAAATAAACATTATGGAACTGTTAAGGTGGGCCCTATAAATATTTTAATGGTAGAATGTTCAAAATCCAAAAGGTGACATCCATGTCCGCTCCATTTATTAATTGTTATTTCCCATCCAAAATCCATATGACTATCAAATTCGGGTGGGATCTAGGGCTGGATCCACCCCTATTACAAATCTTAGAAAATATATAATATAATATATTTAATTCAGTATAAAAATGATGGAAATCTCCCTAGTTACTGTGGTATGGTCGACCTAAGAGGGCTCTCAATTTTGAGACATGGCTTGAAATAATATGTAAAACAGATGGCCAGTATGAATATAACATATACATAAGGTGACAGTGAGTCGGATCGGATATTGTTCCTGTGAATCCAAATCAGGTCCATTTAAGTAATTGAAGCTATTTTAAGATCTAAATCCAGTCCATTTAATTAATCAGTCCTATTTTAAGATCCAAATCCGCATTATACGAATTCGGAGCAAATCGGATCTCAGATCTAACCCGCTCCATTGAGAGCCCTACTTGATAGACAACAATTGGATGGTTAGGATTTGCTTGACCAGTGTGATTTTAGACATATTCACCATAAAAAAAAAAATGGGGCCCACAATTTGTATGGTCTGGATATCTGAACATCAATGCCAATGTGAGAAGGATGAGCCACCACCATTTAAAAAAAGAAAAGAAAAAAAGAAATACAACATAAAGATAAAAAGTGGTGCATGGCCCATGACACCATTGCACCCATCTTGGGTGTATTATCCCTTTTAAAACTAACCGTCCATCAGCCTATAAAAGCAGGTCCATGCAGGAATGGAGAAGAGAAATCTCCATCACAAATGGGAAATCTCAGCATTCTGAAAGCAGAGGGTTTTCTACGGCTCTTCACCGTGCTGTTTGCAGTCTCAAGCGCGTGTCTCGTTGGCTTCAATACGCAGACTAAGGCGGTTCTCTTCTCCATAGAGAAAAAAGCCACCTACAGAGACCTACATGCACTCCCGTAAGTCCCCTCCCTACACCTCACAGGTGCCAAACTGGGCCACGAGCTCGAAATTAGGTCCGTTCATCATGTGGGCCCCACCAATATAGATTTTGATCTGGTTTTTTTTTCCTTCTTTAGTTTCCTTTTCATTCATCTATGAGAGGACATGCTAGAATTTTGGTTGACAGTGGGGAACACCTGATGAATGGCATGGATCTTGTGAAAATGTGACAGATTGGAACTTGGTAAGTTGTGATTTGGGTCAGGGCCATTTCATAGGTGGAGAAAATTAAGTTGTGATTTTGGAAACTTAGTAGGAAAAAAAAAAAATTTAAAGAGGAAGTATGGCTTTTTTGTTCTGTACTGATAAGAATGAGGACTTTTGTATCCACACTAGTATGGTTTCATGAATTTTGGATAATCTAGGTTGACTATAAATCTAAAAACCATGATTTTTTTTTTTTTTAATGGTTTCAGCCAAACACAGCCAGATTGTATTTATACTTTGTATCCACACTAGTTCTGTGTATGTTAACTTGAATTTTTATTTTAGGATTTTGGTGATAGTGGAAGGGCTTGTTGCCGGTTATAATCTCATTCAGCTATGCAAGTGCATGATCTTTTCTGGGATTAAGGAAAGCCCAAGTAGATGTAACAATAGTCTTGCATGGGCTTGTTTCTTATTGGACCAGGTATGTTTATACTAGCTTTTTAGTCCACTTTTTCCATGTCTTTTATTTAGAATTATGGGATGAGCTTTTTTGGGGGGATCTGTAATGAATTTATGTAGTTGGGCATATATTTGTTTTTGCTGTGTTTTTTCCTGAGGATTTAACAATCCTATTTCCTATGAAGGTCTAGTACTTTTCTAGAGGTCTAAAGTAAATATTTTTTGGGAGGTGAAATGACCAAAATGCCCTTCATTTATTTTGTACATTATGGAGATCACATGAATTGTAGGGCATCTAGCTCATTCAACAGTTGTACCCTACATTATTACCAGAAGACAAAAAAAAGAACCAAAAGAAAAAAAGGCCAATTCAATCATTGTGGGCCACACATGAATTTAGAATTTTTGGGTGGTGTAAATTTTTTCTATGGTGTTCACTTTCTGAAGATTGTATCATCATCATTTTTGGGGTGTCCAATATTCAAAGGGTACAGCTATGAGAGGGGTTTAATGTCATACGCACAACATTTGATAAGATTGTAAGCAAGGGTTAAAACTAAGGGTGGAAGTGGCGTTGGCTCATAATGAGAATGGTCCAACTGAAATCTAAGTGGCGTTGGCTCATAATGAGAATGGGTCCAACTGAAATCTAACTCGTTTATTAAATGAGTTAAAAAGATCTCAATTCCAACTGAATTCACCTGTAAATGGGTTAACCCCACCTAACCCAACCTAACCCACTTGTCCCATTTAATTAAAAATATAAAAAACAAATTAAAATTAGTATTGGAGCTTACCCATTTTCCATATGAGTTGGGTTTAGGTTATATTTTTGTCAACCTGAAATTAAATGGGTTAGCCCAGAGTTATGAATACGATCCACCCGTCTCCTCATCAATGCTACCTCTGTGTGTTATAGATATTATAATATAATATAATTTTACAAAGTTACCAAGGTTAATTACTTTGATGGTAGACTCACAAGAGTTTCAACTGAAACTCGAGGTCATGGGTTTGGGTAGCTATTGTGGTAAAATTCCACTAAGTGCATGAGTGCTTGAGTGTGTGAGTGTGTGTGGGGTGTGAGTACGTGTGTTAAATTTTTTTATCAAGGTCTTTATTTTATATTGGTAAAAAGTTCTAAATATGTAATTGATATTTTTATATTATTTAGATAAAATAAAATTTTCTTCGAGTTGGGCCAAATCTAATTGGCAAGTCATGTCCAAGATTTATCATCCCTAAGTCAAGACCTGGATCTTATTGTGGGACTGATCGGGATTTATGTGCCTTACATCCATGCCATTCATCTATTTTGACATATCATTTTAAAGCATAGACCAAAAAATGAAGCAGATACAAATTTCAGGTGCAGGAAAGAGTTGTGATTGAATGCCCACCATTAAAACATCTTGAGGACCATTGGAATGTTTGTTTTCCATCCAACCTCTTGAATAGGTCAAGAAGACCTGGATGAAGGAATCACATAAGTATCATACAAAACTTTTGTGGCCCACAAGATATTTTTCAATGGTTAATTACCACTGTTTCCTGTGGTTTGGTCCACCTGAGATTTGGATTGCTTCATTTTCAGGATCATGCCCTAAAATGAGCTATTAAAATGAATGGACAGCATGGATGTAAGGCACATACATCACGGTGGGCCCCACAGTCAGGGATCCACCGTAGCCGCGTTCTTTTTTGGTAGCTTAGAAAGCATTTGGGTGAAAACACTTTGGAGAAAAGTGACATTTTTTATTTTTACTTATTAGTATTATATTTTTATCCACCTTTTAGTGGAAAACATCATATGAGAACGTGTTTTTTTTTTTTTTTTTTTTTTGTACAAAACTCCTAATATTTTCACAAGTCTACTCCTATCTTTAACTCTTCACTCAGTGCTTTCCTGAAAAATAATTTTAAAGAATTTATTTTTCCAAACATCGAAAAGGCCTTATAAATGTGTAAAATATAGCGTTTGTGACGTAGAACAGGTTGCCGATTATTTCATGGCCCAGATGAATCAAAAGAAGACTAAGTTGGGTCCATCACGACTGTAAAACGGTCATATCTCGCAATTCAGAATGAGTTTTTGGACATATAACATATGATTTTGGGTAGCTCAAGCTACTTTAGCCACCCAACCTACTATGTCAGGTTGCCCATGTCGGAATAGCGAGATTCCACAAGATCGACGGTCATTGGCTTAGTTTTATTTCAATTTTATTATTTATAGTAAGTTTTGTTTCGATCATAACTTTTGATCTGTAAGGTTTTAGAGTTTGTGCTCAACATGAAAAGGGATTAGAATAATTAGTAGAACAACATGGTTGGGCCCGTTTGAATGTTTTTATTTTTAGCCAAAAACCATGTCAGTAGTTCAGTTTTTTAGGAGTTTGAGTTTGAGTTGGAGTCAAATACTTTACCTAGGGCTTAATTTACTATTTATAATTCGTTTTTAGGTATTCAATCAACTATTCAATAATTTGTTCTCGTGGATTCAAGAACCAACTGGTGAGGAAGATGATGATCGACCTCCCACATCAATGGTATTGTTTGAAGCCATGTACAAATCACAAGATATGGTTTGGTTTAGTATATGAATGATACTGATGTATTGGCCTGTATTGGTCTGATACAGGTGATGTGGGGCAATGCGGCCTGGTTTCAATGATAGCTGATATAGTATAAGAAACTGATTTCTAATCATTGTTTGCTACCAATCGCCTTCAATAAAAAAACAAAAAAATGCAAACAAATAAAGAAAAATTATAGTCATTGAGAAAGATGGAAGAAGACGATCCATTGGAGGGCAAGTCTGGTGCCAGTAGCCGCGGTAATTCTAGTTCCAATAGCGTATATTTAAGTTATTGCAGTTAAAAAGCTCGTAGTTGAACTTTGGGATGAGTTGACCGGTCCGCCTCTAGGTGTGCACCGGTCGTCTCGTCCCTTCTACCGACGATACGCTCCTGGCCTTAATTGGCCGGGTCGTGCCACCGGTGCTGTTACTTTGAAGAAATTAGAGTGCTCAAAGCAAGCCCAAGCTCTGTATACATTGGCATGGAATAATATCACAGGATTTCAGTCCTATTCTGTTGGCCTTCAGGATCGAAGTAATGATTAAGAGGGATAGTCGGGGGCATTCGTATTTCATAGTCAGAGGTGAAATTCTTGGATTTATGAAAGACGAACCACTGCGAAAGCATTTGCCAATGATGTTTTCATTAATCAAGAACGAAAGTTGGGGGCTCGAAGACGATCAGATATTGTCCTAGTCTCAACCATAAACAATGCCGACCTAGGGATCGGCGGATGTTGCTTTTAGGACTCCGCCGACACCTTATGAGAAATCAAAGTTTTTGAGTTCCGGGGGGAGTGTGGTCGCAAGGCTGAAACTGAAAGGAATTGATGGAAGGGCACCACCAGGCGTGGAGCCTGTGGCTTAATTTGACTCAACACGGGTAAACTTACCAGGTCCAAACATAGCAAGGATTGACAGACTGAGAGCTCTTTCTTGATTCTATGGGTGGTGGTGTATGACCGTTCTTAGTTGGTGGAGCGATTTGTCTGGTTAATTTCGTTAACGAACGAGACCTCAGCCTGCTAACTAGCTATGTGGAGGTAACCCTCCACGGCTAGCTTCTTAGAGGGACTATGGCCGTTTAGGCCACGGAAGTTTGAGGCAATAACAGGCCTGTAATGCCCTTAGATGTTCTGGGCCGCACGCACGCTACACTGATATATTCAATGAGTCTATAGCCCTGGCTGACAGGCCCGGATAATCTTAGAAAATTTCAATAATGAAGAATGAGACCCAGAAGTGTAGAATTGAAGATCTGTGCAAAATATAAATATGGTCGCTATCATTTCCTTTTCAAAGAATAAAGATTAGATAACACTTTTGGGTGCCTTTGGCACTTGTTTTAGGAAGTTCTTGCTGTTAGAAGCTACATAGGGCCTACCACAGTGTTTGTGAGAAATCCAGCATCCGAACCAAAAAATGAGGTGAATCCAACCCTCTCGAGTGTGCTGCAAGATAGGAAATAGTGAGGATTGAAGTTTTGGATTAGGCATTTTTTCTTTTCCTTTTTTAAATTTTCCTAGTTCAACTTAGTACGAATGACCTTATGAATGGTTTGGATGGCATATAAACATCAAGGTGAAACTTAAGGAGGTGCCAGTGGTAGGCAATGGGACAATAAACTACATATTAGGTGTAGTGTTCCATCACCTTGGTTTTAATTTGGGGACATTTTCTTATAATTGCAAAAAGTATTATGTTTCATTCTATTAGAGATTAGGGATCGGGTGCCCATGTTGGGTGTATTTGGGTGTGGTCACGCATGGAAAGAAAAAACGTCAATGGTGGGTGTATTAGGGTGTAGTTGTGCATAAAAAGAAAAAAAAAAGCCGATGTGAAGTGCACTGGGGTGTGGTTGTGCATGAATACAAAATATATTGTGGTAGTAACATTTATTGTAAATATGTGGTTTAAATATTTTCTCTAGGTAGAGCATGTGTGTGCATGTACAGGTGTATTACACAGTAAAAAAGTGTAAAATGGTTACTTCATATTAGAAGTATTTACTTTTCAATGCTGGTCCCATGCACGACACTAAAATGGCTAATTAGTGTCCAAGCTCCAGGGGACCTAACTATGATGCATGTGGTTTATCCATACTATCCATCCATTTTTTCAGATTATTTTAAGGCATGAGATAAAAAATGAGGCAGATCCAAATCTCAAGTGGACCATATGAGAGGAAACAGTGGAGATTAGATGCTTATCATTGAAAACTTTTTGTGGCCGCAGAAGTTTTGGATCAAGCTGGTATTTGTGTTTTACCTTCATCCAGTCCGTGTGACCTTATCAACATGTTAGATGGCAAATAAACAATACAGTGGGCCCTAATAAGCTTTTAATGGTGGACGTTCAATCAATAATGTTTTCCTATAGTGTGGTCCACCTGAGATTTGGATCTTTTTCATTTTTGAGCTCTATGTTTTAAAATAAGATGGAAAAATGAAAGTACTGCATGGATAAAACTCATACATCAAGGTGCGGCCCACAGAGCTTTGACACTCTAGCTGGCTACTGTTGGGCTTTATTTCATTGGCGCCGTACTAAGTGACACGTTGGACGCGACGCAATATGAATTCCATACGGAACTGCCTCCAACCAATTTCCATGAACGTTTTAATGGCAAGACGGTGACATAGGACCAAAAACCATGGGCCTAAGGGTAATTTGGTCATTTTATAGGTTCCCCAAACTCGCGCCATGGTTCACGTCATACACGGGCGTGTCCTGAACAATGAATGCAGCTAATTGAATACTCCCATTGCCCCAAGCGGATTGCGTGGTGTGCCCCACACCACCCACCTCCATGATGTGATGGCGTCACTAAATTCTGTGGGCCCCACCATGATATGTGTATTATATCTACACCGTTCATCTATTTTGCTAGATTATTTTAGGAAATGAGCCTAAAAATAGAGAAGTAGTGGGGATTAAACACTTACCCTTGAAAACTTCTTGGGGGCCACCTAATAGATGGCGTATAAATATCATGTTGGGCTTTGGAAAGGTTTCTACTGTGGATGTCATTGTCTCGCAAAATGGATGGAGGGTGTGGATATAATACATATATCCTTGCCATCAATTTCAGTGAAGTGGATTGCGTACTGAGTAAACTCTATGGGGTCCACCGTGATTTATATATTTTACCCACTCCGTCCATCCATTTTACCAGATAATTTTAAAGCTTGAACTCAAAAATTAAGTTTATCCAAAGTTCAAGTGGACTACACCACAAGAAAAAGTGTGAATTGAACGTGTACAGTTGAAAAATTTTCAGGGGCTACAGAAGTTTTGGATCAGAATGATATTTGTGTTTTCCCTTCATCCATGTTCATTACTGTGGTTCTGTTTGGGATTAAGCTTGAAATTTGTGTTTTCCTTCATTCATGATCATTAATGTGGGCCTTAGCAAGGTTTCAACAGTGGAAATCATTATTCCCACTGTTTTCTGTGGTATGGTCCACTTGAGCTTTATATATGCTTCAATTGTGGGCTCAACCCCTAAAATGAGCTGGGAAAATGGATGGACGGTGTGGATAAACCACAAACATTGACAGTGGACCCAACAGAGTTTACTCAGTAGGACAAGAGTAACTCAGTTTTAGCCGTTAGCAGGTCACTATAAATGGGCCCACCACATATAAAGCCGCGATGCAACACTCAACTCATCTGGGCCCATTGCCATGTCACAAGATTTACGCATACGGACGTGCATCATAACTCGTTCGTTCTGTCCTTTTTCGTTGGTGTGTGTGTGTGTGTGTGTTGTGTAGATGGTGGCGTACGTTAGCTTCGCTGCCAACTCAGCCGCGGCCCAAGCCTCGTTCCTGGCAATCACTGGAGCAACTCAGTTGCAGTGGAGTAAGCTGTGCAACATATACACCCGATTCTGTGAGCAAGTCGCTGGTGGGATAGTATGTGGCTTTGTTGCCTCACTTGTCATGGCGGCAGTTGGCACGATCTCAGCCTTTCGTCTCTTCAGGCGTTACTCTTCAAAGCAGTTCCTGGTCCTTAAATGAGGGCCGTTGGTTAGATGTGTATTACTTGGGAGTGCAATATTGTTAAGTGTACTCGATCGCTTCCACGTGTGAGATGGACGTGCTGCTTCAGGCACACGTGCCAATGTGGGTTTGGCGTACCTGATGAGTGGACAAACAGATTGTCACAGTGCAAACTAACTAATGAACGAATTTATCTCACACGTGTGCCATGAGGCCCCTGCGTGCATCCACACGTGGCAGTACACGTAGCATTCCTCATCTCTTTTCCTTGAATATATGAAAATTTTCTACTTTTCATAAAAGGTTGGAGCTTGTACCCGTTTGTCGCACATGGATGACTTTTATCACGTCCGTCCGAAAATTATTGTAATTATCGTAGGTTCGAGCAGTGTGGGGCCCACCTTGATGTGTGAGTACTATCCAATACCCTCATAAGACTGTGCCCCTAATCTTAAGCCTAGACCCAAAATTCATCCTGATCCATCGTTCAGGTGGGCCATACCAAAGGAAACAATGGGGTACATTTGACGGAAGCAAATTGAATACTAAGTAAATTCTGTGGGACCCACCATGATTTATGTCTTTTCTCTTCGAAGTCCATCCCTTTTACCAGCTCATTCCGGAGATAGACCCAAAATTGAAGCATATCCAAAGCTTGACTAGACCACGCCAAGGAAATAGTGTGAATTGGACTCCTACTGTTGTAAAATTGTTGAAAGCCATAAAAGTTTTGGATATGATATTTTTGTTTTCCCTTCATCCATGTCTGTGTGACCTTATGTACAGGTTGGATGAGAAATAAATATCACATTTGGCCCTTAGAAGGTTTCAACCGTGAACATCATTACTCTCACTTTTTCCAGTGATGTGGTCCACTTGAGCCTTGAATATGATTGACTTTTGGGATCATGACTTAAAATAATCTATAAAAAAAAAAAAAAAAGATGCAAGGTGTGGATAAGAGACATATATCCATGGTGACCCCATACGGTTTACTAAGTATGCTTAAGAGTACTGAATTACTCAGTGAGTGTTCAATTTCCAGTGTTTGCTGTTGTGTGATGCACCTAGGCTTTGGATCCAAGGGAATACAGAAATATCAGCTTGCTCCAAAATTTTCTGTCCCACTAGAGATTTTCAACGGTAATAGTTCATTCTCTAGTAGTGTGGCCGGCCACTTGAGCTTTGGATCTGCCTCATTTTTGGGTTATGCCCTAACATATGGGTTGGAAAAATGGATGAAAAGCATGGATAAAACACCTACATCATGGTGGGGCCATTGAACTTTGACACCCGCCTTACCATGCATGAAGATCAGCTGATACAAAAAAATGATGCAGGCAGGGCCATCAGGTTGTCCATAGGGTTTTAATCAAAGGAAAAACGATGGTCTGACTCAACAAGCATGTGTGGCCAATCTAATGAATGGGTCAGCCTAATTTTGGAGATCAGTGATTTCATGGTGGGGCCTACTGTTTGTTCATCGACGGTGATGATAGCTGTGTGAAAGTATACTTCTACGAGCATCCTATCAAATGCTCCTGACCTGATGATACTCGGGCAATGGACGATGCTTGATACGCAGGCACTTAGACCTCGTGCAGCTTTGTGTATATTAAATCGGATTAAATTATGAAACCCAATTTCACAAAGTCACAGGTCCCAGAACGAGCTCGGACGAACAATCCAAACCACTGATATGTGGACACTTGTTTGTTGGAATAGGACCATTGGATATGTTTCATTTTTAACCGTTCAAAATCTGGGACCAAGCTAAAATGAATAATGGGTTGGGCTTAGACTAAAAATGTAACCCATTTAAGCAAGTGGGTAAGGTTTGGGTTGAACCTTACCCAACCCATGCCACCCCATAGGTTATCAATCGGTTGGGCCAGTTGATCCGAAGTATAAATGATTTATTTATGCACCCGTGTACCTGCTAACTTCGCCGGGCCAGGGTTCAGGTTCTGTTCTTAAACTTGAGTTGGGCCATGATGAGGTGCGTTGAGTCAATTGAGCCCTACCCAACTGTGGGCTTGGTGGCTCGATGAAGTCTAAGTGGGGGACAGAAATATACATTTCATATACACACATGGGGGTGGCATTTGGTTAGGTTAGGGCCACGCCCCGGCCAGACACTTGGTTCCAAGGTCCAGGCCTGGCCTGTGCGTGAAGCACATTGGCCCAATTCCGAGTCCAAAAAACAGTGGATTACGATCAAGATGCATGGGTTGCCTAACCATGGATTGGATTGGCATATTTATATGATATAAACCCTACATGTTCAGCTGGACCGGTCTGGCCAGGTCAGGCTGCGTTCCGCTAAAATGACTTGAGCCCAAGATCAGCCTGAAAATTGATTGCACCATGCAAGCCAGGCCTAGCTGACCCATGGACCATTCTAATAGGCTCCAAGCCCTGTCGAAAGCTGGGCTGGTGGGCCTCACGTCCCATTACAGACCTCACACGTACAAATTTTCATGACTGTACAAAATACATGTGATGGGAGATAATTAGTAAATCATGCATCTAGGTCACCATGTATGCATCCTTACATTCGAACGTCCTCCATTTTCTGTTCACCAAAAGCGATTAGATCTCCACGGTTCGATGGGTCAGCCCAAATCCACATCGCTAATAGGGCTCTCAATGGAGCAGGTCAAATCTGAGATCCGATTCGTTCTAGATCCATATAATGTGGATTTGGATCTTAAAATAAGTCCGATTACTTAAATGGACCGGATTTGGATTCACAAGAATATATCTGAGTTCGATCCGAATCAGAGTAAGATCCGACTCATTGTCACCTTACTTTATATGTTATATTCATGTTGGCCATCGTTCTCCAGATTATTTTAGGCCATGTATCATGCCACTCTTAAGTGGACCATACCACAGTAAATGGTGGGATTTGCATAATTTTTCTAGTAAATTAAATATATTATATTATATATTTTTTTAGATTTGTAATGGGGTGGATTTATACCTAAATACGGCTTGAATCCCAATGGTTATATGAATTTTGGATCGAAAATGCATCTAACAATTTATAAATGGATCGGATATGGATATCACCTTTTGGATCCGAGTTGAATCCAATCCGAATCCGTTTATCTATAGAGCCGGATCCAGCCAAATCCTATCCAGATCCGACCGATTGAGAGCCCTAATCGCTAAGATCCGCTGCCACGTCACGGAGATCACCCCATGTGAAAATCGGACGCCGATTCCCTGCAAAAGAAAGCTACGGTGGGCCCACGGTGATGTTTATAAGAAATTCACCCCATCCATCGTTTTGCTGGATCATGTTACGACATGGAGAAAAAAAGGACGCAAATTCAAAACTCATGATGTTACGACATGGAGAAATAAAGGACGCAAATTCAAAACTCAACTAGGCCGCACGACAGTAAAAGGTGGCTAGATAAATGGCTACCGTTGAAACCTCCTTGAGTCCGTGATGTTTATATGCCATCCATACCGTTCATAAGGTTAAAACATTAACCTGATACAAAACTTATATAGCACCACAAATGTTTCAATGGTGGAAGTTCAATCCTCTGTCGCGCGGCCCACGTGAAGTTTTTAACGGTCAATTAGCACTGTTTCCTGTATTACGGTCCACCTTATATTTGGATCTGCTTCATTTTTGGATCGTGCTTAAAATGAGCTTTTTAAAATGGATGGACTGCATGGATATAAGATACATATATAACAGTGGCCCCACGGTGAGGGATGGATCCGGAGGCGGACCCTATCATGGGAGAGTGGATTAGCTGTTACCAGGGGAACAGCTTAGTGGCTGTTACCCTAACCGTGTGGGCCCTATCTTGATGTAGTGTTTATACATCCACTCCGTTCATCTGTTTTTACATCTCATTTTATGACTAATATGTTATAACAAACCTACAAGCAGATCCAAATCTTAAGTAGACCATACCACTAGAAATAGTGATGAGTGATAGTTAAAAGCTTGTTGTGGGCCAAACAAGTTTTGGATAAAGCTAATATTTATATTTTCCCTTCATCAAGATCTTCTTGACATTATCAACAGGTTGGATTGAAAATAAACATTACTAAAACCTTACAATGGGCTCTTTGAGATTTTTAATGGTGAGGGCACTCAATCATCACTGTTTCCAGCGGTATGCTCCATCTGAGATTTGGATCTGTGTAATTTTTATAAAACCATCCTAAAATGGGATGGTGAAGCGAATGGACGGCGTGGATATACAAAATAAATCCATAGTACTCATGTTATATAAAAATTCACACAGTACCTGATCACTGGTGGTGTATAAAAATCCATAAATACACTGACAGTGTGTAGTAGTACTCATACCCAGATCGGGCTGTCAGCGGTAAAACCGGCCCGACTGATGCGCCGGATTTAACGGCGTAGGCATTCTCGCTCGCTTGAGATGGCCTGTGGGTTTCACTTCACACGTGCTTTAGATCTGGTGCGTTCATCAATTATGTGTTTGGGTTATAGATCAGAAATCGTATTGACTGTATGCCTCTGACCATCCAGTCGTTGCCAGTTTTTTACTGGTAAACTGTCCACTGCTACTCCAACCGTTACTTTTGAAGATCATTCATCGGATGGCTACGATGATCCAGTCCTTATAAGTTTGAGAACATGCCCTATCGACGCAATGGCCCACCAGAACAACGGTTCCTATGAGCATATGCTTTCTACGTGCACCCTGAGAATGATACCGCAAGATGTTATTTGTGCTCACTGGAATCAGGTGGACTAGGTCAATTGGTGTACCTGTCCGAGATCTGGACCACTCATTAGGTAAGACTCACAGAGAGCATACCCCTGCCCAAAAACCAGAATGGTTCGCTCATCAGGTGGGCCACACTTTTATGGAAAGAATGGATGGTTAAAAAAAAAATACCAACACGCCATATTCATTACAAGTAGAATCAGAGTTGAAGATCACGACCGTTAATATGAAGGGCCAATGGATTTGCGATTTTTTTAATTCTTTTTCCCTACTCAACCAATTATTTATGGGCCACATAGATTGAAGGGTCATGATTGTTTTTAAGGGGATTTCCAGGAGCCATGAGATCAATGGTCTGGATCACCGAGACACGGAACGCATCTCTGTACAGTGCAAGTGGAAAGGGGAGTTATCATTTGGGACCGTCAATTTATTTAACTCTACTATGGGGGAACAGATAGATGGAAATGCACATGAAATGTATGATCGTAGCCATTCGATCCTTGTCCTTGAAATCAACGGAAGAAAACAAAAATAGATAACTGTTCAAATATTAAGAGGGGAAAGTACGAATCGAGATGGGTAGGATTGTCTAATAGGTCTGATATTTTAAACACGAGCCATCGATGAAGGGGCCACCAAGATGGACATTCCTTATTAAGACACCACCTTGCCACGTGTACAAAAATGCAGGAAGCGGATTCACTGATGGCCCTGCCAGGCGCTATAGGGCCCACCTTGATGTATATGTGTTATATCCATGCCGTCCATTCGATTTTTCAGCTCATTTTAGAACAATAGCCCAAAAATAAAGCAGATACAAAGCTCAAGTAGACCACACCACAAGAAACAGTGGCATAATGATACCCACCTTTGAAACCTTCCTAGGGCCACCGTGATGTTTATTTGGAATCCAACCGGTTGATAAGGTCAAACAGACCTGGATGAAGGGAAAACACAAAAGTTTTGTGGCCCCAAGAAGTTTTTAATTACGGGCGTTCAATCCACCCTTTTTCCACATTGACATGAGCCACACATGTACTTTGAATGTGAACCGTTTGATTTTTTTATGAACCGTCCAATTTTTTCATACTATTTTGGCATTCCCAATTAGTGGACCAGCATTGTTGTTAATCCATGCCATGATTAGAGTGTACCCTACAAGATGAATTGCCCGGATTTCTGACAAGATGGCCTTTGGGCCGGATCATTGACACTTGTTCTGCCCTCACACATGAAGTGTCCCCATTGAATCTTTACTCGTAACTAAATACCAATCAATGCACTGAGCCGGGCAGCACCTGCAGCGCTATCTCAAAGAGAAAATTTCAACTCTGGCAGTTTGTAGTGGATGATACGCAGGCACTTATAAATCACTTAAAAATTGTGTACGTGGAAGATAAATAATTCAAATCAAGCTGTCCTGGGCTAACATAAATGTGTCATGAATAAAAAAATTATGCTTAATTGATTACTTTGCTAACCGACTGTGCACATTTATTGGACGATTAAAAATAAAAAGATTTAGCTGTCCTATTTCAACAGAGAAGCATTCATGAACAAGAGATTAGGATTGTTAAACCAATCTAAGTTTTAGGACAGAATTTCTGATCTCAGAAAATAATTTAATTTGAAAAAATTGAGAAATAAGGACAGGTTGAAGCACGTGAAAAAACACGTTGTCCTTAAAGTGTAATTCGCCCCTACTCAAATTATTTTTGAGTCTGCTAATAGGTTCCAGGCGGATCGCTTCCAGGATACAATGAGCCATTATGTAGTTCTGCGTTCAGCAAGAAACGAAGGAACCACTATAGAACTCAGTAACACTATCTGGCAGATGATGAAAAGAAAGAGAGAAAATGAATGGCGGTTTTCTTATTATAGCAGTAGACCACTACGCTGGTCTAAGTGGCTTGGTTTGTATCAACCAAACCGAGAGGCTAATAGACTCAGATGAGTTCTAGTTCAGTAGATATGATTGTGATTGCAATTGCTGTGTTAGAATGAACCAAAACTGTCAGGTTTATATAGGCAAGGGTAGCTGACAGTTTTGGTCCAGAGCCATAATGGCACTAGCCATTTTCTAGCTGTTGTGATAAACTAGCCGTTTTTTTGCAGTTTCTGACTGTTGTGCATGTGGGAGTTACACACCTGCATGCTGGCTATTTAGACTCAATGGGTAGCCGTTTCTGACTGTTGGACTAGCCACATGCAGCTGTTACTGCATGGTCTAGACCGTTACTACATGAGCAGGTTATACAGGTCCCTCTAAATAGCCTTGCAGCTCTATATAAAAAGTAGAGAGGTTTCTCTGTCAGACCTCCCACCCACAGCACCTCCTCTGTTATGAACCCAGTCATCTGACCTACTATCTAGCCTCTGTCGCACCAAGTCTCGCTCCGGTCCGCGAGATCGCGATCCATCTGCGACACGATGCGCACAGTGTAAAGTGCCAAGTGCGCCACTAACGCCTCTACAGCCACACTGCCTCACATGCTTATGCCCTCGCACCTAGCCCGACCCCGAGCACGCAAGCCACCATTCTCCCTCTCTTCCACCATAAATTAGTAAGATGCACAACACCCTACTTATAAAGAGGTAAAAATTCTTTCTCACATTCGATATGAAACAAAACCAAAAACCATTTTTTCAACTTTTTTCAAAATGTTTTAAAACAAACTATTTCAACAATCCCCCACTTGGTTTAAAATAATTTAAAATAGAAAAAATGATATCTGCCAGAGTATAAAAGATTATATGTATAAAGAAAGTATCTTTCGATTTGAATCCTTCATTAGTATAAGTATTTCAAAGACCTATCGAAATTACTGGTAGTCGCAGCTTTGAACTAGTTATTTTTAGATAGCATGACCGAAAATACTACACACATACTTTCTAAGTGTTTGTTTGAGTTTCCACAATTCTTGCTCAGCACATTTAATGGCCTTATGCTTATCATATTTAATGAACGATTCCGAGAAAACTTTCATCTTTATGAGAGGCAACACCACCTCTACGTTCATATAGGTGAAGTCCTTCTAATGTCTCCGTTACTTTCAGACACTTGTCCTTAAGACTGGACTGCATTAAGAGTTTATAAGACTCAACACTCTATCTGTAATGACCAGCACTATAATCCTGGATGAGGTGTGTGTGTGTGTGTGTGTGTGTGTGTGTGTGTATATAGTGCTGAAACTTTTCACGTATCAGTGACTTGTTTTTACCCATTAAACCCTTATATAGAGATTTTTCTAATTTTAGGTTGGGTTTCCATCACTGATGAAATCTTTTGAAAAGAGTTTCAACCCCATCCCCCTGGATGTTATCCTTACTACCTCTCTCATTAGAGGTTTAGTAAAAGGATCAGCTAAGTTAGTACTTGACCTTACATAAGAAATTGTAATGATTACATCCTGAATCAGTTGTCTTACATAGTCATGTCTCAGACTTATATGTCTGGATTTTCCATTACACGTGCTGCTGTAGGTTCTAGCTAATGTGACTTCACTATCGCAATGTAGCGAAACAGTCGATATCGGATTCGCATAGAATGAAATTTCTAAAAGAAGATCCCTAAGTCACTAAGCCTCTTTAACTATTGCAGCAAGAGATATGAACTTAGACCCATAGTTGAGTGAGTTATACAGGTTTGTTTCTTGGATCCTCAAGATACAGTTGCACCTCCTAAGGTGAAAACCCATCCAGTAGTGTGTTTGTTGTCACTTATACTCGATATCCAACTTGCATTGGCATATCCTTCCAGTACAGCTAGAAATTCTGAGTAAAATAACCCTAAGTCTTTGGTTGCTTTTAAATAACCAAGTACTCTTCCTATTTCCTTCCAGTGTTCTACACTGGGATTACCAGTAAACCTACTTAGTTTACTCACAGCATATACAATGTTTGGTCTAGTGTATTGCATTGCATACATTAGACTTCCTATAACACTTGCATACTCTAATTGTGCAACTGTTCTTCTAGTATTTTCATTTAACTTGATACTTAGATCAAATGAAGTTTTTGCCTCTTTAATATTCAAGTGTTTGAACTTGTTTATTATTTTCTCAATATAATGAGATTGGCATAGCGCATAACCGCCACTATGAGTTTTTACTTTAATATGTAGAATGGTATCAACTTTTCTATGATCCTTCATTTTAAATACGGAAGACAGAAACTTTTTTATTTCAGTTACACCTTCCATCTTGTTACTTATTATTAACATGTCATCAACGTATAAATAGATAACAATGATATAGTTACTACTTGTTTTGGAATATATGCATTTGTCTGCTACATTATGCATGAAACCATGAGAATGTATTTTAGAATCAAATTTTTCATGCCACTGTTTAGGTGCCTGTTTTAGTTCTATACAACGATTTAATTGATTTACAGACTTTCTTCTCATTTTCTAGTAGAATGAACCCTTCAGGCTGTTCTATGTATACCTCCTCATCAAGGTCTCCATTCAAGGAAAGCAGTCTTTACATCTATCTGATGAATATACAGCTGATGTTTGGACGCTAAAGCAAACATAATTCTAATATATGTTATTCTCGCTACAGGTGAGTATGTGTCAAAATAGTATATTCCTTCTTTTTGTCTAAATCCTTTAGATACTAGTGTAGTTTTAAAGGTTTGAATAGTTCCATCAGTATGATATTTCTTTCTAAATACCCACTTACACCCTATGGGTTTAGAAGCTGGAAGTAGATCCACCAGTTTACAGGTTTAGTTTGACATAATTGAGTCCATATCATCATTGATGGCTTCTTTCCAAAAAACTGAATCTCTAGAAGTTACAGCTTCTCTATAAGTTGTTGAATCATTTTTTATAGTCATAACTATAGGTATCTTTCTAATGACATTCTCTATATCTCCTTCTACGAAATGAAAAGAGATATGCTGAGAGTCTATCTGTCCAGGATCAAGATTCTTTTCTACTCTTACTCTTTGACTCCTACGTAGGTTCTATTGGAGCTTCAACTTCTTGTTGAGCTTCTACCATAGTTTTCTCTTTTAGAGTTTGGATTTCATTATCCTTTGACTCTAAGGATAGTGAGTTTTCAAATAACTCAATATCTTTGGACTCTATGATTGTATTAGACTCTAAGTTTAGTAGTTTATATGCTTTGCTATTTTGTGCATACCCTACAAAGGTGCACTTAATAGCTCTGGATCCTAATTTAGTTCTTTTGGGATCAGGCTTTCTACAATATACGAGGCATCCTCCACACTTTAAGATGTCCTATATTAGGTTTTCTACCTTTCCATACCTCATATGGTGAAAAGTTAAGCCGATTTAGGATGTGCCACGCTGCGAGAAGTGCTTCTCCCCAAAGTCCTAGTGGCAACTTTGCTGTATTAGCATTGAGTTAACCATTTCTACGAAGGTTCTATTCTTCCGTTCAACTATACTGTTCTGTTGTGGTGTGTACGGTGCAGTGCATTGGTGTATTATGCCATGTTCTTCACAGAAGTTAGAATTCATTTGAAAAATACTCTCCTCTTCTGTCGCTATGAAGAACTTTTATTTTCATGTTTAGTTGATTTTTCACTTCTGCTTTATATATTTTGAACATAGTGAGTGCTTCATCTTTATTCTTTAGAAGGTATACATGTACATATCTGGAGCAATCATCGATGAATGTTATAAAGTATCTTCTTCCTCTAAGTGTAAGAATGCCATTTAACTCACAGATATCAGTGTGTATTAGGTCCAATATTTGAGATGATCTCTCAACACTAAGAAAATGTTTCTTTGTAAATTTGGACCTTATGCACACTTTACATTTGTCATTTTGACTATCTGTGTATGAGATTAAGCCATTCTTAAACATGAATTTTAAGGTACTATAACCTATGTATGCTAATCTACCATGTAACAATACTATAGATTCAATCATATACGCAGGAGAGCTATTTTCATTGAAGGAAAACTTTATCATCCCATTACAAGCATATCCCTTACCAACGAAGTTTCCCGTTTTTTTACAAAATCAGTTTTCCTGACTCAAATACTACTCGTATTTCAGGTTTTCCCAGAAGATCCCCAAAAACTAAGTTTTGTCTCATGTAAGGGACATACAGTACATTAGTTAGATTCACTTTCTTTCCAGAGGTAATGACTAGTTCCACGGTTCCTTTGTCCTACGACCTTCGATCGGACTTCATTACTCATTTGGACCTCTTGACCATCGGTCACGTCCTTATAAGTTTTAGAGGCTGATCTGTCATAGCTTACACTAACTGTGGCAGCTGTATCATACCACCAACCAGATACCTTACCTTGGATCATGTTTACCTTAGTGATCATAGCAACTATGTCTTCTTCAACTGCACTTGTCCTCATTCTTCGATTTTCGAAGTCGGTATACTCGAACGTAATACCCGATTTTCCCATAGACATGACAATGACCTTTGAACTTTCCGTTCTTCTTTTATGGTTTTTTTAATTTCCCTTTATTGGGTTTTAAGGAACCGTTCTTCTTGGGATTCTTGTTTTGGGTACTTTCTACTGCTTTGTACCTTGGATGAAAAATCTTCATGTCCATTTTTTTCATGATTTCAGGATTCTTCCTCTATTTGAAAATGTTTCTAGATTTGTTCTAGTGAATAGTCATCGGTTTTATGTAGCAGTTTCTTCCTGTATTATGTCCAACTCGGGGGCAATTTTGCGATAATAGCCCCGACTTAGAAAAATTCAGGGATATCAATTTTTAGGGCACTAATTTTACTAACAATTAGCTACAGTTCTTTGATTTGGGCTAACAATGATTTGTTATCTACCATAATGTAGTCGAAATAGCTAGCTATGAGATATTTGTTCGTACCTTCTTCTTCGGCCTTGAATTTAAACTCAAGAGCAATCCAAATTTCTTTGGCAGACTCGATTATGATGTATTGATCATACAAACGATCAGATAGCGTGTTCAAGATGTGTCCTCGACACAACAGATTATCTCATTCTCTTTTGATACGTGCGTTGATCTGCTCAGTCGCTGTCTTTATCAGTTGTTGGAGGAAGTGACTTCAAGTTCGGGTCTAAGATATAGAATATCTTCAATGCCGTAAGCAAGAACTTTATTTTATCCTGCCATTTGGTGAAATTGGTTCCATCGAATCGGTCTAGACGAATCAAATCCTGGTTCATCAGATACCCCTTTGGTTTCAATATCAGAAAAATTACGCTTTAAGATTGTTGAAAATCTCTTATCTGAGAAAATAAATTAATCTGAAAAAATCGAGAAATAAGGACACACTGAAGCACATGAAAAAACACGCTATCCTTAAAGCGTAATTCGCCCCTACTCAAATTATTTTTGAGTCTGTTGATAGGTGGCAGGCGGATTGCTTCCAAGATACGACGAGCCTTATGTGGTTTTGCGTTCAACAAGAAATGAAGGAACCACTATGGAACTCAGTAACACTATCTGGCAGATGATGAAAAGAAAGAGAGAAAATGAATGGCGGTCTTCTTGTTGTAACTGTAGACCACTACGCTGGTCTAAGTGGCTTGGTTTATATCAACCAAACCGAGAGGCTAATAGACTCAGATGGGTGCTGGTTCAGTAGAGATAGTTGTGATTACAATTATTGTATTGGAATGAACCAGACCTGTCCGGTTTATATAGGCAAGGGTGGCTGGCAATTTTGGTCCAGAGCCTATAATGGCACTATCCGTTTTCTGACTGTTATGAGAAACTAGCCGTTTTTAGCAGTTTCTGACTATTGTGCATGTAGGAGTTACACACTTGCATGCTGGCTGTTTAGACTCAATGGGTAGCTGTTTCCGATTGTTGGGCTAGCCACATGCAGTTGTTACTATATGGTATGGATCGTTATTGTATGAGCAGTTACACGGGTCTCTTTAAATAGCCCTGCAGTTCTCTATAAAAAGCAGAGATGTCTCTTTTTTAGACCTCCCATTCACAGCACCTCCTCTGTTCTGAACCCATCCACCTGACCTACTATCTAGCCTCTATCGCACCAGTCTCGCTCCGATGCGAAGTGTCAAGTGCGCCACTAGCGCCTCTACAGCTACACTGCCTCACATACCCACACCCATGACCAAGCCCATGCGCGTGCACGCAAGCCACCATACTCCCTCTCTTCTACCATAAATAAAGTGCATGATACCTTATTTATAAAGAGGTAAAAATTATTTCTCTCATTCGGTACGGGACAAAACCAAAAAACCATTTTTTCAAAATGTTTTAAAACAAACTATTTCAAAAGTTAATTAATAAAGATATATCTACAATTTTATCGTTTATCTGAGCTAAAATGTTTTAAAACAAACTATTTTAGAAGTTAATTAATAAAGATATATCTACAATTTTATCGTTTATCTGAGCTAAAATGTTTTAAAACAAACTATTTCAGAAGTTAATTAATAAAGATATATCTACAATTTTATCGTTTATCTGAGCTAATGTATTCTTCGCCATGTAATTTCTGAGTGCCAGCGTTTCAAGCGTCGTACGCAGAGGGAGTGTTAAATAACCGACCTGAAAAGTGAAAAGCCATGGCTCTAATATGCGCGGAATATATTATTAGAGGCGCAAGTTAGCAAACCCGTCTCAAGAAAGGCAATCGCCACCGTACATGCAAAACTGGAGTCCTTTGTTTCTCGAGAAATGTTCACAAACGACGTCGTGTGGGAACCATTGGATACAACTCATTTTCCCCATCAATGTATCATTTTTTACAAAATCCAGGCCGTTCAAAAGGTGTGACAAATAACAACGATCAGTACAGGAAGAAAACCAAGCTTCCAAAGACATCAGGCGTCCGATAGGATGAAAATAAATGGACAGACGATTCGTTTAGTCAATGTTCGTTTTTTGCATTATCTAATCGGTAGAATAATCCAAGGTTTTCTTAATGTGATATTTATCATGTGGGACAGCTTTTGAACGGATTAGATTTTCTACACAGTGTTGCATATGGAAGCCCTCATTCAACGTTGTAGATAAACATTTTATTTCTTGAGTTTAACCAACAGTCTCATTAAAAGACAACAGGGCCCCATTTCGCGACGTCTCCTTCCCACTTGAAGAGCTATTTGATACTCTGGCAGATTTGGTGGTTGATACGCTGTCACTCATAACTTGTTCACATGGAGTTATTCAACTCAAATTAAACAGTTAAATTTAAGGCTGTAAATAGATCAGCGGACCAATGGGGTACCCAGAGCCAACCCATTTAGACAGAACCCAAACACAATCCATTTGTTAAATGATATGGGCCTAGGGTCCAAGAACAGATCCAATTACTAAATGAGTAGATCTGGCTTCCTTTGTATTAGGCCTGACCCGACTCCATTTAGGAAATGGGTGGGTTTGGTCTATGTTGCAAGGATCCTTCCCGACCCAATTTTAAACCTCATAAAAATACTTGCATACTAGGTTCAGATCCTAGGTCTTGGTGGATTTCCCTCTATTAAATCCAGACCCATTTGTCTGATGGGGTTGACTCAGACCCGATCAGACCTGCTCATTGGGTAAAAGCGTCTCAGTCAAAAAATTGGACCGGGACCCATTTACAGCCATAGTCAAATTACAGTTCTTGCATGCATGTACAAATCCAGACCGTCCAAACCATGTGAAATTCAACTATCGAATGAACATTAATAAAAAGCCCGAGTATCCAATTTCAACGCGTGAAATCCAAGATCTGCGAACCAAGTTCTATCCACAGCATGGCCCACGACGTGGACGGTCTGGATCATCCAAAGTACACACCCCCATGTGCAATCATCCACCCTCCAGCTACTATTTCAATAGTCCATGACAGTGCAAGAAAGAAAACAATAGCCAGAGATCAAAACAACGAAAAATGGCCTTCTCTCGTTTCATTTCCAGCTCTCACATGTCTCTCTCTTTCCTTCCTTCTCACCATTTCAATCTCTCTGCAGATTCCTCCATCGAAGAAAACCTTCATAGTTCTTGTGGATTCAGATTCCAAACCTTCTCCTTTCATTTCTCACCATTACTGGTATTCTTCTCTAATCTCTTCTTCTCCTTCTCCTCCTCCTTTCATTCATGTCTACACTACTCTCTTACATGGATTCTCAGCTAGCCTGGCCCACCACCAATCAGATCATATCAAAAGATCTCGTGGGGTCCTCGCCATCTTCCCCGACTCAATCCTCCACCTCCACACCACACGATCGCCCGAATTCCTGGGCCTCAACGATCCCAACTCTACGATATCGAGATTATCCGACGGTGGGGATAATACCATCATTGGAATTCTCGATACCGGAATCTGGCCGGAGAGGAGGAGCTTCACCGACTGCGGCATGGGGCCCGTGCCACCTCGCTGGCGCGGGGAATGCATGGAAGGGAACGGGTTCCACCGGTCGAGCTGCAACCGGAAGCTGATCGGTGCGAGGTTCTTTGCAGGCGGGTACGAAGCATCGCCGGTGGGACCCATTAATGAAACGGTCGAGTTCCGGTCACCAAGGGATTCTAATGGGCATGGGACCCATGTCGCGTCCATCGCCGCTGGGGCCCACGTCGCTGGAGCTGGCTACCGGGGCTTCGCGAGAGGAACTGCGAGGGGGATGGCACCGAAAGCGAGAATTGCTGTTTACAAGGTGTGCTGGGATTCGGGATGCTTGTTATCGGACGTCTGCAAGGCAATGGAAGAAGCGATTTCGGACGGTGTAGATATCATCTCGATCTCGTTGGGATTATCTTCTTCTCTGCCATTTTATCTCGACCTGTTTGCAATTGCATCGTTTCGAGCATTCCAAAAAGGTATCTTCATCACCGTTTCAGGCGGGAAATGAAGGTCCATATCGTGCCAGCATGGCAAATTCTCCTCCTTGGATCATGACCGTCGGTGCAGGAACGATTGATCGAGATTTCCCAGCATTCGTCTCTCTCGGAAATGGAAAGAGCATCCACGGCATATCACTAACTCCCCGCTTCCAACTGACTCGAATACCTCACCCGCTTGTAAATATCTCTTCTCCTTTCTCTACCTTCTCTCCCCAATCCGTGCATGGGAGGATCGTCCTCTGCATGGCTGTGGGGCACGTACCCAGAATCGCCATCGGCGTTGCAATGAAACGTGCTGGGGCGGTGGCCATGATCATCAGTCATGGCAATCAAGACCCTAGAGGTGTAATTGCCGAATCGCACGTGATCCCGGCGATCGTCGTAGATGTGGCCGAAGCGAAATACATCGAACAGTATATCGCTTGTGGCAAAGATCCAACGGCTGTTATTGTATCAGATCATGGTGTGGGTGCACCCCACATCGAACCAGCACCGATGGTTGTGTCGTTCTCTTCGAGAGGTCCTAACATGGCGATGCCGGCGATTCTCAAGCCGGACTTATTAGCGCCGGGTGCTAACATACTCGGAGCATGGACGGATGTGATTTCACCGTCGAATGCAGCAATAGGCATCCAACGGTTAGAATTCAATATACTATCTGGTACTTCTATGGCATGCCCACATGTATCTGGTGTGGCGGCGCTGATCAGAGCTGCCCATCCCGAATGGAGCCCGAGCGAAATCAAGTCAGCTCTAATGACAACGGCCTCTCAGCGCTGTAGCACCGCTCCGTTCCCGCCGATCATCGATGAATCTTCGGATAATGCCGCCAGTCCGTTCGATATGGGAGCGGGCCACCTGCACCCAGCTAGAGCCGTCGATCCGGGCCTTGTTTATGATGTGGGTCCCAATGATTCGGTGAATTTTCTTTGTGGGTTGAATTACACCGACGAGCAAATGGAGATAATGACCGGAAAGCGGCTATCGTGTCTGAAAGACGGTGTGGATCGGGAGCTGAATTATCCAGCATTCGTCGTGGTGATGGAGGAGGTTGGGGTGGCTGGAGCTGTGTTTGAGAGGAGGTTGAAGAAGGTGAGTGAGGATGAGGGGGTGGTGTATTATAGGGCTAAGGTGGTGGGGTTGGAAGGGTTTAAGGTGTGGGTGAGGCCCAGGAGGTTGAGGTTTTGTGGTGGGCCAGGGGAGAGTTTGGGTTTTAGATTGGGTGTGGGGCCAGGGAGGAAAAGGATGGACGGTGGAGATTGGCTTGGGAGGAGTGGTTTGGCTGATGGGGCATTGATATGGAGGGAGGAAGGAGGAAAGCATGTTGTTAGGAGTCCGATTGTAGTTTTCTCGAAGAAGCGCCTCATGGGATTTGAAAATGTTTGACTGAGTCATCGAGACTTGATGGAAAGTTTTGAAGGGGAATTATTTGATACTCCGGATAGGTGTGAAGCTTGATACGCAGGCACTCCAGAAACTGTACACTTAGCACATATTAATTCAAATTAAACAGATGTTGATGCCGTTGTTTCTCAAGTCATTTTCCAAAAAAACCGGATTGGATGAAGAATATTAATGTCTGATTCTTGGACTATTGTTTTTAGAAGTAGAACCATTAGATTTCTTTAATTTTAACCGTCCAATAAATATTCACCAATCCAATGGTCAGCATATCATATCAAATGGTCTTATGCTCAACAAATAAGTATCTATCAATCAGAGGTTTGGATGGTTCAATCAATCTAATTTTAGGATCGCCACTTATCCACAGGTTGCGTTCCTTTCATTTGACTTAATGTATTAATCCTGGTGGATCATTTATGGGCGCCTGCGTATCAAGGATCATAGTCTGACAGAGTATCAAATACCTCCCAATTGAAGATTGCATGTACACCGGAACTTCGTACCGCACATAAATATTTCCAGCTCACTTTCACTGTTACTCTGGCAGAGCATGATGGATGATACGCTGATCACTAAACTAGAGATATCGATCGAACATGTGTAATACAGGTAATTCAATATAAATCGTCGAAATTATAGGGAAGAGTTGAGATGTATCGGTGAACCAAAGATCACTTTTTTTTATTGACATTTATAGGACGGTTTAAAATGAATGAAATCCAATCTCTTATTTCAAAAAACAAGTGTCCATGAATCAGAGGATGGGATTGTTCAACCAACCTGATTGATAGCACGTAAATTAGTGTCACTGAGTTCCATAATTTAGTCCGATTAGATTGAGTTACATTTTCCACGTGTTCCATTTCCAATTGCCTGCGTATCAAGCGGTATAAGAAGCCAGAGTATCAAATCGCTCCACTGTCGTACGTGAACATTACTGCATGTTAAAACGTAGTTTTCGCTAGCCCTACAGGTGCATGGATAGATGTTCCACGTGCCAAATGTATGAGAGATCAGAGCCAGTCTTCAGGTAGGGACCACTTGTTGATTTGTTTGCCTGAAAGCTGGTTATTAGTTGGGATATAAATGCAGGAAGAGATGAACGGGCTGATGAATATGGGATGAATTGTATGATCTCTTTCATTTTTATTTTTTTTTGGAAAGAGGCCGTTAAGTGATCCAGGCCATTCATCTGGATGGGTCACAAGAAATGAACGTATAGGTTTTAGGCTTGGTTGTACATTGCCACTGTGGGATCAGATTGTTTCATGGGATGTACAGTGAAAATGAGGAGACCCACTAGGAATTCGGTTCGGATTCCACATCCACATTGCAGGTGGACCCCACACAGCTTGAACCCGTGGTAATTTATGGTACATTTGAATGTATGCGATCAAAGTAGTTACAATATGGGCTCTGTACGTAAGGAGATCATTGGGATTTGGGCCCCACTTGCACAACTGAGGAGGCAGATGGGTCTGTTTCGTGTGCCAGAGGAAATAGCAATTGCTGTTGGATGGATTGTCAGGACGCATTGAAAGGATAATCAGAAGGTGGGGACGCTCACCCTCTCTGATGGTGGGGCCCACAAACTTTTTTTCCTGATATGTGTACTGTTTGGTCAATCCAGAGAGAAACATCTACCTATTGTAGCTGGTACGACGCTCGTTATTACCGTTTTACCTGATTTTTTTTGCAAAATGCAGCTTTGTGGAGAGTTGTTACCTATACAACTACTGTAGAAATTAGCTCATTCTACAATGTTGTGTGGGGCCACTGTGACGTTGGGCGCTAACATCTGCTCCGTCCATAAGGGGCTTCTCTTCAACTTCACACCTTAGCACAAAAATCAGGCTGACCCAAAACCTACGTGGGCCATACCACAGGGTTAGGATGGGTCGCCCATTGTTAAAACTTAAAAGCTTCTAGATTGTGTGTGAGGCTCGCAGTGTTTTGTAAATGCCATCGAATCCATTCATAAGATGCTCCCAGTAGGATGAATGGACGCCCAAAAAATGAGGCCATTCTATAACTTAGGTGGGCCACACCACATGATTTTAGACGGTGTGGCCCAATTGAGTTTTGTATCAGTCTGATTTTCTGGGACGCAGCTTTGGTGGATCCATCCCTTACTGTGGGTACATCCACACCGTCCATCCGTTTTTCCAGTTCAGGTTTAGGTCATGGGCCCAACATCGATTCAGATCCAAACCTCAAGTGGGCCACACCATAAGAAACAGTGGTTGTTGGATGGCCCAATATTCAATTGAGTCTTCTGATCGGCTATGATCACCGAATACATGACATGCATGTAGGTCAACACCCATCATTCAAATTGTGGGGTCCATTATAGAAAGAAGCATTGCCCAAAATCACATTGATAAGATTATTCTAAACATTTGATTGTGGCCCTTAATTTCAAGATATGAACCAACGAAATATCCATTGATCCAATGGTTAGAATTGTCCGTTAAGTTTCATTTTGAGGCCATGCTGCATCTAAATTCCTGTTGGCTGATTGGACGGTCGGGATTAGATACAGGACATGTATGGCGTATGTGTGCGTGAGTATGATCCTCAACTGGCTTGGAAATCATGTGATAGTCTCCCTTTCATCTTCCACGTAGCATGAGAGATGTGGGATCGTGACGGTCCACCCACTGCTATAGCCTATAGATGCACAGTGATCCACATTGACGGGACAATCCTAGCCCTCATTTGGACTCAGCTTTTCCCTGTTGAATGTCAGCCTTTCATTTTAAGGCCATCAATTTGATGTCTACAATCACCCAATTTGTGGGATTTATGGTCCAAGAGTGATCCACCGTGGCGCCACTAGGTGTCTCATCCCTCATGGCATGTGCAAGGTTGAAGGGCGGCCTCTATAGGATCATTTCTCCAATGTGGGACCTCAAGATTGCCACATATGGCACCATCTAAACGGACCATGACGCTGGATGGGTGTTAAAGGCGGACTGCGTCCTGCCCACCGTGATGTATGGGTTTTATCCAGCCGTCCACACATTTTAGAACCAAAAGCGACGAGGATCCAAGGCTCAAGTGGACCTCAGAGTGGAGATTGAATGTACACATTTAAAAACTTATTTGGGGCCACAGAAGCTTTGGATCAAACTTATATTTGTGCTTTCCCTTCATCCAGGTCTATGTAACCTTACCAGCAGGTTGGATGACAAATAAACATCACGGTGGTACCTACGAAGGTTTCCACGGTAAGCATTATTGTCACTGCTGCTTCCTGTGGTGTGGTGCATTTGAGACTTGGATCTGCCTCGTTTTCAGGTTTTTAGGCTAAAATTATCATTAAAAATGGATGAACGGCTTGAATAGAAACCATACATCATGGTGGACCCCACAGAGCCCCTGCCTGGACCGATTTCCGTCCAAGTGGGGCAGGACGCAATCCGCTTCCCTGCATCATGCACCTGCGTGTTGTACGGACTCACTTCAGGTAGGAGCTCCATGGGATCCACTGTGATGTAAGTGTTTTATACACGCGGTCCATCGATTTTGAGAGATCATTTTAGAGCATCAGCCCCAAAAGAGGCGTATCCAAGTTTTGTGGGGACATTCCAAGTTGGGTAGCCCTAGGCCAACTACAGGTCCATCCCACATGCCCAAGTTGGAGTCTTCAGCCCATGAAGGTGTCCGACTAGCTAGGTAGGCATCGACCTCGGACATCAGGTACCTGATCTGAACAAGGAGAGGAGTTGAGGATGAGGACTATGACAGCCCAATGTTTACAATGGTCATTTTGGATACATCAAACAATCCAAGCTGAATTGTCATATTAAACACAACCGACGAGCTATAAGCTCGGTCTTCGATCATGGAATCACCATGCCTTCACATCTTAGCTACGAGCTACAACTTCAATTCAAAATATTTCACAAGTTGGGGAGCTTGATCAACGAGTCCTGCCCCCATGTCGACCTCGTCCACGACCGCCATAAAGGCGTGCACCAATTCAGTGATGAGTTTGAATAAATCAAACATGTTTCCGACAATTACAGATGCCATCCATGTCACCATGAATCACACATGCCATTACAAGCATAACACCCACGTCAATTGGCCTCTACTGCTCTCCAACAACCCTATAAATAGAGGACCCTCTTACAAGTTGAGGTACGCACAATCTCCCCTAGACTCTGCCTCTACTGTCCCAAATCCTTTGCTTGACTTAAGTATCGAAGGGCTAACAGCCAAGCCCCAACCACCACCCTTAGCTTTATTCCTTGTGATATGCAATGTTAAGCGGACCTCCGGTCCCAATCCAGCTTGTTCACCTAAGGAGATCAGAGGAAGCGAATCGTGCGGAGATCAACTGATCTATCAGTCGTCTCAAAATCTAGCGACAACACCAAGTGGACCCATGTAAAAGCCAATGTAACTAACCCCACATTCAACAATCAGCTCGTTTTACCTCCGTGGGAACCACATGATGGGATGGTCCAATGATTTTAATTAGCGTCCATATTCTTTCTAATGAAATATATAATCCATTGACCCATAATTAATCACGCCTTGTAGATGATCCTATATATAACCTTTAGACTTTTAGAGTTAAATGCGAGCCACTGAAATTCTTTTTTTACATTGTTCTAAATTCATGTACAGATAATGATGCCCACAATCATCCATTAATTTTATTACGATAGATCATATATTATACTTTCCAAAAGATGGACAGTTCTGATCATTGGACTACCAAGCATGTGGTTCCCAGAGTGGATTCTGATGACAGATGTAAAACGAACTCTTGACCGTTTTCTTTTCCCACGTGAAGAAGAGAACCAAAAAAGAGAGATCCTCACCGTATATTCACATGCATACAACGTCCACGATCGAGTCAAGAGTTTGAACTTAGTCCGCTAATTTCTTTATTTAATTCAGTTACTGTGGCCCACCGCTCAGTTATCCGAAGCGTTGGTACGATGGGTACGTCCTTCCATTGATGGTCCATGGACCAATATCCCCCAGATTGGAAGATCCTAGCTTCAGAACTTGCCTTTGCTGGCTGAATCTTGAATGTCTACCGCTCATGTAGTTCTTTCTTGACCGTCTGTTTTTTTTTTTTTTTTTTTAAGTCACAAAGGCTCAGGATTTTTCCAACTGCAAGACTTTTTGTGCATAGGCAATCCAAAATGAACCACGCAAATATAATGGCCATTTTCACATGGCCCCACTACTACAAACCAAAATACCAAAATGATATCGTACAAAGATCAGCCCAGCATCATGGAATGCCTCCACAAAAATCAGGCCGACCACTCATTATTTGTGTCGTCGCTTGAATTTGGAGGCTTTTGGGTGGTTGTCATTGTTTTCTATGCACCCACTTAAATGATTGGAGAGGTACTCAGCAGTACACTTTTATCGTATTGGGCAAACTCTGTTGGGACTATTGTGAATGTATATCGGTTATCCATGCCGACCATTCGATTTTTTTAGATCATTTTATGAGTTGAGCCCAAAATTTAAGTTTATCCAAGCTCAAGTGGACCACACCATGGGAAACAGTGGGAATAATGATTTCCACCGTTTGAAACCTTCCTAGGGACCACAGTAATGTTTATTTGTCATTCAACCTGTTCATAAGATCACACGGACATGGATGAAGGCAAAACACAAATATCATCTTGATCTAGAACTTCTGTGGCCCCCAAGAATTTTTCAACAGTAGACATTCAATTCATACTTTTTCCTGTGGTGTGGTCGAATTGAGCTTTGGATATACTTCTTTTTTGGGTTCAATTCCTATAATTATCTGATAGAATGGATGGATGGATTGAATAAAATATATAAATTACGGTGGGCTCCAAAGAGCTTACTCATATGAATAGGTAGGTGAATAACGTTTTAGACGAAAGGGATAAAAGTTGAAGAATACGCTTATTATACAGAAGTTGTAGAGGATCCAGTCTCTCAATATCATACAATTCCAATAGAAAAGAGAGAAGGTTAGGAATGAAAAACAGTTAGTTAAAGCCTCAAAGACAAGTCTAGCTGATTTAAATCCTCTCCCCTTACATCTTCTGGCATGAAACCATCTCTCTTACCAAACCTCCCCTCATAGTAATAATCAACTTGCCGTTGTGTGGACCTCATGATCATGGGACCCATGTGTCCACTGTGGATGAATCCACCATTAGAAGAAGACTGTCGATGGCCCACCCCGACCTGCGATTGGATGGCTAGATTGGAATCGCGACACCTCTTGGCCATGCTGCGCTCGACCTTGTGTGCGTTCTGGTGGCCTCCCAAAGCTTGTGAGCTGTAGAATTTCCTTTGGCAGTAGTTGCAAGAGAAGATCCGGGGCAGGGTGTGAAGAGATGCCGACGGCGATGATGGCTCTAGGGCTAGTTCAAGGTTTAGATTATTGTTATTTGATGGGGCAAGATCGAGAGTGGTACTGGGTTCAAATTCCATGTTACTAAAAGAAAGAGAGACAAACAATGTAGAGAGAGAGAGAGAGAGAGAGAGAGAGAGAGAGAAGAAGAAGAAGAAGAAAGAAAGAAAGAAAGAAGAAAGCAGATAGAAAGAGAGAGTAGGAAGAAAGCCAGGAAAGAGATAGAAGAAAGAAAGCAGAGAGAAGGGGAGAGAGAGGGGTTGAAATGGCTAGTGAGAGGTATTACGATGTATTATATAGACAGAGTAGAGACGGTGCATAGAGGGAGATGCATGCAACTGTATGTTTGATGCTCCTGCAACCATAAAAAAGAAAAGAGAGGGAGATATCAAAGGGTCTGTAAGAAGAGGGGATTGAGACCTACAAAATATGAATGAAGAATCGAAGCTCTGTCCCCTTCATTTGCAGCACGATTTTAGCCCTTGTCGGTCCATTGAAAAATAAATAAAATACCATTGTCGTTTTGTATCCTCATATTAGGATCATCGACCCTAATTCATGTACATTGTACTACAGTACTTTCAAATGTGGCCCATTTAAACCATGTGCTCATTTTGTGTACAACTATTTTTTTTTATTTTATGTTAGTCATGCAACGCACCTATCCTGTTAGGTGGGCAACACATTTACACTTTTAGTCACACAATGTACTGATGTACTACTGTTGAAATGACTAGGCATCTTCCAGCTGGGCTAGCAGAGGCGAGGCACTCATTTTCTGTACAACTTAAAAAGGCAAGTATATCGTATACATTCACGTACATATAGCATGCAAACTTTTACATACAACGCTTCCTTTCTCGGCAATATCTCACTTACGTGGAACATCCAAGCCATGCAAAAGGTGGGCCACAGCATCATCAAAATCAACGTATGGTAGATGGTCAAATGACTGTGATAATCTCCTGGTTCGTCCATGTCCAGCCAGCGAGGCAAGGACCCAGATCCTGATCTAGCCCATGCCCGCCACAGGCCTGGAGGTAGGGGGCATCTCCAGCCCGTTGTAGGGGAAGGAGGTTTGAGTCCAGCCCAAAACTTCATTAAGCAAAAGTGGTCAGACCCAAGCCATCAGGGCCCAGGTGTGATCATACGCCCCAACATGGCCCAACCAGAAATCAGACTCATGGTTTTAAGACTCCGTTGAGTCCCATGCGACTCATTGAGTTAACTCGGCCTTAGTTGGAACCGATTCGGTACTAAAAAAAAATAGGGCCAAGATTCATGGCCCTAAACTCCAGCCAAACCCTCCCTAAGTTCGCTGGGCTTGACTTAGCCACCTAAGCCCAGTGTGTCCACTTTTAGTAAGGTTAATGATACTCTGGCTCACACACAAGAGTACATATGACAGATAAGTACTCTATCTAGGCATGTTAAAAAGTGGGCCCCACACTATGGGCAGTCTGAATTGGCATAGAAAGAATAATTGTAACCATCTGTTCAACACGCATTTAGCTTGTCAACCGTTCATTTTATGACAAGATATCAAACGGCTAGTGTCTTTAGAATAGACTTTTGGGGGCAACCTAACAGCTATGTGGCATACAACTTGGACGGCTAGGATGGAGTGCGTAAAGCTACTTCTGGAGCGGCTCTGTGCATGAGTGTGATCCACCATACTCCTACTTTTAGTGCCACCTAGTATGCAACTGATTGGACAATCTCAGCCATCGAATTTGGAGCCAACAATGGTTAAAAAAGGATGCAGTGAGCAGGCATATATATATTCAGATGGACCTGATCATACGATGGATGTCATTTTGGATTCTGGTCATGTTCGAGGATGGACAGTCTACATTACATTACCGTAAGGACGTACGGTGCGATGATTGGATTGGCGTATTTTTGTAACATGACATGTACAGCCTGATGTACGGCTCAGATGCTAAAACTATGGGGCCCACATTTTGAGTGGTCTGAGTCAGTGACGATCGGGACTGTCCTTTCTGTGGACCCTATACCATAAGGGACACTGGATGAAATTTGCTCTGAACGGGTGATCGTGATTATCACTCAATAGATGATCTTTAGCAATGAAAAGAAATTTTCAATGGCTCATATTCAACTGTAGAAATCTAGGACAAGATCATCATTGAAGCCATATAATTGGATAATAGCTTAGATATGATAATACAGAGAAAATGGACGGTTTAAATCATCGGACCATCTGATCATGTGGGCCTTAGCGGGTGACAGCGCACGCTGGATCCTCAGTCGCGACAGAGGGAAAAGGAACTCCTCTCCGCAGCATCCGATTTTCTAACATCGTAGCAGCTGAGTCAACTCACATGACTCAGTGTCTAAGGGCCCGCTTTTAAATAAGGGTTTCTTTTGTCTCTCTTGAGATCCGTAACCTGACTCGGTTAATCCCCTCGACACCAAACTTGTGTTTGGTACTGTACGGATAACCATAGTCGAATGTCTTTCCATAAGGTGGGCCCCACCAAGTACCTCTTGTCCTAATGTAGGCCGCACGATCTTGATCAAACGGTTGTTACATACGGCCAATCACTCGCCTCGAACCGACGGTATGGGTTCACATCCTATATGGTTGGTCGATAAGTTCACAAGTGTGCAGCAAACCTGTCACACGTGTGTCGAATCCGGACCATTCATCAGGTGGGGGCCCATGTAAATATACCCTGGTCCAAAATTCAAGGTCTACTATCAAGATGGGCGTGCATGCTGAAAGAGACAATCGGTCCTTTTTCTCTAACCATCGATACCTTGCATTAACATGTGGCCCACCTGATGAGTGAACTAGCATCATATTCGGGCACAGGCACGTTTGCAATCTGCCCCACTTGATCACTGGCTCGGATCTTTTACATGTATACTCCAATGCCACGTGTCATATGAATCACGTATAATGCACCCATTCAGTGTACTAAAGCACATGGGATGCTCGTTGTTCCCACAACCAGGCAATATCAGCCGTTGATATGTTCTCAGACATGATATTATAAATTATACTGGAATTGTTTTGTAAATCCATGCAAACCGGCTTTCATTAAGGAGAGCTCTGTCTCGCCAGTCAAAGACAAAATACATACCTGAAATCTCTATTCCAGCCACGATGGGCGCCACGTGGCTACGTGTTTGGATAATCTAGATCACTCATCGGGTGGGCTCCACAATTGACGGGAGGAGTATATGTTAGGTAAGCTGATAGGTCTTTTAATCTAAACCGTCTGTACGAAGGCTGTTAATCGGATGGATATGATTTTCCACCCCATGAGATATTCATATGGTCCGCCTCCCACCGAAGTGTCCATTAGATAGACAGTCCAGATCATTCATTCACACAGAAAAGTGGGCCATATCCCTTGCCCATCATGGATTGACCAGGCAACCCACGAATCACAGTTTGCCTCGATGAACCCAATAATGATCTGAAACACTGAGAAAGTTCACATCTTGTTTTGGAAATCTGAGCCGTTCAAAAGGATAACCACATCGTCAAGATCATCTGGTACTAAAATAAGGCTCGTTCACTTACTAAGTAAGTTACACTTTCAAGTCAATGGATAACCATGATTTGACTCAATGTACGAGTGCTCCAGCTAATGAGTGGATCGGCCTTATTTTCATGAGAGGCCATTCTTATGCTGTGGTCCGCCTTGGGAACGGCTTGGATGCCCAAAACATATGGCATGTTGGAAGGAAAACAGGGTTGTATGTGAAAGTTCACATACATGATAGATCCATGCATGCGATCCTTTCTAGAAAAAACTAATTACATGATTGAAGTGGTATGGATGACCTTCTCGGCAAATTCATGAAACCAATAACAGTATATATAAATAAATAAATAAAGAGAACGGATCACTTACATCGGGCTGTATGATAACTTAGAATGCAGCTCTCCTTTTCTTACCAACGTATAGTACGTGCAGAAAATCTGAGACGTTTAAAAGTTTGGTTCCACCATTAAGATAAGCTGTCTCGAAAATTAGACCGATCCACTGATTAGGTGGGCCACACCTGTAAGTTTCTTAAAACTTATTTTTTTAAAATGTGACCTGCATGGAAAGTGGACCGGTCTGATTTTTTCGCCAGGTGGTCTTCATCGTGGGGTCCACTGTTTTCATAACTCCGATGTCCTGCGTGAGTAACACATTGGCGAGAGAGATGGGACTGCATGCTAAGCTAACATGCAACTGCCTGTAGGTGGTTAGTTCTGTAAAAAACGAGGAGAGGAGAGGGACTCACATGGGAGTTTTGTTATCTAAAAAATTAAAGAGGAGAGGAGAGGGACTCACATGGGAGTTTTGTTCTCTAAAAAATTAAAGAGGAGAGGAGAGGGACTCACATGGGAGTTCTGGAATAGCCGTAGATCTTGAAAACCTCTACATTTGGAGAAGGAAAAGAACCCAAAAGCTTTCAGGATGTTAGATTCTCTGGTGGGTGTGGCATTTTATAAGCCTTTTGAAATCAATCATAGCTGTTGTGACTTTTGGGTCTTGGTTTTCCTTTTCACTTGCGCTTGGATAGACTTTTACTGTGTTTAGGTCATCCAAACACGGGTCATGGCCTAGTTTTGGAGAGTAATAGATTATCCATTCCACCCATATATGTGGACAGGTTGATTTGGATAGTTCCCTTGGTGGGCCCCACTGTGGAATGAAAAGTGGATGGTCCTATCACTTGGAACAGTAACATAGTACACGACAGGAGAAATGAAGAAACTCGATATCAAAAAATTAGTTTTGTAGGTTCAAAGTTTTTAGTCAATATCTTAATTTACTTTTCTTTTTTTAAATATTCCATGAAGTGTAACATAAGCGAGATGACAAATTATCTTCAACATAGATCGAATTTACATATCTATAATTTAATATGAAGATTTGCAGCTCTTAAATGTTGAATAAATCTCCAAATTTAATATTGATATGCTTTACAAAAACGTCCCTAAAAAGATAATTGCAAGGGGGCAAAGCAAAGAGCATAGGGCTATCGATTGCATGATTTGGGAATGGTGTATTTCTTGCCTGTGGACTATGATGTTCAAGAGATACAAAATTTGAAGGGACATGGTATCCTTTTGAGAGAGACACTGCTGTACCTCTTTAGAATATCCGCACATCCATCTACATGCATAAGTTATATTTGTCTTGAATAGATATATAAGTTTTTAGATCCTTGCTTCTTCTTTTTTCTCTCTCTTTTAGATAGAGATGGTTAAACAATAATAAAAACACTAATTTTACATGATAACACATTTAATTACTACCTCTCGGAACCTAATTAGCCTAACTGTCACCACATGTATGGGATATAGCACTAATGCTACATATATAATTATGTGTTAGGCATACTCAACCAATAGTATGACTAGAACCTTAGACGCTAATGAATTAAACCTTTAACTAAACCCTAGTTTACTCCCTGAATGCACACTAGCTCAAATGGGTCTAAACAAATTGCTAAAATGATTAGCCTCCTTACGAGGATGCATATACAATAAGTGTGCATATACAATAAGTGCAAAGCGTGCCTGATAAAATGCCAAAAAGCACCTAAGCAACCCTAGAAGGCTATAACCAACACCACGCGCCAGTGGTTCACACTATTCTTGTGATGATTTCATCCTAGATTATCGTGGCAAAAAATCCTCATCCTACTATTAATTCAATAAATATTTTTATATATAAAAGCTTTTATATATAATATATTTATTTATTTATTAAAAATAAATATTTTATTTTTTAAATTTATTTTTCTTATAAAAACACAACATTAGTTGGCAGATCAATGGCAATGAAACCCTTCAGATCCTAGCAGTTTGTGATCAAGACCTAAGGTAATTTCCATATTGAATTATAAATGAAGTTAAGTATGATTTTGTATGAATATATTTATTAGCGTTATTTATTTTTTTGAATTTATTTTTAAACTACTTAACACATAATTATAAAAAGGATTAACATTTATTAAATTGGTAGACGGAGGGGGCGTTAGGTAAAACTTAATTTCACGACTTATCACTTAAAAATCATATTTTCAGTGATTTTAGTAATTCAGACCGTTTGGTAATTAAAAAAATTTAAGTGCTTAATTGAAAAAATCACTTAAATTTAGTGGATTATTTTCAGCCATGACAGCTTGACTTAAAACTTATGGCTAAATGCGGTAAGTAGTTCCTCTTTAAATTTTTAGATAAAAATTGACAAAAGTATCCTATTAACATTTAATAATAACAAGGATTACCTTTCTTTGTTTACTTTCCTATCTATGACACCATCCCCCGCAAGTACTAGAAGACACCAAATTCTATTAGCCCCAGCATAATGCATGTATTATATCTACATAGTCTATCCATTTGGAGAGATCATTTTAAGGCATGAGCCCAAAAATGAGACAAGTCCAAAACTCAGGTGGACCACACCACTGAAAGCAATGGGGACAATGATGCCCACCATTGAAACCTTTCTAGGGCCCACTATGATGTTTATTTACCATCAACCCTGTTCATAAGAACACAAAGACCTGGATTAAGGGAAAACACAAATATTAGCTTAATTCAAAACTTTTGTGGCCATAATAAGTTTTTAATGATAGTTTTCAGACAAAGTACCAAACAGATTTTTTAGTTCTTATAAGTACTTAAATTCAGCACTTTAAGTTCTTAGTACTTAAATTAATTTTCAGGCTTAATTTTTCAGTTTACCAAACAGCACCGAAGTCTATAAAGTGAGGATCGACAACCACCATTGCAGGAATAAAAGAGCACGTGTGAGAAAATAAGATAAAAAATAACAAAAAATCAACCAACGCTTAGATCATCAGTTTTACAATATTTCCTTGTTCATTTTGGTGAAGCTGAATGGTCCAGATCTCTTATTTTTCACCAGTGATCAGTGCTATACTTTCTTAAATGGGTCTTTTGGTAGATTCTTGATTAGATGGTTAGGATTGCCTGATCTCCCATCTAAATTAGAGCCCAGTGGGTGGTCCAGATTGATGATTATAAAAGTTATACGTGCGTTGTAGGATGAGCGTATTGAATCATTCCTCAGTGATCAAAGCAATGGCTATGTGAGGTAGTAGTCGTTTGGATGGCACGTGTGTAAGATATTGGCCATTGATGATGTGGGCCTCAGTCGATGCCTGAAGATAAGCTAGACCGCTCTTTAAGTAGTGGACACGTGCAATTCAAATGCTATTTCCGTGTAGACCTTATAACCTCATAATGTAACCTTTTTTAACTCGTTCGAATAAAACCCGCACGCCTGAAAGAGCATATGACACGTCAGCATCGTTAAGTTGACAGCATATGTCACTGACGGACTTAGCTGTATGTCTCAGCTAACGATTCTTGTCACCTTTCGTTTCGAGAAGAGAAAAACTTTGATACTCTGGCGGAATGGGATGGATGATACGCAGGCACTAAGAAATTACTTGGAATTGTTTATGTGGCATATAAATAGTTCAGAAAACTTTCTAATTTATGACTCTATTTAGGTGTATGATAACAAAAAATTAAGCTTTTTTTTTTTTTTTTTTTTAAGAATCTGACTATCAGATTGGTGGACATTTATTGGACGGTTAAAAACCTAAAAATCCAATGGTCCTATTTCATGAAACAATTGTCCATGACTCAGAGGGTAGGATTGCTCAACCAATCTTATTTTAAGATTTTGAGTTCGCAGCAGGGGGTTCTGGTATACAATTTCTGAGTTCCTGAGTATCAAGCTTCATACTCTACCAGAGTATCAAAATGGTAAGCGTGCAAGTGCACTTGCTAGTGTAATTGCTGCTAGAGGTTCCCCCGTAATTCATCCAAGATGTTCATCATGTGGGCCACACCATGTAGGTTCCGTGGTAAAAGTTAGGCAAGTATGCTTATTTAGTTTTGCTACGTAAGTTCGTCTAATTCAAACCCAGTTCTATAATCTTTTACTATCCATTTCTTTTGTATATTTGTGGGACCCAGCAGATGACCACACCAGACTGATTTTCCGTCCAGTTGGCCTAAATGTTGTTTTCCACCGGATGAACGGCTTGGATCATGCACAACACGTGTACCATGCACGTATGCACATTAAGATTAAGTGTATAAAGAGGTGGGCCACACCATGGATATCACCTGAGGCGACCACCACGTTTGTACAATAAACTCATTCTACAACGCCGAGTGTGGGGCCCACTGTGATGTAGGTCCAATATCCAATCCGTCCATAAGGTGCACCTCTTGAAGTTCACCACTTATCATGAAAATCATCCTACCCTAAGCCCAGGTTAGGTTGCACCCTAGGGAACGAATGCGATGAGGATGCCACCACTCACACCTTCCAGATTGCGTGTGGGCCCCTCTATGTATTTTATATATCATCCAATCGATTCAGAAGGTGGACCCCGCGAGGATTAATTGAAATACCAAAAATCATGTCATCCCCAGCCTCGTGTGAGCCACATCACGTGATTTTAGAGTTTATGTACAATTTTACATGGTGTGGCCCACATGATTTATGGATCGGAAAAATTTCTGGGATCAAGCAGAATATGAGGGGTCTCTCATGATGGACGGATTAGATTTCGTTCATACATCACTGTGGGACCCACATAAGACATTGTCGAAGAACCTTACTCCACAGATATTGCAGGGAAACCGTCGTCTCGGATAGATTAGGGCATTTTTGTAATCTTATGTGTGGGTAGGCTAGGCTACCCTATTATTTCTGGTCGTAGGTTACGGGCGTACACGCAATGTTACGACACCACGCGTATGGTAAGGAAAGGTCTCGCACCGAATTTCCGTGTACAGTATGCACACTAATGTTCGGTGCATCCACTGTTTGCCAGCATCACCATCCACTTGGTGGCTCGTGGGGCCCACATATGGAGGTATCTCTTGTGTTGCCACGCGGTGAATTAAACTTCGAGGAGAAGGTGGTGGGCCCCACTTATCATCAGTTCGACTGATTGCACGTGTATATACATCAAATATTCAGTGTATGAAATCTCTCATTTAATAATGATGGGAAAATTGTATGAACCCCCTTGTATTTTCTGCATTTGTAAATACCACCCCCTTAAAGTTTTAATTACTGCCCGTAGCAACCTACTTTTTTTTTGGAGGATTAACTTGTTAATACACACTCTACTATTTGTCAATCACACCCCACTTGATAATCGATACTAAAACCTCAGTATTGAAATGAGGTTATCTTCATTCGGTACCTACCTTATGATAGAGACTTTAGAGAAATTGGCACCAAGTGATAAAAATATAATCAGTTTTATGAGTTTATTTTGCCCACATGTGGGCCACATTCACAAAAAATAGATATACAACCCGTCCAATAAAATACCTTTACCAACAAAAAAAATAAAAAAAGGTGGGGGGGCTAGTTCTACCATTGGGTGGGCCACAACCACCCAAAAACCACTAAATTTTAAGTGGTGGGCTAACAGATGGTTGGATCAGCATGATTTTTAGGATTACCATTTTAATAGTGAGTAAACATGCTAAATGGCATGCATGTACTATGGTTGGCTCACGGGTCTATAATTATTTACCGACGAGATAGTATGGAAGGGTATGCTTCTTTAAAACATGTGGGGAAACGGTAATGAATCTGTAAACAAGGTGTTAATTGCAATAATACAAAAACTAAGAGCAATTTATGATTTTTAGAAATCCGAGGGAAGTGATTACAATTTTCCTTTCAATGAATGGGCAACAGCTTCACGGGTTTTATCCTCACGGTGGGCCACCATGATGTATATGTTTCATATCAACGCCCTCTTAGGGCATGGTCCAGGTGCACCGCACCATAAGAAAAGTGGTGATTGATTGTCGACCATTAAAAAATTCCGAGGGCCCACTGTAATGTTTAGTTGCCACCCAAACGGGCCAAACCTGTTGGTAAGGTCATACAGACCTAGATGAAGGGAAAACACAAATAGCAGCTTGATCCAAAACTTTCGTGGCCACTAAGAATTTTTTAATGGTGGGAATTCCATCCCTCATGTGTGGCTCACCTGAGATTTTGATCTTACTTCTTTTTGGGTCCATGCCCTTAAATGAGCTGAAAAAACTGATGGACGGAGTGGATAGGCAGCATATGCATTGAGGTAGGTTCCACCATTAGGGCTTCGGCCGCTAAGCTGTTACCCCTTCCTCCAGCGGATGTTTTCTTTATATTCGTCACAACGGATTCATGATCAGATAATCCGTACAATTCTTTGGATGGTTCCAAGTACCACTAGGGATTGGACATTATTTTTCTCCATAAATGCGAATCTGTTGGCAATTGTCATCCATCCAATTTGTTCGATTGTTACAATCGGATGGATAGTATTGCCCGGATAATGTGGGATGTTTAAATAATCGTCTATCCATTAAAGGCCCACCAGATGGACGGTGTAGATCATTGATAAATACATCCATGTGGGCCCCATCACGGCGGTCATGTGCTTTCACCCCCTAGATCATATCAGATATGTATGGCTGTCAATGGACCGGGCTAAATCGAAGCAAAATATATATATAAATAAAATAAAAAAATAGTGGGGCCCACACAAAAGGTCAGGCCGTCTCCCTGGACCTTGATGCATCATTGACCGTCCATGCACATCTTCCGCCGCTATAGCAACGGATGGCAGGCGCCGAAAAAGACGAGCCACGTAGGTCAATTTCAAGGCTACAAGCTACTTAATTTTCGCAATCTTCGTTTGGTCTATGCCGTGCAGCCGTTGTGGATGACTACCCTGGTAGTTTACCATCATTTTTCACGGTGGAGTGTCTCAGCTACTGTACACGTGGCATGCAAGGATTTCAATACTTGCATAATAATAGAACTCCTTTTGCACCCGAAATATCCCAACTAAAAATTGATCAGATGATCCTAGCCTTGCAATCGATAGGCTATCAAATGAACGGTTAAAATTTGAAGAGCAACGAGTGCTAACTCAAATGAGCAAGAATCAAACCCTTAAGATCTATTTGTCAGCGTGATTTTTGGCCTCTCACTACAGCAATGGAGCCAACCATATGGACGGTCTGAATTGATGTATATCGATATCACGTGGATGGTGGATTGAGACACCACTGTTTTAAAGTATTGGAAATTCCGATGAACTATCTCATCTCACTGTTCTAACCTGGAAGCGGATTGCGTAGTGAGAAAACTCTGTGGGGTCCACCGTGATTTATGTATTTTATCCACTCCGTCCATCCATTTTATCACATAATTTTAGGGCTTGACCCCAAAAATGAAGCTTATCTAACTCTCAAGTGCACCACACCATAGGAAACAGTGTGAATTGGACGTCTACTGTTGGGACCGCACAAGTTTTGGATCAAGCTGATATTTGTGTTTTCCCTTCATCCATGTCTGTGTGATCTTATGAAAATGTTGGATGACAAATAAACAAAATTGTGGACCGTAGCAAGGTTTCAACAGTGGAAATCATTTTCTGACTGTTTTCTATTGTGTGGTCCACTTGAGATTTGGATATTCTTCAATTTTGGATTCAACCCCTAAAATGATCTGAAAAAACGGATGGACGGCGTGGATAAACCATATACATTTACAGTGGGCCCAACAGAGTTTCCTCATCGTCGGGGCCCTACCTCGGCACGGCTCGACAAATGAAGGGGCAGTTTTGTTTAGTAATGTAAAAGGGGTCGAGCCCAGAGCCTTTAATTATAGGGTCTGAAATTAGGGACTCGCCGGGCCCATGACAACAAAAATGGCATGTATTCATGGATTGCCGACTCGACCGAGTCGACTCGGACTCTGACTCGACCGTACGCAGACGAGTCACCCTCAACTCACCTGAGTCCTAACTGACTCAGGACTGGACATCAATCTGAATCACTGAGTCAGATGTATTGGAGCTTGGGATGGACGTAAATAGAAAACGTTGACAAAACATGGGCCTTTGCCCGTCTTCTGGTTTGTAGATCTAAAATCGGGACCGTTCATTCATGGCGAGTCAGGCCCAAAAATGCCCAACCAACTTAGGTTCTGAAATCGACATTAGACTATGTGATGCTTTAGCACATGAACAATAGGTGGTGGAAGTGGGTCCATGGATAATGAATCTAAAATGAAGCCAATGTTCAGATGGGCCACACCATGGACAAGGACTGCCGTACAAGTCCTCAAAATTTGAAGATCCTAGCCACCCAATATTGCTCTTCCCTTTCTCGAGCCATCTTCTTGTTTGTTTCTTAACCATTCATTTGTAGGCTACCAATCCAAGGGCCAGGATGTTCCAATGTAGATAATTTGAGGCAACCCGTGTCCATGGTGGGGCTCATCGAATCAATGTCCGGTGATCACTGTACAATGGGCCCCACTTTGGTGGACAGGCACATCAAGACATGTTCAAGTAGTGTTGCATGTTGACTAGAACACAATGAAATTGCGTGAGGAGAATGGAACATCGAGAATCTAACATGTTACACGGAATGAATGTTTTCATGATCTTGACCATCTCTACCCATAATCATTAGTGAACTTGTACGTTGATGTTGACCGTCCAATTCAAGGGCCACATCTTGCATAGTTCATGGCCTAAAAATAGCACTATTCTTATGTTCCGAACCAACTTAACCTTCGATTCGAAAAATTGCAGTATATTAATAGGCCATGGCCAAATGATTGGATTCATATCTTGAATGTCTGGCCTATTTTTGTTTTAGTTGTCCATTTATCAAACAGTTGGAAACACCGGATTTCAGAAATTATAGGGCTACGGCTCAAAGGTATGGGCCCAAAAATAAGGCAAATCCAATATTGTTGTGGACCACACCAACTAGTAAGCTTGGGTTGCATTAAATGCAAGAGTCATCTCCGGTGTGGTCCACTACAGTGTTGGATCTGCCTCAATTTTGTGCCTATGCCTTAACATGATCTTAGAAAAAGAATGGACGGCTTGGATAAACAAATATATCACTGGTGGGACCCCACACAGATCTAAGCATTCTTTAACAATCATCATTAACTTTTTACACTTATTTACAAATATAAAACATCCCCTTAAATGCATGTAAAATAGTAGTAGATAAGCAATGTTGGTTTACTTGGTATTTGTTGACGTTGGAGGTACGGTTCTTAAAAAGAGAGTTGATTGTATCAATAACCTCTGTGGGACCCACCATGATATATGTATTTCATCCACGCCATTCATTCACTTTGTCAGATCATATTTTGGGCACGAACCAAAAAAATAGGCAAATCCAATGCTTCTATAGCCCCTAAGAAATTTTCAATGGTAGGCACTCAATCACCATTATTGTCTGTGGTGTGGTCCATTTGAGCATTGGATCTGCCTCTTCTTTGAGCTCTTGTCCTAAAATAATCAGAAAAAATGAATGGACAGCATGGATATAATATATGCATCATGGTGAAGCCCATCTTTTTATAAGTTTTGAGTTTTGCTTGTTTTGAGGTGAAATGCATGTTTAAACCAAACAGCCAACCTAGCCATAGTGGCTTATTTACCACCATTTACATGGCTAGTATATAGAAGCATCGGTGGTTTGGGGCAGAACAGACTGAAAATCTTGGGTACATCCATATGGATGGTTCGTTTGAGAAAATCCAGTCACCCCAAATTCATCAAGAAAGCTTGATTACATGGCTTGGATGTCACATTCATTCCATTGTGAGCCCCACAAAGATAGATGCATGATTTTCTCATCTGCAACTAGTGTATGAGTCCTTCGCTCACAAATTTTAAGATGGATGGTCATACCAAAAATAGATTGGTTGAACGATCCTACCGATGATTTGTGGAGACTTGATTACTGAATTTCGGGCCATGGGATATTTCTTGTTTGAACCGTCCACGGATCAATTTAGGTAGCTAAGTAATCAAACCAGTGTGATTTATTTATTGTCATGTGATCCATCTAAAATTGTGGACTTTGGACAATTGAATTTGAGTTCATTACATGTGAAAAAGTGATTTTTCTTAATGCGTGCGCGCATCAACCATCACACTAAGGCAGAGTATAAAAGTCTCTCTTTTTAAATACGTTGTTTGTTTTGACAGATTTGGATTTGTTAAAGGCATAGAGCTTCCACGTTCCTGTTGTTTGGATAGGTTACTTCATGGAATTCTTTTTTCGAGGGAATCATGAAATAGAAATTCCACGGAATTTCTTTAGCAGTAATAGCAAATGAATTGATGGTTGAGATCATCCCATCAAAGCATTTTTGAAAAGGATGGGACAAAAGGTGGGCTGTGCATTATTGATGATTCACATATATGCTTACACCTTTTGGACTTTTCATTTTTTAGCTCTTAGTCATATGGCCAGGATCATGGACCAAAGTTACTTAGATGAGAATGATTAATTGCGCCACATGCCTCTGTCAGAAATGAGCTTAGTTTAGCACAGATTCATCCAAAATCTCTCACAACTGCATGTAGCCCAATCAACACCTATGATTACTAAGACATCCTTGGCTATTCAGTCAAATTAGTAGGTGAGCTCGCATGATGGACGGTCAAAGAGAATAACTTCTCTAGCATAAATGATATGGACCGTTCATTCTCCTGGATAGTGATTAGATGGTTAGAATCAGCCAATCAAAATGTTTCTTAAAAAGGTTGGCAATCAAAGCTGACCCGGAATGTTCAGGGAAATTATCTAATCTAATCAACAAAGGACAATCCAATATTGTCCCACCCCTTGATGGGGATGGTTAGGATAATCAAATTGATTTTTTTATTTTTTTTATTTTTTAAGAGGGATGGCAATAAAAGGTTGGCCCCATATCACAGATGGTCTAGATCGAAGATTGAACCTTTCCAAGTATAACTAATATGGACCGTTTCTTAGGTGGGCCATGACTGTGGGGCTCACTTCGATGTATATGTACCTTACTATCCATCTATGGGTCTAGATTATTTTAAGACATGAGACGAAAAAACTGAAACAGATAAAAATCTCCGGTGGAACACACAAAAGGAAACAATGGTGATTAATTATTAAAAATCTTGTGGACCACAAAAGTTTTGGATCAAGCTTATTTTTATTTTTTTCCCTTCCTCCGTATCCGTGTTACCACATTGAGCCCTAGGAAGTTGTTAATGGTGGGCATTCGATCACCACTGTTTCTTGTAGTGTAGTCCACCGGAGATTTGGATCTGCTTCATTTTTTTGTCTCATATCTTAAAATGATCTGTACTAATGGATGGACGGCATGGATATACTACACATACATCAAAGTGGACCCCATGGTCAGGGCCGCACTTTATCCGCTCCCATTGGTCAGACGTGAAAATGGGCAATCCAAGGTGACCCCACATGATGGACGATCCAAGACCATCGGCTTTCAGAACCATTGATAGGGTAGTTGGAACTGTGAAATTAAAACAATTCTCAGAGGGATGCACAATAAAAGCTTGGCTCCACCAAATGGACGGTCCAGATCGATATTGGACCTTTTCACGAAAACCACCGTCAGCTACCCAAATTATATTATATCATTCAATGCTTACAAGGGGCCATGGTCCGATAATTCAGACCGTTAGACAGTTCTATATATGATGGATATATTGGCCGTATGATATTCCTTGCTAGTATAACATTGACCGTTGGATTTATGGCTTACGGATGAAAGGCTATGAATAGAAGTGCAAAGACTGTCTACATTGAAGACATGTGATCTGGTGATGAACCAATGCATTGAGATCCACCCGTACTGTGGGCTAGGCTGGGCCTTACGCCCAAATCCCGGCATCGGCTTCTTGGATAGTGCTAGAGATGTACACGAGCCAAGCCGAACCGAATTTCACCCAATTTTGATTTGGCTTGCTTATGTGACACCCCTATTGGAGCTTTACACAAGCCCAGTTTCCAGCCTATTGCTACTGTTTGAGCTTCGTTTGATCTATAGATTATATGGGCTTCAGCTTGGTTTCGTTTGGTTCAAATATTCGAGCCAAACCGGCCAAGTTCTAATAAGTCGTCTCAAATTTATTTATTTTTTTTTTGTTGTTGTTAAATAAACAATATGTATAATATGAACTATTTTTATATAAAGATAACACTACAAAACAGTATTGATTCGAAACTTTTGTCCCTCAATAAATTTGGATCCTATGTTGTGCTCTACCAGACGTTTGAATCTTCCTTATTTTTGTCTCATACCATAAAATGAGCTGAAATTTTTTATAGACAACTGGATAAAACACATATATGATGGTGGGGCCCACAGAGCTTTGACATCAACTACGTGGCCGGTGTTGAGGTCACCAGCCAACTCAAATCCTGCTGTAGCATACTAAGTAAACTTTGTGGGCCCACCATCATGTATATGTATTTATCCACGCCATCCATCAGTTTTTACATATCATTTTAGAACATGATCCAAAATTGAATCATATCCAAAGCTCAAGTAGACCAAATCACAGGAAACAGTATATATATATATATATATATATATATTATCCATGTTGTCATGTATATGTATTATCCACGTTGTCCATCCCCATTTTTACATATGATTTCAAGACATGATCCCAAAATTGGATCATATCCAAAGCTCAAGTGGATCACACCACAAGAAACAGTGTGCATACAATTTATAAGCTGAATCAAACCGAGCTAAATCAAGCCGAGCCAGTTCTGTCCTGGTTTGAGCTTGGTTTGGTTTTTTTTAAACGAGCTTGACTCCGAGGCTTGGTTTAGTTCGAACTTCTATTTGGACCAATCCAAGCCCGAGCTTTTGAGGTGGCTTGGTTTGTTTCCGGGGGGCCGAGGCCGTACTATATTGTTGGCCTGGGCCTATTTCATATTGATAACTGACCAAAAGGCCCAAAGCAGGCCTTTAGGGTGGCCCACACCATTTGCCACCCTAGTTGTGAGCAACAACACAGGCCCACCATATGTGACTTCAGCTGATGGGCTTGATGGACTTCCACATACCATGGCTAGGGGTGGCACCAGTGAGCCCCGCCAGGGTTAGAAATATTAGCTCGACCCATGGCCCGGGCTTGGGTCTGGCATGTATAGCCTGATCAATTTTCGGCTAAGGAAAACCTGCATCTTGCATGTAGACCATTCATTTTCATCTTCAAAATGTCTATTTCTTTATTCATGTGCGGCCCACATGATTAACGGATGGATTAGAGACATTCACATTCGGAAATTGGGATTTGATCAATTAGATCAAGTACCAACCAGATCTAGTTGATCAGGCTCCGGTTTGAATTCTCGGATCGTTTATAACAACGGTTGGGCCAACCCAGCAGGCCCGTGCTAGAATTCTTAGCCCATTTTTCAAATGGGTTGGGCCTGGCTAACCCAGAACAGAGTCAAGACCATTGGGTTCGGATTCAAAATCTTAGTCCATTTAATAAGATGGGATGGGCGTGGCTGACCTGGACCCGACTGAGACCCATCGGGTCCCTGGCCACATTTCAACTCAAGAAGGAAGCAGCCCCCATTACATTTAAAAGGGTTAATCGACACTGTTGATCTGGTGGGCCGCCATGCGGATTGGATTGTGACGGTTATCTAATTAGTGGACACCAAATGAACGGCCAGAACAACGGTCCGGGCTCAACCTGCAAAACTCACAGAAAATGTAGAGTGAAAGATTTCCAATCACTGCTATTTGACCTCCTGCAGATCCAGACGTGACCCAACAGATCAACGGTCAAATCAGTACATGTTTTTCCTTGACTGTGTGGGACCCACCTTGATGAGTCTTTTGTATATCCATGCTATCCATACGTCTTTTTTTTTTTCTGCTCATTTTAGGACGTGATCCTAGCACTCAAGCGGATCCAAGTGGACCACACTGCACTGCCTGAAACAATGGTGATTGACCATTAAAAACTTCTTGTGGGCCACAAAAGTTTTGGATGAAGCTAATCTTTGTATTTTCCCCTTCATAAAGATCTGTGTGACCTTATTAACATGTTGGATGGAAAATAAACATCACAGTGAGCCCTAGGAAGGTTTCAACGGTGCCCGTCATCGTCCCCATTACTTTCTGTGGTGGGGTCCACTTGAGATTTGGATCTGCTTAATGTTAAAATGAGCTCTAAAAAAAACTGATGGAGGGTGTGGATATGTAAAAAATTCATCAAGGTGGGCCTCATGATCAGGGTAACACCCCCTAACGTCTTTCCAAAATTAGTGGGTGGTAGTGGTTTGTGGACCTACATAATGAATGGACCTGATTTCGTAGGCCATGTTGGCATACATGGGCTAAGTGAGGCTTGTTCGACACCAGCCCATGAGATAGATACTTGGGTCCAACCCAGCCCAGTGCTGGGCCGGGCAGGGCTAGTCTATCATATTGGGTCTTTTATATAGACCTGGCAATAGGTGGGCCTGGATTCTGGACTGGTCAGGTGGGCCAACCAGGCCGGGCCTATTCACCCAGGCCAGTCCATTGCCAGGACTAGCTCTATGCATGGCAATGTGGAGGCCAAACCCAAGATTGGGATTCTTGGAACAGGTGGTCCTTGTACTGAATGCTCATTCGCCCAAAAGCCTTCCTGGTCCATTTAAAGGTGAACCACAAATGTATTAATGGATGGACGGTTTAGGAAAAATGATAGCCGGGCGGTTCAGCTGCTGCCGACCTTATGATGGGCGAGCATGCATATTCCATAGGCATATTCGGACACTTGTTTTTTGGTGCTTGAAGATGAGACTCTTAACTAGGCCTAGCAACAGGTCGTGTTGAACCATGTTCGTAGTTCATGTCGTGTCAAAAATGTGCTCACCCAAACCTGGCCATAATGATTGATGTTAAGATAAGGTATGCATTAGGTGGCTTCTTATATATATATATATATATATATATATATATATATATATATATATATATATATATATATATATATATATATATATATAAAACACACACGTGTATTATACTAGTATTGCATAAGCATTCTATTTCTAAAGTATATGAGTTTTTTTTTTTTTTTTTTTGGCACAATGTGGTCCATTAATTGGTAGAATGAAATAAGTCAATCTCTTAATGCAAGTGCCGCCCATGGCTCAAGGCATCCAAACCATTGGTTGTTGTCTACCAATGAATGAAATAAGTCAAAATCAACTTTGCTTTGAGATATTTTTAGCGGTGATCGACCGTAGATTCTCTCTTTATGTGTGTGTCGAGAAAGGTGGTGTTGTTTGATTTGGGACCCTTGCTTTATTAATAGCTACAAATCTCGAAAGGGACCTGCAACCTTCTCGAGACTTTTCTATCAGAATAACTACTTTGCAGGTTTCCATGGAGAGCTTGAATTCTTTGCCACGTTGTGACAACGGTAAGAACTTGAAGAAAAGCATCGAATTTGTTGGATGCCTTGGCTATATGGTCGCTTCTCGGCGGTCATGAACCCACATGTCGTGGGGTCCTCCGGAGCACCCACACACGTAAATGGCAAGTCCACCAGAGTCTAAAATTAGCCTGCACACTTTGGGCTCTAAATTCAACACTTAAGATAAGTTTAGCTGGCAGAAGATGTTTTCCTTAATATTAAGTAAAGATTTAAGGACGACATTACAAAAAATGTTCTAAAAAAATGATCTCTTTCTCTTTCTCAAAGGATTTTTTCCCTCTTATATCATATACAACAACCTTTGCATTGTTGGTGTGGAGCCTTCAAACTGTGATGCTCAGGATCCAACGATCGGTCGGCCAGTCTGGTCTGACTAGTTGAATTAGGGATTGGATTGTGCAGATGGCTCTGGATAGATTTTGGGCATTCAAACCGGTCATCCGATTGGTCGGTGGTGTGCTTCCGACCGGTCGGCAAGTGGAGGCGGAATAGGTTGAATTTAGTAGTTTCCTCTCTGGACTGTTTTTATTATATCCAATCGGTTAGCCAGTGGGGTCCGACCGGTCAAGTATATACGCGGTTTCTTATACAGTTACGCAAATCTGCATTAGTTATTTCTATTTTTGGGTTGTTTGCAATATATATGTCATGAATCGAGACTTAAATGGTATCATAAGGTATTCAAGGTTTCCTAATTGTATTAGGAAGAGAGGAGAGTGTTTAGAGAGAGAGAGAGAGAGAGAGAGAGAGCTTGGGTTTTCACTTGGGTTTTCTTTGCTTGTGGGCTATTAATCTCTATAATCTTTTGATTCATAGTAGATTGCTTTGTGCCATGGTTTTTTACCCGTTGAGGGGTTTTTCCTACGTAAAATCGGATTGTCTGTGTGTAGTTGATTGCGTGCATGCGTGATTGCATTGTGTTGCTGTTTTATCTCATACTCTGTTATGTATTCGACTTTGCTTCCAATGCCGGTTTTTTCCAATAAGTGGTATCAAAGCTATCGTTGGGGTGGAGTAGAATTCGAATCTGAGACGAGAGCATGGCATCGATATAGAGCAAAGTTCAATATAGAGAAGTTCTCCGGCAAAATAACTATGAGCTATGGAAGGTGAAGATCGAAGCCCTCCTAGTTCAGCAAGGGCTTAAAGAAGCTCTTTGGAAGGGACTTGAGGCTATGAAAGCAGTGGACGAAGCGCGACAAGAAGGCTAGAACGTCGATTATATTATGCCTGACAGATGATATCCTTTATCACGTTATGAAGGAGAAGACAATGGCTAAACTAGAGAAAGTGTACGCTAAGAAATCTTTAGAAAATCGAATATATCTGTTGATGCAGTTGTTCGCCTTGAGGATGGCGGAAGGGGGCGGATGTGGAAGACCACTTAAGCACGTTCAATCAGGTGGTTTGCAAGTTAGTGGAGATAGATGAGCCGATGAAAGATGAATACCAAGCATGCATATTGCTGAATTCTCTTCCAGAACCATACGAGTCATTTGAGTACTCTTTGTGCGTAGGGAGGGAGACCATCAACGTTGAGATCGTTATCTCAGCCCTCCAGTCGAAGGCGATGAGAAAGAAAAGTGGTGACATGAGTTTTCATTCTTCCTCAGAGGCACTGATTATGAGGGGAAGAAATTCTAAGCATGGTAGGGGATATTCATGGTGAGGGATATTCTAAATCGGGGTCTAAAGCCAAGGGTAAAAGGAAGGCAAAGGTGCGGTGCTGGAAATTGTGGTCAGGAAGGTCACATGAAGGGGGATTGTCAAAGTCCCAAGTTGAAGCAAGAAAAGTCTGAAAATTCTTTTAGAGAAGGAGCCAATACCGTAGAGGACGATGGTGATCTTTATGAAGTATTGACTGTATTCGAAAAAAGGGTCTCTCGGTGGAGAGTGAATCCTGGATTCAGGTGCTTCATGTCACGTTTATCCTGACTGGAGTTTATTCATGACATATAGAGAGTATGATGGTAGATCGGTGTTTTTGGGCAATGGCTACGCTCACAAGGTGGTGGGTGTTAGTATGGTGCACATTAGGAAGTTCGATGTGATCGAACGAGTCTTGAAAGATGTGAAGCATAGTCCCCAAAATGAAGAAGAATGTGATCTCTCTTAGTACACTGGAGGCAAAATGGTGCAGGTTCATCGGCTACGATCATTATTGTAAAGTGATGAAATGGACACTCGTGTGGATGAAAGCACGGAGGTGTGGCCATCTTTACAAATTGATCGAGAGCACGTTTCACTGGTGGAGCTACAGGATCGACAGCAGGATCCACAGGTTGCTCGTATGTGGCAAGTGCTCAAGGCCACATAAGAAGAACGGAAAGGGGCATGAAAGTGCAAGGATAGGGTTGATGGAGGCACAAGAAGCGGTAGAGGTATGTTGAAGTTGAGATGATGAAGAAAGCAAGGTTAGATTCGACGTTTAAAGCCTTGGTAGAGATTGTTGGTGTGGAGCCTTCAAACTGTGATGCTCGGGATCCAACGAACGATCAACCAGTCTAGCCCGATAGGTCGAATTACAAACTGAGTTATGCAGATGGCTCTGGACAGATTTCGGGCGTTCAGACCAGTCATCCGACCGATCGATTCTGCGCTCTGATCGATCGGCTGTGGAGTCGAGACATGTCTAATTTAATAGTTTCCTCTCTGGACCGTTTTTACTATACCCAACCAGTTGGCCAGTGTGGTCCCACCGGTCAAGTGTATACATGGTTTCTTACACAGTTACGCGGATCTGCATAAGTTGTTTCTATTTTTGGGTTGTTTACTATATATATGGCATGAATCTGGACTTAGATAGTATCTTAAGGTGTCCAAAGTTTCCTAATTGTATTAGGGAGAGGGGAGAGTGTTTTGAGAGGGAGAGAGAGAACTTGGGTTTCTTGGGTTTTCCTTGCTTATGGGTTGTTCATCTTTGTCATCTTCTAATTCATAGTAGATCGCTTTGTGTCATGGTTTTTTACTCGTTGAGGAGTTTTTACACATAAAATCATATTATATCTGTGTGGTTGATTGCATGCATGTATGATTGCATTGTGTTGCTTATTTAATCTCATATTCTGTTATGTGTTCGACTTTGCTTCCATTGCCGATTTTTCCAACATTTACACCATTAACGAAGGTCGGTTGACCTTTGTTCTTCGTTGCATTGGCCTCCATCATGACTAAAACTGCTAGAGCTGTAGATTACTTCACTGTTCTCTAGTAGAATGCAAATGTTGAGAGTTTGTTGGATCATGATCACCACAAAAATAACATGATACGTTGCTCAGTTCAAGTTTATTTCCACTTAGTGTTCACGTGATCAGATACTAAATAAACTACTTACCGACACTTCTTGTAATAAGCTTCTCCTATGCAGGCCAAGACTAAGATTACCCAATGAACCACCACGTTTGTAGCTCCATTACCCAGAAATAGACAGCTCTAACCTGACCCCAATGTGCTACACAGATGTGGCCATCAAGCTCATTTGCAAGAATGCGTCTTGTCTCCACTACAAAGTTGTGCTTGCTTTAAGAGTTTGGCCTAGAAGTTGTGATCCGAACAATCTCTTCCAAAACAGCTAAATGGACAGAACGAAGTCTCACATCAGCCGTACAATTGGGCTACCCAAATATTGGACCAGAGACCGTGATTAATGGGGCCGTCGAATGGGTGTGTGCATTGCACATCTCTATTATTTCCTACAACATAACCCAAGATTGTATATCATTGATTAAGAACCCAATTCCAAAGCCAGACTTGAAAGGCATCGAGTGGGCTTCTACATTATGGATGGACCCATGATTCGCATTTATGTGTGTGTTTTCTACAACGTGGGCCACGAATGGTCATTGAAACATAAGGCTGATTTTACAACAATTCAAATGAAGCATCTAGAGATAATCCCACATGATAGCTTCTTCTAATTTTGCCAATTATATTATTTTCATCCATAAGATTCAGGGATCCTTTTCATCAGATTATGTTTGAAGTTGCTCTCATATTACATGTGTCGGATTTGTTCCTCAGTTTTCAGTTGCTTGAGTAACATTTTTTGCTACACAGTGCTGTTTGTGTGAGCATGCCAAAACTGACTGTGCGGCTCGATTCAAAGTTGTTCAACTTCGACTCAAAGCATCGAGATAGGCAGATACGTTGTGCTCAACTGTATATAACCAAAGTCGGGAAGAGATCGGTCACCTATTCATCCCACTTACTAATAAGTTCAAAGTGATCAAACGATTGATGGAGGGTAGGGTTCATACTCCGAAAATAGGGTTACGCCTTGCCTTTCATCAAAAAGGACTTCCTCCAGATACAAAACTGATAATTGGCAACAGTCAGTCCAATGGATCAACTGATAGACAAACAATGCTGTAGGAAAAAGATCTGATTGTATTGGGATAGATTCATCCAGCAAGCGTGGATCAGCAATTATAACTAAATTCATCCAGCGGGCGTGGACCAGCAATTATAACTAAGTTCATCCAGCAGGCATGGACTAAGATTATAGCTACTCCTAGATTATGGGCTACACTAAGATATACTAAGGAAAATATATATTGATTTGTTTATTTGTTTGGTGTGAGACCCTTTGCTCTATCGACTTCATCTCCTTTTTATAGACCATCCACCCATCTCTTATTTATAGACTATCCACCGCTAATAAAAATCTTTAAGATTTTCTTCTTTATTAAGATGTGATGACCGCTGAACTTCCTTGAGACCAATCCTCTTCTTGTAACATTTCGAACTCTCCGGTGCTTGCTTCAACCATTTGCCTATTGGATGACATGTTCCAATCAAGTTTTACCAATTGTCAACCTGAAAATTTTCGTTCCGTGTGTCTCCACAGATTGCATGTGCACTACACCGCCTCCGTGCAATGCCATGTGTCCTCCCTTCTTCCGTCCTTCTGACCCTGATTTGATTAGAAATAGGGTACAACAGGGTTGAGGTGGAGGAGGTTATTGATTTTGATCGTGTTCTTACCGATGGTGTGGCGCAATATTACAATGTTTTCCCTTATGTGCCTACTACTCCTTGATTTGCATTCTCTAACTGACAAAAATAAGGGGCCCACAATTTGTAAGGTCAGAATTGCTCTAAATGGAAGCCACATGCATAAAATGAGTCACTATCATTTACAACCTGTCGGCGACACAGTCACAGTGGCATGGCCCACCAAGACAACTACCATGTTTGATTTTTTCTGAGTTATTGAGGATGGCTTCTATCTAGGGCCCACGTGGGACTATACTATTTATTAGAACTATTCTTGGCAAACAAGCAAAGGAGAAATGGAGAGGCACTTTCATGGCTTGGATGCTATTAAATATTTTGGTGGGCCTCAAGAAGGTTTCTATGGTGGGCATCCTCATTCCCCTCCTAATAAGGAGATTTTTTAGCTTCGTCATTGTAGTGGGATTTCACCACCTATGCTACTCGGTCCTTAGACGTCATGCCTGAAACTCCTGGGAATCTACCACCAAGGCAAGGATAAGAACACCACATGTTGGAACTAAAAGTAGTGGATTTTATAACTCTACTGATGTTTTCATTCACAGTAAATGGATGAGGATCCAATAATTAAATGGTTAAAATAATCCTATGAAAGTGATTTTTGACCTACGTCTAGTATAGCCCAAAAGATTAGTTGTCGATATCCATGACCCGTTTTTCAATACATATCAAATCATAATAATGGCAATGGGTGGACTGTGGCTAGACTGAGGTTAGCCCTTGGCCCGGGTCATATTCAGATTGATAAAACCTTGGCTTAGCTATGCACACCATAGCTTTGTGAGAAAAGGACTCGGAAGTGTTTTGAAATTTTAAAGGCTCAAATGAGCAGCCCATAAGATCTGACATTATCTACATGATTTTAGGAACTTTTGCACTTACCAGAGTAGAAAAGAGCTACTCACCCCTTTAATCCTAGAATAAGGATGACCACAAGATATGATCAATGGTTTAGATTGTCCAAGAGGTATTATAATGGTCAATTGATATTGTGTCGTTATTTCTCTATGTGAGATTACTAAGATATTGAGAAAATATCTCCCCTTTCATAAGGGGTTAAACTAAGAAGGTTTGGAGGAATTTGGACACATCGGGCTTATACCTATCACATCCAAGAAGTAAATTGTGTCCTGCCGCTTGCCTGGCAATGGCTCTGTGGGGGCCACCAGGATGTATGGGTTTTATCCACACTGTCCATCCATTTTTTTTCAGATCATTGTAGGATATAAGGCTAAAAATTAGGCAGGTCCAATGCTCAAGTGGACTGCACCCCAGGAAGGAGTGGAAATAATGAAGCTCACCGTTAAAACCTTCCTAGGGGCCACCGTGATGTTTATTTGCCATCTAACCTCTTCATAAGTTCATATAGACCCAAATGAATGGAAAACACAAATATTAAATTGATCCAAAACTTCTGCTACTCACGAGAAGTTTTCAATGGTGGGAGTTCAATCCTCACTATATGGTCCTCTTGAGCTTTGGATCTGCCTCATTGTTTTTGTTCATATCCTAAAATGAATGGACAGTGAAAATAAAACCTATACATCATGGTGGGCCCCATGGCCATGCCTGGATAGATTATCGTTCAACGGTGGTAAGACAGAATCCGTTTATCATATCCAAACTCTCTGCCTTATCATAATCTTTTTTAATTTGATCATCTAGAAAAAATACTCTTATAGGCCCCACAAGGCCATATTGAATAATATATTCCATTCATGATATGCTTGATCATAGTACAACTCACTGATCATTAACTTTCAAATGTATGTTGAATTAGAAGTTCTGACAAGCATCTTTGAATCATCCATAATTCTTTCTATATAACCATGATTTACTAGACAAGTAGACCAGGCCCAAACCCTGACCAAACCGAGCCTAGATTTCAAGCCCTGACCCAACCCTTGAGCCATGTTTAGGGGTCAGACCCCATTAGTCCGTAATGGGCGACATCAGAATATCACCATTCTAAGATACATGAGATTCGAACTTACAGTTGTTTATTGTAAAATTCCGTATAATCACATTAAAGCTCACAAATAAACAATATATTCCTTTTTTTTCAGCTGGGTAGTGTCATGAAACAAATGTAGTCCGCGGGCTACCCATAAGCACCTCTTTTTAATGCTTCATCTTTTTGCATACATGAGTAGGTCACATAAAAACCATTACCGGCCCATGTGCCACATGTGGACGTTTTAATTGGGAGAACCAGCTGCAAGCTTGGCCCTTAAATCCTTCCGCAGGATTTTACCTGATGGGGCCTTTGGAATGGCTTCAACGAAGAAGACTCGGCCAATCCTCTTGTAGAACACAACCTACACGCAACAGATTACATAGATGTGAGATTGGATTTATTTGATTGATGATCAATGATCAAATGGGCTGTTCAGATTCATCCATGGGGTCCACCCCATGTGGGCCACCACATATGTTAATGGACAATACGCAGATGTTCTAACCAGGCCAGTCCACTCATTTATTTCCCACATATGGTATGCTGTGGCCCACCTGATTGGTGGACCGACCTGATTCTTGGGTCGGGACATCAACATAGCTGAGCTGCTGATAAATGGATTAGATATCGCACCTCCGTGCTACCCTCCCATACACGAGCTGCGTTATGCACACGCGTGGTACGATCAAGTGCAATTCAACTATGTGCATGCAATTATTAACAACCGTCCAAAATGGTAGAGTACTTTTCATCTTTTCGAGGGGGGTGGGCCACCCAAATAGTGTGACCACACACGTGATTCACCCACGGTCACGGGAACAGTTAATTCAGAAATGAATTGCCGGGCAATGGCATGATTAGATTGGCCACGTGCTACTGTTGGAGACTACGGGGACTAGTAATTCCTGGCTATCTTACCTTGGCTTAGATGTGATTGAGCCACATGCCGGTTGTCAACACGGTTCAGAGTTCCTTGACATACATTGATACATCATCTTCTAACAGCTCAGGTGATTTGACAGTATGAAGAGTACATACAAAGCATGTTCAAAGGGGACATTGATAGCATGGATCATTTTATCTCTGTAGGACCCACCACTGTGATGCATGTGTTTTATCCATGCCATCCATTCATTTTGGCATTCATGCCATCCTTAGGTTATGTGACCTTATGAACATGTTGGATGTCATAGTGGGCCTTAGGAAGGCTTCACCAATGGGTGTCATTACTGTCGGCTGTTTTTGTGGTGCGGTTCAGTTTAGCTTTGGATCTACCTTATTTTGGGGTCATGCCCTAAAAAAATTGGTAAAATCAATGGACGGTTCGGATAAAACACATACATCACTAGAGCTCCACAAATTCAGATCTCTATGCAATCCGTCACCCACTTTGATTAAAACTTCCTCTCACCCTGATGTGGTGGGATTTGATTGGACCGACAGGTTGGTGTTAGAGATGAGTGAATTGAGAAAGTATCTAATCCAAACAACTTTTAAACATATTTTATAGCGTCATTTTTAACACCAGCCTGCCATCCAAGCAAATCGTGTACTGCATTTGCATGACCGTTATATGCCCTGACCCCGGCCGCACGGCCTATTGACTTAGGTTTTCAAATGAAAGTGTTCCGTGTCCGACCGGACTCAACCCTGACAGCTCAAGAGATCTACTGTATACATTGGAGTTGAAAATTTACCTGCTTGGAGATGTATTGCTTGATCTCGTCCTCAGTGATGTCTGAACCGTTGGATTTGATGACGAATGCCACCGGGATTTCGCCAGCAGCCTCATCTTTCATGCTGAGGAAAATAAAAAACAAATGAAATCCGATCAGAGAGCCACACATAGCCAATCAAATAATTAGAGACTGCTAACTATCTTTTAACTTACGGAACAACAGCAGCATCAGCAATCTTGGGATGAGCGATGAGCATGGCTTCCAGCTCGGCGGGGGCCACTTGAAATCCTTTGTATTTGATGATTTCTTTGAGCCTATCAACGATGAAGAGCTCATCGTCGTTGTCCACTAAGCCAATGTCGCCAGTGTGCAACCATCCATCTTTGTCGATCGTTATTTTCGTGGACTCCGGATCGTTTAGGTAACCTAAGTTAATTACATTTAAAACATATATCAGTTCATGCACTACATAGTAATATTTTTCATCAGTTCATACAAAATTGCAAAATGAGGTGAGCCTTCAAATTGCCTGCCTGGTCGCCAGTTAAGGGTGGGCGGGAATCCCGATGCACATTTCAGGTTTCTTATTTCCTGCCCAGTAGTAAGGAAATGGAAATGTGGTTGGACTGGTTTTGATCGAGTCTGACTCGACTCGGATAAGTTGAGTCAGACTCGGACGAGTCATGATCCTTGTTTCAAACTCGGATGGAAATATATTGCCTGGCTAAGAGATTGCATTTGGGTCCACTCCGTACTGTCCACCCACCAAAAATCTCTCATATGGAACATTGCATTTTAATAAGTGACCCACAAAGAAACGGTTGAGAATGAAAATACAGCAACGGGTTCACATCGATCCGAGTTGTGTAGGCCACACTGTAGAGACTCTTTGGCCCGAGCATTATATATACTATCTTCCAAAGGTATGCACTGAACAGTGGCTTCCAAGCTGTCCAGAGTACCAGATCAATGCGCGTCATCAGAAGGTAGTGACCAGTGGGGTCCACCACTTACAAGTGACGTGTGGAGCCCACAACTTCTCAAGTGAATGGCATATGCACTTCCAGTCATGTTCACCACAAAGTGGTGAAGGTTGGGTGGGCCCACCGCACTTGCTAGTAGAATGTGAAGGTGCCACTAGTGCCCCACTACCGGCAGTTGGTCGACTCCACTCGTTCCTGCCCACTGACATCTTCTCGGTGAGCGCTCTCTACTCACCAGAGAAAGACGTGGTCCACTGAGGGGCTCCGTGGGACCCACCATGGTGTATCAATTTTATCCAGGCCCTCCATCCATTTCCGTAGATCATTTTAGGGTATGATCCCAAAAATGAAGAGGATTGAAGACTTCAGTGGACCACACAGTGAAGATTGAAGGCCTACCATTAAAAACTTTTTGGGAGTAGCAGACGTTTTGATCAAGCTGATATTTGTGCTTTCCCTTTGTTCAGGTCCATGTGACATCACGGTGGGCCCTAGGAAGGTTATCACCACTGCTTCCTGTGGTATATGGTCCAGTTGAGCTTGGTATCTAACTCTTTTTTTTTTTTTTTTGGGCTCATGCCTAACATGATCTGTCAAAATGGTTGGACAGCATAAATAAAAACCATACATCAAGTTGGGTTCCACAGAGCCCTGCCTGGACCGAGTCTGTGCTGGCAGGGGCAAGACAAAGGCATTGTGAGTTCTCTAGTACACGCAGGAAAAGATGACCAATGTGTGCGAATTACTGTATAGAGAGACGTATCAAATTCATCCAGAAAGACTACCAGAAGATAACAATAATAATATCGAACCTGACATGTCAGGTGGTTAGTGGACAGCTGACACCAATTAATTACACTGACATTTAAAAAAAAAAAAAAAAACTAAATTCTAGACATTAACCAACGCCTTAAACATGTCATGTCAGCATATGAATTTCGGTGATACATCCCTGACATAGCGTAATGCATGCAAGGTTGGTTAGTCACGAAAAGCCTAAACCATGCACTACACGAGATAGAAGTCCTGGCGTAAACCAGACCTGCGACCCATTACCTTATGGCTCAATCCAAGCTACTTAAAATTCAAGACAAGCCCAAGCCCAAGCCCAAGCCCAAGCCAGCCAAATACATTTAGTTATCATTGGGTCCGATTATTGGCCCAATCGGACCCGACATGAGCTCACATGGGTTTAAGAATGGAGTATGGGTAGGGCTGTTAATGGTCGGGTTCGAGGCGGGTTTAGCCAAAACCAAACCCGCCCATTTACTAAACGGGTCTGGGTTCAAATTTTAGACCCAGACCCTTTTACTAAACGAGCGGGTTTAGATTGGGTCCGAGTCAACCCATCAGACCCATTTATAAATGGGTCTGGGTTTGATAGAAGGAGATCCACCAAGACCCATTTATAAATGGGTCGGGTCTAAAGGGTCTTGGTTTGAATCTAATATGTAAGCATTTTAACAAGGCTTCAAATCGTGTCTAGACGGGTCTAGGTTGGATGAGTCCCTTGAAACATACACCAAATCCGCCACTTACTAAATAGGTTCGAGTTGGGTTGAGTCGGGCCTAATATAAAGGAAACTAGATCTAGACCCGTTTAGCAAATGGGTCTATTCTTGGACCCAAACCCGTACCATTTAACAAATGAGTCGGTTTGTGTCAGGTCTAAATGGGTTGGGTCTGGATACCCCATCAGGTCCGCTTACACATTTACAGCCCTAAGTATAGGGCTAAAAGTATGCCCACCGCTCATGAATTGGTAAATACATACAAACACAAACACACATCATATATATACTTATAGGCTATTCATTCGTTTTGGGCTTTGGGTTAGGTTCAATCATCTAACCCAGCTCATCGAATGGACCACATTCCTTGCCCAACCAGACCCAATAAGAATGCAGCCCTCCATCAGGTGAGTCAAAGTGGGTCGGACCAGTTCACCCGTGGGCCAACCCAACCGGACCCATTGCCACCCCTAAATACATCCTAATGTTATCGGTTTTGGATTCTAATAAGCCTAACTAGTTTGACTCCCAAGAGATAAATAGCTAGGAAGAGGAAAATATCAACGGTCCAAATTCAATTAAAAGGGTCATAGCATTGGTCATTTATGTCTTCTAACATGGAATATCTCCATCCACAGTGGGAAAGAAAAGACCACACGTCCCAACTTCCTAGAAGAGTAAACACGTTGGTTGGGAGAGAGAGAATTTCTTGGGTGGACCGACCACTACCACCTCACAAGCTCACATGTTACATATTTTATCATGTGTTTTCCACTTTAAGTGAGCCACTATTAAGGTGGGCCCCACAAATTGAGATTTGAATATTCTGTATGCTAGTCAATTTTGAGCAATGATCACATAGACTCAATGGACGGTCAGATGGCTGGCGATGGGCCCCGGCTCCACACCAAGGAAAATTATTTAGTGGGTCCCGCAGGATCAGTTGAAAAACCAGGGCAGGCTTCTGATGAATGCCTCTCAGGTAAGTGTGCGTGTAAACCTTCCCATGCACGTAGTTGTGTACGGACTCATTCGCATGCACATTACCTGGACCGTCCATTAGGTCCAGTCCACTCTTTTTCTGCCAATCACAGCAATCAGGCGGTCGGAAACATCCGTGATTGAAGCAATCTTCTAAATACAATCTTATCCATCTATTTTTGCATGTCGCTGACTGGATGATCTAGGGCATACGATTAGTATGAGTTTTTTCAGGGAAGACTTCAAAGACTGGACTTTATGGACAGTCCCGATAGATGTTGCGGATGCCGGGGAGACCGAATCCAACAATGTGCATCATAGAAATGTTCCAGTGCATTTAGCCCGGTAGATTATTTCCGAAAATCTACCTCCGTGCAAGACCACCGAACAACCAAACAGTAGAAAATTGGGCAAATGGCAGCGAGAAAGAGAGAGAGAGAGAGAGAGAGAGAGAGATTAAAATCTCACCTTTCATTATTTGAGCGCCTCGGATGCAAATCTCTCCGGGCTGATTGCGAGGCAGGGAAGCGCCCGTCTCCGGATCGACGATCTTCAACTCAGCGTTCCTCACGACCGTTCCACAAGCGCCTGATTTTATAGCGAATGGCTCTTTTGCAAAGGCCAAGCACATAGAAAGCACTGGACCCGCCTCCGTCATACCGTACCCCTGTGTACATATTCCAATTTTAGCATCAGCTCCAAAAACCAAATTCGGTAAATTTCAGGGGCAAATTGGGGAAAGAATAAAAAAACATGGTAAATGTACTGTATATGCTTGTATCCTCTGTCTGATGGAAAGAACATTAATTCCTGAGATAGGAGATAGACATTTATTGAGTGGGGCCCACTAATCAGTCCCGATCTCTTACAGCTACAAGGAGTAATTATTTACTAGATCCAAAATTGTCCACGTGGCACACGTATATGTAATCGGGATCCTGCAGGAATCCACATTGGCCGTTACAAGAGGATACTCTGGCAGAGTGTGAGGGATGATACAGGCACTCAAATTAAACCGTCCAGATTACGGTAACAAGTGGACGGTTTAAAATTAAGCCTATTTGAGCTTATTGGACGGTTTAAAAATGATGAAAAAGATCCAACGGTCCCATTTCCAAGAAAAAAGTGTCAACGAATCTGAGGTCAGGATTGTTCAGCAAATCTGGTATTGGGATCGCAAGACTTTAAAAGATAGTGGATTGCACAGTCCAGTCGGTTTATTTGATTTAGCGTACCTGCGTGTCAAGTGTCATAACTCTAGATCTTAGATCCTCTAACAAATCGACACTAAATGCCAAAAATAATTAACGGCGTGGGATTTTATTTTTTTTTTCTGTCTAACGAGGAGATCCATATGGCCAGAATTCCACTGATTGGACAGATATAATATCTTGATTTGTGCCACGTTTTGAGCTGATGATCGTCCACGCCACGGCAGTCTTGCTTGACGAATGGTACGGATTCTATCCACGCCTAGTCTTTATTTTAAGAGTCCGGATCCTCTTGAAACTGAGCTCACACTTCTCTGATTAGCTGGACCAATCAGAGCAGCAAAAGTGGAGGTTCTCTGCTCAGTTTCAACAGAGGAGAGGATCCGGATTCTTATTTTAAACGTAGATGATCACATACAACCGGGATATGCTAAGGTTTCGATGCTACGCAAGTTTTCCCGCCAATTTGGTCCATATGCATGACATCCGAGCCGCTTAAAAGGTGGGTCTCATTACTTTGTTCTCCTTGTGCAAAGATCAGGACGATCCATTTGTTAGATGACCCACAACTGCACGTTGGGTTAGATCAGTTTCCATATATTGATTTCGATGGTGTACCCCACCTGATGAGTCGATCGGCCTTATCTTTCCATATATTGATACTCATGATAGGGCCCACATTTTTCACGGTTGGGATGTCATTCATATGTGTAGAATCACAACCTTGGCATATCTGATTGTATGGGAGCATTCACTGTATTAATATTGAGAAACATGTTCGCATTTTTGCTTTCTTCAGTCGTAAAGTTCCAAGCCGTTCAACGTGTGGTCCACCACTCATGCCGGATCTCACACGTGTATTATGTGCACTTTTGAATACACGCGTCTTCAGTTCTGGTCAGTGGGCCCCACGGTTCCGTATCCATTCTATTTGTCTGTTGTGTCCCACCATAAATGGCCCATGTCCAAAAATCTCCTTCCATTCGAGACTCTTGATGTAGGACCTATAGATGGACATGGTAAGAAGAGAAATACAACGGCTCAGATTAATCTGAAAGTAGTTCTAATATTAATCTCTGTGATTTTTCAGCCATGGATTTGTTTGGGGCATTCACCATCTAAGGTGGGACTCAAGAGATCAATGGCATGGATTACCAAACCACGACCTCACAAATCAGAATTTAAAAACTGTTGTAGACTTCTCGAAGATGGAGTGCCGTGCGTCATACAAATTTTCCAGCACAAAAGCTAAAAGAATGAGAAATGCAGAGCTGTTTTGATTTTTCAACGGTCAAGGATGTTCACCAACTGGACCCAAAAAGACTATGAATAATTCGTGATGCAGTTTATACACCGAAATGTTTGGTGTATGTCATGTCAACGTGATTGCACCTAGGCCACCGTCCACATCAGCGGACCCAAGCAAGGAATGAGGTCGAGCACATCCCACCAGACGGTGGGTTCCACTCACCACTGTTTACGAATAAATATACACTCAATTCGGGTGTATACACCAAAGACTTCCCGGACAAAACCATACGTTAGATCCGTCACCATCGTAGTATCATTTATCGCCCTTGCACCGTCCTGGTGAAGGTAGACGGATGGATCACGACCGTTCACCTAGCTAGGTCTGCCTTCGATGTCCCATGAATCAGAAACAACACTAATCAGACAATCCTAGCAATCTCTTTCTCTGCCGTTCATTTGAAGGCCCACAAATATACTGTTTGAAAAGTATCCTTTCCATTTAAGACACTATTCAAGGGTCAAAGACAATAGGTCCACCGTTTGTACAGTCACGATCTAAAGCCCACCCTTCCACGTGGACGGTGACGGGTGACTCTAGAAAAGTGAATCACTAAAAATATAAAGAGAGGGACACGTCACCCGTCTATCTATAAAACTGGGTGTATATACCAAAATTTCTTATCCAAACGACTCCTGTTATTTCCTAAAAGAAAAAAGCAAAAAGACGTGGGCCCAAGGGTGCAATTTCCAAACCATCCATCAAGTGGGTCCGACCATCTAGACCTTTTCGATCCAAATAAATCTCGTCCACAAACTACGTCGGCCCACAACATATAGCTGGTAGATACTGGTGACCGACTAATGGACGGATTGGATCTCGTACGAAAGTACCAAGGAGAGAGAGAGAGAGAGAGAGAGAGAGAGAGAGATCAAACCTGGCCGAGCTTGGCATTGGGCAGCTTAGCTCTAACAGTGTCCTCGAGCTCCTTCCCCATCGGCGCGGCCCCGGACATGATCGTCCTGATCGAGGACAGATCGTATTTGTCCACGACCGGGCTCTTCGCGATTGCAAGCATGATCGGCGGTACGATCGCAGCGATCGAGACCTTATACCGCTGGACCAGCTCCATCAGGGCCACGATCTCGAATTTCTGCATGATCAAGATCGCCGCACCGACGCGCAGGCCACAGAGGAGCACCGAATTCAGGGAGTATATATGAAACAGAGGCAGCACACACAAGACAACATCTTCGCTGTGCATGTAGAGGTTGGGATTATCACCGTCCACTTGCTGGGCCACACTAGTCACCTGCCCTTTATGTGTCAGCATGGCGCCCTTCGGTAGCCCGGTGGTGCCGGAGGAGTACGGTAACGCCACGACATCATCAGGACTGATCTCAACGGCTGGGATCTGATTCTCATCAGCGGTCAGCAATTCAGAGAAATGCAAGCATCCGTCCAGCGGCGAATCGATAGTCATGATCTTGATATCGGATTCCTTCGCGAGATCTCTAACCTTATCGACGTAGCACGCTTGCGTGATTATCAGCCGTGCATCGCATGCTTTGGCCTGCTTCGACACCTCGTTCGGAGTGTAGAACGGATTCGCCATCGTCGTGGTGGCTCCGCGACGAGACGCGCCGAAGAATGCGAAGACGAATTCAGGTGTATTAGGGAGGAGGAGCATGATGACGTGGCCCTTCTCGATCCCCAGCTTGTCGAGGCCCGCTGCGACCTTTCGGACGGTGAGATCCACGTCCGCGTATGTGTAGATGTGTCCCGTTGCGCCGTCGATGAGGCATGGCCGATCTGCGAAGTGGGCCACTTTCTCAAAGCAGTAGGTGTGGAGAAGGACATCGTTCGGGATTTCGATGTCCGGAAGCTTGGATCGGTAAATGAAATCGGAATTCTGGGGTTGTTTTTCCATTGGGAGGAGTTGGAAGTGTGAAAGAAATGGAAGGGAGATGTTGGGCGTTTGGTTTGGGTGTGGGAGGAGGGAAGGTAATATAAGGGAAGGTGGAAAGCGGTTGTGTGGAGGGTATGATGGGGATTTTTGGGATTTGTGTGGGGTTAGAATGGGTAAGAGACGGTGTGGAGTAGATGGTTGGTGAGACAGAGAAGGGGGGGCTACGTTGGTGTTGGTGTTGGTGTTGGTGTTGGTGATGATAGTGGTGGGCCCACGTTGACTGGAGACCTTCCACTTTGCCACGTCGGATTTTACCTACCGCTGATGGCCTACTGAAGCTTGTCCTCTTCCTGGTTTGCCGGGGCTTCACCTACTACGCAGTACTACGCAGCGCCGGGAGGCGGTTTGGCTAGTGACCCCAAACACCAGCCAGCTAGCGGGTGTCAAAGCTCTGTGGGCCCCACCATGATGTATTTGTTTTATCCACGCCGTCCATCCATTTTTCCAGATCATTTTAAGGCATTAATTAAAAAAAATAGGCAGATCTAATCTCAGGTGGATCACACCACACAAAACAGTGGGCATTGAACACTTACCGTTGAAAACTTATTGAGGCCACAGAAGTTTTGGATCAAACTGATATTTGTGTTTTCCCTTCATCCAGAGGTCTGTATGATTTATCAATTGGTTGGATGGAAAATACACATTACAGTGGCCCCTGGGATGTTTTTAATGGTGGACCTTCAATCAAACTGTTTTCCTGTGGTGTGGTCCACCTGAGATTTGGATATGCCTCATTTTTTTTTGTAACACCATTAAATGATCTGTAAATATGGATGGACGGCGTGGATAAAATAAATACATTATGGTGGGGCCCAAGGACCTTTGACATCAGCTAACTGGCTGGTGTTGGGTCACTAGCCAAACCACGTCCGCTGCGCCGGGGAGATAAGCTGCGCGTGACGTGATGGTTGCGTGATTGTTAGATTTTTTTGGCTTGGCTTCGCTTGGCTTGGCTTCTGTGTTCGAAGTTGACTTGGAGAATATATATGTGCCAAGTACACGCGTGTGTGGGAACGGTACATATCCACACGAGGGCGCATGTGTCTGGTCACACGAGTATCAGATCTGATCTTTTCATCATATGGGATATTATTTTTATATCGTACTTTGTGAAAATCATGCCATTAAAATCCTCATGTGGGCCACAACATATTAAATAAATGAACGGATAGGAAAGAAATTTTAATATTCAATTTACTCTGTATTTTATGACCCATCTGAAGAGTTAAATTGGCTGATTGTATGAAATCTAAGCATCACTTCCAATGATAAAAGATCAGATCCCACACACGTGTTTCGTATTTGCATGTGCTCCCACGTGTGGAATAAGCAAAGTCGGGAACGGATTAGGTGAGACCCCGGATCCACCAAAGGTGGGTGGGACCCCTGACTGTGGGCTCAGCGTGATGTATGTGTCTTAAACCCACAACGTCCAACCATTTTGAAAGCTCATTTTAGAGTATGATACCAAAGCTAATTTTAGAAGTATGATACCAAAAATGAAATTGGCTCAAATCTTAGGTGAACCACACCAGCAGAAACAATCTTGATTGAATCTCTATCATTGAAAACTTCATGGATTTTCAATAGGATTCCACCAGAATGTTTATTTTCCATCCAAACCTGTTGATAAGGTTACAAACAACTAGATGAAGAGATCACATAAAGATCATATTGATCCAAAGCTTTTGTGGCCCATAGGAAGTTTTTAATGGTCATTCACCACTGTTTTCTGTACTATGGCCCATCTGGGATTTGGAACTGCTTCATCTTTTGAATCATAACTTAAAATGAAATTTCAATACGGATGTATAGCGTGGATTTAGTCACATACATCACAGTGGCCCCACAGTAAGGGGTCCCACCCACCTCGGTGGATCCGGGGTCTCACCTAATCCGCTCCCAGCAAAGTCTCATCCTACATTTTATTCGTACTGTACGCGGAACAATGATAGAGAGTTGGTGAGTCTTCATGGAAGCGATTTTCCTGCGGTTGTTGTAGGGAGACCGTGCAAGAAAAGGTTTGTGGGGCCCGCCGTGATATTCGTGTGACATCCAACCGTGCATTTGCTCCGGCTCAAGTGAGGACGTGAACCCAATAAATCAGGCCCGTCCAAAAATCAAGTACGCCAGAACACGGAACAGTGAGGATGGAACGCCAACTAATGAAACCATCTTGGGCCCACCGTTATGTTTTTACGGGATGGGACCCCTGACTTTGGGGCCCACTGTGATGTATGTGACTACATCCACGCCTTCCATCCCTATTGAAAGCTCATTTTAGGCCATAATCCAAAAAATGAAGTAGATCCAAATCTCAGATGGACCATAGTACTGGAAACAGTGGTGAATGACCATTAAAAACTTGCCGTGGGCCACAAAAGCTTTGAATAAAGATGGTATTTGTGTGGTCTCTTCATCTAGGCCTCTGTGACCTTATCAACAGGTTGGATGGCAAATAAACATTCCAGTGGAATCCACGAAGATTTTAATCTTGGGAATTCAATCATGATTGTGATTATTTCATGTGGTGTAGTCCATCTAAGATTTGGGTCAACTTAACTTTTGGGATTTGTGCCCTAAAATGAACTTTCAAAATGGCTTGGCTGGCGTGAATTTAAGGCACATACATCCGTGTGAGCCCCCACAGTCCATGGTCTCACCCACCTTGATGGACCGAGGAATCTACCGGAGTTGCACCATGTTTACTCACCATTCAATTAGGGTTGTCAATGAGCCGGGCACGGGCTTAAAAAATCAAAATTTTGAATAGGGCTAGCACGACACCAAACAATACAAAATCTAATCCAAGACCTACCCCAGTCTAACCTGTTAACAGCCCTACATTCAACCCATTCATAAAGAGAGTTCCTTTTTTTAGGGTGGGGGAAGCAAGCATGAAAACTCTCTTATTTCTTAACCATGGAAAAGCCTGAAAAGATACAACAAAAGGATAGGAAAAAAGAAAAAAAAGAAGCAACCCACACTTAAGGAGCTGAGGAGATGAGGAAAAAAAAAAGAACAAAAAAGAAAAGGGGAAAGAGAGGACAAAGAGAACAAAGGAAGAGGGAGAGGCCCCCAACTCAGGCCAACATCACATCAAAATAGCGATCTCAGCATCAGTGATAAACTTGGAAGAGAAACACATTTGAATATCAGCAAAACTGGAGAGAGGGCTGTCCGCAAGCGACGAGTAGTAACCCTAAGATGGTTGCTAGAAGCGAAAGTGTGAAGCCTTCAAGCAAACATGCATATCTCCTAGGATGAAAATGACGGGTCTTTAATGGCCGACTTTATTGGTTCTGCACTGAGGATACAAGACCCTGCAGTGTGATCAAAACAAAGATTAGATACTGCAAGGGATAAAGCTTGCAAGCACCTATCCACTGTTCCTGGAATGGCATAATCAGATACTATTCCCCATAGAGGAGTACCATCAGAGGAGTAGTAGTAAAGAAGAAAAAAGGGGGCAAGCCTTCGAGCAAACAGGTGCATCTCCCAAGAAGAGGACGACAGGTCTTAATGGTTACAAGACTTTGTTGTTTGTGCATAAAGATACAAGACCCTGCAGTATGATCAAAACTAAGATTAGATATTGCAAGGGATAAAGCTTGCAAGCACCTATCCACCATTCTTAAAATGGCATAATTAATGTTTATTCCCTACAAAGGAGTAGTAAAAGAAGACTCATTCTAGCGCGGTTGTAATCTTAGCATAAGCAATGGTCCAAGAAGGATTAGGTTTGAGATGTCGAGCAACTTAATGAATGAAATGTCTCAATAAGGAATAAGCAGTAGGAAGATCCCAAGCAGCCAAAATGGCTCTGGGGGCTTTTGTCGCTATAGAGGACCCAAAGAGGAAGAGAACTCAAGCTCTCATATCTTAGATGAAATTTCTAAAAATTGTCTCCTTCGAGGAATACTTGTTGTTAAATATGTGATTATTTTTTTTCCATCCAAATATGACACACAAGAGTAAAAAATGAGAGCTTGCAAAGAGAAGTGGAGAAAGGGTCAATAGCATTCTCCACTAAATAAGCAATGGAATAGAGAAGCGAAGGCTAATGGATAAAGATGATAAAGATTTTAGAATATAATTTTCTTCATATCCAACCAATGAACCTACAAGAGTAAAATAAATTATTAATGGATTCTATATTATACTGGCAAAGGATGTAAGAGGTATTATTAATAATACTAAGAGAAGAGAGCAAATCTTTAATTTTGAGCTTTTCAAGGAAAGCCATCAAAGCCGCAATAGAATGTTTAACAATATAACCACTAAACCAGGTAAGATCACTCCAAAGCGAGTTATAACTGTTGGGATATAGGAGGGCCGGCAGCGGAAGCAAAACCGTACACAAACAGCAAATTGAATCAAACAAGCCACAATGCAATCACAATGCATGCAATCACCCACACATAGACAATTCGAATTTAACGTGGTAAAAAACCCCACGAGTAAAAAACCACGGCATAAAGTGACACCAATCCACTATAATCTCAGAAGTTATAAGAGATGGAACCCAAGACTAAAACTCAAGCCCACAAGAGAAATCACAAGCTTACCCAAGAAGAAAACCCTCTTCTTCAAGCTCTTTCTCTCACCTATAAGCTCCCTCAATCTCCTTTGCAACCTTAGAAACCTCTAATCCCGTATTCCCCCTTAAATAGGCAACAAAACGGATTTAGAAACCTCTTGCGCGCAAACCGTGTACGAATCTGCGTTGCACTAGGATACTGCCGACCGGTCGGACACCCCTATCGGTCGGTCGGTCGGCCGACCGGTCGGATGGCCAAAATCTGGTCCAGCAGCCTTGCTGCCTCTGTTTCACCGTGACCGACAGGTCGGTGGTCCCTGTCACATGTGATTTGTGTCGTCTGTTTCCAACAAACTCCACCACAACTCAAATCACCATGCACCACCTTGTCACGCACAATCTCTACATCTACTTCTTCATCATTATAGTCTCGTTGCTTCTCATGCCCCATTGACCCCATCCTTGCATCTTCACACGCCTTGTTGCTCTTCCCATGTGGCCATTTTTCTCTTGCTACACATGAGCAACCGTGGATCTCGCTACCGATCTCGCAGCTCCACCATGAATTGTACTCCCAATCATCTTATAAAGATTATCGCACCTCCGTGCCTTGATCATCACGCGTGCTCCCTTCACCACTTTACAATACCGATAGCAGCCGATGAACTTGAACCCTTTCGCCTTGAGTGCACTAAGAGATATCACACTCCTCTTCATCTCAGGGACATGCTTCATACTTTCAAGGATCTGTTCGACTCCATCGAACATCCTAATGCGCACCGAACCAATCCCCAGCACATTGTGAGCGTAGCCATCACCCACAAATACCGATCCATAATCATACTCCTCGTATGACATGAATGAACTTCGGTCAGGACATACATGACATAATGCCCCTGAATCCAAGAGCCACTCTCCACCAAGAGGCTCTATGCCGGATACAGTCAATACATCACAACCGTCACCACCATCCTCTACAGTATTGGTTCCTTCCCTAGAAGAATCTCTAGATTTCTCTTGCTTTTTCCGGAGATTCAAACAATCCCTTTTCACATGCCCTTCTTCCCCACAATTCCAACATCTCACATTGTGCCTCCACTTGCCTTTTGATTTAGATCTTTATGAAGGAGATCATCCACCCCGCTCAGAATTCCTCCCCCTCATAACCAGTGCCTCATCAGTAGAGAGACCCACACCACCGCTTTTCCTTCTCATCGCCTTCGCCTGAAGGGCTGAGATAACGGTTTCTACGTCAATAGTTTCCCTACCTGCTCACAAAGAGTCCTTGAACAACTCATATGATTCTGGAAGAGAATTCAACCAGGATAAACGCTTGATCATCGTCCTTCATCAGCTCGTCTACATCCATCAACTTACAAATAAGCCTATTGAAATTGATGATGTGGCTCTCAATATTGTTCCCCTCCGTCATCCTCAAATTGTACAACTGAAGCTTCAAGTATATGCGATTTTCAAGAGATTTCTTCGCATAGATATTCTCCAACTTCACCCATGTTATAGCCGCAGTCTTCTCTTTCATGACGTTATACAGGACCTCGTCTGCCAGGCACAACTGAATTAAGACATTAGCATTTTCATCGATCTTCTTCCACTCTCCTTCTTTCATAGCTTCTGGTCGCTCTCTAAAGAGCGCATCTTGCAATCCTTACTAAACTAGAAGGCCTTTCATTTTCACCTTCCAAAGTTCAAAATAGTTTTTCCCCGAATACTTTTCTATGTCGAACCTCATGCCTGATGCCATGCTCTTGTCTCAAATTTGAATTTCTGCTACACCCCAACGATCGCTCTGATACCAATTATTGGGATAGGAGGGGCGGCAATGGAAGCAAAGCCGTACACAAATAGCAAATTGAATCAAACAAGCCACACAATGCATGCAATCACCCACACATAGACAATCCGAATTTAACGTGGAAAAAACCCCTCACGAGTAAAAAATCACGGCACAAAGCGACACCAATCCACTATAATATCAGAAGTTACAAGAGATGGAGCCCAAGATTAAAAAAAAAAAACCCAAGCCCACAAGAGAAATGTCAAGCTTACCCAAGAAGAAAACCTCTCTTCTTCAAACTCTTTCTCTCACCTAGAAGCTCTCCCAATTCCCTTTGCAACCTTAAAAACCTCTAATCTCGTATTCCCCCTTGAATAGGCAAGAAAAACGGATTTAGAAACCTCTTACGCACAAACCGTGTAAGAATCCACGTTGCACTATGATACTGCCGACTGGTCGGATGGCCAAAATCTGGTCCAGCAGCCTTACTGCCTCTTCTTCACCTTGACCGACTAGTCGGTGGTCCCTGTCACATGTGATTTGTGTAGTCCGTTTCCAACAAGGACTAACAAATCCATAGGCTTTCAAAGCCGAAGCAAAATTAAGGGTGTCATTTAAGGACAAAGTTCAAACAACTTCATCTTGTATATGAAGTATATGGTATGAATTTATGCCTTGGAAAAGGTTTGCCGGGGAGGGAAGTCAAGGAATAAAAAGGTTTCAGTGCTAATTAAGTCATCTCTATCCCCACTCTTCCCTGCAGTGTGGCCCACTAGAGTTTTGGTTGGCATTAGTTTTGTCTTCAGGTCATAACATGAGCTGGCTCAAGTGGTGGTCGTTGTGGATGCCACACAACTTTTGGTTCCACAAGCCCTTCATGGGCCCGTTTCAAGACGGACCCATTCTCCAATACACTGTTCTTGACCAATGTTGTTCCGTAGATCAGGTGAAGCTAATTGAATACTGGCCCATGATCGGACGACTCAGCTGGTCCGTCGGATTAGACCTTCATCAATACTCAGACCTGGTCCAGGTGCAGTTATTATTAGATTCGACAATTGAGGCCTCCACAGATCTACCAAATACATCCCAAGGTGGGCCAGGCATGGAACACCACGGCCCATTACACACGTACTGACATTATGGTGTTCGGAGATTTGCTAATTGCACACACGTGTACAGTCATGCTAGTGCACAATCGACTACATGTTCCAGCCTGGCACATTGCTGCGAGATCTAATCCATTCATTAAAGCCGTGCCACTCTTTAGATGCTTTCTTCCAAGTATTAGGCTGTCTAATTGCCAGATGGGCCCACATTTTACAAAATAAATTTATGACTTGCTGATTTTTTCTAACCGTCCAAATGTTTCTGACATCATAGCCAACCAGCTGAATGGATCAGATTTATTGTGATGTTCGGATCTTTTCTGAGTCTAAACGCGTGTACAATAATACTAACCCAAATGCTACCACAGGTGCCAGCATGGCCCATTGTTACGAGATCTAATCCATTCATTAGAGGTGTACCACTATTTAGATGCTCTCGCCCAAGAATCATCTCATACGCAGATGAGCCAAGTCTTGCCAAACAAATCTACGGCTTGATCGCTGTTGTTTTAACCGTCCAAATGTTTCTGACACTGTGGCCCACTTTGCTAAATGGATCAGATTTATTTTTAGGGCAGAATATTGATAGTCACCATCACCTTATGGATGCCTTGCGTATTGCACGAGTCAGCCAAGCTAGTGCCCGCGGTGGTGTATGCGTTAGCACTATATACACGCGTACTTTACGTAGAATCGGTTGGACATCCAGTCGATCTCGTCCGTTCAATTTATAGGACATGAGCTAAATATCATATCAATGTATGCTGCTTCTCCCATTTCAGATTGAAACCATCGGCACCAGCCGGACGGTCCTCAGGCTATAGAGAAGTTTGTAGTGGCTCTATTTTGAAGTACCAGCTACCAAGGTGATAGAAATGATCAAATCCATTGGGTCGGCCACACCATAGAAGACAACCCATATGTGGCGTATTATTCTTCCGTTAAATTGAAGAATAGCTAACGGTATACATTAAACAAAAGAAATCCTTTTGTTGGAGGGTAATATCATGCCTCAGTCAATTTGGTTTTGGGGCCATACCTTATCTAATATGTTCCCCAACGTCTGGACGGTCTGGATTGAGATATATATACACCATATGAACACTGCCGAAATAGATGTGCACAGTTAATCATACTCTCGCAGTAATCGAGTAGGTTGACCAATAAATAAATAAAACATCAGCCGAGCCAGAAGGACTAAACGAAGCAATATGGCTCGGCTCAGGTTACATTCTTACCTACCGCACGTCCACTACCGTGCCCATGTGGGCAAAGCTACAATCCACTCCCTGAAACACACGTGTCTTGTTTTGATTGGTGACGTACAAAAAACGTGTGAGAGAGTCGGACACGGATTTCCTACTAAAGCCTTGTGCAGGAAGTTCCTGCAATGGGAACTTAGATGGGGCCCACAGTGATGTTTTCTGATAAATCCACCCCGTCCATTCGTTTTGGGAGCTAGTTTTAGGACATGAAAACAAAAATGAAACGGATCCAAGACTCAAGGGAGCCGAACTAATGGAAAAGGTTGGTAGGGAAATTACTACCGTTGAATCCTCCCTGGGGCCCACAGTGATGTTTATATGACATCCATACCGTTCATAAAGTAACTACTACTGAGAGGAACTGAAAACACAAATATTATCCTGATTCGAAACTCCTGTGGCCCTACAAATATCTCAACTGTGGATGTTCAATCCTCACGACGTTTCCGGCCCACTTGAGTCTTGGATCCGGTTGATTTTTGTTCTCATGTCCTAAAACGAGTTCTCAAAACGGATAGACGGGGTGGATTTATCAGAAAACATCACTATGGGCCCCACCTAGGTTCCCAGGCAGGAACTTCCTGCACAAGGCTTTCGCAGGAAATCCGCGTCCGAGATGATGCCACATGTCTCCACGTGTGCCTGTTTAGGAAGAGGACGCTGTATAAATCAACGCACGCTGCAGGATTACTGAATTAACCCTGCAACCATGTGCCTATTTCGGAAGAATATTCCAGAAGAATATCTCTGTCTACACAAAGTGAGGAGACATCCTAACCATTGATCAGATGCTCCCCCAATAGAGGATGGTTCGGGAAAAAGATAATCTTCAGTGGGCCAATAAGAGCCCTTCAAGTGGTGATTTGCAAATGGACGGCTGAGAAAAGAGATGCTATAAACGGTCCGTATTAAGAAAAGGAAAATGGTTGAATGGGTAGGATCCTTCAGAAGATCCCCACATTTAGCAGAGTCGGGATCGGTACGCAAGTGCTCAAAAATGTACACGTGGCAAACATTAACTGAAATTAGCAACGGTGGGGTCCACAGTCGGTCGGTTTAGTTTGACTTAACATCTTCCACGTATACACTTTCTGAGTGCCTGTGCATCAAGCAGCGTACTTTCCAGAGTATCAAAAAAGTCCCGCGCGGATAGGAGGAATGACTTATGTTCACAAGAGCCAACCGATCCATCAGGTTGGTCCACCGTGAGACCAAAACCAACGGACGCGGTTTAGCTAGTGACCCTGCCACTAGCCACTGGCTAGTGATCGGTGCTCTGTGGGCCCCACCATGATGTATGTGTTTCACCCACACCGCCTATCTATTTTTCCATATCATTTTATGGTATGATCCCAAAAGTTAGGTAGATCCAAATCTCAAGTGGACCACGTCACAGGAAACAGTGTTGATTAAAAATCCACCGTTAAAAATTTCTTGGGGCTGATGAAAGACTTGGATAAAGTCGATATTTGTTTTTATCTCTTCATCCATGTCTGAATGACCTAATGAACAGGTTTGATGTCAAATAAACATTACAGTGGGCCTTAGGAGTTTTTTTAACGGAGGACATTCAATCACTCTGGTTTTCTTGTAGTGTGGTCCACCTTAGATTTAGATCCCCTCATTTTTTGGATAAGCCCTAAAATGATATGGAAAGTTGGATGGACGGCATGGATAAAACAATGGTGGGCCCATAAATCACGGACCACTAACCACCTGGCTAGCGGCAGCGTCACTACCCAAACCGCGTCCAAAACCGATGATGATCCAAAAGTCAGGTCGGCCATACCATGTGGGAAGACTTGAGATGAGCACCCACATTTAAAATATTGCGGATTGTGTTGGGGCCACCATGTGCATATACGGGGCATGGTTTTGGTGGATCCCTAACTGTGGAGCTCACAGTGATGGATTTTACTTAAATCCACACCGTGCAACCATTTTCACATCTCATTTTAGGGAATGCTGCAAAAAATGAAGCAGATACAATTTTTTTGTGTAACACACCACGGAAGTAGTCGTAATTGAATCCCCACCATTAAAAGTTTCATGGGGACCACAGGAATGTCTATTTTCCATCCAACATGTTGATAAGGTCACAAAGACCTGGATGAAGATACCACACAAATATCAGCTTGATCCAAAACTTTTTTGGCCCACAAGATATTTTAATACTGAATTACCACTGTTTCCTTTAATATGGTCCACCTGAGATTTGGATCTGCTTCATTTTTCCAAACATGACCTAAAATGAGTTTTCAAGATGGATGGACGGAGTGGATATAAGGAAAATATATCAAGGTGGGCCCCACAGTCAGGGGTCCACCTGCATATACGCCATGCAATCTGTACATCCTGGACCCCCTCAGGGACCAAAGGACGACCCTGAAATTAAGCCATCTGAAAGCTCAGGTGGGCCACCCCACGTGAAAATACAGGTTTTATGCATGATTGTCTGTCGTGTGCCCTACATGACCGTTGGATGGCCCTCATCGTTTGACCACAGTGAGAACTTGAGACGGTGCTCCTGGTGGATGGGAAAGATCTCATCCACGTCCTCCTCACGTGCCTATCAGTTAATGAAAAAGCCCTCTGTTTCTGTAGTCAAGAAACCACGTTGTGCATGTGATGTAATTATTTAATGCTCGGTCCAATACGCTCAAGTGGCCCACGATTCAGTAATCCAAACCGTTCATGCATTTTGGCACGCTACATACTGGCCGTACACTAGGAATATCTGAGATGGAAAAATTCAAGAATTCAATTGGTATCCAGAAATTAGACGGGTAAGGAAGAAAATAAAAAGAACGATCCACCACTGAAAAAAAAAAATGAGAGAATGGTTGGATTCTTGGATCTTCAATCTGGGAGAGATTTCTGGTCCACGAATATTCCACGTTGCAGTCCACCACACCAACGGTTTGGATCATAGAATCATTGGTCCCACTTGTCAGATTAAGAACACCAGCGTACAGTAAAAACTCCCCCGAGAACATTATTAAACAGTAGATGTTACGCTTGAGCTGACGAAAACATGTTAAAAAAATATCGGAATCTGACTCCTCCGAAGAAAAGGGACCGGAATCCTCTCCCACACCTGCGTAAAACACCCAAGTCTGTACGGTCATCATATTGTATATTTAAAATCCACTCCGTCCATCAGTTTCTATCCATGATCTTAGATGGCGAGGCCAAAAATTAATATGAACCACAGGTTATATGGACCACACCGCATGGAACAACAGGTGGGATGACAACCATAGGTTTTTGTATGGTGGCACCATGGTATCTTCCATCAAACGCGCTTCTCATCTGATGGACGGAGTGGATTTTACGTATACATTATGGTGGACCCCACAGAGCATCGGATGTGCTGTCCTAAAGGATTCCGGTCACGTGGTAACACCTTAGTGGGTGTAACCCTTAACGTGGGGCCCACATTAATGATGGGTTTACATCCATTCCTTCCATCCGTTTTTATTTTAGGACGTGGTCCCAAAATTTAAGCAGATCTAAATCTCAGGTGGACCACACCTCATGAAACAGTGGTGATTGAGCGCATCACCATTAAAATTTCAAAGTGCCCTTCTTATGGTTTTCATAATGTTTTTAATGGATTAGCTGTCCGCCTTATATTTGTATCTTCCTACGGTTTTGGATCCCATCCTAAAATGATATGAAAAAAAGATGGACGGCGTGGATATAAGGAAAATACATCAAGGATGGCCCCACACGGGAAGGGTGGCACCCACTAAAATGCTATCCCGGCGACAGCTAATCCACTCCCCACAAACGGAGGGGAGATTTTTTTGGACGCGGATTGCGTGGTGTCCTCAGTGGTGCGTTCACGTGGCAAAGTTATGCGCCCCACCTAATGCATGTTTTCTATCCCCTTTGTCCATTCATTTTCTAAGCTCATTTCATTGAAAGCAAAAAAAATGAGGTAGATGCAAAGCTCAAGTAAACCACACCACAAAAAATAGTGGGTATTTAACACCTAATATTGAAAATTTATTGAGGACAAGTTTTGGATCAAGCTTATATTTGTGTTTTCCCTTCATTCATGTCTCAGGTTGGTTGGAAAATAAATGTCTTAGTGGGCCATAGGAAGGTTTCAAAGATGGACGTCATTGCCTCCACTATTTTCTTTGGTATAGTAAACTTGAGCTTAGATTCTTACTCATTTTTTACTCATGCTTTGGAATTAGGGCTCCCAATTAGTTGGATCAGCATCGGATCCAGTTGGATCCAACTCCAAGTTTGAATATCTGTAGATAGATTTAGATCTAACTCGATCCAAAAGGCCATATCCACATCCAATCCCTTTATAAATACTTGGATCCATTTCCGATCCAAAATCCATATAATCATCGATTTCGAATCAGATCCAGGTCGGAATCCACCCCTTCACAAATCTAAAAATATATATAATATAATATATTTAATTTAATAGCAAAATGACGCAAATCCCACTACTTACTATGATATGATTGACCTCAGAGTGGCATGCCTCAATTTTGAGACATAACCTAAAACAATCTGGAAAACTGCATGAATATAACATATACAGTAAGGTGACAATGAGTTGGATTTGGATCTGCATCGAACTCGGATATGTTCATGTGAATCCAAATCCAGTCTATTTAAGTAACCGGAGCTATTTTAAGATCCAAATTCGGTCCATTTAAATAATTGGACCTATTTTAAGATCCAAATCCGCATAATACAGATTCAGAGCGAATCGGATCTTGGATCTAACCCACTCCATTGAGAGACCTATTTGGAATGATCTTTCCAAACGGATGGACGGTGTGGATATGATACATATATCATGTTGGGGCCTATAGAGCTTTGCCATGTCACCACACCACTGATGTCCTTGGTGGTGCGCAATACACCTCCTACATCTTTTTACCGTTGTCCCTTCAAATGATAAGAGTGGATTAGGTGGGCCCACCTTGATCATTTGGTAAGGGTAACGTCCATAAAGTGTTACCCGGAAAATTCGATCCCTCAAATGATAGATGAGGATTTGCTACTACCCTAGCCTATCCCGAGCTGGGCACGGGCATGTCTCTGGGGGCCATTATGATGTATGTATTTTATCCACACCATTTATCCATTATTTTTCCATATCATTTTAAGGAAGGTGTGAAAAAATGAGGCACATCCAAGGCTCAAGTATATCACACAGTAGAGAATAAACACCTACCATTGAAAGCTTCATAGAGTAGTGTGTTGATGTCACCAAGATCTATGGCCCACCATGATGCATGTGTTACATCCACAGTGTCCACCATATCCAGAGATCATTTTAGGAAAGGGGGCCAAAAATGATGCAAATCGAAACCACAGAAAGCAGTGGGGACAACGATGCCCACGGGCGGAGCCTTCCTAAGACCCACTATGATGTTTATTTGCCATCTAACTTGTTCATAAGGTCAACCAGACCTGGATGAAAGGAAAACACAAATATAAGCTTAATGCAAAACTTATGGGCCACGAAAAAGTTTTCAATGATAGACATTCAATCCCCACTACTTTTTTAAGGTATGGTCCACTTGCACTTTGAGTCTGCCTCATTTTTTGGGCCCATGCCTAAAATGACCTCACAAAATAGATGGACAATGTGGATATAATAAATACATCATGGTGGTACCCGCAGAACTTTGTGGCATCAACACAAGTTGGCAGGTCGGTGGTGTGTGAATGCCCACCATTAAAAGTTCTCTTGGCCACAAAAGTTTTTGATCAAGCTGATATTTGTGTTTTCCCTTCATCCAGGTCTGTGTGATCTTATAATGAATAGGTTGGATGGCAAATAAGCATTACTATGGGCTCTAGGAAGTTTTTAATGGTTCATATTTAAGTTTCAAATGGGGCACCATTATCATCCTTTCAGCGTGATTATTGGATTGTGGACCATGTACACTAGCAACCAAGAGATGGAGGGTTCAGATCATCAATTACCTCTGCATGTGGGTCCCTGGGTAGAGACAAACTGGTGAACCGAACAACGACTAATTACCAAATTTTTGTTGTAGGGACGTGAATTTCTCGCCGAAATTATTTGCAAGGATCCCTGGCAATAAAAAGCTCAGTGGGCCCACCGTGATGTGCTCTGTCGTTTCATAATTTGTATCAGCCCATGTTAGAGGGTGAGACTAAAAATCAGGCCGACGCAAGACTCAGGTGGACCACCCCACAGGGAACAGTCAGGATGGAAACGACTGAGACCTTCAAGGGATCCAACGTGATGTTTTTGAATCATACAAAACCGATCCCGCAAGGATCAAGGCAGGAGGGTGAACCCAAGAAGATTTCATGGTAGGGACTCGGTATTGTGGGCCCCACAATGATGTATGTGTTTTATTCATCCTGTGCCATCTATTTTTTCTTGCTCATTATAGGATATGAGCTCAAAAATAAGGCAGATCTAAATCTAAAGTGGACCACACCACTCCAAACAGTGCTGATTGAATGCCCACCATTAAAAACTCCCCGAGGGCCACAAAAGTTTTGGATCAAGCTGATATTTGTAATTTCCCTTCCAACGGGATGGCTGGAAAATAAACATTACAGTGGGTCCTAGGAAGTTTTTGGTTGCCAATAACTATTGTTTCTTGTGGTGTGGTCCACCTAAGATTTGGATCTACCTCATTTTTTGCTCATCCCTAAAATAAGCTGGAAAAATGGATGAACGTCATGGGTATATAAAACACATAAATCATGCTGGGCCCACAGCACCCACCAGCACTACCAACACTGAGACCTCTTACTGGAGTTGCCACTACCGAATCGGAGTCCCCATCATGATAGGCATCCCATCCTCACTTTTCGCTGAGATGTGGCCCACTTGGGTCTGGGACCCGCCACATTATTGGGTTGGCATCCTATGACGTGGCTGTTGTAAATAATGGACGGACTGGACATCACACACATGATGATAGTGGGCCCTACGGAACTTTTTGTTGGACGTTATCCCCACAAAAATAAATTACGTCCTTAAATTGGTGTTTGCCAGCCCAACAAGGGAAACATCAAAGGCACAGTGGATCAGTGCCAAACAGCTGGTCTTTTGAATAGACATCCAACCCGTCCAACAGATTGGGCCCACCACGAAGAACTGCAGCTATACAAATCTAATAGACCCATTCATCATGTTGTTCACAATAAGAAAAACAACGGTAGCCGTTGATCAGATTCAAAATGAAGCGGCTCACCTAATAAGTGGATCAGGCTGAATTTTATGCCAGCCAATCTTTATCGTGGACCCACTTTCTGGACGGACTGGATTGTGTAAATGCATATACATTGGCAATCATCTTCTAGTTGGACTGTAACTTAGCAGTCCAACTAGCTTTATGTAAGCATGTCTGGATAAAAGTAATAAGAAAACGTTTTTATAGTGCACGTGAAGTTCGTTCGGAAACTGGGCACGGAATTCGATGGATCCGGGGTGGGTGGATCCCTGACTGTGGGGCCACCTTGATATATGTGCCTTACATATATGTCGTCCATCCGTTTTTATAGCTTCATTTTAGTACATGACACCAAAAATGAAGAAAATAAAAATCTAAGGTGGAACACATTAGAAGAAACAATGGTGATTGACTATTAAAAACTTCTCTTGGGGCACAAAAGTTTTGGATCAAGCTGATATTTATGTGTTTCCTTCATCCAGGTCTTTGTGACCTTATTAACAGGTTGAATGGCAAATAAACATTCCGGTGGCCTCCAAGAAGTTTTTAATGGTAGGTATTCAATCACCACTGTTTCCTGTGGTGTGGTTCATCTAAGATTTGGATCTTCTTCATCCATTGGATCATGCTTTAAAACGAGCTTTTAAAACGGATGGATGGCATGGATTTAAATCACATATATCATGATGGCCCCATGGTCAAGGGTGGAACCTCCATGGATCCCCACATAGGCCAATGAGCACTGCCCTCAATGGAGCGGGTTAGATCGAAGATCCAATTTGCCCCAAACCCGTATGGAGTTGGATCTTAGAATAGGTCCGATTAATTAAAATAGACTGGATTCAGATTCACAAAAATAACTCTCAATTATATTTGGGTTGAATCCAAATATAGTAGTGAGATCTGATTGGATCTCCACTATTGCATGATTCAATCCTTCAATCAAACCCTTTTAAGAAAAGTGGCCCTAAGGCGCACTTGTGGGGCCCATCATGATATATATATACGTTACATCCATATCATCCATTTATTTTGACAGATCATTTAAGGCCATGGGCCCGAATATGGAGAAAATCCAGATCTTAAGTAGTCCATACGACAAGGAACAGTGAAGTTGTGTGTCGACCATTAAAATCGTTCCAGGCCCACTGTGATGTGTATATGCCACCAAAAGCTACCGAATATAAAGTTCTTTAGGCCCTTCATGAACTGACCGAGCTAATGAACGGAGTGAATCATCCGTACTTAGACCTCACTTGGCTAAAGACTAACCTCACTTGGCCAAAGAGTAAAAATAAAATAAAATAAAATAAAAAAATCAAAGAGACTCTATAACAGCCAGGACCAAAGGAAGTCGCTGCCCAGCGGACATGAGAAGAGAGGCGTACGCCCTTTTCGGGCATGAATCTTGATGTATATATATGTTATACCTACGCCGGCCATCTAATTTTTAATATTATTTTAATGCCACATCCCAAAAATGAGACATATCCCTGACACAGGGAGGATGTGGTAGGTCGATCACCGTCTCCTAACCGATTGTTTCTCAAATTCACAAGAAGAAATGAAGGGATAAAAAGAGGAAATTAATTCCAAATAATTGTTTTTAATAGATTGAATAAATAATAATAAAAAAAAACATAATTAACTTGCTTTAAATAATAAACTAAATCCTAAATTCATACTTAACACTAACTTGCAAATGAAGAAAAGAATCCTAATACAATTAGAAAAGAAATAGAAAATTTTGCTCAAACTGTATAACGCCTATCGGGTACTATCTTCCTTCCGCTGATATAAGTAATTCACATATCTGATTGCCACAAAACTTTGTGATTTTGCTGACATCGACGTACTCTTCAAGATGATCGGCTCAGATTCTTCATATCAGTAGTAGTGGGCCACCTGGACCATCTCCAATTTTAGTGGTCGAAATTCAAAACTTTCTGGACAGTTTGTACCATTTTGGATGCCACGATCAATCCGTAACTCGGATCAACGTGAAACTTGTTAGGTTTTCTCGCCGTCGAGCAGCTCTACGAAATGGACGAAACGGATCATCATAAATGATCAAGATAGGCCCCATGAGTTGGGCCAAAATCCAAAAACGGGAATAACAATTTTCTATTTTTGTTGAAACTCCAAAATCGAAAATTCCTTAGTTTCCTCTTGTTTTTCTTCATGTCCATCTCCTGCAGGAAGGTGCGTGATCCACGCCCTCGATCATGGAGTTCTTCCCCTACATCAATCCCAATCTCAGGTTGACCATACCATAATAAACGGTGGAATTTGCATCATTTTGCTGCTAAATTAAATATATCATATTATATTTTTTTTAGATTTGTGATAGGGTGGATTTGAACCTGTATCTGACCTGAATCCGATGACTATATAGATTTTTGGATCGGAAATATATCTGGCTATTTATAAGTGGATTGGATATGGATATCACTTTTTGGATCCAAGTCGAATCCAAATCTGATTCGAATTCAGCTATAAATTTCCAAACTTGGAGCCGGGTCCAAGTGAATTCAATCCAGATCCTACCCATTAAGAGACCTTATCCTTGAGACTGAGACTAACTTGTTCAGTTTTGATTTAAGGCCAACTCACCCGAGTAGGGATTGAAGCGGCCCTACTCACCAAAGTCAACCGGATTGGGTCCTATTGGGTCCGAGTCGACTCGGATGAGTCACGTGAAACTTGTCCTAATCTTAAAACCATGCTTGAGATCTTTATTATCATATGGACAAGAGCAGCGTAACCGTCATAGGGTGTCGGCCCCACTAAAGTCGAGATTTTGAAATTTTGTGTTTTAGTTAAAAATTTATGAGTCCGGAACTTCTGTTGAAACCAAGCAGAGAAACCCTGCTCGTCACTTCTTTAATTGGTCCAGCTCATCCTGACTGTGTCAGAGCAGTCTGAAATGTGTCAGAGCACTGCTCTGACACAGTCAGGATGAGCTGGACCAATCAGAGCAGCAGAAGCAGAGATTCTCTGATCGGCTTCAACAGAGGATCCAGATTCAAAGTTTATTCTCACCCAAATCTGATGGTTTAAATGAAAACCGTCAGATTTTCTGTGGTACACCAGCAGACGTCCGGAAAACTGTCCTTGCCCTAATTTCCGAAAGGTGATTTTTCGTTGTAATGTGTGATGTACGTTCGAGATCCAAACCACTCACACAATGCACCATCATGAGAGAAAGGGCCTCCTAGAAATTAAGCCCCATTGGATAACAGCTGGGCCCACGGTTGTGGACACAATCTTAGTGAACATTCAAGCATACCTGATGAAGCACAGTACGGAGGAGTCAGGGACTCAGGAAGCGGATTGCATGGTGTGCCGACCTTAGTTGTGTGTTGTCGTCCGGAAGTTTTGTGAACCACACCATGATGTATGTGTTATATCTGCATCTTCCATCCATTTTGAGAGATTATTTTAGGGCATGGACCCAAAAAATGAGGCAAATTCAAATCCCAAATGGACCACACCACAAAAGTTTAGATCAAGCTAATATTTGTGTTTTTCCTTTTAAGCTTCCTAGGGCTACAGTAGTTTTCGATCAAGCTGATATTTGCGTTTTCTGTTCATCCAAGTTTGTATGACCTTATAAATAAGTTAGATGATAATTACATAAACATCATAGTGAGCCTTAGGAAGGTTTCAACCGACGCGTCATTGTCCCCGCTGCTTTCTGTGCTGTAGTCAACTTGAGCTTTGGATCTGCTTTACTTTTTGGTCCATGCCCTAAAATAATCTCGCATAATGATCGGGTAGTGTGGATATAACACATACATTATTGTGGGGCCCACATAACTTGGTGATGTCAACACACCACACAATCCACTTCCGAGGAGTCGATGAAACACAGCATGGAGAATTTGATGTTGTGGCAATGTCAAATTCAATCCTGTGAAAATGTGCAATGGATGATATCACTTCATTGGTAATTTTCTTAGATTATTTTTATAACAATAATATGTACTTTACCAAGTACCATTGAATCGTCACTTAGCCGCCTATAGAAGTTTCAACGTGTGGACTTACTAAACCTACTTTTAGGTGGCATCCAAACGCGCCTTGCTTATTTTTATGTACAAAAGTAATTTAATTCCATGCTATATTCATATGTTTTGACTGAAATAGTTGCTTCTAAGGGCATGACAATCTATCAAGCATTTCAAAATCGAGAGTTTTCAAAATCCAATTCTGAAATTTGTGTTGACATACCTATCAAACCTACCTTATTAGGTGAAGCAATGCATATGTACGCACGCACGCATTCACCTTTACTACTAATGATATGAACATGGAAGGTGTTGAAATAAGCTCCTAGAAAATGTCCGCGTTTCGATTATTTTAATATGGTCAGACTAATTTAATTAATTCAAATCGTTAGGTCTATATTCATCAAACTAAGGCACAAAAGGAAATTAACCGTCTACGTCCACCTCCGTTTATTAGGCGTCTATCATCATCGAGGTTTCGAGACTCAAGTGTGTTCTAAGTGACTCATCTGAGTTGACTCGAACTTGGTTGAAACTCAGGTCATCTACTACATACAGATATTAAGGTTAAAACCTTAGTATGGACTCTGGGAACTCATGAACATTGCCATGCTTCACTGACTTGAGTTCTTCAATAACATACTGAGTCTTGTGGAATGGGTTTGAATCTGGTTTTTATCAAGATTTGAGTGGGAAAATGAAGAAACGTCGAATTTAAGATTTCAAATTTGTGTCTCATATCAGATCCAAGTGATCTGACGGCTCAAGGTTTTGATGGAAATTCCATACAACTAGAGGTGTTGTTTGATCAGTTACCCTTTTTACACGTGAGGTCCAATAACTGAGTCGACTCAACTGGGTCCTAAAGCAAGTTGTGAGTTGGCTCAAGCACAAACTACATTTCTCTGGACATAGCATCGCCTACTCCAATGTTACCATGAGAACTGGTTAGGTCATGTTCCAATATTGGATGATCCAAAATTATAGGATCCAGGTTCCAAAACTAAAAATGGGACCAAATCTTGTAATCAGAATCAGTAATCGGCTGTTCTTATGTTAACCAATCATCTGCAAGCATGGTTAGTCTTGGGATAGGAGGGCCGACAGCAAAAGCAAAGCCGAGCACAAACAGCAAATTGAATCAAACAAGCAACACAATGCATGCAACCACCCATACATAGACAATCCGAATTTAACGCGGAAAAACCCCCTACGAGTAAAAAATCACGGCACAAAGCAACACCAATCCACTATAATATCAAAAGTTACAAGAGATGGAACCCAAGACTTTAAAACCGAAGCCCACAAAAAAAATTCAAGCTTCCTCAAGAAGAAAACTCTCTTCTTCAAGCTCTTTCTCTCACCTAGAACTCCTCTCAATCACCTTTCACATCTAGGATACCTCTAATCATGAAATACACTCTTTAAATAGAAGAAAAATCGAAATAGAAACTTTTTGCGCAAAAACCGAGCAAGAAATCAAGTTGTACAGGGAGATTGTTGGCCGGATGGCCCAAAAACACTCCAGCAAGTTGGCTTTTTATCTCCACTGCGACCGGCCGGCCGGTCAGTGGCCTGTGCATTGAAGATTTGGGGCGCCTGTTTCCAACAAACTCTACCACGACTCATTGCATCTTCACAAGCCTTGTTGTTCTTCCGATGTGGCCCTTTTTCTCTTGCCACATATAAGCAACCATGGATCCTGTTGTCTATCCCGCAGCTTCACCATGAATTGTGCTCCCGATCACCTTGTAAAGATTATCACACCTCCGTGCCTTGATAATCACGAGTACTCCCTTCACCACTTTACAGTACTGATCACAGGCGATGAACCTGCACCCTTTCACCTTGAGTGCACCAAGAAATATTACATTCTTCTTCATCTTAGGTTCATGCTTCACACTTTCAAGGATCTGTTCAACTCCATCGAACATCCTAATGCGCACCGAACCAATCCCTACCACATTGCGAGCATAACCATCACCCACAAACACCGATCCACCATCATACTTCTTGTATGACATGAATGAACTCTGGTCAGGACATACATGACATGATGCACCTAAATCCAAGAGCTACTCTCTACCAAAAGACTCTATGCCAGATATAGTCAATACATCATAACCATCACCACTATCCTCTACGGTATTGGTCCCCTCTCTAGAAGAATCTCCAGATTTCTCTTGCCTTTTTTCGAAATTCGAACAATCCATCTTCACATGCCCTTCTTCCCCACAATTTCAGCATCTCACCTTGTACCTCCATTTGCCCTTTGATTTAGATCTCAATAAAGAAGATCATTCACCCCGCTCAGAATTCTTCCCCCTCATAACTAGTGCATCATCAGTAGAGGGACTCACGCCGCCATTTTTCCTTCTCATCGCCTTTGCCTAAAAAGCTGAGATAACGGTTTCCACGCCAATAGTCTCTCTACCTGCGCATAACGAGTTATTCGCGACTCATATGATTCTGGAAGAAAATTCAACAGGACAAACAATTGATCATCGTCCTTCATCAGTTCATTTACATCCATCAACTTACAAATAAGCCTATTGAAATTGTTGATGTGGCTCTCAACATTGGCCCCCTCCGTCATTCTCGAGTTATACAACTGAAGCTCCAAATATGTGCAATTTTTCAGAGATTTATACGCGTAGATATTCTATAACTTCGCCCATGTTTCAGCCGTAGTCTTCTCATTCATGACGTTATACAAGACCTCATCTACCAGGCACAATTGGATTGAGACATTAGCATTTTCATCGATCTTCTCCCATTCTTCTTTTTTTGTAGCCTCTGGTCGCTTTTCAATGAACACATCTTGCAATCCTTGTTAAACTAGAAGGCCTTTCATCTTCACCTTTCAAAGTTTAAAATTATTTTTTCCCGAATACTTCTCTATGTCGAACCTCATGCCGATGCCATGCTCTTGTCTCATATCCGAATTTCTGCTACACCCCAATGATCGCTCTAATACCAGTTGTTGGGATAGAAGGGCCGACAGCAGAAGCAAAGCCGAACACAAACAGCAAATTGCAAACAAGCAACACAATGCATACAACCACCCACACATAGGCAATTCGAATTTAACGTGAAAAAAGCCATCACGGGTAAAAAACCAAGGCACTAAACGACACCAATCCACTATAATATCAGAAGTTACAAAAGATGGAACCCAAAACCCCAAAACTCAAGCCCACAAGAGAAATCCAAGCTCCCCCAAGAAGAAAACCCTCTTCTTCAAACTCTTTTTCTCACCTAGAACCTCTCTCAATCACTTTTCACATCTAGGATACCTATAATCTCGTAATACACTCCTTAAATAAGAGAAAAACCAAATTAGAAACTCTTTGCGCAAAAACCGCGCAAGAGACCAAGTTATACTAGGAGACTACTGGCCGGGCGGATGGCCCAAAAACACTCCAGCGAGCAGCCGATCGGTGGCCCTGTGCAATGAAGATTTGGGGCGTCCGTTTCCAACAATTAGAACCATAGTTAAAAACCCCAATAACTCATATAGAGTCAATCACCAGCCAGGTTGGGTTAGGTTAACTTGCCCGAGTTCTTAATTAATTCTACTCAATATGTAATAATTTAACTAAAATTACTTGTAAATGTTAGTAATAGATATTTAAAATGCTTTCAATTATCAAAAGAAAAATATGAGATATTTAAAATATTTAATGATAGTATGTTTGTATGCGTGTGCTTGGATATGGAAATGCTAACATCCCACCTTAACAAGGACATGAATAAGTCCTCAAAGCTTTTAAATGATACCTACGTTGCTAATAATCTCTGGAAACTGTCCATTCACTAGTACCATTGAGAGCAAGCCATGGTGCCGGAATCATGCTAGTCAGATGATCCTAACATTTTGAATGGGGCCAATTTGTTATAACAAACTATTTTGCATGAGTCATAGAGCCCATGGCTAGAATCATCAAATGAAAGAATTGCTTTAGCATCATAAGCAATATAATATGGCTGGTGGAGTGTTAAAGTCACTTGATATGCATTCATATGCTGTCCTCTAAGTGCTCGAGCTTCTAGAGGAAGCAATTGTTTGACATGTTATCAAAGCGAAACTTCGGGTGTTTGAATCTTGAGAGTAACAAATATGGTACAATTAATATATTCTCCAGGCCTGTTTATTTAACAGTCGACAATGGTTGAGTTTGGTCAAGCTCTAAAATTTTACCTGTTGGAATGTAGGATTATATGGCATGGAATTGCATCTGGTCCAATATAAGGTCCGTCTTGCATTTGGAAAAGATGAGAAGAATTATATTAATTTAGGCATCATATCATTCAGTCCCACCATGAGATACAGTAGGATTTTTGCAGAATATTTTTGTAGATTTCGAAATCCATTACATTTATAGGCCCCACATTGATGCATACGTTTTATTCACATCATCCATCCATATGTGCCCATTAGGTATGACAATCGAATTGCATATGTAAAGAGGTGACCAGCATCAGTTGTGAAATTTGATCCATTAATAATTACAATTACATGGTCTACTGAACGCACAGGTTTCACTTAATACAGCTTTTCCACAAGGGAGAATATAATCTTAAACATGAGATTTGATGGTCATGTCATCAATAATTTTGGTGAGCATAATCTCCATGGTAGGCTGATGCCGAGCTAAGGCCTTTCTAAACAGGCACTTAGGTTTGGCCTCACTCGGGCCATTGCCACCCTTAGATCTAATGTTTTGTGGGCCATAGATCTTTTTTCATCTTTTCTCTAGTAAACTCATTTTTTCAAAAATAAAACAAAAGCGCCCATTTGGAGAGAGGATCCCGTGAAATCTTGGCCATGCATTATTCCGTTTTTTAATAGGCCCTGTAAAAAGACATAAAATATTAAAAACTCAGCTTGCTTCACTAGTATTAGGGTGGTGGGCCATTTACTGATCTAACTAAGATTGGGCTGAGATGGAATATCACTAGTCTCCCAAAGTGAATGCTGGCTTTGTCAGAGGCTACTATCATGGTAGTGGGTTTTACCCATACCGTGTGGGGACCACCGTATTGTATATCCACGCCGTCCATCCGTTTTATCAGCTCACTTTAGAAATTAAATAAAAAAAATTAAGCAGATCCATATCGCCATTGGACCACACAACTGGAAAAGGTGGTAAATAACCATTAATAACTTTTTGTAGGCTACAAAAGCTTTCGATCAAGCTGATCTTTTTATTTTCCCTTCATCCAAGTCTGATTGACCTTATCAACGGATTGGATGGAACATAAACATTACAGATCTGCTTACGGTGTGCCCTGGTAAGTTTTTAATGGTGGGTGTTCAATCACCACTGTTTCATGTGCTATGGTCCACCTGAGATTTGGATTTGCTTAATTTTTGGGAATGAGTTCCTAAAATGGGCTGGAAAAACGAATGGACGGCGTGGATGTACAACACATCATCAATGTGGGCCCCACGGCAACGGTAACACCCGCTAAAGTGTTACTGGCCGGGGTAACCCGTGTAATCCGCTCCCTTATCATGTGGAGCAATGATCACATACAACGGTTGCATGTTAACATAATATCTGTTTCTACTTTCCGCTTATATGTCATTTCATTGAAATCATCTGAGTCATGAAAAGAATGGCCTATGCCATAAAGATGAATTGCATCGAAAATTGGAACATTTGGTGTATCATGTGGGCCATACACATACATTGAGTCATCAGACCGTTGGCTGTGCATTGATTTCAACTGTAGCCGTTGATGAATGGACCATACTAATTTTCGTCCCAGGGGATCTTTGTTATGCAGCCCACACCTTTTGCATGGCTAGGATTTGATACCCAAGTGACACGTCAGTGGAAAATAAAAAAACGTTGTATGTTAAGTTAACATGCAAAAGCAATTGTATGACGTGGAGGGCATGAAGCTTGATCAATCATTCTAAATTTGGGAATGATCTAATGCAATCAGTTGTATTATAGTCTTATATTAGACAAGTGGGACACTTCAATCCTCTTGTCAAGCAATCAAAAGAAGCACAACCATTGGACGATCCTAACCATCCAATCAGTATCATGTTAATTGAATGGCTGAGATCAAGTAGAGAAAAATAGGTACAATAATCACTTGTAACATTTGTTTGATGGGACCCACCTAGTACACTCTTGACCAACTTTCAGAGGGTCAAGATCATTGCATTGGTGTAATTTTCGATTATTGGACGGTCCCAAGTCTCCAATACAAATGTTTGTATGGTGACCCTACCATCCAAACTGTATCATCTCCAACATGCTGTATTTTAATATAATCCGGTGGAAAGTCGTGGGGATAAATGGATGGTAGGTAAGTGGGGTATGTCGGGAGAGTGTTTGGTAAGTGGGCCACGGCAATCCCAATTATCAATATCTTGTTTTATTTTATTTTTAATAAATACAGCACTAAGTGATCCTAGTTGTATGGTTCACTTGAAAAGTTTAATCGATCGATCTGAACGGTCCATTGAGTTCAGAATAACATTTCATGGCCACCCTGAAAAAACTACACTAATCAGATGATTCAATCCATCCTTGATATGGCCTTATTTTCTTTGTCCATTCTTCTCCCAAGCCATGGATCGGATGGCTACGATTGCCTAACGAAGGTGATTCTTTAGAATCATAAGCAATCCATAACGATCTCTAACAAATAGATGGATCAAAATGTTGCCTAAAACCAATTTTATTTAAATGATCTTGACCGTCCATATTTAGGTCCACTGATCAAATGGTTAATATTTTCAGATTAGTGTGACATTTTCATTGTAGCCTGTGAAATGTGCATTGGACATAATGAACAGTCTAGATCAATGGACTTGAGTATCTGAGTTTGGCAATGCAACTGGAGCATTTCTCCTTAACTTTTTTTTTTTTTTTTTTTTTTTTTTTTTTTCATTACTTGTACACCAACCACAACAAAAGCATTGGTACTCTGGTAGAGTGTGAAGGTTCATAATCATGCACTTGGACTGCTGTACAAGTGGCACAAGGAAAACTAAAATTAAACCGTCAAGATCATGGGCCACACTTGAGTGGGTCGTGAACAAAATATTACACGGAAGTAATATCCCAACTGTCCAGTTGGGGGCATCTAATGGACGGATATAATTGAAAAATAGTTAACGTTGCAAATTCAAATCAAGTGTACGTTAATCATAGGTTGCATTCGTTCAGTCAATCTGAATCACAGGGTTGTGACCTGTATACAGTTAGTCAGCAATTTCAATGGTCTAGATTAAGCTAAGTGCATGCCACGTGGACAATTTCTACAATCAGAGTACCAAATATTATCAAATCCCCTTCACCAACCTCACCCTTGAAGACTAAGAAATGGTCTCTTTTTCTTGAATTCTGTCTTGAATTAGGTAAGTTAGGAATCCTGTCAATTTCGCAAATACCACTCAATCCAAAAAGTTAGGATCATTGATCCAGCTGTCCCATCTCGTGGTCATAGATCTGTACACGAGTCTTGTAAGCTCGAGTGTCCCTCAACTCGTTTCGAAAATGTTGAACTCAGCTTAGATCGAAAGTGAGTTTGAGCTGACTTTGTTAGGACCGTTAATCCAACTGTCCCTTGTGATGGTTATAAAGCTATATACGAGTTGAGAAAGCTTGAAATACTCTCCTCAACTAGTTTGAAAATGCTCGACTCAGCTAAGATCATAAGTGAGTTTGAGCTGAGTAAAGTCAATTGGGTGCTCCAATGAATTTTAGTTGAGCATTGAGCATCAAGCATGACCACACTTGACACAGCTCAACTCATAGAGTGACTAGAAACTGGCTTGATTTGATTCGGCTCAACTTGAATTATGACTCGAAGTATAAATAGGCCTAAATAAAAATACTACTCTTTTCATTTGAAAAAAAAAAAAAAAAACCACCCGACTACCCTAGTACTTTAATCCTAAACCTAAAAAAGAAAACCCATCCAACTGAATCAGACTACCCCCACGACCCACTCCAGCCCTTCCTCTCTCTTAAGAGTCAAGTCTCGACCACCCCCTAAGCTGCCCTACGACTTTCATGTTCGTTCGACGCCGGCAACCCCCTTAGCTGCTCAGCCTACTTGTTCGCTCGACGTCGATAATCCCCTTCTCCCCTCCATTTTTTTTAAAGTAAATTTTGGGGCAAAAATTCAAACTCAAACTCAGCTGGAAAACTTGAACTCAGTTCGAATTCGGAATCCCTCGGTCTGCGATTAAGCACATTCAGGCTCGATTTGGACTAGTCGAATCAAGTACAAAGCAAGGGTTGGGTGATTCTAGTTGAGCAATGACCAGGGCAAAGCTCGACTCATGTACAGCCCTAGTCATGGATGGCCCATTGAATGATCGTAGCATTTGGATCGGCCGCGAAAGAAAAAAATAACTAAAAGTGTATGATCAACGGCTCACAGTTAATGGGCGTCAATCCTATGATTGGTCAGTTATTGGTTAAACCAATACAGTGGGGCCACCTTTTAGATTGTATAGCTCCAATTTTGGCGTCCTCAAGGAAACTCAAACCAAACACTCATTCAAATAAATACGCTGTCGTGAACAACACTTCCCCCAATGGAAGGAGGGTTAGGTGGTCCACACATCAACGTCTCTAACTTGTTTCAGAAAAGACAGTACTGGGGTTAAATGGTGATTTCATACTCTTGCAGAGCATGACGCTTTATACTCTAGCACTCAGAAATTATACATGTCTACATGCATTAACTCAAATTAAACCAACTAAAAAACAGAACCTGCTGCTGCTGAGCCACCGTCCCAAAATAAGATTGGTTAAGCAGTCTTAACTTCAGATTTATGGGCACTTGGTTGTTGAAATAGGACCGTTGGATAATTTTTATTTGTGCCTATCCAATAAATGTCCACCAATCCTGTATTCAATGCGCAGTTATAACATGTAAATGAACCCATGTTGAGCAGCTTAATTAGAATTACTTGATGCCACGTACACAATTATTCATAATTTCTAAGTGCATGAGTATCATCCATCCAACTGTACCAGAGTATCAAAGCTTTTCTCTTGGAGAAATGATATCCACACCCATTTTGTTTGATAGACAGACCTTTTTTTCTACACCCCTGGGCCAAGTTTAGGGCCAATCCTGACCCTACCTCATTTGCATATGAGATCTAGGATGTTGAATCAGGTGGGTCCACCCATGTGGATGTGCGGTCTAAAATAATCAGCCCGGTGGACCTAGCAAGTGTGCACAACGTCAAAAAAAAAAGGACGGCTAAGAAAAAGTTAGATTTTCTTTGGCCCTTGTCATTTCTTGTAAAAGCTAGCTATCTTTTTTTATTGCTTTTTTTTCTTTTAAAAGTGTCAACGTGGGTTGCAAATGGGCCATGCAAACGTGAAAAGCTCATCCCACCACAAAAATTCAACAGGTGGGCCACACTGGTTCAGTCTTTTGGATAAAAAGCATATGCAGTCTCACTTAAATAAACTTAATTTTTAAGTCTTAATACAATTAAGATTAAAATTAGTCGTTATTTTGCTCTCTCTTTTTTTCAATTTTTTTTATTTTAAAAGTGTAAATTTAGGTAAGCATTATAATATTTTGAAGCGTGAGTACTTATATTACTTTAAATAAATTCTAAGTAAAGAAATAGTGTTGAGAAAATAATAAAATAATATTTTATTGTATTCTCTCATTATCTATTATGAATGTGATGTGAGAGAGCAGATTAATTGTGGCCCTGACTGTGGGGCCCACCTTGATGTATGTTGTGTATGTCAATGTCTTACATCCGTTCTGCCAGCGAATGAATCAAATATCCAAATTTCAGGTGAACTAAACAATGGTGATTGACCATTAAAAACTTCTTGTGGGCCACAAAGATTTTGAGTGAAGTTGATGTTTGCTTTTTTTACCTTCATTCAGGTCTGTGTGACCTTATCAACAGGTTGGATGGCAAATAAATATTACTGTGGGCATTTCGGTGGGTTTTAATTGTACGTGTACAATCACCACTTTTTCCTATAGTGTGGTCCACCTGAGATTTGGGTATGCTTCATTCTTTCTGCTTATGCTCTCAAATGAGCTGAGAAAACAGATGACCGGTGTGGATATACAAAATATACATCAAGGTGGGGCCCACGATCATGGTTGCACCTAATCCACTCCCATGATATAAAGGCTAGTTCTCTTAGAACTAGTTCTTTTAATAGCTTATATTTAGGCCTAATTTTTATACTGGAAGATCTAAGCAATGCAGCTCACTTGATGGAGACCTTGGATCTCTCACACATATGCTGCATTGCCATGTATGTAGGGAGGCCATTCGGTGGATCCAATGGATCCCTGACTGTGGGGCCCACCTTGATATATTTGTTACATATCCATGACTTCCATCCATTTTTCCAGCTCATTTAAGCAGGTCCAAATCTCAGGTGGACCACACCACAGAAACAGTTGTGATTGACCATTAAAAAATTTTGTGGGCCACAAAAGCTTTCGATCAAGCTGATATTTGTATGTTCCCTTCATCCAAATCTTTGTAACCTTATCAACAGGTTGGATGGAAAATAAACATTATAGTGGGCCTTATGAAGTTTTTATTGATGGGCATTTAATCACCACTGTTTCGTGCAGTCTGGTCCACTTGAGATTTGTATCTGCTTCATTTTTTGGGACATGCCATAAAATGAGCTGGAGAAGCGAATGGACGGCGTGAAAATACAAAACATATCATACAAAAGTGTACCATTACGATACTATATTAATTAAATTTAAAGAATATATTGTTATGTATTAATTAATGGAAGGTTAAAAGCATTTATATATCATTTCTTTCACCTGTCTTCCTTTTCTTTAAGAGGCTTGCTAATTCCATGTGAGTGTGGACCTCTCGCGGCTACATCTCATGCCTACAGTGGAACACGTGTATGAGATCTCAGCTTTCCATTTGCTTGGATATGACGACTAGATATTCTACTTACAAAATATGGCCATATAAATCCTCAGGTGGGCCACAATGTTAAACGTGAACAGACCATTGAAACAAATTTTTTTCTTAGCCATACATCTGTTTTGTATGTTGTGGCCCACCTAAGGTATTAAATGACCTAATCTTTAGTCTGGAGCATTTAGACAATGTAACACACCTGATGGAAAGATCTGATCAAGCACACATCTTCCATATAGGCATGTGCCCTCATGCAGATGCACAGGACCCATACACAGCATACCTCTTTCTTTAATGATGAAAGGTTGAGATTGAGGGGTGGCGTGTTTGGCGAAAGGGTCTTCCATATTGGCATGTGCCCTCATGCAGATGCACAGGACCCATACACAGCATACCTCTTTCTTTAATGATGAAAGGTTGAGATTGAGGGGTGGCGTGTTTGGCGAAAGGGAATGCAACTCCATCTCAGATTTGTGCATAGATATGGTTCGATGATTATCTCTGTGGCCCCCACTTGGTAAACCCAAGTGAGTATTCCATCATCTTATTAATCACAAGTGGTCATGAAAGAGTGACCATAGTTCTTATTCAACGGCTAGAATCCACTCATTCAACGGTTAGAATGATATGATAGGAGTGATCTTTGGATCATTGGTAATCTGAGTGGAGGTTATTGCAAGTATCAAGATAAGTGGCCATAAAGATTAATCCAAGGTTGTGTTTGGATGCCACTAGTTTTCCATTTTTTGTTAAACCCGTCCGGCCGCATCTCTAGGGTGTGTTTGGTTTTCCAATTAAAATGTTAACCGCCTACATTTGATTGCAATGATAAGTTTGCTACCATTATTTTTTTTTTTCTAGACATTATCATAAAATTGATAAATTTATGATATGAAAACCATATTTCTTATTTAAACAAAGACCTTTAAATGATAATAACTGATTTATTTACTTTGAAATTTGATGGATGTAGCATCCTAGTGGGCCCCACTCATGTATGAGATGGAGACTGGATGGGATTCAATTTTATGGTAATTGCTAGTATACTTTAGAATCAGTTACAGCAACTACTGTATTCTCTTTCCACACATATCCTCGTCTTTCCATGTACCAACTTAAAAGTAAGATAAAGAAGGAGAGAGAGTTCTAATTCCATCATTTTCCACATGATTTGCAGCATGGAATTTTATATTCAGAGAGGACCAGTTCTAGTAAAACTATGCTTCGCCCTTGAAGCAAATAAACCTATTTTTTGACCACTCGAGACACATCCGGTAAGGTTTGACAGATTCTCCACCATTTTCGGTTGCCGATGAATTGACAATTCATAGATAGACACTTCTAAAAAATTGGAAAACCCAACACGCCCCTAAGAAAAGTTGTGTTCCACTGTTTCCCTACTCAAAAAAGAAACCAGTGATAACTTCCCTAGAGAAAATTGTATTTAGCCCTGAATTTTTTTTTTAAATCCTCAATTTTTAGGCTGACAATGCACTAAATGGCATGCAACCAGTCTGCAAATGATCAATTCTCCACATTCAAATAAGACATACATGGAAAATCTAAAACTTTCATCAAACTCGACATAACGAAAAATCTATTAGATGAAATTAAAGGCCTACACGTAAGTGGGCCACAATCTTAAGCTCAAATCCTGGCATTAACATGCTTCTGACATGATCTAACACCATGGTCGAATCGTCAATCTCAGACATTTGTTTGGTCAACCTACCGTGTATTGCTAAAACTTCTAAAGAACCACTTTGGCTAACCCTATAATCTATGGCCTTAAAATAAACAGTAATGCTATAAAAGAAAAAAAAAATGCGGTGGTTGGTATCATCTGAGTGGGACAGTCGTCCAAAAAGGGTATCATGGACCAAATAAACCATGCATATTGATGGCATGGACAACCAACATGCACACACAGCAGAGAAGTGTACGAATTATATGAGAGATTCCCCAAAATCCTTGTAAATTTCCAACAAGTGGGGCCCTGGTTTGTTAATGCAAACCATGGGTACGTTCTGTCCCACCATGGATGGACTTTACCTAAAAACTATCTGCACTAGATAAAACCTCAACCTTTCGATTTGTGGTCTACAGATAGAGTTTGAAGAGAAATGCAACAAGAGTCCACAATCAAGTCGTTGTGATCTCTGATGCCAGAGATTTTTTAACCACTCTCCATCTAAGGTGAGAGTCAGCACTTCAACGGTCTTGATTACCCAACCATGGGCCCTATATGTCCGAATTGAAAATCATTGTAGCGAAAGATGTGAGCCATTCATCAAATAATTTGTAAATGTTAACCGTAATACCTGTGCTGACTCCTAATGAGTCGAGGAGACACTTGCAAATTAGTTTGTAAAAAGATGGATATACCTTAAATGGGACCCACACAATGTAGATTGGTTTTAAATTTCCTATTTGCATGTAACCTCTTATCAAATATTTTATTTTTTTAATGGGAGATTAAAAAAAAGATAAATATTGAATTCACCCAATGGCTAAAAACACTCTGTACCAGACAAGGATTGGTGCATGTACATGATGTGCGCTCGGATGTCATTCATAACAACCCTTGATTAAGTAGTAGGGGTGGCAGTGGTATGGATGTGACTGTGGAACCTGATATGTATTGTCATCTGACTAGTACTTTCGCAGGTAATATATATTTTGCTGTGAGAGATAGAGTTGTTAGTGTAATTAGAGTCGCTTCTTTGTATTTTGGCCTTTGAGTGTAGTGGATCAATGTGAATCTATAAGTGTACCAAAAAAAAAATAATAATAATAATTTTTCTTTTGATTCTAATATTGGTGTGTGTGTGTGTGTGTGGCCGAGAAGGGGTTCTTCTCTCAGCAGGACTGGCTTGGCCCTAGTCCCCTAAGTCTTATCAGGCCTTAATCAATCTAATAAAAAATGCTTTGGCTCTAGCCCTAGCCCTATATGGCCAGCCTAGTTTGAAAAAGAGCTAAGTTCAAAGGTTTCGGAATAAGTACAAAGTAAAATTCTTTTGGGATATCCGCTCCGTTTGATCATAAAAATAGGACCCTAAATTTGAAAGTGCTTCTAAACTACACAAGAATGACGAATGAGAAACACTCGTGTATGTCTTTAATCAACCATTCCTTTTTATAAGGGTGGCCCAGTTAATGATTGGACCGGCCAACGGGCCAGAATAGGCCATTCATCATTGGCTTTACATGGTTGTGCTGGGATGGGCCAGGCCACCAAGCCCATTGCCACAGTTGTTTACTAGTATATCCCCAATTATTTATTATTGGTAAAATCAGCAAGTGGACCCTGGATTACTTGAGCCATGTCGTTCATCTAATCAAATTGTATTTTCAAATATTCTATTGACTTTCAGACTCACTAGCTTAGATAAAGACAATTCACCATCATTAGTATTGGCATTCATTTATTTTAACTATTTTACATATTTGTTTAGGGTTTTGCTGACATCCCCACCTTCCTCCCATATTAGTAACATCCACAAAGCTTTTAAGTGACAGGTGAGATGACCTTTCATTGATTTGAATAGTTAATTTATTTATATAATTACGAAAAAACTATGGTACAAAAATTACACCAATCAAATAATCTTAACCATCTAATAAAAAACATGGAAAATAGATGGTCAAGATTAAATGGAGAAACAAAATGGTTCATACTACCATTTGAAACATTTATTCGATAGATCTCACTTTGAATTACTTATGATTTTAAAGTAGTACTTTGAATTGATGATTATAACCATATGATCTACCCATTCTATGGCCTGTAAATAATAAACCCCACTCAAAGGGTTAAGATTGTTGGAGAGTCTTCAAACTATGTGCACGTTTGAGTGCTCAGGCTGGTCGAGTGACCAGTCTGACGATCAATTTGACGTTTATGGCCAAATGCACGTGAAGACAAAGAAGGCATTCTGTGTGTGCGAAGACCGGTCGGCCAACTGGTCATCAGTGGGCTCCGACCAGTCGGCTGTGAGGCAGCGTTGAATTTTCTCCCTGGACGGTCTCTAGTGCAATGTGCGACCGGTTGGCTGTGCGCGCGGAGTTCTTGCGCAGTTCGCAGTACTGCGTAAGGTATTTCTATTTTCGGATTTTTTTTCCTATTTAAGGTGTTGTAATTCGTCCTAGATTAGAATCCTAAGGATATTCAAGGTTTCCTATTCGTACTAGGAAGAGGGGAGATAGTTGTAAGAGAGAGAGAGCTTGGGTTTTCTCTGTTTTCCTTACTTGTAGGCTATCATCTTTGTAATCTTCTGTTTAATTCATAGTGAAGTCTCTTGTGGTGAATGCTTGTGTATGATTGATTTCATCTTATTTACTTGTTTGATTTCGTGTTGCTTTACGTGTTTGGCGTTCCGCTTCCGCTGCTGGCTTTCCCAACAAAAATCATCCAATTAATCAATGATTGGAAATCCCTTATGTCATTTAAAAGCTTTAGAGACATTACTAACTTTCATACAGGAACACTAGAAAATCCCTTACCTAAATATGATAATAAAGAAAATCCGAGCCAAACCCATTTAGCAACTGAGTCTGTTCTTGGAAACAGACTCATACCATTTAACAAATGGGTCAGGTGGGGTATGGGTATCCCATCAGGTCCACTGACCCACTTACGGCTCCAATAGGTGGGGGCCACCTTGTACTCCACTCATATGTCTCAAACAGTATAGGTTGCCACTCAAGGTTTATAAGTATGGTTCAAGGCAGGTTTTTATTGTCCAATGCGTATGGGTGTAGTCCATGAACGGCTGAAAATGTTTCAGCCTTCGTTGGCCATGGTGAACCGATTTTTAAACCATGTTGTGCACATGGGGCTCGTGTGTGTCTGTGCATGCTTCCCATGAGGTCGAGCTCTATGGCTCCATTGTCATGCACCATCAATTAAATGCACTCTTCCATGATGAGTCATGGGCCTAAAAATCAGGCCAATCCATGACTTAGGTGGGCCACACCACATACAATAGTTGAGAGTGAATGCCTACCCATTGAAATCTTCCTCATTGCTTATAGGGCCGACTAAGATGTGATTCAAACATCCGGCCCATCCATTGCGTGCATCGGCCACACCAAATTTCAGGGCATTCCAAAACTCATGTGGACCCTACCAAGTGCTTTTAGATGCTTTAGGTATGATATCACATGGTTTTAGATGATGTGGCCCACCTGAGTTCCAAATATGAATGATTTTTGGTACATCCCATAACCTAAATAGGACCCACCCAGTGCATGGCATGAACATCCAACACATCACAGTGCCTCACGGTGGTAATGGCACGTTGGATGCCCAATCATTGATTGGTACAGGCCAAGTGTAGGAATGGGAGCTGGCCATGATGAGAAACCGAGCAGAGAAACTCTACTGCTACCGACCTGATTGGTCCACATCAGCCTGCCATTGTCAGCGCACAACAGTTACCACTGACAACATCAGGCTGACGTGGACCAATTAAGGAGGCACAAAAGAGGGTTCCTCTTACTCGGCTATGATGCAAAAACCACGCCAATCATATGATCTTAACCCTTTAAATGAGGACGATTTGTTACAACCGTCAGTTGTTTATGAGCCATAGATCACGTGGTTAGAATAATCAAATCAAAGTGATATTTTGGAATTATAAGGAACACAAAGTAAGATGTATATAGTGGATGTTTCAAGATGTTGATTGAAGCTATTTACGTTTCTTCAATTTATCTTGGCTGTCCATTTTCCTGCTTGCTCTTGAATGAACGGTTCAAGTGAATGATTGGTCCACCCATTTGCTATTTAAAACTGTGCACACGTGTGTACTTAAAAAATTTCCAAATAATGCGACTAGAAAATGTTGTTTGAGTGGTGACTATATACTTTTTTTTATATAGAAAGAGATAAGGTGGAGAATTGTGGGCGGCCATGTGCTATTTACATGGTATGATGGACTTCGATGTCGTGGTGACTCCTCCGGTATCAGTACTGGCCAAAGCTCTGTGGGCCCATCATGATGTATGTGTTTTATATACACCTGTCCATCCATTTTTCCAGCTCAATTTAGGGCATCATAAAAAAAATGAGGAAGATCCAAATCTCAAGTGGACCACGCCACAAGAAACAATGTGAATTGAATGCCTATCGTTGAAAACTTCTTGTGAGACACAAAAGTGTTGGCTCAAGCTGATTTTTATTTTTGCCCTTCATCCAGGTCCGTGTGACCTTATGAACAGGTTGGATGGCAAATAAACATTGCAATAGGCCCTAGGAAGATTTCAATAGTATATAGGGCAATAGGGGTTCAATCCCCACTACTTCCTGTGGCGTGGACCACTTGTGCTTCCTAAAACGAGCTCTTAACACGGATGAACAGCATGGATAAAACACATACATCATGGTGGTCCCACATAGCTTTTCCAGTACCGACCAGTACTGAGGGGTCACTACCGAATCAAGTCCCCAATAGATGTGATCCACCATGATGTTTGGTGTTACCAAAAATTTGGTAGACCTAAAAATAGGGTGAGCCACACTTAGCTTGGTGCACATGTTAGATAGGATGGATGTCAAACGCATGCCACAAGAGACCTTACAATTACATCCAGCAAAATGGTCGGAGCCCTGGCAAGACGGACTGAGTCCTGGAAGGGGCTCTTTGGGGCCCACTATGATGTATGTGTTTCATCCACACCATCGATCCACCTTCAAGATCATTGAACCAATTAGGGCTCTCAATGGAGCGGGTCATATCCAAGATCCGATTCGCTCCAAATCCGTATAATGTGGATTTGGATCTTAAAATAGGTCCGATTAGTTAAATGGACCGGATTTGGATCTTAAAATAGGTCTGATTACTTAAATGGAGCGGATATGGATTCACATGAACATATCCGAGTTAGATCCGAATCCGATTAAGATCCAACTCATTGTCATCTTACTGTATATGTTATATTCATGTTAGCCATCCATTTTACAAATTATTTTAGGCCATGTCGACCATACCATAGTAAATAGTGGGATTTGCATCATTTTTCTACTAAATTAAATATATTATACCATATATTTTATATCATATATTTTTTTAGATTTGCAATGGGGGTGGATTCGAACCTAGATCTGACCCGAATCTGATGGTTATATGGATTTTGGATCAGAAATGGATCTAACAATTTATAAATAGATCGGATATGGATATCACCTTTTGGATCCGAGTTGGATCCGAATCCGATCTGAATCCATCTACAAATATATGGACTTGGAGCCGGATCCAACTGGATCCGATCCAGATCCGACCCATTGAGAGCCCTAGAACCAATTCTATATTTTCAAGTTTTTTAATTATGATTGTCCCATCTCCTTCCACCTTTCTTGGGAACAACAAGAGGTGTCCGTCAGTAATGGTGCTGGATGCATGGACCGTGCATGAGATGACCTCCACCACAATGGTGGTAATCGCGCTGGACACATGGACTGTGCATTAGATTACCTCCATCACAATGGTGATTGTGCCGGACTCTAGTCCACCAATCAAGTGGCTACGGTTCATTCATATGACACATGGTTCATATGTTTGACACATGATATATCTGACTGTAAGAAGAGCATTTTCATCATGCAAAAGTTATAAAAAGAAAAAAGAAAAAAAAAAAAAAAGGAAAAAGGAAAAAGGAAAAAGAAAATTAAAGATGGCCCAGCTAGGCCATTTACACTTTTTTTTTTTTTTTTATGGGTTAGTTCACACACCCCATTATTAGTAAGCCCACCCACCCCTTGTTAGTCACATCACAGTGTTAGCCAGCCACCGCCCCCTTGGGAATCGATACCATGACCTCAGCAGTTGAAACGAGGTTATCTTCACTCAGTCTGCCACTTGAGCTATGGACCTGGGGTGTCCCAGGCCATTTACACATTGATCGTGAGAAAAGAGTGGTGAATCATACTCGTTGAGGATGGCCCACCAAGATCAGGTACAGTCATTGGTAGCAGTGAGAGTCAACATACCCTGGCCCACAAATCAGACGGGCTACACCTGCATAAGAATAAAAAAATGGATAGTTTATTATCGAAACCAACCTCATTAGTGGACCAGCTTGGAGTTTGTGTGATGGTATGTTCATGTTAAGCCCACTTGATAAGCGACCCAGATCTTGCAGAGTCCCACGTGGCATGTGTGCTGCAGGTTGCTTGAATAGGGGAGTTATTTTATACTCCAATAGTGTCAAAGTTCATACACATGCACTCATAAATTCTATGGGTATGCATATAACCCAAACTAAACTAAACCATCCTTGTAATGCGGCCCACACTATTGAGCCATCCTAACCTTGATTAATGGAGGTTATGGACCACTGACTTTTAAAAAAAAAAAAAAAAAAAAATTGGCCATTTCATTTTCATCAATCCACAGCTTAGGAAATCAACCCTGTATAAATTTCGGTTCTGATCCATCTAAAGTGGGGCCCACAATTTGCATGGTTTCCATTTACCTGAACTCCAGGCATAACCATCACATAGACAGAGCATCAAATCTCTTCTCAATAAACAAGCCCTGAGACGATCCCCTTGCTAATGATTCTGGGATCACCATGTAGGGACAACAAGTCCGTTGTGGATTTCAGATGGCCCCAATTGCCCTATCAAATGATCACAGCCATTCAAACAAGGGCCCACAAAAATAGACTACAAGACCATTACTACTCTAGCCATTAATTACACACGTCCTTAACTGCATGGCTGTGATTATCCGATCATGGTTATTTCTGGATCGTGTGCAACATATGACAGATTCCTCCTACCCAATGGCCTTTATTGATCATAGGCGGAACTGCCATAATGAGGTAAGAAGAAATGTTATTGAACCATATCTCCCACAATCATGGCTCCAGCTGGAAAGCCCATCTAACAAACCCATGATTTCGGAGATGAAAGTTGTGTCAACCATCAACCACTTGGGTCCTTACTCATGGCTCGGTGGTACACCCTGTGGGTTTCAACGCTGAGGTTGTGGGTTGAGTACCCATGTGGTGTGTGTGGGTGTGTGAGGGAGTGTTTAAAAAAAAAAAAAAAAAAACCATCAACCACTTGAGCTTTGGATCTACCTTATTTTTGGGCTCATGCCCTAAAATTTGTGGGGCCCACTGTTATGTATGTGTCTGATCTATGCCTGTCCATCTGTTTTGCCCACTCACTTTGAGCCCCAAAATGAGGTATATTCAACACTCAAGTGGACCACATCACAGTAATCAGGGGGAATTGAATGCCTACCATTCAATTCTTCTTAGGGTACCACAAAAGTTTTGGAATCATGCTGATATCTATGTTTTCCCTTCATCCATGTTTGTGTGACCTTATGAACAGGTCGGATGATGGGTACACATCCCTGTGGGCCCTAGGCTCATCTTAACATTCGACAGTAGGCATTCAATTCTCCCTGTTTCCTGTGGCTTGGTCCACTTGAGCTTTAGACCTGCCTCATTTTTTGGCTCATGCCCTAAAATGAGCATATAGAACGGATGAACGGCATGGATCAGACATATACATATTGGTGGGCCCCAAAGATTTTACAGGCGCAATTCCATTCTGATTTCAACGTATTTATGCTATTGTTTTCAAGGCCCAATTACCCTGTAATCCCTCTCTTCCAAACATGTGTGAGAAGTAACAATTACTCATTTACACTCCATTTACAGTGTAAACTGAAAAACAAACAGGCCCTTAGTATCAATGGCTGGCCCATAGGCAGGGAACCAAAGTAAAAAAGGCAATGCGAATGCATGACTCAATCCTATCCATTCAATGTCATCTATGAGGAGAAGTTTTGGATTACCTGTGCCTTGAATGAGGCGGGTCAGCACCAATTTGTAGCTAAATGAATCTGAAGACTGATCTCAGTGCGCAAATTGATCAATGGCTACCGATCTTTATTTGGGTTTTTGATGTGGCCGAAACCATCTTCTCTTCAAGCTCCGTCTCTTCATTGGTATTCCTTTGAGATTGGCAGTCTTGGAGGAAAGAAGAAATGGGATAAAACTCTGCCACATTTGATTGAAAATAAATATTAAACGAAATAAATACATACATTGGATGGATAGGATCTTCTACCCTGAGAAACATTTGTGTTTGCACTGTCCAAGGTGGACCCCTCCAATCAACAACCAAATCGTTGAACCATAGTACCCTCTTGTACAAACTGAGACCCAATTGATACTAGACGGGGTCTTGCATCTGAGTATTATACAATTACTCTAGAATGAGATAACATCAGCATAGTTAAAGCCGCCAGAGGCACCTGATTCTCAAGCGCCCGAAACACCTATGCACACATCTAGAGATTCCAGGCACAATTTTTTTTTATTTTGTATAAAATATTATTTTAATTATTTATACACATAAGTTGATTTTTTATTTTTTTTAATCCATCAAGGGCAATACCATTCATTTCCTATTAGCCCAAACCCCATATTCAAATTGAAATTTCCCTAAATCCTTCAATTCTACATCATAATTTGCCAGTTTCCCATTCCTAACCCTAAACCTCCCATTTTCCCCTGGCTCCCCCAAATTCACCAATCCAAAATCACACGGTTGTCACCTAAAAATTTTAAACCCTATAATCTAATTTTTCAAAATCCCCAAATCATCTAACCTACTCTATTTCCTCCAAAATTCTCAATTCATCTTCAATCTCTTGTGCAACACCGAAGGAAACCCAAATCGCGTTCAAGATGTCCAAGGTGATTACCTAAACTCACTACTAGAAGAAAGCAAGAAGAATAGAAATTAGAGAAGTTGTCGAAATTTGGTGGAAAAACATCTCAAGCATTAATCTAAAAAATCAGAGAGTAGTTGAAACCTTTTCTTATCTACTTTATCCCAGTGAGGCGCACCTAATGACTAGGTTGGATGGCAGATACACAATGCGGGGGACCCCAAATTCCATCTGGACGTTTCTATGGTTGGAGTCACCCTCCCAAATGTCCCTCATTGTTCCCTTTGGTGTCGCCAACCCCAAGTTATGGATCAAGCTGGATTTTGGTATCTAGGCCTAACACATCATGGTGGGCCTCACACAGGTCAAACAGGATGGTAATTACTATAAGTTTGAACAATCATTCCCCCTTCAAATTAATAACAACGCATTATTATGAGAAAAAACTATGATACCCTGTCTCTGGCAGGTATGACCATCCATACACAAGCACATAGTCACTGTACACACTAATGCTAGACTGTGCCCTAATCCAAACTGCTTGAATAGTGGGGCCCACTGAAGGTGGGTCATTACCCAGACTCGTGCTAAAAGATCATTATATTTTCCCCACTAATGGCCACCCAAATTGATGGTTAACATGACATATAGTCAAGGGTCGAAATTCAACAAACAATATCCATTAATAAGAGGCTAAGGATGTCTAATTGATGTGAAATTGGTATACGACCAATCTGAGGTGGGGCCCAAGATTTGGATGGTTTGTAGTATCACATGTACAGCAGTGTGCATGGGTATGAATGACCATCCTCTACCGGCATATCAAGCAACTCCAATATTGATTTTGCTGCAAGACCAGCAGACTCCATATGGAGTACAAGCTCTTGTGCATTCCTTCCTATCCACAAGCAGCACTTCAAAGCAGGAATTTGCGTTTCTTAAAGATGGGTATGGGACATCCTACTATCAGAAAACAGTTCCAATATCAGTCAAGAAAATCAAAATCTAGTTATTACTATAATGGCAAATAATCTTTCAATTGGGAGTTAGAAATCACCACAGAACAAGCAATTTAAGTGAATCAATCATGTCCATGAAAACATAAAAATGGTAATATCTGGTTGACTCTCAATAAGAAATGATAGGAAGGCCACACCACTCTGCGATCTTGATGCAGGGGCATGTGATGACCTAACTCTAAATGCACAGATTATCAGGTACAAGAGATTCAAGTAATAAAGTTAATCAACTAACTACTTTCAATCGAAAGAATTTAAACAAAACTTCAACAACAAGATGAAATCAACCCGTCAGGATCATGCCCCATGGCATAAATGCACATAAACGAGTAAAAAGGGAGAACCTGGGGATATGAGGATATTCCTAAATCTAGTATAGACCAACCACAATCATGTTTGAATCCGTTTCTCTAGACTAGCCATCCCTCTTCTATTGTTCATATCAAAGGGGAGATATGGGGAAGAAGTAGGGCTGTCAATGGGCCAGGCCTGGGGTAGGTCTCAGGCCCGGATTTTGAACTGCTGTGTAAATTTTTAATTTTTCAGGCCCGAGCCCGGTCCATTGACACTCCTAGGAAGAAGGAAAGAGTTAAAAAGAAAGATGGACTCTAAATGAGAGAAGCACGGATTACCTTTCCACGAACCTTGAATATCTAAGAAGAAAGAAACTTGAATCCGAGGTGGAATCCTCAACACCCGAGGGCCAATCCTAAAGCCCTAGTTTCTCAAAATAAAGAGGAAGAAAGCACTCGTTTTTTTATTCATTCAATAATAACCGAAATAGGGTTCTCACAATGTATATATAAGCCACGAAAATAGAAAAATGCACTCAAGCGCATGAAAACCATAAAAAGAACATAAAAACACCTAGAACTAAAACATAGCACTAAAGTACCTAAAAATAAGAAAAAAAACACAAAAAAAACGCCTAAAGACTAAATCCGCTCCATGGTCCTGTGATCATACTTCTCCTGCAGTCCCATACTCATAGCGTGTCAGAAAATGGATCCGATGGACTCAGCATCCATCCACATCAACTCATCTGCTCCAGTACTCAATCTGCGACGTCTCCTCCTCTGGTACACTCTAAAGGGTGCACCACTGATGTCCACATCAGATCTAGTCCATTCATCTAGAAGGTCCCATTATAGATGGATGAGATGAAAAATCCCCTCAATTATGCGATCTCTAAAATCAAGCAACTTCCTCACCTCTGTAGTTCTTTCTACTAATATGGCCATTTAAAATAAGAGTGAGAAAAGAAATCATCGAGCAACATCAAATAATTCTTAGTTTTGGGGATTGTGAGTAGAAATAACTGAAGTGAGAAAAACCATTATGCTTCTCAGTAGGTATTAAAACACAGTTACATAACGGCCGTTACATAATAGCAATGGCAGTGCCTGTTACGGGATACAGAGCTGTAATGCCTGATTTGAAAAATAAAAATAAAAATGGCTCATAACAGGCCTAGGCCATAACGCCCAATTTGAAAAGAAAAAAAAAATGCTCATAATGAGCTTCTAACATGGTAAGTGCTGTAACAGGCCCGTAACAGGCTGATATGGAGCTGATACATTTTTTACTTCAAAAAAATTCCCAACATTATGGCCATTGTTACCGTTATTGAACACCTTGCATTAGTAACTGAATATTTCAATGCACCAACCAAAACTCCAGTAGTGCTCGTTGTTCTTTCTAACCTATGAAAATGCGATGTAACTCATAGTTCTTTTCATTTGCAAGAATACTTTCCACCCACTAAGATTCAACATTGTCTTACTGGAGAGTGTATAAATGAGCTTTAAAGCTCTGTTTGGTTGTCACTCAAAAATGAGTTCATCTCATTTTAGCTAACAATAATCATGTATTAGGTATTTTGGTGAGGAAAAAAAATAATCTCCATAACCCATAACTAATATAAATTATCATCTCTAATACATACTGTGAACTAAAATCATCTTTACAATCATCTAAGCCTTATACCAATTAATTGGGGTCAGCTACATGAAGCCTATTCTGCCATTCCACTCTATGAAGGAGCAAACATTCAATTCGAATTTTTAAGTGGCAGCCAAACAGGGCCAAAACGAGAGGGGGGGGGGGGGGGGGGGGAGCGAGAGAGAGAGAGGGAGAGAGAGAGGGAGAGAGAGAGTTTTTTTCTCAACAACTACGAGGTTCGAGTAATTTTGGATTTTTAATGTCAAATGAGTAGCACACAGATATCATAAAATTGGATTCACTTCGTTTCCGTATTTTTGTTCATTCCATGTTTCTCAACTCCTTTCATGTTATTAATTTACTTAAACACCCACTAAATGTTAGAACACTATTCCATGAAAGTAGCTTTCCGGAACTAATAACTGCTCCCTTACCTCCATAGGTAATGCTTACACTGACTAATGTTGCGACAATCAAACACAAGTTTGTGCCTCTAACTTTGTGTGTAGATGCCTCAGGCAGCGGAGACAAGGAAGATTGATCAATGTCCCATCTGGTCCTTCAATCGGGTTAGGCGCAGCATCAATCAGCAGTGGATATAAGCAGATGAAGAAACATGCAAGGAAGATTATAACATCTAAAACAGTGGGCAACTGAAAAACCATAGTGGCAATGCATTTAAAAATACCTTACAATGATAAAAATAGAATACAATCCTCAAATGCAATGAACATAGAAAAGATATTGTTGCTTCTCTTTAATGGATAAGAAGGAATTTATATTAATAAAATGATGATTGCATCACAGAGAAAATGTTGACTATACATAATGCAGTTTCTGAGTTATGGTTAGAGATCTAGTTACTTCTGCTTCGGGATTTTTCGCAACAGCCACCCTTTTTATGGCTTCATTAGACAGAGCCACCCAAAAAATTTGGGGGTTAGATTTCAGCACCTACATTTTTTATGCACCCTTTATTTTACCACTTCTGTCAGATTGAAGTCATGGCCATCAGCTCTGGTCTAGTAAGGATGGGCCATATGGTGTCCGGAAGAAATGGGTGGTTACCGCTGAGCACAGGTATTTTCATCATTAATTAAAAAAAAAAAAAAAAAGCTGATGGCCATTACTTCAATCTGACAGAAAGTGGTAAAATAAAGAGCACATAAAAAATTTAGGTGCTGAAACCCAACCCCCAAATTTTTGGTGGTTCTGTCTAATTAACTCGTAAAATAAAAGGGTGGCTGTTACTAAAAATCCCTTCTTCTTATTGATCAAAACAATCTCAAAAGGCAAAAGGATCAATTTAACAGTCAAGTAAGATGACCAAGAATGGCAGCTACTTGAGTTTTAGAAGAAGTACAACGACGACTCATCTTGATAGACTTCTTCATGTCTTGTTGTTCTTTTCAACTCCAACAAATGAACAAGAATTCCATGATTGGCAATTGCATCCTCCTCTAATTTATGAATGACCGTCTCAAGTGCGGGCAACAACTCCTTCGAAGTCACCTTCAGCTGCAACTCTTCACCATTGTCTTCTTCCTCTTCTATGCCAGCTTCATCTGCCACCTCAAGCAATTCGTCGTTGCTAAAAACCGCATGAACTACTTCTTCAATGGAAGGATGGATAAGCTTTTGGATGCTCATCGGATCCTTTACACCAAGCATAGTCATCTTATCGACCAATGCTTCCTCTATCAGAGTTTCTCCGACTTCCTCAATTAGCGGATGTGCGTTCAACATTGGCATAAGCAATGGCAACCCATCCTCACCGCGAGGACTAAGGAAGGGGCAATGCCTCCAGCTATTGATGATGGTGTTGGGATGTATCGACTTCCAAGCAGCCACGGCCCACCGGATGGCTTGAAGTTCATTGACCTTGTAGATATTTCTCTCACCAGCACCGTCTAAATCCACGGCATGTTGGAGTTGATAGCTCCGAAAGCGACGTTTGAAGGCTGCAATGATTCCAGCATCCAATGGTCGTATCTTTGAGGTTGTGTCAGGTGGGAGGAAGTGAACATGCACATGACCCAAGTCTACATTTTCGATGACATGGGATGGCCCATCATCCAGAAGTAGGAGAATCCTGCGATCGCAAGACCCCATATATATATCAAGCTTCTTTAGCCATTCCTGAAATAGTACCTCGGTCATCAACGCTTTTTTATTATTGCGGTAATAGAAGCCAAGATCCTCTCGAGTTCTCTTCTGAAAGGACCTTGGCCTTGAGGAAGACCCAACAAACAGAGGCGGCAACTTTTCAGACCCATTCGCATTGCAAGTGAGTGCGAGCGTCAGGCGAATTTTATCTTTATCCACGTCCTCTAATTGTTTCGCTGCGATGGTTCTATCTGGGGACATGGAGTACAACAGCGCAGTCTCATCCATGCTAAAGATGTCCCGTAATTCAAACCGGTCGGTGATCTCCTTCAATTTCAGCATTGCAACGGCTATGGGATCAGTGACCCGGCACTTCCCTCGAGATCGAAAATGCTGGAAGTTGTGCCTCATCTGGAATTTATGGAGCCATCCATCTGAGAACGTGGGAACCTCGTCCTCTGGGATATTAAGCATTCGTGCCATTGACCGCCCCTTTTCTTGTATAATCTGGCCAGATAGTGGAAGCTGGCTTGCTTGGCACTGAAGCACCCAATTTGAAAGCGCGGCCTCAATTTTGGGAAATCGGGGAATGCTGCGGCGCTTTACAGATTCCTGAAGAGTACCATCCACTTTCAGCCATTCCTTCTTACGTTTCAATACTTGGCAAATCGTCGCTTGGGACGGTTTCTTGCCAAGATTGAACTTCTCTTGGACAAATACAGCAAGTTGCTCTTGTGTCTTCTGCGGGTCCCTCTCATTCTCTTCACAAATGGCCTTCTTCTGACCGACCGTTAAGTTGCCAGTTGCTGCCGCTGCTTTCCTATTAGCTGCAAGGATATTGGATATGGTTCCTTGTGTTACTCTAATACCAAACATGTCTTCAGCCCACTTCAAGCAATGATTTTTGAGTTAAATTTGGATTGTGATGGCTGTGCTCCGCAATCTTAGAACGTATTGTGGGAGTCAACTTTCCCAACCTTTTACTGGGATGTTTGATGGTTTCCTTACTCAACAAGAGCAATTGACCATCGCCATCTTCTTCCATTGTGTCACCTCTATCTGCATCGCCTTTCATCCTCTTGATTCCCATCGGGCTTGTAAAAACTGAAACCTATGCGAATGGGGACTTAATTGAAGTGCATAAATGATTTTAAGCCTTTTGTTTAGAGAGAATCCAAAAGGCAGGCATGGAAAATCCCTATAGGGGGGTCGTTTGGATGGGAGTAAATGGTGGTAAATAGGGGGAATTGGGTAAATGGAGGTAAATGGCATTTAAGTTGTGTTTTGATGGGAGTGAATGCAATGAAAATGAAATGAAATGGAAGTAAATGGGTATGTAAATGAAATCCTCTCTCTGAGAGGGGATTTGTAAGTAAATGAGGTGAAATGCCTTTTTCAGGTCCCTTGGAGAGTCGCAAGAGTAAACAAAGGTGCCGCTACGCATATATCTGCCATGCACATGGCATGCTAATGATATTCCAAAACAATCCAATTAAAATCACACCAATAGAATGATCCAAACCATCCAAAGGTTGTCCATTGAAATGGATGGTTAAAAAATGTTGGCACGTTGCTTGTTTGTGGCCCACCCGAGGCTCAAGATTTCCTCATTTTTTTGGCAAAAGTATATGTTTCAATGGGCTTATTACCAGCATTCTATTAAATATCACATATATACACCAATTTGGGATATCACATATGTTCTTGTGAACATATTGAAAAATTCCAATGCATTCCAATTCCCCCTATATAATCCCATCCAAACAGAATATTTAGATTTCAAATGCATTTCATTTACTCCCATCCAAACACAACCTGAGTAAATCATTTATTCCCAATTCATTTACCTCCAATTCCATTTTCCATTTACAGGCTCCCAAACAAGCCCTAGAAATCCTCATGAAATGCAAAATCGTGGAATCCAAATCCCCAACAATAGTTCTGTTGTTTGGTTTGGAGTGTTGTTTTCCATAGAAATCTTAGAAGGTCAACAGTCAAACACCACGGAAATCTACATCTAACAGTTTTTTTTTTTTTTTTTTTTGGTGGGGGGGGGGGGGGGGGGGGGGAGGAGGATTCATTTTCCAGGTCTCTTCCTCTCTCTTTTCCAAGGGTTTCTCTCTAAACAAACAGGCCGATTTCTAAAGTGATTGGGATTTTGAAAATAAAAAGAAATGAACAAACCAAAAAAGAATATGGTGCAAAAATTAGAGGGATACACAGACAGAGAGGGAGAGAGACATACCAGTGCCTGTGAATATCACTGTCATGGTCTCCCTAAACCAAAAGGATGACCCATTGTAATTGACCTATACGTCGATGTCTGTACGTGCATCTGAATTTTTAGCTAAGGATAAATATACAACACTCAGGCCTGAGTGACTGGCAACTTCACTCGGGCCAGTAGTCTGTTCCGGTGGGGCCTGCATTTAAGTTATCCAGATAGTTCATCTGGTAGGCCCTGCTGTGGACTAGATGCACTACAAAATCTCCCCAATGGACAATCCTAGCCATCCAGTTGATTTCCTGCCAAAAGTCATCAGCAAAACATGCACTTGTCAGATGGATGGGATTGTTGGATAGCATAAACAGATGGATGATCTGGAAAAGAGATGCCCCATCAGTGAAAAATGATTGGCCTGAATCAAATAGCTGGTAATACAAGCCAAGCACTGTATAATAGCAGAATGATAGAGTGCTATGCATAATACCGCCACCCAAATAGTGGGATCCACAGTAGATGGATTATAGCCCAAAACTCAATCTGAAAGTATGATCCCAACTGGCTGATCTGTTGAAAATTCTAATGGACAGTGAGAATGAAAAGTAGTAAACAGTCCAAATTAAACAAACAAATGGCCATTAATCAGAGAGGTCAGCATTCTCTAATCAATCTGATTTGGGGAATTTGAGCAATCCACAGTGGGACCTACAGTTTGTGCAGTTCAGATTCAAGACACATGCCATGTATATGTCAGGGGATGGGGATGCCCGTGCACTGTAGTTCTGGTATAATGCCAGCATGCATAATGCCCCTACTAGTAATGCCTATGATCCAATTGTCCATTAGTCAGAGAGGTGAGGATTCACTAATCAAAGTGATTTCAGGAATATGACCAATCTACAGTGGGAAAGACTATTTGGGGAGTTCAGATTCGACTGCACAATGCCACGTGTATATCGAGGGATGCCCCTGCACTACAGTTGTGGCATTATGCCAGCATCCAACCATGCCCATACCAGTAATGCCTATGATCCAAATGTCCAATAATCAGAGAGGCCAGGATTCTCCAATCATTCTGATTTCACAGATGTAACCAATCCACAGTGGGACCGACAATTTGGGCAGGTCAGATTCGAGGCACATGCCACTTACATATCAGGGGACACCGCTGCACCGTTGTTGAGGTACATTGCCAGCACCCAATCATGCTACCAATAATGCCTCTGATCCAAAATTCAAATTACACTTGTGTTTGCATAACCAAAACTACTTGATGAATAATCCATTCCATTAGAAGTGTGAATTCAAACAAGAAAAACCCAACTAAAAACACCCATTAAAATCAGTAATCCCGGCATTTTTTCTGCAATTTCTCCAAAAATGAATCCAAATGCCACTAAATACAGTAAAATCAAGTAGATTGAAATAAAACCCATTTCCCATTTTCCATGTCTGAGCCCAAAAATCAAACCAAAAAAGGTAAACTATCGGCTGCGAAAGATAATCCAGAGCAATATGAATGAATGAAAGCATGAAACAAAAAAGACCCAAATCTTCCTTTTTTTAGTGTTTTTCGAAAGAAAACCAATAAATTTTTTAGGAGATTTTGAATCCAAAAGGCAAACAGAAAGAATATTTGCATCTGATACAAAATATTATGAAGAAAAAAGAAAGTAGTCTGAAAAAGAAAATTGATTGGATCTGATACAAATGAAGAACAGAGAAAGGAGTCTGAAAAGAAAATTAAGAAAAATCAAAAGAATAAAGAAGAGAAGAAAAAGGCTTACCCAAGAAATCTCAGACAAACTTGGATTCTTGCAGCAGGAAAACATAGAAAGAGAGAGTGAGAGAGATTACTCTAGTAGTTGTTGATACACCGGCAGAGTATAGAGCTTCATACTCATGCATACTGATATATTGTATACGTGGCATACGTGTAACTCAATCCCAAACGTGGGCTACACCATAGATAGATTTATTTAAATTTTAAAGTTTTAGTGGATATAAAATGCTTATTTATTTGACGGTCCAAATTCAATGAACAAACTCCATTGATCTGAGGTCAGGATCATCGAATTAATTAATCTCTTTTGGGAATCTGATCCATCTAACATGAATACTAACATTTGATCAGTTCTTTTTTATTAATGTTAGTGTATGAGATGTGTACTAGCTGTTTTAGTGTATATGGCGATTTATACTCTATAAGATTATGTATTTTTTTTTCCCTGTAAGGACCAACGTACACTCCCCGCCACCGGCGGCGAATTTACTACTTCAGCTGTGGTTGAAAGCCCGTGCAACAAAAAGCTACGTAGGGCCCACTGGAATGTACATATAAGCATCTAACCGTCCATCTTTTGGACCTGATCATTAGGAACATGGAATTGGGATCCCCTGTTGGCTGCCAAATAGAAAATATCTGTTTGAAGCCTTTTTATTGGTCTACATCTTCAGAGATATGCAATTTAGTCAAATCTTCATGCAACCTTGATCACACCTTTAGTGCAAAGTGATCACACTCATGTCATGGACAACGATGTGGACAAATGAAAAGCACCAAATGGAGATTTCCTATTTGGCAGCCCACAGGGGATCCGAACTCAATATGACCTCAAAAAACAATGTTGATCCAAAACTCAAGTGGTCTATTTCATAAGCAACAGTGGCAATGGAAATACACAAGGTTGAAATCTTTCAGGGGCCTCACTGTGATGTTTATATGCTATCCAAGCCATTAAAATCTTTTGAGGGGCCCTCACTGATTTTTCCATACCATCCAACCGTTCAACTGGTATAAAATAGAAAGGCTTTGTAAGCCCTATCATAATGTTTGTATTTTATTCACGCCTTCTACCATCTCATTTTCTGGAATGAGTACAAATATGAGCTAGATCCAAAGCTCAAGTGGACCACACCACGGGAAGCAAACAGCAGGAATTGAATGCCTATAGTTGAAGCTCTCCTAAAGAGTACAACTTTATGTTTATTTTGGAATAAACTTGGATGATGGGAAAACACAAATATCAGCTTGATGCAATACTTTAATGAATCCCCATTAGTTTTCAACAATAGATGTTCAATCCCCACCGTCTCTCCTATGTGTGGTCCACTTCAACTTCAGATCTACCTCATTTTTTAGCTCAACCTCTAATATTGGCTGGCAAAATGGATGGATATTGCGGGATAAAATAGATACACACCTTTTTTATGCTAGATCCCCGAATCCACTGCGATGCTGCCGTCCACTGTGTGATATGTATTTATTACATCCACGTGGTCCATTCATTTTGAAAACTCATTTTAGAGCATGATTAAAAAAAAATGAAGTAGATCCAAACCTCAGGTGGACCATAATACAGTAAACAATGGTACACAACCATTAAAAGCTTCTTACGGGTCACAAAAGTTTTGGGTTAAGTTGATATTTGTTTTTTATCTTCGTCTAGGTCTTTGTGACCTTTTCAACGGGTTGGATGGAAAATAAACATTCCAATAGCCCCCATGAAGTTTTTAATGGTGTGGATTTAATCACTACTATTTCATGTGTGGTATGGTCTACCTAAGATTTGGATCTGCTTCATTTTTTGGAAAATGGCTTGAATGAACTTTCAAAATAGAAGAATGTCAGGTACATACATCACAGTGGCCCCACAGTTGGGGATCGACCGACCTTAGTGGATGCGGGGATCCACCCAAACCGCGCCCCCAGTCCCGTGAGAAATGACGAAAGGAGAGTACGTCACACGACTTCTGGAAAATTCGACTCCTGACGTCACCAATTTGAGTGAGGAATTAACCCGTGTTATGGCTACTCGCAGTAGTAGCCAAAGGAATCCTACTCTCTCGACACATGGATATGGTAGAGATCTAGCCATTCTTGAATGGGACCAGCCTCACGAAGACCTGACAATGATAAGTCAGGTAGGCCCCACATCACCCAGAGCGCACTTATATGAGAAAATAGACTGAGAAAGAAAGACCAATGCTTCACAATCGGCATTTGTATGGACCCGTCTCCTTATGAATGGACCCGCTTGGTCTTTGGACATGGAATTTTTAAGGGTGGGTCTCAACTGATGAACGATCTGGATCTTACACTGCATCACGTCTACTGCGAAGATCTCTCAATATTGTATCCGCGAGTAGAATTGGCATTTCTACATGAATTTACAACCCACAGCTGTCAACTGCACGGCGTTCGCGCCTGGCGGGTGATGTAGATGAATCAACTGGTGCGCTTGATCCTTTTCTCCTTCCCCACGGGCGTGGATTGCCTGCGAAAGCCTTTCACAGTTGAAATATTCGTGGGGCCACCGAAGTTTCGAATCAGGATAATATTTGTGTTTTCAGTTCATCTCAGTAGAAATGACATTATGAAAGGTATGGATGGCATATAAACATCACTGTGGACCCCATAGAGGTTTCAACGGTACGAATTTCCCTACACACCTTTTGCTTTAGTGCGGCCCACTTGAGTTTTGGATCCCATTCATTTTTGGTCGCAATGCCTCAAATGATCTCACAAAACGGTTGGACGGCGTAGATTTCTCACAAACCTGACAGTGGGCCCCACCCAGATTCCTTGCGCAGGAGATGCCTGCGAAAGGCTTTCGCAGGCAATCCGCGTCCCCCACGGTGCACGTGGCAGGAGCTTATGATCAGTAGCATCGGTCTAGTGGGTCACCAAGTGGATGTGCTAAAACAGTAGTGATTGGACACGTCTGACAGCTCGCTTGTTGTGAACCGTCGGTCTTTCTGAGCTGACCGTCCGTTATCAGCACACAAATCGTACGGATACCGCTGTCTGATGGCTCACAGTTTTGGAATACAGCCCTTGTTCATGATGGTTTTCATGACATTTCAACGGTCCTGATCAATGTTATACAAGTGCCACGTTGAAATTGAGATAGTGGAAGGCTCTCCATTGAATCTCTCTCTCTCTCTCACTCACACAAACACCGAATTCCTGACAATTTTTTTCAGGGAGCGTTTGGTTGCACCAAATATCACGATTCATGCTAACTAGTGCAACCAAACGCACCCCTGTGTTCACGCGAACACAGGGCCTGCTCTGGCCCGCCCATTTGGTAATTAGAGCCTCACCCAGCTCATTCAGTAACAGGGCTTCGATTTCAGCCACTGCCCCTTTATCAATTGGCTTCAAACAAAGGGCGAAGCCCAACTGGTGGGTGTGGCCCTTTATTACAGGCCCGAGTGAAACCCTAAATTCTGGCCATTACCTGACTGCCAATGGACCGCCTGGCCCCGCCTTGTTGCTACTTTGATTCAAAAGGTAACTGCCTGCCAACACATGAATCAAAACGATTGGACAATCCTAGCCACTCGATTGGAGGATGGTTACAGACAATGTGGAGAGCCATCAGTCCTACCAATTTCACTTCTGGCCATGGCACACCTGTTACAGAGGCCAACTGGATGAATGGCCCAGATCCTGTGCGGCCAATGGGAAGTACCACCCTCTATGGCACAAAAACATATCTGAAGAAGAAAGTAGAGGCCTGAAAATTTTCAGAAAAATCACAGCAAATCATAGGATACACTTCATGTAAACCACAACTTATACAACCAAATGCCTATTTTGAACGCATGTCCGAGTCTGTCCGAGTATTCTAAACAAACCCATCGTCAAAACAGATCAAAATCCAAGAATCACTTCCTTAAAAACCCGAACTGCGAACATGTCAAGTGTCTATAAATCCGTATGTAACATTGAAGGGTCAAACAAAAAACAAAACCTCTTTAAGACCATCGACCGCTTGATGCCTTAATCTATGGCGATGATGAGGAAACCGACGGAGATGTACATGAGGAAAACCGGATAGAGAGCAAGAGCTTTTCTCCTTGGGGCGACAGCTGCACTCATGAATGGGTAGGCGGCCCAAGAGCTCCATGCCAGCGTTATTGACACCACAATCACCTTGATTATGACGTTGTCTTTCACCATGCAGATTAGAGCCCCGACATCAAGTGGAAATAAGCAGTAGCCGAGGAGGCTGAGACTCTGGAAGAAGATTATGTGCCCACCCTGAAACAATGTGCAGCCATGGAAGGTCTCAGATGTGACAGACACGATTCTATACTCATGAACTCGGTTTTTTTTTTTTTTTTTTTTTTTTTTTTCATTTGTAAAGAAATGGGAGCTGCTTACCAAGAGTAGCACGTTCAATGTGAGAATTATAGCACCAGCTGCAAGGACGGCAAATGCAACAGCGAAAACCTCGGACTGTCAGGTCAAAATCAGAAAAAGAAATTAGTTGTGTATTCACTGTATACAACTAAGGGTGTGTTACTCTGTTGGATGCACAACTGAATTGAATTGTGATCATTCAGTTCAATGAAGAGGAATTAGCCCACAAATTGCCATCACATTCCACACAAAAGAAATGTACTTGAAAGGGAGTCTGATGCAGGACATCCGACCAACTCACCAAAAGCTCTAAAGCTGGTGGGGGAGGCACAAAATATGCTTTTATCTCATAGCCCAGGCCAAGTTAGGCCCCTGGTCGAACCCTCCTACGTGGGCCCCAAGTTGCATGGGTCATGTCACACGAGACACCTGAGTCACACAGGTGGGGCTCGAGTCGCACGGGCCACTTGCGCGGGTGGGGCCTAAGTCGCACGGGCCACCCACCCCACACAAGCCGCCCACCCCAAGTGTGCCCCCGAGTCGCACGGGCCACCCCACTCGAGCCCGGACCGTGAAAAATGCCCCTGCATTAGAGTCTCCCAATATGAATTACTGAAGGTACCGCAATTTGGTCAGTCCCACCACATCGAACTGTGAACTGCAGTTCAATTCAGCAGAGCATTTTCCTGAAAATAAGCGATGCAATTTCAAACCCAGATAGCTGGGACAAGGCAGTGATTATAGATAGAGCTGCGACTTTGGTTTGGGTCAACCTAAACCCGACTGACCCAACGCAAGATCAGGTCAGTTGGGTCGGGTTGTTAAGGTCCTCACTCACGTTTATGTTGGAAAACAACAGCCCAATTTAAAATCAGGTTGGGAGGCTTGAACATCAGATTGGGAATAATCATGTTTATTTGGGTCAGGTTGGATCAAGTATAGAGGAATTCAGGTTGGGCACCTCGGGTTGGAATTAGGAGTCAGGTCAGGTTGCCGGTTAGGTCATCTTGAGGACTGGTTGCAGGTTGGATCATCTTGAGGTTGGGTCAGGCTTGGGTTGACCCTCAACCCGACTCAAGCGGACCAAGTTGCACACTTAATAATGGTGATGGTGGTGATGGAAGCGGCAGCAGTGGTGGTGAACTGGTGATGATGAAGTAAATGTAAAAATAGATGTAATCATTCTCAATGATGTATAACAGGCAAAGTGCATGTATTGCAGTTTTGGTGAACTTAATGGCAGGGAATTCACTTAATTGGGAGAAAACAGTCATCCCAATGGCGTATAACTGGCATAGTTCATGTGTTGTAGTTTTGTTGAACTTAAAGGGAATTTGCTTAATTAGGCGAAAGTGGCAAACTAATTTATGGTGAACCATGAATCAATCTGAAAACACAGGGTAATTCGGCAAATTTGGCAACTATCAGCTTTCCATCTTCCAGATGGAGAGCTACTTGAAGATTGTGCTGCTTATTCAGAAGCACTATAGTTTTCTTTGTACGTTTATAAGAAACAAAACATGAGAAGAATGATTACTCTCTCAAATCAAATCAACTGCACATCCACTCTTACCCAAAAAAGAAACATGACAAGAAAGATACAGAAACCAGTATTGAAACCAGGCCAGCCAAAATGCGCTTGCTTAAAACAATGAAACTCTGCGCTATGGCTAGCTCAGCACCAATCAAGAATCCCCAAGGAATTCCAAGAACTCTTGTCATACGCTCGTTCCAACCTTCAATCCTCTTTTCTAAGCTCATCAAAATGTCTACAAAACAACTTGAGGAAATCTAAGAAGTGCCAGCACACAGTCACGGAAACCCAGTAGGTACCGATAAGGGAATGAAATGTCGAAGGCAATCCCCTACTGTGACAGCATCTTGTAAATACTACTAAATGGAGCTACCTATCTGCAACTAGGGTTTCAGTCAACCCAAAGCTGATGGACCTAACCAGAGTCAAGTTCAGGTCAGGTCAAGTTGTCAAGGGTTGGGTTTGGGCTGGAAATCACACATATTTGGGTCCAGTCAGGTTGAATATGGAGGACTTTGGGTTGGATTTGGACACCTTGGGTTGGAATTGGGATCGGGTCAGTTTGCAGGTTGAGCCCTCTTGAGGCCAGGTTGGGCTTGGGTTGAGCCTCAACCCAAGACAGCCCGTGTGGGTTAACACCCCTATCTGTGACAGGCAAATTGAAACTGTTTGCCTGTCGCAGTTTCTATCCCCAAACAAGTCCATCATAGTTTTCTTAGACAAATTGTCATAAGAAACCTAACAAATTACATAAACCCGAGAGAGAGAGAGAGAGAGAGAGGCTTAAAACTTTCAGATCCAGAAGATAATGTTCAGACAACAAACAACTAGAAGACCAAGCCTTCTCGATGTGGTAGGTAAAAGCTACAAACTCACACAGTTCCAGTCATGCTGTGGAGAAAGGAAAGGACGTGCTTCAGTTAGCTTGAAAGATCCTGCTTTCAAAATTCCGGAAGCTAGCAGGGTAAGCCTGCTGCTAAGTTAGGAATGACAGCAAACAGCTCACATCGATAATAATGATGAAACCAATAACATTTTCTGGGATGAATCTGAATAGGATACCAAGTGGAAAAGAATTTTACAAACTTCTAAAAAAGAAATTTGGTTAATATTAAGAAAATGGAAGCAATTGCTCTTGGAGCTGAAATCTTCCATAAACTGCTGTGGCAAACCATCAGGCAGGTAGGGCTATCAACAGACACAGGTCAGGCATGGCAATGGTCTGTGCAAGCTCTCAGTCCATGAAACAATGCTTGGCCTGGGCTCTGGACAAGCTCGGCACGTGAAACAAACCTAGATCCATCCCATCTCAGGCCAAAAGATCATAAACCTCAGATCAATAGCCTGCAGATGGATGGTGAAGAAGCGGAGAAGGGGGTGGGGGGGATGCAGTATGTCTGAACCTACAAAAGCCCCTCAACATTTGAAGCAAAAACCTCTTACAGGCCAAGCTATGCTGGACTAGCTTCAGCTGGCTCTTTCAGACAGCCAAAGACCAGGTCAACTGATGAACGGGGTATATTTCCAGGCCTTGTGACTCGTTGATGAACCCTAGCCCGGGCCATGACAGGCTAGGCCCAAGGACCCTAGCGCGCGCGCAGGGGCTATGCTGGACTACCTTCAGCTGGCTCTGTTGGACAGCCAAAGACCAAGTCAACCAATGAACGAGGTGGATTTCCAGGCCTTGTGCCTCATTGATGAACCCTAACCCGGGCCATGACAAGCTAGGCCCGAGGACCCAATGGGCCACCCCAGACCATGGGGCCCTACCATCAAACCAGTAGATCAGTTTGGCAGAAATGAAGCATTGTGAAGCACCCACAGAGATAACTAGCAAAAATGTGGCTCTCATGCTGGAAATGGAATTTGCAAACCATCTCCTGAAACATGCCTGAGTGTCTAGAGACCTGAGACCCCTTGGCTGAGGCATTAGCAATGAAGTTAGCTTTCACCTTTGAAGGAGATCCACAAGGAGGCGGCATTCAATCTTAACTCATTAACCAAGCAAAACCCAAAAGCCCACAATCACATTGTAAAAGTCTCCTTCAACAAACAAAAGTTACAATCTCAAGTAACTCCACCAAGCTTAGTCCCCATTATTACGCAGGGAGGAGAAAGGACAATTTTGAAGTACCAGCATTATCTCTTTTCTTACCAAACCACCAATATTGGAGGCCTTGGGTTTGTCGAAAGAGATCTCATCGACATTTAAACTTACATCACCCTTTTGGGGGCTTAATCCAAATAACAACTTTCTGGTATCCTTGCGTGAATTGTCAATAACCGCAATCCAATCACGAGGGAGATGAAAGTGGCCGCCCCCTTAAACTTCCATCTCCCTTTGAGGGCTTAGTCCAAATATAAACTTCTTGGTACACTTGCGCGAATTGTCAATAACTGCACTCAATCACAAGGGAGACCTTAAGGAATACCCCCCTTGAAATGCATTAAACTAAGGAAGAGGGAATGAGTCCCCAGTACAAAGGAAAGGCCTATTGGCCCCCGATAAAGCCAAACCATAAGCTACAGGAAGATCACTCTCTGTCGCCAAGTTAAACAAAGTGTTTAACCCATCGGCAAGAGAAGTGATTCCTGAAAATAGCAAAACAAAAGAGGGGGAGGATGAACTTCCCTTCTTGCCCAGCAGTCACCCCCTTATGTGCAATGAATTATTATCAGAATGTCTTTTCTTCTGTTTTGTATAAATCACCGACATTATCACATGCAGAACTATACTCTAAAGGAATTTGCCTCTTGGTTTATCCTATGAAGATGCCTTCAAGTACAGCCTCATTAGTCAACATGTATCTGTGAGACTGCATGAGACTCGCAGGATATAGTTTCAAACACCCCTACTGCCTGGACCGTCTACCCGAAGCATCGACATGAGAAAAACTTGAAATGGAGCATTCCTAATTTGTATAGCTTGATTCTCAAGTCCTTGTGTCAAAGCAACACACGTGGACAAAGCTTCTTGGAATTGTCTTGAGTTCAAATCATCAGAGGGGTGGGGCATACAAATGTATTCGACACAAGACTTTCACATAGATGTTATCATCCATAACATATATGCACATGTATAGAATGCACGCATGCATATTCACATGTATAGCACACATGCACCCACACATGCTTGCAAGAATATTACATAGATGTTATAATTTATTACATATTCAACCCATCCACTCATCAGGCAGGCCACACTATAGAAAATGATGCATACTCACTGGTAAACAACAAAATACAAGTGTGGTCCACCTGATGAGTGGATTGGGATGATTATTGCACTAGGTGATCCGTGTGGTGGAGCTAACCTATTGGATGGGTTATTGTCATATGCTCATGACATGTTGGAATTTATAGGCTAGGTGCACGGCAACTTTTTTTATGTGGGTTAAACGATTTTTTTAAGAGAAAGAGACAACAAAAACCGTACATAAGGAAAGAAAATAAAAAAAGAAGATACAATCATCCCAAGGAGTGCCTCCTGCCAACGATAGATAACGGGGCAGCTTGAGCCCCCTTTTGCTAGGTGGATGGCAACTTATAATTGTCCAACCAGAGCATTTCTCATATGTTGGTGCATGCAGATGTGTGAAATGATAGCATGGTAATGTTTTTTTTTTTTTTTGAAACGAAGATTACATGGTAATGTTACCACCACAATTGTGGTAAAACAACCCATCCATCAGATACACCCTCCCACGTTGGGCCATAAGCCCAAAGTTAGGTCAATCCAGAACACGGGTGGGCCACACCACATGGCACAATTGAGAGGGGATGCCAACCATTAATTGCTCATGGGGCAAACCATGCTGTGTACATACACCATCCAATCTCCCCCCTTCTAATGTTTTCACTATCGAGGCAATCTCATTTCTGAGATCGTTTCCCAGTTAAGTTCAACCAAAATAAGGTATCAATAGATACTTGTTTTATAGAGTGAAGCTCATCACTTATCTCATACCCCATTGGCAGAATGTGGATTGGTTGAAAGCAATCTTACTACAATAAGGGATAAGTGGAGTGGTAGCTATTGACAGACAAGCCAACACGTGATAATTACCTACCAAAAGAATGTTTTTGTCATTTTCCCTTCAGGAGAAAGTAACACTATGTATGGTTAATCAACCCATTACAGCCTCCAACGAGCTTTCCTCCACAATTTTACAGTTCTAACAATTGAAAGAGTTGACAGTGTCAATTCCATTTCTGAAATTCTCTCTTTTTAAAGGCTTCTTAAAATTGCTTTCGTTGACTATCTGTCTCCAACTTCAGTGTGTTATGGAGTTGTTTCCACAAAGTACAGAAAGCTGTTTGCTTCAGAATATGACAAGGAAGAAGATTTTCACGTCACGAGCCATGCAGTAGTTTCAAAACAGGCATCATACTATTTATGTAACTATTTTTCTATTTTCTCTCATTTTTGCTTGCATTCCTTTTTCCTGTGTTATCTTGTGAATGTACTAAAGCTATAAATTACATAAAACCAAGCTGACCTAGAATGAGAAGATCTAACAAGAAACCACTGCGGGTAAATCTTGCAAGGAAAAAATTCAGCATCTCTTACTGTCTATAATATCTTGACCAGAAAAGGATCAGTCTACACCAAAGTTCTCATTTTCATTTCATCCATAAAACCTAAAATGTTGTTGCTTGAATTTGACATCACATCACATCCAACTGAAACGCTTCAAGCATTCAAGACATTGCATGGAATGTGGTGATATGTGTGACAGTCCCTTTCAAACCACAATGGATACAGATATAATTAGAAGATGACAACTTCAGTACAGCACAACAATAGAACAAATAACAAGCAATAAAACACGTGACTGAAACTATAATGACCAATCACAAAATTGCATTACCTAACTAGGGGTGGCAATGGGCCGGGTATGCCCAGTGGGTACCCGAGCCTTGCCCGACATGGGTCACGTATGGGTGTATGGTGTAATTATACGAGTGTGGGTGCGGGTTTGGGTATTAATTTCAACCCAGTTAACCCAGTGTGGGTATTCCCTAGTCTATACCCTAATTCGGCCTGAACCCAGTTATATTATATATGATATATGTATATCATATATATGACCAATACCCCAATTAATTTACAACAGTAGCTACTAATTATTAACAGTAATTAACATTTTTTTAATTCATAAACTATGGAAAGAAGATAATGGTTCCTCTATGACATTGTAGGATAAGTTTATCATACAACACTTTGCGCATGGGGCCCACTATGGTGTGGTCAATGTGTATGCCATCCAACAGGGTCACCCCATCATGAAAGTGGGATGCCCCCCAAAGTTCATGCTGATCCCAACATCATGTGGACCACCAAATGAATTTGGAGGTTTTGGGAGATTGTCCAATGTTTTCTGCAGTATGGCCCACATGATGATTGGATTATACTGGTTTTGAGGCACCCAATATCACAGTGGGGCTCACTTCATGATTGAGTTATATGGCATACACACACCATGGTGAGCCTCATGTACGACGTGCCTAAAAAGGGAAATTAGAGAGTGGAAGAGAAAAGCTTTGACACTCTAGCAAAGTATGATGGACAGACAGTTGATATGGAGTAGTTCATAGTGATGGTTGTGGAACATTTCATATCACTTTTTTTTCTTAAATCATAAATGGGTACTAGGTACCCTTATGGGTATCCAACACCCAAACTGGGGACGGGTATGGGTGCCCATTTCAGGCCAAACATGGGTATGGGTGCGGCACAAATTGGTCGGTGTGGGTGTGGATGCGGGTGCGCATGCAGTGCAAATTACTGGGTGTGGGTGCAGGTATGGGTACCCCCCTATACCTATCCCGAACCTGGCCCATTGCCACCCCTATACCTAAGATGGCAACACAGCGGATAAAATCACATAAATTCTTCACTGGGACACTCATGCATGTGTCACACATGTTATCCAATGCTTTTGGATATCCCAAAATGCAGGTGTTCACTCATAGTTTTAACCATGGCAACTGCAATCAGTGGTTCATTGACATTCACATCAGCATGCAGGGTATGTAGCAAAGCATCAAATCAAGTACATCAATACCATCTTAAAACAACAAGGAAAATTTTATATCTGACTCTGAAGATAATCCATTGAAAGTAGATAATTCATAATTGTTTTATCAATAAAAAACGAAGTTGTTTTCTAAAAAATGTCCGCTTCCTATTTGCTAACGGTACCAATCTTCTCAGTTTCTGGATTCCACCCATCACCAATGAAGATCATGTGATGATGATCAGCTAAACAAATTTAATTGGAAAGGTGGTTCTCCTTCGCAAAGAACATCATAGTGATCAGTGTTTTAGATAACGTTACGTAGCATGCAAAAAAGGCGTACTTCCCACGTAACATAAGCTATAGGGGTACACTACAAGCTACATAGCATGTAGTGTACGTAGTGTATGCTACAACATACCATTTGGAAAAGAAAAGAAAAAAAACATACACACACATTTTTATATGCTGTTAGTTCCTTTCGGTGTAAAATGGTGGTGACCCATTTTTCTCACTTGTGGCAATGATGTTGAGCTATCAAGGCCATCAAAATAGTGGGTCCTATTGTAGATGGAAAACACTTGTGCTTTTACCATATCAAACAATCTTGACCATCTATAAATGGGCATCCACGTGTATGGCTGTGGACTTATGCCATAGCATAAATGGCATAGAACTCACACTTTAACAAGAACTTAAAACAAAAGGGTTTTTGGAAGAGAGTTCTCGAAAACCCTCTTTTGAAACCCTAAGTTGACGCAAGCACCCCTACGCCCGAAATCCCTAATCTTCAATTATCGCAATCCACAAAGACATTGAATGGGAGATTTCAACCGATCAATCAACTCTGCAAGAAGGTCCATTTGCTGTATTTTGAAGATCATTAGAGTTCAAACGAAGGAGAAAATCAAATTCCCCCCTTTCACATCCGTACGACTATGAAGCTCAAAAATCTAGTTTTTGATTGATTGAATCTCTTCTTTAGCTTGATAGTGATAGTGGTATTTTCTTACCCCTTAATATCTGTTAATGAGTTCTTTTTTATATTGGAGGGTGAAGATTTATGGTTTTTTTTGGGTTTTTTTATTTTTAGTCTTTTCATTTTAAGATACCGGTTACTATGCATTGTTGTAGGATAGGGTTTGCTATGCAATTTTTTTTCTTTTTTTTTTTCCGATTTATAGGGTTGTTGTGGCGTGTGTATGGCGTGTTAATATGCAATGTTGAAGGATAGGCATTGCTGTGCAATTTTTTTTTCTTTTTCCTCATTTTTTTCATTTTAGGGGCCTGCCTGAGTGTGTGTGTGGCATGCATGCAACCCATGCTTCTTCGAAGGTGTTTGGGTGGTTGTGCATTATTTTCTATAGCATGGCCCATGTGAGGCCCACTGTGGTGTGTGTATGGTATGGATTTAACCTGTCCGGTCCATCATGTGGGCCACCACTCTACAGTGGTGTTTTTTGGTGGTTGCCCGATTGTGTAGTGTTCACATAAAATAGTGGTCTTGTTTTAGGCTATTTTTTTCTTAGTATTATCATATTTTCTCTATTTTTTGTTAAAAAAATATACGTAACGTGTTGCTTACGCTACAAGCTATAGAAGTTTGAACGCTACACAACATGATATACACTATTTAAAACACTAATGGTGATAAAAGAACAAGATTGATTACACACTACATGTCATGTAGAAGGTTGAAACTCAAGCTCATTGCTTGGAAGAAGGATTCTCTCCAGGCACGTGAAACGGAAATGGTCTCTATTTTGTCTGATATTCAGGCTCTGGATGTTGAGGAGGAAAGTGATAGTCTTTCGGATACAGAAGTGGTGAGAAGAGAGGAACTCAAAGGGATATATGCCAGGTGCATCAAGGAAGAGGAAGAGGAAGTTAAATGGAAACAAAGATCTCATGCCATGTGGCTGAAGGAAGGGGATAATAACATCAAGTTTTTTTCATGCAACAGCAAGTGCGAGGGCTCGGTTCAATAGATTAGACAACGTGGTGGTCAACGGCTCCAAGTTCCACGAAAAGCATGAGGTATGTAATGCCGTGGTGAACTTTTTTGAAAATTTGATGTCTGGCCCATCCATTTCAAGACCTAAGTTAGACAATTTGGAGTTCGATTCGCTGTCTGAGATGGAATCAGAATCATTGGAGAGGCCCATTTCAGAAGAGGAAGTTTGGAAGGCTATTTCAAACTTGGCTGGAGACAAAGCTCCTGGTCCCGACGAATTCCCTAAAGCTTTCTATCAGGTTTTTTGGGCGTTGGTGAAGAAAGATGTCATGAGCTTTATTTCGGAATTCTGGCATAATGGTAAGCTTGCGTCGGAATTAGGAGCAACTTTCATAGTTTTGATTCCAAAGAAAGAAGGTGCTAACAGCTTGAAAGATTATCGCCTAATCAACTTGATCGGAGAACCTTACAAGATCCTATCTAAAGTGTTGGCCTCGCGATTCAGTCAGGTGTTCGGAGGGTAGGCATTCCCTGGACAGTTCTTTGATAACCCATGAAGTAGTGAATTCTTCGCATCAGGCGGGAATCCCTGGTGTAGTGTGCAAACTCGATCTTGAGACGTATGACCACGTGGACTTGTCTTGTCTCAAATACATGCTACAAAGGATCGAGTGTGGGGCAAAGTGGAGAGGTTGGATATTCGAATGCATCAGATCAGCCAGATACTTTGTTCTTGTGAACGGTTCTGCGAAAGGCTTTTTCAAAGCCATAAGGGGCATTCAGCAGGGCAACCCCTTTTCCCCTCTTTTGTTCGTTGTGGTGGCAGAGGTGTTAAGCCGCATGCTCTCTGGAGGTGTATCCTTGGGACTCTTTAACGGGCTAAAAGTGGTTCCTGGAAACATCCAGATTTCTCACCTCCAGTTTGCGGATGACACGATTCTTTTTTGTAAGGCGGATGGGCAGCAAATTGATAACTTGCAGAAGGCTATTGCTTGTTTCGAGGTTGTCTCGGGCCTTCACATCAATGAGAGCAAATCTGAACTCTTGGGTATAAATATGCATCCTGAAGATATCAGCACCTTAGCTACAACTTTCGGAAGTAAGGTGGGATCTTTTCCCACTAAATACTTGGGTCTCCCTTTGTGTTTAGGAAAGATTGGCAAGAATATGTGGGATCCCGTCAGCGAAAGATTTGATCGCAAGCTCTCTTTATAGAAAAACAGATGCATGCCTGTCGGAATCACGATGATCAAGGCTGTCCTAGCTAGCCTCCCGTTGTATTTCATGTCCCTCTTCAGATGCCCAAAGAGTGTTCTAGCAACTCTGGAGAAGCTTAGAATAGACTTCTTATGGCAAGGGGGAGAGGAGAAAAGGAAATTCCACCTCGTCAACTAGGACACTGTGTGCAAGCCGAAGGAGGCAGAAGGTCTAAGAGTGAGGCATCTTGACAGCATAAATAGAGCCCTACTGGGCAAATGGTTGTGGCGTTTTATTATTGAAGAAGGATCTCTATGGCGAACAGTTAGCATTAGTAAATGTGGGATGGATAGTGAAGGTTGGTGGCCAAGGAACTCTTCATTATACAAAGCATCAGGAGTTTGGAGGGAGATCATGAAGATGAAGTCCCATAATATTCAAGGAATCTCTTTTGTGGCTGGTTCGGGTTCGAGAATCAAATTCTGGAAGGATAGATGGCTGGGAGAGAGGCGGTTGCAGGATCTATTCCCAAATTTAGCTCGAGTGGCTAGACAGTTCGGTGGAAGATTACTTCATAGCGCACCCTCCTCCCACTCATTGGAGAAACCTTGCGGATTCAAAAGAGTTGTTGTTGTCCCTCTTAGACTTACTTGCCCCAATGTAGCTATCGGATGCCCTGGGCTCGGTTTGATGGAATTATAGCAAATCAGGCCTATTTTCAGTTTCTTCCTTCTTCAGCCTTCTTTCTTCCCCTTCAGATGGAGATTCTAGGCTATGTTGGACGGCTTTTTGGCATTACAGGGCCCCTTCTAAGATCGTTATTTTTACTTGGTTAGTTAGCAAGGGCAGAATTTTGACTTATGATATCCTGAGAAAAAGGGGCTTCGCCATTGTTAATGCTTGTCCCCTATGCTTGTGTAACGAAGAATCTATTAATCATCTCCTTCTTCACTGTCCGTTTGTGGCCAAAGTGTGGTGCAGTTTTCTGGTTTATTTTGGGGTCCAATGGGTTTTCCCTGCGTCAACTAATGACTTTATCGCCCAGTGGCATGGAGGAGGCAATGGGAAAAAGGGTCGGCTAATATGAAGATTAGCATTGCTATCGGGTATGTGGTGTATTTGGCTAGAAAGGAACAACAGATGTTTTAGAGGTTTGTCCAGGAATCCGACCTCGGTTTTTCGAAGGGCGCAGTATCTTATCTCATAGTGGGCCGCAGTGTCTGATAAACTCAAAGATTGCTCCCTATCGAGTTTGGATTGGATGTCCCTGTGAGAGTCGCGTTTTTTTCTTTTTTGCGGTTGTCACTAGTTTTTCTTCTATTTTTGTTTTTCGGATTGTATTCTTTGCAGCTTGCCACCCTTTCAATAAAATTATTGTCATCCTTCAAAAAACACAAAACACTACATGTCATGAGTATAAGCATGACAAATGAAGAACTCGGTTTTTTTCACTCTTTTTTTTTTTTAAAGATAATGAAATCATTTATTATTTAGGGCTAAGCAAAAAAAGAACCAAGACAAGCAAGCGAAAGTAGAATAACAACAAACACACAGAAAAGCCCAAAGAAGCTTATCACCCTACAAAAAAAAATAAAGGAGAAGCGAGAATTCCAGAAGCAACGATTATTCCTCTCATACCAAAAAGCCTAAAGAACTTTAGGAGATTGAGTCTCCAACTCTTCCTACCAAATGAAACCCCATCATCTGCATGCCAAGAGTCAAAGAGGCCCTTTATAGTCGAGGGCATCACACAATGGACCCTCGCATGAACCAGCAACCTTGACCAAATGTTCCATGTAAAAGAGTAGTGGAGGAAGAGATCATCCACCGATTTCACTCCTCCTTGAAGTCAGAGAAGACAAACGTTGGTGATAGGCATTCCTTTTTTCCAGAGATTGTCCACCGTGAGTATGTGGCTCTTTTCGGTCAACCAAGTGAAGGCTGCTATTTTTGGGGGAGCCCCATAGACCCAGACTGCCCAAAAGGAATATCAACTAGCTAGGAGAGAGTTTGAGGCAAGAGTCTTATAGAAAGACCCACCGAAAAGGTTCCCGAACTAGATAAGCTCCACACCAGAGAATCCTCTGCCCCATGGAACCAGACTACCCCAAAGGAATTGCAACTAGTTGGGAGAGAGTTAGAGGCAAGAGTCTTGTAGAAAGACCACACCGAAAAGGTTCCAAAACTAGATAAGCTCCACACCAAAGAATCCTTCGTCCCGAGGGAAGGAGTGTAACCCTGCACTCAAGACAAAAGAGCAACCAACTCTTCTATTTCACAATCTGTTAGGTTTCTTCTAAATGTGTGTGTGTGTTGTGGGGGGGGGGGGGGGGGGGGGGGGGGTCTAAACCCTATTCGCATCCTCACCCGAATAACAATTTGCCACTGATACATGGATGCCATGGCCAAAAGCGGCCAAATTTGGGAATTCCGAAATGAAGGGGCAACCCCAAACCATTTATCAGCCCAAAATTTCACTGCTTCCCCATTGCCCAAAACAAGTTTCCAAAAATCAAAAACTTTCGAAGCAACTCTAGCAATTCCTTTCCAGACAGAGAATGGGCGATAAAGAGATGAGGATTTGGTCCATCTACCGTTGGAATCTACTCAATATTTATCTCCTATGATCGATTTCCAAAGGTTTGGGTCCTCCTTGTTGAACATCCAGACCCATTTGCCCAACATTGCCTCATTAACTAAATTCAATCTCTTAATGACCACTCCCCCGTCTGAGTAGGGAGTACATACTTCCTTCCAATTTAGGAGAAGGAATTTTCTGTGGGGGAATCCTCCCTGCCAAAGGAACTCCCTACAAAGTTTATCAATTCGGAGGACGACGGATTTAGGGCAATGGAAGAGCGACATATAATGAATGGGTAGGTTGGAGATAAAATCTTGATTAAAGTTATCCTGGCCCCCAACGAGAAGAGTTCGCTCTTCCAAGGGAAGCGTTTCCTCTCCATCCATTGCAAAATCTTATCCCGAAGGTAGAGGGCAGGTTTTCCCACACAGAGGGGGAGACTAGAGTCATACACAAAAATTCAACCATAGGCTCCTCTGTATCGCAAAAGACTAGATTATTATTAGCAAACTGGAGATGACAAATGGGGTGGGAGAAATTATCCACCTTAAAACCCCTGAATAGACCAACCTCTTGGCCCTCGACTAAGGGCTTCCACTACGAGAACAAACAAGAATGGAGAGAGAGGGTCACCCTATCGAAGCCCTCGAGAGGCTTTAAAGAAACCGAAAGGAGACCTATTAACGAGGACTAAGAATCTCATAGACAATATACAATAGCAAGTCCGCACCCTCCGTTTAACCCCGAAGTCCATCCTAGTCATCACATAGTCTAAAAAGGGCTAATCGATATGATCATAGGCTTTTTTAAGATCAAGTTTGCTTAGCACCCCCAAACGGCTAGATCTATGGCAAGAGTCCAAACATTCGTGTGCAATCAGCACACTGTCCACAATCTATCTACCAAACATGAAAGCACTCTGAAACAGGGATATGAGGTTGGGGAGAATAGATCTCAATCTTTGACTTAAAAACTATGAAAGAATCTTGTAGGGACTGTTTATCAAATTAATTGGATGAAAATCTTTGAGATTCACTGCGCCTTCGAGTTTTGGAATATGGGAATTGAAGGTACTGCCCATCTCAACTAGAAGGCAACTGGACTGAAAGAAGTTTGTCACAAAATCAAACAGATCAATTTTTCATAATGAAGAATAATGTCTTTTTAAAGAATAATGTTGCTAATCAAATCCTATGAAAACAAAAGACATACAATGGAATGGCAGAAGAACCTACCAATTATCAATATCATAATCTTAGCCATCCTCCATGTAATTAGGGTCATGAGAACCTATGATTATCAACATCATCTTACCCATCCTCCCAGCAAAATGAGGGTTAGCTTTTAAATAGTAGATTGGCAGACGTTTTCTTATCAGAAATCAAGATTCCTCTTTTACCCGGGCTCTAGAACCAGCCATGGTAGAGGCTCATATAAAAGAAGTGATAACATAGTTATAAAAAAAGGAAAGGAAAGCCCAAAAAATCATCATAATCAACATCATCTAAGCCTTATCCCAATTAATTGGGGTCAGCCACATGAATCCCGTTCTTCCATTTCACTCTATGAACTATCAAGGGCCAAACCTTCAGTTAGACCATAGGTCATCAAGTCTTTTCCAAAAAAAAAAAAAAAAAGCCATGACATTCCAAAAGAAAACCCAAAAATAAAATAAAAAATAAAAGTAAAACGTCCTAAAAGCCTAAATAAATTCCTAACTACATAGATCTAAAAAGGATGCTTGTTAAAGAATTCAAAAGGCAAGTCACTCTATAAAATATGAAAAGCAACATACGATGATAACTAAATAAATCCCCATAACACATGAATAAAGAAAGAAATACTTGCATAGGAAAATGCAACACTTGCCTTCTTCACAGATGCTGACCATGACAGAGTAAGGCCAAGGAAGACAATGAAGAAAAATGGGCCCCATAGATCCCAGTCCCTAAGAGCTTTCCCAGGGTCTTCACGATACGGGTTCGGAAACACCACAAGTTTCAGATTGCTAACGACCCGAGACATATCTCTCTTCACTGTGTCCCAGACGGGCTCGGTCAATGTGTTGGAGGCCGGCCCGAACCCTGTGGCAGTAATACTCGGGCGAGAACTTGATTGGTTCTCGGATGGTAGTGCGGGAGGAACAGGAATGGGAGCTGGTGAAGGCTTCTGATATGCAGGGGGAATGTTTGATTGTATAAAGGGGGTCGTGGATACAGGGATGGAAGCTCTAGGAGGACTAGGGGGTCTTGCGGGAAGTACTGTGGAGGGCGCAGATGTGACGCTGGCATTTATCAGGTTCTCGATCTCATCGATGTCTGACTGGGATGAAGGGTGGAGCGGAACAGTATCGTTGTGGGACATCTTTTCTTAGACAATGAGAAATCCCAAAACGTAAGGATCAGATGACGTCTTCAAGATGAAGATGAACTGAAAATGCACAATATCTCGTAAAACCTGTAGATCTAATAGCCAAAATAAGCAACAGATCAGAACATAAAATTGATGGAAATTCAACAAAAAGAAAAGGAAAAAGAAAAGCACAGTGCTTCAATTTGGCGGAACTATGGAAGAACAATGAGATATGTTAGGGAGAATCCAGAAGGAGAGATTGAAGAGGCAATTTGCAGCACATCCAATTGGGTACACGTGTTCAAGATCCTGGCCACTCTTCATCCAGATCCCACTGGAACATGCCCTGGCCCGAATGACCAATACATTAGGTGGCCATGCAGGTATGAGAAAAGATTTGATAGTACAAAAAACTATGACCAATGGTCTGTGTTCAAGGTAAACATATTGGCCCACTTGGCGAGAAGAACCACCTGATTTCTTTGGGCAGAGACACAGTGAGACCCACCAAATCAGTGACTGAATCTTTCATGTGCCCCATGAATAGCCTTTTTAGTCTCTCCTTAGCACAAATCGCCTCAGCATGGGGACAGATTGCTAAAAATTATCCAAGTTCAATCTAGCAAGAAAATGGATCTTGAATAGACTCTTACTGAAACCGCAGAAAATACTTTAAAAAATCACAATAAGTGCATTTAAGTCAAACAGACAAAAGTACAAAAAAAGAAAAGCAGACCACAAGCAGCAAATATATTCAAAGCAAAATCACAGAAAAACATCAAAGATCACAGTAATTGAAGTAAATTCAACTGATAAAATAAGTGGAAATGATCTGATCAATTCGAAACAACCCAAAGATGACACTGAATCCAATGCAAGCTGAACTACCAAATGAAGAAAAAAATACAGATTTCGAATTGATCTGAAACTTGGAACCTAAAATGTAAAAGAGTAGTAAATATTAGGCATTACATGAGCACAAGATCCAGGCCACTCTTCATGTAGATCCTGCTGCAAAGTGTGAACACCCCAGCCCTAAAATTGATGGTTAAACTATGATCACTGGTCCATGTTCAATGCATTTATTCAACCCACTTGGCATGTGGACCCGCCTGAATTTTTGGGCAGGGGCACAGTGAGACCCACCGAACGAATGGCTGAATCTTGCACATTTCCCATGAATCGCTTCTTTAATCTCTTCCCAGCATGAATCACCTCAGCATTTATTGGGGAAAGATTGCAGCAAATTACCTAAGTTCAATCTAGCAAGAAGATGGATCTTGAGTACATTCGAATCAAAACCACAGAAAATCATAAAAAGAAAAAAAAAATCACAATCATGGCATTTAAATCAAACAAATAAAAGTCCAGAAAAGAAAAGCAGAGCACAGGCATTGAATGTATTCAAATCAAAATCACAGAAAAAAAAAATCACAGCAAATGAAGTAAAATCCAACTAATAATCAAATCAAAGCGACCTAAAAAAGACACTGAATCCAGTGTGCAAGCTCAGCTAAAAATTGAAGAAAAATAAAAACAGATCTCAAAACAGTTCGAACCGAAACCGTCAAAAATCGTTATAAATTTACAGAAAATCGAAGAAAATCTGAATTGGCGATAATCACAAAATCAGACACATCCTAATCGATAGTTAAAATACAATTAAGCGAAAATTACCACAGAATTACTACAATTGAAGGAAATCAGATCAGATCGGCAATCTACAAAAACCCTAAATAGCAAGGGAATGGAAATGGAAATGAATGTATTGACCTGGGACGTTTAAAAGAGATCTGAAGGGACAGCCACAAAGATGAGGGGCAGAAATGGAAGAAAAGTAAAAGAAGAGAAAGGGAAACCCACCAGAAGGAAGAGACTTTTCAAGAGATGGAGGATTGAAGGAGGAGAGAGGGGCTGAAGACTACCATGCGCATGTGTGCGTAGTGTTCCCCCTCTTCTCCTACCACCAAAGCGTCAGCACGAAGGAAAGAAGTATAGAAGAGTAAAAGGGCAGGACAAACGAGGAAATTGCCGTCTTCTTCGCGGGGAGTGATTTGATACTCTGGCTGCATACGACGCTTGATACACAGTCACTTACAAATGGTACACTTGGCAAAATATTAACTCATATTAAACCCGATAAACACTTCCATTACAATCTAATAAATGAAAACTGGTTGAATAATCTTAGCCTCTGATTCGTGGACACTAGTTTTTTTAAATACGACCATTAAATTTTTATTTTAACCGTCCAACAAACATCCAGTAATTTAATGGCTAGATTAGATATGACACATCTGCTCCCATGATTTAGATTGGTTAGTTGAACTACTTGGATGCCACGTACGCAATTTCCCAATAATTTCTAAGTGCCTGTGTATCATCCATCACATTCTGCGAGAGTATTAAATTATTTTATCTTTATTCCCTTCCTTATTATAGCATGCTCTGCAAGAGCATGGAATACTATACTGGTGTAGATAGATCTTTTGGCTAAAAAGTAGGATATATTTCAATCCTAAAGTGGACCAAATATGTTCATGACATATGAGCAGGAAAGAAAACTCCTTCTAACCATTCATTTCCTCCATGCATTGTGGCCCACCCGAGCAGTAAAATGGCATGATATTTATTTTGGGATGAACTAAACATTATGGTCCATATGATAGAAGAATCCACATCCTCTGCTCGAACCGAGCAGAGAACCTCTGATTTTCACCTCTCAGCTTTGACACTGTCAAGCTGAGGTGGACCAATAGGAGAGGCAGCAGCAGAGGATCTAGGCTCATAATAGAATTAGATATCTTGATCAGTTTAGATGATTCCAATCTCCAATTTATGAAGATTTTTCTGATTTTTAAACAGTTTACTAGCTCTGTTTAATTATGTTTGATGGAAATCAAAAGAATAGTTACAATCATCTACTCAGGGTAAATTTGGACGGTTTGGATTGGGGTATTAATACAGTGAGTGTGTATAATATTACACACTCACGCAACGTATGGTAGGCTTCGTCATTTTCTTTTCTTTTCCTACCGTGAGTTCCATTAGATGGACTCGTGAGCCGGGGACGCGGATTGCGTCCTTCCTAAGTATGAATGCAAACGGAGATACGACTAGACACCTCCCCGGCACTACATAGACAAATAGGTACGACAAGTAAGGAAAAGATTCTAGTAAACTTCCGAGCGCTAGTTCTTACTCCTTCTAGGTTACGAATCCACCTGGTGTGGTTTATCACTCGAACCAACGTGCCTCGTAAATTACGTTCAATGTAATTTATGGATCCATTAAAGACTACACCACATGAACTTTCAACCTAGACGGAGTAAGACAGAGTGCGTAATTTTAATCTCCACCGTTACCCTGCCCAGTTCAAGTCCAGCCCAAGCCCACCCCCAGTTCAATTCCAGCCCAGTAAAGGTGGAGTTGGGATTGGGCTGGGTTTAACTTAAGCCCAACCTAAAAGGATTGGGAATGGGTTGGGTTTAATTTAGCCCAGCCCAGCCCAACTGGGTGTAAAATTACTAGTTGATTGATTAAACATTTAATTTGAGTTACGTATACTGTAATCGTAAGTTAACTTTTGGTTTGGTGGATACAAAAATAGGTACATGAGTGCATAGGAAATGGCACTATGATGTCGACCTCATGGGAACTTTCATGAGATTGAGCTGTGTGGGCCCCACCATGATGTGTGTCAAACATCTACCCCATTATTCAGATGCACCATTTCATGGTGGGCCACGGGCTTAAAAATCATGTCAATCCATGACTTAGATGGGCCACACCACAGAAAAAAATTTGAGAGGGGTAATCCGCCCACTAAAACCTTCGTGATCGAGTTTTTGGCCCAATGAGATGTGGTTCACAAATCCAGCCCATCCATTGTATGTGTCCCACTTGGATGAGGGGTCAGACCAAGTTTCAGCCACATCCAAAACTCAAGTGGGCCCCACCTAGTGCTTTTGGATGTTTTAGGCATGTCTTCGCATGGTTTTAAATGGTATGGCCCACATGAGTTCTGTATACAGATGATTTTTAGAATATCCCATGACCTAAAGGGGACCCATCAAATTCACGATATTGATGTCTGACATGTCGGGCCCACACAGCTCTTCCCATAAGGTAAACCTAATAGTACCACTCTACAAACCGATGTTTTTTATAGAGTATTTCTATTATGTAAATACTGGAAGAGAAAAATAAATGGATAGAATGGATCAGTGCAAATTTAAAGCATACCTATTTAAGCATCAACATAGTTAGAGTAATGGGATGATGCTTCAGACACATTGATCAAGTTTATTGAATTAACAGACATGTGGACCATTATAGCAAGGTGTGTGAGAGAAAAAAAAAACTATGTATTATTTAACTAATTAGAAAATCAGTATATAATAGTCTTAGGGACCACCGTAATGTTTATTAAATTAACAGACATGCGGACGGTTTCCAGCTGGGTGTGAGAGAAAAAAAAAACTATATATTATTTAACTAATAAGGAAATCAATATATAATAGTCTACTTAACCCCTATATGATTCGGGTCGGGTCGGGTCGGGTCACCTTTAACCCTAACCCGACTCATAAAAATTCGGGTCGGGTCGGGTCAACCCAAAAATTGAATTCGGGTCAAATTTTCCAACCCTAAACTAAAAAAAAACAGGGTCGGGTAGGGTCGGGTTAGCGGGTCGGGTCGAATTTTGCCAGGTCTAATTAAAATGATCTTAGAAAAGGGATCTTAAAATGATCTTAAACGGATACATCACAGTGTGCCCCTCAACAGATCAGATACCGAGGAAGGACGCAATCCACATCCGTGAGTTGAAAATGTCGGTGCACGTGCTACATATATAGTGGTGCACGTGTGACCTAAGGGACATGAATTTTACTCATCCTCAATGATTAGAATCATCCATTTTTTGGGTTGACCATAGTAAAAATAGTCAAACAAGGGGGGAAATGATGACCATCCAAGACTGTTTCCCTTATTCATGCTGAATTTCAATGGTTAGCCACTTTTCAAACCTTTCATTTTTAGACAATTGATCAAATGCTTAGGATCTTTGACACAGGCATAGAGGTGGTGACATCAATCACCGTCTTCTTTACAGGATAACTATTTATGGAGCTTTCAGGCTCCTCAATTGAACTTCCTTGTATCCACTAGACCTTTCTCAAATTCATGAGAATAAAATCACATAAATTTGAATTTAATTGAATAATAATAAGATGAATGTCATTAAATAAGTTTAAACGACTATAAATAGAGAAAACTAAACCTTAAAAACCCGTAACAGAAAAGAATCCTAATCAAATCATAAAGAAATATGAAAAATCGTGTAAGTTTGTCGGACTTCGTTGGGCATCCAAAACTGTTGGATTTCTGAAGCTTTTTTTGAATATTTTTTTCGGTCTATATGTGATAGGAATGTGCATGATCCTCGCCCTTTATCAGGGGGGTCATCTCCCTACATCAGATTCTCCCACTTGAAAAAAACTCATCGTCAAGTTTCGCTTCAGCTCAGGGTCACGAACCACTTTCAACTTTGGAAGTCGACGTTTGCTAGCCTCATCCTAGTATGTTGTAACAGGTTTCGCCGACTTCTTTCGCCGCAACACTTGTGCCTCCTGTATAGGGGATAAGTTTCTGGACTTTTGGTGAGCACAAATGCCTCGAACTCCAACAACCTAGTTTGACAACCTCAAGAATGTGCACAGATTCCTACAACATTGGCTTCACAACATCGAGACTGTGTTTAGATTCTTCTTCCTTGTCTTCCACACCCGAGGTGTTGATCTCCTCCACCTCCTTAGGCTGTTGAACAACCTCTGAGACGATGGTGGGGTGCACTGCACTTTCTTCTTCAAAAACAGCAATTTATTCTAGTATTCCATATTCCTCATCGACATTCTTAACAAGAACGAGAGACCGCCCCTCCCCCTTTAAAGTTTAGAGAGGGTCTTCCATCTCCCTAGGGACGACACTTGCGCCCCGATGTGGCTGGAGATCTGTGGCGAGGTCACCTCAACCAGATCTTCCTAATCATCATCGTCATACTGAAAATAAGACAACAATCGTCGTTTCATCAGTGACCACTTGTAGATTGGCGCATTCATCTCTTTTCTTCCGACTGCATTAAACGTATTCCCACCAAACGCAACGCTGCCCTTCAAATGGTCTGTCGTGATTGGCACATAAGTCTCTTCAGGAATCTGAATGTAGTCGAAGACATGCTAGACTTCAAAGAGATATTCATTGATGTGATCCTGGTCATTGAAGTTAGGAAGATCTATCATCCTCTTGTAGGTCCGATCTTTCTGATCCACCCGATCATAGAATCCCGCGGACCTCGAAAACGAATCGTCACCACGAGCAATGACTCGATCTAGTTTCTTCATGATACGGTTAAACCCAGCCTACAACTCTTACATGGCTTAATAATTCTCCCGTCGGTAAGTCTTAAGCATCTTCTCGAAAGCCGCCGCTATAAGAGAATAGATCCATTGATCACTTTCAATGAGATTGTTGTCCGTGCTTTTGTAAAGAGACATCGGCCCGAAAGGTGTCATCGCTTTAATACCACTTGACACAGGTGTAGATGTGATGAGGTCGATCACCACCTTCCTCATGGGATAACTACTACGAATCCATTGAGCTTTCGAGACTCTCCTAGATTGGACTTCCTCGAATTCACAAGAAGAAAATGGAATAAGTTCAAATTTAACTGAATAATAATAAGATAAATGACATTAAACGAGTTTAAGCAATTATAATAGAGAAAACTGAACCCTAATTGCGTAACAGAGAAAAATCACAATCAAATCGGGAAGAAAATCTAAAAAAATTGCGTAAATCTGTTGGGCTCCGTCCGACGATGGCCCTAAGCCATCGGGCATCCGACCCAAGTTGTTGAGAAAAGCATTGGGCGCCCAACCTGAGTTGTCTGCTTAAATTTTAGGTGACTGTCAAGTAACCCTCAGGCACCTGAACCTGCTGAATTTCTTAAGCTTTTCTGGATCTTTTTCCGATCCATATGTGATAGGAATGTGTGTAATCCTCACCCTTATATTAGGGGGTCCTTTCCCTACATCAATCTTCGACCATTCCAAGGATGAGCTCACCAGATTAACCACCCTTCATGGCTGCAAATTAAGCCTATGTACGGTGTACATAATTGCAGATTAAAACTTACGTGCCCCTGCGAATACATATGGTTACTCGGCAACGGGATGAGGTCCGCATCGACGCACTTTCCATGAGAGCGGACGCGTTTTGGCTAGTGATCCCGACCCCAGCCAGATACTTCGTGTCAAAGCTCTGTGGGACTCACCGTGATGTATTTGTTTTATCCACGCCGTCCATCCATTTTTCCAGCTCAATTTATGCCATCGGCCCAAAATTTAGGGATCCAAATCTCAGGTGGGCCATACCAAAGGAAACCATTATTGATTGAACGTTCACCGTTAAAAATATCGTAGGGCCCACCGTGATGTTTATTTGCCATCCAACCTGTTGATAAGGTCACACATACCTGGATGAAGGGAAATCACGAATATCAGCTTGATCACCAAGAAGTTTTCAACGGTAAGAATTCAATTCCCGCTGTTTCCTGTGGTCTGGTCCACCTGAGATTTGGGTATGTCTCATTTTTGAGACGATGCCAAAAAATGGATGGACGGCGTGGATAAAACCCATACATCATGGTGGGGCCTACAGAGTTTTGACATCAGCTATCTGGCTGATGTTGGGGTCACTAGCCAAACCGCGTCTGTGGAGAGCCTACGTGGCAAAAAGCTTGTGAGGGCCACCATGATTACGTGTAATCATGTGAAGACGTTGGATTAAAGATCAGGGCGATCCAAAACTCAAGTGGGCCACACCAGAGACAACAATGGGATAGGACGCCCACGGTTGAAACCTGAAGTTTATATCCCATCCAACCCGACCGCCAGTGTGTTTCCCACAGGATGAAGGGAAAATCAAATATCATCCTGATCCAAAAACTCTGTTGGCCATAAGAAGGATTCAAATGTAGGCGTCGGCATCCCCATTCTTCCCTGTTGTGTGGCCCACTTGAGTTTTGGATCGCCATTGTCTTGGGAGGCGAATTGCCTGTGATTCAGCACAGGAAGTGTCTGTGGTCGGAAGCTACGTGGGCCCACAGAGATGCCCGTGACAAATCCACTCCGTCCATCAGTTTATCAAGACCACAACAGAACATGATTCCAAAAATCAAGCAGATCAAAAACTCAAGTGTGCCGCACCACACAAAACAGCGGGGTTTGTGGGGGGCCACGGAAGTTTTGTATCAGGATGATATTTCTACCTTGATAGTTTATCTGAGTTTTAACAACCCTATGAGCGGCTTGGATGTCATATAAATATCATGATCGGCTTGAGGAAGGTTTCAACCATGAACATTTCCGTCCTCGCTGTTTCACGTGGTGTGACCCACCTGAGCTTTAGATCTGCCTGATTTTTTTTTTCTCCGGTCATTTTGTGGTCTTGAGAAACTGATGGACGGAGTGGATTTGTCATGGGCATCTCTGCGGACCTCACATAGCTTCCAACCACAGGAACTTCCTTGGGACGGGGAACAGGCAATTCGCGTCCCTTTATTGGGCTCCCTTCACGGTTTGGGTATGATATAAACGTTGTAGTGGGCCCCACTAATCTTTCTGTTGCACGGGCTCCTTGCAATCAGCACAAAATCAGGTAAGGGTCGCTGTATGATGGTAACAGGCTATCCGTTGGTTCCCCATTCCATTCGACCATCCATAAAAAACTTACGACAGATCATATTGACATTCTAAAAATGGACCACTATGAAAGCATTGAACGGTCCAAATTCAATGAGTAAAAAATTGAACGGATCACACGGGCTTGTAAAGTTCACACTGATTTTGGGCCGTTGTCAGGCCACGCACCATCTGCCCTCCATGAATAAGCAATAAACACACAACACGGTGCCAACACGGTACACACATACAAAATCCAGGCCGTTCATGGGGTGATCTGCACGGTTAATATTCCATGGCCCAAAAATACATCCGGTCTATACATGAGGAAATAAACCGCCATCTTGAAAATGACAATGGAAGGTCTATACATTTATCATGCATGTGACACTCATCTGATGAGTGGGCCAGCCTGACTTCAGGTAGGACGCGCAGAGGGGTGACCATCTGATGGATGCCTATGGTTCCACAGGCATGTTGCTAGGTGCATTTGTGTTTTGACCTTAAAAGATGGGCTGTCAGGAAATAGCATACCTTCGATAAAATCCACCGACAGTTCGGTGGGGAACCGAATGCGAATGCTTAAAACCGGACCTGTTAAACACCCAAGCTCTTTGAGGCCACCATGTTGTGTACATGTGAAATTCATTCCATCCATCACCTGCACTCCTTGATGCCAGCCCTGGGGCCAAAATCAGCCAAATCCACAGCTCAGGTGGGTCACACAAGAGCAAACAGTAGGGCCAAGATACCAACGATAGATTTATGCATGCAGTCACCATGATATCTTTCAGCAGACCCATTCGTTAGGTGTGAATCACCGGGATAAAAGGAATACACAAAAATCAGACCAATCCAAAACTCACACAGGCCGCAAGCAACGCATGTCTAAATAGCAAGAATCCAAAATGTAGACATGGAAAACCCACATTGAATCCTAGGGAAATCGATAGCTGTAGAATCCAACATTTGTTCCACAGTTGGGTCTGGAGTGATGTTTTCCATGAAAATGTTAAAAGGTTAACAGTCAAAACAGCCAGAGCTCTCTCTCATAAATGTGGAAATCTACATTTGACCATTTAATTTAGTTAATGATCATATCCCTTCCACGACGAAAAGCTAGGAAGAGGAAAATGATTATATACCCCCTTTCATGAGGAAGAGCTAGGAAAAGGAAATCCATTTCCCCCTTCTTTTTTCGAAATAGAGGAGAATGTCACATCCAAGGGAAACAGGGCTCAATTGAAAGGTTCAGCCACTCCCAACGCCACCCGAAGGCAGCAAAGAACCCACATTCAAATATCCTAAAAGAGCTGAGAAAACTGCAAAAAGCATTCCAGATTGATTTTCCAATCACCGCAAAATACAATTTACTACAATATCAAGGTTCCAAGTTTGTGTATGACAGAAAATGTGAAAGAAATAAAAGAAAAGCAAGTAGTATTTGTATTTCTTGCCATTGTATTTCCTTCTAATTTCAATTCAGCTTCAAATCAATTCTAATGCTTTCATTGAAAGAATCTGGATGGATTGAAACCGACGGAGGTCAAAAAAATCATTTTCCGATGGAATTAAAAATAGTTACTCAAAAATAGAAGAACAAGGGACTGCTCAACCATTTTCTAAGGCTTGAGAGCTAATGCGAATCCGAACCTGTGGGGCCCGTTTACCGCCTTGGGATCAAATTCTGCTGAAAAGGTTACCAGCGACTTGGGCCGCCACTCCCGCTGACAGAGCATTGCTACCTTTCCATTGTGGCTGAGCCGCGCTTTCACCAAGGTGAGAGGATCGAGAGCTTGGGAGCCTCCAATGGTGAAGCTGTTATCATATGTGGTAAACCGGTGGGTCATTTCGGCAGCAACAGCAGTGCCGTTGATGGGGTCGACTGTGTGAAAATAAGAAGCCTTCAATGTCTCCCCTTTATCTCCCCTGCATATAAAAAATGCAGGTTCTCCATAAGAAGGAAAATTTCCACAGTAACTGTTCAAAACAACAAGCCGAACACTGAAAACTTTTTAGTTGTAAACGATCGCTTTGTCAAGGTCCACTATTCCCACATGCACACCCCTGCCAGCTGGGCACATGAATAGGCCATCCGACCAATGCATAAGGTGTGCTCCTTCATGAAGATGGCCTCACACACACACACACACACATAAAAGGGCCGGCTCACACAGGCCATCTTTGTACAGGAAAATGGACAGTTCAAAAAATCTCGTCTGCAGTCACAATCAACATATGCATGTGGTGAAGCACACCTTATGCAGCTGCCAGACGGACTATACACATGCCAAACTGGCGCATTGCCATGTGTAAAATGCGTGCCAGAGGGGTGACTGCAGGTAGCAAACATCTACATTATGAACCAAAGTGTGTTTTAAAAGAAACATATTTCAACACAATGTGTCAATGACAGAAATGCAGTAAACTGCATTCCAGCTCACAAGGGCATTCCTCATCAAATCCGCCCTGCTACAGCTACTCACAGGAGTAGGATTTCAAATCTTCACCTCCACACATGCCAATGCAGCATGCTTCTGTGCGTTTGAGACTGTTCATCAGGGGGGCCACCATGTGTGACATGGCATAAAAATTGGGCCAAACTACTTGTCAGGTTGGCCATTTGTTTGCATTGAATTTGGCCAAGTGATCAGATTACTTTGACCTGACCCTTTTTTCCATACACGCATTGCCAATCTGATGCCTGGAGTAGCATGATTTTTAAACCACAGCAGATGGTGGGTGCATCAGATGAAAGGTTCAGATCTCAAAGCCTTGGCAGATTTAAGGAGTGACAGGTAGCCATAGCATAGCATGTCTAAAACATCTGCAGGGTAAAACAGCATTTCCCACACTGAAAATGCAAATGAGAAACAGAAAAATAGAAAAAGCAGGTTAATGAAGAAAAATTTTCAGCATTCATTGGCAATCATCAAACAGTTTGGTCATTTAGCGTTTCTGAACTAAAATGGGGTATTTTAAAATTTTCATGAATATTCATAAATCAAGATCAGTATGCTAAGAGGATGAAAAGATCACACAAACGAAAAGTAATGAGGGAGTTGGTGACAACATACAGTATAAGGGAAGCAGAGAAATCCTGCTTGTTTAAGCCAATCCCAGCATTGCACTTGGTGAAAGAGGCTGATGCAGTATTGAATCCGACCTCACCACCAAGACTAAGCTCCTTGTTGCCAATGGACGCCGCGAGCTCTAGCAGAGGAGCGGGTGTCAATTCGATGCTGGAATTAATAGTTGCATGGTAATGAAGGTACTGCACATCCAGCTGGGGTACCGAACAGGGCAACAAATCAGAAATTTATCTCACATTTGGAACAATTGTAGTTTTTTTGTTATCATTGTAGCATGGGGTCAGGGTCAGGGTTGGTAAGAGAGGAAGTAGATTATGGAGGATGGTACTAATGGCCCTTTTTTGGGCCTTATGGGAGGAATAGGAAAAACCGGTGCTTCCGCAATCTTTGTGGGGCGGCATCGGAGGTGTCTAGACGCACTAAGTTGGATGTAATGAAATGGGCTTCAATCTCAATTGTTCTAGACGAGATTATGATCTTTCTTGCATTTCTTAGGCTTCTTTGTAATTCTTTTGGTTGTTTTCGCCCTTATCAATAAAACTTTAACCTTTCAAAAAAACAAATGATTGTAGCCTTATATATATATATATATATAGAATGTAGTCTTATTACCAAAGAAGGAAATAAATAGGATTCAGTTCTCATTATATGTACAAGCAGGGCCCCTGGTTCAGTGATCCAGGCCATTGGTAAACTCTTGAAATACAGCAAATATCCACATTCAACTCATAAAAAATAAAAAAAAATAAAGAAAAGAAAAAAAAGAAAAGAAAAAGGGCAAAAGACTTGGTGGCTAGGAACTTCCCAGCCTGGGAGGTTTTCATGGGTATAGCCTATCCACGCTCCACAGGACCTCACTAACAGTCTGGATCATTAAGACATTGGCCCCACTTGTAAAAATGGAAAACGTAAGTATGATGCGCATATCCACATGTAAAGGATCCTATAACCCATCAAAAAATACAAATAAAAGAAAGAAAAATAGTAATGAATCAAAAATCAAAATTATTAGCCTCGGCGAATATCGGCATCATATTTACTGCTTCTCAAGAGCTAGACACATTAATCACAGATATATATGCTCCATTTTCCATGTTTTTCTCTTAACAACTAAATGACATACTGACCTTGCCAGACTTGTGGTCGGGTATTTTGAAGCTGAGGGCAGTCTTCGTAGACGGGAAAATTTCATCTACCGTCACAATTGTGGAGACCTGTCAATAAATACGGCTTATCATCTGAGGCTAGTGAGTTTGAACACAGGAGCACATCCCATACACATGTGCATTCAATCGAGCAAATACCCCACGTTACAAGTGTGAATGTCCAAATACATGCATGGATGCATGCTCATACAGTAGAATGCAGGGAATATTTAAAGACATGAGCAGAGAGAGTAATGCTACTTGCAGATGTGAATCTGCAAATGCCGAACACAAACGCCTTGCAATATGCCAACGTGCAAGATAAGAGATGTTTATCAAGAGGACCCACAGTGAATGTGCTCTAGCCTCTAGCCCAAAGATCAGGCTGGTTTGCTCATAAAGTGGGCTGGCATGTACAGAAAAAGGGTGGTGAAAACGGGATAACCAACCGCCCACATTCAACACACACGTGTGGGCCACACGATGAGTGGACTGGATTGAGTTTTCTGCTTGGGCAAGTTTACCATGCTGCCCACCTGATGAAGGACCCATATCTCGACAGGTTGGGTGTTTCATGCTTGGAGATGGACGCCTGCATGTAGCATATTTTGAATAGAAAAGACAAATAAATCGTTGAATGAGGATCTCTTCCCTTACATTAGAATCAGTATCAACTTTGACGTGGACTGTAGTTTTACCACTCTTGTACAGTGTACTTATGTCGCCAATGAAAAGTTGATCCTTCTTCGCTCCAGTAGTTGTGAGGCCCTACCATATGATTTCACAAGAGTTAGCAAGAAAGAATAGGCATATGGAAATGGAAAACCGAACAGAAAACACCGGTAAAAATAGAAAATATAGCAGCATTGCTTTCACTGTGATCTTATTTTAGGAATGATTTCCAACTGTGCTATCTTAAACCAACACACCCATGGGTTTGAGCCCATAGCTCAATGTATACAAGCATGTTTCGACATCTCTGGTTCTAGCCCAGGTTACCTATAAAAAGGAAAAAAAAAAAAAAAAGAACTCTCAACTAAGGATGTATACATATCTTTGAAAATAATTGCTTCTGCAATTGGTCAACAAGTCAATTTCTTTTTTCTTTTTTTTTAAGTATCAAGAAGTGCCGAGATAGCACCAAAGCAGCAAAACAAGGCTGAAATAAAAGGAAATTACACTTTTCCTTAATCATAATTTGAGAAGCCCATTCCACCACTAGTAACTTGTTCTTGGTCAGCACCTCTTTTACCAGTAGATGCGTATTTCGGAAACATCTCCCTTTTCTCTCCACCCACAATGTCCAAAGAACAGCCCAGTAACCCCAATCTCCAGCACAACCTCCTATCTTTCTTGAGCCCGACCTTGTGCCAAGCAAAAAGTTGTTCCCCTATTGACTTCAGCATCGCCCACTAGATATGAAATTTGCTTAGAATGTGCAGTCCATATCTTTTGGGCGCACCTGCAATGTAGGAAAAGTAGGTCCACCATTTCTGCATCTTCATAGCACATCACAGAAATATTAGGCAGCATCATAGATACTTTTCTGCCGGTTGTCCACAGTCAAAACTCTTTTCCTTCCCTCAAGCAAAGCAAAGGCTGCAAGTTTTAGGGGGACAAGTAAGCCCAGACAAAAGATGTGAAAGCACCTCTCCCCTGGAACTGACACCTGGAGCACAAAATAAAAGGATATAACCGAGAAGCAGCCCGATTTTTCCCTTACTCGACACTATTCCGTCCTGCTTTCCCATGATAGGTAAGCAGCTCTGAAGGTCCTGGAGCTTCAGAAAGTCTTCAAGTTCCTCTTCCGAAAGGTTCCTTCGACATGGGGGCATCCAAATAATCTCAGCGCCATTCGCGGAATAGAATTGGGAAATGGTACTGTTTTTCTCCATTGTTAGATTTGTAATCTCGGAAAAACCCCCTAAAGTGTTTTGTCTCCTACCCAAATATCCTTCTAAAACCACGCACCTTGTCTCCATCGCAAACCATGAAACTGATTCCCTCACAAATTTGATGAATCCGATGATCTTTTTTAGGTTGTACATCATGCCATCACTCGCATCATAGAATAAGATAGTATCGTTGGCAAACTGGAAATGGGAAATAATGCAGAGGCATTTTCACACCAGGCTCGAGTGGGGGCACACTCGAGGTGGGCGGTCCGTGTGGGGCAGACAGCCCGTGTGAGGCGGGTGACTTGTGTGACGCGAGACCCATGTGAAGTGGGGCCCACAAAGGAGGATTTGGCCAAGGGCCTAGCCTGGCATGGGCTATGAGATAAAGGGATCGATTCGCCACGCTCTATCAGTTTGAGCTTTTAGAGCAAGTGGTTAGTTATCTTACATCAAAAAGTGATATTAGAGCGGGAGGTCTTATGTTCGAGACTCCTCATCGAGGATGATTAATGCAGGGACATTTTCACATCGGGCAGCCTGTGGGAAGCGGGGGCACACTCAAGGTGGGTGGTCCGTGTAAGGCGGACAACCCGTGTGAGGCAGGTGACTCGTGTGGAGTGAGACCCATGTGAAGTGGGGCCCACAAAGGAGGATTCAGCTGAGGGCCTAGCCTAGGCTATGAGATAAAGGGTTGATTTGCGACGCTCTATCAGTTCAAGCTTTTAGAGAAAACGGTTAGTTGCCCTACGTTAGGAAATCAATGAATTTTCATTCTTCACCTTAAACTCACTAATGAGATTTGCTTCCTGGCCTTTTCCCAGCATCTAACCAATACCTTTCCATAACACCTATTGGGCACTTGAAAAGAGACATAATATATCGAAAGGTTTAACAGAGCCGTCTTGATCAAGGTGATCCTCCCACCCAATGAGAGATGACGGCACTTACACTTGGACAACTTCCTCTCTACTCTCCACCCTCTCGATAATCCTATCCCACAGGTGTTTAGCAGGCTTGCCAATACACAACAGAAACTCAAGTTACGTCAATGGAAGAGAACTTGCCTGATAACCAAACACCTCCACTAAATCTTCCACCTCCTTTAAAATGCAAACCCCCCAACATCTCACCCTTTTAAATATTCATCTTTAAGACAGACACAACCTTGAAGCATCGCACAATCTTCTTTAGGTTGTCCACCTTGACTACATTTTCATCGCAAAAGAGAAGTGTGTCATCAGCAAACTGAAGGTGCAAAATTTGAAGAACAGCATTCCCCACCTTGAACCCATTGATCAAACCTGCATCTTAACCTTTTTCCAACATCTTGCTCAAAGCTTCAATTGTGACGATGAAAATGAAGGGGAAAAGCAAGTCTCCCTACCTTAGAACCCTCGAAACCTGAAAATATCATTTTTTAAAAAGGTGATGAATTTATTGAAAAGGAGCAAAAGCTCAAAGAGTGAATACAACTAAAAACCAAAAGTCAAAGGCCAATCCTTTTGGCTGAAATCCTTTCTACAAGAAGCCCAACTAATTACATAGAGCATAGCTCTTTTATATACATCCTAAACCGAGCCATGTTTGTTCAGGAAGCTACGATTGTTATGTTCTCCCCATATAGCCCAGAGAACCGCCAAAAGGGATGGCATCCAAACCACTTCCTCCTTCCTGTTCCTTCCTCCATGCCATGCACAGAAAAAGCTTACAAGGATTCTCGGCGTGACCCACGACACTCCCAAAGCCACCAAGACTCTATTCCATGTGGTCTAAGAAAAGGAGCAATGAATAAAGAAATAATCAACCATCCCTGTTTCCCACATACACATTACACAACAATTAGGTAGCACCATCAATCTTTTCCTCAGCTTGTCAATCGTTAGGACCCAATTCCTCCCGACCAGACAAGCAAACACTGCAAGCTTGGAAGGAGCCTCGTAGAACCATATGAAAGGGAAGAATCCAATGCTAGCTTTCTCTTGGAAGTTAACCGAGTAAATTGTAGGAGGAGCAAACCATAAAGTGGCCAAATTTCTCCACATGACAAACCATCAAGTCTTTCCTTCCCGAGGTGGGCATAAAGCCATGAATGCACTCTAGAAGCTATGTAAACTCATCTACCTCCTCATCCATCATGCTTCTTCAAAAAGGAGGGGCACACATCATCATGCCGCCAAAGGGGGAAGTAACGATCTAGCAATGCACACATGTCTGAGGCCAAACAAGCAAGTCTTGGAAGACTTCCCGAAGGGGTCTCTCCCCTAGCCAAACATCCTCCCATAATCCTATTCGCCTTCCATCACCACTAGGAAAGTGTGTATACCTAACTTAAATTTCTCTCTTAACCCAACAATTCCTTTCCACAGACACGACGCCCTATACATCGATGATCCTTTCACCAACCAATCCCCATTACTTACACGGTTACACCGTATATGCTAGCTATCACTGGTGTCCATAAACTTCCTTCCTATGCCATTTACAATCACCACTAGAAAACTTTGTTGAGCGAATGCATTCTTGAACCCATTTCCTCCACCTTTTACGGCATCCCAACCTCCCCAACATATAGTCCAAAAAATCCTAAAAACATAATCATACGCCTTCCCAATATCGAGCTTGTATATGATGCCCTTCTTCTTGTCTCTATGTTGGGAATCTGCACACTCATTTACAATCAAGGCACCATCCAATTTGCCTCCCCGCTATGAAATCACCTTGGAATTCTGAAATTATATTCATAAGCACCGCCCGAAATCTAAAGGCCAAAATTTTTGCCAAGATCTTGTAAGGGCTACCAAATAAGATTGATAGGCCTAAAGTGCCACCAACTCTCACCTTCAACTTTCAGAATCAACACAAAACGTCGCTCCCATTTCCGACAAGGTTCAGCCTCTCTCCCAAAACTCCTGGACGAAGTTGATCACATCACCTCTCACTACATCCTAGAAGACCTGATAGAAGGCCATCAGAACCTGCAGCTGTCCCTGCCTGACGTGTTAGCTGCCATTTTAATCTCTTCCACGGAAAAAGGTTTTTCAGGATTATGAGCTTCCACCACCAAAAGGTAACTATAGGAAAGATTGTCCAATCAGGACCTCATCCAATCATCCAACAACAGTTTTTTGTAAAATTACACAACTGCTTTGTGCACCTGGGTGTAATCATCGATCCTTTTGCCATCCACCACCACGCTAAGAAATCTATTTTGACTGGCTGGAACACTAGCAATTCCATGGAAAATTTTAGTATTTTTATCCACTTCTATTAACCACATTGCCCATGAACACTGCCTCCATTTTATCTTCTTTAAGGCAATTGACATATTCAAGAGATATATCAGCCCTCTGCTTCTTCTCTTCCTCAGGAATCTTCCTTTTTCAGTTACAATGAATTCTTTAAAAAGAAAGAAGAAGAAATTTCCACTAAGGCAATGTATAGGAATCTCCAATATAAAAAGATTGTCTTACTCCACCTTTGGCCAAAACATCAGCCAGGGAGACAACCTCTAGGAACTAAGCTAAAAGAAGTTGAAAAAGAAAATCAGCCCTCTAATTTCACTAATATAGAAAACCCGCCTCCAAGTTCTTTTTAACAACATTGACCAGTATTTCTCCTTTGGAGCATGATTGTGATGTTGAATTTTGGAACTTTCCACATCATTTTACAAGTACAGGTATACAGAATTCACTCCCAAGCAACACGAGCCAACTATAAGCGTAACTGCAAGATCATATGGTAAGGGTATTGAAAACATTGCAAAGTGAAACATTGGGAGGTTTGCTTCCAACGTGCATATCCACAGCATGTGTACACACATGCACTTGAGTTTACATGATCAAAACAACTTAGGCATGCATTGCGTATAAGATGAAATATCAAACATTGTATGTTCCTACAACCACGCACGTTTGATTTTTTGCACCTAGAGTGATCCTGAGGTCGTCATCATCTAAGCCTTATCCCAACTACTTGGGGTTGGCTACACGAATCCCATTCCGCCATTTCACTCTATCGAGGACAATATCCTCAGTGAAACCATATGCCATCAAGTCTTTTCTTACTACCTCCTCCCATGACCTTTTGGGCCTTCCCAAAGAGTGATCCTAGCCGATCTTGCTGTTTTGAAGGACTTGCTTTAGACATTATGTTTCTATCAAGAGAAGGAATTTTAAAATTGATTGTCCTTAAAGCAGGAGCAGAAGTTACCAGCCCACCATCACCAGACATCATCAGAGCGAACTTCTGATCGAAATTGTAATCTTTTGTCAGAAGATCTGCATGGATGTAACCATTTGTTAGACAGAAATAAAGACTTGGAAGATCAGAGACAAGGAAACTAAGACCAGACTAGCTAGATTAAATCACATGAGAATGTAGCAATTTGGCAAACACTATAAGCTTGAGAATATGATAATATCACTAGTCCTCCCGAACTTCTTGTAACAATAAAAATTATAGAAAACAAAGAGAATCTACTGCTAATCAACTTCATTTCTTAATTGTGCAGTGATGTTCATGAATGGTTCAGAATATTATGAAGTTTTATATCATTGGACAGTTGAAGATGGAGTTAATTCACTGGTTTGTACAAGTATTATTTTTTCACTAATTACTACTATCTCATGTAAGTCATGGTACAGTCATTGAGATTTATGGGAGATTTGAATTAATATTTAGGGATAGATATTACCTCTCTTTTTCTCCTCTTTCAAATAAATTGAAATGATTGAAGTTTTTCTATTTGGACATGACAAAGAAGAAACTGATTTTCAAAAGAATAAGCAGGAGAGAGGAGTAAGGTTTTTGAGGATCAAGAAGGATTTGCGTAGGTTAGAGTGGTTCTCCTAATAATTGTATTTGCTCTGCTATTCTGCCCAAGCCTGGCTGAGGAAGAGTTAAGGGGAGTAAAACACAAATATGCTGATTCGGGCCGGGCATACTATATGTAATGATAAAAGACTTTTCCAACCCTTCAATCAGCTTCAACCAGTCATTGACACGGTTTGATCATCTGTCGACTGTGATTGACATTTCATGTTCCAGTTCACAACTCAAACTCATTTTACTCTTCTGGGAGCCATACTTATCTACTCCCAGGTTTTTCTTTTTCTTTTTCCCCCCATTCGAGTTTCGACCTTGATCTTTGTGTTTGCATCTTGACGACTTTTTAAAGCTTTGACTATCCACCTATTATGCATCATTCATCAATTAGCTTGTGGTGACAATCTAATTAATACTACAATTTGGACACTATGAATGATTAGTTGAAATTGACCCACAAATAGCTGGACCAATGTAGTTGGAGTTTCGCATTTATACAGTCTAGCATTGGTTGATATGTGTCTCAGGACCCCTCCAACCAAATTAAGAAACATGGAAGTACTGATACTCTGACTAAATCTAGATTAAAGATAGATTCGGCAGCAGCAGATATTTGGGTGAAGAGAACTCAAAGAGAAACTGTATCCACGGAGGCTCTTTATGAGCCACCTTGATCTCATTCCTGCATAAACAAGGTCTCTTCATTAAGAAGACCGTGGATTCTCAATGTACCGTCTACTGCTCAGATTTGGGTACCCGATGTAGTTTGGAGCTTGAAAACCAAAATTGAACTAGAATATATGTACCAGATTCTAGTTTATGATCCCACATCAAAGATGCAGTGATAAATAAGGACTAGAAAGAGGACTGGACAGCCTTCTAGCAAACTACTAGAAGAGAAGAAGAATTTGCTCTTCCAGAACTAGAAACTTGCAGAAAAACTCAAAGCAAACTTCATTCAATGAAAATAACCATGTCTAGAGAGTCATGCATATGGACTTGAATATGCGGGCCTCTGCAAACCTCACTTCATATTTTAAGCAGAACACTTTTATCTAGCTACCTAAACCTTTTTTTAGAAGGAAGCCAATTACTACTGAAGTTATGAGATGCTCAACCATGTGGCCTGGCAACTAGGTGGGGCCCCATGGTCAGATTAAAAGGTCAGATGATTCGACCTGTGGGCAGCACAGCTCAATCAGACCACAGAAAGGGCAGCTAATTGGTCTTGTGGGCCCCACAAATGAACTGGGCCACTATTTGGGCCTTCTGATTGGTTTCCATGCACCAATTGGATGTCCCGTTTTCTTGTACTATGGATCAGCCATCTACAGGATCCATTTTGGACCTCTTCTTGCATAAATCATGGATGGGTGGCCTGGATGGTAGTGAGCCAGTCAATAGGCACCCAGACCCATGGGTACCCGATAGACCCGATCCAATTTTAACGGGTCCGGGTCCTCTTTTTTGGACCCACTAAGAAACCGGGTCAGGTTCAGGTCTTAGCTTTTTGGACCCAGTTAAATTTGGGTTAGCTCAGGGTTAGGTCCAATTATATATATATATATATATATAGGGAAATGGTACTATGAGGTCGACCTCATGGGAACTTCCCATGAGGTCGAGCTATGTGGGCCCCACTGTGATGTGATTTGAACATCTACTACGTTAGTTAGATGCACCATTCAATGGTGGGCCATAGGCTAAAAAATCAGGTCAATAAATGACTTAGGTGGGACACACCACAGAAAATAGTTGGGAGGGGTTATCCACCCATTAAAATATTCAAGATCGTTAATTGGGCCCACTGAGATGTGGTTCACAAATCCAGCCCATCCATTATGTGTGTTCCACTTGTAAGAGGGGTCAGACCAGGTTTCAGGCACATCCAAAACTCAGGTGGGCCCCACCAAGTGATTTTAGATATTTTAGACATGGTTTCACATGGTTTTAGATGGTATGGCCCACCTGAGTTCCCTATATGGCTGATTTTTAGGGTATCCCATAAACTAAAGAGGACCCATCAAATGCACGGTGTTGATGTGCGACGCACATCACGGTGGGGCCCACATAGCTCGACCTCATGGGAAGTTCCCATGAGGTCGACCTCATAGTACCATTTCCCATATATATATATATATATATATATATATATATATATATATATATATATATATATATATATTGATTATTCTAGCAAAAAAATAGGTCTTCTAAGCCACACGCATGTAAGAGAGCCTATTTACACACTCAAACATGTGTCACAGTGGCAAATGTGTGTGCAATCTAATCCATCCACTAGCTGGGTCAATGATGCAGGGGCATGCGATGATCTAACCCTAGATGCATGTATATTCAATTGGAAGATATTCAAATAATAAAATTAACAACTAATTGTTTTCACTCAGAGGAAATTAACAAATACCAACACAAAGATAAGATCCGCCCGTCCGGATCATGCACCTTTAGCATAAAGAATCACGTAAAACCGTAAAATAAGGAGGATCTAGGGATATGAGGATATCCCAGATATAGCATAGACCAGTCCACAGTCAAGTTTGGATCCGATTCTCATGGCTAGGCATCTCTCTTTTCCGATCGTATCAAAAGGGATAAATTCAGGGAAGAACGTATGTGATGGGGAAGTAACAGGTTCAAGATGAAGGATAGCATAGACTATGAAAATAGAAAAGTCGTACTTTTCCTGCACCTTGAATAACTAGAGATGAGAAGAAAAAAAAGGAAACTGGGGTGGAATCCTCAACACCCGAGGGCCAATCCTGAACCCTAATCTCTTGAAATAAGAGGAAGACAAGCAGCCGAAATTTATATTCATTCAATAATCTCGAAATGGGGTTTCTCATAGTATATATAAGCTACGAAAATAAAAAGTGCACTAAAGTACCTGAAAACAAAAGAAAATAACATAAAAACGCGTAGAACTAAACAATGACACTAAAACGCCTAGAAACAAAAAAATAAACAGAAAAGTGCCTAAAAGTATATCCGCTCCACGGTCCTGCGGTCATGATACTCCTGCGTGATCCTGCAGCTCGCGTACTTGTAATGCGGCAGAAAATGGGTCTAATGGGCCCAACATTCATCCACATCAGCTCATCTACCCCAACACTTGATCTATGATGTCGCCTCCTCTGGTACACTCTAAAGGGTGCACCACTGATGTCCGCATTAGTCAGAATGCATAAATGTTCTTATTTGACTCTAAACCTAGATCCAAAGACCAAACAGGTACCTGACCCTGATAGGATCCATGTCCATGTCTTAAAGAAGGAAACCCAGACCCAAAAGGATCTCGACCTAGCAGAACTTGAACCTGGTTAGTGCAAGTATAGGTACTATATGACCCAACCCAAACCCAATCAAGTCACATCCCTAGATAGTACTAACCCTTGCCGTACCCAAAAGGATTTAATTGAGGATCAATGCCCACAAATCAAATAAGGCAATACACGTATGTAAACCCCATCATGCCTGCAAAGCGACTAATAGGTAAAGCCAACACCCAATTATGGTTCAGGAACGAATCTCACATGCATGATCAAAGTGGCGTGAGCACAATTGGAATCACCTCGAGTTGAGAAAATTTTCTTTCTATTGACTGTTTAGCTGATTGAAAATATATATAGGACAGGAGAACAAATCAAATGAAACTTCTATTGACATTCTCAAATCTTTTTTTGAATCTAATGTAGTAGGATTATATTGAAACATATCCTACTAGAATTTTTTCTCTGAAAATTATTTGAGATTTTTTTGACATTCTCAAATATGGATAAGAGTTATCTGTTCTTAAGAATGGAAAAGAAACTTTTCAAAAATTGTAATATAAGAAGGATATGGAATCTATAAGGTGGAGTGTGTGTGTTGAGAGGTAAGATTTGTACATCAGAAATATTGGGAAAATATATAAGATATATTGGCAACAAGAAAGATTACACCATCAGAACCGCAGTTTAATGTCTTGAACGTATAGCTAGAATTATCTCAAAGCATTTCAAGAATAAATGAAAATCCGGTTGGTTACCTTTCACTTTCTTCCCAATCTCTGAGAATGGTGCTGGTCCGCTGCCCATCTCTAACCCAAATAAGATTACCTGTATCTGCCAGTGGAGTTGTCAGTACACAAGCTATACATTTGAAGAAGAGGCAGCATATATGTATGCACGCGAGTACATGTACTCATGTGTGTGTGTGTGTGTGTGTGTGTGTGTGTGTGTGTGGATAAAATTATGCCTCAGGTAATCAGACTTCTAAACACCATGTAGCATGCCAACGTCATACAGACCATAATTTATGTTTTGCAAGAGAGGCATGGTATTGCCTATCTATGATGTTTTAACATCAAGGTTTTCAACTATACTGTTGAGATTCATGATGAAAATTCATAGATTCTGTTCAAAGATTTATATGCATGCATTTGTCTGCTTAATGCTGCAAAGCTGAACTGATTTCATTGAGGTAAACTAAGCCAATTGATCCAGTGTGCTCATCATGGGATGGGCCAGGTGAACCTAGCCATCTGATTAAAATGGACAGCTACCACTGATCTGCATTCAATGGGCCAATAACGACGGTCAGAATCATCTGAGAGTGATGGGAGAGATTTTGGAGGCATCTCCCATCCACCATGGGCCCTGTAGATGACTGTTTAGATCACCAGAAGATGGACCCACAGCCCCACATGTATGGTTTGTTGGGAAGAATAAAAGCTTGACTGAGCATTGGGTATTCCTAAGCAGAAATAAAGCATAAAACAAAGATAAAACTTCAGTAAGCAGTCCATCGGTGTACAAAAACACAGTGCAGAATAAATAGATAGGGGATTAGACAACACAAATATGGCGTAGCTCTATTCCAGACAGTAATGAAAGCAATATTTTCTTGGATAATATGTCTTAGCTCTATTTTGGACAGTTTACCAGTGTTATTTAAGTCATACTGTCTCATCCCCCCATACACGCTGCATATGTACGCATCAATCCAGATCATCCCATTCATAAGCATAGATGGAGCATAGCCCAAACTCAAAAGTAGCTGAACGATCCTAATCTTCCAATTGATGGCTATCAATTGAACTGTTAAGAATGAAATGGGCAATAATCCATAGTCAACAAGTGAGATTAGGTGATTAACATTCTTCTCTCAGTGTGAAATTTAGGCCACACTCTATCCAAGATGGGTCCATGATGTGGACAACCTCGATGGCAGATCATGTGTGCCAAATACACATGCAATCAGGAAGTCAAGTACAACACCAGTAGGGGTACATCGACAAACAAAATCTCAAGAAAGCAACACACAGGTAAGCATCAGTACACATTGCTACTTGATGAAAGGAGTGTTACCTGAACAGGTGGCACAGGTGCAAGTGTCAAAATGTCCTAATGCCATATGGCATGACGACGTCCAAAAACCGACATAAGGGTACATTTTCATACCAAAAAAAAATTCATGGTAAATAATAAATCATTAATAAATATACGCTTCTTTTTTCTTTTCTTTTTTTTCAAAAGATAGTGTTCTTATAGCTCTAATCAGAATCAATTAGTATGAGTTGAAGCTAATAAATATCAGTTAACAAAACAGCAAATCACATAATAAATATTTCAAGAAACAGTAGCTTGTATGAATATTACAGCGAGCATCAATTACTCCCTCAAAGAATTCAGAAAACCTAGCAAAAGAACAAAAAGTTGGACCATGTTGCCTACAATAACTAAACAAAGTAAAACCTAGAGTGTCCCAGGGACTTCCTAAGAGTAGTTTCTAAGTCAACTGTGAAACAAGCCTTGTGGAGAAATATAGGGAGAGGAGGAAGGATCTCCACTTTTTTTTTTTTTTTTTTGAAGGGGGGAGGATCTCTAGAGTCTTTATTTATTGAAAGCATACAATACAGTTTCTAGAGAGTTAGTAAGAGAGCTCCAAAGCAGTTGGGATCACTAGTAAAAGACTTAGTCAAGGAATGGGTTTCCAAAGTATGGCCAATTGAGGCAGATCATTTTCGTGAATGTTGGGCTGATCTGTAATTTCTCCTGTTTTCTTTTGCTTATTTTTCTGCTATTCTTTTGGCCTTTTGGTTTTGTGAAATAAAATTTATCACCTTTTCAAAACAAAAAAAAAGTTTCTAGAGAGTTAATCTAGTGAGTGTTGGGAAACAAAGGAGTCTTAAGAGGATATATTAACATGATTAAGGATATGTGCAGGGGAGCAGGAACAAATGTGAGGACTACTAGTAGAGAGAAAGTGAGTTTCCAATTACTATAGGCTTACATGGTTACATCAAGGATCGGCATCAAGCCTATGTCTTTTTGCATTGGTTATGGACAAGCTAACAAGGCATTTACAAGAAGAGGTCCCATGGTGTATGCTGTTTGCAGATGACATAGTTTTGATTGACGAGATAAGGAAGAGGGTAAACATAAAGCTAGATCTATTGATGGATACTTTAGAATATAAAGGTTTTAAAATTAGTCAAGCTAAAGCAGAGTATATGCAATGCCATTTTAGTAACAATAAGAGTGCAAGCGAGGAATTAGTAAAGATCACCAACCAAAAAGTGCCCAAAATGACCATTTTCAATATCTTGGTTGACTGGATCGGTTGATCATTTATTCCTCCATTGTCCGTTTGCTTGATCAGTGTGAGAGGACTTCTTTGCTCTCTTCAATGTCTCTTGGGTATTTTTAGGGACCATAGCGACCTTTTTCCTCGCTTAGAACAACGGAAGAGGAGTGAGCAAAATAATTGTTGGCTCGTTTTTGGTCTAAGAGGAGGAACTAAGAAGTGGAGATTAACATTGTCGGCTCGTTTTTGGTATATTTGGATTTTGGGGTGAGCGAAATAATTGATGCTTTCAGAATTCGAGCATCTTGAGGGAGGTTTTGAAAGAGCAAAGATACTTGTGTCGGAGTGGGCTGCTTAACTTAGGGGATTCTGCTTTGTACGATGTTGGGCTCTTGATGTAACCAAATGGCTACACAAGCCGATTGATCACATTTGAAGAAACGATTCACATCTCACATGTGCATACTCCACACATGTGCACAAGAAAAGGCCCAGTTTCCCTTTTTAGCCCATCACTACTTCCCTTTTCTTTCAAATCTCTACATTAGGAAATTTCTTTTTCTTTCATATCTTTATATTAAGCAAGAAGTAATTTTACATTTTTCTTATTTAAGTACTTTGAGTGTTTTAAATAGCGAATAGCGTGTAGCGTATCGTTCACCCCTCTGAAGTGTGAGGTGTAAGCTACATCGCGTGTAGCGTAAGCTACATGCTACTTCTAGATTTTTAATCAAAGTTGCATTTGGTTGCATTAATTCCATGATATTCATCAAATTAGACTGATTAATAATGAAATTTAACAAATTTCCATGGTATTTGGTGCAACCCAAACGCAACCTAATGTAATAGGAAAGGGTAATCATTAAGTATAAAGGTAAAGAAAGAGCAAGAAAACAGATTTAATTCTATTACTTACATTATTTTTACTAAAAGCATTAAATATTGAAAATAAAAATAAAAATGTAGCAAATCATTGAAAATATTATTTGATTTTAACATTTCAATGAAAAATAACTTGTAATGTGAGGTACACAGCATGTAGAGTACTTTATGTAGCGTGTAGCATATGCAAATTATCATGAAGCCTAGGCTTCATGCGACTTAAGTTATTTTCATGAGCTACGGAGCATTAAGGCCAAGCTACACTACGTAGCGTAAGCTACGCGCTACATAGCGTAGCTATTTAAAACACCTACTACTTTCTTATTTAGGTGCTTTCTTGATTATAGTGCTTTACTATTTAGGTAGTTTCCTATTTTTCAGATCTTGGCTAACTAGGAATTTTATTTTTAGATTCCATATATTTTATTACAAATTGTAAGGACTCCTAAATAAGGCTTACACCTATGGAATAAGACAGGTTTATTGATATTTTCTTTGAGTAATTCTCATATTCACTACGATAGTTGTTGAAAGGGGGAAGTGATCTCTAGTTCAAGACTAGAGGGTTGTTGAGCTTACTCACAATCTTTCATTCGCGGTCTCAAGCATTCGGCTAGAGGATTGTTGGGTTCTTTCCTACAATCTTTTTCTTCTTTTCTTTGATCTATTTACTTCCCCTTTTGGGGTTTACATTAGCTTTTTTGCTCGCTTTGAGTTCTTTGCATTCTTTTGCCTTTGGGCCTGTAAACAAAAACCGATTGTCTTTCCACACACACACACACACACACAACTAGTTGGACCATTTGAATTGTTCCAACTAACTTTGCATTAAATATCCGAAATACCTCTCTTAAACCACATGTAATTCCTTCTCATATAAGGCTACATGACATCAAGTCTAAAATAGGTAAGATGGGAATATGCATCACATATCCAACTCGGTTATTAAATAGAGCTCACTAATTAAATATTATTGGTAAAAATTGATAAATAGCCCTCATCATTGAAGCCACATATGCCAGTTGAATTGGACAGTTAGAATCGATTTCTAACATCTCACTTTTCTTGTAGGAAAATATCCTATCATTAATCATAGAAAAATAATATTTTATATTCTGCAAATACTTACAAGGTACCCTACCTTATTAACGGAGTAGATTCCTTACACGTGGTGCATCGCATAAATACATCACACATGTACGGCTTCTTCAATTATCCCATTTTCTTTGGAAAAAAACTTCACACTCTTCTCTCTCTTCATTTAATGCCCACACTCCTCTCATTTGATACTCTCTCATGACGACTGAAAACGTGGGGGATTGCTTGTGAAGGCTAGGTGGGACCTGCCGAAATGTTTGTGATAAATCTAGGCGGTCAATCAATTTGTTTAGATCAAGTTAGGTCATGGGCCCAAAAATGAGTTAAATCCAAAACTTAAGTAGACCACACAACAGGAAAAAGTAAGAATTAAACATTCACCATTGAAACATTCATGGGCCATAGAAGTTCTTGGTCAGGCTAATATTTTTGTATTTTCAGTTCATCTCAGTATGAATGACCTTATGAACAGCATAGATGACATATAAAAATCATAGTGGAACCTAAGGAGGTTTCAATGGTAGGCATTCCTTGCTCACTTTTTTCAATTGTGCGGCCCACATGAGTTTTGGATCTGCCACATTTTTGGGCCAATTTCCTAACATGATTTGGAAGAACGGATGGGGTAGTATGGATTTGTCATAAACATTACAGTGGGCCACACCTAGGTTCCCGTCACTAGAAGTTCCCATAAGGGATTTGGTAGGCATTCGCATCCACTGCAAACGGATGGAGTTTTCGCCCAGCGGAGGCTTCGGATTTGGCCATGACTCCTCTCTAGCACCGACGTAGGTATTGTTCAGTGGTCTGTGGGCCCCATCATGGTATAAGTGTTTTATCCACAACTGCCATTCATTTTTATACATTATGTTGGAGCATGAGCCCAAAAATGAGATAACAGTGGGCCCTAAGAACTTTTTAATGGTGAGCATTTAATGTCTAATGTTTCCTATGGTGTGGTCCAATTGAGATTTGGTTCTACTTCATTTTTGAAATCATGCACTAAAATAATCATTAAAAATTTGATGAACTGCATGGATAAACAACATATGCATTAAAGTGGGCCCCATGGCCAGGGAAGCACCCCTACCCTGTTACCTGGGTAACACCTAATCCACTCTCCACCATTCTTGGTAAGGTAACACATTTCTTGGAAGCAACAGGGGAAGACGGACGCTCACCCTTCATCTTTTTTTACAGGCCCACTATGATGTATACATGAGATCCATTCCGATCATTTGATGTGTTATCCGATGATGGGTCCAGAGCAAAATAATCAAGCTCATTTGTGTTTCAAGTGGTCCATAATAATGTAAACGGTTGGGAGACACATCCACCCTTGATTTTTTACAGGGCCCATAGTGATGAAAATGTGCACCGACTAAGGGGTGAGTCGGTTCACCAAGTTATGGCTCTAAAAGGGTGAGGTAAAGGCATAAAAGGACATTAAGAACATAGGTGGAGGTAGTAAGAAAAGACTCGATAACCTATGGTTTAACTGAGGATATGGTCCTTAATAGCATGGAATGCTGAAACAGTATTCATGTAGTTGACCCCAATTAGTTGGGATCAGCCTAACAAATATCAGCGAGATTTTAAAATCCTGCAGTAATATTGCGAAAAATACACTAAACAATATTATAGCGAGATTTTCAAATATTCATATTTAAAATATTGTGTTTTTATCACAATATTATCATTTGTTATATAAATGTATATTAAATTTTAAATATATTTATTAATTTACAATAAATATGCTTAAATGTTTTTAATTATGTTCAGCAAGATTTTCCCAATAATATCCCGAGAAAAAATCAAATTTTGAGACGAGAAATTACCGAGAACGAGATTTATCACTGTGGGAATAAGGCTCACTTATCAATCGGGCCCATGAGCAGAGCATTTATTATACTGGCCTCAGACTTGCTTGCGACTGCCAAGTGGGCCATAAATCGAGGCCCACCCCATCAACGGTATCCGCAAATCGGCCGCTAACAAGGCTTCGGCCAGGCCTAGATAAAATAAAAAATAAAAATCCACCGAATCTAAGTCCAAGCCTAACCCATCCATCCACCAGGTCCGTGCCAACAGGACCCGAATCCCAGGAAATGCCAGCCAAGCCCATGGGCCTTCGGTCTGGGACGGCCATTGAAAACCCTAGCAGCAATTCAAAAACAAATGGCGATTATCTTCTCAGCTGAGAGCAAAGTAAGCAGAAACTAGCAATACATATATCCTCCATTGACGGCTGAGATGCATTAACAGAAGATCGGATACGGACTTAAAAGAAATCGACGGACGGGATTGAATGGGATTTTTCAGCAGACAGAGAAACCAGATGCAGTAGCATAAATAGAACGTTGAAAAAGAAAGGATGGGAGAAAATGGAGAACGGAATCGCTTACAGAGATGGGTGGAGAAGAGAGAAGGAGTTTCTGTGCGATCGAGAAACCACGGCCGTTCGATCAAAGGAAAGGTGGGCCGTGGCTTTCGAGCCCGCCGCTTCTGCTTCTGTTTCTTCAGCCGCCGCTGCTGCTGCTGCTGCAGAAGCCGCTTTGTGCGGAGGGATGGCAAGAATAGAGGGAAAAAAAATAATAGATACTCCGGCAGAGTGTGGCCATCCCTATGCATGCATATGGCACTGTACACGTGGAATATGGTGACTACGATTCAAATTATGTGTCCCACAATAGATGGGTCATACATCAACAAAAAACCTGAAATATTATTCAATCAGAGCCACAAAAAATGGACGGTTGTGATGAAATTTTTATTGATTCAACGAAGATATGGAAAAGAGGATATGATATATTTTTAATTGCTCCTATTTTTGTGATTATAACCTGTCTACGATTTGGATGGCTTCGATTGATGAAAATATATTCCGTGTTTACTTTAGAGGGTGGATGTATATGGATTTTCATAATCTCGCAGCGTATTAATTATGGGAATCGCAAACGAAAGGTCCGCGAGGCGGGCGTCCAAAAATTCAATGAGAATTACCAGAGTACCCCCGTTTTCCATTTTGAGTGACGAAAATGTCCTTGCGATTCAACGAGGATTCCTGGAATGCACGTGGTTTGGCTGGTGACACCAGCATCTCCAAGCTGGCGTCAAAGCTCATGCACCACCATGATTTATGTGTTTTATTTATTTTTATTTTATTACACACGCACCCCACACCCACATGTTATTCCAAGTGAACCACACCACAAAAATAAACGGTGTATAATGATATCCACCGTTGAAACCTTTCTAAGGTCCACCGTGATATTTATTTGTCACCCAATCTGTTCATAAGCTTATATTGACCCGATGAAGGTTCAATCCCCACCGTGGCATGGTCTTGGACCTGCTTATTTTTGGGCTCGTGCCCTGAAATAAATGGCTAAATGGATTAACGATGTGGATATACGCAAATCATAGTGGGCCCACATAGCTTTAACACCAGCTATCTGGCTGCCGTTGCGTCCCCCAGCTACACCGTGTGAGTGTATTGCACCAACATGGTGTGCTGACGTGACAAAGTTATGTGGGCTTCAGCATGATGTATGTGTTATAGCCACACTGTTGATCCATTTTTTCAAGATCAATTAAAATATGAGCCCAAAAATGAGGTTAACCACTAATACCGCACTTATGTTTGACCTAGTCAACAAAAGCATTTTATTATAGCTAAAAAATATCTTTGTAATTGTTCATTGAATTTTTTTGTACCATTTTGCCCGATGTTGCTTTTCAAATGGTATGCTGATTGAATGACCCATAAGCTCAAGCTTGTTTCAACCCAATCGAGGGAGTGAGTCCTAACGAGGAATGAAACGGCCTTTCATATAAGATCAGATTCGTTCATTCGAAATAGCCACCCTTGGAACCTCAAGTGGGACCTTATCGAATTACCATGCACCCCCTCGTTGGCCCACAAATGCACCAACAATCTACATTAATTTTGGTATTATTTTCTTCATTGTAGTCTACCTATGTTGAGTTTCACCATCGGACCTGGATCGTTTGAGTGAAATTAAAACGGCTCTCAAATGAATGAATTGGATTTGACTCATCATTATCTAGGGGGCCAAACAGAATTTGTCCCAAATACATATAAATTTGTATGCGGCCATAGATGGGCCATTTGGTGGGAATCCCTTGGTTTGGTTTTGTTTTGTTTTCTTACGCAGGATGGACCCTTAAAGTTTGAAGACTGTTGGACTTAGTTGTGCGGAACCACCACCATCATTCACATAAATAAGTTACATCTCAAGGAAGAACTTCTGCCTTGGTCCACGAAGAAGAATGGCTTTTATCACGTTCAGTCAAAGATTTGGATGAAGGAATGAGAGACAGAGCTTGTGAGAGAGATAGACAAATAATTGCAAGACAGAAAGGCGATTATCAATGAAAGAGGGAGAGAGAGACGGTTTATTGAAATACATGGATCGCATATGGGACGTTGAGAAATTTTTTGTTTTAAAAATTATTAAAACAAAAAGTTTGAAATTTTCGTTTTCCCTCCTAAAAACAAATTTGAAAAATCAAAGCTAAAATGTGGTGTTTTCTTTAGTCCCATATTAGAAAGAGATGGGAAAAGGTTTTAGGATATAAGTTGGGCGATTTGTATATTCTTACTTGGAGAGATGGATTGGAACACATGCATGCACAGGCGCACACGCTTGGGCACGAGCCAGGGCAAGGGCGTGGGCAGTATGGCTGTGGTGGCATTAGTTGGTGCACTTTGTGCTTCAGAGTCACTCCTTCACGAGACGGTGCAAGGGTAGAAAGGGAGACTACGAGCCTTATATAAGGCTAAGATTCTGATTGTTGAAGAGGTGACAATTGTACATGAAATGGTCCAGCAATAGTCATAACCATGCAAAAACTGTTATATTAAACATCATTGGTTATGACCATGTAGGTGCAACAGTAAAAAACAGCCACAAAACGACTAGTCTTCCAACAACCATAAAACGACCAATTGGTTTATGAGCCCAGCGATAACCTCCAACCCTTGATGCCTATATAATGTTGGAGAGCCTTCAAACGTGTGCATTGTTTTGGGTGCTCAGACTAGTCGTGTGACCGGTCTAGTAACGTGACCTAGATGCATAGAGGCTGGACATATTTTCTGTGTTGCCCTCGACCGGTCTGTCAACCGGTCGGCAAGGGGCTCTGACCGGTCGAGCGACTGGTTGGTGGTGAGGTAGCGTGTGGTATTTCCCCTGGACTATTTATGTGCAAGGTGCTATCGGTTGACTGTGCATGCGGTTTCTTGCGCATTAAGCGGTAGTGCGTAAGATGTTTCTATTTTCGAGATTCTTGCTATATATGTGGCATGTATCCGGACTTATATGTAATCCTAAGGTGTCCAAGGTTTCCTAATTGTGTTAGGAAGAGGGGAGAGGTGTTTGTGAGAGAGAAAACTTGGGTTTTCTCTGTTTTCCTTGCTTGTGGGCTGTCAATCTTTGTAATCTTCTGTTTATTCATAGTGGATCACTTTATGCCGTGGTTTTTTACCTATTGAGAGGTTTTTCCACGTAAATTTGGATTCTCTTGTGGTGAATGCTTGTGTGTGGTTTGATTTCATATTGTTTCTCATTTAATCTTGCATTGCTCCGCGAGTTTCGGCTTCCGCTTCCGCTGCCAGTTTTCCTAACATATAAATAGTAGGTTGCTGAATTCAACTCATCAGCAACAGAAACACCAAGTACTCAATCCGAGATATAGAAGTACAATTCTCACTTTTTCCTTCTTTCAAGTTTTTTAACCTGGATTCTTTCAGAATCAAGCATTCAAGTCTGCTAGAGAAAATGAGTTAACAGGAGTTCTTATTAAGGTCAATTCGTGATTACTACACACAGGACCTGACAAGCTTGTCATATACTGGAAGCGATTCGCCTGTAACCCATCAGTGATCTCTATACCAGAGGAGAGGGGGCGAATTACGCTTTAAGGACAATGTATCTGATTGCGTGCTTTAGCCTGGCTGATCAGCTTAATTTTTTTTAATTCGGTATCCAAATTATTTATTTTGTTTCATTGTTTCCAACATGGGATCCATGGATCACAGTTAGCGACTCTGAATCGCAAATGTATGAAGTGGATTACAGATGTATACACTGGATCGCAGATGTGTGGACATGGATCGCAGGTGTGTGAAGTGGACCACAAATGTATGAAGTGGATCACAGGTGCGTAATCTACGATTAACTTCACACACATGCAATCCACTTCACACATTTGCGATCCACAATTGCTAGCTGCGATCCATGTCGCCCAGCTGCGATCCATGACTCCCATCTATAATCCATGGATCTCACTTGTAATCCATCCATGATCCATGGATCTTACTAAACCACCTCCATGTCCCTCTCACTCTCTCATCGATAAATGTCTATCTCCTTCCTTCATTACAATATAAAATGACCAGATTGACTAGGTTTGACCGAATTAATCTGCTCGACAATAAAATATCAAAATATAATGGACAAGTAATGTGTTTTTTGTATAGTGATTGGACCTCATTTCTATGCTTCAACGTTGTCCCCTCTAGAAACCCCCCCACACCCCCAACTCTAATTAGTAGGGAGGTACCTCCCTGTTGTTTGGTGTGTCGGTGCCCTTATTTGGTCATACTCTCCCCGTATAATGGCTTGGAAGAAGACAGAAGAAAGAAAAGAAAAGAAAAGGAAACAAAAAACTCTGTTTGGACTGATGCAACAGGCCTCACATCTTGTAAGTGTTTTGGTTGGCTTTTGTGTGGCCCATTTGCTAGTCTGGAGGAAGACCTACCACATTCAGAAGATGAGGGTTTTAATTTCATGGCATGGGCAAAAAAAGCGATGACAGAACTCAACATTGAAATTAATGTAGATTGTTGATACTTTTGTAAGCCATCGAGGGGCTGTGCGGTAATCCAATAAGGTCCCACATGGGGTTCTAGAGGTAGCCGGTTTAAATGAATGGATTTGATCCTACATAAGAGGTCTTTTGACTCTTTATTGGTACTCACTCATTTGATTGGGTTGAAATTAGCTTTAGCTTGTGAGTCACTCAATCACTGTATCATTTGAAAAGGTACAGAGGAGCAAAATGGTCTGAAAAATTCAGTGAACAGTGTTCCAAAGCTACAAAAATATCTTTTGAGTATACTAGAATACTTTTGTTGACCTGATCAAACATAAAGACCACATTAACCGATAACCCAAAAAATGATCTAGATCCAAAATCTAAAGTGGACCACACTAGAAGAAGAAGAAAAAAACAGTGAGGATTGAATGCCCGCAAATAAAATTTCATAGGGTAAACAGAAGTTATCGATCAAGACGATGTTTGTTGTTTCCCCTTATCCGTCTGTATGACTTATAAATAGGTTGGACGGTAAATAAAAACCATGTTGGCCCTAGGACAGCTTCAACAACGTATTATTGTCCCACTGCATTTTGTGGGGTGGTCCGTTTGAACTTTGGATCTGTCTTATGTTTGGGTTTATGCTCTAAAATGATCTCGCAAAATGAATGCACGGTGTGGATATAACACATAAATCATGATGAGTCCCGTAGACTTTGCCACGTCAACACGTGGGGGGAGGTCGGCGGTGTGGGACACTCCAACGCAATGGCCTCCCCAATCAGCGTCCAAACAATCTTTCCACGACAGCGGGTCCACTGCAAACTTCGTGATTTAAGCTTAACCTCCGATGTGGTGTGTGGGGCCGGCCGTGATGTGTGTATGGCATGCAATCGGTTCATCATTTGGCTTCATCATATTATCCTTGGATCCCAAAAAGCAATCCAATACAAACTCATGTGGGCCACGTCACAGCGGACGGTTGGGACGGAGCTGCCCATCATAAAAAATAAATAAAAAAATAAAAAACGAAGCCTTCCAGACTGTATGTGGCCCGTTATTGGATTATCTGGGACCTGGGGACATTTATTCGACGGTTAAGAATGAAAAATATTGCATGGTCCCGTTTCAGCAAGCAAGTGCCCAATAACGTGGCCAGGATTTTTCAACTAATCTGATTTTGGCAGCGTGGGATGGCCTGATTTTTGGGGAGGTCGCTTTGGTGGATCCGGTTCCAGGACTGTGGGGCACACCGTGATGTATGTGTTTTATATCCACGCCTTCCATCAGTTTTTCCAGATCATTTTAGGGCATAAACCCAGAAATTAAGCAGATCCAAAACTCAAGTAGACCACACCACAAGAAATAGTGGTGATTGAATCATTACCATTAAAAACTCCCTAGGGCCAACTGCGATGTTTATTTGTGATCAAACCGGTTTTGGATCTGGATGCAAAATATAAGAAAAAAGACATAATTAAACATTATAGTGGGCCCTAGGCAGTTTTTAATGGTGGATGTTCAATCAACACTGTTTTCTTGTGGTGTGGCCCACTTGAGATTTAGATCTGCCTCATTTTTTGTCCAATGCACTTAATTGAGATTTCAAAACTAGTGGTCAGTGGGGGTATAAAACACATACATGGAGGTGGTGACACTCACTTCCGCCTCTTTTCCCTTCCTTAGAAACGGTCGCCCACATCGTTTCCACTAATCCCGGTTCCACTCAATTTAGGTTAAAATAAAATTCTGCTGGAATCCAGATTTTAAACTAGAAATGGGTTTTCAGTATGCGTTGTACATCTATGATGTATGTATCCACACGGTCCATCAGTTTTGAGAGCTCAATTAAGGGCATTGAACAAAAAATGAGGCCGATCTAAATCTCAAGTGGACCACACTATAAGAAAACAGTGTTGATTAAAAGCCCACCATTAAAAATGGGTTCGGAGCCTTTACCTCTTGGAAGATTCTACGGAGTTTCAACAAGAGGTCAAGGTTTCGAAACCCATCAGGGTAGTGAAACATCTCCCACTGCTAACCACACTAGTGGGTGCGAGGTATGACTGACCGGTGCGTGTGTACCGCGATTAACTGGGTGTGTGTGTTGCCTGACTAACAAAAAAAAAAAAAAAAAAAAGCCCACCATTAAAAACTTCCTAATGCCCACTATAATGTTTATTTGCCATCCAACCTGAGACTTTGATACTCTGGCAAAGTGTAATGGATGATATGCAGCCCTTTGAAATTACCTAAAATACACATGTCATACTGGGAATTGAAATTAAACCATCCAAACTAGGCTTGCTCGCCAATTTAGATGTATCGTGACACAAAAATTATGCCTACTTAATTATTTCAAAATCAGATTGGTATACATTTATTGGACAGTTAATATGAGAAATATCCTGTGGTCTTATTTCAAGAAACTGGGTGTCCATGAATTGGAATCCATATTTTTTCTAGAATCTGGATTCTGCAACCAAACCCTGCCAGAGTATAAGACCTTTTCTCGTTCAGTAGTTTTCGGACATACACCGAGATACAATGTATAAACTCCAAATGCGCTATTCGTTGGAGGATAGAGCGCGCACATCTTCGGTACACGAGAAAGGGTGAATTTCCATGCACTTGTCAGCAGTTTCGATTGGTACGTCCTCCATGATCTTCTCCTGGCCCTTTGGATAGTAAAATCCTGTCCGATGATGTGGGACCCACGTCTGTCTGCCGGGATCATCCACGTGGCAGTCGATCCTCTCTCTATGCGCCACTTCTTTCGACACGCAGATCGAGCTTTCGCCGTGGTAGCCTTTCCATGCCACTGCCCTGAAAACACAAGAAAAGAAGCCAAGCGTTGAGATGTGTGGGCCCTACATGCATCCATGTTGGGAAGATTTGATCCGTCCATCATCTGGATAAGACCATCTATAGGCTACGATCTAAACCATTGTCGCCGATTGATCACAATCGTTGGCTAGTGGGCCTTTTCAAGCTGAGTGGGGACGGTTGACTATCTTTGTTTTCAACCGTCCTCTTGAATTCTACCAATCGATGGTCAGGATCTCCTTGTGACCAATTGATGAGAATTTCAAACCCTGGCTCGTTCACCCCCCGTAATGCCCAATCTACGGTTCCGATCGTCCCAACATATAGTGGGCCTTCTTCATCATTCCGTTTACGTGGAACATTGGGCGATGGCCCGCTCATTGGTGGGTCTCATCGATTGGGTGTAGGGATATGGCCCAATGACTAGAAATGTCTTAGCATATGATCCGATAATCCATCTGAAAGGATGGTTCAGACCATTGATTTATCGAGTTGAATGTGAGCCATTGAAAATTTTATTTTCAACGATCCACATTTAACTACTCGGACCGACGGCCAAAATCATACATGCTTTGTTTCTCACCGTAGCTTGTAGTGGATCGCAGCCAAGACATGTATGGTTCTGATCATCAGACCATCTTAAGGCATGTTAGTGAAACCAGCTCAGTTTCAATGTGTGTGGCCCACCTGAGAAACCTGAAGTGTTGGCTACAAGCGCCTCTGGCCATTGCAGTTGCACCAATCATCTTGTGCTTCTTTTTGCGCTTTGATTTGCATGCGTTCCGAGCTTTTGTGAGGAAGATGGGCAGCTCTCCTTGTCTTTTGGATGGTGTAAGATCGATTGAAATATCGAGAGGTTGGCTTTTTTTTCCCACGCATGCACGCGTATTTACCAATGGACGGTTACGCCCACGTCATGAGTATTTTGGAGGGTCTGGAGTTCGTTTTGCTTATGTGGCTACTAAGGGTCATCCGCATGCTAGAGATGTATGGATGATCAGAACCGTCCATCTTCTAGGTGGTTTCTGAATGGCCTAATAATCATGCTCAAAGGATGATCCCGACCGTTGATTATCAATGGTTTTTTAGCTGTGGCCCACTTAGAGTATCACCATGAAAAATTGGTGGTTTTGATTATACGGCCACCTCCACTGTGGGCCCCATGTGGCGAGGCATGAGTAGTGACATGGGCAAAACGAATTCTTTTGGAGGGTAGCCAACGATTTGCAGTTTTGAACTTTTGACGGTTGCAAAGATGCGTGCTCGGGAAATTGAGTGGACGGGTATTGGCACATCTCACGCGCGCAAACCACTCATTTTTTTGTTGAGAAACGTGATGGCTACTCGCGCATTTGTACTTGCAGTGCCTGCTCTCTGCACACATGCCGACGTGGCACACATTGAGAGAAGCAGTCGTTCATCAGGTGGGCCATCTTGTGCTGTGATTTTAGCCAGAACGTAGATTGACCCCTCATCAAATGACCCAGACGTTGAAGTTGGATGGACAGTAAATCAATTTATGAAATATCAATTTCTCATACACATGTGACCGGTTGATGTGAGGACCCATCCGAATTTTGGATCTATAGCATGCATGTAGTGGGTTGCGCCTGAGAACGGTACAGATCTTTCACATGTGTAGTCTGCAGGCACGGGAAAGGAATGGACTTGGTGAGGGGAGATGGGTACACGAGCGAGGTCAGCTTGGATAAATATGGGGCTACCCTGCGTAAACGTAGCATGGACTTCAAATCCAAACCAGCCAAGGAGTAGGACTCACTGTAACACTCCATGTAAGATCGATTAGGTACTGCTGAACTCTTACCATCTTAGGCCCGTTTGGGCCCTTGGATTTGGAATGCATTGGCATCCAAATCACAATTACATTGGAATCCGGCTAATTCCAAATCTTCATTTGTTTTTTACTGAAATGCACTAGAAGGCAAATCTCCCATTTGAAAGCTTGTAATTGGAGGGCATGGGAATTCTTGGACATATTCACATTACTTAGATTTGATTAACTAAATTAGCTCTTGTATTCTAAATTACGTGTGTATGTGTGGTGTCTCACCTGCTAGCCTAGCTGGAAGATGCCTAGGCATTTCAACAACAGGTCTGAGGTTCGACTGCCAAGGAGACGCACTAACCCCACTAGTGGCTCGGTGCATCATATGACTGATCAAGTGGGTGCGTTGCCCAGCTAACAAGGTGGGTGCATTGCATGACTAACTAAAAAAATCAAAAAAATCAAAAAAATGTGCATGACTAACTAAAAAAATAAAAAATAAAAAAAATGTGTGTATGTGTGATATTTGATAGAATAACTGTAATAAGCCCATTAAAATATATCCTTTGGGCAAAAAAGATAAAATACTTAGCCTTAGGTGGGCTGCAAATACAAGGATCATAAATAGTCAACTCACCAACATTTTTTAATCGTCCATTTAGATGGCCAATATTTGGATGGTTCAAATCATTATATTAACATGATTTTAGTGTTATAGCCAATAATTGAATTGTTTCAAGTATTATCAACGTGCCATGTATTTAATGGATTAGTAGCTTAGAGACACATTTGTTACACGTGCGACTTTGCTATCATGAAAAGGGAGGCAAAAATGGCATTTTCTTTGAATTCCATCCAAATCTCAGCATTTTGCTGGGATTTCAAAACACACTCAAAAAGTGGATTTGAAATACCTTGGATTACATTGGCCTCCAAATCCAAGGTGGCCAAACACATAAAGCAACTATTTGGATTTGAAATACTCCCATTCACCACCAAATCCAAGGTGCCAAGTAGGTTGTAAGCATAAATTTACAATATCTCAACATCAACACAATTTACACATGGGAGACAATGGAACATGAAAAGTGCAAAACACACTGCAAGAGTATGGGTGTCAATGGGCCCCGCTCGGACCTGAAAAAATAAGAATTTTGAATAGGCCCAATTGAAAACAGTTCAAAATCTAGGGTGGAGACCTACTCAGTCCCTGCCCATCGACAACCACATCCAATAATGGAGAATAAAGAAAAAATAAAAAAATTAGAGGGATTGATAAAACGAGGCAGCTACACACAAAGCCAAGGCCTCATGCGAAGAGAGAAGATGGGCGCGCATAAGGGCGCAGATTAGGTGTTGCCGAGTAGGAGTGGGTAACAACTTAGTGGGTGTTACCCTTAGCATAGGGCCCACCTTGATGACATTTTGTTACATCGACTCCATCCATTTGTTTTTCCATCACATTTGAGGACTTGTTGCCAAAAATTAAGTATATCCAAATCTCAAGTGGACCACGTTAAAAGAAACAATGATGATCGAACATTCACCATTAAAAACTTTCCAAGCCCCGCTTTAACCATATCCGTGATGTTTATTTTCTATACAACCCGTTGATAAGGTCACCAAGAATGGATGAAGGAAAAATACAAAGATTATCTTATTCCAAAACTTTTACGACTTACAAAAAAAAAGCTTTTAATTATTATTCATCACTTTTTCAGTGGCGTGGTCCACCAAAGATTTGGATCTTCTTAAGTTTTGGGGTAACATCCTTAAATGAGTTAAGAAAATGGATCGACAGCATGTATATGGGAAAGAATCATCAAGGTGGGTCCCACATGGTAAGGGCGATACCCACTAAGTTGTTACCTGGGTAACAGCTAATTTGTTCCCTGAGCATAAAAGGTCTCTATTATTAGGGGACTTTATCTCCTGTCAATCATCGATACTGCACTACCAATCACTAATAGTATTGCTGAACAATAGTGGGTATCGGTGATTGACAGTGTAGTATCGACGATGGACAATAAGTATTGGCGATTGACAATGCAATATCGGCGATTAACAGTGCAGTATTGTGCGATGGTCAATGTTTGTTGACAAAAATGGTCATAACTCCCTCATGACATGTCTGATCTAGGTGATATTGTACTTGTTGGAAATGTAATTCAATGAACTTTCAAATTAGCTTTGAATCACCCCATTTGGACACCACTTGACTGCCTAGAAGTGGGTCCAAAGTAACTGTCATTCGTCGATACTCCGTCCTTCGCAGATCCGACGAAAACGTTCATAACTCCCTCGTTACATGCTCGATTTGGATGATCTTGTACTTGTTGAAAAGGCAATTTGATGAATTTTTAGATGAATTTGGAATCACCTCATTTGGACCCCCACTTTATTTCCCAAAAGTTGGCCCAAAGTCACTGTTGTTTGTTGATACTCTGTCGTTCGCAGATCCGATGAAAACAGTCATAACTCCCTCACTACATGTCAGATTTTAGTAATCCTGTACTCGTTGGAAAGCTAATTTGATGAACTTTCATATGAATTTATAACTACCTCATCTGGATACCACTTGATTACTTAAAAGTGGGACCAAAGTCACTGTCACTCATCAGTACTTTGTCATTCACAGATCCGACGAAAACTATTATGGCTCCCTCGTTACATGTTTGATTCGGGTGATCTTATACTTGTTATAAAGCTAATTTGATGAACTTTTAGATGTATTTGGAATCACCTGATTTGGACACCATTTGATTGCCCAAAAGTGGGCCCAAAGTCACCTGTCATTTGTCAATACTCCGTTGTTCACATATCCAATGAAAACAATTATAACTCCCATGTTGCATGTCAGATTTATGTGCTTTTGTAATCGTTGGAAAGGTAATTTGATGAACTTTCAAATTGCTTGAAATCACCTCAATTGGACACCATTTAATTATCCAAATTGGACTCCATTTTTATGCGATATACAACCTACATGGAGTTATGACAATTTAACTAAAAAAAACACTCAGAAGCTCACTGGAATGGAGGAAATGACTTCGGATACACGTAAGAAGCTCGTTGGAGTGGGTTCCATGGAGGTGGGAAGGATCATAACGGCCAAATGATTCCCTCACAGGAAAGAATAAGAAGAAGAAAATGTCAAATGACCTTTCCCACACAGGGATCCTTCTATTAAATGCATCTCGCGTCTTATATAGGGGTCCACTGAATAGTCTTGAAGTAGATTCAGGCCGCCCACAGTAAAAAGGGTTTTAATTTCATGCCATCTATCTAAATTTGATGGTAAAAGTATCACGTATGGACCATATTGGATGAAACAATTTGGAATTAACTCACGACATTAATGTAGATGTGAGCCACATAAATCTCTATTTTTTTAAATGACCCTTTTGTGGGTTCACGGATGTATTATTAAAGTGAATGGATCAAATCGGCTGAGGGGTGGCCCCAATAATCAATTTTATGGGGCCCACACTCAATTCTCAAAAGCTCCCTTGACTTCGCAAGAAATTATTACAGTTCGAAATGAGGTGTGGCAAAAGTAGGGGTACAAATGAATCGAACCGCCTGAATACCACAGTATTTGGTTTGAGTTTGATAACCAAAACTCAAGTTTTAGTTTTGTTTGAGTTTGATTCAAACCTGAACCTTAGTGTTTTAGTTTGATTCATTTAAAGTTTGATGAGTTTAAGTTTGGTTCACTTAGGTTTGATTAGTTATATAAACTGAACTCAAACTCAAGTTTGGGTTTGATTACGAGTTTGATTATGTATTTCATATCTAACTTAATGCATGTATTCCATATCCACTCCGTTCATACATTTCACCAAATCATTTAATGAAAGGAGCTAAAAAATTAAGTATATCCAAATCTCAGGTGGACCATATCATAAGAAGCAATGCTTTTTTTAACTATAAATGAACCCTATCGAGCTTGACTGAATCGAACTCATGCCTATTTGAGTTCGATTTAATTACTGATCGAACCCAAAAATAGGGTTCGAGTTTGGTATGTTTACTAATCAAACGAACTGAGATGAGCTTTAACCGAGTCAAACATCGAATCATTCAGCAATAGTTTGGTTCATTAACCACCCATAGGTAGAGGGGTGTTTTGGTCTAGAAAAAATTACTACAGTGTTCTGTGGGCTACATAAATAATGTTCTTTTTGAACGGTTAATAACAAAAAAACGACGTCATAGTTGGGAGTTTTTTCAATCATTATGCCAAAAAAAATATGCTCAACACTGTAATGGATGATAGGCATGCATTAAAAAATTACTTAGAAATTGCAGAGGTGCCATAAAAGTAAGCCATATTAAACCGTACAAATTATGGGTCCCAGCTTACATGTATCATGAACCGAAAATTAAGCTTATTTGCTTATCTGGCTACGGAATTGGCGGACATTTATTGGACGGCTAAAAATGAAAAACATCCAGTGATCTTATTTCAACAAGCAGGTGTCCATGAATCAGAGGTTGGGATTGATCAACCCATCTGGTTTTGTTACTTTCACTCAGCGACAGTATTTCCCACAACTTAGTCCGTTTGGTTCGAGTTGACTTACGCGCTGTGTCCAATTTCAGAGTGCGTGCGTATCCAGTGTCATACTCTGCCAGAGTATCAAATAACTCCCCTTTCCATTTTCTCCTCCCGGCGCAAAAACGCCTTAGAGCTGTCGTCTCTGGAACTGCTTGCGTCTGGATTCCCGTCACCAACCCTCTGAGGTAATGCTAACAACAGAGTTCTCACTTCTCTTCTGAATAGAATATCATTTGCCTCTGTTTTACGAAAGAAATGATGTTTTAAGGGTCTGTTTTTGCAACTTTTTTTTTGTTCATTCTGGGCTGTACTATCAACTGGGTGGACGGATTTTTACACATCTTTCAACTGGGTCTATCTATTTTTGTGAGAATTGATATTTACACCGCTTATTTTGATACCTACCCACATCTTTATGCCTACACATTGTATACTTCAGAAGAGAAAAAAAGGGTGTGAATGGTGTCCTCTAGTTTATTACCTGATGCTGATTTCGGCCGTTGGATCTTTCTCTCTCTATAATATCTTCTCATGCCCATGAAAAATAAAAGTGAGTAAGGGGTCGTTTGGATGCTTGTAAATCATTTACTAGTAAATGACTTAAGTGCTAGTAAATGATTTACAACCTTCTGTTTGGATGTAAGTTGTAAATGATTTACTAGTAAATCATCTACAGTGTTTGGATAGCCTGTAAATGTGTTATATCCTGTAATTGTATATTCACACCTGAAAATCAATTTAGCAAATAATATTCAAATTACATGTTGGAATTTCCTTTCAAGTGGATCATTGGGTCAAGCCCATGCCACTAAAGCTTAGAGTTAATCCTAAAAAAAAAAACCAAGTAGTATGTGAGCCATACAAGTGGGCCCACGAATTCAAGCTTGGAAGAGCCGCTGGTGGTTGAGATCGTCGGTCCGGTGGAGAGCCGCTGCTGGAAGGGTATTTGAAGCTTGGAAGATCACTAGAGGGAGGCAGGCAGGGAGGGGGATTGCAGAGAGGGAGAGGGAGAGGGAGAGAGAGCCGTTGGATGTGATTTCACAGCAGGTGCGAATCTGCTTTCATAGCAGAAATTTGAAAATAGATCCGTTGCCATCTATCCCATTTACTAGTAAATGAAATCTTACCTTTTTGCTAGTAAATGGGAGAGGGGATTTGCTAGTAAATGATTTACTACTAGTAGATGATCTACTAGCAAATGGGAGCATCTAAACACAAAAAATGCCAATTTACTAGCAATTCATTTGCAGCCTATCCAAACGACCCCTAAAGAATAAGATGATGGATTGTCCCCAGCAATTTAGTTCGCACCAACATACCATCGAGGTGGGGCCCACCTTCCATCGATCTCGACCATTCCTCCAGTGGGCTCCACTAGTGGATGGGCAGTGATGCTTCAAAAATTGCTGCCGTCAGGTCCTGGCCGTCCAATTGTTTCCATGGTTAAAAATAAAATATAGTCAATGCTTCATCTGCAGTGGGAACAAGGGCTCACTAATTGAATGGTTGAGATGGTTGAATGGAGAGAAGGCCCACTGCCTGTTCTCGGTGGGCCCCGCCATGCAAGTAATCGGTATCCCTGAAAGCCGGGCCCCACCTGTACACAATCACTCAAAGGCAGGCTCCTGTTATCTATTACCAAGTGAAATGCTCATTGATGCATCTTACCCATGTCTCTTGATTACATTATAGAGGGGATCCAATGCCCCAGGAAACACCAAAAGTTCGGTGCCTCTACCATCTTTACAGTAGACGAGGTATGTGTAATGATGATATGGAACATTCATCTACCAAGGACTTTCTTGCCTCATCATTTGAAATCAAGGATCTTGAAGTACAGCTGTGTTATTTTCTTGGTATTGAGGTTGCCTGATCTCAGGCGGGAATCTTTATCTTGCAACACAAGTACACTCTTGACTATTGCGCAACACGCCAACAACGCCGGTGAACCGAGATCCAATCTCCGGTCTCACCCACAAACGATAAATAGGAAGAAAATAATAGCTATAAGTAGAATCACACAAACCAACCATCCACAAGACAGAATTTACGTGGAAAAACCCCAACAAGGGTAAAAAACCACAGGTGCAAACTTCACTATGAAGAAGAACGAAGTTACAAGCAATACACTTACCTTCTCATATGCTCCCATGCACAGAGATTGAAATTGCGTCGGGTAGCCTAACACGACACCCTACGCATGCGCGTGCGGAAGCTTAAAGAGCAACTAGAATTATGGCTAAACCTATAGGAGGGGGTGATTAGGACCCTTTAAAAAATTTCGCCTACTTAACAAATTTAGCAAATTAAACTGCGTAAGCGATTAACACTTTGGCTTCCAAGCCTAAGTGGGTCCAATCAAAAGACTAGCAACTGATAAGTGCAATCAGCAACCTAGTCTAAACAACTCATGTGGACTATAGAGGATGGATCAAGAAATGCTTAAGTCAACATGAGGTAGTGAAAGTACATCTTGTGAGTGTGGATGTGCCTGTCAAGTGCCTAGCATGCATTCCTAACTAAGCATTGATAATTTACCAATTAAACACAATGCATAAAGAGAAATGTGCTCAAGAACAATCACAATCACAAGGATGTATAGTGGTTCGACTACTTGTCTACTCCACTCCCGGTTCAAGTACTCAACCCCTTGAGCACACCGGCATTCACTAGGGAGTTTAAATCTGGTTCCTCCCAACCAAGGTGTTTTAATTCGGATCCACCCAACCGAGGAGTTTATAGGTTCCTCCCAACCTACACGTTTGCACCCGTGTTGGTGGCTCCCCCTTGGAGACTCTGTTTAGGCTGACTAACGAGCCAAGGAACGGCTAACGTCCCTAGATTTTAGGCCCAACTAATAGGCCAAGGATCGGCTAAAGACCCTAGGTAGAGTTTGTCAAACAAACTCTACACTCAACTCCCACAGGGAATTGAGTGGATGGACTCTTAACAAGACAACCTTACTTGTCGGATGAGCCCCTTGTTTAGCGTCGGTTCGGGTTGCTTGATCTTCGCTCTCCCGTGCTTGAATCAGCTTCTCTTACTCCCTCGATCGTGCCGCCGTTGCGTCGCTAATGCCTCAGCTACACTCGATCAAACACCTTGCATGTGATGCCTTTGAGATGCCCAAGGTGATAGGAGGATGGTTGAATCTCCTTAGGGCTGTAAATGGGTCAGTGGACCCGATGGGGTACCCAGACCCAACCCATTTAGACCCGACCTAGACCCGACCCATTTGTTAAATGGTACGGGTCTGGGTCCAAGAATAGACCCATTTGTTAAACGGGTTTGGGTCTGGTTTCGTTTATATTAGGCCCGACCCGACCCGACCCAAACCCATTTAGTGAGTGGGCGGGTTTGGTCTATGTTACAAGGGACCCGTCCAGCCTAGACCCGTCCAGACCCGATTTTAAGCCTTGTAAAATGCTTGCATACTTGATCCAGACCCAGACCCATTAGACCCGGCCCATTTATAAATGGGTCTGGGTGGATCTCTCTCTACCAGACCCGGACCCATTTATAAATGGGTCTGATGGGCTGACTCAGACCCGACCCAGACCCGTCCATTTAGTAAAAGGGTCTGGGTCTAAAATTTGGACCCAGACCCGTTTAGTAAATGGGCGGGTCTGGTTTTGGCTAAACCCGCCCTAAACCCGACCATTTACAGCCCTAAATCTCCTACATGAGATATGTAGCTTGTTCTAACTAGGAGATCCACCTAGAGGGTCTTCTAGAGGTCTTGAACAAGAGATATGCCTATATGGTATAGTGTTTCACCTCTAGAATTGAGAGAGGAATCAAGTCATCTCTAGTTTGCATTTGAATGCCCTCACTTGTGATTAAACACAAGGGATATGACTTAAAACACTCTCCTTTTGAGGCCCTATATGATGTACACAATGTGTGGGTAATGGGCTCTCAAAAACCCTCTCTAGATGCCCAAGAACCGAGCTCAATATTTATAAAGTTCGAGCTCCAACGGTAAAAAAACGGGCAGATTAGCGCATCTCCGATTGATCGGAAAAAAGGTCCGATTGATCGGAGACCTGTCCGATTGATCGGAGACATGTCCGATTGATCGGAAATCAGTCCAGTGGATTCTCTGGAAGATATTCCGATTGATCGGAACATGGTCCGATTGATCGGACTGACCCCTTCCGATGGATTGGAAGTCTGTCCGATTGATCGGAAATATGTCCAGTGGATTTTCAAAGTTGCTGGAAAAATTTCCGATTGATCGGAGCTTCTGTCCGATGGATCGGAGTCCTATCGGAGCCAATGTCCGATTGATCGGAGATCAATCGGAAACTGTTGTTTGAGCTGTTTTAATTACAACAGCTTCCACCTCTTTAATTAGTCTAACTTATGATGTTTTTCTTGGAGTTCTAAGACTAATGATGATGACTAAGGGTAATACCTAGTTGGTGCAAGTCATCTAAGAGGTTTTGGGTTAGGTTTTGGTCAAGGCAAGGCACACCAAGGCATCACTTTTACCTGTTTCTTCTTCCTTGATGCAGCCGGTCCGTCTTGAGTCTTCGGTCTTCGTCTTCATTAAGCTCAACCGACACTAGACTCACTGACCTAAGTGATTGACAAACAAGATGCACTAGTATGCCACAGAAAAGTGCACTAACAGAGATGGCCCCTTTTGCTAATCCTCTCGCCTCTTTCTCACCTTGGACGTATAGAAGCCCTAATCCACTTCTCCTAATCCCGGTTTACAACCCTTTATATAGTAAACTCCGCAATTAGAACCCAATTTAGGAAACCCACACTTTAAGTCCGCGGCCGGTTGGGCACCCGGTCGTAACTGGGTCGGGCGCTCGGCCATTACAAAAAACGTCCAGCAACCAAAAGCATAAAACAATGTATTATCGGGCGCCCGGTCACTTTGACCGCCGGGCGCCCGACTGTTCACAAAACAGTCCAGCGGCATATGGCAGAAATCATATGAATATCGGGCGCCTGGTCCACAGACCGTCCGGGCGCCTGACCATGCTCAAGTGTGAGTAGTCTCCACACTCAACAAACACTTGCCACGTGTAGTCTCCACACTTAACATTGACAACCTACGTGAAATCATTATAATGGGTTTTTCGCCCAATGACACCCCGTCGAGGTCAATCATCGTCTTAACTCCACGGAGTTTGCCCCTTGTTCATCCTGAGCACTATTGGTGACTTTTAGGCAAACTGATTTATTTCTCAAGGACACGACTGGAGATCTCTTATGCCAACCCTTATCAGTCAATTTATGCAGACTCCTCACTAATATCATCTTGAAGCGGTTTATTGCATCCTTCTCGACTTAAAATCTTTCCGATGTGAGGGTATTCTTTCCTTTGGTCATGGCCATCTTCACATGCAAGCACACTGTGATGTTGACTGGGCAGGGTCATCAAATAATCACCGCTCAATTGCTAGTTTCTGTACATTTGTTGGTGGAAATCTTATTTCGTGTAAAAGCAAAAAACAATCTACTGTCACTCGTTCATTTGCGGAGGTTGAGTATCGCTCTATGGGCCATGCCATGTGTGAGATTCTTTGGCTTTTGTCGTTATTCTTGAACCTTGGTATTATTGCAGCTATGTCAATTTCTCTTATTTGTGATAACCAGATGACACTCCACATTGCCTTGAATCCTGTCCTTCATGAAAGCATCAAGTACATTTGACTTTGACCACTACTTTGTTAGTGAAAAGCTTGATATTGGTCTTATATCAACAACCTTAAATATCTGATTGGGTTGTCCTACATTAAATCAGATATCAACAGTGTTAGGTTATCTGAACTGGGAGTGTAGAACTGTAGATACTATTCCATCAACTGAAAATCAGAAGTGGGTTGTCTAACCCTTCTCTTTGCGTAGTTCCCAAAGTCCTCAAACAGAATACTGAAATGCCGATTGAATTATTCTCATTTTGCAGTTACCTTTACCAGTCAAGATCATGGAGAGAACTGATGTAATTTCCTTGCTTCTTCGGCCACTATCTGAAAAAGACCCCATGCTTGTGAGAAAGAAGGCAAGTAGATGAATTTCATTTCTATTTAATTGCCAATTCCTTTTTTTTTTTTTTCATTCATATTTACTTAAAGCAAAATTCTAGGATATGAAGTACGTTTGATAGATCATTATGGTGCTTTCAAATGTTAGATTGGTTATAGTTTCATAATGTTATTGAAGGCTGTGATGCTAGGATTTTGATTGATATGGAAGATCTGGAATGCCTTTGAAATTCTTGATTGAAGACTGAAAAACAATTCATTATTTAATCAACTAAAAACAAATAGAATATAAATAGCATGTTTTGGATAGCAATATTCATGTCCTAAATTTCAAGGAATGGAGAGACATATCCCCATTCAAGCATCAATGTGCTATCATCATCCTAGTAGTACAGTCTCTTTTGGTTTGATTTCGGCCAAAACAAAGCATTTGGGTGGGAATCAAAAGTCTGCTATGATTTGATTTGTGGCAATTTTGGCCAGAAAAATGATAGCCACTTTGGGCAGATAATTTCATCTTTCTGCCCAAATATCCTTGCTGCCCCTTTTCCATAAGAACCATATGTGATGCATATCTGCTGCTCTTATTTACCAAGACAAGCTTAATTTATTCTTGACCATAATGGAAAACACTAGCATACTTCGCACCATTGTTCTTTTCTTTTCTTTTTTTTATTTTTTTCTATTTCTCTCTCTCTCTCTCTTCTTTGTTTTTTTTCGACACCATTCCCTTTCTAATGTAATTAATTGAAGATTATAGATTGCACCCATTTCCTTCCACTTCATGTAGCCCATACCAACCTCTCCTCTTGGGCCTGCGTGAAGAGTCTAATCAGGGAGATTGTAACAAAGGCTCTTTGGGGCCCACCTTGATAACTGTGTGATATCTACTTTGTACATTTGTTGTGTTGGCCAAGGTATTCTATAACAGTAAAGGTGACCATAATGCCACCGCTGTTACTGTTACGGTACGAGTAGTTACGACCTTTTTCTTGAAAAGAAACATATTTTGCCCGTTACGGGCCATTTTTTCCATAATGAGTAACAGTTATCACTGTTTCCATTACATAACTGTTTTGGAATTCCTTGGCATAAGCTCATGCTAGGATGTTAGCTAGAAAAAAAAAAAAGCAGTTTTGGGGACTTGAGTGGGCAACAACAATGGAAACAATGAGGATGGGTTACCCACTATTACACTCTCTCTTTCTGTAGCACTCACCTGTGAACCCCCACCTTTCCTTCCCCTCTCCTTTCTTCTCTCCCCTCTGGATCTCTCTCATGTTTTTCTCTTTATTCCCTCCTCACTACCCCTAGTGCTATATAGTGGTAATATAATTTTTTCCCCCTTTTTTGAAGATTGAATATTGTTAAAGGGAGCGAAAGGCAACCCAAGCAAAACAAAACATAATGAAGAGAAACAAAACGAGGAACCAAAAAGATTATAAAACTCAAAGCAAAAACAAGAAAGAAGACTAGAGCTATACAACTCGAAGACTAACAATCGTGAGGACAACAACATAGACTAACAGCCAAACCATCCCAGCAGGCCCAGGAGAGGGGAAAAGAACACCAATCCAAGATGCGAGAGGACTTTGAACTGAGATTGATTTTTAGAGCAAAGGCCACCCAGTCTTTGATATCCTGAATAATTAACCCCTGGATTCTCACATGCGAGGTAGAAATATTACAGAAGGTTTGATCGTTCCATTTCTTTCCAGATTTCCCAGAGGATAGCTAGCTAGGACATTCAATCTTCAAACAGCTTTGAAGGCTTTGTCAACTCCGATTCCATGCCAGGAGAATAGCAGGTTAATAATAGAACTTGGCATGGCCCAAGCTACATGGAATTTAGCAATGATGGAAGACGAAATTCCAAATATGAAAGGGTAGTGAAGAAACAAGCTGTTGATGGTTTCCTCATTACCCAAGCATAGGATACAAGTGTTGGGTAAGAAACAAGTGGTAGTGGTAATATAATTTTAGCAAACTTTCTCATCAAAATTCAGAGTGGGTTAGTTATAGAATTTTTTTAGGATAGCTATAAGACCAGCCATGCTTTATGACATAGAATGTTGGGCAATTAAGGAACAAGATGTTCATAGGATGAGTGTAGCTAAAATGAAGGCGTTGAGATGGATGAGTGGAAAGATGAGGAATGATAGAATTAGAAATGAATGCATTTGGGGGAACTTAGGAGTAGCACCAATAGGTAATAAGATGAGGGGAACTAGACTTAGATGGTTTAACCATATGCAACGGAGACCAAGAACTGCGTCAGTTAGGAGTGACTTGGTATAAGTTGAAGGCTTTAAAAGGGCAAGGGGAAGGCCCAAAAGGACATGGGTGGAGGTAGAAAGAAAGATTTGATTACCTATGGTCTAACTGAAGTTATGGCCCTTCATGGAGTGGTATGGCAGAATAGGATTCATGTAGTTGACCCCAATTAATTGGGACAAGGCGTAGATGATGATGAGAGCGGGTTAGATTGTGTTTGGGTGAAGGCAATAAGGTAATGTTTGCTTGCACCTTGCTTTTGCTTGTGTGGAGGAACCAGGCGAATGGAAAATGCTAAAGATGCTAAGTTCTTATGTTTAGTACCGTGGTTAGACTAGGCGTGGCAATGGGTCAAGCCAGGCTTGGCCCTGGCTTGATTTGACACTTAAGACCCAAGGCCCAAGCCTGGCCCAAGGTTGGCATGGCCCTAGCATAACAGGCCCACTGAGCTGTAGCAAAGAAAGAGACTTCATATGAGCAGATTAATTATGAAGGTTGGTTAGGTAGTTGACCCTGTTAGTCCCTTCTTGCAAGAGTAGGAGCATAATCTTTCTGCTCCTTAAATACCATTTCCCCCGCTTACTGGATAGCCATTTGCTACCAATGGAGAATTGCTTTTCATCTCAAATTGAGGTGATTGGATTCTTTAAAAAAAAATTGGTTTGGGCTTGGGCCTAGCCCAAAAATTGATAAAATCCTTATTTCCCACTTGAATGTTCCCAATCCATTGATCAACTGTGCCACACTAGCACAAAGAAATAGACATTTTAGAGGAATGAAACCAGTGGCAGGGAATAGAATGTCATATTTGTGGCATATAATAAATGTGCATATGAAGTTGGGTTGGGTTGGGTTGGGTTGGGCTGGGTTGGGTTTTTTTTACTTGAGCCTAAGCCTGACTCAAAAAGTAATCGGGCCATGAATGCGACGCCTAAACCTGGCTCATGAGCCAATCTAGTAGGTCCAAGCCCTACCCAAAGCCAGGTGGGGCTCGTTGGGTCAGGCGGGCTACAAAGCTACCACCCTTAGGTTAGACGACCATTTGTTTGAAATAAATCCCAAAAAGATTATATTGCTAACACCCTATGAAGAGGCAGGTTCTTTGTGCAATTGGTGGGGTTTTCCACTACCCATGCTAAACCTTGGTAGGCTGGAAGGTTAGTGGTTTGCTTCGGGTTTGAAGATTCATAGAAGGATAGTACAAAAAAATTATGTTAATTAAAAAAAGCGTTTGACTCAAAGCCTCTAGTGACCGAGGTGGGGTCTTCATGCCAAAATTGTACCAAGGGGAAATTCCTGTTGGACCTTGTAAGTCAGGAGACTTTGAGGATTCTCACCAGGAGGGAGAAGAGCAGCACATAAGTGTCTGAATCGAGTTGTTGGAGTGTAGTTGAATGTGCCCCTACTTGTAAGCCAAGGACCTTGTATGGTCAACTTTGTATGGGTTTGATGATCCAGTTGGGAGGATGACATGTTTCGCTTGTCATTGCACCTGCTTGCTAAACTGCTTCTCCTGATTCTGATCTGATTTCCTTTTTGTTTCTGTGCTGAAATCTGCCAAAAATGCCGACTGTCATTAGATTTTCTTGCCATGTAGTACGGATGAGTTAGGGCTACTGCGGATTCTTGGTTTTTGCTGATGGGGTGATGGGGCTTAGTTTGAAAGGCTACAAGGGTATTTGGCATTGCTGTCTGAAATGGACATCAATGGTGCCTCAGGTATTGGGAAAAGGCACAAAGGCCCTTCTTGAGGCAAGCCGACCATCCGTTCTGTCAACAGTGAATATTTTAAAATCATTATTATTATTATTTTTCGTTTTTGAAAACCAAAAAATATTCTTGGGGCAGCCTTTTTTTTTTTTTTTGATGCAGTACTCAGAAAAGGCAAGAAAGCAATATTGTATCCATATTTTGAATTTGTACTTGGAATAGAAATCCTTTAACAATCACCAAGTAGCTGATTATTTATTTATCTATTTATAATAGTTGTAGCTGATCCGCCCCTCTTCTTCTTCTTCTTTTTTCCCCCTTCTTGGTTCACTACTTTTATTATGCAGCCTTACTGTAGTTTTTGGTGCACCATTTTGTTTAGCATGAATCCTTATGATTCTCTTAATCTTATACACCATCTCTTATTTCTCCTTTCATGTTCGTATCATTTACAAATTTGCAGCTTTTGCTCTTTGTGCCCATTAATGTCTTCTTTCTTCAGCAGAAATTGTTACATGCAAGAAATATTGATACCGAGTTTAAGTTGCCACTGTTGGGCTCTTCTCCAATAGAGGCTCTCCGGATATTGGATAAAATGTTCCGAGCTGCAAGGATCCTTCACATGGATGAGGTATGCTGTGTGATGGGATGTTGCATTTCTCAGCAATCAACCTCATTTTCATCATAATGGTACTCTTTATGAAGCACGTGTAATTGGTTCCTTCACTAAGGGTGTGTTTGGGTGCTCAGATGGACCATATTGTGATAATTCAAGTTAATACAGAGGAGAATTGTCAGCCATTTGAATTCACAATGGTGATTGATGACCATTCCCATGTATTGCAAGTCACCCATTTCAAGTTGGACTTATAATTATCTGAACTGCTAGTCACTCATTGTGATTGTAGTGGGGGTAGCCCCTTGTTTCCTCTTTATCGACCTGAGTTATTGCAATCCATTTCAATTGAGCATCTAACACGCCCTAAAACATTTGCTTTTTGGCTGTGAGGAAAAGAATCCAGTTTCTAATAATATTGCAGATGGAGATCTACTTTGCTGGAGATGATGCGTCTGGTCCCTTAAGCCCAAGGAATGAGCTGGAGTCTCTCAACTCCATCCTCTCAGTGATCAATTCCGCTATCCCATGTGCCGTGGATGACGGAATGGAACTTCTGCAAGTTCTTCGGGACGCAACAGTAGATATGATCAAATCCATTGGGGCAAAGGATATTGAGGAAAAGATAATTAAAAAGTGTAGTTCTGGTGCTGAAGAGGAGCTGCTGCAATGGGGGAAAAATCTTGGTGTGAGAACAAAGCTACAGATAGCTCGTAAGACTTTTTTGATGAATTTATTTTGCCTGAAAGAGGTCTTGGTTTTAAAATTTTGTAAGGTTAGGCTCTGCCAATATTGCTTGTTTCCATGATAATGTGATAGAACTTTCCCAAGTTTGGTGAGCGTGAGAGTTTCCTCACACATATGGAAAAACTGTATCGTTTTATTTGTAATTACGCTTTCAGGTAATATTATCCCAGAGATGGTAGTGACCAATGCCAGCATAGAATGAGTTTTAATATAGACTGCAAGTCAAACCATGAGATTTGCATTACTTCATTTTGTTCTTCTACTTCCAGGCTCCAACCAATGTGATAATGACATTCCTTTCTCTCAAAGTTGTCTTACTGTTGCAAGTGTCAGTCTTTGGGGCCATTTGGATGCAAGAAATATTATTTTTTGCAAACTCTGCATAGGCTGTCTAGGTCATGCTGTCTTAGATAGGCTATACAGGTTCTATTATTTGTTTGTCAAAAACCTTGGAATAGGGAGTAAAGATGGGCTGCGGCATGTGGGGAGCTTAATGTGGATAGTGGCATATGTGGCATTTATAGCATATCTATAGATTGACTCATGTGGCACATATGAGGTACTTGAAGATTGAAGGTGACACGTGTGCACATGTGGGGTGCTTGAACTTGGACAGTCGCACATGTGACATCTCTGACAAATTTTACACGTGTACATAACAATGTCTTCCCACACACACCGAACTAGTTATAAGCTATCCTTATTTTTATTCCACCTTTTTTTGCAAGGATATGCTATCCTTGTTAAAGGTCAACTTTAGGGACATATTGTCCTTATTTCCATGAATAAATGGGTTCGACATGCCACACAGAGTGGTTGTCTGCCCTGGACAACTTGTGCCGACACAAGTTTGCTTGAGTCCATACGGCCCCTTGTGTATTCGACACAACTTGGGTTGAATTCAAATGGCCCATTACGTGTTAGACACGTTTTGGCACGGATGTTGTGAGAAAGCCTTTATATCATTTTTGTATGGATGGTTATGTATACTTCCAAAATATTTACATCATCATCATCACCTTGTCTCAGCTGTTTTGGCTCGGTTTTGTGAATACTGTTTCACCAACGCCTAAGGCCTTATCCTCAGTAAGTAATCGATCCTTCTTATCCCTTCCAGGCCTGTCAACCTTGATAATTTCTTATGCGTTTACAGACTGAAGCTTAAGTAGTAATACATTTCAATTCCATTACATCTGTTCAGCTTTGTCTGTTTGTCAGGTTTACAATATTGTTGCATCTATTGATCTGTAGATGGATTGTTTTACTCAGACACAGCATCCTGTCTTATACTTAAAAAATGAAATATCTAACAGGGTAGGATGTCGATGCCTTTTTGTAAGTATCTATATATCAAGCCTACTCTCCAATGTTTGGGTAGGCTGACTATCATGTTCTGTCAGGTATTGACATGTATTAGAACTGTTATGTTGTGCGCGCGTACTAGTCTAGAAAATACCTAACATGGACCATTGCCTGCATTGACTAGCATTCAACACCCAACCCTGGCTTGAAACATGCAAGCGTTCTTCACCTAGTAAGCACCTCCATCTACAATTTCACCATTACTAGGGAATCTGTATGTTTGGTCTTGGATGCTAAAAGCATGCATGCCCAGTTTCATGGTTGCAGGTTGTAAATGGCTCATGGCTTTGTCCCACTATGTAAAGGTTTGGGCAATATTATGACAGTAGAAAATGAAATCAAGAAATAATGGAAGAAGGAGATGAAGAAGAAACAGGGAGAGAGAGTAGAACGGCTGTAGAAACTTGCTGTGTTGTGTTGGTAGGTTTGAAACCCTACACAAACACACATATTTATATTACTTAGAGAGAAAGGATAAAGTGCTCCACTGGGGTACATAAAACCGTACACACGCATATACCAAATACATATATATATTTCCATACTCTCCTTCAAGCTGAAGCATGCATATTGATCATGCTTATATACTTCAGCTTGGAATACATACAAGCTGAAATGCATAAAATAAGCATGAAAATGGCTCCCCCTCAAGTACAACATAGCAAGGCATTGATCAAAGCTTGGAGTTCCTTCAACAATAGAGTCTTCTTCTTCAAGAAATAGCCACAACAAGGCTCAAATAACAATCGAGTCAATAATATGTCATCCACTTGCAAATTCTCTCACAAACAATAACAATGAGCGTGCATCACGTGCAACACTTGAAAGAACACATACAATAGCAGTTGAGACGTGTGTGCATCAAGTGCAACACATACGGATGATGTTAACAGTGTATGACCAGCCCTTCCTTTGGAATAGAAGCTGTAGGGTTTTTGAGGTCTGGATTTTTTAGGAATAATGGAGTATTTTCTGCTAGATTGGAGTGGTTTTTTGAGGTGTTTGTGCAGGAAGTGAAGAAAATCGAAAAAGTCCAGATTTCTGTCCTTTTGCTGTAGCGTTTTTATGGAGGGTTTTGGAGCATATGTTCCACATCGGGAATGTGCGGTTTATCAAGAGAAATCATCAGATTCAAGTCTCACGAAGCTTCTTCTAGAATTGACTATGCTATGGTGTGTTTTGTGAGGAGTGTGTGCCGCCGACCCCTCGTTCTTAGACTTTTGTTGGGATTTCTTTATTGTCTTCTCTTTTTGATATTTTTGGGGCTGCGTTGTAACATCATGTTGCTGGATTTCTTGTACCGCGCATAAGAGTATCATGTGCACACTAGATGTTTGATGAATGCTTCACCGAACTTCGCATGAGGGCTGGTTGCTATTGGTGGATCCTTCCTTCACTGTTCATCTTCCCTTCCTTTATTAGGCCCTTTTATGGTGTGAGTGTCCATCTACCTTGTTATTGCTGTTTGTTGTAAGTGTGTTGCACTTGATGCACACATGTCTCCACTGCTAGTGTATGTGTTCTCTCGAGTGTTGCACGTGATGCATACTTATTGTTATTGTTTGTGAGATAATTTGCAAGTGGATGACATATTATTGACTCGATTGTTGTTCGAGCCTTGTTGTGTCCATTTCTTGAAGAAGAAGACTCTACTGTTGAAGGAACTCTAAGCTTTGATCGATGCCTTGCCATGTTGTACTTGAGGGGGAGCCATTTTCATGCTCATTTTATGTATTTCAGCTTGTATGTATTCTGAGCTGAAGCATGTAAGCATGATCAATATACATGCTTCAGCTTGAGGGGGAGTGTGGAAATATATATATGTATTTGGTGTGTGCGTGTGTACGGTTTTATGTACCCCAGTGAAGCACTATATCTTTTCTCTCTAAGTAATATAAATAAGTGTGTTTGTGTAGGGTTTAAAACCTACCAACACAACATAGCAAGTTTCTCCAGCTGTTCTACTCTCTCTCCCTGTTTCTTCTTCATCTCCTTCTTCCATTATTTCTTGATTTCATTTTCTACTATAACATGTGTTGATCTTAAATAAAAGGAGTGAATGATTACCAAGCTTGCGTGTGTTGGGCATGGGGAGTGTAATGACCATGGTCCCACCACACCCCTGATCTACTCATGTGGGAACCAGGCCATCTTAATGATAGAATGGCACCATAATTTGAAGTGATCAGATTTGGAACCGACTTTCTTCGACCCATCATGTTAATTAACATGCGCTTGAATTCTCCCCCCCCCCCCCAACCCCATTGTTGCAATGGACTTCACCCCTAGGTTTGGTTGGTCTGTAAAAGTAACTACTAATGCCAAGAAAGAAGAATAAGAACATGGAATGTGACACTTCATATTCTAGAAAGGGGGTTGTATTTGTTTTGGGTCTGATTGCTCATCTTCTTTGGCTTGTTTGCTCCCTATTGTAGTTTGTTTTGGCAATAAATTGAGTTAGAACTCAATGATACTTCATATAATAAATCATAAGTGTCAGTATTTCTTATCTTTTCTTTCCTTTTTTTTTTTTACATAAATAACTAAATTTCTTATGATATGAACTGAGGCAATTCATCTTATTAATCTGATCTACCATGTAGTACCCTTTTACATTGTATTCAACATGTTGGTACGTCGTCTTAGGGACCAAGATTTTGTCTTGCACTGATTGTGTAACCTCTTGTTATATGCTATGAAGATTTTGAAGGAGCTGGAAGAGGAGTAGTGGCAGTTGAAGACATAGACATTGGGGATGTAGCTTTGGAAATCCCCGAGTCTCTCATCATATGTGAGGATCTTGTTTATGAATCTGACATGGTATGTTGTAATCTCTTCACCCTCTTCAATTGATTCCAACTTTTGTTCTGTGATGTGTTCCAAGTTTCCATGTTCGGGATAATGTATATGGTTGCCTCGCAATTTTTATACCTTGCAATTATTGCAGTTTCAACTTTAGGGAGAATACCTTAGATAAAGATATGAATAGTTCTTAGGCCCCCCCAAAACCAATTATGGCTAGTACAAGTCTTGAGGCCTCTATAACCTATCTTACACTTGTCCAAGTAAAGTGTCGAGTATTTATATGGGTCTTGGTTCTGCATTCGGGTACGAGGACATGGCCATCTATGTAATATATATTTTTTTGAAAGTTGACAAAATTTTATTGAAGGAAGCTCACAGAAGGAGCAAAGAATACACCACTTGCAAAAACCAAACCACCCAACCCCTTAAACCCAAGCTTCTAAGAAACTTGCAATTCGTTTAACAATCGATCCACAGAAGGCTGAATATTTTGGAAGCAACAATCATTCCTAGCTCTCTAAATGGCCCAAAGCGCTGTCGAGGTGAGAAGCCTCCAAGAAGCTTTTCCTGTCTTACTAACTCCCCCCGGCCACGCTCAGAGAAGATCTTCCACTGTTTTCGGCATCACCCAACACACATGAAACAACAATAACTATCTATGTAATATTTTGAGATGTTTATTATTATTATTATTTTTTGAAAGATAAGAGATTTATTTTTACATTTTTTGTCATAATTTATTAATTTGTATGTTTTGTACTTTTTAATTACTTTCCAGCATCATGATCATCTAAGCCTTATCCTAATTAATTTCATCATCATAATCATCCAAGCCTTATCCAAATTAATTGGGGTCAATTACAGGAATCATGTTTTGCCATTCCACTCTATCAAGGGCCATAACTTCAGTTAGATCACAGGTCAAGTCTTTTCTACTTCTACCCACATCCTTTTGGCTCTTCCCCTTGCCCTTTTGGAGCCTTTAATTTGTACCAACTCACTCCTAACCGGCATAGTTCTTGGTCTTTGTTGCACATGACCAAATCATCTAAGTCTACTTTCCCTCGTCTTATTACCTATTGGTGCTGCTCCTAAGTTCCCTCAAATGCATTCATTTCTAATTCTTTCATTTTCTTGCCACTCATCCATCTCATCCATCTTAACATCCTCATTTTAGCTACACTCATCTTCTAAACATGTTGTTCCTTAATTGCCCAACATTCTGTCTCATGAGCATGGGTGGTCTTATAGTTATCCTATAAAATTTCCTAATAGGTCGAGGAATTACTAATATGGATTCCATGACCATACCCGTGTCATGTGCATATATGGAGTTTGTAGCCACCTTGCACAATATTTTGTGCATTCCATGCCTAATGAGATGTAACCATACATTTGACCGATGAGAGGTTGATATTGTCAAGGCCATGTTTATTAGCAACAAGCGATGTGCAACTACCATGGTGCAGAAAACTGGGTCTTGTAAGGTGATGACGTGATGCAGACATCAGCGGTGTACCCTTTAGAGTGTACCAGAGGAGGCGACGTCACTAGATCGAGTGTTGGAGCAAATGAACTAATGTGGATGGACGCCGGGCCCATTGGACCCATTTTCTGACGCGTTACGAGTACGCGAGTTGCAGGATCGCGCAGGAGCATCATGACCGCAGGATTGTGGAGCGAATTTACTTTTAGGCGCTTTTCTGTTTATTTTCTTATTTCTAGGCGTTTTACTGTCATTGTTTAGTTTAAGCGTTTTTATGTTATTTTTTGGTTTTCAGGTACTTTAGTGCACTTTTTTATTTTTGTGGCTTATATATACTTTGTGAGAAACCTGAATTCATTATTATTGAATGAAATAGAAATTCGTGTGCTTCTTCCTCTTTCTTTAAGAGACTAGGTTCTTCCTCTTTCTTTAAGAGACTAGGGTTTCAGGATTGGCCCTCGGGTGTCAAGGATTCTACCTCGGAGTTCCACGTTTCTCTTTCTTAGATCTTCAAGGTGCGAGGGACGGTAAGACTCATCTTCTTCTTTGTTCGGTTTTCTCTTTCTAGAAGCCCTGCTTTTCCGATTTCGTTCTTTGTTCTTCTTTCTTCTTTGAACTACCCCTTTAGCACAATTGGTGAAACTAGCCAAGAGAGCTTGATTCAGACTTGAGTGTGGATTGATCTATGCTAGATTTAGGGATATCCTCATATCCCTAGGTCCCATTTTTTTACTTGTTTATGTGCGTTTATGCTGGGTATGATCCATACGGATTTTCATCATCACTTTTTTGAATTCGCCTAATCTCTTAACTGATGGTAGATAGTTATATAATTTCATTACTCGAATGTCTTCTTATTGATCTCACATACATCTAGAGTAGGTCATTGCATACCCGTCATCGCATACCTTGCATCATGATGACTACTTGAAAAGAGTTATGAACCTTAGTAACCGATCATTTGCTAATGTTGTGGATTATCATCATCGTCATCATCTAAGCCTTATCCCAACAATATTTCTAAAACTGAGCGGTTAACTTGAAACATGGCTGAATCAACTTGAGTTGGCTAGAAATGAGCCAAGTCACTATCAAATGCACTGGCACAAACTCAGCTCACCTACTTAGTTGACACGACTCAAACCAAGTCACTTGCCGAGTTAATGTGCCTTTATATAAAAAGATGAATGACAGTTGGTGCAATTTGAACTTATGACCCCAAGCACTAAGATAACACTGCCTACCAGCATGCCAAGTACCGCTTTGATTATTTTGTTGGTCCATTTTTGTACTCATACTATTTTAATGACCTATTATTAGTAAAATTATTTTTGGACAGTGGGCCTTCTCTCTCTGGAGAGTGGGCCATCTCTTATTCTCTTATTATTATTATTATTTTTTTGTTTTAGTCTTTTTCCCTTGGTTTTAAGGGTATTTTTATGTAATTTGGAACATCACTTAATATAAAATTCTTTTTTTTTGGGGGGGGGGACGGTGGTCCAGCTTTTTGCTGTGCTTTCTTGAACCTCAGCTGACTCCTAAGCTTGGCCAGCACTTGGGAGGTCGTCCTCAGGCTTGCCCCCCAACTCGGGAGTCCATGGTGGCCCTCCTCCCTTCAAGCTTCCCCAACCTCTGGAGCTTCTCATTCCCTGAAGAGGGTGATCCGCTCCAGTGAGCCATTAAAGGCAGCTGGGAGCCTACCTCATAAGGTTGACTACGAAGAATTTTTTTTCTTTGCCTGTAGTTATATTATTAAATATTGAGTTGAGTTCAATCAAGTCTTTGAGTCGACGTGATTTGACTTGATTGGATATTTAGTCCAGTCAAGTTTTCAAGTTTTTAAACTATGATCCCAACTAATTGGGGTTGGCTACATGAATCCTGTTATGCAGTTCCACTCAATCAAGGACTGTATCCTTAGTTAAATCAGTGGTCATCAAATCTACTACATCTAGCATCGTCCTGTTCAGCCTTCCCCATGCCTTTTTAGAGCCTTCAACTTGAACCAGCTCATCCTAACTAGTAAAGTTCTTGGTTTCCTTTATGATGCAGGATGCCCTAATTATGATGCATGCTCATGAACACGATTAAATCAGCAGAATTAAAAGACAATAACAATATAAAATCTAGCAGTAATCATCACGAACTAAGAAAATCACAAGAAGCATGCAATGGAACGGGCCATTCATCACTATCATGAAGTATGAAATTCAATTATCACTATGGTTGGATCCGGCGAGGGATGGAACCTCCCGATCTCACATGGCTATAACCCAATCAATTAAGAGGAATCTCTAATCTAGGAAATCAAGGAATTTTGGATATGGGATTTGAAAATCTGAAAATTAGGGTTTAGGATAAAAAATCAGATTTTGGGATTGTGGTTAGCAAAACAAATAGGTTAGGGAAAGATAGAATTACCTGGAAGAAGGATTGGAGGGGCATAAGAATTAAGTAGAAGAAAGAGGGATCAAGGAAGAAGTAACATCACCATGAGAGAGGGAGAAGGAGAGAAGCACCAAGAGGCTTTTTATTAATCAATAATCAAAAGTTAATTCGAGTTTAGGGCTTTAGCCCTCTTAAATAAGTAAATAAAGACATAAAAGTACTAAAATACCCCTAAAACTAAGCAAAAACGCACAATTAACAAAAGTGTGGGAAAGTTCGAGCGCTCGGTCGGGCGCCCGAGCTGTCGCTCGAAGTCGTCCGAAATCCTCCAGAGAGGTTCAGGCGCTCGGCAGACAAAGTTCGGGCGCCCGATCGAGCGCCCGAAGGCTATGGTCGGGCGGTCGCCCGAATTCTTCAGTTCGGCCTTCTTTCTCCTTTCTTCCTTCACATGTGTCTTCTCTGAGTGGGGTCTTCTATGTGTCCAATCACATGTGAAGGGTCTTCAGCTCCTCAATAATCGCCTATCCACAAGGACGGTACTTGTGGTTGACGCTTTCTTCGTTGGTACACCTTGAATGCTTTTGTGTTCGCATCAATTACCCCCGGGTGAGAAAAACTCGACTTCGACGAGTTGAAACTTTTGTAGCGCTCTAGTAGATCTGGATCAATATTCTGCAACGCTTCGCCCGGCAGCCACGTAGATTCAGACGATGGTTTGTTTTTCCATTTGACAAGATACCTCTGGAAACCTCCATCTCTCGTAGATACTATCTCATCATCCAAGATCTCTTCAATTTCTTCTTTATGGGTAATGGGTGGAGGAAGGGGTTGTGTAGCAAAATCAGAAAAAGGCCATGAAAGGGACGATGTATCGATACTGGGAGTATGGGAACGGACTAGATCTTCCATATTAAAAGTTGGATTAATGCTCATCTCAGGTGGAAGGTCAATCCGATATGCATTGGACCCAACCTTTTGTAATATCTTGAATGGTCCAGCACTACGCGCTTGTAATTTTTTAGCGGATCCTTGAGAGAATCGCTCTGGCCTTATTCACACTATTACATAGTCTCCTTCCTGAAATTCTTGCACTCTACGATGAGAATCAGCTGAAATTTTATAATCATCATTGCTCTTATGTAACCGCTGTCTAATATGTGTATGCAAATCATGAATATGGTGTGCAAATGCATCGGCTGATTCAGAAGACCTTTGGGTAACAGACATAGGTAAGAGATCTATGGGCATTCTAGGCTTATACCCACTTACAATTTCAAAAGGACTCAACCCTGTAGATCTGTTAACTGACCCATTATAAGCAAATTCAGTAGTTGGCAAAATTAGGTCCCAAGTCTTAACATGTTCACCCATTAGACAACGTAGAAGATTTCCAAGACTACGGTTTACCACTTCAGTCTGACCATTTGTTTGTGGGTGGTAAGCAGTAGAGAATTGCAAACGAGTTCCCATAATGTGCCATAGTGTCTTCCAAAAATAGCTAGTAAATCGAACATCACGATCAGATACTATGGTTTTAGGTAACCCATGGAGACGCACCACACCATCAAAAAAGATACGAGCAACATGAGACGCATCCGACGTTTTTGAACATGGGAGGAAATGCGCCATTTTAGAAAAACGGTCCACAACGACAAAGACGGAATCGTGCTTCTTGATTGTCTTAGGAAGCCCAAGCACGAAGTTCATACTAATGTCCTGCCACGGAGCATGTGGCACTGGCAATGGCGTATACAGCCCGGTATTTTGCTTTTTTTGCTTTGCCAGCTGACATGTACAACACTGCCTTAAAACTTTGGCTATGTCTTGCTTGAGACTTGGCCAATAGAAACGATCTTCCACAAGGGCTATGGTCTTATCACGATCAAAATAACCAGCTATCCCTCCTGAATGAAGCTCCCAGATGAGGAATTCACGAAGGGACATACGGGGAATACAAAGTCTGTCTCCCTTGAAAAGGAAGCCATCTTTAAGAATATATTCACCCATAATACGCTGGTCACTAGAGAGTGACGCGTAAGTATCCCCAAAATCAGGACATGCGGGGTATTCATCTTTCAGTTGCTCAAATCCGACGACCTCTACACTCAAGGAGTTGAGCAACGCCACTCTTTTACTAAGGGCATCCGCTGGTTTGTTTTCAACCCCGGCCTTGTGTTTCAGAACAAACGAATATTCCTGAAGAAGCGCTACCCACTTAGCATGCCTTGGGTTGAGTTTCTTCTGAGAATGCAAATATCTCAAAGCCTCATGGTCAGAAAACAAAACGAATTCCTGTGGTAGGAGATAGTGTCGCCAATGTCTCAGGGATTGCACTACCGCATAAAATTCTTTGTTGTAAGTGGAGTACTTTTGTTTTGCCTCATTCAGCTTCTCACTGAAATAGGCCACTGGGTGTCCTTCTTGACTTAACACTCCACCTATACCGACATCAGACGCATCACACGATACTTCAAAGACTTTAGAAAAGTCAGGTAGACGCATGACAGGAGCTTCTACCATTTTGCCCTTAATTTCTTTGAAAGCCTTGACTGCAGCTTTAGACCACACGAACTCTCCCTTTTTCATGCATTTGGTAATGGGAGTCATGATCGTGCTAAAACCCCTAATGAACCAACGATAAAAAGTTGCTAAGTCGTGAAAGCTTCGCACCTCATGAATGTTCCTCGGTTCAGGCCACTCAACTATGGCCCTGACCTTTTCAGGGTCTGCGCGCATCCCTTCAGATGACACTATAAATCCTAAGAACACAACTTGGCTAGACATGAATGCACATTTCTTAAGATTAGCGTACAACTTTTCCTTCCTAAGGACGCTACAGACCTTCTTTAGATGTTCAAGGTGTGACTCCTTAGTGGTACTATAAATAAGAATGTCGTCAAAGTACACCACTAGGAATTTTTCGATGAACGGCCTCAAAGCTTGTGTCATCACCTGCATGAAAGTACTGGGTGCGTTAGTCAAGCCGAAGGGCATGACCAACCACTCATACAGCCCATCTTTCGTTTTAAACGCAGTCTTCCACTCATCTCCTGGGCGTATACGGATCTGGTGATATCCACTCTTGAGATTTATCTTAGAAAATATAGTAGACTTAGCCATCATATTAAGCATATCATCAAGCCTAGGTATAGGGAACTTATACTTGACAGTAATTTTATTTATGGCACGGCTATAGTGAGGAAGGTTCGGTAGAGTAGACCCTGGGACAAGATCAATGGCATGCTGTATGTCCCTCATGGGTGACAACTCATTCGGTAAGTCTTCAGGAAATACATCACTGTACTCCTTCAGGACCGAGGTCACCTCACGGGGCAACTTTGATGGAACTTCAGGTGTAATCTCTGTAGCCACAAGGGCATACACCATAGAATCCTCCTTAGCCTCTTTTTCAAACTCTCTTGTGCTGATTATATGTAGAGACTTAGGCTTGGATTTCCCCACTCCTCTAGGCTCACTTGCCTTCTCATCCTTCTTCTTCCCTAGTGTGTTCTCAGGTGGCATGGGGTTAAGTTTGATCTTTTTACCGTTATGCATGAAGGTACACGTATTCGTACGGCCAAAGATCGTGATATCATTATCGAATAGCCATGGTCTACTTAGGATAACATGTCTCACATCCATAGGTAAGACATCACACCACAGGGACTCTTTGTACGACCCGAACTCGATGGGGACTAAATATTAATGGGTGACAGGAAGAGATGTCTTGTCAACCCAAGAGACTTTATATGGGTTAAGGATGAGGTGTGGATTTCAATTTCAAGCGATCCAAGGTATTAGTGGAAATCACATTCTGACAACTTCCACTGTCCACTATCACCTTACAATTCTTTTCACCACACTTGGTAATAGTGTAGAAGATAGTGCTTCGATGCCAGTCAGCACTACTTCTAGACTGAGCTAGCACACGCCTGACTATTGCAAGCGTTGCTTCTCCATCTAATTCTTCCTCATCAGTAAATCCTCATTCAGGGTGATATTCTTCAACTTCATAATCACCCTGGTTATCTCCACCTTCGTAGGACTCGCCAATCACTAAGGCTTTTCCACGGTTCTTCGTAGGACACTGATTAGACATGTGGCCAAGATTGCCACACTCATAGCACCTCACTTGGCTCATGTTACTAGGACCGGCACCAAGAACCCCTTTGCCCTTGTCTTCCCTAGGCCTAGGCGGAATGGTCGCCTGTGCTCTAGGTTGACTACCAATATTAGGTCTAGTCCCCTGGGAACTAGATCTAGCACTGGAGTCTCGGGACTCAAAACGACGAACGACAGGAGCCTTCAGATATTGCTCTAACTCCTGCACGACTTGATATGCTTCATCCAAGTCCGTTAAGGGCCGAGTCATAAGCTCGCGCTGAAGATCCGCACGAAGGGCCGTCTTGAAACGCGAGAGCGTTACTACTAGAGGGTCTTATTGGATATCACATCGCACCATATATTCTTCAAATTTAGCGATGTAGTCAGCGGCAGACATTGACCCTTGGTGTAAGGATTGCTATTGGTCAAGGAGCTTCTGACGGTATGAGAGAGGAAGGTACTTCTCCTTCAACTTCTCTTTCATCTCATACCAATGTGTGATAGGGGCTCTACCAACTCTTTCTATCTTACGCTCGGTGTTGGTCCAAAAGAGCTTGGCTTGGCCCACAAGCTTCATCTTAGCAAACCGCATTTGGCGGTTTTCTGACATGCCATACCACTCAAAGTAGTGGTCCATGTCAGCAACCCAGTCAAGGAATGCCTTGGGATCCAGACGCCTATCAAAACTTGAGGCTTCAACTCTCACACTTTTCATCGCACGCTCATCTGGATCATAGCGGTCTTGATGATCACATGTGGCCCGTGCCTCACGCACAATACACGACCATTACCACGATCTCTATCCTCAATACCTCCACGTGCGGCAACGCGTTTTTCAAAGATTCCTCCCACGTGGGAGTGCGCATCATCCCCTACAGCGGGGTTTTCCCTTTGGGACACCTCTAGTTGTTCGACCTTAGTCATGGTAGTGGTGATTTGGTTCTCAAGGCGGGCAAACTCACGCTTTTGACATGCTTCTAGAGTGGTTATCTTTTGTATCAATTGAGCAAGTTGCTTAGATAACTGCTCATTATTTATGGTAGGTTGAAGTCCGAAACCTCTACCTCTTCTCGTGGGCATACAATGAAGACTTGAACCAAACTCTACCTAACTAGACTACTAGGTGTTATGACTTACAAGATGAATGCGATGAATGCAACACTAATATGAACTGACACGATTAAATTAAAACAAGAAACGACTCAAATCTGGAAATTTTCCAATTTAGGAAACTTTCTAAAATTGGAAAGTTTCTAAAATTGAAAACTTTCTAAATTGGGAACTTTCCTAAATTAAGCCTAAAATCAAAACCCTAATTTGATAACTCGATCTAGACAAACCATGCAAGCCTATTCTCTGATATCAAATTTGATGCAGGATGCCCTAATTATGATGCATGCTCATGAACACAATTAAATAAGCGGAATTAAAAGACAATAACAATATAAAATCTAGCAGTAATCATCACGAACTAAGAAAATCACAAGGAAGCATGCAATGGAACGGGCCATTCATCACAACTATGAAGTATGAAATTCAATTATCACTATGGTTGGATCCGGCGAGAGATGGAACCTCCCGATCTTGCATGGCCATAACCCAATCAATTAAGAGGAATCTCTAATCTAGGAAATTAATGGATTTTGGATTAGGGATTTGAAAATCTGAAAATTAGGGTTTAGGATAAAAAATCAGATTTTGGGATTGTGGTTAGCAAAACAAATAGGTTAGGGAAAGATAGAATTACCTGGAAGAAGGATTGGAGAGGCATAAGAAACAAGTAGAAGAAAGAGGGATAAAGGAAGAAGAAACATTACCATGAGAGAGAGGGAGAAGGAGAGAAGCATCAAGAGGCTTTTCATTAATCAATAATCAAAAGTTAATTCGAGTTTAGGGCTTTAGCCCTCTTAAATAAGCAAATGAAGACATAAAAGTACTAAAATACTCTTAAAACTAAGCAAAAACGCGCAATTAACAAAAGTGCGGGAAAGTTCAGGGTGCCCGAGCTGTCGCCCGAAGTCGTCTTAAATCCTCCAGAGAGGTTCGGGCGCTCGGCAGACAAAGTTCGGGCACCCGATCGAGCGCTCGAAGGCTATGGTCGGGTGGTCGCCCAAATTCTTCAGTTCGGCCTTCTTTCTCCTTTCTTCTTCACACGTGTCTTCCCTGAGTGGGGTCTTCTATGTGTCCAATCACATGTGAAGGCTCTTCAGCTCCTCAATAATCGCCTATCCATAAGGACGGTACTTGTGGTTGGCGCTTTCTTCGTTGGTACACCTTGAATGCTTTTGTGTTCGCATCACTTTACACATGGCCAAAACAAACCATTGAAGTCTACTTTTCCTCATGCCACTCTTAAGTTCCCTTGAACGCAATTATTTCTAATTCTATCCTTCCTCGTCATGCCACTCATCCATCTTAACATCCTCATTTCGACCACTCATTCATTGATGTTGTGGATACTGGGTGAAAGCCCATTATGTCATATATCTTCAAAGGGGTTTACGAAAGATTGCGATGGTCTTCTCTAGTTGATTTTGTTGAAAATATCACAACTGTGGTGTGACTTATCATTGCATCGTAGGAGAAGTGAGGGGGCAGGACTAGAAATGGGTAGAAAGATGATGGGAATCTCAGGATATTGCTTAATTTTCTCAAGATAGAAAGTTTAAATAATTTTCCCAAGATAGAAAGTTTAAATAGTTGCATAATTGAGATGTAAGGAAATTGGATTTTTGACTTACATGTATTGTTCGAAATATCCTCGATATTATCAAAATATCCCCGATATTATCTGTATCTCTAGCTCGGCGATACCGATAACATTGGTAGCGATACTGATAACATTGGTTACATAAGAAATTCTGGGTATCAATGCCGTATCACTTAAGTATCGTAATGTATCAATATCACTAATGTATCGCCAATAATTTTTACTATTTAAATTCTAGGCATCGCTTGTATCGCCAATGTATTGATATCGCTAATATTGTCGAATGTGTAAATTCTAGGTGTTGCTTATATCGCCAGTGCCCAAAGTCTATTTATTAAAAAAAGGGATTTTGACCGTACGTGCCCCCTTGTACGGCGAAATTCTTCGCTTGTTTCTTGCTTGAAACTATTTCTCTTACTGACCCCTTGATACTTTTTAAACTTTGTTGTGGATGAAAATACCCTTTGGATCCTGCACTGGTACGGAGTTTGAGTGAAGAAGAAGTCACGTAGCCTCCAATCCCGATGCAATGATGTGGATGTGAGTTGTCATTGGGTCCACTTCAAAGTAGATCCAATCCGTTCATTTTCTTTGTAGCCCCTTATTTATATGGGAATGTGGTAACATGACCCTGACCTGATCTATGTGTAGCCCACAATACCTGAAAAACGGTAACGGTGACCGTCCCATACTAAATGTTTTCATGTATTGTGGTCCATATGAGTGGCAGATGTTGATCTTTCTTCTATCCATGGCCTAAAATGAAATCCCGAGGATAATGGATGAATTGGATTCCACTCAAAAGTGATGGTGGGCCCCACAAATAGTGTGGATGGCTATCCCGACCCTTACTACATGACAATCACGACCCTGAACCGTATTGTGTTTAGATTGTCTATCCCGTCCCTTACTACATGACAATCATGACCCTTTGTAGACGGCTATCACGATCCCGACCCTTACTATATGACAATCACGACCCTTTGTGGATGGCTATCACGACCTTGAACTGTATTGTGTTTGGACTGTCTAACTTGACCCTTACTATGTGACAACCATGTTCATTTATAGATGACTATCACGACCCTAAACTGTAAAAGAGATACGAGTGCTATTATGTTTGGACCGTCTATCCCGACCCTTTATGTATGTCAACCACGATTCTATGTGTATGTCAATCCCGATCCTTAGCGTATGACAACCATGATCCTTGGTGCCTGCCAGTCTCAACACCGTATCACATCTTGACATCTTCAAAACCACAATCTCGATCATCCACAAACATACATCAGCACAAATCTAGAAGAAAACACTACTATAACCATTCACAGACCCACATCAATACAAATCATAAGGAAAAAACATCTACTAACATGGAGGCACCATATCTTTTGATTTCGGTGGTACAAGAAGAAGATTGGAGTCAGAGAAGATTAAGCCAGAGAAAACCAGGCCAAAGGAGGTGGTGGTGCGTACTGGAGAAGAAAGAGAAGGAAATGGGGTTTTCGTTAGATCCAACCCCATCTTCAGCTTTTTGTTAGATCCAATCCGTTCACTCTCTCTAGAATTTGGAGGAATGTAACTATCTAGATGATGACCGAAAGATTCTAATAAGGTTATTCACAACACAATAAAGAAGAACATATTGTTTTAGAAACTGTTTACCCTTTTCCATCATTGTGGGCGACCAATAACTTGAAAAATCGTTAATCCAACACCAATTCGATATAAACCTGGGCCACGTACATTGTGAACAGATTGGATCTACCATTAGATGGTCCACTAAATCAAATGGATATAAAAATTGCATCGGGAACGGTAACAGTCATAACTTCTGATGAAAATGTTTCTTTTTTGGACCATACTAGGGACGGACTATAACGGTACATGCTACATTCTATGGGGCCCACAGTGATGTTTATATGTCATCCAACCCGTTCACAGTAACAAAGATACATGGGTTAAGAAAAAAGTAAATATCATATTTATCCAAATGGTTTGGGGCCACCAATAACTTTTCAACGGTCTCAGATAAATCACCTTATTTCTTGTGTTGTGATCCACTTCCTTGACTCGATTTTTGCTAATATGTATTATAATTAGCTCTTGGAATGAAAGGAAGGTGTGGATCGACATCATGCCTAACAATGGGCCCCACTTTAACTTTTTTACCATCCAGGTCAATTCACCTTCTACACATTAATAAAATTCAAGTGCGGGGCTCAATACGTAAGGGTATTTTCATCTACAGCAAAGTTTAAAAAGTGTAAGGGGGCTAGTCAGGGAAATAGTTTCAGTCAGAAACAAGCAGGAAATTTGACCGTAAAAGGGGGCCCGTACGGTCAAAATCCCTTTAAAAAAAATCCATCTTAAATTTTTTATTGGCGCATGGTTGTATACAATGTTCAAATTATCAACCAATAATATCGATAATATCGCGATATTATCATTATCGAAACATGGGCAATATCGAGACCACAATCTTTCTTATCCTTTCCAGCCGTCGACAATTTCTCAATGAAACATCGTGTGTTGTTGATATTCTGAAATATCAATGGATGTTTGGATGGAAGGTTGGTTAGTTAGATGGATAAATAGGATGAATGGGATGGTAGGACTGATTTCTTAGGACAACACATGCTTTTAGGCCCCCATTAAATGAAAACTTATTATCTATGCATTCTTTTTTGCAATTTATTTTATTCCTAAATATGCAAATATGTGTACTTTAGCATCTCTCAATGTTTCACCGAAAAATTCCACTGTTTTCTCCATGTTTCCTTGCATTTCCTGGTTAGCAGCAATATCATTGACGATATCAATATTTGTTTCCGTATCCCCAGCCAGCGAAACTAGTAGTGATATTGATACTTCGAACACCGATTACATGTAGGCTGATTCATCAGTGTACTTGCGGCAAAGGGAGTTGGGAAAGGGACACACACACGTGCACACACACACACACACACGCACGCACGCACGCACCCACATAAGCATGGAAACTAAATTTTAATGGATTTGAGAATTTGAGAATTTCAGATAGCATGTGTTTTCATCACTATCATCATCGTCATCATCTAAGTCTCATACCAATTAATTGCGTTGGAGTCTTTAAGTCCCTTGATGTACATTGATACGCCATCCTCTAATAGCTCGAGCTTTTAGATCAAGTGGTTGTTTGAAAAATTGGGATATGGGTCACCAATCCTGTTCCTCATATAAATCCTTAATCACGTTATTATATCCTCTTAAAACTTCTTTCTTTTGCAACTATCACTAGATTACCCCTCTTGGGACTCTATTATAAATACCATGTGGTGATTCTTTCTACTTTCCCTATATCTCTCTATCAATTGTCTAAGTAAGAAAATAACTTCAGTGGTAGAACTCCCAAGCATGAAACCAGACTGATTTTCTATTACATTCGTCTCATGCCTTAGTCTTTCTCAATCAAACTCTCTTGAAGTGTTATAGTATGGCTCGTAATTCTATTCCCGCGATAGTTAGTGCAGCTTTGTATGTTTCATTTATTATTATACATAGGTTCCACAGTACTTTTCTTCCATTCATCTGGCATTTTCTTCGATCTTACAATCTTGTGGAATAACTTTGTCAAAATAACCTGGTATCTCCTGCACACTTCCAAACCTCCATTCATATACAATCCCGTCCGAGGGCCTTTCCTGTTTTCATCTTTCTCAAAGCTTCTTTCACTTTAGATATCCTAATCCTATGGAAATATCTATTGTTTCCAACATAATTTGATTTTATGTGTTTTCTTACAAGCCAAAAAACTGCATGAATTCATTCTTTCAGAATATAATTTGTGCCATTGAACTCCAACAAGCATTGTTGAACTCCAACAAGCATTTGTGCCATGGAGCAGTCTTTGCAAAGATTTCTTGTCAATAAATCTCTCATCTTGAGTTCAGATGGGCCCACGAGCACCTCTACACGTGGCCAAGCACGCTAAGCATGTGTTGGACCACTAAGCCGTACATCATGTGGGCCCCACCATGTAGATGACCTGGCCCAAATTCAGGCCAGCAAACCCATCAGGTGGGCCACATCAACGAAAACAATGGATGGTCTTTTTAAGAAAATGGCAACTGTCTGCATTCAAAATACGAACAGCCTGACTTGATTAGTTAGTACCTACCAGTGTGCTCGGCACATGTGGCTGCATGTGGTCTCAGCAAAACTTTGTTTTTGTTTCACCTCGATCACTTTCTATTTGTTATGTAAAGGTCTGTGACTGTTCTTAACACGAGAAAGAGGAAGACAATTTCCTTATGAAACTACTCTTAAGCATGATGGATTTGCTTGCTATTCAACTTTCACATTCAGATTGATAATCTGGAGCATGTAATTCATCAATAATAATAATAATAAATAAATAAATAAACATTTCTAGTCTTCCAGAGCATAAACCTTGATATATTGTTGGTTGCAGTTTCATGTGCTGAAGGATATAGATGGGATGACTGCCGAGACGATGCTGTTGTTGTGGAGCATGAAGGAGAGGTACAATGCCAACTCAAAATTCAAGATCTACTTTGAGACATTGCCAAAGGCCTTTAATACAGGTACATATTCATATAGGACCCTCCCAAAGAGCCCACGAACTATGGCTGTCAACGGGCCAGTCCTGGGCTGGGCTGAGGTCTTTCCAAGCCCGGCCCCTGCCCATGACAGGCCAAAACAAACTGGCCCAAGCCAGAGCCTGGCCAAGATCTGGACTGTTCATTAGGTGTGCCCCATCATACGTGATGTATGGCAAAATGTCCTTGAAACCCCAAATGGGCCAAGCCGTGCCAGGCTCACGGGCTCATAGACGCAGCTGGAAGACAGGCCAATTAATAATGGGTTTAAATTTAGGCCCAGGCCTGGCCTGGTCCTCAGGCCTAGTATTTCAGTCCAAGCTTGGCACAAAGCAGCCCCGGCCAAAAGCCTGAAGGGCCAGCCCAACCCATTGATGGCCCTACCAAGAACACATGATTGCCTCTTAGAATCGCTAGTATCTGGACCCATTCCAGTAGGAAAAGTGCACCGCTTTCAGCCTTGTGGAAGGGGTGAGGACCTGAGAAGAGTGATGTGATTAAGGGAAATGCAAGCAATTGTTTTGGGGGAGGCTAGACGTTCTGATCTCCCATTCTCCTAAATCTTACGTATTTTTCCTCGTGAATTTTAACTTAAGATAATTAAATTTAGCATCTTATTTAGCTATTATATGATATTCGACCTGGAAATGGTACAGGTTTGGCCCACCTCTTAGTAACCTTAGCTATTGGTATGGTGGTTCCAGCATGCAATAGCCATGCCCTGATATCTCCCTAACAGATGATCTTAGCCATTCCATGAAAATGGACAATTGTAATCAATGATCTGCACGGCTCAATCAGAGTGTCAGGATCATCCGATAAGTAATATTTTTGGTGTATCTCTCCCCCACCGTGGGGCCGACCACAAGAATGATTTGGATCCCCAAAAGGTGGTCTCCACACGACAGTCTCTTTAGTTGAGAAAAATGCTGGATCAAACATTGTATATTTCTTCACCCTCTTGACTTTATTTTTGTATCTTGCCACTGCTCTCATGTTAGTAAGGATAATGGTTTCTGAAGGGTTTCAGTTTGATTTATTTTGGTTTTATTTACATTGGCCAGGATTGAGTTTTGGAATTGATGCACTTTCTGTTTTAGAGGGAAGTCTCCTGTTTGAAGAGATATTGCAAGCAAGAGAGGTTCTCATGCTCACCATTTTATTGCTTCTTGTTTAAATGAAAGATCGAACGGTTTTCTCAATCACCATTTCTTTATTCTTTCATTTCAGCACTTACGTGGGCAATACGATGCATTATGTCCAGCATTATGCGCCAATCATCCTGATATATTTTCAACTGAGCTATATACATGGGATCAATTTCTTTGGGCCTGTGAGCTTTGGTATTCTAATAGCATGAAAGTCGTTTTTGCTGATGGAAAGTTGAGGACATGCTTGGTTCCTGTTGCAGGCCTGCTCAATCACTCGGTACACTATTGAAATCATTGACTTTCCAGCCTATTGTAAAGAGGAAATATACGATGCTCGATCGAGCAATTTACTCAGCCTAACAAACTACACATGGGCCCCACTTTGGTGATCTGAACCATTCATAAGCTGGGCTTTGTTGTGGATGGTGGCGCATCAAAATTTCCCCCATTTCCTGATCCTTACTGATGATTGGTTGTAGTTGTCCATTTTCAGGCTACCAATCAGCTGGCTAGGACCATCTGATATAGGATATTAGTAGCTTAGATTACAGAAAAGTGGGCCTCACATGTACCATTGTTGGGTCAATCAGAAATTGTCGTTTCTTTTGTTGAGCATCACATAATGCCTCGGAGTAGAATGTCTTAGCAGTTGTTTAAATTTCTTTCCCATTGCAGTTATGCCCGCACATACTGCACTACGGGAGAGTAGATTCGGCAACAAATTCCTTAAGCTTTCGTTTATCAAGACCGTGCAAAGGAGGAGAGCAATGCTATCTTAGCTATGGGAGCCTCTCCGGTTCTCACCTAGTTACCTTTTACGGTTTCCTGCCGAAAGGAGATAACCCTTACGACGTCATTCCTCTCGGTAATTCTGTAATTCTCATGTTATGTTTGTTCTATCAGAAGAATTTCATTCCATCACAAACTTGAGGTGAATTGGTTTATGATTTGTTTTTCCACTTTCTGTAAGTTTTCTTTTTGTATGCTCCTGTCAGTAGCAAAACTACCACTTTCTAGTCACCCAGATTAATCAGAAATCACTTTCGAAGTATGGTAATTACACAATGCTAGTATTTGAGAGTTATGAATCAAAGCTTAGCTGATACGAGTTGATTTGGCTAAGTTGACTCAGGTTAGGCAGTTGGTCTTCAGAGTCAAGCTCCAGATAATATATGCGTGTTTCCAGACCAAGTTGAAATGACTCGGTAAGGCTGGCAATGCTGGGCCCGTGCTCAAACAAAATCAAAATTTTGAATAGGGCCAGCCTGAAGGCCCGGCCCAACCAGTGCAAAATCTGAGTTGGGCCCGGCCTATAGTCATATGATTCAGAACAGTTTCAGGTCCCCAGGCTAGTTGCACTTCAGAAACAAATTTTGATTCCTTGTTTGGGAGAGAGCAGAGGTCATGACTCCCTAGTTCTATCATTGCTTTGTTGCAGATATCGACACCATTCAAGCGGAAGATGCTGGGAACCAGCCGACAACAAGTGAAATGGATTGGACCACTCACATGGTGCGAGGAACGTGGCTCTCTAACAATAACGAGCTCTATGCTTATGGGTTACCTTCTCCATTGTTAGCGCATCTTCGTGAGGCCTTGCGAGAGGATGACCATCCATTGTCTCCGAAGGCTTCTGGTTGTATTGATGTAAGAATCTCCCTTATTGCTTTATGTTTTCTGAATAACTCTGCTGTCCAATAATGCAACCTTGAGGTTGCAAGTTTGGGGGTGTCATGGGCCAGGTTTGTGCTGGGATGCAGTACATCTGCTTGTTACTCAAGGCTTGGACCTGGGCTCCACCAGACCTCAATCGCGAAGGTTGTCAAGGATAAGCCCTGGCCCAACAACCCATTTATTGATGGAGAAAAACTATGATATTCTTGCAGAGTGTGATGGATGATATGCAGACACTTAAACATTGCACGTGTCATACACATAATTTAAATTAACCATTCCAAATCGTGGGTCCAAGTCTAGATGTATCATGAACTGAAAATTATGCTTTTTTTTCTTTCTTTCTTTTTTGGGTTAGCACACACACCCCACTGTTAGTCACACCATAATGTTAGCCACCCCACTTGGGAATCGATACCAAGACCTCAGTGTTGAAAGGAGGTTATCTCACTCAGTCTGGCACTTGAGCTATTGGAAGGTTAAAAAGTGTAAAATATCCAATGGTCCTATTCCACAAAAAGGTGTCGACGAATCAGAGGTTATGATTGTTCACCCAATCCGATTTTGGGACTGTGACTTCTTGACAGTGGATTCTGCAATTTAGTTGGTTTATTCCATGTGTACAATATCTGGGTGCATGTGTATCAAGCGTCATATGCTACCAAAGTATCAAATAACTCTCGCTATTAACCAGTTCTGGAATTTAGGTTGGGCTGCTATGTGGGCCTAAAACTCAGGGCAAGCCCAGAAAGTGGTGGGTTTGGCCTGAAAGCCTGACGGGGCAAGTTCTGTCCATTGAAAATGCTGTATGTTTGTTTGTTCTTTATCATAGCTTACCTACACACACACACACACACACACACACACACACACACACACAAACCCTTAAATATCCTTCTCTTCTTATTTGTCTGAACTGCACCCGTATCTCATTTTTGCCCAATCTTTGCCAACTTGGGAAAGCTGATTCAACACCGATCTTGTTTGGACTGCTGATGTGTAACCTAATCCTGTTCTATATTACGTTTGAGCAAGCAGCTAAAACTCTCTTTCAATGTATATTCTATGCAGAGGACCAAGGATAACGAACAGGCCGTCCTCCAAACAATTCTCTCTATCTTTGGTCCCATGATGGAGGGACTTGGTGAGTCAGATGATTTTGAGAGGTAGACAATTGTCACAGGAATGTTTAGAACGTACTGTATTTTATCAACCGAATGGAATCTTTTTAAAAACCACTCAATTCATTTCTTGCAGGGAAAATTGTAGTTGGGATGTAAAGCTAGCGTTGGACTTCAAAGATCTACAAAGGAGAATCATCGGTTCGGTTTTGGCGTCTTGTTCTGTGGGTCTTCAAATGTTGGATCGCCTCTAGCTGGAGAGTTTTACAGGTAAGCGACTCACTCGAATAGACTCACCAATGACAGCTTTTTTATGGGTATGGAGCATATTCATTTCCACCTATGATCATCGGTCTTAAAGCTGGAAATGGACGTTTTGATGTGAAATCATAACATATATGCGGGACCCACTACGAAGACACTGATATGTAGCATATCATCGCTGATGGAGTAACTGTATTTCGGTTCCTAGTTATGAAAAACTAATAAGATATTAAGATAGTAGCCTGTCACACCAAGGATGCCTTCCCAATATTTTTAAACTAGTGGAATAAGCTTCATGGAGAAATTACATGATAATGGGCCAGAGAATATGCATGGGGCCCACACATGGCAATCCAAACCATTGATCTGATGGGCACAACAGCGGATAGACAATGCCCCTAAAATTTCCCAGATGCAGGCAGTCGATCACTTTGTCCAGTGCCCGCAAATGGATGGTTATTAAAAAAAATAAATCAACCATCCATGTTTAAAGGAAAGCTCTGAAGATTGTACAGCTAGGATCTTTCGGTTGTGGGACTATTCTAGCATTGTCTATCCATAGTAGGCCCCATCACGTCAGTGGTCTGGATCATCCAATGATGGGCTCATTTGTAAGAACTCAGGACAGAAGAATACCCTAGTGGGGTTGCCTGGTTCAGATCATTCCTCAAACTTTCATATCTCTGTTTTTTATTTTTTATTTTTTTTAAAAATTATTATTATTTTTATTTTAATTCTGATCAGATGATGATAGAAGCATTAAAGATGGGATGGATTGCTTCTGTGGTGGCCAATTTGATTCTCAAGCAATCGATGGTTTTTTCTATTTTATTTATTTATTTATTAATATTTACTTATAGTATTGAAGGGAGAGACTCCTATTGCAGTTTTCCATCATTTAAAAAATGGTGTTGACTCATCAGCTGTACACATGGCATAGTTGTATCTTGTATGGCAATCCAGACCGTTCAAATCATTGATGCAATTGTGGAGGGAATGTAATCCAAAAATTACACTGAAAAAATGATAGTGGCCATTTGATTTTGCCCTTGGAATTAGGACCACTCACATTTCAACTATCCCTTTGATGCCCATCACTTGGATGGTTAGCATTACTTGGCGATTTGCCCCCACAATCCGGATAGTTGTACAGCAATCCCGGCCATCCAAATCAGTACCGCATTGTGGATGGAGCTAACCCAGAAATTACATTTTCCCTTGCAATCAGGAGCACTCACTGTTTTATTTTCAACCATCAATTGGACGGTTAGCATTGCTAGGTCAGTGTGATTTCGAGATATACTCCCATCCACAATGTGGCCCACAATCTGTATACCCGTGCATAAGTGCCACATGTTAGGAGATGAGTCATCACCATTTCACAGTGGTGCTTAGCTGTCATTGGAGTCTAGCCCGTATATTAAGAGAACGGATCACCACGGAAAATGGTACCACAACTTGGTGGTACTGCACCATCATTCCCACCAGCTTGCCGCTTGTTTAGTAAATCAGCACCATGAAGGTAGTTAGGCCCACCATGAAGATCATCCTTCTCGAAAATAAGAGTGATCGGTTGGCTATGTTGGCTACAACTGCATGTTGGGTCAGACCATCGATTGTCCATTGATTGAAAAGGTGTAGGCCACCTGATGATCAGATCAGCTTGATTTTTGTGCCAGGTGATCTTCATGATAGGGCCTACCAATTTCATGGTACTGATTTATCACACAAGCAGAACCGTTAGCGGAAAAGACGATACAGTACCACTAGTTGTGTGGTACCTGTAGATGATTTGTTCTTATATTATATTCGCCGACTACAACCATTGACTGCTATACAGGAAGAAGCTATGAAAATGTCCTTTTGGGATGGCTACAATCACAGCTTTCAAAGTTCAAAGAAAGCATGCTCCTTGCTATTGCAGGTGGTCAAAACACACCTGCAAAGAATCAACCTTGACTTCACCTGGATTAGATTATAGATATCTGAGGTTTGCTAATGCCACACGCCACCTCATGTGCTAAAGTGACACCATCCATCAGGTGGGCCCTTCTGAGTAGATGGCCTGGCCAAAAATCAGGACTGTCCACTTATCAGGTGGACCACAGTTTATGAAATAAATGGACGGCCGGGGCCTTTCTTTTTTCCCACTGCCTTTTTGTTTCCGACATTGTTGCCTGCGAGATGAGTGGACCAACTTAATTTTTGGGCCAGGGCAGCTGCATTGTGGAGCCAATTGATGGACTGATCAGATGTGGGACACCCACATGCCAGATTGGCATGTGGGGCGCTGTGTAGGTGGGCCGCCTTTTATACGACCGCGGCGTTACTGGCCTTTTGAAGCATGGTTTTGAGACTTGGATGAGTCTGATGTGACTCATCTGAGTTGACTCAGAGGTGGGGCTACTGGTTTGGGTTCGTTACCATGAGTCACCCTTGAGGTGAACCGATTCAGCCCTGATTCAAGTGAGTCGACTCAACTCAGGACCAGATGAGTAGATCCAAGTCTCCTAGTCTTTTAACACCATGATTAGGAGTGGATCTGCTAACCAGATGCCTTTCAGGGAAAAATCCAACTGGTTAGAAACTGGTCAAACACAGTCTGTCCGAAACAAGTAAAAAATGTGGAAAAAATTGAAAAATGTCATGTTTGGATTGCCATTTAATTTGGCGTGGCAAGCTCATTTTGCCCCATGGGTTTTATTTGGATGATTCCAAATGTGTGTTTGGAAGTTCAATCCATCTGAATTGCAATCCATCCAATTCAAAAAGAGTGAATGACCAAAATGGGGTAATCCCACAAATCTCAATCTCATGAGAACTCATCCCATGTGTTGCGTATATGCAATCTAGGGTATACAAACCCTTCATTGGGCTTGGATGAAGGGTCATGCAAAAGCTCTGGCCGTTTTGCAATTTAAGTGGGCCCCAGTGAAAATAAGGGTGGACACCCTCTCTTGCCTTTTGTTCCCTTCGTTGTGGCCCACCGAAGTTTTGGATCGGGCTGATTTCTGGGCGTTGCAGGTTTCATGATGTGACGCATCTAATGGACAGGTTGGATGTCATGCACACATCACGTGGAAGTTATTTAGATACTAGGAGGTCATTACACAATACTTGCTTTTGGAGTAAGCAGTTTGGTTGTGGTTAGTGATTAAGATGGTGAGATTTATGAATAACACAAATTGCAATTCAAATTGATTAAAGTGGGTGTTCTTTTTAGAACTGTGGGTTGGTGTTAATCCCTTTCATTCAAAAGAGGCCTTGCAAGGCCAGCCATACCGATCAACGGATGTGATGAAATGGCCATATTTCTGACGTGGAAAACTGATGGGGTGGTCTTGAAACATTGCAGTTTCTCACTAGTAGCTGTACCAGTTTTGAAATACAACCTCTTCCATAGAAATTATCAACCAATCTTATTCTCCAACAAATTTCTAGTGTTTTTCGGATAATAGAATCTTTCCCAAAGGCGAAATGGCATCTCCCACTGTCTATCGACGGTGGGTGGGAATCTCTATGCAAGTTTGGGAAGTTGGTACGATTAGAAATATGAATTTGCATGGGATTCCCGCCCAACAACAATGGATGGTGGGAGATGTTTCTCTGTTATTTTTATTTTCTAATTCCATCGTTTGGTGGAGATTTGCTGATTTCACACGCTTGTGGCATCACTGCCCATCCACCCGCAGCCACATGTGCCAATATGGAACACGTGTGAGAGATCTGAGCTTTCTATTGGAAACAATGCTTGGATAGTCTGCTAAAAATCAGACCCTTTGGCTTTCTCAGATGGCCATAATGTAGAAACTATACCGAGATTTAAACAATTTTTTTCTGACCATCCATTTCATTTGTCTGTCGTGGCCCACCTGAGATGCGAAATGGTCTGATTTTGAGGCCAGAAGATCTGAACAGTTTATCCCAACTGATGGAAAGCTCAGATCTCGCACAAGTGTTCGATATTGACGCATGTGAATGGGCAGGTGTACGGTGCTCCCACACAACTTTGGTTTGGTGATACTACTACAAGTTGGTGGGCTTTTCTTCGCTGTTTCTCAGCCACATTTCATGCGAGAACTGTGAAGGCGACTCACGGTGGTTGGCTCGCTTACATTCCTATTCTTTCCATACGTGCTGGCGATGCTTGCGGTGTGGGTGATCTGGATCGTTCATCAGGCGGGCCCATCCATGCATGTCTGACGGACCTAAAGTCAGGCAGGTTCATTCATCGGATGAGCCATGCCAATTCACATTCGATATATACAAATGACCACCTTATCACCCAACTATCCTATTTTTTGAACGACGTCACATCCAATTTGTGGCCTTGCTTGATGAACGGTCTGGATCTCACACACGTGTTACCGAACGTACGATATTGAATGAGTGGTGGTTGTGGTTGTTAGTCCATATGAGTGGCTAATTGAATGCTACGTCGCACCTGTCATTTCCGTTGTTTTAAACAACCGGAAAATGGCACGTGCGAGGGAAAATAATATAATCTGCAAGCTGTGGCCGACACTATGCGCCACGTGGCGGGTATAAACGGACGCGGATTTCTGTTGCAGAGAGCCCATGCAACACAATTTATGTGGTCCCCATCGTGATGAGTGTGTGAAATCCACTCCCTCCATCATTTTCCTCATCTGATGTTAGGAGATGAAACAAAAAACTGGATTGATCCAAAACTCAAGTGGGCCACACTAGAGGGAACAGTTTTGATGAGGTGCCGACCATTGAAACCTTATTTTGGCACATTGAAGTTTTGGATCAGGCTGATATTTGGTTTTTTCTGCTCAGCCTTGTGGGTATCTCCTTATGAACGGTTTAGATGGCATATGAACATCACGGTTGGGCCAGGAAGATTTCAATGGTGGGCGTTCCCAACACCACTGCTCTGCTCCCTGTGGTGTGGTGGTCCACTTGAATTTTTGTATCAGCCTGATTTTTGGGATCACAACCTAATGTGATGTGGCTCAAATGATGGACGGATGGTATGTCGTACCCATATGACAGTGGGTCCCACAGAGGTTTTTGTTGCACGGGCTACCTACAATAGCTGTTGAGGGAAATTCGCGTCCGGTATAAATCCAGCCCAACGAGTGGGGGCATTCTGGGAAGAAATTTTTTGAGGATAGCAACGTTAGGAATCCATTAGGTGGGGTACCCATTGATGCTGCCTCTGTAATTTTGGACACATTTGTGGGTCAATAGATGATCAGAACCGTTCATTTGGTTGACCCCTGCCGTAATGGGCTATGATGCAAAAATCCCATTTGAGCTGTGGTCCACAAATGAGAGAGTGAGAGAGAGAGAGAACCGTAACCTGCAAATAGGTGGAAATCAAAATCCGCATGTAATGGAATCATATGGTTTTAGCGTGATTTTCCAAAAAGTGCTTTTTGGTGCTGTTTATTTTTCATTTCCCCTTATAAGTGGTGTGTGGTGGTAAATAAATATTTATTATTTAAAAAGAAATTCCCTCCCGCAGCTCTATGATGTGAGTTTTTGAGGGAAAATAACTAAAATCCATGGGGCCCAAGATGTGTCTTGTTCATGCTGCCCATCGGTTTTACCCATTCATTTTAGGGCGTGAGCCCAGTAATGAAAAAATCCAAAGCACAAGTGAACCCCACCCCTTGAAACAAGGGAATTGAACACCCACAGTTAATAGCTTCTTTGGAGCCACAAAAGTTTTGGACGAAGTTGATATATGCATTGGGCTATAGAAGTTTTGGACAAAGCTAATATGTGTCTTCTTCCTTTATTCATGTTTTGCCTTATGAGCTAGTTGATGACTGCTACACATCGATGTAGGCCTTAACAAGTTTTCAACTTTTAATGGTAGATGTAATTTTCCACCTTGTTTTCTGCTGCGATCCATATTGTTAAAATAGTGACATCAAAATCACTGTGTTTAATCCCTTTTCCCTTTTTGGAGCTCATATGACCCCTTTCTCACATGTTAACAAGGTTTGATTGTTGGTGGACTTTTTAAGGGATATTTACATTTTTTTTTAAAACATTTTTCTCATAAAAGGTGAGCTTTTATGATAAGTTATATTATAGTTAAGAGTGAGTTATGAATTTTGGAGAGAGAGAGGTTTTCTTCTTTCATAAGAGGGTTTAAAAAAAGAGAGATTTTCTTCAAGGCTAGATTTAAGATTTCAAGATTTTTCAAGATGTGCTTTAAGATTTTTTTCTCAAAGTATCAAATATGAAAAAATATATTGCTAACATTGTAATGGTGGAAGATTTTTATTTATAAGTTCAGATTTAAGAAAGCTTTCCTGTATTCTTAAAGAATATGGTCAACTCTTTATTTTTTATAATTTATTTTTGACATAGTTGATTTTTCTTTACTAGATTTCTCATAAATATAACTCAAGTGGTGAACTTTGTACATCTTATGTTCTTACGTGGTTATGCTTTTGGATTTTTTCTCTATTATATTTTTTTTCTAATTATTAAACATGATCCTTTCATATATTCGGCGTGCCATTAGCGTTAAAGAAGTGTTTGATTTTAGTAGTGCATTGCTTGGACAATGGTTTTAATCACATCAAGTGGTCTGCAATGATTTTAATGGCTTCACTCGTAGAGTTATAACCTGTCTCATTTTTGTCTCATGATCTCAAGTGAGTTGGCAAGATTGATGGATGGCGTGGATCATAAACATACATTATAATGGGACCTAGGCTTTGAAAAAGGTGCCCTCGGAATTGGCGCTTAAATACAAATGTAATTCCTTTTCCTTCAAACAAACATCATTGTTTATACGAGGAAATAGAATGACAAACAGCCTATGATGCATTTGATGTGAATTGAATTCAATTTCACATAAAAAAACACTCCTCCAAAGCGCACCAGTCACCATCCATCCACGTAGATTCACACTGATTTTAGCTCCCAAACAACCCCAATCATCAGCTGCAACGTGTGATACACCCAAACGCACCCCTACATAATAAAATGGGTGGAAACATTTTGGAAAAAAAAAAAAAAAAAAACATATTGTGTGCAAAGATGCACTCCATTCAAATCACACATAAGATAGGAATGAGACCTTCCATTTCTTGCATCACATTGCAGATTTCCGTTTCCTTGGCTACCAAACACACCAAAATTGTATCACGTCTTCCACGTATACATCACCAATCGTGATTTGGCGGCACACCCAAACGCTCCACTCCCTACATATATAGGTAGGGTCATTTTGGGAAAATGAGATAATAGCCGGAGGTTATGTAATGATGATTCATCATTGTGGCTTACCTGCCATTTTAACTATAAACTCGGCCCGAGGATATCACACCATATATTCGGCTTTCAGATTGCACAAGTGGGGCCATGAATCAGAGATCGAGATCCTTAGTCTGAGTTAGGCACCAGAGTCGATGGACCGTTTCTGGAAAAGTAGGCTCGAGAGGATAATCCTAACCCTTGAATTGTGGCCTGCAAATATATGGTTGAAAAGAGAGATACAACACGGGTCTACAGTCAACTGAACAAAGGCTAAAATATGTGGCTAGGATTTTCCAATTCGGATTTTTTTCTTGGAGCACGATGATTTCACTGTATTTAGCATGATACCAACGGTCTGGATCACTGAACCGTGTGGCCCACTTGCACAAACTAAAAATCCGAGTATAATGTGCAATATCCTTGGGCGGAGGATCGGATAACTTATCTTCAATGAAATGATTTGAAGGCAGAAAATTCCGAGTTAGATTTCAAGGCGCAGTCAGAAGAGATGTTTTCCCTTGCAATATAAAATATTCGGTACTCTGGTGTGTTATGATAGTTCATACGCAGTCACTCTTAAATAATCCACTTGGTATAAGTTTAACTAAATTTAAACCGTCCAGATTGTGGGACGAAATTTAGATGGACTAATGGTTTTCTTAAATCTAATTAAAATTTAAAAAATATTCAACTGACCAAAATTAATAACTTATATCATCGATCAAAAGGTAGGACCGTCCAATCAATATAATTTTTTAAACATCACTTATCTACATCGTGTCCATAGTTTTAGACAGTTTAATTTATGCTACATGTATGCCAGGCGTACAGAAAATGTGATCATGTGTATGAACGATCACACTCTGCCAGAGCATGAATGAACTTCCGCGTATTATTCGTGAGAGCTGTTCGATACTCTGGCAGAGAGTGGAGGTTGATACGCAGGCACTAAAAAGATCGTAGACGTCTCATACAATTAACTCAAAATATAACTGTCAAAATTACAAGAGTCCAAAATAGATATCTCATCTTACAACCGTTGGATCTGGTTTATTTGGACATTGGTCCGTCCAATTCAGGCCGTTCGATTTTTTAACTTGAACGGAGTTGGGAAAGAAATATCAAAATAATATCTGACTTATGTCCCACCTAAATTGGGACCCAAGATTGCATTTATTTGCATTGACTATGTACAAACTCATGGGGCCCGAGTATCAACTGTCACTCTTTAGCAGAGCAGCAAAATTCTTCTGCATGATTTCGGTGGCGGTGGGCCCCACAGAGAGAACCAGTGGTTGGGGCTGACCAATGGCAATAGCTGTGAATGAGAATGCGATGAATGGGCAACGCACTTTGTTCGATTCTGCAACTGCCGACCGCTTACTCGTGGGGTTGCTCCTCCTTTCTTCCCCTTTTAATACTCAAGAGAGAGAGAAAAGAAAGAGAGATTTTCTTCTACGTCTCTCTATTTCTGGGTTTTCCCTTTCTCCTGGGTTTTCTTGCTTCCTTCTCTGCTTTGCAAGGGAAGCGAGAGAGAGAGAGAGAGAATTTAGAGAATTAGTCTGTCCGAGCGCTATAATTCAGCGATAATATCTGTTCTTCGCGCTCGGGCAGAGTCTCCAGTCTATCGTGCTTTTGGGGCTTTTGATTGTGGAAGAAGAAGATGACGATGGTTGAGAACTGCTTCGATCGGTGGCAGAAGGATGAGTTCTTCTCCGCGGCTGAGGCGGTGCAGGAATCCGCCGACGTGTATGTTCTGTTTTTTTTTTTTTTTTGTTTTTTAAATTTTTTATGATGGATTTCGCGATGTGGGTGTTTTGAATCATTGCTGGAAATAGCCGTTTGGGGCGGCGGCGGTGTTTATTTTGTTTTTGGATTTGTGCTGTTTTGATTTGAGAATCTGTTGTTGGGTTTTATTTCTTGGGTGTTGTTGGTTTGTAATTCTATTGCCAGTTGTGTAGTTGTTATGATTGAGGTATTTTTAGAGAGAGACGTATGATTTACTCGTTTTTGTAGGATTTGACGATATGGGTGCTTTGACTTATGGTTGAAAATTGCTTTTTGGGGGGATTGATTTCTGTTATGTTTCGATTTGTAGTGTTTTGATTTGAAAATCTGCTGTTTTTTTTTTTTTGGCCTTCTTCGGCCAGTGTTGGTTTGTAATTTGCATGCCTGTTGTGTAATTTCTGTTCTGACTTTGGTGTTTCAGAGACAGATGTGTGTTTTATCTCTTTTTCGAAGGATTTGCTGATGCGTGTATCTTTAATTACATTTGGAAATTGCTGTTTGGGAAGGTGCTTTCGTTATTTTTGGGTTTGTTTGGAAATCTGCTGTTGAGATTTGTTTATTGCATGTTGTAAGTTTGCAGCTATATTGCCACTAGGTGTAATTATTCTGATTTGGGTCTTTTAGAGATATTCATTTTTTATCTTGTTTCTTTAGGATTTCATGATGTCGGTATTTTGAATTAAAGTTCAAAGTTGTTGTTTCGAGGACATTTTCTTTTTCTTTTTATTATTTGGATTTGTAATCATTTGATTTGAAAATAGATTCGTTATTATTTTTTTCTTTTTTTGTTTGTCTGATTTTTCTGATTTGGGTATTCTAGAGTCCATTTGGATGATAAATCCAACTTAATCTCAAGAATAAGAATTCAATTCAATATTGAAAAAAAAGAAGCCCGCAGTGGGGTTGGCAACATTTTACTTTTCATTGGCTGCCAAATCCCTAATTCCAATCAATTGTTTCAAGAAAATGATCATGATTGTAATTTTGGGGCCTGTCCCCTATTATGAATGTAGTGGGGCCAACTTGAGTTACTGCAATTCATTTCATTTGAGCATCAAATCGGAGCCCTTAGAGACGGTTCCTATGCTGGCTGTGCATTGTGCTGATTTGGGTGTTTTAGAGACGATTTGTTGCAATTTTTATGGTTGGTTGTGTGAGTTCTTGTGAAAATAATAATAATAAAAAAAATTAATTTCTCTTCTTCTCCTTTTCAGAATGGTATCTGTTTATCGGACATGGGAACGGGAACGGAGAGAAGGGTTTCAAGCAGATGATTCAGATGAGCTCCGTAGAGAGCTCCATACCACGTTAGGCACTACAAAATGGCAGGTCGGTGCCTTGATTTGTTTGTATGAACCCCCTTTTGTTTCAGTTCCTTCTAGGATTGATATGAAGAGTTTGTTGACGACGGGTGTGTTTGCTCAAACAGTTAGAGGAATTCGAGAAGGCTGTAAAATGGAGCCATCGAAATGGTTCCTCCGACCATACAATATCCAGACATAGACAATTCATCATCGCAATAGAAGACCAGATATCCCGTATAGAAAAGGCGTTACAGGATTCTCTCACTGAGGAAGGGAAGCAACCGCTGCGATGGATACAACTGGATGAAGAAGAACGAGATGATCTTGCAGTGTTTCTTTCTTCAGTCCCGGGAACGTCGCAAGAAATAAAAGACGGATATTCCAGCTTCGGGCCCTCCATGGAAAACAATTTCCCAGGAAATCAACCAACAGAAGATGCAGAAATTCATGTAGATGCTGACTTTGTAAAGGGTTTCAAAGAGATTGTAACATTTAGTAAGGATGCAAACTACGTAGTAGAATTAGAAGCGAAAGAACTTCCCAAAACGAGGGATGAGATGCACGATTATGGAGAGGGATCAAATGGGCCAACGAAAACATGGAGTTCGCCGGACATTGGTTCTTGGAAGATTGTAATTGCTGACGAGGATGTGGAGAGGAAGACATCAGAGGCGAGGCCGGAAACTCCTAATCATGCTTTTAACTTCTGTGGTCTTGTAACAAGCATCGAGTCCACAACCAAATCAAAGTGGCTAAGAAACAACTTCCGAAAGGCAAAGGCTGGCGAGCATCTCCTGCCAAAACGAGTATCGAGTTACCTCAACTCGAGAGGAGTTACTCGGTTCACTCAGGTCAGGCCCCTTTCTCTGTAGTCATCTCTTTAGAATTCCATGAACATTTAGGAGTCTTGTGAATATCCTTCCAAGAGTCGAGCTGAATGCTTAAACTCAAAACTCTAACAGATTGACATTTGCATGGCATCTGCATTGATTACTCCAAATCATTTCTAATATTGATTTTACTATGGGCAAATGCCGTAGCTCATCGTAGACTCAGTTGTATGTGGACCATTTGTTTGTATCTCACCTTCATATGGATGGTAGGATCTCTAAATTAGTGAGATTTTTACAATGTCGGCTAACTAAGATGGGACCTCCTAGAAGAACGGCCTGGATAGCCGTCTATGTGTGTGAAATTGCGCACATGGCCCCTTTGATGGGTTCACAATGGCAGCGGAAACTACTGCATACATGAAGAATCAAAACATGCAAATGGGATTAGCATTCCTCTGCTTCTGATATTGAGATTTTCATTGCCTTCCATATCATTCTAGTCAGCTCAATGTTTAACCTTCACTACCTTCCAAAGACATACCGAGTTACTTGAATTTTCGGGGCACTCCAGTGGTAGGCTTATGGTGGCAACAGGCAGATGTGGGCCCAAAAACCCCTCGCATCCAAAACTCAGCCTGATACAAAACTAAGGTGGGCCAAAACAAAGGGAATGAACTGGGAAGAAACGCCCACCCCTGAATTCCACAGGGGCCCACCTCAGTCACAGAAAACCTGAATCTTGGCCTGGCCCTTCATCTGGATTTGAACTGCCTGATTATACACATACAACATGGGACACCCCACTCTAATCAACTGTGGGCGCTCCATCTCAATATGTTTCCTGTGTCGTGGCCCATCTGCATTTTAGATCAGGCTGATTTTCGGGCTGCTGGGTTTTCTGAGGCAACGCATCTTATGGACGGGATGGATTCGATGAAAACATCACTGGACCCCATATCTATTTTGTACCACAGTAAGCTTACAGTAGGACTGGTGCCACTGGAGCATGTCCTGTTGAATTTATGCAAAACAAAATTACAATCTTAGCATTTGGAGATTTTGCAACATCAATTTGGAAATCACTACCTTCATACTCATCTTTTCAATTGAATTCTGTGCCTTTTCTTTTTTTAAGCAGGGAATAAACATGTTAACTGAAAGAAGCCAGAATTGTTTTAGCAGCTGCAAGGAAGATTCTAATGTTTCTCGTGTTCAGCAACTCTTTGGACGAGTTGGAGGATTTAAACGACAAGTACAAGGCTCCCAATATTACGTGCAGTTTGGCCGTTCTCTCCAAATCACTTTAGTGGTCATGCTAACCATTTTTATAGTTGGTAATCTCCTTACATGAAATGCTTGAACTTGTAAATCTCTCTACCGTCAACTACTACCAGCAATCCTTAGATGGAAATTCCCTTTTAGGTTGAAATACTTTCTGTTTTTGGTAAAATGTAAAGCATGGTGGAATTTTCAATGCAAGTAAAATTCTTTAAACCCAAACTTTGTCGATGCTTTGGGGTTGTTTGGATGCACTGTTGAATTTGATTGCAATAATTAGTTCAGTAATGTGGAAATAACCTGATTGTAGTTGCATCAACAAGGCTCCAAATTACAATTTCATGACTTTCTTGTTTGGCTTGAGGGCTACTTCCTCATTATGCGTTCCATGAAACATGGTTACAGTTTGGTCATTTCAAACCATAGTGACAGATATTGGAATTTCTCGGGAGATTTTTAAAGTTTGAGGCTTTACTTGGGATGCTATTGGAAAATCTCATTACTATTAAGGAAAAAAATCATCATCATCATCAACACCTTATCCCAATTAATTAGGGTCGGCAAGAAAATAAAAGATATTATAAATAATATACCATTTAAATTTTATAAATACGTAATTATATAATGAAATAGTTAAAATTTTAACAACTTTTGCATTAATATCGGGATATACTCGAGATATTTTTTAAACTGCCGATATTGTGAAAATCTCGCAATATTATCATGGTGATATCATTTAATTAATTTTTCCTCGGTAATATTTATCAATGTTTAGCAGGATTCATGTAGCAACCCCAATTAATTGGGATAAAGCTTTGATGACGACGACAATGATGATGATATTGTCAGTCTTTCCTACTATTGAACTGAATGTTTGCAATTCAATCCAGTTGTGCATCCAAACACACCATCAAGCCTTGATGCAGAGGTGAAAAAGGACAGTTTAATTGGGGAAAAAAAAAAAAGATCAAGATTATTGGAAATAAGAGGAATTTGAACGTGTACATGGGCTAAGTAGGTTCAGAGAGGATGCTAACATTTGCTTAACTTGTGTGCAGTACCATTTATGCTCTATGCAAATTGAAGGAGTCACATTTCAGCGTTGCTTCTCATGATAAGAGGTACTCTCCAATCATAGCGACTTACATTAACAATATTTGTGAATTATCTTAGGGCCTGTTTGGATGTATCTCCCTTTCATGGTTGATAGGAATGAGATGCGCTCTCCACATTTTTCAATTCAGATAGCTTCAAGTCTGACTTGAAGCCATCTTGGTTGCATTTTGGGGTGGAAGTGCACCCTTCTCAGACGTCGTTTCAGGAAGAACTGCCCGACCCATACAGGAACAGATGGATGGGGGTATCCGATGCAGTGGTGATCTGAGGTACATCCAAACAGGCTCTTAGACAGCAAGCTAGATGCTCTTGCGAAGAAATTAGAATAATGATTAGCCATGTCAGCAACTTGCTTAGCTGTAGAAGCATCTTTCTTTTTCCTTTTTCTGAGTGGAGGAGGTTTTTGGATTTGGTGGATTGGATCAGGAAGGGGCATTCCTGACCTGTACCTGACATGGGCAGGTGGATCAAGCCATCCATCTAATGGATCCTGTCCCTTGATAGCTAGCAGTTGAAAACCATTCTAAGCAGATGATCATATCCATATGGACAGTGGTCTTAAAATGGACGATGGATGAAATGGAATCAGGGACAGCTGATGGCTAGGATTGTCCATTCCTGATGATTTTCAACCAAGGCCCATCTACCAAAAAATCAATTGTTGGAAGGCCTGGCTTCACCACCCCAAATACCACACATCAGGAATTGGGTGGTGGACATTCTTTCCTGATCTCAAAAAGACAGATCAGAGTTGCCTTTTCTGTATAAAGTTACTTCCTTGTCTTAAATAAAGTAGTGCATGAGTGTACCACCAAATCAGGTTGGTGGGCCTTCAAATCGAGCTTAATGATTGCAAAAGAATAAGAAGAAGAAATTGAAAATGTTGAGTGATAATGCTTCCACGCGCCCATGTGCTAATCCCAACGAGGGTGTTGCGTTCATGCAGGTTCTGAGATCCTGGACAAGGGATGAAATTCGTGGAGAGGCAAAACGCCAAACACAGGACGACTGCCTGATTGGCATCGATGCAGCCTTGCCTCTATGGATCTTCACTTCCAAAAGCTGGAAGAAATGCCCGAGAGCAGAAGCCTACTATCTTTTGTTCTCTCTCTCCTAGCACTAGCTTCAAGTGGGTCCGATGTTGCTTGATCCAGAAACCATGGAATCATCTAAAACAGCCATCATCCTTGTGGAGTATCTAGCTTTTTTGTTTTCCCTTTTCTTTTCAGACAAGCCGTTGTTAGGAGACAGACCAAAGATTGCATTATAAGAATTACATTATTGGGTGGATTTGCTCACCTGTGTTTGCGGTGGTCTAAAATTGTATATTTCCATTACTGCATTTGCATCTGGAGTCCTCCCCTTTTTCAAATGCTCATGTGTACAGTTGTAAAACAGCAAAAATATGGAAATGGTTCATGGATTTGCATTAATATTCAGAAAGAGTATTTGGGGCCCTGTTTGGACCATGTTAGGGATGTGCCTGTCTTCTCATCCACTACCTGAAATATGAATGTGATGATAAACATGTCTGCATTTTGGGCATATCTTTGCTGGTGTAATATATTTGCATGCTGCACAAAATGCCTATGCAAAGTGTGTCCAGGACAAGCCTGAGTCTCTATCATGTCATCCTTATTATGGGGGTAAATCCAAACAGGCCCTCAAGCCTTCATATATCCCTTGAAAATCCCAATATCATGAGAAATTATAGAGTGAAAAGAATGGGACGCGGATATTCTACGGAAGTTTCACATGTCCTGGGATTTCGCATTACCAACAATCCAATACCACATTCCATCTCAATTGGATTCAGCTTTCATATTAACTACATAAAGCCCATAGCTTCCATGGCCAAGTTTTAAGACTTGCAATGTGTGCGTTTGGATGCACTATCAATTGGAATTGCAAATGCTAGTCTAATAAATCGGAACGAACCCAATAGTAATTTCAAATTGGACTTAAAAGAAATGTGACTGCAATTTAAGGGGCTCTTGTGGTTACAAATGCTCAGTTTATCATCATTTCATCTTGATAAACCTGAATGTTCGTGATTTTCTTCACTTACACATCCAAAAGCAGCCTGGATGTTAGTAAGGAACAAAACAAATTGTGTCTGTGAACACAATTGCAGATCAGATTCACAGATGATAGATTTTCTAACCTGTGAAAGTACATTTGCATGGTGATGACCCATGTTGAAGAAAAATGTGCATAATATGCAAAGGTATATCAAATTCAACTAGTTGGACTTCTGTGCAATGGATTATCTTATTTCAGGGTACTGTTTGGATGCCACATTTGTAGTGATAAAATGGTGATAAGCAGCATTGTTAATAAAACTCGCCATAACCTAATGTCAATTCCTACCCGCTACTGTGATATTGAAACTTAAACGTCTGATTTAAGATTTTGAAAGACAAGATTGGGCAGAACCCGTGAGCATTTATCGTCTTTCCAGTCCAAACAGGCCCTAAGTTAATCTCAATTGTCTTAGAAGGATCCATTTATACACTGTAGTTATGATACTGCAGGCTTATAGCAGACCACCTTAGGAATGCCAATGTCTGTACTCTTTCCTTCAGAGAAGAAGGGGGGAAAAGGATTAGATGGGACAATGTGGGGATGTAGCAGTGGATGTAGAACATCTATCTACTGGGTCTTCATTGTGGACAGTGAAATTCACATTGAATGGACTAACATGGCCATAAGAAGGCCAGATTCGAAAAGCAGATGATAAAATAAAAATTGTTAACAGCCGAAATTTCATAGGAAAAACCGATGCAAGAACGGATAGTTCTAGCCAGTGCGATCTTTTCACTGGTGGGCCATCCATGGACAAGATCAACAACCTGTAACATGTTATTCATCCCATCCTGATCAGAGAGAGAGAGAGAGAGAGAAGAGAGAGAGAGAGAGAGAGAGAGAGAGAGAGACAGTTGCTCACTGGAACAGCTACCAAAAACCAAAATTTCACTTGCCATTCTGCAATATCTACATATATTTGAGAATTTTAAAGAAAGAAAAGGAGATTCTCTTAATGGAATTGCCTCCACCACTGATTTATTGTTGACGAATTGCCAACTTTGAAAAACCAAACTGATAAATCCAATGTAGGCAAAACGTGAAACAATCAAACTCACACGCTTCAATTTTCTACAACCACTTCTTCTTTTCTCAACCCCATTTAAATACAGAAATGCAAACTCCAAATCTCCCAACAGAAAAAGAAAAAGAAAAAGAAAAATCAAAGATCGCAATCAACCCACCCCAAACACCCCTTCTCTCATAATCACAAACTCACAAGACGATTCTGGCAAATGGGGTGCGAAAACAACCTGCATTCTCCTCCTCGTCCGAACACAGCCACCCAAATCTTCCTGATTCTCCGAACCGGACCCCACATTCCAAACCTCATCACTCCTCGACAAGAAAACCCTCGAATTCACACAATTCGCCCACGACAGCCCCAGAGCTGGGCAAACCCTCCTCCCAGACGAATAAAGCTCCAAAAAATTCCCAACCTTCAATCCATTCACCCCGTCCTCGCCTACCAAATCCACAACCTGGTTCGTCACGACGACCGCAAGCCCGAACCTCTCCGCCTGCGCCTTCAGCTTCCCGGCGATCTTGAAAAATAGGGACGACCTCCGTTTCAGATCACTCGGGCTGTTCTCAAATTCCGACCGGAAGAGTGCGGCGATCGAGTCGATCACAATCAGCTTGACAGGTGGTAGTGGGGAAGGCAGGTCGGAGAGGAGTGAATCGACGCGGTCTAAGAGAGCGAGGAGGTCATCTGCAGAGTGGGCCGCGTGGACGAAGATTCGATCACAAGGGTCAGATGGGTCATCGGGTGATCTGAAGGAGAGTGAAAGCTGGCGAAGGCGACGGAAGGGGAATGGGAATTCGGTGTGGATGTATAGAGAAGAGGCGGAGAGGCCACCTTGGGAGGGCGGAAGCTGGGTGCAGAGGAGAAGCTGAAGGGAGAGCTGGGTCTTGCCGCAGCCGGCCTCGGAGACGAGCTCGGTGATGGAATTGGTGGGGATCCCACCGTCGAGGAGGCCGTCCAGGATCGGACAGCCCAGAGTGCATTTCAGGGTGGGGAGTTGGAGGGGGTTTTGGGGTTTGATTAGGGGCATTTTGGGGAAGGGAGTGGTGGGAGAGGTTCTTGAAGATTGCCTATTTGCCTTGGAAAGGATTTCACCCTATCGTTTGGGGATTTTTTTTTTTTTTTTTTCCTTCTTCTTCTTCTAGAAGTTTGAATTTTAGATGGCGGGAAGAGATTGATAGGACGAAAATGCCATTGTGAGGTTCTTGGATGTTGGAGGGTCGGCAATGGGTCGGGTGGACCCGCAGCCAACTCGCACGAAACCATTTTGAGGTGGGTTCAAGCCTAAATGGGTAGTGGGTTGGGCTCGGGATAGAAATGTAGCCTGTTTAAGTAAATGAGTTGGACTTGGGTTGAGTCCCATCTGACCCGAACCACCCATATAGGTTATCAAACTGTGCCATATAGGTTATCAAACTGTGGTATAGATTGACGGAAGGAAGAATGTGGTAGGTTGATCACCGTCTCCTTGATCAGATAGATACCTTGAATCCTCAAAATATTCTCGAGTCCATGAGAAGATAGAAGGAAATAATTCCTAAAAAATTAAAATAATTGTATTGAATGCTAAAAAACAGAATTACAATGTATATAAATAAAAAACTAAACCTAGGTAGAGTATCAGACTCTAACTCGAAGTAAACTCTTAAAAATCCCAACTTACTATAAATAGTAAATTTATTATTTATAGAAGTCTCTCAATCCTCTACTAAAACTTATGGTTTTCGGTCAAAAATAAAAAGTTTTCAAACGGGTTCAACTATGTTGTTCTACTAATTATTCAAAGGCATTTTCATGTTGGGTACAACTCCTAAAACAATATGGATCAAAAGATGTACTTAAAACAAAATTTACTATAAATAGTAAAATTGAAATAAAACTAGAGTTGCACACAAGCCAAGCTAGTTTGAAAAGCTCACTTGGCTTGGCTTGGCTTGGCTTGTAGGGCAGTTCGATCAAGCACAAGCTTAATTTTGGAGGCTTATTGCAAAAATAAGCCAAGCTTGAACATATATAAGCTTGGGTCGGCTTGGCTCGAAGCTTAAGGCTCGAAAAAAGTTTGACTTGCTTGAGCTCTCTCTCTCTCTCTCTCTATATATATATATATATATATATATATATATATATATATATATATATATATATAAAACAAAACCCTAACTTAACCCTATCCAGCCCCTCCTTTTCAAATTTCATCTCTTTTCCACTCTAAACCCTGGCTGTTGCGCCCTTGCCTCTCTCCCTCTCTCTCTCTCTCTCCCTCCCTCCCTCCCCGGCCACCGGCACCACATGGCACACGTCGCATAGTCTCGTCAGAAGCTCAGTCCGCTCGCACGACATGCTACACGCACCCACCGTTTGTGAATCGTGGTTTCATTCTTCTCAAACAGGTAGGTTTTTAAGGATTTTTTCTTATTTTTTAACTATTTTGTTAAAAATAAAGAATATCCTAAAATGGGGCTAGTTTTGAGAATTTTTTGGGTCGGATTGAGGGTGGGTTGGGTCGAAAAAAAGACAAAACTCGGCTTGGCTTCGAACAAAGCTTGCTCGGCTCAACTAGCAAGCCAAGCTCAAGCAACTGTTTTGAGCTTGATGCTCAAACCATGCCAAACTCAAGCTTAGTGGGCCATTGATCAAGCTAAGCTGGAGTAGGGCTAAGCTCGGTTTGAGCTTGACTCATGTGCAGCTCTAAATAAAACTAGGCTAATGATCGACAATCAGGTCGAATCTTGCAATTCCAGGCATGGGGAACCCTATATGGTAGGGATGGTTGGTACTACCCCAAAATCATATATTATATGTGTAGAAACTCATTTCGGATTAGCGAGATGTGACCATTTTACGGTCTTGATGGTTTGGATCACTTTCGACCTTAACTGATCTCCTTTTGGTCCATTTAGGCCATGAAGTAGTCGGCGACCTGCTCTACATTATAGATGACGTGGACATGGATTGCTTATTGATGCTGCCTGCAGCAAGGTGGCTACTGGTTAGTGCTCTGTGGGTCCCACTATGATGTATGCGTTTTATCCACACCAGTTTGTCCATTTTTTTAGAACATTTAGGATATGAATAAAAAATAAGGCAAATCCAAATCTTAGGTGGATCACACCACAGGAAATTAGTGGCGATTGAATGCCCACCAATAAAAACTTCTTAGAGCCCACTGTAATGTTTATTTGCCAACAAACTGTTGATAAGGTCATATAGACCTCGATGAAGAGAAACACAAATATCAGCTTGATCCAAAACATGTATGGCTCCGAAGAAGTTTTTAATGATGTGGTTCAATCACGACTGTTTTATGAGGTGTGATCCACTTACAGTGGGTGTGTGTATTATGTTAAAAGAAGAAAATCCCTTACTACCAAATGACAAAAAATAGTAAATCCCTATGAATTCTTTAAATTTCATGGTGCTAGATGAACCCTTGGGCTAAGTCATAGATTGTTAGCATAGGATTTTCCAATTGGACTTGTTGTTAATCATCAGACAATGTAGGGGAAGGCGTGAAATGATGAGAAGGAAGATCACCATTTTCCTCAAGTAGGCTAAACCTTGAATCCACAAGGTAGCTCTTGAATTCGCAAGATTAAAAAAAGGAAATTCAAAATTGTAGTGGATTATGATCCTTAGACTTTCAATTACATCACTTATGAAAAAGGATTCAAATTTTAACAGAAATCCTAATTCAACTAGAGCAGAAATTATTCAGAATAATAAATTTTTTAAAAATAAAAATGCTTAATTTTATCTTATTAGAGAATTCCTAGCATGATTAGGAGCAATTTCCAAAGAAGACAAAAATCTTGAAACTTTAGGAATAAAGAGATAGAACAAAAAGGAATTACTAAAAATAGTAAATTTTTTTCTTCCAAAATTGTAATTTAAAAGTAGAAGGTGTGTTTTCTTGCTAAACAGATAGGTGCCTAATATAGGGGTCGATTGACCCCAAATGTCTTGCTACATAAAGATTGATAGGTCGTGCATCTTGTAATAATACTTAAATAAAAAGTTATGCTTGATTTACGGTCCAAATTTGAGTGGCAATTTCTCCCCTCTCCAGAGTGGACTATTTCAATCCAAACATGCCGCGGGCCACTTACATCATGCTCAATGTAGGATTGGGCCTGGATTTAACATACTACTGCTTCCATTTGGAGCTTCCTTAGTTCAGCTATGCCAAGAATACATTTACGGCCTGCTCTACATCATTAGATTTTCTATATCTATGATGCCAAATAGGCCCTGATGTGCCTAAATACTTTTGTCCCATCAATTTTGTAAGCCTCTAAGTTGGGAGTAGGTTGATCCAATCCTAATCAACTTGGGGCTATTGGTGGCTGAGACATTTTTGCTATCCCTTGTCAGGGTTGGATGCCTGCCAATTGGCCAATTTTTTTAGATGGCTAGTAATCATAAAAAGAAGGGATTTTCATTTATCAAAATGGTCTTTTACCATTTATGTTTTAATAAATCATTTCAGGCTTCTGAATTAATAGCCAGCGATCCCATCAGAATTTCTTTTCATTGGATGTGTGCGATTGTGGGGCCTACTTGTGCAAACCTTAGAAGACAAAAATAGCTCTCACTTTGCACGAGAGAAATTGAGTGAGAGAGGAGAGAGGAAAAAGAAAGCTCTATGCGTCCATTAACCCAACTATATCCTTTCCTTAACTACTGCAACACAACTTATCTATCACTAAGTCATGGATCTGAGCCCCTAAAGTGTAATTACAGTCAAATGCTTGTTAATGGACTCACATTGCATGGTTTGCTCCCAACAATTCTTAGGTTACGTCATGTTTGTAGTGGGTATGTTGGATTCAATGGTTCAAATATTGAATAATGGGCCATATGCGTAATCTTAGATGAGTGATATCGACTTCCTTGAACTAAATTTTTGTGTGCAAAATCTAGGTAGTTCATCAAGTGGGCTTTATTGTGTCTGCATGTGGCTAAAAGATCATGATCATCAGATTGGCCACATGCATACAATGAATTTGGACCTACTTGATGAATGGGTAGGATCCCACACACATGCCCACTAGTCATGGATATCCAAATCCAAACCCATTCCAGCAAGTGAAATGGCCTCAATCTAATCCACAAGGCAAAATTATGGACCTTTAGCCTTAGCCCAAACCCAGTCTAAATTGGGTGTTCTCAAGTCTATCTGGTCCACTTTGACCCTACGATTCGCTAATATCTCCACCCTTGACTCGAGGCCTCAAACCCCCCAACTGGGTATGCCTAATCCAATTGAAAAGGCCTTAGCCTTCTCCCTGGTCCCATAGGACTGGGCTGGGCCTGTTGTGGCGAGGTGGGTCCTCCATCCAAAATAATCACGGCAAAATTTAAAATTCGGTGGGCCAGAGTTAAAAAAAAAATTAATCAAGCCTTTTCTAAGCTGTCCATTTATGTGCATGGTGGGTGTTGTCGGAAAAATCTGGACAACTGTTGTTGCGATAAGATCTCCATAGTTGGACAGATGGACGGCCTTTGATCTCCTGAAACTGATGAGCGAGATCTAGATTGGAGGTCCGCTGGATCTTGTAGAACACAAAGAGAAACTAAGGGGGTGACTAGGATCAAGCCGTTAGGCCTCCAATGCCTAAAAGTTAATTGGATCTTTGGAGAGATGGCAGATACAAGGCTTGTAAGTGGAGATTTGTGTGTACCTGGAACAATGAGTGGGTACCTTATTTATAGGGTTACAGAAAGCTGTAGAGGGCTTGGCTTGTAGGTGTTACGCCTTTAATGGCCAGCGTGATCCCCAGCAACGTGGATGATACTTGTAATTGCCGGAAACATGTCCATCTTTTTCAGGCTCGTTCCTGGACTCTTGTGCGTCTTTATGGCGACTGTGACTCAGGTCGGCCCTGTGGTCTTGTAAGCCACGAGACCAAGCTCTCGGCTCGTCGGTGGTGTTAGTAGAACAACCTAATTCAGGTTGTTTTGATGTATCCAAAATGTCCCTCATAAAGGCTGAACGGTTGTAATGTCGGTTCTGGTCTTGGCAATCTTTTCTGTCATGGTTGGCTGTCTTTCGTCCCACATCAGTGTGTGAGCTCGAATTCTTGCACCCGGCCGTGGGCTTTCCTTGTGACTTGAGGCCAGCTTGAATTTACCCAAAACAGTAGCACTCTCGATATCAATGGACTAGATCTCACACGCATGATGGACCCTGATATCAAGCTCCCATGCAGCATGACGCATGTCTCTGTGCTTAGGTCGGGCCCGGAACATTGCCAGCCCCACACGAAACTCCCTGGCTCACGAACGTGTGCTTTTGTTCTCTCTCATCCTGTGTTTCTACAGTAGTTTGATACTCTGAAAGAGTGTAGGGATGATACGCAGGCATGTAGATATTACCGAGAAATTATATACTTGGCATACAGTTAAATCAAACTCACCGTCCAAATTATGGGCATCAGTTTACATTTATCATGAAAATGTTACTATTATCTAGTTATTTTACTGTCAGATTGGAGGACGCTTATTCGACGGTTAAAATGAAAACATCCAATGGTCTTATTTGGAACAACAAGTGTCCACAAATCAATGGTTAGGATTATTCAACCAATCTAATTTTTACACTGTAACTTAGCAACAGCGGATTTCACGATTTAGTGGATTTAATTTGAGTTATATATGCTACGTGTACATTTCTACGTGCATGCGTATCAAGCATCATACGCAGCCAGAGTATTAAATAACTCCCCGCGTTTCTAATCCCCTCAATCCGCCAATTCTCCCTTCGACCAATCAAAATCCAGATCCGCTCATCCAACGCTCCAAAACAAAAACAAACCCCCTCACACGGATCGCCAGCAAACCAACGCTCAGGATCCCTTCCAAACACCTATAAAATCACCCCAACCGGAAAAACCAATTCCACAAAAATTCAAATTCCATTCTTCTTCTTCTTCTTCGAGAGAGAGAGAGAAAGAGAGAGAAGATGTCAGGAAGAGGGAAAGGAGGGAAGGGATTGGGAAAGGGCGGAGCGAAGAGGCATAGGAAGGTCTTGAGAGACAACATCCAAGGAATTACAAAGCCTGCCATCCGTCGTCTGGCTCGCCGTGGTGGGGTCAAGAGAATCAGTGGTCTGATCTACGAGGAGACGAGAGGAGTCCTCAAGATCTTCCTTGAAAATGTCATCCGTGATGCCGTCACCTACACCGAGCATGCTCGCCGCAAGACTGTCACCGCCATGGATGTCGTCTACGCACTCAAGCGCCAGGGCCGTACCCTCTACGGTTTTGGCGGCTGATTTGGATGTGTCTTATGGCTGGTTGGTTGGATCTCTCTAGGGTTTTGGGTTTTGAAGGTGCTGATCAGCTGATTGTAAAGATTTGGGTGGTTCATGTTGTTTTAGGGTTAGGGTTTCTGGATGTTAATGTTTCAAGATAGATTGAATGAAGAAATCTTGTTTTTTCTCTCTGATGAAATGCTGTTTTCTTTGATTTGTTTCTTGATTTTCTATGTTTTGTGGGATTGTTATTGATGCCTGGTCGTGGATTGGGGTGAAGTTGTTTTAGGGGGGCTTGGCTAAAATGCGCATGTGGAATAGAATAAGGATAAAAAATACTTTTTCTATTGCTCCCTTATTTTTGTTATTTATTTATTTATTAGGTGTTTGGCTGGAGCTAAAATGCGAGAATGTGCGCACTACGCTCCTCTGCCCTTCTATTAGGAAGATGGATGCCTAGATCCTGTGTGTTACATTAGGATGTGTGTTGAAGGCTTCGATAATTTTCAGGAATTAAGCTTTCAATTGGACGGTTAGGATGATCTGTTGTCTGGATTCTGGATGGTGTAGATGTGAGCGACGTGTACGGTGTACAATCACTTTTATGTAAGGGGGTTTAAACACGTTTCACAGATACAAGTCTGATCCAAAACCCTAGTGGGCCATAGCAAAAGGAAACGGTATACTTAATTTGCTTCTCCCTTCGCTGTGGTCCACCAGAGTTTTGGATTAGACTGAAATTTGGGGTGCTGCATCACGTGGACTGTTTGTATTTTGTGCCCTTGACACGTGCAAAGGTATGCTTGAGGTGATAATTTCTCATCCTCATATAGGACGTCAGGTTGGTGGTAGCCCTGAGCTCTGTGAGCCCACCGTGATGTACATCTCAGTCCGTCCGTTTTGCCAGTTTATTTTAGGACATGAGCCAAAACATGACACAGATTCAAAGCTCGAATGAACCAGATAGTGGGGTTGACGGCCTGCCATTAAAAACTTGTTGGGGCTATATAAGTTTTGGATCAAGCTGATATTAGCATTTTCTCTTCATCTAGGCCATAGTCACGTTATGAACGGATTAGATAGCATATAAGATCACGGTGGGCCCTAAGATTGTTTCAACGCTGGGCGTCTTTATCCCACTATTTCCTTGTAGATTGGCCCATTTGGGCTTTGCATCTGCCTCATGTTTGTATCAGTGTCCTAAATGAGATGGCAAAACCGATGGACGAAGTGGATATAACACATACACAAGATGGACCCCACAAAGCTTAGGGCTTCAGCAACCCTCGTCCATTAACATGGGCCGCACACCTCTGATAATCGAGTTACAGTGGGTAGCGGATTAGGTGTGGCCCTTACTATGGGGCCCACCTTGATGTAGGGATTCTATATCCACGCCGTCCATTCATTTTGGCAGATCATTTTAGTGCATGAGAGCCCACGAAGAAGATCCAAATCTCAGGTGGACCATACCATAGGAAACAGTATTAAAAACGTTTCCTGGGCCACAAAAGTTTTGGATCAAGGTTTGTATGACCCTATCAACAGGTTGGATGACATATAAACATTACGGTGGGCCTAGGAAGTTTTTAATGGTTGGACGTTCAATCACCACTTTTTCCCATAAGATGGTCCACCTGAGATTTCGATCTCCTTTATTTGTTGGACTCATGCCCAGGCAAAACGGATGGATGGCATGGATATAGAATACATACATCAAGGTGGACCCCACGGTAAGGACCACGCTAATCGGCTTCCGTTACAGTGAATCATGTGAGTTGAATGTGGAGGGTTGAAATAACCGTTCCGTTCCTGGGCCAGCGATCTGAACGGGGCACAAAAGTCCACTCCCGTTGCGTTTCAAGGCATGGGCCTATCCAAGTCGTGGGACGCTAGATCAAAAGCCCTGATTATCACACGTGTTTTCAGACACGTGTGGTGAGGAGGGATCTGCTTAGAACTCGTATCACCCGAGCTACACGAAACAATTCCTCAACGATTCAAACGCCTTCTCCCTGCGAGCGAGTCCGTCTCTCGGTTTTGGCGGAAAAATAAAAAAACGCAAGCAATCTCCCCCTCTCCATATCACGATCTGAAACAGCCAAACAGGCCTCGAAAGTAAGAAAACGGAAACAACAACACACCCAATCAGCAACAAATCAAATAAAAGTAAGGAAAAATGGCGTGTTTGGCTCTGTCACTGCAACCCGCGAACGGACCCGACATCCTTCTCCAGACCCGGGAATGGTTCCCGCCATCCCGCGCCCTCTCTGCCCTCTCCTCTTTCCGTCAGATGCGTCTGACATTCTCCTCATCCGTCCATGGTAAGGATACCATTCTGTCAGAAGACCTCGACTCCTCCCTCGGTGACGATCCCCTTGCAGCCTCGAGCGGCCAGCTCGTCGTCGGCGTTGAGTCCAAGTACCGGATCGTCTACCGCCGCGTGAATTCTATCTACATCCTTGCGATCACCACCGTTGATCTTGCCAATGTGTTCGATTGTGCCAATGTCGTCAATCAGGCCGTCGGGGTCATTGTCGTCGCCTGCCGCGGCGTCGACGTCAACCCCGAGAAGATCAACCGCAAGTACGCCGAGGTCTACATGGCGCTCGACATCGTCCTCCGTGGCGTCAGCGGCATCCGCCTGGCCTACATCCTGTCGTCCATGCATGGCGATGGGATCGCCAAGATGGTGCAGCTGGCGGCAGGCGCAGAGTCCCGGGTCCGCGGAGCCAATTCATGGCTCGCAGTCGAGGGGGCCGCCGCCGGGCACCAGGTGAACGTGACAGTCTTCTCGGGTTTACAGTTCGAGCTCCCGCCTGAGACGCTGGCGGTGGGTGATGAGTACGCTGCCGCTCTCACTCCCGCCATGGCAGGAGGCGCGGAGGTGCAGGAACAGGTGGAGGAATCCTCCATTACAGCGGTGGAGGACCCATTCGCTGCCAGCGATGCGATCAACAATCCAGAGGCGCTGGTAGGAGAGTTCAAGAAGAGCAAGGAACCATCTGGACCATCCGATCTGTCGTTGGCGCTGGCGGGCCTTGAAGTCACTGCGCTGCCTCCCCCTGCTGCCACGCAATCAACGTTCATTGGAGTGGAAGGATTTGAAGGTGAGTACGGCGGGATTGAATTCAGCAAAGAGGAGACGACGCTGAAAGAAGCCTTCGAAGGTTTCGACGCCGCCTTTGGCGGAGGCCTGGATGCGTCTGAGTTTGTGGGGACGACGAAGGTCCCGAAACCGCTGGGGCTAGGTGGGCTGGAAGAGCTGCAATCAGGGAAGCCTGCTGTGAAGGCGTCCGCAGCAGACGGCCCAATTGAAAGTCTCCTGGCATCGAAAGCACCTGAGATGAAGGGCCCACAGATGTACATTTCGGAAGAGATCAATGCCGAATTCAGGGAATCGGTGCTCGCCCGAGTGGGCCTACAGGGAGTAGTCTATTTGAAAACAATGCCGCCCAAACAATCCGGCGGGAAAGAAACAGAATTCTCCTTCCGCCTCGATGGCACAGCCGGGATCAAGCGGGCTGTAATGCAGGGCTCTCGGATCAGTAGCCTCGGCGACGGGCTGTTCCATATTCGGACTCTGCCCGCCGATGATCCAATCCCAATCTTGAAATACAGTCTGCGGCCACAATTCACTCCCCTGCCGTTGAGGGTCCGCCTCATCCAGCGCCACAGCGGGACCCTGCTCTCTGTGATGATACAATACGCTTCGAATCCAGAGCTGCCGGCTCCACTGAGCGACGTAACATTCGCTCTGAAACTGCCCGTCGACCCCACATTGTTGAAGGTCTCACCCAAGGCCATCTTAAATCGGGCAGAGCGGGAATTGAGATGGCACATCGAGGAAGTCCCTCTGAAGGGCCCTCCCGGCCGCCTAAGAGCAAGAATGCCTGTTGATTCAAGTGATCAAGATACAGAGAATGAAATCGACGTTGTAGGGATGGTGAGATTTTCTGTGCAGTCAGCAAGCACACTGTCTGGCGTTTCTCTACGGCCTGTTTCCGACGATAAGACGGATTTCTATCAGGTTAATCACAGATATGCAAGTGGGATTTATATGTGCTGCCAGTATTGATAATCCTCTGCCTTCTCCCGACCTACATTGCTTTGATTCTTTTCGGCCGAGTTCAGCTCCTGGCCATTTTAGGAGCAGAGAAACACAATTTTCAATGTTGGGATTTCTATTCTGATTGGTTTAATTTCCAAAAATCAAGAACTAGGTCTCCTCCGAATCTGCGCAATCATCGTTTTATGATTTTCGTAGATTCTACTAAAAGAGTAGAAATCCCAAAACCTGCGAATTAGTTTTCTGTTTCTCCTCTTGTAGTGTTTGTAATATTTTTGGCATTGGATTTGATTATTCATGTTGAATTCTTCTTGTTTGGGGTAGATTTCAATATTTGCTGATATGTATGTGAACATTGTACTGAAATGTGTTTGGATGAACTTATTGTAGTGAAAAATCGCTTCTTGGTATGCTAATTTGAATCCGTAAATCGGCTGATACATTGGTCTGAACTAACATGAATCCTTAATTATTTGAATCTGTTATTAAAACAATGTCATAATTTAATTTAAATTTTATATTCTTGTTTCAATTTCTTTCAAAGAAAAATGAAAATATCAAATAAATGTGCATCGATGGAACAGTTTATGGTGAAAATTGACCAATCTTTGGAGTTTTAGTTGTGGAATTCATGCCATCTTTTATTGCCCACTTAAAAGACTAGTTTTTCTAATAATGTGAAAACACGGTCATGATCTTTTTTTCATCGCTGGCTGAAGCAGTCTACATGGAGTTTGCGGTGGTGATGTTAGCTGGTTTTCTCGCTTGGCATCCTATGACTTCTTGGCTGAGCGTAAAGCTTGTCGTTGATGGCCTTGCAATACATATGCGCATGCATGGTAAGACAAATCCACTCCCTAGCCCACCATGATGGTTTTGTTGGGAAAAGCCGGTAGCGGAAGCAGAACGCCGAACACATGAAGCAATCCGAGATCAAACGAGTACACAAGATGCAATCAATCACACAAAAGTATTCATCATAAGAGACTCCGAATTTTATGTGGAAAACCTCAAAACGGGTAAAAAATCATGGCACAAACGAGCCACTATGAATATCAGAGATTAAAGAGATTGACAGCCCACAAAGCAAGGAAAAAACAGAGAAAACCCCAAGTTTATCTCTCACACACACCTCTCCCCTCTTCCTAGTACGAATAGGAAACCTTGAATACCTTAGGATTACACCTTAGGATTACTCTCTAAGTCGGATTACAATACCTTAAATAGGAAGAAATCCGAAAATAGAAACACCTTGCGCAGTACTGCGGACTGCGCAAGGAAACCGCGTATATAGCTGACCGGTCGCACATTGCACAGAAACGTACAGGGAGAAATCCATCAACACTGCCTCACAGCCGACCGGTCGCAGCCCCCTCCAGACCGATCGCACAACCGGTCTAGGGCCACACAGGAGCCTGATTCTGTCTTCACGTGCACAAGGCCAAACGGCCAGACCGGTCGCAGCACCCTGTCCAGCACATAGTTTGAAGACTCCTCAACAGGTTTTTGTGCTTTAGGGTTGGCCTGGAGGAGATCATAATATCGTTGATTTTCCTTTGAAGGGAGGAATTTGGAGCTTGATGTCAATTGACATACCCAATTTCTAGCACTACAATGGCACAATTCTTTGGAAGGGAGGAATTTGGGGTCTTTCTAGTTTTTAGGGGTTAGAATTAAGGTTACACAAGAAAATATTTCTAGTTTTTAGGGGTTAGAAAATTCTTAGGGTTGTAATCCTTTCGAGAACTAGTGTTTTCAACAAGGGCTCATCTGTAGAGTAAGCACAACTCGGAATTACTTAAGTCCTGTGTGTTTTCTGTTTGTTTGGTTTTCTTTATTGCATTAGTTTGTTTTTTCTCATGCTGAAAGGGCCGAGATGAGCCAAGCTTAAGCAGGCTGATAGACTCTTTAGACAAATCTTAAGGCTGGTCTGATTAACAAACGGGTTCAAATTTTAGGCGTGGGCCCAATCCTCATGCTTAGGATCCTAGCTCTAGTCTGGCCTGAAGTGGACCAGGGAAAATGCCCAATGGGCCAGCACAGTCCATTGACAACCCTTATGATTTCATATTGAAGTGTATGATGAGTTACATCCTGAGCATTACTAAGGATGATAATGCTCGTTTGGACTTGGTACACTTCTGTAGCAATCGCAACCATGCTAGTGGGCCACCACAGTGCTATAGCTTAAAAATCACAGTGATTGAACTACCTTCTCCATCACATGAGAGGACTGAACTGCCAATGAATTTTTTATGGATGTAAAATAACAGTCGACTAGGTTAGGCTTTGGATAGCCCTCACACCATATTCCATTCTTAAACCTGAGTTGGGTCATGGCAGGTTGGGTCCGGTCGGCTGAGCCCAACCCATTTACAATTGCTTTGGGTCAAGCAACTTAAGCCCGACCCATTTACAATTAAATGGGTTAGATCGAGCCCAGTAGGTTATAGATCAGGCTTGTTGAATTTTAAGTTAGGTCGGGTTGGGTTACATGCGTCATAAGGGGTCGTGGGTCAGGTTTGGGCGAGAATGGTTGACCCGTTTAGTAAGATGGGTGCGCCAGACTCGAACCTGATCCATTGCCCCCCTCAGTCCTTGCACTCCCGTTGGAACACGTCACGTGATTTAATTTCCAAGAACAGGCCGGCGGATTTCATACGGACAGGGGAGTGTGGTAGGGAGCCGGGCAACATAAGATTCGGATTCGGTAGTGACCCCTTCTGTACCGAGCTCGGTACTGATCTGTGCTGGAAAACTTATGTGGGCCCACCATGATATATGTATTTTATCTACGAGGTCCATTCATGTTGCGAGTTCGTTTTAGGTATGACTTATGAGCCAAAAAATGAGGCAGCTGCAAAGCTCAAATAGACCACACCATAAGAAGCGATGGGGATTGAACGCGCCTACCATTGAAACCTTTCTAGTGTCCACCATGATGTTTATTTGCCATCCAACTTGTTCATAAGATCACACGGACATGGAAGAAGAGAAAACATAAAATTCAGTTTGATTCAAAACTTCCGTGGCCCAGAAGAAGCTTTTAATCTCTACCTTTTCCTATGATTTGGTCCACTTGAGGTTTAGATCTGCCTCATTTTTTGGATGATGCCCTAAAATTAGTTGGAAGAATAGATGGATGGTGTGGATAAAACACACGCATCATGATGGGGCCATAGAGCTTTGATCAATACCGAGCTTCATACTTGAAGGGTACATCTTGCTGCTGATGGGGGCTGGAAAAGCCATGTGAGCCCACCATGATATATGTGTTTTATCCATGCTGTCCATCTTTCATTCTTTTGAATCATTATTTTATGGCATGTGTTTTTGCCGGAATCAAGTAACAGATGAAGTCCAGGTAAAGCATGAGCTTATAGCCTCCTCATTCTCTGTTCGCTGGGCCTGTTTGAAAGAAAAGATATGAGCAATATGGGGCACTGGTGGACCATCTCTGATGCATAAGTCAAGCTTATAGAAGATAGGTGTAAAGGTGTTCGTGAGGCGTAAGTTGTGGTTACTTTAATTTAGGGTTTCATAGCCATATATATAGGGTGTGTGATAAGGTTCTAGGCTTGAGAATCTCAACATGCTCCGTTGGAGGGTCTTTGATCCAGTGAGATTCTTATCCCGAATATGTTAGAGAGATCTTCAGCCGAGAAGGCCATAATCTTATTTGGTCCGGATTTGGCAGGATTCACTCCGAATTTCTCGTATCACATTTTTACCAGTGGTCGACGTGGTTTGCTCAGGATACTGTGGAGCTCGGTACCCTAGCTCAATCCCCAGGGGCTTCTCACCCATGTTGTAGTCATTCCTCAGTAGGTGAGTCCTCTCACACTGAGCTCTGTGTTCAGACGACTAAGCTCGACAACTTGTCTCTGAGCTAGAGGACTGCTTAGCACATGTCGATCGCCTTATGCTCAGATCATCGATCATTACTCTCTTGTAGATAATTGCTTTTCTTGACGCAAGGGATTAGCTCAAAATCCCCCACAACAGCATGAATTAAAAAAATGACGCAGATCCAAATCTCAGGTGGACCACATTACAGGAAACAGTGGTGACTGAACAAACCATTAAAAAATTCCTAAGGCCAACTGTAATGTTTATTTGCCATCCAACCTATTGATTAGGTCACATATAGCCGGATGAAGGGGAAAAAGAATATCAGCTTGATCCAAAACTTCAGTTCCCCCAAGAATTTTTAATGGTGAGCATTCAAACAGCACTGTTTTCCTGTGGTGTGGTCCACCTAAGATTTGGGTCTGCCTCATTTTTGAGATAATGCCCTAAAATAAGCTGGCAATGGATGGACGGCAGGGATAAAACACATATCATTGTGGGGGAGCACAGCACCGACCAGTACTGGCAATGGATGGACGGCAGGGATAAAACACATATCATTGTGGGGAGCACAGCACCGACCAGTACCCACCTCAGTAGTGGAGGGTCACTATGCGATTCCGGCCACAAAGAGCTTTGTGGGCCTACCGTAATTTCAATGTGAAATCAACTCAGTCCATCAGCTGCACCAGCTCATTTTTGGACACGAACCCAAAGGTAAAAAATTCAAGTGGGGCTGGACTAGAAAAAACAGTGTGACTGGACAGTCCACTGAAACATTTTTGGGGCCCACTGAATTTTGGATCATGATGATATCTCTCCCTTTTTGTTTTTTGGGGGGGTTAGTACACAGATCCCACTGTTAGTACACACCCACACTGTTAGTCACACTTCAACGTTGGCCCACCCGGACGTTGGGAATCGAAACCAGTACCTCAGTTTTGAAACGAGGTTACCTTCCCTCATTCTACCACTGTCCCAAAGGTGTGGGCGTCTCTCCTCCTAGTAGGATCCACCTTATGAATGAACGGATTGGATGAAATACAAATATATCAGCGGGTCTCCGAAAGGTTTCAACAGTGAGCCTCCCTGACCCCACCCTTTAGTGTGGCCCACTTGAGTTTTCAATTTGCCTCGGGTGAATCCCGGTGTTTGTTCCGAAAGCTGAGCCATTGCAAATATGGTCCAAGCTAAATTGCCATGTCGTTTCTCATCCTACAAATCCACTGCAACTGTCGGTTGGTTTTCATTTATCTAAATGTCTATACATGCATGCATGTGCAACCCACTTGATCAACAGATAGATTAAGAACATTCACCCTCATATGTCATGCCCTGTAATCCGAGCAGAGGGTGTGTACCTTCAGGTCCAAGTTACTAAGTGTGACATGTCCAATTAGTGCACTCAATCCAATTGTCATTAAGCTACATAGATCGTAACAACACGTATAAACTAAGGTTAAACACCATCTGTCACAACCTTCACTTTATTCACTAGCTAAAGTCCACTCATTCAGGATTTTATTAAAAAATAATTAAGATCTAACTAAAGTTTTGTCATTATTAATAATAGGAAAGAAATTTTAACTTATGCAGTAAAATAAATATATAAAAACTAAGCATTTGAGTTTAAAGCTGCGATCTCCTCCTTTGTCAGGTATGACCAACCTCCTTGAGGTCCCTCTACTTATTCGGCTTCATTTTCAGAGACTAATTCTGGTGGGTAAACTTCAATGTCATATGTTTACATTTTTAATTTACACCCGTTAGCTAGAAAACCCAATGAGTAATCCATCATGGTTCACACACATGGCAGTTAAAATAGTAATGCAGATGAAGTAATGGTATGTAATGCATGCATGATCCAAATGGGAAACATATCCACTTGCTTGAGTTGAAGCCCATCAACTCACATCCACCCTCCTAGGACAGGCATCTACCCCTTGGGCATGCTTCTACTAAACGCATCCAAGTAGGCATCTACCTCTTGGATAGGTATCGAAGATGGTCCTTAGGTCACCCGGTACTTAAGTTCATACATGTCATCAAGAGGGGTCCTCCAGGTACACATTATGATGCATAGCAATATATGCATATTCATGTATTTCATAAATAATATGATGCGGACACAAGATCATTTCAAGTGTACCAACGAAGAAAGCGTCAACCACAAGCATCGTCCTTGTGGATAGACGACTATTGAGGAGCTGAAGACCCTCCACATGTGATCAGACACATAAAAGACCCCATCCAGGGAGGACACATGTGAAGGAAGAATGGAGAAACATGATTGAAGAGCTGAAGACTTCGGGCGCCCATCGGGCGCCCGACCACTGTCTTCGGGCGCTCGAGTTTGGCCTCTTAAGCGCCCGAAACTCTCTGGACGTTTTTGGACGTCTTTGGGCGCCCGAGCGCCCGAACTTTCCTGCACTTTTGGTTATTTGCGCGTTTTGCTTAGTTTTAGGGGTAATTTGAATTTTTTACTTGTTTTATTTGTTTATTTAAGTGGGCTAGGCCCTAAACACGAAATTAACTTTGATTATTGATTAATGAAAAGCCTCTTGGAGCTTTCCTCTTCCTCTCTCTCTCTCATGGTGATTCTTCTCTTCTCCTTGATCTTCTTCTTCTGATTTCTTCTTGTGCCCCTCCAAATTCTTCAAGGTAATCATTTTCCTTTTTCTATATTCTATTTCGCCAATCCTTCCCCGATCAAAACTTTGGGAATCAAAACAAACCCTAAAACCCTAAATTCCCAAATCCCTAATCCGAGAAACTTCCTGATTCTTCGGACTAGTAATTTTCATTGATCGATTGGGTAAAGCCATGCAAGGTCGGGAGGTTCCATCCCTCGCCGGATCCAACTTATGCACTAATTGAATCCCATACTCCATGGTTGTGATGATGGCCCGTCCCACTGCTTGTTTCCTTATGATTTCTTTAGTTTATGATGATTGATGCTAGATTTTACTATTATTATTGCTTTTACTTCCGCTGGATAATCGTGTTCATGAGCATGCATCATATTTAGGGTTGTCCTGCATCAAATTTGGTATCAGAGAATAGGCTTGCATGGTTTGTGTCTAGATCGAGTTATCAAATTAGGGTTTTGATTTTTGGGTTTAATTTAGGAAAGTTCCAGATTTAGAAAGTTTTCAATTTTAAAAACTTTCCAATTTTAGAAAGCTTCCTAATTTGAAAAATTTTCAGATTTGAGTTGTTTCCTGTTTTAATTTAATTGTGTCAGTTCATATTAGTTTTGCATTCATCGCATCCATCTTGTGAGTCAAAACACCTAGTGGTCTAGTTGGGTAGAGTTTTGGTTCGAGTCTTATTTATATGCCCACGAGAAGAGGTAGAGGTTTCGGACTTCAGCCTACCATGAATAACGAGCAGTTATCTGAGCAACTTGCTCAATTGATACAAAAGTTAACCGCTCTAGAAGCAGGTCAAAAGCGTGAGTTTGCCTACCTTGAGAACCAGATCACCACTACCATGACCAAGGTCGAGCAACTAGAGGCGTCCCAAAGGGAAAACCTCACTGTTGGGGATGATGCACACTCCCAAGTGGGAGGAATCATAGAGGAACGCGCTGCCACACGTGGAGGTAGTGAAGATAGAGACCGTAGTAACGGTCGTGGTGTTGTGCGAGAGGCACGAGCCACATATGATCATCAAGACCACTATGATCTAGATGAGCACGCGATGAAGAGTGTTAGAGTTGAGGCCTTGAGTTTTGATGGGCGCTTGGACCCCAAGGCATTCCTTGACTGGGTTGCTGACATGGACCATTACTTTGAGTGGTATGGCATGTCAGAAAACCGTCAAATGCGGTTTGCTAAGATGAAGCTTGTGGGTCAAGCCAAGCTCTTTTGGACCAACACCGAGCGTAGGATAGAAAGAGTTGGTAGAGCCCCTATCACACATTGGTATGAGATGAAAGAGAAGTTTAAGGAGAAGTACCTTCCCCTCTCATACCGTCAGAAGCTCCTTGACTAGTGGCAATCCTTACGCCAAGGGTCAATGTCGGCCGCTAACTACATCGCTAAATTTGAAGAATATGTGATGCAATATGATATCAAAGAAGACTCTTTAGTAACGCTCTCGCGTTTCAAGACGGGCCTTCGTACGGATCTTCAGCGCGAGCTTATGACTCGGCCCTTAACAGACTTGGATGAAGCATATCAAGTCGTGCAGGAGTTAGAGCAATATCTAAAGACTCCTGTCGTCCGTTGTTTCGAGTCCCGAGACTCCAGTGCTAGATCTAGTTCCCAGGGGATTAGACCTAATGTTGGTAGTCAACCTAGGGCACAGGCGACCATTCCGCCTAGACCTAGGGAGGACAATGGCAAGGGGGTTCTTGGTGCCGGTCCTGGCAACCTGAGCCAAGTGAGGTGTTATGAGTGTGGCAATCTGGGCCACATGTCTAATCAGTGTCCTACGAAGAGCCGTGGGAAAGCCTTAGTGATATGCGAGTCCCACGAGGGTGGAGATGACCAGGGTGATTATGAAGTTGAAGAGTATCACCCTGAAGGAGGACTTACTGATGATGAAGAGTTAGATGGAGAAGCAACGCTTGCAGTAGTCAGGCGTGTGCTAGCTCAGTCTAGAAGTAGTGCTGACTGGCGTCGAAGCACTATCTTCTACACTATTGCCAAGTGTGGTGAAAAGAATTGTAAGGTGATAGTGGACAGTGGAAGTTGTTAGAATGTGATTTCCACTAACACCTTAGAGCGCTTGAAATTGAAACGCACACCTCATCCAGACCCATATAAAGTTTCGTGGGTTGACAAGACATCCCTACCTGTCAACCATCAATGTCTAGTCCTCATCAAGTTTGGGTCATACAAAGAGTCCCTATGGTGTGATGTTTTACCTATGGATGTGGGATATGTTATCCTAGGTAGACCGTGGCTATTCGATAATGATGTCACGATCTTTGGCCGTTCCAATGCGTGTACTTTCATGTATAACGGTAAAAAGATCAAACTTAACCCTATGCCACCTAAGAGCACACTAGGGAAAAAGAAGGATGAGAAGGCAAGTGAGCCTAAAGGAGTGGGGAAATCCAAGCCTAAGTCTCTACATATAATCAATGCAAGAGAATTTGAAAAAGAGACTAAGGAGGATTCTATGGTGTATGCTCTTGTGGCTAGAGAGATTACACATGAGGTTCCATCAGAGTTGCCCCGTGAGGTAACCTCGGTCCTGAAGGAATACAGTGATGTATTTCCTGAAGACTTACCGAATGAGTTGCCACCTATGAGGGACATCCAGCATGCCATTGGTCTTGTCCCAGGGTCTACTCTACCAAACCTTCCTCATTACAGGATGAACCCTGTAGAGCATGCAGAGTTGAAGAAGCAAGTAGATGAGCTTCTGCAAAAGGGTTTCATCCAAGAGAGTATGAGCCCGTGTGCCGTGCCTGTATTGTTGACGCCAAAGAAAGACGGCACGTGGCGCATGTGTGTGGACAGCCGTGCCATAAACAAAATTACTGTCAAGTATAGGTTCCCTATACCTAGACTTGATGACATGTTTGCCATGATGGCCAGGTCCACTATATTCTCTAAGATAGACCTCAAGAGTGGATATCACTAAATCCGTATACGCCCAGTGGATGAATGGAAAACTGCGTTTAAAACAAAAGATGGGTTGTATGAGTGGTTGGTTATGCCCTTCGGCTTGACTAATGCACCTAGTACGTTCATGCAGGTGATGACACAAGCTTTGAGGCCGTTCATGGAAAAGTTCCTAGTGGTGTACTTTGACGACATTCTTATTTATAGTACCACTAAGGAATCACACCTTGAACATTTAAAGAAGGTTTGTAGCGTCCTTAGGAAGGAAAAGTTGTACGCTAATCTTAAGAAATGCGCATTCATGTCTAGCCAAGAAATGTTCTTAGGATTTATAGTGTCATCTGAAGGAATGCGTGCAGACCCTGAAAAGGTCAAGGTCATAGTTGAGTTGCCAGAACCGAGGAACATTCATGAGGTGCGAAGCTTTCATGCCCTAGCAACTTTTTATTGTCGGTTCATTAGGGGTTTTAGCACGATCATGGCTCCCATTACAGAATGCATGAAAAAAGGAGAATTCGTGTGGTCTAAAGCCGCAGTCAAGGCTTTTAAGGAGATTAAGGGCAAAATGGTAGAAGCTCCTGTCATGCGTCTACCTGACTTTTCTAAAGTCTTTGAAGTAGCGTGCGATGTGTCTGGTGTCGGTATAGGTGGAGTGTTGAGTCAAGAAGGACACCCAGTGGCCTATTTCAGTGAGAAGCTGAATGAGGCAAAACAAAAATACTCCACTTACGACAAAGAATTTTATGCGGTAGTGCAATCCCTGAGACATTGGCGACACTATCTCCCACCGCAGGAATTCGTCTTGTTTTCTGACCATGAGGCTTTGAGATATTTGCATTCTCAGAAGAAACTCAACCCAAGGCATGCCAAGTGGGTAGCGTTTCTTCAGGAATATTCGTTTGTTTTGAAACACAAGGCCGGGGTTGAAAATAAACCAGCGAATGCCCTTAGTAGAAGAGTGGCGTTGCTCAACTCCTTGAGTGTAGAGGTAGTCGGGTTTGAGCAACTGAAAGATGAATACCCCACATGTCCTGATTTTGAGGGTACTTACGCGTCGCTCTCTAGTGACCAGCGTATGATGGGTGAATATGTTCTTAAAGATGGCTTCCTTTTCAAAGGAGACAGACTTTGTATTCCCCGTATGTCCCTTCGTGAATTCCTCATCTGGGAGCTTCATTCAGGAGGGATAGCTGGCCATTTTGGTCGTGACAAGACCATCGCCCTTGTGGAAGATCGTTTCTATTGTCTCAAGCGAGACGTAGCCAAAGTTTTAGGGCAGTGTCGTACATGTCAACTGGCAAAACAAAAAAAACAAAATACCGGGCTGTATACGCCATTGCCAGTGCCACATGCTCCGTGGCAGGATATTAGTATGGACTTCGTGCTTGGGCTTCTCAAGACAATAAAAAAGCACGATTTCATGTTTGTCGTGGTGGACAGTTTTTCTAAAATGACGCATTTCCTCCCATGTTCGAAAACGTCGGATGCGTCTCATGTCGCTCTTATCTTTTTTGATTGTGTGGTGCGTCTCCATGGGTTACCTAAAATCATAGTGTCTGATCATGATGTTCGATTTACTAGCTATTTTTGGAAGACACTGTGGCACATTATGGGAACTCGTTTGCAATTCTCTACTGCTTACCACCCACAAACAGACGGTCAAACTGAAGTGGTAAACCGTAGTCTTGGAAATCTTTTACGTTGTCTAGTGGGTGAACATGTTAAGATTTGGGACCTAATTTTACCAATTGCTGAATTTGCTTATAATAGGTTAGTAAATCGATCTACAGGAATGAGTCCATTTGAAGTTGTTAGTGGGTATAAACCTAGAATGTCAATAGATCTCTTACCATGTTTGTCACCCAAAGGTCATCTGAATCAGCCGATGCATTTGCACGACATATCCATGAATTGCATACGCATATTAGACAGTGGATAAGTAAGAGTAATGATAATTATAAAATTTCAGCTGATTGTCATCGTAGACTGCAAGATTTTCAAGAAGGAGACTATGTAATGGTGAGAGTAAGGCCAGAGCGGTTCTCACAGGGTTCCGCTAAGAAATTACAAGCGTGTAGTGCTGGACCATTCAAGATAGTGCAGAAAATTGGGTTTAACGCGTATCGGATTGACCTTCCATCTGAAATGGGCATTAACCCGACTTTTAATGTAGAAGATCTAGTCCGTTCCCTGACCCTACCATTGATCCATCATTTCATTCATGGCCCTATTCTGATTTTGCTTCACAACCCCTTCCACCCCTCCCTCCACCTATTGTCTATAAAGAAGAAATTGAAGAGATCTTGGATGATGAGATAGTATCCATGCGAGATGGAGGATTCCAGAGGTATCTTGTCAAGTGGAAGAACAAACCATTGTCTGAAGCTACGTGGTTGTCGGGTGACGCATTGCAGAGTATTGATCCGGATCTACTAGAGTGCTACAAAGGTTTCAACTCGTCGGAGTCGAGTTTTTCTCACCTGAGGGGAATTGATGCGGACATAAGATCATTTCAAGTGTACCAACGAAGAAAGCGCCAACCACAAGCACCGTCCTTGTGGATAGGCGACTACTGAGGAGCTGAAGACCCTCCACATGTGATCAGACACATAGAAGACCCCATCCAGGGAGGACACATGTGAAGGAAGAATGGAGAAACAGGACTGAAGAGTTGAAGACTTCGGGCGCCTGACTATTGCCTTTGGGCGCCCGAGTTTGGCCTCTCGAGCGCCTGAAACTCTCTGGACGTTTTTAAACGTCTTTGGGCGCCCGAATTTTCCTGCACTTTTGGTTATTTGCGCGTTTTGCTTAGTTTTAGGGGTAATTTGGACTTTTTACCTGTTTTATTTGTTTATTTAAGTGGGCTAGACCCTAAACACGAAATTAACTTTGATTATTGATTAATGAAAAGCCTCTTGGAGCTTTCTTCTTCCCCTTTCTCTCTCTCTCTCTCTCTCTCATGGTGATTCTTCTCTTCTTCTTGATCTTCTTCTTCTGATTTCTTTTTGTGCCCCCTCTAAATTCTTCAAGGTAATCATTTTCCTCTTTCTATATTCTATTTCGCCAATCCTTCCTCGATCAAAACTTTGGGAATCAAAATAAACCCTAAAACCCCAAATTCCCAAATCCCTAATCCGAGAAACTTCCTGATTCTTCGGACTAGTGATTTTCATTGATCGATTGGGTAAAGCCATGCAAGGTCGGGAAGTTCCATCCCTCGCCGGATCCAACCTATGCACTAATTGAATCCCATACTCCATGGTTGTGATGATGGCCCGTCCCACTGCTTGTTTCCTTATGATTTCTTTAGTTTATGATAATTGATGCTAGATTTTACTATTATTATTGCTTTTATTTCCGCTGGATAATCGTGTTCATGAGCATGCATTATATTTAGGGCTGTCCTGCATCATAATACATAACCGAATTTAAGTGACTCAAGTTCAATCATTCACCAATCATCAAACAACAATGAAGAACAACATATAACTATTCTAACCGAAATGGGAGGAAGCTTTGTGGGAATCACTCACCTGTAATTCATGATGTGGATTCCACACTCTCCCCAAGATTCCGACCAAATTGGCAATTCCCTAATTGCATATACATGATGTCATGTAGTGTAATGTGGACTAATGAAAAGAGTCCAAGCAGAGGTTTCCTGCTTGGAAGCGGAAGCCAACAGAAGATTGGACTCTTTTGTTTATAAGATATAAATCAATTTCTTTATCCTTTAAAAATAAATAAATTTAGGTGATCAAAATTTTGGGCTGTTACATGGTACATATAGACTTGATCAATTTCCAGGCCCGGACTTGGACCAACTATATATGCTCAGGTTTGGGCCAGCTATCCTAGGTCGACACTGGGATGGGTCCATGGTTAAAAGACACGGCGACTCATCCAAACTCGTTGTGGCATGAGTCGAGCTGGGACCTGCCCTAATTGGGATGACTCATGATGTTGAACCGGCCGTATCGAGTCCAACCGAGTCAGGGTTGACTCATCCGAGTCTTAAAACCATGCTTGTGCCATTCAAAACCGGCCATTGCCACCCTATTTGCACACACGCGCTTGTCGTTGTTGATTTTTCACATAATACAGATAAAAATATGAAAATAATGAGGATCTTCATTTGTCATTTCCACAGAGAGAGAGAGAGAGAGAGAGAGTAAATCACGAAAAGAATATATCAAGAAGAGGGAGACATCCAAACGGACCAATATAAAAAAAAAAATAAAAAAATAAAAAAATAAAAAAAGCTTTTTCACTCTAGCATCAAGCTTCTCGTGAGCTATATTCATTCATTTCATTTCCTCTCACCCACCCAACCGTCCATTTCCATACCTACAAAATCCAACCTTTAAAAAAAAGGGCACGCGCGCTGGAGTGGTCACGGGACCACAGTAAGTTTACAGTGGTACCGTGCATATGTGGGGCCCACTTAATGTAGAAGGACATCCAACGGTCCATCAGATGCGTCACCTCGTATAATACATCCAGGACACCAAAATCAACACGATCCAGCCGTCAAATGTGCCATATAACAAGGAAGAATGTGATTGGGTATGCCCACCTTGATTTCCACTTAGGGCCCCACATTCTATTTTTTGAATGGGATGGATTTCATATATACAACACAGTGGGTCCTCCATGCAAATCAAAGGTGGTTGTTCCCTCCCAACTTGTTACATCAGGTGTGGCCCACCTGATTCACAGATCTCCCTTATTTTAAGGCCTATCGGTAATATGTGCTGACGCATATGATGGACTGGTTTGATTGTATGCATGCATCATGTGGGCCCACATGTACCCGGTACCACTGTAGCCCGCCCTAAAAAAAAATCCTAAATGCCGACCCAACGGCCGTTCCGGCAAATAATCCCAACTACTTCCCACGTGCGACCGACGGCAACCTCACACGTGCGGCATGCGAACCAGGGACGCCGTTACAGCGGCGGCCGCATCGTCCCTGCAGCTGAAAGCCCGTAGCAGCTTCTTCGGCCTCTTTCCGTCCTCCTCCGTCTTGACGGAAACCGTCCGGCTTCTGTCGAACGACGGAAACAATGTCATCGACGGCGATGGGTTCAGGCGCCTCTGTCGGGTCCGTATATCTTTCATCTCCATCTCCGCCGGCACTTTCATGGACCCGAACATGAGCAAATACCATTTAGGCCGCGACGGAGCTTTCCTCTCCGGCGGCGAATCGCACTTCCCGCTCGGAACCCGTCTCGGCATTTGCGTGGGGAGACGCTGTGTTGCCGTGTTCAAGCTCGACGACGACGCTCTCTCCAATTTCCGGTAATGGGCCGAGAAGCTACTCCGCTGCGGCCGAACATCCGCATGGGATCGGTGCGATTCGTTCGAAGACTCCGATCGTGGATGGAGGAAGCTCTTCTTTGTAAGACTACAACGGTTGCGGGATTCGTTCTTCGTGTTTGGCATAAGCTTCCACTGTAAGAAGATGTCTTCGGCAGCAGACATCTCGGCGCCGAGGTCGTTGAAGAATTCGAAGAAATCTTGATTTGGGTTGCTCCCATTTTCTTCTCTGGGGATGTTTCCGCCTCCGTTTACGTCGTTAGCGATCGGGAGATCGCAGAAGGAGAGCGATTCTTCTCGGACGTCGGCTTCTCTTTGGAAGATCATCTTCTTTGGTGGGGGAGAGGCTATGGAATTTGAGTGTTGGAGATTGTAGATAAATGCATTATATTAAGGAAAGAGAAAGATGGTATTCTGACGTTCGAGAAGGATTGCAACTGGAGAGGATTCTGTTTTGACTGTTTGGGCGTTTATTTTACTTTTCTTTGATTTCTCTGCTGCTTCTTCTTTCTCTTCTTCTAGAATGGTGGAAAGAAAGAGAAAGGAAGGAGACTTCGCAGTGCAATTTTTCGTCTTTTCTTGGGAGGAATTATATGTCCTTGGCGCGTGGATTCCGTATATTCATATTCGGATTTTCAGTTCTGAGATATGGGGCCCCGCGTTTAGCTGATCTGGACCTTTGGTTTGTTTGCTGAAGCTGTAGATGGACTGTGCTCTTCAAGGATTACTGAGTGGGGCCCACTATAATATGCGAGTTCATCCAGCCCATCAGGTCGAGATTGCAAAGCCCATCTTGATCCGTAACTCAGGTGGGCCATGCCAAAGAGAACAATAGGGGACATTGCCGAATGGAATGTGGGGTCCAACCTTTTGTTTATATATCATCTAGCCTAGTCATCAGGTGTGGCCCACCAGGATGAAGGGACACTCCCAAAAGAAGGCCATTCCAAAACTCAGGTGGACCACACAGGTTTGAGACGTGATTGTACATTGCTACGTTAGTGGTGTCCCAACTGAGTTCTAGATCAGGATGATTCTTGGCAGGTACGTTGGACACGAGGTGGCGCACCAGATGCAAGTCTTGGATTCCACATACACATTACAGGTGGGCCCCATCGAGCTCGGACGTTAGATTGTAGGAGATCATTCCCCTGACAAGAGATCCCAAGTTAGGATCTTTCTATATTGCGATTTCTGGGGCATGGTCAATTCACAGTATAGAAAAACAGATCAATGGTCTGGATTATTGAACCGTGGGTCCCACTAGTAGGAACTGAGAACCTGAGTATACTTAAGCTCTGGTCCGGATCGTGTATTATGTGGTTTCCGCTTTTTGGTTTTTTCCCTTTCTCTCGGGTGCTTTCGGCTCTCAGGGCACTTTTTTTGGACAGTTGTGATGAGAGGCGGGGATGATTTTAAGGATGAGGACTGTCCTTGTTGAGAAGGACATTGAACACTCAGGCCGCCTCTGATCCATCGAGATGGATCCGTAAGGTTGTTTGTCACCCAATATCTTAAGTAAGATGGACACGTCGTGCGTTGGATCTAGGCAGTGCATTTGGTGGGTCCTACCTGGAGATCGCTCTTGGTTCAGAGACACGCACAATAGAATCCAAGCCATCAGTTTCTAGTGTTGAATTATTTTTCATTTCGACGGTTCGTTTGAAATCCAGCGTTAGCGTTGGTATGAATCTCAACTCGGATTCGGTAGTGATCCCCTCCGATTCCAAGGTCCCAAGTACCTGGTCGGTTCTGTGGGCCCCACCATGATGTATATGTTTGATCCATTTGGTCCATCCATTTTCCACCTCATTTTAGAGAATGGGCTCAAACGTGAGGCAGATCCAAATCTCAGGTGTACCACACCGCAAGAAACAGTGCAATTGAACGCCCACCATTAAAAACTTCCTAAGGGCCACTGTAATATTTATTTTCCATCCAATCAGTTGATTAGGTCACACAGAGGGATGAAGGGAAAATACAAATATACACTTATCCAAAACTTTCGTGGCCATCAAGAAGCTTTTAATAGTGGGCATTCAATCAACACTATTTACTGTGGTGTGGTACATCTCAGATTTGGATCTACCTCATTTTTGGAACATTAACCTATAATGAGCTGAAAAAAATGGATGGACGGCATGGATAAAGCGAAAAGATCATCATGGGCCATAACGCCGACCAGTACGGATACCTCAGGTATTGGAACATTTGTGGTTGGTCGCAAATAAACCGGATCCAAGACTCAAGTGGGCCGCACTAAAGCAAAAGGTGGGTAGGGAAATTCCTACCGTTGAAACCTCTATGGAATCCACAGTGATGTTTATATGCCATCCATACCGTTCATAATGTCATTCCGTCTGAGATGAGCTGAAAACACAAATATTATCCTGATTCGAAATTTCTGTGGCCCCACGAATATTTCAACTGTGGAAGTTCAATCATCACGTTTTAAGCCCACTTGAGTCTTGGATCCCATTTATTGATGGTCGCAACGCCTAAAATGATCTCACAAAACGGTTGGACGGCGTAGATTTCTCACAAAGATCACGGTGGGCCCACTTAGATTCTGAGCGCAGGAGATGCTGCGAAAGGCATTCGCAGGCAATCCGTGTCCGTCCATTTGTATCGGCGTCGATCCGCTTACCGGAGCACTAGATGAACCGTCCGGATCGACCTCCCGCCCGCCAGCTGTAAAGTATCGGGTACATGAAGAAAATTAAATTCGCATAATATCATCCTCGGCTGACGGATGCGTAGTGCCCTTAGTTTTTCAGTTTGTATAAATGGGGCCATGATCTAGAGATCTAGACCATTGATTTGATGGGAAACGCATTGGTTGGACAATATTTTTAAGATTGGAATATTTTGGAGTCTAATCTTTATCCTTCTTCCATTTGATTGTGGAATGTTGATTTCTTTCTGATTTTGATCGTCAAGGGAAGCGCTGGAATTGTCTAGTATAGAAGACATAATGGCATAGGAATATTTCGATTCATCAGATCAACGATCTGGATCGTTGAACTATGGGCCCCACATACCAAATCAGGTAGAGGATACTATAGTTTGCTGATGTATCAGTACCTCAATTTATGATCTCTCCAAAGCTCTGGAAGCCGTAGTTCACGACTCGTATGATGGCAGATGGATAGGTCGAGTATCATTTCTCTGTCTAGAGGAATGTATAACGTGGATTCTCTCTTAGATTGACAAGTGGCTTCACAGAATACGTATGAGATCTCGGCCGTTGATCAGGTAGAGTACACAGCAAGCATGCGCTGGCCCAAAAAAATCAGACTGGTGACTGTGTGAAGAAAATCGCCAGTAGTATACATATCAATGCAAACATGTGGGCTACATGATCAGTGGTCCTGCATTATTTTTGTTTATGGCATGTTTACAGTGGGCCATATTCAATTAAAGGCCTGGATATCACCCACTTGTTTTATGTTGGTCGTCCGCCGTCAATCTCAAGCCAGTGTACTGTTTTTTGTTAGTCATGCAAAGCACCCAGCCTGTTAGCTGCGCAACGCACCCACACAGTTAGTCACATGATGAACACACCCACCGGTGAGGAGGTTTGTGTGTCTCAAGTGAGTGTACTTATCATCCTCCTGACCTCCTGCTCTTCTCAATTGCAAGGGGTGGGGAATCAGGGAAGCTGACAGAGTTCAGTCATGTCGTGACCGTAGGCCCACCTTGATTTAGTTTTTTATATCCACGCCGTCCATCTGTTTTTACAGATTATTTTATAATGTGGGTCGAAAAATGAACCAGATCCAAATAAAATCTGGACCACGCCACAAGAAACAGTAGTGATTGACTAATAAAAAGTTCTTGTAGGCTACAAGGGTTTTGGATCAAGCTGATATTTATTATTTGATCTTATCAAGAGGTTGGATGGAAAGTAATCATTACAGTGGGCCCTTGGAAGTTTTAATCGTAGGCGTTCAATCACCACTTTTTCATATGGTGTGGTCCACCCGAGACTTGCATCTACTTCATTTTCGGGAAGAAATCCTCAAAATAGCTGGAAAAACAGATGGACGGAGCGGATATACAAAAACGACATCAAGGTGGGGCCCATGGTCACGTCCAGACCGAACTTTGTCAGGTCCCGACCTAACTGAATCCGCGCCCAATTGCAAGCGGGAGTTATTATATGATACTCTGGCAGCGTATGGTGCTTGATACGCAGGCACCCCGAAATTGTAACCTTGGAACACATTAGCTGAAATTCAACTGACTAAATTGTAGTGCCCACTGTCGTTAAATCAGAGTCCAAGAATTATATAGGTTAAACAATTCTAACCTTTGGTTGGTGGACACTTTTTCTAATTGAAATATGACCAGTGGATGTGTTTCATCTAACCGTCCAATTAATGTCCACCTATCCGATGATCAGATAATCAAATAAATGCAGTTTTTGTTTCATAATAATACATCTAAATATGAAATCATAATTTAAAAAGTTTAATTTGACTTACTTGCATGTCACGTATGCAATTTATGAATTGTTTTTACGACCCGCGTATCGTTAATCACACTCCGCCAGATTATCAAAGTCTTTCTCAGTTACAGTGGAATTGATCAACGCACACAAGACAGGACGTGAAACCCGTTTGGGCAGAAGGGAGATGGGCATGAATCGTGAATCAATGAACTGCCACTGATGTGAGGTGGAAGAACACGTGTGAGAGATCGAGGCCATTCATTAGTTATTAAACACTGTGAAGATGATGTAATTTAAAAATCGAAGGGCTAGACTCATCAACCATGCCACACACGTTCGTTAAATATCTCGACTGTTGGAATGTTTTTACTAACCGCCCATTTTCCTTACTCAATTTCAATCTCTTTGAGAGGCTAAAAAAAGATTATTTTTGATCCGTCGAGTGATCAAAACGTGCCCTACCTGATGAATGGCCATGATCTCTGAAAAGTGTTTTTTCTACGTATAGATATATGACACGTATTCCACCCCTCAGATGAGACGCCGGTTATCCAATCATGGCAGGTAAAGAAACTTCCTTTTGACGGTTGACTCGTAGATTTTTTCCAATCGCGCGTAAGCTGATAGTCCACCTGAACGAGCTGTATTATTAGCTCATGAAAGTTGGAATTCGAGAACATGCACAACTGTCCGTATCGGTACCAGTCGCGTGGGGGCCCCACTGTAGAACGGTCACGGGAGAAAATGTTCACCGTTTGGACCATCTTAACTGTGAGATTAGTAACTTATAATGAACGGCGAGGGAAGGGCCTCCTCCCAGGCGGATGGGTAAGATCATCCAATCAGTGCAATCTGCAGAGTATCTGTCCATTGTGTGACCCACCTAAATGGACCGGAATCCTATGCGGGCCAAACTTGATATTTTTTGTGACGTCCACTCTGTCCATCAGTTGTAACAACACATGCTTGGACTAGATCATAAAAAAATCAGCCTGATGTAAAATTAAGTGCGGGACACGTAAAGGACTCAATGGAGGGCTAGAATTCTTCAGATTCCCGCGTAGGACTCTAATTGGGGAAAATGGTCCAAACGTGTAGTATGCTTGGTGATGTTTATAACTTTACCACTGTGCACCATTGGAAAGTTCTTAACAAACATTGTCCTTGATCAGTCGTCCAAGGTCACTTGATTTCTAAAACTACTTAGTAAAATTAAATTGTTTTAAAGTTCAAGTATTTAAGTTGAAACTTATTACTTTTAGGGTTTTAGGAGTCTGGTTGTGGTTTTTAGGCATTTAAAGGTTGTTTACGAGTTCTAATTGGATTAGATATTTTTTTTTTTTATAACTATTTTTAATATTTTTTACTATCTTGAAAAAGTGTCTTATTACCAATTAAATTATGAATATCGGGCTCCTTTTACTTATATAAACATGTCTAGTACATTTTAATTACACTTCATAAATAATATTAATTTTGTTGCTCGCTATTTCAGCCACCTGTGCGAGATGTGTGCAGGCATGCCAAAATCTATTGTATGGTTTGATTCAAACTGAACAATAATGACCCCAAGCACCGAGATAAGTAGATACGCCGGAATTGATGATATATGACCAGGATATGTATAGATCGGTCACCCATTCAACCATTTGCATAATTGTTTTTCAATGATCATGCGATATTTGAAGGGTGGAGTTTGTCCTCCAATGATGGGTTACACCTCCGCCTTTCGTATGAAAGGACTTTTCAATATAGATAAAATAAGAAAAGAAAACACTTACAGTTGAGCACGTGGAACGAACTGCAGATTACATTTTCGAATAAAACACTTCATTAAGATAAGTCCAACATATAGGTGTAGACTTGGAGTATAACTAAATTACCGGCTACTGAATTACTGTTATAGAACGTAAATTCATAACTTACACTAAAGAATGTAAAGAACGAAATTACGTTAATAAAAATGAAACTGCTGATTACATATAGGAATGTAAAGAGTACGGTGCCAAGGAGTATGATAATTAAAAGGATAAATTGAGATTTGGTTTGACTTAGTTTGTATTGGATCCTTTACTCTTTTGCTTTTCTCTGTTATTTATAGATTTGTTTGGTGGTGAGGAACTCTCTAGATGCACTATGTTCTTTAGTTATAGCAACTACCTTGGGTACCATTCCTTTTGCCACCCGTCTTGTAACCGCTTCTGGGACCTACTCCACTCTCCCACGTTTATTAGTTATAGCAACTACCCTCACCTTCCAGACCCTTTTCTCTGCTTGCGACTTGTCTTTGTTTATAAACTTTCCAATGGTTATCTTTTATTTTTAGAGATTTATCTTCATGTGGATTGAAGGTATTCTTGAGAAAAAGGTAATTATCTCTTTGTTTGTCCATGCATCGACTTTGTTACAAATTTAGACCACAATGTGTGAATTTAGAGGTTTTAGATGTGAATTTACAATGTTATTGTGGTGTTGCCCACTCGATTTTTGGTTCCAACTTAATTTGGTCATGTATCGTGAACATGAGGTGGCGCAACTGATGAATGCAGTTTATATTGTACACACATCATAGTGGGCCCTATAAATCTCGGATATTGCATGCATTTCCTACAATTGTTACAAAGATTTTGGTCCCATTTAAATCACAGAATACTTAGAATAAGTTTTTTTTTATTATTTTTTTTATTTTAAAGATAGGGAATGACAACATCAAAAGCATTGTTTTGAAGCAACGTGATTCAGGGCTTACCTAGATGGTGTCATGATAATTGAAAAGCTCATCCAGCTGTTCCCACAACAAATTAGTCGTAGCATAAAAAAAAATCCTAAATAAATAAAATATCCAATATGTAAACACCCCATCCTGAGCCGACTAACTGATCAAAGTGCAGTCAAACCTTGTCTAACCAAGTCAGTCGATCTAGTCAACTTAATCAAACCCATTTAACCTTATAAACCCAGTTAACTCAGTCAAAACCCAATCAACTTAGTTCAAGCCCAAACCCAAGTACAATAGTACTCAGGACCATAATAAGGTAAAACTAGGTAGACTACTAGAACACACCACCCTAGATAGCCCCCTACAAAAAAAATCGAGGCCATCCATGTGGTGGGCGGCACTATGCACCACCCACCATGTGAGTACCTTTCAACTTTTGTAAGAAGGTTAGGTGGGGTGGTGACGTCATCTGGGCTCCTTGGAAAATGCGCTGGAAGGGGAAAAGATCCCGTTGCCCTTACTTTTGGCCAAAATTATGGTCTTTACTCCTCGATCTAACTGCTCGTATTGCACCACGTAGCAATAGACAATCTCAGCCTTTAAAGCCTCTTTTATCCTTGGATGTTCCAAGGATAACCAGAATGCCATCCAAAAATCCTATAAATACTCAATTCCCTTTTATTTCAAACCATTTTCTAGCTTTCAAATCTCTTATTAGCCTCTTAGGTCCTTAACCTTCCATCTTCATATCCCATTCATCCACTAAGGAAAAGAAAGAGTAAAAAGAGATCCGTCCTAGCCCAAGTTAACTTAGCCAAGCCCAACCCTCAACTACCTGAGCTACCAGAAACACCAATCCAAACCGCTTAAGTCTTTGTGACAAGCCCGTCTAGTCATCGCCCATTTCAAAGCTCTGATTAACCTCATTCATATTTGTATAGCATTGTGCATCATTCTCTACGCCAACCCACTTGTTGGTTTAGTCAGCGGAAGTGTATGCTCCGTGGCTCGCTATCATACTGGATCTTGCCCATAAAAAAACTTAGATTGGCTAGACTTTGACTGCTTCTTCAAGTGGGTGCGTTTGGGTAGCTTTATCTGAACCTGACCATCGCTTGTTGGAGGCACCACATTGCCACATTGTATTTCACACACATATGCATCATCTATGAGCATGAACTAATCCGATCCCTGAAAGTCTGTTTAGTCCTGCAAAGTACAAACCTTACATTTGTATGAGTAGAGAGGGTGCCTAACACCTTCCTTCTCTGTAGCTGTAGTCCCTTACCTCGAATTTTCGGTCATAGATCAGGAGTCATTTTATGACAGGGAATCCAACGATTCCTTCTCTAAAGGTTTTTACAGGGTCTAGCCGACTGTGGAAATTTGAGTAATTGATTAGTGATAACTCTAAGTCAAATATAATACCCTCACATCTCAAACACACAACAAAATTCCTGAAAAGGTAGCTGTGGGCATGATCCGGCTTCTGCACTATGTAAGTTGGGTTATAAACTGGCACCTAATGGACCCAACCTAATTTTTACAGGTTTGGGTCCAACAACTCGAACCCATTTAACTATCATGTAAGGTTCCACTCCATGATTTTGAACCTGGTTAAAACAAGGGTCTAGTTGGGTTTAGGTTCGATCTACCATCTTGGATCCAATTAAAATCAATGTAGGTAAGGTCTTAATTGGGCATAGTTAATTTTAGTAGTAATATTGAGAAAAAGTGGGTAGAGTTTTAAGGTAAATGGGATGTGAATTTCACAAATTTTCAAGCTACCGAACATATAATTCTAAACATTGTGGGGCCATTTTGATGTCCGTGTGAGATTCACTTCATTCATAAGTTTCGCCAACTTATGTAGGGCGTGTTTGGATGGAAGGAATCCACCATAATGTGGTGTGGTCCACCGTAAATGGGTAATGATTATCACTACCACAATAGTCCAAAGTAATGCTATATGTAATACCAATACTACCTTGGTAGCTTTAAATTTTCAATATGCATGTAACGTACTCACGGTATTAGCTATATGTGAATATAAATTACCAAATATATATTATATCCACATCATCCACCCATTTTGCAATATCATTCCAATGAGTCCGGAGTTATCACTAGATCAAAGTAAACTAAAACTAGAACTTTATTCAAACCATATTTAATGAAAACTTCAACTTTCAAACCATAAATTCAAATCTAAGTAAAGTAGAACATAAAAAATAAACTACAAGCTTAACCTCTTAACCTTACCTAAGATGTTTAGTTCACCAAAATCATCACTAACTAAATAAAAACATGAAAATAGAAATTAGAACTAGAAGAAATGAAAAAAATTCGATGTAAAACGCCTCCACAATTAATCTCCTCTCTTTCTTCACTTTTAGTGTGCTTTGAGAAATGTGTGAGAGCCCTTTAAATAGGAAAAATAAAAGAGTTTACGCAGTTCTAAAACTTTCCACTAACTTTTACAAAAATCGTGCAATCACCAACTCACTGTCGATGGGATTGACAAATGGTCCAACTTTGTCCAGCAAGAAAACTTGATTTTTCATGTTTTCTTTGATGGAATCGAGTTTATCTTCACTAGGATCGAATGATCCATCGATGGGATAGAAGGATACATCAAGCAACTACCAAATTGCCTAATTTTCTCGATAGGATCAAGCTTCCATTGATGGAATCGAAGTTGTGGTCGATGGAATCAAAATAACAGTTCAACAACATTACAAGGTCATTTACTGAACTTTCTGAATTTTGATTTTCTAACCCTGTAGCTCTGCACTTTGACTTTTTTGACATTTTCCTCCATTATTCAAGTATTGTTCAACTCCTTTTTTTTTTTTTTTTTTTTTTTTTTTATCTCTTTTCATCAACACGCTTGAATATGCTTGATTATCATTTCTTGGACTTTAAATTACCTTTTTAGCTTAAATTCATCGGATATCTTTCAATTACTTGAAATCATAGAAACATACTTAAGTTGATTTAACAATCGGATATATGTAAAACTAGTATGGAATTGGGGATAAATATGCACAATTCAACACTCAACAATCCCGACAGAATATTCTAACATGATAACTTGGTTTAGCTAAGCAGTTACAACGTGTAATGCTGTGTTACATTGCATTATTGTGGAACTTGGTCATCCAAACAGGCCTTTAGGGTATAGTCCCAAAATTAAGGTAGATAAAAAATTTAAGTGGGCCATACCACAAGAAACAATGGAGATGGAAACTCCCACCACAATGAGCCTCAAGAAGTTTCAATGGTAGGTGTTTAACCCTGATTGTTTCTTGTGGTGTGTCCTATGCATTTGGACTCTGTCCAAGTTTTAAGCTTACACCCTAACATGAGTTGGTGGGACTGATAGACAAAGTGTGTATAACATTGAATCATAGTAGGACTTTAAAACTTAGGCTTACATCTGCGAGGGACACTAGGTTATGCACTCAAATAAGTATTAGTGTGGGTAAAATCCAAACCATTTTGTGGCTTTTTATGGAGTAAAATATGAACTATACATTGGACAATAATTATAAATTTTAGTTCATAAAATGCCCATAACTTCATTTAAAATGCCTCCTCATATCCGTTATATATTCAAAGTTTTCTATCTGAAAAAAACTAATTGTGGGTTTAAAATTATTTCTTGCTATTAGTGTTATGTATAATAGAGATTAAGTGAAATTTTAGCAACAAAATAAACTTTTTGAAGACACACACAAAAGAGCTTGTCTTCACCATGCATATACCTAAGTGGCACATGTGTATGATCTAATCCATTCATTTGAGTGTTATTGCAAACTATGTAAATATCCTTATTTAATGTGTACCTAGCACTAACTCAAGTTGGAACAAGGTCCAAAGGTCTGATGGGTACTTAAAGTCAATCTGATCTAGGTCTTATATATATATATATATATATATATATATATATATATATATATATATATATATATATATATAGAGAGAGAGAGAGAGAGAGAGAGAGAGAGAGAGAGAGAGAGAGAGTCATGTGGTCCAAGGGCCTAGCCTGGGTAAAACTTGCTCGATGACTCCAGACCTAATTCATTGAAAGCTCATGTGCTTCTGCATGGATGACTACAATGCATGATGACAGTATGACTAAAGTCCTCCAAAGGGATGTTAAGATTAAAGTTATTGTGAAAAACATATTGATTCAAGCAACACAAAGCCACAAAAGAAAATAGTCAAACTAAAATCCAAAAGTCAAAGAGAAGACAAAGGACAAGAGAAAGATTTACATAGTTCAACAATATTCATATATCCATGAAGGCAATAACATAGAACTTTCTTCATTACTAAAATAAGAGAAATCAAGAAATATAAAGTTTACCTCTCTCCCACTCTTCTATTGTATGAGAAATATTTCATCAAGAAATCTCCAAAATACGCATACTCATTTCTTCATATGTGTTCTCCTTTTATAAATAATGTACCTTAAGAGAGAAAACATCATGACTTAAATATAAAGAAATTAAGCTTCATGCGTTTCTTTGAAAATAAGATATACACTCTATTGCTTCAACAAATGCATCCCAATAATGTATGTGATATGCTTAGTTCATAGCTAACTAAATGAACACTCTTGGACCATATAATTTGATTGGGGTGGGAGTTGAACAAGTCATTTCATAGCAGCCTCCTTACCTTCTCAAGATGGCACCTTGGCATACATGGGATTCACTAAGAATAGGCATTGGATTATCTGAACAAAAAAGTTGGACTGTTTAGATATATGAAAAATCATGGATTCCGTTATTGTCAATTCAATTAAATAAGACCACACGTGTGAACATAGGCTTCAATTGGGTTTTCGTGTGTGGGTAAGATCATGTGTAGGCATGCTAGAGTCTAATCGACTTAAGGTTTGATTGAATAGCTGGTGCTCCGTCGTGTTGAGATGGACAAATTGGAGACTGGACACATGATCTAGTTATCCTCTCAACCATCGGTTTTGTGAGACTCGTACCTTAATTAATCTTCCGTATGCTTTGTTTTTAGTGTCGGCATATCCAGAATAGTTCGAATAATCATGTTCCGATTGGACACTCTATCTTAGTACTGCAACAACTCGAGACTTGTACCTTAGCGATCGAACGGACGCTGCGATTTCAATACTGTGCGACACATGCAATTGCGATGTCCGGATGAGAAGTTGTAGCCTTTGGTACAATTCGAGGCGGACCGCACAACGTACATGTGGCAAGTGGGGCCCACTTGTAAGAGAATCTCATAGATGTAAAAATTTTAAAATTACTAAACTATCCCTCACCCTCACCCTCACCCTCACTCATACCCCATAATTAACCCCCATGCTTTCTCTCACCAAAGGTCAACACAACCCATACATAGCCCATGTCTAACCTATACCTAGCTCCCTCTCTCCCCTTCTTTCATTAATTCCTCATTCCAAGCAAACCCATAAAAGCTCTCATACAGATGGGCATTCGAAGGGAAAAAAGAGAAAGATAAGAAAAGAAAAGAAATGTGGAGTTTGGAAACTTCCATTAATGGTGATCCCAACCCACGTTTGAAGCCATATGAAGATTCTAGCCTTTGAGCTTTGTGAGTACACCCCCTCACCTCCATTCTCTTTGATTCCTTGCCTTGTTTCTTTGTGATGTAATTATGGGACCCACCTGATATGGGACCCTTGTGTGCACGTGTCACTGAACATACAAGACAACAATGTGGCCCCTAACGCTGGCCCACTATATAGTTCTTTTTTTCATATGCCTATATAATCTCGTTTTTTTCTTCAACCTAGGCAGAAAATTGTAAAAATTGTATAAAATAAAAGGAATTAAGATCTGACTTAAAAATTAGTGGAGGTATGAAAAACACTAAGAGATAACTTTGGACCAAATATCGTGGTGGTCTGAAGGATCGCCTGTAAAATCGAATTTACTAGGCTGTTGTCCAACAGCATACATATGGTCACGATTTTCAAAAATGAACCAGTTTTCAGATTATTTATTAGGGATAATATAAATATTAGATCCGTTGGATTCAGTAGCTCCTCGAAATATCTTTCCAATGGTGTATAGTACACCTCAATCAAATTTTGGACCACCAAGATCTTGGCCACGCATGGAAATATGTCTAGAGGCTTGCTGTGACTATACATTATGTGGGCCATATCCAAGATTCCAATGGTTGGATCTAGTTTGTAAATTTTATTCATTTATATACGGTTAGTTTTTTACTATACGAACGGTCTTTGTGCGTAGATTATATTTTTATAATGTTTAGAAAATTTTGGACAAACGGATCTTCCCATAAGGGTATATCTTGAATTGTTATTTGTGGATCAGATGGATCCAAGGCCTTGTACGGTTGGAAACCTGTAGATAGCCTAAATTATACGTTATAAAGTTATCCATTGGTTCAGATTTTCTAATATATAATATAATCATACAGATTTGATCAGCACACCTCATGTGCTTCTCGATGTGTATATTATATGTATGTTATCCATGTCATTTATCCTCTTATTGTGGGCCCACATGGAACTGGAACCCACTTGTGAAGCATGTGTTGTATTGTGTTCACAGATATACACTAGATGTATGTACTTTATCTATACCGTTCCAGCGTGTGGGCCTCATTTGCCTTGGAACCTTCTCTTCTTTTTATAATTTCTGTTTGCTGGAATTTTTTTTCTAAGTAGCGAGCTATATTGCATGTAGGCCTATTTGAGACCTAATGGTGGGTCTTACGCTTTATGGATAAGAGTTTGACTATGGGGGATGTCTATTCCATATGTCATTGTATAGGGATTCTCCACTACCTCGATGAAACTGACCCTCATGCGTTGGTAAAGTGAGCCCTAATTTGTGGTAAGCCCATTGCTGAAATTACAAGTTTGAATTTTTGTGTTTAGGGCCAAGTTTGGGTCTCTGCGGTGGGCCCCAGGTATAATATATGTGGGGGCCAACAAGTGGTATTTCTAACCTACATGGGTGTCTGCAAGAATGATTCTTTATTTGGGCAAAGTGAGTCCCAAGTGAACTTTAAACTGACTCCAAATTGGGGCTAGTTGTGCAGGAAGTTCCTATGCAGAAATTTCAAGTGGCCATATTAGGCTACACGCCCAAAATATTACATGTGTAAAAAGAGAGTTATACAATATTTAATATTTGGACCTTTGTTAAAATCAGTATGCATGCAACCAAGGAGAAAAGCCTTCTGGGTTTTGAAGGCCACACATGGGGATACTATGAAAATTTGACAGAACACTGAAAGGTTGCCCAATCGTATCGTGGGACGTACCCAAAAAATGGCAAAAATTCATTTCTGCACAGTTTTTCTGCATAGTTCTTCCAAGTACCTTTGTTTGGGCCATTGCCACAAATTGTGTACATGCAATCAAGGTGGCCCGTCTTATATTTTTTAAATCCCATATATAGGGCTGTCAGATAACTTTTTTCCTTCGCTAAGATTAAGTCCTATGTTATCATAAAGCAGACTAAAAAATGGCCCCGAACCGATTCTACACTGAGATTTGCTTAACCTGAAATTTCTGTGGGGCCACATCCGTGGGGTCCACCACCTTTTCCAAGAATATGATGGACCATTTGGAGCCTGAAAATGGGCTATCTTGTATGGGTCACACCCTTGTCTAATGAGGCACACTTAGTATGGTGTGAACTTGATATTTTCTGTGGGGTAAGTAGTGGACAGATATTGCTACCCATTTATTTTTATAAGTAATAGGTCGGCCTTGGGCTCATGCAAATGAAGCAAAATTGAGGCCCAAGTTGGCCATATACTGTGCGGAACTGTTGGGAAGGGAGAAATCCGTCAAAATGACTTTTCTTCGACCTCTAGTAGGTCCATTGCCTAGTGGACAAGCGTGCCTTGCATGGTAACACTTGTCAATTGGACCAAACTTGGTGAGGCCCAATTTGAATTGTATAAGTTGTATAAATTGGATTTTTTCTTGGTTTACTTGTGTGTGTAGCTAGTAGGCCCAATATGATGTAGTATGTGTGTGGCCTAAATTGCGTTGTATGATTCATCTTGGATGAATGTATTATGTGGTGCTTTCTATATTGTGGATTCATCAAGCACTGCCTTAAATCAAACTAAATCTTATGTGGGTCGTACCACAAGAACTCCAAATACTTGGGAAGCCCATTAACCATACTTCTTGGGCATAACCTTGAAATATGCATGTTACCTTAAGCTAGGAGAGGCCCACTTAGTTGTGGGATTAGATCCACACCATTAAAAGCTTTGCGGTTGAAAGTTTATCCTTTAGATTTGGCTTAGTAGTTCACCAAGTGGAACCTATACTTGACCTATAGGATTGCTTGCCTCGCACGCAGTCGAAGGTTGATGTGAAGGTCACACATTGTGGGACTCGCCTATTGATGGATAAGATACTGATGGTGATGATTAAATAGATGGTGGATTGATGACATCTACAATGATGATGGATGAGTAATTGTTGATGATGATTATGATATTTCTTATGTTAATCATGATATGGAAATGAACTTCATGTTAATGATGATGACAGTATATACGTGATGATAAAATGTACTTTTTTATGATCATGATAATGATACATGATAGCCATGCTATGCTAGATGATGATAACCTAGTTGATAACAAAATGCATAATGTGATCCATATGCATGATGCCTAAGACATAAATAATACTAGTGGTAGGATGATTGGCATGCTTAATGATATACGTATGCTTGTAATGATATAGTTAGTGATGTTAAAATAATTGATTTTGCTTCATTTGCATGGCCTAGGGTCATCTATTACTTATGAAAATAAATGGGCAGCAATGTTTATTCACTATTTGTCCTATAAGAAATATCAAGTTCACACCACATACTAAGTGAGCCTCATTAGACAAGGGTGTGGCCCATACAAGATAACCTTCTTGGAATTTTTGGGCCCACCACGACCTGGGAGTTCATTTACAGGCTTCAAATGGTCTATCATATGCTTGGGAAAGGTGGTAGACTCCATGGATGTGGCCCCACACGAATTTCAGGTTTAGCAGAATTCAGTGCAGAATTCGGAGTCATTTTTAGTCTGCTTCGTGATCACATAGGACATAATCTTGGTGAAGGAAAAATGGTATATGGCATCCCTATATATGAGATTAAAAAATCATAAGATGGGCCCTCTTGATTGCATGTACACAATTTATGGCAATGGCCCAAACAATGGTACTTGGAAAAACTATGCAGAAATGGATTTTAGCCATTTATGAGTGTGTCCCACAATACGATGGGGCCACCTTTCAGGTGTTCTATTAAGTTCCCATAGTATCCCCATGTGTGGCATTCAAAACCCACAAGGCAGTCTCCTTGCTTACATGCATATGGATTTTAACAAAGGTTCAAATATTGACACTTGGAAGAGTAGTGTAGAAAAAAGTGCAGAAATGGATCGGCCCAACTTCGGGCACATACTACCATTGAATGGGGTCACCATTTGACGTGCCCTCAATTTTCTCTTGTAGTCCCTTATATGGACATCAAAATAAATGTCTTATAAATCTCTTTTTACGCGTATAATACTTTGGGCATGTGGCTCAAGTATGACCACCTAAAATTTTTGCATAAGAATTTCCTCCACAAGTCCTCTCGGCCCTAAATTGGAGTCAGTTTAAAGTTCACTTGGGGCCAACTCTTGCCCAAATAAAGAATCATTCCTATAGACACCCATGTAGGTTAGAAATATCACTTACTGGTCTCCACATATATTGCACCTGGGGCCCACCATAGAGAGTCGAACTTGGCCCCAAACAAAAAAATTTAGACTGATAGTATTAGCAACGAGTTTGTCCCAACTTTGGGCTCACTTTACCAACGCATGAGGGTCAATTCCATGCGAGGTAGTGGGGAATTTCTAGACATTGACATATGGAATAGACATCCCCTATAGTTGAACTCTTATCCATAGTGCATGGGACCCACCATTAGGTCTCAAATAGGCCTACATGTAATACAGTTCGCTACTTAAGGGGGCAAACAGAAATTACTAAAAGAAGAGAAAGTTTAATGCAATGGCCCCCACATGCTTCACAAGTGGGTTTCACTTCCATGTTGCCCACAATAAGAGGATAAGTGACATAGATAACATACATACAATATACACATTAAGGGGCACATGAACTGTGTTGATCAAATCTGTATCATTATATTTTATATTGGAAAATTCAATCCAATATATAACTTTTTAACATATAATTTAAGTTATGTATAGGTTTCCAACCATACAGGGCCTTGGATTCATCTGATCCACAAATAACAATTCAAGATATGTCCTTATAAGAGCATTCGTTTGTCCAAAATTTTCTAAACATTATACAAATATAATCTATGCACAAAGACCGTTCATATATTAGAAAACTAATATATATAAATGAATAAAATTTACAAACTAAATCTGACCATTGCAATCTTGGATATGACCTACATAATGTATGGTCATAACACTGCCTCCAATACATTTTTATGCATGGCCAAGATCTTGGTTGTCCGAAATCTGATTGAGGTATGCTATACACAGTTGGAAATATATTTCGATGAGCTAAGAACCTAATGGATTTAGTATTTATATTATCCCCAATAAATGGTCCTAAAACTGGTTCGTTTCTGAAAAATCGTGACCATCTATATGCTGCTAGACAACATCGTAGTACAATCGACATTACAGGTACTCGGACCGTTAGATCGCTACGGAATTTGGTCCAGAGTTATCTCTTAGTGCTTTCCATACCTTCACTAATTTTTAAATCAAATTGTAATTTCTTTTATTTTATATGATTTTTACAATTTTCTACCCAAGTTGAAAAAATGAGATTATATAGGCATACGAAAAGAAAAACTACATCATGGTGGGCCAACGTTAGAGGCCATATTGTTGCCCTCTATGTTTAGCCACACATGCACACATGGGTCTCACATTTGTAGATCCTATAACTACATCACAAAGAAACATGACAAGTAATCAAAGAGAAGGGAGGTGATGGGGTGTATTCATAATGTTCACGGGCTAAGATCTTTGTATGGCTTCAAAGGTAGGGTGGGATCATCATTAATGGATGTTTCCAAACTCCACATTCTTCTTCCTTTCTTTCCTCTCATTTTCTTATCTTTCTCTTCTTTTTTTTCTTCTTTTCAAATGCCCATCTGTATGGGAGCTTTTATGGGTTTGCTTGGAATGAGGAATTAATGAGAGGGGGGAGAGAGGGAGCTAGGTTTGGGTTAGGCATGGGCTAGGTATGGGTTGTGTTGATCTTTGGTGAGAGAAGGCATGTGGGTAATTATAGGGTATGGGTGTGGGTGATGGATAGTTTAGAAATTTTAGAATTGTTACCTTTATGAGATTCTCTCACAAGTGGGCCCCACTTGCCACGTGTATGTTGCGTGGTCTACCTCAAATTATGCCAGAGGCTACAACTTCTCATCTGGACATTGCAATTGTGTGTGCTATATGGCATTGGAATCGCAGCGCCCGTGCGATCGCTAAAGTACAAGTCTTGGTCGTTGCAGTGCTGAGATAGGGTGTCCGATTGAAACATGATGATCTAAACTATTCCAGATATGTAGGCACTAGAAACTGAAGCATTTGAAAGATTAATTAGTTTGCGGGTCTCACAACTCTACCCTCCCAATAAAAAATTTCATCCTCAAAATTTCTCAATAACCTGAACTTTAGGCAATGTATACTCGTCATGGAGCTATGTTCACAAGTTTCTAAGTTCTTAAACATGAAATACTACTTTAAACTAAGTTCGCGAATCGGGAAGTCTAAATGTAATTTTTCTGTTCTTTCAAATCAGGATCCTAATAATTCTAAGTTTGCAACAATCACACAGTGAAATGTAGATAATCTAAATTCAATACTAGATATGTGATGTTGTTTAGAGGTATTCCCAAGTTATCCTCTGATACCAACTTCTATTATGTCCAAAATCTAATTTTTGGCACATAATTATCGTAATCCGAACTTAGAGTTGACAGCCTCTATAGGACGTTGGTTTTGGCACCTAGCGTTACGACAAGTCTCGAAATCGGGATTCTATAAGGAGAATTTTATTTAGGGTAATTTTTTTAATAGCATAACCACAACTTTACCAAACCAAAAAGCATTACATATCATATCCATTAATCAATTATTTAATGTACAATACTGATAAGATAAATATAATTTTTTTAAAAATAAACAATGAGTGTGCTCCAATATCGGCAACTACTACCTTTCTCCGTAACCTACACGTTAAATAACGTGCTAAGCTTTTTATGAAGAGCGTGTGTGTATGTGTATAATGCGTGTGACAGATATATTGCATGAATATATCAACATTAGTATCAGAGAAAACAAAAATGATAGGGATTAATCATGTCAAGAGTACACCATATATATTTGTGATGTAATGTGAGTGGGACATGTTATTACTATAGACATAATGCAAGAATGAAAAAGTTTATGATGAATGAATGAGTCGTAGAGCATAGTTTCATGTGCCGCTGGGGTCTCGCATCCAAGGTTACAATACATGTTAGTCCCATAAACTAACATGCAAAGTAATTCTAGGATGATAGACTCCTGATCTCGAATAGTCGTCGTACCTACTGGGGACCGTGACTCACGATTGTATGTTACTTAGATTGTATTTACGCATCCACAAACATGTATGCATGAATACCATATGCCACATATCAATTCTAATGTCTAACCACATCTCAATATGGTTCTCATTTGGAATCACCGTGGTCTCGTACACTTCCGACTTTGGTTGCCGCCCATTGCACGCATAACCAGTGAATAGAGGAGACCTCACTATTCGCCTCATCAGTGGTATATCAAAATTCAATTGGCTCGACAATAGCGAACCCATTCATCACTTGCTAGTTAGACCTAACCCAGTATATAGCCCCCTTTGCACTAGATGGGTAAGGTCACACCCCCTTCCAACCGACATCAACACAATGGGAGATGTGGTCTACAAGGTCCAGCCATTGGTGCATCTTATTGCTACATGGTTCAGGGACTTTTATCCAAGGACATCTTTGGCACCTAAATGCAAGAATCAATTTTCGGTGTCCATTATATCAATCACAATGCTGCTGTTGTGTCTCATCAATATAACCACGATGTCGTTGTGGTTATGCTATTAAAAAAAGCTTCAGGACTGATGGAACATGTAAAGTTAGGCTCTTAAACCCTTGGGATCATAACATTCCATCACGCTCCACAGCCAACATGTGAGACCCATACCCTAATTAATCTTCCGTACACTTCGTTTCTAGTGTCGGCATACCCCGAATAGTTCGGATCATCATGTTCTGATCGGACACCCTATCTCAGTACCGCAACGACCTGAGACTTGTACTTTAGCGACTGCACAGGCTTTGTGATTACAATGTCGTACAACACGCACATTTGTAATGTCCGGATGATAAGTTGTAGCCTTTAGCACAATTCGAGGTGGACCGCACAACGCACACGTGGCATGTCGAGCTCACTTGTGAGAGAATCTCATAAATGTAACAATTCTAAAATTCCTAAACCATTCCTCACCCTCACCCATACCCCATAATTACCCCCCATGCTTTCTCTCACTAAAGGTTAACACAACCCATACTTAGCCCCTGCCTAACCCATACCTAGCTCCCTCTTCCCCCTTTCTCATTAATTCGTCATTCCAAGCAAACCCATAAAATCTCCCATACGGATGGCATTCGAAGGAAAAAAAAAGAAGAGAAAGATAAGAAAATGAGAGGAAAGAAAGGAAGAGGAATATGGAGTTTGGAAACTTCATTAATGGTGATCCTAGTGCTTGAACATTGTGAGTACACCCCCTCACCTCCTTTCTCCTTGATTCATTGACTTATTTTTTAGTGATGTAGTTATGGGACCCATTGATGTGGGACCCCTGTGTGCACGTGGGGCTGAACATAGAGGGCAGCAATGTGACCCCTAACGCTGACCCACCATGATCTAGTTCTTCTTTTCATATGCCTATATAATCTCATTTTTTTTCGACATAGGCAGAAAATTGTAAAAATCATATAAAATAAAATAAATTATGATCTGACTTAAAAATTGGTGGAGTATAAAAAATACTAAGAGCTAAATTTGGACCAAATTTCATGGCGGTCTGACAGTCCGATCGCCCATAATGTCGATTTTACTAGGTTGTTGTCCAGCAGCATACAGATGGATATAATTTTTCAAAAACGGATAAGTTTTTAGACTATTTATTGGAGATAATATAAATACTAGATTCGTTGGGTTCGTAGTTCATCAAAATATCTTTCCAACGGTGTATAGCACACCTTAATTAGATTTCGGACAACTAAGATCTTCGCCACACATGGAAATGTATTTGGAGGCTTGTGCGACCATACATCATGTGGGCCGTATCCAAGATTTCAATGGTCAAATCAAGTTCATAAATTTTATTCATTTATATAGGTTAGTTTTCTAATATATAAATCGTCTTTGTGCGTAGATTATATTTGTATAACGTTTATAAAATTTTGGATAAATAGATGCTCCTATAAGGCCATATCTTGAATTGTTATTTGTAGATCAGATGGATCTAAGCCTCAGTCGGCTAAAAACCTATAGATAGCCTAAATTATTTGTTATAAAGTTATCCATTAGTTCAGATTTTCCAACATATAACATAATTATACAGATTTGATTAACACAGCTCATGTGCCCCTTGATGTGATATTGTATGTATGTTATCTATGCCATTTATCTTCTTATTGTGGGCCCACATGGAAGTGGAACCCACTTGTGAAGCATATGTTGTATCGTTTCATAGCCATATACTAGATGTACGTACTTTATCCACACCTTTCCAGTGTGTGGGCCCCACTTGCCTTGACACCTTCTCTTCTTTTTGTAATTTCTGTTTGCTGGAAATTTTTTTCTAAGTAGCGAATTGTATTACATGTAATCCTATTTGAGACCTCATAGTGGGTCCCATGTTGGAGAGCCTTCAAACATGTGCCCGGTTTGGGTGCTCAGACTGGTCGGGCGACCGGTCTAGCCATTTGGCCTAGATGCACAAGAGGGTTGTTGGATTGTTTTTTTCTCACCCTAGACCTGTCGCCAGGACAGGTCTACAGGGGGCTTAGACCGGTCGGGCAACAGGTTTAAGGTGAGGCAGCGTGGATGTTTCTCATCTGGACTGTTTTTGTGCAAGGTGCGACTGGTCGACTGTGCATGCGGTTTCTTACGCATTACGCCGTAGTGTGTAAGATGTTTCTATTTTCGAGATTCTTGCTATATATATGGCATGTATCTGGACTTAGATGGTATCCTAAGGTGTCCAAGGTTTCCTAATCGTGTTAGGAAGAGGGGAGAGAGTTGCGTGAGAGAGAACTTGGGGTTTTCTCTGTTTTTCCTTGCTTGTGGGCTGTCAATCTCTGTAATCTTCTGTTTATTCATAGTGGATCGCTTTGTGCCGTGGTTTTTTACCCGTTGAGGGGTTTTTCCATGTAAATTCGGATTCTCTTGTGGTGAATGCTTGTGTGTGGCTTGATTGCATAGAGTTTCTCGTTTGATCTCGCATAACTCTGCGCGTTCGGCTTCCACTTCCGCTGTCGGTTTTCCCAACATCCCATACCCTATGAATAAGAGTTCGACTATGGGGGATGTTTATTCTATATGTCATTGTTTAGGAATTCCCCACAACCTCGCTGGAACTAACCCTCATGCGTTGGTAAAGTGAGCCCAAAGTTGGGACATACCCATTGCTGAAACTACAAGTTTGAATTTTTGTAAGTTCGAGTCTTTGTGGTGGGCCCCACGTATAATATATGTGGGGGCCAGCAAGTGGTATTTCTACCTTACATGGGTGTCTATAGGAATGATTCTTTATTTGGACAAGAGTGGGTTCCAAGTAAACTTCAAATTGACTTCTAAATTGGAGCCTAGAAGTTGTGCAGGAAATTCCTGTGTAGAAATTTCAGGTGGCCATATTAGGCCACATGTCTAAAATATTATACGTGTAAAAAGAGAGTTATACTACATTTATTTTGATATCCATATAAGGGAATACAAGAGGAAATTGAGGGCACGTCAAATGGTGGCTCCATTCGATGGTGGTACGTGCCCAAAGTTGGTCGAAACCATTTCTACACTTTTTTTCTACACCACTCTTCCAAGTGCCAATATTTGGACCTTTGTTAAAATCTGTATGCATGCAACTAAGGAGAAACACCTTGTGGGTTTTGAAGGCCATACATGGAGATACTATGAGAATTTGACAGAACACTGAAAAGTGGCCCCATTATATCGTGGGACGCACAAAAAAATAGCTACAATTCATTTCTGCATAGTTCTTCCAAGTACCCTTGTTTGGGCTATTTCCATAAATTGTGTACATGCAATCAAGGGGGCTCGTCTTATGGTATTTGAATCCCATATATAAGGCTGCCAGATACCCTTTTCCTTTCACCAGGATTAAGTTTTACGTGATCACAAAGCAGACTCAAAAATCGCCTCGAACTAATTTCGTATTGAAATCTGCTTAACCTGAAATTCGTGTGGGGCCATATCTGTGGGTTCCGCCACCTTTTCTAAGCATATGATGGATAATTTGGAGCCTGAAAATGAACTTCCAGGTCGTGGTGGGCCCAAAAATTCTAAGAGGGCCATCTTGTATCGGCCACACCCTTATCTAATGAGGCCTACTTAGTATGTGGTGTGAACTTGATATTTCATGTGGAGTAAGTAGTGGAAAGACATTACTGCCCATTTATTTTCATAAGTAAGAGGTGGCCTTGAGCCCAAGCAAATGAATCAAAATGAGGCCAAAGTTGGCCATATATTATAGGGAACCGTTGGGAAGGGAGAAACTGTCAAAATGACTTTTCTTAGACCTCTAGTAGGCCCATTGCCCAATGGACAACGTGCCTTGTATGCTAACACTTGTCAATTGGACTACATTGTGAAAGGCTAGGGGTTAGCCCTTATAAATGAGTTATTTTTACCTTGTGATGGTAAACGACGGTCTACAGACTTAAGAACTTTTTCTTTCACAAGTTCTTTCAACTTACTATATTTCTCAAATGCACAAGAATGTACTTATATACAAAATAAAGCTAACAATGCCAATTTTATTAACGTTTGAATATATTGCTTATTACAATCAGTAGAATGACAATCAACTAAAGAAATAAATGAAAAAGAAAAAGATAAATACCTGACACATTTATTGGAACAGACGAACGAGGTGGATGGTCAGCAAGATGTGACTGGATTGGTATGATCAGCAAAATTGAAACTTAATTGATCATGAACCTACAACTTAAGGTTGGAGATATTTACTCTACTCCTAAAGTACTGTAGCGGGAGCCACTCTGCAATAGCTATCTATGCTTGAACTAGGCTAGGCTTTAAGATAAATGAAAAGATAATTATAAATGTAGATAGATGTGTTTGGTGTAGGGCCCCAAGCTCTTCTTCATGTGCTCATTTTATAACTTGTCGAGGCAATGAAACCCCTCGCTAGGTTTCCCAATTGATCATGAATCCTTCGTATTCATGGCGTTGTTTTAAATATGAGAATCTCCCCGATGGACTCGGAACTACTGGCTTGCATTAAAAAGAAATGACTTATTCTAGATCCATCCGGACTTGATGTCTTCTCGGATCTTCTTCTAGTAGTTGATCCTTTGCGGAGATCATCATGACCCCCTAAAAATTTGGCCTGTGAACACCAAAGTTCCTTTGATGAAGTCAATCAAGCCAAGCTTAGGGAACCTCAAGAGTTGACCCCGGATTGATCATGGCCACTCAACATCTGGTGGCCCACTTTCTCTACTTCAAGGTGTTGGACGCTCAGGATTAAACCACCTTCTCATTGATACGACGTATGATCGGACCAAACCGACTCTAGTTCTCCCATTCTTTTAATTTCGATTCATGTACGGAGAGGAGAACCTGATTGAGCTAATGTGTCTGTCTCTCGTAATTTGGGTTCAAACCAACGCCGAATTTGCTTGGTCATTGGTTTGATTTCTCGATATTCAGAACCTTCTTGAGTATTGCTGGTTCTTCGAACGTCTCTCAAAAGATCTCTCATTTTGGAAAAATTGTGAGAGACAACCTCACTAGAATATCATTGTCAGATATGTGATTAGATTCGTTCTATCGGCGGGTCTTTGTAAACATGCTATGTATGCTACCTCAGCATGTTGATTGTGGCTACGTCGCATGCGACAATGTCGAAGGCATGCTTAACGGTCTATGCCATCACATTAATAACAGAACGCGTAACGCTGAAAGAACATAAAGCAAAGATCTCTTCAGATGCAAGTACAACTTCAATGAGTGACAATACATAGTATCATCATCGGGTGGTTTTCTATTGGTCCACATCAGGGTGAAAAAAATATGTGTAAACAAATTCCATAAAGTAATCATTTTTTTAAAATTTTTTTTTTTTAAGTTAATCACGGAATGCATACTCACACCATGCACCCACCCCCCCACCGGGGTTAGTGTGTCTCCTTTAGCACTCGAACTTATGGCCCGTTTGGCACCATGGATTTGAGGAGAAGTGAGGAGAAGTGGATTCCATGATATGAATTCTCATCAATTCCATTTCTTATCAATTCCAGATTTTCTGTTTGGCAGCCAAGATTTGGAGAGAAATCAAACATGAAGGAATGGACGGTGTAAATTTTAATCCCATCGTATGCCCACCGTATTAGCCTCGATTTTTAAATCCATGCCATTCATCCATTTTTACAGATCATTTTATGCCAAGATCCAAAAAATAAAGCAAATCCACATATAAAGTGGACCATAAAACAAGAACAAATGGAGAGTGAGACCTTTATGATACACAAAAGTTTTGGATTAAATTGAAATTTGTGTGGTCCCTTCATCCAGGGTCTTTGTGACCTTATCAACAAGTTGGATGGAAAACATACATCATGTTGGGTCCCATAGTTAGGGACACATTACAATGGGTCCCACGTTGGGAAGGATTTCTACTCAAATCCCACCTTTTTTTAAGGATTTGAAAAAGGGCTAAAAGTACCTTTTTGAGTTCTCCTGGATTCCTCTCAAATCAACTTCTCCTCAAATCCATGGTGCCAAACATAATAAAGCAACCAGTTTCACCTCCTTCTCCTCCTTTCTCCTCAAATCCATGGTGCCAAACGGGCCATTAGGCTGCTGTTGAAACTTCGAGGCGTCTTCCCTAACGTAATCATTATGCTCATGGACAGTAGTATTTTCATGATATAAGATATAAGGTAATTGTGGTCTAGTAAAACCCATGTCCAATCAATAACCAATTATTATTATAATAGAGAAAATGAGCTTTGCGATGCCCACACGTGTCTTATAAAACTCATGTACATGTGACACATGTGCCAACATGGCACGATAGGTCCAATATCCAATCCATCCATAGAACGATACTACTATAATGATGCCATAGCCCAAGGATTAGATCGATCCACCGGTCAGCTGGGTCACATTTTGCAAAAAAATAAAATAAAAAATGTACGGCTTTGAAAAACTTGGCTGAAGTCTTCCAATCCGTTCATCTGTTTCCAATATCGGGGGCCTTAGATCAGATTTATTTTTGGTAAAATATGTACAAGGTGAGATAGCATGATGGATGGATGGGATCTCACACCTTTGTCCCATGCTTCACATGTGTGGTGTGCACACGCGTGTACTCTACGCTTAGCAAAGCTCAAAGTAGAGAAGGAAGTAATCACTCCTTCGTAATACTTGAGATGAACATGTACTTGATCCAGACCATTCATCGGTTAGTCCCTACCGTAAATGGACACACGTTAAAAGAAAGTCACAAACTCATATGATCCTTAGATTGGTTTTTGTCCATAATGTCTGCTGTTGGTTGGATTCTGTTTTTCTAATAGTCCAAGCAATCCAATCAGTAGCTAGGATCAGATGACTGGTGTGATTGTAGTTGACCATCCCGTCTACGGTAAGATCCAACGGACAAGCGGTCTAGCCTTCCTACGTAGGGCTGCCAAGGGGCTGAGCCCAGGTCGGACAGTGGTATGTTTAAGCCCGGTCCAATTCCAGCCCATTCACCCACTTTTGGGTACCCGCGTCCAAGCCCAGCCCCGGCTCATGACGGGCCAAAACAAATAGTCCCAAGCTTGGCCCGACCCTGACCTAGCTACCTACTTCTGTGGAGTATCTGGGCCGGTCATTAGGTGTGCCCCATCATGCTTGATCTAAACGGACTGAGGCAATATGGGCTGACGGGCTCTTTGATACAGCCCAAACCTGTCCTATTTAATAAGCAGGCTTAAATGTTAGGCTCGGCCCTGATCCTGGTCTCAGTATTCCAACCCATGCCCAGCCAAAAGCAGGCTAGGCCCAAAGTCCAACAGTGCCAGCCCTGCCCACTGAGGGCCCTAACCTCCCTGCATGTAGTGTGGCCATAACCCGCATGAATGTCGATGAGAAACCTCAACATTAGGGTTTTCAATGGTCTGGGCTTGGTCCGGGTTGAGGTCTGTCGATGGAAGCCTGCCCCACTAAGTACGATGTATGTCTGAGCCACTGATGGCACAAAACAATAACAGGCCTCACTCCGGCCCATGATGATTATGAACGGCTCGAGCCCAAGCACAGCTACCCACTTTTGCAAGATTTGGCCTGTTCATTAAAATGTTCGCCATCATGATATATACCAAAAGTGCCCTTGAAAACCTAAACGGGTCAAGCCTGGGCCACGACGACAAGCTCTTAACAAAGCACGAGCCAGGCCCAATTTTTAAATGGGCTTATATTTTAGACCTGGGCTTGGCCATAAGGCCTAATATTCCAGCCCATGCCAAGCTGTAGTGGGCCAGATCATGAAGCCCAACGGTCCAGCCCAACCCATTGACAACCCTATTCGGAAGTTATTTGATACTCTGGCTGCGTATTACGCTTGATAAATTAGAAGTGCCCGTGTGTCATCCATCACACTCCGCCAGAGTATCAAAGTTTTTCCCCTCAACGTAAGCTAGAATGCATCCTGCAGATTTGGATCACAAACAATCTACACGTGAAAGATCCAGGCTATTTATCAAGCTCAGGCCATAGATGGCCCTGATTATCCAGTCCTCACACTCAGCTACTTGGCTGGTGTCGGATCAATGGCCCATTGCCAAGTGCCTGCGTATCATTGATCACTCAGCCAGAGCAGCTAGATTTTTCTCTGTTTCGTGTGGTATTGCCCACATGAGTTTGGACATGCCTGATTTTTAGACTAATGTCTTATTGTGGTCTTTTAAAACAGATGGACGGAGTGGATTTGTCACCGACATCTCTATGGCCCCGACGGTCAGGATACATAATTAACGATTACCATTCAATTCCAGAATTCAAAGGTCAGGATCATCCATAAAAGACATGATTATAAGACCGTATGTAGCTCCTTTCGGTATTTAGTGACAAGATGAACGGTTCAGATAAATCATGGAATCCGACGGTAGAAAATGCTTTTGAATGTAAGTTCCTATTATTCAATCCAATCCACACCACAGAAAAATAAATGGAAATATAATAGAAAATCATCAAAAAGCAGATTTCATTCATTCATTCGTGAAAGTGATCTTCAAAAACAACATCCAAAAAAGACCAAAAAAATGGCCCCCAAGGATCTTTACATCGCCACCGTCAGATCCAAAAATCCAAAACAGATTTCACACATAGACGGAACAGATCAGCCGCCGAAGCCGTAGAGGGTACGGCCCTGGCGCTTGAGGGCATAGACGACATCCATGGCGGTGACAGTCTTGCGGCGAGCATGCTCGGTGTAGGTGACGGCATCACGGATGACGTTTTCAAGGAAGATCTTGAGGACTCCTCTCGTCTCCTCGTAGATCAGACCGCTGATTCTCTTGACCCCACCACGGCGAGCCAGACGACGGATGGCAGGCTTCGTAATTCCTTGGATGTTGTCTCTCAAGACCTTCCTATGCCTCTTCGCTCCGCCCTTTCCCAATCCCTTCCCTCCTTTCCCTCTTCCTGACATCTTCCCTTTCTTTCTCTTTCTCTTACTCGATCTCGATCTCTGGACTGGGGTTTGGTGGGGTTTTGTTGTTTTGAAAGTTTGAATTTATAACTTTCTCCATCTGCTGATGGAGGATAAAGGAGGAGGTTTCTTTCTCTTTTGAGATGAAATATTGGATCGTTGGATGGGATGACGATGTCGATCCGTGTGGTGCTTGGATTGTGAGAATAGAGCATTTTGATTGGCTCGCGGGCTTTGGCGAGGATCGAGGGGGTTAGGCTTCGGAGATAAAGCCTTGGAATAGACGTTTATTACGATGCTGCCCTCGTTTCTTTTTACTTGGGGATGCAGCTGAGTGGGAGCGGATTAGGTGCGGTCCTTACTGTTGGGCCCACCTTGATGGATTATTCTCTATCCTCGCCGTCCATCTGTTGTGACAGATTATTCTATCCCATGATACCAAAAATTTAGCGGATCCAAACCTCAGATCGGCTATTCATTAAGAAACAGTGTTGATCGATCATTAAAAACTTATAATGGGCCACAAAAAATTGGATCAATCTGATATTTATTTTTTTTTCCCTACATCTAGGCTTATGTTGACCTTATAAACAGGTTGGATGTAAAATAAACATTACGGTGGGCCCTAGGAAGTTTTTAATGGTAATACATTCAATCACCACTGTTTCCAAAATTATGGTCCATCTAATATTTGGATCTGCTTAATTTTTGGTATAAATTACATAAAATGATCTGAAAAAACAGATGAATGGTTTGGATATAAAATAAATGCATCAAGGTGGGCCCCACAGTAAGGGCCACACCTAATCAGCTCTTAAGCTAAATAAAGGAGTACGTTTTGCCTCTATGGCGACTTAGAGCTGGGCACAAACTAAGCACAAACCGAGTTGAGCCCGTGTCTGGGCTCAACTCGGATTGGTTTGAAAAAGCCCAACTTGGATATGGAAGTTCAAGCCAAGCTAAGCCTTATAGTGAAGCCTGTTTGAAAAAACAAACCAAGCTCAAACTAGGGCAGTACCGGCTCAACCCGGTTCAAAGCTCGATTTGATTTGGCTTAGTTTGATTGGGCTCATAGATTGTAAGCACACAGTTTCCTATGTTGTGATCCACTTGAGCTGCGGATATGAATCCATTTTGGGATTATGTCCAAAAATGATATGTAAAACAGATGGACAACATGGATAATGCATATACATGATGACATGGATAATACATAATACATATACATGATGCACACTGTTTCCTTGTACTTGTAAAATTTTGCTTCGTGTACTTACGTTTGGAAAATGTTCTTGCACGTCTATTTTGAAGTAGTACTCCTTTGAACGATGTTAAACATTATATAAGAAGATACATTTGTACTTTTTTTTTTTTCTGACTTTTTAAATTCTTTTCTATTTAAATAAATAAGTAAAAAAAGAGCCGCCACTTGTTTGAACTAGGCCTGGCTTGGTTTGAAATTTTCGACCAAACCAATCCCAACTCAAACTAGATTTTTCTGGAGCAAACCAAACTCGGGCCACATGGGTTGGCCCGAAATCCAAACCAAGCCGATCCACAAACTGAGGTGGCACAAAAACAAGCCAAACTGAACTAGGGCTAACTCGGCTCGGCCTGAATCATTACCCACCTCTAATCGTGACTCAGGATCTAGGGTGTGTGCGCGCCTCCACTGGGGTCCACATGATGAGTGGTCTGACCATCGGGATGATTAATGTTGAGGAAAATGTGATATAAAAGCTAGATAATTCATAAACTAACTCATCACTACGTGTGGGTGAATTCATCGCAACAAAAAGAAAATTTTCAATGGCTCAATTCAACAATAAAAATGAAAGGTTAGGATCATTAATGAAAGTATTTGAGTTTTATGTGGTAATAGATAAAACATGGATGGTTTAAGTCAATAGGAAAAATCTTATCATGTGGGCCCAATGTATGGCAACGACACTGTCAGCAGAGACCTCACTATTACATGTTGCTCCGTGGGACCATGATGTGTGTAGGGCTAAAAGTCGAGCGGGTTCGTGCTCAACCCTAACCCAACCCAAGGTTCCTATACCCAACCCAACCCAACCCAACCCAACATTGGGTTGGGAATTCTCAACCCAAGCCCAACCTAATCAAGTTTGGTTGGGTTGATCGTGTTGGTTAGATTGACACATGTTAATATTTTCATTATTATATTAGTCTATTATGTTTCAATACACAGTCTTATTTTTATACATATAGCTTTATTAATTATATATGTAATTATTTATTATAAAGAATTTCACTTTTCTAAACAAATAACCTAAAAGATAGGATAGTTACTCCTTTAACACTTAAGCATATCAAATTTCAAACATTATAAATTTACTTACTAAAGTAATATGAACTAATAAGTTTACTTACTAAAGTATAATAAAATTCTAAGGAACTCGTATATAGATCGGCTTTGGGTTGGGTCGGGCAAACCGGGACCTTAATCTAAGTCCGACCCAAGCTTTATTGGGTTGGTGTTTGCATAGCCCAAGCTCGAGATCGGATCCAATACTTCCTGCCCAAGCCCAACCAAATGTTGGATAAGTCGGGTTGAACCTGACCAACTTTCAGCCCTAGATGTGTGTGCGCATGCCATCCATCCATCTATTTTGGATAGTTATATTTTAGGGCGTGAGCCCAAAAATAAGACAGATTGGAGTACGTTGAACTTTTTCCTGCAGTGTGGTCCACCTGAGATTTGGATCTGCCTCATTTATGAGATCATGCCTACAATGAACTGTAAAAAATGGATGAAAGCATAGATAAAACAGATACATCATGGTGGGGCCCAAAGAGCACCGTCCTATAGGGACTCGCCAGTGGCAGGGTTCCCATGAGCGGTATGGTAGTGGATTAGGTGCGGCCTGACAGTGAGGCTCACATTAACGTATGTATCGTATGTTCACACCGTTCATCCATTTTTCTAGCTCATTTTAGAGTGTGATCCTAATAATGAAGCAGATCCAAGTCTCAGGTGAACCATACCATAGGAAACAATGGTGATTGACCTGTAAAAGTTTCCAGTGGGCCTACAAAGGTTTTGGATCAAGCTGATATTTAATCTTTCACATCATCTTGGTTTTTGTGGCTTTACCAATTGGATGGCAAATAAACATTAAGGTGGGCATTATGGTTGACCTAGGAAATTTTTAATGGTGTGCGTTTAATCACAACTATTTCTTACGGTGTTGTCCACTTAAGATTTTAATATGCCTTATTTTCGGGCTTTTTATCTTTAGAATGATATGGCAAAATGAAAATGGATATATGGCATCAATATAAAATACATACATGAACGTAGGAAGTTCTGTGAGCCTCTCACTATGATGTATGTGTTATGTTCACTCGTCCATCCATTTTGTGAGATCATTTTGGGTCATGAGTGAAGAAAAAAAATAAAAATTCAAGTGAACCACACCATGGAAAGTAGTGGAGATTGTACAGCTATCATTGAAAACTTCTCAAGAGCCAAGAAGTTTTGGATCAAGCTGATTTGTGTTTTCTTTCGTCAAAGCTTGCGTTGCCTGTTAGCTGATTTTGTGTTTTTCCTTCGTCAAGGTCTTCATGACCTTATGAGCAGGTAAACATCATAATGGGCCTTAAAAAGGTTTTAACGACTAAGGGTTATTGTCCTGCAACACATGTGGTTTGGTCTACTAATTAAGGCTTGAATCTGCCTCATTTTCAGCTCATGAACTAAAATTATCTTGCAAAATGAATGGACAGTGTGGATATAACACATACATTATGGCGTATCCATGGAACTTTGCCGCATCAACAAACCATTGGGGTTTGGTTGTGTGTGGCACTAGCAATCTGCTTTCAAAGAGGTGATATTCAGGGAAGCCAATTTCATACTGAATAAATTTGTGGGGCTCAGCGGGATGTATATATCTTATCCACGCTGTCCATCTGTTTTACTAGCTCATGTCCAGGCATGATCCAAAAATTGAAGCATATCCAAAGCTCAAGTGGACTACGACAGGGGAAACAGTAGGGAATTGAACACCTATCATTGAAAATTTCCTGGATGCCATGTATTTTAAATCAAACTGATATTTGTGTTTTACCTTCATCTATGTCGCTATATGACCTGATGAACTGGTTGGATGACAAATAAACATGGGCCTAGCAAGGTTTCATAGGTATTATCCCCACCATTTCATGTGGTAGCTAGGGTCCGCTTGAGATTTGGATATGGTTCAATGTTGGGCTCCATAATAAAATAATATGGAAAAATGGATGGATGGAGTGGATAGGACATGGATGAGTCTACTCAAGTGGGGGCCCACAGAGTTTCTCAATGCGCAATATGCTTCCATATTTGGGAACGGGGATTGCCTGCCAAAGCCATTTCAAGGAACTTCCTAGCTAGATGGGGCCACTGTGGTGTTTGTGAGAAATCCAACCATTCATCTATTTTGCCACGTCATGTTAGGATATTGGCAAAAAAAAAGAGGCGATGGAAAACTCAAGTGGGCCACAAGACATAAAATAGTGAGGATTGAATGTCCACTGTTGAAACATTCATGGGGCATAGAATTTTGGATCAAGCTAGTATTTTTTTGTTTTCCAATATCAGAGTAGGAATGAACTTATGATTAATATGGATGGCATATAAACATTATTGTAGACCCTAGCAAGGTTTCAACTGTGGAAATCATTACTCCGACTGTTTCCTGTAATCCACCTGAGCTTTGGATATGCTTCAATTTTGGGCTCCACCCCTTACATGAGCCGGAAAAAAACAGACGGACAGCATGGATAGAACACATGCATTCACAGTAGGCCCAATAAAGTAAGCATACTAGTACCATAAAAGCATACTGAGAGCTGTTGTTAGAGATGGGCCTCACTGAGTACATATTTGATAGGTGAGGGCAAGCTACTGCCAAAAGTGGGCCTAACAAGTACGTACTTGATGGAACAACTTTCCGACATGCTTCGCATGGCCTTATCTCTAAAACCCGCATGCCTGCTGTCCAATCAAGTTCTATCACATCGGCTTCTGTTGATGAATCACGAGGTGAGAGTGAGATTTGATTGGTGGGCCGTAGATAGGCAGAGATGGGACCAAGTCTTTCTAAGGTTTTTTAGCCCCACCAGTCAAATCTCACCACCAAGGTCCGTTCGTAGTAACGCATCCAACCAATGGGCCAAACCGGTCTTCATATGGGTTTGGACCTGATGAATAGACCCATCGGCCGAGGCCGGAGTAACAATAAACAGGGCCCACCTAACCTTGCAAGGCCTTTACAAAATTCAAGTGGGCAGGCAGATCCAATTTAGATGGCCCTATGTAAAAATCAGGCTAGTCCATTCATCAAGTGGGCCACAGCCTAAGAAAAAGTGGCAAACATTTAGCCAGGTTTTTCTAAGCCAGCCACTTATTTCCTACACCTTAGCCAAAATGACGAGTGGACTAACCAGCTGATTCATTAACTGGCAGGTAGGAATATCCACCTGATCGAAGGCTTGGAATGCATGTGGGCCTGGTGAAGATGAAGCAAGGCAGGGCCCATCCCATGGGCCTCTAAATTTTGACCATTGAATGTGGATCGTTGATCTGAGGGCTACCTCATCAAAGACCCTTTCCCATTCAAGATATGGTCCATCCATGTGGTGGAAATGGGACCCAGTAAACGAACGGTTAAGATCTTACTGAAATGGTTCAATCACAGGATCATCGATAGAGGTTCCCTTCAGAATGGTTGGTATTCCAAGAGGGCCATTGTCCTCTCTCTTCATTGAAAACTGGTAGGCTCTGTTTATTTTGTGGCCCCTGCTTCAGTGAGCAATGGACGGCCGTAGTCCTTTGGGACTGTAGGTTAAAGGGACATAACGTGCAAACCGGCAGTTGGACCCGATCATTGAGTCGGGCCTGGGTCCAAAACACTGCCTCAATTGTCAAATCAAATGGTAAGGTGTGAAACGTTACAGATATGTGGGCCCCAAGCTGGCCTGTACGTCGAATCGATAAATTGCATCTGGTGATGCTCCTCATGGGCTGTATATAGAGGAATCACTATCAAAAGCAAGGCAATGTACAACCATGCCCAAAATTTATATTTATACTTAGCCACACTCGCTTAAATTTAGGAAGGGCTCTGTTGGGGACTAGTAGAAACACACACATAGTAGAATCAATTAAAGCACTCATGCACGAACAAATTAACACGAGAACAATTCAAATTTATGTGTAAAAATTCTTGCCGTTACAAGAGATGATACTCAATTAAAGATCTAAGAGAAAAACCTTAACCTTTTCTCTCTCAACTCTAGAACACTCTTAAGCTTATTCAAATCCCGATTACACCTGTTTATAAAGAAATAGAACCAAAGTTAAAAACAAAACATGCAAAATCGCACTTCACTTGGCAGTGTCGAGCAAGCCTCGGCCATGCTGAGTAGCTCTGGACAAACCGGGCAAGAGACAGAGTTGCTCGGCAGTGTTAAGCAGATCTGGAATGCAATATTAAAGGCATCCGATTTCAACATTTTCTTCCTAAAGGGCTCACCTAGTTGATATATACACAATATGGTAGACTCATATTTATTTTGTGAAGATACATCTGTATATAATTAATACAAGCAAAGCTATTGAGGAAGGATGCATAGACTTTTAGATTTCGGAATCCCCAACCAACTAAATTATGGAATATGAATGTAGAACTAATAATTACCACATACAATACACAAGACGTTTTATGTCGAAAACCCTCTTAAAATAGAGATAAAAATCACAAGACCTCGTCCAACCAACAAATCCACTATGTAAAGTAAGTTACACAACGATCATGAGTTTCACACACTCAAATCCAATTATCTTCACCCATAAGGGTGGATTACAATGAAAGAGAATGATAACAAAGAGATCTCACCAATGAGATAACTTGAAGTGGCTGTGAACGTAACTTTTTGCGGATGAACGTCACGAACTCGATCTTCTCTCTTCGATCTTCCTCTTTCTCTCAATCTCTTATTCTTTTTCTTTCTCTCTCTTATGCTAGAATGTGTATGATCTCTATTCTTAGCCTTAATCTGCATAATATGTGCTTATATAACACTTACACCCAAAATTAAAAACAAAACAAGAAACTGCACAAAAGTAGTTGTGCAACCATCGATCGACCGACCCAATGCCGTCAGTTGCCCAACAATGGCCAAAATTGTTCAGAGAGCACAGAGAGAATACCATCAAGTTTTGATCGCTTGAATACAAACTTCGATTGCCCGATAACCAACTGTCGATCGCCCAAGACTGTGTAAAACAGTCTAGCGAGCAACTATCAAAATTCGGTGAGTTTTGGCCACCCGACCTAACATGGTAGGTCGCCCGATGACCCCTGAATTGCACATTTCTCCCACTCCCGAGGAGGAACACCCCATCAAAAGCAAATCATAAAAGAAAATGGCCAAACCAAACTTAAAAGCTAAAGTGAAAAACAAAACAGTAAAGGCACAAGGACAAGAATTTACATAATTCAACAATATATCTACATTCGTTGGGTAATAATATTGAGCTTTTCTTTGCACTAAGACAAAACAAATTAAAGAATAAGAGAAATGAATCTCTCTCCCACTCTAACACTTTGCACGGAATTGCTCATGAAAGAACCCCACAAAAGATGCAATTATTTTCTATACATGCTTGCATGTATGGGCAATACATCCTATAGAGAGAAGGCTCGCTTAAAGCTTAAGAAACCAAACTTCATATATATATATATATGCAGAGAGAGTGGTTTGATTGAACACATTGAACAAACCAAACCATCCAGTGTAAGAAGAAAACCCGTCATGGCTAACAAATTTATCTTCTTAAAAACTTTATATTTCATCTTTCATATTTATAGTATTTTTTTTAACCTCTAATCTTTTAAATTCATATATTTCATCGTGTTCATCTTCAATTTTCATAATATACACTTGGATCTATTGAACTTTGACAACTCTAATATGGTAGAACTTGTTCCACTCATCTAAAATAATTGCAACACAAATGCTAACACCAATCTTGTGTTAAAAGAGTTTTTATCCTGTGATTCTAGTATCATTTGTTGAAAAAAAATCACATAATTAATGCAAGCAAAACAAGAACACAGAAGAAAGAGTTAAACAAAAACCCAAATACTAAAACTGAGATGGGTGAACTAACCTAAAAAAGAAAAAGAAAAAAAAAAGTGCTATAAGAATCTACGCGTGTCCAGCAATATGCTACATAATAATATAACTTTTTTCTTTATAATTTAAGAGATCAAAGAATATAAGGTATACATCTCTCTCCAATTCTTCCAGTGTGCAAGGAAATAATTATTAAGGAAATCCACAAAAAAAAATGCATTAATTAATCTCTACACATGTTCTTGTTACATAGACAACATGCCAACAGAGAGAGAGAGAGAGAGAGAGAGAGAGAGAGAGAGAGCTCACCTGACAGATGGCACAAATGCTACCTCCATTATTTTCAATTTGGACTAATCATTTTCTTGGCCAATTGATTAATTGGTTAGCATGTCTCGATCAAGAATCGATCATCAATCTCAGACGGTACAAATTAGATGGTCTAGATCAATGATCAAACATTATCGAGGATAAAAAAATCTGGAATCTCTCGGCAATCAACTGGAAGGCTGAGTGACCTGATCAAAGGTGATTCTTGAGACTAATGGTTGGTTAACCTAGGGCCCACGTGATGAATGGTCTAGATCAATGATCGGACCTTTTCAAAATACTCAATCTGGACTTTTCACTTCCTATAGCCGTTGATCAATTGCAAATACTATTTCACAATGGGCTCTTGTTTATCATCACTGAACTGGTAAAACTCTACATAGTGCTACGCGAGGCAAAGCTACAAACGGATAGACAATGGGGCCCACTTTTCATGATCTAAGCCGTAAATCTCATCATACATCTTATGGATTTGTCCTTTCTGTCTCAAAGATTTCACCTCTGAATAATCTAGGCCTACCAATATAGTGATTCTTTCAATTTAGAAGCGGGCAACCGTTAACTATATATTGTTTGTAGACCATCAACTGAACAGTAAAGATTGTATGATGGAGGATTTTTTTTGGGCAGATCCTTCCATGATGGCCCACTATCTATATCACTGAAAGGTTGGACCCACCTATAAAATTGTTCAATGTAACAAAAAAAACATTGTTTCAAACCAAAGTAAATTCCATGATACACACAGGTCCATAGCTCAAGTGGCAGACCCAGTGAAGATAGCCTTGTTTCAACACTACGGTTATGGTATCGATTCCTATAGTGGGGGTGGCTAACAATAGCCCCCCCCCCCAAAAAAAGAAAAAAGAAAAAAAGAAAAAAAAGAGTAAATTCCATGATGCTCAATTGAGAGATTGTCTTTGTAAGCTAGTAAACCCTCATTTGTAATATTTGGGACCCACATATAAGCTATTAAGCATTTGAACTTGTGTGGCCGATAGCCATGTGGGCCCATGTCATGATCTCCACTCTCAAACACTCTTAGACATCCAATGAAAATTAATCCTCTAATCTCTACCCTTTTTTATTCTTCATTTTGATATCATTCTCATTCTCATTATCATCCTAGTATTTCTCCCAGCAATTTTACTAGTATTTACCTGGGTATTGAAAAATCAAACACCCCCAAGTTACATTATAAAATATCATATTGGTTGAACAATCTCATCCTTTGATTGGTAGACACTTGTCTTTTGAAATGAGACCATTTGATTTTGATTGGTGGACACTTGTGTTTTGAACTGAGACCATTTGATTTTTTTTTTTTTCATTTTTAACCGTCCAAAAAATGTCCAGCAATTTAATAGTTGGATAACCAAATACCATTAATTTTTGGCTCATGGCACGTCTAAACTATCAGCGTAATTTTAATTGTTTAGTTTAAATTATTTGTTGCTATGTATGCAATTTCTCAGTAATTTCCAACCACCATATGATCCATCACACTTTTCCAGAGTATGAAAGTACTTCTCATCTCAAGAATACAGCTGATCTTCATTATTTGACGAGCCACGCACGTACTTCTATTCTAGACCGTCGTATTTACTTACACGTGTGGCCTACATTGTGACCAAGAGGCTGGTTTTCTTCAGAAAGTGAATCTGCAAAGTACGGTTCGCTGAATGAGCGTCCCAGATCCCACACACACATTCAAATTTAACACGTGTGAGATGCGAGTGCCTGAAAAGCAAACTCCTCGAGGTACACATGTTATTTCATCTGCCAACGTATCAAATGAGATTGCCTCAAGTCCAACTGGTTGAATCACAAATTACGGTACACCCAGCAGCTGATGTCCAACCTATTAAGTGCATGTAAAATCCAACCATTGAAATAAGTTGGGGGCACCCAATAATTAAATAAAATTTATATAATGATCAGGTGGGCCACATCATATAAAAAAAATTTCTAGTCATTGGTAAATAGAAACTAGAAAAATAAGCTTCATTTAGTAATATGATATTGATAATTTTTTCAAAGATGATATTCATGGAGGGACCTGCCAATTGGACGGGTTAGATTTTGTATACACATGAAAGGTTGGAGTTTATTTACTGGATGGACGGTAATTATAATCTAACTGATTGGACTGAAGACCTTCTCGGATTAAAAAACTCGTTTGCGTGGTACTCTCCTTTGGTAGTTTTGCACCGTTTTAAAAAATGGTGGTGCTCTTAAAACCGAATGCATGGCATAGTTTTAAGACAATCCAGACCGCCCAAATTGCTGACCCAGCTGCGGATGTATAGCATATGATATTTCATTAATTTCGATCAGTCGCTATTTTAATTTCCGACGTCGATTTGATGGACATTAATTGGATGGCTAGGACTGCTTAATCTCTATTTTAGAGATATGCTCTATTCACGGAGGGCCTTAAAATTTGGATGCTTTGGATAGCTATACATCCGTATCATATGTGAGGATCAGTCACCACCGTTTTCAAAACGGTGCTAAACTCACAGGAGTCCAGTCTTTCGTTTGCGGGCAGAAGACGGGAATCCCGAAGAATTGAAAACGGGAATGATAGCGTGAGAGTGACGTGAGAGGAAGCTCACGTGCGGTGCCCCAGATCGTCCGGCACCCCCACACCGGATCCAAGACACACCCAAATGTCTGCATTAAATTAGGGCTGTACTAGCACGTGCGTTGCCACCTCATCATGTGGCATAAATGCATTCCAATCCATACCGTATAAATCGAGGACCCCACTTTGTTGGATCAAATTGATAGGACGATCCAACCATCAATCCTCCTTCGTACATTTTCGGGGCCGACCTAATCGAGGGAGCGGATTAGGTGTTACCCGGGTGACACGTGTTTCCCTGACCGTGGGCCCTACGTTGATGTGTGTGTTGTTCATCCATGCCGCCCATCTGTTTTTCCATCTCATTTTTGGGCGTGGTCCAAAAATGAAGAAGATCCGAATCTAAATTGGATGATGACCACTGATTGGATGGAAAATAAACATTACGATGGCCATTTAATGACCACTGATTCCTATGGTGTGGTCCACTTGAGATTTGGATAAGCTTCGTTTTTGGGACCATTCCCTAAAAAGAGCTAGAAGAACTGATGGACGGCGTGGATATACAACACATATTATGGTAGGCCCCACCGTCAGGGAAACACGTCTTACCCGGGTAACACCTAATCTGCTCCGCCCAATTGCTTTTCGTCCATCCATCGAATGGCCCATGGTTCAGCGATCAAGACCATTGGTCAGTTTCTAACCAAAATTGGGTGATCAGGACTCGAAAACGCATGATGAAACTTTTGGATTTGGGGTCTGTAAAATCGATGAATAAGAAGAGAAACACAACAGTGCCCCACGTTCAATAGAAAAGGGTCCTAATATTGGTTGATGGGATCTTCAAAGACGGGAGATTTTTGGGGCATGGCACATCCATTGTGTAAATCAAAGACCAATGGTCTGGATTACTGAATCAAGACGTGAAATACAATGGACTGATGGTTTTGATGACCGAGACTCAAATTACCCATTGATAAGACAATCTTAACCTTTAGGATCTGTGACCAACAAATCAATGGTTAAGAAGACAAATACGACAATGCTCCACACAACTGAAATGTGTGGTAATATCGGTGGTTTCGGATCTTCCAATATGGGAGATTCTTGGGGCATGGCCCATCTAATATGGGGATTAATGGACCAACGGCCTGGATTACTGAACCATGGATTCCAATTCTCAAATGTGAGAACCCATGTACACCATACAAAAAATGGGCCAATTATCTAATAACATCTCATTAGTCGCTATCAATCATCAGTTGAGTACACTTTTTTGGACCGTATATACAATGGGCCCCACAAATTGGATGGTCCGGCATGATGGATGAGTCACCACAATATAATTAAGCCAGTTCAAAGCACATACCCTAGTGGGCCATTAAAGTAAGCTTCATTTCTGGCCTTCGGATCTGTCAAAACTGAGATGATGATGTTGGGTATTCGGGAAAAAACATGTTGGCACACATGCTCGCTTCAGATACGGAACATGAAAAGGAAAGATTCAATAACAATACTAATTACCACAGCCTAACACGAGCACTCTCGAACGTGCCGACACAACACGTGCAGAGGATCAGATACGTTCATCTGGTGACCTCTTCTGTGCATGTGTTTATTGTAATGTGCGCGCGCGCACACACACACACACACTAGTGTGTATGAATTCAGCTACATGATTTCGGTCATTGAGTATGAATTTAATTTGATTAGCTGCCCATTGGCAGGTCACTTATCAAATTATTAGCATCAGTCAAAATGAGTGATTTTTAGGCCATTCTAGCAAAGAAATGAGGCCAACAAAACAAACGGTTTGGATTGCTCGATTGCCCATGTTCTTACCAAAACTAGCTATCAACATTCCCCATTAGGTGGGTCACACCTTTTTGCTGAGTCAGACCAATCGATCCAATCGATTTAAACTTCGTGAGCTGGCTGATGAGAGGATCAACCTGGGTTTCGTGCCAAGTATTCTTCAAGGTGGGGCCCACCAGTTATATGGATGGGATGTTCTACGAGCTGCATGCAAAGTCAGCATACAGCTGGCTGTAGGTGATCAATTCTCTTTCGAAAAAGTTCGTGCAAGAATGTGACCTACTCTCTCTCGGGAGCAAGATCCAAATTCTATCAGTGGGAACACGTGGAATGGTCGCAAAATCTGCACCGTTCATCAGTTGCGGCCTACGATACGTCTGCTAAGGTAAAAAAATTAGGCCCACTCAGTCCATAAAGTGGACCACACATGTATGAAAAAGATTGGGCAGTATTATTGAGCGCATTAACCACACCTAGGTCCATAGCTCAAGTGGCAAACTGAATATTGACCATTAAAAACTTGCCACAAAAGTTTTGGATCAAGCTGATATTTGTTTTTCTACCTTCATCAAAGTTTGTTTGCCTATAAGAAGTTTTTAACAATTTTTGGGCTCATCCCCTAAAATGATATGGAAAGAAGGATGGACGGCGTCGATGTAGAATACATACATCAAGGTGGGCCCACACCTAGGGAGTCGACAATGATATGGAAAGTAGGATGGACGGCGTCGATGTAGAATACATACATCAAGGTGGGCCCACACCTAGGGAGCCTGTCGAACGGCTGTCCGATTCCCTGCGGGTAGGAATGGAAACTGGCGAGTAACATAGCCGACCATGAAGGGGGAAGTCCAAGGCCCGAGCCGTTCGGCGACCGCAGCGCGGTCGTCTCAGATTACAAGAAAACTTCGCTTTTTCTTCACGCGTTTCATCTCTCGTACCCATGAAAAGAAATAAAAAAATAATAATAATAATAATAATAAAATGAAAGTAAAAACCAGAAAAATACGGACGCGGTTTGGACGGTGACCACATGGCCAGTCAGGTAGCTGCTGTCAAAGCACTGTGGGCCCCACCATGTTGTATGTGTTTTATCCGCGCCGTCTATCCATTTTTCCAGATTACTTAAAGGAATGAGCCCAAAATTGAGTAAGATCCAAATCTCAGGTGGACCACAACACAGGAAAACAGTTTTGATTGAAGGTTCACCATTAAAAGCTTCTTATGCTCAGTGTAGTTTCTTTGGCATCCAACCTGTTGATAAGGTCACACAAGGGAAATACAAATATTAGCTTGATCCACAACTTCTGTGGCCCCAAAAAGTTTTCAACGGTAAGGGTTCAATCATGTACTGTTTCCTGTGGTGTGGTCCAACTGAGAAATATATCTGCTTCATTTTTATGCTCTTATTCGAAAATTAGTTGAAAAAAATGGATGGACGGCATGGATAAAACACATACATCATGATGGAGCCCACAGCGGTTTGACATCAGCTAGCTGGCTGGTGTTGGGGTCACTAGCCAAACCACGTCCAAAAAAATACACCCTCTTCGACTCTTTCACACTTTCAAGCGAACGTACTCACTACTCACCAGTCACCGCCTTCTCTCTTTACACCTATTTGTATGCAACGAACCTTCTTTAGCACCACAATACTAGTAGATTTCCTCTCTCTCTCTCACTCTCATTTGCTTCTCTTCCTTCGTTCTGCTCTTTCTTACTGGAGCACTTCTATTGATTGTTTTGTTCATACCTTCAAACCATCTCTCTCTCTTACTAAAGATTTTCTTCTTTTACTTATTGGGTACGTATTTTATATTTTTATTGTTTCTGTTATTTGGTATCTACTTTCTCTCTCCCCCTTCATATCAGATTGTTTTTGTTATTTGGTATCTTCTTTCTCTCTCCCCCTTCATATCAGATGCAAAAGCAATCAATGCCATTGATGGCATTGAGAAAGGAAAAAGAAAGCACTTGGTAAGTTCAGTTACATACAAGAACCTGGCCCCTTTGATAACATCTCTTTAAAAGAAAACACAATACCCCACCCTTTAAATGATATAAATCCAAACTTCTCTCTTTAGCTCCATCCATTTTAGTAAGGGAAGAAAGAAAGAGAGAAAGAGAAAGTAGCCATGAACAGCTTCACCTCCCACCAACAAGCTTTTCAGAGAAGTGTCCCCGGCTGCACGACCTTCTATAGACGCTTCCCTCGGTGCAATGCCAGTCGTCCATCCATCGTCGTCATCGTCGTTGCCCATCTCTCGACGGGACCTCCTCAATTTCTCTGGAGTACTTGATGATGAGCTGGCAGCAACGGTCATTCCACCGGTGACCGTTGTTCTCGAGGGCCGATCCATCGGACAGCGGATCTACCTCCACAAGCATGCTAGTTATAAGAGCCTGGCGAGGGCGTTGCGGCAGATGTTCGTCGACATCAACGGTGGTGATGTGAGTTTCCAGTCTGAGGTCGATCTTGACCTCTCAAATGCTGTTCCTGGCCACTTGGTAGCTTATGAAGACATGGAAGATGATCTTCTCCTGGCTGGCGACCTTAATTGGAAGTATGTCATTTTCTTTATTTTTTCAACCATCATTATCATCCACTTGGATAGAGCATGGACACATCACATTTTTTGCAACCTCCATCATCATCATCATCATCATCATCCACCTTTTGTGGTCGATCATGCACACACATCCATCTTTGTGGGATCCACTTGGATAGAGCATGGGCACATGACATTTTTAATTTACAACCTCCATCATCATCATAAAGGGTATGTGGAAGGATGTCATTTTCTCTGCCACGTTCACCATCACAAGGGAGTACTGTGGTCGATCATGCCCACAAATCCACCTTTGTGGGACCCACTTGGGAAGAACATGGAACGCAAGTCTCTCTCTCTCTCTCTCTCTCTCTCTCTCTCTCCTCTCTCATTTTCTCTGCCACGTACACCATCGCAAGGGAGTGTGGTCGATCATGCCCACAAATCCACCTTTGTGGGCCCCAATTTTTTTTTGGTCAGTCATGCAACGCACCCACCTTTGTGGGCTCCACTTGGGAAGAACATGGAAGAATGTGTCATCTTATATGCCATTTTTGTCAACCTTCATCATCAACAACAACAACCACATCGTTAGGGAGAGAGGGGACAACGATGCTCGCACGTCCACCTTTGGATTGAGAGCATGGCTGTTAAATTTGACCGTTCAATATTGGACGCGGATTTCCTGCGAAAGCCTTTACTACTCCTGCACTCTGGGAATCTAGGTGGGGCCCACCGTGGTGTTTGTGAGAAATCCACGCCGTCCATCCGTTTTTTAGCTATTTTTAGGACGTGTGACCAAAAAAGATCCGGATCCAAGGCTCAAGTGGGCCGCACTAAAGGAAAGGTGGGTAGGGAATTTCCTACCGTTGAAATATCCCTGGGGTCCACAATGATATAATCCATCCATACCGTTCATAACGTCATTCCTACTGGGATGAACTGAAAACACAAATATCAACCCGATTCAAAATTTCTGTGGCCCCACGAATATTTCAACTGTGGAAGTACAATCCTCACTTTTTCCGCCCACTTGAGTCTTGGATTCGGCTCATTTTTTGTCGCACGTCCTACAATGAGCTCACAAAACGGATGGACGGCGTGGATTTATCACAAAGGTGGGCCCCAGTCTATTTCTAAGTAGATGTCGTGAGTATGATCCGCCATGCTGTGCAGGAGTATGATTCCCCTGGTAACCAGCTTAGTCAGCTCCATATAAATCCTTCATGGGCTTCAAGCTCCAAAAGAAATAGTTATCTTTCTACACTAGCTATTATACCTTATCAACAGCTTACAGCTTGATATATGTGCACGTGGCACGTGTATAATATCCAAACCGTTCATCTATCCTAACCTACCATGCATGGATGGGAAATATGTCAAAAGTCACACTTGTCAAGATGAATCTATCCATCAATCATCCATCAAAACATCGGCCGTTGGATGGATTTCTTCCTAACTTCCTTCCATTAATCCTCAAGAATCTTGGCCTGGATCACAGGAATGGTACCAATTTTGGAGTACCACCCATCACTCGTTAGCCTCAATTGACTAACGGTTCGGATTTTATGCACTTGTTCAAAATCCACGGATATAGCATCAATAGCACTAGATCTTCTCTTTCTTTCAGGGCTGTCAACGGGCCGGGTTAGGGCTGGGTTAAGCCCTGTCCTAGCCCAGCCCACACTGTTCAACATAGGACCGAGTCTCGCCGGGTCTATGACGGGCCAATATAATCCAGCCCAAGCCCAGACTGAGCTCAAGCCCTTCTCAGATCAGGAGAGAGAGAGAGAGAGAGAGAGAGAGAGAGACCTTGTTGGCGTTTTCCTCATCATTAAACAGAGGAGAGAGAGTGTTCACTTTTCCTGTCCGACCGGCCGGTGCTCCTGGCCGACCGGCCGGACAAAGTGGCTGGAAACCACATTTTTGCTCAAGTAATTTTGTGAAGGCCGACCGGTCGACAGACAGGTCGAGCTACTGTTTTTTAACACAGCGACTCTCTGGACTGTTTTTATGTGTGGCCGACCGGTCGGAGGTGTGCGTGGACTGATACTGCAGTTTCCAAATCGGACTAGGACTCTTGCAAATCTATAAGTATGGAGCTCTAATTCGGGATTTGGTATTCCCACAAGTTGTTCTACACGTCCTAGGTGAGAGAGAGAGAGAAAAAGAGAAAGAGAGGAAGAGAAAGAGGGAGAGGAAGCTTGTTAGTAGATGAGGCATTGCTCGAGAAGGTGATTCCCGGTGCAACGACGTCTCGGCTCTTCAACGTTCTCGTGCTCGGGTGAGATCTCTCAGTTTTCTTGTCCTTTCATTGTTATCCATCCCTATGTGGGTGAAGAAGGTTTGATCCAAGCGGAGTGTGCTTGTGATCGGTTATAACAGTTCTCTAAGATAGTGGATTGTCGATCTGGACTAGGTCCCGTGGTTTTTACGTCTTTCGAGGGTTTTCCACATAAAAACCTTCTTGTGTCATGTGGTTGTTTGATTATTCTTGATTATTGTATTATCATAGTCCATAATTCTAGTGCATCGGGGGCGAGATCCTAAGGCTTGTGTGAAACTAACCCAACACTCCTCATACTGCAATGGCCACCAGGTTGTGTAGTTGGTTTGGCTAGTTAGAATGACCTTAAATTCGAGGTGGATCCTTGCATATATGGGTTGAAAAATGAGAGAAAATGAAGGAACTTGGGTTGGTTAAAAAATGAAGGGATTGAGGTGGTTGGGAGAGAGATGCCTCTGTAAACTCTAGTGGGTCAGACTGGGTTGTATATGGTCCAAGCTCGGCCTGTTCATAAAATCAGCTTGAATTTGAAGCCCAACCCTCATGCCTAAACTGGCAGCCCAAGCTGAGTCCGAAAGCCCAGCCCTACTTCCCCATCTCTTTCTTACCTTTGAGTAGATATGGTTCGGTCAGAATTGTAATTTCTAGGGTTGCCTATGGCCGGGCAGGCTTGTCAGGTTTTCGGGCCTTGTCTACCCAGATCAGGCTCGGGTGGAGTATCGGGCCTTAGGGCTAGTCTTGGGCTTAAATCAAGCAGGAATAAAGAGTCACCCACATCTGTCCATGTGGAATACGTGTGCAAGATCTGGGAAATTCATTAAACAGGCTCTCACGTTTTTGGTTGTCCTCGGTTGGTGGGGTACATGTTTGCTTAAATGGTAAAAACAATTATAGCGGGTGTTCGAAACAGCCACATTTTTCGGCCAACGTGTCTTGAACACCCTCCCTTGCGTGAGACATACTACATAATGATGTTCGCACTTTTTTAGCTTTTCTGTTTAGGATTTTTTGTTTTGATTTGATTAAATGTAGGATTAACTTAGAGGTAAAAATGCATTTGATTTGAAGTTATCACTAGTCAAAAGAAGCTAGAATCTATAACCATTTAGAAACCGTATAATCGTTTAACAGTTGAAAAATCATAAGATTTTCCAACCCAAGTGATTCATGCAGTTGGTTTATGACTATAGATTCTGGGTAATGATGTTGGTTATATAAAATAAAGGAGTTAGGCACCTTTTTCCACCTCACGGTCTCTACTTTACGAGGCTGTATAGTTCTTAGGGAGATTTGGAGGAATTTCCAATGCTGCGTAAATCAAGTCATTCTTTACAAGCTTTTTAAGGTTCGAACAGGCAAAATAAAAAATTGCAATAATAAAGCAAAGAGAGCAAGTATGGTTAAGTTATACTTCGCAAGCTTTTTAGGACCCAAGTTGGTAAAATATTGAAGAAATGAAAGCATAATGAAAACGTGAGTAGGTGTAGATGTGGAAAGTGTGTAGGGAATGTGTGGAGTAGAATCTGGTTTGATTCGACATGTGAGAGGAAAGAAAAAAAATTAGACACCATTTTTTAGAAAAAAAGGATAATTGGACGTCCTAGATTTCGACCTTACTTGTTGACTTTAATATTTACTGACTTTGGCGTTATAAGTTGCTTTTGAATTCTCAATTGAGAGAGATGACAAAAAACTTTTTTCTTGAGCCACTAGATGATGTGTGTAAGTATGGTTGTCAGTAGTTTTGGATCGAAATAATCACTCTGCCACTAACTGTCCTGGGAATTTGATGCAGGCATATCTTCGATCTTTAATTCTTCCAAAGCTCCTTGACACTCCAAAATGCTTCTCTTTCATTGTTCTTTGATGATCTCTCTCCTTTCAAACTTTCTTTCTGATTCCTCCCTTGTTGGGTCCCAGGGAGTTGGTTAATAAGGCAGTTGGCATTTGATCAATCACAATTAGATGAGGCGAATGATTAATTGCAGGGCACCATGGCGATCACGATTGGCTGGAGTTTTAATGTCAGTAGGTTGTGGCTGGTGAGGATTGGTCCAACCCAAATGCGGTGGACCAAAATTTTCATCCACAAATGTGGTGGTCGATCTACCGCATCTGGGCTTTGAATTGCCCATGCTTTGCGGGTGAACCTAATTCAATGCTTTTTCACCTTTTTGAAATTGGGCATGGTTGGAAGGCGAATCCAACCTAGTGCTCCTTCACTTGTCTTATTGCCAATAAGTCCTGCCCTTGGCTAATCCAAGTTCATAGGTATCTCTGGGATATATTTTTAACTATACAATTGCTTTAGTTGGGGATTAATCGAAATTAATAAGTAGGTTTTAGTACATTTAAGGCAGGGTGTCTATAGTGTCGCATGTGTTAGATGTCCTATCCATGGAAAATGTGCTCCATGATATGATAATTATCAACCATGAAAATTAAAGAGAGCCCTAAAATATGGGGCCTCCTATAGTAGGTGAGACACCAACCTCACTTTACCCAAGATGGTGTGACCCTTGGGGGGGGGGGGGGGGGGGTTGGTTATAGTGGGGCCCACTTTGATGTATGTATTATGTATCCACATCGTCCATCCATTTTTCCGAATCATTTTATGACATTATCTGAAAAGTGAAACACATCCAATTATCAGGTGGACCATACCATAGGAAACAGTGTTGGTTGACCATTATTGGGCCACAAAAGTTTTGGATAAGCTGATATTTGTTTTTTTACGGCTCATTTGAACTTATCAACAGATTGGATGGTAAATAAAAACTACGGTCACATTAATGTGCGTCCTATCACCTGTTTCTTAGGGTACAGGCCACCTAATAATTGTATCTGATTCATTTTCGGATAATGTTATAAAATGATCAGGAAAAAAACGAATGGACAACGTGTGGATACATGGAGTCTCACCATCTTGGGTGAGGCCGGGGTCTCACCTAATCCGCCCTCTAAGTGCATGGAGTCCCGATGCCATACGGTGGTTAACTGCACAAAAATTCAGAACCAGTCGACAGCCGCTGGTATGAGTGATTGTAATGGTGCATCCCACAATGAGCTGATCCGCGTTATTTTAATACTACGTGATCATGATGTTGTTTCCCACCTTTCTCACGGATAGGATGTTCCACAAATACGACACGTTGGCAGGGAGGAAATGACTGTGTATGAAAGTTTGCATACATACGCTGTATATGGTCATTTCTAAGCGGTAAGGGTGATCATATGAGGGGCGGCGCGGATTTGGCGAGTCCGGGTAACAGGTTAGTGGGTGAGCCCCTGGTCGTGGGGCCCACCTTGATGTATTTGTTTGTACTGTCCATCAGTTTTTTTAACTCATTTTTTTTCATATGGTCCCAAAAAAATGAAGTAGAATATCCAAGTCTCAAGTGGGGTGGGTGACTCTTAAGAGTCTTAACACGGGGTTGAGGGTTCAAGTGTCCATAGGCGTTGAAATTCCACTGGGGAATGGGGGTAGGTGGGTGCTATTAATGGTCAGTGGTCCACTTTAGATTTGGACCCTCTTCATTTAGCGGCATGCCGAAAGTGAAATTGGAAAACTGATAGACAATGGTCACTGGTCCACCTTAGATTTGGACCCTCTTCAATTCGAGGCACGCCTAAAATGAGATTGGAAAACTGATAGAAAGGGAGGATATACACCACATACATGAAGTGGCCCCCACAGGAGGGGTGGGTGCTTTTAATGGTCAGTCACTACTGCTTCTCGTGGTATGGGCCACTTTAGATTTGGACCTGCTTCATTTTGAGGCATGCCTTAAAATGAGATTGGAAAACTGATAGACAGGGTGGATATACAACACATACATGAAGTGGCACCCACAGGAGTTTGGATCGGGGTGATATTTGTGTTTTCCCTTGTGACAATGTTGGATGGAAAGTAAACATCATGGTGGGCCTTAGGAAAGTTACTAGGTGGATGTCATTGTCCTATTAATCCTGTGGTGTGGTCCACTTTAGCTTTGGATATTCTTCAAGTTTGGGATCATGCCTTAAAATGAGCTGGAAAAATAGGTAGACGGTGTGGATAAAACACATATATCATGGTGGGCCAACGGGGACTGTCACCAGTGATATCAATGGTGTTGGGTCACTACGCAATCCGCTTCCGTGTCCCACCTGATGATTAAGTTAGCCTATTTTGTTTGCATATGCATCAGGTGGGGTATCACCAATGAACGATCCAGATTTCTCAAATGTGTGACACGTTGGCATTGGATGGGAGAGTCCAGATTAGGGTTGCACATCTGCCTAGTTAACCTGCTTGACCTGCCTAACCCAACTCGGTAGAAACCCGATCCGTCTCGACCTGGCTGAGAAAACGTCCGGTCCCGTGTGGATGCTGCTGGACCGTTTTTAATTTAGATACAGTTTAGGGTACATGCCAAACCCGTCCGACCTGACCCATACCTCGACCCGTTCCGCCCGACCTAAACCGCCCCGTTTATACTAGTTTATTGCTTTTAGAAATATCTATATGGCATTATCAATAGCTTGAATGGTCAATAAACATTAGGGTGGACTCTAGAATCTTTTAATGGTGGGAGTTCAATGACCACTAATTTTTGTGGTGTGGTCTACCTAAAGCTTTTATATGCTTCCTTTTTGGGACCATGTCCCATAATAATCTGGAAACATAGATAGACGGCATGGATTTACAATATATGCATTGAGGTGAGCCTCATGGTCAGCATCTCACCCACATGGCTGGTTCCGGGTCTCACCGACTCTCATCCAAGCACACTCATAGGGAGCGGATTAGGTGACATCCAGGATCCACCAAGGTGGGTGGCCCCTGACTATATGTCTTAAATCCACACCGTCCAACTATTTTGAAAGATCATTTTAGGATATTATACCAAAAATAAAACTAGCTCAAATCTTAGGTGGACCACACCATAGAAACATAGTCCTCACCAGACCTGATTTATCATATAAGTAGGATAGGGTTAGGGTTGACCATTTTATAAGTAGGATAGGGTTAGGGTTAGGTCAACCCAACCTGATCATGACCCGGATCGAATTCCGGACCTTTAAATATATTTAGGTTATGGTCCAGGGTTGGGCCAGCCCGACCCGACCCGTGTGCAGGCCTAGTCCAGATGCCCAAGTCCTAGTTGCATTCCTCCTCCCTTTAACTTGTTTTACATTTTGTGTTTTCGCACGTGCAGGGATTTCGTACGTGTGGCGAAGAGAATACGGATACTTCCGGCGAAGGCCCATCCCAGAAGAGCTCATCGTGGCCCTTAAATCTGACAGCAAGGAGAAATACGCAGAAGGGATGAGCTAGTTTTACCTGTGTCGCGACACTCGATCACCACCATTTATCTTCCCATCAGGTCGCACATGCTGAGATGGTACGATGATTTGAACCGTTCATGTTCTGGGTAGTTCCAAAAGTAAACTATTGCCCCATAAGAACGGTTCAAAAATGATCCTAACATTTGATTTTTGGAACTGAATGTGAGCCGTTGAAAGTTTTCTTTACAATGTTCTAAATTCATGGCACACGTAGTGATGGCGAGAATCCTTGGTGCGGCCCAATTTTCTTGAGGTGGCTCGTCTAGTATAGAATCAATAACACGGACGGCTTTGATCATCGAATCATCTTAGCATGTGGGCCCTAAAGGGCGACATGCTGGCATCATTAATCACTTTGTAGTCAAGACTAACTTCTTTTAATTATGAAAATTTGTGACATTAATGTATGGTCGAAAATACTATTATAGCTAAAATATAAATGCATTGGTGGAGCCATCTCTGCACTGTACACGTGGAAGGTGATTATCATTTTTGGACGGTCGATCTCATTACCCATTACCCGGGACGGCAAATGGTTAATATATGACGGGTCGGATGATCCTAGCCATCTGATCATGGCCCTCAAAGGGCTCATATCAAATCTTAGCCGTTAAAAGTCAACACGCATAAGTGAGGGTGGTACTGAGCTGTTTTGGGGCCCCCAAGCCGTGTGGATCACATCCATCCCGTCCAAGAGGTGTGGCCCATCAAGATGAGCTCCCTCTTAAAAAAAGGAAAGGCAAATCCGATTATCAGATGGACCACATCGTGGAGAACAATCGACAACCACTAGAAAACTTCTGAATTTCAGGTGGGGCCCACCGGCTATGTCAATCGCATCTAATCCGTTCAAGAGTTATGCCCCAAATGAAAATGGGACGTCCACACAAGGAGGTCAATCATCAGGCGGTCTCCACGTGCAATTCTTCTCCTTTCTTGTTTCTTGAGTTTTTCTTACCAAAGGTGGCACCACCCAAACCTGATGTTTGGATGACATCAGACCTGTCCAACAGATGGGGCCCACTGTGACGTCCAACCACCTCAAATATTTGGCCAATCAAAACCTTGGGTGGGTCACATCAGAGAAGTATGGACAACCACCCCAATAGCCTTTTAATTTGAATGCGAGCATTCGAATGATGTGTTTAATGTGTTTGGCATGTAACTCATCTCTTAATAGGATCACACACTATGAAAAAGGAAATAAATATTAAAAATTGATATACATTGAATCAATAATTTAATATTTTTACTGTACATTTGACCCTTGGGCTCACAATACATGAACGACTCTGTTATTTACATTCTCACTTGTGCGTTCCCACCATATAATGTAGGGAATTTTACAAAATAATACCTCATTAATATTATATTTACATTACTTACCTTCTTAAATAACATTTTGACTAAACTACTTCATTTATCAAGTTATCGTCAAAAGGATACTTTCCGTTAGTTTTGTGTAACTTTGGTTTATATTTTTCCCTAAAATGACAAAAATGTCTATCTATGGGATTGCTTAAGATAAGCATTATTTAAAGAGGTGTTATTATCATAAAAATTCTAAAAATAGAAAAAATCCAAGAGTTTTCTCTCACGCGCTTGCATAGAAACGTGGCTACTAATCGGTGATCTATGGGCCCGCCATGATATATCTTTTTTATCCACACCGTCCATCCATTTTTCCAGATCATTTTAATGAATGATTCTCAAAGTGACACAGATCTAAATCTCAGATGGACCACACCATAGAAAACAGTGGTGATTGAACGCCTACTACTAAAAACTTTCTAGGGCCACCTTAATGCCCATCATAATGTTTATTTTCTATCCAACCTGTTGATTAGGTCACACAAATCTGGATAAAGGGAAAACATAGATGTCAGCTTCATTCAAATCTTTCATGGCCCAAAAAGTTTTTAATGGTGAGTGTTCAATCGCCATTGTTTCTTAATGTGTGATCCACCTGAGATTTAGATCTGCTTCATTAAGATGATCTCACAAAATGGATGGACTGCATGGATAAAACACATAAATTATGGTGGGCCCCACAAAGCACCGTGTGCTGTGGGCGTCAAGTTAAAAGGTGCAGCCCGGTCTCACCCAACATGGTGCGGACTTACCGTGGCCCCACCTTAACGTATGTATTGCATAGCCACCCATCCATCCATTTTTACATATCATTTTACGGCATGAACCAAAAAATGTGGCAGATCCAAATCTTAGGTGGACCATACTGCAAGAAATAAGGGTGATTGAATGTAAAATCCTCTTGTGGGCTTTGAAAGTTTAGTATAAGTTGTTATTTGTTTTTTCTTTTTTCTTTTTTTCTTTCTTTTAGGTCCACGTGTCCTTATCAACAGGTTGGATTTGAAATAAACATTAGGGTAGGCACAACGTTGGACATTATGAAGTTTTTAGTGGTGGGCGTTCAATGTGCACCATTTCCTATGGTATGGCTCATTGGATCTGCTTAATTTTTGAGTTCATGTCTTAAAAAGAGCTCAAAAAATGGATGGGAGGCGAGGATAAAACAGATACATAAAGGTGAGTGTAATGACCTGGGATTTTTATGTGCATGTTTGCACTCTATATTTATTTAAGCATATATGCATAAATACATTCATCTATACATGCATTCATACATATATGCATTCGTAAATTTTTCAAGGAGAGACCATTGGTATGAATGGTAGATCTGCTTACTTTTAGCCATTGATTTTTGGTAATGAATATATTAACCTTTGATTTTTATAATCAATAAATATATGACTTTGCGTATATATGTGTATGTATATGTTCACTTTTGCCTCTAATGCTCATAAAATTGACCGTCCATTACAAAGTTCATGTGGTGTACTTGAAAACCATCAGTTACTTCTACTTGGGTCACATGTATGTATCATCCGAGACAATGAAGGAGAAAAGCCATTGAAATCTATTTTTTACCACTATTGAGGATCATAGTTCAAGATTGGGTTTATTTGATAGAGCACGCTAATGAGTTGTCGACATTTTAAATCTCCAGAAAAAAAAAGGGAGATAAATGATCCGGAGTCGAGTAATACACCAGGGACTTACTTTAAAAAATAATAATAATGGAAAAATGTGTAAACATGAGTGTTGCTCATACATGTATTGTTGTCGAACTCAACCATCTATCTTTCGATCCTATCAACAATCATCACCGTTGATCATCAAGGGCCATCCAACTCAACCTATCACCACAACCATCCTTCAATGCTACCCATTCATTCATTCACCATCTAAGCTATTCATATGTTTTAACCATCAATCTAAACCAAGTCTTCATGCTAAACAACTCATTCACCACATTAGATAATATATACTTATGTGCATTATATCATATATAAATGTGTGACACACGAGCACCATGTACGCTTGCTGCTATGCACCACTAGCGTCATGTCATACACACGTGGCCCACATGCATGCCACTCACATATACATTTGCATGTGTATGTGCACCCACCAAATTAAGAGGTGGACGTAAAGTCGAGCGTTCTCTTTGTCGAATCCAAAACAATAAAAGCGTTTCATGCCATAACTTTAAATACAAATATATATATATATATATATATATATATATATATATATATATATATATATATATATATATATATAGGGAAATGGTACTATGAGGTCGACCTCATGGGAAGTTCCCATGAGGTCGAGCTGTGTGGGCCCTACCGTGATGTTTAATGGGCATCCACACCATTAGTCAGATGCACCATACCGTGATGAGCCATGGGCCCAAAAATCAGGCCAATCCATGAATTTTGTGAGCCACACCATAAACATACGTTAGGAGTGGATATCCACCCGTTGAAAATTTTATAATCATTTATAGGATAGAATGAGAAGTGTTTGAGAAATCCAGCCCATCCATTGTCCATGTCCCACTTAATCAGAACGTCACACCAAGTTTCAACCGTATCCAAAACTCAAGTGGGCCCCAACATGTGATTTTAGATGTTGTGGGCATGATTTTGCACTCTTTCGGTTGGTATGGCCCACTTGAATTCCGGATCCAGTTGATTTTTTGGATATCCCATAAACAGTAGGGGACCCACCAAATGCATGGTGTGGATGCCCATCACACATCACAGTGGGGCCCACACTGCTCGACCTCATGGGACCGCATAGTACCATTTCCCATATATATATATATATATATATATATATATATATATATATATATATATATATATATATATATATAGACACATAACAACATTCAAGCTAATGGAATAGCCCGACTTTCTCTCGTCTTTCATTCATTCTTAATAGAGAAAAAAAAAACAACTATAATTATTGTACTCTTTGTCATGGTTGAAATGCCTTTGATTTAAAAAAAAGAGAAGAAAAATAGATATATAGAGAGAGAGATATGAAGAACACGTGGGTGTGGTGATGAGGTTGAGCATGGGACCAACGTGCATCATGGTGGGATTTGAGTGTCGAGTTTGGACTCGTCCAACAACTTTTGATCATGTGAGTGATTCGTACCTAATTTGAAAATTTCAAATTATTATTTCATAATTTTAGAACTATCGAATATATGATTTACTAGGAAATGATAGTCTGGTAATTGATCGTACAATAGTCTGAAATTCTAATTTCATTTATTACTAGAATTCTGAATATTTATTTTTTTAAAATAGGTTGAGTTATTTCTTATTTGTTAAAAAAATATTCAGATTTGATGTAGTTCCGTAAATTAACAGAATTATATTTTAGGTTTAATTCAAAATTATCACATTTAATTTTAAAGGTTAAAATCTAAATCTGCTGTAATATAAAAAATTTTAAAAATTAATAACTTATAAATATATACATGTTTATTTAAAATTTAATATAAATTTTATTGAGTTAAATTAGATTAAGTGGGCCATGAAGTTTTCAATGGTAGAGATTCAATCACCACTGTTTCTGTGGTGTGGTCCACCTAAGACTTGAGCCAGATTCATTTTTGGTATTATATCCTAAAATCTGGGAGCCGATTAGGTCTTCAAATCCACCGACGTGGGTGGGACCCCTGGCTGTGGGTCCACTGTGATGTATGTGACTACATCCACGCCACACATCCTCATTGGAAGATCATTTTAGGGCATGAAAAAAAAAATGAAGCAGTTCCAAATTCCAGATGAGCCATAGTACAAGGAAAAGTGGTGATTGACTATTAAGAACTTCCTGTGGGCTACAGAAGCTTTGGATCAAGATGATATTTAAGTGGTATCTTCATCTAGGTGTTTGTGACCTTATCAATAGGTTGGATGTAAAATAAACATTCCGGTGGAATCTATTGAAAATCCATGAAGTTTTCAATGGTAGAGATTCAATCACCACTGTTTCTGTAGTGTGGTCGACCTAAGATTTGAGCCAGATTCATTTTTGGTATTATATCTTAAAATCTGGGAGCCGATTAGGTAAGACCGCGGATCCACCGAGGTGGGTGGGACCCCTGGCTGTGGGTCCACTATGATGTATGTGACTACATCCACGCCATACATCCTCATTGAAAGATCATTTTAGGGCATGAAAAAAAAAAAATGAAGCAGCTCCAAATTCCAGATGAGCCATAGTACAGGGAAAAGTGGTGATTGACTATTAAGAACTTCCCGTGGGCTACAGAAGCTTTGGATCAAGATGATATTTAAGTGGTATCTTCATGTAGGTGTTTGTGACCTTATCAACAGATTGGATGTAAAATAAACATTCCGGTGGAATCTATTGAAAATCCATGAAGTTTTCAATGGTAGAGATTCAATCACGACTGTTTCTGTGGTGTGGTCCATCTAAGATTTGATCCAGATTCATTTTTGGTCTCATATCCTAAAATGTGATTTCAAAATGGATAGACGGTGTGGATTTAATACACATACATCACTGTGAGCCCCACAGTCAGGGGTCCTACCCACCTCGGTGAATCTGGGGTCTCACCTAATCCGCTCTTGATCTCATGACAGCGTGGCCCTCTATATATTAATGGGGTATGAGAATGACATTGACGCATTGTTCAGGCAATCATGGCAGACAAGTCTCATCTCCTTTTCCTTTTATTATCTGAAAGCAGACTATGAAAGATAATGACATGCCTACATATAATCTTTACTTCGTACGTTAGGATCGAGTAGGTTTGGACAATTTTACCCACATTAATCAGTTCTAAATAAGAGTTAAACTTTGAATTATTGAAGGACATGAAAATAAATATTTACCAAAGAAAGGGTACTAAGTCATATCATTAAGTGGGTGTGGCCCACCATTCCAAAAAGAACATTGATACTCTGACAGGTTGGTATGGTTGATATTCCATCACTAAAGAGTTGTATAAGTTATAGTACCCATTGATTAGATGGATGTTAAACATTGATATATTATGATTATAATATTTTTAACTGTCTGATTGATGGACGGTTAAGGGACGTCCAAATGAGAATGTACAGTCAGTGTTCCAAATTCAATGAATAATGTCTATTAATTAAAAATTATATAGGTTAAGTCAATTTGAATTTGAATTTTGTAACATAACTTATGTTGCACGGTTATCACAACTTGGCCGGTTGGATTGAACTGAAACATGCCAAGTGCAAAATTTCAAAGCCTCCGTATAAATCACGTTCAGCTAGAGTATAAGCAACTCTCCTTCCTCACTTCATATCTCCACGTGCGTTGCACGTGCGATAATCACAGATTATTATATTAAAATGGAAATGCTCAGGTACTGGGTCATTGTCATAAGCCCTTCAAATTTAGCATACTTGTAGTAAATCCAATCCATCTAAAAGGTCGGCCCCATCATAAAAATCACCAGATTTGAAAATCAGGAAGACCGACTCATGAGGCAGACCGGACCTGTATGTTGGGCTATGTATTCGGTTGTTCAAAGATTTTGACTGTCTTGGCCGGCAGAAACTTAGATCGGCCTTATTTTCACACCATGCCACATGCTTTTTTCCAACCTTTTGCAAGGTCCACATATACTGTCAACATGGCACACTGACAGGAAATAAATTGTAGAAAATAGCAATGTCATTGTCTCAAAAATATAATATATTCGAAAATGGCAATCTCATGATCTAAAAAATATAATACTATATAAATAATTAAAAAAACATTCTAATCACACGTGAATATATATATATATATATATATATATATATATATATATATATATATATAAAATATTGCTTTCATAGCTATAGATTATACTTTATACACACCATGCAAGTGTGTATTAATTAGGGACAGCTGATATGAAAAGTAGTTGTCCTTTCTATGGTGCTAAGGTATACTAATTCATATACTCCGTCCATTACATATATGGAAATGAGACTTTTAGGCCACGGTATTGATATTATTATTATTATTGTTATTATTTATTCTGATGGATCCACAATGAAGGTTTTTTTTATTTATTATTTTTAAAATTTTTAAGATTTCAAGTGGTAGGTTGTGGGCCGGGTGATATGATAGGGTGGATCTAGGGTACCATTGGTCGATTTATAATGCAGGGGGGTATGATTGGGTGATGTATCCTTTTATAGAGAAGAGACCTACCGTCCAATTAAATTCAGAAAAAGACTGTACGCTCCTCTCACACCCAAATGTGGGTCATTGACATCTAGCCACATCACAAATTCAACGACTTCGGCGATTCTCTAGGTCTAGCGACTCCATCCATCATAGGGGCTCTTTATTTATTTTTTGAAAGAGACAGAAATACCTAAAGTTGTAGAGGTTCCAATTTTCTCCACAGCATTTGGCTTATTGACCCAAGCTTTTAGATCTAATCATTTTGAAGTGTGGCCCACTTGATTAACAGCTCAGATATATCAAATGTAGCCCTTATGATTGTGTTAGGCTGGTTGCCTTGCACACCCATTTGTGACAGGTGTCTATCATGCTGCTGAGAAAGACTTTGATAGACCTGGATCAGGTGCTACCTTTTACTTGTCCATAGCTCCAAACAGGTCGGGGTTACGAGGGATTGCAATGTATCCTGAAATTACTTCGTTTGATTTTTTAAATTTATGGGTGCACTGGACTGCAGTGCACTCTTAAATTATTTAAGTTCTGGTTGTTAAATTTATGGGTGCGCTGGACTGCAATGCACTCTGAAATTATTTCGTTTGATTTGCTAAATTTATGGCTATGCTAGATTGCAGTGCACCCTTAAATTATTGAAGTTCTGGTTGCTGAATTTATGAGTGCGCTGGACTGCAATGCACCCTTAAATTATTTAAGTTCTAGGTGCTGAATTTATGAGTATGCTCCCATACTTGTAATTTTTAGAATCCGGACTTGCGGTGGTGAAAGTGATCTTTTGACGACGGATGTCGGTAATCGAAAAAGTTTTTCGGTGACTTAAAAGGTTTTTCGATGATCAGAAAAGGGTTTCGGTGAGGTTTTCTAGCAAGAATCTCAGATACCCAAAGAATAATAGCTCTCTCTCTCTCTCTCTGAAAGAAATGTATGAATGAACAGTAGGAATGGATATTTATACCCGAGAATATCGAAGATCAACCAATGAGAAGTTATCACGTATGACGCACCCTAAAATTGACTAAAATTGGCTTCAACGCACCTTAAAATTGGCTAAAATTGACATTTGACACACCTTGAAATTACTTGATCAGGGTGCTGATTTTTCGGGTGCGCTGGACCTCAATGCACTTTGAAATTCATCTTCTAATTTTCACTGAATTTATAGGTGTGCTGGACCTCAATGCACCCTGAAATTCATCTTCTGATTTTCATTGAATTTATGGGTGCGCTGGACCTCAGTGCACCCTGAAATTGATTTTCAAGATTTAAGTAATTTAAGGGTGAGTTAGGCTTAATTTTTCGGGTGCGCTGACTGAGTCTTCTTTTGTCTGTTTTAATTGGGTTCTTTAAAATGATGGATTTGTGGGGCCCATTTGGTGATGAATGGTCATGCACTGGTCATGATAATTCATGATAATGATCATGACTTAATTTCGGATGGTTTTGATCACGATGATTTGAGGGGCCCGCTGAGAATTTTTGTTGAAAAATGGCTAAGGCTGAATATTCTGAAATTCTTGTTGAATTTCAGGGTGCGCTGGCCTATGAATTTATGGGTGCGCTGACCTTGTAAAACATCGTAAATCTCAAATTTTCATGTGCGCTGAGGGGTGTTTTGTGGGATTCTCTCGAGGCATGTGAGTAGTTTAGCATACAGATGTTTGTTTTGAGGACTCCAACATTTTGGGACCCAATTGTAGGCCCAGTGTCAATCCACCAATTTTTGTTATCTTCGCCCAAATGATTCAGAGATTGTAGTAATCATGTCATCTTTAGTCACATGCGCTTTAGGTTATTTCCTTAAAATCCATGTTTCCAAGTTCATTTTAAGAAATGTTCCAAAAAAATAAAGCAAATCCAAATATCAGGTAGACCACATCATAAGAAACAATGATGATGGACCATTAATTAAAACTTCTCATGGGGCACAAATTTTTTGGATCAGGCTGATATTTGTTTTTTCCTTTCATCTAGGTCTGTGTGACCCTATTACGGCAGGCATTATGGTGTGCCCTAGGAATTTATAATAAATGTGCGTCGTTCAATCCCCACTCTTTCCTATAGTATGGTCCACCTAAGATTTGGATCTGCTTCATTTTTGGGCTCGTGCCCTAAAAGATCTGGAAAAAAAAAATGAATGGACGGTGTGGATATGCAATAAATACAACAAGGTGGGCACCACGAATAAGCCACATCATGTTGGGTGAGGCCCCGGAACCTAACATGGGAAGGGTTAGAACTAGGCCAAGGTGGCACCTAATCTACTCCTGTTAGAAAGATGAGTCACAAATCATTTTAGGTGCCAAACTAATGGGAAAACCAACTGTACCTTGTCCTAAAAAAGTTGAGCGTGGACACACTCCATCAAGTATCATGCCTCATGTGCGCGTGTTCAGGGTTGGGCCGGGGACCATACTGAAAAAGGCAAAATGGTTATTTCATAGAGTGGAATGAAAACACTTTCATTAGTAGGAGTGAGGGTACAGATCGAATCCGTCCATCTTTGCCCCCACCTCGAGTTTTTACCATGGCCTAAGAGTCAGTCTAATTCAACACTTCTGTGGCCTACACTATGAGAAAGACTTTGAGATGGGAAGTCCCACTATTAAAATATCAAATTACGTGTGGGGTCCACAGTAGTGTGTGTATGCCATCTCGTCCACTCATGTAATGCGCTACACCATGATGAATGCATTTCCAAAAATCAGGACATTTCAAGACTCACCATCGGCCGCTCCATGTTAATTTAGAGGTTTTAGGCATGATTTCACACTGGTTCATATAATGGCCCACCTAATTCTTTGATTAGTCCGAGTTTTAAGATCAATGGCAAAAAAGTGGCATCACACCTAATAGATAGGGTGGATCTGATGCATAGATGTGCCAAGTAGTGCTCAGCTAGTGCAAGAAAAGACCTTGGCGGGCTTATGCAACCTAGAGGCTAGCTTAGTCCATTCGATGAAAAGAAAAAAATGACAATCATGAATTTTATCTAACTAAAGGTGGTGAAATAAAGTATATATCCTCCGAAACTATGGGTGTGGAACCCTAACGAAAACTTTTTAGGTGGTTCTATCCAATTAATTAAGACAAAATAGGGTGATATTACTCCGTCCATAGTTTAGAAACATGAAACATTGACACAAAACTCAGTTCAGTACGTGTTGAATCGAGGACTTGGGCGAGTTTCTTGAAAAGTTTCATAGTATCATCATGTGTTTTACTTTTTATTTTGTCTAAGAATTAAAAATACAAATACTATACACATACTATCATGTTGTGCAGAGTCTGTTAGCATATTAATGAAAGCATAACTAAAACTGAAGCAGAAGAAAAGAAGCTTCAAGTCGCATTACCGAGTCACTTTCCTATGAATTGAATTGAACCCAAGTCTATTTATCTAGATGATCGACAATCTTGAACTCATGAGAAAGATATTCACATCCTCGGTCTAATTTAAGGAATTATCGTACTCTCTAATAGTCTTTTGCTTTAGCATTGTATATTTTGAAAATTTTTAAAGTTTCATCTTTATTTCTTAAGAAGTATAAATAGCTATATTTAGTATAATTGTTTATAGAAAGTTATAAAATTCATTTTTTTTTCCTTCTTAAGTTGAGGTATTATCTATATCACTGATATCAGTTTGTACAATTTCTAGCAACTTGGAATCTCTCTCTACCTTACTACAAAAGGGTTCATTAGTTAGTGTGGACACCAATCTTACATTTTTTTGCCTTATCATTAGTGCTTATAGGAATTATTCCTAATTTCATCATTATGCCCATGATCTAAAGTCCACATGACCTAACATATCATACCATAATGAAAAGGAATCAACAATGAAAATACAAGAAACAATTTCATTATCAATATTAAATTTTAATATGCCCCCGTTGCATATCTTTGACTAGCAAATACTCTCTTGGTTACAACGAACTTGTCAGACTCGAAAACCAATTTAAAACCATGTTATCAAGCAAACTTATCCAAATAAGATTCTTCTGATTTTCCAGTTCAAAGAGTACATCAATGAAGGTGAGAGACTTCTTGAAGCCCAATTTGCTAACCACCTTCCCTTTTCTACTACTTCTGCAATCAATGAATCCCCCATGTAGAGTTCATTTCCATCTTCACAGTTTCATAATTCTTGGATAGACTCTTGTTGTTCGGTACATACTTGGTAGCCCTAGCGTCAATCAACCAACTTTTATCATCCCCCATCCAAATGATTCAGATATTGTGGCTGCTGGTTGGTGCTTTGTGGGCCCCACCATGATGAATGTGTTTCATTCATGACTTCCATCCATTTTTCCAGATCATTAATTTTATGGCATGAGCCAGAAAATGAGGTAGATCCAAAACTCTAGTGGACCACATCACAAAAAGCAGGGTTGATTGAACGCCCACCATTGAAAACTTCTTGGTGGCCACAAAAGTTTTGGATCAAGCTAATGTTAACTTGTTTTCCTTCCTTCATCCAGGTCTGTATGACCTAATCAACAGGTTGGATGTCAAATAAACATTATAGAGGCCCTATGTGGTTTTTAATGATGGACATTCAATCAATACTGTTTTCTGTGGTCGACTTGAGATTTAAATCTCCCTCATTTTTGGGATCAATCCCTAAAATGATCTGAAAAAATAGATGGATGGTGTGGATAAAACACATACACCATGGTGGGGCCCACAGAGCTCCCACCAGTAGCCAGGTGGCATCACTTGCGAAACCGTGTCTTGATTCAGATTTTTAAAATACCTGAAATACCTCAACTTATACGGTAAATTTCTCATACATCCTGTAATGTTATTCAACTATATATCTGCTTAGGATATTTTATTTCATATTGTATGTACATCAAATGAGTCCCACCACGATATTAGGATGCCGGAAAAATTAAGTCTATACAATCATGAGGTGGGCCGCACCATAGAAAATAATGGGTATCCACCAAAAACTTCCTAATACATGTGACGGCTAACGTGTGGTTGGATCGGCCTTACTTTTAGGCATCTATGATGGGGCGAATATCTTGATCAGTAACTCCGTGAACAAACTACAGTAGGCTCACAAGCATTGTAGTAGAATAAGCTTATTGTACTTGTCCTATGGAGGATCCGGCCGAATTCAGAAATATTTTATTGTTTCTTCCAACTCATATTCGGAACTGTAGGGTCCACTGTGATGTGTGGTTTTATCCACGCTGTTCATTCATCTTTTCATGTCATTTTAAGGATATAAGCTAAAAAATAAGGCAGATTTAAAGCGCAAGTGGACCACACTACAAGAAGCAGCGGTGATAATCACGCACACCGTTAAAACCTTCTCACACCCACCGTAATGTTTATTTGCCATCCAAGCTGTTCATAAGGTCACAGAAAACTGGATGAAGGAAAAACACAAATTTCAGCTTGATCCAAAACATCTGTGGCCTACCCCGGAAGTGCTTTTAATGGTGGCAGTTTAATCCCACAGTGGGGTCCACATGAGCCTTGATTCTGCTCCACGGAGGCCCTGCTCCGTCCGGGGGGCATCCGCTTCTAAACAAGCTACGGTACGCTCAGGGGAATTTTGGCAACGCACCCACACAATGCACCCACCCACCAGTGAGGTTAGTGTCTCTCACCCACCCAACCTGAGATCTGCTGTTGAAACGCGTAAGCATCTTGGCCCTGAGCAGGCCGGAGACAAGTAGGCTCGGAAGAATTGCTGTAGAATATGCTTATTCTACTCGTGTTATAGACTCTCCCGCGTATGAGTCCGCTGCCTAATATTGAATGTACCGGATGGCTGACATGAATGACATCCGACGCGGTTTGGCTCGTGACCCCAAGTTAGCTAGTTTCAAAGCTCTGTAGGCCCCACTATGATGTCTGTGTTGCTATTCATCCATTTTCCAACTCATTTTAGGACGTGAGCGTAAATCCAAATCTGACGTAGACAACATCGCAGAAAAACAATTTTAACTGAACATTCACTATTAAAAACTTCTTAAGGCGTAATGTTTATTTGCCATATAACCTGTTGATAAGATCATACCAACCTAGATAAAGGGAAAAAGCAAATATCGATCTGAAACTTTTCTGGCCCTTAAAATTTTTTCAATGGTAAGCATTTAATCTCTATTGATTCTTATGGTGTGGTCCACCTAAGATATGGATCTGCCTCTTTTTTGGGATAATGCCCTAAAATGGGTTGACAAAATGGATGGACGGTATGGATAAAACGCATACATCATGGTGGGCCCACAGAGCTTTAGCACCAGCTAGCTGGTCGGTGTCGGGGTCAATAGCCAAAACGCGTCCCAAGCCATCCAACGTCTGTAACGAGATCCAGAGCTATGATGCGGGCCCCACATTCCGCTCCAATATATCGTCCGAAGGAAGCGGATTGCGAACGGAGTTACTCAGGACGCTTAGCGTACTGAGTAAACTCTGTGGGGTCTACCATGATTTATGTATTTTATCCACTCCGTCCATCCATTTTAGCATATAGTATTAGGGCATGAGACAAAAAATTAAGCATATCCAAAGCTCAAGTGGTTTCAACGGTGGAAATCATTATTCCCACTGTTTCTTATGGTACTATCCACTTGAGATTTGGATATGCTTCAAGTTTGTGCTTAACGGTTAATATGAGCTCGAAAAACGGATGGACGGTGTAGATAAGCCACATAAATTCACAGTAGTCCCAACTGAGTTTACTCAGGACGTCCTGAGTAACTCCGTCCGCAATCCGATTTCTCGCCCGAAATGAAGGAAGAAAAAAAAAGTGCAGACAAAGATGCTAGTCACGTAACGCGTACTCTTTACCTATGTCTCGAAGGTCATATGTCGCCATAAAATGAAGTACACAGGTTGATTATTACGATGATCTCAACCGTCTATCTTACGTAATATGTTCCATACAGGAAAAATTAGGAAACTTATGATGAACAGATGATTTCGACCGTAACTATCAGTAGATTAATTTAAAACAATGCAAAGAAAATTCTCGATGTCTCGCGTTCAACTCTAAAAATAGAAGGTTGGGATTATCCACGAAGGAAAAATATTGAAAATTGGATTTAATTAAAATATTAAAGAGAATGTGGATGGTGCAAATCATAGCATGTGGGCAATAGTGGATGGAGATAAACGGCGAATTCTGTGTCGCGACGGACACAAAACGAGCTCTAGTACTACTCTGCTTTATAAAAGAGATGCTCTCTCTTCTCTCGCTCTCCCGTCTCCTCTCTCTCTCTCTCTCTCTCTCTCTCTCTCTCTCTCCCTCTCCCTCAGTTGAGATGTCGTCGCAAACCGTCGAACACCTCGTCCTCTTCCGCGTCAAGCCCAACACTCACCCGTCAAAGATCGAAGCCATGATTTCCGGCCTCAACTCCCTCTCCTCCCTTCCTTCCGTCTTGTATATGACCGCGGTCCCCATCTCCAGAAGCCAATCTCATCCCTTCAATTTCACTCACATCGTCCACGGCCGCTTCAGGACGAAATCCGACCTCGACTCCTACGCTGCGCACCGGGCGCACCGTAAAGTCGCCAAGCTATCGTTCCTCCCTATCTGCGACGAGTACCTGATCGCAGACTGGGTCTCCGAAATCGACGGTCCGGACGTCCCCCGGCCTGGATCAACGGTACGGATCACGCTTCTGAAGCCGAATGAAGGGTTGGGGGATGGATCAAAGCAGAAGATCCTGTCCGTTGTTGGAGGGATCAGAAGCTCGTTCCCAGAGATCGATCAGGTTAGCTTCGGAGAGAACTTCTCGACGATTGGGCACAAGGGGTTTACAGTTGGATCCATCTCGATCTTCTCCGGACCAAAGGAGATCGAAGTTCTGGATTCAACGGTGGAGATGCAGAAGGGAAAAGCTAGAGCTTTGGTGGAGAGCGTTGTTGTCGTGGACTACGAGATTCCGCTGCTGGGGTTATCGAAGCTTTGATCAGAGAAACGAAAAGGTTAGTTTGCTTTCAGTTGCATTTCTTTTCGCTTTTTATATCTTTAGTTTTTCCAATTCTGACAAGCTGGGCCCATTGTTCTCTAATCCAGACCGTTGCTGTGTTATGTCCCATCGTAGGTGGCCTACGGTCCAAAAATCTCGTTGTTAGAGGAGTCCTAACCTTTTCATTTTTGGCCCACAAGTAGACGGCTAATAACGCGAACACAACAACAGTCGCGACTATGAAACACGAACTCACTGAAAAATGTGGACGTGGCCCTGCCGGACGGACTGGGTACAGGCAGGGCCTCTGTGGGGCCCACTGTAATGTATGGTTTTTATCCACGCCGTCCATCCATTTTGACAGATCATTTTAGGGTATGGAACTAAAAATGAGAAAGATTCAAGTCTCTAAGTGGACCACACAGTGGGGATTGAACGCTCATCATTGAAAACTTCTTGGGAGCCACATAAGTTTTGGATCATTATCACCACTACTTCCTGTGGTGTGGTCCACTTGAGATCAGAAATGCCTATTTTTCTAGCTCATTAGCTAAAACGATCCATCAAAATGAATGGACGGAGTGGATAAAAACCATACACCACGGTGGGCCCCACAGAGCCCCTGCCCGGACCGAGTTCGTTCGGACAGGGGTACGAGGCAATCCATTTACGAAAAATATTTTCTTTATCTCCCGGATCCGGATTCGGATTGCCTTCGACACCGACAGATCCTTCGGTCGGAAGCTAGGTCTTTGTTAGAAATCCACGCTGTCCATCGCTTTTGACAGCTCGTTTAGCCTAAAGAGGTAAATTCAAAACTCAAATGGGCCTCACGACAGGAAACAGTGGAGATTGAACGTCCACCGTTGAAACATTCACGGGGCACAAAAGATTTGGATTAGGATATTATTTGTGTTTTCAGTTCATCTGAGGGAGAATGACCTCATGAACGGTTTGGACGGCATGTAAACATCACAGTAGACCCAAGAAGGTTTCAACGGTCGGCATTTCCTTCCCATTTCTTTCCTATCACGTTGCACGCTTAAGTTTTAGATATACCTTGTTTTTTGGAACGTAAGCTGGAGATTTCTCAGGGCTCCACATACCGTCCTCACAGGCAATCCGCGTCCCTGGAAGTGGAATCCAATGATCTGAAAAAAAATTTGGCGAAGAGACCAGGACAGATGCCAATCCAGCCATATCTTTCCTCCCACGTATAAATTATATAATATCCGAGCCATGTAAACGGTTGGGCAGACCTTTCTGACCATTCGGTATGAAAATAAAGCTGGTCTCCAAATTGGGTGGGCCACATCGTCAAAATGTATAGAGAGCCGATGGAAAAACTCATCGTAGAGTTGTGGCCCACCCAACTAATGAATCAGCCTAATTTTCATTCTAACTAATTATCATGGTGTGGCCCACCTTTTTCACTGCTCGGATATTTTAAAAAGTGACACGTAGGCAGAAAATGGCTGTATCTGATACAGCAGATGCATCTCACCATTTATCTTCCACGGTGCAACTCAGCAGACCGAAAGTCTGGGTCTTAGAAGGTATGCCGCACTTGTCAGGACGCGGATTAGCTAGTGACAGGTTGAGCAGCGAATCTCGGTACTGAAGTGACGTCACCATGCTATGTGGACCCAGCATGATGTATATGTTGTATCCACACCGTCCATCCATTTGGAGAGATCATTTTAGGGCATGAATATAAGAATGAGGCAGATCCAAATCTCAAGTGGACCCCACCACAGAAAACAGTGGAGACAGTTACATCCACGGTTGAAAACGTCCTAGGCCCACCATGATTTTTATTTGAGATCCAACCTATTCATAAATTCACAAAGACATGGAGGAAGGGAAGACGCAAATATTAGCTTGATCGAAAACTTCTATGGCCCTTAAGAAGTTTTCAACGGTGGATGTCACTGTCCGCACTGTTTTCTATGGTGGGGTCCACTTGAGATCTGGATCTACCTCATTCTCTGAGTCATTCCTTAAAATGATCTCTCCAGATGAATGGACACTGTGGATACAACAGATACATCATGCGGAGGCCTACAGACTATGGTGACGTCACTTCAGTAGCAAGATTGGGTACTCAACCTGTCAGTAGCTAATCGGCGTCCCACTTGTCAATAATTAAAGCACGTGGATCCTTTGCAAAGACGTCAGCCGTTTATCTTAATAATTTTATCTTGTTGGTTTGTTTATGTATGATTATGGAAACGTAGATAATGCAATTTATTGAAGGGTTTGACCTGCAAAACAAAATCATCACATGCAAGCCCCATTCATCTTAATAATTTCAATCTGATTTTCGCATTTGATAATCTGCGTGGCCTGCTTTTTGAACAGCTCAAATGTCCAAACAGCCCTTGTACTGGCAGGGTTGCAGGTGATCACTATCATCTCATGTATTCTGCTAATCAAGAACTGAATTCCGTGGGGCCCACCCTAATGCATGTGTTACATCAACTCTAGGGCCCGTTTGGACCGTAAGTTGTTTAAGATAAGATACTTATGTCACAAGTAACTTATCTTAGTTTCTACTTATTAAGAAAATAAATATGTTTGGCAAACAATATATTTATCAGCTTTTCCTCTCTTTCATCTCTCCAGGAAAGTTAAAAAGTTAAAAAAATTAGCCGAAATGATTATGTACTTTTAAATAAAAAAGTTACTTATTACTATTCATAAACCAAACTTACTTATCTAAAATAAACTACTTATCTACTGCGGTAGGTAGAAAAAGTAACTTATTTGGTAGTATCCAAACGGGCCTTAAGTGAGCTGCATTACTTGCAACAGTGGGAGTGGGGACCCCCACCGTTAACACCTTTGTGTGGCCCACCAAGATGGGAACATGTCATATGTTGACAAGTCTTCTTTCTGGTAATTCCTGGGCTAGAAAAGTTTTGGGAGGTTTTTAAATTGAAACTTTTCTTAAGAGTAGTATTGAGAAAATCTCACTAAAAATAAAAAGAATATATATAATAAGTCTTGTTTGTGGCAATTTCTCAGCTTGAAAATTCCTGGGAGGTTTCTAAATTGAAGTTGCTCTTAGAGGATTATAGGCAAAATCTAAATCTCTCTCTCTAATTGATTGGGAGCTTCCTATGTGGGCCCAACTATGATGTGTGTTAGACATCCACACCATGCGTTTGGTGGGTCCCCTCTAGATTCTGGGACGTCTCAAAAATCGGCCGCATCTGAAACTCAAGTAGGTGGGCCATACAATCTAAAACCAACTCAAGTAGGTGGGCCATACAATCTAAAACCTTGTAAAATCACGTATAAAACATCTAAACACACTTGGTGGGGCCCACCTGAGTGTTGAAATGATTTGAAATTGGTGCGACCCTTCATCCAAGTGAGACACACACAATGGATGGGTTAGATGTTTGAACTACATCTCAGTGTGTTATTTGTGCCTCATAAACAATTAAGAAGTTTTTAATGGCAAGGCAACTACTTTCAACTATTGTCTGTGGTGTAGCCCACTTAAATCATGGGTTGGCCTCATTTTTAAGCCCATGGTCATATGGAAGGGTGCATGCACCTAATTGATGGTGTGGATATCAATATTGGACACATTACAATGGGACCCAATTAGCTCGACCTTATAGTACCTTTTGCCTGTCCATCCATCACGGACATTACATGGAAAAATATTTTAAACTGAGAAGAGTATTTTGCAACTAAAAATTAGAGTTGTTGTTTTTAGTCAAATGGATGAGAATCCATCCACAAAAGACTACTTAATTTTTTACCCCAGGAAAAACACATCATTTAGCAGGCAGCCCGCTTTGCTATTCTATGCACATAACAATCCTTAACGGTACTACTAAGAAGCCACATAAACTCATAATTGACTCCATAGAAGTGGAAGAAGACGTGGCTTAATTAGGAAGGATGTGACGAAACTTTCACCATATCACTGATAATTTCAAAATCGTCAAAAATCTTGACCAACTACTAATAGTAATAATTAAGGAGATTTTCAAAAAGGTACGAGCCGAAATTAAGTTAAGAGTTATAGTTGTGAAAAATATGATCATTATGCAGCGTATTGTAGATCCAACAAAGAAAACTACACCACTGAAGATAAGCAAAAAGATGATGAAGTGAAGATAAAAGTGTTGGGTGCGTTTCACACAAACCTTCGGATCTCGCCCCCCAATACACTAGAATTATGGACTATGCTAATGCAATAATCAAGAATAAACATCAACCACACGAACACAAAGAGTTTTTACGTGGAAAACCCTCGAAAGAGGTAAAAACCATGGGACCTAGTCCAGATCAACAATCCACTATCTCAGGGAACTGTTACAACCGATCACAAGCACATACCGCTTGGATCAAACTTCTTCACCCACGCAGGGATGGATAAACAACAAGAGAATAGTAAAGGAGAAACGATCTCACCGATCCCGAGGACATAGAAGCGCTGAGATGACCGTTGCGTAGAAGAACCCTTCTTCAAGCAACTTCTCCCTTCTACAAGCTTCCTCTTTCTCTCTCTTCTCTTTCTCTCTTCCTCTTTTTCTCTCTTTCTCACCTTGGACGTGTTAGCAACACAATGGGATGCCCTAATCCCGTTTTGGAGCGCTTAAGTACAAAAAATGGAAGAATTAGAGCCAGATTAGGAAACTGCGTACAAGCAGTTCGCGCCGGGTCGGGCGCCTAGTCACCAAAACCGTGGGGCGCCCGGCCAACCAAAAAACAGTCCAACGAGAGCACTTAGAGAAAATCTAAATTTCGGGCGCCCGGACCAACATGGTCGGGCGCCCGGCCGGGTCATGGGGTGCTCGGTCACCAAAACCATGGGGCGCCCGGAAATGGACAAAAGTGTCAAGCAGCCTTGCTGCCTATTTCTGGGATTTCGGTCGCCCGACCACTAAATGGTCCGGGCGCCCGGCCACTTCCAGTTCACTCTCTCTCTCCTCTGTCACGTGAGGAGGAAAACTCCATCAAATCTCCCCCTTTCCGACTCAGGAGAAATTCGCCTTCTTCAAGCCAGCCAGGTTTCTGCAAACCTCAAACTTGCCCTTGAGCAAAGCCTTGGTCATCATGTCTGACCCGTTATTGTCTGTATGGACCTTCTCAAGCTGTAGCACCTTCTGTTCCAAAGTATCCCTGATCCAATGATACCGAATCTCTATGTGCTTTAACTTGGAATGCTAACTTGGATTCTTGCTCAAGTGTATAGCACTTTGGCTATCGCAATAGACCACGTGCTCCTCCTGCTTCAAGCTGAGTTCCTGTAGGAACCTCTTCATCCAAAGCATCTCTTTGCATGCTTCTGTGACTGCAATGTACTCGACCTCTGTCGTCGACAGTGCTACGACCTTCTGTAGCTTACTCTGCCAAGAGACCGCTCCCCCTGCAAACTTGAACATGAACCCCGATGTAGACTTCCTGGAGTCTATGTCACCTGTCATATCTGCATCTGTGTAGCCTTCTAACACAGGTTTTTCGTCACCATAGCATAGGCTCAACCTGGATGAGCCCCTCAGATACCGTAGTATCCACTTCACCGCTGCCCAATGTTCTCTGCTAGGATTGGCAAGATACCGGCTGACAACACCAACCGCATATGCTATGTCTGGGCGCGTACACACCATATCATACATCAAACTTCCTACCGCTGACGCGTAGGGTATCTTCAGCATCTCTTCCACTTCCGTCTTCGTCTTGGGACACTGCTTGTCGCTCAATTTGAAGTGACCATCCAGTGGAGTACTGACCGGCTTCGCTGCATTCATGTTGAACCGCTCTAGGACTTTCTCAATATACCGCTCTTGTGACAATCAAAGCTTCCTGCTGCTTCTATCACGGGTTATCTCCATTCCTAGGATCTGTTTTGCAGGGCCCAAGTCTTTCATCGCAAAAGACTTGCCCAACTCCTGTTTCAGCCTGTCAATCTTCTTGATGTCTTTTCCCATGATGAGCATGTCATCAACGTACAATAACAGAACTAAGAAATCAACATCTGAGAACCTGCGAGTGAACACACAGTGGTCCGACTCCGTTCTGTCATATCCATGCTTCAACATGAACGAGTCGAACTTCTTGTACCATTGCCTAGGAGCTTGTTTCAACCCATACAAGCTCTTCCTAAGCCTGCACACCATATGCTCTTTGCCCTTGACTTCGAACCCTTCTGGCTGACGCATGTAGATCTCTTCTTCCAGGTCACCATGGAGGAAGGCAGTTTTGACATCTAACTGCTCTATCTCCAGATCCATGCTAGCCGCCAACCCAAGCAACACTCGAATGGATGTCATCTTCACCACTGGTGAGAATATCTCCTCGAAGTCTATTCCTTTCCTCTGACCAAACCCTTTCACCATAAGTCTGGCCTTGTACCTTGTCTGTGAATTCTTCTGCTCATTCTTCTTTCTGAACACCCACTTGTTGCTCAGAGCTTTCTTGCCCTTAGGCAATTTCATCATGTCATAGGTGTGGTTCTTATGCAAGGATTCCATCTCCTCTTGCATAGCTTTCAACCACTCCCCCTTATGCTCGTCGGCTAGGGCCTCAGAATAGTCTTCTGGCTCTCCCCCATCAGTGAGCATAATGTACTCATGCGGCGAGTACTTCTTGGATGAATGTCTGTCCCTTGATGTCCTCCTCACCTGTGGCTCAACGGTGGATCAAGTTATGGCTGCTCCCCCTGTCCATCTTCTGTAGGGACTCCCTCATCCTCTGCACCTTGCTGTACTCCCCCGTCATCAGGCACCACGGGAGGAGTAACCGGATCCATGTCCTCCAGTTCACCTGAACTGGGTTGGGTCTTCACTGGCTTTTCAATGTCTTCTATACATTGATCTTCAATGAAAACCACATCTCTGCTCCTGACGAGCTTCTTCTCGGTCGGATCCCACAACTTGTAACCGAACTTCTCATCACCGTACCCTAAGAACACACACTGCCTGATCTTCATATTGAGCTTGGACCTCTCGTCCTTTGGTACGTGAACGGATGCCCTGCATCCAAACACCCTGAGATGACTGTACGATGGATCACGTCCAGTCCACACCTTCTCAGGTACTTCTCCATTCAACGGGGCTGATGGAGACCTGTTTATCAAATACACCGCTGTGTGCATTGCTTCTCCCCAGAACATCTTGGGCAACTTTGCATGGGATAACATGCATCTGATTCTCTCTACTATGGTGCGATTCATTCGCTCAGCCACACCATTATGCTGGGGGGTCTTGGGAACTGACTGTTCATGCCGTATACCCAGTGACTTGCAATACTCGTGGAAGTCACCTATGTATTCACCACCATTGCCAGTGCGGATGCACTTCAATGATCTGCCTGTCTCTCTCTCGACCATAGCATGAAACAGTTTAAACACACTAAAGACCTCGTCCTTGGATTTCAAAGCATACACCCAAACCCTCTTAGATGCATTATCTATAAATGTGACAAAATACAATGCCCCACCCAAGGTTTTTGTCCTCATAGGACCACAAACATCAGAGTAAACCAAATCTAATGCATGTACTTTATTAGTATGAGAAGCAGTTTTAACAAAAGAAACTCTATGTTGTTTCCCAGATAAACAGTCAATACAGGTTTTGAGAGGTATACCTGTCACGTCTGGAAGGAGCTGCTTCTTCGCTAGTAGGTGAAGCCCTTTTTCACTCATGTGGCCTAGACGCCTGTGCCACACGTCAGTAGCTGAATCCTCTGCTGCGTTCAATCCAATCTTGCATACACTAACACTTGTCTTGTAAAGAGTGCAACACTTCTTTCCTCTGGCAGCGATCAACGAACCCTTGATGAGCTTCCAGCGCCCACCAGCAAATCGACTTTCATAACCATCATCATCCAGCCTTCCCGTCGACATCAAGTTGAGGCGAAGGTCTGGAATGTGTCTCACATCCCTGAGAACCAATGTGCAGCCCACATCAGTCTTCAAACAAATATCACCGACCCTTACGATCTTCGAAACACCAGAATTTCTCATCTTCACTGTCCCATAGTCACCTGACTTATAGCTTATGAAGAAATCTCTGCGTGAAGTCGCATGAAACGAGGCTCCCGAGTCTATCACCCAGTCGGTGTCCTGACTCGAAGCCGTGAGACAAGTATCGTAATCTGCCGAAAGAATAACAACAACGTCACCATCTGAGGCGACCGCAGTAGAATCTGATTCATCTTCCTTCTCCTTTCCTTTACCCTTCTTGTCACTCTTCTTCTTGTGACATTCATGCTTATAGTGGCCCTTCTTGCCACAATTCTAGCATTCAACATCTTTCCTGGCAACTGACTTGCCTCTTGATTTATCTCGGGCCTTTCCGCCCTTTCTGTTCTTTCCTCTCCCCCGATCTTGTGTCACAAGGGCCTCTTGTTGAGCAGGCCCTAGGGACTTCCTCCTTGTCTCCTCATTGAAGAGACAGCTTGTTACCTGATCCATGGATACCTTTCCGTCTGGCGCGGAGTTACTTAGAGACACCACCAATGTCTCCCAACTGTCAGGCAATGAGCTAAGCAGTAGCAAAGCCTGAAGTTCATCATCCACGACCATCTTCATGGCGGAGAGCTGGTTCACAATGTTGCTGACCTCATTCATGTGTTCAGCCACAGAACCACCATCTTTGAACTTGAGATTCACAAGTCGTCTTATCAGGAAAATTTTATTGCCGGCTGTCTTCCTCTCATACAGCCCTTGCAACTTCAGCCATAGGCTAGCGGCTGAGGTCTCTGTAGACACATGGTGGAAAACCGAATCATCCAACCATTGTCTAATGAACCCCACCGCCTTCCGGTCCACTTTCTTCCAATCATCATTTGACATATCCTCTGTCTTCGCCGATATGCCTAGAATTGGAGCATACAAGTCCTTGCAATAGAGCAAGTCCTCCATCTTAGCCTTCCATATGGTCCAGTTAGAACCATTGAGGCTGATCATCCTTGATGAGGCACCTTCCATAATTCAAAACCGATCCCACATCGTTCAAACAACCTAAACGCTCTGATACCACTTTGTTGGGTGCGTTTCATACAAACCTTCGGATCTCGCCCCCAATACACTAAAATTATGGACTATGCTAATGCAATAATCAAGAATAAACATCAACCACACGAACACAAAGAGTTTTTACGTGGAAAACCCTCGAAAGAGGTAAAAACCATGGGACCTAGTCCAGATCAACAATCCACTATCTCAGGGAACTGTTACAACCGATCACAAGCACACACCACTTGGATCAAACTTCTTCACCCACGCAGGGATGGATAAACAACAAGAGAATAGTAAAGGAGAAACGATCTCACCGATCCCGAGGACGTAGAAGCCCTGAGATGACCGTTGCGCAGAAGAACCCTTCTTCAAGCAACTTCTCCCTTCTACAAGCTTCCTCTTTCTCTCTCTTCTCTTTCTCTCTTCCTCTTTTTCTCTCTTTCTCACCTTGGACGTGTTAGCAACACAATGGGATGCCCTAATCCCGTTTTGGAGCGCTTAAGTACCAAAAACGGAAGAATTAGAGCCAGATTAGGAAACTGCGTACAAGCATTCCGCGCCGGGTCGGGCGCCTGGTCACCAAAACCGTGGGGCGCCCGGCCAACCAAAAAATAGTCCAACGAGAGCACTTAGAGAAAATCTGAATTTCGGGCGCCCAGACCAACATGGTCGGGCGCCCGGCCGGGTCATGGGGTGCCCGGTCACCAAAACCATGGGGCGCCCGGAAATGGACAAAAGTGTCCAGCAGCCTTGCTGCCTATTTCTGGGATTTCGGTCGCCCGGCCACTAAATGGTACGGGCGCCCGGCCACTTCCAGTTCCCTCTCTCTCTCCTCTGTCACGTGAGGAGGAAAACTCCATAAAAAAGAAGCCTTTTATGCCAACAAGTTTCAAAATTAGGTGCATATGAGTAATGTTAGAAGGACACTCATCTACATGTCATTGGACATTAGATTTGTGCTTCAATCTTAGTTTGAGAAGCATGTCATGGGAAAGCAAGAAGCAACCCATTGTTGCATTATCTTATTTAAAGGTCAAATATCGAGGTGAGATGCTGGCTATATGTGAAAGTGTGTGGTTGACACAACTACTATAAAATTTTAGGTTGACTATCTCGTCCTGACCATGAGCGAGAATTATCATATTATCAAATATCGAGGTGAGATGCTGGCTATATGTGAAAGTGTGTGGTTGACACAACTACTATAAAATTTTAGGTTGACTATCTCGTCCTGACCATGAGCGAGAATTATCATATTAACATTCATTTCAATGTTTTATGCCTGTACAAAGCACATGGATGTCCACTTTATTTGTGAGAAGATCATAAGTAAAGAGATAGAATTGATTCACTTCTCTTTAAGCGACCAACTAGTGGATATTTTCACTGAAGCACTAAGCATAGATATATTTAATCTTTTCAAAAGAAGCTTGAGAATGAAATATGCAAGTGTGACTTAATTACGAAGATGTTATATTAATTTAATTAAATTATGTAGTCATTAAGCATGTTAACTCATTTCTTACACACTTACGTGGACCAATGGGATGCCATCACGTGTCAGCACTATAGGCTCATTAATGATAGAATCGTACTCGTGCTAAAAAATATCTTTTGTTCATTTCCATTTGATGATACGCCTCTTATCATAAATGTAGTAGAATAGAACCATCACTGACATTGAGGATCGAACGGATCGAGCCTTCAGGAGGATGGTTGATCTTCCTAACTTCAATGGTCAACTTCACATCGAGGATTGATTTTTTGAAGTTGAATGCTTCTTCAATTACATGCAGATCCCTAAGGAGAAGAATGTTAAGTTCGTGGCTTACAAGTTAAAGGGCAACGCTTCGACTTAGAGGGAACAACTTCAGTGTTAGCGGGCACGATAGATGAAGGCGTCAATCTGCACATGGCTGCGAATGAAATGATTATTGTTAGCACAATTTTTATACAAGTATGATGATCTGGTAGTACTATTCCATCAGTCCTAAAATTGGAGAAAAAATAGCCAATCAGTGAGATGTTATATAGAGAAATCTTATTATTTGTCGGCGAGGGACGATCTAGTTGAGCTGGAGTCATAAAAGGTAGTCGGGTTCATCAGTGGTGTGCCTCTAACCCCTTTGAAAATGGAGAACCAACCCAATACTTTTAAAGTGAGCGAGCAGTCTCCCATAACTATCCAAGGTTTCATCGAAGAATCTAATAGGTCGGGAGAGATCAATGAATTAGAAAAGGGAAAAGAAGTAAAAACCCATAAACATCTCAGAAATTGTAAAAGAATCTGAAGAGATGGAGGAGATCAATACATTGGTTGTAAAGGAAAAAAGAAGAAGAGTATGTGAACATCCTAGAAGATGTAAAGTCAATGTTGTAGGAGTTCAAGGCGACTGTGCTCGCGGAACTTCTTGACGAGTTGTCCCCTATGCAGGAGATTGGTCTTTCTTAGGATGAATTTGTCTTCAACAACACGAAGAAACAATCTGCCGACCAATCCTAACTTGAGATTGTGTTTGACCGAATTCCTAAACCTGCACTTGATTTGTTTCCATTGCTTAAACTAATTTGGAATAAGTGTTGTGGTGGAGAATATGGCAGTTTGGGTAGCATCTATTCATGCTGATGTCCAAGAGAAGTCAGAAAAGTCTACTGCAGAGTACAAGGAAGAAGCTAATAAATATCGGCACCCAAGGTTGAACACACATCGTGAACCAAGTCCAAAGAAGAACTCGAGGACTAGTTTTTTTTTTCAAGTGGAGGGGTCTGATGTAGGACGTGGATCAATCACATTTCTATCATAAATGAACTGGAAGAAAACCAAAGAAATATCGACAAAACTCAGCAAAGTTTGACCGATCGACCAGACAAGTAAACCGATCAAAATTTTGTGAGAAATTCCAGATTGGTTGCTGGACAATTTCTTCCAATTTAGACAGGCTAAAATTGAACTTCGACAAGTTGAAAGATCGGGTCGACAGGTTGATGCTCAAATCGACGGATCTGTGAAAAATTGTGAAAATTTTCAAACTTGTGTGATTTAGTTTCTTTATTTGGTTAGAATTCTTTTAATGCGTTTCTATGATTTATTTAGGTTATATAAACTTTTTTAAAACTCATTTTTATTATTAATCATCATGTTATTCAATAAATCTCTAGTTTTTACCAATTTTCTCTTGTGGATTCAAGGTATTTATCGATCGAGGAAGATCACCCTTATCATATCCTTCCCTACGTTAGCCACACCATATGAAACCATGAGAAACCATGCCTAATACATCTAAAAGCACTTAGTGGTAGAGGTGGGCACAGGTCAAGTTAACTCGGCTGACTCAACTCATTCAAACCGTGTAGACTCAACTCGACCCAATTTGAAACCTTGAGTCGTGCTCGGATCGAGTAGTCAGTGCTGGATTTGAAACCTAAACGAGTCGAGTTCGGATTACCCTGTGATCCGACTCGACTCAACCTGGAACCAATCTGAATGTGATATGATTTGATTTGAACCCGATTCGACTAAGTTATCAGGTATAAATAAATAAGCCTAAAATTTCTATTCTACCCCACTCATACCCGCTGCCCTAACCTACTGCCCTACCCAGCGAGCTCCGCCTCTCGACTTTCCCTACCTGGACCCACCCTACCCTCACTCTCTCCACCCTACTTGACACCCTATTTTACATTTTTTCCAAATAATGTTAAAGATCCTTGAACTCGATCCGACTCGGAGCTAACTCAACTCGACTCAGTCACTATACTCGAGTCGGACTCGGTTCGAGTCAGTCCAGACTCAGGTCAGGTCAAAGGATGTACTGAGTCCGGATCAAGTCGAGTTGGGACTAACTCGGTCCGACTCGACTCATCCCGAGCTCTACTTGGTGGGTCCCACCTGAGTTTTGAAATGGCCCAAATTAGAGGGTCCACATCATCTAAAATGGGAAATCATGCCTAAAAGATCAAAAAGCACTTGGTGAGGCTGACTGGAGTTTTGAAATGGTCTAAAATTTGGTGTGGCCCCTCATCCAAGTGGGACATACAGCATAGATGGGCTGAATGTCTAAACCACATCCCATTGGGCCCTGTATACAAGCAGGAAGGTCTTGATGGCAAGCATCTACTCTCAACTGTTGTCTGCAATTTGGCCCACCTAAGTCATGGATTTGCCTGATTTTTTCGCCCATAGCTCACCATAGAAGAGGTTGAATTTGGGTAATGAGATGGATGTCCCTCACACATCTGAGTGGGGCCTACGGAGCTCAACTTCATGGAAAGCTTCTCATGAGGTTGACCTCCCACTACCATTTCATTATATATATATATATATATATATATATATATATATATATATATATATATATATATATATATATATATATATATATATATATATATATAATGGCCCCACCGTGATGTGTGTCAGACATCAACACCCTGAATTTGATGGGTCCCCTTTAGGTTATGGGATACCCCAAAAATCAGCTGTATAGGGAACTTAGGTGGGCCATACCATCTAAAATCATGTGAAGAGATGCCTAAAATATCTAAAATCACTTGGTGGGGCCCACCTGAGTTTTGGATGTGCCTAAAACTTGGTCTGACCCCTCTTACAAGTGAAACACACATAATGGATGGGCTGGATTTGTGAACCACATCTCCGTGGGCCCAATCAACAATCATGAATGTTTTAATGGGTGGATAATCCCTCCCAACTGTTGTCTGTGGTGTGTCCCACTTAAGTCATGGATTGACCTTATTTTTTAGCCGGTGGCCCATCATTGAATGGTGCATCTAACTGATGGAATAGATGTTTAAAACACATCACGGTGGGGCCCACACAATTCGACCTCATGAGAAGTTCCCATGAGGTCGAGCTGTGTGGGCTCCACTGTGATGTGTACCTGACATCCACACCATGCATTTGGTGGGTCTCCTATTAGTTATGGGATATTCCAAAAATCAGCTGTATCCGGAACTCAAGTGGGCCATAGAAACTAAAACAGTATAAAATCATGACTACAACATCTAAAAGCACTTTTTGAGGCCCACTGGAGTTTTGGATGCGGTTGAAACTTGGTGTGATCTGTTGTTTAAGTGGGACACGCACAATGGATGGGCTGGATTTCGCAACCACTTCTCAATTGATCCTACAAATGGTCATAAAGGTCTCAATGGGTCTCTCTCTCCTCTCTCTCTCTCTCTCTCTCTCTATATATATATATATATATATATATATATATATATATATATCCTTTCAGGTCGTTATCTCTCTCCTCTGTGGACATTCACTTCTCCTAATTTTTAACATTTTCTTTTTCCTTGTATAGGTAGACTCTCTTCCGGCGGCGAAGAGACAGGCACGTCGGTCGCTCGGGACGAAAGTCTAGTCCAACGAGATGTGAAGGCGCAACTTAGAAGTGCGTTCGCACCAAATGTGGGTGCTCCTGTGGTGCATTGAAGTCCTTAAATTTCATTAATCTGTTCCAATTATCGATAGCGAGGTAGATAGTATAGTCGGTTGGATGTGATATGGGCACTACGTACTACGTAGGCCTTCGTTGGTGGTGTAGGTGTCGGTTCCTGCTCTAAAGCTGTCTCGGTACCCCGCACTGACAGTGCAATTAGTATGTGGTTCTGTTCTACTCAATGCTCTTCCAGCAACGCTGTAAAAGTTACTATTATTGGATGATCTTAACCGTCTCATCAGTAGCACGCCAAATTTGGCTGCCAAGATTGAGCTTTTTGGTCAGTTTGATTTTACGATTTTCACATGGTGGGTCCCACGTTAGATGGTCCCTGTGGCTGTCGCTGCACATGCGTCCACCGATTGTAGATATATTCCTGTGCCCCCTCTTGTCGGAAGCTGTGAGGGGTCCACATCAGTTTGCAAGACTACAATATGAGGGGATTCTAAACAGCAGGCCGATCCAAAACCTTGGTCGCTCATAGCACACGAAACAGTGGGGATTGGACTAAATCGGATTGCTTACTCAGTAAACTATTTTGGGCCCACTGTGAGTGTATGTGGTTTATCCACGCTGTCCATTCGTTTTTCCAACTCATTTTAGGGGTTGAGCCCAAAATTTAAGCATATCAAAAGCTCAAGTGGACCACACCACAAGAAACAGTGGGAATAATGTTTCCACCGTTGAAATCTTTCTAGCTAGCAGTAATGTTTGTTTGTCGTCCAACCTGCTCAGTGGCCCACAAGAATTTTTCTTTTCAACGGTAGATGTTCAATTCACACTGTTTCCTGTAATGTGGCCCACTTAAAGTTTTTAATCTACCTCAATTTTTGGGCTCATGTCCTAACATGATCTGAAAAAATGGATGGACAAGATGGATGTCTCACAAACATCACGGTGGGCCCCATTTAACTTCAGGTCGGGGTCGCACGCAATCTGCGTCCCTTCCACAGAAGGTCCTACGGACGCGGATTCCCCTGCGCTTGGATGGTAGGTGGGCCCACCGTGATGTTTGTGATAAATCCACTGTGTACATCCGTTTTTCGGATTTCATTTTACGGCTTTCAAAACAAAATGAGGCGGATCCAGAACTCAAGTGGGCCACACGAGAGGAAAAACTGGAGAAAGAGTTTCTTACCGTTGAAATCTTCCTGTGCTCTGCCTTGATGTTTATATGCCATCCATGCCGTTTATAAGTTCATTCTCACTGGGATGAAGTGAAAGCACCAAAAACATAGCATGATACGAAACTGTTGTGGCCAGACAAATGTTTCAACGGTTGTCACTGAATCCCCCGTTGGTCCCATGTCGTACAATGAACTCACAAAACGGACGAACGGGGTGGATTTCTCATAAACATCACGGTGGGCCCACCTACCATCCTAGCGCATTAAATTCCTGCAAAAGAAATCGCGTCCAGGCCCTACGGACAACTGATCACCAACATGCAACCGTACCAAAGCTTGTGGTGCCGTTTTATCCTCCTCCCCAACATGCAATATTTTTAGGAAATCAGTACCATGGAGACGATAGTTCCGATGATTAAGATCACACTTTTCGAAAATCAGGCTTCACGGATAATCAAGTGGGTCTGTACTACATGTCGACTTACACCGTCGGTGCTTCGTTGATTCCAGTAATGTGCACAGAATTTTGAGAAAGTCAGTCTGATTGTTTTCAGTAACTGATCCTCATGGTGGGGAATCTTGTTTGAATGGTTCTGATGTCCAGTTCAAATGGATTTCTTTTGGAAAAGATAGTGTCGTACCAAAGTTACGGTACCTTAATTGTAGTTTATCAGTTTTCGAAAGGAAGGTGCTCGGACGCGGATTTCCTGCAAAAGCCTTGCGCGGGAAGTTCCTTAGGTGGGGCCATATTGATGTTTTTGATAAATCCACCCCGTCCATCCGTTTTTGGAGCTCATTTTTGGACTTGAGATAAAAAATAAATAAAAATGAGCCGGGTCCAAGATTCAAGTGGGCCGAAAGCGTGAGGATTTAATGTTCACAGTTGAAATATTTGTGGGGCCAAAGGAGTTTCAAATCAAGCTAAATACTTTTGTTTTCAGTTCATCCCGGTAGTAATAATGACGTTATGAACGGTATGGATGTCATATAAACACCACTATGGCCTAGGGAGGTTTCAACTGTAGTAATTTCCCTACCCACCTTTTCCATTAGTGACACCCACTTGAGTCTTGGATACGGTTCATTTCTGGTCTAAGGTCCTAAAATGAGCTACTAAAATGGATGGACGAGATGGATTTATAAAAAAAAATCACTATGGGCCCTATTTAGGTTTCCAGTGCAAGAACTTCTTTAGCAAAAAATCCCCGTACGAGGTTTGGTTATGAGTCGAGCCAACTCAAGAAACTCGATCGACTCAACTAAAAAAAAACTTGTCTCAAATTAGTGGGATGAGTCAAGCCAAGCTTCATTTAGGAGCTCGGGTCAAGTTCAAGCATTGGGTCACTTGACTCGACTCGACTTGACTCGACTTAGACTTAACCTTGACTCGACCCGTTTCATATAGATATTTGTTAAGAAAATATCATAATCTTCTTATTTATTGGTTCTCTAGCTACTCCCTCTTAGGGCATATAAAACCCTCACATATTGGGAGGATTTATTAATCCTACTATTTTGTTCAGGTAAGAACATTCCTTATTAAGCATACATAATGAATTGAGTAATTTCAAGTAGAAAACATGGTGAGCATATAATGGTTGCATGTTTTACACGCTGCACAAAATAAGTGCTATGGTGAGACCACACACCATACACATCTACAAAACAGGGGTTATGGTAAGACCAAACACCATATGAAGCTATTGATTGCAATTTTATGAGGGAGGTGATGCATCTGATCCATGAATCAGTTGAGCCTCATCATGAAGATGGGCCGCACAATAACCAGGGCTAGCTGTCCATTCATGGGGTCTCACCTGTAGAAATACTATTCTCCCCTAATATATATTTGACTTCTTGAATTTAATGTTGTTGACTTTTAATTTGTATTTTGTAGCAGAAAAATATAATAAATTGAGGTGGGAGCAAGCTCTACTCAACTCGAGCTAAGCTGGCCTCAACTCAATCCACTAGTTGGCCTCCACTCGATCCCCTAGCTCGCCTTAGCTTGACTTGAAAGGTTTAGCAAACAAGGCCAACTCTAATGGTAAGCTCGGGGGTGAGCTCAAACTCGAGGAGAGCATAGACGAGTCAAGCCTAGCTTGGCCCACCTCGACACGACTTGGCTCAATGTACAGCCCTAATCCAAGGTGCTCGTATCCCATATGGACGCAGATTTCACGCGAAAGCCTTTAGCAATAAGTTCCTGCGTGCTGGGAGCCTGGGTGGGGCCCACTAGTGATGTTTGTGAGAAATCCACTCTGTTCATCCATTTTTTGAGATCATTTTAGAACGTGTGAATAAAAATAAGTCGGATCCAAAACTCAAGTGGACCAAAAATGTGAGGATTGAACGTCCACAGTTGAAATATTCTAGGGCCACAGAAGTTTTGAATTAGGCTAATATTTGTGTTTTCAGTTCATCCAAGTAGTAATGACGTTATGAACAATATGGATGGTATATAAACATCACTCTAGACTGAGGGAGGTTTCAACGGTATGAATTTCCCTACCCACCTTTTCCTTTCATGCAGCCCACCTGAGTCTTGGATCCGGCTCATTTTTGTTCAAATGGCCTAAAATGTGGTCGTATGGACCGGGTGGATTTTTCACGGACATCAAGGTGGGCCCCACCAAAGTTCCCATTGCAGGAACTTTCAGGAATCTGCGTCCTGGATCCTACTGCTATAACGCCGTAGCTAAGGATTGAAACGAAACTCCCATGAAATGGGGAACGATCGCTCGGAGTCTAACGTATGGTAGGGGATGTGGATGGCCTGGCGCGCGTGTCCGGGGGAATATCGTTAGAGAAGTACGTTGTCCAAGCTCTGTGGGGCCCACCGTGAGATTTTATCCATTTCGTTCATCCCCCTTTTCCAGCTTATTTTAGGGCATGAGCATGAGAACAAAGCAGATCCAAATCTCAATTGGACCACACCACAGTAAACAGTAGGTGTTGAAGGCAAACCTTTAAAAAATTTCTTGGGGCCACAAAAGATTTTAATGAAGCTGATATTTGGGATTACCCATCGGGGACCGGATTAGGTGAGACCCTGACTGTGGGGCTCACAGTGATTTATGTGCCTTAAATCAACACTTATTTTGATAGGGGGCGAGCAACCCGGATGTTTCTTTTGTTTGTATAGTGCATGTGAGAAATACACTTTTCTTTAAAAAAATAAAAATAAAAAATAAAAAAAAGCCTCTAATCATTTTGAAAGCTCATCTTAGGACATGATCCAAAAAATGAAGCTGACTCAAATCTTAGGTGGAACATCCCACGTAAAATAGTGGTGATTGAATCCCACCATTAAAATCTTCATGGATTCCACTAGAATGTTTATCTAATGTTTATCTTCCATCCTGATATGGTCACAAACACCTAGATGAAGAGACCACACAAATATCATCTTGATCCAAAATTAATCACCACTGTTTCCCATACTATGATACGTCTTGGATTTGGAACTGCTTATTTTTTGGATCATGCCCTAAAAAATGAGCTTTCAATACAGACGGACGGTGTAGATGTAGTTACATACATCACAGTGGGCCCCACAGTCAGGGGTCTCACTCACCTTGGCCAATCCAGGGCCTCACCTAATCCGCTCCCATTCACACTGTTTCCTACTGTGTGGTCCAGTTGAGCTTTGGATTTGCCTTTTTTCCGGGGACATGCCCTAAAATGAACTGGCAGAAAAGATGGGCTGCATGGATAAAGAGCAGATATCACGTTGGGCGCCACGGTGCTTGGGCCACCTCCTGCTCCAGGGATATTTCCGGAGAATAGCTAACCTAACTCATAGCTGTGTGGGCCCACCATGGTGGGTGAGTGCCATCCAACCACGTCTGTTATTAATATACGACATTATTTTATTTATAGATACCATATTCTAGCCTTATGGACAGTGGGCCACACATGAAATTGAGGAGGTTTATTTATAGATAACATATTGTAGCCTTATCCACTTTGGACCACATGTGAAATTGAGGGGGTTTATTTATAGATACCATATTCTAGTCTAATACACAGTGGACCACACGTGAAATTGAAGAGGTCGGGCGCCTACCATAGAAACTTTGTGATGGAACATAGGTCCACACTCTGTCCTTTGTCATCCTACTCAAAACATTAGATGGTCCCACTAAGATAAAAAGTGACATAAATACGCGGGCTATTCCAAAACTCATGCAAGACTTTTAGGTATGATTTTTTGTTCCATTGTGGACTGTTTGAAAGAAACTTGACAATCATAGCCAACAAAGTGCTCAAGATAGACGTTGATTTTGAAAGGGTTTAATGCATTATTCCAAGCAACATATGATGAAATGAGATCGCATGCATGAATTCACGAAAATGACAAAAACCTATAACTTGAAGATGATTGGGAGACTATAAATATTGTAGTACTTTTGCTCTTTCTTCTCACTATCATTGCAACCAATGCACTTCGAGTTTATACCCCGTGTATAATGTATAATGGATGGCATGCATACAACAAATACATCATAATGGGGCCCTAAGGACTTTGGTACATATCACGGGATCAATGTGAGACTTTCTCCATCAATGTGAGACTTTCTTCCCCCAAAGTGCATTTCTAAGGAAATATAAAGATAAGTAATTATTACTTATCTACCATTGACAACATGCACATACATTCATGTGCACATTCATATCTCGTTGGCTAGCTGGTGAGATACCATTGACAACATGCACATACATTCCTTTGGCTGCACATACATTCCTGTGCCCCCTCTTGTCGGAAGCTGTGGGGTCCACATCAGTTTGCAAGACTACAATATGAGGGGATTCTAAACAGCATGCAGATCCAAAACCTTGGTCGGTCATACAATATGAATTGGACTAAATCGGATTGCTAACTCAGTAAACTCTGTTAGGCCCGCTGTGAGTGTATGTGGTTTATCCACGCTGTCCATTCGTTTTTCCAACTCATTTTAGGGGTTGATCCCAAAATTTAAGGATATCAAAAGCTCAAGTGGACCACACCACAAGAAACAGTGGGAATAATGTTTCCACCGTTGAAATCTTTGTAGGGCTGACAGTAATGTTTATTTGTTGTCCTGTTCAGTGGCCCACAAGAATTTTTGTTTTCAACGGTAGATGTTCAATTCATACTGTTTCCTGTAATGTGGCCCACTTAAGTTTTTGAACTACCTCCATTTTTGGGCTCATGTCCTAACATGATCTGAAAAAATGGATGGACAGGATGGATGTCTCACAAACATCACGGTGGGCCCCATTTAACTTCCGGTCGGGGTCACACGCAATCTGCGTCCCTTAAGGTCCTACGGATGCGGATTCCCCTGCGCTGGTATGCTAGGTGGGGCCCACCGTAATGTTTGTGATAAATCCACTACGGCTTTCAAAACAAAATGAGGTGGATCCAGAACTCAAGTGTGCCACACGAGAGAAAAAAATGGAGAAAGAGTTTCCTACCGTTGAAATCTTCCTGGGCTCTGCCTTGATGTTTATATGCCATCTATACCGTTTATAAGTTCATTCTCACTGGGATGAAGTGAAAGCACCGAAAACATAGCATGATACGAAACGGCGGTGGCATACAAATGTTTCAACGGTGGTCACTAAATCGCCATTGTCCAATGTTGTAAAATGAACTCACAAAACGGACGAACCGGGTGGATTTCTCACAAACATCACGGTGGGCCCCACCTACCATCCCAGCGCAGTAACTTCCTGCAAAAGAAATCGCGTCCAGGCCCTCCGGACAACTGATCACCAACAGGCAACCGTACCAAAGCTTGTGGTACCGTTTTATCCTCCTCCCCAACATGCAATATTTTTAGGAAATCAGTACCATGGAGACGATAGTTCCGATGATTAAGATCACACTTTTCGAAAGTCAGGCTTCACGGATAATCAAGTGGGCCTGTACTACATGTCGATCTAAACCGTCCGTCCAGTAGTGTGCACAGCATTTTGAGAAAATCAGTCTGATTGTTTTCGTAACTGATCCTCATGGTCGGGAATCTTGTTTGAATGGTTCTGATGTCCCGTTCAAATGAATTTCTTTTGGAAAAGATGGTGTCGTACCAAAGTTACGGTACCTTAATTGTAGTTCATCAGTTTTCGAAAGGAAGGTGCTCGGACGCGGATTTCCCGCAAAAGCCTTGCGCAGGAAGTTCCTTAGGTGGGGCCATAGTTATGTTTTTGATAAATCCACCCCGTCCATCCGTTTTTGAGCTCATTTTTGGACTTGAGATAGAAAAAATGAGCCGGATCCAAGACTCAAGTGGGCTGAAAGCATAAGGATTGAACGTTCACAGTTGAAATATTTGTGGGGCCACAAGAGTTTCAAATCAGGCTAATGCTTTTGTTTTCGGTTCATCCCAGCAGTAAGGACGTTATGAATGGTATGGATGTCATATAAACACCACTATGGCCCTAGGGAGGTTTCAATGGTAGTAATTTCCCTACCCACCTTTTCCATCAGTGACACCCACTTGAGTCTTGGATAAGTTACATTTCTGCTCTCATGTCCTAAAATGAGCTACCAAAACGGATGGACGAGATGGATTTATAAAAAAAATCACTGTGGGCCTCATCTAGGTTTCTAATGTAGGAACTTCTTTAGCAGAAAATTTACGTCTGAAGTATGGTCATGGGCCTAGTCAGCTCAAGAAACTCAATCAACTTGACTAAAAAAAACTCACCTCAACTTAGTAGGACGAGTCAAGTCAATCTTTATTTAGGAGCTCGAGTCAAGTTCAAGCTCTGGGTCACTTGACTCGACTCAACTTGGCTCGACCTTGACTTGACCCGTTTCATATAGATATTTGTTAAGAAAATATCATAATCTTTTTATTTCTTAGTTCTCTAGCTACTCCCACTTAGGACATATAAAACCCTCACATATTGGGAGGATTTCTTAATCCTACCATTTTGTTTAGTTAGGTAAGAACATTTCTTATTGAGCATACATAATGGATTGAGTAATTTCAAGTAGAAAACATGGTGAGCAAACAATGATTGTATGTTTTACACGCTACACAAAACAGGTGCTACGGTGAGACCACATACTATACACATTTACAAACAGGGGCTATGGTAAGACCAAACACCATATGAAGCTATTGATTGCAATTTTACGAGAGAGGTGGTGCATCTGATCCATGAATCAGCTGGGCCTCATCATGAAGATAGTCCGCATAATAATCAGGGTAGTCCATTTGTGGACCCTCGCCGATTTTCCCCGCGCTCCCACACGACGTCGTTCTCCCTTTCCCTTCGGAAGAAGAAGAAGAAGAGGTGCGTGAGTGCGAGATCGCCGTTTGTGCCACTGGCTTGCCTCGTTTTCGAGGGCTTCGTTTGGTTGTCGTATTGAGCTGGATGTGTTTAAGTGGATTTATATAAGACCAGAGTCGCCACTAGCCAGTTACTTCGAATCTACAGTCGGCTAGACCCCGTAGAAACGTTAGAGAAGGGGATCTGAAGATCCTTTCCTCTAAAATGACTCCTGTTGATCTGCGGTCAGAGATTCAAGGTAAGGGATCACGGTTACAGGGTGGGAAGAGGTTAAGCACCCCACACACTGCCCGTACCGAAGTACGGTCTCTACTTCACAGAATCGATCGAATATTTGAAAGTCTAGTTTAATCCTCGTATATTCTCATGAATGACATGATGCATGAATGCGGGTCTGAACAGTAAGAGTTTCTGATGGGCAGGTTCCAACAACGGGCAAGCCCAGAGCGTACGCTCGAACTGACAGGTGCTTAATGTAAGACGTATGCAGTGTGCTTGAATGATCAAGGTGTTTTATGGTGAAGCATGAATGCAGGTCTGAACAGTAAGAGTTTCTGATGGGCAGGTTCCAACAACGGGCAAGCCCAGAGCATACGCTCGAACTGACAGGTGCTTAATATAAAGACATATGCATGTGTACTTGACGGATCAAGGTGCTAGTAGTGAAGCAGGGGGGTTGGAAGAAAAGTAAATGTTGCACTTATGCTAGATGCAAATGAGATGATGCTGGAAAAAGAGTAGCTGGATGGACGGAGGTGTCGCAAGGGTTGGCTTCGAGTGGTTGGATCAAGACTTGGATGGCTTGGGAGGCTTGGACCAGTAGTCAAGCTGGGCTGGACCAGGGCTAGGCTCTCCTCACTCGGGCTCTCCTTGGTGGAAAAATGGGCTAAGGGTGAAGAAGGATGACTCTAATGGACGGACTCTCTCTGGCCGGTTGTTGTGTTTAAAAGAGAAGGGGGAGGGGGTATTTATAGCAGCAGAGAGTGGCAACTCTCGTAATTTCTTCCGGGCGGCCTGCCATGGGCCGCCCGTACGGCCGCTCCTCGGTTTCCAGCGAGTACGGCCGTTCCCTCGGGGCTGCTGTTGGACTCGCTGGTCGACTCAGTGAGTTGACTCAGCGGGTCGACTCGGTGGTTTGACTCGACGGGTTGACTCGGTGTTTTGACTCGACGGGTTGACTCGACGGGTTGACTCAGCGGGTTAACTCAGCGGGTTGACTCAGCGGGTTGACTCAGTGATTTTGACTTTTTTTTTTGGGATTTTTGACTGGCCTTTTTTATGGGGGGTTTTTTAGGGTGGTTTTTAGGACTGGGTTGACTGGGTTCAGGCTTGAACTGGGCTATGGAATGGGGCTTACAAGGGTGAGTTTGGCTAAGTTTAGACTTGGGATTTGGGGGTATGGTCCTCCATTCAACCAGCTATCTCTACCAACAGCGTAGCCGAAGGTGGGGTGTCTACAGATGCCCCTCTTTGGCAGAGGTTGCATGCAACCGAATGCCAAAGCGAGTGGACACCCCACTTCTGACCCATTCATTCATGGATCATGGTCTGAAATCATTGCTTGCCTTTGCATCTGTGCCAGTTGATCGTTTGGAGATCGCTCACTCGCACATACCGCGGGAGTTTGGAGAAAACGTTGCGATTGTCCTTGCAGTTTGCTGCAACCTGGGTACCCAATCGCAACCCTTCCATTCCCGACCGGTACTAACATCGGAAAGGTACAGCAGAGCCTCTGCGTCGACAGTCTTACGAGGTTACTGACCCTGTGATTGATTGTATGTTTGATGTTTTCCCAGATCACTCCAGGAGTACTTGTTTCGCTTGACTGTCAAAGTGGTTAGACGCCCTGCGTCCGATAGTCTTACGGGATTCTACTACGCCGACTTGGACTCAGTCAAGGTACTTCAGGCATCCACGCCTAGGTATGTGCGGGTGGGCTTTTCCACCCGATCTGCTGGTTTTGATGCTTGGTTTGCAATTCGTTCTTTCCTTGATTGTGGTCTGGAATCTTTGTTATCCTTTGTATCTGAGTCAGTTGATTGTCTGGAAATTGATAACTCGCACATACCGCGAGAGTTTGGAGAAAACGTTGCGATTGTCCCTGCAGTTTGCTGCAACCTGGGTACCCAATCGCAACCCTTCCATTCCCGATCGGTACTAACACCGGAAAGGTACAGCAGAGCCTCTGCGTCGACAGTCTTACGAGGATGCTGACCCTGAGACTGATTGTGTGATGTTTGATGTTTTCCCAGATCACTCCAGGAGTACTTGTTTCGCTTGACTGTCAAAGTGGTTAGATGCCCTGCGTCCGATAGTCTTACGGGATTCTACTACGCCGACTTGGACTCAGTCAAGGTACTTCAGGCATCCACGCCTAGGTATGTGCGGGTGAACTCTTTCCACCCAATCTGCTGATTTGGATACTTGGGTTACAATTCATCGTTTCCACCTGTTCAAATGGTTTCTGTGACCGAGCCTTTCGACTTTCATCTTTTTGTATCTTGGCATGTGGTACGACCGCACTGACACTGGAGTTCAGTTCGACCGTACTTTGAGTGCATTGGATCCGATGATCTCCGGGGAAACCGCGAGACATTGGATCTTATTTGATTTTTGCGTTGGCTCCTACCCAGAGATATGGAAGATCTCCTGGTGTGTTGGAGGCAGAACGCTCTACTGAGAAAATATTTTTGGGTTTTTGAAAAGATACCCACTCTGAGGAGTGATACTCCGTGGGGTTTTTATTTGCAAATAGAAATATTTTTTTATCTTTTTGAAATGAAAATCTGGTTCGCATGTGCCTCCACTAGGGATGCCTGTGGGGTCTTTAGCTAACCGACTTTTATTTTGAAAGCAGGTAAACATGATGATTGATGCGATGGATGCTGATGCATGGAGATGCATGATGAATGCATGGCTTTGGCTCATTCTCTTTCAGTTTGATGATTTTGCTTTTGCTATGAGTGTAGAGAACTTTGAGCTTATTGCTTGCAGGGTTGTACTCCCTTGGGGATTTTTCTTTTTGATACGGATGTTTGGCCAGCAGGTTGGTCAAGATCCCGACCCGTGGTCGATCAGGTCCATCGTCCCAAGATGCTGTTTCTTTGCTAATGAGAATGTACGAGGATATCATTCGACTTCAAGATGTTCTTCTGGGCATACATGTGATTGAGATGGTGTTTGGTTGCCCGTTTTGGTCAAGATTCCAATTTGCGGGCGATTGGATCCGTCATCCCATACTGTGAAGTGAGCGGAGTTCAAGACTCCTGAATTGTAGTGCTGGGGATGCTAATTTTTGTGATTTTTTGTAAATATGTGGTCCGAATCTTTACCGGAGCGATCAGGATAGAGATTGGTTATTGAAAACACAGGAAATATTTTTGTGATTTTTGAAATATTTTGATTGAAAGCAAGGGAAATATTTTGTGATTTTTCAGATATTTGATGGAAATATTTTTGTGATTTTTGAAGAGATGATTTTGCAATGTTTTTGTATTTTGTGATTTTTCTGAAATGCAGGGAAAAGATATGGAATTTCCATCCACTTCCAGCTTCTACTGCTGGTAAGGCACCCGATCCATTTTACGTCAGCGAGCAAGACGAGTCTCACACAGTTAAGTGCCGTAGTTTTACATCTTCGGATGAGGGGTTTTTTAGGGTTTTCAGTCAACACACCCACAAAGTTGCCTGTTCCTCATGTGCAATGCACATAGACCACGTATCGTCCGACGGACTCCTTCGGCCACAAAATGAGCCACATCCTCACATTTCCCTTAGTCAATCCAGTTTGGGGTCTTACGTTGCTCACGATTCCGTGAGGGTGAGCTTCACCTCCCAACAGCCTTAATCCCCTTCATGAGTTCTAGGAACAGGGAACATCCGTCAGCTTCAACAGCGACTTCCAACTCAAGGTTGTCTATCACGGTGCGTTCAACACGAACAGGATTGCGGAGTTCTGCCCGCCTCAGCCTTTACCTGTTTAAAAGATTCCAGACACCCGTACGATCAAGTGTCAGCCATGTCTGGGACAGGTTAGGAAAGAAAGCCCCCGAGAAGTTAATCCCAGTGTAGTTTTAGGTCTTCGGACCACTGGGGATAAATTGGTGGATCAAAACTGGTGATGAAATTTTTTTTTGTTTTATATTGTATATATATATATTTTTTTTTGAAAAAGTTCCAGACTTCAACTCGAGTAATCGAGATTGACACTGGTTTTTATGGAAAGCTTTAAAATATTTTTGGTATTTTGAGATGATCCGGGTTATCGAACCATGATCCCAACGGTCGAGGCCGATGCCGGTTTTTAGTTGAAAGCGAGAAAGGTCCCCCGAGAAATTAATCCTAGTGTAGTTTAAGGTCTTCGGACCATGAAACTGTACAAAAGAGGGGCAAACATGTTTTTTTTGTTTTTGGAAAAAAATGTCCGGTGTCAGCGGATGGACAATCCAGACTGATGCCGGTTTTTATTGAAAATCTCTCGGGATGTCAATCCCGACGTAGTTTAAGGTCTTCGGACCAAAACTTTAAAAGCGGGGCTGGTAATATATTTTTATGATTTTTGAAAATGTCCGGAGTCATTGATCTTGATGTGAGCAAACAAGACCGACGCCGGCTTTTATTGAAAATCTCTCGGGATGTCGATCCCGACGTAGTTTAAGGTCTTCGGACCCAGACTTAGTAAAAAGGGGGGGGGGGCAAACACATTTTTTGTTTTTTCGAAATGATCCAGATCATCAGATCTTGGCCTGAAAGGCTGGGATCGATGTTGGTTTTTATTAAAAATCTCTCGGGACGTTGATCCCGACGTAGTTTAAGGTCTTCGGACCAGAAACTGTACAAGTGATGTATATATTTTTTTTTGGTTTTCTGAAAATGTCCGGAGCCACCAGATCTTGAAGAAGACTGATGCCGGTCTTATTGACAATCCCTCGGGATCTTGATCCCGACGTAGTTTAAGGTCTTCGGACCAGAAACTGTACAAGTGATGTATATATATTTTTTTTGGTTTTCTGAAAATGTCCGGAGCCACCAGATCTTGAAGAAGACTGATGCCGGTCTTATTGACAATCCCTCGGGATCTTGATCCCGACGTAGTTTAAGGTCTTCGGACCAGAAACTGTACATGTGAACAGCAATCAAGGGCGGAGATTCTTGGGATTCTTCTTGGAATGGTTTGGATCATCTGGTCATGCCTTTGGATGGTTGAGATCATTGTTCGACCAAGTCAAATTTTCCTTTCTTTTTCTTGGAAATTCCATGGAACTTTTCCACATCATCCACCCAATTTCTCACCCATTTCTCATGAGATGAGATTTTGGTGAGATTTTCTCTTTTTTCTCACCATTCTCTTCCATCACTTCATTCTTACATGGAGGTACAAGATTCACTTGCAACCACCCTTCCCAAGGAGGAGTTCTTCCCAAGGAGAGGGAGAGGGAGGTCGTTTCAAGTAGGTGGAGGCTAGGACGGCCTCCCATGGGCCGCCCGCCCGGTCTCTGCCTCCTGGTCTTTTCAGGGGGCTGGGTAAAAGGGTGCCTTCCCCTTTTCTATATAACATGGGGCACCCTCCCCCCCCTCAAACGTGCAATCTCTCTCTTCTCTCTCTCATACTCTTTCTTTCTTTAAGTTTCCTCTCTCTTCTTTGGTGATCCTTTGCTCTTTTCAAGTGGTAGGCCTTAGAGAAATCTTGGGACAGCAAGGTGGTCCTTCTTTGGTGAGTGGTAAAGGTATGGACCACTTCCTTTCTCTTTCTTGTCCTTTTCCATCTTCATTGTCTCTTCTCATGATCCTTTTCCTTTTTCATGTAGCTATTCAAAGGGGTGTGAAGGTGGGCCCAAGCATTCTTGATCTTTTCTTAGATCTCAAGTCTTTCAAAGGTGGTGCATGGAGAAGGACATTGCAAGCTCTCCACTTCATCATTTTTTCCTTTTTCACACTCCCTCCATGTGCATGTAAGGAGTAATTTTGCCATGTCATCAAGTGTGCATGGCAAAATACTCTATCTTTTTCATGGGAGTTGGGCCTCTTTTCATGTGTATCAAATGGGCTCAAAGTGAAGTCATGGCCCTTGGTGTATTTGATGGGCCCAATGCTTCATTTTGGGCTCCCTCATGCTTTCTTGCCTTTGTCATTTTTCCTTTGGAGCTTACTTTCTTTTCTATCTTTTTCAAGGTTTGGGCCCATGGGCATGGTAGGGCCCATCTCAAGTTTTGGGCTCATGGGGCTCATTTTGGGTGACCCCATCTTTTGTCATATATGTATGGACCAAGATGACTAGCCCATTTTTCATTTTGGATCTCAAGTGGGCTAGTTTTCCTAGTTGGGCCTTTATGGACAAGTGGCCCAACTCTTCCATATGATGTACCTCCTTGTACAAAGTGTAGTGGGCTCCTTAGAATTTTTTCATGTGGATGGGCTTTTGGGCCTTCATTGAAACTTGGGCACTTCTTTGAACCATGTGTGCCCCACTATACTTTGTCCATGTGGATTTTTCCTTTTCATGCTTTCTTCTTTAATGGATGGAGGACTTGAGCTACTTGACCATCTACAAGTCCCATGAGTGAGTTGTTCCCACAATCTCACTAAGTTCAAATGGCTTCCTTTGTGGTAGGAATGTGATTCTCAAGAGTTTCCCTTAGATGTTATCAACCTCAAATGGACGATTCTCAAGTGAGCTATCCATACAACCATGGGTCCTTGATCTTTTCTTTGGGGACTTGGTGGGTCATCCACTATCATTCTCAAGTATGAGTGATTTTTCTTTCCATTGGTAGGAAAGAATGATACCCATAAGTTGCCCATTTTCGTCCCATGCCTTGGGACATTTTGGATTTTGATATTCAAGTGGGCTATGTGTAACATTCTTATCCATTTTCATGATGGTTGGGTGACTCATCAAGCCATGCTCTTTCGTGCTCAAATGGTCTCCCTTTTTGGTGAACAAGTTGGTGCACACGAGTTGCCCAAACTTGCCTTTTCATGGGCATTTTCAACTTTGATTCTTCATGTGGGCTATGTGCATCAACTTTCTACCCTTAGCTTCTTTGATTCATATGTTTATGGGTAGACCTCCTTGTTGTATTCTCATGGTCAAAACTTTCATCAAGATGAGGCACATAAGGTTGCCCATGGTTAACCCATGAATGGGTCCTCATGTTCTTCAAGTGGGCTATGTGCTCTCTCCAATCCATTGAGATGAGGAATTTGGGTTACTCTTGGAGACCCGTTTCCTTTCTACTCCCCACTTGTCCATGCATATGTGTAAAAAGATGGAGACATCCTGAGTGAGAATCATGACCTTGGCATAAAAGTGAGTCAATCCTTGGCCACATGTGGACTTTGAAGAGGAACTTCTCATGTGCAGTAGGACTCTCATCCTTAGTTGATTTCATGGCACTTGAGTGCATTTGTTGTCCAAAATGTGTCCTTGGATGATGGACTTTTCTTACCTGAGGCATGCCATGCCACCTTCTTTAAGGCAGGCCTTACTTTTTCCAATGGGTCCAACACATATCCTAAGTGACACATGGAATTGGACTTTAGATTTTGCATTTTGAATGTGAGTCCAATCCCATGGGTTTCTTGGATGAGAATTTGGATGTTAATGGGTAAAGGATAGGGACTTACCTTGCCAAGCTTGTAGGATTCCATGGCGGATGGTACCAGGGGCCACCAAGTAGTTGACGAGGATGATCCTGCTTTCATTGTCCGCCGGGGGGACCACATGTGTTCCCTAGCTATGGAGCATCAACCTCTTCCTGCCATCAAGGGTCGAGGGTACCAGGGATCGCTGGGACAATTGGATGAAGGAGCCACAGCCCTTGCTTGAGCGAGTACTAGATGGTACTCCTTTTGCTGGCCTCCTCACCCTACGCTTCCATAATAACGACGCCAACCGCATGATGCTTGCGGCCCTTTGTGAGAGGTGGCGGGATGAGACCCACACCTTCCAGCTCCCTTGTGGAGAATGGGGAATAACCCCTTTGGACATTTATATGCAGATAGGTTTCCCATTTCATGGGGCAATTGTCCCTCAAGTTAGCTCTTTAGCTCCCCTCTCTTCCACTGATTGGCTGCGGCTTGTCGGTGACGTCCCTCCTGAGGGTGAATTCCAAGGCCATCAAGTGAAGATGCGGTGGTTTTACAACAATTTTGCTTCCGTCATCCCTACCACCGAGCGAGAGGCCCTCCACAAGGCGCGGGCCATGATCACTTATGCTTTTGGATCCTTTCTTTTTTGCCATGCGAATGAGAGAGTTGATCCTAAATTTCTTCGTTTAGTCGAGGATCTTCATCACCCCTATAACTGGAATGGGGCCATCCTGACCCGTCTCTTTCAAGGTCTGGACAAAACCTGTCGGCATAGCCGGTCCTTCACAGGCTTCTGGCCTGTTGTTGAGGTACCTCTTCTTTCATCCTCTTTGGAGCCGTTTGCCTCCTTTCTCTCTCTGATCATTAAATGTACTTTCATCCAGACTTGCTTTTATGATCATTTTCCGCATCTTGCGCCGAGGATGCGAGATGACATTGAACCCGCTCAGTATCGCCACATGTACTGGCATCAGCAGAATCGTCAGCGGAACTCCCGAGTTCCCGGGGACAATTGGCGTGCTGATATAGACGGGCTGACCGTTGAGGACGTAAGTATCTTGCTTGTCTTTGTCCTTGTACTGTACTTGCAACTGATCGTGGTAACCTCTTCTGCTGCAGTTTGCCCGGATGCCGTACGCTAGTTTCCCTCTCTACTACACACCCCAGCGCGTGGAGGCATATGATGCTTCATGTCTCCGCATTATGCTTTCTGACGCTGAGTCCTTCCAATGGTACTTGGGAGAGAGATTGCTTCGGCAAGTCACTGGGGTAGCTCGGGTCCCCTGCTCTGCACCTCCTCCAGCTGCTCGGATGCCAGCTGATGAGAGAGTTGAGGCTCTGGTGGGCCAGCCTGGCTTCCGTTTCACGATCCCGGATCGTGATTATGACGAGTGGTATCTGCTATTCGGCCAGGGGCCTTTGCTTCCTTCGCTTTACGTTCCAGGTGGCCGTCGCAGGTATGCTGGAGGTTCAGTGACTGCTCCTTTGATGGATCTTTATCGTCGGGAGCGGGACGCGAGGAGGGGCGATGATGATTATGTTGGTGACTTGTAGCTGGCTCTGCTTTATATGGTCTTGTACTTTTGTTTTTGTCCCCTTTTGTACCAAGCTCTTTTGGATGAATATACAGGCTTTGATTTCTCCCAAATTCCTTGGTGAGGTCTGGATGCTTTGACTCTTGACTCATTCCTTCATGATTTGAGACTGCTTAGTTGCATGGGTGATGACTTGAATGGTTCAGATTGCTTGATTAGACCTTGTGGGCCCACTTGATGTTTAGATCTTGGATTTTGGCCCTTCTTTTGATGATCGAACCTTTGATCTTGCTGCTCCATGACTTGTGTAAGCTTTCCAATGGTTTGGATCTTGACGATTTTGGCCCTTGAATGGTTCAGATTGATGGATTTGGCCCTGTGGGCCCACTTGAGACCTTAGCTTTACTTTGGGGCACTTCTTTTGATGATTTGTGAGGTTAGGAATGCTTCTCATGGTGTGGATGATGGCTTGAACGTCTCTGATCGCTTGATTTGGCTTTGTGGGCCCACTTGATGATTAGATCTTGGATTCTGGCCCTTCTTGTGATGATCAAACCTTTGATCTTGTTGTTTGACGGCTCATGTAGGTTCTTCAATGGTTTAGATCGTGATGATCTAGTCTTTGAATGGCTTGGATTGCTTGTGGCCCCCACTTGATCACATTTCCTTCTCTTTAGCTTGATCAGCCCTATTCCGGTCATATTGCTTCATGATTGGACCAGTGGGGCACCTTTTGTATGATCTTGATCATCTTCAGTCGAAATCTGGAGTGGACCGGAGCCTTGGGCGGCCCACGGAGCGCCATCTGCTGACGTGGACTGTCAGCCTCACCTACCAAAAGCCCTGGAGCCAATCCCGCGGAGAGAGGGGATCTGCGTCCGTACGGGCGGCCCAGGGCAGGCCGCCCAAGGCTCGCCTCTTGAGCGGCCTGGGCTGGCCCTGGTTCGGACATCTTCTGCTGTCTGTTGCTGCTGTCCCCACATTCCCTGTACTGGACCGTTCGATTCCAGCCATGAATCTTCTTGTCCCCTTGTCTTTTCTCTTCATCTTGTCTTCTTCTCATTTTGTCCTTTCTTGGGCAATGGATGGTGGAGATTTGGGGGCTGTGGGGGCTGTCCAAGGTGGGTCCCACACTTCAGATTTTCAATTGAGCTTTGATAATGGGGAGATGTCTTTAATGGATGGGGGAGATGGGGCATTGAATGGAAGCATTGATGAGGGGTTAGGGAATGGAGTTGGTGGAGCTTTGAATAGCTCCATTAATGGTGGGATGGCTGGATTTTCTGATTTGAATGAGGCCCTCATTATGGGAGGAATGGATGGTATGGATGAGATGATGGGATGGGACATAGGTGAGGCTATGCATCCCTTGAGTGTGGGTCCCATGGATGATGTGATGGACGGTGATGACGGGACTATGAGGGACATAGATGGGCTGATCTCATGTCTGGATGGTATGGATGGCTCAGATGGTACCTTTGACGGTTTGGATGCTCTGGATGAGGGCCGAGATGTGCGGTATACTTGCTTGGGTGGACTTGATGTGATCATTGATGATGTCCCCCTGATGATGGACGGTGTGGATGCCTCGATGATCCCTTTGATCGGTCAGGATGATGATTGGATTCATGATCTCCTACTGGAGAGGGCCGCAGGTCCGGATCTGGCAGTTGATTCTTCGATCGGGGTAACCGAGACCCTTTTGGATGGTTCAGATGTATTCTTTGACGGTCAGATTAGCCAGGATGTCACGATGTGCGGTGTGATCTTCACTGATAGTCCTTTTGATGGAGAGCATTGTCCTTCCTTTGGTCATCGGCCCTTTGCGCACTCTGTTCACGAGGTGGGCGAGTCTTCTCATGCGGCTGAGGTTGTGACAGTTTCCGACAGTGATGGGGCTATATCAGACATAGCCGTTACTGGGGACAGGTCAGGGGCTGTCGAATCTGCAGAGGTTCCAGCTTTTCCTTCTCCTTCGCCTGTTGACCTTCCGATCTTTGATGAGTTGTCCTCGATTTCTGGGCCTTTTGTGCTGGAGGGGATACCGGTGAGGACTTGTCAGCTGCTTCCTCGTTCTTCTTGCTCGCCAAGACTGCTTGCTTGGCTTGATAGCTTGTCAGCTTATGAGATTCGAGATTTGGAGTCTTATGGCTTTGACAGTCTGATTCATATGGCTAGAGTTGACATTGACTGGAGGATGCTCGGAGCTGCCTTGATTGACTGGGTCCCTTCGTTGAACTTGTTTGCGTTCAACGATATGGAGATGGGGCCTTCTTTGGAGGAGCTTGCACGCTTGACAGGCTTACCCTTGGATTATACTCAGTACTTTTCGCCGAAGACATCGCCGAAGACTGCTACACCGCAGAACTGGTTTGGGATCCCTTATCTTGTTCGACCTGCAGCTAGTGGCCAGGATGCTGTAGTGTTCTCTTTGGACTTGCTGTATGATCTTTTTTCGGGTCCTCAGAGTACGGCTGGTTCTACCTTTGCTCGGAACGCACTGATGTTCTGTTTGATTGCTGAGGTGCTGTTCTCGGGATGGCGCAGGTCCCAGACTCCTTTGCTTTTTGAGGTGATGAGCCGAGCTGTCCGTCGGCAGGGGATCATTTCTCTCATCTTGGCCGAGCTATTCGATGGGCTGACCGACTGTGCCCTGGGCCGCACTCGTGTCCTTCGCGGCTGTTGTGCTTTCCTTCAGGTATCTTTTCTGCACCTTTTTTCTTCTTGCTTTGCTAGGAATTGTTTTGCTCTAGCTGAACTTCTTTTGCTTTCTGTGATCAGGTCTGGTTATGGGAGCGTCTTTCGATGACTGTTCCTGTACCTTTTCCTGACACTCGTCGCCCAGACCTTATGAGACACATTATGGAGTTTCTTCCTCATACAGCTAGGATGAGCGAGCCCTTGTATCGCAGGATGTTTGTTGAACTTCGTGACTGGAACGTTCGTTGGGAGTCATCTTGGCTTTCACTTCCTCCAGTGCTTTGCGATGCACACCGCCATCCTCTGATGTTGGTAGGCTTTCGATCCTACTTCTCTTATCACCCCATTCGGTTCCTGCGGCAGTTTGGGTACGAGCAGGATGTTCCTCTTTTCGCTTTTACGGGTATCGGGCGTCGGGCACTTCCCTCTAGATCTTCTGACTTCAGGACCCCGATTGATTGTTCCTGGGCGAGTTATTTGACAGCTGATTTGTTGGGATTTGAGCTGCGGACTTTTCCAATGGCGACCGCCCCATATCAGTACTGGGCTGCTGAGCAGTCTTTGTATCGACGTATCCCTTGTTGGCACCAGACTGCTGATGAGGATGAGCAGGATATTCTTGGAGATGCTGGCTCTTCATCTGGTTCATATGAACCTTTTGAGGAGCGCCCTTTTGTCGATCCTGGCTTCCTTTTGGCCACTCATGGCCATCTGCTGTCTGAGATCTCTGCACTTCGGTATCATTGCGAGATGATGTCGAGGAGATTGGCTGCCGATCAGAGATTGTCTGATGAGGAGACAGCGATCCGTACCCTTGAGCGCGATGAGGCGCATTACCTGCGTATGGAGGTGAGCAGGTTGAGAGCGAGACTATCTTTTTATGAGTCAGAGGACTCACCTGATGTGGCCGAGGAGGAGGGTAGAGATTGATTGTGTTGGCCACCTGCACATTCTTTTTGCATATATGATTGATGATGATGAAAGATTTTTTTGTATTTTTGAAAAAGATGATATGTGTAATATAATGCATTTAATTGAAAAGAAAAAAAAAACTGTTTGAAAATCTACTGTGCCATGAGTTGTCTTGTGAGTGTATCTGGACTTTGTGTCGGGATATAGGAATCAGAACTGGGGCTCGGTCAATGGTTTGACCGATGTCTCGAGATTTGACTTGTGTGATCCTTTGGTTCCCTAGAGATGTAGGCAACGGGAACTCTCGTTTCCTGAGATTGTCAAAGTTTGTAGAGTTCTTCGCTCCTGACTGCGCTTCTTCTTGTTCTTGAACTGTAACCGCTTGAACTGATCTGGACCGTCTGCTTTCTTGGTACCTGCACTTTTATTTTTTCTTTTCTCTTTTTTTTTTTATTTTGAGCCATTTTTGCCTGTAGTGCTCTTTCGAGTTTTCACCACAGCCGGCTTTTCCCATCATTTTTGCCCGTGGCGCCCTTTCAGGTTTTCACCACGTCCCGGGTATTTGGTCTTGCCTGCCCCTTGGCAGCTGTGCTGTTTTTACCCTTGGCGCCCTTTCAGGTTTTCACCAAGTCCGCTGTATGCCCACTGTTTTTACTCGGAGCGCCCTTTCGGGTTTTCACTCCGCCCTCTTTGTTTAGGCACACATTTTCTTTTTTTTCTTTTTTTTTTTTTTTTTTTTTTTTGGATCTCTGGATAACTGCGGCCGCTAGAGGTCGGGAATCCGTCGTTGCCGGCCGATGGCAGTCCTTCAGCCCTTATCCTGAGTTACGATAATAGAGCTGTCGGTCTTTGCTAAAGACCCCTCTGAGATGGATGGATGGATGACTGTGTTTCTTCTTGGGTTGATTTTTTCTTGGGTGCCTTGCTTTGGCTTCCCTTTTTCTTTCTCTTTTCTTCTTTTCTTTTCTTTTTCTTTTTCTTTTGCATTCTTTTTCTCTCTCTCTGTTTTTTTTTTTTTTTTTTTTTGTCCCTTTTTGAATCCCCCCCTTTTTTTGTATTTTTCTCTTTTGGAGTCCCCTTATTTGAAACACTTGTTGGTGGACGGGAATGATTTCTCAGAGGTCTTAGCTTCGACCTCTTGACTTCAGCTCTATTAAAGTAACTCTTGATAAGGTCAGAATGACTTACCCGTGAAAGATCTTCACGTTGTCGGCGTTGGTTGGCTCAGGAAGATCCACCCCTCTCATGCTGGTGAGTCTGAGGGCGCCTCCAGGAAGTACTTCTCTGATGATCAGTGGCCCGTCCCACGAGGGTTTGAACTTTCCTCTGGGATCTGGAAGGTGCGACGGTAGAATCTTCTTCATGACCATGTCGCCTACCTTGAAGCTCCTTTTTCGGACTCTCTTGTTGTAAGCCCGAGCGATCCTTTTCTGATAGCACTGTGAATGACTTAGTGCACGCATGCGTTTTTCATCTGCTAGCTGCAACTGATCGAATCTGGCCCGTTGCCATTCTCCTTCTTCAATTCCGCTTTCGAGTAACACTCGTAGTGATGGTATTTCCACCTCGACTGGTAGGACTGCTTCCATTCCGTAAGTAAGCTCGAAAGGAGTAACGCCCGTAGCAGACCGTACAGACGTTCGATAGGCCCAAAGTGCATATGGGAGCATATCTGACCAATCTCGATAGGTCACGACCATCTTCTCGAGTATTCTGACGATTGTCTTGTTTGCGGCTTCTACCCCGCCATTCATCTGGGGACGGTAGGGGCTTGATCGATGACGTTGGATCTTGAACTTGCTGAGGAAGTCATCCATCTTCTTGTTGACGAACGGGGTTCCATTATCTGTGATGATAGCATTGGGGATTCCGTACCGGCATATGATGTTGTTCTTCATGAATTTGATCACTTGAGATGCTGCAATCGTGGTGTATGAGGCTGCCTCTACCCACTTGGTGAAGTAGTCGACTGCCACAAGTATGTACTCGTGACCATTTGATGCTTTGGGACTGATCTTGCCGATGATGTCGAGTCCCCACATGGAGAAGGGCCAGGGGGTGGTCAGGTTGTATAACTCTGATGATGGGGCATGGATTTGATTCGCATGCTCTTGACACTTGAAGCATTTTCTGACGTGCTTGCAACAGTCTGTCTCCATGGTAAGCCAGTAGTAGCCGAGCCGTAGAATCTTCTTTGCCATCATGTGCCCATTCATGTGTGGGCCGCAGATTCCTTCGTGTATTTCTTTCATGATCTTTGCAGCTTCCGTTTCATCGACGCATCGGAGGAGGATGTGATTATAGGATCGCTTGTAGAGAACTTCGCCACTGATGGTGAACTGGCCGGCCAAACGTTGGATGGTTCGGCGATCTGTTGCTGTTGCTGATTCTGGATACTCCTGGGTTTCGAGATATTGCTTGATGTCGGCATACCAGGGTTTGTCAGGGACAGCTTCGGCTTCTTCTATTTGTAGGCAAAAAGCAGGTTCTTCTTGAATTTCGACCGTGAGCTCCCATTCTGAAGCTCCTTTTGGGATCTCGAGCATTGATGCGAGTGTGGCGAGAGCATCTGCAAACTGGTTCTTGGCTCTGGGCATGTATGAGAAGGTGATTTCCTCGAATTCTTCGATCAGATTGTCAAGATACACATGATATGGTATCAACTTCTCGTCTTTGGTCTTCCATTCGCCATTGGTCTGATTGATGATAAGCTGTGAGTCTCCAAATACTCGTAGCTTCTTGACGCCCAAGATTATGGCTTCCCTTAAGCCAGCGATGCATGCTTCGTACTCTGCCATGTTGTTGGTGCACTCGAATGCGATGCGCCTCGAGATAGGAATAGGGACATCATCTGGAGAGTAGAGGATTGCTCCAATACCACTCCCTTTAGAATTTGCTGCGCCGTCGAAGAATAACGTCCATTCATCTTTCTTCTTCTTTTCTTCCTCTTCAATGAGCAAGAGATCTTCATCAGGGAAGAATGTCTTGAGCGGCTGATAGTCCAGGAGAGAGTGAGCCGCAAGATGATCGGCGAGAGCCTGTCCCTTGATTGCCTTTTGAGTGACATAGGTGATGTCGAACTCAGACAAGAGTAGCTGCCATTTAGCTATCCTTCCAGTGAGTGCCGGCTTCTCGAACAGGTACTTGAGCGGATCCATGTGAGCGAGGAGGAGAATAGGGAATGCAATCATGTATTGACGGGGTCGCTGAGTTGCCCAGACTAGGGCGAGGCAAGTCTTCTCGATCGGGGAATACCTGGTCTCGTAGTCGGTGAACTTTCGACTCAAATAGTATATTGCTTGTTCCTTCTTCCCGGTCTCGTCGTGCTGGCCGAGGACACAGCCAATGGCTTCTGCTGCTACCGAGATGTATAACAATAGTGGCCGTCCAGGAGCGGGCGGCACTAGGACTGGAGGATTCATGAGATACTTCTTGATGCGGTCGAAGGCGACTTGGCAATCATCATTCCATTCTTTTGGGACGTTCTTCCGAAGGAGCTTGAATATGGGCTCACAGATAGGTGTGAGCTGTGCGATGAAGCGACTGATGTATTGAATTCTGCCGAGGAAGCCACGAATTTCTTTCTCTGTTCTAGGAGGGGGCATCTCGATGATTGCTCTGGTTTTGGTCTCGTCGACCCTGATGCCATCTTCGCTCACCATAAAGCCGAGGAGCTTACCTCCCATTGCACCGAAGACACATTTCTGAGGGTTGAGGCGGAGCTTGTACTTTTCTAATCTGTTGAATAACTTCTTCAGATCTTCAAAGTGTCCTTCCATTGTGCGAGATTTGACGATCATGTCGTCCACATATACTTCGAGCTCTTTGTTCATCATGTCGTGGAATAGTGCTGTCATTGCTCGCTGATATGTTGCTCCTGCGTTCTTCAGACCGAACGGCATCACCCTGTAACAGAAGGTTCCCCAGGGAGTGATAAATGCTGTCTTCTCACGATCTTCGACGGCCATCTTGATCTGATTGTAACCTGAGAACCCGTCCATGAATGAGAAGATCTTGTATCCAGCGGTGTTGTCGACCAGAGTGTCGATATGTGGCAAAGGGAAGTCATCTTTTGGACTGGCTTTGTTGAGATCTCGGAAGTCGATGCACATTCGAACCTTGCCGTCCTTCTTCGGTACTGGTACGATGTTGGCGAGCCATTCAGGGTAGTTGGAGACTACCAAGAATCCCGCGTTGTACTGCTTGATGACTTCATCTCGGACTTTCAGAGCCCATTCTGGCTTCATTCTTCGGAGTTTTTGCTTCACTGGCTTCATATCTGCCTTGGTTGGCAGATGGTGTACAACGAGCTCTTCATCGAGCCCCGGCATGTCTTCATATGAGAACGCGAAGTTGGACAATCTTGGAGCTAGGAACTCTATCATTTTCTGTTTCATCTCAGGTGGCAACGATTTTCCAATGCGTACTTCCCTAGGGATCTCAGGCGTCCCCAAGTTTACTATCTCGAAATCATCGGCAATAACATTGGCTTTGGATTCGAACTTTTTGAGGAGATCCTCTAGTTCGGGAGCTGGATCATCATCTTCCTCGTCCCGAGCTTCGTCCAGACCCATGAGTTCGAAGTCTAATTCGATGTCGAAATCATATGATTCGACTTCAAACTCATGCGACTCTTTAGACGAACTTGGCACACTATTGAATGCAGGAAAAGAAATGTTTTTTGATTTTTGAGATTTTTCTGAAATTGAGATGCTAGATGTTTTTGGTTTTTGAAAGTTTTTGATTTTTTTGGCTTTTCGAAATTCGCGGGACTTTGAACAAGCGGGCATTGCAGACCATGATTGAGCCCAACTTGTTCCAAAGTTCCGGCTGCTGCTTAAACAGGCATTTTTTTTTGGAAGCCAGAGCCCTCAGATGGCTCTTTGGCTGATTCAAAAGTGAGGGGAACAGATGACCATTCAGGACCCCACACTTCCTCCCCTGAAGAGGTGGGGGTTGATGATTTGGGTGAATAATCATGGTCTGGCCCAATGACCATGACTTCTTGCTGGTCAGGTTCGAGATCTGAGTCGTACTCAGTCCCTCCCGGATCACTTACCTCGCATTGCAGTTCGTCTGGTTCCACAGCTAGACACAAGTTTGGAACCTGGACATCAGACCAATCTAGGGCTGGCCACTTCCCTTTCTTGGTCCAATGGATGGGCTGCTTCTGCCCCTGGCTGATGATTGATGATGTTGACTTTGCAGAGATGGGCAAGTCGTGCCCCTTGCTAATTGGTGATGAGATGGGCGAGTCGTGCCCCTTGCTGATTGAAGTGGGCAGGTTGTGCCCCTGGTTGAGAGAAGTGGGCAAGTTGTGCCCCTGGTTGGGAGCAGGTGTCAGAGTAACCTGGTCCTGAAGCTGCTGTATTTGTCTTCCTTCTTCGTCTTTATCATTTTCTCCTTCTTCTGGAGGCTTAGATGGTTCGAGAATCTGATCCCATCGAATGGGGGGCCACGTGGCCCAAACTAGGCTCATCGGGAGGCCTTTGTGTAGTGCAGTCGGTTGATTCCCTCCTGGATCTTTGCAAGGTTCTCCTGGCTTGACGAATTGGATGGGTGAGCACCGAAATTTTTTTCTTCTCTTGTCCATGAAGGTTGACCTGTATCCGAGTCCCCACTTGCGTTGGTTATATACTAGCGATACCTTTCTGGACTTGAAGTGATTCTTCATTCGGTATTTGAGGCTCAGACGCTCTGCCGGTGAAAAGACACGGTCCACCCTTATCGGTTCTGGATTGGCGATAGAGTTCACAGTCTCGAATTCGAAACTGTGAAACGGGATGTCTTCTTCAGAGTGCTGGATATCGATGACCGGGATGTCTGGTTCAGTGGCAGTAGCATTGGAAGGAATGATGAGCTCCTTCTCTGCATGGATAGAGATCACTTGATTTTCACAGATATACTTCACTCGTTGATGCAGGGTTGATGGCACAGCTCCAACCTTGTGCAGCCACGGTCGTCCGAGCAGCATGTTGAAAGAGGCTGATATATCCAGGATTTGGAATGTGATGGTAGAAACTTCTGGACCTATCTGTACCTCTATGTCGACCTCCCCTTCCACTGATCGGCGGGTGTTGTCAAATGCTCTGACGCATATGGTGCTGGGTCGGAATGAAGAAGGACTGATTCCCAGGCGTTCCGCGGTCTTGAGTGGGCAGACATTTAAGCTTGAGCCATTATCGATAAGGACCAGCGGAACACAGAGGTCTTTGTATCGTAAGGCTATGTTGAGGGATCGCCCATGATCTCGTCCCTCTGGTGGCAACTCATTATCGGTGAAGGTGATGGCGCGCGGAGCCAGTAGCTGTCCAATCATCAATGCAATCATCTCTGGTGCCGTATCGGAGGAGACATGAGCATCATTCAAAGTCTTGGCAAACATTTCTCGGTGTATGCGAGATGTGCAGAGTAGCTCCCATACTGAGATTTGTGCAGGGATTGACTTGAGCTGAGTTGCTACATCGTATGCGGCTTCATTTTTGCTGCCGAGGCCTGAGAGGACGCCTTTGGGATCTCCTCTGTTCTGATTATCTCTTCGGATGCAACGCCCGTTGGGATTCATGTTTCCCACTTCCGCACATTCTGGATAGTGCCATGGAACCTCTTTGTAGTTTTCCTCCCTTTTGCCTTCTAGGACCACTGGTTCTTGCAACGGTGCTGGTGTGGGTACCAGATCTTCCTCGTATAGAGCTTTTGCCTTGAGAACTACATTGTTGCCTGTGCTGAAGGGGTAGTATCGAGGCTTGTCTTCATAGACCACATAAGGTCGTGGTCCTGGCTTGACTGTTCCCGGGGCAGGAGGCTCCCATGGAATGAATACTGGTCCTCTTGATATGGCAGGAGGTTTTTCTGTTCGTCCGAGCTGCCGTAGCGTGATTGATATGCCTCCGGGACTTGCCCCTTGCAATATGACAGGCTTGACTGGAAGAGATCCTTCCAAGACAACGGGCTCTTGCTGCTGATGAGTATAATCCTTCCATTGCGGATTGGATTGTTCTGGAGTTGCCCCTTGCAAGATGACAGGTTCGTATGTGGGCTCAATGTATGATTGTGCTCCTTCCAGGACGACTGGTTCCTAGCTTGAATGGTTGTAAGGTGCCCCTTGAACAACTGGTATATCATATGGAGGTGCTCCTTCAAGCACTACTGGCTCGGAGATTGAAGGAAGAAAGGGACTTGCCCCTTGCAAGACTGGAGGAGGATTTGTTGGCTCATAAGTGTAGGCATGAATGGACTGAATAGGGGAGAAGAAGCGATCGATATGGTCCCCTTCTTCTATACTATTGACTGCAGGGCCACGAGATGAACTGGGGTCCGTTGGATGCTGAGGCAGAGGATTCTGAAGGATGTTGGTGGAAGCTGCTGGAGAAGTTCCAGGGACCGAGATGACGATCTTGCGGTCATCAATCAGGTCTTGTATGGCATTTTTCAAAGTATAGCATCGATCAGTGGCGTGGCCACGTCCTTGATGGTAGGCACAGTACTCATTTTCTCGGTAATTTGGAGGCAGAGGATGAGGCGGAGGCCTAGGTGTCATCAGAGTGAGTAACTGTTTTTGTACCAGCGTAGTCATGATTTGACTAAGTGGTTGACTGAGTGGAGTGAACTTCCTGAACTCCCTGTAATTCTGCCTGTTCTGGTATGAGTATTGGCCGTTTCCCCTGAACTGCTGCTGTTGTCGAGGTGGCTGTGGCTGAGGATTCGGTTGTGGCTGATACCGCTGAGGCTGATGCTGAACTTGATTCTGCTGATACTGTTGACGTCCTTGTGGGGGAGCACGTTGATTTCCTTGAGCAGCGGTGTTGATGTTGTTTACCTCTGTTGGGCGGGGAGGAGAACCATTCCCGTGCCCGATAGGTCTTCCTTCCACTCTGTTCCTCTTGACTGGAGTGGCTTGATGAGGCCATGGGGAGATCGTCCCGGCCCGGATTCCTGCTTCAACTTGCTCTCCAGCACGGATCAATTGTGAGAAATTCGCATATGGATGCGAGATGAGATACCCAGATATGCCTGGGTATGTTGAATGAACAATCATGGAGATTTGTTCTTCATCGTCGATGGGTGTCCGCATTCTGGCTGCCATAGCTCGCCAACGTCCCACATAAGCTGATAGTGTTTCATCACTCCTTTGCCTGAGTGCTGCAAGGTCGGCTCTTCTGGGAGCCATGTTGAGATTGTATGCAAATCTGTCGACGAAAGCCTGGGAGAGCTGTTCCCATGTTCTGATGCGGTGGCAGTCCAATGAAGTGTACCAATCTAGGGCATCGCCCTTCAGAGATTTTTGGAACAATCGAATGAGGGCCCCTTCGTTTCCTGAGATTGCACTCAGCTCTCCACAGAAGGCCTTGAGATGTGCTGTGGGACAACCGCTGCCGTCGTATCTTTTGAACTTTGGAACCTCAAAGTTTTGAGGTACCCGAGCATCTGGGAAAGGACACAAGTCTCTGAACTTGGTCGAAGGTAAGTCGATTCCTTGCTGTCGCTGAAGCTGATTTTGCAAGATCTGGAACTGCTCCCGCAACTCGTCCAGTCCTGAGTGATCTGTTCGAGCGACTGGTGCCTCCTGGAATAAGGCACGTTCTTCTTCGGCATAGTGGTCGATGTCTTCGACCCTATGGGCTTGCTGAAAAGCAACCGCGGGTTGCTGAAATTGGTTTGATGATTGAACTGGATTCTGATGAACTTGAGCTTGAATTGATGGTAACTGAACTGGAGACTGTACTGAAGGTTGAACTGGAACTTGCTGGAAATTAACTGGATTTTGCTGAATTGAAGATTGCTGGAAATTAACTGGATTTTGCTGAATTGAAGATTGCTGGAAATTAACTGGGATCCCATCGGCGGGGATGTGCTGGAATTGAAAGGTGCTCCTGTTTGCAGGAGGCTGAGATGCTGGGAAGTGACCCCCTTGTTGGGTATTCGCCACTGTCCGCTGATTGATGTGGGCTTGACACTGACCCCCATTGTGGGCATTCGCCAGTGCTGTCCCTGTTGCTGGAAATTGAATTGAAATCCCATCGGCGGGGATGTGCTGAAATTGAAAAGGTGTCCCATCGGCGGGGACGTGTTGAGATCTACTGAGATTGTTGTTTGCAAGATTGACTGGAAGCTGACTGGATGTTCCTGCAACGGAGGTGCTCTGAGATGGCCTTGTCGTCGCAGGAAGATATTGAGAAGGATGCCCCACAGCGAAGGGCTGAGATGGCTGCTGTCGGTAGTCTTGGGCAGACTCCGATGGTTGTGCTTGATTTGAATTGGAGGCCGGGAGGACCCGGCATGGCTGCTGAGCTTGCTGAACTGGGCCAACCTGATTGTTGGCTGCTGCGGTGGTTTGTGCTTGCATGAATTGCAAGAGCATTTCTTGCATTGCTCTCATTCCTTGTGCCAATTCTTGTATGATTGGCGTATTGTCAACGGGCTGTTGCGCTGGAGGTTGCGCTTCGGTTATTTCGAGAGCAGGGAAGTGATGAGTTTCTTCTTCGTGGTCGGACATGGCTTGCTGAGCTCGAGTGCGGATTATGCTGCGGAAGGGAAGTTGTCTCCGCGTACGTTGAGCCCGAGGAGGCGCAATGGTGAGGACTGTACTCTACTCTTTTTGGGTTTTGGGATTTTCTATTTTTTTTGTTTTGGAATTTTCTATATTTTTTTTTGTGTTTGGGTTTGGGTAGAATGCTATGCAGATGAGATTGTATGAGGATTAATGACTTTCAAGTACGGGAAGGATTCTGTTTTTCAAGTCGGATCACGACTAGTGGGACTAGCTTATCCCCAGCGGAGTCGCCATTCTGTGGACCCTCGCCGATTTTCCCCGCGCTCCCACACGACGTCGTTCTCCCTTTCCCTTCGGAAGAAGAAGAAGAAGAGGTGCGTGAGTGCGAGATCGCCGTTTGTGCCACTGGCTTGCCTCGTTTTCGAGGGCTTCGTTTGGTTGTCGTATTGAGCTGGATGTGTTTAAGTGGATTTATATAAGACCAGAGTCGCCACTAGCCAGTTACTTCGAATCTACAGTTGGCTAGACCCCGTAGAAACGTTAGAGAAGGGGATCTGAAGATCCTTTCCTCTAAAATGACTCCTGTTGATCTGCGGTCAGAGATTCAAGGTAAGGGATCACGGTTACAGGGTGGGAAGAGGTTAAGCACCCCACACACTGCCCGTACCGAAGTACGGTCTCTACTTCACAGAATCGATCGAATATTTGAAAGTCTAGTTTAATCCTCGTATATTCTCATGAATGACATGATGCATGAATGCGGGTCTGAACAGTAAGAGTTTCTGATGGGCAGGTTCCAACAACGGGCAAGCCCAGAGCGTACGCTCGAACTGACAGGTGCTTAATGTAAGACGTATGCAGTGTGCTTGAATGATCAAGGTGTTTTATGGTGAAGCATGAATGCAGGTCTGAACAGTAAGAGTTTCTGATGGGCAGGTTCCAACAACGGGCAAGCCCAGAGCATACGCTCGAACTGACAGGTGCTTAATATAAAGACATATGCATGTGTACTTGACGGATCAAGGTGCTAGTAGTGAAGCAGGGGGGTTGGAAGAAAAGTAAATGTTGCACTTATGCTAGATGCAAATGAGATGATGCTGGAAAAAGAGTAGCTGGATGGACGGAGGTGTCGCAAGGGTTGGCTTCGAGTGGTTGGATCAAGACTTGGATGGCTTGGGAGGCTTGGACCAGTAGTCAAGCTGGGCTGGACCAGGGCTAGGCTCTCCTCACTCGGGCTCTCCTTGGTGGAAAAATGGGCTAAGGGTGAAGAAGGATGACTCTAATGGACGGACTCTCTCTGGCCGGTTGTTGTGTTTAAAAGAGAAGGGGGAGGGGGTATTTATAGCAGCAGAGAGTGGCAACTCTCGTAATTTCTTCCGGGCGGCCTGCCATGGGCCGCCCGTACGGCCGCTCCTCGGTTTCCAGCGAGTACGGCCGTTCCCTCGGGGCTGCTGTTGGACTCGCTGGTCGACTCAGTGAGTTGACTCAGCGGGTCGACTCGGTGGTTTGACTCGACGGGTTGACTCGACGGGTTGACTCGGTGTTTTGACTCGACGGGTTGACTCGACGGGTTGACTCAGCGGGTTGACTCAGCGGGTTGACTCAGTGATTTTGACTTTTTTTTTTTGGGATTTTTGACTGGCCTTTTTTATGGGGGGTTTTTTAGGGTGGTTTTTAGGACTGGGTTGACTGGGTTCAGGCTTGAACTGGGCTATGGAATGGGGCTTACAAGGGTGAGTTTGGCTAAGTTTAGACTTGGGATTTGGGGGTATGGTCCTCCATTCAACTAGCTATCTCTACCAACAGCGTAGCCGAAGGTGGGGTGTCTACACCATTTATGGGGTCTCACCTGTAGAAATACTATATATTCTCCCCTAATATATATGTGACTTCTTGAATTTAATGTTGTTGACTTTTAATTTGTATTTTGTAGCAGAAAAATATAATAAATTGAGGTGGGAGCTAGCTCGACTCAACTCAAGGCAAGCTAGCCTCAACTAGATCCACTACTTGGCCTCAACTCGATCCACTAGCTTGCCTCGAGCTCGACTCGAAAGATTTAGCAAGCAAGGCAAGCTTTAATGGTAAGCTCAAGGGTGAGCTCGACCTCGAGGAGAGCAGGGACGATTCAAGTTAAGCTTGGCCCTCCTCAACTCGACTTGGCTCAATGTACAGCCCTAATCCAAGGTGGTGGGATCCCATATGGACGCGGATTTCCCGCGAAAGCCTTTAGCAAGAAGTTCCTGTGCGCTGGGAGCTTGGGTGGGGCCCACTGTGATGTTTGTGAGAAATCCACACCGTTCATTCATTTTTTGAGATCATTGTAGAACGTATGAATAAAAATAAGTCGGATCCAAGACTCAAGTGGGCCAAAAATGTGAGGATTGAAACGTCCACAGTTGAAATATTCATGGGGCCACAGAAGTTTTGAATTAGGCTAATATTTGTGTTTTCAGTTCATCCCAGTAGTAATGACGTTATGAATGGTATATGGATGGTATATAAACATCACTGTAGACCGAGGGAGGTTTCAACGGTATGAATTTCCCTACCCACCTTTTCCATTCGTGCAGCCCACCTTAGTCTTGGATCCAGCTCATTTTTGTTCAAATGGCCTAAAATGAGGAAGGTATGGACGGGGTGGATTTCTCACCGACATCAAGGTGGCCCCACCGAAGTTCCCATCGCAGGAACTTTCGGGAATCGTCCCGGATCCTACCGCTATAACACCGTAGCTAAGGATTGAAACGAAACTCCCATGAAAGCGGGAACGATCGCTCTAAGTCTAATGTATGGTAGCGGACGTGGATGGCCTGTTGCGCGTGTCCGCAGGAATATCGTTAGAGAAGTACATTGTCCAAGCTCTGTGGGGGCCCACCGTGATGTATGTGTCTTATCCATTTCGTTCATCCCCCTTTTCCAGCTTATTTTAGGGCATGAGCACGAGAACAAAGCAGATTCAAATCTCAATTGGACCACACCACGGTAATCAGTAAGTATTGAAGGCAAACCTTTAAAAAATTTCTTGGGGCCACAAAAGATTTTAATCAAGCTGATATTTGGGATTACCCTTGGGGGGACCAGATTAGGTGAGACCCTGATTGTGGGGCTCACAGTGATTTATGTGCCTTAAATCAACACTTGTTTTGATAGGTGGCGGGCAACCGGGATGTGTCTATTGTCTGTACAGTGCATGTGAGAAATACATTTTTCTTTAAAAAAATAAAAATAAAAAATAAAAAAACCCTCCCACCATTTTGAAAGCTCATCTTTGGACATGATCCAAAAAATGAAGCTGACTCAAATCTTAAGTGAAACATACCACGTAAAATAGTGGTGATTGAATCCCCACCATTAAAATCTTCATGGATTCCACCGGAATGCTTATCTTCCATCCTGATATGGTCACAAACACCTAGATGAAGAGACCACACAAATATAATCTTGATTCAAAAATTAATCACCACTGTTTCCCATACTATGATCCGTCTTGGATTTGGTACTGCTTATTTTTTGGATCATGCCCTAAAAAATGAGCTTTCAATACAGACGGACGGTGTAGATGTAGTTACATACATCACAGTGGGCCCCACAGTCAGGGGTCTCACTCACCTTGGCCAATCCAGGGTCTCACCTAATCCGCTCCCATTCACACTGTTTCCTACTGTGTGGTCCAGTTGAGCTTTGGATCCGCCTTTTTTTTTGGGGACATACCCTAAAATGAGCTGGCAAAAAAGATGGACGGCGTGGATAAAGCGCAGATATCACGTTGGGCTCCACGGTGCTTGGGCCACCTCCTGCTCCAGGGATATTTCTCGAGAATAGCTAACCTAACTCATAGCTGTGTGGGCCCACCATGGTGGGTGAGTGCTATCCAACCACGTCTGTTATTAATATACGACATTATTTTATTTATAGATACCATATTCTAGCCTTATGGACTGTGGACCACACATGAAATTGAGGAGGTTTATTTATAGATAACATATTGTAGCCTTATCCACTTTGGACCACACGTGAAATTGTGGAGGTTTATTTATAGATACCATATTCTAGTCTAATACATAGTGGACCACACGTGAAATTGAAGAGATCGGCGCCTACCATAGAAACTTTGTGATGGAACATAGGTCCACACTCTGTCCTTTGTCATCCTACTCAAAACATTAGGTGGTCCCACTAAGATAAAAAGTGACATAAATACTCGAGCTATTCCAAAACTCATGCAAGACTTTTAGGTATGATTTTTTGTTCCATTATGGACTGTTTGAAAGAAACTTGACAATCATAGCCAACAAAGTGCTCAAGATAGACGTTGATTTTGAAAGGGTTTAATGCATTATTCCAAGCAACATATGATGAAATGAGATCGCATGCATGAATTCACAAAAATGACAAAACCTATAACTGAAGATGATTGGGAAACAATAAATATTGTAGTACTTTTGCTCTTTCTTCTCACTATCATTGCAACCAATGCACTTCGAGTTTATACGCCCGTGTATAATGTATAACGGACGGCGTGGATATAGCAAATACATCATAATGGGGCCCTAAGGATTTTGGTACATAGCATGGGATAATGTGAGACTTTCTCCATCAATGTGAGACTTTCTCCCCCAACCTGCATTTCTAAGAAAATATAAAGGTAAGTAATTGTTACTTATCTACCATTGACAACATGCAATTACTTTAATCAAATAAGGCCTAAGAGAACTCTTGAGTAACACCTGTAATATGTTAGAAGAGCCTTCAAACTGTACAATGACTGGTGTCTGACCGGTCGATTTTTTGGGCAGTGGAAACAGCGAAGGCATCAAAGGTCTCTGGACATTTTTTGACAGGTTCGACCGGTCATGACCAGTCGGCTAGTGTGAAAGCAGATAGGTCGAATTTAGTAGTTTTCCTCTGGACTGTTTTTTGTGTGGTTTGACCGGTTGACCGTGGGGTCCGACCAGTTGGCAATATAAACATTTTCTTATGCAGATATACAGATCTGCATAAGTTGTTTCAAAATTTGGATTGTTTGCTATATATATGACATATATCCAGACTTAGATGGTAATCCTAAGGTGTCCAAGGTTTCCTGAGTGCATTAGGAAGAGGGAAGAGTGTTTTAAGAGAGAGCTTGAGTTTTCTCTGGTTTTCCTTGCTTGTGGGTTGTCAATTTCTGTAATCTTCTGAATCATAGTGGATCGCTTTGTGCCATGGTTTTTTACCTGTTGAGAGGGTTTTTCCATATAAAATCGAATTATCTCTTGTAGTTGAATGCTTGCGTGATTGGTTGTATTGTGTAGCTCGTAGATCGCAATATTCTGTTGTGTGTGTTTGGCTTTTTCTTCCGCTCTCGGTGTTCTTATTCCCCACAAGTGGTATCAGAGCTAAAGTTGGGGTTGAGTAGAATTCGGATATGAGACGAGAACATGGGATCAAGCACGAGGTTCGAAGTAGAGAAATTCTCTGACAAAAATAACTCCGAACTATAGAAGGTGAAGATTGAATCTCTTCTAGTTTAGCAAGGGCTTGATGAAGCTCTTGGAAAGCGACCTGAGGCTATGGAAGAGAATGAGTGGACGAAGCTTGACAAGAAGATCAAAACCTTAATCCTGTTATGCCTTACAGATGATGTCCTCTATAATGTCATAAAGGAGAAGATTGCGGTTGATACAATGACGAAGTTAGAGAAGGTCTATACCAAGAAATCTCTAGAGAACCAAATGTATCTGTTGATGCAGTTGTTCACCTTGAGGATGATAGAGGGGGCGGATGTGGAGGACAACTTATGTACGTTCAATCGGTTGGTTTACAAGTTAGTGAAGATAGATGAGTCGATGAAGGATGAATATCAAATATGCATCCTGCTGATTTTTCTTCCAAATTCATATGAGTCATTCAGGGACTCTTTGTGCACAGGGAGGAAGACCATCAACATTGAGACCATTATCTCAGTCCTCCAGTCGAAGGCAATGAGAAAGAAAAACGATGACTTGGGTTCTCGTTTTTCCTTAGAGACATTGATTATGAGGGGAAGAAATTCTGAGCATGGTGGGAGATATTCTAAATCAGGATCTAGAGCCAATGGCAAAGGAAAAGCCAAGGAGCGTTGTTGGAATTGTGGTCAGGAAGGCCACATGAGAGGAGATTGTCAGAATTCCAAGTTGAAGCAAGAGAAGTATGAAAATTCTTTTAGAGAGGAAGCTAATACCGTAGAGGATGGTGGCGATCTTTGTGAAGTTCTGACTGTATCCGGTAAGAATCTCACGATAAAAAGTGGATCATGGATTCAGGTGCTTCATGTCATATTTGTCCTGACCGGAGTTCATCATGATATACAAGGAGTATGATAGTGGATCGATGTTTATGAGGGTCATCTACTTGAATGTCTTGCACAACTGATAGTAGGAAAATGGCAACACATTCTAATGTAGCAAAGTAATTAGCTGTAGGTGATCAATTCTCCTAAAATTTTGTCTTGAAAAATGAATGGACCATTACTAGTAAATAAATAAAATTATCACAGGGTTGCATTTTATTGTATATTTCTATGTCATTTATTACAACAATGAGGAATGATCTCCAACGCGTATAGAATATGATAAATTGATAATCGCTATGAGTTTCAGTTACGTGGGGTCCACCATGATGTGCAACTGCTATCCAACCCATCCCTTAGATTTTAACATGCTAGGCTTAGATCCTAAAAATTCATAGCTCAAGTGCGATGCACCTAAGGGGGCTATGGTAATATTGGGGAGGGCAATGCAAACCATATAAACTTCTATATGGGATGTGGGGTTGATCGTGTTATATATATTGTTGGATGTTTGGGTTCGAAATATAGCGATTAATAATATCAAAAGATCCAACCCTAAGAACAATTCAAATACAGTAATATCAAGTTTCTAAATAATAAATAACTATATGGATGGTTTAGACTATACCTAGATACATTTAATTGCGTAGATGAACTTCATGATGCAAACTTGTTGCAGATCTCTTAATTAAAGAAGTCTCTCCCCGATTATTGCACATGGAGGGATCACCTAAGAGAGAATGTGTTACTTCTCTTCTCTCTTTTTTCTCTTTTCTAAGGTGTGACATTAAGGAGGAGAGGGACTTCCAAGCTTTCTCTCTTATGATGTATTACCACTATAATAATCCTCTTAAACAAAGGAGTTAGGATTTTAGGAGTGTACTGAGGATGGTACACCATCATCCTATTGACTTTGATGGCAAAGAAGCTTGTTAATATGCTTTTAGTTTTCAAATAAAACTTTAAACTTGATGAAATTAGAAAAGCATCTCTCTTTGTTTTGAGCATATGAGAAATCATCAATAAAATAAATGAAATACTTCAAGCCTTCTAAAGATTCGAAAAAAGTTTTCTAAGTATTAAAATGATTTAGATTTATAGCATCCTTACTTATAGTAGTGGAATAGGAAAATAAAGTCTAAAACATCTTTCCAAATTAATAGATTTTTAAGAAGTAAGTTTCAATTAAAAAGTACATTTAGTCCTTGCTTATATGGCTCAGCCGCTTCATTCAAATTTTAGCAGATTCTTTTATAGCATTAGAAATAATAGTATTGTCAAACACACTGTATTCAATCAATTAATATAAATTATCCATCAATTCTCCATTCACAACTACCATCGGCCCTTCTACATTCTTCAATTGACCATTTAAAAAAAAATCAATTTTTATCAAACTTTTCCAATGATAGAAGATTTTTCCTCAAGCTTGGTATTTGTTGTATATATGAAATGCACGTGTGATACTATCAAACGTTGTAATTCTAGCACCGTCAACCCCTACAATTTTACATGTAATATCATCACCTATGCAAACTGCGTTGCTATCACAAAATCAATATATGTAAAAACAATCCTTGTACGATATTATATAGAATAAAGCACTTGAATATAAAATTCATTTATGGTTGACATTAGCTCATGAAGTCACTATCAACAACACTTCTTCATCCTCGAATGAATCGTGTTTCTTAGCTAGATTTTCTTAAAGACTCTTTAAATTCAATGTTTGATTATGTGAATTAGGTTTAATTTTTTTTCTATTTGTGTTTCTGAGTTTATAAATTTTGCACAAGAAGCCCTTGTGACATTCTTCCCATGATTCCAACACTTCCCTATTTTGTGCCCATTTGATTTAAAAATCCCTCTCACTCGTATATATTTCTTAGTAGATCTTCCTCAAAATGTTATAGCATTATTGTAAATAAGAAGCTCTTTGTTTTTTTTTTTTAATCAAGACTCTTCAGTGAAGCAACATAGACGCAGTTGAACTCATATTAAGACTTGGACTACAGTTGTGATTTATAATCAAACTATCTTACAAATCTGACATCAAACAAAACAAAGTGCAATCTTTTCTCCACCATCAATTTTCTTATAGACTGTCATCAATTTTCTAATCAAGGTATAAAGGTCATTCAAGTGTTCTTGCAATGTGGACCCTTCATCAACAAATAGAAGGTTAGAAGGGGACGTAGTTGGTGCCCTTGAGACAATAGTAATCGTTGGTGTGCATGTGTATAGACTTGGCAGTACTGAATGGGTCCCCAGCTTTGAAGTTACAATCTCAATCAGACCATCTCACCGTTCAATTGACTGAGTGAGGGACTAGAATTCTAGTTTTGCGTGTAATATTTTTCGCTGTCACTTTCAACAGTCCATTCAAAAGACATTGAGATGACACGTGTGATGCCAATTTCAGGCTATGGCCAATGTGTATAAATGGGCCCACAAAATGAACTGCCTAATTCCCTCCAATTCTCAAATAGTGTCTATTTCAGTTGCATTACCACTCCAACCTGTGGTCCGTCATCAGTGACTGAACTTAGTGGGCCCTAGTATCGATGGGCCATGGCACAAAAGTAACGACTACGAGAATCCAGTGCTGTATGCTTGGGTTTCAGTTTATACCCGTGGGATCAATGATTCAGAGATCTTGGCCGTTCACCAAATGAACATCCCAGATCTTTCACTAAAGTTGGTGGCCGGGCCCGGGCTTGGGGATAGAATTTACTCTACCAGCTGGTCTTGGACAGATCTCGGCCCAGCCCATGAAGGGTGGGCTCATCATGGGCCCAGTCCATAGCTCATGGGCCACATCAAGCGTTCCAGAATGGCCTAGATCTGAAAGCAAACACGTGCAAGACGGTGCGGCCCTTACCGTGGGTCCTGCCATGATGTATGTCTTCTATATCCACACCGTCCATTCTCTTTGCCAGATCATTTTAGGGTACGAGCCCAAAAAAGATACACACCCAAATCTCAGGTTGACCACACTATAGGAAAAAAGTAGTAATTGAAAGTCCCACCATTACAAACATCCTAGGGCCCACAGTAATGTTTATTTGCCATCCAACCTGTCAATAAGGTCACATAAACCCGGATGAAGGGAAAAAAAACAAATATCAGCTTGATCCAAAACTTTTGTGGCCCATTATAAGTTGTTAATGGCAAATCACCACTGTTTCCTAAGGTATGGTCCCCTGAGATTTTGATCAGCTTCAGTTTTGGGTTCACACCCTAAAATGATCTGGTAAAACATGAAAAAGGATATGAATGTACGGTGTGGATATAGAATCCTAAGTTATGAATGTACCAAAAATCATGCTTATTTAACAATTTAACCATTAGAATAGGGGACACTTATCAGACTATTAAACATGAAAAATTTAGCAGCCCTCTTTTAGCAAAAAAGCAGCCCTCAACGATCACGATTCCTCAAGAAATCTTACTTTTTGGATATAAATTAGAGAATGATTTTTACAACAAGTACACAGGTTTTTGAGTGCCGGCTTATCATGCTCTACCAAAGTATCAACTCCAGGCCTGGCCTTAAGCATGTAAAATGGGCCGTGCTGCCCAGGCACGGCATGGCCCGGCACGGCTGTCGACGGCATCCGGCTCAGCCCAGCACGTGGGCCAACACAGCATGGCACGTCCTAGACCGTACCACGGGCCGTTTTGAGCCAGCCCTGGTGAAAATCAGGCATGGTATGGCACGACACGGCTGAGGTCACGGGCCGTGCTAGGACTGGGCCTGACCACTCAGAGGCCGTGCTGGCATGGCACAGCCCATTTTACAGCCCTTCCTTACCTTTTAAGAAAAACTTCAATACTCTGGCAGAGTGTGATGGGTGATATACATGGACGTAGAAATTGCATGAGTTACATACAAATAATGGAAAATTAAACTCTTCAAATCATGGGCCCAATAGAGATGTGTCAGGTACCAAAATTCATGCTTTATCCGTCTAGGTAGGGCTATGTGGGCCCCACTGTGATGTATGGGTTTTATCCATGCTGTCCATCCATTTTTCCACATCATTTTAGGGTACAAACCCAAAAATAAGGTAGATCCAAGCCTCAAGTGGACCACATAGTGGGGATTAAACGCCCACCATTAAAAACTTCTTGGGAGCTGCAGAAGTTTTGGATGAAGCTGATATTGTGTTGTAACTTTGTCTAGGTTTACATGACCTTATGAATAGGTTGGATGGCAAATAAACATCATGGTGACCCTTAGGGAGGTTTCAACGGTAGATGCCATTATCACCGAAACACTTGAGCTTTGGATATGGCTCATTTTTTTTTTACTTATACCCTAAAAGGTAGATGGATGGTGTGAATAGAATCCATACATCATGAGCCCCTGCCCGGGCGGGTGGGGCCAGGATGCAATCCGCTTCCATCTAACTACGGATTGGTGGATGTTCATTGGACGGCCAAAAAATAAGAAGAAGAAATCCAATGGTCCGCTTTCAAGAAACAAGTGTCCATTAATCTTTTTTTTTTTTTTTTTTTTTTGGGGGTCAGTCATGTAACGCACCCACTGGTGGAATTTCACCACTGATGGGTTTCAAAACCTAGACCGCCTGTTGAAACTCCGCAGAGTCTACCAATGAGGCAAGGCCATGTAACCTGACTTGAAAACGGAAACCAAATATTAATGTAGGGCTTTGATCCAGAATCCTAGCCAATGATATTCTGGATCCACCATGGAGCCATTCCCAGAAAGATCTCCTAGTTAGGATCAAGAAATCCTAGCCATTGATCATAGGGCCGGCCAAAATAGGGATTAGGCTTAATCCAGATTTTGTCGGATCCATTACCCAAACGGACAGTCAGCAAAACGAGTCAGGTCGGGTTTGGGTTGATCTGACCCGACACCGACCTGACCCACTGCCAGCCCATTTATACGGGCTATTACCTCACTTCTACTGTATTGGATTTGCAGATGCAGCTACGTCTTGTCTTGGAGGCTGGGCCCGATGATGAAAATCGAAGACCCAAGAAGCAGAACAACGTTACGTTTTTCAGCACAGTAGATTAGTTTCGATAGTCGGATCCGTCTTCTCGGGTATGAATATCGGGCACGTTACTGCTACGAATGCAGTCGAGCCGGTCATATGATCAAAGGCAACTACACCGAACCAGATGAGTCACGTGGCGAACCTTTGTGAGATCCAAGCCGACCATCGCGTGGGTTCATCATGTAGATGCCCTGGCTTGCAAAACAGGTTGGCCTGCTGATTGGATGGGCCGCAGTTCGGATAGCAAATGATCAGCTGTTTGGTAAAAGTTTACCCGAGTTTTGCTAAGCCGTCCATTTGCTTATGACGTTGTCGACCAACCTGATTTTTCGGCACCGGGGAGATATCCGGTAGGAAGCAGGTGATGCGATGTCACAACCCTGAGCCATGTTAGCACATGGTGTGGCCCACCTGGTGATTATATGGGACTGAAGTTTGGGACTGCCCCACCTGCTGATTGAGTCTACCTATTTCAACGCTTGGATGGTATTCGCACATCATGGTGGTGGGCTCCACACAGATTGGCTTTAGGGTAATTGCCATACAGTAGGGCTGAAAGCCGGGTGGGTTCAACCCGACCGACCCTGACCGACCCGACATTGGGTTGGGCTCGGGCGGAAGTATCTAGTTTGGCCTCAAGCTCAGGCTATGTAAACACTAACCCAATAAAGCTTGGGTCGGACTTGGGTTAAGGTTTGGGGTTGCTTGGCCCAAACCGAATATGAATATATATATATATATATATATATATATATATATATATATATATATATATAAAAGTTATTTATAATTTCATTATATTTTTATTAACTTATTAGTTCATAATACTTTAGTAAATAAACTTATAATGTTTGAAATTTGATATACTATTAAAGTAATAATTGTCTTATATTTTAGCTTGTTTGTTTAGAAGAAGTGAAGTTCTTTACTTATAAATAATTATATATATAATTAATAAAGTCATATATACAAAAAATAAGACATATACTGAAATGTAACAAAAATATTCACATGTATCAACTTGATCACCCTGACTAACCCTGCTTGGGTTAGGGTTAAGGTATAGGAACCTTGGGATGGGTTAGGGTTGAGCACCAACCCAACCTAACCCGTTGGACTTTCAGCCCTACCATACAGTCACTTGCATGGGATCACAATCACCCCATACAAGGGCGCTAGTTAGAGGTTGGCAACGATGCAGCCCTGGCTGAGTTAACCCTAGTTTAAGTTTGACTTAGTTTTTATACCGCCTCAGTTTGTGGTTAAGCTTGGTTTGGGTTTTAGTCCGATCCATGTAGCCTGAGTGTAGTTTGCTTCAGAAAAATTTGGTTCGGGCCTGGATTGGTTTGGTCAAAATTTTAATTCAAGTTGAGCTGAGTTCAAATAGGTCGTGGATCTTTTTTATTTTAATTGTTTGTTTAAATAAAAAAAAGAATTAAAACAATTAGAAATAACATAAAAAAATACAAAAGTATCTTCCTGCATGATTTTTAACATACTCCTGAGGAGGAGTGAAACTTCAAAATAGACACACAAGAGCCTTTTCCAAACAAAAGAGAATGCTTTTTTTTTTTTTTACCAAGTATCCTGGCCAGTCCTAACAAGGCCCAGTTGAGCTTTGAGCCGGCACTGCAAGAGATTGGGTTTGGCTTGTTTATTGAACGGGCCGCGTTAGGGTGGCTTGTCGCTTACTCAAACTTCACTTCAAACTGGGCTAAATTGGGCTTTTAGAATTTAGGCTGGGTTGAACTTCTGTGCTGGCCCGGTTCTAGCGCTAGCGGACTGCTTCCTGTAAAACAGGTCTTGCAGCCAGCGGCTAGTGCACCCAAGCTCTGTGGCCCCTGTTGTGTTTTGTGACATCCACTCAGTCCATCAGATGAGCCCCCCTTGTTGAGTGACAAATTTTACATGTTTAACCCCATGTTCATTTTGCATTTACATGAATTATCTGGCTAAAATGATCTAATTTCATGTGTTTTCATGTTTAATAGTGATTGAATGAATTATAATGAATTCGAGCTAAAAAGGTGATTTGAAGTCCAAGAGATGGTGATCTGAGCATGTGGATGAAAGAAGATCGAAAGAAGTTGTACGGTGTTGAATGATGCAGAAAATGTCCTGAAAAGTCCAAATCCATAATTGCAGGGCTGAAAAAGTAATATGCAGAAAGTGCAGAAATAGCCCTGGGGCTGTTAAATTGTGAATTTCGAGACGGTGCAAGTCTATAAAAGGGGAGCCGAATTCCACAAATCAGATCCCCATTTTTCTTTTTCTTTTAGATTTATTTCCTAGGAGTTTCCAGAGAGAGAGAGAGAGAGAGAGAGAGAGAGAGAGAGAGAGATTTGTTCTTGATTCTTTATTTCAATTCATGCAAGTTTATTAATGTATTCATTTCTTTAGATTAATTCAAGTTCTTTTTTTTATTGCAATTCTTCTCCTCTTTTCTTTATTCTTTTCTTACCCTTTTCATTTTTAAACATGTGCTTCTAATTCTCTTCTAGCCAGAGCTAGAAGGGAAGCACATGGATTCAATAGATTATCCATCATGATGATTCTCTAATGATTTCATGATGGGATCTTAAGATTGATACATGTTATCATGTATTAGGAAAATCTTTGATCCATCATGTGAGAACCGTATGGTGGATGCTTAGATCTAGCTAATACAGATTTCTTAGATGGGAGAGGCTTTTGATCTTCCACATTGTTTGATTTGTGATCTCATGGATCTCAAATCCTTACAATCCCTGGAGCCCAAAAGTATGTTTTAATGATGTAGAACTTGAGATTTCTAATCCTTGACAGCTTTCTACTTCTTTTTAGATGCTTTAATTGTTAAATCTTCCGACTAGACAGACCATAGTGTTCTGATCTAGTTGAGTTATCATTATCAGTCATGATAGATGGTTTGTTAAATCCATGTGTGGAACTTCGATGCTTTGGTTTGATTTTTCCGTATCAATCCAAATCCTTAATCTATTTGGGATAGATTATTTGATATCTATTTTCATTATCTGTTTAGTTGATCTGTAAGAAGCTTTCTCAGTAGACTGTCTTCGTGGGATCGACCCTGTACTCACAGGAATATTACAATTGAACCTCTGCACTTGGAGGAAATTAACCAAATTTTTGGCGTCGTTGCCGGGGACAGTATTGAAAGTTTATACAAGTCAGCTAATCGGGTAATTTTCTTCCTCAACTCTTCTATCTATTCCTTTTATTTCATTTCTTTATTGTTTTCTCTTCCAATTAAGTGATTCAAGAGATTTCTCCATGGTCGGCTGAGCCGCCTCTGAGATCCGGTTTCTCTTAAGTGGTTGAGAATCATTGCAGTAGAGTATTTCTTTTATTTTTGGTAATGTTTGGTTGTGGACATTAAATGGTAGGCTGAGCCGCCTTTGCCTTATAATTTTGGTTTGATTATTTAGTTTATTATTATTATTATTTCTTTTTAATCTTTGAAACACCTTAGAAGATCGTGACATAAGCTTGCCCTGCTTGGTGCATCCAAGTGATACGGTTGTCCTACGACCTAAAAAAAAAAAAAAATTTTGGCTCAAGTCTTGTGGTGTAAATTGATTGATTAGTGTAGTTTTTGAATATTTTTCATTTTGAGTTGAATTGGGCATACTTGAACATTGTGTAGTAGTTTAATCTTAGTGATTGAGTAGTGTGGCTAGTTTATGCCCCATTGGACTCGAGATCAACATAATCGACTTACAACTTCAGGTGGACTAGTCTCAGGCCTTTCACATTCATCTAGAAAAGGAACACAAAATATTTTAGACAACATGGCGGATGGTGAAAATCGAGAGAACAATCCAATTGAAAATCCAATTCCAAATCCAGCCAATTTGAATGGTAGGGAAAATCCTCTTTTTGAGGATGAAAATGACATTGTAAATAGACCAGCAGGCCAAAGGACCTTGCGTGACTATTTGCAACCGGCTCGCACAACCACACCGTCATGCATCGTACTTCCAGTTAATGCTGAAAATATAGATTTCAAGCCAGGTATTATTCAACTTCTACCCAAGTTCCATGGGCTTGAATCTGAAAGCCTATACCTCCACCTTAAAGAGTTTGAGGAGGTGGTGGCAACGCTACAAGTTAATAATGTTAATGTTGATCATATCCGCCTCAAAATTTTTCCATTCTCTCTCAAGGACCGGGCTAAGGCATGGCTTCATTCATTGAGGCCCAGGACCATTGATTCTTGGCAGACCATGAGCCGAGAATTCTTAAAGAAATTTTTTCCCACGCACAAAACAAATACACTTAGACGGAACATTATGACATTCTCTCAAAAAGAGAATGAAATATTTTTCCAGTCTTGGGAAAGATTTAAGAAATTACTCGTAACCTGCCCACACCATGGCTATGAGATCTGGCAAGTGCTTAGTTTTTTTTATAATGGTGTCAATTATGACACACGTCAGTTCATAGAAATGATGTGTGGAGGTCGTTTTCTTGACACTGAGCCTGAAGAGGCTTGGGACTTCCTAGATAAATTGGCAGAAAGTACCCAATCATAGGGTACTTCTCAAAAAGTTGAAATTGTCAAACCCATCCAAAAGAGAGAGGGGGGATGTATTTGATCAACCCAGAAGAGGATTTGCAAGCCAGGGTGGCTAGCTTATCAAGAAAGATTGAGGCTATGGAAATTGGTAGAGTGAATATGATTAAATCAAGTGGGCCTTCTAGTAGCTTTTGCAGCATTTGTGGGGGAAGTGACCATGACCCACAAGGATGTCCAACAATTTCTGCTTTTCAAGACATGGTCACTGACCAAGCAAATGTAGTCAATAACTACCAAAGGCCACCTGCTCCACCTCTAGGGAATTCATATAACCCTAACTGGAGGAATCACCCTAACTTCAGCTGGCGAAATGGACCACAAATTAATGCGCCCAATGCACCCCAAGGGCCTCCACAAAACAATTCCTTTGGAGCACACAACAATACACCATACGTGCCCCCACAAAAAAGATTGTCTGTGGAGGATGCATTGAACGCATTCATGAATACACAGGCTCAAATGAATCAGTCTTTGTTCCAAGCGAACCAAGAACTTAAGTCGGCGATGGCTAGAATTGAGACTCAACTCAACGCTAGGGAGAAAGGCACTCTTCCCTCTCAACCAGTGCCTAATCCTAGAAATGTGCACTTTGTAGGAGAATCAAGTTCATCTGAGCCCCACCAGGAACAGCCCAAGTCCATTATCACCTTGAGAAATGGAAAAATCATTGAAAATAATATTTCACAACCGGTAGAGATACCAGATGATGAGCCCACTTGTCGAGATAATAGTGAACCAGCTAGTGTTCATGCGCCGCAACAAGAGGAAAAGACTAAGTCATATGAGCCTCCAGTCCCCTTCCCATCTAGGCTTTGAAACCCAACCATCCCCATGAAGTATCAGGATGTTTTGAATATTCTCCAAAAGGTGACAGTGAACATTCCTCTTTTGGATGCGATCAAACAAATTCCATCGTATGCCAAGTATTTGAAAGACATGTGCACTGTGAAACGTAAATTAAATGTGCATAAGAAGGCCTTCCTTACTGAGAAAGTGAGTGCAATAATTCAATACAAGGCTATACCCAAATATAAGGATCCGGGAAGCCCCACTATCCCTTGCATAATTGGAAATTTTCGGGTTGAGCATGTACTACTAGATTTGGGTGCAAGTGTCAATCTAGTGCCATTTTCGGTCTACCAACAATTGGGGTTGGGTGAGTTAAAACCAACCACAATCACATTACAACTCGCCGACCGCTCAATTAAGGTACCGAGGGGAATAGTAAAGGACGTGTTAGTCCAAATTGAAAAGTTTTATTTCCCTGTGGACTTCATTGTGCTTGACACTGAGCCATGTGTGAACTCTAGCACTCAAGTTCCCATTATTTTGGGCCGGCCATTCCTAGCCAACTCAAATGCTATTATTAATTGTAGGAATGGAATGATGAAACTTTCATTTGGCAACATGATATTGGAATTGAATATTTTCAATCTATGCAAGCAGCCCGTGGGTGAAAATGAAATACATGAGCTGAATTTTGTAGACTGCTTGCTAGATGAAGGGGAATGTGAGTCTAGCCTATCTGAGGAGTTAAATGATTTTGTTGGAAAATTAGAAAAATCTGATTTTGAAAATGTTATTGCTGAATTTTATGAAACCATTGATAGAAACACTACTCAAGACATTGGTATATATCGATGGAGGCCGCGTTATGAAGTTCAAACCGCTGAGGACTTGCGACCTCTACCGTCACTGACTAATGCTCCTAAACTTGACCTAAAACCATTGCCCAATGAGCTCAAGTATACTTATTTAGATCAAAATGAAACATATCCAGTGGTGATCTCCTCTCTCCTAGACAAGGAGCAAGAGATGAAGTTGTTGAATGTTCTAAGGAACTATAAAGGGGCCATAGGTTGGACTATATCTGATATAAAAGGTATAAGTCCTTTTATATGCACCCACCGCATTCACCTGGATGAGGATGCCAAACCAATTAGACAACCTCAAAGAAGATTAAATCCAAATATGATGGAGGTTGTCAAGAATGAGGTGATCAAACTGTTGGATGTGGGTATCATCTACCAATATCCGATAGCCAGTGGGTGAGTCCAACCCAAGTGGTTCCAAAGAAATCTGGAATAACCGTTGTGCAAAACTCCAACAATGAACTCATACCAACACGTGTCACTACGGGTTGGCGTGTGTGCATTGACTACAGGAAGCTTAATTTGGTCACTAAGAAGGATCACTTCCCTCTACCATTTGTTGATCAGATCTTAGAGAGGGTAGCAGGTCATTCCTTCTACTGCTTCTTGGATGGATATTCCGGGTATAACCAGATAGAAATCGCCCCGGAAGACCAAGAGAAAACTACGTTCACATGTCCATTTGGCACGTTTGCCTACAAACGAATGCCATTTGGACTGTGCAACGCCCCAGCCACATTCCAACGATGTATGATAAGCATTTTCTCTGATATGGTTGGGCATTTTTTGGAGGTTTTCATGGACGATTTTTCTGTATTTGGTTATGGTTTTGAAGAATGTTTAAATAACTTGTCTCTAGTCTTGTCTAGGTGCGAAGAGAAGCACCTTGTGTTAAATTGGGAGAAATGTCATTTCATGGTCCAAAAGGGAATTGTTTTAGGCCATGTTATCTCTGAAAATGAAATTGAGGTAGATCATTCAAAAGTAGATATCATTGCCAATCTATCTACCCCTAGATCAGTTAGAGACGTGCGATCATTCCTTGGGCACGCTGGCTTTTATAGGAGGTTCATTAAGGATTTTAGCGCCATTGCTGGACCCTTAAGTAACCTCCTTCAAAAGGATGTCTCATTTGAGTGGACGAATGATTGTGTAAGTGCATTTGATAAATTAAAAACATCTCTTACTACTACACCTATTATGCGACCACCAGATTGGACACTTCTTTTTGAATTGATGTGTGATGCAAGTGATTTTGCAATAGAGGCTGTTTTAGGTCAAAGGAAAGATAAACGGCCCTATGTTATTCACTACGCGAGTAAAACCTTAAACTCGGCTCAAGTGAACTACTCAACAACTGAAAAAGAGTTGCTTGTAGTAGTTTTTGCTTTGGACAGGTTTATGTCATACTTGTTAGGATCCAAAGTGATCGTGTTCACTGACCACTCGGCTTTGAAATATTTGTTATCTAAAAAAGATGCAAAGCCAAGACTTTTAAGATGGATCCTCCTGGTTTGCAAATCTTCTTCTGGGTTGATCAAATACATCCCCCCTCTCTCTTTTTGGACGGGTTTGACAATTTCAACTTTTTGGGAAGTACCCCATGATTGGGTACTTTCTGCCAATTTATCTAGGAAGTCCCAAGCCTCTTCAGGCTCAGTGTCAAGAAAACGACCTCCACACATCATTTCTATGAACTGACGTGTGTCATAATTGACACCATTATAAAAAAAACTAAGCACTCGCCAGATCTCATAGCCATGGTGTGGGCAGGTTACGAGTAATTCCTTAAATCTTTCCCAAGACTGGAAAAATATTTCATTCTCTTTTTGGGAGAATGTCATAATGTTCCGTCTAAGTGTATTCATTTTGTGCGTGGGAAAAAATTTCTTTAAGAATTCTCGGCTCATGGTCTGCCAAGAATCAATGGTCCTGGGCCTCAATGAATGAAGCCATGCCTTAGCCCGGTCCTTGAGAGAGAATGGAAAAATTTTGAGGCGGATATGATCAACATTAACATTATTAACTTGCAGCGTTGCCACCACCTCCTCAAACTCTTTAAGGTGGAGGTATGGACTTTCAGATTCAAGCCCATGGAACTTGGGTAGAAGTTGAATAATACCTGGCTTGAAATCTATATTTTCAGCATTAACTGGAAGTACGATGCATGACGGTGTGGTTGTGCGAGCCGGTTGCAAATAGTCACGCAAGGTCCTTTGGCCTGCTGGTCTATTTACTATGTCATTTTCATCCTCAAAAAGAGGATTTTCCCTACCATTCAAATTGGCTGGATTTGGAATTGGATTTTCAATTGGATTGTTCTCTCGATTTTCACCATCCGCCATGTTGTCTAAAATATTTTGTGTTCCTTTTCTAGATGAATGTGAAAGGCCTGAGACTAGTCCACCTGAAGTTGTAAGTCGATTATGTTGATCTCGAGTCCAATGGGGCATAAACTAGCCACACTACTCAATCACTAAGATTAAACTACTACACAATGTTCAAGTATGCCTAATTCAACTCAAAATGAAAAATATTCAAAAACTACACTAATAAATCAATTTACACCACAAGACTTGAGCCAATTTTTTTTTTTTAGGTCGTAGGACAACCGTATCACTTGGATGCACCAAGCAGGGCAAGCTTATGTCACGATCTTCTAGGGTGTTTCAAAGATTAAAAAGAAATTATAATAATAATAAACTAAATAATCAAACCAAAATTATAAGGCAAAGGCGGCTCAGCCTACCATTTAATGTCCACAACCAAACATTACCAAAAATAAAAGAAATACTCTACTGCAATGATTCTCAACCACTTAAGAGAAACCGGATCTCAGAGGCGGCTCAGCCGACCATAGAGAAATCTCTTGAATCACTTAATTGGAAGAGAAAACAATAAAGAAATGAAATAAAAGGAATAGATAGAAGAGTTGAGGAAGAAAATTACCCGATTAGCTGACTTGTATAAACTTTCAATACTGTCCCCGGCAACGGCGCCAAAAATTTGATTGATTTCCTCCAAGTGCAGAGGTTCAATTGTAATATTCCTGTGAGTACAGGGTCGATCCCACGAAGACAGTCTACTGAGAAAGCTTCTTACAGATCAACTAAACAGATAATGAAAATAGATATCAAAGGATCTATCCCAAATAGATTAAGGATTTGGATTGATATGGAAAAATCAAACCAAAGCATCGAAGTTCCACACATGGATTTAACAAACCATCTATCATGACTGATAATGATAACTCAACTAGATCAGAGCACTATGGTCTGTCTAGTCAGAATATTTAACAATTAAAGCATGTAAAAAGGAGTAGAAAACTGTCAAAGATTAGAAATCTCAAGTTCTACATCATTAAAACATACTTATGAGCTCCAGGGATTGTAAGGATTTCAGATCTATGAGATTACAAATCAAACAATGTGGAAGGTCAAAAGCCTCTCCCATTTAGAAAATCTGTATTAGTTAGATCTAAGCATCCACCATACAGTTCTCACATGATGGATCAAAGATTTTCCTAATACATGATAACATGTATCAATCTTAAGATCCCATCATGAAATCATTAAGGAATCATCATGATGGATAATCTATTGAATCCATGTGCTTCCCTCCTAGCTCCGGCTAGAAGAGAATTAGAAGCACATGTTTAGAAATGAAAATGGACAAGAAAAGAATAAATAAAAGAGGAGAAGAATTGCAATAATAAACACCCCCCCCCCCCCCCCCCCCCAACATGTTCGTGGTATAGCCCAAAAATTGGCTAGGTCCAAACTCAGGTGGGCCAAACCGTGTGAATTTGAGCTTTTAGGGGTACTTTTACATTATTCCCCATAATGTGGCCCACATAGAGGTTGCATCAGACCATGTTTGGTACTTCCCTTAACCCTGGTGAGATACACCTAATGAACAGGCCGGATGGTAAATAAACTCTTCGGTGGGGCCTATAAAACCTTTGAAACGTTTCCATGGTGCATGTCCCCATCCCCATTTTTCTGCGGTGCGGCCCACCTCAGTTGTGGAGCAGGCTGATGGTTGGTCCCCTGGCCTAACATCTTAAGGTGCACCTGATGGAAGGACTGTATGTCACACACACAAAACACTGTGGGCCCACAGGTCACGGGGGGAACACCTGTTGTATAGGTCTCCATCCGTGGATCACTGCATTATTTCAATCCATATGATTTTGAGGCTTTCTAGAATACATGCCGACACATTGCAATTAGATATATATCATATTTCAATGATCCAAACCATTTATATGTTGGGCCTAATCTCTGAAGTACACTTAATCTTCGACTATTTTACTTTGACTTCGGAAGATCTCCTTACATTTGAAATCTGTAAGGGTTGAAATATTTCATTATGCATCGTCCATTGAAGATGATGCCCATCACATAGGAAGCGGATTGCGTTTTTCCCATACAGGCAGGGCTCTATGAGGCCCACTGTGATGTATGGGTTTTATCCATATCCTCCATCCATTTTTTAGATTATTTTAGAATATGAAGGCAAAAATGAGGCAGATCCAAGGCTCAAGTGGACCACACAAAGGGAATTGAATTCCCACTATTTAAAACTTCTTGTGACCTTATGAACGAGTTGGATGGCAAATAAACATCACAGAGCGAAGTTTTCAACTCTGAGTTTCATTATTGCTGCTAGTTCCTGTGGTGCAATTCTCTTGAGCAGTGGCCCCACAGAGCCCTGTTGGGGCAGGATGCAATTCGCATCCCATTATATAAAAGGTTTGGATAAGTGAAAATGACCCCTTCCAATGAGTCAAATCTGAATGTCTCCTATTGGACATGTCTACATGTATTCGTTTTCATAGAACACAGAGCCATGGACCATACCATAACTTTGATACCACTTGATGGTCCCCTAGACCCAATGCTTGGACCACTTGATGGCCCACTTAAGCAAACCACAAAATAGAAAAATCTAAATTGAAAGAATTAGAGGCTCATGGTCAAACAATTACCAAAGCATGAGAACAACTCTCTCAACAAAGACTCCTAGTACTACATGTTAAGAGTGGGTGTACTAACAGTTGGGTGTGAGACTAACCCAAAAAAAGAACTGCTAATACTAGTCACCACTTTTGGTGGACTTTCTCTATCTCCACTTCATATTACTTCAAGATTTTATTTTTTGGATTAGTACATACACCTGGCCCAACTGTTTGTCACACCACAATGTTAGCCACCCCCACTCGAAAATCGATACCAAGACCTCAGTGTTGAAATAAAGTTATCTTCACTCAATCTACCACTTCAAGATAGTATTTGGTGATGGGGTGTTCTTCCTCATGAGGAGAGGAGAGAGTGCAGCCTAGGAGTACGTAGTATTTGGTCGGGCGCTTGATGCTCGGTTGATTGCAATTTCGCAGTTTCCTGATTTGGCTCTAACTCTTGCATGGGGCTATATAAGTGCTTCCAATTCAAGACTAGAGTATCCAAATAGGAGGTTTACACGTCCAAAGAGAGATGAGATTTCTTCTTGTGAAAGTTGATTTACGCGAAAACGACATCTCAAGTTCTTCTACGTCCTCGGATCCGGTGAGATCTGTCAGTTTTCTTATTCCTTTTGATTGTTATCCACACTAAAGTCAAAGATTGATGTCTCAGTTTTCTTGTTCCTTTTTATTGTTATCCATCCTAGAAGTGAAGATTAATTAATAGATCCAAGTGAGTTGTTCTTTTGATCGCTGTGTAAACATTCCTTTACATAGTGAATTGTTGACCTGGATGAAGTCTCGTGGTTTTTACCTCTATTGAGGGTTTTCCACATAAAAATTTCTTATGTTTGTGTGGTTGATGATTTGATTGTGTTTAATTATTACATTCTCATATCACATAATTCACATAATTGGGGTGTGAGATCCTGAAGTTTTGTACAATGCTCCCAACATTTGGTTCATAGAATCACATAAAAATATATTAATGGAGCTTTCCAAGTTAAGTTGAACAAAAATCTCTATAGTAAAGCCATTGTAGAAAACAAATGTGTATAAAGGAATCTCTCTTCACAATCCCCTAAGTCTATTTGCTCATCATTATATAGACATATAATGTGTAGGAGTGACTCATTGGTTCTTATGAATAAGGTAGCTGTATAACAACTGCAACAAGAAATAACAAGAAATGGTCATTTACAACTGCTATTGAGATATTAATTAACAAACATAGATATGTACATACAACTATGTGATGAGTATGGGTGAAGAGAAATCCATATTGGTTAATACCCCCCCTAAGGCTAGATGACACAAATTATTGTGACAGAGTTATAAGAATTCCCTTAACCCTAAGATGCTCAATGAAAAAGCGTCATATGCATGTATCAAATGTGGGCCCTACAGAAGCAAAGACTCTTCGCAATGAGAGGAGATTTTTTTTTTTTTTTTTTTTTTTTTTACTTCAGCTTCAACCTCTGACATGCACATAACCCTATATTTCATTAGGCCATGGTGGGGTTATTTAAGGCTGTAAATGGGTCAGCAGACCCGATGGGGTACCCAGACCCAACCCATTTAGACCCGACCCATTTGTTAAATGGAATGGGTTGGGGTCCAAGAACAAACCCATTTGCTAAACGAGTTTGGGTCTGGTTTCCTTTATATTAGGCTCGACCCGAACCCATTTAGTAAGTGGTCGGGTATGGTCTATGTTTCAAGAGACCCATCTAGCCTAGACCCATCCGGACCTGATTTTAAGCCTTGTTAAAATACTTGCATACTAGATCCAAATCCAGACCCAGACCCATTAGATCACCCGGCCCATTTATAAATGCGTCTGGGTGGATCTCCCTCTACCAGACCCAGACCCATTTATAAATGGGTCTGATGGGTTGACCCGAACCCGACCTAGACCTGCCCATTTAGTAAAAGGGTCTGGGTCTAAAATTTGGACCCGGACCCATTAAGTAAATGGGTGGGTATGATTTTGGCTAAACTCGCCCTGAACCCGGCCATTTACAGTCCTAGGGTTATTGGAATCTTTGGAGCTCAGATTAGTTACTCCCCCCACCTATGCAGAGCTTGGGCTTGCTGATGTGGTAGGTCTCTTCTGACAATGTACTCTCCACTAATATAGACGTGACATGTCAAGCCTGTCCCGAGCTCTATACAAAGTCGGATTGTACCTAATCCAATCATTGTATACCCGAGAGAGAGAGAGAGAGAGAGAGAGAGAGAGAGAGAGAGAACCCTTAAAGATTAGATTATTTCAACCCTTTGATCACTTTGCTCTTTCTTTTGCATGTGGTTTAACCGTTGTTTGATGGCCATTGATAGAAGGAAAATTTTCAAATAAGCTCAACATTACGGGAGATTATGGTAAGCTCCACCTCTGTGGTCCCCACCATGATGTATGTCGGACATCCACCCCGTCCATCAGATGCATCCTTCCATGGTAGGCCATGATCCCAAAAATCAGCAATCCATAACTTAGGTGGGCACATTAAGGGGAATACTAAAGAGTGGACGCCAGCCTTAATTTTGCATAGCACCCACCCTTTAGGATCTTCTGAAGCAGCCAACATTAGCCCGATATCTCATTAGATGAACGGTTTGGATCACTGAACACGATTTCAGATCCATGGATATGGCATTAACCTATCTATAACAATACGTCCGAACATATTGTACCAAAACCTCTCCATCGAATCATCATGACCGTGCATAGATGGGCTTATCTCTAAAGAAAATGACATTTCGTTGTCAACCTCTCACCACCACACATCTCGCCGATTTAGATATTTCATGGTTGTGTACATTTTACGTCCAGGGCGATTTAGAATCCAGCGTGTGTTCCGCTACCCACTGGGACCCACGCTGAGTTTTCTGATGATCGGAACCGGTCATGTTGAGGATTCTGTGAATATGGGCCGCCACAAGAAATCTATGCTGAACAAATGTTGAGACCATCTCTTTTTTTATATGAATTTAGAATAACAAAAAGAAAAATTTTAACGGCTCAAATTCAATTCTAAAAATCAATGGTTACGATCATCTATAAATCGTGATTATGGGATGATAGCTTATCTATAGTAGTGATGAGAATGTGGACGGTTCAAATGATATGGCCATCTCAGCATGGGTGACCCAGTGAGCAGTGATGTACGTGAAATTGCGGTTTTACCGCTAGTGAGATAAGCTTGAAGGTATGCTTATGTCCTAGGGGGGGGGGGGGGGGGGGGGGTGAATAGGACTTTTTAATTTTTCTTGCAAATTCAAAAGCTCAATTGCATTTATACTTTAATCTACCAATTAAGCACATGTAAATGATAGCAATTGATCACCTAAGATCCAACTCAATTTGACAACTCTTCTAAGAGAAGCATTTAGTCAAACAGTTCATATGCATGCTTGTGTCAATCATTCAAAGACGGCATATGAGCATTTTGTCAAACATACGATGGGCATACAGTTAAGCACTTATAAGATTAATCAACAAGGAACAAAATAGACAAAATGCATTCACCACATTGCACACGATGTATAGTGGTTCGGTTTCTCTACTCCACTCCCGGTTCACGATCTCAACGTATGAGACCACCGGATTTCACTATAGTCGTGGTTTTAAATCAGGTTAACCATCAACCTTAACATCCTTTGATCTAGGACCGCGTTTACCATCCGCCGATGGCCCAATCCAGGGACTTGACGAGTTTGGATCTCAAACTCTCACCAATCCTAATCCAAGGATGGTCACGTACACTCCCGCCGGAGTTTCCCAATCCAGGGAATAGAGATTCAATAAATGGACTCTCAAAAACTAGACATACCTAGACGATTGAGCCCCGATTCGATGCCTTTGATGAGTAGCTTCAGCTTCCACGAATGCCTTAGCTCCTCTCCAAGCTCCCACGATCAGCTACCAATGCATATGATGTTCCTAGACTAGTGCTGGGTAGGTGGGAGAAGGTATTGATGTTCCATATGCCTATTACAATGCAATGGATAATGAAGGAACCATCAATTGGATCATTCAATGGCTATAAATGACTTCAAGATGAAGATTGAATGATAGGGACAGCCATGAATGCCATGCTTGAGTTCATTGTTCAAACCGATCTTTGAATACTCAATGTAGTGCCATTAACGGCTTGGTTTGAGGGATGAACTCAAGTCTATAATGAGCAAAAGAGATTAGATGAAAGCCTTAATAGCCTCTCTTAATGCTCTAAATGGGTGTGCAAATTCTTTCCTCAAAGCCCTCGAAATATGCCTTTATAGGCTCTAAGAATCGGGCTCCAACGGATAGAAAACGGTCACGTGCGACCTGTCTAAATAGCCCAACGACCGGTCTTGACTATGCCTCCGACCGGTCTTCCTTTTGAACAGAAAACCCTGGTCTCTGGACAGTTTTTGGCCCATTTGCGACTGGTCGTACGACCGGTCGTGGGAGTTCAGCGACCGGTCGTGCGACTGGTCTCCCTTTAACTTATTTTTCCCATTTGGTCGCTGGACGTTTTTCGTCCAAATGCGACCTGGTCGTGCGACCGGTCCTAGGTGACCAGCGACCGGTCTTCAGACCGGTCCTCAGCCAGAGAAATAAAATAGTTTTCATTTTAAAAGCTTTCTGACTGAATCCTGTTTCAACCGACCGGTCGCTCGACCGGTCGTCAGGCTCATTTCCTGGCCTGAAATGGGGAGAACTCCCTTAATTTTAATGGTGCACAAAGAGATGGATTTCCTATCTTTTTCAACTGATTGACACCTACATAATGGAGGTCCAAGACAATCATCTTGACCTTAAGCCTGTGGATCAATTGGCAAACATAAAATGCGATTCGAATGCCATGAACTTGGATGTTTTGGGATCCTATAGGCTGTCTATATGCAACTTAACTTCCGAGCTTGATCTGGCTTGAATTTGAGTGCGGAAAGGTGCTTTGGTCTTCAAATCTTGAGTCTTTAATCTTCATCGGGGCTCACAAGACTTGACTGACTTAAATAGTCACGGAATTGACAAAACGATGCACTGATTTGTGCACTAACAATCTCCCCCTTTGTCAATTACGTGACAAAACCTATCCTACTAAAACAAGATACATGTTCAAGATATTACATTGGTAAAGCATTAAATACAGGACTCTTGACATGCCTAGTCTAAGCTGCTCCTCTTCAGTTTGCTTCCCCATAACCTGTCAATCCTTGCATCACAAAACATAGCAAACTAGTTTTGGTGGGACTTGATCTTTCTCCCCCTTTTTGTTTGCAATTGACAAACTGTTCTCTCCCCCTTAATGATATATCAATAAGGCTAAGGTAAGAGAAGATAGTATGTAGTAGTTATAACTATAAGCACATGCTAACAAGGAGAGTATAGGGTGCATGACTCATAAAACCATGGAGCATGCTAAGGTACATGAGTAACAAGAAAATATAACTATCTAGACAAGATTAATCATGCAAAATTGGTCACGGATATACTTTTGCAATGAAAGCACAAAGGGCTTATAGCCTAATCAACCATCCTCCCCTAATGGTATATCAAGACCAAAACTAAACAAAGATTAGCATTCAATGAAGCATATAACTCAAGATGATTAGCTAATCTAAGCCAGATGATAGCTAACAAGCAAATATACAAGTTTAAAGCAAGGCTAAACTACTGAATTTGGGCTAATGAGGCTTGAATCCTCTGATTTGCCCATGAGTACAAACATGAGGCTGAAATCCTCAGATTTTCCTATAGATCCAAAGAGGCTAAATTCCTCAAGTTCATCAATTTGCTCAAAATGAGGCTTGATCCTCAGATATGTATGTGAGCTCAATATGGTCTCCTAAGGTCACCTAACCTAGATCATAACCCCCTTGGGTATGATACATAAGACCCAACATGCTTGTTGGAGGGAATTCATTTATCTTAGATTTTTCTCCCTTAAGTTCATTCCAAATAGGAGAGCAATGTTTGGTAGGGGATATGACAATAGTTCCTACCCTAGTTATTGTTGACCTCAACTAATCATTTTACTTATAGTTCAACATGAGCCAACAAGGATTCCCCTTTTTACTCCGTATGATGAACATCCCAAAACAGAGAAAATACTTACACCCAATTACATGTCAGAACATAATTTATAATAAAAACTTTACAGTGTGACATGTACTGACACGAAACATCTTTAATTTCTCCCCCTCAACATCTGCACCTAAGAAGGCCTACAAAATAAATTGGCTTCTTGGTGGGATATAGTTCTCTCCCTTATTGTCAGTCATTGACAGGGGTTAGCTTAAAAAGGATTTGCCTATAAGAGCAGCGAAGCTAGATCATGAGTTAGGAGAGATAGATCATGAAACATATGGGAGAAAAGAAGCAATACATAGAAACCTGATATACAATAATCATTATGCACAAGAGGGCCTTTCGTCCAATCAACCAACCACCCCAACTGGCATGTATATCAAGAGCAATGAAACACATTTAAGCTATATTAAACAGAACCGTGAGCCATAAAGGCTTAATGCCCAAACCATCCAACCTCCCCCTATCAATATACCAAGAAAATGCAATAGACTCATCAATATAGCACTAATAGACTCGAATTGGGTATGTTGCCTGAGTCATCCATCCTCCAAAAAAAAAATAGATTTTGATAAAAAAAAAACGCATTCTTACATGTTTTTTGGAGATGGACATAGATGATAGTCCAACCGGTATGGACTAATAATCATGAGTCAATGGTGTATATAGCCAATATACACTCAAGGAATAGTCAATAAGGCGCAAGACTCAAAGCAAATATAACTTAAAAGTACAAATATATATCGAGAAAAAGATCACTTTTCTCAAAAAGATATATCAATATAGCTCGACATGTGATGACATAAGGAGATATAACTGTGAAGCTCAAGAAAGGTGAAAATCCAAACAAGTGATGCCATAACAAGATATGATTGGAAAGCTCAAACATCAAATGGTCTAACAGTCATCCAAAATGTATAAATACAAAACAAGACAAGCGACAAGTGTATTGGTCACCCAAAAAGATACTCCTGACCAAGACACATGATACAACAGATAATGATGCTAGAAATCAGTCCCGTCGCCCGAATCTGGTGACGGTGCATCGCCACAAGCAGCTCGCTCCCAAGCCTCCAAGCGCCTATCAATCTGGTCAAGGGGAGCCATAATAGGCTCATGCTGCACGAGTAGAGTGGCCTGTCCCTGAAACAGCTGAGACTCGGTCCGATCCATCCTCTGCTCAATCCGTGTAAGATGGTCCTAAAGTTGGCGTAGCTCAACAGAATAAGCTCCCGAGTCCGCTGCAAGGGAGCTACGTCGGGAGAACGACCGTGGCGGCGTACTGAAGCGTCCAGGAGCGAAACGAGGATCGATGGAGGGATCGGATGATGTTGCTGCTGCTCCAGGCTGTGATGGCTCAGAGGAACCTGGAGGGGCCTCACGCTACAGCTGAGCCGCCTGAAGTCGACGCTGGAGATCCTCTTGTGTCTTGCGCATTTTGGTTATAATAGAGAAATTTAGAATGTGAGGTTTTACGATCACATCTGAGGGATCAACAAGTCCTACTGTTTTGGCCAACCTACAGATGAGATGCCCAAAAGGAAGACCCGCCGACAAACCATCAGACACTAAGATGGCGGACCGAATGGCTTTCATAATATGCGAGGGAAGACACATCCTACGGCCCTGACTGCCATTATATAGAATAATGACCATGTCTTCGGGAAGGTCGGCCTTGTTGCTCTTCCTTGGGAATACGTTCTTGAAGAATATGTTGTGAATAAGACGATAATCCCAAGACATTGAAGAGGCACGAAGGGCATTGTTGTTAACCCATCTAAGGCACGCTCCATTGCATAAGGCTCTAGTCATGGTGTCTCGAGAGGCGGGTTCGGTCTCCTCATCATCAGAAAGCTCATCCTCATCAACAATAGACACTCTAGTAGCCTCAGCTATGGCAGGAAGACCGAATGTCCAAATCCCGTCAGCGAAATGGACTTCGAAAGAAGAAGAGTCATCAGGAATGATGCGACAACTGGAATAGAATTTTCTGACTACTTCTTTCTGAACAGGACCCCCCATATAGAGCACAGGCTCCCACCCTATCGCATCTAAAAGCTGGACCACCCGATAAGGTTCCAAGTCCACAAGTTTGGCTGATTTTTCATGAAGCACATCACGATTTTTGAAATTGTGCCAATTGGCAAGATGTGTTGTGTCTGATGCAGTAGGAAGGGGTTTGGAAGGAGATTTAGACGATGAAGCAACCCCTTTTCCTTTGGAAACTGTCTTCTTGGAGGTGGGTTGTGGGGGCCCCTCATCATGTTGGATTTTCGAGCGGCGTTCACGCCGAGGAGGGGATGCATCTTTCCTCCCACGAGAAGACATAGTGGAGCCGAACAATCCACACAAATATGCCCTAGGAATCAAAAGAGAAGGATACAACAAGGAAGAACAAGACTAAAACCCTTACCAATGAAGAAGATGATGATTGGAAGACAATGTACCACGTAGGAGGGCTTTAATCTTCGATTGGAGACCTAGGGAAGCTTGAGGAGGGCAGGTGAGACCTCTAGGATGAAGGAGGAGGAGAAAAAATTGGAATAGAACTGATTTGGGGCAGCCCTTTTGCCCTTTAATACACCCAACCCGCGCCCGTTGTATCGTCCAGGACCGGTCGCCAGACCGGTCGTGGGCTTTAAACTGCAAAATTCTGTGTATATTCTTTTTGAAAATCTGCACAGCTGGATTTACTTTTAATTCTTAAAAATGGGTTTATTTGTTATGAAATTATGCAATTTAGGATTACAAACGGTCCATCATCAGATCATATCAAAAGCATAGGTTTGGCCATATAATTTTACGAAATTTTGATGCCAAAAATGAACAAATTTTAAGCAAATTGTGATGATGGATCTTATATCCAGATATACCTATTTATGCCCATAAATGATGAGGCCAGGAACCTTAGATTTTACTATAAAATGATAAACCACATTTATCTAAAGGCTAACCACCTGCAAAACAGATAATTTGTTAGCCAATCTCCAATGCTCAGCCACCAATGAATTTTCATGATATTACAGATTGATCAAGTTCATGGGGCTGGCATAGGGCTATGAGATTACTTGCCATTCATGACCCTCTTGGCAATAATCTCTGACTTCATAATTGGAGTATGTTTCTTTAATACTCAGGGTGTTATGGTCAAATGCTTTCTCCCAAATATATAGATGTGGGGAGAGAAGGGTGATGAAGATTGTCAAGGTTTGCATGATTTCTCGCTCTTTATCACCACGGGATTTAGAATCTAGTTGTCCCATTTTTCTTCCAGATCACTCCCAATATGTTATAATAACGTATGAGGAGGAAGCATGACCATAACCATCTAAATGTGGCAAAGATGTTTAATTGAAGAATTTTCATATGATTACACATGCCGCAATAAATTCATCAAACCACATCATCTCAGACATAAAGATAAACAAATAATTGCATATGAGATGGCTAACTAAAGAACTCATGATTAGTTATGCTAATTATGCATACAAGGATAAGTTCGATAGATAGAAATTGTTTAAAGAGGCTAGATTTCCTCAAGTTTACTTATAAAGCACAATTATCAGATTTTTCTCGGTAAGATTAAACAATTAAGCTTTAATGATATTCAATCAATTCAAGATACACAAACTTAGCTGAGAATGTCACATACTACTCATGAAGCATGCAACATATATATGGTCACAAATGAATTTTAACTATTGAGCAAAATTGACCACAATAGGGATTAGCAAAGCACACAATCAATCCAAGCTAATCCAAAAGCAATTAGTTCAACAATCAAAATAATCTGAGCATGATACACAAGAGTTGGACTAATCAAAAGAGAATGAGGCTTAGTCCTCAAATTTACCAATATACACATATAGCTAACTACCTGACTAGCAAACAAAGCCACCCATGGATTTCCTAAAATCCAAGGGTCTAAAGATGTCAACTAGCCGTCTCGTCTTGGTTGGCGCATAATATTGGTTTTGGGTATATGAATTGTCAATATGATTCCCTAAAACCCTTTGTTGTTTGCCCTTAACCATATTCTGAATTTTCTGGTTCAAATGGGCAACCTGCTTTACCATCTTCCCCACATAATCATATCTTTTAGAAGGGGATGAAATTTTTCTTTTCTTGCCAACCTTGATTCTCAACTTTGGTTGAGTTCTTCACAATTTTTTGAGCCTTCCCATGTTGGCTCTTCTTTTCTTGAGTCACTCTTTCAGTCACCATTGATTTAACTATTTGAGGTCGGACTGAGGTGCATGGCGGTCGTTTTGCAATTGGGCATTCAAATTTAAAGTGTCCCGCCTCTCCACAAAAGTGGCATGAAAGAGCTGACTTGGGTTTGCTCTCAAGTGAAGAATACTCAACTTCCACAAATACCAGAGAAGGGGTTTTCTTGACATATTTGTAACCCCATTTTTCTCCCAAATCTTTACCTATAATACAAGATTTACTTATTTGCGCATTTTGGGTCTCTTGGTCTTTGTTCTCATTGGTGTAGGTCTTAAGTTGGTTGACCTCAAGATTTAGAGCTTGTTTTTCATATTTAACTGTTTTAAGTTCAAGCTCAAGCTCTTCAATTCTTTTTACTGCCTCTCTCAATTCATTTTGAACATTTTCCTTTGCTTTAGTTAGAGAGACATGGTCAATTTCTAACTTTTGCCTTTCAATCTTTTCTTTATTGAGCTCTTCCATAACTTTTAAGTTTTCACAATAGAGCTCATTATAGACATCTTGTAATTGGTCATCCTCATCATTATCTTCCTCTTCACTACTAGAGGATGTCTCATCATTGCTCATATTCTCCCTTAAATTGATACTTACAACTCTTTCAGTAGAAGGGATGGGCATGGATGAATCAGTTGTGCAAGAATGTTCATAAATAGATTCCAACTTCTCCCAAGCTTGCTTAGCGGATTCGCAAGTAGATATTCTATTTTGTTCCTCTTAGGAGAGGGCACAATGGATTACATCAAGGGCTTTAAGATTGCTCATAGAATTGGCCCTTTCTTCTTTACTCCATTTTGATTCATCTTTTGGAGTGGAAGTGGTCGTACCCTTACTTTTAGTTTGAACAATAGGGACCGACCAACCTTTCTCATTTATGTCACATATAGCTGGATCTAGTGACATTAAAAATATGCTCATTCTAGCCTTCCAATATGTATAATCGGATCCATCAAAGTGTGGAGGACTAGAAATAAAACTTGCCTCGGAGTTGGACATACTTACAATCTTACTTAGGATCTACCTCTAGGCAATTAAGCCCTTAAAGAGGAACCCGTTTTGATACCAATTGAAATTGCGGTTTTACTGTTAGTGAGATAATCTTGAAGGTATGCTTATGTCCTAGATAGGGGGGGGGGGGGGGGTGAATAGGACTTTTTAATTTTTCTTGCAAATTCAAAAGCTCAATTGCATTTATACTTTAATCTACCAATTAAGCACATGTAAATGATAGCAATTGATCACCTAAGATCCAACTCAATTTGACAACTCTTCTAAGAGAAGCATTTAATCAAACAGTTCATATGCATGCTTGTGTCAATCATTCAAAGATGGCATATGAGCATTTTGTCAACCATACGATGGGCATACAGTTAAGCACTTATAAAATTAATCAACAAGGAATAAAATAGACAAAATGCATTCACCATATTGCACACGATGTATAGTGGTTCGGTTTCCCTACTCCACTCCCGGTTCACGATCTCAACGTATGAGACCACCGGATTTCACTATAGTCGTGGTTTTAAATCAGGTTAACCATCAACCTTAACATCCTTTGATCTATGACCGCGTTTACCATCCACCGATGGCCCAATCCAGGGACTTGACGAGTTTGGATCTCAAACTCTCACCAATCTTAATCCAAGGATGGTCACGTACACTCCCGTCGGAGTTTTCCAATCCAGGGAATAGAGATTCAATAAATGGACTCTCAAAAACTAGACATACCTAGACGATTGAGCCCCGATTCGATGCCTTTGATGAGTAGCTTCAGCTTCCACGAATGCCTTAGCTCCTCTCCAAGCTCCCACGATCAGCTACCAATGCATATGATGTTCCTAGACTAGTGCCGGGTAGGTGGGAGAAGGTATTGATGTTCCATATGCCTATTACAATGCAATGGATAATGAAGGAATCCATCAATTGGATCATTCAATGGCTATAAATGACTTCAAGATGAAGATTGAATGATAGGGATAGCCATGAATGCCATGCTTGAGTTCATTGTTCAAACCGATCTTTGAATACTCAATGTAGTGCCATTAATGGTTAGGTTTGAGGGATGAACTCAAGTCTATAATGAGCAAAAGAGATTAGATGAAAGCCTTAATAGCCTCTCTTAATGCTCTAAATGGGTGTGCAAATTCTTTCCTCAAAGCCCTCGAAATATGCCTTTATAGGCTTCAAGAATCGGGCTCCAACGGATAGAAAACGGTCACGTGCGACTTGTCTAAACAGCCCAACGACCGGTCTTGACTGTGCCTCCGACCAGTCTGACGACCGGTCTTGAGACCGGTCTTCCTTTTGAACAGAAAACCCTGGTCTCTGGACAGTTTTTGGTCCATTTGTGACCAGTCGTACGACCGGTCGTGGGAGGTCAGCGACCGGTCGTGCGACCGGTCTCCCTTTAACTTATTTTTCCCATTTGGTCGCTGGACGTTTTTCGTCCAAATGCGACCGGTCGTGCGACCGGTCCTAGGTGACCAGCGACTGGTCCTCAGCCAAAGAAATAAAATAGTTTTCATTTTAAAAGCTTTCTGACTGAATCCTGTTTCAACCGACCGGTCGCCCGACCGGTCGTCAGGCTCATTTCCTGGCCTGAAATGGGGAGAACTCCCTCGATTTTAACGGTGCACAAAGAGATGGATTTCCTCTCTTTTTCAACTGATTGGCACCTACATAATGGAGGTCCAAGACTGATCATCTTGACCTTAAACCTGTGGATCAATTGGCAAACAGAAAATGCGATTCGAATGCCATGGACTTGGATGTTTTGGGATCCTATAGGCTGTCTATATGCAACTTACCTTCCGAGCTTGATCTGGCTTGAATTTGAGTGCGGAAAGCTGCCTTGGTCTTCAAGTCTTGAGTCTTCAATCTTCATCGGGGCTCACGAGACTTGACTGACTTACATAGTCACGGAATTGACAAAACGATGCACTGATTTGTGCACTAACAGCACGCTGGATGGTGAGACGCGAAAGGAACCATTTCATGGCTTGCGTGGAAAACTGAGGCAAGATAATACACCATTGCTTTATATGTTTGGAGCATGTCATGTAGCAATTTGCACGTACGGCAATTTATAAAAGGCATTTTGCATAGAAAGAAATCTTGTGGGGCCCACCACTTTTCGTTTCTAAGATGTACACGGTTGGGCCAGGTACCATAAGGGGCTTTGTCGGAATCTAAGCTGTCATATAGTATGTGGGCTGCATATGCTCTGGGCCCCACCACAGCCTTGCTCAAGTGGACCATGAGGCATTTCAGCAGTAACACCTGCGATGAGCCCTCTTGTAATTAAGACTGCTAAAACTAATGAGTGATGGGTCCTGGTTTTAGTACTGGATGAGTCTGATGGACTTGACTGAGTCTAGGACCCAATACCCCGACTCAGGTAAATCTCAACTAGACTTAAGTGGCTCAAGTATTTTAACCAGGGTAATGGTCTAGTGGGTAAACTGCACCACAACCTTCCAAGCACATTATTTTATTAATTACATTATGTCAATTAAGGTAAATACCTCTATCTTATTTAGTAAACACATTTTTTTTTATCAATTTAAAATAACTAAAGAACTCTACGTAATGAGAACCCAATGGCTGAATTCGTACAAAGTGATAAAAGGCGATGCAGTGTCAGGTCCATTACTCATGTTATGAAAAGAACATTACCTTCTCCTTTGTATTTGGATCACTAGAATGCTGTCAGATGAAGCCCTTTATCCCGTGGTTGGATGTACTACGACTAGTGAGATTTGAAAGATATTAGAAGAAAATATTCTACAAATTGCAAACACCCATGAAATCCAATTGAAGCATTAGAAGCAAGATATAAAGTTGGGCACATAATCATTATCCGATTAAATGAAAGCTTTTAAAAGAATTTTGTATGGCCTAACAGTGGTTCAGAAATCCACAACAGATGATGACAAAGTCACCTACTTGTTTTATAAACTCGGTTAAAAATACAATATTGTGATGATCTCTATGCTTGCAAAGCCTTCATTTTCATCTTACTCTCAATTTATTATTGCAGTTCACAGCCATAATCTACGCATACAATGCATGGAACCCAAACCACACCCAGTAGACCATAACTTGGATGGTTTAATTTCAAGTTAAATGTTTCCCATATCGGCAAGCAATCAATATGTGAAAACATCATCATCTTCATCCTCACCATAAGCACAACCACCACATCATTGTTGTCATTGTCAACATTAGCAGCAGAAGCAGCATCACCATCATCATCACTACCATCATCACCATCGTTGTTGTCACTATTCCCATTCTTGAATTTCAGTCTCCGACCAAGTAGAGGTCTGCAAACGATTAGGCCCATGGGCAATTGATGGTCGGAGTGTTGTGAAGAGAAGATCAAAGGGAAGAAGAACATAATAATATTTAAGTGGGTTGAAAAGGGGGAAAATAAAAACAAACCACTTTTTATGCATTAATATTAAAACCCAAGTCAAAATTTTAGCCAAGGCAAATACTTCTCCACTTCCCATTAGTTTACCAAACACTGATAAATGTTAACTAACAGATATCAGGTTACAGTTTTTAACGCAATTGGTTTTTCTTATATCCAAATGGTTCCTCTGTTGGAGTGCCTTCGAACATCGTGCATGGTTTGGGTGCTCAGACCAGTCGGGTGACCGGTCTAGCCGTTTGGTCTAGATGCACGTGAAGGCTAGAGAGGATTTGTGTGCCTAGACTAGTCGGCCGACTGGTCTGCAAAGGGCTCCGACTGGTCGGCTGGGAGGCAGTGTGGATAAGTCATGTGATTTCTCCCTAGACTGTTCTGTGTAAGGTGCGATCGGTCGGCTATGCGCGCGGGTTTCTTGCGCAGCTCGCAGTACTGCACAAGGTGTTTCTAATTTCGCATTTTTGCTTATTTAAGGAGTTGTAATCCGACTTACATTAGTATCCTAAGGTGTTTAAGGTTTCCTAATTGTATTAAGAAGAGGGGAGATGTGTGTCTTGGGGTTTTCACTGTTTTTCCTTACTTGTGGGCTGTTAATCTCTGTAACCTTCTGATATTCATAGTGGATCATTTTGTGCCATGGTTTTTTACCCGTTGAGGGGTTTTTCCATGTAAATTTGGAGTCTCTTGTGGTGAATGCTTGTGTGTGATTGATTGCATCTTGTTTACTTGTTTGATTTCGTATTACTCTACACGTTTTGGCGTTCCGCTTCCACTGCTGGCTTTCCCAACAAGTGGTATCAGAGATAAAGTTGGGGTGGAGTAGTTTCGAATCTGAGACGAGAAAATGGGATTGAGCGCAAGGTTCGAAGTAGAGAAATTCTTCGAGAAAAATAATTTTGAACTATGGAAGGTGAATGTTAAATCCTTCCTAATTCAGTAAGGGCTTAATGAAGCTCTTGGAAAGCGACCCATGGCTATGAAAGACGATGAGTGGACGAGGCTCGACAAGAAGGTTAGAACCTCAATCCTGTTAAACCTTACGGATGATGTTCTCTATCATTTTATGAAGGAAAAGACTGCGACTGAAACGATGGTGGCGAAGCTAGAGAAGGTTTATGCCAAGAAATCTCTAGAGAATTGCATGTTCGTGTTGATGCAATTGTTCACCTTGAGGATGGCTGAGGGAACTAAGGTGGAGGATCACCCGAGCACGTTTAATAGGCTGGTTTACAAGTTGATGGAGATCGATGAACCGATTAAGGATGAGTATCAAGCATGCATCCTATTGAATTCTCTTTTCAAATTCAAATGAGTCATTCAGGGACTCTGTGTGCGCAGGGAGGGAAACCATAAACGTCAAGACCGTTATCTCAGCCCTCCAGTCGAAGGCGATGAGAAAGAAAAGCGGTGACGTGACTTCTCGTTATTCATCAGAAGCACTGGTTATGAGGGGAAGGAGTTCTGGGCATGGAGGATATTCAAAATCAGGATCGAGGGCCAAGGGCAAAGGGAAGGCTAAGGTGAAGTGCTGGAATTGTGGCAAGGAGGGCCACATGAGAGTGGATTGTCAAAATCCCAGGTTGAAGCAAAAGAGGTATGGAAGTTCTTCTAGGAGAGGGGGTTAATATCGTAGAGGATGGTGGCGATTTTTGTGAAGTTCTGAATGTATCTGGCAAGGGATCTCACGGTAGTAAGTGGATCCTTGAATCAGGGGTTTCATGTCACGTTTGTCCTGACCGGAGTTCATTCACGACATACAGGGAATATGGTGGAGAATCGGTGTTTGTGGGCGATGGAGTCGCTCATAAGGTTGTGGGTATTGGTACTGTGCGCATCAAGATGTTCGATGTGGTCGAACGAATCCTGGAAGATGTGAAGCACGTTCCCAAGATGAAGATAAATGTGATTTCTTTTGGTGCACTCGAGGCGAAAGGGTGCGTGTTTTTCGGCCGTGATCGTTGTTGTGAAGTGATGAAGGGGGTACTCGTGTTATGAAGGCACGAAGGTGTGTCCATCTTTACATGTTGATCGGGAGCATAATTCACGGTGGAGCTGCGGGTAAGGCAGCAAGATCCACGGTTGCTCGTATGTGGCAAGTGCCCAACGACCACATGAGAAGAGCGGTAAAGGGCGTGAATTTACAAGGCTAGGGTCAATGGTGGCACGAGAAGCGGTGGAGCTATGATTGAAGATGAGATGACGTTGCTAGGATGTGTTAATTCGACGTTCGAAGCCTCGGTGGAGTTTGTTGGAGAGCCTTCGAACATCGTGCACAGTTTGGGTGCTTAGACCGGTCGGGGACCGGTCTGGCTGTTTGGCCCAGATGCACGTGAAGGTTAGACAGGATTTGTGTGCCTAGACCGGTCGACCGACCGGTTTGCAGAGGGCTCCGACCGATCGGTTGCGAGGTAGCATGGACGAGTCATGTGATTTCTCCCCGGACTATTCTGTGCAAGTTGCGACCGATCAGCTGTGCGCGCGGGTTTCTTACGTAGCTCGAAGTACTACACAAGGTGTTTCTAATTTCAAATTTTTACTTATTTAAGGAGTTGTAATCTAACTTAGATTAGTATCCTAAGGTGTCTAAGGTTTTGTAATTGTATTAGGAAGAAGGGAGACGTGTGTCTTGGGGTTTTCTCTGTTTTTCCTTTCTTGTGGGCTGTCAATCTCTGTAATCTTCTGATATTCATAGTAGATCGTTTTGTGTCGTGATTTTTTACCCGTTGAAGGGTTTTTCCACGTAAATTCGAAGTCTCTTGTGGTGAATGCTTGTGTGTGATTAATTGCATCTTGTTTACTTGTTTGATTTTGTATTACTCTACACGTTTCGGCGTTCTGCTTCCGCTGCCGGCTTTCCCAACATCCTCTAGTATAATTATTAAATGGTTTATTCAAATGATGGGTATTCGGGTTAGAGAAATTATAAGTTCATGATGCATGTGTCCTAATGCTGCGGTCCGTTGAAATGGGGTCCATGAGTCATTCATCGAATTAAGGCAAACCCCCAGTGATGAGGAAGGTCAAAAGTATCTTTCAAATTAAAAGATCCTAAACATTCATCTTTTCCACATTTTGGTTGAAACATTTTTTTGAACCACCTAATTTTGAGCTAATGGTACAAGTTTTACAATTTTTTTCTATCTTAGTGTAGGAGTGGGGCATCCCCCATCAGTCGAGCCCATCAAAACAACAGTCTCGATCACTAAAATACAAGCCTCATTTTGCATGGATTGAGCATCAAGAACCACTCACATTTTGCATAGCAATTACACATTTCAAATGACCGCAACATGTCATAGAGTGCCACGCGGTGCAAGTGACAACACGCAGCACACATTAACATCTTACAATTCCTAAACACTTTTCTCCATCGATCGCTGCTTGTCATTTTCCACGTGGTGTCACATGGCACAGCATGCATTTTGTAGCTCGGGACATGGTCCGCCATGTCATCGCATGTGTCCCGACATGTGCCGTGGTGCCATCACAACTTGCAACGTGCGCCATGACATTCTACCCTAAGACTAGTCATAATCATTCGTTTTCTTGGAGATGTCTAGACCACAAGTCACAGTCATTTCCAATACAATGCGGATGGTTTGGTAATGTAATTTTTGGTCCCTTGTAACATTTCTCTTTATTGGGAAAATTTGTCAGAAATGTGGGAAAGATTAGAAATCATAAGCTCAATCTTTCATTTAAAAAGAGAGAGAAAGAAACTAATCCAAGGTGGCATTTGGATGCACAAGCTAGATTAATCCAGAAGAAATGGATAATACAGTTTAAAACTCAAACTTGACTCGCCCGATTCCACTCGACTCAACCAGATTTCACCAAGGCTCAAGAGGAACTCAGTTTGGTCACTACAGGGTTAAAAATTGGAGGAAAACTCCACTGGTGTCTAAAAGACTCGACTCAACTCAAAAGTATTGGCTATTATTATCTTTTCTAATTCTTAAAGATTAAGCATTGCTGGAAAGCACAGAAGAACTCCTGCGAGTTTTAACAAAGTCTTCTGAGTTTCCGAGTCAACTCAACTCGACTGGGTTTATGAGTCGAGTCGAGTTTCTAGGTTTTTAAACTATTTACTGAAAAAATATTGAACATTACAATTTGTTTCTTTTGCACTTTAGTGCATCCAAACACACCCTAAAATAACACTATCATATGAAATGTTTGTAGGGAACGATACTATACAATCAGTTTGCACAGTGCTAAGATGCAAACTAGTTGTATTGGACACATGGGTTGTCTACTCATAGATGTGGACTGTTGTGAGAAGAATACGAGCTGACCTCAGCACCATCGCGAAAAGAATATGAGCTGGCCTGAGGATGGATCCGGCTCAGCTCGCTCAGCTCGAAGCCGATCTGGTGACAGACGGAACAACCCAAATACAGGTCGTCAGGTCTGACCGACCCGATCTAAGGGAGAAAAGTAATCCTCGTGAACGACCTCGTCAGGCCGACCGCTTTGCGACCTGATTCTGTTACCGTAATTCTCTAAGCTCGTGCGTGATAAGAGGAAAGAAATCCGGGAAATCTCTAACCAACCCGCCGAAAGATCCTCGAAGATCACGGGACAGCTCCGGAAATCTCAGAGATCCGAAATTTCTTCTACAAACATCGCGGCAACAAATGAGGAACACGACTCTGCAACCTAAGTCTATAAATTGGAGCATTCTCTCCATTATTGAGGTACGATACTAAAACTGATCAAAAGAGATAAACATTCAATCTTTCAAGATCCTTCTGACTTAGGCATCGGAGGGCTAACAGCTGGACCCCAGCCACCCCCCTTAGCTTTCTTTTGTGTTCCACAGGATCCAACCATTCTCCAAGAAGAAGATCAGTATCATTTGACCATCGATATCAAGAAATATTCATCTTCATTTGTTGACGAATTTCCAGCATCAACATGTACCATCCATTTGGTATGGTCCACTAATCCAAAATTAGGTTTCTAATTGGATGGTCCATATGATAAATTGCTTCAAAATGCAAGTCCAGTTATAATTAAAAGGTCGAATCATCCACGTAGACGTCCATGATCATGCAGAACCGTTTGTTAGATCCGAGATCTATTTAACCGAAATGGACGGTTATAATGAAAAGAAAAAAAATAATCATTGTTTGGGTGGCTTCGGTCATTGGATTGGTGAGATTTTCACTATATGGCCCATCAAGAGTTAGCTGGATCATGTGGACTGACCAGATCAATGGATTTTTACTGTCAATGTGTGCAATATCAGTTTTCCTTAAATTGTGCCATCCTGACCGTCCAATAAGTAGTTCAAGCCTTGGATAAAATCCGCACTCAAATTCATCCGTTTAGATAGCTGTAAGCTGAGTCCTGCTCTCCCGCGCACACCGGATCACCTTTTTGAGGATACATCACACGTGATGTGAGCCAAAATCTAAGCCATCATATGATGAAGCACCTCAAAAAACCCCAGGCTCAGATTTCAACCAGATCCAAAACCTTGGTGGGCCGTAGCAGAGAGAGGGAGCAAATCAAGGGAGAAAATTGTTTCCTTTTTTCATGGCCCACCAAAGTTTTGGAGGTTTAAAACTGGGCCTAGAGGTTTTTGAGGTGCTTCATCACGTGAATGGCTCAGATTTTGGGCTTACATCAAGTGTAACGAGTTCTCAAGCTGGTGCCCACGAGGTGAGCGGGAGAGCATTTTTCCCTGTAAGCATATGATTGGAGGACTTTTGCGGACACTCATCTCACGTCCAAAAGTTTAGGCAACTGATTAAACGGTTAAAATAATCCAATAGATACAAATTTTGGGCAGTGATTGATTCAAGAGGTGGCTTATCAAATGGACGGTCCAGATTTAATATTCTTTCACCCTTTAAAGCATGATCATTGCAGTGCCAGAGTTTCTAATTCTACCCAACAATCTTCGGAGAGCTCATTGATCGGGACCTTTCATCTGTTGTCCTACCTTTTGTGTGGGCGATATTCCAAAAATCAGATCAATACAATAATCATAGAGATGCAATCTATAAAAACTTCAGGGCTAGCGAACCTCAACAAAAGATCTGGCAATCGATCAGGTGGTTATGATCATCAATTCAGAAAGAGTTTTAGGCTATAACACCTACAACCTGCCTGCTATCCGATAAACGGTCCGGATTGGCAGATATACGATCGTTGATGGTGAACTTGCTTTTTTTACTTTATAACAAGCCTCTCTTTTGCAATGTCAAAAGGTCATCCTCGACCGCCAACGAGCCCATGGGGCGCGAATTAGTGACAACCTGGGAACAGCTTAGTGGGTGTTACCCTAACCGTGTGGGGGCTCATCTTGATGTAGTTTTTATTTATCTACACCGTCTATCTATTTTTTCATATCATTTTAGGATGAGATCCAAAACCCTAAGAAGTCCCAAATATCAGGTGGACCATACCACTAGAAACAGTGATAAATAACCATTAAAAATGTTTTGTGTGCCACAAAAGTTTTGGATCAAGCTGATCTTTATATTTTCCTTTTATCAAGAGTCAAGACCTTATTGACATTATAAAGATCTTGGATTGTAAATAAATATTACTAAAAACTTACAATGGGCTCTTTGGAATTTTTAATGGTGGGGCACACAATCACGGTGTTTCTAGTGGTATGGTTCACTTGAGATTTGGATATACATAATTTTTGGAACCTATTTCTAAAAGGGGCTGTAGAAACGGATGGACCGACTGGATATACAAAATATCATCCACGGGCCATACGGTAGGGGTAACACCTAATTCGCGGCCCAACCCAAGTCGACGTAGAACTCAGACTTTTCATCTGGTCCGTTCCTTTAAAGGCCCATCGGTTGCCATACTGATGATCCAGATCATCCATCTGGTGTGCCTAAGCAACCATAGAAGTTTCGCACTGGCAGACAACCCTGTACGGTCAACTGATAAGCATCAAATAAACGGTTGAAAACGAACCGTACGTCAATGCACATGGTCAACAGGGAAATCGTACGAGCAATGCCGGGAGACCCAGTCACCCCACTCTGCTATAGCCCCACCATGATGTCGGCACACAACATTTCTGTCGGCACTGTGTGCAGCTGGAAAAGCTCTTTGAGCCTTACCATGGTGTATGTGTTTTATCCAAGCCATCCAATCCTTAAAATGATTCAAATTCAAATCTCAATTGGACGACACTATAAGTGATGAATGAAAGCTCACTATTAAAACTTCTTTTGATATTTATATTCTCCTCGTCTAGGTTTTTTAACCTAATCAATACGGTTCCGAAATGCAAATAAACATTACATTATATATATATATATATATATATATATATATATATATATATATATATATATATATAATCATGAGCTGGAAAATGAAGGAAAGAAGTGGATTACAACACAGCAGAGGGGTCGCTACCGAATGTGAACTGGTCCAGTCGGGCTCGGTCGGGAGCCGAATTGGAGGCGTCACGTGTCCTAGGTTTCGCCTTCACGTGACGCCCATTGGCTTTTCTTGTCCGTTTCGGCCATGACAACTAAAAAGTCAGCTTCTACTTTAGCTCCGGATAAGTACCAATGCGACTTGCGAGACACGTGTCAACGTGGTAGTTTTTTGAGATCAGATCCGTTCATAAGGTGGGGCCCACCATTAGATGTCATGGTAGATCCAATCATATGGTTGTGCTGGTGTGTACCAAAAAAAGGAGCGTTAAAATAAGATGAACGACGACTAATGCTCATGCACATGTGTGGGCCACATGATGGCGTAATCTTAGCGGTTGATCATTTTCATGGTGGGCCCTGCTTTGCATGTGTTTCTTGCATTGCTATGTCTACTTTGCTTTTGTTATTTCTCCTCGCTTGAATCAACTTACTTCGCCGACAAAAGATTAACAGAGTAGAGAGAGGGAAAGAGAGCGGGATGCGGATAGGGCTCTCAATGGAGCGGGTCAGATACGAAATCCGATTCACTCTGAATCCGTATAATGCGGATTTGGATCTTAAAATAGGTTCGATTAGTTAAATGGACCGGATTTGGATCTTGAAGTAGGTCCAATTACTTAAATGGACCGGATATGGATTCACGGGAACATATTTGAGTTTGATCCGAATCCGATTATGATCCGAATCATTGTCACCCTACTATATATGTTATATTCATGCTAGCCATCTGTTTTACAAATTATTTTAGGCCACGTCAACCATACCAGTGGGATTTGCATCATTTTTCTACTAAATTAAATATATTAAATTATATATTTTATATCATATATTTTTTTTAGATATGTAATTGGGGGTGGATTCGGACCTAGATCCAACCCGAATCCGATAGTTACATGGATTTTGGATCGGAAATGGATCTAACAATTTATAAATGGATCAGATATGGATATCACCTTTCGGATCCGACTCGGATCCGAATCCGATCCGAATCCATCTACAAACATATGGACTTGGAGCCGGATCCAACTGGATCCGATCCAGATCCGACCCATTGAGAGCCCTAGATGCGGATTAGGCGATTAGCTACTGAACATGAGAGTAGCCATACTCGCTACGAAAGTGACGTCACCTAGTTCTGTGGGCCCTGCCATGATGTATGTGTTGCATCCACACGGTCAATCCATTTGGAGAGATCATTTTAAACCATGAACCAAAGAATGAGAAAGATCAAAAGCTCAAGTGGACCCATCACAGAAAACAGTGCAGATAATGGCACCCACCATTGAAATCTTATTTGGCGCCATAATGATGTTTATTTGAGATCCAACTTGTTCTAAGTTAACAAAGACATGAATGAAGGAAACACAAATATCGGCTTGATTGAAAACTTACGCGGACGTAAGAAGTTTTTGATGGTAGGCGTACAGTCCCACGGTTTTCTGTGGTGGGCCTACTTGGTATTTGGATCTATCTCAGTTTTTAGATCATGTCCTAAAATTATCTCTCCAAATGGATGGTCGGTGTGCATACAACACATACATCATGGTGGGACCAACAGAACTAGGTGACGTCAGTAGCGAGTTTGCGACTTTCGTGTTCGGTAGCTAATCCGCATCCGAGAGAGCGAAGATTCTATCGGGCTCGGATTCGGTAGTGACGCCGCCAGTACCCACCTCGATACTGATCGGTGCCGGAAAAGCTGTTATGGGCCAACCATGAGGTATGTGTTTTATCCATTCCGTCCATCTACTTTTTGAGCTCATATCATTGAAAGAAGTAAAAAATGAGGCAGATCAAAATCTAAGATGGACCACTCCATAGGAAAAAGTAGGGAATGAACATTCACCATTAAAATTTTCTTGAGGGCCACAAAAATTTCGGATCAAGCTTAGATTTATGTTTGACGTTCACCCAGGTCTATGTGACCTATTCAACGGGTTGGATGGCATAAAAAAGTTACAATGGATCCTAGGAACTTTTTAATGGTGAGCGTTCAATCACCACTGTTTTCCCATGGTGTGGCCCACCCGATATTTGGATCTCTACTCAAGTCCGTAAAATGAGCTGTAAAAATGGATGGACGGAGTGGATAAAATACATACCTCTGGTGGGGGCCATGGAGGGGTCACTAGCGTACCGAATCCGTTTCCATCCATCACTTTCCTTCAATTACCCCCACTGACAAATTAACCGTTGACTAGTATCTTTTGTTTTTGTTTTTATCTCTCTCGACTAGTTTCGTTTTCCACCGTTGTTTTAATGGCCATCAGATGAATACAATGTACTAATTAATGGGTGGAATTTCTGAGACATGAACCATCCATGTTAGGCCTAGTGTATGGATGGACACGACAGACGGCCTAGATTGCTTATCAATATTTGGGCCCACCTGTAACCACAACGATAGCTGACTTCACGTAAATGGGGCCCACTACATGTAGCCAATCATGATATAAACAGGCTTTGCGGGGCTTATTAGGAATAAATAACATAAATAGGATTATTCAAATTTATGAAGTTGTCAACCAGTGGGTACATCTGAGTTCATACAGACGGGGGTCCATTGTTCGGTGATCCAGACCGTCAATCTGATGTAGCCAAGATGAATGGACATACCCCAAAAATCTCCCAGATTGGAAGATCCTATCCATCTGATTTTTGGCTCTTTATCCGTTGAAGACTTGGCCAGATTCTATTTATTTCTGTCTTTGTACAAGCAACTGATGGAAGGGCTAGGTTTGCCGTATTGAGGAAATCTCCCCGGCATTGTTCATTTATAGTGAGGTCCATCAAATTAACGGTACGGATAGCCGAAGCAAGCATCCATCCGGTACAAACATGACACCAGAGGATACTATACATGTCTTTGGTCAAATAATTCCACTGGTGTAATTTTACGTGCAAAGACACAATGAAAAATGACATGTGATTCTGATTAGATGGTCTTGTCCGGCAGGCCCACCACAAGATTTCAATGACCAATGAGAGAACAGAATCTGATGTGGTGGGGCTCAGTGTAACAACTAAAAACCAAAGTAAATCAGCTATCTGCGTGTTGATACTGTAGTAACTGAAATAAACTGCCACTTCGACATTGTCATGGTTTTTGTTGGGGCTATAAACCTATGATAGTTCATCCTCCTCACAAGTGGCACTCGTTAGGACCATCCAAATTGTGGGGCACATTACTAATGGAGCATTTCTCTAAAATCACACCGATCAAGTAATCTTTCTCATCCAATTGATGGCTGAAAAATGGATATGGTTAAAAGTGAAATACTGAATGGTCAGAAGCCCAAGGGCTAGATCAGATTGTCACTATCATCTTCTTAGTGAAATTTTTTTAGTTCTCGAACCAGCAATTTGATGGTCTGGATTGCAGTACGACAATGCCAGGTGTAAGTTGAAGGGTCACCACAATCTTTAAAATGGTTGTGAACTGTTTGCTATAAGAATTAGCCTGTTATAAGGAGAAATGCATGCAATCAATGAGTTGGATTGGATGACGTGTCACTCCCAGATCAGATCATCTCATGCATGCCACATCATCAAATCCGTGAGCACGTGGAATTGCGAAACACACCTCATTAAAGAAAACCACACTATATATTACACTGCTGAAGAAAATAGAGAAATTACATAGGCAAACCACACACAGAACACAACAGAACTAGAGCAGGTGACACACACAAAACACATTTTCAAACCATAACATGAACATGAAGAAAAATGGCACATGGCCCACTACATGGTCCACATGGTGGGTCCATCTCTCTTCATGTTGGTACCAAATCTACATGTCCCTAACCTCGAACACGTTCGAATTCTTCACGACGATGTCGTACATGTGGACGGAATTGAACTTGGAGAAATCCTTAGGAAGGGAGATGAGGTCCACTGATGATCTTTTGTGGTATTGGAGGAGGTCGGGGTTGTCGTAGTACCTCTCCCACCCGAGCTCTGCGAGGTTGTGCTCAAGTGATGAGTAGGATTTGATCACCTCATTGGTTGGCAGGTGGACCAACACCTTGCGCCTGGCATTGCTCGGTTGACGTCCATCAACGAGGCGGATAACACCATTCTTGATCACCCAAACCCCAGACATTTTTTTGCTTTTATTTTAGTTGTACTTGGCAATGAGAGAGAGAGAGAGAGACAGAGAGAGAGAGAGAGGAGTGTGTATGAAGGTGATGGAGAGGGTAGGAGGGTGGATGGGTTTATATACATGCGAGATCTTCCTATTCCTTGGAAGGATGGTATGTTCGATCTATTTCTTTATCTCCCCATGAAGAAAGATCTTTTGGGTGTGGGTTTAAAGGCACGTTTGTGACAGTGTTTGGCTTTGGTGTGGATGATGTGGGCGCATGTTTGGGAAAGCATCGGTAGAGGGGTACAAGGATGCTGTCTAGGTCGTGTCCGATTGACACGTATAGGTCGTGGGGCTGGATTGAAGAGAATCCAGATCATGGGCTGTGGCCCACTAAGAGAATCCTTTCCAGGAAATTTAATGGAGCTAGACTTCCAAAGTCAATACTCAGATAAGTATTTAATTTGTACTCTCTCTCTCTCTCTCTCTCTCTCTCTCTCTCTCTCTCTTCCCACCTAATTTTCCTCCTTAATAGAGAAATGATAGATAGCTCTTGCCCTTTGACCATTGTCTTTTTAATATTTTCCTGAAAAATACAACATTCAAACCAATAAACATAATAATTGTTGGATTTTTCAGAATTTTCGATTCACTATTCTAAATGTGTTTTTCCATGTTAACATCTTTTATTCTCTCTAATTTGATAAGACTCACATGAAGAAAATAAACAAGTAGAAAATTTTCTAACCCATATGGGTGGGCCCAACCGATAGAAGGATCCATCCAGATTTTGGGATGACAGCATAAAATGATAGGTGCCCTCCTTATGATGGAACTCACTGTGGATGGGATCCGTCTATGTTCATCACTTGTTCCTCAAAGATTGCAAACAAAGTCGGAAGGGGGGGGGGGTCAAAAAAATCAATGGAATTGTAGAACGGTTCAAAAGCTTGGGCGGATTCTAGTGTGGTCATACTTTTTTTCTGGGTTCACCCAAAATCAGCTGTTCAAACTTGGGGGCGTGGTCCTGATTCATCCCTAAAGGTAGGGCAGATTCTAGTGTCCAACGAAAGTTGACACATCGAGTCTATCTTTTGGGGATACATATCACGGGGCCATGGCTATAGTGTTCATACCTTGCTCCTCTTTCTCTCAACCATGGGGTCCCAATGACGTGGACATATCAAGACCATGGTAGATGGAGTCATCGCCCGCCATCACCCGATGACAGCCCGTCCTGCTGAATTGTCCACAATTGCTGTAAATGTAGGTGGACCACTTAGAGAATCCGCCCATTCTTTTTCTACTATACAATCTTTATCAATGACCATTAATCTCAGAGGCATCTCATGGATAGAGAACCATGGAAATCAATTCAAATTACCCTTTACTTAGTTTGATGATTCTTTTCTGACAATGTTAAAATGTTAATGGTTGAATTAATATATATATATATATATATATATATATATATATATATATATCAAAAAAATCGACATTTGATTTTTATTTCTTTTCTTATGATATCGACATCCATAATTTTTTAGGAAAACCTTGGAAATGAAAAATCCATTTTTGTAACCACTCCTTTTCTTCTCAGACAGTGGAAAAGTAGATGTCTATGGAAATTGAATTTCTTTTTCAATGTTTTCAATGTTTTCAATGCTCCCAAACGGCCGAATTAAATATTCGGCAGACAAATGACCATCAGTCAGATTTCTGCAATCAATCTGATTAAAGGCATGGCCAATCTAGATGGTCCCCACTATTTGGGCAGTTGGGATTTGAGGTACAGACTATAGTGTGTATGAAACCCCACCAGTGTTTCTACCACTGAGAAGTAGGTCTAAAACAGTGCGGCCCACTTGATGTAAAGCTCAGATCTTACACAAGGGTGACATGTGGGGGAACATAAGTTGGGTTTTACTTGTACCATGTTCCATGGCTGCTACAGTACACATCCACAATGGGTACACGTGTAAATATGAGATTAGAGCTTTCTATAAGGTCGGTTATAATGCTTAATTTTCTGCCTAAAAAATCAGATTATTTCATACTTCAGGTGGGCCGCAGCATGAAAAACAAATCAAACGGTTATTTCTTTTATTTTCTAGCCATTCAATTTCTTTGATAGTGTCATGGCCCACCTGATGTGTGAAATGGCCTGATGTTGATACAGGGAGGGCATGATTAGGTCGATCACCTTCTGTCTAGTCGAATAAATACGTTGAGTACCCACAAGGCCTCCGGGAATACTCAACAAGACTTGAGGAAAAGCTTAAATAAGAAGCTAAAACTTTTAGACTTCAACTCAAACTAAAACACCCAAAAAATGTGACTAAATATGAATAGTAAACTTACCATTTATAGAATTCTCTCAATCTAACTAGAAGTCATGGTTTTCGACTAAAAATAATAAGTTTTTAAACGTGCTCAACCACGTTCAGGTTGGGCACAACCTCGAAACAAACTCCCAACCTGAACAAACTTACTATGAATAGTATGACCTACCACAAAATTATATATTATACGTCTCGTAACTCATCTTAGATTGCGAGATATGACTATTCTATGATCCTGATGGCCCTGAATCATTTACAGTCCTGACCAGGTCTTCTTTTGGTTCATCTGAGTCATGAAATAGTTGGTAACCCACTCTGCATCAAATATTTTTATGCTAGAAGATCTAAATACTATAGCTAACCCTTCGAAAAGTACATATATATATCCTACACACAAGTGTCATGCACATTGGGACAATACGCAAGGTGTGTGGATGTGTGCAGTTCCCACTGGTTTGTGCAACCTCCTATATTGTTGTTTGCTTGTTGCTACTGCTAGTAGTACTAACATACATTTTTGACAGCTACTACAGGCCATTGTAGCTGCCATTATGATTGCTGCGGTTGATCCTGATTATGCAACTAGCTAGTACAGGATTATGTGTACTGTTGTCATCAATGTTGTCACTATTAGCTGCAACACAACTATCTTGCTACTTCAACGGATGCTTATTGTTGCTACTTTTCACTGCAACGTTTCACCACGACGACTACTAGATAGTGAAATGGTAGGATTATTTTAAAAGTCGACTCTTGCTAAACGAACTGTGGGGTACTGATGTGCCATGTGGGTAATGGTGGGACCCATGGTTCCGTGATCCAGGCCATTAATGTGACCGACCAAAGTGGATGGGGGGGGGATGCCCAAAAAAAAAGTTCCCGGATTTGAATGAATCAACCATCCAATCCTTGGCCATTTTTTGACATGTTTATGTGATTCAATCTCAACTGTCTATTTGTATGCCACTGATTGAAGGGTTCGGATCTTCACACGTGGGGAATTTTTGAAGAATTGGATTCATTTCAAATGAACGGTATTGATCACTAAACCATGGCCCACTTGCACCGACTCAACTCATGGGCACAAGATTAAGGTCCTGATGATCAGCACCATGTTTAATGAGGGAACAAAAAAAGAAGACCCAAAAGCAAACTCAATGTGGATAGTGATGAGGACTCTGAGTTGGAATCAAATTCCATGACCCAAACAAGATTCCATGTCCAACTAAGACTCCCACTGATTATGAAGAATTCTTTTCCGGATCAAATACTCATCACAGATGCAACGACATGGCCCATCAGCACACACCCCCTTTATTTTTATTTTTTTCTACCTTTTCTTGGTATTTTAAAAGCTATAGAGAGAATCTGGTGGGAGCTATTCCTTCATCAGGCTACACCTTTTGCAACATGCTATCTTTTTTGCTGATTCAAGTGAGAGAAAGGTGGGCCCACTTCAGTGGGGGGAGCATCCCTCAGAGTAGCCAATATTGGAAACCCACTCATCCTTAGCATGCGCTTTAGATCCGGGCCGTTCACCAAGTGGGCCTTATTGTGATGCCAAGAAATCAGGTCGGCCTGATCATCATGGTCCAAGCATTGAAAATGAATGTGAGAGTTTCAATTTTCAATCTAAGTTGGTCGAATTGATTGCCAGATTGGCCTGATTGCTTGGTTTAAGAAATACAAGGTTGGGCCTGTCAGATGAATGGCTTGGATCTTTCTGACACGTGCCACGTTGACATGTGTGGGTAGAGTACGATTTGGATGGCTCCTCGCGCGAGTAGAGCCTTTCATCCTATCAGAAGACTAGAAATGCCAAAAAATCAAGTCCTTCCCTTTAACATGAAAGATACTCACAGCAACTGATTTTCTTTTGATAAGTAAAACGAGGAATGTTAATCATTAAGAGAAACACTATCGTGATGTGCGCTCCACGTAATTTGTGTAAGGCCTATCCCCACCATACACGTGGCAAAGATTTGTATGGCGATCAAGACTTATGGATGATCATATTACTAAGTAGATGTTCTTGGGAAATCTTCACCATTCAATCATCATGAGCTTTTTCCTGTTAAATATGGACCATTGTTCTTCATTTCCCTGAGTTTGAATTAACCAACCAGTTAAATTCATTAATCCAATGGATATAAATAGTCCGGAAGTCCTATTTTTTTTTTATAGATGGCCCATCCACATGATGGACCACCCAATCAAAGGTCACCATCACAATACATGCGGGACATATGAGGTGGAGTTTCTGGTGCGTGCTCATGGAATCATGTAGTGCGCTTATCGCCATTTCGTACCTTAATCATTTAAATGGTACCTTAATTTATTCTCGAGAACGCTATGGACATTTGCTAGAATACATCGCGATGTATTGGATTATGATATGTACGGACTTTAGGCTTTGGAATTGGAATCATCCAAACCGTTTATATGATGGGTCTCAACTAGGATGGGTGATAGATGAAATCTTAATTGGAATTTGAGACCCTTCTTTCGAATGTGAACGGTATCCTTAATTTTGAATAATTGAAGGGTTGAAAGATTTTAATAAGAAATTATATTTTCATGGAAACCGTCCATTCTTGGTGAGGATGGCTTAAACTTTTGAACAATCGAACAGTTTGGATAATTGTAAAGGATCTAGATCAAACAACTAAAAGTCCGGACGGATGGTATATATTGGAGTACATCACAATGTATTATAGCAAACTTGATGTATTCCAGCAAACCTCAGTGTAATCAATGAGAATGAGAGAGAGAGAGAGAGAGAGAGATTATTATGGGATTGGAAAGGTGAGAGAGAGATTATGGGATTGGAAAGGATTGAGAGAGAGAGAGAGAGAGAGAGAGAGAGAGAGAGAGAGATTCTGGGATTAGAAAGGCTGAGAGTGAATATTGTACTCTTACAATGTAAGAGTCTACACAAAACCTAAGGCTAGATGCACCTACAGGGCAGCTCATCCACACACCACCACGTGCACCAACCTAACGCATGCACCCAAGATCCAAGTGGCCCATCAGGACATTCCCACAGCGTCAATGCCCTGTCCCTAAAAATCAGGCCATAATATTCATCGGGTTGGCCACAATGTTCGGAACAAATCGACAGCAAAAGAAAAACTTACCAAGTTTTCGCAACTCCTTGTCATTCATGAACACTGTGACCTACCCGATGAATCAGCTGGCCCAAACTTTGGAAAAGGCCATCTCCGTGGCAGGACCCACCTGATGGATGGATTGGATCATGTACACGTGTAATAGGTCGGCGCATGTTGGGGGCATGTAGATCAGCTGGCTTATACAGGGTGGAATGGGCTTTAGCAAAGCTGGCTATGATTATTATTCTTAAGTAAGATTAAGAAGCTTAATGATAATATTAATGAAGGTGAGTTCCAAACAAGGAGAATAATTAAAGCCCCTTGACACTTATAGTGTAGTGTAGGATCAATTCCCTCAAGTTAAGCTTTTTTTCATAATCTAATGTGTAAGTTTGTTCTTTTTTCTTTATAAAAATAGAGTTATTTATTAATTTATTATTGTTAAGGACCTCAATTGCATGCATTGACAATGTGATAGGTTAAATCCCGTGTGCATGTCACCACACGCATTGCTGCAGGTGGGGCGTGCTATCAGTTTATCCGTACGGTATAGAAACTCCGGCCCAAAATCAGGCTGGCCCACTTGCTTGGTAGTCTGCTACAATATGTGTAATAAATGGATGGCTGAAATAAACCTACCAGGTCTATTTTCGCCATCTACTTGTATAATTTGTTGTGGCCGGCTAGATGGCTGGCCCAGCTAGTTTCTTGGGTTGATTCAACTGCTTGGAGAGACCAACATAGCGGACGGCTTGGATCTTGTCACGCAGACTAGCACACGCGGTGCATGGAATTGAGAGAGAGAGAGAGAGAGAGAGAGAGAGAGAGAGAGAATGCTGCCTGGAGAGAATGTTAGGAAAGCATGAGTGGGAATATAAAATCGTTATTCCTTAATGGATTCTCTAAACAAGTAATTACAAGAGAACAGAGGAATGTTCTACTTGTAGCCCATTGTCTTTGATGACGATGATGTTGTTGTTGCAACCAATGCTGTGTAGCATACACAACTGGGTGAGGCAAATGGGCTGAGTCTGGGTTCGGGTCCCAAGGTGTGCGCCTAACAAGCAATAAATGAATTTTGAAAAATGAATTTTAAAAAGAGACAAAAAAAAAAAAAGAAAAAAAAGAAAAAAAAGGGCTAGTTAATGTATTTCTATTGTTGTTAATTAGAGCAATTTACTTTTGTAAAAAAAAGCTGTGGGGAAGGTTCATGATTTGTCAATTCGATCAGTAGTAATTTTGGAGGTAAAGTTTGATAGGTCATGTCATATTAAAATGGATGCCAAAGTAATAAATGTGGACCATTGCTCATCTTTGGATGCAATGAGGTCTTTTAGTTTTCACTTCCAACTCATAGGGGCCAATTAGATGGGAGTAAATTAAGGTAAATGGTATTTGAGCTGTGTTTAGATGGAAGTAAATGCATGGAAATGAAATGAAATGGTAGTAAATGAGCATGTAAATGAAAGCCTCCAAACAAGAGAGGATTTCGAAGTAAATAGATTGAAATGCCTTTTTAAGCTTCTTTGGAGAGTTGCACAAGTAAACAAAGGTGGCGCTGATACATGTCCACTATACACATGGCATGCTAATTGTACTCGAAAACCACTTAATTACTAGTTGCATTACTAAAATCACGCCACTATAATGATCCAAACTGTCCAAAGGTTGGGCCATTTAAAGGGACGATTTAAAAGCATTGGCAAGTTGTTTGTTTGTGATTCTTACATTTGTGGCCCACGTCAAGCTCAAAACTTTTTCATTTTTGGCTAAAGTACATATTTTAATGGGCTTATTACAATCATTCTATTAAATGTCATATATATATACACACACTAATTTGAGATTTAAAGCTTATTTAAAATACCACACATGTTCCTATGAATATATTGAAAAATTTCAATGCATTCCAATTTCTTTCATAAATGCATTTCATTTACTCACATCCTAAACACAACTGAGTAAGTCATTTACTCTCAATTCATTTTCCTTCAATTCTATTTCCCATTTACTCTCAATGATAGGGATCTTCAATGTATGATTGAGCTTAATGACTCTAGGCAATGTGTATGTTTACTCATATGGAAGTTTCAACCCCATTGTAATCCTTATAAACCATTCAGAAACTAGGTAATTCATATACATTATACTTTAACATTATAATTGTGCATTCCCATTAAGATCATTTACCTCTATTTGTAATGAGCTTTTTGTTAGACTTCCAATGATCACGTGAGGCCCACCTAATAGAGGTCTTAAACTTTAGACATTGAAATCAAGTACTTCTAGAAAAGTAGTATTATACCTAACATAAAACTTCCTTCTTCACTAAAAAATTTAAAAAAAAAAGAAGAACTAATTAAAAAGCTTATCTTTCTCTCACTCTTCTACTATATAAAAACTTGATCACAAGGGAATACTTCAGAAGAAGAATGAATACTTTCTTTCCACGTTTGTACCCTTTATATAGAAAATATGTCTTAAAATGAGTAGGTGTAAAAGCCTAGGTAAACTAGGCTTCAACATTCATGCATACGTGTATACATAGTTACATACACATATATGTAAAAAGGGGGAGAGGGTGTTTCAAATAGGAAACTCTACCACCTCAATAGTTTAATTAGATTACCACCCAAGTATGGCATGTAAAATATATGATGAGGCATACCTCAGCATATGTGGGGGATTAGCTTGTGGAAGACAAATCCTAAGAAGTTATGCAATAACCGTAGGAGAGTCTTCAAAATTGAAGGAATTTTTTTATTTGTTTTCATGAATTTTGATTTTGTTTCAACAAATTGTTGGGGTTAAGAGCCTCGCAGCGGAAGCAATCAAGGCAGGCGAGGAACATACCACAATGGCAATCAACAAGCAAATCATCACATACAAGAAGGCAAACCGATTTTTACGTGGAAAAACCTCTCAAGGGTAAAAAACCACGGTACAAAGCGACACCAATCCACTATGAATCAGAAGTTATAAGAGATTACAAAAGAAAACCATGGATCACAGCCCACAAGAGAAATCCCAATCTACCCGAAGCTAATTCTCACACGAGGAGGACAAACACAGCCCTTTCCCTCATCCCAGAGAACTCCAAGCTTCCTCCCTAGCTCTTTCTCTTACCCTAGAACCCTTTCAATCCCTTGGCCCATTGGCGGCAACTCTAATATCAGATTACATCTCTTTAAATAGGAGAAAACTGGAATTAGAAACTCCTTGCGCAAAACCACGCAAGAAACCAAGTCCAAAAAAGGAAACTGCCCGACCGGTCGGACCCCCCCACCGACCGGTCCGACCGGTCGGATGGCCCAAAAAAGATCCAGATACCCTGCTGTCTTCATCTCCAACGTGACCGACCGGTCGGTCGTCTTCATGCAAGAAGGTTTGAGGCGTCCAAGCCCAACACAAATGATTTCAACTAATCTTATTCCTTTTTTTTTTTTTTTTAACGCACATACCCATGCCACATGGGCACTTGATCCCATGATCTCAATGTTACAAAAGAGTCTGTCTACCGCTGAGCAATGAAACCAAGCCCAACCAATCTTATTCCCCGATTGCACATCCTTAAAGGACAAATATCAACGGATGTGAATGGCTGCATCCTCATCTGTACATAGACGTTTGAGCTTAGCAAAGTTCAGCCCTACTACTATATAACAGCCATCATAGCTATTTTGAGGTTTTGTAAACTATCGTGGGCATGTACCTCAACTATGTTATATGCTACAATATTTTAACTTGCATTGTGATGCATGAGGCCCTCACCACGAAGATGACCTGACAAAAATATCAGGCCAGTACACCCACTCATCTTAGACGGCAACAGGTAGATTTTAAAAGCACCATCATCCATGTTCAACACAAATGTTTGGCCCACGTGGAGGGGGATGACTTCTACGTCAGATCATACTAATCATGGAGGCCATAATATGTAAGGCTCAGATTTTCTGGGAAGGCGTTGGTTTGATTGGTTTATTAAAATATGTATTAGACATTTTGAAAAGCAAGCGCATCTGGTGTAGTGGTATCATAGTACCCTCCCACGGTACTGACCAGGGTTTGATTCCCTGGAAGCGCCTTTTTTTTTTTGCCCTTTATTATTATTACCCAGGGGCCCACATGATGTGTACAGCAGATCGGCCCCGTTCATTTGGACGCCCATCAATGTTAAACGACAGCCCGGATGGATACTCAAGTGGGGCCCACAACGAAGGGGACAGTTGTCGTCCCCGTAGGTTTGTGGGGCCACGGTGTTATGTATATGTCATGCAAGCCATTCATCAGACACCACCAGGATGAATGAAGGGAGAAACCACCATGGAAGACCATGTGAATTTTTTACGCCTGATATTGCATTGTTATCTGTGGTGTGGCCAACCTGATCATTGATTAACCTGATTTCTTTTCCTTTTTTTTTTTCATGCCTGTGCTGATCTTTTAGTAAGTGTTCTTTTGGCACACCATAGAGCTGTCTACCAGATGAATGGTTTCAATCAGTCGTTACATGTGATTCCGAAAATGGGCCATCAAATCAGTGTACCTGGCTAGTCTCGGCATCGAACTAAGCTGCGGGCCACCAAACCCAATCTTTAACCATTCAAGCAATGGGAACTGATCCTTACCGTCTAGAATTGATACAGGTGGCCCTAAGTTTTTCTGGGCCTGGTTGGATGGGCTGAATCTGTGGATAATTTTATAAGTCGGCTGGGTTGGGGCCCGAAATCTTTCTCCTTTACAAGTTACAACTGACATTCCCTGGGCTTGGACCTAACTTCGGGCCCAAAGACCAGGGCTGGGAGCAAAATTCAGGGCCGGATTTTAATGGTCCACCTGGTGAACTCGGCCCAGCCCATTGATGGCTTAGCTTTGCACTTACAAATGGAGATAGACAAAAATTACATGGGGGCCATCAAATGGATGGCAAAAGGAAAACGGCGTAATGGGTAGAATGCTGCTTTTGGTGCATTCTCCATCCAGAATAGGGCCCACCATGGGTCCATTGTGGAAGTGAGATAGTAGAAGAATCAGACTGTTCGAACCATTCTAACCATTCAAATAATGGTCAGGTATCCAATTTCAAAGGACAGTCATGATTATTTAATCAGTGGTTTTTTAGGCCTGCTCCATGCTCAGTAAGGCCCATGATTTTGACAGTAGGAATTTGCATGCAACCCACGGTTAACCACTCGTATCAACTTGAAAGGGGAACGAGCGATCACATGCATTTGCTCTCCTACTAATTTACATGTTTGAGATGTGGGGCCCACCTTGATGTGTTAATGCCCCCCACCCTAATTCCAAAATGAGCGCAAAGGACATGAAGGAGGGTGACACCTACCATAGAAATTTTCAGATGTACAATGGGCTCCACCAGATTTTTTATTTTTTTTTTATTTTATGCCATCCAACCCATTCATCAGGTGCACCCTACCAGGATGCAAGGGACATCAATAATCAGACGAATCCAATACTCAGGTGAGCCAAACTGCTTGCGTCCATAGGCGTTTGTATGGGTTGAAGGTGTGTCCCACCTGAGTTTTGATTCAGGATTATTCTTCAGATACATAAATTAACGCGAGTTTGGATTCCACATGAACACCATAAGTCAGCATGTAACAACCCGAAATTTTCTACTCTCATGTATAATACAACGGCCGAATTTCCAAGTAATTTATGGAATAACTAATTTTTCAAATAATAAAATATAGCATTCAAGCACAATGACGTAAACAATTATTATCTTATTCTATCAAACTTACTACGTCATCATCAATGTTTAAATAAAGGAACCAACCAATATTCATATTGATTAATTAAAATACAAAAGCATGTCTTCTCTTGAAGACTTATTACAATTCCATAAATGTATCAACCACTCAAAAGAAACATTTAATAAATGAAAACATCGATTAAGTTTCTCTAACATCGTCATCCGTCATGTGATCGTACGAACCATCGAACTCTTGTCCTGAAAAATCGGGTTCAATACCTGGATTTTCACCTGCATCATCTAAATTGTGTTTGGGATAGCGTTAAACGTTATCATAGCGGAGAATATTTCCTCCAAGACAATCAATAATAATAATGTATAAAACTCAGAGTAACGCAACATAATGATATCTTTATTCAAACAAAACAATCAAGTACAAATCTTTGTTAATGCGATGCATGGAATGCATGCTCCGGCTAAGGCACCCTGGCTAGAATCACAATACATGAAGTGCGAGACTCCCTGTTACGACTTTACGCTAGCCACTAGTCACCAGAGGTTCCTGGGACGCACAAGCCCATAGTTTTGCCCGACCACGTGAGAGATGGGACGCTCATAGCCCAAATCTACACGTGACAGTGTACGGGAGAAGTAGGACGCTCTAGCCTATTCTCAATTCCGTACACCCACATGGAGCCAAGTGAATGCATGACTTTAGTTTCACCTTTATTTAAGTGTTTTCGCATACAACCAATTTAAATAAAACTCAATGGTCACTATGGGAAGTCACAAGTGACCCAGCATAGGCCGACAGCTCGAGCTTAGTGTCCATGGCACCAACCCCGGCTCATGAGAATTTGTATACCATTAATGTTCACTTATTGTCCCGTTTAATGATTTCATCATGTCCCAAAAAGCCAATGTTGTACATCATGATGAAATTCATTAAAATACTCATGTAATGTACATGAATCCAATCAAGCACCATGTACGTGTAAGGATCCATTGACAAACAATCACTTCATTCTTTCAGTTAAGTCAAGAGATATTCTTTCATCATGGACACCTCTCACGGGTTCCATCTCTTTACATCGAATAATTTTACGAACTTAGGGATAAAGAGTATACAATAATGGGATGTCTATATGATGATCTTATAAACATATTTCATATATATCACAATATGAAAACCAATGTTACTTGTAACACATAAACTAAGAAAATAAGGGCATAGATTTCACAAAGATAAATAACACAAATACACATGCTTCTTAGTAAAAAATTTAAACAAGGAATCACATCATTATATAATGATGTTTATTACAAATCCTACATTAAACTTCATATTATATGGATCAGCAATTCAAAACAAAATAACTTCATATGCCACAAAAGAAACTTATGATAATCATGATATTATTAATGAAAGGCTTGAAGGAAAATCATCACCTTAGGATGGACTTAGAAGAAGAGGTTTGTAGAAGATCCTAGCTACTGAAAAAATATGAGAAAGAACTCTCTTCTCTTCTCTCTCTCTCTCTCTCTCTCTCTCTCTCTCTAGGGCATGGAGGCTAGGGTTAGGAGAAAGATTTGGAGGTGCGTAGTAGAAATATGGAGAGGGATGTGCACACGGGGTCTTCTGTAACAACTTCTTGAGGTGGGTTTCTCAAATCTCAATATTCGGATGATCTATGATCAATTCCAATCCATTCATCTTATCAAGCTCGAAGAGTAGAGTCAGAATACGTAAATTTCTTGATGATCCACAATCTCGATTGGCCGATCCTTGAAAATGGCCTAACGGGTGCTAAAATGGGCTTGATCTCAATTAACGGTCTACGCTTGATGATCAAGGCCCAAATTTTGAAAAAATATATGGTCATGATAGGCAAATAATTGTACAAAGTTTAGTGGTTGATTGATGGTGAGAAATGCCTAGATCTAAAATTTCAACTTTTGGAGGAAAAGGAAGGGGCTGGCTTTGTGGTTCAACGGTGTAGGATTATAGATCGGGGTCCAAATTTTGTGTAAACTCGTAGTCATATGAGTATAATAAGTAGTTCAAATTTGAGAAGCGATTGATGGTGAGAAGTGGGTAAATTGAAAGGTTCAGATTTAAAAAGAGTTGGTAACTCGTTAATTTCTAAAACGGGATAACTTCGCGCATAAGAAAGATACTTATCAAGGTGGGGCACTCAAATCATACTATTGGTCCATAATAAAGACGATCCAAGTCACTCATATGAAGAGAAATATTTGACTATGACTAACCATCTACTTTTCTCATTCGATGGACATGAAAATCAAGGGTTAAGGGGCTAAGTTGACAATTGGACCACTTCTACTATGATTTAAGGGCTAAAATTTGACGTGTATGGTTAATATGTGTCCAAAAGCTTAAATCCATGGTTTTGAGTGAAAGTGATCGTCAAAAACTATAATACTTAAAAATGGCATCTTAACTTAAGTTTAACTAATGACCTTTTCGTAATTATCTGAAAAGTGCATGAGTTTTTAAATCTGATCTTTCTACGATGTTTATGGGATCATTCTAAGCAACTTTTGTAAAGGGTCCCCTATTGGATCTCCTACGGATGTCCCGCTATTCACAAATCAACGATAAATGTACGATAATTAATAAAAGATAAATTAAAAATGAATTTTTAAAAATTTTCAAATAAATCTCGAAAATCTGGGGCGTTACACAGCACCACACTGGTCGAATGGGGATCGGATTAGGGGCGACCCGGCCTTACCCAATATGGCGCGGCCCTTACCGTGGGGCCCACCTTGCTGCCTTTATTCTATATCCAGACCATCCATCCGTTTTTCCAAATCATTTTAGGGCTTATCTTTATTCTATATCCAGACCATCCATCCTTTTTTTCAAATCATTTTGGGGCTTATCTTTATTCTATATCCACACCATCCATCCGTTTTTCCAAATCATTTTAGGGCATAAGCCCAAAATTGAAGATCCAAATCTCAGGTGGACCATACCATAGGAAACAGTTATGATTGAACATCCTACCATTAAAATCTTCCTAAGGCCCACCCCTAATGTTTCTGTAATGCTTGTTTGCCATCCAACCTGTTGATAAGGTGACATAAAACTGGATGAGAGGAAAAGACAGCTTGATCGAAATTTTTTATGGCCCATTAATGGACAATCACCTAATGTTTCTTGTGGAATGGTCCACCTGAGAATTGTATCTGCTTCATTTTTGGGCTCATGCCCTAAAATGATATGAAAGAATGGATACAGAATCAATGCATCATGGTGGGACCCACCGTAAGGGCAGCGCAGTCTCCACTCCCGGTGGAATGTATGGCATGTCCTGCTGCTGACCAGCAACCGGGGTTTTTTTAGGGCAGGGTTTCTCAGAGGGGCGCCACACGTCCCCTATCCAATCCATTTAGCTGATGGACTTCATTATGGATGAGAGATGCCCTAGATACTTTCCCATCCCTTCAATTGCACATCAAAAGTTAAGAAATAACAGAGGCCGATCATGACCAGTCGGCTAGTGTGGAGGTAGATAGGTCAAATTTAGTAGTTTCCCTCTGGACTGTTTTTTGTGTGGTATGACCGGTTGACCATGGGGTTCAACCAGTTGGCAGTATATGCATTTTCTTATGCAGATACGCGGATCTGCATAAGTTGTTTCAAAATTTGGGTTATTTGCTATATATATGGCATGTATCTGGACTTAGATGGTAATCCTAAGGTGTCCAAGGTTTCTTAAGTACATTAAGAAGAGGGGAGAGTGTTTTGAGAGAGAGAGAGAGAGAGAGAGAGAGAGAGAGAGAGCTTGAGTTTTCTCTGCGTTTTTCTTACTTGTGGACTGTCAATCTCTGTAATCTTCTGAATCATAGTGGATCGCTTTGTGCCGTGGTTTTTTACTCGTTGAGGGGTTTTTTCATGTAAAATTGGATTGTCTCTTGTGGTTGAATGCTTGTGTGATTGGTTGTACTGTGTAGCTCGTAGATCACAATATTATGTTGTTTGTGTTTGGCTTTTGCTTCCGTTGTCGGTGTTCTTATTCCCAACAAGTGGTATCAGAGCTAAAGTTAGGGTGGAGTAGAATTCGGATATGAGACGAGAACATGAGATCAAGCACGAGGTTCGAAGTAGAGAAATTCTCTGGCAAAAATAACTCCGAACTATGGAAGGTGAAGATTGAATCTCTCCTACTTTTGCAAAGGCTTGACGAAGCTCTTGGAAAGCGACCTGAGGCTATGGAAGAGAATAAGTGGACGAAGCTCAACAAGAAGACCAAAACCTTGATCCTGTTGTGCCTTACAGATGATGTCCTCTATAATAGTCATAAAGGAGAAAATTGTGGCTGACACAGTGACGAAGTTAGAGAAGGTCTATGCCAAGAAATCTCTAGAGAACCAAATGTATCTGTTGATGCAGTTGTTCACCTTGAGGATGACAGAGGGAGCGGATGTGGAGGACCACTTATGCACGTTCAATCGGCTAGTTTGCAAGTTGGTGAAGATAGATGAGTCGATGAAAGATGAATATCAAGCATACATCCTGTTGAATTTTCTTCCAGATTCATATGAGTACATTCAAAAACTCTTTGGGCAGAGGGAGGAAGACCATCAGCATTGAGACCATTATCCCTCCAGTCGAAGGCAATGAAAAATAAAAGCGATGACTTGGGTTCTCGTTCTTCCTTAGAGGCATTGATTATGAGGGGAAAAAATTCTGAGCATGGTGGGGGATATTCTAAATCGGGATTTAAAGCCAAGGGCAAAGGAAAAGCCAATGTGCGATGTTGGAATTGTAGTTAGGAAGGCCACATGAGAGGGTATTGTTAAAATCCCAAGTTGAAGCAAGAGAAGTATGAAAATTCTTTTGGAGAGGAAGCTAATACCCTAAAAGATGGTTGCGATCTTTGTGAAGCTCTGACTGTATTCGGTAAGGGATCTCACGATAAAGAGTGGATCCTGAATTCAGGTGCTTCATGTCACGTTTGTCCTGACCGGAATTCATTCATACAATACAAGGAGTATGATGGTGGATCAATGTTTGTGAGGGTCATCTACTCGAATGTCTTGCACAACTGCTAGTAGGAAAAATGGCATCATATTCTAACATACTAAAGTAGTTAGTTGTAGGTGATCAATTCTCCTAAAATTTTGTCTTGAAAAATGAATGGACCATTACTAGTAAATAAATAAAATTATCACAGGGTTGCATTTTATCGTATATTTCTATGTCATTTATTACAACAACGAGGAATGATCTCCAACGGGTATACAATATGATAAATTGATAATCGCTATGAGTTCTAATTATGTGGGGTCCACCGTGATATGCGACCGGTATCTAACCAATCCCTTAGATTTTAACATGCTAGGCTTAGATCCTAAAAATTCATAGCTCAAGTAGGATGCACCTAAGGGGGCAATGATAATATTGGGGAGGGCAATGCAAACCATATAAACTTCTATATGGGATGTGGGGTCAATCGTGTTATATATATTGTTGGGTCTTTGGGTTCGAAATGTAGTGATTAATAATATCAAAAGATCCAACCCCAAAAACAATTCAAATACCTTAATATCAAATTTCTAAATAATAAATGACTATATGGATGGTTTAGACTATACCTAAATACGATTAATTGCTTAGATGAACTCCATGATGCAGACTTGTTGCAAATCTCTTAATTAAAGAAGTCTTTCCCTGATTATTGCACATGAAGGGATCACCTAAGAGAGAATGTGTTACTTCTCCTCTCTTTTCTCTTTTCTAAGGTGTGACATTAAGGAGGAGGGGGACTTCCAAGCTTTCTCTCTTATGATGTATTACCTCTATAATAATCCTCTTAAACAAAGGAGTTATGATTTTAGGAGTGTACTCAGTATGGCACACCATCATTCTATTGAATGAAAGAAGCTTGTTAATATGCTTTTAGTTTCAAACTTGATGAAATTAGAAAAGCATCTCTCTTTATTTTGAGCATGTGAGAAATCATCAATAAAATAAATGAAATACTTCAAGCCTTCCAAAGATTCGAAAAAAGTTTTCTAGGTATTAAAATGATTTAGATTTATAGTATCCTTACTTATAGTAGTAGAATAGGAAAAGAAAGTCTAAAACATCTTCCCAAATTAATAGATTTTTAGAAAGTAAATTTCAATTAAAAAGTACATTTAGTCCTTATTTGTTTATATGGCTTAGCCGCTTCATCCAAATTGTAGCAGATTCTTTTATAGCATTAGAAATAATAGTATTGTCAAACACACTATATTCAATCAATTAATATAAATTGTCCATCAATTCTCCATTCACAACTACCATCGGCCCTTCTACATTCTTCAATTGACCATTTAAAAAAAAAAAATTTATTTTTCATCAAACTTTTCCAATGATAGAAGATTTTTCCTCAAGTTTGGTATTTGTCGTATATATGAAATGCATGTGTGATACTATCAAACGTTGTAATTTTAACACCGTCAACCCCTACAATTTTACATGTAATATCATCACCCATGCAAACTGTGTTGCTATCATAAAATCAATATATGTAAAAGCCATCCTGTATGATATCATATAGAATAAAGCACTTGAATATAAAATTCATTTATGGTTCACATTATCTCATCAAATCACTATCAACAACACTTCTTCATCCTCGAATGAACCGCGTTTCTTAACTAGATTTTCTAAAAATCTCTTTAAATTTAATGTTTGATTATGTAAATTAGGTTAATTTTTTTTTTTTTCTATTTGTGTTTCTGAGTTTATAAATTTTACACAAGAGGATTTGTGACATTCTTCTCACAATTTCAACACTTCCCTATTTTGTGCCCACTCGACTTGAAAATCCCTATAATTGGTATATAATTCTTAGTAGATTTTCCTCAAACTATTATAGCATTATTATAATTAAGAAGCCTTTTTTTTTTTTTTTTTTTTTTTTTTTTGTCAAGACTCTTCGGTAAAGCAGCATAAACGCAGTTGAATTCATATTAAGACTTGGGCTACAGTTGAGATTCATAATTAATCAAACTATCTTACAAATCTGACATCAAACAAAACAAGGTGCAATCTTTTCTCCACCGTCAATTTTCTTATAGACTGTCATCAATTTGCTAATCAAGGTATAAAGGTCATTCAAGTGTTCTTGCAATGTGGACCCTTCATCAACAAATAGAAGGTTAGAAGGGGACGTAGTTGGTGCCCTTGAGACAATAGTAATCGTTGGTGTGCATGTGTATATACTTGGCAGTACTAAATGGGTCTCAGCTTAGAAGTTACAATATCAATCAGACCATCTCTCCGCTCAATTGACTGAGTGAGGGACTAGAATTCTAGTTTTGCGTGTAATATTTTTCACTGTCACTTTCAACCGTCCATTCACAAGACATGGAGATGACACGTGTGATGCCAATTTCAGGCTATGGCCAATGTGTATAAATGGGCCTACAAAATGAACTGCCTAATTCCCTCCAATTCTCAAATAGTGTCTATTTCAGTTGCATTACCACTCCAACCTGTGGTCCGTCGTCAGTGACTGAACTTAGTGGGCCCTAGTATCGATGGGCCATCGCACAAAAGTAACGACTACGAGAATCCAGTGCTGTATGCTTGGGTTTCAGTTTATACCCGTGGGATCAATGATTCAGAGATCTTGGCCGTTCACCTGTTGGGCCCACTATAAATAGACCATACCACAATCACCATTCAATTTGGACATTCCAAAGCTGTCAATTTGTGGCCTGAAATTTTGATGGTGGAAAAAGGAACAACAGAATGGTCAAGGCCCAAGATCTGTGGCTGGAATCTTCTAATTGTTTCAGATCAGATCAATGATCTAGACCACTTAAGCTGGGCCCCACTTGAACAAACTGAAAACTTAGTATATTGTGCATATCTTGGTATGATGGTGATGCTTATAATGGCAATGATTCCTGCAGCTTAGGGCTGTCAACGGGCCAGGCCTGGGTTAGGGCCAGGCTTGTGGGCCAGGTCTAGCTTCTGAGGCTGATGATGAAGTGTCTGATGAGGCTGGGCCTTAGCTTTTAGGCCCACTAACTAATGAGGCAATTTCAGGCCCATTAAATAGTTTCCATGGGCCTGTTTTGATGAATGGCCTAACAGATTGGGTTGGGCTGGCTGGTCTAGTTTTCAGGCCTGGCCCACTTCAGACCAGGCTTGGGCTGTCCCCAAAGTAAAATATCAACCTATTTATTAATTGGGCCATGCTCAGGATGTGTCTAAGAGGCCATCAGCCAGGCCCGTTTAGGATTTCATGTGCATTTTTGTTCGTACATCATGCATGGTGGGGGGACACCAAATGAACATCCCAGATCTTTCACTAAAGTTGGTGGCCGGGCCCGGGCTAGGGGATAGAATTTACTCTACCAGCTGGTCTTGGACAGACCTCGGCCTAGCCCATCGAGGGTGGGCTCATCATGGGCCCAGTCCATAGCTCATGGGCCACATCAAGCGTTTCAGAATGGCCTAGATCTGAAAGCAAACACGTGCAAGACGGTGCGGCCCTTACCGTGGGTCCTGCCTTGATCTATGTCTTCTATATCCACACCGTCCATTCTCTTTGCCAGATCATTTTAGGGTACGTAGCCCAAAAAAGATACAAATCCAAATCTCAGGTTGACCACACTATAGGAAAAAAGTAGTAATTGAAAGTCCCACCATTAAAAACATCCTAGGGCCCAGAGTAATGTTTATTTGCCATCCAACCTGTCAATAATATCACATAAACCCGGATGACGGGAAAAAAATCAAATATCAGCTTGATCCAAAACTTTTGTGGCCCATTATAAGTTGTTAATGGCAAATGGTCCCCTGAGATTTTGATCAGCTTCAGTTTTGGGTTCATACCCTAAAATGATCTGGTAAAACAGATGGACGGTGTGGATATAGAATACTAAGTTATGAATGTACCAAAAATCATACTTGTTTAACAATTTAACCATTAGATTAGGGAAACTTATCAGACTATTAAACATGAAAAATCTGCCAGCCCTCTTTTAGCAAACAAGTGTCCCTATATCAACGATAACGATTGCTCAAGAAATCTTACTTTTTGGAATATAACTTAGAGAAAATGATTTTTGCAATTTAGATAACAAGTATACAGGTTTTTTAGTGCTGGCTTATCATGCTTTACCAAATTATCAACCCCAGTCCTGGCCTTAAGCATGTAAAAGGGCTCGGCCCGGCAGTCAACGGCACGCGACTCGGCCCAGCACGTGGGCCGGCATGGCACGTTGTAGACCATACCACGGGTCGTATTGGGCTAGCAATGGTGATAATCAGGCACGGTACCTCATGACACGACCGAGGTCATGGGCAGTGCCTGGGCTAAGCCTCACCACTTACGGGCCGCCCATTTTACAGCCCTCACCTCTTTTAAGTAAAACTTCGATACTCTGGCAGAGTGTGATGGGTGATATACATGCACATAGAAATTGCATGAGTTACATGAAAATACTGGAAAATTAAACTCTTCAAATCATGGGTCCCAATAGAGATGTATCAGGTACCAAAATTTATGCTTATCGGTCTAGGTAGGGATATGTGGGCCCCACTGTGATGTATGGGTTTTAGTCCATGCTGTCCATCCATTTTTCTAGATCATTTTAGGGAACGAACCCAAAAATAAGGTAGATCCAGGCCCCAAGTGCACCACACAATGGGGATTAAACGCCCACCATTAAAAACTTATTGGGAGCCCCAGAAATTTTGGATCAAGCTGATATTTGTGTTGTAACTTCATCCACGCCTATATGACCTTATGAACAGGTTGTGTGGCAAATAAACATCACGGTGGCCTTGGGGAGGTTTCAACGGTGGATGTCATTACCACCGCTGCTTCCTGTGTTGTGGTGCAGTTGAGCTTTGGATATTACTCATTTTTTTACCTCATTCCCTAAAATGATCTTGAAAGATAGATGGACGGCATGGATAAATCCCATACATCACGGTGGGTCCCACGTAGCCCCTGCCTAGGCGGATTATTGTCCAGGCGGGTGGGGGGAAGGACGCAATCCGCTTCCATCTAACTAGGTATTGGTGGATGTTTATTGGACGGTAAAAAAAATAATAATAATAAAATCCAATGGTCCGATTTCAAGAAACAAGTGTCCATCAATCAGTGGCATATGAGTTGTCAACAAACTCGGCCATATAACCTGACTTGAAACCCGAAACAAAATATTAATGTAGGACTTTGATCAAGAAATCCTAGCCATTGATATTCTGGATCCACCATGGAGCCATTCCCAGAAAGATCTCCTAGTTAGGATCAGGAAATCCTAGCCACTGATCATGGGCCCCTCCAAAATAGGGATTAGGCTTAATCCAGATTTTGTCGGATCCCTTACCCAAACGGACAGTTAGCAAAACGAGTCAGGTTGGGTTTCGGTTGATCTGACCCGTCACGAACCCGACACACTGCCAGCCCATTTATACGGGCTGTTACCTCACTTCTACTGTGCTGGATTTGTAGATGCAGCTACGTCTTGTCTTGGAGGCTGGGGCCGATGATGAAAATCGAAGACCCGAGAAGCAGAACAACGTTACGTTTTTCAGCACAGTTGATTAGTTTCGATGGTCCGATCCGTTTTCTCGGGTATGGATATCGGGCACCGTACTGCTACGAATGCAGTCGAGCCGGTCATATGATCAAAGGCAACTACACCGAACCAGATGAGTCACGTGGCGAACCTGTGTGAGATCCAAGCCGACCATCGCGTGGGTCCATCATGTAGATGCCCTGGCTTGCAAAACAGGTTGGCCTGCTGATTGGATGGGCCGCAGTTCGGATAGCAAATGATCAGCTGTTTGATAAAAGTTTACCCGAGTTTTGCTAAGCCGTCCATTTGCTTCTGACGTTGTAGACCAACCTGATTTTTCGGCACCGGGGAGATATCCGGTAGGAAGCAGGTGATGCGATGTCACAACCCTGAGCCATGTTAGCACATGGTGTGGCCCACCTGGTGATTAGATGGGACTGAAGTTTGGGACTGCCCCCACCTGCTGATTGAGTCTACCTATTTCAACGCTTGGATGGCATTCACACATCATGGTGGTGGGCTCCACACAGATTGGCTTTAGGGTAATTGCCATACAGTAGGGCTGAAAGCCGGGTGGGTTCAACCTGACTGACCCATGACTGAGCTGACGTTGGGTTGGGCTCCGGCGGAAGTATCTAGATCCGCCTCAAGCTTGGGCTATGCAAACACCAACCCGATAAAGCTTGGGTTGGGCTCGGGTTAAGGTTTTGGGTTGCTTGACCCAACCCAAACCCGATATATATATTTTAGTTAACTTATTAGTTCATAATACTTTAGTAAATAAACTTATAATGCTTAAAATTTGATATACTTGAATGTTAGAGGAATAATTGTCTTATAGTTTAACTCGTTTGTTTAGAAGAAGTGAAGTTATTTACTTATAAATAATTACATTCATAATTAATAAAATTATAGATAAAAAAATAAAACGTATATTGAAATATAATAAAAATATTAGCATGTATCAATCTGACCAACCTGACCAACCCTACTTGGGTTACGGTTAAGGTATAGGAACCTTGGGTTGGGATAGGGTTGAGCACCAACCCAACCTAACCTGCTGGACTTTCAGCCCTACCATACAATCACTTGCATGGGATCACAATCACCCATACAAGGGCGCTAGTAAGAGGTTGGCATTGATTCAACCCAGGCTGAGTTAGCCCTAGTTTAAGTTTGACTTGGTTTTTGTGCCACCTCAGTTTGTGGATAAGCTTAGTTTGGGTTTTAGTCCGATCATGTAGCCTAAGTGTAGTTTGCTCTAGAAAAATTTGGTTCGGGCCCGAATTGGTTTGGTCAAAATTTTAATCCAGGGCTTAGCCGAGTTCAAACAGGTCGTGATTCTTCTTCTTTTTTTTTTTTTTGTTTGTTTAAATAAAAAAAGAATTCAAAAAATTAGAAATAACATTAAAAAAATACAAATGTATCTTCCTACATGATGTTTAACATACTCCTAAGGAGGAGTGAAACTTCAAAATAGACACATAAGAGCCTTTTCCAAACAAAAGAGACAAATTTTTTTTTTTAACCTAGTATCTAGGCCGGTCCTAACAAAGCCCAGTTGAGCTTCAAGCCGGCACTGCAAGAGATGGGTTTGGCTTATTTATTGAATGGGCTGCGTTATGGTGGCTTGTCGCTGGCTCAAACTCCACTTCGAACTGGGCTAAATTGGGCTTTTAGAATTCAGGCTGGGCTGAACTTCTATGCTGGCCTGGTTCTAGTGCTAGTGGACTGCTTCCTGTAAAACAGGTCTTGCAGCCAGCGGCTAGTGCACCCGAGCTCTGTGGGCCCTACTGTGTTTTGTGACATCCACTCAGTCCATTAGATGAGCCCCCCCACATGTTTGTGGTATAGCCCAAAAATCAGCTATGTCCAAACTCAGGTGGGCCAGACCATGTGAATTTGAGCTTTTAGGGGTATTCTTACTGACGCAGGGAGGACGTGGTAGGTCGATCATCGTCTCCCTAACCGATTATTTCTCGAATCCACGAGAAGAAATAAAAGAATAAAAAAAAGAAATTAATTTTGAATAATTGTTTTTGATAGATTGAATGAATTGAAACGGAATTACAATGTATATAAATAGGAAACTAAACCCTAGGTAAAGTACCAAACTCCAACTCTAACTCAAACTCCTAGAAAATGCAACTTACTATTTATAGAAAGTCGCTCAATCCTACTAGAACTCTTAGTTTTTGGCCAAAAATAGAAAGTTATCAAATGGGCGCAATCATGTTGTTCTACTAAATATTCTAAGCCATTTTCATGTTGGGCACTAACTTTAAAACCTTACAGATCCAAAATTATGATCGAATTAAAACTTAATATAAATGGTAAAACTAAAATTAAACTAGCCTAATGACCGTCGATACGGTCGAATCTCGCGATTCCGGCATGGGCAACCCAGCGTAGTGGTGTTAGGTGGCTAAAGTAGCTTGAGCTACCCCAAAATGATATATTATATGTCCAGAAACTCATTTCGGATTACGAGATACGACTGGTTTTCGGTTCTGACGGTCCAGATCACTTTTGACCCTGACCGGTCTTCTTTTGGTCCATCTGAGCGATGAAATAATCAACGACCCGTTCTACATCACTTACATTGTTCCCCATAGTGTGGCCCACATAAAGGTTGCATCAGACCATGTTTGGTACTTCCCTTAACCCTGGTGAGATACACCTGATGAACAGGTCAGATGGTAAATAAACTCTTCGGTGGGGCCTACACAGCATCTGAAACGTTTCCATGGTGCATGTCCCCATCCCCATTTTTCTATGGTGCGGCCCACCTCAGTTGTGGAGCAAGCTGATGGTTGGTCCCATGGCCTAACATCTTAAGGTGCACCTGATAGACGGACTGCATGTCACACACACAAAACACAATGGGCCCACAGGTCACAGGGGGAACACCTGTTGTATAGGTCTCCATCCGTGGATCACTGCATTATTTCAATCCATATGATTTTGAGGCTTTCTAGAATACATCATGCAGACACATTGCAATTAGATATATATCATATTTCAATGATCCAAACCATTTATATGTTGGGCCTAATCTCTGAAGTACACTTAATCTTCGACTATTTTACTTTGACTTCGGAAGATCTCCTTACGTTTGAAATCTATAAGGGTTGAAATATTTCATTACGCATCATCCATTGATGATGATGCCCATCATATAGTGTAACGCCCCGTAAAATCGCCTTCCTTAGTACTCAAACCGATGCTCGAACCCACTAGACACGTATCACCCTCTAGACGAAAAATTGGCCACACATGACTTAGAGAACTATAGTCTCGTGGTGTCGGGAACTTAGATACGCGCGTAGGAGCTCGTTCCGCCGCCCGTCCTGAGTCTGTTAGGCCCAAAACTTGTTGAGGACCACCCACGTACTGGGCTTGACACTCGTAGGCGAACGTTACGTAGAAATCGGCACCCGAAATCATAAATTGCAGTGTCTTGCAGTTGCACATGGGAGTGCAAGTATACTTGCACAATACCTTTAGTGAGTAATCATTACTCAATTCACTTTTCTTGTGTGGGCCCTATGGACCCTTGCATGGCCATGAAATGTGAACCATGGATTTCAAACATAAACCAGCATATGATCCCCAAACATGAGCCCCGATCGACAACCAGCGACCGTTGAACTGATGTCGCTTTAGATCCGGCAATCGCCATGTCCAATCGGTCCCAAATCTTACCCAAACAAGGATCTCAACATGGTAAGGCTATCCAATGGACTGGATTGGCCCAGAGGGGTCAGGTGGGCCCCACATAATTAAATCAGGGCACAGAATGCCACTTTTATACAACTTAAAAGATTGGGGGCTATATGTCCCAATTCCCCAACCTTTATAACCTATTTTTCTCAGCCCATTCTCTCATTTCTAACCTAATTTCTGAGAAAAGGGGTGTGTGGGTGAGAAAAGGGAGGAGTTGTGAGAGAAGGCTTCTCAAGTGAAGCCCTTGCATGCTACCCTATCCGGACCTAACCGCCTCTACATCCTCAAGCCGGCTTCTCTCGTGATTAGAGATCTTCACGGACGTTTGTAGCAGTAAGTCCATCATAAAATCCCCATCTTCTCTAGCTCCTTACCTAGGTTTTCCCATTTTTCCTGATTTTCCAACACCCCCTTGCAGGATTTTGCTAATCCTCCTTCAAACCAAGGTGTGTATCATTTATCTATGTGTTGCCTTGCAACCAATGCCTACAATGGTAGTTGATTCTTTCAATTTCCAAGTTAGGAAGATGGATTGTAGCTAGGGAAATTCGTTGCCTAGGGATTTAGCTGCTAGGTGTGTGCTAGGGCCATTTGCATGCTCATATCATCCTACACATGTTCTCATTATGCAAATCTTCTATGCTAAGATGTCTTAGAAATTATACTAATATGTGATAGCTGAGATTTTAGTATTATATGTTTTGTAACTTGATTATGCATGAGCTGGGGAATCGGGAAGTGTTTGGGATGACGGGTAGTAGCTTCCGACCCGGTAAGTACAGTAGTTGAGGCGGCCGCACCAGGTCAGCAGCCTCGGGAGCGGGGTGGTCGACTATGGCGGAAGACGGGGCGATCGACTGTGGTCAAGGACCACGCGGGCGGTATATGCTCAAGGTCGGTCTTCCCTTCACTTCCCCTAGCCGAGGACCCTGGCCCACCACCGGGTCGGGTGGCAATATATGTACCGAGTGTTTGAATGTATTTCTGTCACTTATGTAGAATCCAGGTACCTGCGCACCTTTGATAAGCCCACTAGAAAGCATACGGCGTACCGATCCCTCAAGACTCATGAGCCGGGAATGGTGGTATGGGCCCTATTCCCGTGCTGTCGGCCTACGCTGGGGTGATGCCTCCCCGTAGTGTCCATTGAGCACCGTAGAGGTGACACACCTACTACTCGACTATGGGATAGGGCGATGTACCCTATTCCGCCTGTGTTGGGCGTGTCTGACGAGTCGCGGCCAAACCAGGTACCTCGGGGGCTGTGGACCCGAGATAGGATCGAGGGGCTACTGGCTGTGACCTGCGTTCGCCCGGCAGGGAGTCAGGTGGTCCCAGTTGGCCAAATTGATAGAACGTGGGTGCAGAGGCTTCGCCAATCGGCTGTGTGATAAAATGACTTAATTAACTACTCGGCTAATCATGTATAGTTAAGCATGGCATACATTGTCTGTGCGGGTGGAGTGGTGGTGCCACCCACTGGCGGCTGTGACAAGCATCGGCGATTGGGCATGCATCTGCATTACATGCACTCATCTCACTTAATAACCATGCTTGTGATGCTGAGCTATTCTTTGATTCTGTTATTGGAAAATGAAATTATTATCTATATTGTTTGTATTGGTGAATGTGTAACCTAAGGAAATGAAACCACTGAGTTGGCCACTCACTCCCCTTTCTGGGGTGGTGGTTTAAACCACCAACCAGATGACCCATGTGACCCAGGTATACAGGAGGCGGTCGAAGCGACCGACTACGTAGAACTCGGAGAGGACGCCGACGAGTATCTTCAGTACACAGGCGAACAAGACTATTAGGGTTGTGGCGTCGGGAGTATTCTTTTGGGGTTTTGCGCCTGTTCGGCATTGTTGTACAGCTTTTTGGGGCAGTATATTCTGAACTTGTTCTAGGGGACCCAATGGGCCCCAATATGAGGGATACAGTCTATGTACTTTTTTTTTACCCATATATGATATACATGTTCCTCATTCTTTTGGAAATGCTTTGCCCATGATTAAGTTGTTTATGCTTGGTTAAATCTACAATTCTGCAGTTAACTATAATGCACTCATGCATCGCATAATGTGGAGCCCGGGATATCGGGGGCCAAGGGCAACCACGGACCCTGGCATCCGGGGTGTCACAAAGTTGGTATCAGAGCCAAGGCATTAGAAACAACGGGACTATGGGTATGGACTTACCAAAAGAAAGGAGATACAGAGTGGGGACGAGTAAAGTTTAAGTCTAGGACAAGATTGATCCACTCAATCTTTGTAGGTTTGGTTTAATCATAAACCCCTTGAATTAGAAGGGTACGTGTGTGATGGGTAAAGCTTAGACGCTAATAAGTGGCCTAAGATAGGATTGGGGTGAAAGGAAGGATACCCAAATGTGGGAAATGGTAGAGGAATTGGACCCACACTTGACTTGGGGATTTTGGTCCAGACCTGTCCGGTACCACCTGACAGTGTCCGGTACCACCGGACCTTGCTGCCCTCAATGGTCCAGACCTGTCCGGTACCACCTGACAGTGTCCGGTACCACCGGACCTTGCTGCCCTCAATGGTCCAGACCTGTCCGGTACCACCGGACCCGACTGTCCCAATTGTTCCAGGCCTGTCCGGTACCACCGGACAGCGTCCGGTACCACCGGACGGGCCCACCAAGGCACATGTGGGCTGCTTTAAATTGTTTTTTTCTCTTTCTTTCACTTCACTTCTCTCATTTTCTCTCTTCTTTCTCACTTCCTACCAAACCCTAGCTCTCAAACTCCCCAAAAACCTCCCCCAATCTTCTAGAAATCTCACCCCATTTCATTTCCAACTTCAAGAACCCATCAATGGCTGCCTTCCTCTCCACCGTAGCTTCTTTTTTCGCTATCCCCCTCCTCGTTGCTCTCACCGGAAGCAAGAGGGCCACTACTGGACCTAGCCGAGAGGCTTCCAAGAAGAAAAAGAGCGACCAAGGGGCGTCTTCCTCAAGCCAATCCTCCGGAAGGTTTGCAAAACGGCCGGTAATCTTCGAACGGCCGGTGGAAGATGAAGTTTTTGAGAAATATGGGGCTCTCAACGCTTTGAGAGAGAAAGGATAGGGCCCGGTCTTCAAGATCGACGACCCAGCCAGCGAGGGATTAACGCGCCTCTACTATTCCAAGATCACAAACCCTAGCTTTGACCCCTTGGGCTTTGACATAGAGGGCGGCGGTCAGGTATATCGCATTGACGCCGAAGTGATCGCGGAGGAGTTGGGAATCCCGTTGGGGACCGTATATATCGACGAAGACGATAGCAAGCCACACCAGGACAGGTACGATCGGATCCGTACCTTGTGTGGAAAGATGCCTAGCTGGAGGCCCAACGCGGGCCTGCTGGCTAGTGACATGCGGACGGAGAATCGGGTCCTCCATCAAATTTTCGCCGCAAATGTGTACCCGCGGAAGGGGAACACCACAGAGCTGTCATATTTGATGATAGAAGTTCTCTACCAAGTGACGCGGGGCGAGGACGTGTGCATTCCGACCCTCATACTCAGGAACATTGTAAAGGCTGCTTCCACACTTCGTGCCAAACCACCGGCCCTTCCGTTTGCTCGCCTCATTTGTCGTTTGGCCCAACGATGCCGAATCGTGGGACCAAGGGGGGATTTTAAACCGGTCAAGCCGATCGGTATCAATACCCTCCAACGGATGCGGGTGATAAAAGATTCACCGGACGAACCTGATCCGGAGATATTAGAAGAAGAAGACGAGGACGAAGGTGAAGACGTTGAGCCGAGGACCGAAGGCGGGGACGACCAACCGCCCATGGATCTTCGGGCCGAGATTATTGATCTCAAACGGAAGGTCGAGCAAATCGACAATCGGGGCAAGAAGATGCACAGTCTTCTCAAACGGATCCTATGTTGCCTCGAGAAGAACAAGGAGGGCGCACCCCCTCCATAGGCTTAGATCTTTCTTTTTCCTTTTCGTCTTTAGTAAATTAATGTATGTGTTAGGGCCTTGGGTGAAGAGTGTTACTTCCCCAAGTAGGCTAAGTATTAGGACCGATTTTGGGCCACGATGTGGCCAAGTATGGGGATAGTTGTGGGTGTAGTGGCTGACTTGTAGGCAGTACTTGTGAATGAAATGAAAATTCTAATTATGAATGCTATGTCTGTCTTGAATCGTGTAAAGTATGATAATTATGTCTTTCTTTCTAAACTGTGTTACGCTTGTATGTATATGTCTATATGATAAATCATGTACGCTTGTTTGTGCATGTTTGTATGTGCACGCACATGGTAATAGAAATTCATCACCGTTTATTATCATATGGGCCTCCGCTAGGATACTAACGGACGTCCATTGGCATGTGCAGCTCAATGTCACATCACTTCGATCGAGTGTATACTCGAACGAATCGGGGTGGGGGACCCGAAGATGCTAACACCCCGCAAGGGGGAAACAATGACCCCAGTTCTAGCGGTGAGCGCCCTGAGGTGACGGGGGAATATCCGCTAGGCTCTCACCAAGGGCCATCACTGCCGCCACCTCCTCCCTTGCCGCAGGCCTTACAAAATCAAGATGTAATGCAGCAACTGTTGAGTGCGCTGCAACAACAACAACAAACTCTTACCGCACTTATGGGGGTGATTGCCCAGAGTGCGGGAGGGGTTGCGTCCGCGCCGGTTGCGAGCTCCGATGAGGCTCGAGCGACACTACCTCCCCCTCCTTCGCCAGCTCGACCGATTCAAATTCACCGGGAGGGCATCTTCGAGCGCTTCCAAAAGATGCGCCCCCCGACCTTCGCCGGAACTCACAACCCGGCAGATGCCGAGCATTGGCTTGATCGCATGGAAGAGATGCTTGAGCCTTTCCAATGCTCCGAGGCCGAGCAAGTGGCTCTTGTTGCTTACTCGCTTGAAAAAGATGCGAATTTGTGGTGGAGGAGCGTTAAGCGCACGGTCCCGAGAAACCACGTGTGGACCTGGCAAGACTTTAAGGATCGGTTCTACGAGAAGTATTTCCCGATCACGTACCGACATGCCCAAGAGGCCCTATACTACAAACTACAGCAAGGCAATATGAGTGTCGGGGAGTACGAGACCCGGTTCTCGGAATTATTGAGGTACGCGCCGACCAAGGCCACAGATGAGGGGGCGAAATTACGCCACTTTTTGGAGGGACTGCGGCCTGGGATACGCACAAAGATGTGCTGCACCAAGATTACTACTTATGCGGCTGCCTTTGCTAAGGCGCTGGAGTCAGAACAGGACGCTATCCGACTCTCACGCGCCCGCCTGCAAATCGGTGCGCGAGTGAGGCCGGAAACCTCTACCTTCACAACCCCAAGCAAGAGGGTTCGCACAGAACCAACTCCATTGCTCGCCCTGATGCCGCCACCCACCTCAGGTTCCACCCGAACATGTACTTACTGCCTTAAGACAGGGCACACTGAGGGATATTGCTTTGCCAATATGAAGGACCACAACATCAAACCCTCCACATCAGCAGGCCGTTCTACAACGGGCACCAACGTGGCACCTTCTGCACATCCAAAGCCACAATTGCAAACTGGGCGAGCTTTGGTTCCCCAAGGTCGGTCACACCCGGCCTCCGTTGCATCTGGGGCTAACCGGGTTCAACAAGCAAGAGTCCACGCGATGATTGCCGACGAGCCGGACACCTCGGGTCCAGTTCCTCGAGCTTTTGAAGGTACCGCCCACATACATGATACTCTCGTGTATATACTGGTTGATACTGGAGCTACTAACTCCTTCATATCATATTCCCTAGTGAAGCGACTAGGACTGAAGACTACAAATATACCGAAAATCTCGGTGATGACTGCCGTAGGGTCCTTCTCCGACTCCACGAAAACCTGCCCCCAATGTACCGTCGTCATTGGTGGGAAGGAAATATGCTTAAATCTAATCGTCGCCAGCATTCGCTATTACGACGTCATCATCGGCATGGACTGGCTAACTACCGTAGAAGCCGAGATAGACTGTGGAGCGAGAAACATGACGGTACAACTTCCAGGAGGAGATTGCTTCACGATCCCTATTCAATTCAGCCACAGGTATCGTGTTCAAATTTATGCCCTGCGCGATGCAGGCTATTTTGATTGTCCGTCTGTGAGCTCAACCCCCGTAGTGCGGGAATTCAGCGATCTATTTCGCGGAGTACCAGGACTCCCACCCCAACGAGAGGTCGAATTTACGATTGACCTGGTGCCTGGCACAACTCCAATTGCCCTACCAGCCTATCGCATGCCCCTGTGTGAAATGGAAGAGCTGAGACGACAGATAGATGACTTGTTGGAGCTCGGGTTCATCCAACCCAGCGTGTCACCGTGGGGAGCCCCGGTCCTCTTTGTTCGAAAAAAGGACGGAACCCTCCGTTTATGCATAGACTATCGGAAGCTAAATAAGGTGACAGTAAAGAATAAATACCCGTTGCCCAGAATCGACGATCTATTTGATCAACTAAAGGGTGCCCGTTACTTCTCAAAGATTGACCTGCAGTCAGGGTACCACCAAGTACGGGTCAGAAAGGAGGATGTGTCAAAAACGGCTTTTAAGACCAGCTTTGGGCACTATGAGTTTCTAGTAATGCCCTTTGGACTCACCAATGCTCCTGCAGTGTTCATGGACTTGATGAATCGTGTCTTTAGGCCATTCCTGTACCGATATGTTATCGTGTTCATCGACGATATCCTCGTGTACTCTAAGAGCCGAGAAGACCATGAGGAACATCTGCGAGCAGTCCTAAACGCCCTTAGAGAACACAAACTGTATGCTGCCTATAATAAGTGTGCCTTCTGGAAGGAAGAAGTAAAATTCCTAGGTCACGTAGTTTCAGCTGATGGTATCGCCGTAGACTGTGCTAAAGTTGCAGCCGTACAGGACTGGGAACAGCCCAAATCCGCAACGGAAGTTAGGAGCTTTCTTGGACTGGCCGGTTATTATCGTCGATTTATCAAGGATTTTTCAAAAATCGCACGGCCACTTACCCAGCTGACCTGTAAAGACGTCAAATACGAGTGGAATGACAAAGCGGAAGTTGCCTTCCAGGAGCTCAAGGACAAGTTAACATCCGCTCCCGTACTGGCTCTACCCGAACAAGGCGTTAAGTACACAGTTTACACCGATGCGTCTCGGGTTGGTCTAGGATGCGTCCTAATGCAAAAGGACAGGGTGATTGCATATGCGTCTCGTCAGTTACGAAAGCACGAGGAGAACTATCCCACTCATGATTTGGAATTGGCTGCCATCATCTTTGCTCTGAAGTTGTGGAGACACTACTTGTACGGGGAAGAATTTGAGCTCTTCTGTGACCATAAGAGTCTAAAATATATATTCACCCAGCGTGATCTGAATTTGAGGCAGCGTCGGTGGATGGAAACGCTTAAGGATTTCAACTTTGATGTATCCTACCATCCAGGCAAGGCAAACCTGGTGGCAGACGCGTTGAGTCGCAAGAGGACGCTGGAAAGTGTAGCCACTCTAATGGTAGAAGAGTGGAATATGGTCGAATGGTTGCAGGATTTTGGTTTGATGTTTAATGTGGAAGGGCCATGTGAACAAGTATTCCATCTTCGTGTGGAGCCAGAACTAGATTGCAGAATCATCGTGGCCCAGGACCGAGATGGATTACTGCGTAAAAAGAAGGACCTAGCGGCCAAGGAAGACAAGTCAGTATGGCGTATTGGGAGTGATGGAGGCCTACGATTCCAAGGCCGCCTTTGCGTCCCAGACGTCTCAGCATTGAAGGAAGAAATCTTGAACTTAGCCCATAAGTCGAAACTGGCAATACACCCAGGGAGTACTAAGATGTACCAAGACATGAAAAGAAACTACTGGTGGGGGAACATGAAACGGGAGATTGCAGACTATGTGTCACGGTGTCTCACGTGCCAACAAGTCAAGGCCGAACACCGACGACCACCAGGGCTACTCCAACCTCTACCCATAGCCGAATGGAAGTGGGACTTCATCTCGATGGACTTTATTTCAGGATTGCCAAGGACTAGAAAGGGGCATGATTCTATATGGGTCATAGTGGACAGATTGACTAAATCTGCCCATTTCCTACCCGTGCGCTCCTCGCACAATACCGAAGAATTGGCGAAGCTATACATTAAGGAAATAGTAAGGCTGCATGGGGTGCCTCGTGTGATCGTGTCGGACCGTGACACCCGTTTCACGTCAATCTTCTGGACTCGAATCCAGCAAGCCATGGGTGCGAAACTGACTTACAGCACAGCTTTCCACCCTCAAACTGATGGCCAGACTGAGCGGGTGAACCAAATATTGGAAGACATGCTCAGGGCATGTGCTTTGGACTTCAAAGATAGCTGGGACGAGTGCCTCCCTTATGCAGAATTCGCATATAACAATAGCTATCAGGCAAGTATTGGCATGGCCCCGTATGAGGCTCTATACGGGCGCCCCTGTAGAGCTCCACACTGCTGGACAGAGATTGGAGAAGGAAAAATTCTCGGTCCAGAATTGGTACAACAAACCTCCCAGAAAATTGATCTCATCAGAAGACGCCTCCAGACTGCACAGAGCCGTCAGAAAAGCTACGCAGATAAGCGACGTCGACCCCTCGAATTTGAAGAGGGAGCTCATGTGTTCCTAAAAATTTCACCGATGAAAGGAGTCCTGCGATTTGGACAGAAAGGCAAATTGACTCCACGATATATCGGACCATTTCAGATTTTGAACCGTGTTGGCGCGGTAGCATACCGACTCGCGCTACCGACTCCTCTAGCTGGGGTACATGATGTGTTCCACATCTCAATGCTAAAGAAGTATGTGCCGGACCCGTCGCACATTATAAAGTGGGAACGAGTTGAACTTCGAGAGGATGCTACATACATACTTCAACCTGTCCGCATCCTAGATCGGAAGGAACACGTTCTCCGTAGCAAGTCGATCCCATTGGTCAAAGTACTTTGGGCCCACCATTCGGAACAAGAAGCCACGTGGGAAACTGAAACCAACATGCGAAGGAACTATCCTTACCTCTTCGAAGAACCCAAGAAGGTACGAAATTTCGAGGACGAAATTATTTTTCTTAGGGGGGGAGATTGTAACGCCCCGTAAAATCGCCTTCCTTAGTACTCAAACCGATGCTCGAACCCACTAGACACGTATCACCCTCTAGACGAAAAATTGGCCACACATGACTTAGAGAACTATAGTCTCGTGGTGTCGGGAACTTAGATACGCGCGTAGGAGCTCATTCCGCCGCCCGTCCTGAGTCTGTTAGGCCCAAAACTTGTTGAGGACCACCCACGTACTGGGCTTGACACTCGTAGGTGAATGTTACGTAGAAATCGGCACCCGAAATCATAAATTGCAGTGTCTTGCAGTTGCACATGGGAGTGCAAGTATACTTGCACAATACCTTTAGTGAGTAATCATTACTCAATTCACTTTTCTTGTGTGAGCCCTATGGACCCTTGCATGGCCATGAAATGTGAACCATGGATTTCAAACATAAACCAGCATATGATCCCCAAACATGAGCCCCGATCGACAACCAGTGACCGTTGAACTGATGTCGCTTTAGATCCGGCAATCGCCATGTCCGATCGGTCCCAAATCTTACCCAAACAAGGATCTCAACATGGTAAGGCTATCCAATGGACTGGATTGGCCCAGAGGGGTCAGGTGGGCCCCACATAATTAAATCAGGGCACAGAATGCCACTTTTATACAACTTAAAAGATTGGGGGCTATATGTCCCAATTCCCCAACCTTTATAACCTATTTTTCTCAGCCCATTCTCTCATTTCTAACCTAATTTCTGAGAAAAGGGGTGTGTGGGTGAGAAAAGGGAGGAGTTGTGAGAGAAGGCTTCTCAAGTGAAGCCCTTGCATGCTACCCTATCCGGACCTAACCGCCTCTACATCCTCAAGCCGGCTTCTCTCGTGATTAGAGATCTTCACGGACGTTTGTAGCAGTAAGTCCATCATAAAATCCCCATCTTCTCTAGCTCCTTACCTAGGTTTTCCCATTTTTCCTGATTTTCCAACACCCCCTTGCAGGATTTTGCTAATCCTCCTTCAAACCAAGGTGTGTATCATTTACCTATGTGTTGCCTTGCAACCAATGCCTACAATGGTAGTTGATTCTTTCAATTTCCAAGTTAGGAAGATGGATTGTAGCTAGGGAAATTCGTTGCCTAGGGATTTAGCTGCTAGGTGTGTGCTAGGGCCATTTGCATGCTCATATCATCCTACACATGTTCTCATTATGCAAATCTTCTATGCTAAGATGTCTTAGAAATTATACTAATATGTGATAGCTGAGATTTTAGTATTATATGTTTTGTAACTTGATTATGCATGAGTTGGGGAATCGGGAAGTGTTTGGGATGACGGGTAGTAGCTTCCGACCCGGTAAGTACAGTAGTTGAGGCGGCCGCACCAGGTCAGCAGCCTCGGGAGCGGGGTGGTCGACTATGGCGGAAGACGGGGCGATCGACTGTGGTCAAGGACCACGCGGGCGGTATATGCTCAAGGTCGGTCTTCCCTTCACTTCCCCTAGCCGAGGACCCTGGCCCACCACCGGGTCGGGTGGCAATATATGTACCGAGTGTTTGAATGTATTTCTGTCACTTATGTAGAATCCAGGTACCTGCGCACCTTTGATAAGCCCACTAGAAAGCATACGGCGTACCGATCCCTCAAGACTCATGAGCCGGGAATGGTGGTATGGGCCCTATTCCCGTGCTGTCGGCCTACGCTGGGGTGATGCCTCCCCGTAGTGTCCATTGAGCACCGTAGAGGTGACACACCTACTACTCGACTATGGGATAGGGCGATGTACCCTATTCCGCCTGTGTTGGGCGTGTCTGACGAGTCGCGGCCAAACCAGGTACCTCGGGGGCTGTGGACCCGAGATAGGATCGAGGGGCTACTGGCTGTGACCTGCGTTCGCCCCGCAGGGAGTCAGGTGGTCCCAGTCGGCCAAATTGATAGAACGTGGGTGCAGAGGCTTCGCCAATCGGCTGTGTGATAAAATGACTTAATTAACTACTCGGCTAATCATGTATAGTTAAGCATGGCATACATTGTCTGTGCGGGTGGAGTGGTGGTGCCACCCACTGGCGGCTGTGACAAGCATCGGCGATCGGGCATGCATTTGCATTACATGCACTCATCTCACTTAATAACCATGCTTGTGATGTTGAGCTATTCTTTGATTCTGTTATTGGAAAATGAAATTATTATCTATATTGTTTGTATTGGTGAATGTGTAACCTAAGGAAATGAAACCACTGAGTTGGCCACTCACTCCCCTTTCTGGGGTGGTGGTTTAAACCACCAACCAGATGACCCATGTGACCCAGGTATACAGGAGGCGGTCGAAGCGACCGACTACGTAGAACTCGGAGAGGAGGCCGACGAGTATCTTCAGTACACAGGCGAACAGGACTATTAGGGTTGTGGCGTCGGGAGTATTCTTTTGGGGTTTTGCGCCTGTTCGGCATTGTTGTACAGCTTTTTGGGGCAGTATATTCTGAACTTGTTCTAGGGGACCCAATGGGCCCCAATATGAGGGATACAGTCTATGTACTTTTTTTTTGACCCATATATGATATACATGTTCCTCATTCTTTTGGAAATGCTTTGCCCATGATTAAGTTGTTTATGCTTGGTTAAATCTACAATTCTGCAGTTAACTATAATGCACTCATGCATCGCATAATGTGGAGCCCGGGATATCGGGGGCCGAGGGCAACCACGGACCCTGGCATCCGGGGTGTCACATATAGGAAGCGGATTGCGTTTTTCCCATCCAGGCAGGGCTCTATGAGGCCCACTGTGATGTATGGGTTTTATCAATATCGTCCATCCATTTTTTAGATTATTTTAGAATATGAACGCAAAAATGAGGCAGATCCAAGGCTCAAGTGGACCACACAATGGGAATTGAATTCCCACTATTTAAAACTTCTTGTGACCTTATGAACGAGTTGGATGGCAAATAAGCATCACAAAGCAAAGTTTTCAACTCTGAGTTTCATTATTACCGCTAGTTCCTGTGGTGCAGTTCTCTTGAGCAGTGGCCCCACAGAGCCCTGTTGGGGCAGGACGCAATCCGCATCCCATTATATAAAAGGTTTGGATTAGTGAAAACGACCCCTTCCAATGAGTCAAATCTGGATGTCTCCTATTGGACATGTCTGCATGTAATCATTTTCATAGAACACAGTGCCATGGACCATACCATAACTTTGATACCACTTGATGGTCCCTTACACCCAATGCTTGGACCACTTGATGGCCCACTTAAGCAAACCACAAAATAGAAAAATCTAAATTGAAAGAATTAAAGGCTCATGCTCAAACAATTACCAAAGCATGAGAACAACTCTCTCAACAAAGACTCCTACTATAAACCTCCTTGCACTAATCACCACTTTTGGTGGACTTTCTCTAGCTCCACTTCATATTACTTCAAGATTTTATTTTTTGGGTTAGTACACACACCTAGCCCAACTGCTAGTTACACCACAATGTTAGCCACCCCCACCTGGAAATCGATACTAAGACCTCAGTGTTGAAACAAAGTTATCTTCACTCAATCTACCACTTCAAGATAGTGTTTTGTGATGGGGTGTTCTTCCTCATGAGGAGAGGAGAGAGTGTAGCCTAGGAGTAGTATTTGGTCGGGCGCCCGATGGCTAACAGACTGCAATTCCGCAGTTTTCTAATTTGGCTCTAACTCTTGCATGGGGCTATACAAGTGTTCCAATTTAAGACTAGGGCATCCAAATAGGAGATTTACACGTTCAAGGAGAGAGGGAGAGAGAGAGAGAGAGAGAGAGAGAGAGAGAGAGAGAGAGATTTCTGTTTGAGAAAGTTGATCCACGCGCAGACGACATCTCAGGTTCTTCTACATTCTCGAATCCAGTGACATCTCTCAGTTTTCTTATTCCTTTTGATTGTTATCCACCGTAGAGGTGAAGATTGATGTCTCAGTTTTCTTGTTCCTTTTGATTGTTATCCATCTTAGAAGTGAAGATTAAGTAGATCCAAGTGAGTTGTGCTTGTGATGGCTGTGTAAACATTCTTTTACATAGTGAATTGTTGACCTGGATGAGGTCCTGTAGTTTTTACCTTTATTGAGAGGTCTCCTCATGAAAATCTCTTGTGTTCGTGTGGTTGATGATTTGATTGTATTTATTACATTCTCATATCACATAATTCACGTAGTTGGGGTGCGAGATCCTGAAGTTTTGTGCAATACTCCCAACATTTGGTCCATAGAATCACATAAAAATGTATTAATGGAGCTTTCCAAGTTAAGTTGAACAAAACTCTCTATAGTAGAGCCATTGTAGAAAACAAATGTGTATTAAGCAATCTCTCTTCACAATGCCTTGAGTCTGTGTGCCCATCATTATATAGATATATAATGTGTAGGAGTGAGCCATTGGTTCCTATGAACAAGGTAGTTGTATAACAACTACAACAAGAAATAACAAGAAATGGTCATTTGCAATTGCTATTGAGATATTAATTAACAAGCATAGATATATATAGAGGTGGGCACAAACCAAGCCAGCTCGAAAGCTCGGCTCAGATTGGTTCGAAAAAGCTCGGCTTGGATTGGTTCGAATGAAAGTTCAAACCAAACCAAGCCTCCGAGTCAAGCTCATTTGAAAAAACAAACCAAGCTCAAACTTAGGCAGTACCAGCTCGGCTCGGCTCGAAGCTCGATTTGATTCAGCTCGGTTTGATTCAGCTTGTAGATTATAAGCACACTGTTTCCTGTGGTGTGATCCTTTTGAGCTTTGGATATGATTCCATTTTGGGATCATGTCCTAAAATCATATGTAAAATAGATGGACAGCATGGATAATACATATACATGATGACATGGATAATGCATAATACATATACATGAATGCACAATGTGCACTTGTAAAATTATGCTTGTATACTTTTGTTTGGAAAATACTCTTCCATGTCTATTTTGAAGTTGCACTCCTTTGGAGGATGTTAACATCATATAGTAAGATACATTTGTACTTTTTTTTCTAACTTTTTAGATTCTTTTCTAATAAAATAAACATGAAAAAAAAAAGAGCCATTGCCTGTTTGAACTTGGCCTGGCCCGGTTCGAAATTTTTGACCAAACCGATCCCGGCTTGAACCAGATTTTTCTGGAGCAAACCAAACTCGGGCCGCATGCGTCAGCCCGAAACCCAAACCAAACCGATCCACAAACTGTGGTGGTACAAAAACAAGCCAAAGCAAACTAGGGCTAACTCAGTTCGGCCCGGATTGTTGCCCACCTCTAGATATATACAGTTGTGTGATGAGTATGGGTGAAGAGAAATCGTGTCGGAATCTCTTCCAAGTGGAACAACACTTTAGTGACATGCCTCTTGGACTTCAGGAGTTTGAAGCGAGTGGATGCAAGGCCATTTTAAAAGATATCAACAAAACTGAGGCGATGCATCAAACATCAAGATTGCGATGCATCACACGCTCATGAACAAAATGATAATTCACTTCTACATGTTTTATGTGGATGTGATGAACTGCGTTAGATGCCTAGAAAATGACACTAATGTTTTCACAAAATATTATTGATGGAGATTCAAGAAACACAAAGCGGTCTTGAAGTAGCATTCTAATTCATGAAAATTCAGCAGTTGTGTAAGCAAGGGACTTGTATTCTGATTCGGTACTAGAGCGGGCCCAAATTGGATTCTTTTTTGTACTACATTAGAAAAATATTAGAACCAAAATAAACACAATACCCACTTGTGGATCATCGACATTGCCCATCCAATCAGCATCCGTATATGTGGTGGATCTTAGGATACGTATGACCGCTGTCCAATGAGTAATCGGTTCGTGCATACATTAACAAACTTGATTAATGGCAAAGGCGACATCTAGTCTTGTCATAGTAAATATTGAAGAGTGACAACAATGCTCCGATATTTTGTAAAGTCTAATAACGGGTCTCCATCATAAATAGAGAGCTTGTTATTGTGTGCAACTGAGGAGCTAAGATGTTTAGCTCCATCCATTTTGGATTGGATAAGAAGATCCTCTATTTACTTGGATTGACTTAAAGAAAGGGTTGTAGGTGTGAGATTAGCTTGTATATATACCAAGGAAATATTTTACGGTCCCATCCTTCATGGCAAAGACCTGATTAAGGTCAGTTAAAAGTGTCTAATGGCCTTTGAGTGATCACCGGTAGTAATAATATTACCCACATATATAAAAGCAAGGAGAGTAGAGTCTTCATGGAAGTGCAAAGGAAGTGAAGAGTTTACTCCATGTGACATCGCTATTACATCCTGGGTGTTTGTTTTAGTCCATATAATACTTCATGAAGATGGCAAACGTGATATGGCTGTTGTGGGTCAATAAAGTATTGAGAGGTTGCTGCATATAGCCTACTTCCGTTACAATCCAATGAAAAAATGGCAATTTGAACGCCCATTTCAAAAATGAACCAGCCAAGATGCAGGGCAAGAACTAATACAAGGCGAATGGTGGTGAAATTGATGATATGACTAAGTGTATCGCCATAGTCTACATAGGATTAAATGTATAACAATGGCGAAGGCCATTTTCAACCTAAGGCTAGATGACACAAATTATTGTAATAGAGTTATAAGAATTCCCTTAACCCTAAGATGCCCAATCAAAAAGCATCATAGGCATGTATCAAATGTGGGCCCTATAGAAGAAAAAGATTCTTCACAATAAGAGGAGATTTTTTTTTTCTTTTTAGCTCCAACCTCTAACATGCACGGAACCCTATATTAAATTGGGCCATGGTGGAGTTATTGGAATCTTTGGAGCTTGAATTAGGTACCATCCCCACATATGCAGAGCTCGGGATAAGTGGGTACATGTCACGGCTATATTGGTACAGAGCAAACATGACCGGCTTGCTGATGTGGCAGGTCTCTTGTGACAACACTCTCCACCAATAGAGATGTGACATGTCAAGCGTGTCCCAACCTCTGAACGAGGTCAGTAGTACCTAATCAGATCCTTGTACACCCCAGGGAGAGAACCCTTAAAGATTAGATTATTTCAACCCTTCGATCACTTTGCTCTTTCTTTTACACGTGGTTTAGCCTTGTTCGGTGGGCCATTGATAGAAGGGAAATTTTCAAATAAGCTCGACCTTAGTGGAGCTTATGGTAAGTTCCACCTCTGTGGTCCCCACCGTGATGTATCTCAGACATCCACCCTGTCTATCAGATGCATCCTTCCATGGTGGACCATGATCCCAAAAATCAACAATCCATAACCTAGGTGGGCACATTATGGGAATTACTAGAGAGTGGACGCCAGCCTTAATTCTGCGTAGGACCCACCCTTTAGGATCTTTTGAAGCAGCCAACATTAGCCCTATATCTCACTAGATGAACGGTTTGGATCACTGAGCACGATTCCAGATCCATGGATGTGGTATTAACCTATCTATAACAATACGTCCGAACATATTGTACCAAAGCCTCTCCATCGAATCATCGTGACCGTGCATAGATGGGCTTATCTCTAAAGAAAATAACATTTCGTTGTCAACCTCTCGCCACCACACATCTTGTAGATTTGGATATTCATGGTTGTGTACATTTTACGTCCAAGGCGATTCAGAATCCAGCGTGTGTTCCGCTGCCCACTGGGACCCACGCTGAGTTTTCTGATGATCGGAACCGTTCATGTTGAGGATTCTGTGAATATGGGCCGCCATAAGAAATCTATGCTGAACAGATGTTGAGACCATCTCTTTTTTGTATATGAATTTAGAATAACAAAAAGAAAAATTTTAATGGCTCAAATTCAATTCTAAAAATCAATGGTTACGATCATCTATAAATCGTGATTATGGGATGATAGCTTATCTATAGTAGTGATGAGAATGTGGACGGTTCAAATGATATGGCCATCTCAGCATGGGTGTCCCAGTGAGCGGTGATGCACGCTGGATGGTGAGACGCGAAAGGAACCATTTCATGGCTTCCATGGAAAACTGAGGCAAGATAATGGGGCCGTTGATTGATTTAAACTCGATTGCTTTATATGGTTGGACCACGTCATGTAGCAATTTGCACGTACGGCAATTTATAAAAGGCATTTTGCATGGAAAGAAATCTTGTGGGGCCCACCACTTTTCGTTTCTAAGATGTACACGGTTGGGCCAGGTACCATCAGGGGCTTTGCCCGAATCTCAGCTGTCATCTAGTACGTGGGCTGCATATGCTCTGGGCCCCACCACAGCCTTGCTCAAGTGGACCATGAGGCATTTCGCAGTAACACCTGCGATTAGCCCTCTTGTAATTAATACTGCTAAAACTAATGAGTGATGAGTCCTAGTTTTAGTACTGGATGAGTCTGATGGACTTGACTGAGTCTAGGACCCAATACTCCGACTCAGGCAAATCTCAACTAGACTTAAGTGGCTCAAGTATTTTAACTAGGGTAATGATCTAGTAGGTAAACTGTACCACAACCTTCCAAGCACATTATTTTATTAATTACATTATGTCAATTAAGGTAAATACCTCTATCTTATTTAGTAAACACATTTTTTTATTAATTTAAATAACTAAAGAACTCTACTTAATGAGAACCCAATGGCTGAATTCGTACAAAGTAATAAAAGGCGATGCAGTGTCAGGTCCATTACTCATGTTATGAAAAGAACATTACCTTCTCCTTCGTATTTGGATCACTGGAATGCTGTCAGATGAAGCCCTTTATCCCATGGTTGGATGTACTATGACTAGTGAGATTTGAAAGATATTAGAAGAAAATATTCTACAAATTGCAAACACCCATGAAATCAAACTGAAGCATTAGAAGCAAGATATAAAGTTGGTCACATAATCATTATCCGATTAAATGAAATCTTTTAAAAGAATTTTTTATGGCCTAGCAGTGGTTCAGAAATCCACAACAGATGATGACAAAGTCACCTACATGTTTTATAAACTCGGTTAAAAATACAATATTGTGATGATCTCTATGCTTGCAAAGCCTTCATTTTCATCTTACTCTCAATTTATTGTTGCAGTTCACAGCCATAATCTACGCATACAATGCATGGAACCCAAACCACACCTAGTAGACCATAACTTGGATGGTTTAATTTCAAGTTAAATGTTTCCCATGTTGGCAAACAATCAATATGTGAAAACTGTTGGAAAATCGGTCAGCGGAAGCACCGAAGAAGATCAAACAATCACCACACAGCCACACAAGCAATCAACGTAAAAGCAAACGAATTTTACGTGGAAAAACCCTTGTGGGAAAAAACCAAGGCACAAAGCGACACCTTCCACTATGAATTCGGATCATTACAGAGCTAGAACTACCCGAGTAGATCCCAAAGATGAACAAAGCACACAACATCTCAATTCCTCTCTCCCAATAACCCTAATCCCGTTTAGAACAGCTAGGTATTGCTTAGCATTAGGTCTAGCACGATTAGGAAACATATATATAAGAGGAAACCCGAATATAGAAACAAGTAACGCGAAAACTGCGCAACACTACAAGTTCCGCAGACCGGTCGCACGACCGGTCGTGATCAGTCCAAAGAGTTCCATTGTCCACTACCTCAACTCAGACCTATCCCCAGACTGATCTGAGCAACCTGCGACCGATCTAGCGACCGGTCTCAAAAGTGCCAAAAACGTCCAGAGAGTTTTGGACTCAGAACTGCATAATCTGTCCACTAGCCGACCGGTCGAGCGATCGGTCGGTGGACTCTGTTCACGCACAGTAATGAGGCCTTCACAATAAACTCCACCAAGGCATCATTACACTTCGAACCATCTCTTCTACTCTTCAAAGAACCAACTCATCATCAATCATAGTCGCCGTTTCTCATGCATCACTGTGTCTTCGTTAAGCCTTCGCCAATCCCAGAGAAGTTACGCAGAACTTGAACTTCTCTGTAGGGATCACCTTGGTCAGCATATCCGCCAGATTCACACTGGTGTGAATCTTGTCCAGAGTCACATCTCCTTCCTCAAGCACCTGTCGAATAAAATGGACTTAGCTTAAGTAGTGGAAAGAGCCACCACCGACTGAAGCTTAGACATCCAACTAATCGCTCCACCCGCTAATACAAACGAGTACCCTGAAGTCGATCTCCTATTGTCCACACTCCCTGCATAGTCAGAATCGACGTAACCAATCAACTTGTCCTTGGACTTCTCAAACGTCAAGACGTAGTCTTGCGTACCCCGAATGAATCGAAGCAACCATTTCACAGCTTCCCAATATTGTTTGCCCGGGTTAGACATGAATCGGCTTACAACACCCATAGCCTGTGAAATATCTGGTCTTGTACAGACCATGGCATATATTAAGCTACCCACAACACTTGAATAGGGCACATGAGACATAACACGTTTTTCTTCATCCGTCTTGGGACACTGTTTAGAAGAAAGCTTGAAGTGAGCCGCGTGGGGAACGCTGACCGGTTTGGACTATTCTATCTAGTACTTTTTCAATTCCTTCTCAAGGTATTCTTCCTGAGATAACCACAACTTGCTCCTTTTCCTGTCTCTATGAATGTCTATGCCAAGAACTCTCTTTGCAGCCCCCAGATCCTTCATCTCGAATGTTCCTGAAAGCTGAGTCTTCAACACATCGATATCAGATATGCTATGACTGGTAATAAGCATGTTATCGACGTACAACACCAGTATAAGAAACTTTTCATCATTCAGTGTCTTGAAATAGACACAATGATTGTACTCGCTCCTAGCAAAGCCCTGACTCATCATGAAGGAATCAAATTTCTTGTACCACTGCCTAGGCGACTATTTGAGACCATACAACTATCTCCTCAACCTGCAAACCTTGTTCTCGACCCCTTGCACTGTATAATCTTCTGGTTGTTCCATGTATATCTGATCTTCCAATTCTCCATGCAGGAAAACAGTCTTTACATCCATCTGTTCCAGCTCGATGTCGTATTGGGCAACCAGTGCCAACACGAACCTAATAGATACTTGCTTCACAACCGGTGCAAAAAACTCACTGAAGTCTACACCTTCATGCTGAGCATAACCTTTCGCTACCAACCTTACCTTGTATCTATCATGTTTCTTCCGAAAAATCCACTTACACCCTGTTGCTTTTCGGCCCACTGGAAGCTCCACAAGCTCCCAAGTCTCATTCTTGTACAAGGAGTCAATCTCGTCTTGCATTGCCGTCTTCCAATTCTCAGCATTTACATCCTATAATGCTTCCTCAAAGTTAGACGGATCCCTCTCATCTGTAATGAGAGCGAATGCAACATTTGAGTCATCCATGTACCTTGCCGATAACTTGCAATCCCTAGGTGGATTTCTTCGCACAGGTGGCTGCTCCACCTGATCATGTACCTCTGTCTGCGCCTCAGTATCGGCCCATGTCTCATCTCTGTCTTCATGAGTATCAACCTGTTCTGATGTTTCAGGTTCCTTTGTAGCATCCTTACGGAACAAAGATCTCTCATCAAACTTGACATCACAGCTCAAGGTGATCTTCCATGTGACAGGGTCATATATTCGATATCCCTTCACACCGTCACCATAACCAACAAAGATCCCTTTTCTGGCCCTATGGTCTAGCTTATCTCTTTCAACTGACGATACATAAGAGTAAGCATCACAACCAAATACTCGCAGACTTGAATAGTCAAGCGTACGACCATTCCATACTTTCTCAGGGATTTTACATTCAATTGCCATAGAGGGTGACCAATTTATCGAGTAGCAAGCTGTGTTAACGGACTCAGTCCATAGCTCTTTGCCCAACCCAGCATTACTAATCATGGATCGAGCTCTCTCCAAGAGAGTCCAATTCATCCTCTCTGCCACACCATTCTGCTCTAGCGTGTGACACACTGTGTTGTGCCTTATGATCCCCTCTTCTTTACAATACCTGTTAAATTTCCTGAAGTGAACTCACCACCATTATCGGTTATCAAAATTTTCAATTTCTGCCCTGATTGATTCTACACCATCGTCTTCCAATACTTGAAGGTCGTGAAGACATCGGATTTATTTTTCAGAAAATAGACCCAAACCTTCCTACTATAGTCATCAATAAACGACACGAACCACGATGACCCACCAACAGAAATAACGGGCGACGGCCCCCATACATCGAAATGGATATAATAAAGCACTCTTTTACATACATGTCTCCCCCCTTTAAAAGGCAATCTAGACTGTTTCCCATACATGCAGTGTTCACATATACTAAAGTCTATAGATTTAAAAGAAAGAATCAAGGATCGTTCAGATAGTACCTTCATGCCCCGCTCGCTCATGTGGCCTAAGTGTGCATGCCACATACGTGCAGACGTGGAATCCACTACAGTCGCTTGCAGCTCCACCTACTGAAGTGCTCCCAATCAGCCTGTAAATGTTACCATGCCTCTGTCCCTTCATAATTACAAGGGCCCCATTCGAAACTTTGCAGAACCAGTCAAAACCGGTGAACTTGCACCCCAATGCTTCGAGTGCACCAAGGGAGATTAGATTCTTCCTTAACCTTGGAATGTGTCTTACTTCCATCAATGTCCATTCGATCCCATCGAACATCTTGATGCGCACTGTACCAATCCCCACAATCTTGCAAGCGTAGTCATCGACTAAAAATACCGAGCCTCCCTCATACTCTCTGTAGGAAGTAAAGACGCTCTTATTTGGGCACATGTGATATGAGGCCCCGAAGTCCATGATCCACTCATCACAGAGAGGTCCAGCCTTCGACACCGTCAAGACCTCACATACATCACTACCACCTTCCTCGGCTTCAGCGGTATTGGCTTCCCTAGAAGAATCACCTGACTTCTCCTTCTTATATTTAGGACTCTTGCAGTCTTTCTTCATGTGCCCAACTTGGCCACATCCCCAACACTTCAACTTGCCTTTGCCCTTACCCTTCGATTTGGATCGAGAACGCGACGATCCTTCACCTCGCTCAGAATTCCTTCCTCTCATAAACAGTGCTTCGGAGGAGGAATTAGTATCACAGCTTTTCTGCCTCATGGCCTTCGATTGAAGGGCTGAGACAACGGTCTCAACACTAATAGTGTCCCTACCCACGCATAATGAGTCTCTGAGTGACTCATATGAACTAGGAAGTGAGTTCAACAAGATCAAGGCTTGATACTCGTCCTTCATCTGCTCACCAAAATCAAGCAACTTGCAAATCAGTTTATTGAACGTGCTAATGTGGTCCTCCACATCTAGTCCCCTCCGCCATCTTCAAAGTGAAAAGTTGCATCATTAGATACATGCAATTTTCTAGAGACTTTTTCACATAGATGTTCTCTAGCTTGGTCCATGTTTCTACAGCGGTCTTCTCCTTCATGACGTTATAGAGGATGTCATCAACAAGGCACAATTGGATTAAGGCCATTGCCTTCTCATCCATCTTAGTCCACTCATCATCTTTCATCTCAGCAGGGCACTTTCCAAGGGCGTTCACGACCCCTTGCTGAGTTAGGACGGCACACATCTTCACCTTCCATAACTCGAAGTTATTTTTGCCCAAGAACTTCTCAACGTCGAACTTAGTACTTGAAGCCATGAGATCGTTTCAGAAAACTTCTTCTTCAACCCTCCAACGATAACTCTGATACCACTTGTTGGAAAATCAGTCAGCGGAAGCACCGAAGAAAATCAAACAATCACCACACAGCCACACAAGCAATCAACGCAAAAACAAACGAATTTTACGTGGAAAAACCCTTTATGGGAAAAAAAACCATTGCACAAAGCGACACCTTCCACTATGAATTCAGATGATTATAGAGCTAGAACTACCTGAGTAGATCCCAAAGATGAACAAAGCACACAACCTCTCAATTCCTCTCTCTCTCAATAACCCTAATCCCGTTTAGAACGAGTAGGTATTGCTTAGCATTAGGTCTAGCACGATTAGGAAACATATATATAAGAGGAAACCCGAAAATAGAAACAAGTAGCGCGAAAATCCGCGTAACACTACAAGTTCCGCAGACCAGTTGCACGACTGGTCGTGATCAGTCCAGAGAGTTCCATTGTCCACTGCCTCAACTCAGACCTATCCGCAGACCAGTCTGAGCAACCTGCGACCGGTCTGAGCTCTCAACGATCGATCTGGCGACCGGTCTCAAAAGTGCCCAAAACGTCCAGAGAGTTTTGGACTCAGAACTGTATAATCTGTCCACTGGCCGACCAATCGAGCGACCAGTCAGTGGACTCTGTTCACGCATAGTAATGAGGCCTTCATAATAAAAACATCATCATCTTCATCCTCACCATGCGCACAACCACCACATCATTGTTGTCACTGTCATCATTAGCAGCAAAAGCAGCATCACCATCCTCATCACTACCATCATCACCATCGTTATTGTCACTGATCCAATTCTCAAATTTCAGTCATTCAGAAATCCACAACAGATGATGACAAAGTTACTTGCATGTTCTATAAACTCGGTTAAAAATACAATATTTTGATAATCTCTATGGTTGCAAAGCCTTCAAATATTTCATCTTACTCTGATCTTAAAGGCCACTTTTCATTAATAAAATCGTGAGTTCAGATCTTGAGATGATAGATAGTATTACAGAGATGTTAATCTTAAGATTTTCTGTAGTAACATCGACTTCGATCCGAACCGAAGAAGAAGAAAGGAACGTGTTTACAACGGCTGGGAAGCCAGTCGTAGAAGCGAAGCCTATCGCCACGCCGACCATCAAATACGAGATTGGGCCCCTTCTCAAAGATTTGATGGCGTTTTTACCCTGCTAAGCCGCTTGAGCGGACGAGTTTGGTCGTACGTACCATCTTGTGGGATAGTACGCAAGACAGACATTGCCCACTCATGAGCTGGCCGAAGCAACGCAATTTATTATTGCAGTTCACAGCCATAATCTACGCATACAATGCATGGAACCTAAACCACACCCAGTAGACCATAACTTGGATGGTTTAATTTCAAGTTAAATGTTTCCCATGTCGGAAAACAATCAATATGTGAAAATATCATCATCTTCATCCTCACCATGAGCACAACCACCACATCATTGTTGTCATTGTCAACATTAGCAGCAGAAGCACAATCACCATCATCATCAGTACCATCACCGCCATTATTGTTGTCACTATTCCCATTCCTAAATTTTCAGTCTCCGACCAAGTAGAGGTCTGCAAATGATTAGGCCCATGGGCAATTGATGGTCGGAGTGTTGTGAAGAGAAGATCAAAGGGAATAAGAACATAATAATATTTAAGTGGGTTAAAAAGGGGGGGAAAATCACTTTTTATGCATTAATATTAAAACCCAAGTCAAAATTTTACCCAAGGCAAAAACTTCTCCACTTCCCATTAGTTTACCAAACACTGATAAATGTTAACTAACAGATATCAGGTTACAGTTTTTAACATAATTGGTTTTTCTTACATCCAAATGGTTCCTCTAGTATAATTATTAAATGGTTTATTCAAATGATAGGTATTCGGGTTAGAGAAATTATAAGTTCATGATGCATGTGTCCCAATGCCGCGGTCCGTTGAAATGGGGTCTATGATTCATTTATCCAGATTGTAGAATTAAGGCAAACCCCCATTGATGAGGAAGGCCAAAAGTATCTTTCAAATTAAAAGATCCTAAACATTCATCTTTTCCACATTTTGGTTGAAACAATTTTTTGAACCATCTAATTTTGAGCTAATGGTCCAAGTTTTACAAATTTTTTTATCTTAGTGTGGGAGTGGGGCATCCCCCATCAGTGGAGCCCATCAAAACAATGGTCTCGATCACTAAAATACAAGCCCCATTTGCATGGATTGAGCATCAAGAACCACTCACATTTTGATGCATAGGATCATATACCCTCCATTTTGATCATTTCTTACTAATAGTCTCCTATCTGATGGGGTTTTCCTCCTCAGCTTAGAGGAGAGATTGGTGCAGCCTGGGTATGGTCGGGCACCCGGACCAAGAGTGGTCGGGCAACTGAAATTACCCAGATGAAGCAGAAAGCTGCTAGGACAATTTTGACAGCAGTCGGGCGCCCGATGGTCTTGCGACTGGGCGCCCGGTGCCCTGAGCGGGAGCCCTACCAAGTTGGTCCGGACGCTCGAAATTGGGAAGTTCTTTTTTGTTTTCTCCCTTGATAGTTTTTTGTTTGGTTGGGCGCTCGACGGACCTTTTGACCGGGCACCCGACTCTGCGCGGACTGCTTATATGCAGTTTCCTTATTGGGTTCTAATTGCTCCAGTTTCTTACTTAAGGGGTTCCAAATCGGGATTAGGTCATCCCATTAAGGTGTTTTCACATCCAAGGTGAGAGAGAGAGAGAAAAAGAGGAAGAGAGAAAGAGAAAAGAGAGAGAGAGAGAGGAAGCTTGTAGAAGGGAAAAATTGCTTGAAGAGCAGTTCTTCTGCGCAACCGTCGTCTCAGCGCTTCTATGTCCTCGTGATCGGTGAGATCCTCCTATTTTTCATAGTTCTCTTGTTCTTTATCCATCCCTGCGTAGGTGAAGAAGGTTTGATCCAAGCGGTGTATGCTTATGATCGGTTGTAAACGATTATCTAAGATAGTGGATTGTTGATTTGGACTAGGTCCCGTGGTTTTTACTTCTTTGGGGGGTTTTTCACGTAAAAACTCCTTGTATTGTGTGGTTGATGTTTTATCCTTGATTATTGCATGATCATAGTCCATAATTCTAGTGCATTGGGGGGCGAGATACTAAGACTTGTGTGAAATGCACCCAACCAAGTGGTATCAGAGAGTTCAGGTTAGTTGAACGGAGTAGGATCGATTCTGAATTATGGAAGGTGGCTCATCAAGGATGATCAGCCTCAATGATTCTAACTTGACCATGTGGAAGGCTAAGATGGATGACTTGTTCTATTGCAAGGACCTATATACTCCGATCTTAAGCATATCAGCGAAGATCAAGGATATGCCTGATGATGATTGGAAAAAGTTGGACTGGAAAGTGGTGGGGTTTATTAGACAATGGTTGGATGATTCCGTATTCCACCATGTGTCTACGGAAACCTTAGCCGCTAGCCTATGGCAGAAATTGTAAGGGCTGTATAAGAGGAAGATAGCCGGCAATACGATATTTCTGATTAGACGACTTGTGAATCTCAAGTTCAAAGATGGTGGTTCTGTGGCTGAACACATGAATGAGATCAGCAACATAGTGAATCAGAGCTTCATCATGAAGATGGTCTTGGATGATGAACTTCAGGCTTTACTACTGCTTAGCTCATTGCTTGACAGTTGGAAGACATTGATGGTGTCTCTGAGTAACTTGGCACCAGACGAAAATGTATCCATGGAATAGGTAACAAGCTGTCTCTTTAATGAGGAGACAATGAGGAAGTCTCTGGGGCCTGCTCAACAAGAGGCCCTTGTGACACAAGATCGAGGGAGAGGAAAGAACAGAAAAGGCGGAAAGGCCCGAGATAAATCAAGAGGCAAGTCGGTTGCCAAGAAAGATGTTGAATGCTGAAATTGTAGCAAGAATGGCCACTATAAGCATGAAGTCACAAGAAGAAGGGTGACAAGAAGGGTAAAGGAAAGGAGAAGGAAGATGAATCGAATTCTACTGCGGTCGCCTTAGATGGTGACGTTGTTATTATTCTTTCGATAGATCATAATGTTTGTCTCACGGCTTCGAGTCAGGACACCGACTATGTGATAGACTCAAGAGCCTCGTTTCATGCGACTCCACGTAGGGATTTCTTCACAGGTTACAAGTCAGGTGACTATGGGACGGTGAGGATAGAAAATTCTGATACTTCGAAGATCGTAGGGGTTGGTGATATTTGTGTGAAGACCGATGTGGGCTATACATTGGTTCTCAGGGATGTGAGACACATTCCAGACCTTTGCCTCAACTTGATGTTGATGGGAAGGTTGTATGATGATGGCTATGAAATCCGGTTTATTGGTGGGGCGCTGGAAGCTCATCAAGGTTCGTTGATTGCTGCCAGAGGAAAGAAGTGTTGCACCCTTTACAAGGCAAGTGTCAGTGTGTGCAAGGGTGGGTTGAACATAGTGGAAGATTCAGCTACTGACATGTGGCACATACGTCTAGGCCACATGAGTGAAAAGGGGCTTCAGCTACTAACGAAGAAGCGGCTCCTTCTAGACGTGACAGGTATACCTCTCAAAACCTATATTGAATGTTTATCTGGGAAACAACATAGAGTTTCTTTTGTTAAAACTGTTTCTCATATTAATAAAGTACATGCATTAGATTTGATTTACTCTGATGTTTATGGTCCTATGAGGACAAAAAACTTGGGTGGGGCATTGTATTTTATTACTTTTATAGATGATGCATCTAGGAGGGTTTGAGTTTATGCCTTGAAATCCAAGGACGAGGTCTTTGGTGTGTTTAAAACGTTTTATGCTATGGTTGAGAGAGAAACAGGTAGATCATTGAAGTGCATCTGTACTGACAATGGCGGTGAATACATAGGTGACTTCCACAAGTATTGTAAGTCATTAGGTATATGACATGAACGGACGGTTCTCAAGACCCCCCAGCATAATGGTGTGGTTGAGCGAATGAATCGCACCATTGTAGAGATAATCAGATTCATGTTATCCCATGCAAAGTTGCCCAAGACGTTCTGAGGAGAAGCAATGCACACAGCGGTGTATTTGATAAACAGGTCTCCATCAGCCCCGTTGAATGGAGAAGTACCTGAAAATGTATAGACTGGACGTGATCCATCGTACAGTCATCTCAGGGTGTTTGGATGCAGAGCATCCGTTCTCGTACCAAAGTACGAGAGGTCCAAGCTCGATATAAAGATCAGGCAGTGTATGTTCTTAGGGTACAGTGATGAAAAGTTTGGTTACAGGTTGTGGGATCCGACCGAGAAGAAGCTCGTCAGGAGCAGAGATGTGATTTTCATTGAAGATCAGTGTATAAAAGACATTGAAAAGTCAGAAAAGACCGAACCCAGTTCAGGTGAACTGGAAGACATGGATCTAATTACTCCTCCCGTAATGCCTGATGACGGGGAGTACAGTAAGGTACAGAGGATGAGAAAATCCCTACAGAAGATGGACAGGGGGAGCAGCCCCCACCTGATTCACTTGTTGAGCCACAGGTGATGAGGACATTAAGGGACAAACATCCAAGAAGTACTCGCTGAATGAGTACATGATGCTCACTGATGGGGGAGAGCTAGAAGACTATTCTGAGACCCTAGTCGACGAGCATAAGGAGGAGCGGTTGAAAGCTATGTAAGAGGAGATGGAATCCTTGCATAAGACCACACTTATGATATGGTGAAATTGCCTAAGGGCAAGAAAGCTTTGAGCAACAAGTGGGTGTTCAGAAAGAAGAATGAGCAGAAGAATTCACAGACAAGGTACAAGGCCAAACTTGTGGTGAAAGGGTTTGGTCAGAGAAAAGGAATAGACTTCAAGGAGATATTCTCACCAGTGGTGAAGATGACATCCATATGGGTGTTGCTTGGGTTAGCGGCTAGCATGGATCTGGAGAGAGAGCAGTTAGATGTCAAAACTGCCTTTCTCCGTAGTGACCTGGAAGAAGAGATTTACATGCGCCAACCTGAGGGGTTCGAAGTTAAGAGCAAAGAACATATGGTGTATAGGCTTAGGAAGAGCTTATATGAGTTGAAACAAGCTCCTATGCAATAGTACAAGAAGTTCGACTCATTCATGTTCAAGCATGGATATGACAGAAAGGAGTCAGACCACTATGTGTTCACACGCAAGTTCTCAGATGGTGATTTCTTAGTTCTACTATTGTACGTTGATGACATGCTCATTATGGGAAAAGACATCAAGAAGATTGACAGGCTGAAACAGGAGTTGGGCAAGGCGTTTGCGATGAAAGACTTGGGCCAGGCAAAACAAATCCTAGGAATGGAGATAACCCGTGACAGAAGAAGTAAAAAGCTTTAGCTGTCACAAGAGTGATATATTGAGAAAGTCCTAGAGCGATTCAACATGAATACAGCGAAGTCGGTCAGTACTCCACTGGATGGTCACTTCAATTTGAGCGACAAGCAGTGTTCCAAGACGAAGGCGGAAGTGGAAGAGATGCGGAAGATACCCTACGCGTCAACGGTAGGAAGTTTGATGTATGCTATGGTGTGTACACGCCCAAACATAGCATATGCGGTTGGTGTTGTCTGCCGGTATCTTACCAATCCTGGCAAAGAACATTGGGCATCGGTGAAGTGGATACTACAGTATCTGAGAGGCTCATCCAAGTTGAGCTTATACTATGGTGATGGAAAACCTGTGTCAGAAGGCTACACAGATGCAGATATGACAGGTGACAAAGACTCCAAGAAGTCTACATCGGGATTCATGTTCACGTTTGTAGGGGGAGCGGTCTCTTGGCAGAGTAAGCTACAGAAGGTCGTAGCATTGTCGACGACAGAGGCCGAGTACATCGCGGTCACAGAAGCATGCAAAGAGATGCTTTGGATGAAGAGGTTCCTATAAGAACTCAGCCTGAAGCAGAAGGAGCACGTGGACTATTGCGATAGCCAAAGTGCTATACACTTGAGCAAGAATCCAAGTCAGCACTCCAAGTTGAAGCACATAAAGATTCGGTATCACTGGATCAGGGATACTTTGGAACAGAAGGTGCTACAGCTTGAGAAGGTCCACATAAACGATAATAGGTTAGACATGATGACCAAGGTTTTGCTCAAGGGCAAGTTTGAGGTTTGTAGAAACCTGGCTGGCTTGAAGAAGGTGAATTTCTCCTAAGTCGGAAAGGGGGAGATTTGATGGAATTTTCCTCATCAGCTTAAAGGAGAGATTGGTGCAGCCTGGGTATGGTTGGGCGCTTGGACCAAGAGTAGTCAGGCGACCGAAATTACCCAGATGAGGCAGAAAGTTGCTAGACAATTTTGACAGCAGTAGGGCGCCCGATGGTCTTGTGACCGAGTGCCCGACCAAGTTGGTCCGGGCGCCCGAAATTAGAAAGTTCTTTTTGGTTTTCTCCCTGGACAGTTTTTGGTTTGGGCGGGCGCCCAACGGACCTTTTGACCGGGTGCCCCACCCTGCGCGGACTGCTTATACGTAGTTTTCTTATTGGGTTCTAATTGCTCCAGTTTCTTACTTAAGGGGTTTCAAATTGAGATTAGGTAATCCCATTAAGGTGTTTTCACGTCCAAGGTGAAAGAGAGAAAAAAGAGGAAGAGAGAAAGAGAAAGGAGAGAGAGAGAGGAAGCTTGTAGAAGGGAGAAGCTGCTTGAAGAGCAGTTCTTCTGCGCAACCGTCGTCTCAGCGCTTCTACGTCCTCGTGATCGGTGAGATCCTCCTATTTTTCATAATTCTCTTATTGTTTATCCATCCCTGCGTGGATGAAGAAGGTTTGATCCAAGCAGCCGTGTGTACTTGTGATCGGTTGTAAACGATTCTCTGAGATAGTGGATTGTTGATTTGGACTAGGTCCCGTGGTTTTTACCTCTTTCGAGGGTTTTCCACTGTAAAAACTCCTTGTGTCGTGTGTTTGATATTTTAGTCTTTGATTATTGCATTATCATAATCCATAATTCTAGTGCATTGAGGGGCGAGATCCTAAGGCTTGTGTGAAACGCACCCAACACTATCTTCACATACTTTAATTTCCTCTTTTTTCTTGGCTAATCTAGGGTATTCACTTAATCTCTAAACCCATGCATTTTTCCCATATCATCACTTGTGCATGCCCACTCGCAATGACCGCAACATGTCATAGAGTGCCACGCGGTGCAAGTGACAACACGCAGCACACATTAACATCTTACAATTCCGAAACACTTTTCTCCATCGATCGCTGCTTGTCATTTTTCACGTGGTGTCACATGGCACAGCATGCATTTTGTAGCTCGGGACATGGTCCGCCATGTCATCGCATGTGTCCCGACATGTGCCGTGGTGCCATCACAACTTGCAACGTGCGCCATGACATTCTACCCTAAGACTAGTCATAATCATTCGTTTTCTTGGTGATGTCTAGACCACAAGTCACAGTCATTTCCATTACAATGTGGATGGTTTGGTAATGTAATTTTCGGTCCTTTGTAACATTTCTCTTTATTGGGAAAATTTGTCAGAAATGTCGGAAAGATTACAAATCATAAGCTCAATCTTTCATTTAAAAAGAGAAAGAAAGAAACTAATCCAAGGTGGCATTTGGATGCACAAGCTAGTTTAACCCAGAAGAAATGGATAATACAGTTTAAAATTCGAACTTGACTCACCCGAGTCCACTCGACTCAACCATATTTCACCAAGACTCAAGAGGAACTCGGTTTGGTCACTACAGGGTTAAAAATTGGAGGAAAACTCAACTGGAGTCTAAAAAACTCGACTCAACTCAAAAGTATTGGCTATTATTATCTTTTCTAATTCTTAAAGATTAAGCATTTCTGGAAAGCACAGAAGAACTCCTGCGAGTTTTAACAAAGTCTTCTGAGTTTCCAAAATCAGGTTTCTAATTGGATGGTCCATATGATCAATTGCTTCAAAATGCAAGTCCAGTTATAATTAAAAGGTCGAATCATCCACGTAGACGTCCATGATCATGCAGAACCGTTTGTTAGATCCGAGATCTATTTAACCGAAATAGACGGTTATAATGGGGAAAAAAAATCATCGTTTGGGTGGCTTCGGTCATTAGATTGGTGAGATTTTCACTATATGGCCCATCAAGAGTTAGCTGGATCATGTGGACTGACTGGATCAATGGTTTTTTACTGTCAATGTGTGCAATATCAGTTTTCCTTAAATTGTGCCATCCTGACGGTCCAATAAGTAGTTCAAGCCTTGGATAAAATCCGCACTCAAATTCATCCGTTTAGATACCTGTAAGCTGAGTCCTGCTCTCCGGCACACCGGAGCACCTTTTCGAGGATACATCACACATGATGTGAGCCTAAAATCTGAGCCGTCCATGTGATGAAGCACCTCAAAAGACCTTAGGCTTAGATTTCAACCAGATCTAAAACTTTGGTGAGCTGTAGCAAAGAGAGGAGGCAAATCAAGGTAGAAAACTGTTTATTTTTTCACGGCCCACCAAAGTTTTGGAGGTTTAAAACTGGGCCTAGAGGTTTTTGAGGTGCTTCATCACGTGGATGGCTCAGATTTTGGGATTACATCAAGTGTAATGAGTTCTCAAGCTGGTGCTCACGAGGTGAGCGGGAGAGCATTTTCCCCTGTAAGCATATGATTGGAGGACTTATGCGGACACTCGTCTCACGTCCAAAAGTTTAGGCAACTGATTAAACGGTTAAAATAATCCAATAGATACAAATTTTGGGCAGTGATTGATTCAAGAGGTGGCTTATCAAATGGACGGTCCAGATTTAATATTCTTTCACCCTTTAAAGCATGATCATTGCAGTGCCAGAGTTTCTAATTCTACCCAACAATCTTCGGAGAGCTCATTCATCGGGACCTTTCATCTGTTGTCCTACCTTTTGTGTGGTCCATATTCCAAAAATCAGATCAATACAATAATCATAGAGATGCAATCTATAAAAACTTCAGGGCTAGCGAACCTCAACAAAAGATCTGGCAATCGATCAGGTGGTTATGATCATCAATTCAGAAAGTGTTTTAGGCTATAACACCTACAACCTGCCTGCTATCCGATAAACGGTCCGGATTGGCAGATATACGATGGTGGATGGTGAACTTGCTTTTTACTTTATAACAAGCCTCTCTTTTGCAATGTCAAAAGGTCATCCTCGACCGCCAACTAAAGGTGAACCCATGGGGGCGAGCATTAGGTGTTACCCCATGAACAGCTTAGTGGGTGTTACCCCTACCGTATGGACCCACATGGATGATATTTTGTATATCCACTCCGTCCATCAGTTTATACAGCCCATTTTAAGATAAAGTGCTAAAAATTATGCAGATCCAAATCTCAAGTGGACCATACCACTGGAAACAGTGTGATTGAGTGCCCCACCATTAAAAATTCCAAAGAGCCCATGGTAAGGTTTTGGTAATGTTTATTTGCAATCCAAGCTCTTGATAATGTCAATAAGGTCTTGATGAAGGGAAATTATAAATATCAGATTGATCCAAAACTTTTGTAGCCCACAAAACATTTTTAATGGTTATTAATTACAGTTTCTAGTGGTATGGTCCACCTGAGATTTAGATCTTCTTAAGGTTTTGGATCATGTCCTAAAATTATACGAGAAAACAGATAGACGACATAGATATATAGAAAATACATCAAGATGGGCCCCACACAGGTAGGGGTAACACCCACTAAGGTGTTACCAGGGTAACATCTAATTTGCTCCCAACCCATGGGGCGCGAATTAGTGTCAACCAGGGAACAGCTTAGTGGGTGTTACCCTAAACGTGTGGGCCCATCTTGATATAGTTTTTATTTATCTACACCGTCTATCTATTTTTTCATACCATTTTAGGATGAGATCCAAAACCCCAAGAAGACCCAAATCTTAGGTGGACCATATCACTAGAAACAGTGATAAATAACCATTAAAAATGTTTTGTGTGTCACGAAAGTTTTGGATCAAGCTGATCTTTATATTTTCCTTTTATCAAGAGTCAAGACCTTATTGACATTATAAAGATCTTGGTTTGCAAATAAACATTACTAAAACCTTACGATGTGCTCTTTGGAATTTTTAATGGTGGGGCACACAATCACAATGTTTCTAGTGGTATGGTCCACTTGAGATTTGGATATACATAATTTTTGGAACCTCATTCTAAAATGGGCTGCAGAAACGGATGGACCGAGTGGATATACAAAATATCATCCACGTGGGCCATACGGTAGGGGTAACACCCACTAAGCTGTTCCCGGGGTAACACCTAATTCGCGCGCCAACCCAAGTCAACGTAGAACTCAGACTTTTCATCTGGTCCGTTGCTTTAAAGGCCCATCGGTTGCCATACTGATGATCCAGATCATCCATCTGGTGTGCCTAAGCAACCATAGAAGTTTCGCACTGGCAGACAACCCTGTACGGTCAATTGATAAGCATCAAATAAACGGTTGAAAACGAACCGTACGTCAACGCACACGGTCAATAGAGAAATCGGACGCGCAATGCCGGGAGACCCAGTCACCCCACTCTGCTATAGCCCCACCATGATGTCGGCACACAACATTTCTGTCGGCACTGTGTGCAGCTGGAAAAACTCTTTAAGCCTAACAAGCCAGCCCATCCTTAAAATGAATCAAATTCAAATCTCAATTGGACCACACTATAGTGATGAATGAAAGCTCCCTATTAAAACTTCTTGGATCAAGTTGATATTTATGTTTTCCTCATCTAGGTTTTTGTAACCTAATCAATGCGCTCCTGAAATGCAAATGAACATTACAGTAGGCTTTAGAAAGTTTTTAACTATAAGAATTCAATCAGAACTATTTCTATGGTCCACTTGAGAATTAGATCCTACCTAATATATATATATATATATATATATATAATCATGAGCTGGAAAATGAAGGAAAGAAGTGGATTACAACACAGCGGAGGGGTCGCTACCGAATCTGAACTGGTCCAGTCGGGCTCGGTCGGGAGCAGGATTGGAGGCGTCACGTGTCCTAGGTTTCGCCTTCACGTGACGCCCATTGGCTATTCTTGTCCGTTTCTGCCGTGACAACTAAAATGTCTGCTTCTACTTTCGCTCCGGATAAGTACCAATGCGATTTGCGAGACACGTGTCAACGTGGTAGTTTTTTGAGATCAGATCCGTTCATAAGGTGGGGCCCACCATTAGATGTCATGGTAGATCCAATCATATGGTCGTGCTGATGTGTACCAAAAAAGGAGCGTTAAAATAAGATGAACGACGACTAATGCTCATGCACTTGTGCGGGCCACATGATGGGTTAACCTTAGCAGTTGATCATTTTCATGGTGGGCCCTGCTTTGCATGTGTTTCTTGCGTTGCCCTGTCTACTTTGCTTTTGTTATTTCTTCTCGCTTGAATCAGCTTACTTTGAAGATTTTCAGAGTAGAGAGCGGGATGCGGATTAACTACTAAACACGAGAGTGGCCAAACTCGCTACTGAAGTGATGTCACCTAGTTCTATGAGCCCTGCCATGATGTATGTGTTGTATTCACACTATCAATCCATTTGGAGAGATCATTTTAGACCAGGAACCAGAGAATGAGAAAGATCAAAAGCTCAAGTGGACTCATTATAGAAAACACTGGAGACAATGGCACCCACTGTTGAAATCTTATTGGGCGCACAGTGATGTTTGTTTGAGATTCAATTTGTTCATAAGTTAACAAGGAAATGAAAGAAGAGAAAACACAAAAATCAGCTTGATTGAAAACTTATGTGACATAAGAAGTTTTTAATGGTAGGCTTTCAGTCCCCACAGTGTGTTTTCTGTGGTGGGGCCTACTTGGTATTTGGATCTATCTCATTCTTTAGATCATGTTCTAAAATGATCTCTCCAAATGGATGGACGGTGTGCATATAACACATATATCATGGTGGGACCCACAAAACTAGGTGACGCCACTTCAGTAGCCAGTTTGTTACTGTCGTGTTCGGTAGCTAATCCGCATCCGAGAGAGGGAAGATTCTATCGGGCGCGGATTCGGTGGTGACGCCGCCAGTACGCACCTGGGTACTGATCGTTGCCGGAAAAGCTGAATGGGCCAACCATGAGGTATGTGTTTTATCCATTCCGTCCATCTACTTTTCGAGCTCATATTATGGACAGAAATAAAAAATGAGGCAGATCAAAATCTAAGGTGGACCACTCCATAGGAAAAAGTGGGGATTGAACATTCACCGTGAAAATTTTCTTGAAGGCCACCAAAATTTCGGATCAAGCTTATATTTATGTATTACGTTCACCCAGGTCTAGGTGACCTATTCAACGGGTTGGATGGCATATAAAAGTTACAATGGGTCCTAGGAACTTTTTAATGGTGAGCATTCAATCACAACTGTTTTCCCATGGTGTGGTCCGCCCGATATTTGGATCTCTACTCAAGTTTGGGATACCACCGTAAAATGAGCCGTAAAAATGGATGGACGGAGTGAATAAAATACATACCTCTGGTGGGGGCCACGGACCAGTACCGAGTCCGATTGGAGGGGTAACTACCGTACCAATTCCGATTCCATCATCACTTTCCTTCAATTACCCCCAGTGATAAATTGACCGTTGACTAGTTTCTTTTGTTTTTGTTTTGATCTCTCTCGACTAGTTTCGTTTTCTACCGTTGTTTTAATGGCCATCAGATGAATCCGATGTACTAATTAATGGGTGGAATTTCTGAGACATGAGCCATCCATGTTAGGTCTAGTGTATGGATGGACACGACAGACGGCCTAGATTGCTTATCAATATTTGGGCCCACCTGTAACCACAATGATAGCTGACTTCACGTAAATGGGGCCCACTACATGTAGCCAATCATGATATAAACAGGCTTTGCGGGGCATATTAGGAATAAATAACATAAATAAGATTATTCAAATTTATGAAGTTGCCAGCCAGTGGGTACATCTGAGTTTATACAGACGGGGTCCATTGTTCGGTGATCCAGACCATCAATCTGATGTAGCCAAGATGAATGGACATACCCCAAAAATCTCCCAGATTGGAAGATCTTATCTATTTGATGTTTGGCTCTTTATCCGTTGAAGACTTAGTCAGATTCTATTTATTTCTGTCTCTGTACAAGCAACTGATGGAAGGGCTAGGTTTGCCATATTGAGGAAATCTCCCCGCCATTGTTCATTTATAGTGAGGTCCATCAAATTAACGGTACGGATAGCCGAAGCAAGCATCCATCCGTTACAAACATGACACCAGAGGATACTATACATGTCTTTGGTCAAATGATTCCACTGGTCTAATTTTACGTGCAAAGACACGATGAAAAATGACATGTGATTCTGATTAGATGGTCTTGTCTGGCAGGCCCACCTCCCACCACAAGATTTCAATGACCAATGAGAGAACAGAATCTGATGTGGTGGGGCTCAGTGTAACAACTAAAAACCAAAGTAAATCAGCTATCTGCGTCTTGATACTGTAGTAACTGAAATAAATTGCCACTTCGACATTGTCATGGTTTTTGCTGGGGCTACAAACCTATGATAGTTCATCCTCCTCACAAGTGGCACTCGTTAGGACCATCCAAATTGTGGGGCACATTGCTAATGGAGCATTTCTCTAAAATCACACCGATCAAGTAATCTTTGTCATCCAATTGATGGCTGAAAAATGGATATGGTTAAAAGTGAATTACTGAATCGTCAGAAGTCCAAGATGTTGGGGAATCTTCAAACTGTGCTAGATAGGGTGTTGCGACCGGTCTGACGACCGGTCTGGCTGTTTGGCCCTATGCACGTGAAGACTGAAGACTGCCCCTGTGTTGCCTTAGACCGGTCGTGCGACCGGTCTGGAGGGGGCTGCGATCGGTTGTACGACCGGTCGGCTGTGAGGCAGAGTCGTGTAAACTCTCTGGACTGTTTCTGTGCAAGGCCGACCGGTCGGCTGTGCGCGCGGAGTCCTTACGCAGTCCGCAATACTGCGCAAGGTGTTTCTATTTTCGGATTTCTTCCTATTTAAGGTGTTGTAATCCGACTTAAAAAGGTATCCTAAGGTGTCCAAGGTTTCCTATTTGTACTAGGAAGAGGAGAGAGGTGTTTGTGAGAGAAAACTTGGGTTTTTTCTGGGTTTCCTTACTTTGTGGGCTGTCAATATCTGTAATCTCTGATATTCATAGTGGATCGCTTTGTGCCGTGGTTTTTTACCCGTTTTGGGGTTTTTCCAAGTAAAATTCGGAGTCTCTTATGGTGTGCTTGTGTGTGATTGATTGCATCTTGTGTACTCGTTTGATTTCACGTTGCTTCACGTACGTGTTTGGCGTTCCGCTTCCGCTACCGGCTTCTATCCCAACACAAGGGCTAGATCAGATTGTCACTATCATCTTCTTAGTGAAATTTTTTTTAGTTCTCGGACCAGCAATTTGATGGTCTGGATTGCAGTACGACAATGCCAGTTGAAGGGTCACCACAATCTTTAATATGGTTGTGAACTGTTTGCTATAAGAATTAGCCTGTTATAAGGAGAAATGCATGCACTCAATGAGTTGGATTGGATGACGTGTCACTCCCAGATCAGATCATCTCATGCATGCCACATAATCGAATCCGTGCGCACGTGGAATTGCGAAACACACCTCATTAAAGAAAACCACACTATATATTACACTGCTGAAGAAAATAGAGAAATTACATAGGCAAGCCACACACAGAACACAACAGAACTAGAGCAGGTGACACACACAAAACACATTTTCAAACCATAACATGAACATGAAGAAAAATGGCACATGGCCCACTACATGGTCCACATGGTGGGTCCATCTCTCTTCATGTTGGTACCAAATCTACATGTCCCTAACCTCGAACACGTTCGAATTCTTCACGACGATGTCGTACATGTGGACGGAATTGAACTTGGAGAAATCCTTAGGAAGGGAGATGAGGTCCACTGATGATCTTTTGTGGTATTGGAGGAGGTCGGGGTTGTTGTAGTACCTCTCCCACCCGAGCGCTGCGAGGTTGTGCTCAAGTGATGAGTAGGATTTGATCACCTCATTGGTTGGCAGGTGGACCAACACCTTGCGCCGGGCATTGCTCGGTTGACGTCCATCAACGGTGTCCGTTGCTGGATTCTCAACGAGGCGGATAACACCATTCTCGAACACCCAAACCCCAGACATTTTTTTTGCTTTTATTTTAGTTGTACTTGGCAATGAGAGAGAGAGAGAGAGAGGGAGGGAGAGAGAGAGAGGAGTGTGTATGAAGGTGATGGAGAGGGAAGGAGGGTGGATGGGTTTATATACATGCGAGATCTTCCTGTTCCTTGGAAGGATGGTACACGTGTTCTGTTCGATCTATTTCTTTATCTCCCCATGAAGAAAGATCTTTTGGGTGTGGGTTTAAAGGCACGTTTGTGACAATGTTTGGCTTTGGTGTGGATGATGTGGGCCCATGTTTGGGAAAGCATCAGGAGGGGGGTACAGGGATGCTGTCTAGGTCGTGTCCAATTGACACGTATAGGTCGTGGGGCTGGATTGAAGAGAATCCAGATCATGGGCTGTGGCCCACTAAGAGAATCCTTTCCAGGAAATTTAATGGAGCTAGACTTCCAAAGTCAATACTCAGATAAGTATTTAATTTGTACTCTCTCTCTCTCTCTCTCTCTCTCTCTCTTCCCACCTAATTTTCCTCCTTAATAGAGAAATGAAATAACTACTCAAACGAGTGGCCATCAAATCCTACTCTCTCACACGTACCAATACGTTCGTACGTGCAAAATGCAGGTCATCCATTAAATGGACTCTAATTGCATGTCTACGTACGTATCTTTTCTTAATTTCCGCAAAAAACCAGTAAAATCATTTCTTAAAAAAAAAAAAAAAAACCATAGATTTTATTATCATGAAATGATAGATAGCTCTTGCCCTTTGACCATTGTCTTTTTAATATTTTCCTGAAAAATACAACATTCAAACCAATAAACATGATCATTGTTGGATTTTTCAGAAATTTCCATTCACTATTCTAAGAGTGTTTTTCCATGTTAATATTTTTATTCTCTCTAATTTGATAAGACTCACATGAAGAAAATAAACAAGTAGAAAATTTATTAACCCATCCTATATGGGTGGGCTGATGTAGAACAGGTCGCTGATTATTTCATGGTCCAGATGGAGCAAAAGAAGACCGGTCGGGGTCGAAAGTGATCCGGATAGTCAGGATCATAAATTGGTCGTATCTCACAATCCGAAATGAGTTACGGGACATATAATATATCAATTTGGGGTAGCTCAAGCTACTTTAGCCAACCAACTCCGCTATGCCGGGTTGCCCATGCCGGAATTGCGAGATTCGACCGTATCGACGGTCATTAGGCTAATTTATTTTCAATTTTATTATTTATAGTAAGTTTTAATTCAATAATAACTTTGCATCTGTAAGGATTTAGAGTTAGTGCCCAACATAAAAAGGGCTTAGAATATTTAGTAAAACAACGTGGTTGCGGCCATTTGATAACTTTCTATTTTTGGCCGAAAACCAAGAGTTCTAGTAGGATTGAACGACTTCTATAAATAGTAAGTTTACTATTTATAGTAAGTTGCGTTTTCTAGGAGTTTAAGTTGGAGTTGGATTCTAATACTTTATCTAGGGTTAGTTTACTATTTATATGCATTGTAATTCCATTTTTTTAATTATTCAATTATCAATAAGTTAATTATTCAGAATTAATTTCTTCTTTTATCTTTTATTTCTTCTCGTGGATTCAAGAAACACTCGATTAGGGAGACAGTGATCGACCTACCACGTCCTCCCTGCGTCATGAGACCACCCGATAGAAGGATCCGTCCAAATTTTGGGATGACAGCATAAAATGATAGGTGCCCACCTTATGATGGACCTCACTGTGGATGGAGTATGACCCCCAAAAAAAATCTAGATTGAATGATTTAACCATCCAATCGATGACAATTATTTAAGGCACATTCTGTGTCTTTTCCCTAACCATTTGTTTTTAAGTCTCTGATCCCACAGTTGGAACAGTGTAATCTGAGAGATTTTTTTTTAGGAAACCTTCATCTATTGCAGGCTACTTCAAATCAACGGTTGGGATCCGTCTATGCAGGCTACTTCATCTATTGCAGGCTACTTCAAATCAACCTGGGGGTCAAAAAAAATCGATGGAATTGTAGAACGGTTCAAAAGCTAGGGCTGATTCTAGTGTGGTCATACTTTTTTTCTGGGTTCACCCAAAATCAGCTGTTCAAACTTGAGGGTGTGGTCCTGATTCATCCCTAAAGCTAGGGCAGATTCTAGTGTCCAACGAAAGTTGACACATCGAGTCTATCTTTTGGGGATACATATCACGGGGCCATGGCTATAGTGTTCATACCTTGCTCCTCTTTCTCTCAACCATAGGGTCCCAATGACGTGGACATATCAAGACCATGGTAGATGGAGTCGTCGCCCGCCATCACCCGATAACAGCCCGTCCTGCTGAATTGTCCACAATTGCGGTAAATGTAGGTGGACCACTTAGAGAATCCGCCCATTCTTTTCCTACTATACAATCTTTATCAATGACCATTAACCTCAGAGGCATCCCATGGATAGAGAACCATGGAAATCAATTCAAATTACCCTTTATTTAGTTTGATGATTCTTTTCTGAAAATGTTAAAATGTTAATGGTTGAATTAAAAAAATATATATATATCAAAAAAATCGACATTTGATTTTTATTTCTTTTCTTATGATATCGACATCCATAATTTTTTAGGAGAAACCTTGGAAATGAAAAATCCATTTTTGTAATCACTCCTTTTCTTCTCAGACAGTGGAAAAGTAGATGTCTATGGACATTGAATTTCTTTTTCAATGTTTTCAATGCTCCCAAACGGCCGAATTAAATATTCGGCAGACAAATGACCATCAGTCAGATTTCTGCAATCAATCTGATTAAAGGCATGGCCAATCTAGATGGTCCCCACTATTTGGGCAGTTGGGATTTGAGGTACAGACTATAGTGTAGTATGAAACCCCACGAGTGTTTCTACCACTGAGAGGAAGGTCTAAAACAGTGCGGCCCACTTGATGTAAAGCTCAGATCTTACACAAGGGTGACATACGGGGGAACATAAGTTGGGTTTTACTTGTACCATGTTCCATGGCTGCTACAGTACACATCCACAACGGGTACACGTGTAAATATGAGATTAGAGCTTTCTATAAGGTTGGTTATAATGCTTAATCTTCTGCCTAAAAAATCAGATTATTTCATACTTCAGGTGGGCCGCAACGTGAAAAGCAAATCGAACGATTATCGTGATTAGGTTGATCACCTTTTGTCTAATTGAATAAATACCTTGAGTACTCACAAGGCCTAGGAGAATTCCAAACCGGACTTGAGGAAAAGCTTAAATAAGAAATTAAACCTTTTAGACTTCAACTCAAATTAAAACACCTAGAGAAAACGTGAGTAAACTTATTATTCATAGAAGTCTCCCAATCTTACTAGAACTCATAGTTTTCGGTCAAAGATAGTAAGTTTTTAAATGCGCCCAACCACGTTGTGAAACAAAACTTACAACCTACCCCAAAATTGTATATTATATCCCGTAACTCATTCTAGATCATGAGATATGACTATTCTACGATCCTGACGGCTCGAATCACTTACAGCCCCAGATTGGTCTTCTTTTGGTCCATCTAAGCCATGAAATAGTCGGTGACCGACTCTACATCAGATATTTTTATGCTAGAAGATCTAAATAGTGCAGCTCACCCTATGAAAAAGCACATACATATCCTACACACGAGTGTCACATTGGGACATACGCAAGGTATGTGGATCTGTGCAGTTCCCACTGGTTTGTGAAACCTCCTATATCGTTGTTTGCTTGTTGCTACTGCTAGTAGTAACTACTAACATACATGTTTCACAGCTACTACAACCATTGTAGCTGCCATTATGACTGCTGCAGTTGATCCTGATGATGCAACTAGTACAGGATTATGTGTACTGTTGTCATCAATGTTGTCACTATTAGCTGCTACACAACTATCTTGCTACTACAACGGATGCTTATTGTTACTACTTTTCACTACAGCATTTCACCACGACGACTACTGGATAGTGAAATGGTAGGATTATTTCAAGAGTCGACTCTTGCTAAACGAACTGTAGGGTACTGATGTGCCATGTGGGTAATGGTGGGACCCATGGTTCCGTCATCCAGGCCATTAATGTGACCGACCAAAGTGGATGGGGGATGCCCAAAAAAAAAAGTTCCCGGATTTGAATGAATCAACCATCCAATCCTTGGCCATTTTTTGAAATGTTTATGTGATTCAATCTCAACTGTCTATTTGTATGCCACTGATTGAAGGGTTCGGATCTTCACACGTGGGGAATTTTTGAAGAATCATCGATCCATGTGGATTCATTTCAAATGAACGGTATTGATCACTAAACCATGGCCCACTTGCACGGACTCAACTCATGGGCACAAGATTAAGGTCCTGATGATCAGCACCATGTTTAAGGAGGGAACAAAAAAAAGACCCAAAAGCAAACTCAATGTGGATAGTGACGAGGACTCTGAGTTGGAATCAAATTCCATGACCCAAACAGGATTCCGTGTCCAACTAAGACTCCCATTGATTCGATGAAGAATTTTTTTCCGGATCAAATACTCATCACAGATGCAACGACATGGCCCATCAGCACACACCCCCTTTATTTTTATTTTTTTCTACCTTTTCTTGGTATTTTAAAAGCTATAGAGAGAATCTGATGGGGGCTATTCCTTCATCAGGCTACACCTTTTGCAACATGCTATCTTTTTTGCTGATTCAAGTGAGGGAAAGGTGGGCCCCACTTCAGTTGGGGAGCATCCCTCAGAGTAGCCAATATTGGAAACCCACTCATCCTTAGCATGCGCTTTAGATCCGGGCCGTTCACCAAGTGGGCCTCATTGTGATGCCAAGAAATCAGGTCATCCTGATCATCATGGTCCAAGCATTGAAAATGAATTTGAGAGTTTCAATTTTCAATCTAAGTTGGTCGAATTGATTGCCAGGATTGGCCTGATTGCTTGGTTTAAGAAATACAAGGTTGGGCCTGTCAGATGAATGGCTTGGATCTTTCTGACACTTGCCACGTTGACATGTGTGGGTAGAGTACGATTTGGATGGCTACTCGCGCGAGTAGAGCCTTTCATCCTATCAGAAGACTAGAAAAGCCAAAATTCAAGTACTTCCCTTTAACATGGAAAGATACTCACAGCAACTGATTTTCTTTTGATAAGTAAACAGGGAATGTTAATCACTAAGAGAAATACTATCGTGATGTGCGCTCCACGTAATTTTGTGTAAGGCCGATCCCCACCACACACGTGGCAAAGATTTGTATGGCGATCAAGACTTATGGATGATCATAGCACTAAGTAGATGTTCTTGGGAAATCTTCACCATTCGATCATCATGAGCTTTTTCCTGTTAAATAAGGACCATTGTTCTTCTTTTCCCTGAGTTTGAATTAACCAACCAGTTAAATTCATTAATACAATGGATATAAATAGTCCGGAAGTCCTGAGTATATTTATAGATGGCCCATCCACATGATGGACCACCCAATCAAAGGTCACGATCACAATACACTGCGTGACATATGGGGTGGAGTTTCTGGTGCGTGCTCATGGAATCATGTAGTGCGCTTATCACCGTTACGTACCTTAATCATTTAAATGGTACTTACAGTTTACAAAGATTTCTCCCGTAGAGTAGAATTTATTCTCGCGAACGCTATAGACATTTGCTAGAATACATCGCGATGTATTGGATTACGATATGTACGGACTTTAGGCTTTGGAACTGGAATCATCCAAACCGTTTATATGATGGGTCTCAACTACGATGGGTGATAGATGAAATCTTAATTGGAAAATTTCAAAGTTTTGACCATTTGAGACCCTTCTTTCGAATGTGAACGGTATCCTTAATTTTGAATAATTGAAGGGTTGAAGATTTTAATAAGATATTATATTTTCATGGAAACCGTCCATTCTTGGTGAGGATGGCTTACACTTTTGAACAATCGAACAGTTTGGATAATTGTGAAGGATCTAGATCAAACAACCAAAAGTCTGGACGTATGGTATATATTGGAGTACATCACAATGTATTAGAGCAAACTTGATGTATTCCAGCAAACCTCGGTGTAATCAATGAGAATGATAGAAAGAGAGAGAGAGAGAGAGAGAGATTCTGGGACTAGAAAGGCTGAGAGTGAATATGGTACGGATACCAACCCAAACAATATGGTTAAAGAAGAATACATTATTAGAGTCTACACAAAAACTAAGGCCAGATGCACCTACAAGGCAGCTTATCCACACACCACCACGTGCACCAACCTAAAGCATGCACCCAAGATCCAAATGGCCCATCAGGACGGTCCCACAGCGTCAATGCCCTGTCCCAAAAATCAGGGCATAATATTCATCAGGTTGGCCACAATGTTCGGAACAAATCGACAGCAAAAGAAAAACTTCCCAAGTTTTCGCAAGCCCTTGTCATTCATTGAACACTGTGACCTACCTGATAATCAGCTGGCCCAAACTTTGGGAAAGGCCATCTCCGTGGCAGGACCCACCTGATGGATGGGTTGGATCAGCTGGGGGCATGTAGATCAGCTGGCTTATTAAGGGTGGAATGGGCTTTAGGCAAAGCTGGTTATGATTATTATTCTTAAGTAATATTAAGAAGCTTAATGATGATATTAGTGAAGGTGAGTTCCAAACAAGGAGAATAAAGCCCCAAACACTTATAATGTAGTGTAGGATCAATTCCCTCAAGCTAAGCTTTTTTTCATAATCTAATGTGTAAGTTTGTTCTTTTTTCTTTCTAAAAATAGATTTATTTATTTATTGTTAAGGACCTCAACTGCATGCATTGACAATGTGATTGGTTAAATCCCATGTGCATGTCACCACACGCATCGCTTCAGGTGGGGCGTGCTATCAGTTTATCCATACAGTATAGAAACTCTGGCCCAAAATCAGGGTGGCCCACTTGCTTGGTAGTCTGCTACAATGTGTGTAATAAATGGATGGCTGAAATAAACCAACCAGGTCTATTTTCGCCATCTACTTGTATAATTTGTTGTGGCCGGCTAGATGGCTGGCCCAGCTAGTTTCTTGGGTTGATTCAACTGCTTGGAGAGACCAACATAGCGGACGGCTTGGATCTTGTCACGCAGACTAGCACACGCCGTGCATGGAATTGAGAGAGAGAGAGAGAGGGAGAGAGTGAGAATGCTGCCTGGAGAGAATGTTAGGAAAGCATGAGTGGGAATATAAAATCGTTATTCCCTTCATGGATTCTCTAAACAAGTAATTACAAGAGAACAGAGGAATGTTCTACTTGTAGCCCATTGTCCTTGATGATGATGATGATGATGTTGTTGTTGCAACCAATGCTGTGTAGCATACACAACTGGGTGAGGCAAATGGGCTGAGTCTGGGTTCGGGTCGGGTCCCAAGGTGTGGGCCTAACAAGCAAGCCCAAGCTCAAAAAATGGGACCCATTTTGAAAAATGAATTTTAAAAAGAGACAAAAAAAAAAAAAAAAAAAAGGGCTAGTTAATGTATTTCTATTGTTGTTAATTAGAGCAATCTACTTTTGTAAAAAAAGGCTGTGGGGAAGGTTCATGATTTGTCAATTCAATCAGGTAGTAATTTTGGAGGTAAAGTTTGATAGGTCATGTCACGTTAAAATGGATGCCAAAGCAATAAATGTGGACCATTGCTCATCTTTGGATGCAATGAGGTCTTTTAAACTATGTTCCTATTAATATTTTCATTTAGTTTTCGCTTTCAGCCCATAGGGGCCAATTAGATGGGAGTAAATTGAGGTAATGATATTTGAGGTGTGTTTAGATGGAAGCAAGTGCATGGAAATGAAATGAAATGGTAGTAAATGAGCATGTAAATGAAAACCTCCTAACAAGAGAGGATTTTAAAGTAAATAGAGTGAAATGCCTTTTTAAGCTTCCTTAGAGAGTCGCATGAGTAAACAAAGGCGGTGCTGACATGTGTCCGCTATACACATGGCATGCTAATTGTACTCCAAAACAACTCAATTACTAGTTGCATTACTAAAATCACGCCACTATAATGATCCAAACTCTCCAAAGGTTGGCCATTTAAATGGACGATTTAAAAGCATTGGCAAGTTGTTTGTTTGTGATTCTTACATTTGTGGCCCACGTCAAGTTCAAAACCTTCTCATATTTGGCTAAAGTACATATTTTAATAGGCTTATTATAATCATTCTATTAAATGTCACACACACACACACACGGGCGCGTGCGCGCACACACACTAATTTGATATTTAGAGCTTATTTAAAATACTGCACATATTTCTGTGAATATATTTAAAATTTTCAATGCATTCCAATTCCTCCCATAAATGCATTTCATTTACTCTCATCCAAACACAACTGAGTAAGCCATTTACTCTCAATTCATTTACCTTTAATAACATTTCCCATTTACTCTCAATGATAGGGATCTTCAATGTGTGATTGAGCTTAATGACGATAGGGCAATGTGTATGTTTACTCATATGGAAGTTTCAACCCCATTGTAGTCCTTATAAACTATTCGTAAACTAGGTAATTCATATACATTATACTTTAACATCATAACTGTGCATTCCCATTAAGATCATTTACCTCTATTTGTAATGAGCTTTATGTTAGACTCCCCATGATTATGTGAGGCCCGCCTAATAGAGGTCTTAAACTTTAGACATTGAAATCAAGTACTTCTAGAAAAGTAGTACTATATCTAACATAAAACTTCCTTCTTCACTAAAAATTTAAAAAAAAAAAAAAAAGAACTAATTAAAAAGCTTATCTCTCTCACTCTTCCACTATATAAAAACTTGATCACAAGGGAATACTTCGGAAGAAGAATGAATACTTTCTTTCCACATTTGTACCCTTTATATAGAAAATATGTCTTAAAATGAGTAGGTGTAAAAGCCTAGGTAAACTAAGGCTTCAACATTCATGCATACATGTATACATAGTTACATACATATATATGTAAAAAGGGGGAAAGGGTGTTTCAAATAGGAAACTCTGCCACCTCAATAGTTTAATTAGATTACCACACAAGTATGGCATGTAAAATATATGATGAGGCATACCTCAACATATGTGGGGATTAGCTGTGGAAGACAAATCCAAGAAGTTATGCAATAACCGTAGGAGAGTCTTCAAATTGAAGAAATTTTTTTATTTGTTTTCATGAATTTTGATTTTGTTTCTACAAATGATTTCAACCAATCTTATTCCTTTTTTTTTTTTTTTTTTAACGCACATACCCATGCCACATGGGCACTTGATCCCATGATCTCAATGTTACAAAAGAGTCTGTCTACCGCTGAGCAATGGAGCCAAGCCCAACCAATCTTATTCCTCGGTTGCACATCCTTGAAGGACAAATATCAACGGATGTGAATGGCTGCATTCTCATCTGTACATAAACGTTTGAGCTTAGCAAAGTTCAGCCCCACTACTATATAGCAGCCATCATAGCTATTTTGAGGTTTTGTAAACTATTGTGGGCATGTACCTCAACTATGTTACACATTGCTACTGATCTTTGAACTTACATTGTGACGCATGAGGCCCTCACCACGAAGTTGACCTGACAAAAATATCAGGCCAATACACCCACTCATCTTAGACGGCAACAGGTAGATTTAAAAGCACCATCATCCATGTTCAACACAAATGTTTGGCCCACCTTATAAGTGGAGGGGGATGACTTCTACGTCAGATCATACTAATCATGGAGGCCATAATATGTAAGGCTCAAATTGTCTGGGAAGGCGTTGGTTTGATTGGTTTATTAAAATATGTGTTAGACAATCTGACAAACAAGCGCATCTGGTGTAGTGGTATCATAGTACCCTCCCACGGTACTGACCAGGGTTCGATTCCCTGGATGCGCATCTTTTTTTTTGCCCTTTATTATTATACCCAGGGGCCCACATGATGTGTACAGAAGATCAGCCCCGTTCATTTGGACAGCCCGGATGGACACTCAAGTGGGGCCCACAACGAAGGGGACAGTTGTCGTCCCCGTAGGTTTGTGGGGCCACGGTGTTATGTATATGTCATGCAAGCCATTCATCAGACACCACCAGGATGAAGGGAGAAACCACCATGGAAGACCATGTGAATTAGAGGTTTTTTACGCCTGATATTGCATTGTTATCTGTGGTGTGGCCAACCTGATCATTGATTAACCTGATTTCTTTTTTTTTTTTACCATGCCTGTGCTGATCTTTTAGTAAGTGTTCTTTTGGCACACCATAGAGCTGTCTACCAGATGAATGGTTTCAATCAGTCGTTACATGTGATTCCGAAAATGGGCCATCAAATCAGTGTACCTGGCTAGTCTCGGCATCGAACTAAGCTGCGGCCCACCAAACTCAATCTTTAACCATTCAAGCAATGGGAACTGATCCTTACCGTCTAGAATTGATACAGGTGGCCCCAAGTTTTTCTGGGCCTGGTTGGATGGGCTGAATCTGTGGATAATTTTATAAGTCGGCTGGGTTGGGGCCCAAAATCTTTCTCCTTTACAAGTTACAACTGACATTCCCTGGGCTTGGACCTAACTTCGGGCCCAAAGACCAGGGCTGGGAGCAAAATTCAGGGCCGGATTTTAATGGTCCACCAGGTGAACTCGGCCCAGCCCATTGATGGCTTAGCTTTGCACTTACAAATGGAGATAGACAAAAATTACATGGTTAGATCTGAACCGGGGGCCATCAAATGGATGGCAAAAGTAAAACGGCGTAATGGGTAGAATGTTGCTTTTGGTGCATTCTCCATCCAGAATAGGGCCCACCATGGATCCATTGTGGAAGTGAGATAGTAGAAGAATCAGACTGTTCGAACCATTCTAACCATTTAAATAATGGTCAGGTATCCATTTTCAAAGGACAGTCATGATTGTTTAATCAGTGGTTTTTTAGGCCTGCTCCATGCTCAGCAAGGCCCATGATTTTGACAGTAGGAATTTGCATGCAACCCACGGTTAACCACTCGTATCAACTTGAAAGGGGAACGAGCGATCACATGCATTTGCTCTACTAATTACATGTTTGACATGTGGGGCCCACCTTGATGTGTGAATGCCACCACCCCCCCCCCCCCCCCCCCCCCCCCCCAATACCAAAATGAGATGATTAGCGCAAAGGACATTAAGGAGGGTGACACCCACCATAGAAATTTCCAGATGTACAATGGGCTCCACCAGATTATTTTTTTTATGCCAACCAACCCATTCATCAGGTGCACCCTACCAGGATGCAAGGGACATCAATAATCAGACGAATCCAATACAAAGGTGAGCCAAACTGCTTGCGTCCATAGGCGTTTGTATGGGTTGAAGGTGTGTCCCACCTGAGCTTTGATTCAGGATTATTCTTCAGAAATTAACGCGAGTTTGGATTCCACATAAACACCACAAGTCAGCACCACACTGGTCAAATGGGGACCGGATTATGGGCGACCCGGCCTTACCCAATATGGCGCGGCCCTTACCGTGGGGCCCACCTTGATGTCTTTATTCTATATCCAGACCATCCATCCGTTTTTCCAAATCATTTTAGGGCTTATCTTTATTCTATATCCACACCATCCATCCGTTTTTCCAAATCATTTTAGGGCATAAGCCCAAAATTGAAGATCCAAATCTCAGGTGGACCATACCATAGGAAACAGTTATGATTGAACATCCTACTATTAAAATCTTCCTAAGGCCCACCCCGTAATGTTTGTTTGCCATCCAACCTGTTGATAAGGTGACATAAAACTGTTTGAGAGGAAAAGACAGCTTGATCGAAAACTTTTGTGGCCCATTAATGGACAATCACCAATGTTTCTCGTGGTATGGTCCACCTGAGAATTGTATCTGCTTCATTTTTGGGCTCATGCCCTAAAATGATCTGAAAGAATGGATACAGAATCAATACATCAAGGTGGGGCCCACTGTAAGGGCCGCGCCGTCTCCACTCCCGGTGGAATGTATGGCATGTCCTGCTGCTGACCAGCAACCGGGGTTTTTTTAGGGCAGGGTTTTCTCAGAGGGGCGCCACACGTCCCCTATCCAATCCATTTAGCTGATGGACTTCATTATGGCTGAGAGATTGCCCAGATACTTTCCCATCCCCTCAATTGCACATCAAAAGTCAAGAAATAACAGTGGCTGACATTTGATGGAAAAGGCAGACACATATAGTAGAAGTGGTTGTCAATGAAAAATTGAGATTTTACTTTAACCATGCGCTCCACACATACACTGCAGGGATGATTCATGCAGAGGCTAAAATTGAAGGGCTCTGCATTCCAAATCCTTTCTTTTGTCTTTGCCATGCTTCCAGAGTTTCAGATAAAAGAAACACAACACTTGGCTCAATGGCGGCACACGATTGTCATCTATTTATACATATTCCACCCTACAAAGCTATTAGAGTCCACTCTCTACAAATGGTGGCCCACCAAACCTTGTGTGGCCCACCACCTACCAAACTATATATAGGAATAACTTATTAATCTGCTTAATAAATTTATAGATTACAAGAAGAAGAAGAAGAAGAAGAAGAAGAAGAAAAAATCCTTGTTAGAGGAAAAAAGAATTGCGGGCTCATAGGTGACCAGCTTCCTCAAGGTGGTGAATTGGGCAAAGGCACAACAAAGTGCCTTCTCCCAAACTCTTTTTTTTTTTTTTTTTTTCTTTGCCTCCCTTTCAAGATATGCATATGATTATGCAGACGTTGGTGATCTTCCTCAAGAGAAGCCCTGCTGAGACGGATCTCTTACCATACATCACGCAGGTACCTCCCTTCCATCTGAAGATTCTTCACAAAGCTCTCCGTCTTGGAATTATCCAGTGATCCCTGAAACACATTTGTAAGGCCATCCATCACTTGCAATCCTATTAAAAGAGTTCTACTGCACTGCACCCATAGGACCTCCGTCAGGCGGGGCACCACCATGTGCGGATGCCCCGGCCCAAAAATCAGGCAGGACATGTGCATGCATTGAATGTGGGCTGTCAGCCATTTCTTTTGCATTGTCAATGTTTTTGTACATGTGCGGTCCACCTGATGAGGTCACCAGTGCAATTTTCAGGCCAGGTTATCTGCATGCCCCGCTTCGCACACAAGCAACAGGTGGCCGCACGTATAAAACAACAGAAAAAAAAAATGCTCACAATATTAAAAGGTAGGAGCCCTGAAATGAGAAATGATCTCATGAAATGTCATGTGTTAGCATACAACACTTCTATTTTCTGTCATGTGTCTCTTCATCTGATCCATGAAAAGGGGGTAGATGTATCATGATGATGACAGTCCACTCATTAGGTCCACATACATACATTTGGTCAGACCATCACCTGTAATTGATTTTGACGGTGTACATCACCAGTGAATGGACCATCATGGTTTTCAACCCTGGTGACCTTTATAAGGAGGCCTAACTTTTGCATGGCTCGGAAGTAATACACATGTTACACGTCGGGCGGAAAATAAAAGCGTCACATGTCATGTTTGCACACAACATTGAATGTAGATTATTTCTCCTGACATTCATCACACTACATGCAAACAAACGGCCCTTTAAAGGATCGGATCAACCAGGATTCATACCTTTTCTTGGACAATGGTGTGGAGGACGCGATGGACATCCTTGGCCATGCCTTTAGCATCACCACAGACATAAATATAACCACCCTGAGAGATCACGTTCCAGATATCTGAGGCCTGAAAAAAGGAAGAACATACTTAGGACCAATTCCAGATGGAAAAGGAGGGTTTGTGGGGGGTGGTGAATGCCAAATCATTTCCAGCAGAGACATTTCATCTTTTTTATCAAGCTTACCTTCTCTGCCATCTTGTGCTGCACATATTCCTTTGTCGACCCCTCACGTGAGAAAGCAACGATCAGCTCAGAAACTGCGCCCGCTTCAAGAAAGCGGCTTAACTCATCCTCATAGATGAAGTCCTGCATGTCATGCGAATCCAATTGAGTTTCACCATCAAGGAAAGATCATCAAACAACTGATTACAAATAGCAAATCCCGTTCCTTAATGATGAAAGATTTGATAAGTGCATTACCATTTTGCGGTTTCTGCAGCCGAAGAAGAGCATGGCAGGGCCCAGTTCTGCTCCAGCTTCTTTCAGAGCAAACCTTTCCTGAAAAACCCAAATGCAAGAAAGGCACATTCATTAGGGGCTTTTGAGTTTGTTGATGAAGAGAAAACAGAAATAACATTTGTGCGTTACAAACCTGCAAGAAACCCCTAAAGGGAGCCAATCCCGTTCCAGGGCCGATCATGATAATCGGCACAGAAGAGTCTGCAGGCAGCTTAAAGTTCGATTGCCTAACGAAAATAGGAGCCGAGCTACAGTCACGACTTTCCTCCAATGGAATGGAATGCTGCAAATTGTGAATTTAAATAAGGACAAGAACGTTATGGATCCGAAGGCATGAGGAAAGCATAAAAATCAATCACCATTCACAGAATGAATCAGATTCATGCCCTTCTAATTCACAACGACGTTAACATGGAAAATACCTTCATCCAGGTTGAACATACGCCCTTGTGAATCCGCCCAGTTGGCGTCGGTCCATGCACTAACGCACATGTGACATGAATTCTAGATGGTGCCATCCTGCAGAAAACATATTTGCAAATAAAAATTAATTGATGTTAAATGAAAAGGAAATGATAACTGCAAACAGAATAATGTAAATTCAAAATGCTGCTTACTTTGGAGAAGAGGAGATCGAATAGTATCTAGGCTGCAAGCGAGGAGCGATTGCAGCAAAGAAAACTCCAAGAGGCGGCTTGGCAGATGGAAATTCAGCCATGACTTCTAGGAGGCTTCTCTGGCTTGCAACTACCCACTGTGCGTATTCATCCTGCACGAAGAGGAAAACCATGCGCATGATGAGAATGATTGCAAGAGATGTAGGATGTCAGAGTTCGAAAAGAATAGTCCCAACCTTTCCAAGAGGAGAAGCAAGAAATCTTAGTCGTTCAGCATCGCTGGGGTTGGAAGCATGAGAAGCTAATGCAAGTAGAGCAGCCTGAAAAAAAAATACATACATACATATAAAAAAGCCATCCATAGAGAAGTTTCTTGAAATACAAAAACCTGCTTGAAACATGAAAGAGGATTTAAAAGATGAAGAATTACCTTTTTAGGGAAATTCAAGAGGTCGGCATATCGGGCAAGAGCGGTTCTTAAAGTGCAAGCTGGGAATGGGGGTGGTAAGGAGCTTCCGCTCATGGGGGTGCCATCATCTTTGTCCGTATGGATAGAGAAGAAAGTGTCTGGTGAGAAACCCAATAAGCTTTCTGCCTCCTCCACAGTTTCAGTACAGTTCTCAGCAAACACGCCAACATGGTCTCCTGTTTCATACCTGATGAAAAACAGACAGCATGCACAAAAGATCAGTGGAGCAATGACGCAAGAACTGCACCAACAAACTAACCTCTATATCATGTGAAAAGAACACCGCTTATTTTTTTCAAAACAAACATGTAAGACAGGTATGGTTAACACAAATCAACATGGCTATTTGGACAAGGCCTTCATGCATCTCACTAACATGTTTTAGTGCGCCAGTTATTCTTGTTTAAACAGGTATGTTTTCAATATTTTAAACTCATATAAACTAAAATTCTCAATAAGGAGATGGGGCATGCCAGGCTTGCTAGTGTCAACAATGGCAATGTCAAATAACATTTGCTCTGTGCATGAGTCCATATGATGTGTTAGGGTCGAAAACAGAATATAAAGGATGAATATCAGTGGCAAGAAGACCATGCCACTATGACTGAACTGTATAGCACATGGAACCCTGAACCTGCTTAACCCACTAATTTCTTAGCAGAATACAGTATCTTGATTGCAATCGCATTGTCAAAATCTTCAATACATGACAAGAAAGAAAAAGGCAATCAAGATACAATTGAATATTTTTATATTTGGAAGAACTGATGAACAAGGAAAATCAAGAAAGAAAACAGAATATTCTTTAGTGCATTTCCTCACATAAGTTGAAGGTATGTCAATATGCACCTAAGCTGATCATATGCATAAATGGCAGTTTATGTTGCTTAGGATACGATTTTCGTCACCGATTAAGTAAAAAATTCCTTAATTTATCATAAATTCTCTAAATCTTTTCTCCTTAAACAATCAAATTTCACCAATAAGCCCCTTCCAAGCAAGGACAGAAAATGTTTCAAGTGATGTTTCTAACTAACAGCAATCTCATATTTCAACGGCATAAGCTTCTGTCCATGAATGCTTCTTACCAACATCAGCCTCACATTTTAACAATGTAAGCTTCTCAAATAATGAACCCATGTAAAATCTGTCTTAATGACTCTATGAAGGAAATCATGTCCCTAAAAAATTAGTTGACTTTTATTGAACAGTCAAGCCCTTAGGGACAAAAATTATAACCAAAATCAAAATGAGACCCCTTTTTACGAAATCTAATTAAAAGCAAAACAAAAGATACAACCTGAAGGGCTTACAAAGAAAGCCAAAAACAAACAGATTGTCCACCTTCATAAAAATCCAAAATGAACAGTTATAATGAGAAGAAATATGAGATGGGCATACTGACTAATTAATGCAAACTAATGAGACATTTTCAGAAGAACACAAATGGATGCAGAGAAACTCCCTAATTTAACTCACATTGATCCATTACAAGATCGATAACCTAGGTCTTGTCTTACTGACCAGTGACACAAGTGCACTGTCACAAAGTCTAATAGATCTATAATTAGATGACCGATAGCTTTTGGCCAAGAGAACTCTCTCAAGTGGCTTCCCAGAAGAGAGAGAACATGTGTAAGTGTAAAGCAACAAAAGCCTATAAAAAATGTTTGACAATTACGATTCAATGAACAACCCTCCAACATGAAGCACAATGAATAATATGACAATTCAACACAAAAACTACAAGGAACTTACGCAAGCGCTGTGCCAGAAATGTCAAATTCCAAATGAATGCAAGAACGATCTGATGCTGGGGTGTGAAGCTCCTTCCGCAGAGCCACATTAGCTCTTCATGCAGAAAGTAAGACATGTCAATTTACAGAAGAAACAAGTAGGGAAAATTGATAATCATGAGCATCAAGATTTATAATTTTCATTGGTACCTGCATGGATGTTGAATGTCATGGACGGCATGGCCATTTGCATTACTCCAATTCTTCTCTTTAAGTGCTGCATCTTCAGGGTCATAAAATACAACTCGATACTCTGGCACAACAGCAGTGTAAGGCGTAGAAGCACCCGATGCTTCATCGTCATCCCTAAGCAACTGGTCTAGCTCAGGCCATACAAGCTCTCGCCTAAGATAGCAAACAAATAGATGATGTAAGTCAAACTATTTTTACAAATGTTAGGTTCATCTGGTATTATCTAGTGTGGAAGGGTTATAGCCTATTAAAGAGATATGCTGAGAAATATGAAAGTTCTCCGCACCATGCAGTAAAGTCATCCTCAATGCATTGATCATCATCTCCAAGACCCACTGGGACAAGGCGCTTGCCACCTGTACAAAAGCAAAAACGAGATGAGTTACCATCAATGGACTTGGAGAATTGCAGAAAAGCAATGGGATGCACTGTAGCAAACTGATACAAGCAAACTCAGTAACACTCTTGCCCTGTTGATTGCAAACTCCCTAATTAAAAAAGAGAGTGATCCATCAGATACAATGAACAGCATACCACATCCGGACTGCAAAATAGTTTTGGTTCCAAACATATTTCATATGCAATTGTTTCTAGATAATGGTCAAGCTTTCTAGAACTCGATAAATCCAACACCCCCTTCGTAGTATAATTTGAATGTGGAGTTATGCACATACACAGAAACTTTTTAAAGCCCATCTAATTAAAAATATCAATGAGCATGCAAAATCCTCTCCAAACACAACTTTACTCACAGCACAAGTGCCAACCTGGCAAGTGTGTGGGATATCCAAAAATGCATAGGGTCATCCCCACCTTGCAGACAAATGCATACAACATAAAGAATATATGGCTAAAAATATACTTGCCAAAGTATCCATTCAACGTATAATTGTGGAGCAATATGAATGCAGCATACTGAATCCTAATTTTTTGTGTATATTCATCTTTCTGGTAGAGGGCCCTTGTATACAAGCTCAGAGGATTTTGTGTACATTCTCTTAGCAGCAAAATTAGTATTAAAAATAAAAAATATGCAGCTAATGAACAAGACCCTGACCTATACCGAGTTAAATGGACACATTTTCCTAATGATGTTAACAGGCAACACAGTGAGGTGAAATGAAACACACTTAATACATCTTGATTGGTGTCCATTTGTAACCAATCATTGAATTGATCAACATTTCCTTTGAATGGGAACCAAAATTTTCAATAGGACAGCACAATGACCGACTCAAAAAATACATGTAAAGCTCCCAACCAAACATTACATTTAATAATGATTTTGCCATGGTATGGTAAAAAAAGGGAGGGCCATGGCTAATTCAACATGCTTGGTGCCATTGGTAACAAATCACATTTATTAACCTGTAAACAATCACTAAAATGATCAAAATCCTAATTGAATCAGCACCAAAAATTTTATTTCAAAAAAGACCCAAGTAGAACTTCCAACCAATTGTGATGGGTCATGAATTCATCAATTAAAGTAACCCATAAATGATGAATCCAGCAAAGATAAGGCATATACTATTGAAACGAGGTGAGATCATTGGTTAAGATGGGATTTTGTAACTAAGTCATGGCAATTAGTAGGTATTTGATACCGCATACAAAGATGACACAGTTAGATATCACTTAATCAAGTTCAACGACCTCAATACGTTCATATCGTACAAACATAGAAAAAAAGATAAAGAAAAAGAAAATGGAATCAGGCCATCCAAAACACGTACCCTGTTCTGCGATCAAATCATCCACAACCTTTGCTATCTGTTTTTTTTTTTTTTTTTCAAACGCATAGTACAAACCAAACGTCAGCAGCAACCCAAAGGTAATAGAAGTGTGTTGAGTAAAAGCCCCTAAATATTCAACTTCTTTTTTTCTGTACCTTATTAAAATGCTCATACTGCCTGTTTCCAAGCCCGAAAACACCATATTTGAGGTTCTGAAGCCGGGTTCCCCTCTCATTCCCCTGAAAACGCCAAGTAATAGAAATCATCATGCAAATTCGAAAGAAGAGAAATAAAAGGAGATCATCTCAGCTGAAATTCTCAAAATTCACCTCTGTAAACCATTTGTAAAACCTCGCTGCATTGTCTGTTGGCTCACCATCTCCATATCTGAATTTAAAAAATACATAAATGAAAAAAAAAAAAATAGAGAAAGAGAGAGATGGGAGTTTAAACTCATCTAAAAAGACCCTAACTTACGTTGCTAGAAAGAAAAATGATATAGTTTCTTTCTTCATCTTCTCCTCATATTCATCATCATCGCCTGCATAATCATCCTGAGGCAAAATTCAATCCTTTCATCAGCATCTAACCAATTAACAACCGATCCAACAGCTACAAATTCTCAGACGTTACTCAAGATCAGTGAAAAAAATCAAATTACCAGATCAACGACTTTGAATATCGCTTTCTCATACCGTGCTCTTGCTTCTTCCGCCAGAGCCTGAATTAAAAAAGTAAAATAAAATCAAGCAACAGAACCGAGGAATCCAAGCTAGAGATCACAGAAACAGGACGAGCAAGCCCTGACCTTGGCAAATCCTTCCGCAGTGCCAGTCTGCGTGCCGAAGAAGATCGTGACTTTCTTCTTCCCGTTGTCCACTTCCAGATCCGGCTCTGCGGTTCTCACCATCAACGGCTTTGGCGGGTCCACGATTTTGCTAGATTTCTGGCCGTTCGACCTCCGCCAGATGAAGATCACGACGCATCCGATGAAGACGGCGATCGACGTTGTGAGGATCATCAGGAAATCGCGGTTCTCGATGATGACAGCAGCGCCGGAATCTGGCGAAATGGCCGTCGGATTGGACTTCCCCTTCAGGATCGCCGACATGATATCGAACGGAGAGATCTTCATGGAGCTGGACTGCATGATATCGGAACCGTTGGATAAACCCTGCGGGGGAAGGATCGGATGAACGACGAGAAGCCTTGAAATGGACGGTGGAGATTGAATCTCCGATACAAGAGGAGAGGGAGTCTCTGTGAGGGAATGGAATCGTCTCGAGAGGCCTGGAGAGCGAAAGAGACCCTGAAAGAAAGTTGGAAAGCAGAGAAGCCGTTTTATATGCGGCCTTTGGTCGAACCAAAGCCCACCAAACCCGACTGGTCAAACCACCTACCTCCCTTAACCATGGTTAACTCCGGTTAAGTTTACTGCTGAAATTACGATAATGCCCTTGTAGTTGATGTGAAATTCTTCGTGGTGAGAGCAAGGCTGAGTGAGGAATGACATCGCGATTCGCGCGAGTGAAATTGAAGGGGTCAATCGGTGTGCACTTGAAAGATTGTGACATGTGAGACATCTGGTCCAGTGATCAGGTGGGCTTGAATTTCAATTTTTGTTCTTCCACAAGTCAGATCAATCCAGTCAGCAGGTGGGATGTGGATGCTTTGAGGAAATGAATGGCTACGAAGTAAAATCAGCAACGGTCTTTATTCATCGAAGTATGGGTCAGTTGATAGCGTACCGGGTTGGATTTTGCGATAGGGTAACATCACACGTGGTCACACCGGATCTCTCACATGCTTGAGAGGTGAGTGTACGTGTGATGCCATCACCTATCTAGTATCTTATCTCTCTTCGCGCGCTTTCTCGCGGTGGAGAAGCTTTCGATAGAGGTTTGCTGGAAAGAGCTTGACGTATTGCTGCAAGATACATCGAGACTTCAGCCTTTGGATTTGGGGCAATCTTTCAATGATCAGAACTTTTTATACGATTGGCCTCCTACATCGCAAGAGTCTTAGCCTAGATATTAAAATTCTTACATTGAAATATTATAACCGAACCTATTTTTTCTCGTTAGAAAATGGACGGTCTAATTAACATTTTAACAATAAAAGGGTTGCGTAACTCAATCCGAAATTTGTTTAGGGGTATTCCCTATTCACGTGAGGCCCATAATATAAACGGTTTAGATAATTGAAAGGACCCGATCCAACTGGCTATAGTCCCGATGTATCCTGGTGCAATAAATCGAGATGTACATTTCTTTAGGGATATACCTGCGGGAGTTGACCACACCAAAAGAAAATTGAGACACTTAGTACCCACTACCCACCAATACAGTCAGTGTCTCTTTAGCACTCCAACCCGCCCGAAACCTGCTGTTTAAACGCCAAAAGCATCTTCCAACTGGCTAGCAGGCGAGATAATCTACGTCCTTTTTACTTTCACTTGCTCATTCGCCTGCCTTATATGCAGGCCCATCGTGATGTGTGTGGAACATCTAATCCGGTGCACTAAGTGAGCCCCAACGTGCATAGAAAACACTGAAATCGGATTGCTCACTGAGTTACTCAATATGCTTTTAAAGCACGGAGTAAACTTTGATGGGCCCACTATGAATGTATGTAATTTATCCATGCCATCCATCCATTTTTCTGAATCATTTCAGGGGATAAGCCCAAAATTTAATAATATACAAAGCTCCAATGGACCACACCATAGGAAGTATTAATTTACACCATTGAAGCCTTATTAGAGCTCACAGTAACATTACTTTGTCATCCAACATGTTCATAAAATCACATGGACATGAACGGAGGGAAAACACAAATATCAACTTGATCCAAAACTACAGTAGCCCCTGAGAATTTTTCAACTGCAGATGTTCAATTTAAACTGTTTCTATGGTGTGGTCCACTTCAGCTGTGAATACATAAATCACGGTGGGCCCCACAGAGCTTACTCAGTACGCAATCCGCTTCCCAAAACACTGGACAGCCAAGTAAACACCTCCGCATTCGTTCGGTGGCCACATGAACAGGTTGAATCCCAAGAAACGAATGGCTGAGAATTACTCAATTGACACGAAATGTGGAGCTTATGATGGGACCCAAGAGACGAACGGTCCCGATCACCGTGACGTTATGTCCCCATCTCCGACCCAAGTAGGTGTGGTCCCCAGGAGGTGTCGGTCCCCCAATACGGTTACCTTTTTTGAAGTGAGGATCCCAACGTTCGACTACCAACGGTCATGGTTCAATCATCGTGCAATGTACACCGACCATTTATTGCGAACACGTTATCCGTCGGACTCTGACGCTGTGGCCACAATTTCTACATGAACTCGGTGGATACGAGCACGCAATAATTTTTTTCTGGCCGGAACTTGGAAGCGGGTTGCGTCCTGCACCGGCTTGGATGGATTACCGTCCAGGCAGAGGTATTATCCCATAAATAAGTTATACCCAAACATAAAGTGGACCACACCACAGGAAGGAGCGGTGATAATGATACCCACCGTTGAAACCTTCCCAGGTTCCACCATGATGTTTATTTATCATCTAACCTGTTCATAAGGTCATATAGACCTGTATGAAGGGAAATATATATATATATATATATATATATATATATATATATATATATATATATATATATATACAAAACTTATGCGGCTCCAAAAATATTTTAATGGTGTCCTTTTAATACCTACTGTGTGGTCCACTCGATCATTGGATCTGACTAATTTTTCGTTTCATAGCCTAAAACTATCTATAAAATATATGGTCAGCGTGGATGAAACCAATACATGACAGTGGGCCCCACAGAGCCCTGACTGGACGGATTATCGTCCAGCCGGGTGCAGGACACCATCTGCTTCCGAACTTGTACGTTTATCCATTTAAGTACACGGAGATGTATGGAAGGTATATGCATTAGTGACCTGCTTTGGTAACACATGCCCAAAATACACCGATCTGAACCGATCATCTTTTAGGCCTACCTCGAGTGGTATGTGTTCCAAAATTCATACAGATTGGAAAATCCCAACCCTCAGATTAGAAAGAAAACTACATCCAAAGGAAGTTGGATTGACTTTTTGTGGCTGTGATTTTCAGTACTTAAAGGTCTTCTTATAGACTGATTAGGATTCTCCAATTGATGTGTTTCTTGGGTCATGGCCCACCCAACGTGTAGTGATCCTGATGAACGATTCAGATCTTATGCAACTTTACCAGGTGTACAAAACCAAGTCCCTGATCAGTTATAAGGATGAGAAAAGGACATGCATCATAGAAAATGTGGATGTAGGTAGATAGCAAGTCTCATATCTTCCCAACCACAAAAGAAATTATTGCCACCTCTCCCAACAGCTTTGTGTGCCATTTTAAACAAGAATAGCTTCCAGCTTGTCCGAGTGGGGCCCACCAGAGCATTGAATTTGGTCTGTTGGTGGTCCACCTTGGATGGACCATTCATAGAAACTCCCCCAAGACAAGATCCTAGCCGTCGATATTCGTCCTCTATTCATCCGAGCATGGATCGTAGTCTATTTATGGCCCACAACTGAGGTTGGGTTTGTTCCATCGAAGGGATTCCATGGAAAGGTCCATCCACGGTGGGGCCTAACCAATCAATGTTCCGGATCGCGCAATCAAGAGGACCATATTAATCATCTTACAATATAAAGCACGTGCCTCATGTGCACCGACGATTCCCTTTTTAAATGAGTTTTAAATGGTTTTATTAATAATTTCATAGATCTGATCACCTAGAAAAAAAACTAATATTTTGAAGGCATAAGAGATGAAATGTACAGCACAACCGGTTGTAGGTGATTGTCCTGCTAATTTGTACAGTAAATATAGTCTTTACATACAGATGTCAGGCTTAATTTAAAACTCTGCCTAGTCAACTTGATCCTTCATGCGAACCAGATGGAGTAGTTTACTCAATGGGTCGCCGGGTTTTCCACATCTTCTCTTTAGAGGGTTCAGCCTCTTTTTTTTCTTTTCTTTTTCACACACACCCACACACATACATCACGTGAGTGCTTGAACCCATGATCTGTAAGTTGAAATTCACTAAGTCTACCACTGAGACATGAGTAGGGATCGGAGTATTCGGCCTCTTCATTTCTTTGCCAAACGTATGTTTGATCAAATTGGTTACAATATTTGTAAAAGAATATTTTTTTAAAGTACTACTTAAGCTTGCTATGGTTTATGTACATAAATTAACCCACCAGGAAGGTGTTGGAATGTTGGTCCTTTTAGTCCAATGAATTACACACACACACCATGCCCATGAGGTTGAGCTGTGTGGGCCCCACTGTGATGTGTGATGGCCATCCACACCATGCATTTGGTGCATCTCTATTGGTTATAGGATATCACAAAAATCAGCTCTATCCAGAACTTGAGTGGGCCATACCAATTGAAACCGTGTAAAATCATGCCTACAACATCTAAAATCATTTGTTAGGGCCCACCTAAGTTTTGGATGCAGTTGAAACTTGGTGTGACCTCTTGTTTAAGTGGGGCACACACAATGGATGGGCTGGATTTCACAACCACATCTCATCCGATGCTATAAACGATCATAAAAGTTTTAATGGGTGGATATCCACTCTTGGCTGTTATCTATGGTGTGGCCCACCCAAGTCATGGATTGGCCTGAGTTTTAGGCTCATCTCCCACCATGGAATGGTGCATCTGGCTGATGGTGTGGATGCCCATCACACTTCACAGTGGGGCCCACATAGCTCTCTCTCTCTCTCTCTCTCTCTCTCTCTACACACACACACATAAGGTTGTTAATAGACCAAGCTTGAGCCAAGCAAAATAAGAATTATGAATAGGCCTAGCTTAAGCAATTCAAAATCCATGCCGAAAGGAACCCAAGTCCAACCTGTTGATAGCACTATCTATACATGTAATGAATATATATAGATGTTCGGAGACTCATAAAGGTCTTCGTATACTTTTGGAGTGAAGTAAAACAAGTTCAATGGGAACTACACTATAAGGATTAACTTGTTTAATTTTTCGTAGACCTAAAATATTGTAATGGCCATGGATAAATTAAGATATCTTAATCCTTGGAGCACTATGCATGGTGTGATTGTTGTGCCTATGTTGACTCTCTACCATAGGTTATCATCCCACATATGTGTTCATGAATAGGTGTGCGCATGTGTACACGTCAATTAATTTAAAAATCAAGCCGGATTTAACATTTAATATTAGTTTGCACTTTCTATGCTTTTTACATTTATCCTTAAACTTGAAAAAACCTAAAGTTCTAATGGAATTTGATCAAGTGATTTGATTTACCAATGTGTGAGCTTCTTAGGTTGATCATAGTGAGTTAGGTGATCAATCATGTTCTTGTAAAATTCTCAATAAAGGATCTATTGGCAGCTTAGTCTTCTATTAAGAATAAAAATAATTTATCAATATTGCTGACTAAACTAGTTTGTAAATCGTTTTAACTAAACAATTTATTTAAAATAATCATCTACATTGTTTTCTAATATTAATAGTTCAAATTTATTTTTTGATGATCTATCAAAATTGTAGGATATGGAGAGCTCAGGATGGTGGACCTTAGGAGCTACATATAAATATATATGTATTATAGCATGAGGTAGGATAATCACTTCAAGGGGATCTTCTTTTCGAAACATTTTCTAACCTCTTTGCAATATAAAAAGATGAGTAACTTAAGCATAAATGCTTGCCAAGGTGAGCCTCACTTGTCAAAACATTCTTATCTATTAAAAGGCTCCTGCACCATGCATTAAGACACAGGAAAAGGCATGGTGCCATAATTCAAGCCTCATAACAAGGCCGTGCATTACTACACAGGTCTACCTTGTAAATCTTAAGAATCAAGCTTTTGCGTTATAGTGCATGCTTATTACAACACCCACATCAAGGCATGGAGCTCTCCTTCAACTTGATGAAAAACCAATGGCATAATCCACACGAAATTCTAGTCTTTCTCTTAATTAGCTCTCTAGTGCTTGGGCGCAGACCTATATTCAGCATCAATGCCTATCTTTGAGAGTCTTGTCGTAACATGATGGCTCACTAAGACTTGATCTTATATTATCTCTGATATGATACCCATGGCTTTGCTAGACTAATTAGAGCTTGCATATGTTATAGCTTTCATAAGCTTCCTCTTCAGCTTGATCAAAGATCCTATTAATGTGAAAACTAAAATCGTAGATTAGAGCTAATATTAAGTTGAGCCATGCAACAAGATAGCCTAAATGGATTTTACTTTTAATCAAGGGTTTCCCTAAAGATATAATTAAAAGTCTATGTCAAGCCACAATCCGAATGCAATCTCATTCCTAACAGTCAATGAAAGTTGGTTGGCATGACTTATTTGAGATGTACGATACATATCATGCACACCTTCTATGAATTGAAATGAAGGATCCTCCAATATCTTTAGTTATTTTCAATATCTAAATTACAATTCAAAAAAAGTCAACAACTTTAAAGCTACTTTTCACTAGACATGATCAACTATCCTACAACTGGTTAGCTAAATGTTATCAAACACTTTGTCAACTCTATGGCTATCTAAAATCATCATCTCTTATAGACAATATCGCAACATGACCTCAGCTATATGAGACACCTAACGCCTAACAATTAAATGATACACTTGACGCTCAATGGCAAATGGAAACGTTAGATACCCGTATCACAATCCTCCATTAATTAGGAAAAAAATTGTTGCAAACTAATGTAGAACGAGGACCCCTTGATGACGGACACGATTCAAGCACTATCCTTTCTCACATGAAGCTGAAATGACTCAAGGATAAGTGACAAAAATTTAGCATATTTCGGTCAACTGATCAACTGACGTCGGTCGCCTTAAATTTGGCTGGATCGCAAGTTATGTCTTTGAACAAATTTGATCACTTTCGGTTGCTCGACGGCTCGGGTTGGTCACCTAAGTCCTAACCTTGAAACTAATTGCTCGACAGCTCTGGTCGGACGCCCGATCGTGATCGATAGTTTTGTGCAAACTTGCACATTTTTCTGTTTTTTTTTTTCTTTCTTTTATAGTTAGGACTCTTACTAATTACGCTTTAGGGTTTGCTTTCAGTATTTAAATACTATTTATTTTGTTGTTAAGGTTAACTCTCTCGTCATCATTAATAAAGTCTACTTTCGTTGTTTGACCCTATCGTGGATTCAAAAATTTGCCTATAAATTCGAAATAGTTATCTATGAGGAAAACAGTAATCAACCTCACCACATCGAAAATCAAATAAATCTAAAAATAAAATAGGTTACATCACAAGAAAAGAAAAATGTGAGGATGAAAGTGCCCATGCCATGAACTTATTAAGACCCAGTCTGATGTGTTCATAAGATAATTCTTATCTAGATGAAGGGAAAATAAAAATATCATAATCCAGAACTTGTGTGACCACCACGTAAGAAGGTTTAAATAGTGGACCTTTCATCCCCAATGTTTTCTCATGTGGCCAACTTAAGTTTCGCATCTCCATCAATTTTATGTTATGAAATAAACTTATGAAATGGATGGATGGATTGTTGACGTAACACAAACATCATGGTGGACGTTACAAAGCTTGGGTCTCAAGTAAGTTGCGTCCATAAATGGTTGCCTACTGATATAGATGATTAAAGTAGGCGTCCCTATCTCATTTAGTCAAGCTGATAGAGATGCACCGCTGCCGAATAACAACTAGAATATCCGAGCAGGCATAAAGTTCTGACCCCTTCAAGATTGGAGATGGATCCTGCAAGGATAAAACACATCCCTATTGATCATGGCCGTTGATATGATGGGCCCTAGTGCGGATATACAATGAGAACCAATTTGCAGAGAACCAATCCATGACGATGGCCCCGTCGTGTTTGTTCCATTAATCCTTCATCCATGTTAGGCCCACGATATCAACGACAGTAACAGTCTAAATCAGCCTCCACATATAAAAACTCAAGGATATCCGTCCATCCATCTTGTAACTTTCCTGAGCCTTCCATCATATTTATATGCCATTCAACCCGTTTATCCCACCAACATCGGGGTAGCTCACCTGAGTTTTGGATTGGCCTGACTTTTTGAGATCATGTCCTGACGTGAGATGGCTCAAAGTGATGCATGGAATGGTGTTCAATAAACATTACTGTGGGCCGCACACATTATTTTGTTGTGCCAGATCCTTGTTGGAAATTCGCATCCTGGTTTGGCAATCTCACCAAAACCAGACTGACCATCTCACCAAAACCGTCCAAGATTGGAAGACCCAAGTGATCAATTTTGGGATATGGACCGTTGAGGCCCCTTTTTTTTTTTTTAACCGTCTATCATTTAGGCCCCAAAATCAAAACATTATCATTTTCATATCAGGGAAACTTTTAGGTCACTGTCCATCAGTTGAATAGAGCAATCATCCATCCTGTCCCGGAGCTGATTGCATATTTCTGTGCCCCGGCTGCGTGGTTTTAAAGAGATGTCGGTGACAAATCCACTTCATTCAACTGTTTTGAAAGACCACAATAGGTTAACGTTATAAAAATCAGGCAGATCCAAACTCAGGTGGGCCACACCAACAAAATAGTGGGAACAACAATGTCTACTGTTGAAATCTTTCTGAAGCTGACCATGATGTATATATGTCATCCAGACCGTTCATAGAATTATTCCCACTCCGATAAATGGTAGGGACAAATATCATCTTGATACAAAACTTCTGTCACCACAAGGCGTTCAATCCCTACTGTTTCGTGTGGCATGGCCCACATGAGTTTTGGATCTGCTTGATTTTTATAAAATTTTCCTATTGTGATCTTTCAAAACATTTGAATGGAGTGGATTCGTCATGGATATCTCTATAGACTTACAAATAGGCAATCCACTCTCATCTAAGTCGGGATGTCTGTTCACTTCAATAGGATTTTCATGTTTGCCCATCATCTGATTGGCCACTTAGCACTTACTTTGTTAGCACTCCTGTATTTAATGCAGTCTAACATATGCTGAGCTGGACCAATCAATCGGGCAAACAGAAAAATCCGATTAAAGCTGAGCACACGATCCGGATTCCTCCCATCCTGTTCACAGAAAAAATAGACCCCACTTGTCCTATTTTAATACATGTCTACGTCAGACGTACACGTGTCACGTATCAGAAGATTCCCTTCGGTCATACAAACTGGGTGCTGCCGTCGTCTTTTAATTTCTCGACCACCGACCGTTTTGACATGATCGGGTCAATATGCTGATCATGTCAAAACGGTTGGTGTTTATGACAGGGTCTCCGACTCTTCTCATAGTTCGCTACATTTTAAGAATGGTGGTGACTCATGCACTGTAAAATTGGCCCACATGTACATTAATCTGAACCGTCCAAATTTCTGAATTTATTGTTTATGGAACATAGTATAAACAACTAAACTGATTAGATGATAATAACAACCGATTTCTTTTATTCTTCTTTTAACCACCGATTGGATGGTTAGGATCACTCAATTTATCAGTTTCATTTTGAACCAACAATGTGGACGGTCTAGATACCGGTGTATATCTGACTTATCTAGGAATGATGAGCTTGGCCATTTCCAAAATGGCCATCAAATGGCTGGTGTCAAAGCTCTATGGCCCCCACCATGATGTATGTGTTTTATCACGGTTCGTTCATTTTTTTTTTTCAACTTATTTTAAGACATGAGCTAGAAATTGAGGTAATCCAAAGCTCAAAAAGACCACACCACAGAAAACACAGAAGGGATAGACATCCACAGTTGAACTTTCCTACAGCTAACATTGATGTTTATTTGTCATCTAACGTGTCCATAAGGTCACAAAGAACTGGATGAAGTAAAAAAATTAAATATTAGCTTGATCTAAAACTTCCATGGCCTCTAGGAATATTTTGGCAGTAAGAGCTCATTTCTCACGGTTTCGTATGGTGTGGTATACTTGAGCTTTGTAACTTCTTCGCTTTTAGGCTCATGCTCTAAAATGAGCTGAAAAAATAGATGGATGGTGTGAATAAAAGCACATACATCATGGTGGGGCCCATAGAACTTTGACAACAGCTAGGTGGCTGGTGTTGGGCTGACCATCCAAACCGCGTCCCCTGCAGGGGAAGATGGGGGCATTAATTTTCGTAATCCAGGCTAGTGGAAGTTTGATGGGGCAAGTCTCGTTTCGTTGGAGCTGCTCTTCCTGCCTGCACACGCTTATTTGGGAGTTTCCACTTACAACCACCCACCTTGACTGCCGACAGCTGGTGGGCCCACAAATAATTCACTTCACATCAGCCGTCCGGTGGAATCTTCCGGAAAAAGCTGGATCTCTCGCATATTAAAAAAAAAACCCTTGAAATTTGGGAAGCGGATTGCCTGTGACACCGGCCACAGGTATATCCTGTGCCAGGGGCTGTGTGGGATCCACATGAATGTCCGTGACAAATCCACTACGTCCATACGTGCATCATTGAAACCTTCTTGGAGTTAACCATGATGTTTATATGTCATCCAATTCATTCAAATAATTATTAACACTCAGATAAACTGTAAGAAAACGTATCATTCTCACAAAACTTTTATCACCACTAAATGTTCAATATTCACTGTTTCATGTGGTATGGCCCATCTGAGTTTTGGATCAGTATTATTTTTAAAATACTATCATAATGTGATATTTCAAAACATATGGACGTAGTGGATTTGTCACGGACATCCCTGTGGATCCCACACAGCCCCGGCCACAGGGATATCCTGTGGCCGGTGTCACAGGCAATCCGCTTATTTACAGTGGAATAACATGCTTCGGGTTGCATATTTGCATAACATACGCAGGTATTCAGTTCTAACAAGTGGAGCCCATGATTCTGTAATCCATACCATTAGTATCTTGCATCCCACCGTTGATGGACTACTCCAGAAAAACAACTCAAGATTTCAGATCTCTTCCATAGAGATTAATGGCTAAGAAGGGAAATAAACAAATGTCCATATTCAACCTCCGAATAAGGAAATTTTTTGGATCACGGTCCATCCATGATTGGAAACAACAAATCAATGGTCTAGATTTAAAAATGACACACACAATGCACGGATGCGAGTCATCCCATTGTAGAATCGTTGAGCTATAATACAACCGTGGGACCCCGTGGATGAGTGGGACCGGTCTTAGAAGTCGGCCCCACAATCTGTTGGCCCGTAAAATAATGATCAGACTGTTTTCCTTCTTGGGCTTCAATCACATTGGGCGGTGGAGAATGGCCGGTCCGGATTTTGGGATTTCCGCACGTGGCACCCAAGATACGTCCGAAGAAGGCCTGAACGTATGGAATATGTATCTGACAAAAAAAAAACACAAAATACTGCCGCCTGACCTTGAAATGCTCCGTCTGTATGGAACCCTTTTAAGAAGTACGGAGCCAATGAAAAGATACAACTTTTGAAGTTCCGACTCGGTAGAGGTACCCAGGGGAGGCGGATTAACTACTTACAGGTTGAGTAGCCATCTCGCTACTTAAGTGACGTCACCAACTTTTGTGGCCCCCGCTGTGATGTATGTGTTGTATCCACACCGTCCATCCACTTGGAGAGATCATTTTAGGGCGTGAGCCAAATGATAAGTGAGATCCAAAGCTTAAGTGGATCTCACTGAAGAAAACAGTGGGGATTGATCTCCTACCATTAAAAACTTATTGGGGCTACAGAAGTTTTCGATCAAGCTGATATTTTTGTTTTCACTTCTTCCTGTCTCTGTGAACTTATGAACAGGTTGGATCTCAAACAAGCATCATGGTGGGCCCTAGGAAGGTTTCAACAGTGGTGTCACCGTGGGATCCACATGAGCTTTGGATCTGCCTCAATCGATGTCTCACGCCCTAAAATAATCTCTTCAAATGGATGGACGGTATAGGTACAATACATTCATCAAGGTGGGTCCACATAAGTTGGTGACGTCACTTCACCAGTGAGATGGCTACTCAACCTGTCAGTAGCTAATATGCGTCCCTATGTAGGTGGGTGGATCCCTAACTGTGAGGCCCACCTTGATGTATTTTTCTTACATCCACGACTTCCATCCATTTTCACATCTCATTTTAGAGTGACCCAAAAATGAAGTAGATGCAAATCTCAGGTGGACCACACCATAGGAAACATTGGTGATTGACCATTAAAAACTTCCTGTGAGCAATAAAAGTTTTGGATCAAGCTGATATTTGTGTAGTCCCTTAATCCAGAACCTTTTTGACCTCATCAACAGTTTAGATGACAGATAAAAATTCTGATGTTAAGCATTCAATCACCACTGTTTCCTGCAGCGTTGTCCACCTGAGATTTTTGTATGCTTCATGTTTTGCATTATGTCGTAAAATGAGCTTTCCAAACGGATGTACAGAGTAGATGTAATGAAAATACATCAAGGTGGGCCCCACATTCAGGGATCCACCGAAGCCGCGCCCCCATTTTTGTGGTTCGCTAAAAAGTAAGATCGTCTCTGGCCGTATCCGGTGGAGCCGGTAGAGCCGGATGCGGTAGAGCCATCTTTCTACAAATACATTTTAGCAGCGTGATGCAATCATCGGGACCGTCCATCTAGTGGCCCATGCACTGGATTGTTTGTGCTTCAAGATTCACACCTAAAAACTAATCTTATGCATCCTTTTCTTCACTTTTCCATCAACGTACGTTATCCGTTAGTAATTCATGTTTTCTACCGTTGCACTTGCTTTGAAGGATGGTTTGAATATCCACTACGCCACACGTTTTGTTGTTGAAAAACTTCCATACTCTGATAGGGTATGATATACGATACGTAGGCATTTAAAATTGGTTAGAAGTTGCATACGTGGCATTCAAGTAACTCGAATTGAATTGAGATCAGTGGAGTCTCCAGGTGGGCATTTTCTTGACGTTAGAAATGAATTTATTCAACGGTCCTGTTGCAACAAACAAGTGTCCAACGAATGAAAGGTCAGGATTGTTCAACCAACGAGATTTAGCGACTCTGACTTAGGGAATTCCCGCAATAATCTTGTTATACAATGTTTATGTGTGGGGCCACCGTCTGCATCTACTCCGTCAATAAGGTGGGCCCTTTCAAGTGGACCCGGTATCCCAGACATCGGACCGATCCAGGTGAGTCACACCACAAGGAACACCCGCTGTTAAAATCTGCCATATAGTCTGTTGGGCCCCTCGTGTTTAGCACGTGACATCCAATCCATCCAAAAGATGCATCCCTACCGGGTTTCATGGTCCACCCAAAAATCAGAATATTTCAAGACCCTGGTTGGCAACACCACATGATTTTAATATTTTGGGCGTAATTTTACTTCTAACCCACCTGCGTATGGGCCCACCGTAGTGTATTTATGCAATCCAACCGTCCAGCAGGATCAGAGCTCCACGATTAAAATATATTCTTTAAAAATGGGACGATCCAACCATCAGGTGGGACACACCATATAAAACAATAGACAACCACAGAAATACCTCCACGTTCACGTGGTGGGCCATATTATGATTGGATTGGTCTCATTTTTTTTACCTATTTCATGCATTTTCGTGGTGGATGAATATGATGGGTAAGTAGATGCTATACAAACATCACCATGGGCCCCACACGCAAGTAGCCGCCCGCTTCTATTTTTTATTTAATGGATATCAAGTCCTCATGCGCAGATAGGTGCGGGGTCCATTTTCATGAGCCACGCGTGTGCCATCACTATATTGTACCACTCCGAAGAATACCATGGTCTTGTCAGAGATGATGATCGTGGTCCCCGTATATATTATATGGACGCGGATTCCCCGTGAAAGCCTTGGAAGTTCCTGCGCTGGGAACCTAAGTGGTGCCCATAGTGATGTTTTTTGGAGAAATCTACCTTGTCCATCCTACGTTGTGAGCTTATTTTAGGTCAGTATATAAAAAATTGTAGCAGATCCAAGACCCAAGTGAGATGCACTAAAGAAAAAGGTGGGTTCGGAAATTCTTACATTGAAACCTCCTTCGGGTCCACAAGTGATGTTTATATGCTATCAATACCGCTTATAACGTCATTCATAATGTCATTATTATTGAGATGAGCTGAAAACACAAATATTATCCTATTTAAAACTTCTATGGCCCTACAAATATTTCAACTGTGGATGCTCAATTCTCATATTTTTGGCCCACTTGAGTCTTGGATCTGATTCATTTTTGGTATAATGTTCTAAAATGAGCTCATAGATACAGTGGGCCCTACTTAGGTTCCCAAAAACTTTCTGCACAAGAAATCCGCCATATATATATATATAGAGAGAGAGAGAGAGAGTCCGGATCGTCTACTCAGACCAAACAGAAACCTGCTTGGCACCGAGCTACTACTGCATTAAATGCGGACTGGTGTGGACCGATTAGCTTAGGCCAAATAGGGTTTGCGGCCAGGGCTGATGTGGACTGATCAAACAGGATTTTTCTGTTTGGGCCAAGTGGAGGATCTGGATATATATATGCAACTCGTGAGCAGTGTATATATATATATATATATATATATATATATATATATATATATATATATATATATATATATATATATATGTGTGTGTGTGTGTGTGTGTGTGTGTGTGTGTGCAACTCGTGAGCAAGGTTTCGCATTATGTAGATAGCTCAGAGTTTGGGTTCACATGGTGTGTGATGAGTCCTTAGAAAGTGCTCACAGGTTTGGGTCCGCAAGTGAGCATCTCTCTGAGTTTGAGTCCTTGCCTGGTGTTGGGAGACTCTTGGGAGTTTCAACAAGATGTCTTGGGTTCGAAACCCATAGCTGGTGAGTGTGCGTGGGGTAGCTGCGTGTGTTAAAAAAAAAAAAAAAAAACAAAAAGGTGAGCATCTCTCTCTATATATTTCCCTTATCTTTTGTCGCCAAATAAAATCATTCCGGCCCACAGGAGCATCCGATTGGTGTGCTTCATGCAATAGATGAGCGGCCGTGATCCAGTGACCAACTTTGATTAGGAGTAGGCCACTGGATCATCAAATCAGACCGTTCATCCATGAACGGAATCTCATGCATTAAGGTAGTACCCACGGGCTACGTAATGAGTGGTGGGCCCCTCATGTTTTTTATGCCCATTTTGGGTCGAAAATTTAGCTTTTCTCTTCATCCTGGTGACACTCACCTTATGAACGGGTTGGATGGAATATAAACATCACAGACTTCAAGGAAGGTTTCAATGGTGGGCTTCCATTTCTACTGTTCCGAATAGTGTGGTCCACTTGAATTTTCAATTGGTCTGATTTCTGGGCCTACGTCCTAACTCGAGCTGGCATAAAGGATGGATGGAGTGGATGTCACACACACATCACGATGGCCCCACAGTGCCTTTTGTTGCCCAGGCTCCCTGCATTCACGTACCTAGTCTATTTTCCCACCAGGTACGGACCACTAATGCATTTATTCGCTTCCGTGGAATCTCCCATCAATGGTGGGGCCCGTCAGCAGTACAGTCCGGACCGGATCCAGCAACTCTAGAGGATGGATGGGAGGTGCCGTGCTGCATACGCGGCATGCATGCATGGATGAAAATGACCCATTAATTTAAAAGAACCAACAACAAATGGGCCCACATGATGCGGGTTTTACCCGAAGATTCCTCTTAAGTTCATGATATTCCAAAAAACGAAGCCTCTCCACTGCCGCCTAAGGAAATTAGGACTACAAAATATGGTGGGTCTTACCTGTTTTTCTGGAATTCAATTGGATCACCAAATGCTAAATCCAATTTTAAGAATAGGTCTCAATAAAACCAGTCCCTTTCATAGTTTATAGCTCATAGTTCAGGTAAACCATACGCTGGGAAACACTACGGAGAAACACTACGGAGTGTTTCCTTCAGTGTGGTTCACCTGTATCACGGATCATTCAGACTTTTGGCCCCAAGTCTGAATGGTTTGAATTGATTTCATACCATCATCATAATCATGGTGGACTTCATTAAAAATCAACTGTGGATGTCTCTCTCACAACTATTTTCTTAAGTGTGGCCCATTTGAGTCACAAATCAGCTTGATTTTTTTTACTATAAGCCTAAGTAGGATTAGGCATCTAGTATATGGAGTGGATTTCAAATACAGGACAAAGTGGGTTGACGTAGGGGGATATGGGAGGTCGTTCACCGTCTTCCTCACAAGATAACTACCTTGAATCCACAAGGCTCCCTAGACTATAGCTGAGCACAAGTTGAGCTTGAGCTGAGCTCAGCCATGTTCGAGCTAGGCTCGGTTACTGAGTGGCCTGGCTTGTGTCCAGCTTGGCTTGGCCATCGAGCTGGACTTTTATGTTCGAGCTAGCTCGTCTGAGCTTTGAGCCCAGTCCGAGCTTGAGCCTTTCAAGCTGAGTGTCGAGCTTGGGGCAAATTTTGACGGAGTGACTGGTTAGACGTTGGGCAGTTGTTGAGGGTTGTCGGTCGGGCAGCGACTGCAACAATGGCCGCCGGCCTTGCAGGGTAGGGTTCTCAAACTAAGGCAGTGGCTGAGTAGGGTAGGGTGCTCGCCTGTAGCAGTGACGGGTCGGGGTTGGACTAGAGAGAGAGAGAGAGAGAGAGAGAGAGAGGAGCCGAGACCGGTCGGAGGGCAAGGTTGCGAGGGTGGCCGAACGGACTGGGGACTGGAGAGAGAGAGAGAGAGAGATGAGCGGTGGCCGGACGGATGGTTGGGCAATGTGGAAGTTGGGGTTTTGGGGAGGGAAGAAGCACTCTTTTGTTCGAAAGAAATGTTTGGGGAAGTTAAGGTTTAGTTTTAACTTATATATATATATATATATATATATATATATATATATATATATATATATATATATATATCGAGCTGAATCAAGCCGATCTTAGGTAAGCTCGTGTGCGGCTCGAAATCTGAAACGAGCTAGGGTAAGGTGCTCAGCTTTATTCAAAACCTCCATCTGTATCAAGCTAGAACGAGCCGAATCGAGCGAGCTAACTAAGCCAACTCAATTTGTGCTCAGCTCTACCATGGACTCCTCAACAGGGCTTCCTCGAATTCAAGAAGGAAAATCTCAAATTCACGAGAGAAATAATAAAAATCAGAATTTTATTGAAAAATAATATGAAAGTTAACATTAAAAACGAATTTAACATTCTTATATATCCCTAAATAAACCCTAATTCGTAGGGCTCTCAATGGGTCGGATCTGGATTGAATCCAGTTGGATCCGGGTCCAAGTCCGTATACCTGTAGACGGATTCGGATCCAACTCGGATCTAAAAAGTGATATCCATATCCAATCCATTTATAAATTGTTAGATCCATTTCCAATCCAAAATCCATATAACCATCAGATATATAACCATCAGATTCGGGTCGGATCTAGGTCCAATCCACCCCCATTACAAATCTAAAATATATATAATATAATATATTTAATTTAGTAGAAAAACTGATGTAAATCCCACTATTTACTGTGGTATGGTCGACCTAAGAGTGGCATGTCTCAATTTTGAGACATGGCCTAAAATAATCTATAAAACGGATGCAAGCATGAATATAACATATACAGTGAGGTGACAATAAGTCGGATCTTAATCGGATTTGGATCAAACTTGCATATATTCCTGTGAATCGAAATCTGGTCCATTTAAGTAATCGAACCTGTTTTATATCAAAATCCGCATTATACGGATTCTTAGCGAATCGGATCTTGAATCTGACCCGCTCCATTGAAAGCCCTACTAATTCGTTCCTGAAATAAAAAGTTACTAAAAATAGTAAAATCCTAATTAAACACTACTATTAAGTAAAGTATTTTTAAAAATTATTATTTAGCAAAATTAAAAACTCAAATTAAACAAAAACTCTAAAATAGAAAGAAACACACTAAAAATCAAAATTACTAAAAATAGCAATTTTTTCCTAAAATTTCATTTTTCTGCTATAACTACGCGTTTTTTTAGAGAAACGGACGGACACGACCCACTCTAGTGTGTCGATTTACCCCAAAATGAAATTCAGTTGGAATCCATATGCTATGCATCCCATAACTCCTCCTGGATCAAAAGTTATGGCCGATTTACGGTCCACCTTCTTTTGGTTCATAATGCTAAAATTGTCGTTTTTGCCAACTTTTCCTTGATCGTTTTTTGGCCCATGTGTGATAAGAATGTGGGTGATCTTTGCCATTGATCATAGGGATTCTTGTCCTACATCATGGGCCTCGCCAAAATCAGTAAGGGTCCCTCTAAACAAGATTTTTGGAAGCCATTTCAACATCTACCATGGGAGATCATGTGGCACAATGGGCTCGGGCCCCACCGTGATGTGTGTATTTATCAATGCTGTCCCTTTATTTTTCTAAATACAAATTAGAAGCTCAAGTAAGCCACACCACAAAAAATGGTGAGGATTGTGTTGGGGGTAGAAGGGCCCGCAGCGGAAGCAAAGCCATAGACAAATAGAAAATTCAACCAAACAAGCCACACAATGCAATCGCAATGCATGCAATCACCCACACATAGACAATCGGATTTTTACGTGGAAAAACCCCTCACGGGTAAAAATCCATGGCACAAAGCGACACAAATCCACTATAAATTCAGAAGTTACAAGAGATGGAACCCAAGACCCAAAAATCCAAGCCCACAAGAGAAATCCCAAGCTTACCCAAGAAGAAAACCCTCTTCTCCAAGCTCTTTCTCTCACCTAGGAGCTCCCTCAATCCCCTTTGCAACCTTAGAAACATCTAATCTCGTGATCCCCTTAAAAAGGAAGAAAAACCGGATTTAGAAACCTCTTGCGCAAGGAAACCGCGTAAAACCGTGTTGCACTAGGACACTGCCGACCGGTCGGCCGACTGGTCGGATGGGCAAAAAACTTCCAGCAGCCTTACTGCCTGGTTCCAGCGTGACCGGCCGGTCGGACACTCCCACCGACCGGCCGGTGGTCTCTGCACAAGCATGATTTGAGACGTCCGTTTTCCTAACAGATTGAACACCCACTGTTGAAATGTTCCCAGGACTCATTTAAATTTTGATGTTTTATTTATTTGCCATCTAACATGTTCATAATATAGACCTGGATGAAGGGAAAACACTAATATTAGCTTGATCTAAAACTCCACTAAGAGGTTTTCAACAATGGCTGTTTAATCCCCATTGTTTTCTTTGGCATGATCCACTAGAGAGCTTTGGAGATGCTTAATATTCTTCGGTCCCGTGCACTAAAATGAGATGGAAAAGTAGGTGTTAGTTTCACTTAAAAATACATCCATCATGGTTGGAAGAGTAGGTGTATGTAACACATAAAATGCATCCATCATAGTGGCCCCATAGAGCTTGGGCCACGTGCCTGAAAAAGGGATTTTCCTGTGGCGAGTGCTGCAGGCAATCAGCATCGGAGATTTTTAGCTTTTGTTAAAAAAGATTATGAAATGAACACATGAGCCCACCTGTGATGTGCATGTGAAATTCACTCCGACCATTAAATGTGGAATTCTATATGAGACATAAACTTAAAAAATCAGGATAATTTGTGATTCAGATGGACCACACCAAAGGAAACAGTCAAAATAGAAACGTTCATTGTTAATTTTTACAGGGCTTACCGTGACAATCATATGTAATCCACTCAAACCATTAGATGATACCAAAACATTTTGACACACCGTATGGAGGCCACGATAGTTCAGTGCACCGTGGGGCATTGAAGTGGAAGTTGGAAGGTGGTTTTTCTGGTTTTAGTTGTCTCCACATGGACAAGGCCTTCACCTCAAGGTTTTCTGGGGGGTTGATGGGCCATACGTGTAGGGAACAAGAACATGTGGACCCTCCTCTCCTATCGCTCTCACCTCAATGAAACTCCTTCCCACTTGCAAAAGCTGGGGAATGCTAGTTCCTCACGTTTAGAGTTCTAGTCCAGGGCGTGGTTTGGGTGGATCTTTAACTATTCCTGTATTATGGTCCACCTGAGATTTGGATCTGCTTCATTTTTGAGATCATGCTCTGAAATGAGTTTTCAAAACAGAAGGACAGATTGGATATAAGTCACATACATCACGGTGGGCGCTGCGGTGAGGGATCCCACCCACCTCCATGATCAGTGGGCCCACTCATGAAGTGACCACCACATGAACTATCAGTTTAGACCACTAGCTATCACTTTCACAGCTATCCTCTGTGCTTACTTGTGGGGCCCACCTTATCAATGGGCAGGCCAGACACCTACGAATGGTGGGTGAGATTTTCCAAGGAAGATTAATTCCCATCTCTTCCTAAAAAAATAAATGGGATATTTCTTTACAAAATTGTGGTCAATTTCATATAGGACAATTCCTTGTTAGTTCAGTACAAACCAAACATTTTGAGAAATGTGTGGAGAGAGAATTGAATCTGATTAGACAAATGAATGGTTATAAATAAATATAATTTGATTCGACAAATGAATAGATTGATCTAGACTGCTCAGAAGGCCCAATACACATTGTTGGGTCACCATGGAAATATCACACCACCCTGATGATTTTAACCATCTGATCAACAGCCGGGCCTCTAATAAGAAAGGTCAAGATCATTTATATAAAAATTATGTCTAAACAAAATTCAATCCACCTATTTGATATTTTCTGTTGTGGATCACTTATGGTTTTAAACAACAATTCGAATATTTCTCCTTATATTATTTTTCTTACTTGATGCTTTTTTTTATTGCTGATTTGTGATTGTGCATACATGAAATGGATATGTCTAAAATGGCTTTGGTTAGGAGGCTCAATGGGTTAGGTTGGCCTATTGCGCTTTTGAGCTTAGCTCACTTCAAGCTGGACTTTAGCTTGCATATCGGCCTGAGGGTTAGGCCTAGGCCTAAAAGTTAAGCCCGTTTGTTAATTGGACTAGGTTGGGCGTCTATATGAAGGCTCATTAGTCCAACTACAGCCAGGCTGGCTCAACCCATCTAAGGTTATCGATAGCATTTTATTATTATATCTGTAAATATAATTGATAAAATACACCTATTTAATCATCTTTTCAACATGCTTTAGATTTCAATGCCTTTGATTAGGCAATTTTTGTTACGTCTCTCTCTCTCTCTCTCTCTCTCTCTCTGTGGAGTTTATTTGGACTTTTATTTTACTTTAGAAAGAGAGATGGGAATCTCTCCACTCTATGCCAATTTTAACAATACGTACAACACTCAAGCTCTATGATTTTGTGTGACATCGATTTTGTCCATTATCTAAACCCAATAATCCGGCTAATCCAAAAGTTAGGTGGGCCACATATCACTGGGAACAATCGTGGTCATGATTCCTACAAGTGGCAACTTCCCAGGGCCTACTCTATTATTTATATTCCATTCAAATCACTCACTAGGTGAGAGTCAACATCTCAAGGAGTCATCGGCAAAATCATCTAGATTCATAACTTAAGTGGGGTACGGTGCATGAATTTAGTTGTGATTTTACAATGTTCGCGCGCATTGTGTGGCCCGCCCCCGTCTTGGATCAAGCTTTACTTTCTTACCTACAATGAAAAATGAGGTAGCTTAATCAAGAAATGAAGTGGACATCAAACAAATATTAAAGCTCTTTGCATTATTTGGAGATGATGTATGATAAATTTAAAATGAAATACATAATTAAATTTAGCTTTTTCTTTTTTCTTTTTCTAAGTTCATGCACATTGACACCACATACGCTACATGGCACTCCAACCCATAACCTTGGTGTTGAAACTATCAAAGTGCACTAATATGCATGAGTTCATAAATCTAAAATATTGTCATATCTAGTAAGGTAAGTTAAGAAAGATTAATTCCTTAAAATTCATGCATGATATATTATTAGAATTATGACGAGTTTTTACCATCCACATTTTCCTCGTACTTTTTTAAGTATGTACATATGTATATATCAAATGGATCTAAGATAGGTTGAATTTACACTCACACCTTGGGGACAGTGGTAGATTGAGAAGATAATTAACCTTGTTTCAACACTGAGGTCTTGGTACCGATTCCCAATCATAGGGGTGGCTAACATTGAAGTGTGACTTGTTGGGTCCGTATTACAAAACCTTAGGATCTCAGTTCCCAAACTATTTGAATTATGGGATATGATAATGCAATAAACTAAAGCAAGTCACCAACCATACAACACAAGAAAATTTTTACGTGGAAAACCCTTGAAGAGTTAAAAACCACGGGACCTAGTCTAGATAAACAATCCATTATGAAGTAAACTTTTACAAACCCGATCACAAGCACAACCCGCTTTAATCTAACCTTCTTCACTTATGCAAGAGTGGATAAACAATAAGAGAATTCGAAACTAAGAGATCTCACCGAGCATGAGGACGTACAAGCGCCAAGATGTTGACTGCGTAATAGATCTCCTCTAACAAGTAGAAATCTCCCTCCTATAGGATTCCTCACTCCTTTTTTTTTTTTTTTTTTTTTCTCCTTGGACGTGTAATAGAGTCAAAACAGGAAACTACGAATTCGCAACCAAAAAAACTGTCCAAAAAGTTAAGAGAAAATCTTGCCGAATTTCGGCCTACCGACCTAGCATTGTCGGGCGCCTGATCAACAAGTCATCGGGCGCTCGACTGTTCCAAAAATAGTCCAGTGGCTTTTAGTCATTCCGGGTGAATTTCGATCGCCTGACCCAAACCAGCTGGGTGCTCGACCACCATCGGGTTGCACCAATCTCTCTTCTAAACCTAAGGAGGAAAACCCCATCAAATCTCTCCATTTCCGACTCAAGAGTAGTCCACCTTTTTTAAGCCAGAAAAAGTGAGTGTGTGTATCAACCTAAAAAAAAAAAAGTTGAATTTTATTATTTGATGGCAGCTTGTATTTCACATGTTCATTATGCTTTTTTTTCTCACACATGAGAGGATCTTATGGTCCTAGTGGAGATGATTGATTACTTTGGTTGGCCATAAAAAATACAAAGGTTTCAGTGGTGCACATTTAACCCACGTAGGTTTACAGGACTTCATGCAGGGACAAGGCAACTCTCATCATGCCACACATCACCTTAATATATCCATCATCGCGCGAATAGCCTCAGATCTTAGTTAATTGAGTGGGGTGAACCGGCGTGGAGTCCGTGTGCTTGCTTGCGGTGGCTGAGCTGTAAGGAGAGCCAGTTTTGCTACCATGATAGTTTGCCACCATCTTTGAAACATGGTCATTGCCACCCATCTACACAAGCGATGGATGCAGAGAACTTGGGACCATCAAAATCACTGGCGTGATAGATCATGTCCTGAAAATCATGCTGATCAGACGCATCATCTGTATTTCCCTGCTGAATTAGCGCCATCAACGGTGTTATTTTTTTTATCAACCATTTGATCCCCGTGAATTGCATGGTCAGGATGTTCAGATGAATGTCTATTTAAGATTATGACCCTTCACAGCAGGCCGCAATTGCATTTCCTCATGCATGCCATGTGTCATTACGCTTCAGAAAACGGTGGTGAACTATTACTTGATCTTGTAATTCCATCACTCGATGCTCCTTTTGGACTTTCTCGACATGGAATTTTAGAATTCTCCAACCTAGGCATTTTCAAGAAACACGTGGGGATTATTCCTCCCGTAATAGAACACACGTGGATGAAAGAGGCCGTAATGGGCCAGGCTGAAGCTGGCCCGATCTAGTCTCCTAAGAGGTGTTTGGTGCATTGACTTGAGTGGGATTAGGTGGGATAAAACTCGAAATCCCACATTAGGAGATGAATTCAAACATTAGAAACCATGTCAGTGCTTTGCTTGTTGGAGGTGGGATATGGTCTATCCCTTTCGGATTGGATTAGCCCTCAGACGTTGAATAATACTATTCGGCCTACAAGTCTGCTGTGGTGCTTGTCCCAAACATCACTTGAGGTATGTCCTAAACCACTGTCTAAAAATTTTGCATCCCAAACATGGAATGAGATTTGCTGTGTGCAATTGAATTCTGCAGCAATTCTGGACACCTCATAATTATTACCTTCATTGCAATTCTATTTCACATAATTCCACTTAAGTCCATGCACCAAACACCCTCTTATGGTCTTGTTTGGCACCTTGTAATTGTAATTTATACAAATTGAGTATCTCAACCATGCTTGGCATAATTTGGCAAATTGTAATTAGAATGCATTGGAAAACAAAAATTATTTGGATGCCTCAAGGCCCCTTCGGTACTTTCAATTGGAATACACTGTAATTCAAATCATGTTATAAATCATTGTAAATTGGCATCCATGATTGTAATTAGAATGCACTTGTGTTCAGAAATTGTGTTTAGATGCTTGTAATTGAAATGCAATAAGTAAATGAGTTTTAATACTCTAAATTAGTATACGCGACATTTGATATGATAATTTTAATAAGTCCATTTAAATTTATACTTTGGCTATAAAAAAAAAAAAATTTAAGCCTTGGGTGGGCCATAAAAATGAGTCCACTTTCAAAAAGAGGATTTTAATTCATACAATTTTGCTACATTTCATTTCACATTTATTCCCTATTTCATTGCTCATCATCAAAATTGTAACAAGCCTATTTAAATCTATACTTCAACTAAAAATAAAAAATTTTGAGCCTTAGATGGGCCATACAAGTGGGCCCACTTTTGAAAAGAGGATTTCAATTCATGTTTTGCTGCATTTCATTTCACATTTATTCCCATTTCCATTGCTTACCATCAAAATTGTTACAAGCCCATTTAAATCTATACTTTAGCTAAAAATAAAAGAATTTGAGCCTTGGGTGGGCCATAAAAGTAGTCCCATTTCAAAAAAAGGATTTCAATTTATACTGTTTTGCTACATTTCATTTCACATTTATTCCAATTTCTATTGCTTACTGTCAATCAAAGGTCCTTTTTGCTCATATGAATCCATTTACCATATATCTAAACTATTTACCATCAACCAAAGGACCCCAATTGAAATGCATTGGAAATCTTAGTATATTCACAAGAGCCTTAATTTGATTAACTAAATCAATGATAATGTCCCAAATTAATATGTAGTATTTGATAAAAATATTGTAATAGGTCTATCGAAATATATACTTCCACAAAAAATGACAAAGCTAGGAGCCTCAGGTGGACTAAAATGTAATGATCACAAACCAGTGACCCACAAACGTTTTCCAAGAATCCGTTTAATGTTTGGACAGTTCAAATTATATTCTATTGGTGATTTTATTGCTGCAATTGATAATTGAATTGTTTCAGGCAACCATCAATGTGCCAAGTGTACGGCAGATTAAGTAGCCTAGCAACACCTTAGTTACTCATGCAACTCACTTATTTTTAAAAAGAGGGGCAAAAGAACCATTTCACACCAATTACCTCTAATTCACAATAAAATTATAAAAAAAATTAAAAAAACATTAAAATATTGACCCTAGCCCTAATCATGCTAAAGATAAATTTTTAAGTGGACATTTATTAATATGGCCTCTTAATATATTTTATTTTTATTATTAAAATATTTTTGAAGAAAACAAATTCCCTGAAGCACATGTAAGGATGATCTAATAAATGTCTTTAAAGTATCCATTCTTGTTATATATTGTTGGCCTACTTTACGACAGGATGGACCAAGCGACTGAAATCGGCTCAGGACGCTCTCTTCATACTGAGTAAATTCTGTTGGGCCCACCGTGAATGTATGTGATTTATCCAAGCTGTTCATCGGTTTTTAAAGCTTAATTTAGGAGTTGAGCTCAAAATTGAATAATATACAAATTCAAGTGGACCACATAGAATAATGATTTCCACCGTTGAAACCTTGCTAAGGCCCACAGTGATGTTTATTTGTCATCCAAACTGTTCGTAAGATCACACAAATATGGATGAATGGAAAACACGAATATCAGCTTGATCCAAAACTTCAGTAGCCCTCCAGAATTTTTCAACAGTAGATGTTCAATTCACACTGTTTCCTGTGGTGTGGTCCGATTGAGATTTGGATGTGCTTTATTTTTGGGATTAAGCTATAAAATTATATGGTAAAATGGATGGACGGAGTTGATAAAATATAAAAATCACTGTGGGCCCCACGGAGTTTATTCAGGACGCAATCCGCTTCCCAACGGACTGGGTAGGGAAAGGGCTTGGCCGTTGACCCAACACTACCACTACCTAGCTGGTGTCAAAGCTTTGTGAGCCCACTATGATGTATGTGTTATATCCACACCGTCCGTACATGTTTCTAGCTTATTATAAGGGCACAAGCCCAAAAATGAGGCAGATCCAAAGCTCAACGGTAGACATCAATCTCCCCATTGCTTCCTGTGGTGTTGTAGTCTGCCTCATTTTTTTGTTCATGCCCTAAAATGAGCTGGAAAACTGGATGGACGGCATAGATATAATACATACATCATGGTGGGGTCCACAGAACTTTGACACCAGCTAGCTGGCTGGTGTTGGGGTCACCATCCAAACCACGTCCGTGGGCCAGGCCATTCATCATTGCTCCAACCCACCGGGCATGGATTTCAAAGCTCAGACCGAACCCTTGGGCCCAACCCTCACCCCTGGTTGGATTGGCCACCTCTATGCTTTGGTGGGCCTTCTTTAGTTGACGGGTCCCACAATCCCTAACGTAGGATGCTGATCTGAGCCTTGGTAGATTTCAAGGCCCACCAAAATACAAGCTTCAATCAGGCCTCAGAGCTCCACCTGAGACCATTATCTCAACCCTTAACTTTTAGACCAGATCCAACCAACGGTTTATAATGAATCTTGACCTAAGCTAAGATGATGATGGACCCGGCCCCAATTCCCAACAGGTTTCCCTGACCACTCGTTACTCTTCACTGGATCACCGCATCCGACCGTTGGTAGGTCTTTCCGATTGAACGTGAACCATTCGCTGGCCTTGGATGTATTGCAGCACCATCATCCAAGATGGGGCCATCGATCAAAACAATCTGGACCATCAAATCATGATGCCACCTGTACAGTTTCCCGTCAACATGCTACTTGGGCAGGACATCTGTACCATGAAAACGGGTGCCAGTGATAACTTAGTACACAGTTCCATCTTTCCCGCCAGCATAACATTTGGGTAGGAAATCCATACCATGAAAACTATGGGGTCCACCTTACAGATCATCTGGCACAAAAATCAGGCCATTCAGCACATCGGTGGACCATAGAATCGGAATTGATGGACAACCAACGGTCTGACTCAACAGACGGGTGTTGATTAACTGATTAGTGGTTCAGTCTAATTTTCAAGAAGGGTGATCTTCATGGTGGGGCCTACCCTTTTCATGGTCCGGATGTATTGATGGGCCTTTATGGACACTCATTTCCAGTCCATCCCAATTAATTGTTGGGCCTTAAAATTGAGGCCCAGTGGGATAGATACCCAGCTTGAACGGATGAATCCACTTTCACCCCCAAACAGTCGGGGGATGCTTGGTCGCACCATCCGAACCATCCTGCCCAACAAAATGGACATTCTAGATTCATCGTAGAAGGAAGCTGCCATCACTAATCAAGATCGTTCATAATGTGGGCCTCAACCTGGATTATCCATGCTAGTAAAAAAATCACCTTGATCAAACGATCCTAACCATCTATCAATTGTCTAAAGGGACGAGTGGCCATAAGTTAAAGGGCTTAACCATGGAGGAGGAGGTACAAAGCCCTCGGTGCTCTGTGCGCCCCACCATGATGTTCCTGTTTTATCCACGCCGTCCATCCATTTTGCTACCTTATTTTTGGGCTTGAGCCAAAAAATGAGGCAGATGGACCACACCACAGGAAACAGTTGTGATTGAAGGCCCATCATCAAAAGCTTCCTAGGGCCCACTGTAATGTTTATTTACCATCCAACCTTTTGATAAGGTCACAGAGACATGGATGAAGGGAAAGCACAAACATAGCTTGCTTGGTCCAAAACTTTTGTGCATCCGAGAAGTTTTTAATGTTGGGCGTTCAATAATCACCACTATTTCCTTATGTGTGGTCCACCTGAGATCTGGATCTGCCCACCCTAAATGAGCTGGCAAAGTGAATGCACGGTGTGGATAAAAACACATACATAATGGTGGGGCCCACAGAGCTTTCCCAGCACCGACGTGGGTACCGGTGGGGTCATTACCGAATCCACATGAGGAATTGAGTGGGCCCCACATGTCCATAATTTCAATCTCAATCCAATGATGATAAGGCCCACCTAAATTTATACTAAGATGCATCCCTTATCCAATTTCGCTTCTGAACTTTATCATCTTCCAATCAAGATCCCCTGCAATCCCATCACCCCCTGAAACGAAAAAAAAAAAAAAAAAAACAAATAAACAAAAAAAAAGAAAAAACCGAGCGGGCCCCACAGGCCCACACTTTCAATCTCAATCAAATGATGATGAGGCCCACCTAATAATACTAAGATTACATATGCCTTATTAAACTTCGCTTTTGGTGAACCTTATCACCATCAAATCAAGATCTGAAAGGCTATAAGTCAATCCCATCACCCCTTTCAAAAAAAAAAAAAAACTGATTTGGCCCGACTTTCTATGACCTCTCAATCTAAAAGAAAATGACGATAAAGGCCCACCTATATTATAGTGGACTCATAATGCCTAGTGTGGCACACAGCATTAAGGTCTTTACTGTGTGCTGCTGGAAAAAGCTCTATGTGCCCCATCATGATGTATGTGTTTTATCCACACCATCCATCCATTTTCAGCCTCATTTGAGGTAAGAGCCCAAAAGCCAGGCATATCCAAATCTCAGATGGACCATACCAAAAGAAAAGTGGTGATTGAACGCCAACCATTAAAAACTTCCTAGGGCCCACTGTAATGTTTATTAGCCATCCAACCTGTTACTTAGGTCACATAGACGGCCTGGATGAAGGGAAAAACATATATAAGTTTGATCCAAAACTTTTGTAGCCTCCAAGGAGTTTTTAATGGTGAGCATTCAATCACCACTGTTTCCTGGTCACTTGAGATTTAAATATGGCTTATTTTAGGGGGAAACGGATTGGCGAGTGACCCTGCTACTAACCAATGCCTAAGTCCGTGTTCTATGGCCCACCATGATCTATGTGTTTCATCCTTGCTTTCCATCCATTTTTCCAGATCATTTAATGGTATAAGCCTAAAAAATAAGGTAGATTCAAATCTCTAAGTAGACCATACAATGTTGATTGAATTCCCACCATTCAAAGCTTCTTGGGCCACAAAAGTTTTGTATCGAGCTGATATTTATTTTTTCCCTTCCCCTGTGTGATTTAATCAATAGGTTAGATGTCAAATAAACCTTACAGTGAGCCCTAAGAGGTTTTTAATGGTGGACATTCAATCCCTACTGCCTTCTGGTGGTGTGGTCCACCTGAGATTTAGAGCTGAGCCATTTTCTGGGATCAAGCCCTAAAATGATATGTAAAAATGGATGGACGGTGTGGATAAAACATATGCATCTAGGTGGGGCCCACAGAGAACCAACCACTAGCCACCTGTCTAGTAGCATAGTCACTAGCCAAACCGCGTCCTATTTTTGGTCTCATGCCCTATAATGAGCTGGCAAAATGGATGAACGGCGTGGATATATAAAACACATACATAATAGTGGGGCCCACAAAGTCCACCGGAAGATTGCACATTCCCTCAATCAACTTCTCTAGCGGTCACCATCCAACCAAAGAAACCCCCACCCCCCATAAATAAATAAATAAAAAGGGCCCACTTCGTATGGCTTTTCAATAAAAACAACTGGATGATGATAAGGCCCACCTAAAAAGTCACACACACATATATTAAAAAACGCATCGGAATTACTCATTAAAAAAAAAAAAAAAGCAATCAAATACAATTGCCCTTTTATTCAAACACAATTTAAAAAGGTTTACAAATACAAACGTTTGTTCTCATTTCTTTTGGTACATCTGAATGTATGTAGACTTTATTTGATCTAAGTTTACCCGCCAAAAGCTGATCAGCTCTCCTTTCATTTGAAATTAGTATGCAATGGAATTAAAGATTAGCCATGCAGACCAACCCCATGGCAGCACCCATGCACGTCCCGAACACGGCCCTTGTGCCCGACGACGTATCGTCATCGGCTGGGGCTGGTGCGCTTGCAGTTGGGGAGATAGTTGCATCTTCATCGGCATCGGCATCGGCATCACCATCGGCATCGGGCCCTTCAGAAGGCTCTCCAGCTATTCCCGGGGAAGGAGGGGAGGACGATGGGGACTCTCCGGAGGGGCCATTGGCGGCAGGTCCTTCGGAAGTGGGTCCATCAGCTATTGGTGCGGTGGCTGAGGGGGCATCGGATTTCTTTGGGGCGTTAGCGGCGGGGGCCGAGGATGCCGGTGCATGGGATGCTGGGGTGCCCGTGGGGGCGCTGGAGGCTGGTGATGATGCAGAGTCGCTTGTAGGGCCTGATGCAGCAGGGTGCATCGGCAGCAGCGGGTCCGGATGCCTTTGTGGGAGCGGGTGCGGATGCCTTCGTGGGAGCGGATGCGGATGCTTGTGGGGATGGGGCCGTCTTGGGCGCAGATGCGGGTGTCGCTGCGGTCTTGTTTTCGGCCGCGAAAGCGACAGTTGAGATCAGAAGGAAGATGGAGAGGATGAGGAATTTTGAGGAATTCATGGTTTATTTCCGAAGAATTTTGGGTTTTGTGAGGCCTTGTATTGGAAAGAGAGAGGGAGGATGGCTTTCAAGGGTGTAAAGATCTTTCCAAACGAGGCCTGATGGAGAAGGTAGGAAGAGGAAGAAATATAAAAGGCCCAGGGCCTAACGGAATTTCAAAAATCTGGTGGGTGAGAGGTTTCTCCCGCCAAATACGGTTGGTGTGTGGTCTGGAATGGAGGGCGGGAATTGGCTTTGTTTGGGCAGTTGGGGCCCTGACCGTTGCTTTTGGAGGGAGAAAAGGAGACCGTTTCTTTTCCACCCCTTTTGCTCTATTTTAGGAGGAACTGTCGGGTCCTCCCCTGCCCAAGTATCATAATGTAATCTGGTCTTCAGTACTGGAAAGTGGGGCCTACCGTTCGATCATCCAGACCATTGATCTGTTGCTTCTCACTGCCCTTGATAAGATGATTATACTAGCCTCGAGATTCGTAAGCAGAATATAGATGGTTAAAACAAGAAATGCAGCAGTGGTCTACATTCAATTGAAAAAAATGGCTGAAAGGCTAGGATCTTCCAAAGGAGAATCTTTAGCCATGATCAATCTTGGTAGGATTCAACTGATCGATCAATGGTCTGGATTACCTAATCATGCCAACCACACCTAGAAACTGAAAGTGCCAACATAGCCGGGTGTCAGACCCGGATAACAGATCCGACAATTCCAATGTTCTACTGTTTTCTTTTATTATTATTTTTTTAATTTGAATGATTATAATTGGAGATTACACGGTATATATAGCAAGAAGAAAGTTGAATATTGTACACGTAGTAGGCTTATCTTTTGTCCATCTAGAGGGGGCACCGTGTATGGAAATTGATTCGAGATATGCATATACAGAATGATCCTAGCCGTCTAAACAGTGGCCTTCAAATCTACAGTGGACAAAGAAAATCAGTGCATAGCTTCCAATTGATCCTAGCCGTCTAAACAGTGGCCTTCAAATCTACAGTCCGCACACAGCTTCCAATTGATTAAGTGCATGTGAAATTCAACATTTCCAATAAATTGGCCTGAGGACTTAACAGGGAAAAAAAAAATAAAAAATCAGCCATCAAGTTAGCCACATACAAAATCTTTTAGCCATTAATAAAGTATAGGTTGGTCCACTCAATGAGTGGATATATCTGATTTTTACAAAAAAAAATAATTTTGATGATGAGGCCAACCTATTGATGGATTGCATTAATCAAGCACACGAAAGGTTGGAAGTCATTTATTTGGTGAACCATGAACCAGCTGAACTTAGTATATTTTATTTTTATAAAAACTTGAAAAATACTAAGTCAAGAAATATAAAAACTAGCCATCACACACTCCTTAAATGTATTATAATATGTAAATTGTTGCTACCATGTTATTAATATAAGTAAAAAATATAAAAAACTAACAATCACACTCATTTGCAAGGTGGACCGCTGCCAAATCTGTTTTCAATCACTGTCCTATCACTCAAATCTCAAGAGACTACATTTAGGAAGCGTGGAGAAGAAGAAAAATGTGTTTTTTTTTTGCTCTTTTCTTTTTCTCATCTCTCCTTCTTCTATCTATTATTGATAGATCATTTGTTACAACTGATTAGAGGTGGGCACAAACCAAGCCAGCTCGAAAGCTCAGTTGGGATTGGTTCGAAAAAGCACAGCTTGAATTGGTTCAAATGGAAGTTCAAACCAAACCAAGCCTCCGAGTCAAGCTCGTTTGAAAAAACAAACCAAGCCCAAATTAGGGTAGTACCGGCTCGGATCAGCTCGAATCTCGATTTGATTCAGCTCGGTTTGATTCGGGTCGTAAATTATAAGTACACTGTTTCTTGTGGTGTGATCCACTTGAGCTTTGGATATGATTCCATTTTGGAATCATGTCCTAAAATGACATGTAAAACAGATGGACAACATGGATAATACATATACATGATGACATGGATAATACATAATACATATACATTAATGCACACTGTTTCCTTGCACTTGTAAAATTATGCTTGTGTACTTTTGTTTGTAAAATATTCTTATATGTCTATTTTGAAGTTGCACACCTTTAGAGGATGTTAAATATCATATAGAAAGATACTTTTGTACTCTTTTTTTTTTTCGAATTTTTAAAATTTTTTTCTAATTAAATAAACAAGGAAAAAAAAGAGCCATTGCCTGTTTAAACTCAGCCCGGCCCAGTATGAAATTTTCAACCAAACCGATCCTGGCTTGAACCAGATTTTGCTGGATCAAACCAAACTCGGACCGCATAGGTCAGCCTCGAAACCCAAACCAAGCCAATCCACAAACTTGGGTGGTACAAAAACAAACTAAACCAAACTAGGGCTAACTCAGCTCGGCCGGATCGTTGCCTACCTCTACAACTGATAAGACCAATCAAAGATACTTCTGGATTTAGAAAGATATACGCTAACATATGGTGCATTATGGAGCATGAAGAAATTATGCTTTCACACGTGCTAGCAGATCATGTAGTCTAACAAGTGGGAACTGGCAACTATCTATAAGATCATAGCCAGATTGTTGACTGCAACCCTCGATCATATCAAAGGCTATTTTATGGCCCTTATAGCTAATGAATTAGTCGCGATGACCACATAAAGAGGGGGTGAATAGAGGTTTCTTATTGAAAGTGGACGTTACTATAAAGCTTATGACTGTGAAAATTGGAGCTTCTTATGCATATGTTGGAGAGGTTGGGATTTGGGGTCAATCTGGATTAAACTTTGCATCGGCTGTCCAATCCCTGGTTTTCGATTCTATAAAGGGTTTTTCAAAAGCAAGAAGGAGCTTTGTCAAGGTGAACCTCAAGGTTTGGTTCGCATAGTTATGGTGTTCATAATTGCATTGGTTCACTTGGACAGTCCAATTAATCGATCTGAACCGTCCATTGAGTCCAGAACACATTTTATGGGCAATGATGCAAATGTAGCCATTCTTTCTCTAAGCCATGGATGGTATGGCTACAATTGCCTGACGAAAGTGATTCTTTAGAATCATAGGCAATCCATGAGGGGTCCTAAGAAATAGATGGATGCAATTGTTGACTGGACGTATTTTTGTGCAAATGATCTTAACCGTCCATATTAAAGGCCATTGATCAAATGTTTAATATTTGTCTGATTGAGAAGAAGTTCGCATGGTAGCCCATCAAATGTATGTTGGATCTAATGAACAATCTAGATCAACGTATAGTATAACTCATCATGGATCTCTCTCACACACGTGCCATGGCAGCATGTGCAGTCCTCTTTGATCCTTCAGGGGCCGGCAAATAGCAGTACGTGGCCCACTTATCTCAAGAACCAAGATGGTAAAATCATCAGGTGGGCCACAGGCGTGGAACACAAAAAGATAGCAAGAGAAATCAACCAAAAGACCAAAATCGATGAGCATGGGTGAGCCACATGATGATCAAATCTACATGGTTTTTGAAGCTGGCCACGTAGATAAATGGACTCGGCCAAGTTCTGGACCATATGCTTGAGGCTTGGGCCGATTCGGACCTGGACTCAGGTACTTAGCCCATGGGCTGGACTTGGGCATTGCCCAGGCCTGTCCTAGCCAAAGGGACATGTATCCCATAGATCCAAGCCATCCCTCAAATGGGTCCCACAAGCAGATACCGTCGATCAGAAATTGGGCTACAGGTTACAAGCGAATGGATAGCTAAATAAAATTTAGCCCAGTCTTTTACTGGTCACCGATTAAAATCAGCAGTCTGCAACAACAGACAATCTGAACTGTCAGTTGAAATACCGACAGGCAGTACCATCGGGACAAAAATTCAAATGATTTTGCAGTGCCATCAAAACAGGCACATAGAATTCAAATAGATCATGAGTAATGTGGAAGCTGTTGAAGCACTAATGGATGTCAAGGGCCCTTTTGGATGCAATTCCTCAAAAGTCTGTTTTTTTTTTTTTTTGGCGTTTGTATCATAGTGGTGTTTAGGCCTCAAATGCCGCTTTGGAAGGTGCCTCCAAACGGGCCCCACGACGATAGCTAACTTCATTGTGGAGGATTTACATTGACAATCCAATACTTCAAATTAATGTCTCATGAAATACAGTCAATGCTAACCGATCGAAGAGAGGAGAAGAGAGAGGAGGAGAAATAAAAAGAAAAGAAAAGAAAACCATAATGTCCAGGTTGTCAGCTTTTCCAGTTCCGAAAGCAAGGCCGCCTTTGTGTGCTCAAATCAAATTGAATTGCAAAAATTCAATTAATCTTTCGGGCCCAACTTGGATCTGAAACGCAGAGAAGTGCATTTGGGTGTTTGGTTGTGAATGCCGATTAAAGTGGTAACACCTTCACTTTGATCATTCCTCCATAATGAATTGAATGTAATGCAATTCAGTTGAGTTGAACACCCAAACGCACCCATACAATATGGTAACGGAATCCAAAACCTTCATGCATCTGATGTCTAGAAGGCCTGGGCTCATTACCAGGCAATGCCAGTTTCCAAACAACTGCTTTCCCTTGTGTTTCTTTCACTTTGGAAGAGTGCCCAAATCAGCTAAGGCTTTTGAGTCCCACTCACAGCAATCCACTGATGCTCACAACTGCATCCGTTCCTGAGACACATTCGTCTTCTACAAATGGAAGAGTCTTCCATGCTTTCAATCCCAGTGAGCAACTTCCATTGCCTGCAATGTACAAGATTTAGTGTGTTTGGATGCTCTATCAAATTGAATTATAATAGTTTGCACCTTAAAGTGAATAAGGCAGCCTGAGCTATAGTTGTAAAACTCGGCCGAGTCAACTCATCTCAGAGGGAAATTTAGCCGAATCACCGTGAAACTCGCTGGTGACCTCCACTCGGTTCAGACTCAGGCTGACTCGTTGGGTCGGCCTGCCTACTTGTCGACTTGACACGACTTGGCACGACGTGAACTGAGTCACTCGCAGAATTTTTAAATAAAAAGAGAAATGCCATTGGTGGGATTTGAAGCACCAACCAGAGCATAGACACTACCAACAAGCCACACAATTATTTTATGATTTTGTTTGCATATTTTTATACTCTTATTGTTCTAAGTATCTATTATTAGTAATATATTAATCATAGTATAATATTTAAATATCTAGTCAGACAGACCCAGTTGGCTATTGAGTCGAGTCGGGTTTTTGAGTTTTAAACCTATGGTCTCAGCTGTAAATGTGTATGAGTTGCAGGCTTACTGAGGACAAGAAACTCACCTTTGATGTTGTCATCCTTCTCTACGCAAATGGCAGCATAATGAGAACTTGCTAGTTCAAAGAGTGCGAATTTCCAATTGTCTGTGAGGTTTTCAGGATCATCAGAAGCTTCTAGAATTATTTGGGATGCCTGGAAACATAAGCAGTGAATAAAGGATAAATCTAGAACAAGAGATTGCAATTTACACTGTTCTCTCAGTGAATTAAATGGCGATTGACACCAAAAAGGGTGAAGAGCATGTTTGGAATATCTATCAAATTGGACGGGACAACCTGTCCACTGCCCAACTTGCATATGGGAGGAAAACAGAATCCAAGATATCTCATTTTCATACCCATTTGGAAATTGGGGCTCCAAATATGCATGTGGAATAGCAATCCACCATCCACATTCTGGGAATGGGACAGTCTGTCTGGTGCAAAGCACAGACCTTATGTCAGAACACCCAAACAGGCCCTAAAAAAGCCATCAACAAAAGAGCATATGAAGAATCAGCGAAAGATGGGAGAGTTGAAATGAGTAGTAGCATACATCAGATCTGGATTCCTCTGGATTGTGCATGCCTTCACCACCTCTGAAGCGGATAGTAAAAGCACTAAAAGGTGCAGCTGAGAATCCCCTTCCCAGTGCTTTGACATATGCCTCCTGAAAGTCGATAATTCTTTACAATTGGAGTGTCTTGAAAGCAGCAATCTTGTTGCTTGTACACTTAAGGCCTGTTGGTTGCCACTATAAAAATGAGTCCGCCTCGTTTTAGTTAACCGTAATTATAGAGATGAATTTTTTTAGCAGGGATTAAAAATCAATAACTAATCATTAATATAAAGCATGATCTCTAATACATTATTAAAGTCAACTAAAACGAGATGAACTCTTTTTTAAGGGGCAACCAAACACGCCATGATAGCTTTGGCTTGTACTCAGATGCTGGAGTTGCCTATAAAGCATGCTAGAAATTGAATCATAAAGAAAAATAAAAATAATAATAAATAAATAATAAAAAGGGAAAAAAAAGAAAGGTAAATTATAAAATTCCCTACAGCTAGACATTACATGAATGATTAAATGTCCTATAAACTTGTGGAAGTTCAAACATTAAACTCAAGTGATGACCTCAAGAGTATAACATTGAGGTTGGACATGATAGATTGAAATATGTGAAATGCAACTGCCACCATAGCACATGAATTATCCATGCCATGTGCTTTTTTCAGCAAATGGTGGGAGCACAACACCTATAATTTTTATCAGAGGCTAAGTTCCCTGTTAGCCCACTTGGTTAGTGTGTCTTGCCTGCTAGCCCAGCTGGAGGACGCCTAGGCGTTTCAACAGCAGGTCTCAGGTTCGAGTGCTAAGGAGACACACTAACCCCAATAGTGGGTGGGTTCATCGTGTGACTAACCAAGTGGGTGTGTTGCCCAGCTAACAGGGTGGGTGCATTGCATGACTAACTCATCAAAAAAAAAAAAAAAAAAAAAAAAAAAGTTCCCTGTTCACTATGAAAAGGGAACTTCCTTATTTGGTAACTAATCTGTAAATATGGAGCCCGTAATTGGTCCATCCAGTCTATCGATTTGATGGTCCCCACCACTCCCAAAAAATCTCTTCATTTGGTTGAACCCAACCTTTTCATTGTTGGCATGTAAATGGATGGTTAAGAAGAAATAACCAAAAGGCTACACTCAAAAGAAAAATACATAAGATTTGACAGTTACAATCTTCTAATTTGGATGAGTTTTTGGTCATGGTTCATCCATGATGGGGACATCAGATCAATGGCTTGGATAAACCAATTATGGACCCCGCATGTCCAGATTAGGAACCAAACAGGGAAGTTCCCTATTTTTACGAACAGGGAACTCGGCCTCATTTTATCAATTGAAAAATAAAACAAATAATTTGCTGATCCATCAGCAACATGATTCCCTTCTCTATTTCCATCAGCTGCATGATTCCCTTCCTAAAAATATCAGAAATAGTGACATCCAAGGAGTTAATGAGAATGGACACACCAACACCAAATCAACCGTGGGATCCTACCTTTCCTCTTTGTCATTTTCCACAATATGCTTAGACTCACAGTCTACATGTACTATGAAAGCCTCTTCATGCAAAGCTGAATACCATCTATCAAATCCCGAATCTTAGCTACAGTATTCGAATTCACCTTGTAATAATTTGACAAAGCTAAAACACATTCTCCTTTGTGATTTCAAAGAATCCCTCCACCTCCTGCAAGGTTGGGATCCCCTCTGGAGGCACCATCGACATTCAATTTGAACTGGTTTCTATATTTGGACAAAGAATGAAGCAAAGAGTCAACAAATTCAAGTGCAGGAGCGGGGAAGCATCTGTTTCAAAATGGTTTCAAGTATAAACTGGCTGGAAGCATGAGCAGGAACGCGAGTCTGAAGCACTTTCGAAGTGGGAGCAGCACCTATTTAGAAGGATCATGCAACTAAGCTGGTGTCGCTGAGGTTTCATACACGCAGTAACAAGGACCTTCATAGTTTTGATTGGTGCCAACAGAATTTGCAGAGCTCACAATTTTTTTTATTGATGGAACTGGCCGAACTGCAATCTGAAGAAAATTCTGTCTTTATGAAGCTGAATAGTCCAAACCCAAAACAAAACCTTTTTGATAATTGAATTGGAATAGATGATTTTACCTTCAAATCTGTTTGCATTTTGCTCCTTCTAAATCTCCAAAATAATAAATGATGGCAAAGTAGTCGCTATTCAGCCCATCTGATTAGAACAAGAGCTGTGTGGAAACCAAACTGTGCATTGTTGCAGTAGAGAACCAGCTGCAGAGACGGAATCTCCATAATGTAACTGAATAGCACCATACCGTCCTAGCCAAGAACCCATTATTAAACAAAAGGTCTGCTGATTCAACACTTGGGTTTGGGCAGCAACTACATCTTGAAGACAGAGACACACCAATTGTTGCACTGCTTCATCAACTGGGACTCACCCTGAAGACTTCTCCATACATGAAATGATATTTTCAGAGGAACGTCAATACTTGTCCTCCACACCTTCCTCCACCGCATATCTTGACTCTGCTCCTGCTGGCAAATACAATTTTTGGCCAATTTCCATGAAAATTCACCCAAAGAGGTTCCATTTCATACCCAGTGATCCTTAGCATCTGACATGATGATATTTTTATCTTTAGTTCTCTGAATCATCTATTGACGATCATGCTGAGATAAGCAATTTTCACTCCAAATACCTTTTGAAGATCGCAAATCACTTTCTTAAATTCACCATCTTCTCCCAAATCACTTTCTTAAATTCACCATCTTCTTGCAATGGACTGTTATCTAGCCACAGATATTCCAGAAAGACACATTCCCTTGTCCTATTAACCAAGACGAATTCGCTATCATACCTTGCTTTATAGGACCAAAGAGTTCCATAATTGGAACCGTTCAAATGAATGAGCTGCTCCTTCAATTGACTTACTTTTAAGGTTTTTGTTGGACATGAAGTCTCCCCATAGACTTTCTTTTGCAGAGCTTCCATTAAAGTGTTAGCTTTAAGGCTTTATCAACATCTGTCAGCCTACAAACACCAAGGCCACCCTCCTCTTGAAGCCTAAACAGCTTACCCATCCAAGCCATGTACTAAGGCTCTATCTAAACAGCTTACCCATCCAAGCCATGTACTAAGGCTCTATCTAAACAGCTTACCCATCCAAGCCACTGGTCCACTCACCAGGTGAACTACACATGTATGTGGAATATTGATTATTGGTGTTTTTCTGATTGTCCTCAAATGCGTGTGTGGTCCACCTGATGAGTGGATTGGCCTGATTTATGGGCTAAGGCATGTTAATGATCAGCCCACCTCATGATTGGCCTCGATCTCATGGCACGTGTACTTTGGAACATCTGCTGTGATTCACCTCTTCAAACTCTCTTTTATAAATCGCCATAGCATTACTTTAAAAAGAAAAAAGAAAAAAAAAGGGCACTCTTATACTCAATAGTTATCTACGGTAGGCACATTCTCCAAGAGAAAATTTTCAAACCGATATAACCCTACTTTGCCCAGAGAAACAGAATGGAGAAAATGGCAACTGGCTGGCTGTTCTTATCACTTCATCTGGTTTTACAATTTTTAGTCTTTTACTTCTCTTTTTTCATTATCCTGCGATTTCTCTTGGTTTTCTCACTTTGGCCAACTGACTGAGCCCAAATGGACCAATCACATCAAAATTTTAGTTGCAGGGAACCTTTAACCTTGGGTTGACACATGAGGCTCTGTTGCAGTTCCAGCCTCCAATTCAGAGACTGTTAATCACAGCCCATTGTGGATATCGACAGTCAAAAGAGAGTGACCCACCTGTTCAAGGTGCCACCAAGCACCAGTACTGACCCTCAACACCCAGATGATGTAACTTCTTACAAACCATAGTTTTAAAACCCAGCAACTAACTAGATACTCAGTCGAGTCAATTCGACTCAGCAGGATAACGAGCAAAGTCAACAAGAACCTCACTCCTGAGCTTGACTTGACCTCAACTCAGCAAGACTCGTGGAGTTGGCTCATGGACTCCACCAGGTTGATGTGACTCATAGTGACTCATGCCAAGTCACACAGCCAGTGAAAGTCAAGTCAAGATTTAGTTGAGCCTTCGAGTCAATTTGACTGGCTAAACATCAAGTCGAGGTTTTATACTATGTGACAAACTTGAGATCTTAGCAGATCATGACATGGGAATTGGGATGCTCATACAAAGAGAAGAAATGAAACCCACTCGACAAGTATACAATTTACAGAAAACATGACCATCAAGATCATCATGGATACAAAAGTATACGAAATAATAAATATCAACTTCCAAAAACCTCGCTCACCTTGAGGGTCCATAATTTAATAAACTCTTGCCGTTGAATCTCAGGGTCAGAGAAAGCTTGCAAGTAATCCACTTCATGGCGAGAGAAGTAACGTCGAGCAAAAGACAAGATATTGTTCCTTAACTTTCGTTGCTTTTCTTCTACATCAATGCCAATCTACGGTAAGAAAGGGAACTGCCAAAGTCAAAAGTGGTGCTACTTTACGGGAACACTTACAAAACTACAACAGAAGATGTGAATATAACTGTCATATAAACCGGAGATTTAGTGCAGCTAATGAGAAGGATTGGAATACTACAGGCACATCCACAGCTACGCCACACGCAATCAAGGAAGATGTATGTGAGAGATTGAAATGCAAGGATGGCGGGTCCCAATTATCAAAGTGCTGCCACTCTACCTATTCACATGTGCAATGTATGTCATGTTAAAATTTAAACAAAATTCAGCTTCATTAAAAAAAAAGGCTTACAAAAAAAATCAATGCAGAAAACGAAAGACATATTGACAGTCTACACATATATTAAGTATCTACAAACTACCTCTGGCTTCCCAAAATTATTCTTCCTGAAGTTCAACGATCTTGGATCAAGTTGCCGATTCGTATCTGATCTAATACCAAACAAGAGTAGCTATCAGAAATCAAATATATATATGTCAAAAGCAATTTTATAAAATATTTAGCAGCCTCCTGTTAATATAGGTAGTTTGTTTACCTGCAGCATGCTGTCGTTATCATCTGAATGGATCCACTGGATATTTACAATAAAGAACGATCACATACACCTGTGTTCACTAAGGTAATGTTCACCCCCTGCGCACATACTAATCTGTCATGTGTGCAGCTGATCCAAGTGGTTCATAAGTGGCCGTACCATCGAGATCACCAGGGGCAAAAATAAGGCCGGTCCACTCATCAAGTGGGCCACCCTATAGAAAAGGCAAAGGACAGTTTAAATCAGGCCCTTTTGACATTCCAATTCATTGTTCACATAACCCACAGATGAGTGGACTGGCCTGATTTTCTACAAGTATCATCAAGGTGGTTCTTACCTTATGCACAGCTTAGATGGTGGATGCTAATTGAGGATTCACCAGGGTATATGTGACCATTCATCATTGTAATTGTATATATGAGCCCTTATATTGATATCTGAAAAGATAAACAAGTTACCATTTCAAACGTGCAAGATGCCATTTTGGCCCATCATATCATGAAAGATCGTGGACCAAACATGACAGCATTCTCAGGAGTTCCCCAAGTAACAATGTTAATACTAGGGAATGTGGCACGTGTGACGCATCTGGAGAGAGATCACTGGAGAGAGAAAATAGGCACCTGAAGTTTTGGGGATAGAAAAGGTCGTCTGGAGAGGTTCCTTTTGTAGGTGAAATCTAATCTGTCCGTCAGACTGCTCAGATTCAACTGTGGGCAACCCATCACCACTTTTTTCTAGTGTTGTGGCCCACTCAAGTTTTAGTTCTGCCTTGTTTTTGAGCTGACGTCCTAGCATGAGGGGGCATAATAGATGTATGGAGTGGGATTCATAGAGCCATCATGGTGCACCCCCCCCCCCCCCCCCCCCCCCCCCCCCACCCCCAACAACGTTTATTGCATGGCTCTAGTAGTAGCGGGTAAAATATAAGCCATGGTAGGCTTTTGTGGGTGAAATCTAAACCGTTTGACCGACAATAGCCATGTTTTTTAGCTCCCAAAACCCCTGAAAGGTCTACCCAGTACCCATGTCCTTTGAATATCCAAAGTTCTCCGCCCTACTGAAACTAATTGTGGGGGCAAAAAAGTCCAAAACCTGCTAGCGCCATATATAGTATAGATATAGATATTATGAACTTGTTTCTGACTAATAGTATTGGACTCCCCTGTCCACATCATTTCAGGCATGAAACAAATCATTGTCCACTTCCCAAAACTGCATCCATGGATGTCTTAGAACTTGGCTTTTAGACACTTTTCTCAGATTTTTTTTTGGGAAAGATAACACTTTTCTCAGATTTTATTTTGAGTTCTAGAAAAGTGAAAACTCATAGGTTTTATACACCTTTCTTAGATTTTATCTTGAGTTGCAGCAAAGTGAAAACTGGTGAACATAACAGTGAAGAACCTTGCATTGAATGTTGATGGTGAGAAGAATCAGACTCAGTGACAGCCTCAAATAATGGCAGGGTCATACTAGAATTCCAAGAAATAAGTATAAGAAGCAAACCAAGAAGAAACGAGCTGAGCAAATGGTGGAGATTTGGGGAAGAGCCGACAAAGTGAAAACTCATACTGCTGAACATATCAGTGAAGAACCTCGATGGTGAGAAGAATCAGACTCAGCGATGCCCTCAAATAAACAAACAAATAAAAAGCTAATGGCAGGGTCGTACTGGAATTCCAAGAAATGAGTATAAAAAGTAGATGGAGAACAAACAAGCTGAGCAAATGGTGGAGATTTGGGGAATGTGCTATGGTGGAATGTGATTATTGGGAACTATGGTTTCCAGGCATAAGCCAAGGGCTTCTTGTTGCAGAACGACATAAGCAAAGTGGGAAAAAGATACACGGGTGATAATTGGACCATCTCACACAGAGATGAAGGGTATCCGTTTTTTGGTTGGTAGAAGTAACAGAAATTTGGTTCTTGAGGGACACTTGGTTGAGGACAATGTACCACTAGAGTTGTCTTTCGAGGAATTATTTGGAGAAAAGCTTTGCTCGCAGTGCTGTGGACAATGCGGTGGTGATGCAGTGCAGGTGGGCCTGACCTATGTGGAGGATTGGGATCTATTAGGTCAGCTGACACCACAAGCTGCATGTGTGTCTAGAACTTGTCCAGTCTAAATTCAAAATTTGGCGGGAATCTTGAGTCTATTTTAGACATTTTCTTGTGGGTGGTTGGTAGTTAGTTACACGTAACATTAGTTAAGTGTAGCTTTAGTTGGAATCTTGGGCAACTAATCACAAAATTAGTTACACTTGATCATGATTAGTTTGGAGGTTTGTTGGAGTTTGTTACAAGGTAGTTCAGTAGTTGTAGTAAGTGGATTGCCTGGTGACCCAACGTGGTGGGATTTGAATGGGCCATGTGCGGCAATCAGAGATGGGGCCCTTGCAAAGCATGTTTGAAAGTTGTTCGGTCGAGTACATGATTGGAGCCCATCTCTAATAGTGACATGTGGCCCAATCAAATCCCGCCATGTCGGATCACTAGGGATATCTCTGATGATTTGGTCAATAGGCAACCCGCTTCCGTTGTCGGTAAGGCTTAGTATAAATATGTAGAAGGACTTTTAGTTGAATTTGAATGAAATTTCATTTCTTGGAGCATGAGGCTTGAGAGCCCTTCTTGAATTTGGGCAGGTGTTTGTATTGTAATTTGCAATCCAAATACTTTTTGATTTCCGATGAACTCCCTTCTCCTTTACTTCTCTTGTTTTCTTTTGGATCAAAGGCTGGCATTTGTCAATCCATTGATCTTGTACATCGTTAGACAGGAAAGTAAACAATCAAACTTTTCATGACAAAGCATGTATGCCTAGATTGGTCAACGTTAAATTTAGTGCTACATCAAAGAATGGGCTCAAGTTAGTTGGGTTGTTTCAGGGGATATTTGGAGGGGTTTTTCTTTTTGATTTTGGCCGGCTGACAGCTTGTCATCCAGGTGTTAGCTTTTGGCTTTTGGAACCCTTCAATACTTGCAAGATGTTAAGATGATTTTTTTTTTATGTCGTCATTTTTAAAAAAAAAAGAAGAAAAGAAACGAAAAGAAAAAACCTAATCTAAATCTCAAAATTACCACAAAAGTTGCTGATTTTGGATCTCCTAATGCTTGAATTCATCATCAATAACAGGAATGTGTGCATTCTTTATTAAAAGACAAGAAAAATCAAGTAGGAAGATGTTTAACAAAGAATGGGACTGTACATCTTGCAAGTGTAGAGCGCACCAAGACACGAGCTAGCAGCGCCCTTTTCCGAAGCTTGTAATCTTTCATGCAGGAAACATCGTCTCTTTCACAAGGTGATAGCAGATCCATATATTGATTCAAGAGGGATGGTTGTTGCACCTCATCAGGTACAATATACCAAAAATGGGTCTCTCTGCATATGAAAGAAATTACTGATCAATTTGTAAAATTTATCAATCGTGATAATTACTAGTAGACAGTGGAGAGATTGATGGGAAGGTATTAACCCAAAAGACTCACATGAGAGAAACATATGCTGCTTCACAGGGGTAGGCACACGAATAACATACACCCACAATTACATATTTTTCCTACATTACTAGGTGTTATGCACCAATCAACTTAAATGAGCAATCATCAACATGGGTCCTCAAGATTGTCCATAACTCCTAATGCATTTTATTTTTGAGCAAGACCAAACAAGCAGGGTTTCAAAAACCCCGGGTTTGCTGGTAATGTGTCCTCCACCCCCAACATCCCACTGTTTAACTGATCAAATTGAGATGTGTGGGTTGCATGGAGGTCTTGTGATGTTCACTTTCGAAACATTGATAGTTCAGTTTCATCATCTATTGAGCATGCTGCCCAACATCCCGCATTTTACTGCATCTGATTGAGATTTGAGGCTTGCATTGAGGTCTTCTGGTGTTCGCTTATAGACACATTGATAGTTCAGTTCCATATCCATGGAACATGGTGTCCGTCAAACTTTTAGTTAGCATTTTTAGAGCCTGTGATGTAATGATCTATAAAAAAATTGAATGGATGACTATTGACTTGTGAATCCTAAAATACATCCTTCTTATAGAAGTGTATGCAAATACAAGATACTCAAAGCTTACACTTCATGGATATGTCCTTGACGTGCTAAATATGAGGTGGCATGCAGAACAAGCCCATACATTGTTCCTGTAGAACTGAACTTGAAGTCAACAAGTTCAAGCAAGGGAAGTAGGTGTTAATCCTATCAAAGGTCACTAGCTAGTTGAAGGTGACTCAAGAAATGAGATTAAATGTATTAAGTCAAGCTCCATGGAAGCTAGCTAGTGTTGTTGATGTAGCGATTGAGCTGTATGCAAGTATTCCGGCCTCAATTTGTCATGTCATAAGATCTGCTAATAGCAGGACAGATACGCTAGCGAAGGATGGAGTTCACCTGGCTGTCAGTATTTTCTGATTTAACGCAGTTATTACTCTCCCCAAAATTCCAATGCTATTCATCAGTACAATAAAACAAAACAAAATTCCCCTCAAAGCTCACTAGTTATTGCTACGTAATTCCTAGTTGAGTATGGATTGAATGGAGCAACCAAGGGTTACCATCTGTTGTGAGTTCAATTGCTAAAGCAGACTACACAGCTTTATTTTTTGGAAAGATAAAGCAGACTACAAAGCTATTGCCCATGCAGCTGCAAAAAGTAGCCCACATCAAATACCATCACAAAACAACCTACTAGACACTACAAAAAACATTATAATTTTATAACCTCTTTGATGGGATTGTGATGAGGACACAAGAACATTTAAAGTCTACTAGCGAAGAAGGCGCACACCACAAGCTTCTTCCTTGTGGTTAGGCGATAATTGAGGAGCATTGAAGACCCAACGCACGTGATTACACGTGATTTAGCACATAAAAGACGTGTGTAGGATGGAAGAAGACCCGACTGAAGGTCGTCGGGCGCCCGACTAAATTGGTCACCGGGCGCTCGAAATTCTCCAATTTTGAAGATTTGCTTGCTGGACGTTTTTGGTCCTCATCGGGCACCCGACCAAATTGCTCACCAGACATCCGATTACCGCGCGAACTGTTTTTTTTTTTTTTTGAACTTGTTTTTACTTAATTTTAGGGGTATTCGGTACTTTTATATTTTCTTATTGCTTATTTAAGTGGGCTAAGCTCTAAAAATGAGATTAGTTGATTATTAATGAAAAACAAATTTCTTTGGTGGCCTCTCCCTCCTCTCTCTCTCATGGTCCTTCTTCTCTTTCTTTAATCTTCTTCTTCTAACTTTTTCTTGTGCCCCTCCAAATTCTTCAAGGTAATTATCTTTTTTTTTTTTTTTTTTTCTAGTTTTAGTTTTACTAATCATTCTTCGATCAAATTTTGAGAATCGACCTAAACCCTAAATCTTCAAATTCTCAAATCCCTAATTCGAGAACTTCCTGATTCTTCGGACTAGTGATTTTCATTGATCGATTGGGTATGGTCATGTAAGATCGGGAGGTCCTATCCCTCGCCGGATCCAACCCTAGTTATACTTGAAACTTAAACTTCGTGGTTGTGACGATTGGCCCGATCCATTGCAAGCTCCTTGTGAATTTTCTTAATTTATGATAAGTGATTCTGAATTTTAGATTATTTATTTCTTTTATTTTCCGCTGTTTAATTATGTTCATGAGCATGCATCATAATTAGGGCATCCTACATCAGATTACCTCCTTAATTAGTGCCACTTTGAGGGGACAGTTGCCACTTTAAGAATCTGTCTGTCTCCTTACAAGAACTCACACATTTTCTCCCTATCAATCTCCTACTAGAAACCAACAAATTTATTAACTCACAACATGCTTGGAAAAGATAATCCCAACATCTACCTAACCAAAAGCCACAACAGCCGTATTTCAGCTTTCGAAACATTCTCAAAATAATATAAAAAGTCATCATTGACAAGATACCGCTTGATATAATCAACCTATGTAATAGACTATTGGATAGCACTTGATTGTAATAAACCTCTTTAATAGTTTATTATCACACTTGTAGGAGTTTGTGCTCTCATCAGCAGTCCTAAGCCTGGATAAAGGAGGGTTGAGTCAAGCTTGTAGCCATAGTCAAAATTTTGCCAAAACTTCCATCATGAATCTAGCCATGCTTTATGGGACAAAATGTTGGGCGGTTAAGGAACAACATGTTCATAGGATGGATGTAGCTGAAATGATGATGTTGAGATGAATGTGGCAAGACAAGGACAAAATGAATCCATTTGGGGGAACTTATGTGTAGGTGTGTTGCACCAATAGGTAATCAGATGAGGGAAAGTAGACCTAGATGGTTTGGTCATGTGCAGTAGAGACCAAAAACGAGTGAGTTGGAGTAAGTTGAAGGCTCTAAAAGGGGAAAGCCCGTAAGCACATGGGTGGAGGTAGTAAGAGAAAACTTGATGATTGATGGTCGAATTGAAGTTATAGCCCTTGATAGAGTGGCACGGTGGAACAAGATTAATGTAGCTGACCACAATAAGTTGGGATAAGGCTTAGATGATGATGATGACGACAACGATGACAAGATAGCTCGAACAGATATTTTGGAGAAGGAAAAAAAATGCCAAAAGAGAAACTATAAACTAAATCCAACAATGATCCCCCTAAAAGAAATGTAAGCATTAGGTACATAGAGTTGAATCTGGAGTCTGCACACAATGGACGATCCAATCAAGCAATCTGGACCATCCGTTTTGTCTGGCTCGATCACTTTGTCACATTGACCCAGTGATCCCATCCATTCAAATGTTGGCCCTTTTGTAATAATGCATTTCCCAGCCACAGATGGGATGGTTAGAATTGTCGGGTCAAAATAATTCACGAGAACAACATGCAATCCAAAGTTAGAGCCCACTGAATGGACGGATCATATTGATGATTGGGCTTCTTTTGCTAGGAACATTTTAGACCATCCCCGTTTTTCAGGAAAATGATCAAATGGATTGGATCCTCTAGTCGAAGTGATTTTTGCACAATAGCCCATAAAAATTTGGGCTAGACCAAATGGAAGGTTAATGCGGGCAGGGCGTGTTGTGGAATCGAGCACCGTCTCTCCCACGGATAACTGACTCAAATCCACGGACCTATAGGGACTCCTCAACCTATCTTCATCGAATCCACGACGGAACAACTTGAATCCACGAGTCTATCTTCGAATCCACGAAGAACAATAGAGTAGAAACTCAATTTCACTAAGAAAAATAATCAAAGCTACCTACAAAACGTGTTTAAGCAACATATAGTATAAGAAACTAAAACCCTAAAACCTAACTTGCGCATTAAGAAAAGAGTCCTAGGTGAAATAGGAAAGAAATCATAAAAATTAGAGAGAAATCGCGAAGTCACAAGAAGGTTTTGAGCATCAGTCAACCGGTCGATCAGGGGGCTCCGACCAGTCGGTTGGCGCTGTAAATAGTCCAGCGAGTTCGGCCCCTCCTGGGGAATTTCAGACCGGTCAGACGACAAGTCGTCAGAAGGCCCGACTGGTCGGCAGAGGTCGTCTGTTGGAGTTTTCTCCAGATTCTCTGGTTCTTCCTCAGATCCATTTTCATAAGAAACGTTGTCGATCCACGCCCTCGATCATGGAGTTCTTCCCCTACATTAAAGGTCTAACTCCGACCCATTGATTACATTACCCATGTGCCTAAATGCAACTCAACTACAATCCCCTAATTAATGGGTCATAGCATTGTAACAAGCTACATGAATTGCTAGTTACGGTCGATACCTAGGGGAAGACAAAATACTAGTCCGATAATGACGAATAGGCCAAACTGTAATGTTCCTATGAATTGCTAGTTACAGTTGACACCTATGGTGTGCTTTGAATGCAATTGAAATGAATTACAAATACAAGTTCGATTTCACAAAAAAAAAAGATGAATAAGCCAAACTGTAGTTTTCTACATTGGAATTCATATTCATAGTTTAGGCTCCAAATTACAATATGAATGCTAACAAACAAAGCTTCTTTTTGTTATTATCTCTTGATGGAATTGAACATCTCGCTAATCAAAACACATCCCTATATCGCATGATGTGGTAATTAAAACCGTTCATGTGTTCTAATCCCACTATTGCAGCCACTCAGAGCACATCACAATCGACTAGAGGAATGCTACACGCATTGTTCAAAGTATCCCCGATATTATCCAAATATCCCTTATATTATCTCTATCTCTAGCTTAACGATACAGATAACACCAATAGTGATACCAATAACACCGGTAGTATAAAAAATTCTAAGTATCAACGATGTATCACTAAATATCGCCAATGTATAACCAATATTTTTTAAAGTATAAATTTCAAGTGTTGCTTGTATCTCCAATGTAACGTTAATATTTTCAACTGTGTAAATTCCAGGTGTAGCTTGTATCGCTAGTGCATTGGTGATATTTTGATAAAATCGCCAATGTATCGATATCACCAAAAATTTGTTAATTAAAAAAAAGTCCATTTCAAGTTTTTTTTATTGGTGCATGGTTGTACACAGTGATCAAATTGTTGAGGATATTATCATTAATTCAACATGAGTGATATTGAGATTTGAACCATATTATGTTATCTCCTTTTCAGTTGTTGATGATTTCTTGGTGAAATATCATCTGTTGTCGATATTCTGAAATATTAATGGATGTTTGGATGGAAGGTGGGATGCTTGGATGAAGAGATGGGATTGATGGGATGGTTGGATTGATTTCTTACAGCACCACATGCTTTTAAGCCTCCATTAAATGAAAACTTATTATGTATGCGTTCTTTTTGCAATTTTTTTATTCCTAAATATGCAAATATGTGTATTTTAGCATCTCCTAAAGTTTCACTAAAAATTTTCATCATTATGTTTCCCTACGTTTCTAGTTATTAGTGATATTATTGGCGATATCGATATTGTTTCCGTATCCTCAGCCAACGAAACTTGTAGTGATGCCGATACTTCGAACACTAGCTACAGGTACTGCGTTAAAGTTCCATGCAATTGACTCCCTGAGGCGCACATTGCAAACATGCGGTGATTGGACCATTGATCTGGTGGACCACCGTATGAATGGTCTGGAAGCCAGATATCGAAGCAATCGGCAACTCTAAACATCCAGTTGTTGTGAGCTTTACTGGTTCGACATATACAGCTGCTCCAACTGTTCCTTTTACAGGCCACCGATCAGATGGCTACAACAGTCACTCTTGATTTTTTAGGATATGGTCTACACACGTGATGGCCCACCAGAACAACGGCTCCAATCATCAAACGTTCGCCACGAGCTCCGTGAGGAGGGTGATGGATATAAGTTCTAATCGATTCTATCGAAAGATCATCTAGCAAATAGCGTGAAGAAAGGAGAAATCAGATGCGCGCAAATACCTTGGGCGTGGAAGTGGAACCGGAGCCAACAGAGATGGAGAAGCTAACCACTTCCGAGCAGAAAACATCGGAAAAATGATTTTCCTCTCTCTGGAATTCGATTTTTTTCTTTTCCAGCAAAGCCCCACGCAAATTACGTATTTACCCTCGCAGTTCAGGGCCGTAGTAGGGGCAAAATCGGAATTCGGGTTCGGCGACGCGGGCGCACGAATGGAACCGTAGAACGTCGGACAGCAGAGCCGAGGAATTGACAGAAGCGTCTCCGCCTTGTGGGAGAAAGAAAGGGGGCTGCCGAAGAATGACGGAGACGGGCGCGAACGCGGATTAGCTACTGACAGGTTGTGTAGCCATCTCGCTACTGAAGTGACGTCACCAACTTCTGTGGCCCCACCGTGATGTGTGTGTTGTATCACACCGCCCATCCATTTGGAGAGGTCATTTATGATTATCCAAAGAATGCGGCAGATCCAAAGCTCAAGTGGACCTCACCAAAAAAATCAGTGGGGATTGATCTCCTACCATTAAAAACTTCTTAGGGCCACGGAAGCTTTCGATTAAGCAGATATTTATGGTTTCCTTCTTCCATGTCTGTGAACTTATAAAAAGGTTGGATCTCAAATAAACATCATGTAGGCCCGAGGAAGGTTTCAACGGTTGCGTTACTATCCCCACTGTTTTCTTTGGTGGGTCCACCTGAGCTTTGGATCTGTCTCATTCTTTAGATCATACTCTAAACTGATCTCTCCGAATGGATGAAGAGTGTAGATACAAAACACACATCAAGGTGGACCCCACAGAAATTGGTGACGTCACTTCATTAGCGGGATAGGGCGCAGAAATCTGCGCAAGCCTTGTGCAGGAAGTTCCTGCCTGGAACCAAGGTGGGGCCTACAGTGATTTTTTTGATGAATCCACCCTGTTCATCCGTTTTGGGAGCTCATTTTAGGACGTTAGAACAAAAATGAACCGGATCTAAGACTCAAGTGGGCCTCACTAAAGGAAAAGGTGGGTAGGTAAATTACTACCGTTGAAACCTCCCTTAGGGTCTACAGTGATGTTTATATGACATCCATACCATTCATAACGTCACTACTACTGGGATGAACTGGAAACACAAATATTATCCTGATTCAAAACTCCTGTGGCTTCACAAATATTTCGACTGTGGACGTTTAATCCTCAGGTTTTCGGCCCACTTGAGTATTGGATCCGGTTCATATTTGTTATCATGCCCTAAAATGAGTTCCCAAAACGGAAAGACAGGATGGATTCATAAAAAAAAAAAATCACTGTGAGCCGACCTTGGTTCCAGCGCAAGGACTTCCTGCGTAAGGCTTTTGCATGAAAATCCGCGCCGGCGAGAGAGCTACTCAACCTGTCAGTAGCTAATGCGTATCCGAAGGGGCGCGGCTTCGCAGGATCCACGGATCCACCGAGGTGGGTGGATACATTACTGTGCTGTCGACTGTCTGATGTGTATGTATTAAATCCACGCTGTTCATTCATTTTGAAAACTCAATTATGTGTATGTATTAAATCTACATTGTTCATTTATTTTGAAAACTCAATTTAGAGTATGATTTAAAAAATAAAGTATGTACAAGTCTCAGGTGGACCATAATAAAGTAAACAATGGTATTCAACAATTAAAAGTTTCTCCAGCATTATCAAAGTTTTGGGTCAAGCTGATATTTGTTTGGTATCTTCATCTAGGTCTTTGTAACCTTTTCAACAGGTTGGATGGAAAATAAACATTCCAGTGGCCCCCATGAAGTTTTTAATGGTGTGGATTTAATCAGTACTATTTCATGTGGTATGGTCCACCTAAGATTTTGATCTGCTTCATTTTTGACGTAATTCACTAAAATGAGCTTTCAAAATACAGTGGACGGTGTAGATATGTAAGGTACAGTGGCCCACAGTAGGGGATCCGCCCACACTGCGCCGACGGAGACAATAATGCCTGCCGTTGAAACAGTGGGGATTGAACGTTACCGTTGAAAGCTTCCTGAGGATCAAAGTGATATTTGTGTTTTCCTTTCATTCATGTCTGTGTGACCTTATCAACAGATTGGATGACTAATAAACGAAATCTGTAGGCCCTAGGAAGGTTTCGACGGTGGGCGTCATTATCCCACTGTTTCCTAAGATGTGGTCCACTTGAGCTTTGGACATGCTTCAATATTGGGATCACGCCTTGAAAAGAGCTGGTAAAATGGATGGACGGCATGGATACAATACATACACCACGGTGGGCCCCACAGAGTCCATGCACCACGTGGCTACGTGGTGTTGGGTTCATCTCGCAATCGGTGTCCACGCTTGCCCCTGATGCGGGACCCACCGTGATGTATGTGTTTTAGCCACACCGTCAATACGTTTTCCAGATCATTGTAAGGCCCGATCCCAAAAAATGAAGCAGATCAAAAGTTCAAGCGGACCCGATACAGGAGACAGTGATGATTGAACGTCCACCATTGAAAACTTTTTGGGGTCACAAAATGTCCTTGGTTCAAGCTGACATTTGTATGTCTCTTCCATTCAGGTCTGTGTTACATTATCAAAAGGTTGGATAGCAAATAAACATTACACTTAGCCGTAGGAAAGTTTCAACGGTGGATATCATTGCCTCCACCGTTTCCCGTTATGTGGTCCACCTGAGCTTACGATCTGCTTTATTTTTTTTTTTGTATCATGCTCTAAAACGAGCTGGAAAAACGGATGGACTGCGTGAATATAAAATAAATACATCAAGGTGGGCCCCACAGCAACCAACACCACCTAACTGTCACCCAATCCGCTTTCAAGTTGCTCGCCCCTTCTGCTCGACTACGTTATAATCTAGACCGTTATGTGTATCACTGATCAGCAAGCATCCACACGGGCCGTAGATCGCTGGACGTTGTAGATGAACGGCTTGGACGGTCACTTGGGCCGACGGGGATGGTAGATTTGGTGAGTCAGCGGTTGGAATTGGAACCAACCCGGGCTGGCTTCGGCATGTTGGGAGGAATCACAGGTCCTCGACCCGAGGACAAACCCACCCAGTATACTTGGTTTCAGTTTCCACAAGCGGGTCTCACAGTTCAGAAATTTGTGAGTACTCGACCCACGTGGGAACACTACTAACACGTGTGCAACTCGTGAGCCTTTCGTCAGGCTATCTGATGCCATACCTTAAAAAACAAGCTTATCTAATCATAATAGGGGCAAAATATGTATGGAAAAAATGAACGGTTAAGCGAATTAACCAATGGTTGAAATTTCATATTCATTTATGGCCCACACGGTGGCTTTTTTTCGGATAATTTTAAATAGAAGAAGCCTAGATATTGAGACTCGTCTGATGAACGGTTCTGATCTTACACAAGTGCAACTTGTTTCCCACTTTGAGGCAAGTGCACATGTAAACTGCACTGGAGCGACTGCACTAGCATTTCTCCGACAAACAGCACTGCTCGAGCGGTGGGCGCACTAATATGTGAGAATTACATGATACACAATCACAGGATATGCATAATATACTTGGATTTATGTTTCTATGAGTGGGCCTTATATTTAAGTGATCCAGACCGTTTATCTGATTCACACCTTCACTTATCGACGTTCATATATAAAATATACGTATACAAAAAATCTCATTCGTCCATATTTTTAATTGAATGTAAACGAGCTTTGGATTCTCTTGTTAACTGTCCATTTGCAAGCTACTAATCAAACGGTCACGATTTTACTACAGAGGAGGCTTTGGGGGAAATGGTCCATCCACGATGGAGGGCACCAGACCAAGCAATTGAATATCTGGATCATGGGCCCCACTAGTACAAACGCAAAAACGTAGGATGCTATTTCTCGTAATTCCAAAGTCCCGCGGACTACGAAAAATCGCATCATCAAACGAGACACCTTCTCCTCAACGCCATCGGGGTGTCTGATATCGGGGAATTATTTAATACTCTGGAAGCACATGGTGTTTGATACGCAGTCACTTAGTAATTTTGTCCATGTCATGCATTAACTCAAATTAAACCAATTAAATCATGGGAAACACCTGTTTCTAATTGAGAATCCTATAATCAGATTGGTTGATCAATCATATCAACTGATTTGTGGACACTGTTTTTAATTAATAGGATCATTTGATTTTTAGTTTTCAACCGTCCAATAAATATACTCCAATCCGATATTCAGATAAATTAATTCTCTCAATTTTTGGTTCATGATACATATTAACTGGCACCGATAATTTAAGACAGTTTAACTTGTATTTTTGCCATTTCATTTATGCAATTTCGGAGTAATTTATAAGTGCCTGCGTATCATCTTCCACACTATGCCAGAGTACCGAAGTTTTCCACTTTCTCAGATTTCGTAATTCAAGAGTAGGTCCAAAGCCAAAGCGCGCCATCACGTGGGTTTCGCTTTCGTCAGTCCGGCCTTTACTCACACACTCGGCCATGAAAATGCTAAAATGCGCTGGGGGCGCCAAATGCCAACGGAACCATATATTAAAAACCATCCCAGCCGGCCGATCAAGTCTACCAAAATCCTCTTTTCATCTCCCGCGCCCTGATTGCCCACCTGCATCTAACGGCTCAAATGAGAAGTTATTTGATATCTGGCCGACTATAACGACCATATCGTCTATACACGTGGCATCTGTGTATCTCAATCTGAACCATCCAATTCTAAAGGACTATTGTGGATCGTTCATAGCCATAATATTCACACTAAATTGATTGTCCTAGCTTTCAAATTGGTGGCCATTAAATGGACGGTGAAAATGAAAAAGATCAACCGTTCAAATTCAGCAAATCAAAATCAATTATAAGGACCACCATTTTCTATCAATATGATTTAGGACGTGTGGCCCATATACACTTTCCTATAATTTGGATGGTTTGGATTGCTCTTCATATGCACCACATGCACAGTGGCTACGTACACTCTCGCAATCGTCGTACTCTGCTAGAGTATCAAAGTTTTTGGAAGCGGATTCCCTCCGACCCGGGCGCAGAGATACACCTGTGCCAGGGCTGTGGTGGGGCCCACAGAGATGTCCTTGACAAATCCACTCCGTCCATCTGTTTTGAAAGACCACAATAGGAGAGAAATCTAAAAATCAGGCAGATCCGAAACTCATCTGGATCATACCATAAGAAATAGTGAGGATTGAACGCTTGGGGGGCGACAGAAGTTTTGTATCAGGATGATAGTTGTGTCTACAGTTTATCTGAGTGGTAATAACCGTATGAACGGTTTGGATGGTATATAAACATCATGGTCAATCCAGGAAGTTTCCGTTCACACTGTTTCATTTCTTGTGGCCCACCTGAGTTTTTTTATCTCCTTCATTTTTTTTATTAATGACAAATTGTGGTATTTCAAAACAGATGGATGGAATGGATTTGTGACGTCCATCTCTGTGGACCCCACACAGCCCCAGGGAACAGGTATGTCTTTGTGCCCGGTGTCACAGGCAATCTGCTTCGAAAGCTTTTCTCCTTTTTCAAATCAGAAGAATTTGATACTCCGGCGGAGTGTAGTGGTTCATAGCGTGCACTTAGAAAAACATCACAATATAACCCGCATCAAATCGTACAAATCGTGGGGACCCACTTTAGATAGATATTACGTGAAAAAATACATTGACAAGCATTTATGAGATCCAATAGACGGAAGAACGAAAAGTATGCCATGATCAGCATTCAGCAAAGAACAAGTACTTCCATCGAATGATAGAACCATTCAATCAATCTAAAATCGAAATGAAAATACAAGATCTGAACCGTCTAATTTGAATTAAATCGGTCCACGTGTAAAATTTTCAAGTGCATGTGCATCAACTATCAAACTTCACCAGAGCATCAAATTCCCCTCATCTCCCAACATGGGCTCCCGTCACTTTAGCCGGCGCATTTTAGCAAAAACCCCTCTGCATCCCCTCCTTTATTTCTCCAAAATTTCAAATTTCCCGACTCCCTATTGATCCGAACCCTCTCCTCTCCTTTCGTTTCCGCCATTTTTGCCAGAAAAAAGCTCGAAAATGTCTGCGTCCGACGCGGAGTATGATCTCAGGGTACGCTTCAGACCCCTTCTCTCATTCCATTCCTTATTTTTCTTCTTTTTCTTCTTCTCTCCGTTTCCCTAACCAAATCCAACTCGCAGGCATCGACTCAGTCCGGGTTCGGAATCGGGTAAGGAAATCTCATTCTCAACCGTCCATTTCCATCTTTCCAGATCAATGCCTCTTTCCTACGGTCCTTATCTCACGCTGCAGGGACTACACCTTCGCTGATGCTGGAAACCTTGAGCATTGCACCAAGTACTTGAATCAGACATTGGTGACCTTCGGCTTCCCGGCATCTCTCGATCTCTTCGCCAATGATCCGGTGGGCTGCAGTGCCATGGATATGTTTCTCTGGCTAGAAATCTCCTGCATTGGCTTGCTGTTTTTTTCTTTTAATTCGAATTTTATTTTATTTCAATTTATTTTGTGTTAGGTTTCGATAGCTCGCACTTGCAATTGCATATATTCCCTGTTGCAGCAGCGGCAGCGGGATATTGAATTTCGGGAGTCGTCGAATGAACAGAGGCAGAGGTGAATTCTTCTCTTTCCTTCCTTTTGTTTTGGCATTTTCATGTAAAAATTCTGCAATGCAGTATGCAGGATAGGATCCATGACCCGAGGTATGGATAGGGTTTCGATTCTGATTAGTGGGTCCCATGGTTGAGTAATCCTGACCGTTGGTCTGTTTCTTCCTATTGTGGATGGAGCACTCTGTAAAAAAGCCTCCCAGATTGGAAGATCTCCATCATTGATCTTTGAAACTCTGGGCTGAATGGGGTACTTCTGCTGCATTTCTCTTCTTTATCATCTACTTGAATGCCACAAATAGAAGGTTATGATTTATCCGGTAGAGGAGAGTTAGGAGACTTTTGTGGCATTGTTCGTCCATGGTGGGAGATGCGACAAAGTAATAGTTCATGTTACCGAACAGTGGGCCCCACTTGTCAGAATCGAAAACCCAAGTGTAATATGTAAAGCCTTGGATTGTGTGTTGTATAGGCTATAATTCCTTTTTGTCAGGGGTCGTTTGGATGCTTGTAAAATTTTAAGTTGTAAACACATTATACCTGAAACTCTTTTTGTGTTTATAGTTTGTCCTGTTTGACTTTAAGTTGTACAGTGTTTATAGGGAAACACTTGTTTGTGTTTAGATGAACTGTAAAGTGTTTATAGCCTATAATGGGGTATTCACATATGACAGAGCTTGTAGGTGGTAAATCCCTATAAAATCTTCAAATGACATATAAAGGCTTCATTTAAGATGTATCATTGGGTTGGGCCCATGTCAGTAAAGCTTGGAGCTGATCCTTATGCTAAACCAAGCATTAGTTGGGTTACAAAAGTAGACCTACTATTTTGACAAACAAACGTCCATCAAATTGACATTAGGATGAATTATTAGAAATTATTGAGAAATTGCTTGCGTGGCATACAAATAATTCAAACTAAACCATCCAAGTTTATGAGTAGCAGCTAAGATGTATCATGACAACAGGGTGTCCCCGCCCCTTTCTAAGGCAAGACTAATCCTTGCGGATGCACGCAAGCACCCGCAAACCACTGGCATCGGGTAATCCCGGGGAGGGGAATCAAACTTGCATTTGTGGGGAGCAAACCACGGTCCTAGCCGTTCACCCAAACCCCGTGCGGGTAACAAGTGTCTAAGATCAAGGGTTCAGATTGTTCAACGAACCAAAAGTTTAGCCTATAACTTAAGGACAGTGGGTTCCATAATCTAGTCGGCTTGATTTGGGTTAACATTGATACACCCGATGTACCATTTCCAAGTGCCTGTGTATCGGACGTCATGCACAGACAGTCCTTCCAAAAAGAGAGAGAGAGAAAGAGAAAGAGAAAGACAGAGAATTCTTTTGCTGGAGAGAGAGGAGTTCGTCATTGGTTGGAGATTTGGAGGAAGAAATTTTAGGTATTTGAAAATTCAGTATAGTTTTTTGAAAGATTAAAAAAATATATCGACTTCACACACACACACACACACACACACAGAGAGAGAGAGAGAGAGAGAGAGAGAGAGAGAGAGAGAGAGAGAGAGAGAGAGAGAGAGAGAGAGAGAGAGAGAGAGAGAGAGAGAGATGATGATGATGATGATGATGATGCAATGCTCCCTTAATAACATCTTTCAAAAAATTAGCTGTTAGCCTATAAAATTTTTTTGAAAGGTGAAATTTTATTAAGCAAAAACCCAAAAGGAAAACAAAAACAAAACAGACCAGCAACAACAAGAAACAAAAAAACAGAAAAAGGAAAAGCCTAGAAAAACTAGAGAAATACCAAGGGCTAAAATTACAACAACAGCCAGTAGCACAGCTTGAACAACCCTAAAAAAAATCATGAGGCCCAATCCCGCAAAAATTGGAGAACCCTCCCCTGCCTCCACTCTTCTCTTGTTGCGGAAACGTCGATCATTCCTTTCAGCACATATAGACCATAATACCGCCAACAAGGCTACACGCCATCTCCTCCTCCCCAGCTTTCCCCCATCCATGGCATGCCAAGCCAGGAGAAGGTTGTCAATAGAAAGCTGCATAACCCAATGGACCGATGCAAGAGCTAGGATCTCATTCCATACACCCGATACGAAGGAGCAGTGAAGGAATAGGTGATTGATAAACTCAACTTGCTTCTAGCACAACATACATATGTTCGGGAGGACCAATCCCCTCTTTTGCAGATTGTCGAGGGTAAGAACTCTTTTCCTTCCTGCTAACCATGCAAATGTTGCTACTTTAGGGGGAGCTCCATACTTCCAAATCTCCACCGTAGGGCAATAAAAATCAGAATCTCCAGTCTTCACAATGTCTGCATCGAAAGATTGACCTGAGAATGATCTAGACTCTGCCATCTTCCAAACGATTAAGTCTTGAGTTGAGTATCCTGTGAGATCCTGTAGTCCTGCAATTTCAAAAGAAGGGATATTAGAGACTCTATTTCAGTATCCCTCAAATTTCTGCTCATAGGAGGAGACCCAGATCCTCTCCTCCTTCCCAAGAAAAGCGGGAAGCTACCAGGATATCCTTATCCGGAGAAAGAACCACAAGTTCCAGATACAATCAATTCAGTGGGTGATCGAAAATCCAAGGATCAATCCAAAATCTGATTCTATTTCCCTCTCCAACCATAAATTTAGATCTATAAAAAATTAGGGGAGCAATCCTATTTATATTTTTCCAAACATAGGACATCCTGTACACTGAGGATTCTTTAATCCACCCATCCTGTAGAAGATGTCCCATATTTACTCCCAAAATAGATTTCCACAACCCCCTGTCTTCAACGGAAAATCACCAAACCCAAAAGCCTATAATTGGATTACCTGTAATCTGAAACATGGCCTTTTGCCAGGTTTCTTTTTGCAGTTGAGAGCTGTAAAGCTTTTGTAGGATGTAAAGGGTTTACACGCTAATTACAGGCATCCAAACAGCTCTTGTAATGTCTTTATCTGTATACCCTTTACAACTAAAGGATTTTACAGCCATCCAAACGACCTCGTACATATTTGTTGTTGTTTCTTACATCAATCCAAGCTCATCTATAGAAAACACAAGAAGCTGCATGTAAATGAAGTAATTACCTGAGAGTTTTACTCATTTATTCATGCCACTATATATCACCTGGCCTGAAAATAGGACCAATCCACTTGCCAGGTTGGCCACACATGAACAAAGGAATGGACGGTTGAGAAAAATTACAGACTTATACATTCATGTGAATATTTGGCCCACCTGAATTTTGGGCCAGGGAACATATGGCAGGCCCTTTTTTTGGGGAGAAGGGCACACTCATGGTGGGCCTGCCTGATAAATAGCCTTGCTTTCACAAATGTGCCATAGAAGCCTTTGCATTTCACATTTCTTAGTTTCTTCTACACCCATTGATGCAGGATGCCCTAATTATGATGCATGCATATGATCATATATGATTTCAGCGGAATAAAACAGCAATAACAATTAAATCTCAGCATTCACCATCATAATCCAAGAGAATTGAAAGGAAACATACAATAATGTGAGCCATCATCACAATCACATAGTATGGAGTTTAATTATTTCGTGGAATGGATCCGGTGAGGGATGGAACCTCCCAATTTTGCATGGTTATGATCCAAGCGTGCAATGAGATTCACTAGCCCAAGGAATCGAAGGATTTCTCGGGTTAGGGGATCAAAATTTGAAGATTAGGGTTTTGAGGACCAAATCTCAAATCTTAGGGTTGTAGAGAATGGAGAAAAGTAGGGTTGGAGAAAAGGGGAAGAATAGAGAATTACCTTAGAAGAATGTTGGAGGAATAAAAGAGAGGATTGAAAAAGAAGAAGATGAAGATCCACAGATAGAGAGAGAGAGAGAGGGAGGAGGCAACCAAAGTTGTTTCTATTCAATAATCAAGTAGTAATTCGTGTTTAGGGCTTAACCCTCTTAAATAAGCACTAATAAAGAAGAAAAAGTTCAAAATACCCTTGAACTTAAGTAAAAACGAAACTAAAAAAAATAATTTGCGCGGGCGTCAGGCGCCTGGTGGGGGCCAAAACCGTCCAGCGACGAAAACAAAAAGACTGATGAATTTCGGGCGCCCGAAGACAGTGAAAACTGTCCAGAGAGTTCTACTTCAGATCGAGCGCCTGATGACTAATGGTCGGGCGCCCTACGACGTCCAATCGGGTCTTTCTTCATCTTACACATATGTCTTCCCATTGTAGAGTCTTCTATGTGCCACATCACATGTGTAGGGTCTTCAATACTCCTTAATGATCATCTAGCCACAAGGAGGATGCTTGAGGCGCGCGCTTCCTTCGTTGATATACCTTGAAGGGCTTGATGTCCTCATCACCCATGATACCCAAATACTTCGGATTCAAATGAAAGTTGGACAGGTGGCAACCCCTAGTTGGGTTACTTGTCCCTACATGTATGGAGAAGGGCTGAGAGGTAGAGGTAGAGTGGCGGTGGCCTTTCTCACTCTCTCTACTCTTTCCTCTAGTACTCACACCATAAGCGCTTGTAGTGCATAGGACTGCGCTAAGTGCGCTCCTTCGAATCGCAATCCATGTCCCCCCCCCTCGGACCTCTCAACTGCAGCTCCCCCCTTAGACCATGCCACACATGCTCCACTCCGGACTGTGCAATGCACATCTCCCATAGGCTACATATGCGCGCTCCCTTCCCATTGACCTGTGTATTCTCACTGGTTGGATTGTGCATTGTGCGTCACCTCTTTCTTGGGCCGCAGCGTTTGACACTTCCTCCCTGTATCGCTCGAAAGAAAAGAAGGTAAGAGAAGAGAGATGCGACAAATAGAGTGGTCTGCCCACTTGCATTTGATTAGCATTGTTTCATCAGTATACCCTTTTCGCCATCATACTGGGGAGGTGAATTGGCTTGTCTTTCCTACACGCGATTGATTTAAGCGGCCAACGAGTTTTATGTTTTGGCTTCTTGATTTGGGCATGTAATCGTGTTCGCTTGATCCGTAATAATAACACTTAAAATATTATTTGCTATGTATTCCATGCTTTTTGATGGTATCATAGTGTTGATTGATGTGATTCTGGTGAGAGAACAATGAAAATGGGTTGACATGGTGAACCACTTCATCATCTTGTACAAAAGTTTGTACCACATGGTAATATACAACGTATGTCATATTCGTAGTTCTTGGGGCATGTGAGTGTTACTTGAATACTGCCTATACTTAAGATTTATTATGCTTGATATATGCTTATTTTGGGCATCACCTAACCATTGCCATGAAGGGACTCTTTTGTTCTCTTTCTGAACTTTGATCACTTTTCTATGTCCAATTAGGTAAGTAGAATTTTTGGGTTTGATTGGCAATGGTTACATTGCCGTTATGTCGATAGGTTTGAGTGATGCCATGTGGCCCATTGATGACGATTGCTCATGAATAAAATTGAAATGAATTGTTTCGAATGTAGTTTCTGGTTGACTAAACATAGCATCCTCTTACCTGATGTTGTAATAAGTAATGGCCTCCAATTCTATTACCACCAATCTTTTGAAAGGAGAGAAATTCGTCAGGAACAACTTTGATGATTGGTGTAGGTCTGTTAGGATTGTACTAGACAAAGAGAAAGTGTTGTACACCAAGGTGTGCTGTATTCATTACGTGATGGCCGTTACAAAATGATAATGGTTTGGGCCGTTGTGTTTTGGGATCATAACCCGTTCCAAAAAATCAGACCATAAGGGCCCCGTAACGTCCATATGGTTGTTATGGTACCATAACAGTCTGTTACAGCACAACAAAATGGCCCTCGACTGTTATGCATAGTAAATTTGAAAAAAAAAAAAAAAAAAACCTAGAAAAAATGAGACTCTTCCTCTTCTTTCTTCTTCGAGAAAAAAGAAGAAGAAGAAAAAGAACAAAATTGCGTACCTGGGGTTGGGATGGAGTCTCTCCTCTTCTCCTTGCAACGTCTCTCTCTCTCTCTCTCTCTCTCTCTCTCTCTCTCTCTCTCTCTCTCTCTCTCTCTCTCTCTCGTCACTTTAAAAGCAAAAAACCAATGAGGGGTGATGTGTCTCATTATAGCCAAGTTTTCAAAGGAGAAGGTCTCAAGTCCAACCAGTTAGACCATAAGCTACGGTCCATCTAGTGATAGCTTCCAACATGTTAAGTGCATGTAAAATCTAACCCTTCCAATAGTTTGGCACCCCCATGAGATCACCTGGTGTAGAAATCAGATCTACCAATTAATCTTGTGGGCCACGCCATGAAAACAATGTAGCCATTGATACATGGAAAATACAAGTGTGATCCTGATGGTGGGTTCAGCCTACTGGATGGATTGGATGCCGCACACACATGAAAGGTTGGAAGTTATCCATTGGGTGGACCATAACTTATAGTCTAACCCGTTGGATTTGAGACCTAATCTCTAAAAGAGAGTAAGAGACATGATGATATGATACTTAGGCTGCTTATGACGCTTTACACACTTGCACCATTTTTTTTTTTTTTACCTGTGGCATATATTAATAAAACTAAGCCGATTATAACTGTGGAGGTCCGTTGTCACTACATCACAATCCCAAAATCATTTGTTTAAATGATCCTAACCATTGATTTGGGGACACTTGTTTGTTGAAATAGGACCGTTGGATATTTTTCATTCTTCAATGTCCAATACATGTTCATCGATTGATAGTCAGGTGATGAAATAATCATAATTTCGGCCAGATTGCATTAGTGGGATGTGTGTTATAGATTGCATGATTTTGTTACCGATTTGGGGGCATTTGAGTGGTCCTCCAATGCTCCCAAATCGATAACATTATTCATTTGAATTTAATGTCAAATTTTTCCTAAACTTAATTGTGGCGAATGATGTCAAATGCTTAGGGATGTGTATTGGTGTGATGAGTGCCATAGCTTGCATGAATTTTGAGCCAATTTGGGGTTAATCTAAGCCTGTTAGGTCAATAAAATCATCAAACAGGCTGAGAGCTGAGACGACATTCTTACCAAAGAATGGACTGTTACACCATTGTAAACATGTTAAAAAACACATAAGAATACATATGTGGAATCCTCTCAATAATCTGGATTTTTTTGACATTTTTCAGTTTTTTTCTTAAAAAAATTGACCCTTTAGAGGGTGTAAAACAGTGTAATGATAATGGTCTAGGCTGTACACCCACTATTACTGTTCTGGCACACCTTGTTGTACAAAGCTAAAAACCATTAAAAGAGAATGGAAGATAGAGAATGAGAATGTTCCAAAAGTAGGCAGGAGCTTGACAACAGAAATATAAGTGGAAGTCGAAAAGTAGGATGGCTAGAAACCTTCTTCTAAGCTCCATGTATAAAGAATTAATTCCCCTGTACAAAATCTATAGGACTGCTAAAGAAATGTGGCATGCCCTGATTGAATCATATGCTAAAATCTCATGATGCCAAAATTGGAACAATGCAAATGGAGTTTGATGCATACTGAATGCCAATGGGATGCTCCATTACGGACAAGCATTAGGAAAATGGAACATATGATGACAAATCTGCAAAATGTTGGTTGTGTATTGACCGAGAACTAGATGATTATGTCTATATTCCTATCTTTGCTGAACTCTTGGGCCCACAACAAGGATATCTTGAATCACAATGAGGCAGTCAAGACCTTTACGGACTAAGCTCATCATCTAGAGCATGGGGTTGAACTAAAGGCCGTTCAGTCTGTAAATAGTGTGGTTTTTGCTACTGAAAGCTGAAAGGGGAATATTTGATTAAAGTGAAAGTATAGGAGAATAGGCAGAGAGAATGCTCCTCCACCTATTCCTCCATGTTTTTGTCCATATTGACCTTGTTACCAACAACCACCACCTCAATGCCAACCATATCAACCTTAAATCAAATACCCAGTACCCACCTTGATACCAATTACCAACCCATGAATCCACAATCACCATAGCCCCATGATATACACGTTGACCTTGTGCAACCAAAGGAGGATAATAAGAAAAGACCCAAAGGACAGGATGATAATTCTTGCTTTGTGAGTGTGGTATGCTGGGTCGTTGGGCTATGACTTGTGCTAAGTGTAAAACAGTAACATTTCCTTTATCTATTAGTTGCGTTTCCATAGAAGTATTGATAACAGATATAAATTTAATGAATGGTCGTGGATTCAGGGGCAATAAAGCATGTGATGAAAGACAGAAGATTTTGTGGATTTCCGGACCATCCTACTCAGAAGTCACAAACTGTACATAGGGAGTAATGCATAAGAAGACTGTGATTGGAATTGGTACCTATCACCCTGAGTAAAAAATATCACACTCCTTGCTGCTTAAAGATACTCTTTTTGCCCCTAAAATAAAACAAATCTAATACCTGTCACAGTTTTTAATTAGAGAGAATTTTGATGTAAAATTTTTTAAAGACAGGATCTCAATTAGGAAAAACAATGTAAATACTTGCTAGGGGTGAATTGTCAGGAGACCTCATTAAGCTAGATGAATCAACACTGAATTATCCAACAATTGCAAGGCTTGAAAGGCCCAGCTCTTCTGGTATTCATATTTTTCTATGGTTGTTTTGGCCTATGGAATGATCAGGTATAGTAGGATATTCAAAGGTCCAGAGGCGAGTTTCTTTATAGTAACTGAAGGGATTAAAGACAAGTCATATTTAGGGGCTATGTTAAAAGATCTTTTCTAGAATTAGTTTTTCTGAGCCACCCATTATTCTCTCTCCAATCTCGACCTGTAAAACGTTTATTCTTGAAGTATATTCCTGCAATTTTCCTTATATTTGGTTAAGGTGACTACAGTCATTGCCTTATTTTGATCTGGCTTTATTTAAGCTCTTGTGGTAAAACATAATAAGGCAATTAAATTCCATTTCCTTGATAAACATGATTGGCTATTGTATGATAGGTTGTTATCTGACATATCGAGACTAGAGGCCAAGGTTGAGAGGCTAGAAGCACAATTAGCAGCCAAAGATCGGGAGCTTGCTACCATTACTCGCACGGTGTGCTCGATTTTTATTTTATTGTCTTTTTTCCCAGTTGCAATGGTACCATCGACAATTCTATTTCTCTTGTTATCACTTGTCTAAACTTCAAGATGTTCAGGAGGCTAAAGCTGCAGCAGCTTTCAAGGCCCAGATTGAGAAGCTGCAGCAAGAGCGGGATGAATTTCAAAGAATGGTTATTGGTAATCAGGTGCAGACTGCAGACTCTCTTTCTATACAAGTATTTGCTGTTTCCATGTGGAGAGGAGTGCAATGGTGCATCTAATTCTTAGCACTTGTTTCCATGAGATTGTGATGAACATTGATTCTGATCTGTTGTTATTATTCTTAATTTTTAATTTTGAAAAGCAAGTACGTACTCAACAAATACACGAGATGAAGAAGAAAGAGAAAGAGTACATAAAGTTGCAGGTAGGATCATTTATTCATGGTTGTCAGCCTTTGCCCTTTGGAGATCCATAAATGGGGTGATAGTTCATTTTTTCTTCAGGAGAGGTTAAACCAAGTGTTGATGGAGAAAAAGAAGGAATCTAGGTCGGGCATGGAGATAATGAATTTACTTCAGGTACATATTGGCCTGTTAAATATGGCTATGCATTAATGAGATACCTCAATCCGATCTGATGATATTTATGGTGCATGTAAACAGAAGGAAGGACGGCAACGTGGGACATGGAATGGAAAGAAGGCTGATAATGATTTTTATAAAATGATTGTGAGGAGAATAATAACTTACTTGCTTGTTGGTTAACTGTACTACCATAACTTGCTTTCACACATTCCCCACGGCCAACAGGCGGATGCATATGAGGTGAAGAAGCAGGAGCTGATGGCAGAGAACGCTGACTTGCGGGCATTATTACGTTCAATGCAGGTAGTTACCTTGTATTTATCATTATTGCCACTTATATCCAATGGAAGTTTCAGAAACTACTTATATGAGAAGACAGCTGTCTTGTATGTCCGGCAAAGAAATCATCTTAGATTCAAAATTATGTTGTTTATTCATTGCAGATTTTGCCTTTCTTTTTTGATCAGCAAAATACATGTATATACAGCTCTATCACTGACTCTTTCAGTTGCATGCGCTGGTTCTACTAAACCATCGAAATCTTGCAATTTAAGTGCGTGAACTGGACTTCCACTCCCTTTTTCTTTCGTTTTAAGATTGATGACTTGATTAAGGGTTTAGCATTGCATATTTTCAAAAAAGAAAAAGATTTAGGGTTTAGCATTGCATTTTTTCAAGAAAAGGAACAATAAATGAAATGATATGTAAGCCTTGAACACCTATGCTTTTCAAAACATTACTGATTTACCATGCATTGTTTTAGATCATGAATTTGAATATACGACTTTTAATGTGTTTCCCGCACTTCTTATGGCAATACTTTATCAGGCTAGGATGTCAGTTACGTCAATGAAAGTCTATGCTTTGGTATGAAATCGTTCTCTTTAACATCTTTTTTGTGCCAGGGGAAGTAACCTACTTCTTTAATATGCAGATTCGAGTTTTACTGTAATGTATGTATGATATATAAGCACATATATATAAAGACATGTCATTTAACAGCCTTTGGTCCTTGTCATTGTTGGAGTTTTATGTATCTTAGTTAAATTGCACTGGTTGGTCCTTGATGGTTTGATCTGTTTAGGTTCATCACCTTTTACTGTTTATATTTGCTAAATATTTTCATTTTTGTTATAAACTGAATGCTACTAAATCACATTCTTAAGAAGTATTTATTTTATTTCGAAAAGCCATTTGTAAGGGGCATTGAGTATCTTCTTGTTTGCAGATGGATATGCGTGAGTTTCTAAATGCTCCAAATGGGCTATCCAAGCAAACTTTGGCTGCGAATGAAAGAAATGATGCGGAGCCCCAACAGTCTCCATTTGGTGGTACGACGGTATGACCATGCCTTGTCAAATCCTTGATAAATGCAAATTGGTTGGTCTCTAATGGGTTGTCTTTCTATGGGTCAGGTGCTGTCTTTTAAGTAATAAAGATTTTTATGATGATATGGTTACGTGCAGGATGTCTTTGACCTGCCTTTTCACATGGCTAGAGATCAAATAGAAGAGAGTCTACGTACTAAGATGGCTTCTATAAAGGTGAATTTACTTGCATATAGCTGCCCACTGCAAAGTTCTTTCTCCTCTCTCTCTCTCTCTCTCTCTCTCTCTCTCTCTCTCTCTCTCTCTCTCTCTCTCTCTCTCTCTCTCTCTCTCTCTTCTTTTTTTTTTTAATCTTATAAAAGCATTGTTTATTAATAAAGAGGAACATGAAAAGAAATATTCAAGTTGCTCAAAGAAACTTAATTATGTTGGTCATATTTATTTTCACGTATACAACCAAGATCAATCTTTTATATGATCCTGTGCTTCCCTAGTAGTTAATTATTTTACTATCCCATGCAAAAGGAACGGATGGTACAACTTCAAGATGCACAAAAAGGAGCAGAGGTCACTTCTGAAGCAAGCGAGAGGGAGCTTGAGCTTGAGGCTCAACTTGTTGAAGCCAGGAGCATCATTCAAGAGCAGGTTGGTAGATTCCTTCTCTCTTTCAGCTAATGTGGGCTTTTTTTAGACTGTAGATTGTAGAAACCTTTTCGTTTCCAGTTTCATCTTTTTTAAGATAACGTTAAATTGTTTTGCGAGTTTTCTTCTTGAGTAGATCTTTTAATTTATTTTATAATTTGTTGGACTTGAAATTTTTATACCTTTCAAAAGAATCTCACATTTCTTGTTTCTTGTTTCTTTCTGATTGTCCACCTGCTCTTGTCGAATAATTCTTGAAATGGCCTCAAAATAAGGGATTTCCTGTTATTAGTGCATGCATCGGGGAATAAAATTCCTCTAGAATTTGATAGTCTTTCATTCTCCCTTCGTTGCTTTTATACCATCATCATCATAGTCATGTCCCAACTATTTGGGTTGGCTTTACAAATCCTATTTTGCAAATTGTTTTCTTATATCATACCGAAATTCCCATTTGGAGATGTAACACATGGCCTTACAAAGTTGCAGCCGTTGTGATTAATGGATATTGTATATATGACTTTGTATGTGTGTAACTTCGAGTTTTTCTTTTTCTTTTCTTTTTTGGGTAAGTTTTTTGAGTGCTGTGATGGTTTGCCATTAACTCTCAAATAAAGCTGAAAAGTTATGACATAAAATTTACCTGTTTCATTTTTTTTAATGGAAATTTAATAACTTTATTGTGTTGGACTTGTTGATAAAAGGTTGATAAAAGGACATGCTGTGTTGGATTTGCAGGTCAAACAGACATGCATAATTTATAAGTCTTATATATACCTTTTAGGGTCATTTTCTATCGGTACCCTTTTAGGGTCCGTTTGGGAAGGAAGTCCCTCAAAATCATGTTTAACACTTTAGTCCCAATTTGGACAGACCCCATACCTTCCATGTCAGGTGTGCTAATAAGCAGTGGATTTCCCTGCTTAATCATGCTTTTGTAACATTTTACTTTAATTAGGTCTCTCTTTGGACGAAGGATCTTCCCAAATTAGGATTAAGTGAATCTCCATTTTGCTGGTTTCAATGCCTGCTGTATCAGAAATCTCTTGTCGTTTTGCAGCATCTTCCCTGCAGAACAGCGACATCGAGAGAGTGTGCTCATCCCTGATGTAGCCATTTTGCAGGAAAGGTGCTGAAAACTGACAATGAATTTCTGATATGGAGGGTGCTGGTCCCGCCAAAATGAGGATTTTGAGATAATCCTGATTTGGAAGATCCTTTGTAGAAATGGAGGCTAAAACATTCTAAAATAGTGATTACATGGTGAAAAATTCTGGCTAACACGAAATCTGATCTGGGGGCATGGTGCTCAGTTTTACTCCTGATTTTGGGGATTTCCTTCACTAATGGATAGTAATGTTTTCACCTTTTTTGCATAACGAAATATATGAACTATTCTCCTACTAAAGCACAGTGCTGGAATTGGCCAACATCAATGACTCGGTGTCATAAATGGCCAAGGCTTCTATACTTTCTAGAAAGTGCTGCTTAGTTTCTTCTTGGAGTTGACATAAGGGCCCGTTTGGCACCATGGATTTGATGAGAAGTGATGAGAAATCACTTGCTTTTCTCTGTTTGGTGAAGAGGATTTGATGAGAAGTGGATTTCATAGGAATCCACGATAATTCAAAATGGCACTTTTCAGCTCCTTTCCGATTCCTCTCAAAAAGGTGGGATTTGATGAGAAATCCTCCCCAACGTGGGACCCAATGTGATGTGTCCCTGACTGTGGGACCCAAAGTGATGTATATTTGCCATCCAACTTGTTGATAAGGTCACAGACCTAGATGAAGGGACCGCACAAATATCAGTTTAATCCAAAACTTTTGTGCATCATAAAGGTCACTCACCACTTTTTCCTGTTTTATGGTCCACCTAAGATGTGGATCTGCTTTATTTTTGGGATCCTGGCATAAAATGATCTGTAAAAATGGATGGACGACATGGATTTAAAAATTGATGGATGGTGGGATCAAAATCCAAAGTATAAGTGGGCATATGGTGGGATTAAAATCCACACCGTCCATTCCCTCTTGTCTGACTTCTCTCCAAATCTAGGCTGCCAAACAGAAAATCTGGAATTTATAAGAATTGGAATTGATGAGAATTCATATCATGGAATTCACGTCTCATCACTTCCTCTCAAATCCATGGTGCCAAACAAGCCCTAAGTGATTCTACCTGGTTTTTATGTGGTTTACTAAACATTTGGTTATGTCAACGGATTATTAATTGAGATAAGGGTTAGATGATGATGATATCAACTGATTATTGTCTTACTCTCATTAGGTGAGCTGGTAGTGACACTGTAGAGTGTGCGAGTGATTCAGGGTTCTATCCCTGGTAGTATAACCTTTCAAAAAAAAAAAAAAAAAAAATTAAGTGATATTTTTTTCAACCATTGTTATCTTTCTTTTCTTGTTTTTTTGGTTTCCTGAAAGTTTTTTTTTTTTCACCGTAGTTATCTATGATTTATTAGATCAATTGGCTATAGGAAAGCTTCCCTGTCTTGTTTTAGAAGTGAAGGACTTGAGATACTTCTTTAGTTGTACATTGTTCCACCTTTAAAAACGTTGCATGGTTCATCTTTAGCAGACTTATGTATCAACTTGGATGTTTCTGTGATAAGCATGGCTGTGCCTCTGCATATCTGCATATTGTTCATGAGTTATCTGGTCTTGATTATTCAGAATGCCGACAATATCCTGATACCCAGTCGGGGCAAGTGGCTCCATGGTTTGTCATCCAGACTATTGGTCTGATGGTCCCCACTATGGATGGGGATGCCTCATATATGTACGAGATATGAAGATGTGAATATTCAGTCAGCAGACTACAGGTGACTGGTTATGAATGAAAGGAAAATATGTCAACTGACTGGGAGAAAGGACAAAGGATGGGTTAGAATCTTCCATTCTGGAATATTTGTGGGACATGCCTCATCCATGATAGGTTCCATTGTATCACTTGTACAGACTGGGGGCATCAGGACACTATACATCCTGATGCGTACAGGACTTTATAATTTCTCATTGTATGTGCTCCATTGGCGAGCAGTCTGCCTGAGCTTTGTGCTTACAGTTTATCTACCTGTTTGATCATTGACAACTTCCAAGAGAGACTTTAATACCAAAGTTTAATGCAGGCATCCATAATGTCTAAACATCTCGCGAAGTCTGAGAAGCCAAGGTACTCCACTGTACTTGTTTTGTTTGGTTTTTCAGTTTCTGACATATATTTACATGATCACATTCTGTAGGAGAGCGAGTGGCCATCTAGATGCTGACAGGGATTCTGTCCTTTCAGTGTCAGCTGAGGTATCTTTTTGTCTAATTACACGAAATCTGTTTACACATCTTTGTTTGTTTTTTTGTTTCTAATTTTTTTTGACAAATCTTTGCTTTCGTAAGTTCTACTTCTTTGCAATGATTGTTTACATGAAATTGACCTTGACAGAGTCTTGTTGGGACTAAGGACCTCAAAAGAACTAGATTTTGGGCTCAATTAATAATTGTCAGATTTGGGTCCAGACACTGGATCTGATGAGGATCTGGTTGGGTCGGGTATCTGAATATATGAATTTTTAGTTTTAATTCCTTAATCATAATTATTATTTAAGTAATGTATGGTTCTAATCCGATCTGGATCTGGTTCCTGCATCCTAACCTTATTCCAAAAATCTCATTTTTGTGCTTGCAATTAGACATGTACAGGATCCAGTGGGATAGCTGAATCCAATCGGATTTGAATCTGGTTCCTCCTATATGGTACCCTTATCTGAAGGTGATAGGGGACCTTTTTTTCTTCTTTCTTTTTCGTGAAGGTGATAGGGGACCATTCGCCTGAATCTAATTCTCTTAGTTAACTGCAGATATTGTGCACCATTATCCAACCCACTCCCTAGACAGCCCTAGTTTAATGGTGGCTAACTGTCTATCACTTGATGAATGAGCCTTGCTCTATCACATTTGTGCAAGGTTGGCACTTCCACCATGAGTCGCCTCTTTGATATATGTCCTCTTGTGAATTGCTTTAGCTTTAATCTTTCATGAAACAAATCCAAGTATGTTTGACAGTTTTCCTTTGACCTGACTTATTGCATTGAGTTCTCTTTCACTCAGTTTTGATTGCTACCTCAATTTCTTTCTTTGGCCCTTAAATATGAGGCAAATAACTGATCTCTTGAGAATTACCAATTTGAATCACAACAAGATGATGCTCCTCTCTTTATTGAAAGATCATATACAGACAACAATGATGGACTAATGGGAGGGTGTCATGCTTGTGGGTTTGCACAGAGGCTCTCGCGTACAGGGCTGAGATATCATAAGCAACTTAAAACGTCCAGTCTTCCTTCATTTGTTCAACTGCAGCGTCCTTGATGAGGAGGCTGCTTGGTAAAGACTCTACCCACCAATGTTTTTGAATGTGGACCAGACTGGGTGGTTGGATTGTTTTGGATCCTTACTGGCCACCAGAACGGGCCAGTTCACCTCTTAAAAACCCAGTCATTTATGGGGATAACTATTTTTGTAAAAAGTAAAAAAGAAATGAAAAAATAAATTCCCTTATCACTAGCATAATGACCAATTGGCTGTTAATATCTCTACTTTTATTATTTTAATGAATTAGATTTCTAGGCCAAAACAGTGAGAAGCAAGTCAGACCGGTCGGATCCATGGTTCTAAACCTTACTGAATCGTACTTGAAACTCGCCTGAGTCAACTCGACAAGATTTCAAGCCGGGTCCATTAGGAAATTTGAATCTGAGAGTAACTTGGTTGAGTCACAGTGAAACTCATTGTGGTTGACTCATGTCGACTCGGGCCGAGTCACTCACCATGTCAGAGCTCCTTTTAATTAGAAGTAAAAAAGTATATAGGTGTTAGATTCAAACCCTCAACCTCTTTCGTAGAAGCAAGAGCACTTAACCAACTAGCTGTTCTACAATTAATTGCTTCTCTTCTTATTTTCTAATACATATATAAAGATAAGTAATCTAAATCTAGTCATAACTACCGAGTCTATCGAGTCGATTTGGGTCGACTCGAGTCTTTGAGCCAACCCAACGCAAAGTCGAGTTGAGTTTTGGGTTTTTAAACTATGGTTAGACCTCCGGTTGGACTGAACTCCCTGTAAAAATAGGTTGAGGTCCTGTCTGGGATTTAAAAAATTGCTTCCAACATTTGCCTTGTACCCCTATTCAACAAGGCTTTAGAAGATGCTCAGTTGCCTTACTTCCAGCCCTTGGATTGGGTTCTATCATCATCAACTCTTCTATTTTTAAATCTTACTGCGGGTTGTAATCTAGAAATTTTATTTTTAGAGGCTTTTGGAATGATATCCTGCTGAGTTCTTGCTGCTGTTGTTTGGTAAGTCATATATTACAAGTCTTATCCATGGTTTTTGAACTGATTCCATCCATCTTGTGCTGTTTAGGTGGTGTAAAATCTCAGATGGTGATCTGATTTCCGTAGCAGTTGTTGTAAATGTTCTAGTTCAACTCTCTTGAACTGAAGCCGGCGTTGCTGAGTTCAACAGCAGGAGCAGCAGCGGGCAAGAGCTGTAACTTTTGTAAGTGTAATCCGGTTAAAATGGACTAGGCAGGATGCTTGATTTGTTTGGGATGTTTGGACAGCCCAATCAAAATCTGAGATTGCAGCCCTGATATATTTGTTCTATGGTCAATCTCAAACCGGTGGAATCGAAGTTAGTTATTTATGTGCCAGACATGCATCTCTTCTGCATCATTTCATTCTTCCATGTGATTTCAGTAAGTGGAGCTGCTGCATCGCCAACCAAAAAATAAAAAAATTAAAAAAATAACTGGGCTCAGGGAATGTTGGTTGAGGAATTATAGGGTCCTTCACAGGGTTCCGTGATCCAAACCACTGGTCTGATGGACTGCAGAGATCCAGACCACATATCCTGGAGCATGGCTCTGTGGGTCCCACTTGTACAGAGTCATGTCCCTAATTCCTTGCCTTATTATCAATTCATGATCACTCCAATCTTGGAACTTGCATTGATTAATAAACATGGTCAAGGTCTTGCATCAACCTCCTTAGGAGAGGAGAAAGATAATAAGACTGGTCTTTTAAGCTCTACTAGATAGAACCCTTGCTAATCAATCAGCTTCCATTTTCGACAAGACCGACACTGCATAGCCTAATCATAGGCTCGAATCTATTGGACGGTGGCATGTTTACAGATCCCTATTCACTGATGATTAGATTTTGGATTTCGGATTCCCAGTCTTGTGCTAGGATTTTTTTGTTTGTTTGTTATAATCAATCATGTTTCTTGTAGGTAGTGTCAACGGACCTTGTAGAAAGGTGAAGATTACTCAATCAGGCAGTGGTCCCTGATCATAACTACAAGGCCCAATTTAAAGGAACAATGTTTTAAGTTCAGCCAGAAAATGTGATCCAAGTGGTTCATCTAGTGGGAGTCGTCCCAGATGAGTCATGACCCAAACATCTCCCTTACTGGGAAACACTAGCCATGTCATGGATGGATGTTTTATCTGGATGCATGTGGACCATTGGTTGAACCATCAATTTGCAGGCTGTAGATTTATCCAATGGATGAGCTTTTCGGCTCCCCTGCCAATTTATAATAAACCCAGCGGAATGAATGATTTTGGATCACCAAAAGGGTCCCCACTGATACAATTCTAGCTGGAACCAAAGACATCCCATAAACAATAAAGAAAGATAGCTGAAGTAACTCTGCAACAATCATCTAAACAGCCGCCCATGTAAATGAAAAAGAAGCTAACCTGAGGCTTATGAGTATGGTAATAGCACATGCAGACAGCCTGCCCAACACCCAAAAATACACAACGTAGCCTTCTCACCACAGCAAAGTCCCCAAAGAGAGGAAAATAAAAAAGCTTATACACCATATACAAATACCCACTTCCTTTTCACCCGGATCATGCACCCTAGTACCCATACATTCCTTCCAAACGCGCTATACACTAAAACTCTCTATATATATGCACCTCTCCCTCTCCTCTCTCAATCGACTTACACCATAACCCAGAAGTCCATATACCAACTTCTGAAAATGCAAGCTTCCAAAGATCTCATTCCTAGCAACTCCAGAAGCCCAAATGAAAAAAACAGCTGCTGCACCATTTCTCTAGTTGAAGGAGATGAAGGAGATGAGATCTTCTTCAACAGACTTCTCTCTAGAGAGCCGTCCCAGGGCTTCTCTTCTCGGATATATTACCGGGTGGTTGCTGGGAACGTACCGTTTGAATGGGAAGCACAGCCGGGGAAGCCCAAGGTTGCACCGGAAAGCCCGCTGATGTTGCCTCTCAGCCCTCCTCCGGTTATGGTGGGCTCGGTGTTGGCTCTTCCACGGTGCGACCACACTGTAGCCAAGGGCTCGATGCGGTTGAGGCTGTGGTTTAGGAAGAAGAAGGCGAGGAAGAGTCAACATAGTCAAAGTCAGGTGGGGAGTGAAGAAGGTGGTGTGGATAGGGTGGAGAGCTTTGGATTTTGGAGCAATGAAGGGGATTCGACATGGTCGCCTCGTGATTTGAGCTCATCTTCGTCATCGTGGTCTTCATCATCTTTCCGTGGTTTTTCTCCAGGCAAGGAAATTTCCAGCGCCGGAGGGTCAGATGATGGTGAAGGATTCCGATAAGAGGCGAGGGATGGATTGGGCGTGGAGGTGTGGCCCATGGAGTTTTGCTGGGTCATGGTCTGCATGGCTAAGGGAGTTTGAAGGGTAATATGGGTATTTTAGTTTTGTGGGGAATAATTAAAGTGCTTTGGTTTCATTTAATTATTTCATTTTAATGTAAACCAAAAGCCATATGCATATTCTATTTTTGTATGTACAAACTTCGCGTTTATCCGGCAATTATCATCAATGTAAATATCCTTTTTTTTTTTTTTCATGCGATTGGGTCATCTCTCCACAGTATGGCAGGGTTGTGTCAATCAGGACCTTCCATCCAGTAGGCCTTGCAATGGATGGAAAATGTTTAGACCTACAAATAGATCCAATGGTCCTATAAACCAGATCAGTGGACTTAGCAACATTAGTAAACAAAGATAGTCAATGGTCAACATTAAGGACTTTATACCCATTAGCTTGATTGGTAGTCCCTATAAAATTCTCGCTAAGGTTCTTGCCACCGGATTTTGAGCAGTATTGGGCACTGTTATCACAGATAATCAATACACGTTTGTGCCGGAAGACAGATTTTGTATTGTACTATCATAGCTCATGAGTGCAAAGATTCCAGATTTATGGAATCCAAAGGGCTGGTGTGCAAGCCGGACACTAAAAATGCCCAAGATCATGTTGCTTGGACCTTTTTGGATTACATGTTGGGAGGATCGGGTGTGGTGAGAAATGGAGAAGGTAGATAGGGGAATTTATTCAATCTACCACAGATCTTTTGCTGACGAGCGGGTCTTCGTAAAGTTTTTTTTTTTTTTTTTTTTTTTTTTTTTTTTTTTTTTTTTTTTTTAAAGTTTGAGAATGGTGCAGCGGGGAGGCCTTCTATCCCTATTCTTGGCTTTTGTGGTGGCGGAAGCTTTGGGTAGCATGTTGATGAAGAGGCAGCGGTTGGGCTTTTTTAGCAGCTTCAAGGTTGATGGGAACGGTGTACTTATCTCCCATCTTCAGTTTGTGAACGACACTATTATTTTCTGTGATGTGGATCTGAAGATGATGGAAAGGCTTTGTATGGCGATCTCTTGCCTTGAAGTGATTTCCAGGTTAAAGGTAAATATTATCAAGTGTAAATGTTGGGGATTAGGATGGGAGAGGGGGAGACGGGAGTCCCTTACTAGAGTCTTTGGGTGTAAGGTGGGTTCGTTTCTATCCATGTACCTTGGATTGCTGTTGTGCATCAGATAGCCTACTAATTATTTATGGGATAAAAGTAGTGGAAATGGTAGAGAGGAAGCTCTCGATATGGAAAGAAAGATACTTGTCTTTAGGGGGCTGGATAATGTCTATCAAAGCTGCTCTTTCCAATATACCCCTGTATTTCATGTCCCTCTTCAAATGCCCGAAATCTGTGCTTAATAGGTTGGAGATGCTTCAAAGAGACTTTTATGAGAAAGGTTAATTAGAAGATAAGAACAAGTTTCATCTTTTGTCTTGGAAGGAGGTGTGCAAGCTGTATAATGGAGGGGACCCTCTTCATATGCCTGAATTATATACTTGATAGGTTAGGAGAAGCTTCGTAAGAGACTTTTTATAGCAAAGTTTTAGAGCTGGATACGAATTGAGTTTAACTGTTTGGATCGACTCGGTAAAACCCTGTTCGAACAGAAAGTCTTATTATTCGAACTTTGTTCGAACACACAGTGTGTTCGAAAAAAATTTAATTCAATTTCAAACACAGTCCTGTTTGACTCGACTCAAACTCGAACTCAACTCGAATATTGATCGACTCGACTCAACTCTACTCGTTCAGTTCGACTCGATTATATATATATATATATATATATATATATATATATATATATATATATATATATAGAGAGAGAGAGAGAGAGAGAGAGAGAGAGAGAGAGAGAGAGAGAGAGAGAGAGAGGGGTGGATGACAAATAAGCGTGAGCTGTGAGCCTAGGAGGGTTTCAATGGTGGACATCATTCTCCTCACTGTTTCTTGTGGTGTGGTCTATTTGAATTTTGTATCTGCCTCATTTCTTAGTTAATGCCTTAAAATAAGCTGTACAAATGGATGGACGGAGTAGATAAAACAAATACATCATGTTAGGACACACAAAATGACAAAATCGGTATTTATTATTCAGTAGTAGAAAAAATATTTTCAAGCAAAAAAAGCGAAATTGTTCGAACTTGTAAAAATTGTTCGAAATCCATATGTTCGAACATATTCGAACATAATTGGGCTAGACCAAATTGAGTTCGAACAGAGCCATCCTGTTAGAATGTTTGTTCAAACATTGTTCAAACACACCCACTCAAGCAACCGAACAATCCGATCTGGTCCATGTTCGACTCGGATCGGATCGTTGTCCACCTCTACAAAGTTTAGAAGATGAGAACAAGTTTCATCTTTTGTCTTGAGAGGAGGTGTGCAAGCCATATAATGGGAGAGAGTTTTCGAATCTATGAACTTAGCTCTTCTTGCAAACTGGCTGGTGGCGCTTTGGGAGAAAAGTGGTTGCTACTAAATATGGTTGTGAGGTGTGGGGATGGTGTACTTGTGATTCCTTACACAATTAATGTATAGAGCATCTTGTTTTTGGAAGGGTGTGTAGTTCAAAGCTAAATTTATGGGAGGGATTGGTTTCTTGGTTTGAAACGTTGAGCACATCAAATTTTGGAAGGATGCATGGGCGTTGGGGACATCTCTGAAAAATGATTTCCCAAGATTGGCCCTGGCTAGCAATGGATGAGGACATCTTGATCATGGATTGTTGATCGAATATTGGTACGTTGGGTGTGTGGTCATCTCCGTGTCGTCAAAATTTATTAGATGAAGAAATTAAAGATCTGGTTTGTCTCCTTCAAAATATCCATTTGGTTTCCCCTTTTGCCGGGCAGGTCGATAGGTTGGTTTGGAGGAAGGAATGCTTGGGTCGTTTCTCGATTGCCTCTTTCTACTAAGTTGTTATGTTTTCAGATGCTCATGTTGGTCCATTGAAAGTTGTGGCTTTTGGGTGGCTTGTGGGGAGTAAAAGGGTCTTAACCATTGACAACCTATCGAAGAGAGAAATGGTGATTCCAAACATGTGTGCTCTGTGTAAGGTAATGTAGAAACAATTGATCATCTTTTCATCCATTGTCCCTTTACTCAGGAGGTTTGGATTTGGTTCTTTCTTCCTTTAATTTGCAGTGCTCCATGCCTGTTCCAATGGATAAGTTTAGTAGAAAGGCGGGCCTGAGGTTTTGCCTTCATAAGCAAGATCAGGCAGAATAGCAGTTGGTGATTATTGTTGTCCTTTGGTCAGTTTAGGGGGAATGAAACAGGAGATGTTTCAACAATATTGGGAATGATGTCCGGGTCATCATTCATCGATTGAAATCTTTGTCGCCAATTGGGCATCATTGTATTGCTTCTTTGAAAGATTGTGTATTGCTTTTTGCACATTAGGGTTGTAAGCTCTGAGTGTGAGCTCGACACTTTTTTAATAAAAATCCCTTTATCTTAAAAAAAAAAAGCTAAAAAGAAAAAAAGGTAAGCATTAAGTATCGTAAAACCAAGAAAATTAAGTGCCTAAGATAGATCCAACTTTCTTGCGAACCCTGCCTATGGGTGCAACTTGCGGGGGTTGGGTCAGGTTGAGGGTCAACCCGAGCCTGACCCGAGCCTCAAGAGGAGCCAACGAGCAATCTAACCCAACTTAAATTCAAACTCAAGGTGCTCAATTTAAAACTAACCCGAATTCTCTGTAATCAACTCAACCCTAACCCAAATATATGTGATTATTCTCAACACGACATAACTGTTTCTCATGGTGTGACCTACTTGAGTTTGGATCTGCCCCGTGTTTGAGCTCATGTCCGAACATGAGCTGGCCAGTAAGCCATGCCTTTTCTCTTATCTCTCACCCACTCTCTCTCTTTGCATGTAGACTGTACACTCTCTTTCCATGAGTACGCCACACCTTTTCTCTTTGTGCATGCTAAGTAGGCCCACACCCATTTTCTTTCATTTATTCTCTGTGTGTTGCCCACACCCTCTACCAATCCCACGCTTCTGTCCAGCTCTTCCTCATCAAATGTTCGACACATGCATGTTTGATTGAGTGCATGTGTTGGATTTTATTTTCCATCAATGAGCAATTCTGCACTGCCTTGAAGCTGTCATGAGTAGGGATGCAACTTGGTCAGGGTTGGGTCAGGTTGAAGGTCAACTCAAGTCCTACCCAACCTTGCAAGAGGAGTCGGCCAAGGCCCAACTCAACCTCAGACCCAATTCAAGGTATGAAATACTCAACCCTAATACAATGCACGTCCGACTGGGTTTGTTTAGGATGGGCCAAATTAAGACTTCCAACTAATATGATAAAACACAGAATAAAACATCCAACTCAAAGTAACAGCTATGACCATCGAAATTGGAATGGCTTATAATCACCCTTCGTAAACGATAAAATTAAAGAAATGGATAAAAATCCACCAAACCTCTACAGAAACTATTTAAAAGACATCTGACCACGCATCATATGGACCCCAAGTTAGTTCCAATCACGAGCTCTAATTTTTCGCATGTATGGTTCTGATCATGAACACTATATATAACACAGAGTCAACAACATGAAGGGTTCTAGTCCTATTTCCTATGCAGATCATGATTTTACGTTCTAGTGATCTATGCTAGTTGTAAGCCATGTATGTGTGATGCTGCACTATAAGGTTGGGTTCAGATTGGTTGAGGCAATGTTTCAAATATTATTGAGATTTTGAAAATCCCCGTGACAACAATTTTTAAAATCTCACAATTTTATCATAATACTATTCTAAAGTTATTCAGTAATAAATTGAAAACTAGTAAAAATCTTCAAATTTAAGTTTTAATTTATTTATTAATTTAGAATAAATATTTTTAAATATTTCTATTTTTTGGTGAAATTTCTGATAATATCCCAATAAAAACTTCAAAATTTGAAAATCTCCCGAGAAATTTCCCAGTCAAAAAATTGCCCACTATGGTCTAAGAAGCCTAACCTAATATCGAGCCGGGTTCAGCATTTTCAACCGACGCCCAATCCAACCTCTGAGCCGGGGATGCCACTTGGGGTCAGGTTGGTCCTACCCAACTTGCATCCTTACTCCTGAGGGGCCCACATTGTAACAAAAGTTATGGAGGCGTCTTTATTGTGAAACAACTACAGAATGAGGACATTTGATGTGTTTCTCAGGGATGGCTTGTGCAACTTCATCCCACACCTGTCCTAAGTAACAGCTACATCCAAACGGTGGAAATGATATCCTGGACACAGACATCCATGCATATGTGCCTCAGTGGAGCTTTTCACGCATCCAATCCAAACGATGGCTTGTGGTCTTCCGAGTCATCTGATCCATACATTACACCAAAATCCAGAATCCACTATTGGTGAATCTAGATTTTAGGGTGGTGGGAAATGGGTCCCACTTGTTTGGACGATCAAGAACTATTCAAGAAAGACGCCGGATTTCCACTTGCCATTTTAGCTAAGTGCCCAGATTCATGCTAAAACCATTACAAAGTTCTCCACCACATTTCCCATACATGAAGTGGGGCCATGGTTTGATAATCTAGACCATTGTTCTGTTGCGTCCCACTGTGGATGGACTATTCCCTGTAAATCTAGGTAGGACAATCTCCACATTCCAATTTGTCACTTACAGATAGACGGTTGAAAAGAGAAATACCTTAGCTGTCCACAATCAACAGAAAAAAGTCCCGCCACTGATGGCTGGAATCTTCAGATATGAGATAGTCTTAGAGGACGTCAATTGACAGTGGGATTCAACATATCAACGGTCTAGATTACTGAACCATGGAACCACTTATGAAATCATGCACTTCTCTAGCTTCTTGCATTAGCTAAGCAAGCATACGAGCAGATGAGGCAAATGGACGGGCTGGATTTGGGCATGGTCCTGGGCCATTACTACTTAAAGGGGCAAGATGGGACCCAGCGCATTGCAACATATTCAACCACAGTGAAAAGATTCCGCGACTCGGACTGGCTTGTCCGGTCTGTATTTGAGTCGGCCTGAGTTGGATGAATCGTCCTGACTCAGTCAAATGACTTGCCCGGGTGATTCATGGTGTCGAATGAATTCCAGTCCAAGTGAGTCCGAGTCAACTCAGACAGGTCGCACGGTACTCTCCGAGTGTTAAAACCATGTTTATAACACTGGGTTTTAAAATCTGGACCGGATCCGACGGTCAGATTGGCTCAGATGGTTTGGATGGAGCCGTTAGCCTTTTTTTTTTCTTCTGATTTTTTGTCTTGCTACACCAATCAATGACCCGCGTCAGAACCAGTTTGGGCTGGACCAATCTCAAATATGGGTTGTGTTGAAAAGTGGTGCTTATAATCTGTGCTGAAACGAGGGATTTCGATCAATCGACTAGGTCTGTCGCTCGAGGATCCATGTTCGACTGACTATGCGTGTGGTTTTGCGTAATGAGCGATTTGATATTCAAAGTGTTACACTATTGTTGTGCGGGTTTTTTGAGCTGGACCGATCTAAGCCCTGAGCGAGTAAACCCACTGGCCCATATGTGAGTCCTTGGCAACAGGGCTGAGAGATGGACCTTAACCAAGGAGGAAGTCAAGGTTGAGGATGATGAGGGTCCAGTGTGCACGAATGTCATTTTAGATACATTAAACAACCCAAGTTGAGTTGTTCTACTGAACACGGCTGATGAGCCATCAACTCGGACCTCAATCGCAGAATCACCAAGCCTACATCCTGAAATATTTCCCAAGTCAGAGAGCTAGGACAACAAGCTACACCTCTATGTCGACCTCACCCACGATCGCCATGAAGGCGCATGACAGTTTAGGGGCATGTCCGAATAATTGAACCGATGAATCAAACATTGTGAATGAATCAAAGGTAGATCCTTGATTCCTTAGCCCTTTCCCATTCTTGTTTTTCAATACACACAAATTGCTCCACCTTTAAAGATTAAATTAAATTCCATCTCTCCCATCTAAACTAATTCCTCTAAGTGTTCTTAACTCCTAATCATTGTAGTTCGACATCGATCTCATCGAGTATTTACTACTTCGCTACCTGTACTTGGGTGTGCAATATTCGAATTTTTGCGGCTAGGGAGTTCCTCGAGATGAGGGACCCTAAGTGTTATCGACTCAGGAATCTGGTATGTTTCCCTCAACTCCTCGAGCTCGACCTCAATTATTCTAGACACGACGTTATCCAGTTCATACATCTGAAGGGTTGTGCTCAGCTGTTAGGTCACAATGACTTCAACAAATTCTGTAGCTTGCAAAGCATCGTCCTCTTCATCAGGGGCTTGCTCCGGAGGGTGGGATGTGCCCTCAAGACTTCGATCCTCTACCTCAATGTTAATGCTGGACTCCTTGGACTGTCTCTCTGCCCAGGAGTTTAGAGAGGATACGAAGGGCTTCGGATCCTCACCCACCCTCAGAAAGGCATCAGAATTTGATGTCTTAAACATATCAAAAGGAAAGAAGAAGAAAGATTGCAAAAGATGAAGATGAGAAAGACGAAGTAACGAAAGTCGTACCAGGATTTCTGGCACGAAGACTTGAGGAGATTGATCGAGAAAGAAAGAAAAAACTAAGTCACGGGTGTGGAAGCAGGTTGGCAGAGTTCAGATGCAAAAATGGACGAAAGGTGAAAATGAAGATGGGATGGGGGTATTTATAGGCGAAACCTCCATGGTTGTACAAAGCCACGTGGCAGTCGGGGATTGCCTTGGGCAGAGGTACGTCTCCTCGGTTGCCATCCCATCCACATGCCACCTCCTCATTCGTCCGTACGAGGTGTGATGCCTCACCATCTCGAACTATTGCCACGTGGCACAATGAGAGAGGTCGAGCATTAATGCACCGTATCGACTATTAGAGCCATCACCATGTGTCATCTTCTAATTTGACCGATCTTAAAAGGTTCTGACAGCGCCATACAATCATAATAGTGATGCTTCGATAATCGTGCTTGGTTAATGATTCTTTAGATCTTGTAATAAATGCTTCGGATTTCGTTCCTCGGATAATGCATAGACTGAATCCATGATTTGAATTTTTTGGATTCCTGCATCACTAGCAGATCAGCTCATCCCACGTGTGGTACTCTTGACTCCTCGTCAACTTGGACTCGAGAGTAGGGGGCAACTATTGTGTGGGTTTTTCGAGCTGGATTGAGCTAAGCCCAGAGCGAGTAAACCAACTGGCACATATGTGAGTCCTCGACAATAGCATTGAGCAATCGACCTTAACAAGGGCCCAGTATGTACAAAGGTTATTTTGGATACATCAAACAGCCTAAGTTGGACTGTTCTACTGATGGACTGTTCTACTGAACATGGCCGACAAGCTATTAACTCGAACCTCGGTCGTAGAATCACCAAGCTTATATCCTGAAATATTTCCCAAGTCAGAGAACTCGGCTAATGAGCTCCACCTCTACGTCGACCTCACCCACAACTGCCATGAAGGCGCATGACAATTTAGGAGCACGCCCGAATAAACTGGGCACGTTACCAACAGTTACAGACGTGATCCCTATCATCGGGAATCACCCCAACCATTACGGGCATAATGCCCACGTTCACTATCCACTATAGCTCTCTGATTACCCTATAAATAGGGCACCCCTCTATTAAAATAGGTATGCACAATTTCCCCCATGCTCTGCCTCTCTCTTCTCCGTCAAACTTTTTTTGCCTGACTTAAGCATCAGAGGGCTAGCGGCTGGACCTCGGCCATTCCCCCTTTAACTTTTTCCTTGTGTTCTACAAGACTTAGAGGAGTTCCCATCTGGATCCAATCTATTCACTTTAGGAGATCAAAGGCAATCTTTCATCCCATGAGATCTTATCAACACGACCATTGTCCAAAATTTGATGACAACAACTCTCTCTCTCTCTCTCTCTCTCTCTCTATATATATATATATATATATATATATATATATATATATATATATATATATAGGTGTAATATGGGATTAAGGTAGAAACGAAGAGAGAAAAGCCATTGTGCCATGGTTTTTTTTTCATAAGCATTTTTTCACTTAAAATCATGTGTTCTTTAGATCGCTTTGTTTATGTTATATTAACATTTGTTTGATTTTACTTGGTGATTGCTTCCATAATTCCCCAACAGGTTGGCCCACCGGCCAAGGTTTTGAGACAATGGTGCTAGGTATGGCACTCGGGCCCAATACATTTGTTCGCCAGCTGGGCAGGACCTGGGTCAGGTCATTCTCTCTTGGGCCGGGTTTTAATGTGACTCAGCCCCGCCCGTGAAGATGATACCAGACCCCAACCGTCCATCCCACTTCAAAAGGCTTATTCTTCAACCTCCAGCCCTGCCATTGCTACATTAAGCTAATGCCACTAACACCAAGTGCACTGAGCACACATCCAACACCGTCGATTGCAGAATCAAACCGATGGATCGGTCAATGAAGGAAGTGGGAGAAAAGAAGGAAACATGCACAGGCGGTGGCCGGCAAACGGACGTCAATGATACCATGAACGTGTCCTATCCACAGAAGAAGTGAGGGAGGCCGAGGTAGATGGCCCAAGGGGGAGAGTGTTGTGGAGGAAGCTCAAGAATCCTCTACTTGTGAGAGAGTGGTAAGGAGGGAAGATGAAATTACAAAGCCTGTGAAGAGAAGGAATATATGTGCAAAAGCACACCTAGAAGAGCATGCCATTTCATCATACGGTCCCACATGTACAGACTCCTGTGCCCTAATTCCTCGTCTTAAGATCACTTCATAATCACTTCAATCTTGGAAGTTTCATGGATTAATAAACGTGGTCATGGTCTGGTGTCATGCATCCTTCTAACTTAAGAAAACAGAGAGACAATAAGATAGTCTTTTAAGCTCCACTAGAGAGAACCCTTGATAATGAATCAGCTTCCATTTTGGACAAGACCGACATGCGTTGCCTAATCATAGGCTCAAATCTCTTGGACGGTGGCATGTTCACAGATCCCTATGCACTCATGTTATAATCAATCATGTTTCTTATAGGTAGAAAGTTGAAAATCACTCAATCAGGTAGTGGGCCACAATCATAACTAGAGAGCCCAGTTCAAAGGAGTGGTGCTTCTAGTTCAGCCAGAAATGTCCATCCAGACCCATCTGCGATCCTAGTAGTTCATCTGGTGGGAGATGTCCCAGATGAGCTATGACCCTGAAATCTCCCTTATTGGGAAATACTAGTCATGTCATGGACGGATGTTTTATCTCGATACATGAGGACCATTGATTGAACCATCAATTTACAAGGTGTGGATAAGATGCTAAAAGATTATCCAATGGAGGAGATTTTCACTCCCCTACCGATCAATAATAAAACCACCGGAATGAACGGTTTTGGATCACCAAAAGGTGGTCCCCATTGATACAATTCTAGATGGAACAAAAAAAATATCACATAAACAATAAAGAAAGATAGCTGAAGTAACTCTTCAACAATCATGTAAACAGCCGCCCATGTAAAATAAAAGAAGAAGTAGAAGAAGAAAGCTAACCGAGGCTTATGGGTTTGGTAATTGCACATTTAAACAGCCGCCCAACACACCCCAAAATACACAACCTACCCTTCTCACCACAGCAAAGTTCCCAAAGAGAGAAAAATCAAATACAAGAAGCTCATACACCATAAACAAATACCAACTTCCTTTTCACCCGGATCATGCACCCCAATACCCGTACATTCCTTCAGAACCCGCTATACACTAAAACTATATATATGCACCTCTCCCTCTCCTCTCTGTCAACCAACTTACACCACAACCCAGAAGTTCATATACCAACTTTCCTTATGAAAATGCAAGCGTCCAAAGATCTCATTTCTAGCAACTCCAGAAACCCAAATGAGAAAAACAGCTGCTGCACCATTTCTCTACTTGAAGGAGATGGGATCTTCTTCAACAGGCTTCTCTCTAGAGAGCCTTCCAAGGGCTTCTCTTCTCGGATATATTACCGGGTGGCCACCGGGAATGTCCCGTTTGAATGGGAAGCGCAGCCGGGGAAGCCCAAGGTTGCGCCAGAAAGCATGCTGATCCCTCCTCTCAGCCCTCCCCCAGCCATGGTGGGCTCGGGGTTGGCTCTTCCGCGAAGCGACCGCACTGTAGCCAAGGGCTCGACCCGGTTGAAGCTGTGGTCTAGGAAGAAGAAGGCAAGGAAGAGTCATCTGAGTAAAAGCCATAGTCAAAGTCAAAGTCAGGTGGGGAGTGAAGATGGTGGTGTGGATAGGGTGGAGAGCTTTGGATTTTGGAGCAATGAAGGGGATTCGACATGGTTGCCTCGTGATTTGAGCTCATCTTCGTCATCGTCGTCTTCATCATCTGTCCATGGTTTTTATTCGGCAAGGAAATTTCCAGCGCCGGAGGGTCAAATGATGATGAAGGATTCTGACAAGAGGCGAGGGATGGATTGGGCGTGTAGGTGTGGCCCATGGAGTTTTGCTGGGGTCATGGTCTGCATGGCTAAGGGAGTTTGAAGGGTAATATGGGTATTTTTTTTGGGGGGGGGAATTAAAGTTCATGGCTTTAATTTAATTATTTCATTTTAATGTAAAGAAAAAGCCATAATCATATTTTATTTTTTTATATGTAATTATCATAATGTAAGTATTTTTTTTTTTTTTTAATGCAATAGGGCCATCTCTCCACAGTAGACACGTCACGTACCTTCCATCTAGCAGGCCCTGCGGTGGACGGAAAATGCTTAAACATACGTACGTATAGATCCTCCTATTAGGTGAAGAAAATCGAGTGCCTTGCCGGATCAAACTTTCCTGTAATCCCTGCCTTTGGGTTGGGTTGAGGGTTTTAGCCCAAGTCCAACCCTAGCTCGAGGAGTCAACCAGCAACCTGAACCAAGTTGGATTCAAACTGGGGTTGTGCAATCTGAAATCAACCTGATTTCTTCTGTATTCAAACCAACCTGACCTAAATGCATGTGATTATTCAAAAGAGGACCTAACCCAACTCAAACTCAATTACTCAACTCGAGCCCAACCTGGGATGTGATGACGTGTATCAATAAACAAGCTACATATAGAGATTTCCGGTTGGTAGCAAATAGAGGATCTGGACCCTCAAAAGTCATGTATATTAGTCATTTGAAAATATCGTAATAATACAGCAATAAATACACTAAAAGATATTATTGTGAGATTTTCAAAATCTCTGCTTATTTTAAAATATTGCAATTTTATCCCAATACTAACCTGAAATTATTCCATATTAACTCAAAAACTAGTAAAAAAACTTAAAATAAATATTTACTTGAGTTTTAATTTATTTATTAAGTTAGAATAAATAAATTTATTCTTGGAGGCATTTTCCTGATAATATCCTTAGAGGAGTATACATTGAAGTGGTAAATTGTGGCACCCGTGTGGTACTGTAGACGGAAGCAGCAATATTGAAATTTTGTGGACAATCCTTTCCACTGGGGACCTCTGTTCTAAGTAACAGCTACATCCAAACGGTGGAAATGATATCCTGGACACAGACATCCAAGCATATACGTGCCTCAGTGGACCTTTTCACACATCCATTCCAAACGACGATTTGGGGTCTTCAAGTCATCTGATCCATGCATGACACCAACATCCAGAATCCACTATTGGTGAATCCAGATTTGGGGTTGATGGGAAATGGGTCCCACTTGATTGGACGATCAAGAACCATTCAAGAAAGACGCCCAAATTTCCACTTGCCATTTTAACTAAGTGCCCAGTTTCATGCCTAACCAATCTACTTTGTAATTAATAAACGCATTACAAGTTACAACGTTCTCCACCACATTTCCCATGTCCATGAAGTGATAGGCGCCCCAGCACATCACCCGCATATACGCGTTCTTAATTTTGGCAAGTGGGGCCCATGGTTTGATAATCCAGACCATTCTTCCTTCACGTGTCACCGTAAATGGACTATACCCTGAAAATTTCGGTAGGTTATGATCTCCACATTCCGATTTGGAAAAGAGAAATACAATAGCTGTACACATTCAACAGAAAAAAAAAAAAAAAAAAAGTCCTGCTACTGATGGTTAGGATCTTCAGATATGGGGAGTCTTAGAGGACGGTCCACTAGACAGTGGGGTTCAACAGATCAACGGTCTAGATTACTGAACCATGGCACTGCTGATGAGAATCCAAAACCAGTGTCATGTAATTCCTCCATGCACTCAGCTTCTCTATCTTCCTTGCATTAGCTAAACAATAGGGGTGTCAATGGGCCGGGCCTGGGTAGCTCTCGGCCCTGATTTAACACTATTTCAGGCCGGGCCATAGGGCCGGCCCTATTCAAAATTCTGGATTTGGGCCCACTATAGAGGAATTCAGCTGGGCCAAGCCGGGAGATGGGCCTAGACCCATTACTACCTAATTGCTCAAGATGGGACCCAGCCGGTCCTTGTTAGCAGGCCGGGCACGAGCTGGTCCGGGTTTTTATCTTTAATGTGACTCGGCCCGGCCCATGAAGATGATATTAAATGCCAACCGTCCATCCCACTTCAAAAGGCTTATTCTTCAACTTCCACCTCTGCCGTTGCTACATTAAAGCTAATGCCACTAACACCAAGAGCACTGAGCACACATTCTACACCGTCGATCGCAGAATCAAACCGATGGATCAGACGGCGAAGGAAGTGGGAGAAGAGAAGGGAACATGCACGGGTGGCGGCCCACAAACGGACGGCGATGATGCGACTGAACGTGATCCATCTGCAGAAGAAGCGAGGGAGGCCCAGGAAGGTGGCCAAGGAGGAGAGTGCTGTTGAGGAAGCCCAAGAATCCTCTACTTGTGAGAAAGTAGTAAGGAGGGAAGATGAGATTACAAAGCATGTGAAGAGAAGGAATAGACGCAAAAGCACACCTAGAAGAGCTGCCATTTGACCAATTGGTCCCACGGATCGGTCATCTACACCGTTGATTTGATTTGTAGCGGCGTGGATGGTTCCCAGACATCTCTAATATGGAAGAATGCTAACCATCCGATCTCAGAAGAAAGTAAATCGATCGGGTGGTTGCCACTGGGTCGATGAATCTTGGAATGTTTGGGGTTTTGATCCATGCTGGGGATTTTCAGATCAACAGTTTGGAAAATATAATGTATTTTTTGTTTTTTGAGCGATGCATAGAACATGAAAAGTGTTGTGATAAGCCAGTCCATTCAAGTGGGGTCCATGATCAGGTGATCCGAGCCGTTGATATGATGCTTCTTGATATGATCTCTATATTTTTGCCATCTACTGTAGGGCCCATTGGATAAATGGTTCCGATCATCTGTCCAAGCAGCCAAGTAAGTCCATCATGGATGGGTCATAACCCAAACTTCACTAGGGATGACCGTAACCATCCCGAAAATGGAAAACGAACATCCAAACAAAATAGCCAACGGCTCACATTCAGCAGGCATATAAGGTCCACTGGTTGGGTTGCTACCACCATCAGTCTGGCATGTCTGATTTTCCTGACCACTGATAAGATTGGTAGGAGCATCTAATTAATCAAACAATTCTCTACCAGAACCGGCAATCAAAGTAGGGCCCACCTAATGGACGGACCAAATGATTCTTGGACATCTTCAGCTATAAAAAAAAATGTAGACCATCCATTTACCTAGCCTTAAAAGGAAAAGAAAAAGGAGAATGCCAGGCCCACGGAGTAGCACAATGCTTGGGCAGCAAGCTGTGCACCAGCCAGTTTTGCAGCTATTGCTTGAGCTGGCTCAACCGAGCTTTCACGTCAAGTCCAAGCTAAATTTGAGCATGAAAGAACAACATTTAAAGTAGGCGCATCCAAAAGCCAGATTTAAAACAATTAAAAATTGGGCCCAAATGCAGGCAAAACCTCATTTACATCCTCCCACTTATTTTTATAGAGTTTTACCTTCTCTTGTCTTTGCTCACTTCTGATGTGAGACTAAAAAACATACTTTTACAATTAAGTTAGCCAAGTCAAACTTAAAGCCGAGCCAAATCAATCTTGAATTAGCTTGAAATCAGCTTGAAAATCATTTCAAGCTTGAAAAAATGGTTCGGCTTGGGTGGAACCCAACCTTCAAATCAAGCCGATTCAAGCTCATTTGAGCCAAGCCGAGCGAGCTAACCGAGCTAGCTTGGCTTGTGCACAGCTCTAGCTGTGGTGCCCAGCCCTCATAAGAAATTCAATTTCATTTGACCCGATGGGCCACATATCACATGATAAATGATTGATAAGAACATATTCTACATGTGTGTCTATTTACCTAGCCTTTGATCCAGTAGTTAAATGATGTAACCAATGTGATTCTACGGAGAGGATTGTCCGATCACTGCATTTTTGGGCATGGCCCATGCAAAATGAGAATCACAACTTAATGTAAGTATAAATATTATCCAACGAAGTCGAATGCAGGTTCCAGTATGTTAGACTGAAAGACTATATTGTGAAAATGGGGTAGCTTGTTTATTTCATTAACAACCAGAGGAATATATAAAAGAAGTTGAAAATCTTTAAAACCGGTTAGTGGGTTTGGTACGATGAAATTGAATTTGGTCATATCTGGATTTTCTAGTGGATTTTGAAATTCATTGCATTTATGGGTCCTACATTGACGCATGTGTTTTATCTATGCCATTCATCTATATGCACATTTGTATTGCATACGTGTGCAAGTGACTAATATCAGTTGTAAATCTGGTCCATTAATTACAGTTTCATGGCTACCAAACATGGATTTAGCTGAATACAGTGTTTGTATGGAGTAAAAATTGATCCCAAGGAATTGGATAATCCAAATACCACGGTATTTCGAGGCATGCGCTAGAGTAGCGATGAACTGAGACTGGTTTTCCGCGCACCGAACCACAGGAACCCTCGTGAAGAAATACCTCATAACGTAATATAATGATTGTATAAGATTTTAAGAAGGTGGGACGAACGTGAGGAATGATTCATCGCAGACGGTGTGAGGAATTGTTTTATGTTGGTTTTGACCGTAGAAGGGGATTGCGTCCTGCCCCCGCCTGGACAGATTCCGTCCAGGCAGGATCTCCATGGGGTCCACCGTGATGTGCGAGTTTTATCAAATCTGTCCATCCATTTTTTGAGATCATTTTAAGAAACGACCCTAAAAATGAGGCAGATCTAAGACGCAAGTGGGCTTCAACACCAGAAGCAATGGCGATAATGACGCTCACCTCACCGTTGAAACCTTCCTAACGGTGATGTTTATTTTCCATCCAAACTGTTCATAAGTTCACATGAAACTGGATGAAGGGAAAACAAAAATATCAGCTTGATCCAAAACTTCTGTGGGCCCCTAGAAGTTTTCATTGGTATATGTTAAATCCCTACTGTTTCTTGTAGTATGATCCACTTGAGCTTTAGATATGCTTCAAGTTTGGCATCATTCCCTAAAATGAGCTGGAAAAACGGATGGAGGGATTGGATTAAATACGAACATCACGGTGGGCCCCACAGGGCCGCTGACCGGACCGAGTTGGTTCAGGCGGCGACAGCACGCAATCCGCTTCCGGGAAAGGAATGGTTAAAAAGAATTGTACCAACGGCCTATATTCAACAAACACGAGTGGCCCACCCGTTGCTGGACTAGCTTAGAATTTTGGGACAGGGCGTGTTACCTAGTTGCCCACATGATACATGGCATAGATTTCGAACACGTGTCCCAGATTGATAAGAGCCGTGATTCATTTGGGCCCATCAAATTCAAAACCAGCAATAACTAGAAGGGAATTCCGTGATCCTACATGTGGGGGCCCACATTTCAGTTACTCAAGCCATCAATCTTATGGCTCCCATAAATCACTGGGATAAAAGATCCTAGCCGTCCAATATCTGCTCTTCTTTTCGGGGTCACTGGTGAAGGGTTCAGATCAGCCCATCAATGATATTTCAAAGTGAGACGTTAAACAATTTTGGATCCCATTAGCTGGTTCACTAAAGAATGGCTCACTTGTATGCATGGAACTTTGCTAGGCCCACACGCGTGTGCAATAAAGCATGTGCAAGAATCAGGTTGATCCAATAGTCAGGTGGGCCACAGTTAGCAAAACAAATGTACGGCTCATAATACTAACTTCACCTACACTTGGCATGCATGAACGTTCATCCAGACCATCCAAATTGTTGTCCCCATTGCAGATGAGGCCTAGGCCGAAAATCACGTTGATAAGACAGTCACAAGTGGCACAATTCATGGCCATCTAATGGATGGTTAAAATTAAAATGGGGTGTCTAAATTCAGTGGATGGCATTGGATGGATAGGATCATTTGATCAGCATAAGTATTGGGCAATGCTCCATCTCATGGATTGGTCTGGATTGTGCTACGTGTACGGTGGATGAGTTGCGACAATTTCCATCTATTTGATTATGGACACTGCCAATAATTTTGATTTCCTCGAAAACATGGTATGGATTATCAGTCTATTAATAAAAAAAAATGAAATTGATTTGGGCTTTAGGATTTACAAGTGTAAGAGGTGGTCCATCTTTTGGATGGTCTAGATTGATAAGCATTGACAAATATTCGACGCTAATGTATAGCTTTATCTATTCATCGTCCCATGCGTTGGGACGTATATAAATTACCGTTCGTTCGAGCTATGTGGGCCCATTCGTGACGTTTATATGAAATCAAAACCGTGCATATCGTGTCTCTTCTCATGGGAACCGGAGATCCTGGTGGGGCACACCTGATTGATGGTTTGGATGGAAAAATGGACAACACGGTGACCCCACATTCCATATGGAATTTTTTTTTATAGTGGGTGTCTCCCTCCCCGATTGTTCCCTTGATGTGGCCCACCTGAGTTATGGATTTGGATGGATATTTGGATCTATGCCTAACATTGTGTTCCTCATCTATTGGACGGTGATAGAACTCTCACATCACAGTGGGCCCCACAAAGCCCAAACGGAACGTATAGTAATTAGCGTACGTCGTGACGTATGTGGTCATTCCCTATTCCGGTAATACGCCCACAGGCTGAGGAAAGAAACAACTCCCCCAGGGAGGGAGGAACTGTACATGCGTCCCTCATCTTTGCGTAGATTAGAATACATGCGTGGATATCTGAGGCCCATTTTTCAGTAATCTGAACCATTGATCTGTTTTTTCTACTACTGAGACCTATTAAAGAGAAAGGGTTAATCTTAACCTTTCGATATGTGTCCTACAGATGAATGGTTAGTTTTCACCTGAAAAAGTCATCATATTAGTTATTGTAATCTTCTAATCTGATAGAGTTCTTGAAAATTCTATATCTACGGTGGGATCCAACAGGCCAATGGTCTAGATGACCAAAACATGGGCCCCACTTATCAGACTCGAGTACACGCGTATGCTGTCCAATGATGCGGGGGACGTGTATCGTACAACGCCCTTTAAAATTACAACACAAGTTATGCATCGTCGAGATAAACTTCAACGTGGGAATGAGTCAGAATAACACGAGCCCTAGGATTATCATGATCTTTATAATCGTACTAGCGCCACGTGGCTGTATGTGAACTAAGCCACGTACGTTGCATGCAACATGGCCCCCCTTTTTTTTGTTGCTAAGCTACGTTATCCACTTACAAAAGATAAAGTGGTGTCATGTGCTCAGCTATTAGTATACCATTTCCCGCTCCACAACGTGGTATGGCACTTTTATTCCCGTTGGATATTTGGGACTTTGTTGAATGGACACGTGGCATGTCGTGAGTGACCCACGCGTAGTATCTATTGTTGAGGAAAGTAGCATAGGCATAGAGTAGGTGATGGTCCAATAGCCACGTGGAAAGCCTTGATAGGCCCACTATATTTTCGTGGTCTTTGAAACATAGCCTTTTATTTGGATGTTTGGGGTACATTTGCAGATTTGAAGTAGCTACTGACCTAAAAATCAGTTTGGATGGAAACTCAAGTGGACCACACAGCAAGAAATTAGAAAAGTCGCTTAATCAATAACACCTTTCTTAGCTAATAAAACACTCCCCACTGTACCGGATGGCACATCGTATTGTGTGTACATATTAGTTTTTTACTCCATTCATCAATGTATGCATACCCAAAAGTAGTCCATTTCAAAACCTTACATATCCACTAGTGAAGTGTATAATTCACTACTTGGTTGTTTTATCATTTTATGCGGGTGTAGACAGCCCAGGTTGGCTAGGTTCCAACAATGGCTCAATGGTAAATAGAGTGTGATTCATCACCGAGGTCATGGGTTCAAATGGCTATGGACTACTTTCAAATAGACACAAGCCTTTTTGGACTTAGGCCCAACCCAAATTTTAATGGATTGGGTCTATGGTAAGAAGTCTAAAATTATTATTAAATGGGCCAGGTCCAAGAGACTCCTTTATCCAAACAAACATGTCCTGTCACCTCCTTTGTTTTATATCACTTAAGGGGCATTGATCATAGACTAAAGTTACTTATCTAATATAAGTTATTTATCTACAGTCATAAGTAGAAAAGTAACTTATTTGGTGGTATCCAAACCGGCCCTTAGCATCTAGTTTTTTTTTCTTTTTCTTTTAGTCATGCAACGCACCCACCCTATTAGCTATGTAACAGACCCACACAGTCAATCACACGATGCATCCACCCACCGCCAGGGTTAGTGTGTCATTATGCATTTTCCATTGTCAAACCAAACATCAAAATCACTACATATCAAATGCAATTGTATTTAAATGGGTAAGAAATTTCTAATTAATGGGCATTTTTATGGGATTACAATAAAAATCTCTCATACAAACAATAACATGAGTTATTCTAAGGTTGATTCCGCCATCGAAATGATGCAAAAAGGAAAAATCAAACATGACAATTGGCAATAAAAGGAAACAGCTGCTAGAAAACATGTAAAGTAATTTGTAATTACACCTAAATTCATAAGCCTAAGTGGTAGACCAAGTGAAGATAGCCCAATTTCAACATTGAGGTCATGGTATCAATTCTCAAGGTGGGGGTGGCTAACATTGCAGTGTGACTAACGGGGAGGGGGGGTGTACCAATAGTGGGGTGTGCGTACTAATCCAATATATATATATATATATATATATAAAGTAATTATTTGTAATTGTTGCCCATTTATTTAGTATTAATATGGTAATTAATAGAACAAACAAATCTGAATGATTTAATATTTATGTTTCATCATTGGTTTGTCAAATTTATATTTTTAAAGCAACATCTTTACCAATGTCATTTATGAATCATTTATGAATCATTTTGATCTAACAAGTAAACAATCTAATAAATAGCCATCAAAACTTAGCATTTAAAGTGTTTATATGATTTAGAAAGTCTAATCAAGAATCTAACATCCATCACATTGAACCCAACTTCAATTGTCCATGCTTCTTAATGATCAGACGATCATAGTCATTGTTTTTGTGGCCACCAGATGAATCAAAACATGTTGGATTATTCACAAGACTAATGTGGAAGAGATTAGAACATGATTAATTACTACCATCCTCATGTGCCCAACTTTGGGTTAAGGTTATTGGTCTCTCTCAAAGAATAAATTCAATGGTAAAATCCAAATCATCTGATTAATGGCCAACAAAAATAATGGTATAGGCTACACCTCAAAATTCTCCTTGGTGGGACAATCTCACCTATAGACTATGGATGGACTGGAATAAACGGCTTAAAAAGAGAATTACAACAACAGTCGGTATTCAACTGAACAAGGGACCATGATGTTCGACTAGCAAGGTTGCATGTACAATATAGCAGGCCCCAAACTTTGTGCTAGCTGGCTTATGTTAGGACTTAAGCTCAAAATTGAGATGCTTTAAAAGCTCAAGTCAGCCACCCCATAGAAATGATGAGGATAGGGTCATTTCCATTAAATTGTCCTAAGGCCGCTGTAATATTTATATGCCATCCAACTCTTTAGTAAGCTGTGGTTGGGTCTGATTTTTTTGGTGGTCCAAAACTTTCGTGGCCCAAAGAAGGTTTCAGTGACACCTCCTTCCCAACTTTTAGTTGTTGTGTGGCCCACTTTACCTTTGGATGGGCGTGATTTCTTTATTTTTTATCACGGCCTAGGAGCCGGTGCAAATGATGAGTGAGCTTATTTGTGGACATGACGTGGCCCACAAAGCTTTTTGTTGCCCAGGCTCCCCAGCAACTTTACGTCCGTACGGAGGACCTCCCTCAATGATCAAGATCCTTCGGTCGGTGATTTTTTGAGGTAGCATATCTACAGAAGTCCCCACGAGATGATTAGTCTCTCAAATAAATAACAAAGAGAGCGCGGGATCCCTAGATGTGGAGCCCACCGTGATATATATGTCTTACATCCAAGCTGTCCATCCATTTTGAGAGTTCATTTTATGGGATAATACAAAAATTGAAGCAGATCCAAATCTCATGTGGACCACACCTACTGGAAACAATGGTGATTCAATACCCACCATTAAAAAGTTCTTGGGGCCAGGCCACCAGAATGTTTATTTGCCATCCAACCTGTTGATAAGGTCATTAAGGTCTGGATGAAGGGACCACACGAATATCAGCTTGATCCAAACTTTTGTGGCCCACAAAAGCTTTTAATAATCATCATCATTATTTCCTGTGGTGTGGTACACAAGAGGTTTGGATCTGCTTCAGTTTTAGGAACTATGCCCTACAATGAGCTTCCAAAACGGATGAACGGTGTGGATGTAAGGTACATACATGACGATGGGCCCTACAGTCAACGATCCACCCACCTCGGTGGAGATATCCCGAGATCCGTCGAAGCCGCGCCAGAACAAAGCTGCATGTAGGCCCCATTCCATCACCATGATGGGTGGGCTCTTCATCCCGACCGTTGAAAATGTTCTCTTTGTGTCACCTCCCGAGTCGACTCAGTCGGCAGATTCGAACTCTCCCTCAAGCGTAGCCGCGCTCCTGCATCTCCTTTTCTTTCCTCCTCGTCGCCAGTGGGCCCCACCTGCACCGCAGGACGTTGACAGCACATACGCCACGTGGCACTCTTCTCTTCGTCCGTCGGAGCGGCTCTGAAATGATATGCACCCATTGAATGGGCCCACGTGTCTTATCATTCGTTTCTTGCTCCCCCAATCCAAACATGGGAGGGTGATACAGTAAGGCTCGAAGAACAAGAAAAAAAAGTAGCCCATCGCTCCCAGTGACACGTGGCATGATGATATATCGATCACGTCCATCTATCTACTTAAACCTAATGCGGATAGAAAGTGGTAGAAGAAACATGTAGATAGGATGATCCTAACCATTGAACAGTGATTCTCAAATAGACGGTTGGAAATGAAAGAAACAACGGTCAAAATATTAAATGAAAAAATTGGTGGATACGATTTTCTTATAGTTGTGGAATTTTCAATGTAAGAGGCCTATGATAGGGTCCCAGCATATGAACGGACGCGATTGATATCACCCTGCCACATTCTTTTTTCTTTTTTCAAACAAATTTCAGGGTATCATGTATCACCTCCCACAAACAAATACCCGACCCGATAATTTTGCGGGTTTTCAGCTCTAATAAGTGAGGCCCACCCTTCTGCAATCAAGGCCAATGATCTGTTTCATCATACTGTGGATCCACCATACCCGAAAAATACTCCTGATCAGACCATCAAAAGTGTCCGATTTGTGGAGTACAAATGGACGGTCAAGATGTGAATAAAGTAGGGTCCACTTCAAATGAGAAGGATGCAAAGACTGACGGCTACGATCTCCAAATCTAGGCTATTGCTAGGCCATTGATCATAGTCTAATATTCAAACCGCGCGCATTTATTGACTATTCCCAGTCAACAACTGCTTCCATCAGATCAACGGTTTGGATCACCTAAGCATGGCCACTTGTTTGGGCCGACACACCAGGACACTATTCTGCGTCACGCCAACTGATTTCTCATCCCCGACGATGTAGATAATCTGGACCATCAATCACGAGTGCCGTCATCACCACAAATCAATGCTACCATAGCCTTCAATCAGATGGTCACGTACCAAAACAATAAAGTTCCTAATATTTGAAGGCAAATCACATGAACGAATTGTCCCTTTTTCACCCACCAATGGTCGAGATCATCTGAAAACAAACCAAAGTGGGCCCCATCAACGGTGGGCCAATGGCAATGGACCTAGAGCACGATCAAACCAATACCTCCACGACCGCCCACTCGCCCATGGAAAACCTTCCACTTGCATTCTCTCACTCAAGTCTCATTCAGAGGCCGGATCCACTGCAAAGCTCCGTAGGCTTAAGCGTAACCTACAACTCGATTTGTGGGGCCCAAGATGATGTTTGTGAAAAATCCCATCCGTCCATCATATTTTCCATCTCCTGTTATCCTAGGAATTGAAAAACATCAGAACGTTTCAAAAATTAATGGGCTAGATCATAAAAATTATGCTGAAAGCCTATAAAATCAGTTGATGTGGCCCATCTGAAATATTTAACGTTACCATCTCTTGAATTTCCATTTATCGTTTTTCATTTTATCTTTCTAATGGATTGGATGACTGATCAAAGACACTATAGAAACCATACAGTCTGAATGATTTTTAATGGTGAGGGTCCACATCCCAACTTTCCATAGTAGTGGGTACCATCTACATTTTTTATCCATATTATTTCCCTAATTAAGTATAAAATAATATGAGTAACACAATGGACGGATTGGATTCTATGAAAGAATCATGGTTGACCCCACATATAGCAGTTGTAATTTAAGATTAACCTACAAAGCTTTGTACCGGATCCGGCCTCTTTCCCATTTATTATAAATATTCAAACCTCGATTTTCGTGCACCTCCTTCTCTCTTCCCCCCTCCGTCTATATCTCCATCTGCTTCTCCTCCCTTCTCTTCCCATAATGCCCCTCCCACCTTACCTCATCTTTCCCAAAGTACCCCTCTTTTTCTAGAATGGATTCTTCTCAGAACTGGCTCACCTTCTCCCTCTCCAACCAACCCTCACTTCCTTCCTCCAATCTCTGTCTCTTCGAAGCCTTCAATCACGGTCAGCAAATCCCAATCCCTACTAATCACAGTCACCAAACAAACCACCTTCTTCCGATTTTACCCTCGGATTTCTGTCTTTTTTACAGGTGGAGTCGAGAGAGTTGGAGGCGAGAGCAGTGCTGCTGCTGCTGACGTTTCCATGCTCTGCGTCGGACCGAAGCTCGAGGACTTCCTCGGCGGAGGGAGTGGTTCATTCGGAGGGACTCTGGCGACGGAATCTGACGCTGGGGTGTACGATTCCGAGCTGAGGACGATCGCCGCCGGTTTCATGCAAGGGTTTCAGGCGGACGCGGAAAAGACGGTTTTGTCCTCGGCGTCGGTCTCGAAGAAGGCGGTGGATACGTTTGGGCAGAGGACATCCATTTATCGAGGAGTTACGAGGTAATTCTTGAAATGGAGAGGGTAAACTAGTAAAAGAGGAGTCTGTAATAATGGCAGTTTTGTAATTTTGCAGGCATAGATGGACGGGAAGATACGAAGCGCATTTGTGGGATAACAGCTGCAGAAGAGAAGGGCAGAGTCGGAAAGGAAGACAAGGTTAGCATTCTTTGTAATTTACTGAGCCTCGCTAACATGCGCTGGTGGAGTGCACGGTCTTACCCGGAGCCAGGCACCGATGAGATAGGATTAGGAATGCTATCGCTACTCGCGCGAGTAGCTATTTGGATTACTATCCTCCCCACACGTGCAATGTCTCACACGTACGCATCTCGCGCTGCGCGTGTGACCTACTGGATCACGTGATTTGATATTCTGGCCATGCCCGAATGGGCGGCCCGGATCAAGCCCCCACCTATTTTCTAATCTCGCGAGTAGCGTCGCCGGTGCAATGTAATAAATAAATAAAAACCAACCAGTTTCAGTTCCTCGGTACGGATGTGTCGCTCCAACGGCTCAGATCGTTAGTGTTTGGATCACCAGGCGCATGTTAGATATCTTTCACGTATTCTGCTACCATGTACGCGACGCGTCTTCTGACATTTTTTTCCCTCCTGCTGTCATGTGGCATATGCTTGGTGAATGATGACCGCAGTATATTTAGGTGAGTTTTGAAATTATGTTTTCATTTTAGGTTTGCTGACACACACACACGTGTGACAGATGCAAGCTGACCATCAGGTGAGCCACACTCTTCTGTCCCAAATTAAAGGCCGTTCCACTCTCTCAGATGGGTCACAATTAAAAAAAACTAATGGATGGCTATAAATTTATTTTACCTATCCTGTTGTTTGTAGTGTGGGGCCCACATGAGTGATACAGCCGGATTTTTCAACCAGAAGATCTAGTGAGTGTGGCCCACCATGGAGAACTCGGTTCTATCACACGTGTGTCATATTGGCAATAATAATAATAATAAATGTAGTAATAATAGTAGTGATGAATGCCATATCCAACCGGTTGGATGATAAGTTACCATCCAACCTGCGAAAAAGCTATGAACTGTCATGTGCATGCGGCATCCAACCGTCCAATAAGTTGGACCCACCATGAGGATCACCTAGTGAAAAAATCAGCCTGATTTACTCTTTAGGTGGGCCACAACATTAGAAACAATGGATAGCCACTAATACAATACAAATGCAGGTGTGGCCCACTTGATGAGTGAATCGAATTAACTTTTCCACATGTTAATGGCCAACATATGATCTGACCAAAACTATCCAATGCTGGGAAAGTAATTAAATGGTCCAACCGGTCGGACCACTTATTACGGTCCATCAGGCGGGTAACTTCCAACCTTTCATATACGTGAGGCATCCAACCGTCCAATAGGTTGGCCCCACCATGAGGATCACCTAATGCAAAAATCACTAACATCCAATGCTTGAGTGGACCACACTTGTATATTGCTATTTATCAATGGCTAGGCATTGTTGTTATGGTGTGTCCCCCACGGTGGACTCAACCTATTGGAAGGTCCGGATGTCGCACGTACGCTTGTGTGGCCCGAATGATATGAGACCTCATAATGAATAAATAAATAATAAAAATGCAGGTGGGTACGACAAGGAAGAGAAAGCGGCGAGAGCGTACGATCTCGCGGCATTGAAATACTGGGGTCCGACCACGACCACTAACTTTCCGGTACGTGTCGTCAGATTCCGACGCTCTTTTATATGACACCGTAAATATGAATAAATGATAAATAAGGGATATATACTGAAACTTATGGTGTAATTCTCTCTTCTTCTTCTTTTTTTAAACAGGTCTCTAATTACGAGAAAGAGCTAGAACAGATGAAGAACATGACGAGGCAGGAGTTTGTCGCTTCTCTTAGAAGGTAGGTTTTTGTACATGTTCTTAAAAATGGTTTTCTTGTAACTGGTTTCAAATGTGTTTTGCTTATTTTTCTTATGTTTTTTGTAGGAAAAGTAGCGGGTTTTCTAGAGGAGCCTCTATTTATAGAGGAGTTACAAGGTCTGTTTTTTTTCTGGAATCCTAATCCTATACGTGTGTAGTCCTGGCCATCCACATGCAAGCTGAGCTTTCCATCAGTTGGGCTATACCGTTTAGATCTTCTGCCCTAGATGTTAGGTTGGTTTACTCCTCAGGTGGGCCACACAGTGCACAAAAGAAGTGGAGGCATAAAACATTGTTTTGTACACTGGCCCACCTAAGTGAACTGGCATGATTTTATGGCCAGACGAAGTAGTGTGGCCCACCTGATGGAAAGCTTGGATCTTGCACAAGTGTTACATAGTGACACGTGTACTTGCATGTGGAGCCCATCAACATATTTGACATGGGTCCCTTCACAAGCAACCACACCATGAGACATCCGAGCCGTTTATCAGAATGCAATCACGGTCTACGGCTCAGGCTGTTTAACTCTTTGGGAAGCCATTGTACACGTGTCTTCCACCTGATTGCTGAAGATAGCCTGAGTTTTGGCTAGACGATCTAGATGGTGGTTCGCACCCGATAGACGGTTTTGATGTCATTCAAACGTGTAGAGGTGCTGATGGGCACGTGTTGTTTTGTGTAGAGGCGCCGAATGGACAACCTAACGTCATATTACAATTAAATATTAAAAGTATAAATTCGAAAAATGTTAAAATATATATATTATGTGGGTCTGCAGGCACCACCAACATGGTAGATGGCAGGCAAGGATTGGAAGAGTAGCAGGCAACAAAGATCTCTACTTGGGAACCTTTAGTAAGTACCATTGGTTCTTTTTTGAGACATCTCCGGTTAGATCCAAGCCACTCGTCAGACAAAACCCACAGTTTATATGCCTTGTCTAAAAATTGGACGGTTCTGATCATCAGTGGGCCACGATTATGAGAACTTGACCAATGTCCAGATTCAACACAAACGTCGGGCCTGTATAACTGAATCCACCTTTTTCTTCAAGGCACGGCATCTGACAGAGATGGGATCCACCCGATGTGCGGATTGGATTTCACTCATATTCCCTACATTGCCACGTCTGTGCATTCGGTCATCGATAATCAGATATCGTGGTGATGCACTATTATCTCAAGACGGTGGTGTGACTTGCCCGGGTTGGGGCTGAATCACAGCTTAACTCGCCCGAGTCGGGGTTGAGTGGTGGTATTGAACTGGAACAGGTACTACATTGTCCGAGTCGACTCGGACGAGTCTCATCAGACTCGTCCGAGTCTTAAGACAGTCTATCATTTCTAGACGAGTGACACTCGTATATGCTTTATTGTTAGATGTGTTGGCGACTGTCCAATCCATAGTGCACTACTATCTCATGACTGACTGCATAGAAACTGTGGGAATGATCACATATGTTCGAATATTGTAGCTGTGTGGGCCCACTATGATGAGCACATGGAATCCAAAGCGTGCATCTTGTGCACTTCATGTACTTCACCATGCATCCCAAGAATCATACTGGTCCAAAACACAGGTGGGACACATCACGTGAATGTATATAGGCTTTAGCCATGTCCTACCTGAGTTACCCTTCATAATGGGGGACGCATCTACTGAATGGGTTGGATGTCATATACACAACACGGTGTATTCCACATTCCATTCAAAGTGTAGATATGGTGGGCATCACCCTCCCCACTGTCCCTATTGTTCCCTTTGATGTAGCCCACGTTAGTTAATAGATCATGTTCGATTTTGATGTCTTGACCTAACATTGGCTGCACATTCAACGGCCAGATTGGATGGCACTCCCCCATCATAGTGGGCCACACACAGCTCGTACATATAATCATTCCAAGTTCCAACTGTACACTGTCATTTGGTAGACTTATCTCGAGCAGCATGCTGGATCAGGCATATAAATGTTGTCAATGGAAGACCACTTTTCCATCCATGCATGGATCTTAACTTGGGTCATTGCACATATACCTGATCATTCCTCTACTTCTCGTGTTAATCCTAGCCGTTTATTTGATTAGGCACCCAAGAAGAAGCGGCCGAGGCCTACGACATCGCAGCCATCAAATTCCGGGGCCTAAATGCTGTGACCAACTTCGACATGAGCCGCTACGACGTGAAAAGCATCGCCAACAGCAATCTCCCCATCGGTGGGATCGCTAACAAAAACAAAGCATCTGAATCATCGTCGTCGGACACTAAGAGCGCCGAATCACCACCGCAGATCGACAGTCCCTTCTCATCTCAACCATCGACGACCCTCAGCTTTGCTGCCGGGCCCATCAAACCGGACCCACAAGACTACTACTCTCTTCTGGCATTTCAAGACCCATCTCAAACCAATGCAAAGAACATCACCAACTTTCAGAGTCTCTCCAACACCAACATGGATTTTACCACAGCCATAAATCAAAGCAATGGGCAGATCTTAAATGGTGGAAGCTTTCCACAGCATGACCCATCATCTATTCCTTTTGCCACTCCCATTTCCGTGGGAAGTAGTTATGATGCTTCTACTTATGGAAGCTGGGCCACACAAGCCGTCCATCATGCCTTTCAATCTGCAAAGCCTAATCTGGAAGTTTTTCAGACACCCATATTTGGAATGGAATGAAAGAAGAAGTGGAGATAGGAGAATATGGTCTGAGGGTGGGCCACACTTATATGGACGGATGTTATGGACTGACTGTGGAGTAGGAATAACAGACTAACAGAAAAGCTATGTTGTTTTCTTTTACTTTTGATACTGACTGGAGATTTTAAGAGTTTAATGTGAAAGATGTCGTTTGTATCTTTGCTGCTGTGAAAATTTTATGGGGGAATGATCACACACGCGCTCGAGCTGGTGGGGCCCACCTTGATGTGGGACTGCCATCTAACCGTTAGATGAGCACCCAAATGTTAGGCTAAATACTAAAATCTAGCTCGTGGGCCACTCCAAAGGGAACAATGGGGAACGTTGGAGAAGGGACGTGGACCATATATAGAAACTTTCATATGGAATGTGGGGGCACCATGTTGTTTTTACGCCATCCAATCCATTCATCAGGTGTGTCTCACAACGAAGGAAATGACATAACATGACGAGGGGAGAGCGTGGTAAGGTTGAACGTCGTCTTCCCTACTTTGAGTCCGCAAGGCTCTCAGTAATCCTCAACTGAACTTCTTTGGATCCTCAACTGAGCTTCCTTAAATCCACGTGAAAGAGCTGAGAAAAAACAAAAAATAATTTTTAAAAAATTTATAATAATTAATTGAATGAGTAAAAATGTGATTGCAATGCTATAAATAATACATTGAATTTTAAGACGAAATATCAAAGTTCAACTTAAACTAAAATTCCTAAAGTTCATGACTTGGTAAACTTATTATTTATAGACGTTTCTTATTCCTACTAAACTTCATAGTTTTCGACTCAAAATAAAAAGTTTTAATTTGGCTCAACCACATTCTTTTACTAATTTTTTATAGTCCTTTTCATGTTGAGCATGACTCATAAATTATAACTGATCAAAAGTTATAATCAAAACAAAATTTACTATAGATAGTAAAAAATGAAATAAAACTAAGTTAATGACCGTCAATCTGGTCGAATCTCTCGAATTCGGCATGAGTAACCCGGCATAACGAGGTTGGTTGGCTTAAGTAGCTTGAGCTACACCAAAATCAAATATTATATATCACATAACTCATTCTAGATTGCGAGATACTGACTACTTTACAGTCCCGATGACCCAAACCACTTCCATCTCCGATTGGGCTTCCCCTAGTCTATGCAGGCCATGAAATAGTCTGCGGCCTACTCTACATCATAACCTAACTCTTAAGTCATTCCAAAATAAAGGTGGGCAACAACAAGTGAATTTATATAAGTTTTAGGCTAGATTATACATTACTCCATGTAGTATATGTGGGACTCGGATGCGGCATTGACCCCTTCATTACCCAGTTTAGTGCTGGAAAGAGTTGTGGGCCCACCATGATGTGTGTATTTTATCCACACTGGCCATCCATTTTTCTAGATCATTTTAAGGCATGAGCTAGAAAATGAGACATCCAAATCTCAGGTGTACCACACAATAAGAAACAATAGTGATTGAACACCTACCATTAGAAATTTCTTGTGGCCACAAAAGTTTTGGATCAAGTTGATGTTTGTGTTTTCACTTTATTCGCAGAGATGTGACCCAATCAACAGGGTGGAGTAGGCCCTACGGAGTTTTTAATGGTAGGCGTTTAATCAGCATGGCTACGAAAGCCTTGCGCAGGAAGTTCTTGCGTTGAGAACCAAGGTGGGGCTCACAATGATTTTTTTTATAAATCCACCCCGTCCATACGTTTTGGGAGCTCATTTTAGGACATGAAAACAAAAATGAACCGGATCCAAGACTCAAGTGGGCCGAAAACGTGAGGATTGAATGTCCACAGGTGAAATATTTGTGGAGCCATAGGAGCTTCGAATCAGGATAATATTTGAGTTTCCAGTTCATCCAAGTAGTAGTGACGTTATGAACGGTATGGATGTCATATAAACATCACTGTGGACCTCAGGGAGGTTTCAACGGTAGTAATTTACCTACCCACCTTTTCCTTTAGTGAGGCCCACTTGAGTCTTGGATCTGAATCATTTTTGTTTTCATGTCCTAAAATGAGCTCGCAAAACAGATGGACTGGATGAATTTATCAAAAAACATCAGTGGGCCCCACCTTGGTTCCCAGCGCAGGAACTTCCTGCACAAGGCTTTCACAGGAAATCCACACCCGGGTTAGAACACCCACCCCCTTTTAGCCACACTGCAATGTTAGCCACTCCCAACTCCGGGAATTGATATCAAGACTTTAGTGTTGAAAGGAGGCTATCTTCTACCACTTGAGCTATGCATCTAGGTATACCCAATTTTCCCGACGAGAAATGAACGGACGGCATGGATAAGACACATACATCATCATGGTAGGGCTCACAGAGCTTTTCCAGCACCGACCGTACCAGTGGCACGTGAGTTTTTGACAGGATGATTCTTGGAATGTACTGTACTATGAATAGGCTTAATTAAGATTCTACAGTTACCTTACGTGCGAACCGCATGTAATCATATTCCCCTCGTGAAAAGAGAGGGAGAGAGAGAGAGAGAGAGAGTCACGTAAGATTCCATGCACGTCCTATCAGTGTGCACGGAAGAATGGAAACTTCATAAATTGTCACCATCTATATCCCGGACGCGTTTCGGTTAGTGACCCCACGACCGGCCCAGCTAGCTGGTCTCAATGCTATGTAGGCCCCATCATGGTGTATTTTTTTTTATCCATATAGTACTCCATCCATTTTTTGAGCTTATTTTAGGGCATGAGCCTAAAAATGAAGCAGATCCAAATCTCAAGTGGACCACAACAGAGGAAACACTAGTGGGATTGAATGCTAACCATTGAAAGTTTTTGGGGGCTCGCAAAAGTTTTGGATCAAGTTGATACACGTGATATTCCTTTTTCTATCTCTTTGTGGCTTTATCAACAGGTTGGATGACAAACAAACATTGCATTGGACCTTGGGAAGTCTTTAATAGTGGACATTCAGTCAACGCTCTTTTCATGTGGTGTGGTCCATCTTAATTTAGATGTGCCTTATTTTTGCGCTTATGCCTCAAAATAAGCTGAAAAATTAGATGGACAACATAAATAAAACACATATTATAATGGGGACACAAAGCTTTGACACCACCTAGCTGGCTGGTGTTGGGGTTGTAAGTTTTCTATATAGTGGGCCGACTGATCAATGGTCCAGATTTGAATACAAATGCAGATTCATGTGTGGACTGATCAGTGGACCCCACTACAATCGTGATCTACAGAATTAAGAGGGGTTGCGCGTCTACACTGCCTGGGGCAGTATTGTAGTTGAACATGGATTCCTGATAGCCAAATTCGTGTGGAGCAAGGGTGGCAGTATTTTGGTGGGTTTCAAACACTACCACACCCACTACAAGCCCTATTTATAGGGTGCTGGGTCCCCAATTCGGGATAACACTGAAAACAAGCCCCATCTAAGGTTTTCTCTACAAGCAATCCCAGGAGAGGAAGATCCAGATCTCTAATTCGAGATAGCCCACCAGACAGGTATGTGTTTATTCAGTTTATTAGATCTACATATCCGATGCACAGCAAGGTCCTATGTTTTCCGCAATATAGAGTTTATTTACAGTTGGTATCAGAGCTCATCTGTGCATCGGTTATGGTGGATCCCTTTGGATTATCACATCCATCATAGTAACACTATGGACCGGATCTGAACTGTCCATTCATAGACATTCAGATTCAGATCTTGGCCACCAGTCTTCCAAACCCTAGAAGGGAAAGGGAAGTAAATAGTCATACCTGCGGCTATGCTCTCTGTTGCTTGAGTGTGGCTGCCATTGTAGCCGCCAATGATTCCGGTGGCAACGATTGATGGTCACGGCAACTAAAGATTCTGACGACAGTGGCGTAACAGAGGAGCCATGGATTCCGGCAAAACGTCTCCTTCAGATTCAGACTAAAAAAAAAAAACTCTCTAGAATCTGCTGTCCCTGTTGTTGGAATTCGATGAAAGTCATGGCCTATTCCATCAATAGCCCTCTTACAGTATACAGAATCAATGCCGTTCATCGCTATGCGATGGAGCCGGCCATTGAACCTTGCCACTCCGACGGGCAGTCGCTGATTTGGGGAAGGTGGCGAAGAAAAGCCAAATCCATCTCAGCTTCTTCTCCGGATCCAGCTTCCGTCAGAAGCGACAATGGAGGTCGCTGTAATGGCTGGGGAGATGCACCACCGGCATCCATTAATTGCGGCGGCTTAGGCCGCCATTGCGGCAGTCGGTGTTAGGGTTTCTCCAAACCCCCAGTTTTCTCTCCTCTGCAACAGCCGTTGGACTGTTTTCCCTTGAGACAGGGCAGCGACGCTTAGATACATCGGAATCCATTTTCGCTGGCTCTTCTGAGGTGAAGACAGAGGCCTTGGTGGTGGTGAGAGGTCTATTTAGGGTTTGGGAATGGAAAATCCTTTTTTTTGGTGTAACGAAATACAGACAGGGCAGCGACACCTTTTTTTTGTTCGCAGGCTTGTGGGCCCAGCGTCCAAGCCAACTACCTTTTGGGTCCACATCCATTCAGTACCCTGGAAGGCCCAATCATTTACACCATTCATAATCTCGGGTGGACCATACAATGGACCACTGATGATTCCAGTCTTCCAGGCCTTATTGGCCATTGGCCAGAAACAGAACTTGTTGTGGGCCATAACATTAGGCTCACATGTTATATGGTAAATGGGCCTAATTAGATAGCTTGTGCCCATTTATAGTTAAGATATGGGCCTCTTTTCCAAGAGGGTTTCATAGGCTTCCACCTGTGATTTGAGCCGTCTATTAAATATGTTGAGGACATACCATCTGGATCAAGCCAAACATTAAGTTCAAACTTTAGATGCCCACTATTAATATGCATATCATGTGGCATAACTTTGACTAGGCCCAATTTTGGGCCCACACCCATTTAAGAACCTGAAGGGCCACTTGCTTAAGGACGTGAGTCCAATTTAAAACATACTTTGGGCCAGATCTATGGGCTTGATTTTAGCACGCTTTGGGCCAGATCTATAAGCCTGATTTTATAGCACGTATTGGGTCAAATTAGACCATTATCGTTAATCCATTGAGGGCAGGATTAAATTGCAATCCTAAGTCTAAATTTTGTGGGGTTGGATCTGATTGTGTTAACCACCACAGTGACCTCAATTAGTGATGATTTTCACAATTCTGGACTTATAATATTGGGTTTAAGTAGAGGATTGCATACAGTTGCATTTGTTTCCCATGCAGATGGTGACGAAAACACAGACGTTCACCATTTTAGTAGGGATATGAACACATGATTGCAGTCCTAAGTCGAAAATCATGGAGTTGGATCTGGTAGTGTTAGCCACCACAGTGACCACTATCAGTGAAGATTCGCATGAATTCAGAATTGTGATGTTGGGATTAAGTTAAAGGATTGCATACAGTTGCGTTCACGTCCAATACAGACGGTGACGAAAATACAAACGACACCACTTTAGCACGGACATGAACACATGCAGACGGTGACGAAAACACAGACGATCACCATTTAAGTTTTAAGTACAGGAGAACCATCTGCATGTTATGACTACCACCCACAGGAGGAGTCATGATGATGTGGCCGATTCTCACCAGGATTGATTATTAGGCCCACTTTCATCCTGGATAATTCAATTGAAGGCCCTCAATCAATTGAATGTTTATTCGCCTGAAACTTCATATATATAGTCTAATGTGAGTTTTATTTTACAGTTAACATTCCAAACGATTCTATTTCAGTACCCCTTTTGGAATACGGGAAAAGAAAACAGACTTTAGAAAAGGGTAATTCTGTTTTTGTCTGTTTTGAAAGCAATCTAACTGATGTATCGGCAAATTCCTGGTGGATAGACTCTGGCACTTCTATTCACATATGCACTTCCATGCAGGATATGTTACAGAGCCGACCACCAACTGACACGGAGTAATCAGTGTACGTTGGCAATGGCATAAAGGTAAACGTTGTGGCAGTAGGACTTTGCAGACTTAGATTAACATCTGGCCATTACTTAGACCTAATAGACACTTTCTATGTACCTTCAATAAGACGAAATTTAATTTCGGTCTCTCGCTTAGTTAAAGGTGGGTACACTTTTAAATTTGAGAATGAAGGTTTTAGTATCTATTTTGGTTTAAATGGAGTTGGCCATGGTACTTTAGTGAATGATCTATATCAATTAAACCTACATGCCGCAAACGTCTTGAACATGAACCTGCAGCTTAATAATGGATCAGGAATCAAAAGAAGAAAGAGAAATGAAGTTTCCTCCATACTGTGGCATAGACGATTAGGCCATATCTCTTGCGAGAGAATGGAGAGGCTTGTGCGGGATGGAATACTTCAATCCTTAGACTTCTCCGATTTTAAAGCATGTACGGATTGCATTAAGGAAAAACAGACTAGAATGAGGAAAAAGGGTGCCACCAGGAGCGTAGGTCTACTAGAAGTGATACATACAGATATTTGTGGTCCATTCCCTACAGCTTCATGGAGTGGACATAAATATTTTATCACTTTTATAGATGACTACTCTCGCTACGGATACCTGTACCTGATACATGAGAAATCGGATGCCCTGGATGCCTTCAAAATCTATAAGGCTGAAGTCGAGAACCAACTCGATAGAAAGATTAAGGTCGTCAGATCTGACCGTGGTGGTGAGTACTACGGGAGATATGACGAATCAGGCAGGAATCCGGGACCTTTTGCCAGGTACTTGCAGGAATGTGGCATTGTCACTCAGTACACCATGCCTGGGACTCCAGAGCAAAACGGTGTGGCCGAAAGGCGTAACCGAACCCTTATGGACATGGTGCGAAGCATGATAAGTAATACGACATTGCCATTATCCTTGTGGGGTGATGCCATTAAGACTGCAGTCCATATCCTCAATAGAGTTCCTAGCAAATCTGTCCCGAAAACCCCTTTTGAGTTATGGAATGGGAGAAAGCCTTGTCTTACTTATTTCCATGTTTGGGGTTGTCATGCAGAAGCTAGACTCTATAACCCGCTCCAGAATAAACTTGACCCAAGAACTATAAGCTGTTTCTTTATAGGTTACCCTGAAAGGTCAAAATGCTATAGATTCTACTGTCCTTCCCATTCTATAAAGATCATTGAGACTGGGAATGTTAGATTTCTTGAGGACACTGAAGACAGTGGGAGCATGAACGTTAGAGAGATTGTATTTGAGGAGGAACGAATCATGATTCCCATGACAGAAATTCCTACAGATGAGGTATTAAGTCCTGCAGTTGCTGCAGATCGCCTTAATGAACCTCAAGTACAACCTATTGAGGAAGGAAATCAAAATCCTGATCCGATTGAGCCATTAAGAAGATCCCAAAGGGAGAGGAGGACTGCAATCCCCGATGACTATGTCATCTATTTGCAGGAACGTGAGTTTGACATAGGGGTGGAGAAGGATCCTGAATCTTTCACACAAGCCAAACAAAGCATTAACTCCTCTCAGTGGTTCAACGCCATGAAAGACGAGTTGAAATCCATGCAGGACAATGAAGTCTGGAACCTTGTCCAGTTACCTGAAGGAATTAAGCCGGTTGGTTGTAAATGGGTATTTAAAACCAAACGGGACTCCAAGGGAAACATAGAAAGGTATAAAGCCAGACTTGTTGCTAAGGGTTTTAACCAACGTGAAGGCGTTGACTACAAAGAGACTTTCTCTCCAGTTTCAAAGAAAGACTCATTTAGAATAATAATGGCTCTTGTAGCTCATATGGATCTGGAATTACAATAAATGGACGTTAAGACTGCGTTTCTCAATGGGGATCTTGATGAGAACGTATACATGTTACAACCAGAGGGTTTTAAAGTTGAAAACTCAAAGCAACTGGTATGTAAACTCAAGAAGTCCATATACGGTTTGAAACAGGCATCACGTCAGTGGTACCTAAAGTTTCATAAGGTGATTTCCTCATACGGTTTTGTAGAAAACACGGCGGATGAGTGTATCTACATTAAAATCAGTGGGAGTAAGTTCATTATTTTGATTTTGTATGTCGATGACATATTGTTAGCCAGCAGTGATATTGGGATGCTTCGTGATACCAAAAAGTTTTTGTCTCAAAATTTTGAGATGAAGGATCTTGGTGACGCTTCCTTTGTCATAGGCATCGAGATTCATAGGGATAGATCTCGAGGACTGCTTGGTTTGTCACAGAGAGCCTACATTGGTAGGATACTCGAACGGTTCGGCATGCAGAATTGCTCTCCTGGTCAATCACTTATAGTTAAAGGTGACAAATTCGGAAATTTTCAGTGCCCCAAGAATGATTTGGAAAAGGATCGCATGAAGAAAATTTCGTACGCGTCAGCAGTGGGGAGTATAATGTATGCTCAGGTCTGTACGCGTCCGGACATTGCCTTCGTGGTTGGAATGTTAGGCAGGTACCTTTCTAATCCAGGAATTCAGCACTGGACCTCAGTAAAGAAAGTATTGCGCTACCTGCAACGGACAAAAGACTTTGCACTCACCTACAGCAAAACCGATCGTTTGGATTTGGTCGGATATTCAGACGCAGATTATGCAGGCTGCGTCGACACAAGAAGGTCAACGTCCGGTTACATTTTTCTTATCAGTGGAGGAGCTGTGTCCTGGAAAAGCATAAAGCAGTCTACCACAGCTTCATCCACTATGGAGGCAGAATTCATCGCATGTCACGAAACCACAAATCAGGCGGTGTGGCTACAGAGTTTTCTCACTGGTTTACGGGTCTTGGAGCATATCCCGAAACCTATGAGAATATTTTGTGACAGTTCGGCTGCGGTCAGTTTCTCGTATAACAACAAGCACTCATCAAGGTCGAGGCATATCGACGTAAAATATCATGTTGTAAAGGACAGAGTGCGGGATCATCAGGTGTCTATTCAGCTTATCGGTACTAAAGAGATGATAGCCGATCCTCTCACTAAAGGGCTTCCTGTGGCGCCATTTCAGGAGCATGTAGTGTCTATGGGAGTCATTGACCTCACAGATACATTCAGTTAGTGGGAGTTTTAAGATTCAGTTTACATCTATTTTGTTCAGACACTCATAGAGATCTCATTTACTTTGATGATTCCATCTTTTGGTTTATACTATTTCTCTCATTTGGTGTGCACAATATATTTTGAGAATAGTAGAATTTCAGTATTGTCTCATTGGAGACATCTTAAGAAAGCTCCTACGACCTCTTGAAGGTAGGCACTTTCAATCACACTTGAGTGTAACCTTCATACCACACGACCATGTTCACAATCTACGTCATTAAGATTGATGGTACTAGTGATCGTGATTCGTCTCACTTCGCCTCAATTAATGTTGTGTAGACTACCACGATCCAGTATTAGTAGTCTTGATGGACTAGATTGGAAAAGACGTTGTCCACAGAATCTGACATATTGGTTGACCACTTAAGTATAATTAAAATCCGTGACATTGAACAGTATGGCCCAAGTGGGAGAATGTAAGTTTTCTATATAGTGGGCCGACTGATCAATGGTCCAGATTTGAATACAGATGCGGATTCATGTGTGGACTGATCAGTGGACCCCACTACAGTCGTGATCTACAGAATTAAGAGGGGTTGCGCGTCTACACTGCCTGGGGCAGTATTGTAGTTGAACATGGATTCCTGATAGCCAAATTCGTGTGGAGCAAGGGTGGCAGTGTTTTGGTGGGTTTCAAACACTGCCACACCCACTACAAACCCTATTTATAGGGTGCTGGGTCCCCAATCCGGGATAACACTGAAAACAAGCCCCATCTAAGGTTTTCTCTACAGCAATCCCAGGAGAGGAAGATCCAGATCTCTAATTCGAGATGGCCCACTAGACAGGTATGTGGTTATTCAGTTTATTAGATCTACATATCCGATGCACAGCAAGGTCCTATGTTTTCCGCAATATAGAGTTTATTTACAGGGGTAACCAAGTGAAAATGCATCCGGATTAGGATATTAGCCAAAAATAAATGAGGGAAGTCCAGAGCTCAGGGTGAACCACACCCTCGGGAACAAGGAATGGAGGGAATTTTTATTTTTTTAACATGCACTCACACCTCTTACACACCCCACTCACTCCCACCACAGTAGCTTTTTTTATACCACAATTGAGTGCTTGAACCCATGACCTTGTGTTGAAACTCCTATAACACTACTCTAGAGGCATGAGTAATGACCTTAGAGGAAATTGAATGACTATCATTGAAAAGTTCCTGAGAGCTACAAAAGTTTCGGATAAAGTTGACATTTGTGCTTTTCCTTTCTCTAGGTTTGTGTTTTTAGGAACTTGATCGGTGGCATTGAAATATCTTGGTAGCTCCTAAGAAAGTTTCAACTGTCGGCATTACTATCTCCATTGTTTATTATAGTGTGGTCCACTTGAGCTATTGATCTCTCTCAGTTTTGAGCCTATGCCTTAAAATGATCTAGCAAGCATACAGATGAACCACATAGATAAAACACACATCATAATACGCCCCATTAATAACTTGATAGTCCAAACGTGTTTACAGGTGTGCCCTGACTCTCTAGGGCTCACTATGATGCATGCAAGTTAATTTATTTTACCCTTTATTTTAGTGCATGACCCCAAAAATGAAGCAAATCCATAGCTCAAGCAAACCACACCTCAAAAAAGTATAGGGATTGAATGCCAACCAGTAAAAACTTTTTGGGGGCATAGAAAAGTTTTGAACCAGGTTGATATTTGTGTTTTCCCTTTGTTCGATTTTATGACGTAATGAACAAGTTGGATGGAAAATAAGCATCATGATAGACCTTAAGAAGGTACGCCCACTATTCCCGTGGTGTGGTCCACTTGAGCTTTTTATTTGTCTCTTTTTAGGCTCATGCCTTAAAATAAGTTGGCAAAATAGATAGATAGCATAGATAAGACACATACATCATGGTGGGCCCCACAAAGTCGGGTCACCTCAAATATCTTTGATGATGGGGTTACAAGGCAATCCACGTCCAAATTACAATGTCCAAGCCCCTCATCAGAATGGCCCATTCTATAAAGAAATTAGGGGGGTGTTTGTTTGATACGAAGAGTATTTACTCTTTGTAAATACATTAAAAAAAGGATAGTTATACATTCATGGGGCCCATTGTGATATTTATGACATATCCATGTCGTTCATCTGTTTTACCAAATCATTTTAGAGGATGAGCCCAAAAATGAGGTATATCAGAAGCTCAAGTGGCCACATCATAGGAAATTGTAATCATAAATGATTTTTTGTGGTATATATTCAAACCACTATTTCATGTGGTGTGGTTCACTTAAGCTCTGAATTTGCCTCAATTTGGGGTCAATGCCCTAAAATCACTTACAAAATGGACGGAAAGATAAGCCATATATATCATAGTGGGCCCTACACAAAATCTATACTTTCCTCTATTTTAGTGCACAAAAAATAAATTTATCATGGACAAAAAGTATAGAAATTACATGGTAAATAATAACTAACCATTTGCCCATTTGCTTATATTTATACAATGTAAACTGGAAATAAAAAAAGGCCCTAGGCTAGTATGAGAAAGGGAACAATGGTCCACTCTCGATGCAAAATGCGTATCCTACGTGATGAGTAAACTGTCCTTGATTTGTTCTCACAAGACGATTGGCTTGATCACGTAGACAAATGACAGAGGTGTCACGGGAGGGAGACTTGAGTGTCGAGAAAGTACATTACCGTAATTGGTTTACAGCTGTATACTTTTTTGTAGCATTTGAAAATTCCTACAACACCTATTCCAGTCGTGCAACATCCAGTCCGTCCATTAACATCCAATGTTTATGTTAAGATGTGAGCCCAAAGATTGAAGCAGATTTAATCCTTGGGCCACATACAAGAAAGTGGGGGATGAGAACTCCAACCATTGATATTTCCCCAAGGCTCACCAAGAATTTTCTATTCCATCCCGTTCAAATGTTTGGCCTAAATATGTTTAAACCGTAGGCATTCTATTCCCACTCTTTTAAAAATAGAAGGGTAGGCTCCATAACCTTTTTAATTGTAGTAAATGGAAGTGGATTATACCCTACCCTCTGTGGGGCCCACCCTGATATATGTGTTTTATCGCATTGTCCATCCATTTTGCTCAATCATTTTAGTGCATGATCTTAAAAAGGAGGCAGATCCGAGGCTTAAGTGCACCATACAACAAGAAGCAGTGGTGATAATGATGCCCACCATTGAAACCTTCCTCAGCTGGGCCCAACATGTGGGGCACCAAGATGCAATCTGCTAGCAAGTCAGATCGGCCACACCACGGATGCCAACGATGGGTCTGTGTCTGGAGCCACAATGGTGTGTATCTTTTATTATTGGTATATCCCATTATAGTTATTACTATTTATTTTTATTTTTTTATGAGGACGCTGTTTTGTACTTAACGGTTCGAATAATGGTTCTCAACTGATGGACGGAGTGGATTTAAATAGAAAATATAGTGTTTCCCACAGCTTGGATGTTTTAAGCAGCTGCATAAAGCAGGTGTGATAGACGATTCCCGTCCCAACTTGTCTTGTGCCGAACGGCTGATATTATTCCCATGTTACTCTCCTGATAAGTTAGTTAAAACCGTCACCTGTTGTTTCATCTTGGTTATTGACCATTACTTATAAGTGGGCCATCGTAAGTTCTAAGCCATTGGTTTCCCGTTCATATATTAATATTTATTTTCTTCTGTGCATGCGAGACACCGTGTCTATTACCAAACACGTGAGCACGAGCCGAGCTCAACCATATATGAGCTAGGCTTGGTCACTAATAGCCAAGCTTGTGTTTGGCTTGGCTCAACCATCGAGATGGACTATTATGTTCGAGCTGGCTCGGCCGAGCTTCGAGCCGAGTTCGAGCTCGAGCCCTTCGAACTAAATTTGGGTTAAGAGAAAAGCTTAGACACAATTTTTACATGTGTTTAAAAAATTTCAAAGAGAGATAGGGAGATCGAGAGAGAGAAATAGAAAGATTGAGAGATGACCTGGACAAAAGAGGTCGTCGGATGATGGACTAGAGAGAGAGAGAGAGAGTGATAGAGAGGTAGAGGGAGAGGGAGAGAGTTGTCACCGACTAACCGCCCCGCTGGGCGGATTGGAGAGAGAGAGAGAGAGGTGGTAGGTAGGTGGGTGGCCGAGCAACGGTGAGTCGGTGACCTGGCTGGATAGAGTTAGAGTTTTGGGGAGGGAAGGGAGCGCTCGTTAAAAATGAAGAGAATTTTAGTTTTTAAGTTATATATATATATATATATATATATATATATATATATATATATATATATATATATATATCACTACAAGAAAACGAATTTTTACCGACGAAAGTATTCCCGACGAAATAATTTTCATTGGGAAAAACCATTTTTCCCGACGAAATGGAAAAATCGTCGGTAAAAATCTCCCTCCACCACCAAATTCATTGCCGCCATACACTTTTACCGACGAAATTATAATTTCGTCGGTAAAAAGTTTATTGCCGACGAAGATACCTGTCGCTAAAAAAGAAAAAAGCAAATTTTACTTTTACCGACGAAAATTTCCGTCGGTAAAAGCGAAAACTTTTACCGACGAAACTTTTCGTCGGTAATAATGTGCAATTTGTGATTTCCGCCAAGAAAAGAGGTGCCTTTTACCGACGAAAATGTTCGTCGGTAAAAGTTTTGAAAAGGAGTTTTACCGACGAAAGAGGTGACTTTTACCGACGAAAATTTTCGTCGGTAAAAGTGGTCATTTTAACTTACCCGATCGCCCTCTTTTCTCATTCGGTCTCTCTCTCTCTCTCTCTCTCTCTCTCTCTCTCTCTCTCGCGGCCATCTCTCTCTCTCTCTCGCGGCCATCCCTCACTGCCGACCACCGGCCGTCCTTCGCCGGCCGCCACCCGACCACCGACCCCCCGCCGCGCCGCCGTACGCCGTCACCGACGCCACCCGCGTGAGCACGCTCCTCCACCAGCCACCGTACGCCGCCGCCTCCGCCGGTAAGCGTCTCCCCCTTCCTTCTTCCTCCATTTCCTCTCTCTCTCTCTCTCTCTCTCTCTCTCTCTCTCTCTCTCCTCGTTGTTCATTGTGGGGCCCATGTGGGTCCCATGCGCCATCTCTGTCCAGTGCATGTGGGTCCCACCGTTGCTGTCCATTGCATGTAGATCCCACCATTGCTGTCCATTGCATGTGGGTCCCACCGTCGCTATCGCTGTCCATTGCATGTGCGTGGGGTCCGCCTTAGCTGTCCACGATTTGGTGGGGCCCACTGATTTAGTAAATCCCTAATTAGGGATTTTGAAATTAAAATCTCCTAATTAGGGATTTCAAAATTAAAATCACCTAATTCCTTCCTTAATTAGGGATTTTAATTTGTGATTTACAAATTAATAAAAATCATGATATACAATAAATGTGGGGCCCACCGTCGCTGTCCACTACTCGTGAGGGCCCACAGTGATTTACGTATTTTATCCACTCCGTCCATCCATCTTAGCAGAAAATTTTAGGTATGGTGCCCAAAAATGAAGCATATCAAAATCTAAAGTGGACCACACCACAAATGTGAACTGAATGTGTATCATTGAAAAATTCTTGGAGGACACAGAAGTTTTGGATGAAGCTGATATTTGGGTTTTCCCTCATCCATATCCATGTGATCTTATGAACAGGTTGGATGACAAATAAAGATCACTGTAGGGCCTGGGAATGGTGGAAATCATTATTCCCACTGTTTCCCATGGCATGGTCCACTTGAGAGTTGGATATGCTTAAATTTTGGGCTCAACCACTAAAATGAGGTGGAAAAACATAAGGACGGAATAGATAAATCACATACATTCTAGGTGGGCCCAACTGAGTTCACTCGACACTCCGCACGCAATCCGATTCCCATGGTGGGCCGCCCATACTTATTTGTTCACAAAATAGTCATTAGGTATTTGATTAAACTTGATTCATGGTGTTGATGATTCTGCCATTTTCATGTGCTTGTGTATCTAGAATTGATGGAGCAAACCCGGATGTGCGTCGGAGCTATCCGTGGTTGATTTATGTGGATATGTATGTTGTGGATGTATTTGGCTTATTATTAATAATTATTTTTTGTCCACAAATGGTAGTATAATAGAATCAGTTAGCCCATTTGGAGATTTCTATATTGCCGAGCATAGATAAAGTGTGTTTTGGAGGTATAGAAATCTGCCAAATTGTCCCGTTGGACAGTCCAAGGTTGGATAGATTGGAATGTTATCGTTCTTTGTCATTTACATGTGTAGGGTCATTAGTTTCGTGCAGTAACTCTCCTATTCTCTCTGGATATGTTTCTTATGTTTAATTCCATTGTCAATTTAATCCACACAATGTGTGGATAGTTGACGTGGAAATGAAATGTAAGATAAATATATCTGGAGAGATAGGGGGAGATGCTGTCGAAATTTAGGCTTGGGCATGTAAATGGAAATAATGATAGCATTTCAATCTATCCATCCTTGGATGGGCGACTGATTTTATTATATTATCATTTAGTGGCAAATTAGATGACGAACATGATACTTGTGATTAAGAGTAGTTGATTGATGTTGATGTTGAGCGGGGGTCCCTGGAAGGTGGGAACCGTTGTTGTGACCATGCTGAAGCTGTCCTGTTCCTATGGACAACAATATGGGTGGCCTGGCCATTTGGACAGGCCCGTGTTTATGTATTAGCTCGAAATTAATGGAGCAGACCCGGATGTGCGTCGGAGCTATCCGGGTGTTGAGCGGGGGTCCCTGGAAGGTGGGAACCGCTGTTATGACCATGAGGAAGCTGTCCATTTCCTATGGACAGCAATATGGGTGGCCTGGCTATTTGGACAGGCCCGCTTTGTGTGGAGCAGACCCGGATGTGCGTCGGAGCTATCCTTGAGTTGCTTGAGTCTCCAAGACCTACACCCTAAACCCGAAACTATAAACCTAAAACTAAAACCTATAAGCTACGGCTAAACCGAAACCTAAACTCAATTCATCTAATGGCCCGTTTGGCACCATGGATTTGAGGAGAAGTGGATTCCATGATATGAATTCTCATCAATTCCAGTTCTTACCAATTCCAGATTTTCTGTTTGGCAGTCAAGATTTGGAGAGAAATCAAACATGAAGGAATGGACGGTGTAAATTTTAATCCTCTCAAATCCACTTCTCATCAAATCCATGGTGCCAAACAGAATAAAGCAACCAGTTTCTCCTCCTTTCTCCTCCTTTCTCCTAGAATCCATGGTGCCAAACGGGCCATAACTCTAAACCTAGACCCAAACTCGAAAACCTAACCATAAACCCGATCCCGAACCCGAAACTATAAACCAATGCGTAAACCTAATCCTAATCTCAAATCACCTAACCTAAACCTACACCAATTCCTAACCTAAACCTTGGTTTGCACACGAGAACCTTTTCCTAAACCCGATCCCTAAACTCATGTCACCTAAACATGAGTACCAAACCCGAAACCCGATCCCGAATCCGAAAATCTAAACCTATCCCCGAAACCTAATCCTAAACTCAAATCACCTAAACTAAACGTACACCTATTCCTAAATCCATTCACCTAGCCTAAACCTAGACACAAACACGAAAACCAAACCCGAAACCTGATCCCGAACCCGAAAATCTCAACTTATGCCCTAAACCTAATCCTAAACTCATGTCACCTAAACTAAACCTACACCTATTCCTAAATCCATTCACCTAGCCTAAACCTAGACCCAATCACGAAAACCAAACCCAAAACCCGATCCCGAACCCAAAAATCTAAACTTATCCCCGAAACCTAATCCTAAACTCATGTCACCTAAACTAAACCTACACCTATTCCTAAATCCATTCACCTAGCCTAAACCTAGACCCAAACACGAAAACCAAACCCGAAACCCGATCCCGAACCCAAAAATCTAAACCTATCCCCGAAACCTAATCCTAAACTCATGTCACCTAAACTAAACCTACAACTATTCCTAAATCCATTCACCTAGCCTAAACCTAGACCCAAACACGAAAACCAAACCCGAAACCCGATCCCGAACCCAAAAATCTAAACCTATCCCCGAAACCTAATCCTAAACTCATGTCACCTAAACTAAACCTACACCTATTCCTAAATCCATTCACCTAGCCTAAACCTAGACCCAAACACAAAAACCAAACCCGAAACTCGATCCCGAACCCAAAAATCTAAACCTATCCCCGAAACCTAATCCTAAACTCATGTCACCTAAACTAAACCTACATCTATTCCTAAATCAATTCACCTAGCCTAAACCTAGACCCAAACACGAAAACCAAACCCGAAACCTTAAACCCAATCACGAACCCAAAAATCTAAACATATCCCCGAAACCTAATCCTAAACTCATGTCACCTAAACTAAACCTGACTCTAATCTTTGCATTATAGATATGGATAAGAGTTGGATGCAAGCTAAGAATCGGTTTGGCCCAGAGTATAAAGAATGTGTTAAGGAGTTCATGGAATTTGCGAGAGATCGGGCAGATTCAGGTAATAGAATTAGGTGTCCATGCCGAAAATGCAAGAACATGATTCACAAGACATTGGACAAAGTGGAAGATGATTTGTTCATAGTTGGGATTGACCAGGGTTACACTTGGTGGACTCATCATGGTGAAGACTTCCACCAAAGAGTTGAGGCCACTGAAGTCCTTGCTAACCCAATTGTGCGTAATGACAAGGATGAAGATGTTGACGATATGCAAGATATCATTGGGGATGTGTTAAGGGGAACCATTGCGGATACTGATTTTGCAGCGACAAGTACTAGCCAGGATATTCCTCCTATGGGTGATGCCGAATCAGAAAAGTTTAGTAGGTTGTTGAGGGATGCGCAACGTCCACTCTATCCGGGGTGTCGGAACTTCTCCAAGTTGAATTTCCTTACAAGGTTACTTCATTTAAAGACAATAAATCGTTGGAGTAACAAATCGTTCGACATGTTACTTGGCTTGTTGAAAGAAGTATTACCTGAAGGTGAGACATTGCCTAAGTCTCATTACGAGGCAAAATCCTTAATGCGAGACTTGGGCCTTGGTTACATCCTCATACATGCATGTATAAATGATTGTGTATTGTATTGGAAAGAACATGAAAATGTTGAAGAGTGTCCACAATGTGGAGAGTCTAGGTGGAAATATAACGAAGCTAAGCGTAAGAAAATTCCACAAAAGGTGTTAAGGTACTTTCCATTGAAACCCAGATTACAAAGATTGTTTATGTTGAGCAAGACGGCTGAAGATATGAGGTGGCATAAGGAGAAACGCGTTCATGATGATAATACATTGAGGCATCCCGCTGACTCTGAAGCCTGGCAACATTTTGATAAGCAATATGACTGGTTTGCAGAGGATTCTCGCAATGTTCGGCTAGGTCTTGCAAGTGATGGTTTTAATCCATTTGGTAATATGAGTAGCTCGTACAGTATGTGGCCAGTGATACTTATGCCCTACAATTTACCTCCTTGGTTGTGTATGAAGGAATCATTTTTTATGATGTCGTTGCTTATTCCTGGACCCAAGTCACCGGGTAATGACATTGATGTGTATCTCCGACCGTTAGTAGATGAGTTAAACGAGTTGTGGAGTCAAGGTGTCCAGACGTATGACACTTTTGCAGAACAGACGTTTCGATTGCATGCAGCGGTCTTGTGGACAATAAATGACTTCCCTGCATATGGAAATTTGTCTGGGTGGAGCACGAAGGGAAAGTTGGCTTGTCCTACATGTAGTACTGAGACTTGTTCATTGTCATTGAAGCATGGTAAGAAAACGTGTTATATGGGCCATCGTCGCTTCCTTCCAAGGGATCATAGTTGGCGCAGGAAGACGGTAATCTTTGATGGCAAACAAGATCATAGGCCACCACCGAAAGAACTATCTGCAGAAGATGTGTTACAACAGCTGAGAAACATTGAAGAAGTTAGATTTGGTAAGGCACCGCACTTGAAGAAGAGAAAACGTACAGTATTGGAGTACAACTGGAGGAAGAAGAGCATTTTTTTTGAGTTGCCTTATTGGAGTCATCTGAAATTACGACACAACTTGGATGTCATGCATATTGAGAAGAATATATGTGACAATGTCTTTGGAACATTGATGAACATAGAGAAGAAAACAAAAGACAGTTTTAAGGCTCGATTGGATCTACAAGCAATGGGTTTAAGGAAAGAGTTGCACTTGCAACCACATGAAAATTCATATACTATACCAGCAGCCTGCTACACATTGACAAAACTAGAGAAAAAACGTGTATGTGAATGGTTGAACAAGGTGAAATTTTCCGACGGGTATGCATCGAATATCTCTCGGCGCGTAAACATTACGGACTGTAAGGTAACAGGAATGAAAAGTCATGACTGTCACGTCCTTCTGCAACGCCTACTACCGGTTGCGATTCGTGGATTCCTTAACAAGGATGTCAGTGCTACGCTGATTGTGTTGGGGATATTCTTTAAGGATTTGTGTTCGAAATCTTTGAATGTAGAGGTTATTAAACGACTGGAGAAGGATATTGTTGTAATCCTTTGCAAACTTGAAAGAATTTTTTCACCTGCGTTTTTCGATGTCATGGTACACCTAGCGATTCACTTACCGCACGAAGCGAAGCTTGCAGGCTCAGTACAATATCGTTGGATGTATCTGATCGAAAGGTGATAGAACAATGATCATAAATTTTTTTCCATTCCATAAACTACGTATATTCATGTTTTCATGTCCTAAACATATTGATTTTGTGTACAGATACCTTCACACATTAAAACAATATGTGAGGAATAAGGCACGTCCAGAGGAATCCATTGCTGAGGCGTACATTGATAATGAGTGCCTGACATTTTGCTCCATGTATCTTCGTGGCATAGAGACTAGATTCAACCGAGAAGATCGTAATGCCGATGCAGGGCAGGAGCATGAACAAGGACTCATATCTGTATTCGCACATAACGTCCGTCCTTTAGGATCGCCGACGTTTCAGGATATGGACCCTCGGGATCTTGCGAAGGCGCGGTGGTATGTGTTGCATAACTGTGAAGAAATAGAGTCGTACTTGGAGTAAGTCTTCGCACATAATTATTATATATTTACAGACAGTTTTAATCTCAAAATTTCTTGCTTACAACGTACCAATTGTGTATAGCGAACACATCGAGGAGATGAAGTCCCAATACCCTACAAATTATGATCGAATGCATCAGGATTTGTTTCCAGAATGGTTTGCAAAACGTGTAAGCTTAATTTACCTTCTATCTCACCACACTTACAATATTGTTGTATTGCACAATATTTACACGTAATTTTAAATGCCTAAACGTACATTTATATTCTGTACGTGATGATAGATGAAGATGTTGCGCGCTAGCAACTCTGCGGATGCATCTGATGCGCTCTACTCACTGGCGTGTGGCCCTGATAGACGTGTATCTAGATATATAGGTTGTATTGTAAATGGGATTCGGTTCCACACTGAGGAGCGTGAGAAATATAGGACCACACAAAATAGTGGTGTGGTTGTGAAGGGAACACATGAGGAGGTCGAAATTGATTTTTATGGCGTTTTGACGGATATTATTGAGCTGAGTTATTGTATGAGAAAGCGGGTGTACTTATTTAAATACGATTGGTGGGACATTGGAAATAAAAAGTTGGGAATACAGACTGATAATTACTTCACGAGCGTAAATTTATGTCGAAAGTGGTTTAAAGATGACCCATTTATCATAGCCGGCCAAGCCGAACAAGTATTCTACCTCGCTGACACCAAGTTAGGCGGCTCTTGGCACGTGGTGCAGAAAATAAAGCCCAGGAACATATTTGACGTTCCCGAAGTAGACGTTGAAGATAACGATGAAGGGAGTAATAGAACGTCGTCAGTTGAACAAGCATACCAAGAAGACATGCCATCTTGGGATAGAGGGAATGATCCAAATGTTGATATTGATGTGGTGCAATTGAATAGAGATGATGTGCCACCTGATCATGTTGATGCCTCAATCATAAATGACATTGTTAGAGATGATAGCGCTTTCATCGATGACAATGTTGCAGACGATGAAGAGGAAATTCTGATCAGCGATAGTGATGGTGAAGAAGAAAAAGTCCTAAGCGATAATGATTCAGACGACGATTATTAAATGTATACAAGATTTACATGTAATTTTTCAATTCGATTAATTTGATTATTACATGTATATATGTTTTACAAGTCATGATTTTTTTCCTGAATTGACTTGTTGATAATCTACATTTATAGTTAAGTCACTTTCTGATCATGTCCTCCACAAACTGGAGCGTAGCGGAAGCACGCAGCATACTTCATCAGCTGTTGCGGATGGACTTTCCGGCCCTATATTCTTCTGGTAGGGCCAGAGAGATACCCGGTCTCGTCGAGAAATGTAGGGAGGAAGACGATGACTCAGATGAAAGATTATACAATCTCAAAGAAATTCCGGACCTGATTGAGGAATATAAGCGCGGAAAACTTCATATGGAAGATGCGACATTATCACTTGCACATCTGAATGGAGTCCCGAGAGATAAGATTTCTCCTATTGTGACTGGCATGTTGGCTGTAACAATGTCGAGTGTTTCATACAGCATCGAATATACATCTGCAGCGTACGATAACTTACGCAGGGAGTATTTCGGATAGTTGATCCGAAGTTGATTTGTATTACAATGAGATATATGTATTTAATATAGAATGACAATGTGTAATGGATTTTTCAACTTTTATATTCTGTTTACGGTTTTATTATATTCTGTTTACGGTTTTATTATATTCTGCTTGCATTATAGTGTAATGGTCTAATCATATTTTTATCATTTCTCTAAGCATAAGCACAAATTCACTCTGCAATGATATTCATAAACTTGCATTGACATTGTTTAAATTTATAAGTTTGTATTTCAGATATATTCAATCATAGCACCAGGTGGGAGATCAGGTCGTTCGCGCAGTGGATCTACCCCTTCCACCTGTGATGCGACGCAGACAGCATCGACGTCGCACGGTGCATCACAGTCATCTGATCCTTCGGTTCAGCATACACCGAGCACTGCATGTAAGTCTAGACATTTATTTAGTGATTTCTGTTTATATTGTTACTTACATATATCTTTTCGCAGCAGCATCTTCTACCAGCCGACGAGGACGTGGACCCACGCGTGGGTTAGTTTTAGAGCGACTTACGCGTGAGGGTAGGGTGGCAGTAGAGTTCCCACAGGACTGCCTTAGACCTGTTGGGGACAGTGCCATATTGTTTACGTCTGAGGTCGGTGTCCTATGCCGATCTCTAATCCCCGCCGCCACCCCCCGTTGGACTGACGTGACAGATGATGTGCGACAGCTCATCCGTCAGCGCCTTCAGGTAAAGTTTAGTAAATTGAAATTTTCTTTTGTGAAAGTTCATTTACGGTTAAGTCCTATTGTTAATAAGTTTATTGCCTTAATTTATTATTTACGAAACTGCAGGATAAATTTGAATTCGATTTGAATGTTCCCTATATTTCTCATGCCGTCGACGACATGATTAGAGAGCGGTTCAAGGAGTACCGCGGAGAGTTGCACCAGTGGTACAAGCGGTGCAGGACACACGATGAGGCCGTACAGTACGCACCGCCACACGTTACTACAGACGACTGGCGGATACTCTGCGAGAGATTTTCGTCGGAGGCTTTTCAGGTAATATTTACATGTACGATATCTTACGGTAACAATTAAATTCGCAATTAATTTCACAATTAATAGAAATGTATTTTGTATAATGTGTTCAGAAGAGGAGCAGAATAAATTCTGCGAACAGGGAAAAGTTACAAGTGAACCACGTAGCTGGTTCAAAGTCATTTGTACGACATCGTTACGACATGGTAAGAAATTATTGATGATTATTAAGTTAATATATTATTTTGATTGGCATTTATTATAAGTCTTTTTTCCTTTCGATTGCGCAGCGGGATTCCGTCACCGGCCAGGAGCCTGGACCAGTAGACCTCTACAGAGGGACTCACTGTCGGCAGGCGACGGGATCTTGGGTTCATCCTAGAGCCAGTGAGCATTGGGTAAAAATCTTTACTTTGTTAAATTTAATTGCGCATTGATTGATAATAATGTCATTCATGTCATTTTTTATGAAATTTCATATCTTTTCATTACAGGCGGCGATGGACACCATACGCAGTCAGCCCACTCCCGATGGTAGTCAGCGGAGTGAGCCAGAAATCCTGAGCGAGGTGCTTGGCACCCGTTCTGGATATGTGCGTGGGCTTGGCCATGGTGCTAAGCTCATGGCACAAACTAGAGCTGGCTCCAGCCGATCCGTAGCTGGTGAGAGCGTTCAACGCCGAGCTGACATTGCAGAGAGAGAGGTTCAGCAGCTACGGGTCATCGTCGATGGGATTCGGGAGCAGCTGGAGAGGCAGAGGGAGGAGGAGGAGAGGCGACGGGAGGAGCAGGAGAGGAGGATGGAGGAGTTGCGGCAGGAGCATGAGCGACGGATACAGGAGATGTTTCAGGCTCTCGCTGCACGCCTTGGCGCCGATGCCCCGCCACCTCCGCCACCTCCGCCTTCATCTTTCTGATTATTTTTTTTAATATACGACTTTTAACTTGTATGTATTTGTGTGTGGATTAATATTGTTTGTTTGTGGATGTGGAATGAATTATTTGTGTATTGATGTAGTTTTTGTTTATTTGTATGTTTGTGGATGTGAATAGGATTCAAAATGTATAGGTTTTTTTACAGGTGTATATCAGGAATTTTCCTGAATTTTGAAAACAAATGGAACCGAGACAGGAAAAGCTTTTACCGACGAAATAATTCGTCGGTAAAGGTATGTAAAAGCTTTTTACCGACGAAATATTTCGTCGGTAAAAGTTCTTACATGCTTTTACCGACAAATTATTCCATCGGTAAAAGTTTTATCATGTTTTTACCTACGCATTATTTCGTCGGTAAAAAGTTTTTCCTTGCTTTTACCGATGAAATATTTCGTCGGTAAAATTTTTAACGTGTTTTTACCTACGCATTATTTCGTCGGTAAAAGTTTTTTCACCGACGTATCATTTTCAATCCCGACAAAATTCATATGTTTGGCCGACGAATAATTTCGTCGGTAATGGGTCAATTATTACCTACGAAAAATTATTTCGTCGGTAAAAACCTTTACCGACGCCCTTTCTGCGACGATGTTAGCCGCGAAAAATTTTGTCGGGAAAAAGATTTCCCGACAAAATTTTACTGATTACCGACGAAATTATTCGTCGGTAAAAATGAAATTTCTTGTAGTGTATATATATATATATATATATATATATATATATATATATATATATATATATCAAGCTGAATCGAGCGAGCCGAATCAAGCTACGAACGAGCTAAGCTTCGAGCCAAGCTCGGCCCGAACTATGAAACAAGATAGGAAAATTCGCTAGGCTATATTCAAACCCTTCCCCGGAATCAAGTCGACTGAAGCTGGAACAAGCTGAATCCAACGAGCTAACCGAGCCGGCTCGATTCATGCTCCGCTCTACACGTCAAGGCAAGGATACAATCCTTTAATTGTGATGTACGAGGGCCATCCACGTCTGGACCCCTCAGATGATCAGTCTAGATTCATCTGCCAACCTGAAACACGTAAGATCTAAGGCATCCATCATGCAGATCCGACACACCATTCAAAAAAAATAAATAATCAAGGGCTTAAAAAACTTAGCAAAGCTTTCTTTAGCCGTATGTTTGTTCTGATTCTTCTAACACTATAACCCATCTGATCCAGGGCATGTCATCTACATGGTGGTTACCACCTGATGGACGGCTTAGATCTTTCGAAAAGATTCCCAGGTCAGCACATGTGGTGGGGTGAAAATGGGCTGCCTTGTAAACGTGTGTGGGCTACGATTATTATAAAAAACAAAAAAACATCATGCATACAAACAAGCCATCTTGCTGTATTTTATCAACTTTTGGGTGTCTTTTATTAGAGGAATTCCATTCAAATCCGGTCTTTTCTTGTCTCGGCCCTGATTCGGCATTGGATGATGCCTGTCTTCCACCTTTCGGCGCTTGTATCTTTGACCTTGACTGCTATTCTATGATCATCTAGCATCCTCAATCTCCAGCTGGTATAAGTGGGGCCCACTGATTGATCATTTATATATATATATATATATATATATATATATATATATAGAATGCAACGGTCGGTCCTGATCCGACAGAGTATATGTGCCCAGGATTGGATGGATAGGATCCACCCATGTTGAAGAATTTCTAGGCATGGTCCATCTGGGGTGGGACTCGAAGGGCCAACGGTCTGGATCACCGGATAGCCAACCCTCAATTGTGCAGCAACGGCTCTCATTCAAAAGAAATATGCTAAAAGGCTGGATGGTTAGGATGTGTCAATCTTGCAGAGTTTGAGGGAAATGGTCCATCTGGGGTGGGACACACTTGGACAAAATGAAGGATGAGGACACTATGAGCATTCTCGAGAGCGATGTCCTTGGCCCTAGGATCGTACATATATCAGTACCTGTCCCCATCTTACCTTGCTGTCTAAAGCTCCTTACAGATCACGAGCTGGGCCACATGCTATCTCCTGCAAAGGCAATGTTCTCAGCAAAACAAGAAATATTAGTCAAATGAGTGACTCTTGAAGGCCTCTTTTTTCTAACTTGTGGGGCCCACCTCCTTGATCTGAGTTTTTGACGTCCATTGATGTTTGGCTTTTTGTTAATCACGTGTCCTAGCTATGTCGGCCACACCACCTGCCTTCCACTCTCTCTCTCTCTCTCTCTCTCTCTCTCTCTCTCTCTCTATATATATATATATATATATATATATATATATACCATGCTCGATTGAGCCTTTGTGGGCCCCACCTCATGGTGATCCGAGTCGTTAGTATGGTGGGGCCCATGATGGATGGGAAATACCTACGAAATCTCTCCTATCAAGTGATAGCACACGTACGTGAATGGTCCATCTTTTGGATGGACGGGATCATAAGTCATGGTCAATCGATCAACGCATCAGATCCATTGAAAATGTGGGTCCCACATGTATCTTTGCTGGGTCGAGCAATAAGCTTTGTTTTGCTCAGCCGAGGATCGTATGCAGCATCTATGATTTATCTTTATCTGGTAACGTAGATTAGATATTGACTAAGGTGATGATGATATTTTTATTTGTCTTTTAAGTAAAGCGTGTGGACCAGCAATATATATCAACCGGAATCACGTAGAGTGAGATTGATAAAGTGCCTTGCGGCACACGTGTATGAGATCTGATCCATTCAGACGGTCGGTGTGCTGGAATAGACCAGTCTCTACCACAAAATCGGGCCAAAAGTGTACATTGAAATGGATCGCTATTAATCATTTTCTAGTTGTCCTTGAGTGGACTAGCCTAATTTCTGAGCTGGTGTCTTGGCAGTACTGGTGTCCACTTGATGAACGGCCCAGATCTCAGACCCATCTGCCACATCAGCAGAAATGGGGGCAAAATCCATCCATCATTCCAGTCGTGTGGGTCCCGCTAGGAGGTCTGAGCATGTGAGAAGAGATCGTGAATCAAGGGGTTGGGAGCCTGTCCTTTGACTAATCTTTGATTTGAGAGAGAATGCCTTTTTCTCCTTGTTAAGGAACATGTAATCATATAATAATCAACAGCACGTGCTTGTCAGAACTGGACACGATGGAGCGTGCGCTCTCACGTGCCCCTCTCATGTTTGGTGAGGGCATGGATCTAGGGTGATGATGGACCCGGCCCACCTATGAGTGTAGTACCCAGACCATAACCACGCGAGTGGATTAGGTGCAGCCCGGCCTCACTCAAGATTATGTCATGACCCTTAACGAGGGGCCCACCTTAATGTATGTATTCTATATCCATGCCATCCATCTGTTTTGCCGGATTATTTTAGGGCATGAACCCCTAAAATGAAGTAGATCCAATTCTCAGGTGGACCATACCATATGAAACAGTGATGATTGACCATTAATAGGCCACAAAAGTTTTCAATCAAGCTGATTTTTTTTATTTTTTTATTTTGTTCCATTCATCTAGGTTTATGTGACCTTATCAACAGATTGGATGGCCAATAAATATTAAAAGTGCATTAAGGTGCGCCCTAAGAAGTTTTATAGGGTGTTCAAAAACAACTTTTTCCTATAGGATGGTCCACCCAAAATTTGGACGACATGAGAATGATACGGCTAAACACATGGATGGTGTAGATATAAAATACATGCATCACGATGGGCCCATTGTAAGGGCCACACACCTTGGGTGAGGTTGGGTCACTCTGCTAGTCATGACTTTACTCATGTTGCACCTGTGCCTGTATTCATTTGGTACCGACTAAGGTATTAGGTACTCATGTCTGATAAAGAAAAGGCTAGGAGCCCATGCCTGCATGGACCTCCATCACTATGAACTAGTATGTGGCAACAAAGATTAGTTAATTTTCTTTCTCCATCATTTTTGCACGGAACTATAACGGAGCTATAGTTATGCATCCATACCATCTACTTCACTTATCAAATAAGCCACATAATGATGATAGAATGCTCTAAAAATTAGAAAAATTAAATTATCAAATAGTTCACGCCATATAAAATAATGAGCATTCATTTGGTGGCTTACAGGATGGTTTGATTGGCTTGAGCATTAATAAATACTAATTATAATTTATTAGGTGTGTGTGTGTGTGTAACATAATTGGATTTGAACTAGGTTTGGGTATGAGCAAGGGTACACCTAATTATGCAACCCTATTAATTGGTTTCTAATTAATATTGAAACTTGCACACACACCCATTTATAGTTAAACCCATACTTGGCCCACATCCAGCTAGGGTCCATCTACCCATTAAGCATATCTAGTTCATTACCCTAATATGAATGAGGCTTGGTCTTTTTAAAGTCCATAAGGAGTACGCTTATTTTACAAGTTTTGCATGGGGTCCAAAATACTTATGTATGGCATTTAGTGTTGTACATGAGTTGAGTAAGCTCGATTAACTCTCTTGACTCGGATCGAAAGTGAGTTTGGGCTGAGTTGAGTCAAATTTCGGGTGCTTGAATAAATTTGAGTCGAGCATCGAGCAAGGCCATGCTTGACTTGGCTCTACTCAACAAGTGGCTTGAAGCCAACTCGATTCGACTCCACTCAGCTCACCTCAAAAAAAATAAAAATAAAAATAAAAAAAAAAAAAAAAAAATAAAAATCGTGAATTTAATTCCTAAGTCCTAACCCGCTCGACCCGAGTGCCCCCATCTCTATCAGCGCGTCCACCCAACCACCCTCTCTTTCACACTTACTTTGTCCTCTGGCCTGCCATGCCTGTCCACTCGACTTGAAATCAAATACTCAAACGTGGACTGAAATCGAACTCACTCAGTCTGCTAAGTAGGGCCACGCTTAACTCGACCGAGTTGATTCAAGCATCAAGCAAGGCCAAGCTCGACTTGACTCGTGTACAACACTAATGTCATCCGACCTCTCTACTAGGTCATCCTAACGTGAAAATTAAACACTCCAAACATGAAGCTGATCTAACCATCATGTGGTCTACCATGTGATTTTGGAGGTTATATGGCTCACCTCTTGTGTAGACCAAAATTCTGGAATGTCCAATCATCATGGTAAGGTCCCGTAATGCATAAGGGTTGGATGGCATATGCATGACATGGTAAAATAATGGAAAACCAACGGGCTTGATGGCATATGCATGACATGGTAAAATAATGGCAAATAATGGCATATAAATGACAAGGTACAAGTTCTCGTGGTGGCTCACATGATTGTCTACTAAGGTTAATTTTAATGAGAGTGGATTAGGTGAGACCCCAACCTTACCCAAGACAGTGCCGGCACTTACAGTGGGGCCCACCTTAATGTATGTATTATGTATCCACACCATCCATTCGTTTTTTTCCAGGTCATTTTAGGACATTATCCCAAAAGTGAAGCAGATCCAATTATCAGGTGGACCATACCATAAGAAACTGGTGGTGATTGACCATCATACCATTAAAAACTTCTTAGGGCGGACCTTAATATTTCGGTGGTGTTTATTTACCATTGAATTTGTTGATTAGGTCACATAAGCCTAGATCAAGGGAGGAAAAAAAAAAAAAAAAACAAATATCAACTTGATCTAAAACTTTTGTGTCCCATGAAAGGTCAGTCAACAATGTTTCCTATGGTATGGTCCACCTGACAAATGGATCTGTTACAATTTTTGTATAATGTCACAAAATTTTATGAAAAAAAGATGGACAGCGTGGACACATAATACATACATCAAGGTGGGCCCCTTGGTAACCCCACTGTAAGTGCCGCACCGACTTGGGTGAAGCCAGGGTCTCACCTAATCGGCTCTTGATTTTTACACAGCCTTAAAATCCTAAAAAGAGATTTCTCTAAAAATAAAAGAAAAATAAAGTAATATTAGTAATTAAAATTTTGAATAAAAATTTCTTACAAAAGTAATTGATATTATTTATATATAAACCTTAAATTTGTAACCTTTTTAGAAGAATGAATTTATTAAAAACAATAAGTAACTACTTCATTGATTCAAACCTTCCTGAACAAATAAGAACTTTAAGCTAATTTCAGTGCTCTCAAAATCCTAACATACTTTGAAATAATAAAACTGAAGGTGTAACGGGCACTTGTCCCTTGCAACGAACTTTCTAACATGATTTCTTTCAATCTAACCATCCATCTACCTGTCTAGCACGATTTCTTTTGATCTAACCGTCTATTTGTCCTGCATCAAAGTTTTATTTAAGACGTTTGACTTTGACCGTGTTACGACGGTGTGGATTAGGTGAGACCCCAGCCTCACCCAAGATGGTGCAGCCCTTGCAACGTGGACGAGTCCGTGCAACAAAATCCATGTGGGGTCCATTGCGATGCATGTGTGACATCCATTCCGTCCATCAGTTTATCTAGATCATGTTAGTTTGTAATCCTAAAAATGAGGCAGATCTAAATTTCAAGTGGACCACAACGTAGGAAACAGTGGGGTTGAAACACCAACCATTGAAACCTTCCTGGGACCCATCGTGATATTAATATGCCATCCAACCCGTTCATATGCGTCATTCCCACTAGGATGAATGGAAAACACAAATATCAGCCTAATCCAAAACTCCTATGGGTCACAAGAAAGTTTCTATGCTGAGCGTCACAATCTCCACCGTCTCTAACCCACTTGAGTTTTAATCCGACTGATTTTTTTTAGCTCACATTAACATGAACTGGAACAGTGGATGAACGGAGTGGATGTCACACAGACATCATGGTGGCCCCTACAGATTTTTTTTTTTTCCCTGCACAGGCTCCAAGCAAGGAAATTAGGATTCCTATAGCTGATTGGATCTGAGGTCATGTTCCCTGATCTAAACCGTCCACAAGGTGGGCCTCACCGTGGAACTTCGAGACGAGAAATGGGCCAGACTGTTAAATTTGGGTGGGCCTTATATAAGTTGTCCAACCCAAGCCAGGCCCAAGACAAGCCCACTTAGGGGAGATCATTTAACCAGGAAGGTCTCGCCTACAACGGGTAAATGCAACTAGTTGGGGCGTGGGCCATGTGGTGTGTATAAGGCATCCAGCTGCTGTAACATAGTAGCCCAGTAATGAAAATTTAATGCCCAAAAAATTTCGATTCAACCATCAAGTGGTCCACCACATGAATATTGAGATTTTTGGATGGTTGTCCATTGTTTCTTAGCATGCGGCTAACATAATACTCCATTCAGCCTGATTTTTGGGCCATCCTATATTTATTAATGTGTAAGGCTGTCGGAAATCATGGCATTTCTGGCCCTCCAAGATCCATGGCTAGAAAATCTGGCTCATGGCATCTTTAGATGGGCCAAAAGAGTGCATTGAATTTGGACCAAGTTGGACGTTGGTGATCGTGGGGGTGGGTCTGCTATGTGCGATCCCTAGTGGGTGGACCTCCACTTGACTTTCTTAGTAAGACTTCCATAGAGAGCCCATACACCTTTCCTTTTTGGAAAAATTTAGTTCGGCCCACTGAAGAGTAAGTTCATCTTGCCACTGCTGGAAAAGCTCCATTGGGCCCCACCATGATAGTATGTGTTTTATCCACGCTGTCTATCCACATTTTAGGGCAGGACCCCAAAAATGAGGCAGACCCAATTCTCAGGTGGATCACACTATAGGAAATAGTGGTGATTTAATCCCCACCATTAAAAACTTCCTAGCGCTCGCTTGTAATATTTATTTGCCATCCAACCCATTGATTAGATGACATGGACCTTGATGAAGGTAAAACACAAATATCAGCTTAATCTAAAACTTTTGTGGCTCCCAAGAAGTTTTTAACCGTAGCTTTTTAATCAAGACTTTTTTCCTGTGGTGTGGTCCACCTGAATCTTGGATCTTCCTTCATTTTTGGGCTCACACCTTTAAAATGAGCTGAAAAAAAAGTAGATGGACAGCGTGGATGAAATATATTCATCATGATGGGAGCACTGACCAATAACAACTCAGTAGTGGAGGTATCACTACCGAATCTAGTCCTTCTCCACGAGAGTAAGTAAAAAACGTGACCTACTTTCAAGTGATCTTCTATCTATGCCATCCGATTTGGAGGTGAAAATTATCTTTCCTTCCCGTACTGGTTGGATTAGAATTGGGCATGTTTGGATTTCCGATTACTGTAATATCGGGTTGTAATATACGGTAAATAAATAATGATTATCATTTCCTATAGCAGTTAGAGGTAAACCATGATTGTGGTAGCACGCAATACTCCAAAAGCTACACTTTTTATCATATTCTTGCTGTTCAGATATATGTAGATGTACTTTTGTTAATATGTATTATATCCACACCGCCCATCCATTTTGCAATATTATTTTAAGGCATGTTCTAAAAAATGAGGCAGAACCAGCACTTTTGCGGCCCCAAAAGTCTTGCAATGGCAGACGCGATTCCATTAATTTTTGTAGGTGTGGTCTATTTTTTGTTTTCGATGCATATCATTTTTTTATCTAATTCCTGTAAAATGATCATCCAAGAATCCCAACATCGGGGGTGGCTAACATTGAAGGGTAACTAACAGTGTGAGTGTGTGCACTAGCAGTCGGATGTGTGACCTAACACAAGAAAAAAGAAAATGATCACCAAGAAGGATGAGCAGTGTGGATATAACACATGCATCATGGTGGGGCCCATGAAATTATGCCATGTGAACATATCTTCCCCCATCTGTTTCCTTATTTTGATTCAGAAGGATATCTTGATTAGACATTATGCAATGTCCATTAAAAAAAAAAAAAAAACGCAATAATGTGAGTTTTACACTCCATTACTACAGTAGTACATTATCCAAACTTTGAGGTAGGCAACGATCAAGGCTGGGCCAAGTTAGCCTTAGTTTGGTTTGGCTTGCTTTTGTGCCACCCCAATTTGCCGACCAGTTTGGTTTGGGTTTCAGGCTGACCCATGGGGCCGAGTTTGGTTTGCTCCAGAAAAATTTAGTTCAAGTTAGGATTGATTTGACCGAAAATTTTAATTCAAGCCGGGCTGAGTTCAAGTAGGTGGTGGCTCTTTTTGTTTGTTTAAATAGAAAATAATTTAAAAGGTTAGAAAAAAATATACAAAAATATCTTGCAACATGAAATATAACATCCTCTAAAGGAGTGCAACTTCAAGTACACATGCATAATTTTACAAGTGCAAGGAAACAGTGTGGATTCATGTATATGTATTATGTATTATCCACGTCATCATATATATGTATTATCCACGCCGACCATTCATTTTTACATATCATTTAAGGACATGATTCTAAAATGGAATCATATCCAAAGCTGAAGTGTACTTTCAATCTATGAGCCAAATCAAGCATAATCAAACCGAGCTTCAAGCTGAGCGGAGCCCAGCCGATACTACCCTGGTTTGAACTTGGTTTGTTTTTTCAAATGAGATTGACTACGAGGCACGGTTTGTTTTGAACTTTAATCCAAACCAATCCAAGCCGAGCTTTTTCAAACCAACCCCAGATAAGCTTTCGAGCTGGCTTGGTTTGTGCCAGCTCCGTCCAAGCTCACTGTTTTGATTCTTCCTTTTTTGTTTGATTATCAAATTAACGTAGTTGCACGTAAAGTAAGTCCGTGATTTGTGCCCCAACAAACAGGTCATTTGTGTCTTTTCTATTGTAATAGCTTCTGAATGGGTCTATCACCTGTCTTATCATTCATCCATTTCGGCAAAAACCATCCAAACACGCCTTTATCAGTCCAAATTCTAATAAGGTTTAAAGCATATAGTCCAAAGTTGGTACACATGACTCGACACGTACAGGTCTTGGTCATGACAACCTGGCTGTATTAACCTGAAATAGTCTAATATAGGACGCGACTGTGCCAAACAATGCCATACTCGATATGCATGATTTTAACTTTAGTTCTTTGAAGGCCATACTGTTTTGACTTCTACAGTAAAATAGTATGACATTTGATACTCTGGGAGAGTAGGAATGATGATACACAAACTTTCAAATTATATAGTAATTGCATTCAATGTATTTGTTGATTGGATGTCATTAATCTGTATAGGAACATGGGGTTTTGATCGATCCAACAAACTAATCAATTAACCGAGAAAACTTCAGATTAAACAAATTGGCCTCTTGACAGTTTTAAAAAAGCTTCGGTTAATTATATTGTAAACTTTTTGAACACTTTTGGACATGTTTGATAGCTTGAACATGTGGCTGTCAATCAATCGATGGTTGCTCGATTGGTGTCGATCAATTAAGATTATCGATTGATGATGTGCATGGTTTTATATAATTATACGATTTGTTTCCTATTCTGAATGTAAGATAACATGAATGAATGTAATACGAAATTTGGATAGAACAAGGAGAGCAAAATTGTTTCTAACTGCATGTAAGAGAGAATGATAGGATTTTTTTATCTATAAGTTAATTCCATCTTTTATACTTTCGTTTTCTTAGTGAATTGCTTGCTGCTTTATGCTATGGTTTTTCTCCACAAGAGGTTTTTTTTACGAAAAATAATATGTTCTCTGAATTGTTTGTTTATACTTGTTTGATTCTACCTAGTACTTGTTTCTCGGTTCCCCAACAGTATTCAAATAGAAGTGTATAAATTATAAGTCTTAGTTTAGATGTATTATGTATAAATTTAATTGTTTAAATTTGAGTTAACATGGCTCATGTACAAATTTTTAGTTCCTATCTATCAAGCCTCGTACACAACCAGAGAATTAAATAACTGCCTGCCGTAAAAATCTGTATGTAGCTCATTAGAGAGGCAGGTTTACTCATCAAGTGGGCCATGTATGTACGAGAAAAAGGACGTTAAAAAAAAAAGGATCAATGGTTTGTATTCAACGTATACATGTGGCCCACCTGATGGAGTGGACCAGTCCCATTTTTAGCCCATAGAATTTTCCTGGTGGACCTACCCGAATGGCTTGGATCTCATGCATGGGTTCATGATTGGTATATATGGACAACGGATTGCCTCTTCAGATTTCTCCTTTTGAAAATCCTCAGTCATGTCCCTTCTTTCGGTAAGGCACGTTTGGATGCACAATCAAAGTAAATGCAATGATTTGTTAGTATTCATAAAGAGGATGTAGACTTAAAATTACATTATTTTCAAGTTCAACTTGAAAGTAAGACAATTACATTGTGGGCTGTTGATGGGCCGGGCTTACTTGTTTTGGGGTTTCTTGGGCTAGAACATTAGGCCCATGAACCCAGTTCGTGCCTAAATTACAGCCCGTTCACTACACCAGCCCAGCTCATGCTCTACCTAAGAGCTTGTTGGTCCACCCCATTTACCGTTTCCGAGCCATTTTTGTCATATCTCCGTATGGCGAGGCACACCTGGTGAACATCGCCGGACATGCACGAAAATAGATGGTTGGGATCGGGCTCAATCCATGTATAATCATTGTGGGCCGGGCTCGAGCTACTTTGTTTTGGCCCATCATGGGCTTGACATGAGCTCAGTCCTAGGTGTCTTTTGTGGGCCACGCCAGGCTTGTAGGATCCCAAACCGGCCCATCAATAGCCCTTGTTGCAGTTGGAGCCTAGTTGCTCGTTCATTACTGAGTCGACTCGAGACTTGTCCGAGTCAGGTGTGACTCGAAACGAATCAGGCAGAGTCACCCTCTATTCTCAATCCCAGCTAACAGTGCTGAACCCGGTCGAACTTGACTGAGTCTGAGTTAACTCAGACAGGTCAATATGTCACATCCGACTCAGGCGAATCGTCATTCATTGCTCCGGTCGGTGCACTCACCCATCAATGCTTGAATTGATGGACAACCTCTTCCATGGCCCACCACACCCAATTTTTCCTCTTCATAAGATCAATGGCATGCTTTTCAACGGTCAGCAAAAGTCGTACATAGAGCATGCTTGGATCCAGACATGCACTACAGCCTGGACACTTAAAACCTAACACTATCAGTTCATTTTGTTTCTTTTGCACTTCCTATTCCAGTGAGGTTTGGCAATGTTTGGATAGAAGGGTGGCCCACCTGTACGCTAACAAAGTGGGACCCACATGGCCTTTAGACTCAACTGTCACAACAACATCCTGTGTTGGTGGGTTTCAGGTATGATTTGATGGTATGCTGGCCCATCTGTGACTATGGACTTTTTGACTCTCACTCACATAACATTTTTGTCACAACTCCATCAATTGGATTTTTCCCTTTGTCATTATATTTTTATGTGTTTGTCCAAACGGGTTTTCAAATTATGGGGACGACCATATGTTTGATTGTGTCCGTTCATTTACATGACCATTTACAGATTAATCACAACCGTTCAGATATATGCGTGTTGGGCTGTCAATGGGCCGGATAGACCCGAAGGTGTCTTGAATAGGGATGACCAGGTCAGGCTGGTTCGCGTCCTTAATTAAGCCCTCGCCCTATAAAGAAAAAGATTAAAATGATCAAATGGTTTGAAATAGTCCAATCAAAGAATTTTTGTGACTTCATTCATCTACAACACCAGTACCTGAAATCCATCGTTTATGGCTGGGATGCCCAGTTGATGGTTGGACCAGGTCAGGCTGGGCTATTCATCATTGCCGGGCCCTAGCCTTGCCTGAACCCAAGCCTAGATTTCAACATGGGCCCAGTCCTCAGGCCAAGTTCATGGACCCAACTTAATCCTCAGCCGTTGACAGTGCTACATATCGGTTGTGGCCAGCCGGAGTGGTAGATTCCAATGGAAGTGAATGTGGTGGGCCAGGGATGGTTTTTGGCCTGTATTTTGTTGTAGTTGGACTGGTTTTGCTTTCTGGGCCCAGCCCATTCACCAACCTCATGCCAACCCAACCAAATGCAACTGTAGAACTTTGGCATTTGAAAGTCAGCGACTCTGACCGACTCATTTATTCCTGAGTTGAGAAATAACTCGGCCGATTCAGTGACCTAATCATTCGGGCGAGTCACCCCTATCTTCAATCATGACTCACGATGCCAAACTGGAACTAACTCGACTGAGTCTGAGTCGACTCAGATGAGTCATGGATCCAATACTAAGATAACCCACAAACTAACATAAATGACCAAGGGCTTGTTTGCATTGCACAAACCCAAAATCATTGCAACCATAAACAGTTTCTGATGGTGGGGACAGGTGATGGACAGCTTAACCGTGTCACGTTCAAATCTTTCTTTTTCTTTTTCTTTCTTTTTCCAAATTATGGATAGAAAAGCCATATGGCTAGAGTTGGACACGAACCGAGCTAGCTCGGTTAACTCGCTTTGCTCAAATAAGCTCGACTCAAAAGCTAGGTTCAAGCTGAACTGAGCTGGTTTTTTTAGCTTGGTAAAACTTTGACCCAAGCTTGACTCGACTCGGTTCAGCTCAGCTCAACTCAGCTCAAAAACTAGACTCAACTCGATAGCTCAAAAACTTTGACCCAAGCTTGACTCGACTCGACTCATATATATATATATATATATATATATATATATATATATATATATATATATAGAGAGAGAGAGAGAGAGAGAGAGAGAGAGAGAGAGCTTACCAATATAAATGCTAAAAAGAAAACGCTTGAGCTCAACTCAACTCAAAAGCTTGAACTTGAGCTTGGCTCAAAAGCTCGAGCTCGAACTTGGCTTGAGATGACCTAAGTTGCTAACCAGATCGAGTCGAGTTGGCCAATTAGACTCAAGGACTGAACCAAGTCGAACTCGAGCTGGGGTAGGCTACTGGCTGAACCGAGCTGAGTTGTGCCAAGCTCGGCTTAGTTCAGCTCATGTCCAACTCTACATATGACCCATTTGTTAATTAGTCTTCTCTAAAATGTCATTTTCAAATAAGATAAGGATTTTTTGGAAGCTAAAAAAATACAAATATTATCCTATTGTTTAAATTTCAGCCGCATATAGCCTACAAATGCATAGGTTGTGCATAGACTCAATTAATGGATCCGCCATTAAATGTGTCATCTACCACCTATATAGACCAATAAAGTCGTTCATCTTGCCAACCATGTGAAAGGTGGGATGTGGGTGTGTAGCAGTAGGTCAGGTTAGCCTACAGGTCAATGGGCCGATCCACATCTGAGTCAAACTCGGGCCAAGCTAAATCCATATCAAGTCCTCGATGGGTTGGGTTCATGTTGAACCTTACCTGACCCAACACTCCAACGTTGAGTAATAGTTTTAAACCCCGAAAACCTGTACTCAACTCAGTTTTTAGGTAGGTGGGATCGGTTGGTTTTGAATCACCGCAAGTCGTATCAAGTCGATTTGATGAGTCTTTCCGAGTCAAAAGCAAGTCACACCTAGTACCAGGTTTCCCAACTCAGCACAAAATCTCACTGAGTTGAGTTGACTCGGGCAAGTTTCAAGTCGGAACTCTGAACCCAATTACAATAAAATGGGTCGGGTCGGGTCGGGTGGTTCGGTTCGGGCCACAAGGTAATGGGTTCATGGGTTAGATCCGGTGATGGAACAGTGATGGTGTACATGCATGGGGACCAACGGACCCCATTGCATGCCAGACAAGCAACAATCACCATGATGCATTGTACATGAGTGGCATTCTCATATGTGATAGACATGAAGAGAAAACATGCACCCAACACTATGAATGTGTCTACGGTAAATGACACATGAGTCAGGAGTGGGTCTTGAGACATGACGTGCACAATCAAATTACTAGAAATGGCATGATTTTAAATGTCTCAAAGGCACCTTTTATTAGGTTCGTTGGTGATGAGCCCAGATTGGCAATGGTAAATGGTTAGAGAGACACCACTTGGAGGTTTTTGAGTGGTCGTTTGATAGTGTGGCCCACTTGATGATTGGATAGGACTGATTTTTGGGGTATCCCATCATCAGACCTACTTTATGTTGGGGTCCAATAAAAGCAGTTGAATCACTTTTATTGGGAAGTGAGAAATTAGTCCACCAAAATCAAAACTAATGATAGCCATTGATTTCTTTGATCAATGGATGGAGGTCACAGAGGCATTCATCAATAGCCTGATAAGTAGGCAAGACATTTCTGTGCATTTAGTCTACAGGTTTCAAATGTGTGGAATTAGCAAACCTGTCAATAGGAATGTAAATGGGTCAGGTCTGGTTCAGGGAGTCTCGAACCCAACCCAATCCATGCATAATCAAAGGCCTCTTTACGATTTATCTCAGATGAAGGAGAAGTTGAGAGCCAAATATGCCAACCATTGGAATAGGGCCAGAGGGATGCATAGAGCCGCTCACAGGTGGACCCCACACAAAGGAAAGGATTTAATGCTCTCTCTCTCTCTCTAGGTGACGCATTAGTTATGGCATTCTACCACCTAACAATCTTTCATATGCATAGGGCTGGTCATGAGCCGAGTCAGCTCGAGAAACTCGATCGACTCGACTCGAAAAAGCTCGCCTCAGCTCGACTTGACTCAGTAGAACAAGTCAAGCCAAGCTTCATTTAGGAGCTCGAGTCAGAAATCAAGTCAAGCTCAACCATTGGGTCACTCGACTAGACTCGACTCGAAACTTGACTCGATTCAAGCTAGAGAGAGAGAGCATTAAATCCTTTCCTTTGGGGTCCAAGCTTAAGATATATAAAACCCTCATACGTAGGGGGGGGTTTCTTAATCCTACTATTTTGTTCAGGTAAAAACATTCCTTGTTGAGCATATCTGATGGATTGAGTAATTTCAAGTACAAAACATGGTGAGCACACAGAGGTTGTGTGTTTTACACGCTAACAAACACAGGTGCTACAGTGAGACCACACACCATACATATCTACAAAACAAGGGCTATGGTAAGACCAAACACCATATGAGGCTATTGATTGCAATTTTACGAGGGAGGTGGTGCATCTGATCCATGAATCAGCTAAGCCTTATCATGAAAATGGTCCACACAATAATCAGGGCAGTCCATTCATGTGGTGAGCTATACATGTACTGTGTTAATTATGGTTCAAAAAATATTACTAGTGGTCTGCATTCAATGCATGTGTGACCTGGCCAAAGAAAAAATCGATCAGAGCTAGGTCATTTTAATGGTGGGGTCCCACCTGTAGAAATACTATTCTCCCCTAATATATGTATGACTTCTTGAACTTAATGTTGTTGACTTTTAATTTGTATTTTGTAATAAAAAATATAATAAATTGAGGTGGGAGCAAGCTTGACTCGACTCGAGGCAAGCTCGCCTCGACTCGGTCCACTAGCTCGCCTCAAAAGTTTTAGCAAACAAGGCAAGCTCCAATGGTAAGCTCGAGCTCGAACTCGAGGAGAGCACGGACGAGTCAAGCCAAGCTTGGCCCAACTCAACTCAACTCCGCTCGATGTACAGCCCTACATATGCATGACTATATTAGAATCTTATGATCCTACCTTCTTATATACCTTAGATCTTATCCAATCTTTCCATTAATGTTATAGTTAGCCACAATTTACCCAATACTTACACAAACCAAGTGATAAAGTCCAATCTAAACCATTATATTATCATCAAGTTAAAATAATTTTAATGATTAAAATAAAATTTTGATAGTTGAAGACATTTATATAATCGTTTAAAGCCTTTTGAGTGATGGACCTAGCATTAAAAAAAAAAAAAAAAAAACTCTTAATTTGATAAACATCTTATATCAAGATCTAAATCATAAGATAGTTTCTATGAAACTAGTGGATCGCTTTGTGGATTATGCGAACCCCAACCATATCTTGATGGATGCCCCAAACTACACTCACTTTTGTTAGTCAGATGAACCCACCCCCACACCCCCCCCCCCCCCCCCCCCCCCCCAGCGCGAGTCAAAACATATGTAATGAAGACCTTCAACTCTTCACGTCTTCGGATGTAAGGATTAATCAAATCTAACACATCCTCAAATTGATTATAATCTAGATATGATGGGCCTTTCGGTCTAGATACTTGAACTCAATCCACCGATACAAGTACCCAACGGGTCTAACACTAGGAGTCTATTTTTGTCACATACTCACACTCCTATGTGAAGTAAGGTAAAGACACACCGACTCGTTATCATGTCCAATGGTGAAAACCTTCCACCGACTAATTACCCGTCCTCTCACAGGAGATAATAATAATAAAATAATAATAATAATAATCACAAGTTTAATATAGAACTTATTAGGTGGCCATGAAATAATAAGGTACTAAGATCTGTGGCTCACAACTTTCACTTAATGACTGTTGTGTCCACTGTCAAGTTTTCAAAGAAATTCAGAGGAATCCCTACCTTTTAACCTATGCGCGCGCACTCCCACACACAAAGGGTTGTAAATGGGTCAGTAGATCCGATGAGGTACCTAGACCCGACCAGTTTGTTAAATGGTATGGGTTTGGGTCCAAGAACAGACCTAGTTGCTAAACGGGTTTGAATCTAATTTCCTTTATTTTAGGCCCAACCCGAACCCATTTAGTAAATGAGCGGGTATGGTCTATGTTGCAAGGGACCCATCCAAAGCTGGACTCATCTAGACCAAGTTTTAAACCTGGTAAAAACGCTTGCATACCTTGACAAGTAGCATGGGAAAATAAGAAATCTACTCTATGTCCGTCTGAGAATGGGTGGCTCTACAAAATCTAAATTGACGCTGTCAAAGATGGTAGAATTAGTGAATTAAGATGTAACCCATATGAAGGAGAGTTCATGGAGACAATGCACCATAGCCAAAGTGGAGCAATTGACTAAGTAAAGATAATAATCTCTATCATTTTGATTTTTACTTGCGTCATCATTTACATTTTTATTATTATGAAAAGTTGCTAATTTTAATTTTTATTATTAATTGGCATTAATTAATTTTGATATAAAATCTAAGTGACCTAAACCTAACTATACTTATTAGACCTGTTTATAAGTGGGTTTAGTTTAGGGTTTGGATGTCCCTTAACCAGATTTGTTAGACTCGACCCATTTATAAATGGGTCTAATAGGGTTGACTTAGACCCGCCCATTTGGTAAAAGGGTTTGGATTTAAAATTTGGACCTAGACTCATTTAATGTATGGGCTGGATCTAAAATTTGGACCCATACCCATTTAATATATGGGTTGGTTTGGTTACATGTAGGAGCCTTTCACATATTAACTATGGCATTACAACTTATTTATCTAGGACCCATGCTCATTATGATCTATGATAAGATCATCAATATCATTGGTTACCATCAATGTCATCAATGGATAAGATTAACATTAATTTTTAAAGGCACAACTCCAACATACATATAATGATCTATATCTGATGGATGGCCCATACCTTGCACATGCGTGCATTAGTGATACGTATTTTATAAAGTTTTTCATTCATGCAAGCTAACAGTGCCTGGGACATTCTTCTTTCCTTTTTCTTTTCCCCTTCTTTATATAGATAAAAATAATCCGGTACAATAGCTATATGTGAACTTTCACATATATTCATTACTTTGTCACCAACATGTCACATGCAATTACACCTATTAATTAAGGTCCGAGTGTTGGTCCAATTGGTAGATTTTGAGAAGTCTTAGCCAGAATGCATTTAATAATTGTGTCCTCCTTTCAGATGTAGACGTGCTCATGGGTGCAAATTCCTATTTAATTCTCATTACTCACGGGACCCACCTGACCCATTTGAGCCATACCTATTAGATCAAGAGAAAGAGTTCATTTTGCCTCTATAATGATTTATCATCCTGACTTTGCCTTTAAGGAAAAAAAAAAAAAATCGTCCATATTGTGGACAGCCAAGCATGGAACAGTAAGAAACTTATGTTGAAAAGATGATTCTGATAATCACCATCTGTAGGTAAATTTACAAATAATGAAAAGAAAAAATTTATTAATCAAATTCAACTCTAAACATCAAAAGTTAGGATAAAAAATGGATGGCAATAATAAAAAAATACCTTACTTATAGTACAAAGGTAACATAAATGGTTCGAATCATATTAACATCCTAGAATCTGGGCAATAGCTGGCGACATACATCAAGATCCTAAGTGGCGTATACCAACTCTAGGAGAAATAATATGATCTACAAACCTGCACCTTTGTACGGTATACATAAGCCCTTTATTCTAAGTAAGTGGGCTTAGTGGTTTAGTAATGAAGACCGTTGGTCAGTTGTATTCCACTAACTAATAGAGAGAAAAATGTTCGAAAAAAAGCCTAAGGTAAAATAAAAGCCTAGGAAGCAAGATCATATGCTACTATTATGAAAAGACGGCACATATAAAAAGGCAATGTTGATAGAAAAGAAAGACAATGTTGATAGAAAAGAAAGAAGGGAAAGTAAAAGGAAAGATACAGAGAGGCTGCCCCTATGGTGACTAGTGATTCAAAATCCTCTTCATTATAACAATATTGACCTTTTGCATTGCGGCGCATGCCGATGTTGAGAAGAGCAAATGAGCAATAAACAGCGGTCAGCATTCAATTGAAAAAGCTGACTACACTGGTCCCAGGATCTTCTGCCAGGACCATCCACGCGGGGACTCAATAAATCAATGGTCTGGATTACCAAAGCATGGCCCATAAACATAAAAAAAAAAAAAAAAAAAAAAAAAAAAAAAGATGGAAGAAGAAAAAATTGGACTATTAAGATCTTCAAATCAAGAAAATAATTTCTTGTTGGCCCTCCATCCATGCATGATGGGGCCCATGAGGTTAACAACCCAGATCATCACAGGCCAGGTGTATATATCAACATATAAACCAGCCCAATGCCCAAACGACCACCATCAGATGTACCCTTATTAGGACCCATTTCGACCATTGATTTGCTGGGCCCCAAGCCGACCTTATCGATCAAAGATAAGGGAGAAGAAAACGACTGATACATGTATTTCAGGGTCGATTGGACTCACGTCGGTGTAAACCTCAGTAGTCCTAATTAAAAACAAGATTAGGCAAGCTTAAGAGTAGACTTAAAGGAGATAACAACAGCACTCTGGATCCACTACAAAGCTTTGTAGGTTTGGCTTAACCTTCAAGGTGATGTTTGGGACTTACCGTGATTTTTTCATAAAATCCAATCCGTCCATCATGTTTACCCCCTCATTTTTTTTCTTGGTTCCAAAAAATCAGGTTGATACAGAACTCAGGTGGGCCGCACCATGTAAATCCATGCCTAAAACCTCTAAAATCGCTTGGTGCAGCGGTGTGGCTCACTTGAGTTTTGAATGTCCATATTTTTGGGTCGTACGTTCATCCTGGTGAGGTTCAGCTCGTGAATGGATTGGATGTCATAAAGAAATCACGATGGTCCCCACATACAATCTGGAAGGTTTTGAATGGTGGGTGTCACCATTCCCTGTGGTGTGGCCCACTTGGGTTCTGTTTCAATTTTATTTTTTACAGACTAGTAGAACCTGATGCAGTGCACATGATGGACGGATTGGATGTTATGCATACATCACGTTGGGACCCATGCATGTCGTTGCAGGCTGAGCTTGACCTACATAGCCCTGTAGTGGATCGGGCGTCGAAAAGTTGCCTATTAATTGCTGTTGCATCTACCGTTCCTTTTTCCTCTCCACGTTAGGTAAGGTTGGTTGAAGTGGGACCCACACCATGTGCGATCAACCTGAGAGAAAATGCCGTTTCTATCTTAGTACAGTTGGAAGATGGCCCATCAAGGAAAAGTCATCACAGAAATTTCGCTATCATCTTATGATAATCTGGATTTGACGTTGTGATTTTACATTGATGGCCGCACGTTTCACATTCCACAGTCGTTGTAGCGTGTCTGTGGCCCACCTTAAGATTCCCCATGGATTTTAAGGATTCAGTCAAATTCTCTTCTAAATTGGTCTTTATAGACGATCTCAAATTCAATCCCAACCGTAGAATGGTAGGTTTGCCAATCCATCCACGCACAAGAACATGTGCCAATAAATACACGTACAAAATCGGGCTTTTGCATCAGGTGGGCCATAGTGTACAAAACGAATGGACGGCTAAAACAACTTTTTACAGGAACCCATTTCTGCATTGTGGAAAATATTAGAGACCTGATGCTTAGGCCAGAAAATCTAAATCGAGTGGCCCACCCGATGGAAAGATTGGTACTAGCACTTGTGGTGCTGTATTGGCATGCTTATGTGGATGCATTAGGTTCCACACACGTTTAGTAAACTTCTGTAGAAAAGTATTTGATTTGAAGGGTGTGTTTGGATGCACAAGTGAATTTTATTGCAAATATCTCTAACTAAGATTAGATACCACCCTTTAAGTGGAATAAAACTAATGACTAAGGCAACATGTCTCCATTGGTGGTAGGGCTCTCAAAGGAGCGGGTCATATCCGAGATTTGATTCGCTTTGAATCCATATAATGCGGATTTGGATATTAAAATATGTTCGATTAATTAAATGGATTGGATTTGGATTCACGTAAATATATCCGAATTTGATCACAATCCGTCTATAAATTTTTGGACTTGAAACCGGATCCAATTTTATCTAATCCATATTCGAATTGTCGCCTTAATGTATATGTTATATCTATGTCGGCCATCCGTTTTCCAAATTATTTCAGGTTACGTCTCAAAATTGAGACATATGCCAATCTTATGTCAACCATATCACAATAAATAGTGGGATTTGCATCATTTTGCTACTAAATTAAATATATTATATTGTATATTTTTTAAAATTTGTGATGGGGTGGATTCAGACCTAGATCCGACCCGAATCCGATGGTTATATGGATTTTGGATCGAAGTTGAATCTTGCTATTTATAAATGGATTAGATATGAATATCACTTTTTGGATCGAGTTGGATCCGAATCTGATTAGAATCTGTCCACAGATTTTCAGACTTGGAGCTAGGTCCAACTGGATCTGACTCATTGAGAGCCCTAACTGGTGGGGCACATGTCTCTAACAAAGCCTCTGCCTAATCATTTGTTAGAGATGAAAGAGTGTGATGATTGATATTCGGGCTGATGTTGAGTGCGTTGTAGACATTTTTATGGCCAAGATGGACCAGAGAAAGTCCGATTGAAGATGAAAGTAATTCAGGCTGTCAGGGCCTTAAAATGAACGTATCTCGCAATCCGGGATGAGTTTTGGGACATATAATATATGATTTTGAGGTATCTCAAGCTAGTTAAGTCAACCAACCCCACTATGTCAGTTTGCCCATGCCGGATTTGCAAGATTACATTAGATTGACAATTGAAAAGGTAGTTTATTTTCATTTTTACTATAAATATTAAGTTTTAGTTTGATTATATTTCTTTATCTATTGAGTTATAAAAGATGTGCCCATATGAAAAGGGCTTAGAAAACTTAGGAGTATAATGTGGTTGGGCTGGATTGGGAACTTACTTGTATATTGCTCAACCCCAATAGTAATTATATAGAGTTGTACATATATATATATATATATATATATATATATATATATATATATATATATATATATGTGTGTGTGTGTGTGTGGGGAAAGAAACCAATCAGGACATATGGGGTATTTTATAAGTTACCTGATTAGTAGATGTGGATGGGCATAACCAAAAACCATATTAAGAAGGCTATATTAAACACCTGGGCTTAGCCGGTGCATATACATGGACCACTTGTAATGTTTTCTTTTAGCTATCCATTTGATAGCCACCATTTGGATGGTTAGGATTGCTGGACCAATGTAATTATTGAACTATCCTCCATCTGGGGTGTGCCCCACGGTCTTTATTGTCTAGCCGTACATGGGTTCCATGAGCAAGGAGGATGAGTCACTACCATCTTGAATGTGTTGGTGGACCACCATTGGAACTCCTGTCCTTGTTTGTTGAAGAGTGGTGTTTTGAACACAATAAGCTTGTGGTCTCAGGTTCTTCAAGATTCTGAGAACCTGAAGTATGTAGTGGGTACAACTGTGATAATTTGTTTATGAAAAAGGGTCATTACTTTTGACAGGAGCTGATCCGGTGCGTCTAAGGCACATACGTGCCATACATGGCAAGATCCGTACCGTCCATTCATTGGGACTGATAGCCGTACATGAGTCGCCTGGTTTGTTGATCCAAACCATTGATATGATGGGGGTCCAATGTTGATCACAAATGCACCATAATCTATCAGATGAAGGATCCCAACCCATCCATAGGGTGGAATAATAATAGAGAGTTAATAAGAGAAAAAAAATACAGCAACCGTCCACATTCATCAGAGAAAAAGATCCAATGTTGAAGGGTCAGGATCTTCCAAAATATGTGCTGATGACCAATGATTTTCCCCACTTGTGAGACCCATATGAGACAAACGTGCCCCAATTTGAACTATGAAATATGGGCTCCAAGATTATTTTAAGGTAATGCTACCACCATTCGCTTTGGAATGATTCGATGAGGCTATTTCCTCCCGTTGTGACACGAGTCTCCGTACTTGTTCTGAAATAAAAGATAGAATCGCATACAGATCTTGCACTTCTCACAAAGTGGGGCCCATAGTTTCATGATATAGGTGCAGATAATATTAATTTTTCAAGCATATAGATGATTAACCATCCACATTCAACTAAAAAAGATAGTCACATTTTCAGTGCATGAGATCCTCCAATGTCTAGATTATAGAGATATGGGCCCATGTATCAGAATTGAAACTGCCAAGATTGGGCCATATATCATGCAATTACTCAACCAGAGTAGTTTTGTAATACTCTGGAAGAGTGTGATAGTTGATGAGCAGGCACTTAGTTGGCCACATGGCACGCACTAACTTAAAAATAGAATGTCTAAATCATGGGAGGCAGAGGCATCATCAAGAAATAAGATTGTTTGGAAAATCGTATCTTCTTATATGTAGTTGCTTGTGTACTTGGACAAGAGAAACATGCATGAAAAGAAAAAGAACATTGTCCCAAGCTTTAAGAAAAAAACCATGATGATTCGTCAATTCCATGCCTACTATTATTTTTTTTTAGAATCATTGCTTTCATGCTGTTTGGATTGCAAGCAGTAGTGAAGAATTCTTTTTGGAAGAGAAACCGGTAATGCCCGCCTTTTCCATGCAATAATCGATTTTTCACTATTTGAATTGCAAGAATGGCAAAAAATTCTTGGTACCGTCTCCACTGTGTTTATTATAATTTGGAATTTATCCTAAAGTTTTTTGATGTCCTCACCTTAAAGTCTTATCGGAACATGCTAAGCTAATTTTAATCTTAATTGTCCAATTCTATTATTAAATTCAAACTTCATCTTAACTATCCAATTTCCATTGCCTAGTTAATTAGTGTTAACTTTGATTTACGGTCGATCTATTTGTTCACACTTTTTTTACCATTGTTAGATTAAGCGATACAAATGATGTCACATGATTGTAAATCTAAGGATAAGACAAATAAAAAATTTCTTGACTGCTTTGAATGCTGAATTCGATCGAAAATCTAAGAGTCATGATTAGCTTTGGAAAGTCTAAGATCAGTTGGTTACTATCACTTGACCAATATTCATGGCAGAATCTAAAAAGATCACGACCACAATAGCTAGGCTATTTGTCTTAACTGTCACAGCCGATGGGTAATAACGGCCGAAATGAGGTCAAGCTAGTTACGAATTCAGCCTATGTTATATAATATCACAAAAGAGAGACCTTTACGATCAAAGCACTCGGTAGAGAAGAGCCATAAGAATAAGGTAAGGGCAATGCTAGGTTGGCTGGTTTAGGTGGCGCACTATGCAAGTTCGAGCAGGAGAAAAGATGGTTGCTATCTACATGTAGAAGAATATGGAAGGCTCCGACGCACATAGTAGCTGGAAGATGTGCGTAATAGATGTCCAATAGGCATTAACCACTTGCCACACCTGACAAAATGTGATAGGCCACTACTACTTATGACTTGGAAGGATACTTACACATCAACAAATCAACAAATGTAGGAAATGGCTATGAAGATGATTATCTAGCAACCACCTATGAATTCTATAAATAGGAGAATTGAAGAGCTTTACGCCTCCCCAACCCAACCCAACCCAACCTTACCTTATAACATAGCGCTGCTTATCTTTATCCTTAGGGACCATTTAGTTTAGTTTACCTTTCCATTGTTCATCAGTACCACACTACTCTCTGTTGGGATAGGAGGGCCGGCAGCGGAAGCAAAGCCGAACACAAGCAGACAATTCAATCAAACAAGCCACACAATGCAATCACAATGCATGCAATCACCCACACATAGACAATCGAATTTTTACGTGGAAAAACCCCTCACGGGTAAAAAACCGCGGCACAAAGCGACACAAATCCACTATAAACTCAGAAGTTACAAGAGATGGAACCCAAGACCCAAAACCCAAGCCCACAAGAGAAATCCCAAGCTTACCCAAGAAGAAAACCCTCTTCTTCAAGCTCTTTCTCTCACCTATAAGCTCCCTCAATCCCCTTTGCAACCTTGGTAACCTCTAAACTCGTAATACCCCTTTAATAGGAAGAAAAAACGGATTTAGAAACCTCTTGCGGGCAAACCGCGCAAGAAACGGCGTTGCGGTAGGATACTGCCGACCGGTCGGACACCCCTACCGGCCGGTCGGATAGGCCAAAATTAACACAGCAGCCTTGCTGCCTTTGGTGTCCAGCGTGACCGACTGGCCGACCGGCCGGCCGGCCGGTCGGTGGTCTTCATGCGTGAAGAGTTGAGACGTCCAAGCCTAACAAACTCCACCACGACTTAATTCTTCATGCAACTCCTAGCCACGCACCATCTCCACCTCTACTTCGTCATCATTATAGTCCCGTCGCTTCTCATGCCCCATCGACCTCATCCTTGCATCTTCACACGCCTTGTTGCTCTTCCCATGTGGCCCTTTTTCTCTTGCCACACTTGAACAACCGTGGATCCCGCTGCCGATCCCGCAGCTCCACCATGAATTGTGCTCCCGATCACCTTGTAAAGATTATTGCACTTCCATGCCTTCATCATCACGCGTGCTCCCTTCACCACTTTACAATATCGATCGCAGCCGATGAACCTACACCCTTTTGCCTCGAGTGCACCAAGAGATATCACATTCCTCTTCAGCTCAGGGACATGCTTCACACTTTCAAGGATCCGTTCGACTCCATCGAACATCCTAATGCGCACCGAACCAATGCCTACCACATTACGAGCGTAGCCATCGCCCACAAACACCGACCCACCATCATGCTCCTTGTATGACATGAATGAGCTTCGGTCAGGACATACATGACATGATGCCCCTGAATCCAAGAGCCACTCTCCACCAAGAGGCTCTATGCCGGATACAGTCAATACATCACAACCGTCACCACAGTCATCTACGGTATTGGTTCCTTCCCTAGAAAAACCTCTAGATCTCTCTTGCCTTTTCTCAGGATTCGAACAATCCCTTTTCACATGTCCTTCTTCCCCACAATTCCAGCATCTCACATTGTGCCTCCACTTGCCTTTTGATTTAGATCTCGATGAAGGAGATCTTCCACCCCGCTCAGAATTCCTCCCACTCATAACCAGTGCCTCATCAGTAGAGGGACCCACACTGCCGCTTTTCCTTCTCATCGCCTTCGCCTGAAGGGCTGAGATAACGGTTTCTACGCCAATAGTCTCCCTACCTGCGCACAAAGAGTCATTGAGTGACTCATATGAATCTAGAAGAGAATTCAACAAGATAAACGCTTGATCCTCGTCCTTCATCGGCTCATCTACATCCATCAACTTGCAAATAAGCCTATTGAAATTGCTGATATGGCTCTCAACATCGGCCTCCTCAAATTGTACAACTGAAGCTTCAAGTATATGCGATTTTTAAGAGATTTCTTCGCATAGATATTCTCTAACTTCGCCCATGTTTTAGCCGCGGTTTTCTCTTTCATAACGTTATACAGGACCTCATCTGCCAAGCACAACTGGATTGAGACATTGGCCTTTTCATCGATCTTCTTCCACTCGTCTTCTTTCATAGCTTCTGGTCGCTCTCCAAGGAGCGCAACTTGCAATCCTTGCTGAACTAGAAGGCCTTTCATCTTCACCTTCCAAAGCTCAAAATTATTTTTTCCCGAATACTTCTCTATATCGAACCTCATGCCTGATGCCATGCTCTTGTCTCAAATTCGAATTTCTGCTACACCCCAATGATCGCTTTGATACCAGTTGTTGGGATAGGAGGGTCTGCAGCAGAAGCAAAGCCGAACACAAGCAGACAATTTAATCAAACAAGCCACACAATGCAATCACAATGCATGCAATCACCCACACATAGACAATCGAATTTTTACGTGGAAAAACTCCTCACGGGTAAAAAACCACGGCACAAAGCGACACAAATCCACTATAAACTCAGAAGTTACAAGAGATGGAACCCAAGACCCAAAACCTAAGCCCACAAGAGAAATCCCAAGCTTACCCAAGAAGAAAACCCTCTTCTTCAAGCTCTTTCTCTCACCTAGAAGCTCCCTCAATGCCCTTTGCAACCTTGGTAACCTCTGAACTCGTAATACCCCTTTAATAGGAAGAAAAAACGGATTTAGAAACCTCTTGCGCTCAAATCGCGCAAGAAACCGCGTTGCAGTAGGACACTGTCGGCTGGTCGTCCGACCGGTCGGACACCCCTACCGGCCAGTCGGCCGACCGGTCAGATAGGCCAAAATTAACACAGCAGCCTTGTTGCCTTTGATGTCCAGCGTGACCGACCGGCCGGCCGGCCGGTCGGTGGTCTTCATGCGTGAAGAGTTGAGACATCCAAGCCTAACACTCTCAACATGACTCGTAGCTTCTAATTCAGTGCAATTCTCTTCATCCACACCTTGCTATCAGATTGCAGGGAAGAATAGTTATAGTTGTTAGTTTAGTTCTCTACTTCTCATCAACTCTACTGGCTCTCAATATGGATTAATTTAGATTCCTTCATCCATGCATGGTTGCTGGACCGCAAGGAGAATTAGGTGTAGTTAATTCCATCATTGGCCTTGTCATTGAGTAATCTCTTATTTGTAAGCTTAAGGCAATTCCACTTTTCTCGGGGCGTTTGGTCGTCTCTGTAAATAAGAGCTTAATGGCTTATTTTTAAAAGAATAAGCTTTTAGATGGTTTGGTAAAAGTCTAATTAGGAGGCTTATTTGTTTAGAAAGTAACAAATAAGATCCCATTTTAGAAGTTGAAGAGGGGTTACTTTTTTGAAAAAAAAACTTATTTAGCTTATGCATGTAAACATTTTTTTGTTAATTTTTAGACAAGTTTGTCCTTAAACTTTTTAAGTAATTCTCATCTCGCCCTCTTCTCTTCTCTTCTCTTATCTTCTCTTTACAATCTCTTCGAGGTAGGCCCACATAATGAACGACCCATATTGAAGGTGGGGCCCCACATGATGAATGATCCATATCAAAGGTGCCCTTAATGCACATTCACATCAAATGTGAGCCCTACAAAATGGATGACTTGCATCAAAGTGTGGCCTCACATGATGGATGGTCCACATCAAAGGTAGAATCCACGTGATGGATGGTGGACATTGAATGTGGGACCACATGATGAAAGGTTGACATTAAAAGTGGACCCACATGATGAATGACCCATATTAAAGGTTGGGCCCCACATGATGGATGGTCCAGAGCAAAGGTAGCGCCTACATGATGGATGGTGGACATCAAAGGTGGGTCCCACATGATGGATGACTTGGATCAAAATGTGGCCCCGCATGATGGACTATCCACATCAAGTGGGCTCCACATGATAGATGGTCCACAACAAAGGTGGGACCCAGATGATGGATGGTGGACATCAAAGGTGGGCCCCTCATGATGAACGACCCATATTGAACATGGCCCCCCACATGATGTATGGTCCACATCAAGGTGGGCCCACATAATGAATGGTTCACATCAAAGGTGGGTCTTACATGATGGATGGCCCGCATCAAAGTGTGGCCCATCATGACTGAATATCCACATCAAGTGTGCCCCATTTGATGGGCAGTCTACATCAAAGGTGGGATCCACATGATGGATAATGGTCATTAAAGGTGGGCCCACATGATGAATGACTTGTATTGAAGGTGCGACCCCACACAATGAATGGTCCACATAAAGGTGGGCCCCCATAATGGACGAAGTGAGCTTCACATGATAGATGACCTACATCAAAGTGTGGCCCCTCATAATGGACGATCTACATCAAGTGGGCCCCACCTAATGGATGGTCCACATCTAAGGCTTGGAATGATGGATGACGACCCACATCTAAATTGGGCCCACATGATGGATGATCCACATAAAAGGTGCGCCCCACCCGATAAATGGTGGACATCAAAAGTGGGCCCCAAATGATGGACAATCCACTTTGAAGGTAGAACCCACACTATGGACACATCAAATGTGGTCTCTACGTGATGGGTGATGGGTAGTGGACATTGAAGGGCCCCACATAAAGGACAATTAGCATTGATGATGGGCCCCACATGATGGATGGCCTACATTAAGATGAGCCCTTAACAATGAATGGTCTTGGATGGCCTTGCATGATAGATGACCCATTTTGAAGTTTTGGCTCACACAATGGACTCCACATCAAAGGTGGGCTGATGGATGATCCACATCTAATATCTAACATAATGGATAACCCAAATGTCTTAAAACATGAAGATTGTATGTAGCCATCTAGTCTTTGCCATTTGGGGCATGGTCCATTTATGGTGAGACCTACCAAAACAACCATTTGAATTGCTCTTATAATAGAGCTTTCGTAATCTTTAAAAATGATATCAACTACCCCTAAAGAAAACTCTTATTTAAATATGTTGTCAAACATGCTTATTTCAAATAATAGTGTTTTTGTTTAGAAAAAATGATTTTACCAAACAAGCTTAGTTAAAACAAGGACTAAAACAAAATGAGCTTATTAGAGTAACTTTTATCGAAAAAGCTCCTATTGAATTAGATTAGAGATGCTGAATTAGCACTTATTTGTTAAGTTTTCTATTTGTCTTATATTATTGTTAGACAATTGTTGCAATCATGGTTGTAAAAAGTCTTTTCAATTGAAAGGTAAAAAGAACTCATAGAAAAACAAACTTGATCTTAATAGATAGGTGGCTGAAAAGATGGTCAACCCTTAAGGTTTTTGGTCTCACAATCTATTTTGATGCCTAAAAGGCATTTGGTTTGAATTGAGCCACATCTGGCTCGGGCATGCCGGGCACAACACATATGTATGACCGAATATGAGCTAAACACTATTTGTTGTGAGGCTTAATAATGTGATGTTTACTTGTATGACATATGTACAAAATTCTGAGTGCCCGTGATGCAGGAGGGATGTGGTGAGGTTGATCACCGTCTTCCTCACGAGATAACTCTCCTCAACCGGACTTCTTCGAATCCACGAGGGAAAGCTTATCGAATCTATGAAAAAAAAGAATAATTCCCAATAAATTCTTAATTAATTGAATTAATCATAAAAACATAATTACAATACCTTAAATAAGAAACTAAACCCTAGGACAAAGTAGCAAACTCATACACCTAAGAAACACAACCTGTATTCCCACTAAACTTCATGGTTTTTTGCTAAAAATAGCTAAGGTAAAATTTGAGAGAATTCTTCAAAATCTTTTCAATATATCATGCTACCATAGTATCAGAGCAGTTAAATTGGATTATCAATCATTAAGCCCATTGCCTGCACGTCAAGTCCCTTGTCGGAGTCCCACCCACCATCGCTGTCATCCTTGGCAGTTACCGGCCATCGCCAACATGTCTAGGGATTATTGTTGCTGCCCTGTCACAGCTGCACGTCCATAGCCCTTCGTTGCCCTGTTCTCTACTACGTCCCTTGCACCATCTCCAGCTCCCATCAACCGCAACATGCATCACCTAATTGCTGCATTCTCATACCGTTCAATCTGAAACCCAACAACCCAAAACGCCATCCAATCTAAAACCCCTGCTCGCTCTCTTCGTTTTTGTACCTACACATGCAAAGCCTAATTTCATTAGCTTTGAAGTACTCTCCCGTACGAATGTGTTGTTAATAAAAGGGGATCTCAGGTAGAGAGAATAGATCTTCTGGGCATTCCTTGTAAGAGAGAGAGAGAGAGAGAGAGGGATTTATGATTTTTCTTATTTTAATAAAGAAAAAAATTCTATATTATTACTCGTAGATATAAGATATTATCAAACCACGTAAATTTTCATACCTCTTGTTTTTTACTTCTTTTCTTTAAAATACTTTTGATTTTTCTTTCCTTTTATTTTGCATAGGTACATGTAAGTCAAGTTGTCCAAATATGATCCTTAGTTGTGTCTCACCTGCTAGCCCAGCTAGAAGACACCCAGGCGTTTCAGCAGCAGGTCTCAGGCTCGGAATGCTAAGGAGACACTAACCCCATTGGTGGATGGGTGCTAACAGGTGGGTGCGTTGCATGGCTAACAAAAAAAAAAAAAAATATGATTCTTAGTTTAGATGTATCATAAACAAAAAAATTATACTTACATGATCATCTGACTAACGCATTAGTGGAAATTTTATTAGACAGTTAAAAGTGAAAAACATCATATGGTCCTATTTCAATTTTCAACAAAAGTATTAATAAATCAAAGGTTAGGATCACCCAAATAACCCGATTATGGGATTGGTTCATTTTGAGTTAATTCATGCCCAGTTTGCAATTAATTATAACCACCTGCCTGTGTATCAAGCCCCGTATGCTGGCAGAGCATCATGCAATTTCCCAAAAGGGGAGTAAGTCTTAAACGCATACATGTCACGTATAGTTGTAAGCCACTTCATATCATAAAAAATAGCTTGCACAAATGTAAACGGACCATAACTGAAAAGCTAATATAACCGTCTGCTTTTCCCCTTTTAATCCAGACCACTCACTGTTTGCTTTCAACTATCCATTTGATAGCCATTAATTAGATGGTTAGGATTGCTTGATCAGTACACCTTCAAAGATATCCTCCATCCACAATGGAACCCACATTTTGGATGGTCTGGATAGCTGTACAGGAGTGCCAGGTGAGGAGAACGAATCAACACCATTTTAAACGGTGCAAAACTAACAAAGGAATCTAGCCATGATTAGAGACATTTCACTCCAAAGTTACACTAATGTGTGAGTCTACTACCATTTAGACATGGTTATTAGCTTATTATAATCTCAGATATTCTACTCCCTCTATCAGATAAGAAGATGGCCCACCACAGAAAGCATTGCAGCATATATTTCATCATAGCGAATTAGAAAAAGAGAAAAACAATGGCACTTTCGGAATAAAAGAAAAGAACAAGCCACCTTTGGCTTTTAGTCGCAGAAATATTTGCATTTTTTTTATTAATATTTTACATTTAACTTTTTATTCGGGTAATGGTTGGCTCGCATGTGGACCGTCAATTGTGATTTTCGTGTCCCCTGCTCTGAATCGGATATTCTAGACCGTCTGTTTCAAGGGGCCCACATTGGATATCTTGGCATGCGAGAATCCGACTTGTTCATACGGTGGTTCACGTAGTAACATATGATTATTGTGTAAATGCCAATGGTCCACGTATAATTATAAAAGGTGTAGTGATCAACGGTTGAGGATCTTCCAAAGAGGGCCTTTCTCGATCCTAGTTCCACACATTGTGGGCCTAGTAGATTAACGGTTAAAAATCACCGAGGGATATCCCCGTGCATGGTTAGGATCCCACGTACGATAGTTTTGGGAGTTTCACGTACTTTCCAATGTATGCGCTTTATAAAAAAGAAAAGAAGCCGCATTTACTAAAAAGCTTTGTAGGTGAAGGTTAACCTACAACTCGATGTGTAGTCTACAGTAATGCGTGCATGACATCCAATCCGTACATCATGTGAAATTCATAACGGTATCCTTAAAGACAAAAATTCAGGATGGTGATAAAACTCAGGTGGGCCACATCATCATATGGAACAGTTGATGTGAGGATGGACACCGTTAAAAATCTTTCAGATTTTTTGTGGGTCGAACGTACTTTTTATATAAATCCAATCCATTTAAAAGATGAGTCACACTTGAATAAATATGTATCCCAAAAATACATCTATTCAAAAACTTATGTGGGACACATCAAGTGATTTTATAGGTTTTTTAGATATGAGTTTACATGGCGTCGTTCACTGAGTTTTGTACGGACTAACTTCTGTCATCTATGGAGAATGTGAGAGGATTCACATGATGGACGGAGTGGATTTGATCCACACATCTAGATGGACAACATACATCGCGTTGTAGGTGAAGCTTAACTTACAAAGCTTTGTAGTTGATCCGACCTCGAAGGAAAACAAAAATAAAGAAGTGGTGTGGAGATTCACGCGAGTAGAAATTGAAGGAGCATTCATCGGTGTGGAGATTCACGCGAGTAGAAATTGAAGGAGCATTCATCAAGTGGGGTCACTTTAAAATTTCCCTGATACAAAAATCAAGAAAGTCCAATCATCAGTGGGCCACACACGTACATTTTAACAAAACTCCATATGCCTTCCCTTATCCAACCGTTCATTTTTCTCATTCAAAAGTAGTTTACCATATGAATGGATAATCCTTATTTTTTGGACTAGGCCAATAGACATGCAAGCCCCCACCTGATGAATGATCCAGATTCTATATACGTGCAAACTTGGCACGTATGACATAAAGGGCATCTTCAAGCTTTCCTCGCGCGTGGATCACCCTATGATTTCTGTGCTAAAATTTCCGAGTCATGGCTCATAGACTCGTGATGGTTTTCTCTTGAGAAATTGATTATGTCGGCAGCCAATGGACTTTCTTACCCTACGCCTTATCTCGGCTGGTTGGCATCCATCGCTGTCCATCTATTTTTCATCACGTGAAGTGAGGGTATTTTGGCCTTTTACCATTTCTTTTATGTGGTGGACACCATCCCTGTGACTTGACATGATCTGGACCGTTCATCTTGTGGGCCATACTGCAGATTAGATACTCAACAAAATGAAGTCTATCAGGCATTCTACCTGGTTGAGGCCCATGGATGGATGGATAAGAAAGAGCGAAGTTATACATTTAGGGCCTTTGATCAGGACGGTTTGAATTACATGTTAGATCATAGGAAGGTGGGCCTTATCATAGGGTCTTGTGATTGGCCCAATGAGATGGGGTCTTATGGTAGCTTGTCCACTCAAGAATAGAAAATCATAGTGGCCTTTTTTAATGCTATAGAAAATGACCCAACACAACTAGAAAACATGTTTGAGCAAAACATATTATAATTCAATAATTGTCCGTCCAAGTTATAAAAATAAAACCATCATCCAATTAATTAAATTGAGACCAATGATCAAGCTTAAGTTGGTCGCACCTTATTAAGCCACAAATTTATAGGTGGGCCCACCTATGATCGATATAAACCATTGGATAGAAGGAATTTAATATCATTCTTCTTAATTATTTGTGTTTTATACCAATTGAATGGGGTCAACTTTGTAAATTATGTCTTCATTTCACTCTATCAAAGATCATATATTCAGTTAAATTATAAGCCATTAAATCTTTTTTTACTATCTTCAACTACATCTTTCTTAAACCTTCCATTAGAGTCATGTGTGACAGAAAATAAAAAAATAAAATTATTAAAATATTATAACATCCATTCATTGGGGTGAGAGATGGACAAAAAGCTCTTAAAATCCATTTTATAGGCACGTATTTTAAGATCTGATTATTCAATCATGTAGGTCATGATCATGGGTAGGTCCACCCATTCCTTATATTAGATCATGGCTCTAAGAAAATTAGTAACATTTTAAATCCATGGATAAATATGCAGCCAATTCATTCGATAATTTTTCAAATTCATGCTAATTGTGATTTTAATATTGATGTTCCACACTAGAAAAGTTACCATACTCTTAGTAGTATGTTACTGCCTTGTAAATATAGATGTATTGTTGAACTATGTAAATCTTTATACCTTTTGTCTTTTATTTTTTACTTTAGTTATTGTGTTTTTTATTTAGCTCTTTATTATTTTTTTCTTTTTTTGTGATTTTGCTTTGCATACATCGATCATGTGCCAACTTACAACACTATGAAGACTATCATGACGTATATATGTCATCGATACTGTTTGCCAAATTCAATGGTATCACTCCACCATGGAAAAGCCCTACGCTAAGCATGGGGCTCACCAAGGTAAGTCATCTAACTCACGCATTAAGTGCACTCTACCATGATCATACAACATAAAAATAAATAAATAAATAAATAAAAGGCCCAATCCAACCATCATATGGGCCCCATCACTCGATATTGAATTTTTACATTATTCTTAGTGTTGGCCCCCTCATGGTATATATGTGCATGCCAATCTGGTGGCCCCATCACTTGAATTTGTAAGCTTTTGGGCATATTTACCTATTTTCTATAGTGTGGCCCTCCTGATTGTTTGATCATCCTAATTTTTATGGTGTCCCAATTTCATGGTGGGGCACACTTATTGGATGAGTTGGATGTCACACACTCACAATAGGTAGGCCAGATTATTTTCGATACATTCATGCTTCGTTCCTACCGCCTCCTAATGCATTACATTTCTATATTTTGAATATCATAAATGATCATATCTGAGGGCGATTTTATCACCGTCTAACGACAACATTGGGTGTCAGAATTATCAATTTTTCGAAGATTCGCGGGCCCCACCATGCACACCTGGCGTTATGCATGGCCGGGGTCCTGCAAATCCTATCTCCACACTCCATCGCCAAAAGTACGGTTCCGCTAACACCTTTACAAGGTTAAATACCCCCTACCAATCCTCCTCTTAGCACCATCAACAGTGTGCTCAGAGATTACAATGTGCATTGCTCCATGCTAAGATGCCATTGTAGAGGAGACCTCTATTGAGGGATGAGACCAGAAATAATCTTAGGTGTATTCTTCAAAAAATTTCTTTTGCTAGTGATGTATTTAGCTGTGATCTCATTCTCCATCTTTGTTGATTGAATCTATTTAGAAATTACAAAAATTTTAACATTATTACCCATTTATTTGAATGTGTTACCTCAAATGGGCGTTGAAGAGCTAGAAGGTAAGCACTATAGTCTTAAAATAGCTTTACATCGCCCTGCCAATGAAAGTATGCAAAATCAAGTAAGATACCAAACTACATAGAGGAGAAAGAAGAGCTACAACAAGACTGGTAATCTCACATCCTATGCAATGATATTGCTTCTTAATTGTTTTCCCTGTTTCTTTGTTTTTGGCTTCTTGATGATTTTCGATGTGATCCAAATCTTCATTTATGCATATGAAATACAAACCTTTGCAAAGTGTTGTGGATTGGATGATTATTTCAAATGATTTGAAAACATGGTTAAGGCATGCTCCACATAGGCCTAAAATTGAGTTCATTTTATTTTAAGTTAATCATGACTCTGTAGTAGGTATTATGATTGTTTGTTGCCAAAATTATTTTTTATCGTTATAAAAAAGATATAATCTCTAATACATAATCACGATCAGCTAAAAATGAAATAAACCCATTTATGTTAGTCCTTCAACAGGCCTTTTTTTTTTTTTTTTTGCAGAAAATATTTTGAAAGGAGATAGAAGTTTTCTAAAGATGTTGGAAATACAATGTTTCATGGTTGGAATGCATGGGAAGTTGCCATGCAATGGGCTGTAGGAAAAACCCAAAAACACTAAAAATAATAAAATTGTATATGAGGAAATATGAGACATTCATACTCCCATCCTCTTTGAATTTCTAACCACGTGTATAAGTACGCTAACTTACGCATGGTGAACAGTATACCTATTTATTTATACACGGCGACCAACCACGTACAAATCGTGCAAGCCACTTCCTTCTGAAAAGAAATTGTAGGGGCATGATGCATCAAAATAGTCCTCATGCCCCAGTTCGCACAATCGCGGTCCATGGTTTGGCGATCCAACGGTCGGATGAGTGGCCCTACTGTAGATGTATTGATCTCATAAATATATTGTTTTGGAAAATCCTAACCATCCATCATTAACAAATAAATAGACGGTTGAGAAAAGATTACTGTAACGGCTTGGACTTAAAGGAAAAATATTGGAGCGATCCAATCAACCAATTTCAGTGTGATTGAAGTGACAAGCCATCAACTGTGGGGCCCATCATGTCAACGGTCTAGATGGGCCCCTGTGCACATCTGGACACTTTTATGACGCATCAGAGCCCTATAATATCTCTTTTTTCCCCTCTTTTAGATAACGACGTCAGGACGGGAAAAAAGAAGATGTCATGCAGCGCTTTTGCCTCTTTTTATTGTGACGGATATTTTATTTATGGAAATATATATGATACTATGACGGAGTATAGAATATTGTACACATTCATTCAATAGAGACTAACATTATATAGATTTACCTCAATCAATACCATCCATCAAATATTTTACCTTATATGATGATCTTAACCGTTCAATTTATTTCCAGAAAATGTATTGTTAAAGAGAAAAATGGTTAATGGTCAAGATTCAATAAAAATGTCCAAAGATTGTATAATCAGTGCCGTCCAATCTGTTCTATTTTTTTTTTTTAAGTTTTAGAACTATATACTTACGCCAGTGGATGATGCTTGTGTATGGCCCACGCCTCTGCAAGAGAATCACATGCGTCTCCATTTATTCTAGAAGTAGTAATACGATGCGCAGGAGTATGGTGGATGATACACATAAAAACATCCACGCATACACCTGAAGACATGCACTTCATCTAAACCGTTCTTTATATGTGGCCCACCTTTTAATGAAACGGTTAAAATCCACTTGAATCATGTGCACTTCTAACTGTATAATCCGTTATAATTCGCCCATTGATTTATTTTTTCCATCTCTAACTATCATGGACACTAAATGGAAGGTTAGAGATCCATCCTGGAGAAATCAACAATATGGACGGCTTCGATTGATCGAAAAAGTGACACGTGTATGCTTGTACGTGTGCATGCTTACATCATCCGTGTTCTGCTGGATTACGATACGAATAGCAGTCCTTATATTTGCTCTCCCTCTCTCTCTCTCTCTCTCTCTCTCCGCTTCCCTCTCTCCTCTCTCTCGCTCTCCCTCTCTCTCGTTTGTAGAGCCATGGAAGGGACCCAAATCTCGTTTGTAGCTACTTGGGTCTGGAAAGCACGCAAGGAGAACCCCATCCGTCCGTGGATTCCTTCCATGGCCCAGATTTTCTAGCCCCCCTTCTTGCTTTTTGTACCTCTCTGTCTCTCTCTCTCTCTCTCTCTCTCTCTCTCTCTCTCTCTCTCTCCTATCCATTATCTATTTGTACATGTTTTGCTTTCTATCTTCTTCTCTTTTTTTTTTAGAGTTGTAATTGATATTTTCTAGTATATAGACGTTGCAGCAGAAGGAAGGGTGTGTTTTGGGTGGGAATGTGGCGGGCTGGCTCATCTATTTTTAACCATGGATTCTTCTTTTTCTGGTCCGATTCTTTCCTTTTTCTTCCTTTCTTTGATTTGGGTTTTTTTCATATTATTCTTAAATATGTATTTATATGTATGTGTGTACTTTTTACGCATGCATGTATGCGTATGTATTATGTATGTGTGTGTATGATGCATGGGGGAAGGTGGGAAGGTTTTAGCTGTTGTGGGTATTTGTGAAATCGATGGATTGTTGAAATTTTTATTTTTTCTTATTGATTTAAACTTCAGATACAGAAAATCTATGATTAGTTTCTATTTGGGTTTTTGGAATATTTTTATTTTATTAATGTTTTTCTTTTTTTGCATGCGTTTTTCGCGGACTTGTTTTTTATGGTTTTTATTTTTATGGATTTTCAGGGGAAAAAATGATTTTCTTATATATATTTTTAATTTTCTTATTTCTTTTTTTTTTCCTTAGTGTGGGTGGGAGACTGTGGGCTGTTTGCTTGCTTTCTTGTCATCAAATGCTGAATTCTCTGTTAGTTGCATTTAATCTCATTTAATTTGGTTTAAATCTAAAAAATTCTGTTGATTAGTTTCCTTCTTCCAACTTATCCGAGATGCGCGCGTGAATTATTGCTGTAGTTGGGCTTGATTTGTTTAGTTAATGAAAGTCAACTGTTTGTTTATTCATGTTTTTTTTTTTTTTTTTTGGTAGTGGAGGTTATTGCATCTATATGTTTAGTGAAATTGATGAATGTTATTGTATGAATGGATTAGAGAATGCGAGGTAATAACAATAGGAAGAAACCCATCTCTATTTTTTCAGTGGGAAATGAGGTTGAAGAGCGACGCAAGCGTTCTTGTGTATTGCTATGACCGTTTTTCGTTTTTGTTCCTTTTGATGCCTCAGAATTCAGATGTATTGGGTGCTGAAAGTTTTGTGCTTTTAGAGAAGAGAAAGATGTGAGAAGATTGAACAATGTTGGTTTTTAAGGTTTCTTATTTTATTTTATCTGTTGTAGTGATAAATTGAGCTATATTGAGCCATGCATTGATAGAATATTATTGTTAAATTCCTATAATTTACTATTCAAATCTCATTGAAAAAAATTATGATTTTTATGTAGGCCAATAAAAAAAAAAAAAAACTCTTTTGATGAATTATAAGTGTGGTAATCATTCATTTGGTAAAAATAGAAAAGGAAGTAGCACGACTCTGCTAAAAAATGGAAGAGGATGAGATTTCATGATTGTTGATTTATGGTTTTGTAATGTGGATTTGATACCATGGATTTAGTTGTGCTGGAGAAATTTTCGATGATCGGGACCGTATGTGGCGATTAACCAGGATCTCCACCACAAATGGCCAGGATCAAAAGGGCCTCATGGCCATTGATCCAACAGCTAGGCCCAGCTTAGCTCATTCTGCTTCGTCAAATTGAACTATTGCAATTCAATTCAACTGAGAATGCAGCTTTAGATTCCAGACCAGTTTCACCTTATTTCATTTCTGACTTCGCATGCCATCTTAATATCTTGTAACTCGGCCCTTCATGGCATCATCTATTATGCATTGTTCAACTAGCAATGAATTTTGTTATTGCAGGATTTGTGCTTGATCCGTCAAAGTGTAGTACGTTGAGCATGGAGGAGAAGAGAGAACTTGTATATGAAATATCACAATGGTCAGAAGGTGCCCCTGAAATGCTAAAAACATGGAGCCGCCGGGAGCTTTTAGAGATCCTGTGTGCAGAGATGGGAAAGGAGAGGAAATATACTGGCCTAACAAAGTATAAAATGATAGAGCACCTTCTTAGAATTGTATCCGAGAAGAAGTCAGCGAAGCCCACCAATAGCACAGATTCAGGGTCAAACCCACCACCCGCAAACCTCCAAAGCTCTTCCAAAAGGCAGAGGAAGATGGACCACCCATCACGAGTGGCCATTGCAACAAATCATCTTCAAGGTTCCGAAGGTGATGGCATTCCTGATAATGTAACGTACTGCCAGAACTTGGCCTGTAGAGCTTCCTTACGCCCACAAGATGCTTTTTGCAAAAGGTGCTCATGCTGCATTTGTCACAAGTACGACGACAACAAGGATCCAAGTGTTTGGTTGGTTTGTGACTCGGAGCCTCCGTTTGAAGGAGATTCATGTGGCATGTCGTGCCATCTTGAATGTGCTCTCAAGGATGAGAGAACTGGCATTTCGAAGAACGGTCACTCTGCGAGATTGGAGGGGAGTTTCTATTGCATATCTTGCAGAAAAGTGAATGACTTGCTTGGGTAAACTCTGTTACACATCCTTTTTTAATTGCTTCGCTGGTTTCTTCTTCAGTGTGAATGTTTTGAATTTTCTATCCTTCGTTTTTTTCTAATTTTTGGATGATCCTGTCATCACAAAAAGTTTCAGAACTTGGTTTCAGAATGTAACTCTGTCAGTTTTAGCTGAAACTGTAATGACTGAGCCGGTTCGGGCTGAAACCCACAAGTGGCCCAGTGACTTATCTGGACATACATGTTTTGGGGTCAACTCGGTTACTTCTCCAACAAAACTGAGTTGAGTTAGGCTGCAGTGAGTTTTAAAATGCATAACAATGTTAGGTTTTTTTTTCCAGTATAATTATCAGCATCTAATATGCTATGTTGCATCAATGCATGTTGCTTGCCAAAACCATTTGGAATGAGACTAGAAGCTACTATGCATGGCTGCAACTTTCTTCTATACCATAATACTGTTTTAGCCTGTATCATTTTTAATTAATTAATTAATTTATTTATTTTGCTGCTGCTGCTGCTAGCGTTAATACCTCTTAGAGGGATGTTGTAGTATGGATGGTGTATGCGGCCATATGTTTCTTGCAGTTGCTTCATGCATGGTTGAGATCAGGTTAACTTAAAAGGCTTGTGACTTTATGTCTTAATGTTATATATTGACGGGTGACTTGATGCAAGTGTTTGGATGGAAGGATAGATGAAAATTGGTGAACAGTGTGACTTATTTCAACCTTGATTTAAACATTTTGTAAGTTAAAACGGATTTGAACCATTTCCGTATGTTGTTCCTTGCTGCTCAAAAGGTTAAGACCCAATATAAATGGCTCATCACTATTGGGGATTTTGTCTTGGTTCCCTTCTCTAGAGCTTGTAGAGTTCATCATTGTAACTTCAGACAACTGAAATTTAAAATTTAAAATCTTACCATGTAAGTACTAGGCTCCCTTCTGTTACTTTGATTAGTTAGCTGAATATGGTTTCTGCCCATTTCATTTATTTATTTTCCTACCAGATGGAAATAGAAATAAGCATGTATACAAATTGCATTGACAAACTAATAGGTCGCTCCCCTTTGCCTTCCAAGTTAGAAATGAGCTAATGATTTGAAAAATATGGCAGCTCGAATTTGTGTCATGAGCTTGTTTTTCAAGACTTGAAGTTCAACTCTTTCTCGAAAGTATAAAATGGGATAGTTAGGAGCAAGTTGGTAGGTGTTCAATTGTACTTTCCCAGTGGTCATCCGTCGATGACATACTTCTATATCCCTATGTTGGTATTCCTTGAGCTCTTGTTCTCTCTTGTTCTTCTCTCTTCTACTGTAATTTTCATCACTAAGGAAAAAGAAGAAGAACTTTTTCTAATAATTTAATAATTACTCATAGTAGTCCCAGTAAGAGACAAAATGATGGAGATCATATTGAGATCATTTGGACCCGTGCAACAAATACCAAAGATGGATCCGGGAGGAGGGAGCCTGGGTTAAGGTTAAAGGGCCTAAAAAAAGATGAGAGGAAGCCCTAAAAGGGCTTGGGTTGAGGTGGTGAGGAGCGATATGACCCAATTTGAGTAGATTGGGTCAGACTGAGGGTCAACTTGAGCCTGGCCCGACCTCAAGAGGACCCAACCCGCAACCCGTCCCAAGTCTCCTGAGCCAATCTGAGTTCCAACACGAATACTTTTGTACTCAAAGTCTAAACCCAACCCAACCCAAATACATGTGAATATTCCCAACATGACCTAACCTGACCCTAATTTGCTCTACCCAAACCCAACCCAACCCAAGGACCCTGACAACCCAACCCGACTTGGCCTGACATGAACTCGGGGAACCAAGTTGCAGCCATTCCAAGGATAAGACCTTAGATAGGCTTTCTTAACAAAAAGAATTTGAAACCAGCCCAAAATAGCTGGACAATGCTATGATGATGATGATGATGATGTCCACAACAATGGTAATGGTATTATGTTGTGTTATGTGTTATGTGAACAATGACATGGTCTCATGCGACAAAATCTGGGTAGAGGTTATCCAGGCTAGAGAAGCATAGGTTAGTGGGACCACCCTCATTGATAACCTGCCCATTCTCATACGGGTGCTAGTTGGAGATGCTCCATGTGTGATGCTCCATGTGTATTGTTGTAAATTATGTATGAGGAGCTTATTCCAAAACGTTGGAGATCTTCTTAGGAGCTAGTTCCATTATTTTATGGGATCATCACTACGTGACTGATCCAGTGTGATTTCCTAAAAGGTTGGGCATGCTCAAGGTTCAATTTTGATCACGGATGCCCTGATTTCCGTTTTCAGTAATGGTAGATGGTTTAAATCTTCTCATGGGAAAGACTTCAGCTATTGACCTTGTTAGGGGCTTTTGAACTGGTAATATGAAAATGGTTGTCATGCATCTCCATTTGGCAGATGACATTCTCCTGTTATATAATACAACTATGGAACAGGTTAATGTAAAAGGCATTCTCTGGCAAGGCTCATGGGTTGTAGATATGTGGAGCCTCCTTGTAGTAACATGGGTCTTCCTCTCCTCAGCAACCCGAATGCTACCTCGTTCTGGAATCCCATTGTTGAGAGGATTGAGAGCTTAACCCGATGAAAGGGATGCATCTTTAGTTGAGGGAAAGAATTGCTCTTATCAAGGCTGCCCTTTCTAATCTTCCAGTATATTTTCTTTCACTTTTTAAGGTCCCTTCTGCTGTGGAATGAAAATTGAGTGTCTCCAAAGGAACTTCTTGCAGAAAGGGTGAGAATCAGATCGCACATTTAATTCTATAAATTGGAAGAAGGTGTAAAAGCCATTCTATGAGGGGGCGTTCAGTATTAGTAATGTAAGGGAGAGAAATTGGGCACTTTTGAGTAAATGGTGGAGGAGTTGCGGGGAAGAACCAAGTGCATTATTGACAAAGCGATTCAAATGAATTTTTTATTTTATTTATTTATTTATTTATATTTTTTTTGAAGGATTGATTTGAACAAAATATGGTGAGTTGAAGGGTGGATTGCTCCTGATTATTTGTGCTAAGCCTAGGGGTACTAAGTTATGGAAGACCATAAAGTAATATGGATCAAAGTTCGGAGGCTTCAAATAAGGATGCTTCGAATAGAGTCAGGATGGATTTTGGTAAGTGTATTCATTTCCTTGTTGGGAAAGGTGACTTAGTTCTATTCTGGAAAGATGAATGGTAGGATGATATGCCCTTTGAGACTCTTCACTACTGTTTTCTCACTTGTGATTTGTAAAGATGAAAAGGTTCAGGAATATTACAAAATGGTGGGGACGGAGTGGTAGGGAATCTTAGAAAGCAAGGAAATCTGTCTGACGAGGAATCAGCTCTTCAGAATTTAATAGGCAGATTAGATGATGCACTTGGTTCAGTTCGATTGAGGATAGGAAATTTTGGAGTGGACGCCAAGTGTCAATTTCTCAGCTAAGTCTTTCTATTCGGTGTTGGCATCATGAGGTGGTGACTCTCCTACCTGTGCAAGTGTGGAAGGCTCCTTTGCCCCCACGAGTCAAAGCATTTGCATGGATAACGATTTGCTTTTCCCAATACGTGTGTCATTTGCATAAGAGGAATTGATCATCATTTCATTCAGCCAATCAGCAGTGAAGGTCTTGAATGTCTTCCTTGCTTGGTTTGGGGTCTTTTAATAAGTGCATTGGTGAATTACTGATGTAATGGGGGAATCTATTGTTGTTTTATTGTCCATCAGGTTTGGAGATGGTTGTAGTTGTCTGGGCTTGCCTAGGCCCTTTGGGTTATGGGTCCCTGGCATGCCCCTTCATCTTGTATTGTTTTTGCTTTCTATGATTGCCAGTTTGCAGAGTGATGAGTGGGTTACTCGTTGTCGGCTGCTTTCTTTTGTTTCGTTTTTTTTCTCTGTTAATAAATTTCATCACCTTTCAGAAAAAAAGGAAGAAAGGGGGGGGGGGGGGGGGGGGGGGGGGGGGGGAGATGGGGATCAAAGTATTTGCCAATGTGAATTTGTATTTTGGAAAACATATCCGTATGATTTTTGTACATATCAAAGATATGGATCTAAATTATCAAAATTCACACCAATATGGCCAATACATTGTGCCTATCAGCCAATGGTTATTGTTTCTGGGACCAGCTGATGTGCTCCAATCCTATTATTTTGGGCCTCGTGTATGCTAGGGAAGGAAAAGAAAGAGGGAAAACAAGTTTTTCTATTGATAGTTATGATTCGTGATTTTGGGTTAGAGTATATCCTGTCACGAAGTTGATGACGAGCATGAACAGAAATACTTGCATGGTCTCATGAATCATGGTTTCTAAAGCATGGTTTTAATTACCAGCCAAAACCAAGTTGATCGGCTAAGTCAACTTGATGGTGGAGAATGAAGCTGAGTTGAAGCATGCATAAATCTGACCAATCCAGAATAATTCCATCCGAGTCGAGGCAAGTTGGGTCTGGTAGAACCAGTGGTGCCTGGTGGAGTCACACTCCAAAAATGATATTTAAAACCACCATCTAAAGAGAAGTCAAAACAGTCAAAGCTTCCTTACTTCCACAACGAAATCCAGTCTCGTCTTGCTAAAATATTCATTTAATCATGTTTGCAGAGGCAATGAAATTACAGGCTTGCTGAAGAGGCTTTTGGAGATGACACTCATTTGGTTGCGCAGTTGTGCCCCCATCTTCTTATATTTTTCATTTTGCCTTTCTTTTAATAGAATTTTCTTGTCATCGATACAAAAGAAGAAAAAGCTCCTCATCTTTTCATGCATTGACAATACAGAAATGCCAAAAAAAAAAATGCTTTGAAATTATCTTCTCTGTTCCAAAAAATTAAAAATAATAAATTAATTAAGAACAAGAATCTTCTGTTTCACTAGTGAATTTTGGAACATGCTTATTCTTTATTTATATTAAACTACAGAGATGCAAAAAAAAAAAAAAAATGCTTTGAAATTATCATTTGATTGTGTAGGTTAACCTTTCTAGCTGTTTTTGTTTCTTTTTTATTACAGTCCCAGGTTCATCTGTAATGATTAAATTTTTTGAGCAGACTTCTTTTACAGATTATAAGATTTATAGTTAATGCACACTAATGGTGGGGCCCACCAGCTGAATGGCTTAGGTTAACCAAAGGGGGTTATTATGCAATGCTCAGGCTGACAGTTTGGATGGTATGCAAGATTTTTTCAGTTTGTGCTAGTGGAGCCCTTGTTTGAATGACCCAAAACCATTGGCATGCTGTGGCCCTCCCACCAAAATTGCCCGGCCATTGAATATTTGGCCTCTCTCTTGTTGAATGTGGACCATTATTGTATTTCCTTTCTTAACCATCCATTTGCTGGCCACTAAATGAAGAGCTAGGTTCTCCTATCTAGAGATTTTTGTCGCATGGCCCATTTTCCGTGGTGGGCCGATCATAGTACTCGATTGGATCATTGAGCCAGGGCCTGCAAACTGAAAACCCTAGCAGAATGTACAAACTGTTTGCCAGAGATGGGCCTCTTCTTATTGATGGGTCGAACCAAAAGACACCGTGTCTTTCAATCAAGCATCGTGTAAGGCATTGTCTCTTCCATACATCAACCTCTTTCCGGCCACTCTGCCGTTCTATGAGAAACGAATGCAACAGCTGTGCTGGAAGGTACAGATTGCTAACGAGACCGTGTTTTTTCAAGCCCAATTTCTCTCGTTCTATTCAGATGCTGGAGGAAACAGCTAATGATTGCGAAGGACGCTAGACGGGTGGACATATTGTGCTATCGGATCTCTATTAGCCATAAGCTTCTGGGTGGAACAGTGAAATACCAAAAGCTGCACGAGATTGTGGATTCGGTGGTGAAGAAGCTTGAAGTCGAAGTTGGATCTCTAGATGGCTTGCCAATAAAGATGGCCCGCGGCATTGTTAACAGGCTCTCTTCTGGCGCAGAAATACAGAAGCTTTGCGTATCTGCAATTGAAATGTTGGATTCTATGGCTTTTAGAGATGTGCAACCATCCCCTGATCACAATGTCCAAGGTATGCATCTCTCAAATACGAATGCTTAACTTAAAAAGTGTCCATCTGCAAGAAACAAGCACAAGTGCCCCACATGTGCCAGTGGGGTACACATGTGAGACACAAGACGTTCATCATCGGACAGTGAATGTGCTGTACTCCAAAAGTTGGTCCAGCCCACTCATGTATGTCTGATGTGGACTGTTTGATACCCTTTTTTTAACCATCCATTTTTCGCTTGGTACACTTGACACCCACCTGATTTTGGGGCCAAGGAACATTCACCATGGGACCCTTCCTAATGAAAGCCGTGCAGGATCATGTTTTAATAATATCATCTGACATGGCTCCTTATTGTCCAAGTTGTATCGGTTTCAGTCCAAAAGGAAACGCATCACCATATACCCATATGTTTACTTGAATCAATGTGCAGGATCTACACGTGCACCAGATGGATGTTTGCAAGTAGCATTCTGTAACTCAATAAGCCGTACCCCTTCCATAATCTTTCATTGTTTGAATTTTCTTGAATTTGCAGAATCCAGTTCAATTTCCCACACTGTCATCCGCTTTGAAGATACATCATCAACCTCTGTTACTCTGGTCTTAGGTTCCAACGGCCCTTCATCAGAGGAGATTGTCTGTTACACCTTGTGGCATAAGAAAGCTGACACCGCCGACTATCCTAAAGAACCAACCTCTACTTTGTTCCGACCAAACACATTTTTTTCAGTAACGGATCTCACTCCATCTACAGAATATATGTTCAAAATCCAATCCATAGGAAACAAGGGTGAGCTTGAGAAGTGCGAAGTTAGATTTACAACAAGTGGTACCATGGATGTTGTTATGAAGAATTCGACTGTTGAAGCTGGTCCGATGGGACCTAAATGCGGAAGTCCAAGAATGAATTGCAGCGGTCTATCTAATCCCTCTTCTGACGGAGATGAATCCAATAACAAAGCTTATGGGGACCCGAGCAATTCACCCGGCAGTTATTCTGGTAATTGCGAGAAATCTGAGAATCCTGATTCGGGCAAGTCATCTGATTGTGCCCACAAGGAAGTAGGTGGGTCCCAGGATATGAGCATCATCGTACTGCACAGAGAAGAATCTACGATGCAGGAGGAAATGCCAGGAGATTCAGTTTCTGCCTTGGACGAGGAACATGTTTCTGGGGATGCTGGTTCAGAACCCAACTCGACAATCCAGTCAGAATCGCACAGAGACTCCACGAATTCGACTGAGGAAAACCAGGCATCCGACGTCCCAAAATCCAACAACGACCGCCGTTTGAAAGGACCGTTGCTTGAAGAGATGAGCATCAACTACGAATCGAACGCACCCATAATGGAGGTTGTACCATTCAGGTCCTTTGAGTCCGTCCTTCCCGTTACTCCCTGCAAGCTCGAAATGGTCAGCCGAACAAAACCCATCAGCGGCGAGCCTGAGAACCGACCGGCTAGGCCGGAGAAGGACCCACAAGCTGGCAGCTCGTCGAAGAAAAGAAGCTTTGGAAGATGCGAAGAGACATGCGACCGAGACGGATCTTTGGAGAGGGATTACGAATACTGTGTGAAGGTCGTCAGGTGGCTGGAATGTGAAGGGCATGTCGAGAAAAACTTCCGAGTGAAGTTCCTGACCTGGTTCAGCCTGCGGGCGTCTCCACAGGAGAGGAAGATCGTGAGTGTTTATGTCGATACTCTGATCGATGACCCAGCTAGCCTTGCGGGCCAGCTCGTTGACACATTCTCTGAAGGCATATATAGCAAAAGGCTTCCACCTGTGCCAACTGGGTTCTGCATGAAGCTTTGGCATTGAGTATTCCAATCGAAATTGCAACTGGTTTGGGCAGGTGGTTCCATGGGATGTGTTTATCTGTAATTCTTTCTATGCATATTGAATACTCTTTCATTGGACATGCCCCAAATCAGATTGATTTGGGTTCGAACAGCAGGTCATTGTCATTTAAACAATCCATTTCAATAGAACAGTAGTTTTCTAATAGATCATCTTTGGGAGTTTTGATTTTTGTGTGAGTTGTGACTTTGTGCTTGCTGGCATGTGTGGGGCCCACTCGCAGAGTAGGTTGATTTGAACTGTCCATCTTCAAAGTCCAATAATCATGCTGAAAGAAAGATCCTGACAGCCTGATTGGTATTGGAACACCTGTTTATTCCTGGACTTACTGTCAAAAAGTTTTCTTTCAATGGTCCAGATTCAAGTATATATATTGATGATCAGGTTCATCCTTTTGAGTGTTTCCTGTACACTGTCGGTCCCTGAAGATGGACGGTCCCGATCATCTTGGTGGATACCTCTTGCGCCTGTTTGGTCCCTTATTTTGGAAGTTGTTTCTATTTCTCCATGTGATTTCTTCCTCACTTTCCTATTTCTTCTGTTGGCTTTTACCTTCACACGTAAAATTCCATGCAAGTCAAAAATAAATCACCACCACACGATCCTGATTGGACCATGATCAGGTGGGACACCCACCTAGTTATAGGGTGGGCCCCTTCACTTGATCTCCACTTCTTGATTTCCCAGGGCCACATCTGATAACCATCTGATCAGGAGAAAATGGTTGGTGTTGACATAGATGAATAATTACACTTACAGGGAATGGTCACACGCCTTCCAGCTTTGTGGGCCCACTGTGATGTGTGAGTTCCATACAACCCTCCCTTAGATGTGCCCTCCTCCATGTTAGGTCAAGATCCCAAACTCCAACCTAATTCATAACTCAGGTGGGCCACACCCAAGGGGACAATGAGGGACACTGCAGAGGGGAAGCTGGCCATAGAAGCTTCCAAGGGGAGTCTGGGGTCGACTGTGTTGGATATATGTCATCCAACCCATTCATCAGGTGTGTCCCACCAGGCTTAAGGGACACACTGAGATTCAAGACATTCCAAAGTTTAGGTGGGCCATAACAAGTGAAATAAATAGGCTGTAGGCATGCTTGTAGATTGCTGCCTGTTGTGTCCCACCTGACCTTTTGATAGGGATGACTTTGTGATGTACAGTGCCCATGAGGGGTCTCACCAGATGTGCATGGTTTGGATTCTATTACTTCCCACATCACGGATGAGCCCCACTGCTGGAAACAGATGTGATAATTCCTCTTACACTTCATTTTTCTTTGCTGATGCATGCTTTGGTTCCATGCTGCATGGGCCATGCCTTTCACTCGGCAGAACTCAGCCCTTGGCTACAAATAAGACTGTTAGCCTCATCAGGTGGGGCAGACGTGTAGAAAAGAAATGGACAGCTAAAAACAACTTGACAATCCCCCATATTCATTGTTCATGTGCAAGCTCACCAGATGATCAAACCAGCCTGATTCTCACCCAGGAAATCTCACTGGTGGGACCCAACTGATGAATAGTTCTGATCTCATGCACTTGCGCCACATCGTCTAGTAACAGTAAACTGTCACACCCAAAATACATACTCTGACAATCACATATAAAAGCACATTTTTATTGGAAAATTACCATATCAGTCTCACAAAAACTCCTACAACCCAAATCCCATAACCACCTTATTATCACAAGTCTCTAAGGAGATATTTAAGGATAGAGATTTGAGAGGGAAAGAGATAAGAAGGCTTAGAAGCCATTGGTTTAGGTTTTGGCGGGCTTTTGAATGATGAAGGCCATGCACTGGCACTGATGCTTGTTGTCAAAGGCCAAACAGCGGATGTAGGCATTCGGGTAGGCCGTCTTGCATTCATTGATCTCGTTCAGTACCTGCGACGCATCCGTGCATCCAAACATGGGCAGCTTCCACAGCGTCCAATACCTTCCGTCGTAGTAACCCGGGATTTGGCTGTTGCTCCGATGAACGTGGCCCACCTTTGATTTGCATATAAATGATCAAAGCAAATTCAAAGACAACATTGTTAGAACTTAAGAAGAGTAGGTAAGAACCTTAGGCCACCATGAAGAAGGCCATGGTCCAAAACCAAGGTGGTTTGACAATCCTGACCATTCAAACTGTTCAATTCCTTCGAGATTGACATTTTTCATTAGCCTTGAGAGTTTTGGCTTATTGGTTAAGTTCTTGACATTTGGTATCAGAGCTAGTTTCGGTCCCTGGCTAGAGGACCTGTGGAAGGGGAATGCTCAATCTGAATGAAAGTCACTATGCTGTCTCAAGGTGGAAAGGGCTAACTAGACATAGGGTCAGGTTCTTGTCGGGTCCCAACGTACCCATATCAGGGTTGATCAGGTTTGGCTTTTGTGAGGTCTGGGTCTCATTGTTTTTAGGACCTAGACCTGAATCCAATTTAGTCAAGGGTACCTGTCAGGTCTTTGAACATCAGTTTTAAGTCAGATCTAAGCCAAATAAGGGCATGTACATGGTCCCACTCAATGGATGGATTAGATTGAACACAGATGCCACTTGGGCACATTCGTTGTGCCTAAATGGGTTCTCTTTCTACTTTTAGAACAACTAATACGTACTTAGTATGTATGTCTTGCTGCTGAATTTAACTAACCGGATTGAATCCAACTAGAACCAGTTTATAATCCGGTTCAAACTCGTGGATCTGAAGCTGACCTGATTTCTAGAAGGATCTGAAAAACTAGACCCGGATCTGCGAAGAGCAGGTTGGGTTCATCATTAACTGTGGTTCCTGGCAGTTGTTGACAGCTCTACTTGGATAGGAGGCCAAAGTGAGTGCTGCCATAAGTGGGCCTCCGCATACATCAGCTGCGGAGTGTGGTGGTTGGTTACAATACTCAGTAGTTTGAGAGCCTATCTTGATATGTTACATCGGTCCTGGGGCTTTTGGCATATTATTAGTTAGGTTCTTAACAAACACAAGGACTGTTGATTGGATTTCTTAGATCTGTTCAATCAAGGTGATAGGTGGTGTTATTGGAATTGTATGATTCACAATGATTCATATTGTATTATATGGGTGTAATTGTACACCTAAATCACAGATCTTAAATAATCATATGAATATTGTATGAATCGTATTAAATCATAGATAATTGTATAGAATCGTATGACGATAACTGTAGACTCGTAAATGGGCCCGAAAATTACTTAAAAATGATTTTTTTTTTACTCAATTTTTCTTCTTTCTTTTTTCCCTTTTGCATATTAAACATGAAAAAAGCACTCCCCTATGCTCATTTTTTCTTGAGAGAGAGAATCAGAGGGGGGAGATTTGGAGATTTCGATATTAAGAAACCCAAATCGAAGAAATTAAGGTATGTTTTTTTATACACTCAATGGAATCGAATGTCATTTTTTGTAACATTATTACTCAAGAAAAGTTCAAAAGAACATAATTATTAAAGGAATCTTCTGTGTTTTATGGTAATTTTTTTAAAGACAACAAAAGAGAACAAAGGAAAAAAGACAAGAATCTTTTACTATCATTTTTTTACACACCCCACAAGAATCTTTTACTACCATGAAATGCATGCTATATATATGTTTTCAACTGATAATATCATGATGTGTATTACTTTTTTGGTACATATTGATGGGAAATGGATGATTGATGTGTTCTTAATCTTTTCTAATTTACTTACATTTTTTCAGATGTTTCTGTTTTTTAAGAAACCAGAATTTTTTTAACGATTTACAATACAATTGCTGATTCATACCATTCAACCCCATTATGATTTGCAATATGATAACGATTTTAAAAACATTGGTGACGAGATGGATACCTGATTTGGTGGACTGTAAATCCTAAATCATTGATACTCTTATTTTATTTAATATCCAGCATGGAAAAACCAGTCCAAAGTTCTCAAACATTACAACATGGGTTTTCTCTATTTGAAGTTAATTGATACTCTGGCAGCATATGACAATACGCAGGAACTCAAATTAAACCAACTTGTGGAAGCATCTCTAAGTCGCAGTCTCTAATTCATGGATACTTGTTTGTTGAAATAGGGACCATCAGACATCTTTCATTTTTAACTGTCCAATAAATATCCACCAATCTGATAGTAAGATAATCCACCAATCTGATAATCAGATAAAAAAATTGGTCCATGATAAATCTAAACAAGGACCCATAATTTGGACTGTTCAATTTGAATTACTTGTATGCCACATAGGCAAGCAACTTCTTAGTAATTTCTATGCACCTGCATATCATCCATCACACTCTGCTAGAGTATCAAAGTCTTTGTGTGTGTGTGTGAACTAAAATTATAGTTTTCTACTGACAAATTTTTAATAATAATAATTAAAAAAAAAAAAAAAAGGTATAAGAGAGTACCTCATCAAATTCCAAGCATGGGACCCACCCCTTAGCGACCATGTAATCGATCTCCTTTGCGATGGACTGATCAGAGAGTGGGGGCAAGTAGGACAGTGTCTCGAACTTCTTATTATCTATGGGATTCCATGTCTACAAAGCAAAGATAAGGATAGTAAGTGGCATACCAAAGAGAGACCATCTTCAATTTGGATTTTGGGATGTGTTTGGATGTGCAATTGACCAAGATCGCAAAATTATTTTACGACATTTTTATAGGGTCCTAATGCTTCACAACACGAATAGTGCATGTCTTGATGTGCCAGTTCCAACTCAATGACTCGGCTCAAAACTCACAAAGTCAACTCAACTCAACGATATTTTGATCTGAGCCAACGGGTCCAATTTGTATCGTGTCCTAGAGTACCTTTGCTAATTGGGTTTGGGTGTTGCTGGGTCTCATCTTTAATACCTGGACGATTAGGTTCAGGCACCCGTTGGATCTTTGGACCTTCTTTGGAATCTAGTCGAGTTTTTGGGGTTTTGACCCATAAGTTGGAGACCCAATCGTTGATTTGAAGTAAACCACAACAGATGGGTGGTCACGAAAAGTTCTCCCAGATTAGACCATTCTGACCACTGGATTATTGTCCTAGAAATAAAGATATGTAGAAGTCACAGAAATGGTCCAAAATAAGTATCATCGATCTGATGGATAGGAATTATCTTAATGCAGAAAAAATTTGGGTCTTACTACTTACGTTGGGGCCCATAACATCAACGGTTCGAATTGCCGAAAAACGGGTGTGCACTTGTACAGAACAGATGCATGTGAGGCACATGGATTAGGGATGGCCCACCATGGATGACGGATGGAACTAAACCATCCCACAATGGAAGATGCTGATTCTTCCGCCTAAGGCTAGAAATAGACGGTTCAAAATAAAATATAAAGCAACAATCCATATTCAACCAAAAATGAGTCAATGGATGTAAGGTTAGGATCTTTCAATCTACAGGCGTACCCCATCTATGGTGGGGCCCATCAAACAACGAGTCCCACATGTATAACTAACATTTCTTATGAGGAAGATGTTGTGAATAGTGAGTACTCAGCATTGCAATCTAAGTCAATCGTATATTGGTACATCCAAACGCAGCCTTATACTGTTTACGTATATATACATACCTTCATGCAATGTGTTTTGGAGCCGTTGGATACGGTTTTCCGGGTCCACCCAACTGAGTCCTTGGCCGGAAACAGCTTTTGGGAGGTGGTTTTCAGGCCCGGGTTGCCGTTGCCGGCGCCGGCGAGTGAGGTGGAGAGGATTCCGGCAGACATTTCCTTTCAAATGAGAGAGAGAGAGAGAGGGAGGTATAGGTTTTTAAAGGAGGGTGGAAACGGTTGGGGAAAAGGACAGAAGTTGACGGCAGATGTGATGTTGGGTGGGAGGAGATTTCGGTTTTGAAGGGGATAGAGGGACGGTGATTACGAAGGTGGGCCCTTTTTCTGGTTTGGGCTTTTTTGTCTTTGCTTTCATCACAGTCAGCATTTCCTCCGTTTCAAAATCATCTGTGTGGAGGGATCTGAACCGTTCATCCAATGGGCCCTCACAGATTGAGGCAGATTAGCATCCCCAAATTGACGGTTACACCCGTTCGGATCATGGTCTTCCTGGGCCACGTATATCAAGGGACTGATCACACGTTCAAGCGTATGGTGATTCTTCGAGCTAGTGTGGGGCCCACCTGTGATGTGCATGCAGAATCCAGACCGTGCATCTGTTGCGCCACCTCATGCTTACCGTAGATCCAAAACTCAGCTGGAACACACCACAGGTCCACAGGGAGCAATGTATAATCAACACCTAAAACCTATACATTCACGTGGTGTGACCCACCTGATTTTTTGTGCACTAATTCATCCTTGTAGGGCAGACCTAATGAAGGGATTGGAGGTAATATGCCCAACACGATGGACCCCACATTCCGTCTGGAAGTTTCTACGGTGGGCGTCAACCTTCCCAATGTCCTACTTGGTTCCCTCTAGTGTGGCCCACCTAAGTTATGTATCAGACTGGATTTTGGTATCTAGGCCTTACATGGGGGAGCATATCTAATGGTCGGGTTGGATGGCACTCGAAAATTACAGTGGGCTCCACACAGCTCGAACGTATGTGATTATTCCCCTGCGCATCATATCTGCCAGCACCAATCACAATCGCCCTGTGGAGGGCGGAGCGTCTTATAAGAACCAACATGTCCAAGGTGGGTGATGGATCCAGACCGTCCATCTCGTCCATTCTATCTGTGGATGGGACACGGTTGAAAATCAGACTCACTGGCCTTCAAACCGATGGCTAGGATTGAAAATGGTCCAAGGTCAATATTCAACAGGAAAAAAAAAAAAAAAACAACAGAACATAGCCATGTGATATTTCTATTGTACTTAGCCATGCAATGGTTGTAAAAGACCCGAACCCAATGGTTCATAGATCGAGGACTTGTATGAGTCCAAAATTGAAGGGACTAGAAGGTTACGCACGTACCAACATGGCATGCATGCGAGATCCAAGCCGCTCATCAATACTCTGTTTAAATTCCCTTGCCACCTGATCAGGCCGGTCTGCCTGCGAAGTGGGCCATGACTATGAAAAAGTAATAGACACTAAATCAGTGTTTTAAGAAGTGGACCAGACTAGACCACTGGACCGAGTGGGGACCACAACCAGCCACCAAAATGGGCTGGGAAACTCTTTTAATAATAATAATAATAATAATAATAAATAGATGAACTATATCGGTAAAAAGCTTCAACCATGGATTGACTACTCAGCTGAGTTGGGTGAGTCAACTCGGCTTCAGTCGAGTCTGATCCGGTTCAGCACCTTGACTCAACACTCAAAATATGCCCGACTTCACCGATTCAACCCCTGATTAGGGAAAATCGCAGCTTGGCTCAGGATCGGACTCACCTGACTCACCGATTCAACCCAAGTCTCTAACTTCAAATGATTTGTTAACAGCAGATTATTTGTTAACTCCCTCTATTTCTTATGATTTTTAGATGAATCAGATTGTCCGTGCCGCAATGTACCAGAGTTAGCCTAGCCAATTGAACCAAACACCCAAAAGAAACAGAACATCGGCCGACATTCAACTCCGTGTATGGCCCACTAGATAACCAGATTGGCCTGATTTACAGGCCGTCGGATCTACAAAGTGGAGCCCAACAATTGAGCAGCTTAATCTCATATGCACGCACTACATTGGAAGATGCAAGCCACTGGGTCTGCCAGTTTCATTTGGCTTACACAATACATGGAGAAAATCTGTTCTGTTCCTACCAGGAATCAAACACCACCCAGCAAATAAAGACTCCTAATCTTCTATGAACTTCCAGCCGTGATTCTTCCATAGCTTGATGAAACCAATTCCATGTTGAGTTCATTCAACATCTTGTAAACATCATTTGATTGGGAATGCGATTTGTCATCAACAAGGAATCTATGCACAACTCCATTTACCTCAATGTAGCTACTGCCAGGAACTGTTGCTACTCTCCTCTCCCTCATCATCTTCCTTATGCCCATCACACCCTCCCATCTACCCATGCCAGCATACATGTTAGCCAGAAGCACATACCGCCCGCTATGCCGAGGCTCTAGCTCGATCAGATGTCTCCCCACTCTCTCACCCAACTCCACATTACCATGCATGATGCACCCATTAAGCAATGCCCCCCATATGATGGCATCAGGCTCCATGGGCATGCTGCTGATCAATTGCTCTGCATCCGCCAGATGCCCTGCGCGGCCCAACAAATCAACCATGCACCCATAGTGTTCAATCGTAGGAGAGATGCCGTAGACATTAATCATGAGTTTAAAACAATCCAACCCTTGATCAACTAGTCCTCCGTGATTACATGCGCTCAGGATGCTGATGAAGGTGATTTCGTTTGGTTTGGTTCCACATCTCTCCATCTCAGCGAAGACTGCAAGAGCCAAATCACTGTGCCCATTGATGGCTAGACCCATAATCATCGCACTCCATGCCATGACATCTTTTCTAGGCATCTTATAAAAAACTTTCCGTGCGCTTTCTATACACCCACATTTCGCATAGAAATCGACGAGTGCAGTTCCTAGCTCTAGCCCATAGTCAATTCCATTCTCATCTATGTAGGAATGCACCCATTTCCCCTCTTCCGAAGCACCTAAACCAGCACACGCATTAAGAATGCTCACCAAAATGGACCGGTTGGGCTTCACATTCATCTGCCCCCTCAAGTCACGGAACAACCCAATTGCCTCATCAAAACACTCATTCTGCACATAACCTGAAATCATGGCGCTCCAAGAAACATCATTTCTTTCGGGCATCTCATCAAAAACACGGCGAGCAGTCAACGACGAACCCAAGGCTACAATACCCACTAATTAAACTTGTCCACGAGACAATGTTTTTATTCGGACTTGTATCAAACACTCGGCGGGCAAGATCAACCCCACCAGACTTCAAGTAACACTTGATCAAAGAACTGACTACATAGACATCAAGATCGAAACCGAACTTCATAATCTGCCCATGAATTTCAGACAATGAACACAAATCAACACACGCCTTGATCACAAAGGGGAAAGTATGCATATTGGGCTCCACCCGCTCCACCCGCATCCGGGCAAAAATCAAGAGACCCTTTTTGGGTTCCAAGCTTTTTGAATAGCCTTTGATCATGATGTTCCAATTGAAGATCGTGGGCAGCTCGATCCGGTCAAAAATGCGGACTGCATAATCCAAATCCCCATTATCAGATATCGCACAGAATGCAAGGATCCGGCTCGTGATGTAGGTGTAACGGACGAGGCCGAGGGTGATGAATTGGGCATGGATTTCCTTCAATTCTGTCATGTTTCGGCATTGCTCTAAGAGTGAGAGGTATGGAGGATCTGGTTGTGATGGGGGCGGGAATGGGTATTTTGTGTTTCTGTTTGAATGAGAGAAATGCAGGAATTTCTTGGAGAAAAGAGGGGTAGATTTGTAAAATGTTCTGCTCATGCCGTTGGAGATTTTTCGCGCCAAAAATTATGGGAGAGCCGGTACTTTAAAATGTCAGTTATTTGATACTCTGACACCGTATGGCGCTTGATACGCAGGCACTAAGAAAGTGTACACATGTCATACATTAACTAAAACCATACCAACAAAATTGCGTTACTCACGTAAATTAACAGTTTCAAAGTCAGTCGGTTGAACAATCCTAACCTTTGATTCATGGACACACACTAGTGGAAGAGGGCCATCAGATATTTCTTCATTTTTAACCGTCCAATAAATGTCTACTAATCCGATAGTCAGATAATAAAAATAAGCTTAACTTTTAGTTCATGAGACATCTAAACTGGGACCCATTATTTGTACAGTTTAATCTGAATTTCTAAGTGCAAGTGTATCATCCATCACACTCTGCCAGAGTATCCAAGCTTTTTTCTACCATCTACTTCTCCATCACATACGCCCAACATCCAGATCATTCATCATCTCATCTGGTAGAGACCCACCTTGAATGGGCAAAAGCAATCCAGGTGGTGATCGGACTTCCCCATTTTATGTCAGCCGTTGGGCAACTTCTTATAGCCGTCCATTTGTAACCCTCTCGGAGCATGTGAGAGTGTGTCCCACCGAATGAATGGACCAACCTTATTTCTGTCCCAGGTCACCATCATGGCGCGGCCCAACTTCTGAGTCAGACTCAAGTTCTATCTTTTTAGCTGAGTGAGATAGATTGGAATTCAAGACATTTCAGTCCTAGATTAACAAAACAAACAACCTCATTGAGATCCCTGAATCCCTGAACCCAAATGAGCATGCACTTTATCCGAAGGTGGAAAAGGCATTTTAGCCCCAACCGCTCCACATTGCGACCCGCCCTGTACATGCCACACCTTCGCAGGGATTAGAACCGTCCAGCAAGTGCTTTCTAATGTGAATAGGCGGGTGGTGTAAATCACACCAGCCAGACATTGCTATCCAAGCAACGACTATTGCTTCTTTCATTTTGACCATCCGTTTTGATAGTAATAGGACAGTTAGGATACTCCCAACTGGTATAGGCTCCAATCACCACATGGTCAGTCCCTCGCTCAATGGAGATGATGAGGTCAATTGGGGGATATTGGGGCCACGTCAGCCTAATCCATCTTCTCGAAAATTAGAGATGGAAAATAATAAATGGATGGAAGACCAAGCTTAACTGATTATCTTCAAAAAACAATTCAGAACTGACAGGCCGCTTGAAATGAAATGTGGCTAGATCACAACAGACAGAGCAAATGGCTACTTAAATCAACAACTAATTGAAATATCGGTATCTAAAAGATAGGACACTGATGTTTGTGCAGTCACAAAATCGCTTGAAATACAGCTCAATGTCTCGATCCCAGTTCCACACCAAGTCCCAAAAGAGGCGAAGAGTGTCCACTGCTAACATGAGCTCAAAGCGATGATGCATAGAGACACGCACGACTGCCTCTCTACAGAATTAAAAGACAATAATCAGAAATCATATAAAGAGTACCCAACCCCAGAGTGCAAGACACCACTCGGGGGTGGGAGGGAATCAGAGAACCATACAAAAAACAACCAAGACATGGCCTCAGAATTCAGTAAAAACCTCCAAAACTATCACATGCATATTCAGAAGTTGGTATTTCCTGTTGGAGGAATAATAATCCTTGCTCATCAGCAAACATAATTACATGCATGTGTGTGTGTGTGTGTGTGTGTGTGTGTTTCTTTTCTTCTACTTTTTTTTCCCAGACTGTTGATCTGATAGTACATAATATGGATTGAAGCTTCCTTGGAAATCTTCCAGTTTTATAGACCCTCAACCTTCAATGGTTTGCCCCCCCGCCCGACACTTAACAACCTGGTAACTGTCTATATAGGCCACCACGAATCATCTGTTTGGAATATCTCCTTATAGTCCCCCATCCAAAGTAAAGCCCATCAGATTAACAGCCTGGATCACTAAATCCACTGGCCCATGGTTGACTTCAAGCAGTTCCAAGAGATGCGCATTTGATGGAGAAGCATCCATGGGGCATGAAATTCATAGAAAAGACAAGTTCACCATAGATGTGACACATGGATGAGCAGGACCTCTCCAATCATTGCAAGAGGCCCACATTCACTGATGGGTGAGCAGGACTTCCCAATCAACATATCTTGGGTATTGGCAAGGCCCAATCCACATGGGTTCCCACTCACCGCACGCATTTGCAACAGATATGACGCAGACAGAAATTCAAGTAACTTGAAAACATGCTTGATAACAGCATGTCTCTAAGGACAGGCTTGCAAGCAATGTCATGCAAAAGCAGACCTGAACAAAGTGAAGAACACAAGAATAAGGTTGAAGGTGGCTATACGAACAGTATAAAAAAGGTTGGGTCCTTACTCATGCCTCAGTGGTAAACTCACAAGAGTTTCAACACAAGGTCATGGGTTTGAGTACCCATTGTGGTGTGTGTGTGTGTATATATATATATATATATATATATATATATATATATATATATATATATATATATATATATATATATATATATATATATAAGCCACTGTGGTGTTAGAGTGTGGGTGTGTGAGGGGTGTGAGTGCGTGTGTAAAAAAAAAAGGTTGAAGGTTGCGTACACGAACAGTAACATGAAGAACACAAGAATAAGGTTGGGTCCTTACTCATGCCTCAGTGGTAGATTCACAAGAGTTCCAACACGAAGTCATGGGTTCGAGTACCCATTGTGGTATAAAAAAAAGCCAGTGGTGTGAGTGCGTGGGTGTGTGAGGGGTGTGAGTGCGTGTGTAAAAAAAAAAGGTTGAAGGTTGCGTATACGAACAGTAACATGAATAACCACACCAAGTGGTAAATGTAATTCTCATATGGCTAACTAAATCCAAAATGCCAACATAAATTGGGTTTGCAGAGGTGAGGTGTTCGCGAAATGTAGGTGAATGGCACTAGACTCCAATGTTAGTCATACACATAGTATAGTTGTATGGAAATCCAGACCGTACACGGTTAGGAGAAGAAATGAGAATGGAGATGCTATCCTTGATTTTTCTCTGGCATGTGATCTCTAGTGGACACGTGCTTTGAAAAGAGATGAATAATTAATAACCTTCAAATTGGAATATACAAGCCAAATAAACTTCTTTCTACTAAGGAAGATAGAATGATTAATATGTAAAAGACTACAAGGTTAAACCAGGAGGCAGTGTTTCTTGCATACGTGGCACAAGTGTTTCTTAGTGTCTTGAAGTGTCAAACATGACAAACTCCAAAAATCTTGGGACAGGGGCACTTCCATACATGTTTTTTTTTCTTTTTGAAGGATCACTTCCATACACAAATAAATAATATTTTTTTTAAATAATAAAATAAAATAGAATAAAGAAAATGAACACACAAAAATAATAGAAATTAGAAAACGATATTCACATAGTTCCAATAAAATCCAATTACTCGCAATATAAACTAATAAATGATTGACTAATAAAACATTGAAAATCATGCATAATCATCTCAAATAAAAGTTTTTGTGTAAGCATCTCTTAAAACTTTCGAAAAGCCAAACAAATGAATAAAAAATCTTGTGCTTTTTTGTTTATCTCAAAGCCTGGTTTTCTATTATACATGTCCAGCCACCGGCAATGAAAATGAACTAAAATTTAGAGAGCAAGAGGAAATCCTAATGAGTAGTTTATTCAACAATTATGTTTGGACACCTCACTTGAAGCGTCCAACACAGTACTTTTGGATGATATAACTAGGACACTTTGTCTATACAGATTTGAAGTGCTATGTCGTGTCTGGAGTGTCCACATGTCCCCAAGTGTTGGCATGGAAAAATCCCAGAAAGTATAAGTATCCAGGTAACACTGTCATGAGATAGTATGATTATGCAACATAGGTTAATAGTTGGGAATGTTTAGATTAAGAGATGAATGAGAGGGAGTGAAATTAATAGATGCCAAAAACATGGTGGAATTAAACAGGAAAGAAAACAGTCTTATTTAGTAATAAATTGATGAAAGAGGGAAAGTGGATTGTGGAGGAAGAAAATGTTATGTAGAATGAGATTGACTGAATGCATTAGGAAAGTGGAGAGAAGTTTTATGAGTATCTAGAGGGAAAAGCCATTGATACAAGTGAACTTGGTGGTGGAATGATGACGTCCAACAAGCTATTGGCAAAAAAAAACCATGTTTCAAGGCCTGAAAAAGGGCTAGAAATGAGGAAAATTTAGAAGAAAATAGAAACACCAAGAAAAATGCTAAGAAAGTAGTGAGGCTAACATTAAGGAATATGATGACCTGCAGAGTAGATCAAGGAGAGTGATGACGCTTAGGACGACGAGATCGATGAAAGGTAGAGAAGTTATTTTCAGAATGTTTTAAATGATGACACTCAAGGAAACTATACACTCAAATGAGGCCAGAGACAATAGATACTATTGTAGGATTAGGATTTCTGAATGAAAAGAAGCTTTGAGAAAGATTTAGGGAGGAAAGGCCCTAGAACCAGATGGCATACTAGTAGAGGTTTGGAAGTAAAACGGAGATGTTGGTTTATTTTGGTTGACAAAGTTCAATAAAATTTGTAAATCAAATAAATTACAAAAAGAAAAACTGAAGGTGCCATGGTACGTATTGACAACAATAAAGGAGACACACAAAGCTGCTCTAGGCTTCTAGCTATCATGGGATTGAACTAATGAGTCCTGCGCTAAAACTTTAGGAGAGAGTGATTGAGCAAAGATAAGGCACAAGACGTATCTATGAGAAAATTAGTTTGCATTTATGCGAGGAAGATCAATCATTGACCCTCAAACCGACCCAACCTGCCTGATTTATTTTTATGACACAATATTTATTAAAAAAGAAAAAAGGTCCAAAAACCAGTACATCCCAACAGTAATACAAAGAAAATCAATCAAGGGGAATCCTCCCCAACAACAAGATTGGGATTATGACCCGCTGCTTCCACCTAAGATTAAACAAGCCATTTGACTCCAAATGAACCATCGGAAGTGAACAAGCATATTCAACATATGGCAGTCTCATTCTTTCGTTATCAACCAAAAAACCACCACAAAGCAAAGCTGCCAAAGGATCTTCCAACTCTTACATGAGTGGCTGATCCTCCAAGAATCAACTAACTGTTGTATTGAGGATGGCATGGATCATACCATTTGAAATTGCCTCAAAACCCAACCCCATACCTCGTGCAAATCACAACAGCGGATAATTGACTTTTTTCAGTGTCCCCTCAAACATAGACTGCATCCCTTAAGTATTATCATGGTACTTTGGTGTTACTGATCAATAATTAGGATGTGATCCCTGCCAGCAAGCCATGTCTAGACCAGTGTTTTAAATAGCAGTAGCGTGTGGCGTAACGTTCAACCCTTCGTAGCGCGTAGCAAAATAGCGTAGCGTAAGCTACATGATACTTCTATTTTTTAATTTAAAAAAAGAAAAATCTGATAAATAGTATAAAAAAAAAAAACAAAATAAAATATAAATTTCACATTCTTCAAAATAAAAACCACACAAGTAAGAGCATTATATACCATGAAAATCCCACACAAATGCACACCACAGTGGTCTCCACGTGGGCCACACCGTAGAAAACAATGCAAATCCACCCATGCACACACGGGGCCACACCATAGAAAACAATTCACATCATAGTGGGGCCCACAAAACTTTGCCACGTACCATGCAATTCAATTGGGTGAGTCCCTTAACGTGGGGCCCACCTCGACGTATGTGTTGTATATCCATGTTGTCCATATGTTTTAGCAGCTCATTTTAGTGCATGATCCCAACCATGAGGCAGATCCAAATCTTAGGTGGACCACACCACAAGAAACAGTTGCAATTGAACATCCACCATTAAAAGCTTCTATAGGCCACAAAACTTTTGGATCAAGTTGATATTTGCGTGTATGAGCTTATCAACAGGTTAGATGGCAAATAAACATTACAGTGGGCTCTAGAAAGTTTTAATGGTGAGCATTCAATCCTTACTGTGTGGTCCACTTGAGATTTGGATCTGCTTCATTTTAGGGACCATGCCATAAAAAGATATGGAAAAACTATGGACGGCGTGGATATACAACACATGTATTAAGGTGGGCTTCACGTAACAGTGCATGTGCATTGCACGCACTATATACCGCTGGAGTAAAAAAAAGGCATGGATGAGAGAAGGCCACATAGCCTTCTCGTTTAAAGAGAAGAAAGAGAGAGAGGGTAAATGAAAAAGAGAAGAGAGAAGGGGGGAGGGGGGGGGGATGAAAAAGGAGGGAGAGAGAGAGAGAGAGAGAGAGAGAGAGAGAGAGAGAGCTGCCGGCAGCCCCCGCAGCCACCACAGCAGCAGCAAAAGAAGAAGAAGAAGAGGAGGAGGAGGACCAGGAGGTGGAGGAGGTGAGTAGTTTTTTTTTTTTTTTTTTTTGGGGAGGGGGGGACGCTATTTGAGGGTGCTACACGCTACACTACGGCACTATTAAAAACACTGGTCAAGACCAAAAAAGAAATTCCTCCCTAACTTGATCTAACACCACTGAAGAAACCAGGCTAATAACCTGATGAAGACATCAAGCTGTCACATGGGGTCTACCAGAGGAGGAGGACCACGACTGCAGCCCACAATTTTGAGGATAAAAAAAACAGAGAGATTTCTTTCTTCTTCCTCCTTGCAAGTGAAGTTCTACATCTTTCTAGGGATTTTGGAAAGAGGGTGTGAAGCCCGGAGGGTGATCCTCATCTATCGTCTTCCTCTTTCTTCCAAGGTACGTTTCCATATTTTCTTCTTCCAATCCAAACCTCAAATCCCCATTCTTTTCTTCTCTTTTCTTCTTCTTTTTCTTCTTTCCTTATCGAAATCCACCCAAACCCCAAACCTATCTAACGCCTAGACATACGGGCCCTCCACGTGGCCGTACACGCATACACGTGCATGCACATGCAGATGTGTACCGCCATCCACATGGACAGTCTGTCTTCTCCCTTCTCTTCCTTCTTCCCCTATGTTTCCCCTACAAGACTCTAACCATAATCCCTCTTTTCTTTCCCTCTAAACCCTAATCCTAGTTTCTCCCCCAAATCATAACCCCAAGTTTCCTATTTTGATTCCCTAAACCCAAATTGATTCCAAAACTCAAAATCACGAATCTATTTGAATGTTGGAATAATCCTATGCTAGAATGGGATTCCCACATCTCATTGGGACCTTTCTTTCATACATTTATTTTGATTGATTGAGCATTGTCGGATGATAATTTTGATTGGAACCAAGACAGTTAAATCTGAATTTTCCGTTTTGTGTTAGAATGTTTGATCTTTATGCTTGATTTAATTGTAGTAATCTGAAATTTGATCTCAACTAGCATATTAGTCTAGAAAACATTCATCCTGCATCATAACCTCCATGAACTCTGATTCTTCAGCTTCATTCAGATTCCTTCTTACGGTTGGACTCCAGACAATGTGGCAGCCCACTATTTCATAGCAGTCTGTCACATTTGCTTCCTCAGCCACTGCCAAAGAGGAGACGAGAATTAGAATGTTCTGAACTACCCAACCTGCCCGAGATGCACCCCCCTCTAGATAAGCTTGTGGAGATATATAAAATCTTCCAGTGTAGATTTGAGAAGCCTATAAATACCATACCTTTGTGCTAATTCATTTATTAAATAGAGAAAACAATTCAAGTCTCTTCAGCTCCTCCTTTCTCCTTTCTCTCATTCTTATTCCTTCAATGCCATAGGCTCTATAATATCCATCCTACACATGCCTTCCTCCACATTTCTTTTGAACTACCAGTTTCTTGATTCCATGCCTAAACCTACTCCTGCTCCCACTTCGCACAAAAAGGTCTAATCCTACAGGTTTGCAAAATTTATGCTCATAACTGAGTTAGATTAAATAACATTTTTAGGCAGCTCAATGCAAGTCAGAGAATGTACTCGTTAAAGCAATCCAAAGTCTGAGCAGAAAGTTATCTCTTGAGCTCCTTTAATCAAGAGCCACAAACTATGGGTAATAAAGATGGCTTTCAGTTATCCCATTGGCATCAACTATTCTAATGGAGCCAAAGTAATTAACTTCCTTGGAATACATAATCAGGAAGCAGTACGTGCCTTTCAAGTCCAACTCGAAATAAACTGAAGCAGTACATCCATTCCTTGCAACTGTTGAGACGGATAATGTTGGGACGTCAGCACAAAAATGAGGAAAATCTAAAACTAAAGTCTAGCACTGGAAGATGGATGGGCCGCTAACCATTGAAACCATTCCAGGTGCCCTTCTCTTTCTCCCTAAGAAGAAACATCGATACTTTGGCAAAGTGTGACAGATGCTAAGTAGGTACTTAGAAATTGCATACATGGCATGCAAGTCAGTCAAAATAAACTGTGTAAATTAGGGGTCCCAATATAGATGTCCCATGAGCGACAAATCATGCTCATTTGATGATGTAAATGTTGGATTGGTGAACTTTTTTTTTTTTTTTTTTTTGAACAATGATGATATATTATTTTTTTGAAGGATAATGATGATATATTATAAAAAGGCCAAAGTCAAAGAATTTAACTAAAATTTTATGGACGGTTAAAAATGAAAAATATCTAATGATTTCAAAAGGCAAGTATCTAAGAATCAAAGGTTGAAAGAAACGGAGAGGATGAACGAGAGAGGATCGGGGATCTCAAAAGAAACGGAGACTCCGAGACTCCCTGATCTTGCTTCCACTTTCCGTGAGAGTGGAAAAATACCCATGGCTGTCCATGGAGGGCAGAATCCGTAATGGAACGATGGTGGCCGAAAAAGAAGAGGGAGGAGACCTCTGGTAGATGGATCTTCAAAGTGAGGAACTGATTGAACTTCCCCGTCGCTAGGAGATAGTTCCGCTTCAAGGACCCGACAACAACTAGCACACTGCTCGCCTCTCAAAATGTTGAAAATGGGGGATTGTGGAGGATGGAGTACGCAGAGAACGGGGCCTCAAGGGAAGGAACTTTAAGCCTTCCTCTCGCTTCTCAAACTCTTTCCTTCGGAGCCTGCTAATAGGGCTTCTAAAGAAGGTCGGTGGTGTCAAGCAAGAAAAGATAAAAACAAGTTGACACGTCTTGGTCCAGTTTCTAACCCTTTGGACTTTCATGCTTTGGTTGTGGACAAGTTCCCGAAAGAATGGAATGAGATGAACTTTGAAAGGGTATCCAGCCATTACAGAAGGGTAGTAGAAGTCTCTATCCCCAAAATCAGAGGGTCGTCTGCCATCAAGGGGTTCGCTTTTGTACGATTAGAGAAGAAATCTGACCTCCCTACTGCTATCCTTGCTCTGAATGGAAAGAGTTTCAATGGAAGACTTATTAGGGTTCAAGTAGCTTGATTTGGTCATCCATAGTCTAAGAAGAAGAGGTCAGGTGTAGCTAGCTATGGTATCGAAAGCTTCTGAAAGTCTCCAGTGCAGCTTCATGGTATCCTAAAACCAAGGTTTCTCTTTTAAAGACTTGGTTCTGTTTTTATTGTGAGTTGAGTTCGGAGGACTTCCTGATACATCCCCTTCATAGAGAGTTCGTCTGGGTCTCTTTTCGGCCATTGAAAAAAATTAGACAAAATCATCTTCTCAAGTCATATCCATTGTGTTGGTTCGGTTGCTAACATTGTGAGATGGGCAAACTGGTCTATATTTAATTTTTCAAATGTATGGTTTCATTTTCCGGGGGTCCCTTTAGAGCTTTTTGGTCCTTTGATTTCTTTCAATCATTAGGTTCTTGCTTAGGGGAGTTGAAGGCCATCAATGAGGCTACTGAGAGATAAGAGGAGCTTCAATCTGCGAAGTTCCTCATCCGGGTCAGCAACACAATGAAGACTCCGAATTCGATCTCAGTCGCCACAGGAGAATCCAAGTTCAACATTAAGGTCCTTAGGGAAGAATCTACCAAAGTGTTTCGTATCCATTAAGATATGCCCGTAAAGGTCGATACATATAGGTAATGGCTATGATCGTTACACGATACGTGGGTAAAACGGGGCAGTTGGTTTTTGGGACCGTATTGGCCGTTACGGGGCATAATGACCATTACCCCGTAACGATCGAAAACCGACTACTTTTTTCTATTTAAACCATTTTTCTCCTTTCTTTTCACTTTTCTCATTCCAAAAACTCTCCTAGATCATTTTACATCAGATTTCGACCACACTTACTATAGTTTTTAATATTAAAACCGTAGATTGTAGTGATTTGTGAATAGATGCTCCAAGGGCCTTTTTTTTTTCAAAAAAATGAAAAAATAGCATTTATGCTTTTTTCTAATTTCTAGTTCTAATGCTTGATCATGATGTGTAAACATTAGATAGATATAATCATGTTCACAAATTCACTAGACAACCCGATACAACACTCTCACCAAAGAGTGGACCGTCACACTACCATAAATATGTTTAAAACAAAAATGAATACATATTTAGAATATTTACATTATTCGAAATTTTCTAGATATTTAAAAAAAATATATCGAGCAAAAGAAAATTTTCGACCGTTGTGGGGGTCATAACGGTTGTTACACCTCGTATCGGTAATGGTGGTGACCGTCACAGCCACCGTTACCGATACGGAATATCTAGGAATCTACTGCTTTCGCTCCTGGCTTGGTGAAGTTTCAGAGGGTGTTCATGGCAGTTTTCAGTCTCCGTCATTAGCTCCGGCTGAGGGAGATGTTGTTGTGGGTTCTCGCATTCAGGAGAGTTCGAAGGCAGTAAGGACCTTGTGGTATGCGTGCAAAACTCATCTCGTGGGTGGCACTTGTGTGAGTCGAGAGGGGATTGTGGGAGGGACACATGTTCGGTTGGATCCTTATCTATAAACCAATAGACATTTCCCTCCATCCTTCAGAACATACAAATTTATTCTCGTCCTCGAGCCACCTCATCCACGGAGAAAACCAAGACACCTGGACAATTGACATTCCTCATGTGCTTGCCACTCATGTAAAGATGGCTTCCGTGATGTATTTGTTTATCCACGTCGTCCATCCCTTCTCTCGGATCATTTTAAGGTACGAGCCAAAAATGAGGTAGATCCAATGCTCCAGTGGACCAACACCAAATAGTAAGCTTGGGCTGCATTAAATGCAAGTATCATCTCTGGTGAGGTCCACTTGAGCGTTGGATGCCACCTTGTTTTTGGAATCATACCTTAAAATGATCTAAGAGAAGGGATGAACAGGGTGGATAAACAGATAACATCATAGTGGGCCCCCACACAAAGTTGCCTATTCCTTGCTAGAGACGGGTGGGGGCCGGACGCAATTCGCTTCCCCTGGCCCTGATGTGCTCCCTCTCACATTCTTCCAGTCTTTTTGGAAGTTAGTGCACCAGGACTTATTTGCATTTATTCAAGGGTTCTTTGTTTCTATTCGTATCCCATCAGAGATGGGTTGTTCTTTCATAGCTCTGGTTCCTAAGGTCGAAGGTGCTAAGAGTTTGAAGGTTTTTCATCCCATGAGCCTTATTGGTAGTTGCTATAATATTCTGGCCAAAAGCCTTAGCTCTATAAAATTTTGGCCAAAATTGGAGGGTTTGTAATGGATAATTTCCCCACTAGGATCTACCACCTTTAGGTCGTTGATGATACTCTAATCTTCTGCGACGCCTCTAACCTTATGATTATTTGCCTCGCCATGTCTTTATGTTGGTTCGAAGTAGTTTTGGGACTCAAGGTCAATCACTCTAAGAGTGAATTTTGGCGAATTCACATGGATTTTGAGGAAGTCCAGGAATTTGCATCTGCCTTTGGTTTTAGAGTGGGATCCTTTCCCTCCACGTTCCTCGAGCTGCCCTCGTGTGTGGGCAAAGCCTGCCTTGCACCTTTGGGATGAGGTGTTGGAGAGAATGAAAAGGAAACTCGCTCCCTGGAGGAGCAATAACATTTTTGGGTGGTAGAATTACTGCAATCAAAACTTCCCTCTCCAATCTCCCCTTGTACTTTGTCTTTATTCCGTTGCTCTAAATTTGTTCTTCTTATGATTGATAAGCTTCGGAAGATTTTTTTTTGTGGCAAGGACGTTCCCTCCCTAGGAAGCTCCCTCTCCTGGAGTGAGAAGAGGGGTAAGCCGATCTCTATGAGAAGTCCAAGTATCAAAGGTTTGGATGTGGTTAATTCTACGCTCCTAGGTAAATGGGTTTATGATGAGGACACAAAAGCATTCAAGGTGTACCAACGACGAAAGCGCCAACCACAAGTACCGTCCTTGTGGATAGGCGATTATTGAGGAACTGAAGACTCGTTGAAGACCCTTCACATGTGATTGGACATATAGAAGACCCCACTCAGGGAGAACACGTGTGAAGGAAGAAAGGAGAAAGAAGGCCAAATATCTGAAGAATTCGGGCGCCCACCGGGCGCCCGACCTTTGCCTTCGAGCACCCGAACTTTATCTGCCGAGCGCTGTAACACCCCAAATTTACCGTAATTATTTTAAAATTTTCTGAAATTTATTTCTATTTTTTATATTAAATACCGGTCATTGATATTAAAATTCAAATAACGGGACATCCGTAGGAGATCATATGGAGTACCCTTTATTAAAGTTGCTTAGAATGACCTCATTAACAATGTAGAATATTTAGATTTCGCTAAACTCAAAGATTTGCAAAAATTACAAAAATGCCATTAGTTAAACTTAAGTTAAGATGCCATTTTTAAGTATTATAGTTTCTGACGATCACTTTCACGCAAAATCCTGGATTTGAGCTTTTGGGCACATATTAACCATACACATCAAATTTCAACCCTTAAATCATAGTAGAAGTGGTCCAATTGTCAAATCAGCCCTTAACCCTTGATTTTCATGTCCATCGAGTGAGGAAAGTAGATGGTTAGTCGTAGTCGAATATTTCTCTTCATATGAGTGACTTGGATCGTCTTTATCATGAACTAATAGTGTGATTTGATTGCCCCACATTGATAAGCCTCTTTCTTATGTGCAAACTTATCACGTTCTAGAAATTAACGAGTTACCAACTCTTCTCAAATTTGAACCTTTCAATTTACCCACTTCTCACCATCAATCGCTTCTCAAATTTGGACCACCCATTATACTCATATGACTACGAGTTTACACAAAATTTGGACCCCGATCTACAATCCTACATCGTTGAACCACAAAGCCAGCCCCTTCCTTTTCTCCCAAAAGTTGGAATTTCAGATCTAGGCATTCCTCACCATCGATCAACCACTAAACTTTGTACAATTGTTTGCCTATCATGACTAGATATTTTTCCAAAATCTAGGCCCTGATCATCAAGCATAGACCGTTAATTGAGATATAGTCCATTTTAGCACCCGTTAGGCCATTTTTAAGGATCGGCCAATGTAGAATGTAGATCATCAAGAAATTTACGTATTCTGACTCTACTCTTCGAGCTTGATAAGATGAACGGATTGAAATTGATCAAAGATCATCCGAATAGTAAGATTTGAAAAACCCACCTCGAAAGGTTGTTACACAAGACCTCGCGTGCACATCCCTCTCCATATTTCTACTACGTACCTCCAAACCCTAATTCCAACCCTACCTCTATATAAAGGGCCTCTCTTAGCCAAAGGTGACCCCCACCCAAGAATTTGAGAGAGAAAGAGAGAGAAAGAGAGAGAGAGAGAGAGAGAAGGAGTACCATCTTGTTATTATTTCATCATCTTATATCTCTAATAAGTCGAAGATTATAAGGTGAGAACTTCTTTAAGATTGGATTAATAATTTCATGTTTTGTAGGTTGATAATTCTTATGTGTTTTTGTTTACATGTGTTTATTTATTCTCTCCTTAGTTAGCTATATATGAATGCTTTTAAATACTTTTTTCCATCTCATGGTGATGAGGATATTCATTGGACTTAGAGAACTACTAAGGAATAGAATTATGTTTGTTGCACATATGAGATTTGTGTAACCATCTTTAAAGGGACCACCTTTCTTTCTATACTGTATAAAGAATAGTTGTGATTGTCTAATGGAGATTCTTATATTGCTATATATATTCCTTTTATATATATGGATGGACCCTGATCTGTGGTGATGAATATCGGAACACCCGGTTAAGAGGTTGCCCTAACCTGAGACAATGCTTTTAGCTTGTCCGGTTAAGTGGCCACCCTGATCTGTGGTAGTGGTATCAAGATCGCCCGATTAAGTGGTTGTTAAATCCATTTATTACTACTATTATTATTATAATTACTATTAGTATTATTATTCATAAAGTTGTTAAGGATCTCCATAAGACAATAGTTGAGTATGGTCGTTATAAAGCTTAGTAGTACGGGCCACCATCCTGGGATGTGATGCGTCGGTTACGACTATTTTGATGAGTGATAAACCATAAGGAAGGATATGGTGGTACCAAAGGTTGGTTAGACGATAAGTGGCTTGGTATAAATTGGTAATAATAATAAAGAATGGCTAATTCATGCATGCACGTAGCTCCATGTGGGTGTACGGAATTGAGAATAAGCTAGAGCGTCCTACTTCTCCCATACACTGTCACGTGAGGATTTGGGCTATGAGCGTCCCGTTTCTCACGTGGTCGGACAAAATTATGGGCTTGCGTGTCCCAAAACCCCTGGCGGCATGTCTAAGGATTCCTACACTAGGTCATGCATTATCATGCATTGCATTAAGAAAGAGTAATGGATGTTTTGTTATGATTTTTATGCGATTATTATTTCAAACCTTAAAGTAATTCTTCACTATGCCGCTTTTGACGGTGTTTTGTAGAAATAATTTAGAACATGTAGGCAACGATCCTCAGGAACCCGAGCCTCAAGGAGACGATTATGATGGCTCGTGGGAGCAGATGGTGGAAGACGAGACCGCATAGTCATTCATAGTTCTAGCATTTATTTAGTATTTGAAATTGTAATAACTCCCAATGGGAGGACGTAGTTATTTGATTGAATGATGGTTACATAGCTTGATGATTTAGTTTAGTTAATGAAATAATATATAAGTTTGGTTTCACCGTCTTGCTCCATATTCTAATTCCTATTATGAAGAATTAATATGCAAGGTGTTTAGAGGAATACTCGCGAGTAGCTAAAAGTTGTTGAGTTGCTCATGGGAATCCAACTAAGCTCCCAAATGTTAATAACACTCCCATCTCTCACCACCCAAACAGTATCCTCTTTCAAAGCATTGCATTGCCTCAAGATGGCCTTCCATACAACAGATTAGTGAAGGATACTTTCACCCTACTAAAAGTTGACACTTTGAAGGTGTTTTTGCTACTATGCTTTTGTTTACAACCTGATTAAGTGTTAGGATTGGCTTTATACCAAGGGCTCCTTGGTCTTTTGGCCTAGTAACAATGTCCCACTTGATAGGATGAGGGTTAGGAATTTTGTTTGACAACCTAAGGGAATTTTTTTTGGATCTACTCAATTTTGAGGTCATCTTTTTTTAGAGGACGGATGAAGCCATAAGATGTTGTGGCATACCAACCATTACTTTTCGATCCAAAGCTACCAGATCCCAACCATGAAGTTGCCTCCTCCACCTCGAGCAACCATCTCTTTCTTAACTACTCCATAGTAGAAAACCATATAAAAGAAAATCCTAAGAGATGTTGATGAAAACTATATATCAAATCCACTCATCCTCTACAACAAAAGCATTTCTAGAATGAGATAAAATCAGAAAGCGATCCACCACAAGGCTTTTTCATGAAAGGTCATCTTGTCCTATGTGTGGCCGTACAAATAGAAAGCCAAGAATGGCTTCGTTTTATAAGGAAAGACCATACAGCATACTTATGAACCAAAATTATGGACAAAAAATGATTAGCATCAAATCCTATCCAAATGAAACTAAAACCTAATTCAGAAAACTCTCCAACCAATCGCAATTAAATGGTCCCTTATTAGATTGGAATGGACCAAACTCAACTTTGATGGTTTTGCTATTGATGACTCTCTTTGGGAGAATCATTAGTAACGTTTGACAGGATTTATTGCTGCCAGATGTTCTTCCAATATAAATTGTAATAGCAACTAAGTGAAAATTTTTGGGCTATTTCATGACTAATAGCTAACCCGGAACCTCGATCTTAAGTATCTAGAAACAAAGAACGACTCCCTGGTGGTGGTACACATTATTAAGTTCATTTAGGGACCTGCTTGGGACGTAGCCACTTTGATCTTAAGCTACAAAGAACTCCTTCTAAGACTTTTAACTTCTTGGGAAATTGCTCACATTCACCGAGAAGGAAACGCTACAGCTGATGCTCTAACAAGTACAAAGCCTCTTTCTGTTTCAACTTGAGTTAATGACACCCACCCTTCCCCAAAACTATCGCTTATTGTTTGTATAAGGACCTAAGCATGACCTAAGTAACTTATTAACCAGTAATCCATATACGACAGCTCAATCTCGTTAAATAAACTTTGCCATGTAGACATGCAGCCCAATCAACAAAAATCTCCACATTCTAACATCATTCAATTTCTAGTTCCTCTTTCCTGTATTTGCATTAATGTCTGCACTCTAAACTATCGGCGTCTATAGACTTTGCTATTGCCAACAACATTCACTTAATGTTGCCAAATGAAGAGCTGGGGTGATTCACATGAAAGAATTTAAGGGGTCGTTTGGATAGGCTGTAAATCATTTACTAGTAAATGACTTAAGTGCTAGTTAATGATTTACTACCTTCTGTTTGGATGTAAGTTGTAAATGATTTACTTTGGATAGCCTGTAAATGGGTTATATCCTGTAATTGTATATTCACACCTGAAAATCAATTTAGCAAATAACATTCAAATTACATGTTGGAATTTCCTTTCAAGTAGATCATTGGGTCAAGCCCATGCCACTAAAGCCTAGAGTTAATCCTTAAAAAAAAAAACCTAGTAGTATGTGAGCCAGTGTTCGTAGTATCGGTTTCGCGTTACGTTCGCACCCTTGGGATACAGATACATATTGATATTGCGTATCGGTGGGAAATATCGGTTGTATCGCGGAATGTATCGCACTTTTTGGGAAACATGGGGAAACATTAGGAAATTGATTGAATTTTTCAATGAAACTTCAGGGATTGTTAAAATGGACCTCAATACACACATTTAAATCATAATATATAAAAAAAAAAAAAAGTCCACATAATGGAGTTCCTTTGTAAAAGGATCCTAAGCTATGCGCTATCTGATTGAACTGATGCAACTATTGTTTAAATTAATTCTATAAGATATATAAATGTAACAAGACATTAATGTAAACACAACTAATGCATTGACAAAAGCAAAACAAGCAAGAGAATTGAGAAATATACCTATGGATGATGCAACTGAATGAGTATCCTCCAAATGCAGTTTTGACTATCCTGATTTAACACAATGCAAGCTATCCAATATGGCCTAGATCTATATGAGGACTCAATAAAATCTAGAAAATAGCTAATTATGCTCAACAAACTATGACCCCTACGCAGAGTCGGAACGCGGGTCGAAGGAGAAACTAGAAGAAAATCGAACAAAAAATCATTTTTTCTACAAAATGGGGGACTCTTGTGCGTCTGACTGATATAGTAAAATAGGAGAAAATTGAGAAAAAATAAGCCTCCCCAAGTTTTTTTCTCCAAAAAAAAAAAAAAAAAAAACAAAGTTTAAAAACATTCCGGCGTTTCTGACCGATATCGTCCAGGTATCGACGATATCTGGAATCGCGTGAAGGAAAAAGCCCGATATCTTGCCGATATATCGTGCGATATCGATACAAACTGCGATATTATCGATATCGCACGATATATCGTGCGATACCAAGGAATCAGACAGTTTGTTTATTATTACTCAGCCGATATTATCGATATTGTAAACACTGATGTGAGCCATACAAGTCGGCCCATGAATTCAAATGCTATTGTCAAAGGCCATACAGGTAAAGAGCCGCTGCCGGAAGGGTGTTTGAAGCTTGGAAGATCATGAGAGGGAGGGAGGGAGGGAGGGAGGGAGGGAGATTGCAGAGAGGGAGAGGGAGAGGGAGAGGGAGCCGTTGGATGTGATTTCACAGCAGGTGCGAATCTGCTTTTAAAGCAGAAATTTGAAAATAGATCCATTGCCATCTATCCCATTTACTAGTAAATGAAATCTCACCTTTTTGCTAGTAAATGGGAGAGGGAATTTGCTAGTAAATGATTTACTAGCAAATGGGAGCATCCAAACACAAAAAATGCTTATCCAAACGACCCCTAAAGAGGTAACTCAACATAGCATGCGCAAGGGAGAATTGGGCTACCCATCATGTAGAGGCACACATAAGCATGCCCTGCACCACAAATCAGGTTGGTCGCGCGCGCGCACACGCACAACGTATGTTTCAGACCAAGGTACAATGAAACCCTAAAAAAACTACTTCCATCAATCAACCAAACTCCATTTTCCAAAATCACATGAGAAATCAATAAGCGAAGAAACCCTAACCTTTCCGAGGAGACAGCAAGCTACCGGTTCCGTTCAAGCGGCAGTGGCCGATTGAACCCGCCCCTCCGGTTCATGTACTGCCGTGGCTGCCGCTTCGTCACTGCCCGCACCCCGCTCACGTTAGCGCCGGGCACTGGCTTCCCCTTCGTCGAGTCGAACCCCACCGGAATCCCCAGCTTCTTCATCATCTCCACCTCATCAGGGTCCACGTCAACAGCAGCGGCCTCATCCTGCGTGGCATCTTGTGGGGCCCGCTTCTGCTGCTGCTCCTTTCCGCTGCTGTTGTTACTGTCGTCGTCGCGGCGGCGGACCTTCCGGTGCTGGTCGGGAGAGGCTGACCGGTGGTGGTGGTGGCGGCGGGTCCGGTCGGCAGAACGGGAACGGGATCGGGATTTCAGGCGGCGGTCGGGGGAGCGGGATCTCAATCGACGGTCGGGAGAGCGAGACCTCAATCTACGCTCAGGAGAGCGGGTTCTGGAACGAGCGAGTCTGGAACGGGTCCGGTCCGGTGAGCGGGACCGTCTCCGGTCTCGGTCTTTGACTCGGTCCCGATCCCGGTCTCGGTCCTTCTCCCTTCTTCTATCTCTGTCTCTGTCTCTGTCTCTGTCGACCATATCGGTTCCTCGCTGTGGGTGATTTTTCCTGCCATCGTTTCTCGCTCTCTTTTGGGCTTTTGAAGAGGGCTAGTGAGGGAAACTAGAGTAGGAGTTCGTTTTTCCTCCGTCGCGACTCAGGATCCAACGTGTATCGCCACTCACTGGGTCACACAGGCTGGGATGGTCCGTTGATCTTAACCGTACATATTAACTATTCTATAACAGATAAATAAATTTTATAGTTGGATGAGATCCATTGAAAGTTCTTTTCATTGCTATAGATTTATTTTAAAAAATTGATGGTCACAATCATCCATTCAACTTAAGTGGCTCCTATAGCATAGAATCTTGAATGGACCGTTCGATCATCAGATCACTCATCCTATGGACCTCAGGGGCAGCGACACACGATCGAACCTCAGTCCCGACAGAGGCAAAACAAAATAGTGAAATTCGAAACCGTAGTTTGTGAGGTTTGGTAGAATAAGTCCAAGACTCTTAACCGTTGGATCAAGATCATTTTAGATGAGACGGTCTGTATATAATATGGGCCTCATCGTTGATGGGGGCACACAGGGAAACTTTCAGATGAAAATTTCAACCATTTGATTATTCAAAGGGTAAGTATAATGTCCATATTGAAATAAAAATGAAAAATAAATGAACGGTTAGATTTTTCCAATGTAAAAGTTTAATTTTCATGATTTCCATAAATAAAGATAATAAAAATCTAATAAACGGTTTGGATCATCAATATATGGTCCATGATCTGACTTCTAGATGGCCAAAGTACTCTTTGACAATAGGTTGTGATGTACTGTACCAACCCGTGGTTTGTGGGATTGTTACTATATTAGCCCCGAGGTGTGGCCATTTTAACTAAAAATTGAATTTCTCATAACATCTTTCCAAAGTGGCCTTTTCACGAGATATTGAAATATCTGTGGTCGGTTTTGCCCCTCTGACCATCTGTTGACGTACGGCGCTGCTTTTCGCACGAGGCTTTTTCTCAAGGGGATTGTGGGGCCCACAAAATCATCCATTGTGGCCATCGGACGGCCAATCTGATCCGTTCATATGAAATGGAGCATTTTCAAACCCACGCGAGAGGTTTTTGCATTCATTTTTAGGTGATGTGTGGTCAACAAAAGTCTTGACGTTTCTCCTTCTTTCTAAATTCTTTTCTAGTGGTGTGGTCCACCCATACTAAATTTTATCTTCATATTTTCTGATGATATAGTAGTTTAAAATCCTTCTTGTACGAACGGATTGGATTTCTTCTGCCACCATCCAATGGGCCCCACATACGAACCGTTTTTTGTTTGTAAATGGTGGGGCCGTTGGCTCGTAGCCATTTGCTCAGAAACAAGAAAGCTTCTCCAAGCCTTTGGTAGGGAACACCACCAGGCACGACGTTGGGGACCACCACCTTTTCCTTCTAAGAAAACGACCTCCGGCCGTTGCTCCTTCTTCCGTGGGACCCACAACGACACCTCAAATCTTCTCTCACTGCGACTGATATGGCGTGTAGAGGTAACAATGCGTATTATTTTAATTATTTCTCCTGCGTATTATTCGAAAGTCTTCCTTGGATCCCTCGAGCACTGTGGAATTCCCTTTGTAACTGTGGATTCCTACTGATTACTGTGGAATCCCCCTGAGCACTATGGTTTCCCACTGAGCAGTGTGGAATCCCCCAAGCACTGTGGATTCCCACTGAGCAGTCTTGAAACCCTCAGGTACTGTATAATCCCCTTGAGCACTGTGGAATCCCCCTGAGCAGTGTGGAATCCCCATGAGTTCTGCGGATTCCCACTGACCACCGTGGAATCCCCCAGGTACTGTGGAACCCCCCTGAGCACTGTGGATTCCCGCAGAGCAGTGTGGAATCCCCATGAGTTCTGTGGATTCCCACTGATCACCATGGAGTCCCCCAGGTACTGTGGAACCCCCGTGAGCACTGTGGATTCCCACTGAGCATTGTGGAATCCCCATGAGTTCTGTGGATTCGTATTGAGCACTGTGGAATCCCCCTGGCACTATGGAATCCCCCTGATAACACTGGATTCGTACTGATCACTGTGGAATTCCCCTGGCACTGTGGAATCCCCCGTGAGCACTGTGGATTCCCAGTAAGCACTGTGGAATCCTTAGGCATTGTGGATTCCCACTGAGCAATGTGGAGTCCCCCAGGCATAGTGGATTCCCAATGAGCATTGTGGAATTCGGCTTGCATTGTGGAATCCCCCTAAGCAGTATGTGTTACATCCATCAAGGTGCACCATTTGAAGGGCCCCGATAACCTTTGGTTGGATTCTAAAATAAACATTTCAATGGCGCCAATAGAGGTGGGCACAAACCAAGCCAGCTCGAAAACTAAACCAAGCCTCATAGTGAAGCTCCTTAAAAAAAAAAAACAAAAGCAAGCTCAAACTAGGGTAATACCGGGTCCATATGGCTGGAAGCTCGGTTCAATCCACCTTGGTTCAAATCAGCTTGGTTTGATTCGGCTTAATTCTGCTCGTAGATCATAAGTTCATTGTTTCCTGTGGTGTGATCCACTTGAACTTTGTTTATGATTTGAAGATCATGTCCTAAAATGATATGTAAAGACGGATGGCATGGATAATACATATACATGATGACATGAATAATACATAATACATATAGAAGGCCACTTGATGTTCCCATGCAGTTGTAAAATTATGCTCCTGAACTTTTGCTTCGAACAGCCTCTTACATGGATAACATGAATAATACATAATACATAATACATATAATACACATATACAAACCAAGCCAATCCACAAACCGGGGAGGCATAAAAACAAGCCAAAGCAAAGTAGGGCTAACACCGCCCGGCTCGGATCGTTTCCCACCTCTATGCACCAATTACCCTCGAATGTGTATTTATTATATGTTTATGGTTAATTCATGTATTTCAACTTATTATACATTATTCATTGTACTAATTATTTCAACACATATCCACAGTGGCATGAATGAGAGGAAGCCGGGTCCTTGCCCAGATTATTTTGCTAAGAAGGTGACAGCAAAATGTTCAGTTGAATTTTTAACTCCACTGAAGGCTGCATTTGATGGGTGTAAAAATTGCAGAGATTTATTCCGATCGACTTGCTTTGGATATTTGCTAGACTTTAACGAAAACGAATTCATATTTCATGGACCAATCATCCATGCGTTGATGCAGAGACATCTCAGTGACCTACGGTTCAAAATCCATGATTCCATCATCTGTTTTGGTGAGATGGATTACACATTAATTATGGGATTGAAGTGGGCACCGTACGAGCCAAAAGAAGAGAAGAACGAGTTACGAGACCGGTACTTTCAGAATTACGATCATATTACAAAGAAAGACTTAATGGAAACTTTTGAAAGTCTTGTAGGGTCGAAAAGACATTCGCATGTCGTGAAATTTGCCCTACTATTATGCGTGGAGAATTTAATCGTTCGATTGCCTGGGAAGAATAAATGTGTGGAGGAATATATTAGTTTAGCAAATAGTATCGATGATTTTAATAACTATCCTTGGGGTCGAGTTGGCTACGAAATCTTGAAGTACCATGCCAACACGGCAATAAAGTCCCACTATCCAGATACGTACGTTTTTTGTGGAAACACATTTGCCCTTCAGGTAACTTTAGTATTGTATTCTATGAATTTGTACATTCCAAATACACGATATATTACCTTATATTATTCATTTCCTTTTGTATTCTTGACTCGACAGGTTTGGGCATACGAGTCCTTCCCACCTCTAACCGGCTCAAATCGCTGGGCTTCGAGAAGGAGTGTTATACATATTCCGCGATTTCTCAATTGGAAAATGAACATGATAGCGCGGTCTGCGAGCGTTTCTAAAACCTTTGAAAAAGATTCGGTAATATGCATGGAACGTAGTGTGACGGTGAATTTTGTCGTTTTAACATTACTTTTATGTTCTAATAATTGCATTCATGTTCATCGTGTAGTTTGTGAGCACCGGGCCCCTCATTCCCACAGCAGATGAGGAGGAACGTGATGCTGTTATAGATGTTCAAAGACTTCTTCGAAACACGACGTTAATAAGTGAGAAGAGGTCAAAGAAGAACATGGATAGACGACAAGAAGCTATTGAGATTAAATCAGATGAAAAGTCTAGATGGAATAAATTGTATAAGATATTATTGAATAAGGTAAGTAAATATGAGAACGAAGTGGCCGAAGTGAAGGAGGAAAATCAGAAATTAGGTGAAAAAGTTTCTCGTCTCGAGGCCGAATTGGAGGCGGTGAAGGTATTTTCAATTCTAATTGTGCCACACTGGTAATTTACAATGCGATTTAGATACTAACCAAGTATATATCGTGTGTCTTCAGGGAAAACGCGCCGCCGATGAACGGGATGGAGAGGAAGTACAGCCTCATACAATTCAGCGTACTCCGGAGGCATATGGTTATCATAACTTGGATGATGTAGAGGTTTGCACTTCCCTTGTCCTGTATTCTGGGGGTCATTCAAAATTTGTGACACCTCCTGATTTCAAGTGCAGGGTAGTGGGAGACGATAATATGAAGCCCGTTCGTGCCCGACAACCTTCAAGGTTCCAACGCAGCCCATTCACGGAACCTGGCACCGAGTCCGACTTCGGCTTCACCGACGTACCAGGATTTATGAACCCTTTGAGACAGCTATCGCCTGGTGAATACAGTATTGTCAAAGCCGCTTACGATTCCGGTGACCATTATTGGTTGCATTATATATGGGATAATGTATGGGTTGATGATGGGGTAAGCCGCAGTTCAATGTAGGTTTCATTGTCGATAACTCTTTCATTAACTGTCGATTTTTACTGATGAATAATTCTTTACACAGTGCATCAACGCGTACATGGATTTTCTGACGAATCGCAGAGCACATTATCCTGCTGCATACCCCCAGGATTGCTTATTCGTGTCCACTTGGTTCTGGGTAAATATTCCTAGTAAGAAGAATGATGTGATCATATGTAGTAATAATTCTGCCTGAAATTTATAGTTTTCTCTTATCGTACTTAAACAGGTATTGTTCCAGAAAGATGTCAACAGCATATGTAAATATGCTGCAGGTGACCACAGTACTAGGGAGACGATGCTGAATGGACTTAATCCATCGGTTGTGGCCCTCGTTGCTCGGTCGGCAAAGCCCATGTGGCAATACGAGACGGTTTGTCTACAATTATGTATGTGCTTTTCATGGAATGCGCACGGTAGACATATGTGCTTATAATAGTTCTCATGTACTTTGCAGGTCTACTTTCCTGTCCACGTTCACGAATCGCACTGGACTTTAATAGTAGTTTATCCAATGAAGAGACAGGTTTGGTTGATCGACAGTATAGCCACCACTTGGAAGAAAACTTTCAAATCGTATGCACGTGGATTCACATATGGGCTTCGATGGTTATTTCATATATGTGATGACGGGAATCCTTTCTGGGAAGTTGAATGGCATTTTGATATAGTCGATGGGACCCCAAAACAAACAAATAGTGATGAATGTGGGGTATACGTCATGAAAGCTATGGACTTCCTATGCAGTGGGTTGGATGTACAGTTTACTCGGGTAAGGTTACATTGACCGGAAGTCTAATCATCATGTCCTTCAACCGCTATTAACTCATTGCGTTGTATTTTCAATCACAGGAAGAAGTCCCTAATTTCAGGCAAACAATAGCCTTCGACTTACTTCAGTTCAAGTTGAAAGGAATGACAAGACCGGTACAATTATCTTTACATGAAGATATTGTAGAAGTCATCGAAAGCGGTCCATCAACAACGAAGAATGGTATACCTTCAGCGAAAGATATTCCAAGGAAGCCGCGAACAAAAACATCTTACCATGGAAGAGAGCGTGCGTAAGATTAAATATTCAACTAGTACATATGTAATTCAATTTGTACAGCACTATGTAATTCAATTTGTACAGCACTATTAAATATTCAATTATTTTTATTTTTTCAGGAGAAAAGTAATTCACTTTGTACTTTGAATAAATACATACTGAAGACTGGATTACTTGTAACCTGCACATGCATTTTTTTCCCGTACAACATCCATTATCGATCCCCACAGAAGAGTATGGATTCCCACTGAGCACTATGGAATCCCACAGACCAATATGGAATCCCATAGAGCACCGTGGAATCCCACAGACCGATATTGAATCCCACAAAATAATATGGAATCCTACAGGGCACTATGGATTCCCACAGAGCACTCGGAATCCCACAGAGCATTATGGATTCCCACAGAGCACTTGGGGTTTTTCCACGTAAAATTCGAAGTCTCTTGTGTTGAATGCTTTTGTGTGATTGATTGCATCTTGTTACTCATTTGATTTTGCATTGCTTCACGGTTTCGGCGTTCCGCTTTCGCTGCCGGCTTTTCCCAACAAATGGATGGTGGAGTTTTCCGAAATTGTCATTGACGGACACAGAAGGTCCTTGCACACGTGTCATATGTAAATGAGATCTATACTATTCATTTTTTGGGCCTTACCATGAAGGATCAATAGATTAAGAGTTACGGTTATTAGACGATTCGGACGATTACGACCATTGGATATGAACCAATTACTTATCAATGGTCCACATGTCATCCACCAAGTTAACAAGAGAGACGAAGAGGATTTAGTGGGTAGGTAGGTTTTGCATTGGAAATTTGGTTGGAAGCGAATATGATAGAGACATCTATCTACAGGGCACTTGGATTCCCACAGAGCACTTGGATTCCCACAGGGCACTATGAATCCCATACTGCACTATGGATTCCCACAGGGCACCATCGATTCCCACAAGGCACGATGGATTCCCACAGGGCACGATGGATTCCCACAGGGCACTATGAATTCCTACAGGGCACTTTGGATTCCCACAGGGCACTTGGATTCCCACAGGGCACTATAGATTCCCACAGAGCACTATGGATTCCCACAGGGCACTGTGGATTCCCACAGAGCACTATGGATTCCCACAGGGCACGATGGATTCCCACAGGGCACTATGAATTCCCACAGGGCACTTTGGATTCCCACAGGGCACTATAGATTCCCACAGAGCACTATGGATTCCCACAGGGCACTGTGGATTCCCACAGAGCACTATGGATTCCCACAGGGCACTATGATTCCCACAGGGCACTATGAATCCCATAGTGCACTATGGATTCCCACAGGGCACTATGGATTCCCACAGAGCACTATGAATCCCATAGGGCACTTTGGATTCCCACAGAGCACTATGGATTCCCACAGACCGCTTTGGATTCCCACAGGGCACTGTGGATTCCATAGGACACTTTGGATTCCCACAGAGCACCTTGGATTTCCACAGACCGCTTTGGATTCCCACAGGGCACTATGGATTCCCACAGGGCACTATGGCTTCCCACAGGGCACTATGGCTTCCCACAGGGCACTATGAATCCCACAGGGCACTTTGGATACCCACGGGGCACGATGGATTCCCACAGGGCACCTTGGATTCCCACAGAGCACCTTGGATTCCCACAGGGCACTATGGCTTCCCACAGAGCACTATGGATTCCCACAGGGCACTATGGCTTCCCACAGGGCACTATGAATCCCACAGAGCACTTTGGATTCCCACAGGGCACGATGGATTCCCACAGGGCACTCTGGATTCCCACAGGGCACGATGGATTCCTATAGGGCACGATGGATTCCCACAGGGCACTATGGATTCCCACAGGGCACCATCGATTCCCACGGGGCACTATGAATTCCCACAGGGCACTATGGATTCCCACAGGGCACGATGGATTCCCATAGGGCACTACGGATTCCCACAGGGCACTACGGATTCCCACAAAGCACTATGAATCCCACAGGGCACTATGGATTCCCACAGATCACTATGAATCCCATATGGCACTATGGATTCCCACAAGGCACTTGGATTCCCACAGAGCACTTGGATTCCCACAGGGCACTATGAATCCCAGAGTGCACTATGGATTCCCACAGGGCACTATGGATTCCCACAGAGCACTATGAATCCCATAGGGCACTTTGGATTCCCACAGAGCACCATGGATTCCCACAGACCGCTTTGGATTCTCACAGGGCACTTGGATTCCCACAGAGCACTATGGATTCCCACAGGGCACTATGGATTCGCACAGAGCACTATGAATTCCCACAGGGCACTATGGATTCCCACAGAGCACTATAGATTCCCACAGAGCACTATGGATTCCCACAGACCGCTTTGGATTCCCACAGGGAACTTTGGATTCCCACAGGGCACTTGGATTCCCACAGAGCACTATGGATTCCCACAGGGCACTATGGATTCCCACAGGGCACTATGGCTTCCCACAGAGCACTATGAATCCCATAGGGAACTATGGGTTCCCACAATGATATGTAAAATGGATGGACAGCGTGGATAATACATATACAAGATTACATGGATAATACATAATACATATATATGAATGCACATTGTTTCGTTACACTATGTAAAATTATGCTTGTGCACTTTTCTTTGGAAAATGCTCTTACATGTCTATTTTGAAGCTGCACTCCTTCGGAGGATGTTAAAATGGCTGTATTAAGATACGTTTGTACTTTTTATGACTTTTTTATTTCTTTTCTATTTAAATAAACAAGCAGAAAAAGAGCCGCCATCTGTTTGAACTTGGCCCGGCCTGCTTCGAAATTTCCAACGAAACCGATCGCAGTTCGAACCTGATTTTTCTGGAGCAAACCAAACTCGGATTCCCATAGGGCACTATGGATTCCCACAGGCCTCTATGGATTCCCACAGAGCACAATGGATTCCCACAGGCCAGTGTGGATTCTCACAGGCCACTTTCGATTCTCACTGAGCATTTTCGATTTCCACAGAGCAATATGGATTCCCACAGAGCAATATTGCCTCCCATAGGGCACTATGGATTCCCACAGAGCTTCTTTGTGGGTTTGACATGTGTTAAAATGCATGACAACCACATTCATTTTGCACAATGAATTCAGCAGTCGTCGGTCAACTGACTAGGATTTCGGTCCGCCGAAGTATGCCATCGGTTCCAACTGACCATACGAGATCGCGCCGAAGTTGAAATACATGTACTTCGTCGGCTAACCGAAGAAGACTGTCGGTCCGCCGACAATTCGTCCAGTGTACATCGGTTCTGACCGAAGGTCGTCGGTTTTTTCATAAGTTCAATGCTTTTTTTTTCGGCAAGCCGATGAATGTTTCGGTCCACCGAGTGATTGTCCAGCGTACTTCGGTTTCGGCCGAAGGTCTTCGGTATGTAGCATAGTTCAAGACATACTTTCCTTCGGCTCGTCGACCACGACTTCGGTCCACCGACGGACATGAAGTACCTTTTTTAAAAAGGTTAAGAAAGGATCCGACCCCACATTCCAACGATTTTTCGTTCTCCCTCTCAAAATACCTATCTCCCCTAAACGACGTACACCTCTTCCAACCGTTCTTTTCCACTAGATTGGCTCTAAACAGCACTTCACGGCTACAACTCTTGAAGCTCTGCACGGGTTTTAGGTAAAATCAGATCTCGTTTTGGGTTCCCCATTAATATTGGTGAGTTGCAAAGAAGAGTTCAAGCTATGGCCGGTTTCCTTTCTTCAGTTGCATCTTTTGTTCTTCTTCCTTTCTTCGTTGCTATGATGGCCAAACGAAAGGCTTCTTCGAGAGGGGCAGGCCCTAGCCGCCCTGTACGCAAGTAGAAGAATGATGACGCTAGTGCGTCGTCCTCTCATGGGCCTCGAAGAGGTGAGGCAACTTTCGAGCGTGGCCCTCGTACAAAAGGTTGGAATAAGTATTCACGCAAGAAGATAACATTTGAGGCTACGGTTGACATTCCAGGCATTTTTGAGGATTCAACGATGGGGGAATGGCTTACAACCCTGGGATAGGACCCCATATTCCATCCCACCTCGGTCGCCAATGACATAACGGTGGAGGAATTCTATTCCGCTTGTAGGAATCCACGATCAAATCCTCCGATGTTTGATGTAGATGTTAACGGGATATTACGCCGAGTTGACGTTAATGTCATTGCTAAAGCCATCGGGGTGTCATGTGGTCGAGTCGTGGTGAAGGAGGGTGACCCGGACCGTCGGAATATGAGAGGCACACATACGAAGTTTCTATGTGGCAATTACGTGGAGTGGGAGAAAGGAAATTGTTTGAGGTCGTCCAATCTGTTGCCAGTGTTCCGTAAGCTGCATCACATTTTTGTCCACAATGTTTATCAGCGAGCGGGGAACCACACTGAGTTGACACCTTACATGGTTGAGGTGTTGTATAGGGTGGATAAGCAGGAGATGGTATGCCTACCCTCTATTGTTCTGACCCAAATGCTGAAGCCCATTTCCACATCATGACCCCTGAATTTGCCATTTGGGCACTTGGCATGTCAGTTGGCGAAGCAGTTTGGACTTGCTACTGCTACTTCGCACCTAGTTGACTTTAATGAGATCAATACGAAGAATGTGGGACGGTTGAAGGATAATGCACCACAAGGTCCTAGGGCAGGACCTTCGAATGCCAGACTTTTAGATGAGTCAGAGAGCGAAGCAGAACATGAATCAGAAGAGGAAGAGGATGTGGCAGAAGATGAAGATGAAGACTACCGGCCCACTGCCGGCTTAGAAGAACGTATTGTAGCCTTAGAGCGAGCGGTGGCGGCTGGGGCAGAGCGTCAAGAGCGTTGGAATAAGCGTCTCTACAGGAAGATGCAGCAGATCCTTTGCTGCATCGAGAAGGAGAACGCGCCACCTCCATCCCCGACTTCTTTAGATCATTAGGATCCTAGTTCAGTTTTCTTTTTTTTGCTGGGTTTGTTATATCCTAAGTGTTGGATAAATGCTTTTGTTTTCTGATGTGTTTTAGCTGGGGGAACAATTTAACAACATGGTATGGAATGTTTAAATGAATTGTTCCCATTTTGGGATCTTCGTATATTGATTTATGTAACGACGAATGAGTGCATGTGTGGGCTGCAACAGCGGATTTTGTGCCCCGTGGGAATCGATGGTGCCCTGTGGGAATCCATAGTGCCCTGTGGGAATCCATCGTGCCCTATGCGAATCCATCGTGCCCTGTGGGAATCCAGAGTGCCCTGTGGGAATCCATAGTGCCCTGTAGGAATCCAAGTACCCTGTGGGAATCCAAAGCGGTCTGTGGGAATCCAAGGTGCTCTGTGGGAATCCAAAGTGCCATATGAAATCCACAGTGCCCTGTGGGAATCCATAGTGGTCTGTGGGAATCCATAGTGCTCTGTGGGAATCCAAAGTGCCCTATGGGATTCATAGTGCTCTGTGGGAATCCATAGTGCCCTGTGGGAATCCACAGTGCTCTATGGGAATCCATAGTGCTCTGTGGGAATCTATAGTGCCCTGTGGGAATCCATAGTGCTCTGTGGGAATCCATAGTGCCCTGTGGGAATCCATAGTGCCCTGTGGGAATCAAATAGACATGTAAGAGCATTTTCCAAAGAAAAGTGCACAAGCATAATTTTACAAGTGTAACGAAACAATGTGCATTCATATATACGTATTATGTATTATCCATGTAATCTTGTATATGTATTATCCACGCTGTCCATCCATTTTACATATCAATGTGGGAACCCATAGTTCCCTATGGGATTCATAGTGCCATGTGGGAAGCCATAGTGCCCTGTGGGAATCCATCGTGCCCTGTGGGAATCCATCGTGCCCTGTAGGAATCCAAATGCGCTGTGGGAATCCAAAGTTCCCAGTGGGAATCCATAGCGGTCTGTGGGAATCCATAGTGCTCTGTGGGAATCCAAAGTGCCCTATGGGATCCATAGTGCCCTGTGGGAATCCATAGTGCCCTGTGGGAATCCGAAGTGCCCTGTGGGCCCCATCACATCTTACGCACACCCAACCCCTTTGAATGGGGTATGATTGTGAAATTACAACGAAAGAGGGGCAATTTGGACCTTTTCTACATGCTAACGGCGTCATCAATCGTTACTCAAAGTTGGTGGAGCGGTTTTTCCTCCGAACTTTAAAAAAATTCTGAAAAAGAAAAAAAAAAGAGTCCCAGATTGTCCAAATACTCAAGAACAGATGATTGTCCAAATACACATATGATAGCAACGTACCGAAGAACAAGCACGAGTTTAAAAAGCTATCTAAAGGAAAACGATGACTATTTATCTTTAAAATCCGATAAATCCCCGTCACTTTCATTTGAAATATCCGATTCGGATGCATTCTGGAGATCCGTCGTCACACCATCCATCCACACTCTCGACACACGACTTACCATCCTTCCGATCTCCCTTCTCAGCCTTCCCAATGCCGTATCAATTTCTGCCAACGTATCACGCCTCATGTTCACTGACTGTCGTTTAGGCACTGGAAGATTGTATCTCCTACAAATAGTCGTCCATTGTTCTAGCTTGCATATTTCACGATCCCACTCGGCCCTCCTTTCCTGCATACGGTAGGAGTCTCCAGGAGGTGGACGTAGGTTGGGATGATGCCGGCCATGACCATTTCGTGACATTTTTTAAACAATTGGAGGATTCAAGAATGGTAGGGACTGGATAAGGGGGTCATGGAATCCCACGTGATCACACATCTTCTTCACCCGTGACTGTACTTACCTGTACCCTACTAATCTAATTTTCACCAGTCACATCTCATATTCACATGTCACTGCAGTCGGATGTATTCTGTGAATCCCGTGATCCGACCCCATAAATTTTTTCTTTCAACGCAAGTAAATACATTTGCTTCATTATGGGCATGTTTGATTTTTCATGATCCAGGTAAATACTTTGGAAATGGGTAATTATTACTTTTTAACCTTGATTGAAAATAGGTGAGTAATTCCACCTCGAGAATCGGTCCACAAAATGTTGACTTAAATCCGTGGGGCCCATCGTAATGTATATGATATATCAGCGCCGTTCATATGTTTTATTAGCACATTTTGGGGCATGAGCCGAAAAATGAGGCAAATCTAACACTCAAATGGCCCGCACGAAAGGAAACAGTGGCCTTAATTCGTCCACCGTTGAAAGTTGTTTCTTTCATTGGGCCCGTATTGAGGTTTAGTCATCATCTAACTGGTTCATAGGGTCACACAGACATGGATAAAGGGAAAACATAAATATCAGCTTGATCCAAATCTTTTAGGGACCCCAAGAAGTTTTTAATGGTTGGCGCTCAATTCCCACTATTTCATGTGGTGTGGTCCACTTGAGCTTTGGATCTGCTTCAATTTTTGGCTCACGCCCTAAATTCAACGGGCATAAAGAAATGGGTGGTGTGGATAAGCCACATAAATCACGGCGGGCCCCATATTTATTGCACAAAATTTTCAATTTTAGCGTTAAGAAAAGTAAGTGTCACTGTCTTCATTGGGAAAGATGCAGTAATTACCTAGGTAAATAATCATTATCCATTTACAAGATAATTAGAGCTGAGCCAAAAAACCAAACAGGCCCTATGTGTTTTGGCACGGAAAACTATGATAGCGACAAGCGTTAAATATACATACACATACACAACCACATACCTTTCTCCATTCAAGTAGTAAATTACGTAGACAAGATGTTTATATGACATGGTGTGGATTTACAAAAAGATACGTACAAAATTAAATACAAAGTGAGGCTTTGCGTATGCAAAAAGTAACCAGCGCAACACGTAGTAATAAATTTTAGCTAATGGCCGGAAGGTAGGTGCATGCCATCCGATTGTGACCCGTTCGTCTACACCTGGAACACTTGACGGTTGGTCTCTCCTCACCTAGGCTTATAATTCTCATTTTCTTTCGTCTTCCTAGAATTTTCCTTTGATTCGGGTGACGAATTTTATCGCATATCACCCTTACATCTTCAGGTGTGTCCCATTGACTCACATCAGGGACTGGGTATATGGAATCGCGATACATCAATTTGTAAACTGCTGTTGAGTAGAAGGGGGAACAATAATTGTAACGATCGAGCTCATACTTGTCACATGCGGCGATTGCATGTAGACAAGGTAACATTAGCACGCTGAACTCGCCACATCCACACTTCGCTTCACTTAGTTTCACTACGTCGGTATACTCACCCCCATTAACTTCATATTCATCCACAGATATCGCTGTACAGCTTGTCATCCTCGCCTGGTCTGATAACTCTCTCATATGTGTTTCCGCCCAGGGTGTTGCTTTTCCTAAAAACACTTTCGCATCTTCTCGCCTTTTCAAGAAGAATTTTTGAATCTTGCTCCTGACACTATCGAGAACTTTCACGATTGGGTATTCTCTTGGTTTTTTCCATAGTGCATTTCCGCTCTCAGCAATGTTTGTCGTTATCATGTTGTATCTCTTGCCCGGGAAAAATACAGAAGCCCATCTTTATTTATCTACACTATTGAGCCATTCAAATGCAGCAGGGTTGGCCTTTGATATGATGTGCATGAGATCATTGAAACTGCTTTTTCGGCACGTTTTAGCAGCCACCCAAAAGTACTTCTTCAAAGACTCATCCTTGTGGTGATGCATCATATTTGAGAGGAGATGGTGTGCACAATAACCATGAGCTGCGTTAGGGAATACTGATTTCACCCCGTTGATTATACCTGCATGACGATCCGATATAATAACTATCTCCTCTGGGAGAGGCTCAATTGCCCGCTTCAAGTTTTGAAGGAACCAAAGCCAACTACTGTTATTCTCTGACTCACCAACCCCATATGCTATCGTGAGAATGCGATTATTTCCGTCCAACACTGTTGCGGTGAACAGTACACCTTTATACCTCCCTTTCAAGTGAGCCCCATCCAAGCATAAAACTTTTCGAAAATACAACCGGAAGCTTCGAATACATTGTCCTAGCGCAATGAAGCATCTCTCGAAGCAATTCGTTTCGCCGTCTACTTGTAAGTCCGTTACCGTACCCTGATTTGCCTTCATCAATTCATGGAGATAGGCAGGGAGTACTAAGTATGAATCTTCAAATGACCCCATAACCACACTACTTGCAGCTACGATACCTTTATACGCTTTCATATAACTGACCTCAACATTGAATTCTTTCTCCATTCCAAATTGTACATCTTGTGGCCTACATGTTATGCCCTTCCTCATACGCTCTGCAGCAATCTTCGTACATATCTTAATCGTTGCTTGACGATGATGTCTTCCTGTACCTTCATAAGCTGCATTACGTTTACCACCACTACCATCCGCAAAACTTGCATGGAGATAACTGATTGCATCGGAGGATTGGCTACATGTGTATTCTGATCGATATGTCTTTATTTTAAAAGCACCACCATTGTCCAACAACGATGCATGCAACCTCCAATCACAACTATCAATTAGACATTTAATCGTGTACCTCTGTTTGTTTGATTTCAATACCTTATATTGGAAATGATTTCGCATCACAAACTTACAAAGCGTGAACTGTAGCCGAGCCTTGTCTCTGTACATTTGTCCAACAGCTAACTCACTTGGGTCATCAACAAAATCATGATATACCGGACAATTCACGTACATTGATGCCGCATCGAGGTCAAGTATCTCCTGTGGAGTTATTTCATCTCGCTAAAAAATGACATCCATTGGAGTCTCAAGAACCTCTAAAAGGCGATTACAGTCACTGGTGGTTGGACATGGGATGTCAGCATGAGCCCTGGAAGGAACGTGCGCATAGTCTTCGCTATTAATGTGTCGGAACGATGGCGCATCAAAATTGTTCAAACTCGGATCTTCCCGAAGTGCAGCAGTCGATGGACTCGGGATATCTGCACTAGCCGATGAAGGAACGTGCGCGTAATCTTGGCTATGAATATGTTGGAACAATGTCGCTTCAAAACTGCTAAAAGGAGGATCATCTTGATGTGCATCACTCGATGGAGTATGGACATCTGCACTAGCCGCTGAAGGAATGTGCGCGTAGTCTTGGCTATGAATGAGTCGGAACGATGGCGCTTCGAAACTGTCCAAACTCGGATCTTCGTGATATGCCCCACTCGGTGAAGTATGTATAACTGCACATGCTGTTGGCTCCGGTGTCTCGAAACTGCCCGTACGCGGAAGTTCTAAACGTGTCCCACGTAATGAACTAATGACGTCTTCACGGACTGTTGAATGGATGTCAGTGCAGTCTTCTCTATATACGGCCGTATCAACTGTTGGTATAGGCTCATTTAAATGCACCGCCACAGGATCATGAAATACACGTTTATGTCTGACTTTCTCCACAAACATAGGTATATGAATTTTCGGGTTCTGAGCGGAGATAAACATATATGCCGCCACATCGTCATCATATCTGATCGGTTGTGGACGAAGTGATATGGAGTTAGGCGATGGGTAGACGAACTTTATTCTAAGCTCATATTCCGAATGTGTCGTGCCGATAACATTGTGAATTTTAGATACAAGATCCTCATATCTTATTTCATTGCTCACCATGATAAACTGAGAATCGCCACCGTTGTATCTCCACCTTCCTCGTTCGTTTACTAGCTCACCATCATAATGACAGCATATGGGCTGCGTAACTGTCATATTCAACGATTCTTGTGCCTGATACGAGAAAGCTTGGTTGTAAGCCTTAAAAGATACTTTTATGAATTGAGTGTTGTAGAGATGAAGATGTTGAGATGCATTCCGTGGTCGAACTAAGAACTATACAATTGAAACAATGGATTCCCAATGCCAATGTGGATGCCCAATGTAGAGTATCATTCTTGTTATAGCACCCATTAGGGCTTTGTTTTGACAGCTTCGAAAAGAGCATGTCATAACTAAAAGAGCATGTCATAAAGTCAAATGGCGGTGGACCTTGTGCGTTTGGATTTACCTTTCTCAGTGGGAATCCACATTGCTCGGTGGGAATCCCCTGAGCCCAGGGGGAAACCACTATGCCCAGTGGGAATCCCTAATGCCCAGGGGGAATCCACAATGCCCAGTACGATTCCATAGTGCTCAGTGGGAATCCACAGTGGCCAGTAGGAATCCGCAGTGCCAAGTGGGAAACCACATTGTTCGGTGGAAATCCACTATGCCCAGGGGAATCTACAATGCTCAGCGGGAATCCTGAGTGGCCAGTGGGAATCAGCGGTGCCAGGTTAAATACAAAGTGTTCAATGGGAATCACTATGCCCAGTGGGAATCCGCAATGCCCAGTGGGAATCCACAGGGGCCAATAGGAATCGCGGTGCCATTGGGGATTCCACGTTGTTCGGTGGGAATCCACTATGCCCAGGGGAATCAACGGTGTTCAGCGGGAATCCACAGTGGCCAGTGGGAATCCGCAGTGCCAGGGAAAATCCACAGTGTTCAGTGGGAATCCACTATGCCCAGTGGGAATCCCCAGTTCGAGGGGGGATTTCACAATACTCAGTGGGAATCCAGTTAGCACATGGAGTTTTGAGTACTCAGTGAAAATCCAACCCACATTTGAGCCTCCACCCATTATACTTTTCCATTTCACCATGCACATTACCATCCACATTAACATTTACATAGAGAATCAGTTAAAGAGATGGTTTACCTATTTTCATTTAGCGGACTATTTTTGTGGGCCCAACCTTTCTTCTCTGTTACAATCTACTACAGCCATTATCTTGGACGTGCATCATGAAAAATCGGATGATAACCACCAAAGTCAGACGAAGAGGGAAGGAGAACAGTCCATCGACGTCGTTGATGAACGGATAGCACGCATTGCCTTGGTGGGACCTCCAAACCCAACTTTTTCACTTTCTTCGTACGAAGAATGTAGTGGATCCCATACAACGTGTTTCACTGGAAGGTTTATGGATCCATTTCACCATGCATTGCGTCAATGGCCCCACCATTTACAAACGTGATCTTATGTGGGGCAATTTGGATGTGAGAAGACAAATCGAATTCATTCATATAAAAAGTTTTTTAATTACGAGTCATTGTGAAAAATTTCAAGGAAAGTGTCAATACCGGTGGGCCACGCCGGTGCAAATAATAATTTGTACTAATGAGAATCCTTAACGCTATTCTGGGTCACATACAGCCTCTTTCGGAAATGCAAAAACCTCTCGTATGGGTTTGAAAATGCTCCATTTCATATTAACGGATCAGATTGGCCGTCCGATGGCCACAATGGATGATTTTGTGAGCCCCACAATCCCCTTGAGAAAAAGCCTCGTGCGAAAAGCAGCTCCGTACGTCAACAGATGGTCAGAGGGGCAAAACCGACCACAGATATTTCAATATCTCGTGAAAAGGCCACTTTGGAAAGATGTTATGAGAAATTCAATTTTTAGTTAAAATGGCCACACCTCGGGGCTAATATAGTAAAAATCCCATGGTTTGTCCCTGAACTACAGGTTACAGATGCACCACTTTGCAGCGCCAAAGACAGACCCGCTACACGTGCTTATTAACACAGATGTGAGGAATCTGGACCGTTCATCAGACGCTCCGCTCAGTACATTCATTGCATCCAACAACTTTGGCCGAGTTTCTCATTAGTTGACAAGAAAAATATGTGTTGAATATAGACCGTTCCTTTGTTCTTTCTTACCGTCCATTAATTTGTAGAAATGTGGCCCACCTAAAAACTTTAATGTTCAGAATTTTGGAATAAGGAACATTCGCTGTGAGGATCACCCTATGGACGCTAATTATCGTTCACACATTTACAATGTCGGCACATGCGATGCGATTGTGCTTTGCGTTTGACGAATGGCCTGGATTAGAATCCCTCTGGTACGAGTTATTCCGACTCGGTCGCGGATTGCCTTCGCAGGCATCTCCTGCGCTCGAAATCTAGGTGGGTCCACAGTGATGTTTGTTAGAAATCTACGCCGGCCAACCGTTTTCTGAGATCATTTCACGCGTTGCAACCAAAAACGAATGGGATCAAAGGCTCAAGGGGGCCGCACTAAAGAAAAAGGTGGGTAGGGAAATTCCTACCGTTGAAACCTCTATGGGTCCACAGTGATGTTTATATGACATCCATACTGTTCATAATGTCATTCATGCTGAGATGAACTGAAAACACAAATATTATGCTGATTCAAAACTTCTGTGGCACCACGAGTATTTTAACTGTGGAAGTTCAATCGTCATGTTTTCAGCCCACTTAAGTCTTGAATTCCGTTAATTTTTTGTCACAATGCCTAAAATGATATCACAAAACGGTTGGACGGTGTATATTTCTAACAAACATCAAGATGGGCCCCACTTAGATTCTTAGCGCAGGAAAGGCTTTCTCCGGCCATCCTTGTCCTTCGTACTCGATTCCGCAGCGACCTCTCGAGTACCGGATGCGGATATACTGCTGAAGCCTGTCAGCCCACTGTTATGGATCTGTTTATCCACGCTATCCATCCTTTTTCTAGCCCATTCTCAGTCATGAGACGGAGAACGAAGCAGATCCAACGCTCTTGTATTTAATGCACCCAAGCTCACCATTTGGTGTGGCCGACTTGAGCGTTGGATCTTCGTCATTCTCAGTCTCATGGGTTAAAATGATCATCGAAAAGGGATGGACAGCATAAATAGATACATAATGGTGGGCCCTCTACAGCTCAAGAAGGACATAGGATGCTAGGTGGGGCCCACTTTCATGTTGTTAGGAATCCACTCCGTTTATCCGTTTTTCAATATCATTTTAGGACTTGCAACTAAAAATAAAGCGGATCTAAAACTCAAGTGGAGAAAGAAATGTCTATGTTGAAACCTTACTGGCCCCACGTTTGATGTTTACATGCCATCCAATCTGTTTTTAAAGTCATTTTCAGTGGGATGAAGTGAAAACGCCAGAACATTAGACGGATGGGCCATACAAATGTTTCAATTGTAGTCATTGAATCCCCCACTATCTCTTCTTGTGTGGCTTACTAAAGTTTTGAATCCGCACAATTTTCTATTGCATGTCCTAAATTTTGCTCGAAAAATAGATCGCCAGGGTGGATTTCTCACAAACATCACAGTGGACCCCACCTAACATGCCAGCGCAGGAACTTACGCTAAATCCCTGTCGTCGGACCGACTAAGGTGCTGTAAAAGCTACATGGGGCCAACACTATTTAATTGTGTCATCCACACCATCCATCCATTTTCCAGCTCATTTTAGGGCATGAGCCCAAGAATGATGAAGATTTAATTTTCACATGCACCCCACCACAGGAAACAGTGGTGATTTAACATTCACCATTAAATCTCGTGGGCCCCACTATGATGTATGTGTTTTATCCAAGCCCGTCATCCATTTTTACACTCAATTAGGCCATGATTTGAAAAATGAGGTGGATCCCGATCTCAGGTGGACCACACCATAGGAAACAATGGTGATTGAACGCCCATCATTAAAAACTTCCTAAGGCCCACTCTAATCTTTATTTGCCCTCCAATGATTAGGTCACACCAGGAGATTACTAATGTGGGCTTGATCCAATACTTTTGTTGTTTCCTATGGTGGGTCCATGTGAAAATTAGACTTTCTCATTATTGGGCTCATGCCCTAAAATGAGCTGGTAAAATATGGATGGGCAGTATGAAACAATAACATAGTGATGGCCCACAGAGCTTTTACAGTGGGCACGGACTAAGTGTTACCCTTATTGTAGGGCCCACCTTGATCATATTTTGTATATCCACTGTGTCCATCTGTTTTTAAAGCTTATTTTAAGAAATGTCCCAAAAAAATTAAGTATATCCAAATCGCATGTGGACCATAAATACAAGAAACAGTGATGATTGAATGCTCACCATTAAAAACTTCCTAAGGCTTACTGTAAGCAGACTGGTAATGCTTATTTTTCTATTCAACACCTTGATAAGATCAAACAGAACTGGGTTAAGGTAAAATATAATGATTATATTCGTACAAAGCTTTTATGGCATGCAAAAAACAACGTCATTCACCACTTTTATCACTAGTATGGTCCGCCAGATATTTGGATATGCTTGATTTTTGGAATAACGTTCTTAAATGAGCTGAGATAACGGATGGTTGGGGTGGATATGAAATACATTCACCAAGGTGGGCCCCACATGATAAGTGTAACTCCCACTGAGTTGTTACCCGGGTAACAGCTAATCTGATCCCTTTTACATTTTACAGTAGGTCTGTAAATGGACCAGGTTGGCCCTACGGGCTTTTAGGCCTGGCCCGCATTGGATCAGGCTTGACTAGAGTATCAGACCCTTGGGTTGGGTTCGGGCCTAAAGTATAAGCCCATTTTTCAAATGAGCTGGACTTGAATTAGGCTGTCCAAATGCCCGACAACCAAGCCCGACCTGAATATATTTTTTAATTTAAAATTTAAATTAAAATATCTTCCCTCTTTTTAAAATTTAAATTTTACACAATTTTTTTCTAAAAATCCATTTCCCTCCTACTATTAGGGAAATGGAAAAGCCCAACCCTTGGGTTGATGATTTTTTTATTTTTATTTTTATATATGGAAAAGCATGGGATTAAAAGATAATTTATTTCTTTACATGAAAAGTCGGGCTTGGGTTGAGGCCGGGTACCCTTCATTTGTATCTTGGGCCGAGCTTGGACTAGACTATTGTGACCTACTATAGGTCCGGGCCAAATTTGGGCAAAAGTGGAGATAGGCAGGTCAAGCTTGCCCCGGCCCTAACCCGGCCCATTGACACCTTTATTTTACAGCATCGAAGTTGTTACTCAAGGGGATGCACATTTGCTGTGACCCATGGCCAGTGGTCGGTGCTCTATGGGCCATCATGATGTATGTGTTTCATAAATGTTGTCCCTCCATTTGTCTATATTATTTTCTAGAACAAGCTAAAAAATGAAGTAGATCGAAGTCTCAAGTGAACCACATTATACTATTTCAAACTTCTCGTGGGCCACAAAAGTTTTGGATCAAGCTGAGATTTGTTTATTCGTCTGCATCGGCACTAAGAGGTTTTTAATGGTCTACTATTTTCCTGTGGTGTGGTCCACCTAAGACTTATATCTGTCTCATTTTTTCCATTAAGCCCTAAAATAATCTAGAAAAATGAATTAACCATGTGGATAAAACACATGCATCATGGTAGACCCATAGCACTGACCACTAGCTACCTGACTAGTGGCAGCGTGACTAGCCAAACCGGGTCAGCAGTGGGGTGCGAGCAAGAGCTGATCGTGATGTTTATATGCCATCCAATCCGTTGTTCAGATTGGTTGAACAATCCTAACCTTCTGATTGATGGACCCCTGTTTGTTAGACAATACCATTGGGTATTTTTCACTTTCAACCGTCCAATAACTGTCCACCGCTGATCGGACAGTCAGAAAATCAATTACGCATAATTTTTGGCCCATGATTTGGACAGTTTAATTTAAATTAAAAATTTGTAATTTTTAAGATATTTCAAGTACGTGCCATCACACGCTTGGTCAGGACTCAGGCACACTGTGGTACGAGTCATCTATCTAGTGGGCCCAACCCTGGACAGGACACTATAGAAAGAAATGCATTGATTGGATGATCCTAGCCTCTGATCCGAGCTTGATACGTACTCGTCCGAGTCGACTCATACTTAGTAGAACTCGATCCAGTAAGCCCCCGAGTCACCCCAGACTTGTGCAAGTCGGACTGGTTCACCCCTGGCTCAGGACTGAATGAGTCAGTCGAGCCTTTTGACCATGGTTTGGATGGCTCCACTAATGCAAGTTGGCCTGTGGTCGCCTGATTCAAGCAAGGTTACCTTCACTGTGGCATTCCTGTTTTGGGCCCACTAATGTGGCCCAATATCCAAATGAGTTGATCGCCGCCCATTCACGGTGGGGCTGAATAATTTGTATGGTCACAGCTATCGAACTGTGCCATGCCTAGACCAGAAAAAGGTTCATATTTAAACTCGGTGGCCCACGAGATGTTGATGAGCCCAACCTATCTTCGGGCCGGGTTTGGGCATCACATGATGGCCCGATTAAATTTCGGCTCTGCTTGGGCTCAAGTCATTTATTTAAGCACTGCCTGGTTGGTGGGGCCCATCTATCTTCAATGTAGACCTTTGATTTCATTTCTCTAACATGTCGAGTCAACTCAGAATTGGAATAACAAGATCCCGCTGGAGACCAGGAGTCGACTCACCGTGGCTCAACTCGAGACCGAGTTCGATTCCAATCACCGAGTCTAAAATCCATATTTTTCACAAAACAAGGAGATGAAAAGAAAGAAAATTGCATAAATTCATATGAACCCCAGCTGATCTGTAAATGAGCCGAGCCCAAGATCGGCCCAAAACTCTAATTGGACCTTACATTGCCAGGGCCAAGCCCAATTCCAGTATGATCAGACACAACACACTCATGCACCTTCGATCTACGTTTCGAATATTCGTATCAACAACCCAACCGTCCAAAATATGGGCCTGACTGTAGATGGGCTAAATAGCAAAAATCAGGGTGATTAGACTGTTCTAAACTCATTAGCTGATACGTATTTTGGACCGTTAATGAACTTTTATTTTAATGTCCACCAGTCAGACGGTTATTATAAAATTCAAGTTTATTTTTTTGGGTTATAACCCATATACAGTGGGCCTTAAGATCTGATCACTTTATACTGACATGCGATGTGAACAGTAACTGTCTACCAGTGCATAGATATTCATACTCCGCCAGAGTACCAGTTTTCCTCAAAATTCGCCCTGCTCGCCACGCATGCGTTCAAAGCACCAGGCAATTGAAAAGGGGCGCGGATTTCCTGCGAAAGCCTTGCGCAGGAATTTCCTGCACTGGGAACCAAGGTGGGGCTCACACTGATGTTTTTTGATAAATCCACACCGTCCATCCGTTTTGGGAGCTCCTTTTAATATATGAAAACAAAAATGAACCGGATCCAAGACTCAAGTGGGCCGAACTAAAGGAAAAGGTGGGTGGGTAAATTACTACCGTTGAAACCTCCCTGGGGTCCACAGTGGTGTTTATATGACATCCATACCGTTAATAACGTCACTACTACTGGGATGAACTGGAAAAACAAATATTATCCTGATTCGAAACTCATGTGGCTCCACAAATATTTCAACTGTGTACGTACAAATCTCACGTTTTCGGCCCACTTGAGTCTTGGATCCGGTTCATTTTTGTTTTCTTATATTAAAAGGAGCTCCCAAAACGGATGGACGGAGTGGATTTATGAAAAAGCATCACTGTGGGCCCACCTTGGTTCCCAGTGCAGGAAATTCCTGCGCAAGGCTTTCGCAGGAAATCCGCGCCCCCTTTTGGTTCCCAAATTTCCTCCCATAAATCGAACTCACATCATAAACGACCTCCCTTAGGAGAATATATTCCGGTGGCATATTTGATACTTTCGGGATTTAAACACTTCACTTATCACTCTAATATCATGTTAAATCACCACTTTCTCTAAAAGTTGGAGCCTTTAGAGCAAGTGGTTGTTTGACATGGTATCAAAGTGGAAGGTCAAGTATTCACATATCGGGAGTAGCAAATGAGATTGTTAGTGTCCCTTGATATACATTGATACAGAGCTTTGAGGTAAGCCTTGATGGAAGGCCTAAAAGAATAGAGTGCTAATCTCAAAGTCTTGAATAGTAAGGTGACTCTTACCCTCTCTTTGAGGTCTTTTTCTCCCTCAAACTCTATATAAGAGGATTGTAAGAGTAGGTGTAAGAGTAGGTGCGAAAATGCCAGTGTTCCCACTTCCTACGCACATTTCTAATCAAGGCTCATCGTTTTGCGATCGAAGATTATACATAGTAGAATCAAAGATCTAAATACTCCGACTATCTCTTTTTTAAAAGGAGTATAGAAATTTGTTCCTCCTCACATCTCTAAGCCATCGGTTAATTCGAGTAGTTCACTTGCTGATTTTATATGACTTTTTGCTTACTAAATTACTGCATTTTCCCTTTCATATACCTCTTGCTGCAGTTTTGCTTTTATTTCCTGCCACGTTCATTTATTTTCAAGCGAATCCAAAAATTCGTAAAATAGAAACCGTACATTTGTACGGGTGGGAAATGTGTCTTACTCCTTCCTTCTCCATAATTAAGGCTCTTATTTAGAAAATCTGGATTTAGATTATGCTAGGTTATTCCAATCAAACCATGTGACTTGATTCATGAGTTCTTCGACATCTAGCCTATACCATAGATCCGGAGAATTTTGGCCAGTGGTGACTCCGTCTAATTTTTTTTTCATCTTTTTGTTACACACTTCTAGTTCATTCTGTCGGTCTGTTCCACATTTCCATTTGAGTGTTTTTTTTTGGGGGGCCAAATGGGCCACTTGTGTTGAACATCTCGAGTCATCAAATAATCAACCTCAGACCACTAATAAGAAGATCCAAGCCTTTGATTAATTTTCATCAAATAGGTGTTAACGCAAAACACAGTGGATATATAGTCCAAATTCATTAGGATTTTGATTGTCGATGAGCACCTTAATTTTAACTGGAGGTTAGTAAGCGTCTTTCAAATATCTATATCAATGTCGGCACAGTAGGCTAACTTTAGCTAAAGGTTAGTTAATGTGTCTTTTAAGTATCTATGTCATTGTCACAAAATACGAACCTGACTAATTCTCCTGATTAGGATCTAATGACCGATCTGAAATGGTTTAGTTTGATAACTTTGACCATTGAGTTGAAAACCATTCAAATGGTTTAAAATCTGTTTAAACCATTAAAATGATTATAGTGGCTGGTTCCATAATTACAAAGAAGGAAGGGGTTAGGGAGCCTTTTCAAATTGCTGTAAGTATACAGTCTCTACTATAGGATAATTGAAATCTCAAGAAAGGAATTTCAGCAAATGCTGATGCCCGCTTTACAAATGAACAGAAAAGAGAGTTTGAGAGATAATGGATTTAAACACAGCAATTGAGCTTTACAAATGAACAGAAAAGAGAGTTTCATAGATAATGGATTTAAACACAGCAATTGAGCTGCCGTAGAATTCTCGGGTTGCTAGTAGTTCTTGATCTTTGATTTTAGTTGAATTTGAGCAGAATTTCCTTTCTTTAATGTAAAGAAATCTTGAAGGTGTTGGGGCAGAATGTACAAAACTTTAAGATCTCATACCCCAACTACCATGAATTATGGAATATAGTAATGCCGAAAATACAATTAGACCACCACCACGACACACAAGAGTTTTTACGTAAAAAACCCTCAAAAGAGGTAAAAACCATGAGACCTCGTCCAGATAAACAAATCTATCATGTAAGAACGTATTACATAGCGATCATAAGTACAACACGCTCGGATCTGGTTTTGTTCACCCCCGATTACAACCAAAGATAAAGAAACTAGAGAGATCTCAACGTGCCGGCGCTTGTGGATGAATTGTCACGAGCCCGGATGCTTCTCTCTTCGATCTTCCTCTTTCTCTCTCTCCTATTCCTGTTTTTCTTCTCTCTCCTTGGATGTGTAGTCTATGTTCCAATGTCCTAATATCGATTAGAAAGTGATTATATAACACTTCGCAAGAGTTAGAGCTAAAATCGAAAATTGCGTAATGCAGTTCGCGCGTTCGTCGGTCGCCCAAACCGACATTGTCGGGTGCCTAATAATGGCCTAAACTATCTAGAGAGCAAATTGAGAAAAACACTGAGTTTCGACCGCCCTAAACTCCCACTGTCGGGTGCTCAATCTGGGCATCGGCTACCCAATCACTAATCTGTCGATTGCTTGAACCTGTTCGAAATAGTCTAGCAACCAACTGTTTCATCCAGATAGTTTCGGTCGCTCAACCATGTATGGTTGGGCACCCAATACTCCCCGAGCTGCACTCTCCGAAGTTGAACACCCCATCAGAAGGATGGTCTTAACTTGAGTTGGGTGTTGAAGAACAAGGAACCCTTAAGTTACAGGGGTTGTGGGAGCCGAGGTGGGTGGATCCTTCACTGTGGGGCCTACCGCGATGTATGTCTGTTGTTTGTTTGCACAACTCATTATATGGCATGATCAGAAAAATTAAGCAGATCCAAGTGTCAAGTGGACTGTTGTGGGAATATCTCCCGAGCCGAGCTTGAAAATCGTCATCGGGAAGACCCCGACACGACCTTTTCACCCCACGTCGGACGGACCAGATAGGCAATCTAGCAAAGGATGAGTCCTCGGGTCGGCCAACAACGACGAACTCCCAAATTAGAGATACAGTCCTTGGGTCGGGCCCCCGCCCCGGCGTCAACCAAGAACACCACTAAATGCCCAATGGGCGGAAGTACGGATCCCCCCTCATAAATGCACTAACACACGGCGAGACCTCTCCTGCCCCCCATAAATGCAATAGGAGGAGGCGTATGGTCGCTGTATCACAGTACCCTCGTCATGTCCAGTCAAGGAGTTGGTGGAGGCCCTCTCCTAGCTCGTCCCATCACGTCCAGTCAGGAAGTTGGTGAGAATCCGTCCCAACTCGCCCTGTCCCATCTCGTCAGCCACAAAAGGAGAGCCCCTCGCCTATAAATAGCCTGGCCGCTAAGAACTAAGGTACACAAACAAATCGACTTAAGCCGTCTTGCTGCCCGTTTGAAACCCTGATTTGACTTAAGCATCGGAGGACTAACGGTCGGACCTCGATCCCCCTCTTTTGCTCTCTCTCCTGCTTCTCTCTCGCCTTCTACCTCTTCATGTACTTGAAAGTCGACGAGGCCTCTACCCTCTCGACAGCCGGAGTCGATCGGTACATCAGTTGCCAGTGTCTCGAGCACACAGACCACATCAAATGAAACTGGTGATGAATACCTACCATTAAAAACGTCCTTGGGGCCACCAAATGTTTATTTTCTATCCAACCTTTGTATCAAGAGCTGTATGATAGGGACCGTAAATACTCAGGTTATCCAAAACTTTGGTAGCCGACAAGAAGTTTTTGATGGTCCAATCCACCTGTTCAGTGGTGCGGCGCACCTGAGATTTGCTCATCATGTGAACCCACGATTGATTAGCATCGAGGACTAACGGTCGACCTCGATACCCCCTTTGCTCTCCTCTCTCTCTCTCTCTCTCTCTCTCTCTCTCTCTCTTCAGGTCACTTTGGAAGACAAGCTGCTCTGGAGATGGGAGAGCTGTCGTCTCGAGCTAGATAGTGTAGTCAACGGGTCAAGAGTCGTTGTTGTCTGGTGTAGTTTACTTTGTCACCACTAACTTATGGATGGTAATTTTTGAAGGAACCCCGGTGGCCTTACAAATAAAAGATAGGTTGGACAACATAGTTTCTCGACCTACTCAACAACATAGTTTCTCGACCTACTTCCCTGTGCGTTTATAGTACAACTAGGTTTTGAAAACATCGGATGTTCTTCAAAAAAATTACCAGTTAGTAGTGATACAAGGACACCACGCCCGGTGGACTCTAATCGAACGACGGGTAAACTTTGGGGCTAAACTGAATTCGTAGTCTCCTGATTGCCAGCCTGGAGCTAGGGGGAGAAAACGAGAGAGAGAGAGAGAGATGTCCAGTGAAACCTTCTCAAGCTGCTCTGGAGATGGGAGAGCTGTCGCCTCGAGCTAGACAGTGTAGTCACCGGATCAAGAGTCGTTGTTGTCTGGTGTAGTTTACTTTGCCACCACTAACTTATGGATGGTAATTTTTGAAGGAACCCCGGTGACCTTACAAATAAAAGATAGGTTGGACAACATAGTTTCTCGACCTACTTCCCTGTGCGTTTATAGTACAACTAGGTTTTGAAAACATCGGATGTTCTTCAAAAACTACCAGTTAGTAGTGATACAAGGACACCACGCCCGGTGGACTCTAAACGAACGACGGGTAAACTTTAGGGCTAAACTGAATTCGTAACCTCCTGATTGCCAGCCTGGAGCTAGGGGAAGAAAACGAGAGAGAGAGAGAGAGAGAGAGAGAGAGAGAGAGAGGTAGAGAGAGGTCCAGTGAAACCTTCTCAAGCTACTCTGGAGATGGGAGAGCTGTCGCCTCGAGCTAGACAGTGTAGATCTCCACCCATTGCTAGGCCCGGCTCGGCTCAATCGGGATCAAACCAAACCAAACAAAAACCTGGTGGCGTCAAACACCTAGTCAAACCAAAGGGTTTCGGGCCGACCCATGCAGCCCGAGTTTGGTTTGCTCTAGAAAAATCTGGTTCGAGCCAGGATCGGCTTGGTTGAAAATTTCGAACCGGGCCGGGCCGAGTTCAAACAGACAGTGGCTCTTGTTTTCCTTATTCACTTAGATAGAAAAGAATTTAAAAAGTTAGAAAAAAAAAGTACAAACATATCTTACTATATGATGTCTAACATCCTCTAAAAGAGTGCACCTTCAAAATAGACATGTAAGAGTATTTTCCAAACAAAAGTACACAAGCATAATTTTACAAGTGCAAGGAAACAGTGTGCATTCATGTATATGTATTATGTATTATCCATGTCATCATGTATATGTATTATGTATTATGTATTATCCATGTCATCATGTATATGTATTATGTATTATCCATATCATCCATCTGTTTTACACATCATTTTAGGACATGATCCCAAAATGGAATCATATCCAAAGCTCAAGTGGATCACACCATAGAAACAATGTGCTTATAATCTACCAGCCGAATCAAACCGAGCTGAATCAAATCGAGCTTTGAGCCGAGCCGAGCCGGAACTACCCTAGTTTGAGTTTGGTTTGTTTTTTCAACGAGCTTGACTCGGAGGCTTAGTTTGGTTTGAACTTCCATTCGAACCAATCCAAGCCGAGCTTTTTCCAACCAATCCGAGCCGAGCTTTCGAGCTGCCTTGGTTTGTGCCCACCTCTAGTCACATCAGTTGCCCAGTTCTCAGCAACAATGGACCACATCAAATGAAACAGGGGTGATTGAATACCTACCATTAAAAACTTCCTTAGGGCCACCGGAATGTTTATTTCCTATCCAACCTGTTGTATCAAAGAGCTGGATGAAGGGACACGCAAATATCATGTTGATCCAAAACTTTTGTAGCCTACAAGAAGTTTTTGATGGTCAATCATCACTATGTTCCTGTGGTGCGGGCCACCTGAGATTTGAGTATGCTCGCTTTTTTTTTTTTTTTTTTTTTAATTTTTTATCATGCCCTAAAATGAGCTGCACAAACGGACGGACAGTGCGGATGTAAGTTGCATACATCACGGTAGGCCCCACAGTGAGGGATCCACCCACCTCGGATCCACTAAAGCTGCGCCAAACGGCCGTCTAATCAGCTTGATCAATCCACCATCTGGCCCACCAAAGTACAGGGCCATAAAGGAACATGAACATGGATGCGGATTGGTACTACGGGAACGGATTCCGTGAGACCCCGGATCCACCAAGGTGGGTGGGACCCTGACTGTGGGGCCACTGTGATGTATGTGACTACATCCACGCCGTCCATCCGTATTGAAAGTTCATTTTAATGTATGATCCGAGAAATGAAGCAGTTCCAAATCCCAAATGGGGCCATAGTACAGAAAACAGTGGTGATAGACCATTAAAAACTTATTGTGGGCTACAAAAGCTTTGGATCAAGATGATATTTATGTGTTCTCTTCATCTAGGTGTTTGTGACGTTATCAGTGACCTTATCAACCGATTGGATGGAAAATAAACATTCCGGAGGAATCCATGAAGTTTTCAATGGTAGAGATTCAATCATGACTGTTTCTATGGTGTGGTCCACCTAAGATTTGAGTCAGCTTCATTTTTGGGATCGTAGCCTAAAATGAGCTTTCAAAATGGTTGGACGGTGTGGATTTAAGACACATACATCACTGTGAGCCCCACAATCAGGGGTCCCACACACCTCGGTGGATCCGGGGTCTCACTTAATCCGCTCGCTGGTACTACCCCACCAGGATCTAGCTATAGACAGACGGTCCTGGCAGAGGCTCTGTGAGGCCCACCCTGATGTATGTGTTTTATCCACCCCGTCCATCCATTTTGGCATATCATTTTGGGGAATAATCCCCAAAAGGAGGCAGATCTAAGGCTACGTGGACCACACCATGGGAAACAGTGGGGATGGAACTCCTACCATTGAAAACCTCTTGGGGGGCCACAGAAGTTTAGGATTAAGCTAATATTTACGTTTTCCCTTCATCCGGTCTGTCTAACTTTCTGAACAGGTTCGACTGCAAATAAACATCGCGGTGGGCCCTAGGAAAGTTTCAACGGTGGGTGTCATTGTCGCCACTGCTTCCTGTGGTGTGGTCCACTCAAGCCTTCTCGATTTACCTCCTTTTTAGTCTCATGCCCTAAAATGATCCATCAAAATGGATGGACGGTGTGGATAAAACACATACACCACGGTGAGCCCCATAGAGCCTGTGCCAGGACCGTCCGGCGCTAGCTCGGTACAGGTAAGGGTAGTGCCCAATCCTCGCCCCGTGAACAGAAGAGGCATGGCCCAGTGGCAGCCTCAACTTTCTCAGCCGTTGAAACAGCAACTCTTCTCATTAATGTATTTACCATACGGATATTTTCGACCGTTGGTATTTAATGCCTCTTGTGCCAGAAGAGCAAGACCCAGCAATCATATAGGAGATCTAATACAACTAATTGTATCATAGGTTTAGCATACAACTAGTTTTTTCGACATGTGGGATGGTCTGATCATCGGTAAGAGCCATTCGTTCACTCCAGCAGACTCTTGGCCGGCAGCTATGCAGGAATTAGAGCAATCGAAAGATCTTGACCGTCTGATAAATGACATGGAAAAATGGATGGTTGAGGTCTTGCAGAGAAAATAGGTACAATCATCAATTTGAACATCTATTTTCTGGGCCTCACTTTGATTGATTGTGGTTCTGATGAAACGCTTTTGGTCAGATGTCAGCTAATCGTTCCATGTATGACTTATAAAGCGGATGGTTGTATCAAAAGTCACCAAAAAAATAAACGGCCAAGATCATTTGATCGGTCAGGTTTTTTGCAACATGGTCTGCCAGTTGTGGTATGAAGTGAATGGATAGTTCCGATCAATGATTGGACTGTCCTACGTGTCCAAAGCAAGGAGATGTATTTTAAAACTACTATACAACTAGTTGTATCAGACTCTTTCCGGCTTTCTTAATAAAGATGAACATTGATACTCTGGCAGGCGTGACGGCCGTACGCATGCATGCAGATATTATAAGCGTTAAATAAATGTTCCTGAAATTACACTGGGAGTGGATCCGGGCAGGCCGGGTAACACCGAGTTCGGTCCGGCCATGACCCAGGGCCCACCTTGATGTATATGCTATATATCCAGGCCATCCATCTGTTTTTTCAGATCATTTTAGTGCATGCGTCCAAAAACGAAGCAGATCCAAATCTCAGGTGGACCACACCACAAGAAACCGTGGTGATTGAACGCCGATCATTACAAATTTCTCAGGGCCCACCCTAATGTTGGTAAGGTTGCACAGACCTGCATGCAGCTTTGATCCAAAACATCTGCTGCCCCTAAGCATTCGATCTGCTTCATTTTTAGGTCCGTGCCCTAAAATGAGCGGCACAACGAATGGACGGCACGGACATAAAATGCATACATCAAGGTGGGCCACGTAGCTGTGCCATCTAGAGTTAAAATGAGAAAAACAATCGATGGTCCAAGTAGCTGTGCCATCTAGAGTGGGTCCCATTATTTGGGTGGTAGATTTTAAGTGGTGCAGGTTGGGTACTACCTGCACCAGGACCTACCGACCTAGCTAGAGAAAGACAGTCCTGGCTGGGGCTCTGTGGGGGCAGCCATGATATATTTTTTTAATCCATGCTGTCCATTCATTTTGACAGATCATTTTCATGTGACGAGCCCAAAAATAGGCAGATTGAAGGCACAAATGGACCACACAAGAACCAGTAGTTACAATGATGCCCACTGTCATTTTTGTTCACTATCCAACCCGTACCTAAGGTCACATAGACATGGATGAAGGGAAATTATAAATATCAGCTGGATCCAAAACTTCGGTTGCCCCCAGGAGGTTTTCAACGACAGGAATTCAATCTCCACTGTTTTCTGTGGTGTGGTTCACTTGAGCTTTCAATTTGCCTCATTTTTGGGCTCTTGACCTAGAATGGTCTATCAAAATAGATTAACGAAGGGGATCAAACATATACATAACAGTAGCATCCAATCCACGTCTAATTTTGAGGTGCTTATATGACACGTGTGTACACATGCATGTGGAGCATCACACTTAGGGCTGCACATCTGTCGGGTTAACCCGATCGACCCGCCCTATTTGACCCAGCAGAAACCCGATCCGCCCCATTTGACCCAGCAGAGAGAAGGGTCTGATCCTAAGTAAATGCGGCTGGATCGTTTTTAATTTAGGTATGGTTTAGGATACACGTCAAGCCTGACCTACCCGACCCGTACCTAACTCATGTATGCCTGACTCGTTTCGCCCCAACTTCTGTCAAAGTATTCTTAAAAAAAGAATAAAAAAAAAAAACCTTTGAGTTCGAGCATACCTTCCTTTGGCATGTTTGGAAATTGAAACTTCCGATGGTAAAGTGGTAAACATACCTAGTTGTTTCCGCCTTTATTGTGGGGGTGTTTTTTTCTTGAGGCTCAATAGGAAACTCCAGTTCATTTCTGTGGGGCTCATGATTGGGTTATCCAAGCCATTGATATGATAAGTACCCTATACTTCCCAAGAAAATGTCTCAAACTGGTAGATTATAAGCCCCTGACTTAGGCATTCATGTACTCTTCATTGAATGCGATCCATTCATTTACATACAAAGAATAGAAAGGTTATTATTGTTGCGTCAAGGAGATTCTTTGGGCATGGTCCAGTGATGATTGGAATCACAATCTCAGTGGTTTGGATTACCAAACGATGCATCCCACCTGTATGAATTATGGGCATGCTAGGGGAATCTTTCATCTAAAATTTATAATATGTTTTGAAGTTAAGGAAAGAGCTATTGCTGATATTGTGTAGAGAGAATAATATTTAATATTGTTATAAATGATTTACAAAGTTAAAAAGAATATGAATAAGCAAACTCAGTCCTAACCCTATTCGACTCGACCAGTTCAACATTTAGGGTTGGGTAGGGTTAGGGTTGATCCTTTTTCAAGTAGGGTAGGGTTAGAATTGGGTTAGCCCAACTCAGACTGAACCCGAACCTTTAAAATATATTTAAATTTTGATCCAGGATTGGACCCAACCTGACCCTCACCCCACCCCGTGTGCAGGCCTAATCACACTCCGCCATTGCGTCAACCTTCTAATGTTTTCATTGAAATGCATGCAGTCCCCCGCTCGAATTTTCTATAACAGCTGTGCCACGAAATCCGTGCAAGAAAACGCTCTACAGGGGACGCCGATTGCGTGGTGAACTTAACACCACGTGACTACTTGGTGTAATAGTACTCTGGGATCAATCATGTACGTGTTTTATCCATGCAGTACATCTGCTTTGCCTACTCATGAGCCCAAAATTAAAGAATATCCAAAGCTTAAGTGGGCCACACCACAGGAAACAGTTGGATATAATAACGCATAACACTGTAAGCCTAAAATTAAAGCATGTCCAAAGCTCAAGTGGGCCACACCACAAGTGGGATTCAATATCATAAACCTTCCCAACTCCCCATTGCTTTTGGATGTGCTTCAATTTTAAGCTCATGCCCTAAAATGAGTTAGAAAAATAGACGGATAGCATTGATAAAACACATACATCATGGTTGACGCAAGGGAGTCCTTATATTATGAGGAGCACAACTTAATTGTGATCCTGGAACAACGATGTGGGTGGGACCCTTCTGTAGGGCCCACCTTGATGTACACATTGTATATTCGTGGGTGGGACCCTTACCACAGGGCCTACATACCTTGATGTTCGCATTGTATATTTATACTGTTCATTTGTTTTTTCAACTTATTTAATGGCATGGTTCAAAAAACGAAGCAGATATAAATTTTAGGTGGACCATACCACATGAAACAATGATTATTGCCCTTTAAAACCTTTCATCTACCACGAAAGTTTTGAATGAAGCTGATATTTATTTATTTTTTTTCCTTTAATTTCGGTCGGTGATGGATGGTCAATAAATGTTACAGCAAACCCTATGTAGTTTTTATTGGTGGGCATTTTATGACCATTAATGTTACCTGGTGTTGTGTGGTCCACCTGAAATTTGCATCTGCTCCATTTTTGGGACTAAGCCCTAAAATAAGCTTGCAAAATAAATGGACACAGTTGATATACAATGCATACATCGAGGTGGCCCTCTCCGACTTACCGTCAGGGTCCCACCCACGTCGGTCCCAGCCAGCGTGCTCCACCGTGAAGTCACCACGGTTCACCACACGATAATCCACGTCCCTCTCTACAGAGCCTGCCGTTGCTTTTTGTCACATCCATGCGTCAAAACTTGCTACAGTGCTTGTAGGACGTGAACCGAAAAGTTAGGTTTATTGAGAACTCAAGTGGGCCACACCATAGAGAAACGTGTGGATGGAGACACGCAACATTGACACTTTCTTGCCCACCTTGATGTTTTTAAGCCATCCATCCCGATCAGAAGGTGATTTCAACAAAGATGAAACTGAATGCCAAACATCAACCTGATTATATATTTGGGTGGGCCCCAATAAGTTTTCATTGGGAGGATGAAATCGAATTGCGCATTGAGTAAACTCTTTTGGTCCCACCATGAATGTATGTGGTTTATCCACGCCGTCCATTCGTTTTTCCAGCTTATTTTAGGGGTTGAGCCCATAATTGAAGGATATCCGAAACTCAAGTGGACCACACCACAGGAAACAGTGGGAATGATGATCTCCACCGTTGAAACCTTCCTAGGGTCCACATTGCTGTTTATTTGTCATCCAATCTGTTCATATGATCACACAGACATGGATAAATGGAAAACACAAATATGATCTTGATCGAAAACTACTGTGGCCTCCAATAGTTTTTCAATGTTAGACGTTCAATTCACACCGTTTCCTGTAGTGTGGTACACTTGAGCTTTGGATATGCTTCATTTTTTTTTTTTTTTGGCTCAAGCGCTAAAATTATCCGGTAAAATGGATGGACGGAGTGGATAAAAAAAACATAAATCATAGTGGGCCCCACAGAGTTTTGGATCAGCCTTATTTTCCGGTTCATATCCAGATCAGATGATTGAGAGAGTAGATGTCACAAACACATCACGGTGGGTCACATGGGGCTTTTTGTTGTACGGAATGTACATGGGCACCCAAATTGATAATCCTTGGGATCATGTATGGCTCTTCTTTAGGGCCATCAGATCGAGAAGGGAAAGTGGTGGGCCTTGACCAAAGAATCACATCCATTTGATGAGGCCACGGATTAAGGTACATCCAATGGGCAAAACTCACTTTTGATGGTTGTGATGATTTGAATGGTCAGATTCTTTTGCATGTGGGTTTTCCACGGTGGCCCACCAATTGGGCAGATTCTGACTTATATATGCCCCTTCCATGATCCTAAGGATTATAATTATGAGTGCTCCCTAGGTTAACCCGAGCCCAACCCTTTTTGAATAAGGGGTAGGATTCTAGATCAGACCCGATCCGACCCACTACCCGTACAACATGACCCCAACCGGACCCATTTAAGGGAACTGATCACTTGGAAGCAGCGTACCACAACTTTTGGAACCGTTCCATCTTTTTCACGGATGCGGATTGCGTCCTACCCCGCCATGACGGACTCGGTCTTAGTAGGGGCTCTGTGGGGCCCACCATGGTTTTTGTGTTTTATCCACGCCGTCCACTCATTTTAACAGATCATTTTATGATACTAGCACAAGAAGGAAGCAGGCTGAAAGCTTTAGTGGGTCACACTGCCGGAAAGAGTGGGGATCGAACATTTACCGGTGAAAAGTTCTGGGGGTGCCACAAGTTTTTGATCAAGCTGATATTTGGGTTTTCTCTTCATCTAGGTTTATGTGACCTTATGAGCTGGTTGGATGGAAAATAAACATCAGGTGGGCCCTAGGAAGGTTTCAACGGTGGTGTCATTATCACCACTGCTTCCTGTGGTGGGGTCCACTTGAGCTTTGGATCTGCCTCATTTTTTGAGCTAATGCCTTAAAATGATCTGTTAAAATGGATGGACGGCGTGGATAAAACACATACATTACGGTGGCCCCGCCACGACCCCGTTGGTCCTTGTAGTTGTAGGGGTAGGACGCAGTCCGCGTCCCATTTTCATCAGCATGTCGTAAGCGGATCGCGTGGTGGCCCGTGTTGTGGGATCCACCTTGATGTATGTGTTTTATCCACGCCATCCATCCGTTTTGCCAGCTCATTGTAGGGCAATTTCCAAAAAATGAAGCAGATCAAAAGCTCAAATGGACCACACCACCGGAAACAGTGGTGATTGAACGCCTACCATTAAAAACTTACCGGGGCCACAAAAGTCTTGGATCAAGCTGAAATTTGTGTTTTCCCTTCATCCAGGCCTGTATGATCCTATCAACAGGTTGGATTGCATATAAACATTATGGTGGGCCCTATGAAGGTTTCAATTGTGGGTGTCATTCTCCCACCGTTTCCTGTGGTGTGGTCCAATTGAAATCCGGATCTGATTCATTTTTTGTCTCATGTCCTAAAATGAGCTGTCAAGACGGATAGACAGCGTGGATATAAAGCACATCCATCACAGTGGGCCCTACAGCGCCCCGCCCAATCCGCTTCCAATCATGTGGCTTGTGTAGGACATCCGTACCCTACGGTAGGACCTGCCATGAAGATCATCGGAAGAAAAATCAGGCTATTCCACTTTATCATGTGGGCCACACTGTAGGGATGGATGGACAGCTGGCGTCTGACCATATAAGCATGGCCCACCTACTGAGAGGGTGTTCCATGCGATATAAGTTGTGGGGCCCACTTCTTTGATGTCGTACACGAGTGGGCATCTTGTGAGGAAAGAGATGTGGTCCAGTTGCCTGTTTGATTAATTCTCCCGCTGTAAGTGTAATAGGTTGTCGGGCACAACTGACCCGACCCGACTCAGACCTGGAACATGGGGTGCCAGAGCTCGACCCACCACCCATTTAATCCGGCACCAACCAGTAGGGGTGGAGCCATGGGTCGACTGTTATGATCCCCTTTTGAGGTGCGTTGGAGCCAAGCTACATGGGAAGCGCGTTGGCTCGGATTAGAAAATGTGGCCCATTTAATTATGTTAGCTCAGGTTGAATCTGAGCCACCCATGCAGGTTATCAATGGGTGAGTTTGATGACCTGATCCGACTCAACTAGAGCTGGGCACAGACCAAGCCAGCTCGAAAGTTCCGCTTGGATTGGTTTGAAAAAGCTCCAACCTCAAAACCGGATCGGCTTGAAGCTCAGTTTGATTCGACTTGTAAATTGTAAGCATACTGTTTCCTATGGTGTGATCTGCTTGAGCTTTGGATATGATCCTATTTTAGGATCATGTCTCAAGATGATACGTAAAAATGGATGGATGGCATGGACAATACATATACATGATAACGTAGATAATACATATTTTCTTTGCACTTATAATGTTGTGCTTGTGTACTTTTATTTGGAAAAGGCTCTTATATGTCTATTTTTAAGTTGCATTTAGGAAGATGTTAAACATCATATAATAAGATACTTTTGTATTTTTGTTATTTCTAACTTTTTTATTTCTTTTCCATTTAAACAAACAAACAAACAAACAAAAGAGCTGCTACCTATTCAAACTTGGCTTAACCCGGTTCAAAATTTTCGACCAAATCGATCCCGACCTAAGAGCAAACCAAACTCAGGCCGCATGGGTCAGGCCAAAATGCAAAACAAGCTGATCCACGAACTGGGGTAGCACAAAAACGAGCCAAACCAAACTAGGGCTAACTCAGCCCGATCCGGATAATCGCTCACCTCTATACTCAACTCAAGTTGAGCTGGGTCGGGTTCCATTTTAAGCCCTGGGCTTGATGAGTTTTAAGTGATTTGAGTTTGAACCATATAATAATGTGTTACGGGTCGGATATGGGCCCGACTTCTTGGCCCATATAGTAAACGTTTTGGGCTCGAGTTGATCCTGGCCTGAACAATTCCCACCACTGCCAACCTGCTTGAGAAGCAGGTCAAGTCAACCTGGCCCATTGCTACCATGCTTATTTGACTCGAAGAATCCTCCCAACTCATCCGGGTTGGACCCCCCGTTGGGGGCAAATTGGCTCGACTACTCGAGTCATGACGCAAGAGCGACTGGGGCCGGGGGCGGCTTCGGTGGATCCCCGGATCCATTGAGGTCGGTGGATCCCTTTCTGTGGGGCCCAGTTGATGTATTTGCATGACATCCATTCCGTTCATACGTTTTGACAGATCATTTTAGGTCACGATGCCAAAAACGAAGCAGATGAAAATCTTAGGTGGACCACACTACAGGAAATAGTGGTGATTGAATAGCCACCATTAATAACTTATTGGGTGCCACCGAAATGTTTATTTGCTATCGATAAGGTCACAAAGACCTGGATGAAGGGACCACAGAAATATCATCTTGATCCAATACTAATTTTTGGCCCACAAGAAGATTTTAATGATCAATCACCTCTGTTTCCTGTGGTGTGGTCCACCTGAGATTTGGATCTGCTTTATTTTTTAGAACAAGCACTAAAATGAGCTGTCAAAATGGATGAACGGCATCGATGTAAAGGAAAATACATCACAGTGGATCCCACAGTCAGGGATCCACCGACGGCGCCGCCCCCCTCTCCCCAAGTAGTGCTCACCAACTTCTCAAATGATGCATGAGAGGACACGTAGCAACTCAATCCAGACATGGACCAGTGACGATTTTCTTCTTAACCATCAATTCAGTGGCCAGAAATTGGATGGTTAAGATCATTCATCCTCCCAAAAATCGAACTCACAGCGGGCCCCACGATTTGCAAACAGTACGGAGGACCCATGTAAATTTGAACTGCCACCTGTAAGGTGCCTGAGTCACAACCATTTAAGAAAGTGTTGCACAACGCACATGGTAGTCATGTCCGTTGTATTTGTATATTAACAGTTGAATGATCGTCTCCTTTCCTGCGCTGGAAAAAGCAGAGCTTTTGAACACATACTCGGGCGGAGCTTTCTAAAATGCGCCACATGTATCTTAGAAAGAGCAGCTTCAAGCGCCTTTTCTCTGTCTACATTGGCCGGCGCAGTTTAGATGAAGAAAATCCCAAGGAAGATGTCTCTGCTGTGCGTGAAACCATCAAAGGCATGGAGATTTTGGCTGTTGCAGAGCAATCTCAAAAGCCCAAATGGAAATGCTTCTCCTATCAAGAGATCTTTGAAGCAACCAACGGATTTCATGCAGGTATTTGTATTACATTTCTCTATAAACACACAGAGAGAGAGAGAGAGAGAGAGAGAGAGAGAGAGAGAGAGAGATCCATTTCAAGTCTCAGGTTTTTGCTGTTGAAAATTTGGATTTTTTTTTCTTTTTAAATTTAGAGTATCTGTTTGGAGCAGAAAATGAAGACCCATTTCTGTTCTTTTGGTTTTGATGTAAAAACTTTTGGATTTTTGCTTTAGAGATTAAATCATCTGTTTGGAAGAATAGAAAAAAGACCCATCTCTCTCTCCCTCTCTGATAAAAGTTTTGAATTTTGGTTTTTTTATTTCTTTTTATAAGCATCAGATAATCTGTTTGAATGAAAGAAAGAACTTTTTTCTCCTGGTTTTTGCTGTTAAAAGCTCTGAATTTTTGCTTTGCAGGCTTTATTTTAGCTGTTTGAAGCAAAAGAAAAGGACCCATATCTTTTATTGGATTTTTGACACTGAAAGCTCTGAATTTTCTGCTTTTAGGAGCATTTGATTATCAGTTTGAATGAGGAAAAAAGACCCATTTCTCTTCTTTGATCTCTAATGCTGAATATTTGAAATTTGATTTGATGGGGATCAGATAATCTGGTGGGAAGAGGTGGGTACGCAGAGGTTTACAAAGGAGTCCTGATCGACGGTCAGGTAATTGCCGTGAAGCGGCTTACTAGAGCTTCAACGGACGAGCAGAGAGAGAAAGAGTTCTTGACTGAGCTTGGGACGGTTGGGCATGTCTGTCATCCAAACGTCTCATCGCTGTTAGGCTGCTGTATCGACAATGGCCTACATCTGATCTTCGAATTCTCCCTGCATGGTTCAGTCTCCTCTCTCCTCCATGGTAACAAACCGAGCTTTCTTTCTTCGTATTTGGAATATAAGGCACCATTTCTTAAATTCCTGTCATTTGCTAATGTGCATTTGGTAGATGAGAATTCCCCGCCGATGGATTGGAAAACACGATACAAGATTGCCGTCGGGACGGCCCGCGGACTCCATTACTTGCACAAGGGGTGCCAGAGGCGGATCATCCACAGAGACATCAAGGCATCTAATATCCTCTTAACGGCGGATTTCGAACCTCAGGTATGATTTGGTTGTAGCAATAATTCGATTGGAAGGGATGTTTCTAGCTGGTAATGTTTTGATCAACCTATCGAAGATTATGGGGCGTGTTTGGATTCGCTATCCAATGGAATCACAATTTGTTAGGCTAATTACAATTGTTTGAATAAGCACAATTGTTCTTCTTCTTTCCCTCTTGATTAAACTGACAATTTGTGATTCAATTCACTTGTGCAATCCAAACACCCACCTGGAGGTGAGTGTTCTGTTTTCCGAGGCTAATTGGATGGAATGGATGTGGGTCTTGCGGGGCCTACCTCAATGGACCGAACCTCATTGGACCCATACCTCAATCTTCACATGTTTGTCCAATTAAGCAAATCAAGTACTCTACAAAATGCGATTTCGGGTACACCCAAACGCTCCATAAGCTACTTCAAAATCTCAATTTGCTTCAGTTTGGAATTGCTGTATTTATGGGATTGTGATATTTGTTGTGTCACAGATATCAGATTTCGGACTGGCGAAATGGCTTCCATCTCAATGGACCCATCACTCCGTCATGCCGATCGAAGGCACATTCGGGTCCGTGATTTCATCCCTCTCAATTTCAAACACACATTCTCTTTTTCATCACTGGATTTTGAAATTTTTATAAAGAAAGTGTTAGTTGATAGAAGAGATGAATGTTGAAATACTACTTATAATCTGTAACTATGCTTCAATGCTCCCAAAGCACCATAGGTTATAAAATTCCTAGTTGCATCAACACTCTTACATTGTCCATTTGATCAATCCGAACCGTTCATTAGGTTCATCCTACATTTCATTGGCTACAACATGGAAGTTTGATTGGATGATCTGATACATCCATAAGTTCTGGCCAGGGATAGGATTGTTAAGATTCTCTGATAAATGTGATCCTTGAGAACCATAATCAATCCATGATGGAACCCAATTAGTAAATGGCTCAAGTTGTTGGTTAGGACTATTTTCCTATATATGATCTTGACCATCCATTTTAGGGGCAGCAGATCATATTATTAAAATCATTCTATCATTGTGTTTAGTGGAACTAATGGACAGCCTAGATCGGTCGATAAGACCGTCCCAGTGGCCCTATGCAACTAGGATCACTCTAATTTGTAGTGCTCTAAGAACACTGGCTCATCTCTCCTGATTAAGCTCTAATAATCAGAGTTTTTGATCCATGGTTGTTATTTATTGCTTTGATTAGGTACTTGGCCCCTGAGTACTTCATGCACGGGATCGTCGACGAGAAGACGGACATCTTCGCTTTCGGCGTCTTTCTCTTGGAGATCATCTCCGGCCGGAAACCAGTTGATGGGTCCCACCAGAGCTTACTTAGCTGGGTAATTTCAGCTGATTTTGAGCTAAAATCTTATCAGGCTTCTTTACATGGATTTCATATGTAGAACACAAATTGTGGGCCCACCTCAGATGGGGCCTAACCTAAAGGATAGACCAAACAGGCAATCCCAACCGTCTAGCTATTGATCACTAAACAGACTGGAAAAGAAAACAGGTTTTAAAGTCCAAATTCAGTAAACAACTGATTAGGGTATTCCAATCAACATGAATTTTGGGTTACACCCCATCTACAGTGAGACCCATGATTTTAACGGTTTGGATTGGGGGGTAGTGTCTGCAAGCACATGATATTCCATACTACAACAGAGTACTGGTTAGTAATTGTAGTGCTGCTTTCACTTTCAGACCAAGCCGCTTTTAAACGAGGAGAGCACAGAAATGCTGGTGGATCGCAGGCTTGGAGGGGACTACGATGTGCAACAACTAAAGAGGCTGGCCTTCACGGCTTCTCTCTGCACACGAGCATCTGCCACGTGGCGGCCATCAATGGGCGAGGTAATTTCAGCTTCTTTCCATGCACATGTACTTGCATATAGGGCTGCACATCTGCCCCGTTAACCCGCCCAACCCGCCTGACCCGACCCGGTAGTAACCCGATCCGTCCCGACCCGATTGGGAAAACGGTCCGGTCCAGGGTAAATGTGGCTGGACCGTTTTTAATTTAGGTACGGTTTAGGGTACATGCCAAACCCACCCGACCCGACCCGTACCCCGACCCGTGTATACCCGATCCGTTCCACCCGACCCGAACCGCCCCGTTTATACTAGTTTATTGCTTTTAGAAATATCTATTTAGCATTATCAATAGGTTGAATGGTCAATAAACATTAGGGTAGACTCTAGAATCTTTTAATGGTGGGAGTTCAATGACCACTGATTTTTGTGGTGTGGTCTACCTAAAGCTTTTATCTGCTTCTTTTTTGGGACTATCCTATAATAATCTGGAAATGTAGATGGACGGCATGAATTTACAATATATACATCGAGGTGAGCCTTATGGTTAGGGTCTCACATACATGGCTGGTTTCGGGTCTCACCAACTCTCACCAAAGCTGCGCTCATCTCACACTCACAGGGAGCATATTAGGTGACATCCAGGATCCACCAAGGTAGGTGGCTCCTGATTATGTGTCTTAAATCCACACCATCCAACTATTTTGAAAGATCATTTTAGGATATGATACCAAAAATGAAACTGACTCAAATCTTAGGTGGACCACACTATAGAAACATAGTCCTAACCCGACCCGACCCGGTTCAACATATAGGGTAGGGTAGGGTAGGGTAGGGTAGGGTTAGGGTTGACCCTTTTACAAGTAGGGTAGGGTTAGGGTTGACCCTTTTACAAGTAGGGTAGGGTTAGGGTTGGGTCAGCTCAACCCGGTCACGACCCGGACCGAAACCGAAGCCTTTAAATATATTTAGGTTCGGTCAAGGGTTAGGCCCAACCCGACCCTAACCCGACCCGTGTGCAGGCCTACTTGCATAAGAATAGGCCGTCGGTTCTAATGTAACCGCTCGAGTTCAGTTGGACAAACTCGGAAATGAGGACACGTGTGAGAGATCTCATCCGCACGTTTTGATCCCAACTCTGTAGATGCTCTTCACATGTGGGTGTGGTGCTCATTTAAAGCTATCCAGACCATCCATGTTGTGGTGCGCGTATTTGGATAGATCACGTTGCCAAAGTCTCTCTGATCAAGCAATCCTGACCATCCAATTGATGACTGTCAAAATGAAAAATCAGATGGTTACTCCGATATTTACAAAGTCGGAGTTTTGGACGGTCTGGATTTCCCGGATGAAGTCCTACCACTATTTTTTAATGGTGGTAAACTATTATACGAGTCTGACCTATCGCACAATACACAAAATGGTGGTGACTCATCCATCTCACAGCGCAGCTTTACAGCAATCCAGACCGTACAATAGTGTATGGAGCATATATCTAAAATGAAACTAATAAAAAAAAAATCGTAACCGTCCAATCAATAGCTGTCAAATGGATGGTTTAAGTTAAAAAAGCGAGTGGTCGGATTTCTAAGGAAAATCCAGATGGTTAAATTAATATTATCTTCAATACAAAGTGGATCAGCAATTTAGACAGTCTGGATTGCCGTAAAGAAGTGCAAGTGTACGGATGAAGAGTCTCCATCATTTCTTAAATTGTGCAAGACTAACGTAGATGACTTATCTTTTCTAAATGACCATAATGCCCTCATCTCTCTCTACCACACGAATAAATGCTAACCTGAAAAAAGGGCATGTATGGCAAAACCCAAAAACGTACCATGTAAAATGGGCTTCGCCATTAATAGTCAGGTAACTGTCCATCTCCCATGAAATAAGAGGCGTTGTACAAGTGGGGCCCATCTCTCATTGATCCAAACCGTTGATAGTGTTGTACCCGGTTGGGATGGCCCATGCACTCAAATCTTCTAATTGGGACTAAAAATTTTATGGCCAGAAAATGGACGGTTCAGCGTTGCATGGACTTGTCCCAACCCAATAAAGAACTTAGGGATTTTTTTATTCTTGCATGGCCCATCCATGATGGGCCCAATCGTATGGATGAGCCATCAATCGTGGGGCCTGTGACATCAACGGTTTGGATCACCGAATTAGAACGCGATATATGACCAAAGTGTCCTGCATGTGATCTACGTCCTTAGAAAAGGGGAAGAGAGAAATGATAATACAGGACGTTGTATGATAACTTATCATACAATGCTTTTATTATCTGCTGTCGTGTCACTTTTCTATGAAATCCGAGCGTGAAACTGGTGGACCGCACCATGAAGATCACCTGGGGTGAAAGCCAGGACGGTCCATTCATCAGGCAGACTACAACTTTGAAATCAATGTCCAGCCGTTGGTCTGACTAAATGTATGCGAGTGGCCAACCTGATGAGTGGATTTTCCGATATTCACTGCAGATGATCATCATGGTGTGGCCCACAATTTTTCACGGATCTGATGCTCCAATGAAGTGACGGATTCACTCCCCAGCTGGGTGACAATGTAGAAAATCTGGCCCGTCCATTTCAGGGATCCAGGACGCGCACACGATTGGTCCTTATCCAAAAATCTCGCAGGTCCATTTATCGTGTGGCCTAGAAACGGATGTATAAACGTCTTGGATCTCTCGTACGTTGGCACGTGTGACGCACATGATTTTATCTCTTAATAATGGGCTTTTATAGAAAAAGAGATTTCCTATGTCAGTACTGCACAGTTTAAAAAATGGTGAAGACTCTTCAACCGTGCACGTGGAATAGTTGTACGGCAATCCAAACCGTCCAAATATCTGAGCCAGTCTATGGATGGAGCATAATCCTGTAATATTAACCATCTGATTGCCCCCTTGAAAATGGACAACCTACGATTTTAACTTTACCATCCATTTGATAACCATTAATTGGATGGGTAGGATTGCTTGATCAGTAGTGTGGTTTTAGATATCTACTCCATCCACAACGGGACTGACAATTTGGACGGCCTGGATAGAAGTACATCAGTGCCATGTGTGAGGACTATAAGTCACCACCATTTTCTAAATTGTGCAGAAATAACATGGGTTTCTGAGAAAAATATATAAGGATAATTTGGGAATATTGTTGTTAAATGATTAAGGGTCATTGCATCACATCTAAAACTTTCGCTTTCGCGTCCCATCCGACAGCTTGGAGGACTGCTCATTTTAAAAAGGTGGACCTACCTTTTCAAAATGCCGAAAATACCCTTACATTATTTAAAAAAAAAAAAACACCATCAAATTGAGTTCCGCAAGTGTAGCAACATTTTGAAAATGGTGGTGATTCATCCTCCTCACATGTGGCACTGATGCACTTGCCATCCGGACCCTCCAAATTGTGGGTCTAATTGTGGAGGGAGCATAATTCCAAGAATCATACTGATTGAGTAATCATAGCCATCCAATTAGTGGCTGTAAATGGATGGCTGATTTTAAATAGAAAGTGGTCCAATTTCAAGGGAACAAATCGGACGGTTAATATATCTTTCTTGGTGCATGTTTTCGTTTTGCTCCACCCACACGATTTGGACGGTCTGGATTACCATAATTTGGGAAGGAAGGAGGAACGAATTGAAGCATACAATGGCATCCTACGAAGTAAACATACTTATGCACTCATCCACCGTGTACATGGGACGCATACATGCAATCCACACCGTCCAAAATGTCAACCCCACATCGTTTTTACGGATAGCTTGAAACCACGCTGATCAGACAATCACAACCGTCAGATCAATACGCATGTGCCCTAAAATTTGCACCACATAAGTAGAAAGATTTTTTGGGCTATACCCCATCCACAGTGGGACCCACAATATGAGCTGTCAATCATGCCAGAGTATATTATAATCCGTCCATACCTTTAATCTATTAAATTCTCTTTAATGCATTATCAAATGATGATTGGCAGGTTTTGGAGCTTTTAGTGGATAGAGAGTTGATACACGAGTCTTGGAAAATGCCAGAGCAGGAGGAAGAAGAAAACGAATTCTCGGGATTTGAGGATTTGGAATGTGACAGCCCCTTCTCAACCTCACCTCTCAATTCAACGGCCAGCTCCTAATACACGTGCAAGAGAGAGATACAAACAACCATACATATAGCATCATGGATGGGCCTCAATCAAAACCGTCGAAAAGTCATGCTGAATCGATGATCCTAAGCGTTGAATGAATCGTAAAAATAGAAAATGATCGGGCCCACCACTTGGATGGTCTGAATAGCGTGCATATACTGAAGTGGATGGGTGGATGCATCTGTATGGATCATCCAACTCTGGCATTGTTTCAGTATCTTTCTTATGTATGTATGTATATAAGGGAATGGGATTGTTATACCAACCCCACAGGCTATCTTATATTAGTGTAGAAGTCAAAGGTCCTGATGACCCTAACACAGTACTCTCGTGTATGTACAGTTGGACCGTCTAATATATTTTTCCACAAAGGATTGGCTGTTGTTGGCCAAATTATAGATATTTCTCAATGGCTAGCTTTGTCTTATCTGACCCATTTTTAGTTATAATCCAAACATGGCCCACTTTTCATTAGAAAAGGCGCTTGCGTACCGTGCACTCAGTAGCTATTGGGGTTGCTTTCTCTGAGTCTGAGATGGGGACACAACTCGACATGCATGAAATCCATGCTGTCCATCAGATGCACTATCCCTTGTTTGGCCTTGATTCCAAAAATTAGGGTGGTTCGACACTCACGTCAGCCACCCCAAAAAATTATGCCTAAAATCTCTTAATTCATGTACCATCGTGGAATACTGTGATTTTTGGGTAGTTCTTTCCCCCTAATGAGGCGGATTAAATGAGTGGATTGGATGACATATAAACACTATGGTGGACCCCACCCTCAACAAATGGTGGGTGTTCATCCCAATAACTTCTTGTGTTGTAGCTTATTTTTGGATTTAATAGTTAAACGAGGTTGTGTACCTTGCCCAATACCGGAGTAAGGTACCTGCTGATTCCAAATGTTTGTGTGAGATCTAAGCTTTCCATGTGTGGAAAACAGTAGATATTCTATCTCAAGGGTCAGACTTTTTTTGTGTGAGATCTAAGCTTTCCATTTGTGGAAAACAGTAGATATTCTATCTCAAAGTTCAGGCTGTCTCACTCTATGGGTGAGCCATAGTGCAATAAATAAATGAATGGTTAGAAAAATAAATAAATAAAAAATGGTTCTAATATTATTAAAAAGCTAATTTAATAAGCTTTCAAATAATATTATTTTGTAAAAATTATAAACTATTTAATACTTCAATCAAGCTATAGTCCAATCACATGTCCAAACCTGAGTTACCTGGCTCCGACAGTGCATCGTCGATCATCGCCAGTGGCTCGTGAATCCTATTTTCTTCTACAAACATATTATGGTTCCCTTCATACTGATTAGCATGGAATCCTCCCAACCATCTCGATCATACCGATATAGTAGGTACCCTCCAGTTTTGCTCCAAGGATACTATGGGGAGGTGAACCATCCCAGCATAAGCCAACGACTCGGTCACGGTGTCCCATACCGCCATGACTGGCCCAAAAGACTTGTCGAGATCGTATTGCACATGCAGTTATCGGTGGACTTAACATATTTGAGGCCCCTGAGTACTCTGAATTCATAAAATTATATTACAACAACCATCAGTCATCCACATTACCGTCTTTAGGCGTAACCGATTGATACATGAGCTTCTGTTTGGTTTGACGTGAACAGTTAAAACCCACGTAGCGAACTACCGTCAACCATCCATTTTTCCTGTCCAATCGGGTATGTTTCAGGTGACCAACAAACTCGGGTTACCCGTCTCGTAAGGTATGACCAAAGATTTCATATCATATTTCACCTTACACTTGATTGAAATTTCACAACAACGAAACGTAGAAAAATCCTAACAAATTTGAATATGCAAACTTACTTTAATTCTAATCACAATAGGAATTCATAAAAAAGCAGTTATGAGACATTTAATTCATTCAAGCATTTTATCAAACACATGAACTACATAGTTTAATAAATAGTACAATTGCAGTAAATCCTATCTTAAAACGATCAACAACGATCCGTCCTAAATCTAACAGCCACATCAATCCTAAATCGATAGCATTTCATAAATGCAAACCTGGAAACATAATCTCGCATCTTAGGGTTTAGGGTTTTTGTACGATTTTGCAAGACTAGGTTAGGGTCGATAGGTTAAAATCCTGTGAGCACGAAATTTGAAGGTTTAAGGTTAGTAACACCCATTTACAATCATTGGATCATGAGGGATGAGAATTTTTATTTACCGACTCTTGATAATGAGTTGAAATAGTTGTTGGCGACTCAAGACTACAACGAAGATGAGTAGCAGGTGGGACCTCAAGTCTCAAATTTGACCTCACTTAAACACTCCGAATCATAAATCCTCTAGGTGACCTAATCCTCAAGTTTTCTCTCCAAGCAAAAGGGGTGAATGTGTGTTGAGGGCAAATGCCTCAACAATTCCTATTTATAGGTCCAGAAAAATCTTGATAGCCCTGTAACTTGCAATATTTAGATTTTAGTCCATTGGATGGCTGATTTGTCTAGCAAGGCCCATTGGGTCCCACACAACCCAAACCCAACCGGTTATAAGATCGGTCAAGTTGGGATCTACTATGGGCCGACATATCTCGCAGATCAGACGTGGCGATTAATTGCCACAGTGTGATTCGTGATTAACGGTCATCGTGCTACGATCAGATGAGCGATAATAGGGAATAGCTTACGGATTTATTTGTGATAGGGGGCCTAAATCTCACGGTGTTTCAACAGTTCAGATTCAATTATGTGGACATTGACCAAATGGGCATACATAGATTTCCTATTATAGGTCACTAACACATCTCATGTGCCCCCCATTCGGAACCCAAGTCAAGTGGTCCCACCCCTCGGTTTGGCTTATCGTCCGCGTGGGTTGTCAAGCCCACTAAGACGGAGGGCCACATCAATCCTTGAGTCATGCAGTGATTCATTAAGAATCCCACGGATGGTTGGAATATTCAGGATCCCACCATGGGACAGTAGAGTCTGGTAGCAAACGGGCTTGAATCGAAGTACAACCACACGAACAACCCTTATGACGTCACCTCAGGAAGGTGTTTTTTTAGAACATTACAAGACCGTAAAATGATCGTATCTCGCAATTCAGAATGAGTTTTTGGACATATAATATATGATTTTGGGATAGCTCGAGCTACTTTAACCACTCAACTTGGTGTACCCATTCCGAAATTACAAGATTCAACCAAATCGATGATCATTAGCTTAGTTTTATTTCGATTTTACTATTTATAGTAAGTTTTGTTTCAATCATAATTTTTTATCCATAGGGTTTTAGACTTTGTGCTCAACATGAAAAGGGCTTAGAATAATTAATAGAACAATGTGGTTGGGCCGTTTGAAAACTTACTATTTTTTGTCGAAAACCATGAGTTCTAATATGATTAAAAGCTTTCTATAAATAGTAAGTTAAGTTGGGTTTTCTAGGAATTTGAGTTTGAGTTGGAGTTTAATACTTTACCTAGGTTTTAATTTTCTATTTATATGCATTGTAATTCCGTTTTAAGCATTTAATTAATTATTATAAATGTTAACGTCAGATTTTGTAACAGGATCCCCCGGACGTTAACCTTCCCTCCAATAGAGACTTCCTCCGCCAGACCTGAAAGAAGACAGAAAGCAATTAAGGGTGGCCGGCGTCCAGCCGTTAGCCCTCCGATGCTTAAGTCAGATAAGGCAAGAAGGAGAATAGCCAAGCAGCCGAGGCTAGAGATTGAATATTGTGTACTTGTACCTTAATGGAGTCATCTCCTTATATAGATCTGAAATGATCCAATCTGTTACGTAAGATATCGAGATCCCGCTGATTTCGTGGGATAAGATTCTTATCCTCAGATAGAGGGGAGATCTAATCCAATGACTCATCCGATAGTTTCGTTCCTTGATAGCGATCCCTTGAGACTCGGAACCATTGAAGAAGATAAGCCCAAAATCGGCCTATACGGGCTGCTGGTACTGAGGGCAAAGGGATGTCACCACAGAAAAAGCTGTTCGCATGTAGGAAGATGGTCGCGAGTCCAAGTACTCGCTCATTCAGATGTAACACCTTTCAACGACTTGTGAGAAGGTCTGCTCGCAGGAAAAACACAACTTCTCTCGCCTTCCAGTATTTGACTATCGATCACAACTTCTCGAAGCTTTGGTAGTCGAGCATCATTTTTCCTAATATGCGAGCTGCGAGCAGACGTTCTCGATAGTCGAATAAAGGTGCTCGCGAGATCGGAGTATCTTCCGAATATGCGAGTCGCGAACAGACGTTCTCGATAGTCGGATAAAGGTTCTCGCGAGATCGGAGTATTTTCCGAATATGCGAGTCGCGAACAGACGTTCTCGATAGTCGGATAAAGGTGCTCGTGAGATCGGAACAGCAGGAAAACCTCCAGCAGCCATCTCCGCTGTTTTGGCTATAACAGATGCCCCCCAAGTCCTTACCGTCAAGAATTCTAAGGGAATGACTTATTCATTGTCATACGTAACCGCCCGTTGTCTTTATCGAGACGAAACCGTACATGATTGGGCTGGAATTAATGATCGCCAGCTTTCCGCAGCCTTTCCTCAAACAGGAAATGAAGAGACGCTCGCCACGTGTCTGAAGAGTTAATGGGCGTGCCTGCTCGACTGCCGCACCGAACGGAAGGCTGCCACGTATTATCATATGCGGCGGAATGATTGCCTATAAATATGCGGGGTCCGCCATATCTCTGGTTTTCTACAGAAGTTTTTCGAACGAAAGAATTTTCCCATCATCTTCCTCTCATATTCCTTCCTCCAGTGTTCCTTTTCCTTCCTTTCTTCCTTCTGGGTATATTCCTTTTCTTTTTTTTAAACCATCTTATGGCTGAGGACTCTGACGAGACCACCGTCCCACTGGGAGATGCTACACAGGAATCCTCTGCTTCTAGTAATGCGAGGGTTCCGGCAGGCAGAGACACGGCAGTCGGATATCCTTCTATTTTATCGGAGGACCGGCTGGTTGAGTTACGGGAGAGGTATCTGATCCCTTACTCTATCATTCTCCGGTTGCCCGGAGATGGAGAGACACCAGATTCTCCCCCCCCCCCCAAGGGTGTGTGGCTTTCTGCGAGTACCAGCTCATCCTGGGGGTACGCCTTCCTCTCCATCCTTTCGTTCGGGATGTTCTTCGATGCTATAAGATTGCCCCCGGGCAACTTATTGTAAACGGATGGAGGGTGGTTCTGAGCTCCTTCGTCCTCTGGGCTCAAGCCGGCAACGGGGAGCTCACAGCTGAGGAGTTCCTTCGTATGTTTCGCTTGAAGAAGGCGCCCTCCAGCGAAGGCTGGTACTACCTGTGTTACTGGCACCGGGATAACTTCGTGCTGGGGAAGCCCTCCTCGAATTATCCCGGCTGGAGGAAGCGGTGGTTCTATGCTTCCGGGAACTGGGAGTCTGCCTCCTCCAGGGGTCCAGGAGTGACCCATTTTTCTGTGAAGGTAGGCACAGTCCCACATTGTGCTGTTTCTCCAGTTAAAATTATAGGGTTTATATATATTTTGACCGCTACTTGTGCTCGCAGGTATCCCGGCCCTAAACAAGCCAAACTTGAAGGGAGGGATCAACGAGAAGATAGTAAAAGTACACAAGGTGCCTGTTAGTGATAGGCACATCGAAGCCTGCTTGTCCTGCTCGCGACTCGCGGCAGCGAGATTGATATCCGGCGAAGAAGTCATGATGACAAAGGCTGGAGAAAAGAGGGGTTTGTTGCCTCGACTAAAGGGCACAAACTCGAAAAGGCAAAAGAAGTCTGCCGGGCCTTCTCAACCATCCGTCCGCAAGGGTGGCGACCAACCTGCTCTTCCCGCGAGCACGGTGGGGGCACCAGCAGTGCCCAACATCCCCTCACTGGTGGTCGCACCTGGACCGCCAGTGATTAACATTACTGACAACTCCCCTGATGGGGCAGGGTCCAGCTGCCCCCCAGCTGATGAGGCTCGCGAGCAAACAAAACCTCTCGAGTCGGTTCCTGCTCGCGAGCTGACCCCTGCTGGCGAGCCGGGACCTGCTCGCGAGTAGGTGGCCCCACCTGTCGCGAGCACGACTGGGTTGGTCGTCGCCCAGCCGTCTGGAGGTGGAACATTCTTTATTCCTCACCACCTCCATCCAATTTGCAGATTTTTGTTCGACAACATTTCCCCCCAAACTTTTGGCTCTCTTCCCGAGCCAAGCCCTGAGAACCTCTTCCTTAAGGCGGGGGTAAGGATGGTTCAGGTAAGACCTCGGAGATTTTGTTTAACTTCCTTATTTTTGGGCTCTCAAGTATTTTTCTCACGTTTTCTTTCATTTTGCAGGGCTTAGATCTCATCTTGCGGACGAAGCGTGATATCGTCGCCGCTCGTCGTGTGATCGATGAGGCAGAAGGAAAGAGGGAGCGCTCCAATCTCGCACAGCTCAAGGATGACTCGATCTATTGGGACGAGGAGAGAGTCGCCTTGGTAAAAATGCTCTCGGAGGAAGGGCCTCGGGCAATTTTCGAGTTCCGGAACTCGCAGCTATATGACGATGAAAGATATGAGTCATATGATGCTGGTCGCGACTTTGCACTAAGAGTAGTGCAACGAATGTCCCCATCTTTTGATATGGGGGAATTCGGACGAGTTGTGACCATCATAGCTGCAGAGGAGCAAGCTGCTGCTGAGAATGAGGTGACCGAAGCCACGCAGGCTGGAGGGGCTCCAGAAATGGGTCCTAAAGTCGAGAGCACGGCTCCTCCCCCGAGAGATTGATGTTCTTTTTTTTATTTTTCTTTCTCCTGTACTCGCGAGCAGACATTTGTAAACAATTGACATATTAATGAAAATATATTTTTGGAAATGTTCTCGTTCTTCTTGTTTACCTTCTCTTTTTCCCTTCACGCAATGAATGCCTTCTCGTTTCAATGAGTTATGCTCAACCCGGGGGGTCGTAGTGACCCTGCCTTCGTGGAGATAGACTGATCTATCGATTGAGAAATGAGTTGTGCTCAATCCGGGGGGTCGTACTGACCATTCCCTCGTAGAGATAGACTGATCTATCGATTGAGAAATGAGTTGTGCTCAATCCGGGGGGTCATACTGACCATTCCCTCGTAGAGACAGACTGATCTATCGATTGAGAAATGAGTTGTGCTCAATCCGGGGGGTCGTACTGACCATTCCCTCGTAGAGATAGACTGATCTATCGATTGAGCCTCCGAATTTACCAAGGGTAGAAGAATGGTCGAGAGTACACACGTGCTCTCCTTCAGCGTTATTTTTTTATCTATAAAATGGAAATGCGACCATCCAAGGTGAATTTATCCCTACTAAAGGTAGGCAATTGGCCAAGAGGTCGTATGTATTCTCTTCAGGGCTGTTCAGGTCCAAGTAAATGGAGTAGCGACCAAAAGATATTTTTGACTTTTTATTCATAAAATGTCGTTGTGAACTACATCGAATCTAGGGGAAGTATTGTAGCAAATGCTCCACGTGCCAAGGGCGACGTACGGGTTTTCCCTGCATGTCTTCGAGGTAATAAGTACCGGGTCGCACAATCTTAATAACCCGATACGGGCCTTCCCAATTTGGATCCAGCGAACGAGCGGGAACTCCGAGTTTTTGCTTCAGGACCAAATCTCCGAGCTGGAAGGATCTAGGCCGAACATTAGCATTTCGATAGCGAGCAATACGTTGTTGATATGCGGCCGCTCGTACTTGGGAGGTATTTCTTCGTTCCTCCAAGAGATCGAGATGAAGTCGAAGATCTTCCTGATTACCCGTGGGGTCATACTGCTCGATCCGATACGAGGGCACTTGAATTTCCACTGGTACTACTGCGTTGACACCAAATGCTAACGAGAAAGGGGTTTCGCCTGTTGATGTACGAGCCGTAGTTCTATATGCCCATAGTACTTCTGGCAGAAGTTCCGGCCACATACCTTTACATTCACCTAGCTTGGTCTTTAAGTGGTGCTTGATGATTTTATTCACTGCCTCAACTTGCCCATTTGCCTGGGGATGATATGGAGAGGTGCGGAGGTTACGTATCTTTCATTTTTCACAAAATTCATCAAAGGCTGCGTTGTCGAACTGGGTTCCGCTGTCGGTAATTATAGTGTGAGGGAGTCCGAAACGGCATATGATATTTCTCCATATGAACTTAGTAGTTTGTTTCTCAGTAATCTTGGCTAATAGTTCTGCTTCGACCCATTTGGTGAAGTAATCGACCCCCACTATTGCGAATCTGTTTTGTCCTTTTCCAGTAGGCAAGGGCCCGATGATATCGACCCCCCATTGCGCGAAAGGCCAAGGACTATCTACTGGAGTCATTCGCTCGGATGGTACGTGAGGTATAGGAGAATATCGCTGGCACTTGTCACATTTTTTAGAGAATGCAATTGCATCTGCTTTCATAGTGGGCCAATAATATCCTTGCCTCATCGCCTTATATGCGAGGGATCGCCCCCTGGGGTGGTTACCACATGCCCCCTGGTGTATTTCATCTAGAACACGAAGTGCTTCTTCTGGATGAAGACACCTTAAATAAGGCAAGGAAAAACATTTGCGTAACAATATTCCGTCTTGTAAGGTATACCTGGCGGCTCGATGACGAATTTGTCTTGCAACTTTCTTGTTGTCTGGAAGGTATCCGTCTCTGAGATAAAGGATAATGGGGTCCATCCAACATGGAGATGATTGTACCGATATTACTTGCTCAAGAGTTGCTTGGTCGATACTCGGGTTCTGAAGATGCTCGATGGGGATTGAATGTGATAACTCAGATTCTGGTGCAGAGGCGAGCTTTGCCAGGGAATCTGCGAGTTGGTTCTTCTCGCGAGAAATATGAATTATTTCATAAGTCTTCAGTTTTGCGAGCAGGATGAGGACACGAGATTTGTATAAGGCCATCCTTTCTTCTTTGGCCTCGAATTCACCGAGAACTTGGTTGACAATGAGCTGGGAGTTGCTGTGAATTAGCAAATTTTGGATTGAAAGGACAATGGCTAGTTCGAGGCCAACGATCAAGGCCTCATATTCTGCTTCATTATTTGAGATGCGAGTATCAAAACGTAAAGCGTATTGGAAATGCGACCCGTTTGGGACGACTAGGATTAGGCCTGCTCCGCTACCGGTGGCCCGTGACGACCCGTCCACGAAGAGGGACCAGGAAGGCTGGTCGCTGGTCGTGGAATTGTCATCGGAAGAGGAGTACGTGAATTCGGCGATAAAGTCAGCCACGGCCTGGCCCTTGACAGCGGGCCTGGGGCAGTACGAGATATCGTGCTTGCTGAGCTCGACCGCCCATTTAGTTAGTCGTCCGAAAGTCTCAGGTTTTTGAAGGACTTGTTGTAACGGATGATTTGTTGGTATAAGAATAGCGTGGGCTTGAAAATATGGTCGCAGTTTTCATGCTGCCGTGACCAAGGCCAGGGCCAGTTTTTCCATATCAGAATAACGGGTTTCAGCATCTACCATTGCCCGACTGATATAATAAACGGGCCTTTGCATCCCGGAGGCTTCTCGTATTAAAGCGGCGCTAACGGCCGTGGAAGACACAGATAAATAAAGGATAAGTTGCTCGTGCGCTACAGGTTTAGATAAAACAGGGGGCGTGCTCATATACTACTTCAATTGTTGAAAAGCTTCTTCGCATTGTGATGTCCACTCCCAATTAGATTTTGCTGTAGCAAGGAGGAGCTTGAAGAAGGGTAAGCATTTGTCAGATGCTCGTGAGATGAATCTATTCAACGATGCGATGCGACCAGCCAGACGCTGGACGTCCTTAAGAGTGGTGGGGGATTTCATCTCTACCAATGCTTTTATTTTTTCAGGATTTGCCTCAATTCCACGCTGGCCGACCATGAATCCAAGAAATTTTCCTGCAAACACTCCGAACGCAAATTTTTCTGGGTTCAATTTCATTTGATATCTCCTCATTAGGTCGAAGGCTTCTCGAAGATCAGAAAGATGATCATCTTCTATGATGCTTTTCACGAGCATGTCGTCAACATGAACTTCCATATTCCTGCAGATTTGAGCAGCGAATATTTTCTTGACGAGACGTTGATAGGTGGCCCCTGCATTTTTAAGACCGAACGACATAACTTGGTAGCAATATAATCCCCGGTCGGTGATGAAGGCGGTATGTTGGCTATCAGGTGGATGCATCATGATCTGGTTGCAACCAGAATAAGCATCCATAAAGCTAAGTAGGGCATGCCCAGCTGTTGAATCGACCAGCTGGTCTATCCGAGGCGTCGGAAAACTATCTTTGGGGCATGCTTTGTTCAAATCTGAATAGTCGATGCACATTCTCCATTTGCCATTAGCTTTCCGAACGAGAACTACATTCGCGACCTACTCCGGGTAGTCAACTTCTTTTATGAAATTGACCGTAAACAGCTTTTCGACTTCAGCTTTGATTGCCATTTGCCTTTCTGCAGTGAAGGCACGTCGACGCTGGTGTACGGGTTTATGCTTTGGATCAATATTCAACCGATGTGCGATAATGTTGGGATCGATGCCTGGCATATCTTTGTGAGACCAAGCGAACACGTCTTGATATTCGGTGAGGAGGCGGATCAGCTCATCCCGGACGGCTCCCTTCAAAGAGGATCCCATGCGGATAACTCTGGACGAGTCATCTTTAGCTAAGTGAACCGCCACTGTATCTTCCCCAGGAGTTCCTGATTGAAGGGCGCTCTCTCTCGGGTCTAGGGAGTTGTCAGTCGAGGAGTTAGGTGAATCTTGTGCTATCATCATGACAGGTGCTGCTGGGACTTTCTTTCGGTCTTGTAGGGCTATCTCGTAACAAGACCGAGCCTCCTTTTGATTTCCTCGCACAACCCCAACACCATTTGGGGTAGGGAACTTGACACACAAATAAGAAGGGTGTAAGGCTGTCCCAACCTTATTAAGCGATGGCCGCCCCAAAATAGCGTTATATGCTGATTTTCGATCCACCACGAGGAAGTTTATGAAGACGGTAGTCTTCGCTGGACTTTCTCCGAAAGTAACTGGGAGACCAATGCTTCCTTCAGGTATTACCACCTCACCTCCGAAGCCGATGAGAGGGGTTGAAACTGGCTTGAGTAGGCTTCTGGCAAGTGCCATTTTGTTGAAAGCCTCCAGATACAGAATATCGGCTGAGCTACCTGTATCCACCATAATTCGATGAGTCAGATAATTTGATACCTTTAATGTGACTACGATGGAGTCCTCGTGAGGGAAGTGAATTCCCGCTGCATTTTCGAGGGAGAAGGAAATTGGAGGATGGCTGGCCTTTGACGCACTGGGTGCCTGTTCTAGCCAATAAACATGCTGGGGTTCTTTAGACGCCTTCCGAGCGTACGCTTTCCTTGAAGCTTGAGTGTCGCCCCCGCAAGCTGGTCCTCCGACGATGGTGCGGATTTCTCCAGTAGGCTCAGCGTCCTCTTGGGCAGTATGATGATGAGACGGTTCCTTTTGGCGTGGTGAGGCTTTCGCCCTTTCTGGTGATCGATTTTTACGAGCGACATAATCCTGGAGATGGCCCTTTCGAATAAGGGCTTCAATATGATCTCGTAGAGAGATGCAGTCCTGGGTTCTATGCCCGTGATATTTGTGGAAGTAACAGAACTTGCTCTTATCTCTCTTCTCGGGATCAGATTTGATCTTTGCAGGCCACTTTACATATGGTTTGTGTTTAATCTCCATTAAAACCTTTTCATGAGACCAATTGAGAGGAGTGTAGTTATGATATTTACTAAAATAAGGCTTCTTGGGAGAACGGTCGCGTTGATCACGACGATATTTTTTATCTGCAGAAGAGGTTCCTTCTGGCTTGCGTTTCTTACCCTGTACTCCATGGCGTGTTAATGCGACTTCTTCTGCATTGATATATTTCTGAGCTTTGGCTTGAAATTCTGCCATAGTTTTCGGAGGGCTCTTATCTAAGGCAAACCTGAATTTCTCGCTCGTTATTCCGGCTATGAGGGCTGTGAGACCTTTTTCTTCAGTATAACCCTCAGTTTGGACGGCTTCGGCAGTGAACCGTACTGTGAACTCCTTTATTGTCTCCCCATGCTGCTGTTTCAGATCCATTAGATGGGAGGCTGGTTTCTTAATGCGAATGCTTCCCATGAATTGAGAAAGGAATAACTCCGATAACTGTGAAAAGGAGCTGATGGAACGAGGTTTTAGTCCCCAGAACCACATATGAGCTGCTTCCTTCAGTGTTAGGGAAAAAGCCCTACACATGATTTCTGAGCCATGTCCCTCCAACTCCATAATAGACCTATATGTTTTCAGGTATTCAAGGGGGTCGCCAATACCTGTGTACGGGGTGATAACAGGCGTTCGATATTTTCTAGGTAACGGTACCTCCATAACCTCGCTGGTGAAGGGGGACTCGGATTGATGTATCGCCGCCATGACGGCAGATGGTCGATTTGCCTGGTATCGCTGCTTTATAACGTCAAAACGATCATGGATTCTTTTGAGATCTCCTTCCCATGGTAAGGTATAGCCTGATGTTTCGACGGTGGAGTCCTGAGGTTGAGGTTGGCGAGACGCACTAGAATGTATGGAATGTGGAGGCAGCACAGGGGGGTGGTTGTCGAGTGGTGTTCGGTTTGACGGAGGATGATTTGGTTGAACCCGTGGTTCGTCCACAGAATGTCTGGAAGCCACCGGAATGGGTTGCGGTGGTAACCCCTCAGAGGGTTGTCTCTACGGTTCGGGGAAATGCTGATCAAGCCGATTTGACAGGGCCTGAACTCCGGCATTTAGAGTTAGAAGAGTATTTCCGAGGAAACACAGAACATCGTCTTGATTTCCGGAGGCCTCCAATACTGGGTTTGCTGACGGCATATTTGGGGCTCCTTGAGGGATATTCGTCGAAGTGGGTAGAGGGACAGGTACGAATTCCGTCTCATCGGGCGGAGGTGGTGCCTGCCTTGAAGTCGAAGGATAAACAAACTTTTTAGGAGGCATATCAGAAGGATTTTGATCAGTGGTTAGAACGATTGACTTTGACGATCAAGTCGTTCCCACAGACGGCGCCAAACTGTTAACGTCAGATTTTGTAACAGGATCCCCCGGACGTTAACCTTCCCTCCAATAGAGACTTCCTCCGCCGGACCTGAAAGAAGACAGAAAGCAATTAAGGGTGGCCGGCGTCCAGCAGTTAGCCCTCCGATGCTTAAGTCAGATAAGGCAAGAAGGAGAATAGCCAAGCAGCTGAGGCTAGAGATTGAATATTGTGTACCTGTATCTTAATGGAGTCATCTCCTTATATAGATCTGAAATGATCCAATCTGTTACGTAAGATATCGAGATCCCGCTGATTTCGTGGGATAAGATTCTTATCCTCAGATAGAGGGGAGATCTAATCCAATGACTCATCCGATAGTTTCGTTCCTTGATAGCGATCCCTTGAGACTCGGAACTATTGAAGAAGATAAGCCCAAAATCGGCCTATACGGGCTGTTGGTACTGAGGGCAAAGGGATGTCACCATAGAAAAAGTTGTTCGCATGTAGGAAGATGGTCGCGAGTCCAAGTACTCGCTCATTCAGATGTAATACCTTTCAACGACTTGTGAGAAGGTCTGCTCGCAGGAAAAACACAACTTCTCTCGCCTTCCAGTATTTGACTATCGATCACAACTTCTCGAAGCTTTGGTAGTCGAGCATCATTTTTCCTAATATGCGAGCTGTGAGCAGACGTTCTCGATAGTCGAATAAAGGTGCTCGCGAGATCGGAGTATCTTCCGAATATGCGAGTCGCGAACAGACGTTCTCGATAGTCGGATAAAGGTGCTCGCGAGATCGGAGTATCTTCCGAATATGCGAGTCGCGAACAGACGTTCTCGATAGTCGGATAAAGGTGCTCGCGAGATCGGAACAGCAGGAAAACCTCCAGCAGACATCTCCGCTGTTTTGGCTATAACAATAAATTTATTTGGAACTAATTTTCTCTTTTATCTCTTATTTTCTCTCGTGAAAACAAGAATCAACCGGCAAGGAAGACGGTGATCGACCTCCCACATCCTCCCTGCATCAAATCCAAGACTAGTTCTTGTGAGCACGGTAAAGTAGTTGTAAATAACTTATATTAATCATTGTTATTGGAGGAATCTACGGTAGAAAATAATGTAATTACCCCTTAATGATAAAAGTGACCAAATTGATGTATGTCGCTACTCAAATTTGACACTTAAATGGGTAGGATTTTGACCACCCAAAAGCGGACCCATCCATCCAAACACAATCTAAAACTAACCTTGAAAATTTCGTCTATTAAGGTAACTAAGGAATAAGGCATGTGCAAGAGAGAGAGAGAGAGAGAGAGAGTAAAAAAAGGTAAGAAACAACTATCCAAGTTATCTTTTTTCATATTATGGTTCAATTAAATTTAAAATTTATTTAATTTTTACTGATGTCGAAGTATTAAATGGTGCAGCAAATATATAAAATGAATTTTTATAGAGTTATTATAATGTACTTCACACATCATTTGTTACATAACTCTCCAGTAATACTACCACCATATGCTACAAGCCAAAAAGAGAGTAGACTTGCATTATTACCTACGTTGTGCATTAGATAAGTTGCTTCTCACAGGTAAAATTTCTCATGTCAAATGTCTAAAAGCTTATTGACACCAGGCTCATATGTACATGGATCCAACTCGGATATGACCAAGTCTCCTTCAATTAATGAATAATACAGACAGGGTGAGCTTGCCTTCCCATAACAAGCACAAAAAGATCTTTTATCTTTTTTTCCTATTCTATGGAAAAAAAAAAGAAGAAACCCCACTATTTGAAGTAAGCCAATTACTCCTAAACCGATGTTTTATCAATAGTGAATAGTATACCGAAAGCAGCAGCTCACCGATACAAGAGTTGACCGCTTCAGAGTGTAAGGACCGAACGGTACAAGGCATGACAAACAAAGGTAATCTACAGGGCTCGAACAATATCAGACAGGATTTCCTTCTTAGCAGTAACGAATAAACGTTATACGGACGTAGGATAATTGTCGATCCGAAGTGGGAGAAAGTAGAAGTACTAAAGCACGGCGCCACTCACCTGTTTTGTGTTTTCCTGAGGATTGTATTCCTCTCTAATACCAAACCGTTGGACAAACTCAGTGTGGACTGAGCGGGCTCAGCTGAGCCAAAGGTAGGCATGGTCCTCTGTGAGGATTAAATGGTTTGAGTTACTCAATACTAAGTTTATTCGGCTTGCTCAACCCTGCTCAGTGGCCCAGATTTTTTCGGACACTTTGTCATAAAAAGACAAACTTTTTTAAGGTTTGTCACACCGAATGAACATGCTCCCGAGGTAAAAACTCGTACACATGTGGCCCACCAGATGAGTTAACTGGCCTTGAATTTGGAATCCGAACCACCTCATGAATGGCCACACACATGCCACGTCAGCAAGCATGCCACGGATTTTTGTCTCTCTGTCCCACGAATCACTTGAACCGTTGGTGATGTTTTGAAGTCTGTGTGTGGGCCCACCACATGGCACAGCTAAGCTTCCCCTGCCAGCCAGACGTTTGGAAAGCAGCATCAGCAACGACATGAATCCGACCTGTCATGAGTCATGACACGTGACCACCCATCAGAAGCCATGTGTGATGCACGTGCCACGTGTCAACATCGATGCAAGTGTATGGCCGACAGGGCAACTTGTGGCATTGATATGATAGGTTGGGACAACCAAGTACGGACATAGAACTAAAAGCAAAAGGTGCAACCACTGCATGGTAGGGACGTTGTGCACCAATGACAAGCCATCCCATCATGGGTCCACTAGAATTTAAAGGAGGTAAATTGTAATCAACGGTCCAGATCAAACGATGGAGTTGAAAAAAATCGTACGCATTGGTGGGAAAGATGGTAGGCGGTACAACTTCATACAGTGAAATCAGATGGCTAGGATTGCCTGATCAGTGTGATTTTCAGGCTATGGTTCATAAATAATAGGCCCAGAAAATTTGACGGTCCAGATTCACGTACATGCACGAGCAACATCCATTTAAGAAAGGTAAAATCGGGTGTGAGCTGTCAACAAATAGAGACGCCAACGGATGGTTCCATTTTGTAGATCCCCTGGCTCGAAAATCAGACCCATCCACTTCTCAGCGATGATCAGTTTATGAACCAAATGGACGGCTGAAAAATCATTGTCAAGTTTCTCTCAGCCGTCCTTTTTTATTATTTTGTGGCCCACCTGATGAGTGTACCAGCCTATTTTTTCTGCTCCAGAATTTGCACGTTTCAGCCACATGATGGACCGGTTGGATCCTATATCTTTGTGCCACTCTGGCACGTATAGAGGACGTGTAGATGAGCTGAATTCTACACGCGTGTGGGCTCACCAAACCTCAGTGCTCTCAGATCATAATGTGTGGACAATTGATCAATCCAGTTCATAATACATTTCATGGGCTGTAGTGTGACCACTGATCAGATGATCTAAGCCATCCATAAGCTGGCCTTCTTTTTATAGCCATCCATTTCCCTAGCCGTGCATGGTATGGCTAGGTCTCTTTGATAAATGTGGTCCGTACATGGCTCAACTTGTTGATTAAATGGATGGTTGGAACCGTCTGATCGGTGTGATATTTAAATGGTACACCGTGAAATGTGTGTTTGACCTAATGAACGGCCAGATTGCTTGATCGGAATCTCCAAGTGTCTGGATGCAAGTAGGATCACTATAAGTTATTGTGCTCACTAAGATCACTGGATCATTTCTATACAAAAACATGAACCAGATTGGGGCCATGTTTTGTTGATCCATACCGCTAATCTCATGCATACTACGGTTGAAAGGGACCTCCCCAAAATTCTACCATGAGGTTCCTGACCATATTCAATCAGTGCTAAAAGAGACCGAGAGAGGAGACGATGCTCCAGATAAAAAAAAAAAAAAGGTTCTAATATTTATTGGCTAGGATCTTCCAATCTCGAAGAGTTGTAGATCACCAGTCACGATCACTGTAACCGGTGGTCTGGATAGGAGAAACTATGGTCCCCCACTCGTCTTATATCATGCACAGACCGTATTATATCTAATTTAATTGAAAATGACATACATATATGAAAGTAGGCGATTTGTAGGGAAGCACTTTATTATATTTTATTTAATTGAAAATGACATAAATATATAAAGAGATTGAGAGATTTGTAGAGAAACACCAGGGATATTGACCAAAAGAAACGTGTGGTAAGTTTTGAAAGATATACATTAATCCATCCATATACATATTTATAATATGTAAAGTTATATATACATACGTATTTTATACTCTAACATCTTACGTAGGTGCAACTGGATACAAAAGATGCATCAAGGCTCTACAATTTCTTTATAAAAAGAATAAAACAGTGCATAGACAGAGATTCTCTATAATATTGAATGTAATTGGGCTAATATACTTGTAATAATGCTTATTTATCCTAGGAAAAGACTAGTATATGATTTTATTTGTTATTATTTTATTATTATTATGAGGAAATTTCAATGCATAGATGCATGGAAACTAACATGATAGTATGGAGCACTTGTGCAATTTTAATAGGTGCATCAAGTGGGTCACACTAATTATTTTAGCAAGAATATTAATAGGCAGGTTCATTCATCAGGTGGGCTTACCACACTATTATTGTATATATGTATGAAAAGGGTATGGGCCCCACTGTGATGTGATAAACATCCACCCCATCAGTCAGAGGCACCCTTCCATGGTTGGCCATGGGCCTAAAACTCAGGCTAATTCATGACTTAGGTGGGCCACATAACAGACAATAGTTGTGAGTAGTGAGTACATATCCACCCATTGAAACCTTTATGATCATTTATTGGGCCCATTGAAATGTAGTTCAGACATCTAAACCATCCATTGTGTGTGTTTCACTTTGATGAGGGGTCACACCAATTTTCAGCCGTATCCAAACTTAGATGGGTCCCACCAAGTGCTTTTAGATGTTTTAAGTATGATTTCATAGAGTTTCAAATGGTATAGCCCATTTATGTTCTGAATATGGCTGATTTTTAGATATTCTATAACTAAGAGGGGACCTACCAAGTGCATAGTCAATGTCCCGTCACACATCATCAGTGGGGCCCACAAAGATCAACCTCATGGGAAGCTTCCAATATTGAGGTCGGGGAAAGATGGGTATTTTTAGCAGTCTGTGGTCCTTCCCTAACCTTTCCTTTGTCACAGACCATTCCAATTTTGGATTACACTGTTCTTGAAAAGACACAATACTACAAGTCATCACAACATCCAAAATGAACGTCACAGATTCATCACGGTAGCCTTTGTCATACGGTATCCTTGATACAACACTTCCAGGAGCCCTACATGAAAAGAGGAATAGTCCATTCGCTCATCAGGTGGTCCACACTAAAGTAAACAATATTTAGCCATTAATAAATATAAAAAATGCAGTTGTCCACTCCATGAGTGGTTGTAGTTGAGGAGGTCTACTTGATACTCTTAAAAAGTGTACTGGATGATACTCAGGCAATACATTGTGCACATATTGCAAATTAAGCTCATATCAGACAATGGAACCTGTTTTAAAAATTGGTTATAGAACTAAAAATATTTCAATTTGGGTTACACAGATGCCAGGTGTAGAGTCTTAGAGCACCCACTTATCATTGATCACACCCTGTCAGAGTATAAAAGATTTTGTCTTGTTATTGTTGTTTTTGTTTATTATGAGTGGTTTTGATTCCATACCCAGTTGGGGCAGTTTGGACAGGTGGGTGCTGGGGTTGCCACGTGGCAGCAACATTTGTGGTTGCCCAAAATAAAAGGCTATCATGCATCTTCATGAAAATATAAGCGTTAGTTGTAGTAGGTAGAGAGAGAGAGGGAGAGAGAGAGAGAGAGAGGGGCCCACCTTGATGAATTTTCTGTATATCCACGCCGTTCATCCGTTTTCCCAGCTCATTTTAGGATGTGAACTAAAAAATTAAGCAGATTCAAATCTCAGGAGGACCACACCACTGGAAACAATGGTGAATGGACCAGTTAAAAGCTTTTTGTGGGTCACAAAAGTTTTGGATCAAGCTGATATTTGTATTTTCCCTTCATCCAAATCTTTTTGACATTATCAACGGATTGGATGGAAAATAAAAATCACGGTGGGCTCTCGGAAATTTTTAATGGTAGACGTTCAATTCAATCACCATTGTTTCCTATGGTGTGGTCCACCTAAGTTTTGGATTTGCTTAATTTTTGGTATCACGTCCTAAAATGATCTGAAAAAACAAATGGACAGCGTGGATATACAGTACGTACATCATCAAGGTGGGCCCCACGGTAAGTGTAACATCTACTACGTTGTTACCCGACCAACACCTAATCCGCTCGTATACATAAGAAGGTTACAATACACTTTCATGAACATCAAGGTGTTAGTTGAACAAATTGGCGGAAGAGGACTAAATATAAGATAGTTTAACACCATTTAGAAAATAGTGGAGCATCTTCAACGGCACACATGGCATCTTCCATGGCTATCTGAACTGTCCAAATCACTTATCCAGCCATGAATGGAGCACAGCCAAAAAGTTGTTCATTGTAAATTGGGCCACACTACTCATTATTCTTCTTTTAACCATTGATTTGATTGTCGCCAATTAGATTGTTAGGATTGCTTCATGAGTTCATATATGATCTATCCACAATGTGCCCCACAATTTAGACGGTCCAGATAGCTGTACATAAGTGCCAAATATCTGGAGGAGAGCCAGAATTTTTTTTTTTTTTTTAATTTATAATTAGGGGTTGGTGGGTGTTGAAGTTTTGAAACTTCGAGAAAATAACTCCAACGATAATAACAATACAGGGGGAGTTTTCTGATATACGTTGACAAAGTATATACTACACTGTGCTATTGTACCTGTCCTATATGTTTCTTTCAATCTAAACTGTCTGAATAGTGGGACCCACTGTAGATAGGTCATAAACCCAAAATAAGATTGATTGAAATAAAAAAAAACCTCAAATTAATGAACATTTATACATTGAATTTGGACCGTTGAAAGCATCTTAAGTAATAATCAAGTAGATGTTAAGAATGTAACTGGTTGTCTTTTTTAGAATATGGTAATGAGATCTGCCATTTGAACGGTTTTGATTGAGTTATTAAATCCCATGTATACAATATCTGAATGCATGTGTATAGATCCTTGTACTCTGCCATAGTATCATTCTTCTCTAACAATTCGGTACGCCCGCTTGCACCCTACACGCGGCCAACACATACAACAGCATCCGATCAGTTCACCGGGTGGGCCCCACCATTTTTTTTTATTATTTTATAAAATAACCAACCTGATTTTTGGGTGACATCATCTACTGCGGGCCCACCTTATGCATGGCTAGGATTGTCTCACTAATACATCATTAGGTTGCCACACGTAAACGTCTTAGCAAATCATTGTCCAAGAAAATCCAAGAAAAGGACATTAATGACTAATCATATGCTGACGTGGTTTTCTTTGTATTTTAAATGTTAAAAAAAATAAGGAATTTTTAAAATAATAAGGCAGCCCATATACCTTCACACGTGCCCCCGCGGCACATGGATGTGAGTTCCAAGCCATCCATTAGATGGGTCCCATCATGTAGATGACGTGGTCAACTGACCTGATCTTTTTAATGCAGGGTTTCTAAGATTTCTGACCCACCTAGCGGATGGCTTGGATCTCACGATCGTGTGCCATGCTGGCAAATGTGGCGTGTCTTATACGCGCGTGTGGGCTTTCCAAACCTCTGTAGTAAGAAAATTAATTAAACAATCTTTTCTTAATCTCGATGATGTGATGCTAATCCCAGTGTAAGCTGTCTTCCACAAGTCCATGATCCTCGGGCATAGGATGCTTACTGTAACAGGCGGCCTTGAATTTTCACAAGTGGGGCCAACGATGAGGGATCCAGACCATTGATCTAGTGGTTCTCAATATGGATGTAACATGCCCGAGAAAGATCGAAAACAGAAGATCAAGACCATCCAATCAAGTACCCTTTCCCTTCTTAGTGGTCTATCTTTCGTTCGCCAATCCAATGATTAAGATCTTCCGGTTTGATGACTCTTGAAGAATGGCCCATTCAGTGGGGCTCATAAGCAACGGCCTGGATGATCAAATAATCATGGGACCCACTTGGAAGAACTTAGGACCCTAGGATACAAGACATCATGTACTGTTCGCTGCCTTTCTCCCCTTTCCACTTCCAAACGCTAGTATTTCACCATTTAAAAATGGCGGCAACTCTTCAAACGCAAGCGTGGCATAATTACAAGGCAATCATGACCTTCCAAATCAAGGTAGCATAGTTGCAACTCAATCAAGACCGTCCAGTTCGCTGACCCAAGTACAGAGTTGTGTACGAGCCAAGCTCTCGACTCGGCTTGAGCCAGCTTAATTTGGCCCGATTCGAAGGGTTGAGTTTGAGCCAACCCAAGCCATTTTTGAAAGCTCTAAATGATTTTCAAGCTAAGTTCGAGCTAACTCAAGCCCGATTTGCCTTGGCTGGATGTTCAGCTCAATCAAAGCTTGATTCGGCTCAACTCAGCTAACTCAATTAGAAAAGTATGTTTTTTAGTCACACATGGGAAGTGAGCAAGGAAACGAGAGGTGAAACTCTCTATAAAAGTAAGTGCAGGATGTAAATGGACTTTGGGCCTGATTTAAAATTTTACTCTTTTAAGGATCAAACTCAGCTGGTAAGCTCATGCATGCCCGCTTGAACATGTTAGTCTAGCTCGATGGCTGAGCTGAGCTAAACACGAGCCAAGCTATTCAGTGACCAGATGCTCAGCTCTAATTTTCAGTGATAAAGTAATATTAACTATCTGACCATTTTCTGTATTTTGGACTAGTCACTATTTTACTTTTTAACCATGCATTTGACATAAACAATTGGATGGCTAGGATTGCTCGGTCAGTGTGACATTAAAGATGTGCACCATTCACAATGAAAATCACAATTTGGACGGTCAGGATAGCTGTAAGTCAGTGTCATAAGATGAGTCATCGCCATTTTGTAAATGGTGCAGAACTAACACAGTAATCTAGCACCTGGTACATGAACACCTGCTCCCTTCTCTGTCTTCATGGGGCGTTGGTGATTGCTTTTGATCATTTCCTAATCATAGGAAGCATATATTTTAATGGTATTAGAGCCGTCCAAATGCCTCCACGTCATCTACGTACACGTGGCATACATGAAAGAGATCCAGACCATTCATCATGCGGGCTGATTTGCCGATGCTCAAAACCTGCCTTGATCCAATCATACAATGGAAGTCATTGGCACTGTCTTCTTTACCCGCTGATTGGACGATCAGGATCGTCAGATCAGTGTCATTTATGTTTATGGACTACCAGCTATTGGAAAACCATTTCCAGGTCCATATTCCCAATAATCTAATACTTGTCTTTCCAACTATTGCATATGACAATTTTTAAATTAGGTGCCTTCATGTGGTACCCGGACCGGGCTGCTGTGGGTCCCACCTCAACTATGCTTCCAATCCATTCCGTCCATCGTATTCTACCCAACATGATCACCATAGAAACAAAAAATAAGGTCCATCCAAAAGTTAGGCAGGCCTCAACGCATGGAACAATATAAAATCATGCGCAAGGCCTCTAAAATTCACGCGATGTGGCCCACCTGTATTTTGGAACCGGACTATTTTTGGTGTGTCCCTTCATACTTAGATAAGAATATCTTATGAATGGACTAGATGCATATACACAACACGGTAGGCCCCACAATCAGTGGGGAAGGCTTTATTCGTTGGGTACCCCCTCTAAACTGTCACTTGTGGTGGGCCCACCTGGGTATCTTTTCAGGCCGATTTTAGGCCTAATAGTCTAAGATTGAAGAGTGCACCTAACAGACGGGGTGGATCGGATGCACAGTTGAGTTGGGCCGATAGTGTTGTTTTTTGTGGCTTCTAGACACAGCTAAAAATTTAAAAGTGAGAAAATGGGTACATGTCAACCATTTGAGTGGGGCACTCTATCAAATCCCATTGGAAATTGCTCTTTGCTCTACCTAAACTAAAGGAGAAGAAGAAGAAAAAAAAAAAAAAACCCAAATATAAAAATAAAATAATCCTCTTCCAATCCAATGAATACAAATTCATCACGTGATGGTGCAAGTCAATATTAGGTTAGCCTACATATTTCCAAATTGAAAACAATAATAATAATAATAAGTAATTGGCAATGTATACTTTGCACGGCTCTGATCCCATGGGCCCGGGTCTTGCCCTGAGGTTCAGCGGGCTCGGATTGGGTACTAACGCCACCAGATGCAGCTAGAGGCAGACAGGTACGTGTCACCTCTGCATTGGTGGAGAGCAAGGTGGGACCCGTACCTCAGTAATAGTGGAGAGCTGACAGACCTGTCACATCAGCCGGGTCCCACCTGCTCTCCACCGATGCGGAGGTGATGCATACTTGTCTGTCTCCAGCTGCGTCCTGGTGGGGGTAGTACCCAATCCGAGCCCAGGTTCACGTGCTGAAAAGGTCCCCAGCCCTAGAGTTGAAAGGAAGAGGGAGAATAAAAGAAAGGTGGGTCCTATGTGTGTACGCGATTGTTGCATTCCTTCAGGTGGGTCCCATAACATAGATGCCCTGATGAAAAAGTTAGGCCATTTGACAGATTAGGTGAGCCGCGGTTTACAAAACAAGCAGACGGCTAAGAAAAACTTGACTCATAGACTCTTTTCTTTTTAGCTGTCCATTTTGTTTCTAACACTGCGGGGCCCCTTTTGAGTGGGCATGCCTGAATTTGAGCCAAGGCATCTACATGTAGAGGTGGAAATGCATCAGTTTTGGGCCGGGACGGGTTAAGTCCAGGTGGACACTACAGCCGAAGACCTAAGTCCAATAGGGGCTTGGCACAACATGCCCCAGTCTGAACCTAAATGGTTGGTTGAGCCGTGGTGCTGCCCATAAATCGATCAATAATCCATCCATTGATTAGGCTGGGCCACACACCACATCATCTAAGCCTTATCCCAACTAATTGAGGTAAGCTATATGAATCCTTCTCTGCCATTCACTCTACCATGCAAAATTCATGAACGTTGAATTGGAACCATATATACACATAACAAGACCGATCGGGCCATGTTGAGCCTTCACCAGGTTGAGCTAAAATGGCCAAAGCCCCGACTGATAATTGGATAAGGCCACTGCACGCCAGGCCCAAGCCTGACCCAGAGGGCTAACTAATAGGTCCGAGCCCAATCCAAAGCCAGGCTGTCTATCTACAGGATCTTCAAGATCAACGGACTGAATGTGACACTTGTGTCTAACATGGCGCATTTCCTGGTATCCAGGCTGGGCTGTCCATTCATCACCAGATTAGGCCTTAAGCCTGGATTATAAGCCCAAACCCAGCCCATGGCCTACTTTAAGGCCCAGGCCCTAATCCTATAGGGCTGGGCTGCGAATGCCATTGCCATTATAAACTGGCACCACTCTATGTTTGATGGGTTAAAGCCCCACTTAATTGGAAGGATGGGATTGCACGAAGGATCTGAGTTTTGGGATGTCAACGAAACCATGGTACCTACTAGATGAAAGGTCCAAATCACTGTCCATAGGTTCACATGTACAAGATCCAAGCCCTGCATAAGGTGGCCCCCACCATGAAGAACAGCCAAAAAAAGTGACAATTCGTTAGGCAGGCTAGAAGCATACATCGAGTCAGACACCAGGAAAAAAGTCTTATTCGAACTGCCCATTGATTTCAATACAAGACACGCTGCTAACTTATTGGGCCAGCCTGATTTCTGGTGTCTTTCAGTAGGACCGACCTTTCTTACACACCCAAGATGATAGTTAGGTGTGTGACAGTTCCTCTGCATCCATCTCTACTACATATAACAAGTATCTTTCAGAAACTTTAGCCCCTGGCAAATAGTCATGGAGACAGAAAAAAGCTTCAATTTGTCGGCATAGCCCTTCAACCATGAGGGCATTTTTATCCTTTCAAGTCCTTCCTCGGAATAGCCCGTACCACTTCCTTTGTGTGTAGCCACATGGAAGGGGAAGCGTTAGGGAGCTCGTGTGATAAAGGCTCTTTGGGCCCCACCATGATGAATCTTCAACATCTACACCACACATCTGTTGTGCTGGCTCTTATTAGGAAGTGGGCCCAAAATCAAAGCATATCTAAAGCTCGAGTTGGTCCTCGCATTGGAAAAAGCATGCATGGGTCACACACCGTTGAAACCCTCTCTCTCCTCTCTCTCTCTCTCTCTCTCTCTGCATGTCTCACACCCTTTCCCTCGAAATTTCTTTCTCCATTTGTTACCCCTACTCTGACCACCTGCATTGGACGTCCCATAACTCCTCGTGCAAATGAATTGCAAAGTTCACCAGTTGAATTTCAGTTAAAGACTACAGAAGGCTTATTTTCTACCCAAGCTTACCCACCTGAGATCTTTCAAAGGAAATGCTTCTGTCTTTAATATTAGTCTCCACTTGACAATCCCAACCGTTCAAGTGATATCGTAGAGCTACGCAGTTATTTTATTACATTCCAAAGAGAATATGAACAAGGAAAAAAGAAAAGGTAAAGCTATGGTTATTAAAAAGCAATCTAAGAGAATTAAGCTAACAAGTAACAAACTGAGCTACTGTAATGAATGCATTTGAGGATTTGCGTTCTTCTAAAAGAAAAGCTTCAGTGTAAGATACAAATGCTGTTTTAACCAAGTGAAAGACAAATTCATTCAAACCACACTGTGGTCGTTTTCCTGCTTTGTAGAGAGGATGTTTTATGAGCATATCAGCCATTGATTGTTGACTTGAAATGATAGTCATCGATGGTTGAATAGATGTTGCCATTGTCAGCATGGTAAATGATTGATGCCCTGCCCCATGCGCATACATGAATAACAGGTATTTGCCAGAGAGAGAGAGAGAGAGAGAGAGAGAGAGAGAAGACTGACATGACCTTGTTCCTCGGGACTGCCCAGCTGCTGGACAATTTCATCCACATGTATCCCGCTTTCCCTGGCACTGCAAACATAGAGAGATCAAGTCACAAGTTGCAACACTAGGAGTAAGAAACTCATCAGCAATCTATGAGAGCTGACCAATGCGACCAGCTTGATATGGTGAATATAGGGCTATTGATGGGTACCCAGATCCATGGATATCCAAATTATCTGATCTGGATCCAGATCTTGGGTCCAATTAGTAAGCGGTCCGATTTCAGTGGAAGATCCAATTAGAAATTTACCATATAAAAACCAGACAAAATGCATGTTCTTGGTTGGACCTGAATCCAGATCCGATCTCTCACTTGAAGCTCGGCCCAGTTCTAGACCCAAGTCCATATCCAAAATCCATCTACAAACTAATTCATACTCAAAACAAGACCTTACAAGACCTGATGGGATACCCAAATCCGATTTGATTCAGACCTATGGTATGAGACTCGAATGCTAACTAAGCAATCATTCTAATAAACAGGTGCTTGTCAGAGGAAGTTATTTCAAATTGTTGAGAATCAAATCACTTCATGCTGCTGTAAATGCATTCGAATGATGAGCTAGAAGTTAGAAGGATAACTCACAGGCTTTTAGGCTCAAGGAAGACTGCCAAGACCATTTGGTCAAAGTCACCCCCAGATTCAGCAATGCTTGCATGACTAGGATACTAGAAAGAAGAAACAGGAGGAGGAAATATGCATAAAAAACTAGTTGTGTTTGGCTGCACGATTAAATTTAATTGCAATAATCAGTTCAATAAAGTGGCAATAATGACAATGATGGAAGTGGCAATGATCAGATTGCAATTACCTTGGCATTATTCATATCAGGAATTTGGCTTCAGATAGCATTTATATGTTACTTTCAAGTTGGACTCGAAAGGAATTTAACTGCAATTTTGAGAGCTACTTCCTCATGTTGATCATTAAAAAAGGTAACTACAATTTGATCATTTCTTCTTTATCGAATGAATTATGCCATTTCATCTCAATTGTGCATCCAAAAGCAGGCTAAAATCCAAAGTTGTCTCGAACTTGATTTGAAACTGCAACTTGATGTCCATATGATCCATTCTGGAAAGGGGTATTTATTCCTGGATTTGTCTGAGGCTGAACTTGGCCACCACCCTGCACCTTGCATCCATCCAAATGCAGGAGTCATATCCATAAAAGGGACATACATGCACATGTTTTTGTATTCGCATAAAATCAAGATCTAGATCTGATACCTGTAAACGTAAGTTGTATTTATGTACATGCATACATTCGATGAAATGGTAAGCAATTTCATTGAAATCAGTCACAGGCCTGAAAATCCAGAAACAAAAGTTGAAAGACTTGACATATTGGAATATAGCAAAAGGTAGAAATTTGCACAAGAAGATAGACCCAGCAATTAATAGTTCCATGCAGGGTTAACACTATCTCCAACACATGCTGCAAGCTGATATATAACATTGTAATCAAAACTAGTGCTGACACAAGCAGATGCATTATTCTTTCAATGTTATTCATATTGGTTAAAACCATTGCAATAAAAGAATTTGGCTTTAAATCATTATGATGATGATGATGCAGAAACTTGGTTTTTTTATTCTTTTTTTCTTTTTCAGGTTAATCAGGAAGAATGCATGAAGAAATAAACCTGAGGGCCTGTTTACTAGAAGCCTAAAAATGTTCATTTCATTTTAGTTAATCATATTTATGTATTTTAGATTATGATTGTTGGTCATCTGGATTATTTTAATCTTTACCAAAAATAAATATGATAATACATAATTATGATTAACTAATATGAGATGTACTCATTTTTACTCATCTGCCAACCAGGCCCTGAGCATTTCACTTTTGAAACGTCAAATAAGTAACTTAACAAGAAATCCCCCTGGAAAGCAGCAAGGATAGATTTGGTGAGTAATATCTCGTCACCATCCGAGAGAGCCAACTTCAATCTGTAAGGTGCATTCCTAATCTCTAGAAAAGGAATTTGAGAGAAATTTGACAAATGATGGTGGTGGTGAGTAATTGATTGCTGAATGAAGGAAAAAGGGAGTCTTCCTTCCCTTGAAGGAACCAGCTCTTCCTTCCCTTAAAAGGAACCAGCCAAGGCTTCTCAAAATCCAAACAAAATTTCTCAAAATTGATGGTGGTTCCACTGGATGAGAAAAAAGGATAATCACAATATACAACTTGAACGTTGAAACCAACGTATTTTTGTTTACTCACTTCCAGTATATGTTCCCTACTTTTCCTGCTAGGAATGGGAATCCTATATTTTAAATATCCATAAGATCTATACCCTGATATACCAAAATAGTGTGAATAGAAGTGCTTCAAATAATTGCTATTGGATGCAGGCATGTTTTGAAAGAGTCAAGGTATTTTGAATTATTTTTTGACACGATAAAGTATATGGAAACTTCTGAAATGATCTTAATGTGGGACAATTGGACATACAATGGTTCTGAATTGAATCAATTTAGAAAGAATATATTGTCTCATGGTAGCCTGCTCCAATCCTCTTATGAAACTTTTTACGATTGGGTTGGCCATACACACTTCACACGTTTCCAGCCACTCATATGGCATCATCAAATTATACAAGTATTGGAAATGAATCTCCAATGCTCTTGAATGTTCTCATTGACTATACTCAGCATCTAGTTTTCCATGTCTGTTATTGATGGTGTTAACATCTTCTATTTAGACCATGGTTGCCATCTAGAGCACATTTTCCCCTTCGTACTTTCATATAATTTGATTTGTTTAGTAAACGACATACAAATTCATCAAAGAAAAAAAAAAAAAAAGGAACAAGAAAACTGCATACAAGGATTCCTGATCAACTATTCAATTGCCTCAACCTACACAGAAAGGCAGAAAGGGCCATCATTTGGGTTGCAGGGAGCATAAATACCTATAACCTAATGCATACTCATTCAAAAAGATACTAATTGTTCAAGATCTTCAACAACAAGGTGAAACGAATTTTTAAACAATAGAATGCGTTCCTCTACTGAGGAGTCAATACCAGAGGTGCAGATCATTTCATCTTCTGCATGCAGTTCTGAATGAAAAGCCAAATAGATGTCAAGTAAAAAAATCAGAACCTGAACCTGAGTCATGTTCAGAATCTTCAGATGCAAGCTTGGTAAACTAATAACAAGATTTAACGGTCATTCAGTAATCCAATTTCTGTCATGCCATAAAATGTTTGTGCACCATCAAATGGTTCCTGCAGCAGGTACTCTGTTTCTAACCAACAGAAAAGATGTCTAAGGGAAAAACAAGCATGATTCTTCAGGGGAAGTAGAAAGATGCTAATAAAAACGAGTAGAAACAACATAACATCCATTTCAATGATAGTAAAAAGAAACTTCACTTGAATCAACCACTAACTTGCTCTATGACATGAAAATGCACATAGAACTCTGCCTTGCTATATAGTTGACTAGTTGGAAGCACATGAAATTGACAAAAAGGTAAATGCATACCTAACAGAGAAGGCAACGGCATGTTTTTTCCCCTGAAAGCCTTTCAACTGACCGTGAACTCGAACATACATTCCATTCCTAATGGCAGACCAAAAAAAAAAGACACAAGCCATCCAATGCACAAATAGCCCAACATACAAACAATATTAGCAAAATCGATTATCAGGAGAGAGAGTAAAGGAGATGCTATCTACTGATTGAATAAAACATAAAAACCTTATATAATCCAATAATAATAATAGTAATAAAGTAATTACTTTGCCAATGTTATCATTAAAGTTTTCCTGAACAAAGATGGGCAGGTAAAAATCTGCAAGTTTGATGAAGATCCAGAGATAATCTCAAATCCATCACAGGCATTTACCTTTGACAGTTTAATGACCAAGTACAGGGAAAACCACACAAAAAGGGAGGATCCTGTGCGCAACACCCACATTCAAAGTCCAACCATAAATGATCCTTTCTGCTGCCCATTCAGTTTTGGTCAGATAGGGATGTGAAGTGGACTTCACAGATTCCTGCCACCACTCCAAAGGTCAAAGCAAGCAGGGGCATTTACCATAAACAATTCGCGACTGATCAAGGTTCGGAGAGAGCAATGATCATCACCCGTAGTAAACTTTGGCTACTGGCAGGAAAGATAGCAAAGTACAAATGGAATATAAAACAAAAGGATAATCACAAACTTACATAATGCCAGCCATTTCATTCAATTCTCCGTCATCATTTACCCTATAAAAAATCACAATGGATTCTCAAGTCAATGGCCTTTACATTAAAAACCACATGAGTTCCACTCCCCTCGCCCAAGTGCAAATTAAAACAGAAAAGAATTTCACCATCTATGAACGTCGATCCGTCCAGTCCCGTCATCAAGACTGAAATTAACATCTGTAACCTTCTCAACTTTATTCATTACCAATCCAAGCAAGGTAACCTTTAAAAGACAACAGTAGAAAAACAAAAATGATTTGAAATCCCGACAACGAAAATAAAGGGAATCAAAACCAGAAGGGGCACACTGTGGCACAAGTCTGGTACCATCCATGAATTGGCATGGCACACATGCAAGCCAAACCAGACCATCCACATATGAGCCCCTAAGTCGATGGGGCATGCCCTAAAAATGTACTGATAGAACGACCTCAACCATCAAATTTCACATGTTGAATTTGGATTGTTGCCCAATTTGATGTGCCCCCATCCATACAGTGAGGATCATCCTATCAGGGGAAATTATCTAGTGCAAACATTTTCACCACATTGTGGTCCCCACTATCATGTGTTGATGAAATCCACTCCGACCATTAAAAATACACTCCCTTGTTTGGCCATGCCCTTGAAAATCAGGCCAATCCACGACTCAAGTGCACCACACCAGCACAAACAGTTGGGAGCGGACTCCCACCCATGATTCTCATAGAGGCCCACCATGTTGTGTACATACCTCCACTGCGATGAAACGTCTGCCCCAGATGATATTGCACCGGACTTGGGTAGGGCCGATTGAGAATCAAGGGTGGCCGCCCCCTCGCAACTGTTCATACTCACGTGGCCCACCTGAGTCATGGATTGGTCTGATTTTGGGCGCATGGCCAAACGAGAGAAGGCGTGCATGATGGTCGAAGTGGATGTCACATCTTGGTGGAGCCCAAATCAACCGTTTGCAACACATTGTGGTGAAAACGTTTGCACTGCAGATAATTCCCATCTTATCAGTGAGATTTCCGGGCGTAGTGTCCATCCACAGCAGGGAACACTACAATCACATCTCAATTCTCGTAATCTCATTGGATGATCGGATTTGAGTTTTTTCCCAGGAGAGAGAGAGAGAGAGAGAGAGAGAGAGAGAGAGAGAGAGAGAGAGAGAGAGAGAGAGAGAGAGGATACGTGGTTGACATCAACGCCATCGGATGACGAAATTGGATTTGTCGTCGTTTGATAAGAATCGCTAATCTGCTTCATTGTCAGCGGAAGCAAGCACTGATTTCCGCGATTCTGTAACCAAATTCAAAAAAAAAAAAAAAAAAAAAAAACAGGGAGGGGTGAGGAAAAACCATAAGAGAGAGAAAGAGACAGGGACAAGAGAGAAAGAGACAGGGAACGAGAGAGAGAGAGAGAGAGAGAGAGAGAGAGAGAGAGAGAGAGAGAGAGAGAGAGAGAGAGAGAGAGAGAGATGGGCTACTTTGGCCGGAGAGAAAGCAGAATCAGGGGCTTGAGTGACCTGAGACGGCATGAAACCGCCTCCAGAAAAGACAGATGATCCATCGAACTGACTCGAATACATCTCTCTCTGCTAGGGCTTTTTTTCGTGGGATTTTTCTTCCTGGAAGGGAAATGGAGAAGAGGGAGAGGTAAGATGCGCGAAATTTCTCAAGAGTTTATGGCCGAAGTAGAGGGTTTTCCCGCCATCTCGAAACAGTACACGTGGCAAAGAAATAAACAATTAGATTGAATGATCCTGTCCATCTAATCAGTTGCCAAATACTGCTAACAATCACATAACACCATTCAAGTGCGAGCGAATGAGGAATTCCTTGATACTATGGTCCGGCCATCTATGACACTTGATACACAGGAAGGTAGAAATGGTACACGTGGCATTTACTAACTAAAATTAAATCCACTAAATTGTGAAAACATGCGACCATCTAACTCATGGACGCTTGTTAGAAGCTAGCAGTGGCCAGTAACCTTCGCAACGGACCCTGACCAGTCTTTGGGCTTTGGCTTGAGCCTCGGTGGCATGTCTGATCAATTCGTTTTACCCCGGCTCCACTAGCCCATACCTGGATTTAAGTGTGGGGCTCATTTGAGAAGTGTATGACATCTACTCTGTCAACAGATATACACACCAACATAACTACTAGGCGTACAAGAAACATGGAGAATCCGATCATAAGGTAAGCCATTCAATAAAATATGATATGCACCACTCAAAACATCCAAATTGATTTGTATCCCATCTGATGACTTAATCAGGCTGATTTTTTTGTTCATGCGATCATCATGGTGAATTGCATATGTTGGATGGATTGGATGTTATACACATACCACATGGGCCCACAAGTCCCTGCTGCTACTAACTTTTAAAGAATAACTTAGATAAAGGTATTTGTGTAATTTCCTCCCCATAAATGCACCTCTTGTGGACTGTGGACCATTGGTTTCATTTCTTAAAAATGATTTTTTTTTTTTTTTTTAGGCATGCATGACCCATTTGATAAACTGATAGATAAAGAAAAAAAAAATCAAGGGGGAATTAGAGATTCTATGAACTTTAAAGTGCAGTTAGGTTGGGACCCAATTAATACGGACCGTACATCTAGTGGGCCCTTCTGTGGGTGAAAAGTGGATCAAAATAGACATAGATGGGATCATCCTACCCATCTGATCGGTGGCCTTCAAAAGAACGGTGGAAACAGGAGTGAGGAACAATCCACATTCGGTGGAAAATGAAAAAAAGTGATGGCTATGATTGGATGATACGTGGTTTATTCAAAGATGATCCATCAATTATGTTCCCCACTAAAGGGATGGCTCCGATTGATTAGATGATTTTACTACGTGTACTGCAGTCAGATGACCGCCACTGTTTCCTGTCCACCTGAGAACTGGATCATGCCCTAAAATGATCTGCCAAAACAGACGGACGGCATAGATGTAAGGCACGCACATCACGGTGAGCTCCACAATGGGGAGATCCATCGGAGCCGCGCCTGCTTGGCCAGTGGGTGCGCCCATTTTCATGTCGGGTAGAGCTGGAAGAACCGGATTATGGTAGGGACGGATATGTGTTATCCGCTGCTGCATTCATCCATTTTGCGAGCTCATATTGGGACATGAGACAAAAAATGGGACGAATCCTAATTTCATGTGGATCACACCATAAGAAACAGTGGTAATTCAACACATTAAAAACTTCTTGAGGGCCACAAAAGTTTTGAATCAAACCCAGTCTGTGTGGCCTAAAATGGCAAGTAAACATTACAATGGAGGTGGCCAATATTGTAGTGTGACTAACAGTTTGGGTGTGTAGTAAAGTGGGATGTGTGTGCTAACCCAAAAAAAAAAAAAAAAAACATTACAATATCTACGAAATTTTTAGCGGCGATCGTTCAATCACCTGAGATTGAAATCTTCCTTATGGCCTAATATAAGCAGGCAAAATAGATCCGACGGAGTGGATAAAACATATACATCTTGGTGGGGCCCACAGCTTTTCCAGCACTTACCAGTACTGAGGTGGGTACTGGCCGCGTCACTACGAATCCGAGCAGTGGAGTAATCCCACACACGAACGTGGGTCGTTCCAAACGACCACATTAGAATTTCTATGCAGCCTGCTCCATGCTGCACGATAAGTTCTCATGGCGATTTGATTAATCCGGTCATCCAACCATGCTTTTCCAATCGTTGAACCTCGACCATGCCTCCAACAGTTCCTTTTGGAGGCCACTGATCGGATGGCTAACATAGTCCCATCCCCTTCAATTTTGGGGTAAGGATTATCCACACAAAGGCCCACCAGATCAACAGTATCAATCACCGCATGTGTTTTCCACCTGCTTCTGTGAGTAGGTTAGAAGCATAGATCGTCTATGAGCCTACCTTCATATTGCAATTTCCCTTTCATTCTTGTACGCAGCAAAAATTCTACAGCAGCATACATTTAACTCCATTTAAACCGTCTAATTTGTGGAACCCACTGTTGTGAAGTCACATCCCCAAAATCATTTCTGTTCAACAATCCTAACATCTGAGCAGTGAAGACTTTTGTTAGTTGAAATAGCACCATTGGATATATTATATCTATCATGTTTAACTGTCCAATAAATGTCTATCAATCCTATATTTAGAAAATAAAATAAATGTAGTTTTGGTATACAATACATCTAAATTGGGACACATGACTTTAACAGTTACAACTATAAAACCTTGGACACCATGTACTCAATTTCTGGGCGTCTGCGCATCATCTATCAGTCTGGCCGGAGAACCGAAGCTTTTCTTGTCATTCACCTCTCAGGCAAGAGTTGGTGCTGCATATGCAGGGACCACGGTTCAGGGATACACTGTTGATATGGTGGTACTCACCAAAACACCCCTCAGATTGGAAGATCCAAGCCATGGAACATTTGGCCTCATATGGTTGTAAGGGAACCATTACTCTCTTATTTGTAAACTGTTTCTACGTTGTCCACCAATTGAAAGGTACTGGATATTCCCATCCAAGATGATTTTTTGGGCATGGTCCATTACTGTTGGGCTTGTAATTCAACGGTTTTGATCAATGAAAAATGGGCCCCACTTGTCATCATCATCATCATTTAAGCCTTATCCCAATTAATTGAGTTTGGCTACTTGAATCTTGTTCCACCAGTCCACTCTATCAAGTGCCATAACTTCCGTTGGTGAAAGACGGCCCCACTTGTGCAAACTGAAAATCCAAAAGCTGCTGCATGAACATTGTAAAATGCCTCTAAAAGCCCCATATTTGAGTCCATCAAGTCCAATGCCATGAAACTATATCCACATCAGATGTGCCATTGTACTGTAAAAATAAACAAAAGCATCCACAGAGTTGAAAGACAGTAATGTACATATACTGATGATGTGTGAACCTAGTGGTCGTAGAAGCGGGAGCGGCGTCTACGGGAACTGCAACACGAAATAAGATCGAACCGTAAAATAGTGATCAAAATTCAAAGTGGGCCATCAAATGCCTACTAGCATGTTATATAAATAAGCTAGAGGTATTAGAGAATGCTCAGGCGGAGTGATGGTATTCAGTTTGTAAAAGTGGTGCTCATGGTTCAGTAATCCAAAACGTTAATCACGGGATTCACCATGAATGGGCAGTGCATGATAGAGTACTCAGATCAGAAGATCTTGGCACTCGAATATTTGCTGTTCCATTGGTTGAATGGGAAGTGTTGCACTCTCCCTCTGTCTTCTTCATCTTTCATTTACCCACGCACTCACCACAGCTGGGATTTTACCACAATGGGTACTCAAACCCATGACCACGCGTTGAAACTCTTGTGAGTCTACCACCGAGGCATGTGTAAGGACCCAGTGGGAAGTGTTGCTCTATTTCTTTTGTTCACCATGCATTGAAAAGGTTCAGGATTTTCCCACGAGATTTTTTAGTGGATGGACCATTCACAGTGGGGGGCCATAATATCAACGGCTCAGATCACTGAACAATGGATCCCTCCTGTAGAAACCGAGAACCCAAATAGTACTGTACAATCTTGGGCTGGTTTAGTGAAAGTTTCCCATTTTGTCCCTGAACTATTTCATTGCGGCACCATGGGCCCCACAGAGGACCACTCAGCATTCGGCTGTCGATTAGGGGAAGAACACCTCCCACTTTCCTGAACAAGGGCATTTCTTGGGCCAGTTTGGCAGTTTAGGAAATAAAAGGAGAGAGCTACATTTTCTTTGGAAGTTATTAACAAAGAAAGCATTAGGATAGGGAATTTTAGGACTTCTTCTATGAAAACGCAATTTTGGAAAATGGTTTTTATTTTTTTTTAAGAGTATTCTTGGAAAATGTTTTCCACCAAAAAGTGAACACCTACTCAAGGCAAATTGTCATTTTGTTGGAAAGTATTTTCTGCCCAAATACTATCCAAGCCCCCAAACAGGCCCTAAAGAAAATGAGAAAACACAAGTGTCCCGGAACTGGGAGTGGGCAACCAAACCATGAGTTGTCATTTGTGGGGTCCACATGTTTCTCAAACTTAAAGAGTTATGGGACAAACCAGAACTTGCTCCAAAATACACCTTGAAACTATCTGGAAAATCATGAATTCTTTTAAGTAGGAAAATAATCAAATGATAGAAATATGCAAGTCATGCCCCTCATGTCTGTATGATTCTAGCACAAACAACGTTTTAAAGTGTTGTCTGGAACCAGTATGTATCACCTGATACGAACCAGTTTTGTCTGTGAATGATACAGCTGTATAGGCTTAAGACAGGACAATACTGGGTGATATGATCCATTTTCAGTGGCGGCAGTTATGGTACATCAAAATCAATTTTTAATCCTTGAACTCCACACAAATTGATGTAGGAAAGAGACTATAAAAATGGACTACAACAGCGTAGTTTTGCACCTTTTGAAAAACGGTGGCAGTTCCTCTCCACATGTGGCACTGATGTACAGCTCACCAGACCATCCAAATTGTGGGTCCTATTGTGAGCGGAGTATGTATCTAAAATTGCACTGATCACACAATCCTAACCATCCAATTAATAGCTATCAAATGGATGGTTAAAAGTAAAATAGAGAGTTGTCCGAATACAAAGGGAAACTTGGATGGTTAGTATTATCTTTTCAATGCAATTTTTTTATTATGCTCCATCCACAATTGGTCAGCAATTTGGATGGTCTGGATTCTGGATTGACATATATCATGCCATGTGTACATTTGAAGAGTCACCACCATTTTTTAAAATGGTGCAAAACTAACACACAAGTGTAGCCCCAATAAAAAAAAATCCAATTTTCATCCAACTGGAATGAAATGGCAGATGAGCATATTCATAGTATAGTTCTTTGAGGTTCACACACATTTGGGTCTCATCCTACCTACATGCGGCAGCAAGTGCAAATGTGGTACATGAGAATGGCATCCAAGCCATCCATAAGGTGGGATCAATCATGTATGTGCCCCAGCCATGAAATAAGGCTAGTCCACCCATCATCAGGTGGGCCACACGTGTGCACTGAAAGTGGAACACTGTCAACTTATTTAACCATTTATTTCTTTCTGTACAATTTGGCCAACTACCACTGGAACAACCTGATTCTGGGGCACGGCAGATACACAAATGGGCCCAACTGATGATGGTTTGGCTTAGATTTCACATACGTGCATCATTGGCACGTGATTGGGTACGTATAGGTGGGCTGGGATCGACAAGTATGAGGGATTCACAAAGGTTGTATTCATTTTATAAAAATATTAATGACTATATGAATAAAAACCTGAATTCAAACATAGAAGAGGCCAGCTCCTCTGCAAGTCCTCGTAGAATTAGCATATTCTACAAGTGCCATGCATGGGGCCCACCAGGTGTGCTTTTTGGCATCCAACCTGTTCAGCAGTGTTGCCTCACCAAGAAAGTTGGGCGCCCAAAAATCAGGCCGACCCAACCATCATGTGGGCCACCACGTGGATTTGGAAGATTTTTGGATGGTTTCCATTGTTTCCAATGATGTGTTCTCCCACCAAATGATTTTATCGGCCTGATATTTTTGTCATCTCATCATGATGGGGGTGCTCACCTGATGTACAGGTTCAATGGCATATACACGACACGGTGAGCCCTACCATAGAAAATACCATCCAAAACCTCCAAATCCATGTAGTGGCCTGCAATCCACATGATGGTTGGTTGGCCTGTTTTTGGGGCGTCCAACTTTGATGGTGAGGCAACTTAGATGGACAAGTTGGATCACACCCCAGTGGGCCCCACGAGCAGTCTTGTAGAATAAGCTTATTCTACAAGGACCTGTAGAGGAACCTGTCTCAACATAGAAAGCAAATCAAGAAAGAAAACGTTCTACCGACCTGCGATGACCCGAGCTCCCCCTAGAGCCAACCCCTCTACTCCCAAACTCATCATCAGTTTCATCCATCCTATAGTCTGAAATATCCACAGAAGCAACTGAACTATCATCGAAATCCGAAGAATCATAGCTCGAATGCCGGCGCACACTCCTCGATTGGCTGACTCTAGACCTCCGCCTGTTTCTCGATGCTCTAAAGTTATCAAACACCTGATACAGGATACACGAGGTCCACCAATTGCCATCGTCCCCTGGAAAATCTTCGTACTCGTCAACCCTGTCAACTTCCCCATACTCAATCACATAATCCCCCAACACTACCCCATGCGGTACTTCTGAATGTATGGTGCTCAAGACGTCTATGATCTCTGAGGACTGCTGAAAGTTCTCCCAATCGAGTTGCCGAGCTGGGTCTATTTCTGATGGCCGGGCATGAGGATGTTTGAGCTCGGCGTGCTTTTGGAGCTCCGAGTAATTCCCGACAAACATACACTGATCCTCCTCGCAGCATCGTTTCTTTGTGTTGAGATGTATGCGGGCTTCATCGACAACAACCCAGCCCATGACTTCTCCCCTACACAATGGGCAAGCTGGACGAACACTAGCATGTATTGCCACCGACCGTATGCTTTCCTCGGGTGCTGCCTCTGAGGTTGAAGGAACATTTTCCACCACTGGCACCCCGTTTGCACTTTTGAACCGATCAAGACAGTTTGAGTGCGTGTGGCCTGTGTCGCACATGAATGGACGGCATCCTTTCTCGTATGACGAGCACTGGAGGAGGACCCCATTGTGAGGGAAATCCAAACAGATGGGACACATCACATCTTCCCAGTTGGTATTCAACTGTACATTCTCTGAGTCAAAGGTGTTCGAATCGGCACCCTTCGAGTGAGAGGTGCTTGAAGCCATGAAAAGATTGCCTAGATAACTGTCTTCATGCAATGTAATATGCACCTGGCCTGGCTTGAAATGTTAGCATTTACCTGCATGTGGTGTACACCGAAAACCCATTATGATATTTTCGTAATTGCAAAAGATGGTGGTTATTAATGTCAAAGTACAACCAAAACATGATTCTTGAAATCCAATTTCCAATTGCTACTCACGAATCACAATTAATTAATGGAATGAAAGATGTAAGAACCAGAGAATTACAAAGCTAACAAGCAACCCATGCGCAGCAACACATGCCAACCAGGCATGTGGGAGGCATACATGCCATGCATCAGGTGGGACCTGACAGGCAGATGACCTGGTCCAAGAATCACAGGACCAACATGGATGAAAGAAATGGACTGTTTAATTAAAAAAAAAAATTGCAGATGGTCCAAAAGATTAGTGATACATATAGCTCAGTTTATGTTCAAAGGCATAAAGCTATAACTCTATGACCCTCAAACATACGATGTTCAAAGGACATCTATAAGCCAATAACTGGAAAAAAAGAAAATCAATAATAAACATTATGAGCTGAGCTGATAAAGATTGCAGCAAAAGATCAAGCAACTGCAATAGATCGATTTAGCAGCAGCAATACACACCCCACCCCCCCCCCCCCCCCCCCCCCCCCCCCCCCACAAACACACACACACACACACACACACACAAAAAAACACTTTTCAGTAGACACCTAAAAATGAGTTCATCTCATTTTAGTTAATCGTAACTGTATTAGAGATTTGGAAATGTTTTGAGCCACTGCAGTTCAAACGGCACCATGTTCAGAAGAGCACCCGAAACATCCGCAGTGAGAAGGCTATCCTTTTTTTTTCCCCTGTAAAACCAAACCAAAAAGGAGATTCCCTTCAATTCTACTACTCTAGGAATAGAGTAGAAACGAGTGGGAAATCTTTCTCAAGCTTTGCTCCAGAAATCAGTCCTGCCAAGCTGTGTTTCAAGAGATTGATACACACACTTCACATACGCATGGAAACTGCATATACATACACTTGAGGCACATCGAGATGTTCAAGAGTACTTCCTAACTTAATTCCTGGTGGATTGAATGACATTTCAAATGAAAGAGGGAGAAACCAAGTCATTTGGGAGATTTCACTCCCCCTTCTGGGAGTGTGCAAGCAACCACTTTTCTATCATCTCCCATGAGGAGGGTGGTGCCTAAATATAACTAAGGGCCCATTTGGACGCACAGGGGGAGAGATTGCACTTTGCAAACCCCCATCTCATCTCCCACTTGAAAAAATAGGTGCCAAGACACCCAACTCAACAAAAAACCAATTACATTGGTTTTGCTAAGTTGATAAAAAAATGGAGGCCTAAAACCCCCTTTTCGGAAACCCCCATTTGAGGAAATGCATCCAAACCTCCTTCGGATTGTCATGCAATTTGTTTTCCAGTTTGTAGCTGAACATTTCCTTAGACAAGTTGCTGGGAAATTTTTGGTGGTTCTGTTGAAATAGGATAGATACCTCACCACTGTAGCAGGTAGTCAGGTAATTGAAAGAAGCATTAAATAGATTTTATGACTTATGACAAGTTATATAAGAAAAGTAGGTGGCTGGATCGAGATGAATCATGATGCATTATTTTAGAGCATATGAAGTAAAATAATGTTGAGTTTTTCCTTCCATCTGGAATGCTAACATCCACATCTTCATAGGGACATTAGCATTATCCCAAAGCTTTTAAAAGACACGTGAGACAGTCAATCATCAATCTGGATCGTCAATTAGGTCACATCAATTGGATGATTCTAACCCTTTGAGGGTAGCTTGTCTTTTAGAGCCATAGATCAGATGGTTAGCAGCATTGAACCAAAGTGCTTTTCTGGAATCATAAACAATCCATTGTGGGTCCTATCAAATAGATGTTTGAAGATGATGGTTGGAGCTACTTTTTCTCAGCTCAGTCTTGACCATCCGCTTTTCATGCTATTGATCGATGGTCAGAATCATCCAATTGGTGGGGTTTTTACATCATAGCCTGCCAAAATGATACGCAATGAATCGACAGCCCCAAAACAACAATTCACTAACCCATGTGTGCCTCCTCATATTCAACAATTTTGGGTTGGACTGACTTTTGGACACCTAGGACAACATGAGGAGGTGCACAAGATGGACAGTTTGGAAGTCGTGCACACATCTCACTGACGTGGGCCACACCACATCATTTTGGATGTTTTGGGCATGATTTTACATGGCATGGCACACTTAAATTTTGGGTTGGACTGACTTTTGGGTACCAAGGACAACATGAGGAGGCGCACAAGATGGATGGTATGGATGTCATGCACACATCTCACTGGACCCTACAAATCACTTTGTAAGTTATGTTTAACCCCCAAAACTTTGCAGTGGATCCAGGTTCATTCTACATCATCAGACGCAAGAGGCCAGCGTCCAAGATTCAAAAAATCCTACAAGTGAACCAGATCCAGGCCGTCCCTACAGGAAACAGTCAACTGCCCGACTATCACGACAATCGGACGATCCTCATCCTCCTAACACAACACTCCCACCCACAGAACGTGAATCATTGACTAATTTCCTACTTGACTGAACACTTGTGGATCCCCCATCCACCATGTGGGGCCCACCTGACGAACGGCCCCATCACGTCTGTACGTCCACGTGTACAGGAACCAATCCAATACTCTCAATTCTTCGATCCATCACAAGATTCAACCCTTATTTGTATCAATAACCAAACGATTTCATATCCAAATTCTATAAGAAAAAATGATAACAATTACAGAAAAGAAAAATAAGAAACTCAAAAATTCAAATAAATATATTCTATTATCATAAATAGGGAGAGATGGCTGATATTTATTATTAGAGAGAGATGAAAGAACCTTACTTTCTGCTGTAGAAGTCTAGTCGGAGAGTTTCCAAGCCCTAAATCCTTTCTAATACCTAAGAAGAGAGAGAGAGAGGGAGAGATTGGGAATGACCGGCGGTCTTTGCCTACCCCGGGAGTTCTTTGATACTCTGGCTGTGTATGACACTTGATACACAAGCACTTAGAAGTGGAACACGTGGTATATATTAACTCGAATTAAACCGACTAAATTGTGTAAATACCTATTTCCAACTTACATTCCAAAATAAATGTTTATTTAATGATCTTAACCTCTGATTCGTGGACACTTGTTCTTTGAAAAATGAAGATTGGATATTTCATATTAAGAAATCTTATATTTATATAAGTCAATAGAAATAACATTTAGTTCATGAGACATATAAAAAGGTTAAGTATATTTTGGACAGTTTAATTTGAATTAATTTTACAAATTTTTTCAGTAATTTCTAGCTGCCTGTGTATCATCTGTCACACTCTTCTAGAGTATCAAAGTATTTCTGTTTTCTGCGTTGACAATTGAGAACCACGCGCGTGTTCAGACCTGATACACGTACGTTAGAAGGAGCTTTTGAAAAAGTGGGTGCCATTGGATGCACGTCCATGGTTCCACATTGGCCCACCTGATGAAAAGCTAGGATCTTTCACACGTGTGGCATATTGCCACTTTGTGATGCGTGTAGATTGGAATGGATCTACACGAGTGTGGCTTTTTTCGGTAACTGCACGAGTGTAGCTTAACAAAATTGCCTACCTTTATGGAGGTTTGCCAGCATACATCCTGACGTTTATCGAAATAGGATACGTCGGGATAACAGCCGTTGGATCTGGGGTTGTGTTGGATAATCCAGACCGTATACATGATGGGTCTTACTGTGGATTGGGGAAATCCTACTATTATTTACCTCTCCTTTTCTGATATGGACCGTCTACTTACTTTTATTTCTAGTCATTGATCAAAAGTTTTGGATCTTTAAATCTTAAAGCATTTTCGAGGAAGATACCTTCAAATGTGTATCTCCTCAAATCAACGGTTTGATCACGAAACATGATCTTGGATCCAACGGCTATAGTTGGGACGAATCTAATTTTAAATACATCTGGATGCAATTTAGCAAACCTCACGTTTAATATACGATGATGACGACATAGGGAGTTGCTAACTTGATAGTATTACCAACCAAGACAAGACAGATAGAGTAGATACTCTGGCGGTAAAACCCTCCATACACATGCACTAGCATAGGTAGATGCGAGCATACGTGTGAATCAGTCCAAACCGTCCAAATCGTGGGTCTCCATCTTGACGTCTGTTTGTTAAATTTTGATAGTTGGCTTTTCATTTTAACTGTAGGTTTGGCTGCTTCCAATTGGACGGTGGAATCATATGTGCTGTGGTTCCTGAAATGAGCTGGCAAAATGAATGAACGGCGTTGGTGAAACACATAGATCATGGTGGGGCCCACAGAGCTTTGACACCAGAGAGCTGGCTGGTCTTGGGGTCACCAGCCAAATCGTCTCGGACCCGTTGACAGCCCTACATCCATACATCAATGGTCATGATCACAGCCACTGTCCGCTTGGCACACTGGCATACTTGTACTTCAATCACAAACGTCCAAACTGTGTAAACCACTTTATGTGAGTCATAACCAAAATTTAGACGTGAACGGCTCATCTAACTTGTTTGATAGGCTGCAATGAAATGGACGCTTTAAATGAAAATAGTCAAAGGTCCAACCTCAACCGACATTGAGACAAATGCCCATCCATCCGACCATGGTATGTGCCTAATCAATCTGATTTTCTAGCTATGCCCCATCTACAATGAGGCATCTGATATAGATATTTTGCATGTGGCCCGTCTGTGATGGGACCCTCTAGATAAACGGTCTGGATCATCACGTGGTGTGTAGATGGACTAGCAGATTGAGCGATCCTCCTTGGCACCTATAACAATGGTGACAGACTTTACTTGACAAGAAAATGCATGCCCATGGATAAGCGGCGTATAGTCGTCATGTAACTTAATCTAGGCCGTCCAAATTGTGGGCCATAGATGATTATAGCCCCACATTGATTGAACGAAGGTGAATTGGAACCGCTGATTGTTTTATTCAATGTTCAGGTGATGGCAATCAGTTGTACGGTTAGGATCTCCTTTAGTGTCATTTCTGAGTGATTAATCGTCTACTTTGTACCCCACACTATCTGAACGGTTTAGATCTGGTTGTTACATCCATCCCAGAGGAATTGTTTGACGTTTGCGTATGGCGCGTCCTACTGTCGAAGTATTAAAAGCACCATATTTGCTGGGTCCCTTGCATATCGATGATCAAGCGCTTGCCTCAGTCCAGACCGTCCAAATGGTGGGCCCCACAGTTCATACCATAGTTTGCTGAATGGATGGTGTAACCGTCAGTTCAGTGACCATCAAACGGATGGCTAAAAGGAAACCATTGAAACAGTTCAGATCAGCAGCCGCATATTGATCCGGTGATCAGACGGTTAGGATTGGTAATTGTGATTTTTTGGGGTGGGGCCCATGACTTGGATCGTGGCCCCATGCATTCCTATCTGTACAAAGGGTGTGCGTGTGTATGATATGGTACTGTCATACGTAAGTATCGTACATTTTCTATGGTAGATTCCTGATGTCACACTCCGCAAGAGCATCAAAGCTTTTCTCAAGGACGAACACCGGCAGAGTACGTCACTTGATACGCAGGCTCTTAGAATTTGTAAAAGTATCATATATAAACTCAAGTGACGGTCCCAATATCAGATTGTTTCAACGAATCCTAACCTCTGATTTGTGGACAGTTGTTTTTTGTTTTAAATTACCATGGGATATTTATCATTTTGACCACCCAATAAATGTCCAACAATCCAATGGTCAGATAATCAAATAATCACCATTTTTGGGACATGGTACATACAAACAGGACCCATAATTTTAACAGTTTATTTTTAAATTAATTTCATGCCACATATGCAATTTTTAAGTAATTTAGAAGTGGTAGATTGAATGAAGATAACCTCATTGGTGGAAGCGGTTCATCAGGTGACATGTGGACGGTTTGGATCGTCCACACAATATTACCAGTTATCACATGTGTAAGGCGGCGGATAAATGACGCTTCCTAACTCATTTCTTTTTAAAAGAATGAGACCCACTTGACTTGTTTCTCATGTGTTTAAATTAAAATATCGTAGAATAGCGTCCAAACGTGTCCTTGAGCTATATTTCTAAAAGTAAGGTTGAAAAGTCTCACGATATGACTAAGGGATGGGTTAGAACAACAATTCGTGACCGTCCAATTGTCCTTGTTAAATTTGAACCATTTGATCATTTTCTTTGTACATGTTCATTCGGTGGTTATCTAATGTATGGTTAAGAACGTTCAATGAATATGATCTTTGGGCTCTGCTCCATCCACAATGGAACCCATGATTTGGATAGATATTAACATATGCCAAGTCGGTGGCTAGATTAACAACTCATTTTTATTTTTATTATTATTAATTTTTACTATGTAGTCTCCTGTGGTATAGAGGACATGATATCAAAGCGGTTGTCAATCGATTTTTTGTCTCAACCATAAATCACATGTCCTTTCCACACGTATCGGTTCTCTCGCAATGTCCATGGATTCATCTATACTAATTAGAGAGGAGATGTGCTAACATTTGTTGATTAAGGGCTTAATCCACTTTATACTATGATGTGAATCAATTCGTAGGTATGCACAATATAAGTGATGCATATTGAGGGCATGTACATAGGATGTACCTTCATTTTAATTTGTGAGATGATTGAAATGAAATTAATTTCACATAGATTAGTATGATCGGATTTATACCCGATCAAATCATACAAGCTGATATATTGTAGCAGAATAAATCATTTGTTGAAAAGATGGATCTTGCATAATAATCATGTAGACAATAAATACCTAACCATTCACCATGTGTGAATTGTGCGATAGTGCTATAAGACTCATTACCAATAAGCAATGGATTGATTCTAATCAAATTGATCACTACACTAGTAGTACTCATGTAGGTGACTCATGTGTTCTTATTACTTCTTAAGTTATATGGTAAGCTCACGATGAAGTCATGGTACTTTAATGTACATTCTCAAGGACATGTGCATAGGTTTAATTGGGTCAAAAGTACATTGCGAAGCTACCAAAGTATGATTAAATTACAGAAATGGGTTAAAGAAAGACAACACATGATCACATGTTGGTGATGATATATAATAGACTTATTTGAGGCGTGGATCAAAGATGAATTTTATTGTGAAATGTTTTTAAAAACTATTTATATATTATTATATTAATATTTTCAATGAATTTAATCAAACAAGTTTATAAAAATAAATTTCATTCAATTTTAAAAGTAAACAAGTATACGTCATGATTGAAGATTGTGATTTGTGCATATGCACATATATATGGATCAAATGTACCTTGATTAAGTGTGAACAAATCAATGATATAGGATAAGCTATAAAGATTGAAACTAATCGTTTATGATTCACTTGTAGATTATGTGTGATTAGGGCTATCAATGGACTGGGTTGGCCCGATAAGCTTTTGGGCCTGGCCCGCCTTAGGCCAGGCTTGGACTAGAGTATCAGGCTCGCGGGTTGGGTTCGGGCCTAAAGTATAAGCCCGTTTTTCAAATGAGCTGGACTTGGACTAGGCTGTTCAAAAGTCCGACAACCTGGCCCGATTGGAATATATTTTTTAATTTAAATTTTAAATTAAAATATTTTCCCTCCGTTCTAAATTTTAATTTTATACCATTTTTTTCTTTTAAAAATCCATCTCCCTCCTAAAACTCCTTTTATTCTCTATATTGTTAATGCTTTTTTTTTTTTTTTTCATATATGGAAATACGTAGGATTAAAGGATAATTTCTCTCTTTATGTGAAAGGTCGGGCTCGGGCCGGACCTTGCATTTGTATCTTGTTCCGGGCTTGGGCTAGACTATTGTGGCCCATCACGGGTCCGAGCCGGATTTGACATATGTTGATAGAGGCAGGCCGAGCTTGGATAAAGTTTGGCCCAACCAGGCCGAGCTTGGATAAAGTTTGGCCCAACCATAACCTGGCCCATTGACACCCCTATGTATGATGTTATCCCTTAGTAAGAATTACTATTTTATAAGTTGCGCACTAAATTAACTTAATTAAAAGGTATAGATTGAGCTTTCTTATCATTGAGAGAGTGTGATAATTTAGTAAACTTCATTATTATTATAATATAAGAAATATTAAAATTTATTTCTAATTTAAAATTTTCAGGGTAGGGTTTGTAATTATAGATGAGGGTTTAAGATACTTTTTTTTTTTTCCGATCTCAAACCTTCACCTTAGAAAAATCCCTTCCCTATTAAAAATCATAGTCTACAAAATCTAAAGATTTTATAGTGTGTATAGTTGAGACTCTACATCTCTAGAGGGCTTCCTTTAATCTTCATGTGTATCTTTGTCCAATGAAGAAGATTGTGGTTACACATTTAAAATAATTTCATTCTTGAAAAATTTTAAATTAGCATATTTTTTGACATTTTCATTTTCAATAGCCTTATTGCATTGTCAATATTGCTACACAAATACACTATTATTTTCTCTCTCATCTTTTTAATTTTTTTCTCCACTTCATAATTGGCATGGAACCTCATGATGCACGAGAGCACATGTGTAACCCTTAAAAATTGTGTAAGATGAAAGTTATATAACATGTGGACCCCACTCTCAACATCTATGGGCCTAAAGATCAAGGATGTATATTGATCTCCCAACACATATTACCCTTAAAAAGTTTTGTATGACTCAAGCAATTTAACACATGAGCTCTGCTCTTAATCGTGCACTAGCATAAAGTCAAGTAATGACACATATCATGTTGGCATTGATCTCACACGTGATGTTGAAATGTGTGCTTACATAGTTAAAGCAACTAAGGATCAAAGTATTGAAACTCATGCCATGACTTACATAGAGAGAGAGAGAGAGAGAGAGAGAGAGAGAGAGAGAGAGCATGGAGCTGATACTGAAGAAAAGAGAGATTGAGAAATTAATGAAGATAGAAAAATGAAGAAAATTAAAAAACCTTTAAGAGAGGAGCACAGATTTTGCAATGAGAAAACTCCATGGGGCCCACCGTTATGCATGTATCTTTTCCACACATTCCTTTCATTTTTCCAACTGATCATTTTAGGGCATGAGCACACCACGTGAAATAGTGGGAATTGAATTTCTACCCTTGAAAACTTCTAGGGGGCCTAACCATTCACAATGTGTGAATTGAGTGATAGTGCTATGAGACCCATTACCGATAAGCATTGGATCGATTCTAATCGAGTCACTGTACAAGTATAGTAGTTGTGTAGGTGACTCATGTGTTCTTATTACTCGTAAGTTATATGGTAAGCTCACGATAAGGTCATGGTACTTTAATGTACATTCTCAAGGGCATGTGCATAGGTTCAGTTGGGTCAAAAGTACTTGGGAAAGCAACCAAAGTATGATTAAATCACGAAAATAGGTTAAAGAAAGACAACACATGATTGCATGTTGGTGATGATATATAATAGACTTATTTGAGGCATGGATAGAAGATGAATTTTATTGTGAAATATTTTTAAAAGTTATTTATATATTATTATATTAATATTTTTAATGAGTTTTAATCAAGCAAGTTTATAAAAATAAATTTCATTCAATTTTAAAAGTAGACAAGTATACGTCACGATTGAAGATTGTGGTTTGTGCATATATATATATATATATATATATATATATATATATATATATATATATATATATATATATATATATATATATATATGGATCAAATGTACCTTGATTTAGTGTGAACAAATTAATGATATAGGTCAAGTTGTAAAGAGTGGAATTAATCGTTTCTAATTCACTTATGGATTACGTGTGATTAGGGCTATCAATGGACCAGGTTGACCCGACGGGCTTTTGGGTCTGGCCCACCTTGGGCCGGGCTTGGACTAGAGTATCAGGCTTGCGGGTCGAGTTCGGGCCTAAAGTATAAGTCTTTTTTTTTCAAACGGGCTGGACTTAGACTAGGCTGTTCAAAAGCCTGACAACCCGACCCAACTCAAATATATTTTGTAATTTAAAATTTAAATTAAAATATTTTCCCTCCTTTCTTAATTTTAATTTTACACAATTTTTTCCTAAACATTCATCTCCCTTTTAAAACTCTTTTTATTCTCCATATTGTTGATGATTTTTTTCATATATGGAAATTCGTGGGAATAAAGGATAATTTCTCTCTCTCTCTCTCTCTCTCTCTCTCTCTCTCTCTCTCTATGTGAAAGGCCAGGCTTGGGCCGGACCTTGCATTTGTGTCTTGGGCCGGGCTTGGGCTAGACTATTGTGGCCCGTCACAGGTCCAGCCAAGTTTGGGCATATATTGATAGAGGCGGGCCGAGCTTGGACAAAGCTTGGCCATGCCCTAACCCGGCCAATTGACACCCCTATGTGTGATGTCATCCCTTAGTAAGAATTACCATCTTAGAAGTTGCGCACTGAATTAACTTAATTAAAATGTATAGATTGAGCTTCCTTATTATGAGAGAGTGTGATAATTAATGTAGTACACTTCATTAACATTATAATATAAGAGACATTAAAATTTATTTCTAATTAAAAATTTTCAGAGTAAGTTTTGTAATCATAGATGTAGGGTTTGGGATACTTTTTTTTATCTGATCTCAAACCTTTGCCTTAGAAAAATTTATTCCCTCTCAAAATCATAGTCCACCAAATCTAAAGATTTTATAGTGTGTATAGTGTTCTCTTCCCTTGTAGTTGAGACTCTACATCTCTAGAGGGCTTTAATCTCCATGTGTATCTTTGTCCAATGAAGAAGATTGTGGTTACACAGTTAAAATAATTTTATTCTTGAAAATTTTAAAATTAGCATAGTTTTTGGCATTTTCACTTTCAATAATGCTATTGCATTGTCAATATTGCTACCCAAATACACTATATCATTTGCTCTCTTATCTTTTTTTTTTTTTTTTTTTTTTTTTTTTTTTTTTTTTTTTTTTTTGGGTTTCGTAATTGGCATGGAACCACATGATGCACGAGAGCACAACACGTGCAACCCTTAAAAATTGTGTAAGATGAAAGTTATGTAACATGTGGACCTCACTCTCAGCATGCATGGCCCAAAAATCAAGGATGGATATTAATCTCCCAACACATGACCCTCAAAAAGTTTTGTATGACTCAAACAATTTAACACATGAGCTCTGCTCTTAATCGTGCATTAGCCTAAAGTCAAGTAATGACAGATATCATGTTGGCGTTGATCTCACAAGCATGTACTTACATAGTTAAAGCAAGTAAGGATGGATGGACCATCAAAGTATTGAAACTCATGCGATGACTTACATAGAGAGAGAGAGAGAGAGAGAGAGAGAGAGAGAGGAGCTGATACTGAAGAAAAGAGAGATGGAGAAATTAATGAAGATAGAAAAATGAAGAAAATTAAAAAAAACCCTGCAGAGAGGAGCACAAATTGTGTAATGAAAAAACTCCATAAGGCCCACCGTTATGCATGTATCATTTCCACACAGTCCTTCCATTTTTCCAACTCATTTTAGGGCATGAGCACACCACATGAAATAGTGGGAATTGAATATCTACCCTTGAAAACTTCTCGGGGGCTTAATTATGAAGTTGATGAAGTTGATATTTGTGCTTTCCGCTCATCCATGTTTGTGTGACCTCATGAACAGGTTGGATGACAAATAAACATCACTATGAACCTACAAAGGTTTCGAGGGTGGATATCATTAATTATCCCCACCATTTCCTGTTGTGTGGTCCACTTGAGCTTTGGATATGCTTTAATTTTGGACACTGCGTTGAAATGAGCTGATAACATAGATGAACAACATAAATAAGAGAGACATCACAGTGGGTCCCACCCGCGTCCCATAGAGAGCTGACATGTAGGTAGGACAAGTCCTATAGAAGGCTGCCACGTAGGCAGGCTTGTCCAAACTAATCCTTACCTTTATTTAAGAAGTTTACTTGTAGCAGCTTTTTCCGGAGGAATCTTTAACCTTAATTTATCTAAGAACTTTTTTCTACAATCGTATAGGCTTGTCCAGAGTAAAAATGCTTGCCTTAGTTTCACAAGAGCAGATGGGTTGTGTTACTTTCGCTGATGTGGATGGAACCACTCACATAAGACGAGATTCACCTGTTTCATTAGATGTGCCACCATTTGTTTGGACCCATAGGCCTAAAAATCAGGCCGAATATTTAGGTGGGTTACAACATGGTAAACGGTTTGAGATTGGAAGTCTCATTATTAAAATCATTCAAATTGTGTGTGGGGTCCACCATAGTGAATATATGTTATGCAATCTACTCATCTGGCATGCCACACCTAGTGATTCCCCCAAAATCAGGATGTTACTAGACTGTGGGCTCCACCAAATTAATTTAGAGATTTTATGAATGATTTTACACTGTTTCGTACTGTATAGCCCACCTAAGTCTTAAATTGGACTCATTTTTAAGGATCCATGGCAATACACTTGATGTAGGGTTGGATCCTATGCATGTTTGTCCCAGGTGGCAATCAGCTGGCGGAAATCAGGCAAACACAGTCCATATATAGCAAAGGCCCACATACTGAATGATTCGAACCGTGGACATGAACTCCCTGCAAGTTGGACTCGGATTCATTAGTGATCGCTCCAGCAGCGCTGGATAAGTTCTGTGGGCCCTACCAAGATGTATGTGTTTTACACACGCCGTCCATCTATTTTGCTAGGCCATTTTAGAATATGAGACAAAAAATGAGATAGATCTAAATTTCAGGTGAACCACACCACCGGACAAAGTGGTGATTGCATGTCCACCATTAAAAACTTCTTAAAGTCACAAAAGTTTTAAACCAAGTTAATATTTGTGTCTTCCATTCATTTATTTAGGCCTTTATAATCTACTCAGAAGCTTGGATAGGCAAACAAACATTACAATAAGCCTTAGGAAGTTTTCGATGGTGGGGTTTCAATCACCACTATTTCCTATAGTCTGGTCCACCTGAGATTGGGATCCAATGGTCAAGTGGGCCACACCACAGGAAGCAGCGGTGGTAATGACACTCACCACTGAAACCTTCTTATGGCCCACTGTGATGGTTAATTGCCATTCAACCTGTTCATAAGGTTATGTTGACCGGGATGAAGGGGAAAACACAAATATCAGCTTGTCCTAATAGGTTTTCAACCGTGGATGTTTAATCCCCACTATGTGGTCCACTTGAGCCTTGGATTGCCTCATTGTTAGGCTTAGACCCTAAAATGATATAAAAAATGGATGGATGGCGTGGATAAGAACCATACATCACGGTGGCCCCTGCCCATGTCAAGCTGGGACGAGCCGGTAGTACCCAATCCGCGTCCGTATGGGAGGGGACCTGCCGACTGACTGGATTTGGTGCGGCCCGGCCTTGCCGAACATGGTACGGCCATGACCATGAGTCCCACCCTGATATATGTATTCTATATTCACGTGGTTCATCCATTTTTCATGCTCATTTTAAGGCATGGTCCCAAAATTGAAATAAATCAAAATCTCAAGGTGGACCACACCACAGGAATCAGTGGTGATCGATCCATTAGAAGCTTTTTATGGGCCACAAAAGTTTTGGATCAAGGCTGATATTTTCTTCTTCTCTTCATCTAGGTTTGTATGACTTTATCAATAGGTTGGATGGCGAATAAACACTACAGTTGGCATTAAAATGAGTACCTATAAAGTTTTTAATAGTTGGCGTTCAATCACCATTTTTTCTCAGCGGTGATCTTGTTATGCCCAAAAATGAACCGTAAAAACGGATGAACAGGGGGACGCGGATTAGCAACCGACAGGTTGAGTAGCAAACATTGCTACTGAAGTGACATCACCACGGCACGTGGGCTTCAACATGATGTATGTGTTATATCCACACCGTTCATTCAGTTGGAGAGATCATTTTAAGGCATTAGTCAGAGAATGAGGTTGATCCAAAGCTCAAGTGGATCCCACTACAGAAAAAAGTGGGGACAGTGACATCCACCGTTGGAAACTTCTTAGGGGCCACAGAAGTTTTCGATCAACCTTATATTTGTGTTTTCACTTCCTTCATATCTTTGTGAACTTATGAACAGGTTGGATCTCAAATAAACATTATGTTGGGCCTAAGAAGTTTTCAACGGTGGATGTCACTGTCCCCACTGTTTTCTGTGGTGGGGCCCACTTGAGCTTTGGATCTGCCTCATTATTTGAGACATGCCTTAAAATGATCTCTCCAACTGAATGAACGGTGTGGATACAACACATACATCATGTTTAGGCCCATAGGCCATGGTGACGTCACTTCAGTAGCAATGTGCGCTACTCAACCTGTCAGTAGCTAATCCGCGTCCTGAACAGGGTATACATACAATAGGAAGCGGATTGCGAACTGCGTAACTCCCGCACGCTAGCGTGCGGAGTAAACTCTGTGGGGGCTACAGTGATTTATGTATTTTATCCACTCCATCCATCCATTTTAATAGAAAATTTTAAGTATAGTGCCAAAAAATGAAGCATATAAAAATCTAAAGTGGACCACACCACAAGAAATGTGTGAACTGAATGTCTACCATTGAAAAATTCTCGGAGGACACAGAAGTTTTGGATCAAGCTGATATTTGTGTTTTCCCTTCATCCATATCCATGTGATCTTATGAACAGGTTGGATGACAAATAAACATCACTGTAGGGCCTGGGAAGGTTTCAACGGTGGAAATCATTATTCCCACTGTTTCCCGTGGCATGGTCCAATATGCTTAAAATTTGGGCTCAACCACTAACATGAGCTGTAAAAGCATATGGACGGAATAGATAAAGCACATACATTATAGGTGGGCCCAACTGAGTTTACTCCGCACGATAAGAGCGAGCGGAGTTACTCCGCATGCAATCCGATTCCCATACAATACATGCATCAAGGTGGGCCCCACGGTCACTGACGCACCGTGGTGGGCACGGCCGGGGCTGCACCTAATCCTGGAATCCCTGCAAGTTGGGCTGTGATGAGGTCGTACCGGATAAAGTTCCATGAGTGGCTACGTTGAAGGGCCTATCCACTTTGTCATCTTTAGCAACGGTTCCAAGCTGGCCTATCCACTTTGTCGTCTTTAGCAACGGTTCTAAGCTGCGCAGATACGCAAAGATTCTCTAAGTTAAGGGAAAAGACTTTCTGTTCATGAAATCCATGCCGTCCATCAGATACAAAACCCTTTGTTTGGTCTTGATCCCAAAAATCTAGATGATTGAAGTCTTAGGTGAACCACTACGAAAATTATACCTAAAACCTCGAAATTCACCTGGTATGGTCCACTTTGGAATTTTGATTTTGGGTTATTTTTTTTTTTTCATCCAGATGAAGAATATCAGATGAACGGATTGGATGTAATTTAAATAGCACGGTGGGTCTTACACAAAACTAATACGTTGGGCGTTCAATTTCAACGGTTTTCTATGGTGTGGCCTACCTGATTTTTTTATTAGCATGAGTTTTGGTTTCAATGATTAACACAAGGTAGTGTATCTGATGGACGGAGTGGATCTCATGAAAGGTCCACCCAAGTGGCTATCGATTTGCCAAAACGTAGCACGAGGCAGCCTAAGGCGGTTCATACCTAATCTATGAGGTAACGCTTATTTCTAGGAGAATGTTTCCATTCTGGCAAATGGGGTCACAATCCAAACCGGCAGTTCATACCACACTCAATAATATCTTCTTGATAGGACGGATTATAACCATTCAAATTCTGGATCATAAATACACGGCTATGCATAGAAGTATACCTACGGTCCATATATGGGGGCGCTAACATTTTCTTATTTTGGAGTCTTTTTGGGAAAGGTCCATCCAAGGTAGCATACAACGGATGAACGGTCTAGATTACCCAAAGGCATGGTTGAGTTCTATAATTGGTATATCTTCATTGGGGACCGGAATCCTATGCAACACCCGTTTCAGGAAGGACGTGCAACAGCCGTTCTTTTTTAGCCTGGAGACATCCATCCCGTCCATCAGTTGCAATGCATTCATTTTAACCGTACATAACAAAACAAATATCGATCCAGAACTCAGGTGAGCCCCACCAGTTTAAAATCACTACTTAAACCTTTAAATTCACGAGGTATGGCCCACATGAGTTCTGGATCAGGCAGATTTTAAGGATGTCTCTTCATCATGGTGTGGTTCACCTGATGAACGGTTTGGATGGCATATAAACAACACGGTGCACGGAGGAAACTTTCTATCATGGGAGTCTCCAATCCACACTGTTCCCTGAGGTATGGGCCACCTGAATTTTGGACCGTCCTGATTTCATGGATCAGGCCTTAACATGAGACTTCCCAACTGATGGACCGAGTGGATGTCAGGCACATCACAGTAGACCCACTGATCTCGGGTGTTGTAGTGGATTCAGGTCCATCTGTTGTGACTTAGTTTCGTTCACGTGCCCCAATGCAACTGCAACAATCTTAACCGTCCAACTATATGGTACATCCGTTCCTACACAGTGCACACGACAGGCTGATGTCTTGATCGGAACGGTCCATATTGTGGGGACTACTATGGATAAGAAATGTCTCGAAATAGATATAGATCTCCCCCACTACGATAATGTAGAAAACAAAAAATTTAACGGTTAATTTTAAGAGCGAGAAATAAAAAAATGTTGCATGAAGATGATGGTTTTGATTTTCAATAAATATTCTATCTATAATAAGATAGACTAGATGGACGGTTCAGATTGACATATTACACTTCCATGTATAGTCTCTAAAGTGATGAATCTATCATATCTCGGTTCTTCCCGCTTCATGTTAAGGATAAAACGCACTGACAATTCATACTCATGAACAAAGAATCTGTACACGTAACAGATGCCCAGAAGAAAATAAAGACACCATATGGGCCGTATCCCATTAATAAGATCAATTAGGTTAGCCTCTAATACATTTACTTACTAAGTATGGACAGTTCAGTTCTTTACATTCTAGCCATCCATTATACGTCCTCCAATTACCGAGTTTTTATCACAAATTAAGGATATTTTTTTTCAATTTCTGAACTATCTATAGTGTGACCCACGATTTGGACCAATTTATTTAATTTTTTTATATAATTAGTGGACATTTTCTCTGTGCATGAGTATGAAACATATCGGTCTTCCAGAGTATCAAAGATTTCTACACATAAATAAGGGGACTTGCATGATACTCAGCCAGCGTATGACGGTTAATACGCAGGCACTCAAAACTTGTACACGTGGGATAAATTAACTCAAAATAAACCTTCTAAATCTCCCATCCAACTATCTATAACATAAAAAATCCTAAAATCAGATTGTTTGGACAATCAAAACCTCTGATTCGTGGACACTTAATTGTTGAAATAGAACCATTGGATATTCTTCATTTTAAACGGTCCAATAAATTTCCAACAATCTGATATTTAAGTAACTAAATAAAAGTAATTTTTTCTTCATGATACATCTAAAATCTGAACCTCTAATTTAGACAGTCTAATTTGACACGTATGTAGGATGTACAATTTATAACTGCCTGCGTATCATCCATCACGGTTTACCTGAGTATCAAAGTTTTCTGCGGAAACGCATGCGTACATCTAACTAGGTACATACCGGGGTTACATTCTCTATCGTGGGTCTGAACGGATGAATGATCATAAAATCCACACCGTCCATAAGGTACACCATCTACTTTTTGTCATTAATCATAAAAATCAGCCTGATTAAACACTTATCTGGATCACTCCAAAAATTTATACCTAAAACCTATAAATTCACATGGTATGGCCCACCTGAGTTTTAGAATAATATGAATTTTGGATAATTCTGTCATTGTGATGAGTCACATCATATAAAGATAATTGACGGCATATAAAAACCACAGTGGGCACTTAATAAAACTAATGGTGTGCGTGCTATCTCAAATTTTTCCTATCTTGTGGTCTACCTAAGATTTTTATTATTATGAATTTTGGATTCAATGGTTATAATGAGGCTTATTATTTTATGAACGGTTTGGATCTAATGAAAATTTTACCCATGTGGCTATCTGTTTGAATGTAACCCTGAAGGAATTCAGCGCGATGTACGATCGCGCAGTTGCTTGTACATAAAGATAATGTCTTCCAACTGCCAAACAACTGCCAAATGAAATTCATGTGTGGAAAGGGGAGCTGGACAGTGTCCTTCCATCCGTCCCCCGCTTTTTCCATTATCCGGAAATATCGAGAGATGTGGAATTCCAGATAATTGCACCCATTATCTTCGGAGGCTCCCCTGAAGAGAGAGAGAGAGAGAGAGAGAGAGAGAGAGAGAGAGAGTGAAATGGCTATGGCTGCTGGGAGTTTTGGAGCTTGCTTTGGTCTGAAGCCCGTCGAGAATCCTCGGCTCTCAACTGGGTTTTGTGCCCGCTCCGATCTTGTTCAGCAATGTCGAATTCTGTATAAAGGAAGGTAGATCGATGGTCTATGAATTTTCTTTCTTTCTTTCTTTTTTCTTGTATTGTGTTCTGTTTTTTTATTTATTTGTTCTTCTTGAATTTGTCCGAAATAGTGTCAGTAATGCTTGTAGATTGTATGGTTTGCATTTCTGTTTCTGCTTAGATCAGTTTGATTTTTTGGTTTTAATTTTTTTTTATGGATTGTTATTTGAAATTCTGTTGCTGTTAGTAGAGTTTGGGTTATTTTGGTAATCAATGGAAGCTTTGTGGAGTCCGTTTCTATATCGATTTGGGTAATCTAGTCATCAGGGCATGAGAAGTTAGTGTCGACAGTGGGGCCCATGGTTTGGTGATCCAAACCGTTGATCTGATGAGCAACACGTTGGATGGGGGATGCCACAAATATCCTAGTTTGGGTGATCATAAACTTTTGATTGGTGGCTGTGGTCTGGAGAAAAGGCCAAAGATCATACGGCTAGGTTCTTTCCTCTTCTGTATATTTGGGCATCCTCCATCAGTGTGGGGTCCATCAGACTAACGATCTGGTCACTGAATTGTAGTCATGTGACATGATCTGGAGATGGTAACCTTTCCATCAGTGGCCTTTGGTTGGCAAAAAATACAGCTATGATCTGGAAAAAAGGCCGAAGATCGGATGCTAGGGTCTTCCACTCTTCTGTATTTTTGGGCATCTCAGTGTGAGGTTCATCAGACCGACGATCTGAATCACTAATTGTGGGGGCCCGCTCGTATCATGTCATGATGCTTCAAGTCCTGGTGATTCCTCTGATTTTTACTTGGTTTTATTGTTAGGTGTTGAATTCAGTCTAAGTGTTACACATTGTATCCTACTGATCAGTTTTACCTTTCTTTCTTTCTTCTTTTTTTTTATTTATTTTATTTTTTATATTAATTTGATTGATTTTTTCCACTGAAAATGTGTATATTCAATTTCTCTATTTTTAGGCAGTTCTGTTTTCCTGTTTTGGGCACCTAGTCTATATAAGTAGGGCCTATTGTTTTGTTGATCCGTACCATTAATGTTATGGGGCCCAGTCAGATCAACAGTCTGGATCTCCAAACCATGGGTCCAATTTGTATTGATTTGAGGATCAGGACACTTGATGAAGGAAGGAAACTATAATTCCTCTTCTGAGTTTCTTCTACTTTGTATGTTTTATGTTGTAACATGTTTGTGTGGATGTGTCGGTCTCACTAGACATCTTGAAGTCGACAGGTCCTATACATGTCCGATATTCTGTTTTGTTTCTTTTTATTTCTACATTTGCTGAACATATGGTGAATGTACGTTTCTTCTTTCCAGTTTTGATTCCTAACGTGGTTGAGTATCTACTTGACGTTGATTCTGTAGTTGGGTTTTGTTAGATTGTCATCCACACATCCAAAAGCGCCACAAGCTGCATCCCCGGCTGCTGTGGAGGTAGAAAACAACCATGAGTTTGTTATGATCAATAAGCATTGGAATTGCATACATGCTTAATTTCTTATGTTAGCAGGGAGGAAGTTCTAGTGAGACCGATTCGGTTCCTACTCCCAAAGTTATCATAGATCAGGATTCGGATCCAAATGCAACCATTGTCGAGATAACATTTGGCGACCGCCTTGGGGCCCTTCTCGATACTGTATGATACTGCATACTTGCTGATACAAACATGGTTTTATTCTCTAGAGGGATTAAACAATGCTGATGCTTCCGTTTAATCTAGCAGCCTTTACTGGTGAGGCCCACCTCTCAGTTACTAAGATTGCTCATCAAGCGGGCCTGGTGGGGCACTCCATCCAAAACTCTACCAGCAATTGGACAATTCTAGTAGCCAATAAATATTGGCGGCCTGGATTGTAGTCCTTGAGCATTGTACTCGTTGGCTGCTGAAATAGGGGGTCCATGAGTAATATTTGCAAGAACTACCGACCTTTTTCTCTGAAAATGAAGCAAATAGCCCATGGTCCTTATGCAACAGAATAATTCCACTGACGAATGGAAGGATATCGGATGGTGGGCCACTAGGTGGGCTCTATCTGTACGGAATGCTGGCCTGAAGGAAGAATCGGCCATTATGTTTTTTTTTTGGCTGGATGTTTTCATATATCTTTGACTAACAAAATTCTTATCTGCTGTAGATGAATGCCCTTAAGAACCTAGGGCTCAATGTCGTCAAGGCAAATGTCTTCTTGGACTCTTCCGGCAAGCACAACACATTCGCCATCACGAGAGCGTATGTTGTGCATCATATTAGAAATAACAAGACTTTGATTTTATGTATCCTTCTGTTTCACAGTGGCAGTTGGAATTTTGAAGTATGTGTATGGGCATTGATCTATTGAAATATTTGATAACTTAGTAGAGTATGGACATTGACGTGACCGAATTCCATGCCTTATCACATACTTTCATGATGGTTTGATTGCTGTAATAATTCATTTCAGTCATTCAGGTACGGGCAGTTCTGCCTCCATAGTGTCTTTGCCTTAATTGATTATGAAATTTATTCTCATGATGAATTTCCAGGTCCTGAGCCTCCTGAAACATATGGTTTCCAGTGCGCAAAATTTCCAGTCTGTAGACATGGGGCCCACTGTTTGGTTCTCCAGACCATTGATCTGATGGCCTTCTACTGATGATTGCTCCAAACAATCTTCTAGTTTGGAAGTCCCTAGTCTTGGATCCATGTACTATTTTCAACCAGTCATTTGGAGGCCATTGATAAAAGGTTTAGGAATTTCTGTCAGGGAGACTTTTGGGGGCATTCCCCATTGATATTGGGGCTTCAGATCAATGATTTGATCACTGAACCATGGGCCCCACATGCATGAAACCTGCAACTTGACAAGCTGTATGATCCCTGGGGTTCAGAATCGTACAATTCCTATGTTCTAGCTGTTGTTGCTTTCGACACATTTAGATTGCTACAGCTAATTGGTGTTTTATGGATGTGGCCCATGACTTCAGTGATTGTGATTTTCTGCAGGGATACTGGCCGGAAAGTTGATAACCCGGAGCTACTTGAGGCAATACGCCTGACAATCATCAATAATCTTCTTGAGTATCATCCGGTAATTCTTTGTAGTAGCCTTGATTTACATTATATGTAGACTTCAATGCATCACTTTCTAACGTAGCATTTTTATTGGATGGCTAACATTTGTGGGCCAGGAATCAAGTGCTCAATTAGCGATGGGAGAGGCTTTCGGGTTGGATCCACCAAAGCAGAAGGTATGTTGTTCAGTGCTGAAGGTGGAAATGGTCCCGGCATTGCCATTGTGCAGAGTAATGAGGGATTGGACTTGCAAGTGCCCATTGGCAAATCCAAACACAAGCAGCTCACATGTGTGAACATGTAGTGCATATGTGAGATCCGGGTAGTTCTTCAGACGGCCCCATGGCTAATGTTTCCTGGTCAAAATCAGGCCTATCTGTTTATATGGGCCAGAGTTGTATGAAAATAATGAATGGAAAGCTGAAAAATGCAAACCAACTCTACTCTTTCAACTCACATTTGTGGCCCGCCATTGGGGTTGACCTGATGGACGGTCTGGGTCTCACATGGATGGAGATCTGGGGTGTGTTTGCAGATGAGTGCTTACAATTCGAATAGCTATTTGAAGTTATTATTTTGGTGACCAGTTTTTATAGTCTATAATCTATAAAAACTTCATCTCTTGATCGTACATGCACTTCTTTCCTTGATTCTGGTTAATGGTGTGTTTGGTTGGCACTGAATTTCGTGATATATCATGGCTAATTAGTCTAAATTGGTGAAAAATATCATGGAATTTTATGGTATTTGACACAAGCAAACACACCATAAACTTTCTTGTATCAATGCAAAAGTTTACATAGATTTTTTTTCTTCTTCCAATTATATGCGTCTGGCCTTGTATGATCTACCCACGCTTTCTATTCTCTTCACTTCTCTGAGTTCAGGTTGATGTGGACATTGCAACTCATATACATGTCTATGATGATGGCCCCGATCGGAGGTATGTGTGTGCACTGCAATCGTATCTGATGGTTCATGACCTTAGTAATTCATTCCGTTTGAGACCCTTCATTAGATTCACACCCATGAATTTTACTTAAAGTGACCCAAGGGCCTGTTTGAGGCAGCGAGTAAGTTCTAGACTGTGTCATGTGTTGGATGCACAATTGAATTGAATTGCAAAACATTAGTTGAAACAAGAGGAAATTTGTAATGGCGGTTTGCAGTATTCACCGCGAGGAAGGGACTGCAGTTCCATTACGTTCCTTTCAACTCCAATTTGAAAGTAATATAGCTGCATTTTGGACCCCTTCTCCCTCAATATCGATGGGAAAGAAGGTAAATACAATTTGGTCACTTCTGTTTTATTAACACGAATAAATTGCAATTCAATCCAATAGTGCATCCAAACATAGCCTAAAGTGATACTGAATTGGATTTTCAATGGATAGATATGGTTTAATCATATCCTATAGCAATGGGTTTGTTATTTTTTGTATTTTCAACAATTTTCTCACTTATTGAAGTGAGAAGAATTCCAATGCATGAATAATATGGCTTCAAATGTTTGGATGCGTGGCAGTTGACATAAACATGTTATTCTCCCCTGCAGCTTACTATACGTGGAGACTGTGGACCGCCCTGGACTACTGGTGGACCTTGTTAAGGCCATCACAGACATAAGCATTTCAGTTGTATCAGGAGAGTTCGACACGGAGGTTGTAATCACATCCCGATCTGTTTACGACTGCGTTTGGATGCACTATTGAGTTGAATTGAATAGTTTGTTCGCTTAACTAGGCATGTCCAAATTGCAATCACATTACTTTCAAGTTTGTCTTGAAAGGAATGTAACTGCATTTTAGGGCTACTTCGAGTACTATGAAAGGTGGCTACGGTTTGATCATTCCTCTCCGTTAAACAAATGACTGAAATTCAATTCAATGGTGCATCCAAACGCAATCAAAATTCCATGCTATCTAAATATCAGTAAAAAAAATACTTTCCAGCTGGATGCATAAAGCTCATGTGCCCACCTAAATCCTAGATGGAATTGATATTTGGGGCATCATACTTAGCAAGGCGCGGCATGTGGACGGTTTGGATTCTGCACACGAGTCACCAGTTGACATGTGTGTAGGATGGTGGGAAAAACACGCCTTTCAATTTTTTATTTTGGGAAAACAGCATTCAACCTTTTCTCCTGTTAGGGTGGCAGATTTAAACTTGAATGATGTTGTGGTGGCAGCCAAACAGGACCAAGATTCTAAATCTCAGTCCTAACAGACATTTGAATTTTTTGATTTGCAGGGGCTCTTGGCAAAGGCAAAGTTCCACATCAGCTACCGGGACAAAGCAATCATTAAGCCTCTGCAAATGGTAAAATGTAGCACAGTCTAGGTGGACTTTAGTACACATATGCCGATGTATGTACGTATGTACACTAGTACATACATACATACACATGAACCCATACACGTACACATGTATGCTCGCATTCATTCATTTATGCAAGCTTTATGTACATCATGTATGTAGGGAAATGGTACTATGAGGTCGACCTCACGTAACTCGCCATGAGGTCGAGCTGTGTGGGCCCTACCATGATGTGGATCGAACATCTACCCCATCAGTCAGATGCACCATTTCATGGTGGGCTATGGGCTTAAAAATCAGGTACAATCTATGACTTAGGTGGCCGCACCACATACAACAGTTGAGAGGGGTTACTTTCCCATTAAAACCTTCATGATCGTTTATTGGGCCTACTGAGATGTGGCTCACAAATACAGCCCATCCATTATGTTTGTCCCACTTGGATGAGGGGTCAGACCAAGTTTCATCTGCATCCAAAACTCAGGTGGGCCCCAACAATTACTTTTAGATGTTTTACAAATGTCTTCACATGGTTTTAGATGGTGTGGCCCACCTAAGTTCGCTATACTGCTGATTTTTTGGATATCCCATAACCTAAAAGGGACCCATCAAATGCACAGTGTTGCTGGCCGATCTACATCACGGTAGGGCCCACAGAGCTCGACCTCATGGGAAGTTCCCATGTATGTGCATCCACAATTCTGTATTATACTGTTCTGTTGGAAACTAACGCAAGCCTTTGATTCTTTTGACATTGCAGGTTCTATCTAACAGCTTGCGGTACTTCTTGAGGCGGCCCAGCACAGAGGAGTCGAGTTTTTAAGCCATTTTAAAGAGACCATGTTGCCCAGTTGCCCAAAATGCATGCACCCAAGTAGGCTTTTTGTATAGAAAGAGCCGCCAATTTAACGATTGCCAAACCGCTCTCTGAAATTCTCTAGGATCCATTAAGTTTAAAGAAAGAAAATGTAATATCATTTTAATGAATGTAAGCACAACCTACTTAAGTTACCATTCTCGTGTCCTGATTGCGAGACTGTTTTCCTATAACCATTGAAGTATCACATGTTTGGGAGAATTTTAAGTGAGTCTTCTGTATCAGTGTTTAAATCTGTATCATTACCCCATATGTTTGTGTTACAATGTTTGATCGACCATTTTCTCAGCCTAAAACATGGATCGTTCATATGGTGGGCCCCATGGTGGATGAGAAATGAGTGCAGATTTCCCACATCAGATGATCATGACAATCTGGTTGGTGATGTGTGGAGCATTGGTTGTAATTATCTTTGTTGGATGGCTAGGATAATCTGACAGGGCATTATTGGCGAGCGGGCGATTGAATTAAACGGATGATGGATCCAGGTTACCGGAGGTGGTCCGACATGGGTCGAATAAGAAAAGGCCTCCTGATCTAGCATCGGATAAGACCTCTTATATATCTTTGAGGGTTGAATCTTAGTGGGATTGATTTTTAAAGCCCAGAAGGTTTCATGCCATGGCGGTTTTGATGGACGGTTTGGATCTTGCACTTATGCCACCAGGTGCGTGAAGGCTCTCTGCAGAGTTTTCTTTTAGTCATTAGCATTATTTCATTTTGAAGGATAGAAATTAAGGTTGTCACCCAAACAAGCCCGGAGGGGTTGGCTATTTTGTGTTTACCGCGTAGGTTGGTGTTAGTATTAACCATTAAAGATAGTTATTTGATACTCTGGCAGCATATGATGTCTAATACTTAAGAACTTGGGCATAAATTAACTCAATTAAACCGACTAAATCGTGGAGGAGCTTCACGACCATTACACACAAAACAATATCAATAAAAAAAAAAAAATAACAACATAGAAATTTGCGTTGGTTCTTTTCAGTACGTCAATAGAGTTATATTAATCTGCTATGCTCAAGGACAAAAAAGAGAGAAGCAGCTCTCAATACAATGATACCTCTTTCTCTCACTACAGAATATATATTACCCCCAACAAACAATATATCTCAAAGTCTAACAGATACTTGTTTATTGAATAGGATGAATGGATATTTTTCATTTTAATTGTCCAATAAGTGTCCATTATTCTGATAAGATGACCGAACAAGAGCAATTTTTGGTTCATGATACATCTTAGCTTATAATTTGAAAAGCTTTATTTTTAGTTACTTTTATGCCATGCACGCAATCTGTAATTAGTCATATCCAAGTGCCTGTACATCATCTATCACACTGTATCAGAATAACAAAGTTTATCTCTAGTATTAATCTAATTTCAGCCCACTTGTAAAAATCAATGTTTGTTTGTTGATACAGGATATATAATTGAATATCTTTCATATTTTAACCATCTAATAATTAGAGCTGAACACGAACCAAGCTAGTTTGATTAACTCGCTCGACTCAGCTTAAATAATCTCTAATCGGCTTGGATTGAAAGCTAGATTTGAATTGAGCTGAGCTATTTTTTAGAGCTCGAAATAATTTTAACCTAAGTTCGAGCTGACCCAAGCTTAACTCGATTTGAAGCTCGGCTTAAACTTGACTTGGTTCAACTCCACCTAATTTTAAATACCTTATATATATATATATATATATATATATATATATATATATATATATATATATATATATATATATAACTTCCAATGCGCTAATACCTATCCTTTAAAAAAAAATTTGCCTTGAACCTTTATTAATTAATTAATTTATTTTTATTTTTTCGCTTAGATGACTCGAACTCAGCTTGAAAGCTTAAACTCGAACTTGACTCGAACTTGGCTTGAGTTAGTCCAAGCTGCTGGCCAAACTGAACTGAACTGAGTCAAACTCGCAAGTCAAGCTTAAGGATCGAGCCGAGCTGAACTCATCTACAGCTCTACTAATAAATGTCCATTAATATAATCATATGACCAAAAAAGAGCAATTTTTGGTTCATGACACGTCTAAACTGTACCCATAATTTGGAAAACTTTATTTTAGTTACTTCTATGCCACGTATGCAATTTATAAGTAATTCCAATGGGCTGCATATCATCATCATACTCTGTAGAAGTATTAAAAGTTTTCTTCAGTATTAATCTAATTTCCGCGCTCTAATGCATCGAATAAATCTGACTTGTAATTGCCTTCACTAGCATTCAGGCTGTAGGCGCCAAATTGCAATCACATTTTTTTTTCTGGTTTGACTTGAAAGAAACATTACCATTTACCACAACATCATGAATAGTATTGCAATTCTAGTCACTCGTGCATCCAAACGCTGCATAAGTGCCATGCAAATGTTTGAAATTCAATTTTGTAATTCTCTTTGATAGCTGAGAAATGAAATGCATTGGATGTAAATAAGTAATCCTTTGAAATGCACTTTGTCCAAGAAATTCTCAATTAGGTATGATATTATGCACCAAAATTCTATGACCCCCACCCTTATATGTGTGTTATATCTCCACTGTCCATTCATTTTTTCAAATCATTTTAGGGCATGATCCCAAAAATGAGGTAGATCCAAAGCTCAAGTGGCCTACAATAGGAATAATTACATCTACTGTTGAACCTATTGTTATATGTGGTGTGGTCCACTTAATCTTTGGATCTGTTTCATTTTAGGGCTCATGTCCTAAAATGATTTGAAAGGATAAATGAGTAGTGTAGATATAACACATACATTATGGTTGGGCCATAGAGTTTTGCTTTGAGAAGAGGTTAAATTTTGCATTGTTTTTCTAGGCGGAACTCCATCTCTCTAAGAAACAGTTGTTAAAAATTATAATTATACTTTTACCATCCTGTACTTTCATTTACCTCCAATCAAACCCAAGAAGTTTTTAACAGTTGGTGTTCAATCCCCACTATGTGATCTACTTGAGCCTTGGATCTGCCTCATATTTTTGCTCATGCCCTAAATTGATTTGAAAAAATGGATGGATGATATGCATAAAATACACACACCACGGTGGCCCCATAGAGCTCCTGCTTGGACGGAGTCGTCTTAGCAAGGCAGAATGCAATCCGCAGTCAAGCCAACCCGAGATTTCACAACCACGGACTGCTTACTGAGTAACTCAGTATGCTGTCCACCCATTTTATCAGCTCATTTTAGGGCATGAGCTCAAAATTGAGGCATATCTAAAGCTCAAGTGGACCATACCACAAGAAGCAGTGAGGATAATAATCATCCACTGCTGAAACCTTCCTAGGGTTCACAGTGATGTTTACTTGTCATCCAACCTATTCATAAGATCACACAGCCAAAGATGAATGAAAAAACAGAAATACCAACTTGATCCAAAACTTTTGTACCCCGAAGAAATTTTCAAGGTAGGGGTTGATCAATTCCTGCTGTTTCCTCTGGTGTGGTCCACTTGAGCTTTAGATATGCTTCAGTTTTGGGCTCTAGCTGATTAAATGGATGGATGGTGTGGATAAGACACATACATCACGGTGGGCCCACAGAGCTTACGCGAGTACGCAATCCACATCCAGATTTTGCAAATTTTCTTAGAGATGGCTCGTCATGTGGGCCACGCTGCTTATTCGCAGTGGATCAACTGTCCAGTCATCAGGTGGGCCATGCTTGTATGTGTTATGTAAGAAAGGAAGTTTAGAAAATATCATCACTGATCCACATTCAACTTCCACGTGGGCCATGGCTATTGGCGACCCTGTTGGCACGTTTGACTGTCTTTTGTTTATACAAGTGGGGCCCATTGGTTCAAAGATCTGGACGATCAATATGAAGGGCTCCACCCAAGATGGACCATAACCCGAAAATCTCCAAAATTGGAAGATCTTATCCGTCCAATCTTAAGGACTTAGTCTATTGAATATGGATCATTGTTTTACTTCTACCCTTATCCTTTCTCAAAACAACAATCGAAGGGTTAGGATTTTTCTAGCAGGAAGATTTTTTGGGGGGTGATCCATCCACGGTCAAATCCATAACATAGCGGTCTCGATCACTGAACAAGGAATTAACTTGTAGAGGGTTGCACATGGGGCCCACCATGGTGTGTGTATGCCATCCAACCTGTCCTTCAGCCTCTGTCCTCAAAAATCAATTTGATCCAACCATCACGTGGACCACCGCATGAATTTCGAGGTTTTGGGTGGTTATTCATAACGACTTTCGTGAAATCTCATAACGACGGTGGGGATTACTTGATGCATGTGTATTGTGGGCCCCACACATGTAAATTGTATATAAGAATAACTTATTCAGCAAATACTTCTAGAGAAACCGGCGTCAATTTCTTTTCGGACATTAGAATCTCCATATTCGAATATGCAACGCAGCGACGGTGAGTTCAAAGAGACCCGTTCTTCTACGAGTCAGTGTACAATGAGGTCATTCTACAAGTGCTTCTTCTGGGTCCCGATAGGGTACATGTATGAAATCCAACCTGTCCATCAGGTTTACGTACCATGAAATTTGGACGACCTAAAAATCAGACAGATCCAACCATCATGTGGGCACCACTTGAATTTGGAAAGTTTTGGATGGTTGTACATGGTTATCTATGGTGGAGCCACACGATTTTTACATATTCCATCCAATCCGTTAATTACGTGATCATGAATATGATGATAAGATTAAACTAAAATCAGACCTATATAATCACTATATGGACCACATCATAAAAACAGTGGACAACCATCCAAGAACATCTATGTTCACGTGATGGACCATAATATGGTTGGATTAGAACTAGTTTTTGTCAGTTAACATTATATGGTCGAGATATACCGATGGTCGGGTTGGATGGGATTAAAACCCCTCGGTGGGTCCCAGACAAAGCACTTGTAAAAAAAGCTTCTTCTAGGACTCGTAGATGAACCGCGCGCTTCGGACTACGTAAAGAAATGGTCACATGTAATATAAACATTATGGGGTTTTGACAGAAAACCGGGTCCACATTACAGTGCCGTGTGCGGCCTTGTTATCACCATCAAATGTGAAACGTGCGATGAATCTGGGCCATTCCTTAAGCATGCATTGGAAACTTTGAACATGCCATAAGCCAAAAATAAGGTATAACACTCGTCAAGTGAGACCACTCGTACGTTTAGTTCTGAGTGCTAGACATGTTTTTCCAACCGTTCATTTTTCTCTTACAAACATGATGCGCCTGATCAGCGGACCAATATTATTTTTTCATCCCAGGATATCTTTACAGTGTAAAAAATCTGATGAATGGTCCAGATGTTTACATGAATGCCATCCAACGGTGACAACAAGCCCCTGCATGTTACTGTGATGCGAGGCCGTGGGGTTGATGACCTGTAAAATGTTGACCGAAATCTTCCGCAACATCTGTTGTACGCAGCGGTGTACAATACCCGAGCACTATGTGGGACATCTATTCCGTCCATCGTATGAAATCGCTTGTGTTCACCTTAGCGGTAAAAAACCGTCCTGATCCATCACTCAGGTGGGCCACACCCAAAACTCAGGTGTGGATTTTACATCTTTTTTCCCGTTTTGTAGATGGCCGAAGTTTTGGGTCATGCTCATATTTGGAGTGTCCCTTTATCCTGGTGAGTCGCACCTAATGAACGGGTTGGATGGAATAGAAAAACGAAACCTATGGTTGGCATCCAGTCCCCATTGTTCCCTATAGTGTGGCCCACCTGACAAGCGGATCAGGCTGATTTCCGTCCCTTGAGACTAACGTCGAGAGACTCACCTGATGGATAGATTAGATGTCACACAAACTACACAATGGGCCCCAAAGATCTCGAGTGTTGTACCTTCTGCTTACAACAGGTATTATAGAGGATGCCGGTTCATCCAATCCTACAAAGAGTTGTCTCAGGAACGACAACAGCTCGAACTCATATTTCTCTCTCTGTCTCTCTCTCTCTCTGCCAGCATCCACAGGCTTCAATGTCCAAAACATCTCTACCTCCTTCTCCCTGCCCGCAGCCACAGGATTCAGTGTCCGATTCTGTACAGATCCTATATGTAACCTTAACGTTCGTCGCAATTGGTATCTCTCTCTCTCTCTCTCTCTCACACACACACACACACACACACACACAAAAGACACTGTGGAAAACATATACCGTTTCAGACAGTGGGGTTTTGACGGTCCAGGTTGTTGATCATATGGTGGGCCTTACCATTTATCAGATATGGAACAGTAGTAGCCCCTGACCGTAAATTAGAGACGGCAATATGTGGAGTTCAGGCCGAGTATATAGTCAGTCCATGCCCGACCCGTTTATTAGACCAGCCAAGAATTCCAGCCCGAGCCGGACCCGATCCACTTAAAATTCATCATACCCAAACTCGAAAGAAAACTATGGTATGAGTCGAGAATCATACACTGATCTTGGTGTATGAGCATTACTGGCAATAAAGAGAAATGAGTCTCTATATACAAAAATCATATACCGAAACTTCGTATATAAACCATTTCTAGCGTCCAATCCGTGGTTTAAGACTTAGCGACTCACGGGTGTGACTCGAGGTACCGAACCAGATCAGGTCTGACCTAGTCGAAGTCAACTCGGACAGGTTGCACCAGACTCGTTGGAGTCCCGTGGTCCAATCAATGCCCCATGGCTCATAAGCTAACAATGATCTATGATTTTTTTTCAAGAGAGTTATTTGATGCTCAGGCACAGTTTGACGCTTGATATGCAGGCACTCAGAAATTGTACACGTGGCATACAGTATAAAACCTACTGTTGCGAAGTCACAGTCTCCAAAATAATATTGTTTCAGTGATCCTGACCATTGATTTGTGGACACTTGTTTGTTGAAATAGGACCAATGGATCCTTCTCCTCTTTAACCGTCCAATCAATGTCCACCGATCCATGATCAGATAATTAAATAAGCGTCTTTTTTGTTTCATGATATTAATCTAAACTGTCACCCTTGGACAGTTTAATTTGAATCACTAGTATACCACGTAGACAATATCTAAGCGATTTATAAGTCCTGCGTATCATCCATCACACTTCCACAGAGTATGGGGAATCTTTAAGGTACTGGGCGCCAAGATTGTGCACACAAGTTAGACGGAAGAGATGGCTCATAAACTAAGATTGCATATATCATTTAAGCACAGAATTGTCTGTTAATCTTAAGTATTGCGGAATAATCGGATCGTCTATACATCAATAATGGAGATTCACAGTAATCTTAAAAGGCGTGCCTGATTGGGAAGACATTTCCGATGCCGTCATGTTGCCGAGAAGAATTTTTGGTCTTTCACACCTTACACCTTTAGGAGAACCATTTAATGAGACTAGGGTTTTCTCTTATGTGTTGATGAGGGGACCAAGACATATATTTATAAGAAAGAGGGTTAGAAAAGCTTACCCATCACGCTTCTCTCCTCTAGGGTCTCCACATCGTAGGTTTTCATATCTGGCTTAATAACCGCGAATAGGGAACATGGTTCAAGCATCTTGCCCCAAACCTATTTGTAATGATTACAACTATAGTGGGGCCCACTGAATTACTCAATCTGAATAATCCAACGGTCATGATCTAAACCGATGATTATGTGTGGCCCACCTAATGGAGTCTTACATCGTCCACCAACCTACCCAACAAAGTGGCCTAGTGATTGGACGGTCCAAATTGATGAGCTTTAGTCTACAAACTGAGCTTTGGTATGGTTGTAATTACTTCTAATACATGATCATGCCCATTAATCATCATTCTAATTAGCAGTAGATACTCATGTTGTCAATTTGATTGTTACTGCAGTGATCGTCGTCGGCCTGATATTGTATCTCTGCATCCGCGAAAATGCAGACATCAAACGTTACTCATCGGTTCCCCCAGACGATGCCATGATCATCGATATCATCAAAGAGAAGCTGGTCATGTACTCGTCGCGCCAGCTCAAGATTGTCACTGACAATTTCAAGCACAAGCTGGGTGAAGGTGGATTCGGGGTAGTGTACAAAGGAATGTTAGAAGACGGCGTGCCGGTCGCTGTTAAGGTCCTTTATGGCGATTGCTCGAATAAGCTAATCAGATGCCAGTTTGAGGCGGAAGTGCGCTTGATCAGGAGAACAGACCATCCCAATCTAGTAAAGCTTTACGGGTTTTGCTGGGGCAAGCGATTGAAGGCGCTAGTCTATGAGTTCATGGAGAATGGGTCGCTCGGCGGGTTCTTGTTCGATAGAGAGAAAAAGAATGCGATCGAATGGGAGAAGCTCTATAGCATTGCGATTGGAACGGCAAAGGGCATTGCCTACTTACATGAGGATTGCCTACATAGGATAATCCACTATGATATAAAGCCAGAGAATGTATTGCTCAATGTGGATTTGTCACCTAAGGTATCAGATTTCGGGCTGGCCAAGCTTTATAGCCGGGATTCGACGCATGTGCCCATTTCGGGGTTCAAGGGAACCCCAGGTTATGCCGCCCCAGAAATGTGGTTGCCTTTTCCAGTCACTCTGAAATGCGATGTTTATAGTTTTGGGATGTTGTTGTTTGAGATTCTTGGGAGGCGGCGGAATTTGGATTCCAGGAACTCTGGGAGCTTGGAATGGCTGCCGAGGTACGTCTGGAATAAGTTCGAGGAAGGAGCAATGGAGGAGATGATGACCCGTTTGGGGATCAATGTGAAAGATAAAGAGACCGCGAAGAGAATGGCTATGGTGGCATTGTGGTGTGTCCAACATCGGCCGGAGCTCCGGCCTTCGATGAGTACTGTTGTGAAGATTTTGGAAGGGGAAGTGACGTTGCATGGCCCGCCGAATCCTTTCCCTCAAGTGCCTCGAAATGCTAGGATCCCCACTCCAACGGTTAGTTCGAACACTACTATTTGGTTCTCTGCGATCTCGACTTGGTTCTCTCCGACCTCGAAGGATGAATATCTGTTTCCCTGATGATTATCATGGAAAATGCTCAAGGGATTGTTTGGATGCGAGAAATTTAAAAGGGTCTAAAAATTTTCCTTTTTTTATTTTTTTATTTTTTTATTTTTTTGGAAGTAAAATCCATGAGAGAGAATGGGTTTCTCATGTTTGGATAGTGGTTCCATGGAATCCAAAAGCTGTATTTGGGTATTGGAAAGGATCGCCAACAATTATCCTATTACATATTCATAAGAGAGGGAATTTAAAAATATGACCGTTGGCTGGGAATTCACTACCTTAGAACTTGCAAGCTGGCTCATGCCAAGGAATTTTAAAGCGTCTCTTTTCGTGGAAATGGATCACATTAGGAAGCCATTTCCAAGCATTTCTAGGAGCCCAAACACAAGAATTCATATTAAGTTATGAATGCCATTTCCACATGGGCTATTTTCTAAGCATCCAAATGACCTCTAGTCAAATTCTCAAGCTGAACTGCCTCAATATTCCTTTTAACTCCAACGTGAAAGTAATTACAATTTGCATTTTAGTGAATAGTGCATCCAAACATGTTACTTCGAAGTTGGACTTGAAAGGAATGTGACTGCATTTTGAAGGTTACTTTCTTGGAGCGAGTATTATAGGAGGTAGTTATAATTTTATTATTTCATTTTGACAAATAAATTATTGAAATTCAATTCAATAGTGCATCCAAACACATGCAACTTCTATTTGATGTGCAGGTTCTCCTTGCAAAAGCCAGGTTCCATGTTTGCAGTTGGGGTAAAGCGATCATCAAGCCTCTACAACAGGTACATTGTCCCAAGTCTAGTGTAGATTATCATCGTGTACTCTTAGAGTTAAAAGATACATCGAGTGGGCCCTGGGAGTCTCTTGATCATTCTTAGCTAAGAATGATCGTAGGCTCTTGTGGCTAGTGGGGCCCGCTAGGCATGTCACCCATGATCATTCCTCACTAGCAATGATGAGGGTTTATGGGGCTAGCGGGCCCCACTAGTAGAGCTATACGCGAGCTGAATTGAGTCGAGCTTGGCACATCTTGGCTCCGTTAAGTTAGCAGGCTACCTTAGCTTGAGTTTGGCTCGGCTTGATCCTCGAGCTTGATGGGCTAGCTCGGCTCGGCTCAGCTTGGTTTGGTTAGTAGCTCAGGCCAGCTTGAGCCGAGTTCAAGCTTTCGAGACGAGTTCGGATTGGCTAGGGAGAGAAAAAAAAAGAAGAAGATACTTGGACAAATTTACTTATTTATTTATTTTTCTTCAAATGGTAGGAATTAGGGTGCTTAAATTTGACCTATATTATATGTATGTTATATATATTTAAGATATTTAAAACTTGCCAAGTTGACTCAAGTTCAAGCGGAGCTTCAAAGTGAGTTGAGTTGAGCTTGGGTTAGCTCAAACTTGGCTTGAAATTATTTAGAGCTAAAAAAAAATGGCTCGACTCACTTCAAACCTAACTTTCGATCTGAGTTGAAGCGAGCTTATTCAATCCAAGTTGAGCGAGTTAACGAGCTAGCTTGGCTAGTGATCAGCTCTACCCACTAGACATATTGTTTTGTGATCATACTTAGCTAAGAATGACCATGAAGCCTCACAATCATTCCTAGTTAAGAATGACAATTGAGCTTGTGAGGCAAACGCTGAATATTTTTTCTCTACATATGCATCGCACATGCAATGCATGTGTGCCCAACATACATGGACCCACATGCAAAGGCATTTTTATATGACTGTGGTCCTACATTTATGCAACCTTCGATTCATGATTTCCAATAAAACAACATAAATGGTTGGGAGAAAGGCTAAGATGATGATGATGATGATGATGAACATGTATGTGCATGCACACTCCCTTAGTAGTACTGTTCTATTAGGCCTCAGGGCCGCTAACATGGGCCTTCAATTGCATTGATATTGCAGGTTCTTTCTAACCGCTTGCGGAACATGTCGAGGCGGGCTGCCACCACTGAGGGGGCAAGTTTTTAAACCATTTTAAAGACACCATGTGGCCCATATCCCCAAACGCATGCCCCCGCAAGCAGGGTTTTCGTGCCGAAATATTGGCTGATGTTACAATCACAAACCGCTCCGTACAATTTTGGTTCATGATACATCTAAACTGGTACCCATAATTCAAAAAGCTTTATTTTAATTACTTTATGCCATGTACGCAATTTGTAAATAATTTCCAAGTGCCTGCGTATCATCCATCACACTCTGTCAGAGTATTAAAGCTTTTCTACGGCATTAATCTAATTTTGGCGTGCTTAAAAATATATAAATAAATCCGAATTGTAATTTCCTTCCCTAGCTAGCATTCATACTGACCATCTAGACTCCAAATTGCAATTACATTTCTTTTAAGTTGAACTTGAAAGAAATATTACCACAATTTACCTACTTTCTCATTATGAATATTGCAATTCTATTCATTTGTTCATCCAAACGCTGCCTAGGCGCCATGCAAATGTTTGAAATTCAAGTTCAATTTTATAATCCTCTTACGTAAAAGAATTGATGCGTCAGGTCCTCAAAAAGATCAATGGAACAAATGTAGCAACGTGGTCTGATGAAATATGGAGTATGTTCTCACTGATTAGATGATCGGTGGAGCCCAAGAGTTTTATTTTATTTTATAGTGGGTGTCATCAATCCCCACTGTGTGGTCCACTTGAGTCATGGATCTGCCTATTTTTTAGCCCGCAAAAATGGATGGATGGCATGGATAAAACAAATACACTGTGGGCCCCACAGAGCCTGACTGGACTGGGTTGTGTTCCACGGGGCAGGACTGAGTAACTCAGCCAGCTAGGTAAACTCCATGGGGCCATCTTGATGTATGTGTCTTATCCATGCTGTCCAGCTGTTTTTACAGATCATTTTAGTGAATGATCTAAATTGAAGCATATACAAAGCTCAAGTGGACCACACTGGAGGAAACAGTGGGAATTGAATACATACGGTTGGAAACTTCTTTGCCATGGAAGTTTTGTATTAAGATGATATTTGTTTTTTTTTTTTTTTTTTCCCTTCATCCATATTTCTGTGACCTTATGAAGAGGTTGGATGATAATCAAACATCACTGTGGGTCCTAGGAAGGTTTCAATGGTGGACGTCATTATCCCACTGTTTTCTGTGGTGGTCCACTTGAGCTTTGGATATGCTTCAATTTTTGGATTATGCCCTAAAATGATCTGAAAAAAATGGATGGATGGCATAGATAAGACACATACACATCGGTGGCCCCACAGAGTTTACTCAGAATGCTATAGTTGACAGGTGAATTACCTCGTTGCACATGGGCTGTTGTTCAACAGTCCAGTCATCAGGTGGGGCATGCTTGTTTGTATGGTGTAAGAAGGGAAGTCTAGAAAAGATCATCGCTGATTTACAGGTGGGCCGTGGCTGATCGTTGGACCCTGATGGGTTTGGACCAGGAACACGCACGCACGCGTAGAGCAGGACTTGTTGCGAGTAACCATGGAAGGGCTTATTACAGATTGTGTTTGGCACATTTGAGTGTCTTTTGTTTATATAAGTAGGCCCATTGGTTCAGAGATCCCGGCCGTTAATACGAAGGGCTCCACCCAAGATGGACCATACCCCGTAAAAAAAGATTGAAAGTTCCTATCCGACCAATCTTAGGACGCGGATTAGCTACTGACGGCTTAGTTGCTATCTCGCTAATGAAGTGATGTCACCAAGTTCTGTGGGCCCCACCATGATGTATGTGTTGTATCCGACCATTAATGCATGTGTATTTTAGGCTCACAAAGGCAAATAGTAGAAAAGCAAGTAAATGAATAGGTGAAAAAGGAAATAACTTTGACAGACATGTGAATGGAGTTTTACACTCAAGTGAGTAATGATCCGGATCGTCAGGACTGTAAATCGGTCGTATCTCACAATCCGGAATGAGTTACGGGACGTATAATATATCAATTTGGGGTAGCTCGAGCTACTTTAGCCAACCAACCCGCTATGCCGGGTTGCCCAAACCGGAATCGCGAGAATCGACCGTATCGACGGTCATTAGGCTAGTTTATTTTCAGTTTTACTATTTATAGTAAGTTTTAATTCGATCATAACTTTGCATTCGTATGGTTTTAGAGTTTGTGCCCAACATGAAAAGGGCTTAGAATATTTAGTAGAACAACGTGGTTGAGGCCGTTTGAAAACTTTCTATTTTTGGCCGAAAACCAAGAGTTCTAGTAGGATTGAACGACTTCTATAAATAGTAAGTTTACTATTTATAGTAAGTTGCGTTTTCTAGGAATTTAAGTTGGAGTTGGATTCTAATACTTTGCGTAGGGTTTAGTTTCCTATTTATATGCATTGTAATTTCGTTATTATTCATTCAATTATCAATAACTTACCAAGAAGCACTTCTTTGGGCTCGAGTTTCAACACAAGGTCATGGGTGAGGGCGGGTTGGGTGTAAGTTTGCGTGGTAGACCCATAGGTTTCAACACTAAGGTCTTGGCCTTGAGTGCCCATATGGTGCATGTGGGTGTTTTTTTTTTTAGAGATAAAATAATAATTATTTTGTTTCACACGTGTGAAAGGGTGGTAGAATTCGACTGTGAAAATCAATATAGTCCCCTTGAGTTTTCAACTATAAGAGTTCAATCTCAAGTGGTTCATGTGGTGTGGTCCAGTTGAGCCTTTGATCTACGTCCTTTTTGGGCTAAGCCCTAAAATGATATGTCAAAATAGATGGAGGCATAGATAAAACATATAAGTAGGCAAAATAGATTAATGGTGTGGATCAACTACAAACATCACGGTGGGCCCCTTGTAATTTCCCCAAACCAGAATCCAAACACTTTAGCAGGAAATCTGAATTAGCTAGGCGGATTAGCTACTTCCAGGATATTGCTACTGAAGTGACAATTCCAAGTTGTATGGCCCCACCATAATGTATGTGTTTTATCCATACAGTCCAACCATTCACAGAGATCATTTTATGCTCTCCCCATAAGAAAATCCTAGCTTTGCCCCTGACTCCATGGGCCCTATAATAATGGATATGTTATATCCTAATTGTAGTCCATTAATTTTTTCAGATGATTTTATGGCATGAGCTCAAGATTGAAGCATATCCAAATCTCAAGTGGACCACATTATAAGAAACAGTGGGAATTGAACACTCAGTGTTGAAAACTTCTTGGTGGTCATAGAAGTTTGGCATCAAGCTGATACTTGTATTTTCCCTCTATCCATGTTTGTGTGACCTTATGAAGAAGTTGAATGACAAACAAACATCACTGTGGGCCCTTGGAAGGTTTGAATGGTGGACGTCGTTATCCCCATGGTTTCCAGTCGTGTAGCCCACTTGAGCTTTGGATATGCTTCAATTTTTGGCTTATGCGATAAAATGAGCTGGAAAAATGGATGGACAGCATGGATAAGACACATACATCACAGTGGGCCTACAAAGTCTACTCAGCATGCTATAGTAGCAATCCGGGTTGCCTCCCTAGATTTTGCAAATTTTCGGAGTGAATATATTGCTCATCAGGTGGACCACACTGCATATGCGCTTTGGTTCAAAAGTCCAGTCATCACCCTAGATTTTGCAAATTTTTGGAGTTATTGCTCATCAGGTGGACCTGATCACTGCATATGTGCTTTGGTTCAAAAGTCCAGTCATCACGTGAGCCATGCTTGTACACACACACACACACACGAGCCATGGCTGATGGCTGGACACTGCTGGGTTTGGGCCAGGAACACACGCACGGTAGAGCAGGACTTGTCGCGAGTGGCTATAGCATGGCTTGATTGTGCGACAGGTGTTTGGCACGTTTGACCGTCTCTTGTTTATATAAGTGGGGTCCATTATTTCAGGGATCCAGACTATTAATATGAAGGGCTCCACCCAAGATGGACCATACCCCGAAAATCTCTAAGATTGGAAGATCCCATCCGTCCAATTTTAACACCTTATTCTGTTAAAGGTTGACCGTTGCCCTTATCCTCTTTCAAAACAACATTCGAAGGGTTAGCATTTTCCTCTCAAGAAGATTTTCTGGTGCCGATCCTTCCACGTTCAAATCCATGATAAGCGGTCTGGATCGCTATAAAGATCATGGTGAGTTCTACATAGCTTTCAACGATGGCCGTGGAAATTTCTACTGCTGCCTGTGGTGTGGTCCACTTGAGCTTTGGATCTGCCTCATTTTGAGGCTAATGCTTTAAAATGATTTGTTTCTGGACGCGGACGACCAGATCAGTGTGGGGGCTACCCTGATGTATCCGTTTATCCACGCTGTCCAGCCTTTAGTGTAGTACTGTGTATGTACGAAGGCCTCCAAAAAGATCAAGGTTCTGTGGGGTCCAAAATGATTTATTTAATATATCCACACCGTCCATCCATTTGACAAGATCAATTTATGGCATGATCCAAAAAATGAGTCATATCCAGATCTCAAGTGGACCACACCACGATAGGCAGTAGGGACAATGATTTTTACCATTAAAACATTCCTAGGGTCCACCATGATGTTTATTATCCATCCAGACTGTTCATAAGGTCATACTGACCTGGATAAAAGGTTGAAATGAACAGACCAGTTTAGATATAACACATACTTCTTTGTGGGGCCCACAGAAGTTGCTGACATCAATACACCAGCCACGTCGCTGGTGTAGGGTATACCATGCAATCCATTTCCGGGCCGAACCTGGTGAAGGCATTACTACAGCAGCGCTACTGGAGTGATGTTGTCACCAGGTTCCCCACACTATTTGGTGTGGCTAACTTGAACGTTGGATCTGCATCTTTTTTAGGCCCTTATTCTAGCATGATCTTGTAAAAGGGACTGACGGCGTAGATAAACTGATACATCAGTGTGGGCCCCACACCGATCATGTCAAGCGCCAGTGGTCGGTTCAATGGTAAGGAATTGAATTAATGTTGACAAATGTCAAATTCCCGGCAATTGCTTGGAATATTCCAAGAATCAAATTGGAATCAACTTGGAATCAAACAGGCAAAACCGCATAACTCTACGGTGACTCCAAAGCATGTTCCTCTGCAAGTCGCTGTACAATCATGCCATTCCATTCTTACAAGTGACTCTTTTGAGGCCCACTCAGGTGCGTGTATAGAATCCAACCTGTCTATCAGTTGTCACTATCATGAAGTTTGGACGTCCTAAAAATCAGGCATATCCAACCATCATGTGAGCACCACTTGAATTTGAAAATTTTGGACGATTGTCCGTGGTTGTCTATGGTGGAGCCACCCGAGTTGTGTATATTCTATCCGATCCGTGCATCACGTGATCATGACGATGATGATGAGATGACATGAAAATGAGACCTATAAAATCACTAGATAAGCCACATCATAAAAACAAATGGATAACCACTCAAAAACCTTCAGATTCATGTGGTGGCTCGCATCATGGTTTTTCCAACCGTTCATTTTTCTCTTACAATCTCGATGTGCCTGATCAGTGGACCGATATTATATTTTTCAGTCCAGGTCATCTTTACAATGTACGCAACCCGATGAATGGTCCGGATGTCTACATGAGTTCCATCCAACGGTGAGAACAAGCCCCTGCATGGTACCTGTGATCGGGGAGCAAGCTTGGGCTGCTGACCTGCAAAATGTTGCTCCACCCTATACGGAGCGTAATCTTCTACTACACCTGGTGTACAACACCCGTGTGTGACATCTATTCCGTCCATCATATGAGATCCCTTGTGTTCATCTTAACGCTTAAAAACTGTCCCGATCCATCACTTAGGTGGGCCACACCCAAAACTCAGGTGTGAATTGTTCATTTTTTTCCCTGTCGTGTAGCTGGCGGAAGTTTTGGGTCATGCTCATATTTGGAGTGTTCCTTTATCCTGGTGAGTCGCACCTGATGAACGGGTTGGATGGAATAGAAAAACAAAACCTATATATGGTTGGCATCCACTCCCCATTGTTCTCTATGGTGTGGCCCACCTGACTCCGGATCGAGCTGATTTCTGTCCCTTGGGCCTAAAGTCGAGGGGCTCATCTGATGGAGAGATTAGATATCACACAAACAACACAATGGGCCCCACAGACCTCAGGCATTGTACCTGCTGCCTACAACAGGTTATTATAGAGGGTACCGGTTCCAGCTTCTAATTATTGTCCGTAAAAACGACAACCGCGCGAAGTAACCTCTCTCTCCCTCTCTCTCTCTCTGAGAGCGTGTGTGTGTGTGTGTGCCGGCACCCACAGCTTCAATGTCCAGAGCATCTCTCCCCCCTTCTCCCCACCCGCCAGCAAAGGATTCAGTGTCCAACACTGTACAGACCCTATATGTAACCTTAACGTTCGTCGCAATTGGTACTCTCTCTCTCTCTCTCTCTCTCTCTCTCTCTCTCTCTCTCTATCTATCTCTCTCTCTCTCTCTCTCTCTCTCACACACACACACACACACACACACACACACACTCGCGCATGCATACAAAGAGATACGTGGAAAACATACAATGTTTCCGACAGTGGGGATTTCACGGTCTGGGTTATTCATATGGTGGGCCGCACCATTTATCGGATATGACACGGTAGTCGCCCCTGATCGTAAATTAGGGTTGGCAGTATGTCGTGTAGATACAGGCCGAGTCTAGGCCTGCCCATGCTTGACCCGTTAATACATCAGCCAAGTATTTCAGCCCGACTAACCCTTGACCCATTAACCAGTGGTCCGATCCGACTCACTTCAAATTCGTCAAACCCAATCCCAACCCATTTAATTATAATTAGGTCGGGCTAGACCCAACCCCATGATCAGTGGATTTTAAGAATAGAATGTGAGGTTTAGGTTAGAGTTGAAGCAACCAGTAGAAAATCAAAATAGCATGTTATAGTGAGTATGAAGTAATTAACTAAATGAGAAACGTGCTTGTTGTATCAACTTGGGGCTGGGTTTATGGTAGGCAAAGGTTTGTCCAAGTCTGGCACGGCCTGCAAGGGAAAACCTACGATCAAGACAAGATAGGGTTTGTGGCAGGCCATAAAAAATCTCTAATTGCCATGCCTCAAAATTTAAGTACCCAAATAGGTAGGGCTACTCAAAATCTGAATTTTGAGAACATGATCTTTTTTTTTGTTTTTTTTGGGTCTTATTACATACATTCATTCAACTCAAATAAATATTCACACACAAATTAAAGAAAAATTCACCATTAAATTATAATTAAATTAAATAAAACTAAATAAACATTCAAAGTACACTAACTACTACTACTCAAGTCACCACTCCTTCAATAATTGTTTAATTACACTATAAACTTTAAACTTTTCAACTAAATACTAATTAATGAATGAAAAGAAATCTAATAATAGGCACCCGCATTTTCATGATACTCCAACTTTGCACCCAAAACATTATCTAAAATGGGGTGAGCTTACATATGTTTAATTAGTGAGATTACTTCCTTACCTAAATTTAAAAATTTCAGATTATATCAAAATGCATAAACAAAATAAATACTTGAATTAAAGTACAGGAAATAAAGGAACATGAATTAAAATGTCGGAATCATAAAAATGCTCTAAATGCGATGTTTTTCATGGATTCTCATAAATAATAAATTAAACAATATCACCTCTTATAAACCTATACAAGTAGATGACCACGTTGCATTGATGGCACATATAATACTTTGTGACTAGGGATCCATTCATACGCTAGATGACCAGACCAGTACTCTAGCTGGACTTTTAGGATATGTTTACATGCACACTTGTACTCATACGCCGTACAAAAATGATACTCAAAAGGATCTAGTGAGTTTTAGGGTCTCCCATCCAATGGACACCATCACCCTACTTATCAGTTTTATAAACTTTCACCCAAGAGACACGATTGCCATACTTATACTTTTATAGACATCTCGCAGTGCACCTGCACCAAGACAGTGCACCTGCATATTCTTTTAGGGATAACCAAGGGCAGTGTACTGCATATCAATCTCAATTCTTAATTAATAAAGAACATGCATATGATGTGAATTAATATATCATAATTATCATTCCTAAATAAAAATATAAAACGTGTAATTTATCACAAGTTTAATTACATATACACATTTTTTACTACTTTAAAATAAAGTTAAAATTTGTTATAAAGATTAATAATTGATGTAAACTTGTTAAAATCAGTAATAATTATAACTAATTAACATAAACTCAATTTTTAGCAATATTAAACAATATAATCTCTTAAATTACAAATGGAAGAGAATAAAAATAATTATATGAAAAACCTAGTAAATTTTCTGATACAATTTACGACAAGTTTAATTACACACTACACACTTTTTGCTACTTTTAAAATAATGTTTAAAATTTCTTATAAAGATCAATAATTAATAAAAACATATTAAAATCAACAATAATTATAAATATTAACATAAATCCTATTTTCAATATTAAAAAATTTAATCTCCTAAATTAGAAATGGAAGAGAATAAAAACAATTATGTGAAAAATCTAATAATTTGGGACAACCATGAGATTAAATTTCTTCTAAGATAAATGTACTGGCCTCTAGTGGACCGATGATTGTCGGGGATCCCAACCCAATCAACATCGAAATAGGATATTAAGACAAATGATCCAAGTGTAAAGTGTAATCCATAATTGATGGTCCCTTTAAGAAAATGTAGAATTCTTTTAACTGCGGACCAGTGGGAGGTTTTGAGGTCATACACAAATTTTCAAGTCTGATTTTGCTACAAAAGTAATATCGAGCATAGTGAAAGTTAAGTATTAGAGTGCCCCAACAATGCTCTAGTACTTGGTAGGGTTAGGCATTAGGTCCCCTTTAGAGAAAGATAATTTGGAGCCACTGGTGACTGAAGAACTGAAAGGTTTTAAGGGATCAATCTTTATTTGACATAAAAGGTCCAATACATACTTGGATTGACTTAGATAAAGTCCAGTTGATGTATGTGTGAGTGCACTTTTCTATGGCATACTAGTGTACCTTGTTTGTCAATTACTTAAGTCAGTAAGTCTAATGTCGGTTGAGCTTAATGGAGATGAAAACCAAAGACTCAAGTGGACCTACTGCATCAGAGAAGAAAAAACAGGTAAAAGAGATGCCTTGGTGAGCCTTGAATCTTGACAAAACCAAAACTATAACCTCTAGATGACCATGAACCTCTTAAGCATACTTGTAGTCATCTTAGATTAACCTTAGGTGTCCCACATGATCACCCAAAGTTTGGCCAAGGAGGTGTCTCTGCAGCTGTAAAATCCAACTGAAGAAAGCCATGCAGAGAGGACTGCCGACCGATCGTCAGACGAAGAGGAAGTAGGGCAGCAACCTGCTGGAACTCCTGGCCATTGGATCGACCGGTCATGACCGCTCGGCTGGACTAGACCAACCGGTCACGATCGGTCGGACTGACCTCCAGTCTAGACAGTGAACTATCTATCTTACCAGGCCACTGGACCGACCGGTCATGACCGGCTGTGGACCCCTGTCCGACCGGTCATGACCGGTTGAAATTAGTCGTTTAATGCCTGTTTTAAGTCCATTGTAAGATCTTCTATAAAGGGGCATGACTCGATTTTTAGGGTAAGTAGAGGGTTTTTGAGAGGATTGAAGCCACAATTGTTGGAGATCATTAGACGCTTAATTTTTAACCTTTACAAGATATCTTCTTTGTGATTTTACACAAGAATGGAGCATTTCAAGCTCAAAGAAGGAGATAATCTTGCCCCTCTTTGATCTCTAGAGTTTGGATCTTTCTTGATAGTCATATCATTATCCAAAGCTTTATGATGAGATCTTTATAGGTAAACAACTCTAGGTAACCCATTCTCATTAGTTGTAGAGTTCTCAAACCTACCCTCCTATCACCTTGGGCATCTCAAAGACATCACAAGCAAGGTGATTGATCAAGTGTAGCTGAGGCATTAGCGACGTAGCGGCAACATGATCAGGGGAGCAAGGGAAGCTGTCACGCCCCGAAATCTGGACGCAGAGTATGCACCCTCAGGCCTAGTTTATGGGGTATGACTCGTGTACAAAAGCACTTAATTCAAAAGTCAAACTGTTATAGAGGCATGGGATCATATGTGTACTAAGTTCAAATTATCATTTGACAATAATTAAATAAAATTACAATCCATACACAATGGTCCACCCATTTGAGACTTATTAATAATGTCATCAAACGAAAATAAAATAGAAAGATGATAGAAATAATCTAAATGTCTTGATTCGTAGTAGCCACTTCTTCCTTCGTTAAGATACTTGGTGGTTCCTCCACTTTTTCAAGTTCCTGTTTATGTATATTATATGTACCATCTGTATATATTTACTTTTGTCAGCGGAAAAGTCTAGTGAGTAAACCCATCATGGTTCACACCCGTTCAAATAAGTAGTACATCCAAATACAACCTTACAATTAAATTTACACTATGGATGCAATAATGTTATACAAGATGATATGATGCATCAAGTGGGCATTACTCAGTCTTCCACTTGCTTCAATTGGATCCTATCAATCGGTTCCCCCTTCCTTGTAGGGCGGACTTCCACATATTAGTGGGCTTCCAGGATGGTCCCTGGGTAACCGGGTACTTAAGTACCTACCGGTCTTCCATAGCGATGCTCTAGGATAACAATGTATGAATGTATGAAGCGTATGACATGTCGTATTCAATAATCATCTCCCTAATTGAGAGGCAAACAGATAATTAATTCATCTTTCCGTTTGAGAGGCACATAATATTACTTAATCATGTCTCCTTTTGAGAGGCACATATCATTCGTGTCATCTCTCATTTTGAAAAGCACATACATATTATTTGTCATTCCTTTCATTCAACATGTATAAGTAATAAAATGCATTGACATGCATATATGCATAACACCATCATAATCAACACAAGTCACCCCAAGCATAGCATCACACCACAACAACCTACTTTATTCAAATGAATAGGAAACATGTTGGGATTCACTCACCTCTTAATGTGAATTCCACAAGCCTTCGAAAATTAGAGTAAATACCAAGTTCCTAGCATATAATTCATCATTTAGTAATTTTATTCATTTGATCTATTTAATATGGACTTAGAGTTACCAAGGATCAGATCTAAACCATCCATTACACATAAGATATCTGGATGGTCCATGATCATACCCTAATCCCATATCTTAGCCATGATGATCATCATATATTATGATTTACACGATTAATGTAAATTAGAACCGATCTTGACGGCCCATTGGATGATCTGATTCATTCCATCACTTTTTAACGGTTCAGATCAGTGACCGGATTAGATGCATCCGTTGGTCCACACAAATATTACTACATAATCCAAAAATTGAATTACCATGGCCCAGTTGTGGATTAGATTAATTTGAGAATTCTGGCCTACACATGGTTTGGCCTTACAATCCTTATGATCCGTGCAGATCAGATCTGGCACATCCAGATAATCCAACATATTCTTTTACGCCAAGTGTCATTTCGCAGGGAAAAGAAGATATCTAATATTAAGATTATTGATCTGATCAACACAGTAACCACTCGGCCAATCTAACCTGACAGATATTACATGATCCATTATCCATAATTTTTATAGATCGGTGTGGCCCACACAATGATCAGATGTTCCTAATTTTTGGAGTCCTTGAATGTTTTGACTCTAGAAGTCGAATGATTGGTGTGGATCTAATCACATATATCTTGATGGCCTATCCCAATCCTTTGTGCCAAGTAGCAATCCCTAGCGCAGAAAATTGGGTTCTTTTTATTAAATGTTCCAAATCTCATAGTGTAATAAACGTACCGCTAATCCGATCCATTCATTGTATTGCTCAAATGGTCATAACCAAAATAATTAGATTGATTCGACTCCTAGAGATAGGGATTGAATTACCTGTGTCCAGATTGTAAGAAACAATTCCTTGTGCAGGAAGTTTAAGGTTATGACGTAGAGGAACAGATATTTTTTTAGTTAGATTATTGAAGTGCACATGATGGACTTATGGCTAATCTGAACCGTCCATCATGACAATCTATAATTTAACAATGATTAACATAATAAAAGTTAATAATTAAAATAAGGACCAACCTGGATCGAGCTCTCTTCCCAAAATGCTTCATCTCTCTCTCTCTCTCTGCGTAGGTTTTCCATTTTATTTATTTGTGTTTAAGTGAGATTCTCTCTCTCTCTCTCTCACGTTTCCTTAAGAAGAAACCGTTTAGAAAAGGGAGATACAAGCGGGTGAGGGAGAGATACGAGGGATAAAGAGAAGGGAGAGATAAGAGGTAGAGATTCGGCGGCTCTCTACTCTTTCAAATTTAAAATTAAGGTTCGGTTATTTTGGATGGTGATCTAGGTGGCCGGTCATGTGAGTTTAGACCATCCAGATTAAGTAATGGTGGGTTATGTGGATTGTAAAGGAATTTGGTGGTTTAGATCTTTAAATAGGTAAAAATAAACAACTCTTATCAAATCAACGATTCAGAAAGATTTGAGTTTATGACTGGATGAAACAGTTAAGAGTACACATGATGAACGAGCATTGATGAGTGAGTTTGATAAATGCTCTAGATTCAGTGGAATCTTTGCTCATAAGGTCCATGTACGGCCTAGATAAAAAGAAGTTGGATGTTGATGTTTTTTTAGCTGAGCACGTTCGAGAAGAAAATGTGACGAAAAGTGGGGAGGGTCTCATGCGGATTGTCCGCGAGTTGTGAGTGGCATGCAGATGTACAATTGTAGCGGGTTAAGTAGGGTCCACTTGTGATGATTTTGAGAGAATCGTATCCGTCCACATGGTTTGGTGGGTTGAGATAAGACATTAATAGTGAAAAAGTGAGATAGATCAAGAATTCAAGTGGGTCGTATAATAAGGAACAACGAGGGCTCTAGAGTCTAAGTTGTTTGGATCTAAAAGGTGAGTGCCTAATAATGGACGGTTGAGACAGAAGGGTTGACAAATGGCTGGACTTAGTGAATGGATGGCAGTGAATAAATCGTTGTCCTAAAGAAGGACGGCTAAGATTGACATATAGTGGATGCATAGCAAGGAATGAACAACAGTATGAGAAAACCCATCACCACATGTCTCTTGTTTAAAAAGGGAAGTTACCATTCCTATTTGGAGAAGATTTTGGATTTGGCTAAGTCTTACATGTTGATACAGCACATACATAAGATTTCTTTTTATTAATATTATATATGGAGAGAGATGTTAATCCTACAATAATGTACGTAGAACAAAATCTACTCCACTCAACAGTTTTGTTAGATTATATTAGGTTATTAGCCCGAGTATGAGGCAGATCTGAATCTTATCTGGGCCGCACCAAAGGTAAATATTAACAACCGTTAAAACTTTCCTTAGAGAAGTTGAAACGGAAGCACTCATCTCATGTATATAGCACTTGTTATTTATAAGTTTGCCCTTCTTTATTATCCCAACTTTAAACTTTCATAATACTAATTTTTAGCGTCTAAATGAGCTACAATTTGGTCCAGATATGCTATTTGTCGTGCTCTATCAACGGACTAAGTTTGAGCCCTGATCTCTTACGGGTGACCAAGATACCTTTTTAGTGGTCCATGTCTAACCCTAATTCAAAACACTGTTTATTTCCATCCTATGTGAAATTTAACCGATATTTCAGATATATAATTTACGGACTTCTAAATGGACGGTTTACTTCAACAAATGAGTGGCCCGTTTGACAGATACAATTATGATGGACGGTCATATGGTGGCCTAAAATAAAGTAAGTATATGGTTATGATATTAATCATGTAAATGATTTATTGTACGGTCAACTTTATAAATGGATATGTATAAAGTGGTTTTTGGATGTGGTTTATGTTACAAATGTATACTGTTAGACTCAATTTGCTTGTTCAAGTCTGTACATTACTTAAATCATAGATTTAATGGTTAGTTAAGTATATTTATAGGTGACAAACAAGATGAACGGATCGAAATTTTAATTCGATCTGTATACGAGCGGATACGGAGATCAAGTTGTTAGTTTATTATGATCGGGTGGTCCAAATTTAAAATGGACGGTCGAATGTTTTCGTTTAGTGGTAATATGATATTTCTACGGTTGGTTTTGATAATCGAGTATGAATATTAAGGTATACGGTAGTTTACCCTGAGAATCAACGGTCGGATGATTTACTTTATGGGTGAAAATTACTCCTTATGGTTTAGATTTAGGCTAAGCTATAAATTGATGGTTAAAATTAATGATTCTATAACTGTACAGTTGAACAAGTGTAACCCTACCTTGGTACGTACGGATAAACTCGCATACAAAATTTTGGGTTGTTACAGAAGCTAATTGAAGTACGGGACAGTGGAGATTAAGCAACTAGAAGTGACGCCGAATAAGGGGCTCATCCGATAAGGAAGTGCGTCTTTATTGAGAGTCCTTCTACTCAATTCCTTGTAGGAGTTGAGTGTAGAGTTTGTTTGTCAAACTCGAACTCGGATCGTTTGCCGATCCTTGGCATGTTTGTCGGCCCTAAACATCTAGAAACGTTTGCCGTTATTTGGCACGTTTGTCATGCCTAAATTAGTCTGCAAGGGTGAGCCTCCGACATTGGAGTGAACGCGCGTTGGGTTGAGAGTTAACCTTGTCCAAAAACGTCATTCATGGTTGAGAGGTGAATCGGTAAAACCTCCGTGTAAAGGTTGAGAGGTGAACCTCGTTTAAAACATTCAATAGTGAATGCCGGTGTGCTCAATGGGGTTCAGTACTTGAACCACGACTGGAGTAGACCCAAAGTCGAACCACTATACATGCTTGTGTTTGTGATTGATTTGAGCACATTGTTATCTTGACATTGTATGTTTAATTATTTAATTATGAATGCTTGATAAGGAATGTATGCTAGGCACTAGATAGGCACATCCACACACAAGATGTACTTTCATTATAGTGTAGACTTGAACTTATTGATCCATTGTCATAAGTTTACATAAGTTACATAGATTATGAGTTTGATTTGTTTAATCATTTGATTATCTATGCATGCTTAGATTAGGTTGCTTATTGTTTAAACAATATGCTAGCCTTGTGATTGGACCCACTTAAGCTTGAAAGTCGAAGCGTTAATGCTTATTTAGTTTAAATTGTTAAATTGCATAAGTAGGCGAAAAGAATTTCAAAAGGTCCTAATCACCCCTCTCTAAGACTTAGCCATAATACTAGTTGCTCCACAAGTTTCCGCATGCATACGCCTATATAAATGTATTGATCCAAAAGGCGTAATTTCAGTGCGATGGGCCTCAATGCCCAGAAAATAATGAAGGGGGCCAAGATCTCTCATAGCAAATAATTAGCTAAGAATAGTAATGAGAGAAGAAATGGTTGCATCATTGTTACCAGTGATGGGTATATATATATATATATATATCAAGTTGTTGATGCCAAGATCCCCTGTAATATGATTGGAAGCACCTGTATTTGGATACCACATATTGTCGGGCTGTTTCATGATAGTCATATCTTGCAACTGGGAAGGAGGTTGTTTGCCTTGATAGGATAAGTCAAGGCGATGAAAACAATCCAATGCAATATTTGTGATTGGTATAATTGTATATTTGACAGATTGGAGAGTTAAGATTCCTAGAATTGGGATTGATTTTTCTTGGAAAAGATCTTGGCAATTCTCGGCCAGCATTATTGACATGGTCGCATCCTCAACCACAATTATTGGTCTGATAGTTGCTTGGTTGGAAACATTGGCCTCTATGTCCACGATTGGTTTATAGGGCAGCAGTTGGTTGATCATTGATGGATATTCAAGTCGTAGTTCAAAAGCCAACAGTTGGCCATAAATCCCTTTAAATGTGACTTCTGTCTCACAATTACTTACAGATGTTGTTAGCACCAAAATCTGATCGAGGAAGATTCCACGGCTAGGCTGACATCCACGTGGCGGAAAAAGGTCTTTCCTAAAGAAGTTAGGAGAAGCCCTGGTGGAGAGCTAAAAATGAGGGAGGTGGAGAGATTTAAGGAGAAAAGCAATGAATCCACCTTCGCACTCTCGCAAGGAGTCTTCCCGGAGAGCAGCTTACTTTCACACGTAATGGCCTCTTTATGCAAAAGGTTTGGACGTGCGCGCAAACTGTCCGATGGTTACTTTAGGACATGAGAGCAGTTTGGAGATATTTTCTCCTATGATCGCCTATGAATTCTATAAAAGAGGAAGATCGATAAAGTGAAAGACATTTCTCACAGATCAACACAGAACCCAACAAATCCTTTTATCTTATCCGTCCTCTGGGACATTTATCTTAGTATTATATAATGTAGCGTCCTCCATGAGCATTTATCCCTTTTTAGCATAGCCATTAGTTAGCATCCTCCATGGACATGCATGACTTTTTAGCATAGTCATTAGTTGTAATTCCCTTCTATATATCCATGCCAAGCACCCGATTTGAAGGATGATCCAACCCTGCCATCTATCTCCATCTGCCAACTTCAATTATGCTTACGGTCATGCCGAGTCATCTACGTCTACGGCTACACCGACGACAATCACCATCCTCTACCGGGCGATCTTCACCATCCACCAAAGATCGCCCGTTTATCATTTTATTTTCTTGTATTTTGTTGTAATTGTTGCACTGATGAATGGATTATGCATTGACTACCGTTGATCGCAATCACGGGAATTAGAAAGTCCTTTTGTATGGAAGGTAGAGGTGCAACCCACTTTTGAAGGACGAACCCCACCCGCCAAATATCGCCTGATCCTTATTAAACAATTTGCAAGTGGCCGAATAGGCGACCTATCTTCACAGATCTCGGTCATATACGGCCGATCACGACGTATCTGCCTATTTTGGTGCTTATGGTCATTGTTGTTCAGGTGGAATCGAGCCGTATATTCGATTTTGGCACACCCCACACATCTTACACACGTGTGGCCGAAAATAGCGAGCAACAAATGTAACCACCATATGGATTAATATCATTCAAATCAATGATGACAAGGCCACGCTTGTGCCTTGTTTGAATTAAATAAACACAAATATATTTGAAATACTTTAATGATTTGATATGCAGGCAATCTGAAGTACACGTGGCATACATTAATCCAAATTAAACGAAGTTAAGACCTGATGTCACTAAGTCACAATCGCCAAAATAATATTGTTTCAGCGATCTTTTTTTTTTTTTTTTTTCTTTTCTTCTAGCGATTCTGACCACTGATTTGTGGACACTAGTTCGTTGAAATATGACCATTGGATGTTTCTCCTCTTTAACCATCCAATCAATGTCCACCGAACCGATGATCGGATAATCAAATAAGTGTGTTTTTTTTGTTTCATGATACATCTAACCTGTGACCCTCGGGCAGTTTAATTTGAATTACTCGCATGCCACACGTACACAATAGTTAAGTGATTTCTAAATCCTGCGTATCATCCATCACACTTCCACAGAGTACGATTCTATCAGGTGGACACGAAGATTGATGGTAATGTGCACAAATTGGACGGTAGAGATGGTTCATAAACTGAGATTGCATGTATCATTTAAGCACAGAATCGTCCACCAACCTACCCAACAAGTGGCCTAGTGATTGGACGGTCCAAATTGATGAGCTTTGTGTAGAAACAGTCTACAAACTGAGCTTTGGCATGGTTCTAACTTCTAATACATGATCTTGCGCCCCTCACATTATTCCAATAACCAGTAGATTCTCATGTTGTGAATTGCTTTTAATCATCGCTGCAGCGGCCGTCGTCGGCTGGATATTGTATCTCTGCATCCGAGAAAAGGCAGACATCAAACGCGACCCTCCAGATGATGCCACGACCGTCGACATCATCAAAGAGCTGGTCATGTACACATCGCGCGAGCTCAAGATCATCACAGACAATTTCAAGCACGAGCTGGGCAAAGGTGGATCCGGGGTGGTGTACAAAGGAAAGTTAGAAGATGGCGTGCTGGTTGCTGTTAAGGTCTTTCACGGCGATTGGTCGAATATGCTAATCAGAAGCCAGTTCGAGGTAGAAGTGCGTTTGATCAGGAGAACAGACCATCCCAATCTAGTAAAGCTTTATGGGTTTTGCTTCGGCAAGCGGAAGGCGCTAGTCTATGAATACATGGAGAACGGGTCGCTCGACGGGTTCTTGTTTGATAGAGAGAAGAAGAATGCGATCGAATGGGAGAAACTCTATAGCATTGCGATTGGAACTGCTAAGGGTATTGCCTACTTGCACGACGATAGGCCAGATTGCCCAGATGAAATAATTCACCACGATATTAAGCCAGAGAATGTATTGCTCAATGTGGACTTGTCACCTAAGGTGTCCGATTTCGGGCTAGCCATGCTTCATAGCCGGGATACATCGCATGAGCCCATTTTGGGGTTCAAGGGAACCCGGGGTTATGCCGCCCCAGAAATTGGGTTGCCATTTCCAGTTACTCAGAAATGCGATGTTTATAGTTTCGGAATGGTGTTGTTTCAGATTCTTGGGAGGTGGCAGAATTTAGATTCCAGGTACTCTGGGATCTTGGACTGGTTGCCTAGGTATGTCTGGAGTAAATTTGAGCAAGGAGCAATGGAGGAGATGGTGGTCTATTTGGGGATCAATGGGAACGATAAAGAGACAGCGAAGATAATGGCTAAGGTTGCTTTGTGGTGTGTCCAACATCGGCCGGATCTCCGGCCTCCAATGAGTGCTGTTGTGAAGATGTTGGAAGAGGAAGTAACGTTGCATGACCCGCTGAATCCTTTCCCTCAAATGCCGTCTGATGATTCTCAAAACGCTAGGATCCCAATCCCATCAGTTAGTTCAAACACTACTATTTGGTTCTCTGATCCGGCCACGACTTGGTTCTCTGCGACCTCGACCCTAACTCCATCGGTTAGCTCAGACACTGTGATCTCGGAGGAATATGTGACTCCTTGATGATTATCACAGAAAATGCATGAGGGGTGGTTTTTGAAATATCTTGCTACATTTTGAAAATGTCAAGACCAACTTTCCCAACGGACTTGGAGATTTTTCCAGAAAAATCAAACTGCCTTTTGTAAAGAGGGGAAAACTACCACGTTGCCATCTCCTCAACCAATTTACCTGTGGTGAAAAATAGCTCTAACGTGGAGAGTTTTATCTCTACTTACTGTCAACCGACTTAATCCACCAATGCCTATAAATAGGCAAGAGTGGTATGAGGAGAATGTAATAAATCGAATGAGTGCTTGAGTAGCAAGTGTATGAGAGTGCTTTGAGTCTCGTGTGTTGTAAGAAAATGCATCTTGTGTGACATCGTATTGAAGTCTTGTATTTTGGAGAGTGTAATTCGTGTGTCATGCATAAGTGTGGTTGTTGTATAAGAGTCTTGTGACTGTGTTGAGTTGTGTGATTTGAAATTATCTTCTTGTAGCTGTGATTTGTAAAGCCAAAGTGCTGTTTGTATTTTCTGTCCCTTTGCCTAACAGTGGTTTGGATGCAAGAAATTTGAAAGGGTTTAAAGGTTTTTCTTTCTTTTTTACTGGGAAGTAAAATCCATGAGAAAGAGATTCTGTTTCTGATTTTTGGGTACTGGCTAAATTCCATGGAATCCAAAAGCTGTATTTAGGCATTGGGAAGGATCCGACGATGATACTATACATGTTCATAAGAGAGGGAATTCGAAAATATGCCCTTTGGCGGCGAATTCACTACCGTGGAATTTGCAAGCTAGCTCATCACATGAGGAAACAAATTCCGAGTATTTCAGAAGCCCAAACACAAGAATTCATATGTAGTCATGGATTCGATTTCCACATGGGCTATTTTCTAGACATCCAAATGACTTCTAGCTTAATTCTCGAGCCGAACTGACTACTTTTAACTCCAACCTGAAAGTAATGTAAATGCAATTTGGAGCTGAACTTCCTCAATGGCAACGCCAGTGAAAGAAATAACAACTTAATTATTTCCACTATATTAGATTAATAATTGCAATTTAGTGACTAGCTTATCCAAACACATTACTTTGAAGTCGGACTTGAAAGGAATGTGACTGCATTTTGAGGGCTACTTTCTTGGTGCGAATACTATATTGAAGGTAGCTAAATTTAATTGTTTCTGATAAATAAATTATTGCAATTAATTAAATTCAATAGTGCATCCAAACACAACTTAGATTTAATGCCGAGGTTCTCCTAAGAAAAGCCAGGTTCTATGTTATAAGCAATTAGGGTAAAGTGATCATCAAGCCTCTACAACAAGTAAATTGTCCCAACGATCTAGTGTAGATTATGGTCACGTTTTTTTTTTTTTTTTCAAAAACCCAAAAATTTCATTGAAAAGGAACTAAGCCCGTACAATAGAGGAACATAAATTCGGGAGGCCCGACGAATCAGAAAACATAGACAGGCCTCTTATCGTATCTTTACATCCTATACATATCACCCTCAACGCAACCCAATCCAACTTCATCTAGAAACATCTACCACGGGCCTCATTAGGGAGCCTTGAGACTTGCGGTCTCGTAATGTAGATATCTGGATGTGCCTAGCGAGTTTCAGGAGCCGCATGATCGTTGTTAGCTGATAATGACCATGGGCTCGTGGGGCTAGTGGGGCCTGCCAAGCATGTCATCCCATGATCATGCCTGGCCAGCAATTATCATTTGCTCTCTGGGCTAGCGGGCCCCACTTAACTAAGAATGATCATGAAGCCTCATGATCTTTTTTAGTTAGGAATGATCATTGAGTTTGTGGGGTTCGCTCTGAGTATTTTGTCTCTACATATACATCATACATGTAGCGCATATGTGCCCTACATGTATGGACCCACATGAACACACATTTTTGTATGGTCATGCTCCTGCATTTATGCATCATGTTGGATTCATGATTTCCAATAAAACACCTACAACGAGGGGAAGAAAGGCTAAGATGATGATGATGAATGTGTATAATGTGTATGTGTATGCACACATCTTTAGCACCATTAATCTATTAGGCCGCTGTGCCTTCGATTGCGATTGCATTGATGTTGCAGTTTCTTTCTAGCCGCTTGCAGTGCATGTGGAGGCGGCCTGCCACCATGGAGGGGGCAAGTTTATAAACCATTTTAAAGACACCATGTGGCCCATATATATGCCCAAATGCATGCCCCCAAGCAGGCTTTTCCTGCCGAAATAGCAGCCTATGTCACAGTCACCAAACGGCTCAGTAAAAATTTTCAGTAAAATTTTCCATCCTACTACTGTTCATAGGGTGGGCTACATTGTGGATTGAGGATATGCGAAAAAACTCCCATCAGACAAGCCTAACAGTCCATTTAGTTATAAATATTGGTATGTTGGATGGCTCAGATAGTCTGATAGAGGCATTATTGCGGAAAAGGGCCATCGAATAAACCGAACAGATTGATCCAGGTTACCTAATATGGGCCCCACCTTTATCACTGATCGGTCGAACATTATGATCAGGAGATCGTGAGACTGTGCTGTCTGAATCAAGAGATATTAATCTAAATATTTAAGCGTGCTTCAAAATATTTGAATAATTGGACTTGTAATTTCATTCCCCAGCATTCTCATTGAAAGATCCAAGGCAAGATACAATCTGGTTTGATCAAGACTAGAGGTGTACATGAGCGGAGCTTTGCCCTGCTCATTGCTCTGCTCGAACTACCCAACCCCTGCTCGATCGTTGCTCAACTTGACTCGGCCGAGTTGAGCTTGGACCTACTCGATCAGCAGACCAAGCAAGTTCTAGTCGAGCTTGAGTTCGAGCTGAGTTAGAGTTAAGAGTCTTTTGAGCTGGTTGCCGGTTGGCCGGCTAAAAAAAAAAATGGAATGGCCTAAGTATGAGTTCAAGAAAAACAGACAAGAAAAAAAATGGGAGGAGGAGAAATCTTACCAGACAAGAAAAAAAAAATGGGAGGAGGAGAGATCAATGATTAATGCTAACAGAGCAGCTTGGGGGTGGCCGATGGCAGTGGGTGAGCACATAGGCAGCGGGTCAATGTCTCATAGTAGCTTGGGGGTGACCAGCCGTCGAGCTAAGAAAGGGAGGGAGGGAGGGAGGGAGAGAGGGAGTGGGGCCGGTGTGGCCGGCGAGCTCAATGAGGGAGGGTTAGGGTTAGGGTTAGGGAGAGTTGGAGAGAGGGGGCACTCGGGCGGGTAGATTAAAAATAAGATTATTATTATTATTATTATTTGGTTTTTATACTCCAAATCAACGAGCCAAGTTGAGCCGAGTCAAATCGAGCCGAGTTCGAGCTAATATTCGAGTCGAGTTGAGCATGGCCATGCTCGGTGCTCGGCTCAAATTCATTCGATCACCTAGAAAATGACTCGATTCGGCTCAAACTCACTTCCGATCCAAGCTGAGTCAAGTGAGTTTTTCGAGCTTACTCAACTTGTGTACAGCTCTAATCAAGACTGCCTGTCTACAATGGCCCACTAAACAGAAAAAGGATGATGCTCTTTATTTGGTGGGTTCTTATCCCCGCCCAGTTCGACTATAAACCTTTGTCAGTTACTCATCACCTACAACATGATGTGTGGGCGACCATGATGTGCACATGATATCCAATCCATCCATCGTGTGTGCCCCCACAGGTTCTCCTTGGCGTCCAGAAATCCAGAAGATCCAAAACTCAGGTGGGCAACATCATGCCTAAAACCTCTAAAATCACTTGGCATGGCCCACCTGAGTTTGGGAATTCCATTCATACTGGTGGTTCCCATCTTTTGAATATATTGGATTGCAAATAAATGACAAGGCGAGTCATACACACAACCTGAAAGGTTTTCTAAAGGTCAACGGCTTCATCCCAATTTCTCTCTGTGATGTGGCCCACTTGAGTTTTAGATTACCCTGATTTGTTTGGTGGCAATGATAACACGAGGGTCCACACATGATAGATGGATAGGACAACATGCATGAGGGTGCACCCTGATTTTTTTTTTTTATTTTTTATGGTGGGCATTTGTGGTCTACTTGAGCCTTGGATTTGCCTCATTTTTTGGGTCATGCCCTAAAATGATCCGGGGAAAAATGGATGGATAGTGTGGATAAAACACATACATCACGGTGGGCGCAACAGGCCCTAATCGGACTGATTCTGTGTTTGGCTGGGGAAGCACTGAGTAACTCAACACTCATGTCCATCCATTTTTCCAGCTCATTTTAGGGTATGAGACCTAAATTGAAGCAAATCCAAAGCTCAAGTGGACCACACTATAGGAAACAGTAGGAATTGAACACCAACCATTGATGAAAACCTCTCAGGGGCGGCCATAAAAGTTTTTGCATCAAGTTGATATTTGTGTTTTCCCTTCATCCTTGTTGCTGTGACCTTATGAATAGGTTGGATTACAGACAAACATCAATGTCGGCCCTAGAAAGGTTTCAACTGTGGATGTCATTATCCCCACCTTTTCTGTGGTTTGGTTCATTTGAGTTTTGGATATGCTTCAATTTTGGGCTTACGGTCATTTTGAGCTAGAAAAATGGATGTACGGTGTAGATAAGACAGATACATCATGGTGGGTCTCACAGAGATGCATGCTCTAGTAGCAATCCACGTTGCCTCAGATATTGCAAATTTTCCGAGTGATTGCTCATCAGGTGGACCTCACTGAGTATGCGCTATAGTTGTATGTATTATGTAAGAAAGGAAGTTTAGAAAAGATCGTGGCTGATGGCTGGACCCTGCTGGGGTCTGGGCCAGGAGCACGCACGCACGAGTAGAGGACGACTTGCTGCGAATAGCCATAGCAGGGCTTGTTACAGATTATACAACCGGTGTTTGGCATGTTTGACTGTCTTTTGTTTATATAAGTGGGGCCCATTGGTTCAGAGATCCGGACCATTGATATGAAGGGCTCCACTCAAGATGGACCATACCCGAAAATCTCCAAGATTGGAAGATCTTATATATATGTCCAATCTTATGCTCTTATATATTCTGTTAAACGTGGAGCGTTGCTTTACTTCTACCTTATCCTTTTGCAAAACAACAATCGAAGGTTAGCATTTTCCTACCAAGGAGATTTTTGGGAATGATCCTTCCACGTTCAAGTTCAAATCCATGACCGTCTGGATCCCTAAACTAAGGAACTAACTTGTACTGGTTAGCAGGTGATGTAGAGTGAGGCCCTCTAATGAAGGACTAGTATCAACCACATTCTTCTCAGAGATAAAAAGCCTGAGGAAAATTGCCAGAAAATTTTGATCGATCCATGATATCTCATTGATTGATCAAAAATCCGCTAGAAATCCCCCATCTTTGCTGGTCATTTTTTTTGGCATTATCGATCAATCGATGTACAGATCAACAACTTTGCTGGAAAGTGTGAAAAGTTTTGAATTTGCATAATTTAATTTCCTTATTTAATTAGAACTCATTTAATGCATATTTAGGGTTTGTTTAGGTTACATAAGCTCATTGAGACTCGTTGAAATGGATGAAAAGCTTCATGCTATTAAACTAAATTCAATTTTATTCGATGTTTTTCTCTCGTGGATTCGAGAAGGGTCTGGTGGATTTTAGGGGGCATCGTGGATTCAAGGCAGTTATCCCCCTGAGGAAGATGGTGATCAACCTTATCACGTCCTTCCCTGCGTCAATTGGTATCATAGAAAGATTTTTCCCTCGAGACGGTGTCTTTTATAAAGGTTCGGACAACAACCCCATGGATGGTACTCTAGGGAATTCTTCTCCCACAGCGGCGGCTTTCTGGATGTCGCTTGAGTCTTTTCGGCGGGAGAATCAGCAAGCCATGCAAGGACTGCAGGTTGCTTTCGACCACATAGTGGAGATTGTAGGGCAACTATGTGTTTGTAGCGATGATCAACCTTTGATGGGCCCAGGAATTCGAGATCAGGTGCAACAGACAGGTCAAGCATTCAGGAGGATGGTTGATCTTCCTAGCTTCAACGACCATATTCACATTGAGGACTGACTCTTTGAAGTTGAACGCTTCTTCAATTACACGTAGATTCATGAGGAGAAGAATGTCAAGTTTGTGGCTTATAAGTTGAAGGGTGGTGCTTCGGCTTGGTGGGAACGACTTCAGCGCGAGTGGACGCAACATATGAAGGTGTCAATCCGCACGTAATTGCAGATGCAATGACGAATACTGGCACAATTTCTATACTAAGACGATGATCAGGTACTATTCCAACATTCCCACAACTTGCGCCAAGAATCCTATTATTTTGAGATGGGTTATTCCATGGTAGCATGTGTGGTATTTGTGGAAACGAAAAACCTACCCAAAACTTTTAAAGTAGAGAGGTAGTCCTCCGTAATTATACAAGACTTCGCCATAGAATTTGAGAGCGATGTGTTGGTTCTGGATGGATCTAATGCAAATTCAGATAAGATCTCTAAAATACAGTCCACCATCATCTCAGAGATAGTTTGAAATCTTGAGAATGTGGAGGAGATCAATACCTCAATTATGAAGACAAGGAAGAAGAGTTTGACAACATTCCAACCATTGTGGAGTCGGTTTTGAAGGGAGCCGTGAACATCCCAGAAGATGTCTAGCTGGCGTTATAGGAATTTGAGGAGATTATGGTCACCAAAATTATTGATGACATGACCCCATTGCATGAAACTGGTATTTTCTACAACAACACGAAGAATTCATTTATTGACCAGTCCCAATCTAAGAAGAAATCAGAGGATTCTATAGTTGTATGCCAAGAAGTGGCCAAGGACGCGTATTGTGAACCACGCTTATCGAAGAACTCGAATGGGCATCGCAAGCCTAGTCTGTTGAAAATGTTGAATGCGATTTGTGACCCAAGTTTGACTAGAAACTCGAGGATGAATTTTTTTTTTTTTTTTTTTTTTCTTCAAATGGAGGGGTTTAATGTAGAACGAGACCCCTCTAATAAAGGACGAGGATCGGGCATATTCTTATCAGAGATTGATTGAAAGAAGCCCAAGGAAAATTGTCAGAAATTTTTGTTCGATCGATGAGATCATCGATCAATCGAAAATCCAATAGAATCCTAGATCTTCGCTGCACAGTTTTTAGCATTATTGATCGATCTACCGATAGATCAATTGATCGGTTCGATCGACTGATGTACAAATCGACAACTCTGTGGGAAAGTTCGGAAAGTTCCAAATTTGCATAATTTAATTTCCTTGTTTATTTAGGACTTTTTAATGTGTATCTAGGGTTTGTTTAGGTTATATAAGCTCTTATGCTCGTTGTAATGGATAAAAACCTTTCATATTATTAAACCAAATTCGATTTTATTTGATTTTTTCTCTCGTGGATTCGAGAAAGCTATGGTGGATTCCAGAGGGCCTTGTGTCTCCCCTAGGAAAACAATTATCAACCTCATCACGTCCCTCCTTGCATCAATAGGGTTACAAGTGGGGCTCATTATAGTGTCTATATGGCATCTAACTTGTCTGGTAGGCTTTCCTCATCGTGAACTTTGGAAACCCAAAAATCAATTTGATCCAATTATCATGTGAGCACACGAGTATAAAGTTGGAAGTTCTCACGTTGTTCATTATTTTCAATGGTCTAGTGGGACTATTGATGGCTGGATATGATTTTTACATAATCCCATAGTGATGCTGGAATCACTAATGATGGTGCGGCTCAGTTAATGTATACATAAGTGAATGGCATATAATTTAGTAGGTGAATAAAAAATAATTTTTACACATGTAAATACACTTATACACTCAAGTGAATAACTTGTAGAGTAACTTCATTATTTTTTCAAATGATTTTAGGGCACGAGCTAAAAATTGAGGCAGATTCAAAGCTCAAGTGGACCACACTACGGGCGATAGTAGGGGTTGAACAATACATAACCATTGAAAAATTCTTGAAGGGCTACAGAAATTTTGGATCAAGCTGATATTTGTATTTTTCCTTCATCCATGTGTGTGACCTTATGAACAGGTTAGATCATAGATAAACATCATAGTGGGCCCTATGTAGCTTTGAACAATGGGCGTGAAAATACCCATTACTTCATGTAGTGTGGTCCACTTTAGATTTGCTTCTACATCATTTTGGGGCGCGTGCTCTAAAATGATTTGGCAAAATGAATGGATGGTGCGGATAAAATACAAACATCATGGTGGGGCGTACAGAGTCAGTTTTATTTTTCAGGCTAGGACCCCTTCAAAAGGGGTACAATGTTTATACAATGATAAACATTGTCATTCCAACCTCATATATATATATATATATATAATAAACATTGTCACCTGCGAACCATCTCTCACGGGAACTCGTGAGGAACTCGTGAGAGATTTCTTAGAGCTTATCACACGTGATCATGTGTCCCTAAAATCTGAGCCATCAATGTGATGCAGCACTCCGAAAAATCCCCGGGGCCTAAATTTCAACCTAATCCAGAACTTTGGTGAGCCATAGAAGAGAAAGAGAGGCAAATCAAGGGAGGAAACTATTTCCATTTGCCATGGCCAACCAGATTTCTGAACCTGGTTGAAAGTGGGGCCACCCGGGTTTTTCGAGGTGCTGCATCACATGGACGGCTCAGATTTTAGGAACATATCATGTGTGATGAGCCTTAAGAAATCTCTCATGAGTTCCCGTGAGAGATGGTTCGTAGGTGAGCATTCCTCTCTCTCTCTCTCTCTCTCTCTCTCTCTATATATATATATATATATATATATATATATATATATATATATATATATATATATATAGAGCTCCGGTTTCCTACGCACTGTATCGCAAAGACTATCGCGCGGTCCAATTCCCAAGTGATATTGGGCATCATTGTTGTAATGAGTTTAAGAAATCCACTCCAACCGTTAGCTGCTTCATGAAAATAAATGCATGGGGATAAAAAATTAGTTGCATAAATGATTTATATGGGCCACATAGAGTAAAAAAATTTGAATTGTAGGAATTCCTTGCACAATTTCTTCTCATGTGGTTAGGGCTGTAAATGGTCGGGTTCGGGGCAGGTTTAGCCAAAACCAGACCCGCCTGTTTACTAAACGGGTCTAGGTCCAAATTTTAGATCCAGAACCTTTTACTAAATGGGTGGGTCCGCGTCAAGTCTGAGTCAACCCATCAGACCCATTTGTAAATGTGTGGGTCGGGTCTAATGGGTCCGAGACTGGATTAAGTATGCAAGCATTTTACAAGGCTTAAAACCGGGTCAGGACAGGTCTGGGCTGGACGGGTCCCCTGAAACATAGACCAAACCCGCCCACTTACTAAATGGGTTCGGGTTGGGTCGGGTCGGGTCGGGCCTAATATAAAGGAAACCAGACCCAGACCAGTTTAGCAACTAGGTCTGTTCTTGGACCCAAACCCGTACCATTTAACAAATGGGTCGGGTCTAAATGGGTTGGGTTTGGGTACCCCATCGGGTCCGCTGACCCATTTACAGCCCTATATGTGGTCCACTTAAATTATGGATGTAGTTGCTTGTTGTGACCTATAGCTAAATTCTAGTCACACACCTAAGTGGTTGGAGTGGATTTCACATGCATATGATGGTAGGGGCCAACCAAGCTCTCCCATCTTGGTTTGCTGGCCAAGCTCCTTCACGTCGCAAACCGGTTAGCTGATGCTGACCCTGCCAGACTTGCATTGGTTGCTAGTGGTGGGTGTTGGAAGTGATATGTGGCCTCCACCTTGATGGATGTGTTTTATCCATTCCGTCGGTCTATTTTTCTAGATCATTTTAGTGAGTGAACCAAAAAATGAGGCAGATCCAAATATCAGGTGGACCACACCACAAAAAATAATTTTGATTGAAGGCCCACCATTAAAAACTTTTTGGGCACAAAAGTTTTGGACCAAGCTCATATTAGTCTTTTCCTTTCATCCAGGTTTGTATTACCTAATCAACCCATTGGATGGAAAATAAGCATTACAGTGCACCATGGGAAGCTTTTAATGGTGGGCGTTCAATCACCAATCTTATCCTAAGGTGTGGTCCACCTGTTTATTAGATCCACTTCATTTTTGTGCTCGTTCCATAAATGAGTTAGAAAAATGAGTGGAAGGCATGGATAACACATATACATCATTGTAGGGTCCATGAGCACCCGCCCACTCTGGCAACTGCCTTGGTCAGCATCAACCCCGTCCTGGGATAACGTGCCAACCAAGGCAGTCAGAGGATGTGCTGAAGTTGGCCCCACCATGATGTGTATGTGAAATCTGCTCCACCCATAAAGTTAGAAACAAACATTTTGCTGAATGGATAAAACATGAGACACATCCATAGTTACAATGGACCACATGAGGGGAAGCAGGCAGGGGGACGCCCACCATCTAAACTGTATCATTTGGTTTGGCACACATAAATCAAGTATAAGTATAATTATTGTTGCCCATGCATGAATTTTCTCAGAAAACTAATGGTTAGAGTGGATTTCACATAAACATTATGGTGGACCATGTAAAAATCCAATGATAGACATTCCCTCTCCCATTGTTTCCCTTGGCGTGGCCCACCTGAATCATAAATCTAACTGTTGTTTCAAACCTATGGATAAATAAATATCACTTACATAATGATCGGAATAGATTTCAGCAACCATCACTGTAGGGCCGATCCTATATATAGATAGAGAGAGAGATATGCTCCCAGGCAACTAGTTGTACGTCCAACTGGTTGGCATTTGGGGTCACTATTGTGTTTGTATGATATTTCGCCCGTACAGAAAGATTATCTCACTATAAAAATGGGATGCACTAAAATTCAGGACAATCCACCCATGAAAATGTGATGCTCCACATGAATGTGGAGTTTATAGGTTTTTTTTCATGGTTTCCTATGGTGTATCCTACTTAATAGTTGCATCAACCTGATTTTTGGGTCATCTCATTTTTGTGATGGGATAACCTTAATGGAGGGGCAAGATATTGTACAAACCCCATGGTGGCCCCCACACATCAGCTAGTTGGACGTACAACTAGGTGCGCATGAGCATTACTCACGCGCACACACACGACAGGGTCTCAAGTCCAACCGGTTGGTCCACATATTATGGTCCACCTAGTGGATAATTCTAACTTGCTAAGTGCATGGGACATCCAACCCGTCCATTAGATTGGCACCAGAATGGGGAACCCTTCATGCAAAAATCAGCCCCATATATTGTTCAATTGGACTACACTTGTATTTTACTATTTGTCAATGGTTATACACTATCTTCTATGGTATGGCTCACTTGATGATTGGATAGGGTTGATTTTTTGCGTTAAGTCATGATCTGCATAATGGGCCAAACTATTAGGATGATTGGATGTCACTGGCACTTAACTGGTTGGAGGTAATCCACCAGGTGGACTGCAGACTGTGGCCGGCGCGACTTGGGTGAGACCCCGGAACCAGCGATGTGGGTGGGACCCTGAACCTAGGGCCCACCTAGATGTATTCTTTGTAGATCCAAGCTGTCTATCTGTTTCTTCATATTATTTTAGGATGCAGTCCCAAAAATGAAGCAGATGCAAATTTTATGTGGACCACATCCCAAGAAACAGTTATCATTCAACCGTGACCATTAAAAACTTCCTCGAGTCCACCGTAATGTTTATTGACCATCCAATCTGTTGATAAGGTCACGTAGACATGGATGAAAGGAAAAAACAAATAGCAGGTTGATAGAAAACTTTTGTAGCTCACAAAAGGTTTTTAATAGTCATTAACCAGTGTTTCTTACGTTTGTAGTCCACCCAAAATTTTAATCTTCTCCATTTTTGGTCCCATAGTACAAAATAATCTGGAAAAGCAGATTAACGGGATGGATCTACAAGAAATACATCCAGGTGGACCCTAGGTTTAGGGTCCCACCCACATCGCTGGTTCCGGGGTCTCACCCAAGTCGCGCCCACTGTGGCCCAATCAGTTGCTCTCTCTCTCTCTCTCTCTCTCTCATTAATGCTCACCTACCAACGGTCTCTCACGAGAACCAATGGGGGATTTCTTAAGGCTCATCACACATGATGTGTTCCTAAAATCTGAGTCGTCCATGTGATGTAGCACCTTGAAAAACCTGCGTGGCCCAATTTTCAACCTCGTTCACAAATCTGGTTGGCCATGGCAAACGGAAACAGTTTCCTCCCTTGATTTGCCTCTCTTTCTCGTCTGTGGCTCACCAAAGTTCTGGATCAGGTTGAAATTTAGGCCTCGGAGTTTTTTAGGAGTACTACATCACGTGGACGGCTCAGATTTTAGGGGCACATTACGTGTGATGAGCTCTGAGAAATCACTCACGAGTTCCCGTGAGAGAGATGGTTCTCAGGTGGTGAACATTGGGCGCGGATTTCCTGCGAAAGCCTTGCGCAGGAAGTTCCTGCCTGGGAACCAAGGTGGGGCCTACAGTGATTTTTTTTATGAATCCACCCCGTTCATACGTTTTGGGAATTCATTTTAGGACGTGAGAACAAAAATGAACCGGATCCAAGACTCAAGTGGGCCGAAAACTTGAGGATTAAACGTCCACAGTTGAAATATTTGTGGAGCCACAGGAGTTTCGAATCAGGATAACATTTGTGTTTCCACTTCATCCCAGTAGTAGTGACGTTATGAACGGTATGGATGTCATATAAACATCAGTGTGGACCCCAGGGAGTTTCAACGGTAGTAATTTACCTACCCACCTTTTCATTTAGTAAGGCCCACTTGAGTCTTGGATCCCTTTCATTTTTGTTCTCACATTCAAAAATGAGCTCCCAAAACGGATGAACGGGGTGGATTCATCAAAAACCATCACTGTGGACCCCACCTTGGTTACGAACTTCCTGCGCAAGGCTTTCGCAGGAAATCCGCGCCCGTGAACATTCAGTGCCTCTCAAGTTCAATCGGTTGGACCACAGTTTGCAATCCACCCAGTGGATTACTCCCCATCTGTTAAGCTTTTGTGACATCCAGTCCTCCTAAAATGTTGGACCCACCATGAGGAATAATTCATACAAAAATCAACTTCATCTATACCACACTAAAATTTTTCTATTAATAAATGGCTATACACTATTTTCTATATTGTAGCTCATGTAATTATTGGATAGGGCTGATTTTTGTATTAGAAGATCCTCATGGTGGCGCCAACCTAGTAGGAGGATTGGATGTCACAAGCACTTAAGATCTTTAGAGAAATCAACTGGGTAGACCGTAAAATGTGGTCCAAACGGTTGGACTTGAGAGTGACCTTACATATGAAAGTCAAATTTGGACGCTATTATTTTGAATAAGAGGCAAAACTTTCCAATGGGCAACGCCATCGATAGTGACTCCAAAGATGCCCAATTACTCTGCATGTCGCTGTACGGTGAGGTTAGTCTACAAGTGCCTCTTTTGAGGCCCACCAGGGTGCGTATATAGAATCCAACGTGTCTATCAGGTATCTCTACCGTGAAATTTGGACAGCCTAAAAATTAGGCAGATCCAACCATAATGTGTGGGCACCGCTTGAATTTGGAAAAAATTGGATGGTTGTCCATGGTTATCTATGGTGGAGCCACCCGAGTTGTTCATATTCCATCCAATCCGTGCACCACGAGTTCAGGACAGCGATGATGAGATGCCAAGAAAATGAAACCTATAAAGTCACTAGATAGGCCACATCGTAAAAAAGAGTGGACAACCATTCAAAAACCTCAAGATTCACATGGTGGCCCATATCCCGGTTGGATCGGATTTTTTTTTTGGACCGTCCAAATTTTATGATGATTTGATGCTGATGGTGGATTAGGTGGGATGAAAACACCCCGGTGGGCCCCACGAGCAGCACTTGTAAATAAGCTTGTGCTCAGTGTAGTGGATGAATTGCTCTGGACCTTAAAGAAATGTTCGCGTGTAACATTAATATCATGGGTTAACAACTAATAATGTCGTTGGGTCTGACCTTGGCAACAAAATATCTTTAATGTAATTGAAAGATATTTTTGTAGTTTTAGGGCACTATTCACTGAGTTTTTGAGGCCATTTTTTCCTTCTGTCCCTTTTCATATTGTTAAGTGACCCACAAGCTAAAGTCGGTTTTAACTCAATTAATGGAGTGGGTTCCAACAAAGAGTGAAATGGTCTCCCATGCAAGGTCAGATCCATTTATTTGAACTGGCCACCCTTGAAACCTCATGTGGGACCTTATCAAATTACCACACAACCCCTCGGTGTCCCACAAAAGTACCAATAGTTTACATTAATTTCAGTATTGTTTCTTTCACTGTGGTCCATCTGTGTTGAGTTTCACCCTCAGTTTATTACCCATGTCATGAAATTAAAATCCCCATCATCTAAGTGTGGTGGATCTTCCTCCAGATTAGCAAGTTAGCCACACAAAAGTCAACCAAGGCTCTTACAAGATATGAGGCCTGCCGCATTGACCCAAATGATGTCCAAATGATATGATTCCAAATTCATTTAAAAGTTCCTCAAATTATCTTTCCAACGAGTACTATATCACACAAATTAGACATGTAAAGGAGTTATGACCTTTTTGTGGGATCAGTGAATCACAATAAGTATCAGCGACTCAAAGTAACTTCGAGCCTATTTTTGGGCAAGAAAATAGTATCCAAATGAAGTGATTATAAGGCTATTACAAATTTCATTCAATTATCTTTCCAACGAGTGCAAGATCACCTAAATCGAAAATGTAACGAGGGAGTAATGATCATTTTTGTGGGACCGGTGATCCATAGTGGGTATCAGGCGATCCATAGTGACTTTAAGACCATTTTTGGGCTATCAAATGGTGTGTAAATGAAGTAATTCCAAAGACATTTGAAAGCTCATTTAATTACCTTTCTAACGGTTATAAGATCACCCAAATCAAACAAGCAATGAGGGGGTTATGACCACTAACATGTAACATAGTGAGTATCAGTGATCCACAGTGACTTATGGCCCACTTTTGTGCTATCAGATGGTGTCCAAATGAAGTGATTTTAAAGTCATTTGAAGTCTCATCCATTTACCTTGCCAACAAGTACAAGATCACCCAAATCAGACATGTAGCGAGGGATTGACGACCGTTTTTGTGAGAAATGAGTATCGACGATCCACAGTAACTTTAGGCCCACTTTTGGGATATCAAATGGTGTCCAAATGATATGATTCTCAAGCCATTTGAAAGATCATCCAATTACTTTTCTAGCGAGTACAAGATCACCAAATCGAACATTTTACGAGGGAGTTATGGATTGTTGGTCGACCAACGATCCATAATAAATTTGGGCCCACTTTTGAGCTCACTTTTGGGCCATCAAATGGTATCTAAATGAGGTGATTCCAAAGTCATTTGAAAATTCATCAAATTACCTTTCCAATTGAGTGTAAGATCACCTAAGTGAAACATGTAACAAGGTAGTTATGACCATTTTCATGTGTCAAGACATGTAACATAAACACTCGAAAGCTCATCGAAATAGTAGAAATATTGATGCTGGATTCACACCAAAAGCTTACCGAAGTGAGGTCTCACGGAAATGGCAACAGTCCTGACGGTCAAATGGCCCCCTCTTGTGAAAAGAATGAAGAAAAAAGAGAAAAAAAAAATGTCAAATGACCTTTCTGTGCAAGGAACCCACATATTAAACTATTCTCACATTTTATGTAAGGTCCACTTGATTGTTTTGTATCAGATCCAAGCCGTCCACATGAAAGGGTTTTTAATTTCATGCTATTAACCCAAGATTGAGGGTAAAAGTTATCACGGATGTACCTATATCGGAGGAAATAGTTCAAAATTAACGAACAATGTTAATGCAGTGTGGGCTAAAAAAGCTGCAATTTTTTTTTAAAATGACCTTATTGGAGGTTTATGACTATCTAATTAAAGTAAACGGATCATATCACCAGACGGGTGACCACAATTCTTGATTTAGTGGGCCACAATCTCCATTTGAAAAGACCCTCTAGACTTCCACGCCAAGCTCCCTTTAAGGACAACCAAGGGGTATTTTCATCCTAAAAATAGCAAAAACGTATTCCAGAAACTAAGAAAGATATGGATTCAGCATCTAGCATCAGCACCTTAATTCAATCATACTTGGAGGCTATTTTAATTAATGACCCCCATCCTGCGTGATGACTTGTAAAATGCTGTCCTGCCCTACACGGACAATAATCTTCTGCAGTATCTGTGGTACGCAGCGGTGTGCAACACTAATGTGTGACATCTATTCCGTCCATCATATGGAATTCCTTGTGCTCACCGTATCGCAAACAAAATCGTCCCCATCCATTACTGAGGTGCGCCACACCTAAATCTCAGGTGTGAATTGTTCATTTTCTTCCCGTCGTGTGGCTGGACGAAGTATTGGGTCATGCTCATATTTGGAGTATCCCTTTATCCTGGTGAGTCGCACCTGATGAATGGGTTGGATGGAATAGAAAAACGAAACCTATGGTTGACATCCACTCCCCATTGTTCCCTATGGTGGGGCCTACCTAACCAGCGGATCGTGTTGATTTCTGTCCCTTTCGACTAACGTCGAGGGACTCACCTGATGGACAGATTAGATGTCACATACACAACACAATGGGCCCCACAGACCTCGGGTGTTGTACCTGCTGCTCACAACAGGTATTATAGAGGAAACCCGTTCATCCTACAAATTGTCAACGACAACAGCGCGAACTCATCTCTCTCTCTCTGCCGGCAGCCATAGCCACAGGCTTCAATGTCCAAAACATATCTCTCTCCTTCCCTCAGCCCGCAGCCACAGGATTCAATATCCGACACTGTACAGACCCTATATGTAACCTTCACGTTCGTTGCAATTGGTACTCTCTCTCTCTCTCTCTCTCTCTCTCTCACACACACACACACACACACACACACACACACATTCTCGCACGTGGATACAAACAGATACATGGAAAACATACAATGTTTCCGATCGTAGGGTTTTCACGGTCCAGGTTATTCATATGGTGGGCCGCACCATTTATCAGATATGGCACAGTAGTCGCCCCTTACCCTAAATTAGGGGTGGCAGTATGTCGAGTTCAGGCTGAGTCTAGGTCAGCCTGCCCGACCAATTTATTAGTCCGGCCAAGAATTCCAGCCCGACCGACCCTGTTGTTCATATGGTGGGCTGCGCCATTCATCGGATATGGCACTCTGACCTTAAACTAGGGATGGCAGTATGTCAAGTTCAGGCCGAGTCTAGGTTATTAGACAGGCCAAGAATTCCAGCCTGACCGACCCTTGACCCATTAAGTAACCTATGGCCCGACCCGACCCCGACCCAACCCAACCCAGTCAAAATTCATCAAACCCGAGCTCGATCCATCCCAACCCATATAATTATAATTGGGTCAAGCTTGACCCAACCCTGCACAACAACAGTGGATTTTAAGAATGGAATGTGAGGTTAGGGTTATAGTTGGAGCAACCGGCATGCAGAAAATTGAAATAACAAGTTATAGTAGATATGAAAGAAATAAACGAAACATTCTTTTTGCATGAAGCTAGTCCAATTGCTCGATGCATATAAACATGTATACATTTTATGCATGTATTTAGTCATTGTCTTTTTTTTTTTTTTTTCTTTTTCTTTTTTTTTTCCGGGTTTTGGGTCGAATCATTTGGCCCAACTCATGTATAAACTATATGGGTGAATTGGGTTGGGTAGGGTTCAACTCGAGGCCGACCAGTTTACTTAAAAAGGACCACATTTTCTAACCCATGGGGACCCACTACCCATTTAGCTAGGCCTAAGCCTGCCTCGTAAGGCGCCAGTCGGACCAGTTAACCCATGGGCTGACCCGGCCCATTGCCAGCTTTACCATAAATGGGTGAGGCTAAGCTGGGTTAGTGAGCTATATACTAGCCCAGGCCCATTCCAGCCTACTAGAGAAGCATCTGAGTCCAAGTCGGTTCTAGCCAATCAGCCCAGTAACTTGGACGGTCCAAATTGATGAGCTTTGTGTAGAAACGGATTGCAAACTGAGCTTTGGCATGGCTCTAATACATGATCATGCCAATTAATCATCATTCCAATTAGCCGTAGATTCTCATGTTGTCAATTGCTTTTGATCATCACTGCAGCGATCGTAGTAAGCCTCATATTGCATCTCTGCATCAGAGAAAATGCAGACATCCAACGCGACTCGTCGGTCCTTCCAGACGACTCCACAATTGTTGACATCATCAAAGAGAAGCTGGTCATTTACTCGTCACGCCAGCTCAAGATCATCACTGACAATTTCAAGCACAAGCTGGGCAAAGGTGGATTCGGGGTAGTGTACAAAGGAACACTAGAAGACGGCGAGCCAGTCGCTGTTAAGGTCCTTCATGGCGATTGGTCGAATAAGCTATTCAGATGCCAGTTCGAGGCGGAAGTGCGGTTGATCAGGAGAACACACCATCCCAATCTAGTAAAGCTTTACGGGTTCTGCTTCGACAAGCAATTGAAAGCACTAGTCTATGAGTTCATGGAGCATGGGTCCCTGGAAGGATTCTTGTTCGACAGAGAGAAGGCGAATGCAATCGAATGGGAGAAGCTCTATAGCATTGCAGTTGGAACCGCAAAGGGCATTGCCTACTTGAACGAGGATTGCCAAGATAGAATAATTCACTACGATATAAAGCCCGAGAATGTATTGCTGAATGTGGACTTGTCACCTAAGGTGTCAGATTTCGGGCTGGCCAAGCTTTATAGCCGGGACGCGACGCATTTGCCCATTTCAGGGTTCAAGGGAACCCCAGGTTATGCCGCCCCGGAAATGTGGTTGCCATTTTTGGTCACTCCGAAGTGCGATGTTTATAGTTTCGGTATGTTGTTGTTTGAGATTCTTGGGAGGCGGCGGAATTTGGATTCCAGGATCTCCGGGATCCTAAAATGGCTGCCGGGGTATGTCTGGAATAAGTTTGAGGAAGGAGCAATGGAGGAGATGGTGACCCATTTTGGGATCAACGGGGAAGATAAAGAGACGGCGAAGAGAATGGCTGTAGTAGCTTTATGGTGTGTCCAACATCAGCCGGAGCTCCGGCCTTCAATGAGTACTGTTGTGAAGGTTTTGGAAGGGGAAGCGACATTGCATGGCCCGCCGAATCCTTTCCCTCAAATGTCGTCTCATGGTTCTCGAAACGCTGGGATCCCAACTCCATCAGTTAGTTCGAACACTACTACTTGGTTCTCTGCAATCTCGACTTCAACCTCAACTGACGAATATCTAACTCCTGGATGATCATCACGAAAAATACTCAAGGGGTCGTTTGGATGCGAGAATTTTAGAAGGGTCTATAGATTTTTCTTTTCTTTTTTTCACTGGGAAGTAAAATCCATGAGTAGAGATTCTGTTTCTCGTGTTTGGATGCGAGAATTTTAGAAGGGTCTATAGATTTTTCTTTTCTTTTTTTCACTGGGAAGTAAAATCCATGAGTAGAGATTCTGTTTCTCGTGTTTGGATAGTGTGTAAATTCCATAGAATCCAAAAGCTGTATTTGGGTATTGCGAATTGCCAATAATTATATTATACATATTCATAAGGGAGCTGAGAATTAAAAAAATATGACAATTGGCGGGAAATTCACTACCTTGGAATCTGCAAGCTAGCTCATGCCAAGGAATGTCAAAACTTCTCTTTCGATGGAAACAGATCGCATCAGGAAACTAATTCCAAGTATTTCTAGGAACCCAAACACAAGAATTGGCTTGGAGCCTTGGATTTCATTTCCACATGGGCTATTTTCTAGACATCCAAATGATCTATAGTCTACTTCTGGAGCCAAACTGCCTCAATATTCCTTTTGAAAAGGTAGTACACTAGCAGATGATGTGCTGACCATGTATTGGTTGGCTTGTGGTGACGTAAAATTGGCTCAGTCAGTCACCTTATCTCCATTTTACTCCAACCTAAAAGTAATGTAGCTCCAATTTGGAGCTGAACTTCCTCATTTCCAATGGGAGTGAAAGTAGTTACAATTTGATCGTTTTCACTTTTTTAGGTTAATAATTGCAATTTAGTGAATAGCGCATCCAACCACATTACTTTGAAGTTGGACTCGCAAGGAATGTGACTGCATTTTGAAGGCTGCTTTCTTGGTGGGAATATTACAAATTAAAGGTAGCTACAATTTGATTATTTCACTTTGACAAATACATTATGAATTCAATTCAATATTGCATTCAAACACAACTTGTATTTGATGTACGGGTTCTCCTAGTGCAGATTATCGTACTGTAGAGATAAAGATATGCCTGGTGAGTCTCAGGCGCCCACTAAGGAGACACACTAACCCCACTGATGTGGGTGCATCGTGTGACTAACCATGTGGGTGTGTTGCACAGCTAGCGGGTGGGTGCATTACATGACTAACAAAAAAAAAGTAAAAAAATGTGGCCCATATGCCCAAGTGCATGCACCCAAGTAGGCTTTTCCCACTGAAATAGCCACCGATGTTACAATCATCAAACGGCTCTGTAAAACCTACTGTCGATCCGGTGAGCTTACCAGAAAAATATAACGCCATCCTAATCAATGACAAAGTAGAAAAAGATGAAACAACCAGTATAAACTACTTCTCTTGCATCCTGTTAGTGGGCCATTTTCGGCAATCAGAATGTCCTATACTTGTGAAAATTTTCAGTAAAATTTCCATAGCAATGAATGGATGCCCGTGATGTGCTTCACCTACAAACATACTTTGTGGGGCCACCGTTATGTGCACAAGACATCCAATTCGTCCATCATGTGTGCCCCATCAGGTTCTCCTTGGCACTTACAAATCAGGAAGATCCAACACTCCGATGACCAAAACCATGTGAAATCATGCCTAAAAACTCTAAAATCACTTGGTGTGGTCCACCTGAATTTTGGAATATCCGGATTTTTCATACATCTTTTGAATATATTGGATGGCATATAAAAGACGAGGTGGGTCTCACACACAACATGGAAGGTTTTCAACGGTGGACAGCACCATCCTAACTGTTCTCTGCGATGTGGCCCACTTGAGTTTTAAATCACCCTGAGTTTTGGGCCAGGAAGATTACATGAGGGTGCGCACATGATGGATGGATCCGATGCCATGAAAACATCACTCTGGGCCCCACATCTCCCACCGTAGGTTGAACTTAACCCACAAAGGTTTGTATTGGATCCGGCCCCACAGATTTTTATGGAACAAATATTCCAATATGCACCTGTTGGTTTTGGGCCGTGGCAGAAAGTGTGACCCAGCTGATGAACTCATACATGTGGGAACTCACACACGTGGCCCAGCCCCACCAGTTCAAATTCGGGCCTGAATCAACACAGACCCAGCCGTAGCAGGGCACGTAGAAATAGTGCGAGAGTGGGAAACCTCGATGCTCTGACTGAGCATGATGATAATACACGAGCACTAGGAAATTGTATGCATAGCATACTAGCAATTCAAATTGAGCTGTCCAAATTACGGTTTCTAGTTTATATGTACCATAAACCAAACATTATAGTACTTATTTGATTATATAATCATACGATTGATAGATATTATTGGACGGTTGGGATAAAAGATATCGGACGGTAATATTTCAGCAAACAACTGTCCACGAATCAGAGGTAAAGACTTCTCAAAAGAATCTGAATTTGAGGTGAGACTTAGTTATGGTGGTTTCCACAATTTAGGCGTTTTAATTGGAAGTTCCAGCGGTGGCAAGGTAGGTGGGGCCCTCAGTGATGTTTGTGAGAAATCCACCCGTTCATCCATTTTTCCAGCCCATTTTAGAACACGAGACAAAAAATGTGGTGGATCCAAAACTCAAGCCGGCCATACAAGTGGAAGCAGTAGAGATTGAACGACTACTGTTGAACCGTTCGCATGGCCACAGAAGTTCTGTACCAGGCTTCTTCTTTTTTATTTATTTATTTTTTTTTTTTTTATTTTGGTGTTTTCAACTCATCCATGTAGTAATAACCTTATAAACGGTTTGGATGGCATATAAACATCAAGGTGGACTCCAGAAAGATTTTAATAGCAGGCACTTCTTTCCCCACTTTTCCCGGTCGTGTGGACTCCTTGAGTTTTGGATATGCCTTATTTTTTGTCCCACGCCCTACAATGAGCTGCAAAAGCCAATGGACTTGGTGGATTTATGAAAAACATCACGGTGGACCCCACCTAGCTTCCTAGCACAGGAACTTCCCAAGAAAGGCTTTGGCAAGTAATTCCTTGCTTGGACAGATTAACTTAATACTTGTATTTCAACCCTAGCTGGACCGTCTTATTTAAATGGCCCATATTTTTTAACCTGAGCCTAACGTACTACCCATTTAACTTGGCCCATGCCTGCGTCATCAGCAGACCGAGCGAGTTGACCAGCCGGCTGACCAGACCCATCGCCGGCCCCTACTCTTTTATGTTTTTTTACCATCCCTTCTGTAGAAGATTTGATGGTCTGATATGTTGTTAGAGGCTCCAAATATGTGTTTTGGGTGTTTGACCGGTCAGATAGATTGGTCCGACCGGTTGGACCGATCCCATGCTAGACAGAGGAGAAAATAGGATTGCTAGACATATTACTTGACTGGTCATGACCGGTCGGATGAAGGCTGATTTTTTGAGTTTTGAAGGCAAAACTCCCTGAACTGTTTTTTGCACCAGTTGGGTGTACATGCGGTGTTGCGCAATTACGTGCTGTATGTTTCCAATTTGGGTTAAAGGCCTATATAAGGACCTCCTAGTCCATCTTTGAGATATCCTAATCAATACAAATGAGTCCTATTTCGAGATTAGGGCTCAGAAGAGTGATTGTGAGATTTAAGAGTGCCTTGTTCATCTTTGGAATTTGCTTGAGGGTAGATTAGCTCTGTAATCATCTGGAATTCATAGTGGAGGTGTCACTTTGTGCCGTGGTTTTTTCCCACAAGGGTTTTCCACGTAAAATTCGTTTGTCTTTGTGTTGATTGCTTGTGTGGCGTGTGGTGATTGTTTGAATCACTTCTGTGCTTTCGCTGATCAGATTTCCAACAGTTGGTATCAGAAATATCGTTGGAAGGTTGAAGAAGAGATTTTTTTGAGACAGTCTCATGGCATCAAGTATAAAGTTCGACGTTAAGAAGTTTTCGGGTAAAAATAACTTTGAGTTGTAAAAGGTAAAGATGAGAGTCATCCTAACTCAGCAAGGGGTTGTCAATGCCCTTGGAAAGCGACCTACGGACATGGAAGATGATAAGTGGAACAAGATGGATGAGAAGGTTATGGCCTCAATACAATTGTGCCTAATAGATGACGTCCTCGATAACATCATGAAGGAAAAGGCCGCTATAGAGACATGGACCAAGCTAGAGAACGTTTATGCAAAGAAGTCTCTAGAGAATTGCATGTATCTGATGATGTAGCCCTTCACTTTGAAGATGGCGGAGGGGACAGATGTAGAGGACCACATCAACACTTTTAACAAGCTGATTTGCAAGTTGCTGAACATTGGTGAACAGATGAAGGACGACTATCAAGCCTTGATCCTGCTAAACTCGCTTTCTAGTTTATATGAGTCACTCAGGGACTCGTTGTGCGCGGCAGAGATACTATCAGCGTGGAGATCGTAGTCTTAGCCTTTCAATCGAAGGCCATAAGACAGAAGAGCGGTGCGCTGGTTCTTCCTCCGATGCACTGGTTATGAGGGGAATGAATTCGGAGTAGGGTAAAGGATCGCCGCATTTCGATCCAAGTCGAAGGGCAAAGGCAAAGCCAAGTTGAAGTGTTTAGAATGTGGCCAAGTCGGGCACATGAAGAAGGACTGCGAGAGTCCTAAGAAGGAGAAGGAGAAGTCAAGAGATTCCTCTAGGGAGGCCAATACCGTTGAATTTATAGAAGACGGTAGTGATGTGCGCGAGGTCTTGACAGCGTTAAAGATGAGATCTCTCAGCGATGAGTGGATCATGGACTCTGGGGCTTCGTATCACATGTGTCCGGATAAGAGTGTCTTTACTTCCTACAGGTAGTACGAGGGAGGCTCGGTATTTCTAAGCGATGACTATGCCTACAAGATTGTGGGAATTAGTACTGTGCACATCAAGATGTTCAATGGGATCGAACGGACCTTGACAGAAGTTAGGCACGCTCCCAAGTTGAGGAAGAATATGATTTCCCTTGGTGTACTCAAGGCGTTGGGGTGCAAGTTCACCGATTTTGACTGGTTCTGTAAAGTTTTTCGAAGGAGCCCCTAGTAATTATGAAGTGTCACGCCCCAAATTCGGTTCTCGACGTCCATTCGCTGTAACCCGAATTCAGAAGTGGCAGCCTCCTTAGTACCCCGATCTCGGATCTTAACCCCACACGCCAGGTTCCGATCCTGGGATACCACAAAGAGGATTTTAGGGTCTGATTTTATTTTTTGAAACATGAGCATCACCATATGAGTACCATCAAAGACAAACACGATATTTCCACTAAATCGTTTCGTTTATATATAGTACTGAAAAGTAAATACATAATGCGTAAATATAAAAACTGTGCACAATCCGGCACCTCCTGCTACTACACTCCCAACTCCAACTCAACGTTGCTGATACACTCTGGTATAACCTGCAGCGTAACAAACGCGCATAAGCTTCGAACGAAGCTTTGTGAGTGCGTGTGTGCGTGCGCAATGCGTATGACAAGCATGATAAATATCAGAGTAAGCAGTAAAGCATGATGAGAAATCTAAACCAAAACTTAGCCTAATTAGGCTACACGATCATGTGATATGAATAACCAGCGTACCACGGCCATGCAAGCATGCAATACAGATAACTAGCCTGCCATGGCTATGCAAGCATGCAATACAGGTAACCAGCCTACCAAGGCTATATACTCATACTATGCAATGGCCTACAGGGCCTAATGTCGCATATAATGATCCAATGCATGTATGCAAATCACCACCTCTCAGTACAGTGGTCCAAATACGAACAGTCATAACGAGATCGCCTAAGCAATGCAGGACTCGGAACTGGTAGCTCGCCCAGTGTAGTAGCTCACCCAGGCTTATAGCCCCACCCACATCACACCCGCCCACGTCAGGACCGTCCCACACCATACAGAACATCAGTCACATCACTGATACCAATACCATCTCTGAAACGGAACATCACTGGGGTCTCACAGACCTCACTACTCACCAGTAGAATGCCAAAGCCTATCTGGTGCAATAGCGGACCTACTCACAGCTGGTCAAACTCAACCCACTTTGCCAACACTCTTCCGGCAGGTTAGGTCAAACCTCCTTCCAAACTGACCACGTGCAGTGGAAAACACCGCCGTTTGGTATTCGGCATACTGGTGTATGATTAAACCACCTGGTCCTTGAATGGAGCACCCACCTTAGTACCAACGGGATCAAGGACTTTCACCCAGGGACATCTTTGGTATCCAGTTTAAAGATCACATATTTTCGGTGTTCTGCAAACTACGATGGAGCTGTGGTTGCAACGTAGTAACCATGCTATATGCGGCACAAGCAGACTGTGCGAAATGCAACCATACATACAAACGTGGGACGACATGCCCGTGCAAGTCTCCAAAGAGCACCATAAAACTATAGGGTCTTAAATACAATGCCACCGTCAACTGGTAATGAACTGCACGACAATCGCGGCCGATATGGCCGGTTAATACAAGACAATCAGATGAGCCAAGCATTCATGATGCATGAGCCAAACATACAGTATGAGTGCCAACAAGTAGTCAATATACCACGATGGCAATAAATCAATCTAGTTTAACCTATTTGAGATATGATTAAGATGAGGGGACACATATGAATGATCGAGTCATAGTGCGGGATGTCGCTAGCCAGGGAATCCGCACCAAGGGCTACAAGGTATGCTAAGCTATTCCTACCATACAGTGTAAGTCAGGATGATAGACTCCTGTCCTCGAATAGTCCTATACCTATTGGAGAGGTTTGCGATAGAGAGCACGTGAATTACATTTGCGCGACTACATCTCGAATGCTTTATGAATGTATTTATACCCTAGTGGTTCCCAACTAACAATGGTGATTCGGGATGCATACTCATTACACATGCATGGTGGTCGTCGAAGCATATAGTATAAAGATCACATATGAGTATTCCAACAACACTACGTGTGGCAACAGACATACTAAAAATAGCATAAAAAGATAATTCACTTATAATACAAGCAAACATAAAGAGATAAGATTCTAAATGGATGGTATACAACAACATAGATGGTCCAACAACTGAACGGTGTAGATTAACCTTCAACATTCAGATAACCCAAATGGAAAGAAAATGACTGAATACACTACCGACACATCAAAGGTAGAACCTATTTGACCGGCAAGAGTAGAATACCCAAAATCATGCCGAGACTCATAATCCTGTAGTACAGTTGAGATAAACACAATAATGGTCCGTAAAAGGAATGTCATAGAACGGGTTGCAAGATAGACAGGCCATGACAGAGAATCATACATGGTCGGGTAATCTGAGATAGATGGTCAATACAATGAGGTCCAAAAAGGGACGACAGGTCTAACCTCATACTACAAGATAGGCTCAATATAATGGATGGCCTAGATGACATACGAACGTCGAGGATGAGCCCCACACTCACCCTAAAGGTAAATGGACGGTGTGGATGGGATATACACGATATGGTGGTCTTTAATAGTTGGGTACAAGGGTAGGAGGGGTGAGTCATATGAGTATACAAGCTGAGTTACCAAGATCAATCAACATGGTGAGTCAACAAGGTGAGTCAATAAGGTAGGTTGACAAGGCGGGTCAACATGGTGAGTTAACAAGGTGAATTGACAAGACGGTTCAACATGGTGAGTTTAAGAAAGTAGCCCTATGACTTGGATCGAGCGAACTTTAGGGATTCCCATACATCCAGATCTATATGACCTTTCAATAAGGGTTTACACAACTAATCATCAAGGTGGATCCACGAGATGGACAACGCGGTCATTCAAACACGCACACTAAGGTGGTCCCAAGGCCATCCTGTACATAACATGCTAGGGTCCATTCATTTGGATGGTTCAGATCAAGCACAAAATTAAGGCGGTCATAATCGATGGGCAACATACATATCGCACCATAGTGGCCAATGGCTGACGTGGATAGAACACATGCATAATAAGGTGGACCCGTGGTTGGGTATAACCGTACAAAGGAGTGGGGGAGCCACATACATCAATGGGCCCCAACAGTTTGGGATCAACCCGATATTTGTGCTTTCCCACTAATCAAGTGAGATGGCAACCAAACACCATGGTGGGGCCCGCACACCACACGTGTGGAACCCTACCCATGGTTGAGTGACTTAAGAACAGGAAGAATGGCAAATAAACATAACAGATGAGTCCTGTAAAGTTTCTAATGGTAGGCGTTCAACCACCCTTATTTTCTACGTGTGGCCCACCCAAAACTGGGCCCACACCCCTGCCAAGAAGAACGACAATGTATACCTAACATTCATCAAGGTGGGACCCAAAGTTGGGCCACATCACCTTTGGTTGGATGGAAAAATAAACATTACAATGGCCCCAAGGAAGGTTTCAAAGGTGGGCATCAATGACCACTGTTTCCTACAATGTGGTCCACCTGAGGTTTGTATTTACCTCATTATGAGGGCCCACGGCCCTAAAATAATATGGAAAAATAGATGGTCGGCATAGATAAAACAGACACATCGTGGTGGGACCCACAGGGTAGGCCACCTGCTGGGCAGCGTGCCAAAGCACGCTGCTTGGAGCATGGCACCCAAATGGGCCCTAAGAGTTTTGAGTCAAACTGATATTTTGTTTTCTCCTTCATCCATATACATGTGATCTTATGAACAGGTTGAATGACAACTAAACATCACTGTAGGCTGGGAAAGTTTCAATGGTGGAATTCATTATTCCCACTGTTTCCCCTGACATGGTCCACTCGAGGTTTGGATATGCTTAAATTTTGAGCTCAGCCACTAAAATGAGCTGGAAAAACATATGGATGGAATTGATAAAGCACATACATTCTAGGTGGGTCCCACGAGTGGGCCACCGGCTTGGCAGACCCCCTTATTTATTTATTTATTAAGTGGGGCCCACAGAAGCTTTCGATCAAGCTGATATTTTTGCTTTCCCTCTTCCACACGTGTGTGGAATTATGAACAGGTTAGATCTCAAATAAACATCATGGTGGGCCGTAGGAAGGTCTCAACTGTCTATCACTGTCCCCACTATTTGCTTACAAGTGGGGTCCACTTGAGATTTGCATCTGTCTCATTCTTCATATCATGCCCTAAAATGATCTCCCCAAATGGATGGACGGTCTGGATATAACAAGTACAACACGGTGGGCCCATTGAAGTTGGTGATGTCACGGCAGTAGCGAGATAGCTACTCAACCTGCCGCTATCTACTCCCAGCGTCAGAGACGCTGGGAGTGTTGTTTTTATTATTATTATTTTTTTTGTTTTTCTGTGGTTTTAGTCCAGTGGGGCCCACAATGGGACGATCCATTCCATCTATCAGGTTCCCCAGCTCATGGGGGACCCAATGAGCCCTCTATTGGGCATATTACGTGGGCTACAATACCAAAGTGGAACGAGGAAAGCTCGACAGTAGACATCATTATTTCCACTGTTTCGTGTGGTGCGGTCCGCTTAAGATTTGGATCTGTTTCATATTTGGGCCTTGGCCCTAAAATGATCTGGGAAAACAAATTGACGGTGTGGATACAACATAAACATCAAGGTGGGTCCCACGAGTGGGGGCCCATTCACAGCGTCCAGGTGACGCTGGACTGTTCTAGCGTTTTGACGCTGTGAACGTCCAGCGTCCCTAACCATTTTTTTGTTTTTGTTTTTCTTTTCTCTTAGGTTATATCAAGTGGGGCCCACATGGGTATAATCCAATCCGTTCATCAGGTTTCCCAGCTCATTGGGAACCTAATAAGCCCAATGTTGGGCAGGTGATTCCGTCTACAAACATCACGGTGGGCCACGGAAGTTTCAATAGTGGTCATCGTTCTCTCCACTGTTTTCTATGGTGTGGTCCACCTGAGATCTGGATCTACTTCATTTTTGGTACCCAGCCTTAAAATGGGTTGGAGAAACAGATGGACGTCGTGCATCGAATACATGCATTAAGGTGGGTCCCACGAGTGTTCAATGCCCAAAAGGGCTTTGAGCCCAGGCGCTGCTGGACAGCAGCGTTCTGTGGAAGCTGACTGTCCAGTGGCCCTCTTCTTCTTCTTTTTTTTCTTTTGTTTTATAAATACTTTTTTTCCTTCTTTTGTGCCTTGACCAGTGGGGTCCACACGTGCAGGATCCACTCCATTCATTAGCTGGGCCATCTCATGGTGGGCCCAATTAGCTTTGGATCAAGATAATCCTTATATTTACCCTTCATCCATATCTTTGTGTTTTAAAGAATGGGGAAGAAAAGAAAATCAAGCATCATGGTGGGCCATTGGCCACACTAATCATGCCACAAAATGAGTCCCCAAGTGGGATCCACACCATCAAAAGGTGGGACCCACTTGAATCCTAGATTCTACACAAAACCTAATAGGAACATGGATGCACTCACAATGATGATTGGATGGTCGGATGGGGTTGGATGGCCGATCGGACGGTCCGGATGATGATCAGGGTCCTTCAAGCTTGATCTTCACCTTCGATTCCTCTAACTCTCTCTTTCTCTCTCTTGATCTCCCTCTAAATCTCTCTCTACTTCTCTCTCTTCTCTCTCTTTCTCTTTCTCTCTCATTTCTCTCTTTCTTGCAAACATGAAAAAATGAGAAGGCCACACCCCCCCTACGTATGGATCTTGTATGGGTAGAAAGGGGGGTGCATGAGGTGATGATGATGATGATGGGAGAGGGCATGGGAGGTATGGGTTGTGTTGACTTTGGAGGTGAGAGAGTGATGGGGTAGGTATGGTGTGTGTAGACTAGGGTGATGAGAGGGGTATGGGTGAGGGTGATGGTGATTGATTTGACATATTCTTGGGATTTGTGCAAGTGGGGCCCACGTCACACGCGCGTTGCGCGACCCACCTCGAATTGCGCAAAAGTACGCATCTTTCACACCGGGTATCGCAATGGGGCGTGCCGCGCGGCGTTGGAATCGCAGCGCCTACGCGATCGCCGGGGTATAGGTCTTGAGTCGATGCGGTACTAAAATAGGGTCGCGATCAAGGCTCGCTAATCTGGTCCATCTAGGACGTACCGGTACCGAAAACTAAACGTACGGAGGGCAATTCAGGGTACGGGTCTTACATGAAGGGACAGAGGCATGGAAATATTTATAGGCTGATTGGGAGCACTTCAGTAGGTGGAGCTGCAACGATTGTAGCGGATTCCAAGTCTGCACGTATGTGGCATGCACGCTTAGGCCACATGAGCGAGTGGGGCATGAATGTACTATATGAATGATCTTTGATTCCTTCCTTTAAATCTGTAGACTGTATATATGTGAACATTGCATGTATGAGAAATAGTCTAGATTGTCATTTAAGGGGGGAACGTGTATGTAAAATGGTACTTGAATATGTTCATTTTGATGTATGGGGAAACGTGTATGTAAAAGGAATCCATTTATTAAACTCGTCCTATGTCTATGTGGCTCCCACTGGATAGTCTTAGAGCGTATTCAAGCTGTCCACATGAATGAGGTTTTAATTTTATGCTATCTGTCCAAGTTTGAGGGTAAAACTCATCACGGATGGACCACAACGGAGGAAATAGATCGTAATTAACTCATAGCATTAATTCAAGTGTGGGCCACAGAAAGCTCTAATTTTTTTTAAAATGATCTTACTGTGGATCCACAACTGTCCGATTAAAGTGACCATATTATATTAATTGAGGGGTGACCTTAATCATTGATTTAATGGGCCCACACACCCATTCTAAAAAGGCCCTCTCAACTTCCGCGTTTTGTTGCAGCTGTATAAGGCGACTACTAGGCAGAGGGGCATTTTCGTTCGGAAAAAAGGACAACAATGTCGGGAGGCTAGATAAAAAAAATTCTGACAAGGGGGCTAACATCATAATGACATCATAAATCAAGGCTTTATTAACTAATACCCCTTCTCGGGTAGAGTTGGACAACGAACCGAGTTGAACATGGGCTAGTTCGGTTCAGTTCGTTTGCTAACCGGGCTGTGTTCGAACAAACATTCGAGCAATGGGGCCCTGTTTGTGTTCGGTTCGGTCTGGTCCAGCACATGTTCAAACATGTTTGAACATTTTTCATTTTGAACAATTTTTCCGGTTTGAACAATTTCAAATAATTTATTTTTTTTCGTGAAAAAATATTTCATAAAGCACAATGTTCATAACCAAAACCAACCAACATAAGTAGTTAAGTACATAACCAGCGTTCCCTATTTTAATTACATCAACTTAAAATTCATATCACATTTGTAAAATCACATCACAATCACATATTATTGATATTGATAATATTAAATATTTAAAAATAAAAAAGATCAGAGTATCAGATTCGGACCTTTGGAGCTAAACAAGCAGAGCAGAGTATCGAATTTGGACCGACATGCAGACTGACGAGCAGGATGACCTGACCGGAATCTGATCGACGAGCAGGAGTAGAGAGATGGCCGCAAGGGAGAAAGGATGGGAAGGACGAGTAGAGGAGAAAGGATGGGGGTTAGCCGGTTAGGGTTTGGTCGGTTTGGCAGGCAAGGAGAAACGATGGGAATGGGAAGGACGAGCAGAGCTGCAGAGGACCTAATCGGAATCGTCGGATGGGCGAGCAGATGGGTCAGCAGATGGCCGGACGGACTGTCTTGGTTAGGGTTTCGGTTGTTCATCGGGTAGGGTAAAAAATGACTAGGGCCAGCTGAGGGGGTTGAGTGAAAACGAGTGAGTAAAAAAAATATTTATATTAATTTCAAGGAATCGAATTGAACCAATTCGAATCAAACAACTTCGAATTAAGTTAACGAACCAAATCGAATCGAACAATGGTATGTTTGTGTTCGGTTCGAAATTATTTCAAACACTTAAAATCTTGTTCGATCTTGTTTGATTCGCTTTCAAACCGGTTGTATGATTCTTTTTTTCGATCCAAACGAATCAAACTGTTCAGTAATTTCATGTTCATGTCCAGCTCTATTCCTGGGCAACACCACCTAATCCTCCTCCATTCAAAAGATAGCATGAAATAAAATCACATTTGATTAGATCCACACTCAAAGGCACCAGTACCAGCAGATGTGGGGGCTCACGTGATGTTTGAAGTCCATCCAACCTGTCCATCCACGCATCACCTCATATCATCTCTAAGTGCAAAAATCAGCCTTATCTAACGTTTTTTTTTTGTCAGTCATGCAACCCACTCACCCAGTTAATCGCACAACACACCCACCCAGTCAGTCATGCAACGCACCCACTGGTGTTGTCAATAGCGTGGATATTTCACCCATCAGAAACTAAGATCCCTTGTTGAAACTCCGCAAAGTCTACTAACAAGGCAAGGCCCCGAACCCCTTTGTTGAAAATCAGCCTTATCTAACGTTAGATGCACCACAACACGGGAAATGATGTGAGAGAGGGCACCCACCCTTTATTTGTATAGGGGCCTACCTCAAAACATTCAGAGTTTTGGCTGATCTTTCATTCATACCAGATGAAGGGAATGATGTGAGAGAGGGCACCCACCCTTTACTTGTACAGGGGCCTACCTCAAAACATTCAAAGTTTTGGTTGACCTTTCATTCATACCAGATGAAGGTTAAGAACGGCCTAGATTCTATACACATAACATATCGGCCCTCCGTGAGAATCAAAGGTGGACCTTCCCTCCCAACTTGTACCCTGACAGCGAAGTTTCTAAGTGGCTGTCTCGCCTACTAGCCCAACTGGAAGCGCCTAGGTGTTTCAACAGCAGGTCTTAGGTTCGAAATGCCAACGAGACACACTAACCCCACTGGTAGGTGGGTGCATTGTGTGACTAACCGTGTGGGTACGTCACCCAACTAACAGGGTGGGTGCGTCGCAAGAGAAAAAAAAATATGTTTCTAAGTGCCTGCGTATCAAGCGTCATACGCTTCTCGAGTACTATGAACTCCCTTCCGCTCTCTCCCCCTTTGCCGCAGAGATTTCATTTGCAAACGTCACAACTCATGGTCCCCCAATTTGTGTAACTTAATGGACCCATTTCGCCACACCGTTAGGATAATCTAAACCATCCATCTAGTTGGCTCCCACGTTGAGTGGCTGACAATAAGAAACAAGGGGCCGGGCGCAGCTTGGGTGGATCCGGGTGGGACCCCTGTAGGGCCCACCATGGTGTATATGACTACAGGCACGCCATCCATTGGTATCTGTGGACCCTCGCCGATTTCTCCGCGCGCCCACACGACGTCGTTCTCCCTTTCCTTTCGGAAGAAGAAGAAGAAGAGGTGCGTGAGTGCGAAATCGTCGTTTGTGCCACTGGTTTGCCTCGTTCTCGAGGGCTTCGTTTGCTCGTCGTATTGAGCTGGATGTGTTTTAAGTGAATTTATATAAGACCAGAGTCGCCACTAGCCAGTTACTTCGAATCTACAGTCGGCTAGACCCCGTAGAAACGTTAGAGAAGGGAATCCGAAGATTCCTTCCTCTAAAATGACTCCTGTTGATCTGCGGTCAGAGATTCAAGGTAAGGGATCACGGTTACAGGGTGGGAAGAGGTTAAGCACCCCACACACTGCCCGTACCGAAGTACGGTCTCTACTTCACAGAATCGATCGAATATTTGAAAGTCTAGTTTAATCCTCGTATATTCTCATGGATGACATGATGCATGAATGCGGGTCTGAACAGTAAGAGTTTCTGATGGGCAGGTTCCAACAGCGGGCAAGCCCAGAGCGTACGCTCGAACTGACAGGTGCTTAATGTAAGACGTATGCAGTGTGCTTGAATGATCAAGGTGTTTTATGGTGAAGCATGAATGCAGGTCTGAACAGTAAGAGTTTCTGATGGGCAGGTTCCAACAACGGGCAAGCCCAGAGCATACGCTCGAACTGACAGGTGCTTAATATAAAGACATATGCATGTGTGTTTGAGTAATCAAGGTGCTTGTAGTGAAGCAGGGGGGTTGGAAGAAAAGTAAATGTTGCACTTATGCTAGATGCGAATGAGATGATGCTGGAAAATGAGTAGCTGGGTGGACGGAGGTGTCGCAGGGATTGGCTTCGAGTGGCTGGATTAGGACTTAGATGGCTTGAGAGGCTTGGACCAGTGATCAGGCTGGGCTGGACCAGGGCTAGACTCTCCTCACTCGGGCTCTCCTTGGTGGAAAAATGGGCTAAGGGCACTCGAAAGGATGGACTCTCTCTGGACTCGAAGGGCTTCGAATGGATTTGAATAGATTGTTGAAATGAGAAGGGGAGGGGGGTATTTATAGCAGCAGAGAGTGGCAGATTGCGTAATTTTGTCCGGGCGGCCTGCCATGGGCCGCCCGTACGGCCGCTCCTCGGTTTCCAGCGAGTACGGCCGTTCCCTCGGGGCTGCTGTTGGACTCGCTGGTCGACTCAGTGAGTTGACTCAGCGGGTCGACTCGGTGGTTTGACTCGACGGGTTGACTCGACGGGTTGACTCGGTGTTTTGACTCGACGGGTTGACTCGACGGGTTGACTCAGCGGGTTAACTCAGCGAGTTGACTCAGTGAGTTTGACTTTTTTGGGATTTTTTGACTGGCCTTTTTTATGGGGGGTTTTTCAGGGTGGTCTTTAGGACTGGGTTGACTGGGTTCAGGCTTGAACTGGGCTATGGAATGGGGCTTACAAGGGTGAGTTTGGCTGAGTTTGGACTTGGGATTTGGGGGTATGGTCCTCCGTTCAACCAGCTATCTCTACCAACAGTGTAGCCGAAGGTGGGGTGTCTACAGATACCCCTCTTTGGCAGAGGTTGCATGCAACCGAATGCCAAAGCGAGTGGACACCCCACTTCTGACCCGGTCATTCATAGATCATGGTCTGAAATCTTTGCTTGCTTTTGCATCTGTGCCAGTTGATCGTTTGGAGATCGCTCACTTGCACATACCGCGAGAGTTTGGAGAAAACGTTGCGATTGTCCCTGCAGTTTGCTGCAACCTGGGTACCCAATCGCAACCCTTCCATTCCTGATCGGTACTAACATCGAAAAGGTACAGCAGAGCCTCTGCGTCGACAGTCTTACGAGGTTACTGACCCTGTGATTGATTGTATGTTTGATGTTTTCCCAGGTCACTCCAGGAGTACTTGTTTCGCTTGACTGTCAAAGTGGTTAGACGCCCTGCGTCCGATAGTCTTACGGGATTCTACTACGCCGACTTGGACTCAGTCAAGGTACTTCAGGCATCCACGCCTAGGTATGTGCGGGTGGGCTTTTCCACCCGATCTGCTGGTTTTGATGCTTGGTTTGCAATTCATTCTTTCCTTGATTGCGGTCTGGAATCTTTGTTGTCCTTTGTATCTGAGTCAGTTGATTGTCTGGAAGTTGATAACTCGCACATACCGCGAGAGTTCGGAGAAAACGTTGCGATTGTCCCTGCAGTTTGCTGCAACCTGGGTACCCAATCGCAACCCTTCCATTCCCGATCGGTATTAACACCGGAAAGGTACAGCAGAGCCTCTGCGTCCGTTAGTCTTACGAGGATGCTGACCCTGAGACTGATTGTGTGATGTTTGATGTTTTCCCAGATCACTCCAGGAGTACTTGTTTCGCTTGACTGTCAAAGTGGTTAGACGCCCTGCGTCCGATAGTCTTACGGGATTCTACTACGCCGACTTGGACTCAGTCAAGGTACTTCAGGCATCCACGCCTAGGTATGTGCGGGTGAACTCTTTCCACCCAATCTGCTGATTTGGATACTTGGATTACAATTCATCGTTTCCACCTGTTCAAATGGTTTCTGTGACCGAGCTCTTTGGCTTTCATCTTTTTTGTATCTTGGCATGTGGTACGACCGCACTGACACTGGAGTTCAGTTCGACCGTACTTTGAGTGCATTGGATTCGATGATCTCCGGGGAAACCGCGAGACATTGGATCTTATTTGATTTTTGCGTTGGCTCCTACCCAGAGATATGGAAGATCTCCTGGTGTGTTGGAGGCAGAACGCTCTACTGAGAAAATATTTTTGGATTTTTGAAAAGATACCCACTCTGGGGAGTGATACTCCGTGGGGTTTTTATTTGCAAATAGAAATATTTTTTTGTCTTTTTGAAATGAAAATCTGGTTCGCATGTGCCTCCACTAGGGATGCCTGTGGGGTCTTTAGCTAACCGACTTTTATTTTGAAAGCAGGTAAACATGATGATTGATGCGATGGATGCTGATGCATGGAGATGCATGACGAATACATGGCTTTGGCTCATTCTCTTTCAGTTTGATGATTTTGCTTTTGCTGGAGATGCAGAGAATTTTGAGCTTATTGCTTGCAGGGTTGTACTCCCTTGGGGATTTTTCTTTTTGATACTGAGGTTTGGACAGCGGGTTGGTCAAGATCCCGACCCGTGGTCGATCAGGTCCATCGTCCCAAGATGCTGTTTCTTTGCTAATGAGAATGTACGAGGATATCATTTGACTTCAAGATGTTCTTCTGGGCATACATGTGATTGAGATGGTGTTTGGTTGCCCGTTTTGGTCAAGATTCCAATTTGCGGGCGATTGGATCCGTCATCCCATACTGTGAAGTGAGCGGAGTTGAAGACTCCTGAATTGTAGTGCTGGGGATGCTAATTTTTGTGATTTTTTGTAAATATGTGGTCCGAATCTTTACCTGAGCGATCAGAATAGAGATTGGTTATTGAAAACACAGGAAATATTTTTGTGATTTTTGAAATATTTTGATTGAAAGCAAGGGAAATATTTTTGTGATTTTTGCAGATATTTGATAGAAATATTTTTGTGATTTTTGAAGAGATGATTTTGCAATGTTTTTGTATTTTGTGATTTTTCTGAAATGCAGGGAAAAGATATGGAATTTCCATCCACTTCCAGCTTTTACTGCTGGTAAGGCGCCCGATCCATTTTACGTCAGCGAGCAAGACGAGTCTCACACAGTTAAGTGCCGTAGTTTTACATCTTCGGATGAGGGGATTTTGAGGGTTTTCAGTCAACACACCCACAAAGTTGCCTGTTCCTTATGTGCAATGCACATAGACCACGTATCGTCCGACGGACTCCTTCGGCCACAAGATGAGCCACATCCTCACATTTCCCTTAGTCAATCCAGTTTGGGGTCTTACGTTGCTCACAATTCCGTGAGGGTGAGCTTCACCTCCCAACAGCCTTAATCCCCTTCATGAGTTCTAGGAACAGGGAACATCCGTCAGCTTCAACAGCGACTTCCAACTCAAGGTTATCTATCACGGTGCGTTCAACACGAACAGGATTGCGGAGTTCTGCCCGCCTCAGCCTTTACCTGTTTAAAAGATTCCAGACACCCGTACGATCAAGTGTCAGCCATGTCTGGAATAGGTTAGGAAAGAAAGCCCCCGAGAAGTTAATCCCAGTGTAGTTTAAGGTCTTCGGACCGCTGGGGATAAATTGGTGCGTTTGAAACTAGTGGTGAAATTTTTTTGTTTTATATTGTATATATTTTTTTTTTGTTTTGAAAAAGTTCCAGACTTCAACTCGAGTAATCGAGATTGACGCTGGTTTTTATGGAAAGCTTTAAAATATTTTTGGTATTTTTGAAATGATCCGGGTTATCGAACCATGATCCCAACGGTCGAGGCCGATGCCGGTTTTTGGTTGAAAGCGAGAAAGGTCCCCCAAGAAATTAATCCCAGTGTAGTTTAAGGTCTTCGGACCATGAAACTGTACAAAAGAGGGGCAAACATTATATATTTTTGTTTTGGAAAAATGTCCGGTGTCAGCGGATGGACAATCCAGACTGATGCCGGTTTTTATTGAAAATCTCTCGGGATGTCGATCCCGACGTAGTTTAAGGTCTTCGGACCAAAACTTTAAAAGCGGGGCTGGTAATATATTTTTATGATTTTTGAAAATGTCCGGAGTCATTGATCTTGAGCAAACAAGACCGACGCCGGCTTTTATTGAAAATCTCTCGGGATGTCGATCCCGACGTAGTTTAAGGTCTTCGGACCCAGACTTAGTAAAAGGGGGGGGGGCAAACACATTTTTTGTTTTTTCGAAATGATCCAGATCATCAGATCTTGGCCTGAAAGGCTGGGATCGATGTTGGTTTTTATTAAAAATCTCTCGGGACGTTGATCCCGACGTAGTTTAAGGTCTTCGGACCCAAAACTTTAAAAGAGGAAAGACATTTTTTTGTTTTCTTTTTTTTGAAAAATATTCTGGGTCATCGATTCTGATTCTGATGGTCGAGATCGATACCCATTTTTATTAAAAATCCCTCGGGATCTTAATCCCGACGTAGTTTAAGGTCTTCGGACAAAAAACTGTACAAGTGATGTATATATTTTTTTGGTTTTCTGAAAATGTCCGGAGCCACCAGATCTTGAAGAAGACTGATGCCGGTTTTATTGAGAATCCCTCGGGATTTTGATCCCGACGTAGTTTAAGGTCTTCGGACCAAAAACTGTACAAGTGAACAGTAATCAAGGGCGGAGATTCTTGGGATTCTTCTTGGAATGGTTTGGATCATCTGGTCATGCCTTTGGATGGTTGAGATCATTGTTTGACCAAGTCAAATTTTCCTTTCTTTTTCTTGGAAATTCCATGGAACTTTTCCACATCATCCACCCAATTTCTCACCCATTTCTCATGAGATGAGATTTTGGTGAGATTTTCTCTTTTTTCTCACCATTCTCTTCCATCACTTCATTCTTACATGGAGGTACAAGATTCACTTACAACCACCCTTCCCAAGGAGGAGTTCTTCCCAAGGAGAGGGAGAGGGAGGTCGTTTCAAGTAGGTGGAGGCTAGGACGGCCTCCCATGGGCCGCCCGCCCGGTCTCTGCCTCCTGGTCTCTTCAGGGGGCTGGGTAAAAGGGTGCCCTCCCCTTTTCTATATAACATGGGGCACCCTCCCCCCTTCAAACGTGCAATCTCTCTCTTCTCTCTCTCATACTCTTTCTTTCTTCAAGTTTCCTCTCTCTTCTTTGGTGGTCCTTTGCTCTTTTCAAGTGGTGGGCCTTAGAGAAATCTTGGGACAGCAAGGTGGTCCTTCTTTGGTGAGTGGTAAAGGTATGGACCACTTCCTTTCTCTTTCTTGTCCTTTTCCATCTTCATTGTCTCTTCTCATGACCCTTTTCCTTTTTCATGTAGCTATTCAAAGGGGTGTGAAGGTGGGCCCAAGCATTCTTGATCTTTTCTTAGATCTCAAGTCTTTCAAAGGTGGTGCATGGAGAAGGACATTGCAAGCTCTCCACTTCCTCATTTTTTTTCTTTTTCACACTCCCTCCATGTGCATGTAAAGAGTAACTTTGCCATGTCATCAAGTGTGCATGGCAAAATACTCTATCTTTTTCATGGGAGTTGGGCCTCTTTTCATGTGTATCAAATGGGCTCAAAGTGAAGTCATGGCCCTTGGTGTATTTGATGGGCCCAATGCTTCATTTTGGGCTCCCTCATGCTTTCTTGCCTTTGTCATTTTTCCTTTGGAACTATCCTTTCTTTTCCCTCTTCTTTTCAAGATTTGGGCCCATGGGCATGGTAGGGCCCATCTCAGGTTTTGGGCTCATGGGGCTCGTTTTGGGTGACCCCATCTTTCTCTACATGTGTATGGATCAAGGTGGCTAGCCCATTCTTCATTTTGGATCTCAAGTGGGCTAGTTTTCCTAGGTGGGCTTATATGGACAAGTAGCCCAAGTCTTCCACTATTTCTTTGATTATGATGTACATCTTTGCACAAAGTGTGGTGGGCTTCTTGGAGTTTTTTATGTGGATGGGCTTTTGGGCCTTCATTGAAACTTGGGCACTTCTTTGAACCATGTGTGCCCCACTACACTTTGTTCATGTAGGCTTTTTCTTTTCATGCTTTCTCTCTTGATGGATGGAGGACTTGAGTTACTTGACCATCTACAAGTCCCATGAGTGAGTTGTTCCCACAATCTCACTAGGTTCAAATGGTTTTCCTTGTGGTAGGATTGTGGTTCTCAAGAGTTTCCCTTAGATGCTATCAACCTCAAATGGATGATCTTCAAGTGAGCTATCCATACAACCATAGCTCCTTGATTTTTCTTTGGGGGCTTGGTGGGTCATCCACCATCATTCTCAAGTATGAGTGATTTCTTCTTCCATTTGTGAGAAAGAATGGTACCCATAAGTTGCCCATTTTTGTCCCCATGCTTTGGGACATTTTGGATTTTGATCTTCAAGTGGGCTATGTGTACCATTCTTACCCATTTTCATGATGGTTGGGTGACTCATCAAGCCATGCTCTTTTGTGCTCAAATGGTCTCCCTTTTGGTGAAAAAGTTGGTGCACATAAGTTGCCCAAACTTGCCTTTTCATGGGCATTTTCAACTTTGATTCTTCATGTGGGCTATATGCATCAACTTTCTACCCTTAGCTTCTTTGATTCACATGTTTGTGGGTAGACCTCCTTGTTGTATTCTCATGGTCAAAACTTTCATCAAGATGAGGCACATAAGGTTGCCCATGATTAACCCATGAATGGGTTCTCATATTCTCCAAAGTGGGCTATGTGCTCTCTCCCATCCCTTGAGATGAGGCATTTGGGTTGCTCTTGGGGGCCTACTTCCTTTCTATTCCCCGCTTGTCCATGCATATGTGTAAAAAGATGAAGATATCCTAAGTGAGAATCATGACCTTGGCATAAAAGTGAGTCAATCCTTGGCCACATGTGGACTTCGAAGAGGAACTTCTCATGTGCAGTAGGACTCTCATCCTTAGTTGATTTCATGGCACTTGAGTGCATTTGTTGTCCAAAATGTGTCCTTGGATGATGGACTTTTCTTACCTGAGGCATGCCATGCCACCTTCTTTAAGGTGGGCCTTACTTTTTCCAATGGGCCCAACACATATCCTAAGTGACACATGGAGTTGGACTTTAGATTTTGCATTTGAATGTGAGTCCAATCCCATGGATTTCTTGGATGAGAATTTGGATTTTAATGGGTAAAGGATAGGGACTTACCTTGCCAAGCTTGTAGGATTCCATGGCGGATGGTACTAGGGGCCACCAAGTGGTTGACGAGGATGATCCTGCTTTCATTGTCCGCCGAGGGGACCACATGTGTTCCCTAGCTATGGAGCATCAACCTCTTCCTGCTATCAAGGGTCGAGGTACCAGGGATCGCTGGGACAATTGGATGAAGGGGCCACAGCCCTTGCTTGAGCGAGTACTAGATGGTACTCCTTTTGCTGGCCTCCTCACCCTACGCTTCCATAACAACGACGCCAACCGCATGATGCTTGCGGCCCTTTGTGAGAGGTGGCGGGATGAGACCCACACCTTCCAGCTTCCTTGTGGAGAATGGGGGATAACCCCTTTGGACATTTACATGCAGATCGGCTTCCCTTTTCATGGGGCAATTGTCCCTCAAGTGAGCTCTCTAGCTCCCCTCTCTTCCACTGATTGGCTGCGGCTTGTCGGTGACGTCCCTCCTGAGGGTGAATTCCAAGGCCATCAAGTAAAGATGCGATGGTTTTATAACAATTTTGCTTCCGTCGTCCCTACCACCGAGCGAGAGGCCCTCCACAAGGCGCGGGCCATGATCACTTATGCTTTTGGATCCTTTCTTTTTTGCCATGCGAATGAGAGAGTTGATCCTAAATTTCTTCGTTTAGTCGAGGATCTTCATCACCCCTATAATTGGAATGGGGCCATCCTGACCCGTCTCTTTCAAGGTCTGGACAAGACCTGTCGGCATAGCCGGTCCTTCACAGGCTTCTGGCCTGTCGTTGAGGTACCTCTTCTTTCATCCTCTTTGGAGCCGTTTGCCTCCTTTCTCTCTCTGATCATTAAATGTACTTTCATCCAGACCTGCTTTTATGACCATTTTCCGCATCTTGCGCCGAGGATGCGAGATGACATTGAACCCGCTCAGTATCGCCACATGTACTGGCATCAGCAGAATCGTCAGCGGAACTCCCGAGTTCCCGGGGATAATTGGCGTGCTGATATAGACGGGCTGACCGTTGAGGACGTAAGTATCTTGCTTGTCTTTGTCCTTGTACTGTACTTGTAACTGATCATGGTAACCTCTTCTGCTGCAGTTTGCCCGGATGCCGTACGCTAGTTTCCCTCTCTACTACACACCCCAGCGCGTGGAGGCATATGATGCTTCATGTCTCCGTATTATGCTTTCTGACGCTGAGTCCTTCCAATGGTACTTGGGAGAGAGATTGCTTCGGCAAGTCACTGGGGTAGCTCGGGTCCCCTGTTCTGCACCTCCTCCAGCTGCTCGGATGCCAGCTGATGAGAGAGTTGAGGCTCTGGTGGGCCAGCCTGGCTTCCGTTTCACGATCCCGGATCGTGATTATGACGAGTGGTATCTACTATTTGGCCAGGGGCCTTTGCTTCCTTCGCTTTACGTTCCAGGTGGCCGTCGCAGGTATGCTGGAGGTTCAGTGACTGCTCCTTTGATGGATCTTTATCGTCGGGAGAGGGACGCGAGGAGGGGCGATGATGATTATGTTGGTGACTTGTAGCTGGCTCTGCTTTATATGGCCTTGTATTTTTGTTTTTGTCCCCTTTTGTATCAAACCCTTTTGCATGAATATACAGGCTTTGATTTCTCCCAAATTCCTTGGTGATGTCTGTATGCTTTGACTCTTGACTCATTCCTTCATGATTTGAGACTGCTTAGTTGCATGGGTGATGACTTGAATGGTTCAGATTGCTTGATTAGGCCTTGTGGGCCCACTTGATGATCGGATCTGGGATTCTGGCCCTCCTTTTGATGATTGGACTTTCGATCTTGATACTTCATGACTTTTGTAAGCTTTCCAATGGTTTGGATCCTGATGATCTAGCCCTTGAACGGTTTAGATTGATAGATTCGGCCCTGTGGGCCCACTTGAGACCTTAGCTTTACTTTGGGGCACCTCTTTTGATGATTTGTGAGGCTAGGAATGCTTCTCATGGTGTGGATGATGGCTTGAACGTCTCTGATCGCTTGATTTGGCTTTGTGGGCCCACTTGATGATTAGATCTTGGATTCTGGCCCTTCTTGTGATGATCAAACCTTTGATCTTGTTGTTTGACGGCTCATGTAGGTTCTTCAATGGTTTAGATCGTGATGATCTGGTCTTTGAATGGCTTGGATTGCTTGTGGCCCCCACTTGATCACCTTTCCTTCTCTTTGGCTTGATCAGCCCTATTCCGGTCACATTGCTTCATGATTGGACCAGTGGGGCACCTTTTGTATGATCTTGATCATCTTCAGTCGAAATCGGGAGTGGACCGGAGCCTTGGGCGGCCCACGGAGCGCCATCTGCTGACGTGGACTGTCAGCCTCACCTACCAAAAGCCCTGGAGCCAATCCCGCGGAGAGAGGGGAACCGCGTCCGTACGGGCGGCCCAGGGCAGGCCGCCCAAGGCTCGCCTCTTGAGCGGCCTGGGCTGGCCCTGGTTCGGACATTCCCTGCTGTCCTTTTCTCTTGTCCCCTATCCCTCTGCACTGGATCCTTCGATTCCAGCCATGAATCTACATTTTGTCCCTTCTTTCCTTCTCTTTTTGTTTTGTTCTTTGTTGATCCTTTCTTGGGCAGCCATTGATGATGGCTTGTGGGCCATTGTGGGAGAGGTCAGTGGGTCCCACACTTCAGCACTTGATGAAGGCTTTAAAGATGATGAAGTGCCTTTGATTGATGGTGGAGATGGAGCATTAAATGGGGGCATTAATGAAGATTTAAGCTTGGTGGTTGGTGGAGCTTTGAATGGCCCCATTAATGGTGGGATGGCTGAAATTTCTGATTTGAATGGGCCTTTGATTGTGAGAGAAATGGATGGTATGGATGAGATGGGAGGATGGGACATAGGTGAGACTATGCATCCCTTGAGTGTGGGCCCCATGGATGATGTGATGGATGGTGGTGATGGGACCATGATGGACATAGATGGGCTGATCTCATGTTTGGATGGTATGGATGGCTCAGATGGTACCTTTGACGGTTTGGATGCTCTGGATGAGGGCCAGGATGTGCGGTATACTTCTTTGGGTGGACTTGATGTGATCATTGATGATGTCCCCTTGATGATGGACGGTGTGGATGCCTCGATGATCCCTTTGATCGGCCAGGATGATGATTGGATTCATGATTTCCTACTGGAGAGGGCCGCAGGTCCGGATCTGGCCGTTGATTCTTCGATCGGGGTAGCCGGGACCCTTTTGGATGGTTCAGATGCATTCTTTGACGGTCAGATTAGCCAGGGTGCCACGATGTGCGGTGTGATCTTTACTGACAGTCCTTTTGATGGGGAGCATTGTCCTTCCCTTGGTCATCGGTCCTTTGCACACTCTGTTCATGAGGTGGGCGAGTCTTCTCGTGCGGCTGAGATTATGACAGTTTCAGACAGTGATGCGACTATATCAGACATAGCCATCACTGAGGGCAGGTCAGGGGCTGTCGAGTCTGCAGAGGTTCCAGCTTTTCCTTCTCCTTCGCCCGTTGACCTTCCGATCCTTGATGAGTTGTCCTCGATTTCTGGGCCTTTTGTGCTGGAGGGGGGACCAGTGAGGACTTGTCAGCTGCTTCCTCGTTCTTCTTGCTCGCCACGACTGCTTGCTTGGCTTGACAGCTTGTCAGTTTATGAGATTCGAGATTTGGAGTCTTATGGCTTTGGCAGTCTGATTCATATGGCTAGAGTTGACATTGACTGGAGGATGCTCGGAGCTGCCTTGATTGACTGGGTCCCTTCGTTGAACTTGTTTGCGTTCAACGATATGGAGATGGGGCCTTCTTTGGAGGAGCTTGCACGCTTGACAGGCCTTCCCTTGGATTATACTCAGTACTTTTCGCCGAAGACATCACCGAAGACTGCTACACCGCAGAACTGGTTTGGGATCCCCTATCTTGTTCGGCCTGCAGCTAGTGGCCAGGATGCTGTAGTGTTCTCTTTGGACCTGCTGTATGATCTTTTTTCGGGTCCTCAGGGTACGGCCGGTTCCACCTTTGCTCGGAACGCACTGATGTTCTGTTTGATTGCTGAGGTGCTGTTCTCGGGATGGCGCAGGTCCCAGACTCCTTTGCTTTTTGAGGTGATGAGCCGAGCTGTCCGTCGGCAGGGGATCATTTCTCTCGTCTTGGCCGAGCTATTCGATGGGCTGACCGACTGTGCCCTGGGTCGCACTCGTGTTCTTCGCGGCTGTTGTGCCTTCCTGCAGGTATTCTTTTCTGCACCTTTTTTCTTCTTCTTGCTTTGCTAGGAATTATTTTGCTCTAGCTGAACTTCTTTTGCTTTCTGTGATCAGGTATGGCTATGGGAGCGCCTTTCTCTGACTGTTTCTGTACCTCTTCCTGGCATCCCTAGCTCTGACATCATGCGTTATATCATCGAGTTCCTTCCTCATACGGCTAGGATGAGCGAGCCCTTGTATCGCAGGATGTTTGCTGAACTTCGTGACTGGAACGTTCGTTGGGAGTCATCTTGGCTTTCACTTCCTCCAGTGCTTTGCGATGCACACCGCCATCCTCTGATGTTGGTAGGCTTTCGATCCTACTTTTCTTACCATCCGATCCGGTTCCTGCGGCAGTTTGGGTATGAGCAGGATGTTCCTCATTTTGCTTTCACGGGTATCGGGCGTCGAGTACTCCCCTCTAGATCTTCTGACTTCAGGACCCGGATTGATTGTTCCTGGGCGAGTTATTTGACAGCTGATTTGTTGGGATTTGAGCTGCGGACTTTTCCGATGGCGACCGCCCCATATCAGTACTGGGTTGCTGAGCAGTCTTTGTATCGACGTATCCCTTGTTGGCACCAGACTGCTGATGAGGATGAGCAGGATATTCTTGGAGATGCTGGCTCTTCATCTGGTTCATATGAACCTTTTGAGGAGCGCCCGTTTATCGATCCTGGCTTCCTCTTGGCCACTCATGGTCATCTGCTGTCTGAGATCTCTGCACTTCGGTATCATTGTGAGATGATGTCGAGGAGATTGGCTGCCGATCGGAGGTTGTCTGATGAGGAGACAGCGATCCGTACCCTTGAGCGTGATGAGGTGCATTACCTGTGTATGGAGGTGAGCAGGTTGAGAGCGAGACTATCTTTTTATGAGTCAGAGGACTCACCTGATGTGGCCGAGGAAGAGGGTAGAGATTGATTGTGTTGGCCACCTGCACATTCTTTTTTTGCATATATGATTGATGATGATGCATTTTTTTGTATTTTTGAAAAAGAGGATATGTGTAAGAGAAATATAATGCATTTAATTGAAAAGAGAAAAAACTGTTTGAAAATCTACTGTGCCATGAGTTGTCTTGTGAGTGTGTCTGGATTTTGTGTCGGGATATAGGAATCAGAACTGGGGCTCGGTCAATGATTTGACCGATATCTCGAGATTTGACTTGCTTGATCCTTTGGTTCCCTAGAGATGTAGGCAACGGAAACTCTTGCTTCCTGAGATTGTCAGAGTCTGTAGAGTTCTTCGCTCCTGACTGCGCTTCTTCTTGTTCTTGAACTGTAACCGCTTGAACTGATCTGGACCGTCTGCTTTCTTAGTACCTGCACTTTTTTTTTCTTTTCTTTTTTTTTTTTTCTTTTTTTTCTTTTTTATTTTTTTATTTTTTATTTGAGCCATTTTTGCCTGCAGTGCTCTTTCGAGTTTTCACCACAGCCGGCTTTTTCCCGTCATTTTTGCCCGTGGCGCCCTTTCGGGTTTTCACCACGTCCCGGGTATTTGGTCTTGCCTGCCCCTTGGCAGCTGTGCTGTTTTTACCCTTGGCGCCTTTTCAGGTTTTCACCAAGTCCGCTGTATGCCCACTGTTTTTACTCGGAGCGCCCTTTCGGGTTTTCACTCCGCCCTCTTTGTTTAGGCACACATTTTCTTTTTCTTTTTTTTTCTTTTTTTTCTTTTTTTCTTTTCTGGATCTCTGGATAACTGCGACGGCTAGAGGTCGGGAATCCGTCGTTGCCGGCCGATGGCAGTCCTTCAGCCCTTATCCTGAGTTACGATAATAGAGCTGTCGGTCTTTGCTAAAGACCCCTCTGAGATGGATGGATGGATGACTGTGTTTCTTCTTGGGTTGATTTTTTTCTTGGGTGCCTTGCTTTGGCTTCCCTTTTTCTTTCTCTTTTCTTCTTTTCTTTTCTTTTTCTTTTTCTTTTGCATTCTTTTTCTCTCTTTTTTTTGTCTCTTTTTGAATCCCCCCCTCTCTTTTTTTTTTTGTATTTTTCTCTTTTGGAGTCCCCTTATTTGAAACACTTGTTGGTGGACGGGAATGATTTCTCAGAGGTCTTAGCTTCGACCTCTTGACTTCAGCTCTATTAAAGTAACTCTTGATGAGGTCAGAATGACTTACCCGTGAAAGATTTTCACGTTGTCGGCGTTGGTTGGCTCAGGAAGATCCACCCCTCTCATGCTGGTGAGTTTGAGGGCGCCTCCAGGAAGTATTTCTCTGACGATCAGCGGCCCGTCCCACAAGGGTTTGAACTTTCCTCTGGGATCTGGAAGGTGCGACGGTAGAATCTTCTTCATGACCATGTCGCCTACCTTGAAACTCCTTTTTCGGACTCTCTTGTTGTAAGCCCGAGCGATCCTTTTCTGATAGCATTGTGAATGACTTAGTGCACGCATGCGCTTTTCATCTGCTAGCTGCAACTGATCGAATCTGGCCCGTTGCCATTCTCCTTCTTCAATTCCGCTTTCTAATAACACCCGAAGTGATGGTATTTCCACTTCGACTGGTAGAACTGCTTCCATTCCATAAGTAAGCTCGAAAGGAGTAACGCCCGTAGCAGACCGTACAGACGTTCGATAAGCCCAAAGTGCATATGGGAGCATATCTGACCAATCTCGATAGGTCACGACCATCTTCTCGAGTATCCTGACGATTGTCTTGTTTGCGGCTTCTACCCCACCATTCATCTGGGGACGGTAGGGGCTTGATCGATGACGTTGGATCTTGAACTTGCTGAGGAAGTCATCCATCTTCTTGTTGACGAACGGGGTTCCATTATCTGTGATGATAGCATTAGGGATTCCATACCGGCATATGATGTTGTTCTTCATGAATTTGATTACTTGAGATGCTGCAATCGTGGTGTAGGAGGCTGCCTCTACCCACTTGGTGAAGTAGTCGACTGCCACAAGTATGTACTCATGACCATTTGATGCTTTGGGACTGATCTTGCCGATGATGTCGAGTCCCCACATGGAGAAGGGCCAGGGGGTGGTCAGGTTGTATAACTCTGATGATGGGGCATGGATTTGATTCGCATGCTCTTGACACTTGAAGCATTTTCTGACGTGCTTGCAACAGTCTGTCTCCATGGTGAGCCAGTAGTAGCCGAGTCGTAGAATCTTCTTTGCCATCATGTGCCCATTCATGTGTGGGCCACAGATTCCTTCGTGTATTTCTTTCATGATCTTTGCAGCTTCTGTTTCATCGACGCATCGGAGGAGGATGTGATTATAGGAACGCTTGTAAAGAACTTCGCCACTGATGGTGAATTGGCCGGCCAAACGCTGAATGGTTCGGCGATCTGTTGCTGTTGCTGACTCTGGATACTCCTGGGTTTCGAGATATTGCTTGATGTCGGCATACCAGGGTTTGTCAGGGACAGCTTCGGCTTCTTCTATTTGCAGGCAAAAAGCAGGTTCTTCTTGAATTTCGACTGTGAGCTCCCATTCTGAAGCTCCTTTTGGGATCTCGAGCATTGATGCGAGCGTGGCGAGAGCATCTGCAAACTGGTTCTTGGCTCTGGGCATGTATGAGAAGGTGATTTCCTTGAATTCTTCGATCAGATTGTCAAGATACACATGATATGGTATCAACTTCTCGTCTTTGGTCTTCCATTCGCCATTGGTCTGATTGATGATAAGCTGTGAGTCTCCAAACACTCGTAGCTTCTTGACGCCCAAGATTATGGCTTCCCTTAAGCCAGCGATGCATGCTTCGTACTCTGCCATGTTGTTGGTGCATTCGAATGCGATGCGCCTCGAGATAGGAATAGGGACATCATCTGGAGAGTAGAGGATTGCTCCAATACCGCTCCCTTTAGAATTTGCTGCGCCATCGAAGAATAACGTCCACTCATCTTTTTTCTTCTTTTCTTCCTCTTCAATGAGCAAGAGATCTTCATCAGGAAAGAACGTCTTGAGCGGCTGATAGTCCAGGAGAGAGTGAGCCGCAAGATGATCGGCGAGGGCCTGTCCCTTGATTGCCTTTTGAGTGACATAGGTGATGTCGAACTCAGACAAGAGTAGCTGCCATTTAGCTATCCTTCCAGTGAGTGCCGGTTTCTCGAACAGGTATTTGAGCGGATCCATGTGAGCGAGAAGGAGAATAGGGAATGCAATCATGTATTGACGGAGTCGCTGAGTTGCCCAGACTAGGGCGAGGCAAGTCTTCTCGATCGGGGAGTACCTGGTCTCGTAGTCGGTGAACTTTCGACTCAAATAGTATATTGCTTGTTCTTTCTTCCCGGTTTCGTCGTGTTGGCCGAGGACACAGCCAATGGCTTCTGCTGCTACCGAGATGTATAACAATAGTGGTCGTCCGGGAGTGGGAGGCACTAGGACTGGAGGATTCATGAGATATTTCTTGATGCGGTTGAAGGCGACTTGGCAATCATCATTCCATTCTTTTGGAACGTTTTTTCGGAGGAGCTTGAATATGGGCTCACAGATAGGTGTGAGCTGTGCGATGAAGCGACTGATGTATTGAATTCTGCCGAGGAAGCCACGAATTTCTTTCTCTGTTCTAGGAGGGGGCATCTCGATGATTGCTCTGGTTTTGGTCTCGTCGACCCTGATGCCATCTTCGCTCACCATAAAGCCGAGGAGCTTACCTCCCATTGCACCGAAGACACATTTCTGAGGGTTGAGGCGGAGCTTGTACTTTTCTAATCTGTTGAATAACTTCTTCAGATCTTCAAAGTGTCCTTCCATTGTGCGAGATTTGACGATCATGTCGTCCACATATACTTCGAGCTCTTTGTTCATCATGTCGTGGAATAGTGCTGTCATTGCTCGCTGATATGTTGCTCCTGCGTTCTTCAGACCGAACGGCATTACCCTGTAACAGAAGGTTCCCCAGGGAGTGATGAACGATGTCTTCTCGCGATCTTCGACGGCCATCTTGATCTGATTGTAACCTGAGAACCCGTCCATGAATGAGAAGATCTTGTATCCTGCAGTGTTGTCGACTAGAGTGTCGATATGTGGCAAAGGGAAGTCATCTTTTGGACTGGCTTTGTTGAGATCTCGGAAGTCGATGCACATTCGAACCTTGCCGTCCTTCTTTGGTACTGGCACGATGTTGGCGAGCCATTCAGGGTAGTTGGAGACTACCAAGAATCCCGCGTTGTACTGCTTGATGACTTCATCTCGGACTTTCAGAGCCCATTCTGGCTTCATTCTTCGAAGTTTTTGCTTCACGGGCTTCATATCTGCCTTGGTTGGCAGATGGTGTACAACGAGCTCTTCATCGAGCCCCGCCATGTCTTCATATGAGAACGCGAAGTTGGACAATCTTGGAGCTAGGAACTCTATCATTTTCTGTTTCATCTCAGGTGGCAACGATTTTCCAATGCGTACTTCCCTAGGGATCTCAGGCGTCCCCAAGTTTACTATCTCGAAATTATTGGCTACAACATTGGCTTTAGATTCGAACTTTTTGAGGAGATCCTCTAGTTCGGGAGCTGGATCATCATCTTCCTCGTTCCGAGCTTCGTCCAGACCCATGAGTTCGAAGTCTAATTCGATGTCGAAATCATATGATTCGACTTCAAACTCATATGACTCTTTAGACGAACTTGGCACACTATTGAATGCAGGAAAAGAAATGTTTTTTGGTTTTTGAGATTTTTCTGAAATGGAAATACTAGATGTTTTTGGCTTTTGAAAGTTTTTGATTTTTTTGGGTTTTTGAAATTTACGGGACTTTGAACAAGCGGGCATTGCAGACCATGATTGATCCCAACTTGTTCCAAAGTTTCGGTCGCTGCCTAAACAGGCGTTTTTTTTGGAAGCCAGAGCCCTCAGATGGCTCTTTGGCTGATTCAAAAGTGAGGGGAACAGATGACCATTCAGGACCCCACACTTCCTCCCCTGAAGAGGTGGGGGTTGATGATTTGGGTGAAGAATCATGGTCTGGCCCAATGACCATGACTTCTTGCTGGTCGGGTTCGAGATCTGAGTCGCACTCAGTCCCTCCCGGATCACTTACCTCACATTGCAGTTCGTCTGGTTCCACAGCTAGATACAAGTTTGGAACCTGGACATCAGACCAATCTAGGGCTGGCCACTTCCCTTTCTTGGTCCAATGGATGGGCTGCTTCTGCCCCTGGCTGATGATTGATGATGTTGACTTTGCAGAGATGGGCAAGTCGTGCCCCTTGCTAATTGGTGATGAGATGGGCGAGTCGTGCCCCTTGCTGATTGAAGTGGGCAGGTTGTGCCCCTGGTTGAGAGAAGTGGGCAAGTTGTGCCCCTGGTTGAGAGCAGGTGTCAGAGTAACCTGGTCCTGAAGCTGCTGTATTTGTCTTCCTTCTTCGTCTTCATCAATTCCTCCTTCTTCTGGAGGCTTAGAGGGTTCGAGAATCTGATCCCATCGAATGGGGGGCCACGTAGCCCAAACTAGGCTCATCGGGAGGCCTTTGTGTAGTGCAGTCGGTTGATTCCCTCCTGGATCTTTGCAAGGTTCTCCTGGCTTGACGAATTGGATGGGTGAGCACCGAACTTTCTTCCTTCTTTTGTCCATGAAGGTTGCCCTATATCCGAGTCCCCATTTGCGTTGGTTATATACTAGCGATACCTTTCTGGACTTGAAGTGATTCTTCATTCGGTATTTGAGGCTCAGACGCTCTGCCGGTGAGAAGACACGGTCCACCCTTGTTGGTTCTGGATTGGCGATAGAGTTCACAGTCTCAAATTCGAAACTGTGAAATGGGATGTCTTCTTCAGAGTGTTGGATATCGATGACCGGGATGTCTGGTTCAGTGGCAGCAGCATTAGAAGGAATGATGAGCTCCTTCTCTGCGTGGATAGAGATCACTTGATTTCCACAGATGTACTTCACCCGTTGATGTAAGGTTGATGGCACAGCTCCAACCTTGTGCAGCCATGGCCGCCCGAGCAGCATGTTGAAAGAGGCTGATATATCCAGGATTTGGAATGTGATGGTGGAGACTTCCGGGCCTATCTGTACCTCTATGTCGACTTCCCCTTCCACTGATCGGCGGGTGTTGTCGAATGCTCTGACACATATGGTGCTGGGTCGGAATGAAGAAGGACTGATTCCCAGACGTTCTGCAGTCTTGAGTGGGCAGACATTTAAGCTTGAGCCATTATCGATAAGGACCAGCAGAACACAGAGGTCTTTGTATCGTAAGGCTATGTTGAGGGATCGGCCATGATTGCGTCCTTCTGGTGGCAACTCATTATCGGTGAAGGTGATGGCGCGCGGAGCCAGTAGCTGTCCAATCATCAATGCAATCATCTCTGGTGCCGTATCGGAGGAGACATGAGCATCATTCAAGGTCTTGGCAAACATTTCTCGGTGTATGCGAGATGTGCAGAGTAGCTCCCATACTGAGATTTGTGCAGGGATTGGCTTGAGCTGAGTTGCCACATCGTATGCGGCTTCATTTTTGCTGCCGAGGCCTGAGAGGACGCCTTTGGGATCTCCTCTGTTTTGATTATCTCTTCGGATGCAACGCCCGTTGGGATTCATGTTTCCCACTTCCGCACATTCTGGATAGTGCCATGGAACCTCTTTGTAGTTTTCCTCCCTTTTGCCTTCTAGGACCACTGGTTCTTGCAACGGTGCTGGTGTGGGTACCAGATCTTCCTCGTATAGAGCTTTTGCCTTGAGAACTACATTGTTGCCTGTGCTGAAGGGGTAGTATCGAGGCTTGTCTTCATAGACCACATAAGGTCGTGGTCCTGGCTTGACTGTTCCTGGGGCAGGAGGCTCCCATGGAATGAATACTGGTCCTCTTGATATGGCAGGAGGTTTCTCTGTTCGTCCGAGCTGCCGTAGCGTGATTGATATATCTCCGGGACTTGCCCCTTGGAATATGACAGGCTTGACTGGAAGAGATCCTTCCAAGACAACGGGCTCTTGCTGCTGATGAGTGTAATCCTTCCATTGCGGATTGGATTGTTCTGGAGTTGCCCCTTGCAAGATGACAGGTTCGTATGTGGGCTCAATGTATGATTGTGCTCCTTCCAGGACGACTGGTTCCCATCTTGAATGGTTGTAAGGTGCCCCTTGAACAACTGGTATATCGTATGGAGGTGCTCCTTCAAGCACTACTGGCTCGGAGATTGAAGGAAGAAAGGGACTTGCCCCTTGCAAGACTGGAGGAGGATTTGTTGGCTCATAGGTGTAGGCATGAATGGACTGAATAGGGGAGAAGAAGCGATCGATATGGTCCCCTTCTTCTATACTATTGACGGCAGGGCCACGAGACGAACTGGGGTCCGTTGGATGCTGAGGCAGAGGATTCTGAAGGATGTTGGTGGAAGCTGCTGGAGAAGTTCCAGGGACCGAGATGACGATCTTGCGGTCATCAATCAGGTCTTGTATGGCATTTTTCAAAGTATAGCATCGATCAGTGGCGTGGCCACGTCCTTGATGGTAGGCACAGTACTCATTTTCTCGGTAATTTGGAGGCAGAGGATGAGGCGGAGGCCTAGGTGTCATCAGAGTGAGTAACTGCTTTTGTACCAGCGTAGTCATGATTTGACTAAGTGGTTGACTGAGTGGAGTGAACTTCCTGAACTCCCTGTAATTCTGCCTGTTCTGGTATGAGTATTGGCCATTTCCCCTGAACTGCTGCTGTTGTCGAGGTGGCTGTGGCTGAGGATTCGGTTGTGGCTGATATCGCTGAGGCTGATGCTGAACTTGATTCTGCTGATACTGTTGACGTCCTTGTGGGGGAGCACGTTGATTTCCTTGAGCAGCGGTGTTGATGTTGTTTACCTCTGTTGGGCGGGGAGGAGAAACATTGCGGTTTCCATTCCCGTGCCCGATAGGTCTTCCTTCCACTCTGTTCCTCTTGACTGGAGTGGCTTGATGAGGCCATGGGGAGATCGTCCCGGCCCGGATTCCTGCTTCGACTTGCTCTCCAGCACGGATTAGCTGCGAGAAGTTCGCGTACGGATGCGAGATGAGATACCCGGATATGCCTGGGTATGTTGAATGAACAATCATGGAGATTTGTTCTTCATCGTCGATGGGTGTCCGCATTCTGGCTGCCATAGCTCGCCAACGTCCCACATAAGCTGATAGTGTTTCATCGCTCCTTTGCCTGAGTGCTGCAAGGTCGGCTCTTCTGGGTGCCATGTTGAGATTATATGCGAATCTGTCGACGAAAGCCTGGGAGAGCTGTTCCCATGTTCTGATGCGGTGGCAGTCTAATGAAGTGTACCAATCTAGGGCATCGCCCTTCAGAGATTTTTGGAACAATCGAATGAGGGCCCCTTCGTTTCCTGAGATTGCACTCAGCTCTCCACAGAAGGCCTTGAGATGTGCTGTGGGACAACCGCTGCCGTCGTATCTTTTGAACTTTGGAACCTCAAAGTTTTGAGGTACCTGAGCATCTGGGAAAGGACACAAGTCTCTGAACTTGGTCGAAGGTAAGTCGATTCCTTGCTGTCGCTGAAGCTGATTTTGCAAGATCTGGAACTGCTCCCGCAACTCGTCCAGTCCTGAGTGATCTGTTCGAGCGACTGGTGCCTCCTGGAATAAGGCACGTTCTTCTTCGGCATAGTGGTCGATGTCTTCGACCCTATGGGCTTGCTGAAAAGCAACCGTGGGTTGCTGAAATTGATTTGATGACTGAACTGGATTCTGATGAACTTGTGCTTGAAATGATGGTAACTGAACTGGAGACTGTACTGAAGGTTGAACTGGAACTTGCTGGAAATTGACTGGATTTTGCTGAATTGAAGATTGCTGTAAATTAACTGGATTTTGCTGAATTGAAGATTGCTGTAAATTAACTGGATTTTGCTGAATTGAAGATTGCTGAAAATTAACTGGAATCCCATCGGCGGGGATGTGCTGGAATTGAAAAGTGCTCCTGTTTGCAGGGAGCTGAGATGCTGGGAAGTGACCCCCTTGTTGGGTATTCGCCACTGTCCGCTGATTGATGTGGGCTTAACACTGACCCCCATTGTGGGCATTCGCCAGTGCTGTCCCTGTTGCTGGAAATTGAATTGAAATCCCATCGGCGGGGATGTGCTGGAATTGAAAAGGTGTCCCATCGGCGGGGACATGCTGAGATCTACTGAGATTGTTGTTTGCAAGATTGACTGGAAGCTGACTGGATGTTCCTGCAACGGAGGTGCTCTGAGATGGCCTTGTCGTCGCAGGAAGATATTGAGAAGGATGCCCCATAGCGAAGGGCTGAGATGACTGTTGTCGGTAGTCTTGGGCAGACTCCGATGGTTGTGCTTGATTTGAACTGGAGGCCGGGAGGACCCAGCATGGCTGCTGAGCTTGCTGAACTGGGCCAACCTGATTGCTGGCTGCTGCGGTGGTTTGTGCTTGCATGAATTGCAAGAGCATTTCTTGCATTGCTCTCATTCCTTGTGCCAATTCTTGTATGATTGGCGTATTGTCAACGGGCTGTTGCGCTGGAGGTTGCGCTTCGGCTATTTCGAGAGCAGGGAAGTGATGAGTTTCTTCTTCGTGGTCGGACATGGCTTGCTGAGCCCGAGTGCGGATTATGCTGCGGAAGGGAAGTTGTCTCCGCGTACGTTGAGCCCGAAGAGGCGCAATGGTGAGGACTGTACTCTACTCTTTTTGGGTTTTGGGATTTTCTATTTTTTTTTGGTTTTGGAATTTTCTATTTTTTTGTGTTTGGGTTTGGGTAGAATGCTATGCAGATGAGATTGTATGAGGATTAATGACTTTCAAGTACGGGAAGGATTCTGTTTTCAAGTTGGATCACGACTAGTGGGACTAGCTAATCCCCAGCAGAGTCGCCATTCTGTGGACCCTCGCCGATTTCTCCGCGCGCCCACACGACGTCGTTCTCCCTTTCCTTTCGGAAGAAGAAGAAGAAGAGGTGCGTGAGTGCGAAATCGTCGTTTGTGCCACTGGTTTGCCTCGTTCTCGAGGGCTTCGTTTGGTCGTCGTATTGAGCTGGATGTGTTTTAAGTGAATTTATATAAGACCAGAGTCGCCACTAGCCAGTTACTTCGAATCTACAGTCGGCTAGACCCCGTAGAAACGTTAGAGAAGGGAATCCGAAGATTCCTTCCTCTAAAATGACTCCTGTTGATCTGCGGTCAGAGATTCAAGGTAAGGGATCACGGTTACAGGGTGGGAAGAGGTTAAGCACCCCACACACTGCCCGTACCGAAGTACGGTCTCTACTTCACAGAATCGATCGAATATTTGAAAGTCTAGTTTAATCCTCGTATATTCTCATGGATGACATGATGCATGAATGCGGGTCTGAACAGTAAGAGTTTCTGATGGGCAGGTTCCAACAGCGGGCAAGCCCAGAGCGTACGCTCGAACTGACAGGTGCTTAATGTAAGACGTATGCAGTGTGCTTGAATGATCAAGGTGTTTTATGGTGAAGCATGAATGCAGGTCTGAACAGTAAGAGTTTCTGATGGGCAGGTTCCAACAACGGGCAAGCCCAGAGCATACGCTCGAACTGACAGGTGCTTAATATAAAGACATATGCATGTGTGTTTGAGTAATCAAGGTGCTTGTAGTGAAGCAGGGGGGTTGGAAGAAAAGTAAATGTTGCACTTATGCTAGATGCGAATGAGATGATGCTGGAAAATGAGTAGCTGGGTGGACGGAGGTGTCGCAGGGATTGGCTTCGAGTGGCTGGATTAGGACTTAGATGGCTTGAGAGGCTTGGACCAGTGATCAGGCTGGGCTGGACCAGGGCTAGACTCTCCTCACTCGGGCTCTCCTTGGTGGAAAAATGGGCTAAGGGCACTCGAAAGGATGGACTCTCTCTGGACTCGAAGGGCTTCGAATGGATTTGAATAGATTGTTGAAATGAGAAGGGGAGGGGGGTATTTATAGCAGCAGAGAGTGGCAGATTGCGTAATTTTGTCCGGGCGGCCTGCCATGGGCCGCCCGTACGGCCGCTCCTCGGTTTCCAGCGAGTACGGCCGTTCCCTCGGGGCTGCTGTTGGACTCGCTGGTCGACTCAGTGAGTTGACTCAGCGGGTCGACTCGGTGGTTTGACTCGACGGGTTGACTCGGTGTTTTGACTCGACGGGTTGACTCGACGGGTTGACTCAGCGGGTTAACTCAGCGAGTTGACTCAGTGAGTTTGACTTTTTTGGGATTTTTTGACTGGCCTTTTTTATGGGGGGTTTTTCAGGGTGGTCTTTAGGACTGGGTTGACTGGGTTCAGGCTTGAACTGGGCTATGGAATGGGGCTTACAAGGGTGAGTTTGGCTGAGTTTGGACTTGGGATTTGGGGGTATGGTCCTCCGTTCAACCAGCTATCTCTACCAACAGTGTAGCCGAAGGTGGGGTGTCTACAGTATCGAAAGCTCATTTTAGGGTATGATCATTAAAAACTTTTTGTCAGCCACAAAAGCATTGGATTAGGATGATATTTGTGTGGTCTCTTCGTCTGGGTCTTTGTGACCTTATCAACAGGTTGGATGGAAAATAAACATCCTGGTGGAATCCATGAAGCTTTTAATGATGGTGATTCAAACACATCCCGCGGGGGCTGTTTGATTTTTCAAATACAGAGTAAATGCAATACAAATGTGTAATGGTTATTTCCTTAGGAAATTACAGCACCATTCTCCATGCCAGATTTAACAGCTTACTTTTTCATTGTTAAAATCGAGAAGAGTGCAAAATATAGGTGGAGCCCACACGATATATATGGATTATCCACACCGTCCATCTATTTCGCCAGATGAATATCAATTATGATCTAAAAAATGAGGCAGATCCAAAGCTCAAGTGGACCACAACACAAAAAAGGGAATCGAATACCTATCGTTAAAAACTTCTTCAGTCCGCTGTTTCTTTTGGTGTGGGCCACTTGAGTGTTGGATCTGCCTCATTTTTTGGGTTGTGCCTTAAAATATTATAGTAAAATTGATGGATGGTGCGGATATATCATATATATCACTGTGGGGCCCATAATTTAAAACCACTTATTTTGGACAGCTTATCGAGGCAGAAATTACTCCAACTTTTCAAACAGGAAAGAAAGTAATAATTGCTGATTTCCACGATATTTACCAAGAAATTCAAAAATCAAACATGAGCTGTCAAAATGGTTGTATTGTGTGGATTGAATGACGCAGGGAGGACATGGTAGGTCGATCATCATCTCCCTAACCGATTGTTTGTCGAATCCACGGGAAGAAATAAAAGGATAAAAAGAGGAAATTAATTCTGAATAATTATTTTTGATAGATTGAATGAATAATAAAATAAACATAATTACCTTACTTTAAATAATAAACTAAACTCTAAATTCGTACTTAACACTAACTTGCAAAGGAAGAAAAGAATCCTAATACAATTAGAAAAGAAATAGAAAAATCTGCACAAACTGTATAATGCCTGTCGGGCGCCGTCTTCCTTCCGCTGATACGAGCAATTCACATATCTGATTGCCACAAAACTTTGTGGTTTTACTGACATCGACATACTCTTTAAGATGGTCGGCTCAGATTCTCCATATCAATAATAGTGGGCCACCTAGACCATCTCAAGTTTTAGTGGGCGGAATTCAGAACTTTCTGGACAATTCGTACCATTTTGGAAACTACGATCAATCCGTAACTCGGATCGACATGAAACTTGTTGGGTTTTCTTGGCGTCGAGCAACTCTACGAAATAGATGGAACGAATCATCATAAATGATCAAGATAGGCCTCACGAGTTGGGCCGAAATCCAAAAACGGGAATAATAATTTCCTGTTTTTGTTAAAACTCCAAAATAGGAAATTCTTTAGTTTCCTCTTATTTTTCTTCCTGTCTGTCTCCTGCAGGAAGGTGTGTGATCTACGCCCTCGATCATGGGGTTCTTCCCCTACATTATTCTTCCCCACTTGAAAAAAACTCATCCTCGAATTTCGCTTTAGGTTAGGGTCATGATTTGCTTTTAACTTTGGAAGTTGGTGCTTGTTGGCCTTATCCTAGAATGTAGCAACAAATTTCTCTGACTTCTTCTCCACGCGAACATGAATAATTGCAACCTTCTCTGGCACATCGAAAGTTGGCCTCTGAGAAAGGAAAATTTCCTTCATAATGAACAAATTATCAGAAAGTTCGGCAACTACGATCGCCTCGATTTCTTGCATTGCTGGCGTGACACTTTCTGGGATGCTCATAGATTCTGTCAAAATTGACTCCATAATGTCTGGAATAACTTCAAACTCTCCTTCCCCATCCTTTAAGACTGAGGTATTGATTTTCTCCACCTCTTCAGAATTTTGAACATCACCTGAGAAGGTGGTGGGTTGTACTTCAACGACTTGATCCAAAGTTGTATTACCTCAAAAATCTCTTTCAACATAATCCCCACGATCGTTCCCACACGCAGGCCGTCGTACGATAATGTCTTCGACCTCTTTATCGCTGGGTTTTGAATCATCTGGGGTAGCCCTGCAATAAGCCACCTGGGGTGCTCTATGAAACAAATGTTATTCCGTATAGCGAGCACAGCTAGTTGTTGATTGTTGCCTTGGGCTGAAATTACGTCAGTAGTCTAACACGACACCTTGATATGTGTGAAAGCTTAAAGAGCAACTAGAATTATGGCTAAGTCCTATAGGGGGTGATTAGGACCTTTTGAAATTCTTTTCGCCTACTTACACAATTTAACAAATTAAACTTAGTAAGCAAGAACACTTCGGCTCCCAAGCCTAAGTGGGTCCAATCACAAGACTAGCATATGGTTCAAGCAATAAATAACCTATTCTTAAGCATGCATAAATAATCAAATGATATAACTAATCAAGCTCCTAATCTATGCAACCTATGTAGACTTATGAGGATGGATCAATGAGCTCAAGTCTACGCTACTAGTGAAAGTACATTTTGTGTGTGGATGTGCCTATCTATTGTCTAGCATATATTCTTATCAAGCATACATAATTAACAATTAAACATTCAATGCTAAGATAACAATGTGCTCAATTCAATCACAAACACAAGCATGTATAGTGGTTCAACTTTAGGTCTACTCCAATCCCGGTTCAAGTACTCAACTCCTTTTAGCACACCGGCATTCACTATTGAAGGTTTAAATGAGGTTCACCTCTCAACTTTTACACGGATGTTTTACCGGTTCACTTCTCAACCATAACCAGAGTTTTGGACAAATGGCTAACTCTTAACCCAGACGGAGTTTTGGACATAGGCTAACTCTCAACCCGACGCACGTTCACTCCCGTGTCGGAGGCTCCCCCTTAAAGACTTTGTTTAGGCTCGACAAACAGGCCAAGGAACGGCTAACGTCCCTAGTTCGAGTTTGACAAACAAACTCTACACTCAACTCCCACAGGGAATTGAGTGGATAGACTCTCAATAAAGACAACCTTACTTGTCGGATGAGCCCCTTGTTCAACGCCTGTTCGGGTTGTATGATCTCCGCTCTCCCGTGCTTCAATCAGCTTCCCTTGCTCCCTCGATCGTGTTGCCGTTGCGTCGTCAATGCCTCAGCTACACTCGATCAATCACCTTGCTTATGATGCCTTTGAGATGCCCAAAGTGATAGGAGGGTAGGTTTGAGAACTCTATAACTAATAGGAATGAGTTGCCTATAGTTGCTCACCTACAACGATCTCATCTTAGAGATTTGGATGAGGATATGCCTATCAAGGAAGATCCAAACTCTAAAGATCAAGAGGGGATGAAGGTCATCTTCTTCATGGGTTTCGAATGCTCCAATCTTGTGTTAAAGCACAAGGAAGATGCCTTGCATAGGTTGGGAATGAGCCTTAAATGGTCTCTGACAATGGTGGCTTCACTCCTCTCAAAATCCCTTTACCTGCCCCTCAAAATGAGCCAAGCCCCTTTATAAAAGAAGTCCAAACGGACAGAAAACGGGCAAAAAATTGCTAGTCCCGACCTGTCCCGACCGGTCGGCCAACGGCCAGTGAAGACAGTGAACACGCTGTTTAGGGGGGGGTCCGTCCGACCGGTCTAACCACACCTGCCGACCGGTCACGACCTGTCGGCCCAAGGGCCTGTGCACTTGGATTGGGGGCTAGTCCGACCAGTCTTGACCGGTCGGTCCAGTCCAATCGACAGGTCATGACCGGTTGGACAGGCCTGGGTTCAACCAAATGATTTTGCTGACCCACTTTGTCACAACCCAATCTCTATGGCCAAGGTTTGGATGGTCTTTTGGTACACCTAGGGCCAATCTATGATGACTAAAGGTTTTTCTAATATGGTTAAGGTCATCAAAAGGTTAAGGGTTAGGTTTTGGTTAAGGTTAAGGCACACCAAGGCATCACTTTTACCTGTTTCTTCTTCCTTGATGCAGCAGGGCCACTTGAGTCTTTGGTCTTCATCTTCATTAAGCTCAACCGACACTAGACTCACTAACCTAAGTGATTGACAAGCAAGGTGCACTAGTATGCCATAGAAAAGTGCACTAACATGAGCTTGGGGCAAATTTAATGCTGTTACGCTGTGGTCAAGGGTTGCCTGTATACCTTGCAGGATCAACCAATTTTCCTGTCATGCTTCATTGAAAGCTGCCGCCATGATATAATCCCTTGGAGCACCGCAACCCTTTATTAGAGGCCATCGTCTTGAGGAAGAAACCTCGCTCTGATACCAACGCAGAGAGGATGGGGTAGGTCGATCACCGTCTCCCTAACCGATTGTTTCTCAAATCCACGAGAAGAAATAAAAGGATAAAAAGAGAAAACTAATTCCGAATAATTGTTTTTAATAGATTGAACGAATAATAAAATAAACATAATTACTTTGCTTTAAATAATAAACTAAATTCTAAATTCTTACTTAACACTAACTTGCAAAGGAAGAAAAGAATCCTAATACAATTAGAAAAGAAATAGAAAAATCTGCACAAACTGTATAACGCATGTCGGGCGCTGTCTTCCTTCCGCTGATATGAGCAATCCACATATCTGATTACCATAAAACTTTATGATTTTGCTGAGATCGACGTATTCTTCAAGATGGTCGGCTCAGATTCTCCATATCAATAATAGTGGGCCACCTGGACCTCTCCAGTTTTAGTGGGCTGAAATCAGAACTTTCTAAACAGTTCGTACCATTTTGGATGCTACGATCAATCTGTAACTCGGATCGACGTAAAACTTGTTGGGTTTTCTTGGCGTCGAGCAGATCTACGAAATAAATGGAACGGATTATCATAAATGATCAAGATAGGCCCCATGAGTTGGGCCGAAATTCAAAAACAGGAATAATAATTTCCTGTTTTGGTTGAAACTCCAAAATCGAAAATTCCTTAGTTTCCTCTTGTTTTTCTTCATGTCCGTCTCCCATAGGAAGGTGTGTGATCCACTCCTCGATCATGGGGTTCTTCCCCTACATCAAGCCCACCATAATGTATATGAATATAGCCACGCCGTCCATCGATATCGAAAGCTCATTTTAGGGTATGATCATTAAAAAAATTTTGTTGGCCACAAAAGCATTGGATTAAGATGATATTTGTGTGGTCTCTCTTCATCTAAGTCTTTGTGACCTTATCAATAGGTTGGATGGAAAATAAACATTCGGGTGGAATCCATGAAGTTTTTAATGATGGGGATTCAAACACAACTGTTTCCTGTGGTGTCTCCCCCTAAGATTTGAGTCAGCTTCATTTTCTAAATCATGCCCTAAAATGAGCCGTCAAAATGGTTGGACGGTGTGGATTTAAGACAAATGCATCATTGTGAGCCCCACAGTCAGGGGTCCCACCCACCTCGGTGGATCCAGGGATTCACCATATCCACCGACACCGCGCCCCTTTGCACACGTCACAACTCATGGTCGTCCAATTTGTATTACTGAATAGGCCCATGTCGCCACACCGTCAAGATAATCTAAACCGTCCATCTGGTGGGCCCCTACTATGAATGACTAGAAGTACGGACAAAGACATCAGGGAGTGGGTGGGCATCTAAGTCCAACGCGGTTTCCAATATCTTGTGAGGCCTTCCTACAAAGAAATCAGAGAGTGGGCATCTAAGTCCAACGCGGTTTCCAATATCTTGTGAGGCCTTCCTACAAAGAAATCAGGGAGTGGGCATATAAGTCCAACACGGTTTCCAATATCTTGATAGGCCTTCCTACAAAGACATCAGGGAGTGGGCATCTAAGTCCAATGCGGTTTCCATTATCTTGAACGCTTTTGGCCTTATATTTCGCTTGTCTCACCTAATCCGAGTATGCAGTGTACGCGAGGGGGGGGGGGGGGGGGGGGGGGGGGGGGGGGGGGGGGGGGGGGGCTGGCGCGATCAGCGGGGTGGTTTCAAATCTCTGTGGGCCCCACCATGGTGTATGTATTTTATCCACACTGTCCATCCATTTTTCCATCTTATTAAGGCACGAGCCAAAAATGAGATAGATCCATATCTCAGGTGGACCACACCACAGGAAAACAGAGGGATTGAACTTCCACCATTAAAATCTTCCTAGGGCCCACTGTAATGTTTATGTTCCATCCAACCTCTTGATAAGGCCACATAGATCTAGATGAAGGGAAAAAAACAAATAACATCTTGATACCAAACTTCTGTAACCCCCATAAAGTTTTCAGCATTAAGCATTAATCCCCACTGTTTTCCTGTGGTGTGGTCCACCTGAGATTTGGATCTGTCTCATTTTTGGACTCGTGCCTTATAATAAGATGGAAAAATGGATGGACGGCATGGATAAAACACATACATCATGCTAGTCCCAGTGGGACTAGCTAATCCGCGCCCGTAAGCGGGATTGCCACAAAACTCTTCCGATAAACTAAAAGGAATGGACGTGGAATGTGTGTACGAGACAGCTCTCTACACGCGGCTACATGTTGTCACGTAGCATATGGGTAGGGCTGTAAATGGTCGGGTTCAGGATGGGTTTAGCCAAAACCAGACCCGCCCATTTACTAAACGGGTTTGGGTCCAAATTTTAGACCCAGACCCTTTTACTAAATGGGCGGGTCCAGGTCGGGTCCGAGTCAACCCATCAGACCCATTTATAAATGGGTCCGGGTATGGTAGAGGGAGATCCACCCAGACCCATTTATAAATGGGTCGGGTCTAATGGGTCTGGGTCTAGATCAAGTATGCAAGTATTTTACAAGGCTTAAAACCGGGTCTGGACGGGTCCCTTGAAACATAGACCAAACCCACCCACTTACTAAATGGGTTTGGGTCGGGTCGGGTCGGGCCTAATATAAAGGAAACCAGACCCAGACCCGTTTAGCAACTGGGTCTATTCTTGGACCCAGACCCGTACCATTTAACAAATGGGTTGGGTCTAAATGGGTTGGGTCCGGGTACCCCATCGGGTCCGTTGACCCATTTACAGCCCTACATATGGGTACAAGATCCAAGCCGTCCATCAGATCTTACTGTGAATATTCAATAGATAAAAATTAGTCGATTGACCAAGTAGGGTGGGCCAGAATATTAGAAAAAAATTGGCAGCTAAGAAAAGCTTAGCCGAGATTTTCTACCCGTTCAATTGTTTTCCATTTTAACCATGGCCCACTAGATTAGTGGACAGGCCTTGGATCTCAGATGAGGCATCTAACGTTGGGAATCACCGATGGACGGCTTGGATCTTTCACCCATTGGCTTCGTCAGCTGGTAGCATGTGAGCTTAGCGGAACTCTTTGTACGGTTTGCTAAGCCCATAATAGAACCATGGGATCTGGGTTATGTTTGATGATCTAAATCGTTGATCTTACGAGATAGGCAATAATGGTTAGGGCTGGTTATGAGCCAAACCAGCTCGAGAAACTCGATTGACTCGACTAAAAAAAACTCGCCTCGACTCAATGGGACGAGTCAAGCCAAGCTTCATTTAGGAGCTCAAGTCAGAAATCAAGTCAAGTTCGAGCACTGGGTCACTCAACTCAACTCGACTCAAAACTCGACTTGATTCAAGCTCGGCTCGACTCCGTTTAATATAGATATTTGTTTAAAAAAAAAAAAAAATCCCCTAATCACCCCCCCCCCCAAGCTTAGGACATATAAAACCCACACATGTTGGTGGGGTTTCTTAATCCAATTATTTTGTTTAGGTAAGAACATTTCTTGTTGAGCATACCTAATGGATTGAGTAATTTCAAGAAGAAAACATGGTGAGCACATAGTGGTTGTGTGTTTTACATGCTGCATAAAACAGGTGCTACGGTGAGACCACATACCATATACATTTACAAAACATGGGCTATAGTAAGACCAAACACCACATGTAGTTATTAATTACAATTTTACGAGGGAGGTGGTGCATTTGATTCATGAATCAGTTGGGCGTCATCATGAAGATGGTCCGCACAATAATCAGGGCAGTCCATGCATGTGGTGAGCTATGCATGTACTGTGTTAATCTATGATTCAAAAAATATTACTAGTGGTCTGCATTCAATGCCTGTGTGACCTGGCCAATGAAAAAATCGATCAGAGCTACGCCATTTAAATGGTGGGGCTCTACCTATAGAAATACTATTCTCCCTTAATATATGTGTGACTTATTGTGCTTAATGTTATTGACTTTTAATTTGTATTTTGTAGCCAAAAATATAATAAATTGAGGTGAGAGCAAGCTCAACTCGACTCGATTCACTAGCTCGCCTCGAAAGGTTTAGCAAATAAGGCAAGTTCCAATGGTAAGCTCGAGGGTGAGCTCGAGCTCGAGCTCGAACTTGAGGAGAGTACAGACGAGTCAAGCCAAGCTTGGCCCACCTCAACTTGACTCGGCACGATGCACAGCACTAACGATGGTGCCTGTCTTAAGATTGAAAAATGCCAATGGCAAAAAAAATTGTAGGTTTAAATGTTACATTCTGTGAGCTTCTTCCAATACACCATCTATCGAGAAGACCATCATATAAACGGTATGGATCATTCTAACAACACTCAGCATCAACTTTTTTCACACCGAAATACAATAAATTGTTTGATTTTATTCTGTTACAACGCATAAAAATATTTAATATTAGACTGATGAATCCATTTTACACAAGTGGAGAACATAGGCCATTGATCCAGACCGTTGACTTTAGAGGATGCTACGTGGATAAATTTCTTGCCAAAACTCTTCATGATTAAATGTCTACAGTCATCTAACCATCCGCCTTTTTCAGGGGCATTAATTCAGGAGCAGGCAATCCTCGTAGGCGTGGGAAATTGAAAGGTTGATTAGAAAGCAATAAAGGAAAGACGACATAAAAAAGTCAAGAGCGGAGAAAAACGCTAAACCTAGATAATCCTTTCACTTCTTATTTAAGCCTCTTATCTTCCGTTGAATGATTGCCTGTTCCAAGCTCTCTCTCTCTCTCTCTCTCTCTCTCTCTCTCTCTCTTCCTTCTCCATTGTCTCGAGTCTCACCTCAGAAGCATGAATGAGCTACTCGCCGGTAAGCATCTATCTGAGAAAATGGTAGGACCTGTCATGAAGATGGCCTGGAATAATAATACGTTGGATCTACTCATCAGGTGGGTCAAGCCATTGAAATAAATGGACGGCCGTTGATTTGAGCTAATATCTAGGTTTATCCCATCTGATGGCTAGATTGGCCTGATTTTCACACCAGGTAATACTCATGCTGACTCTGACCTTTTTCATGGTTCGGATGTCCTATCCATGTGATTGTCGGAGTGAAAAAAAAAAGGCACAGTACGGTTAGATTATGGTACTGATGGCAGTACCTGATAATCACAGTAGGCTAGGTGGAAGCCGATTGCGTACTGGTACGTATTTTATCCACTCCATCCATCCATCTTAACAGATAATTTTAGGTATGGTGCAAAAAAATGAAGCATATCAAAATCTGAAGTGGACCACACCACAGGGAAAGTATGAGCTGAATGTCTACCATTGAAAAATTCTGGGGGACACGGAAGTTTTGGATCAAGCTGATATTTGTGTTTTCCCTTCACCCATGTCCATGTGATCTTATGAACAGGTCGGATGACAAATAAACATAACTGTGGGGCCTGAGAATGTTTCAATGGTGGAAATCATTATTCCCACTGTTTCATGTGGCATGGTCCGATTGAGATTTGGATATGCTTAAATTTTGGGCTCAACCCATAAAATGAGCAGGAAAAACATATGGACGAAATAGATAAAGCACATACATTATAGGTGGGCCCAACAAAGTTTACTCGGCATGATAAGAGCATGTGGAGTTATTCCGTACGCAATCCCATTTCAGGCTTAGGTGCCCGTTTTGATAAAAACTCAAGCCAAGATTTTTCTGCTCGGGGCCAACAGAGGATCTGGACTCACCCAAATGACATCAACGGAGAGAGATGATCCTGTAGTGCTAAAAGAATACGAATATGGTAGAGCCATCTTTCTATATTAGACGTGGAAGGGTTATCCATCAATCTTAACTGTCCAACTAGTGGGCCGGAGTCAACCCGAGCTAGATCCCTTAGTCGAGCTGGATTCACCCGGAACAGCTGCACTGGGGTTTAAAAATCGAATATGGGGCTACATATATGCCCACCCTGCCCAATTAGGGATAAAAGCAAACCATAGTTTAAAAACTTGAAAACTGTATTTGACTCCCCCGAGTTGAATCCACTCAACCAGATTTCACTAGATTTGAGAAAAACTCCATCCAGTAATTACCCAGTCAGAACTTGAGAAAATCCCAAGTCAACTCAGGAAAACTCCGAAAAATTGACTAAACTCTTGCACAACTCGATGTTGTTTACATATTACTTGCACATTTAATATTTAATAATTAATAATACTGAAAAAAACTCAGAAAAAAACTTGTTAAGGGTTTTGGAGACTCGCCTGAGTTTTTGGGTCGACTCTCTGAGTCGAGTAACATACTTCACATGTATGTATCCATACTTATCGTTTGGTTTTGGGCCTATTGGGTCAACTAGTCTGGTCTTGCACATTGGTGAGCTACCTGAGTGCCATCTACTTAAATGGGTCGATTCTAACTCCAGCCGGACCCACTACCCATTTAGCCTGGCTCAAACCTAACTCAAAAGCCGGTTGGCCAGTCGACGGGCCGGATGACCCGACCCATTGTCATCCATACACAATTCATTAGACTAATAGCTTCAATAAAATTCCATTGTACAACAAAACACACCCTTATGGATTCGAACTTATGAAATATGCAGTGTTGGGAGGAATTGCGTTTGTGGTGTGTTGCATTCTTATAATGTACTTCCAGTATCCAAGAGAAATGCAGAATGTAACAAATCAATATTGCCAGACAGTGGAGCGGTTTTTCCACAATATGACGGGTGAAAAACCCATTAGATTTTCACCTCAAGAGCTGAAGATCATCACTGGAAATTACATGACCAAGTTAGGTTCAGGCAGTTTTGGAGTAGTTTACTTAGGATACATCCCCAACGGGCCGGTGGCAGTGAAGGTCCTTAACCATAATTTGGACAAGAGAGTTGAAGAGCAATTCATGGCAGAAGTCGGCACGATCGGCAGAACTTACCATTTGAATCTGGTCAAGCTTTATGGATATTGCTTTGATGCCATGTCGAAAGCGCTCGTCTATGAATACATGGAGAACGGATCACTCGACATTTTCTTATTTGGCAGTATCAAGAAACTCGAGTGGGATAAATTGCACCAGATTGCAATTGGGACTGCGAAGGGAATTGCATACTTGCATGAGGAGTGTGAACAAAGGATCATCCACTATGATATAAAACCTGGTAACAAATTCCTCGACAAGAACTTCTCACCCATGGTCGCAGATTTTGGATTGGCAAAGCTTTGCAACAGAGAGAATACTCATGTGAGCATGACAGGTGGGAGGGGGACTCCGGGGTATGCGGCACCGGAGCTGTGGATGCCGTTTCCAATAACCCATAAATGCGACGTATACAGCTTCGGGATGTTGTTGTTTGAGATTGTTGGGCAGTGGAGGAATCTCAACTTCAACCAGACTGAAAGCCAGGAATGGTTTCCGAGATGGGTTTGGGAGAAGTACGAGAACAGAGAATTGGAAGAGTTGGTGACGGTCTGTGGGATTGAAGGAGAGGATAGAGAGAAGGCAAAGAGAATGTCTATGATTGCATTATGGTGTGTTCAGTATCTTCCAGTGGCGAGGCCTCCCATGAGTAGTGTGGTGAAGATGTTGGAGGGAGGTGAGGAAATTAGCGGGCCTCCAAACCCGTTTCTGTATTTGTTATCGACAGCAGTGGATACAGTTGTTTGGAAGGAAACCGACAGCGATTCAACTAGCACTGGAGGAACTCAGTATGAAATCCAAGTGGCTAGTTCATCCTAAGTCTGATGATTTTATGTAATAAAAATAACAATGTATGAGTAGCTGAAATCAATGGATATAACCCTTTTAGTGTGAATAATTTATCAGAATGTATTTGGGCATTGTGCTTGCACTACTGAATTTATGTTCTTAATTTCCTAGCATTGATATTGACAATAATTGATTGAAACTTTAGCATGAGCTTATATATGAACGCGCATGCCTTTAGCTAATTCAACTCGACAGAGACACCCAGGTCCAGAGCTCAAGTGGCAGACTGAGTGAAGATAGCCTCGTCTCAACCGATTGCCAGTGTGGGTGTGGCTAACATTGTGATCATGTGACTAACAAGGGTGGGTGGGTGTACTAACAATGGGGTGTGTGAGCTAACCCAAAAAAAAAAACTCCATAGGGTGATAAAGCAGTGGCTTTTTCCATTAGTTGTGCAAGAAAGCTTGGTTGGAACCCACCTTTCTTTAAAAGAAAAATGGAATGTTGACTCAATGGCTCAGGCCAACTCATACAGTTCCATTCCTGGTTAGTTTACATTCAACTGAGTTGATCAGGGAGACACAACTGCATCGCTTTCTAGCCATCACGTGAAAAAGGCCAAAATTCGGCGGAGGCTGACGTTTAAAATGTGCTAAAATTTAGATGACCTTGGACTGTCGAAAAAAAATTTGGCAGCCCAGTGCCATCTAATTTTTAGAAGTTTAAAAAAAAAACACAAATTAATGTAGGACAAGAACCGCCTCCTCGATGAAGGGCGTGGATCAAGCACATTCTTATCGCACATGGACCAGAAAAAGATGAAGCAAAAGTTGGCAAAATCAACAATTTTCGCATGTATGGACTAAAAGAAGGTAGATCGTAAATCAACCATAACTTTTGATTTGGGAGGAGTTACAGGATGCATAACATATGGATTCCAAAACGAAATTTCAGTATGTTGTGTGTCCCGTAACTTCTTTTGGATCAAAAGTTATGGTCGATTTATGGTTCGCCTTTTCTTGGTCCACACATGCGAAAATTGTCAATTTTGCCAACTTTTCCTTGATGTTTTTATCCACGCCCTTCATCAAGGGGTTCTTGTCCTACATCACTCCCTGACCGCTGTCGTCGATGCACCCACCACCACCCATCCTCTCTCTCTCTCTCTCTCTCTCTCTCTCTCTCTCAACTCCAGCCCTGGGCCAGGCTGTGTCCGCCTTAGCCGCGAGACCCCCCCCCCCCCCCCCCCCCTGCCGGGCTAAAAATACATCGTTGGTTCCCGTATCGCCGCCTCCCAACATCTTCCCCAACCCCAGGTAATCTGAGAATTTGTTCAATTATTTGTTAATTATTATTTTATTTATTAATCTGTTTAATTAATTGGTTAATTTGTTCAATTAATTGTTAATTTGAGAAATGTTTAATTTGTTAATTTGCTCAATTAATTGTTAATTTGAGAAATGATTAATTTGTTAATTTGTTCAATTAATTTTGAACTTACATATTGTTATTAGTTGGATATGTTTCATTATATACGTGTTGGGGTCCACTATGTTGTATGTGTTCTATTCACGTCGTCAAGGGGTAGATCCCACTTTGATAGGGTGGGGCCCACTTAAACTTTGGGTTTGCCTCATTTTTTAGGTCATTCCCTAAAATGATCGGGCAAAATATATGGATGGTGTGGATATAACACATACATCGTAGTGGATCCAAATTGATATTGAGTGGGGTCCCTAGAAAGTGGGAATCGTTGTTGAGACAATGATAAAGTTGTACATTTGCTATGGAGCTATCCATGGTTAATTTATTTTTATATATGGGGATATATACTTAGATAAGTATTGATTGTATGTTACTAGTATATAGTAGAATAACGTGCTTGCTAACTAATGTTTGAAATATTTAAAATATGTTAATGTGATACATTTGCCCCTATGAAGCAATCATAATTGAATCCCTATCAATAAAAACTTTATGAATTCGATTGGAATATTTATTTATCATCTAACCCTAAAACCTGAAACTAATCCCTAAAGCCACATTTCAAGATTTCAAAATAAAAAAGCCAAGTCACAGGTACAAAATGTGACAACTTACGTCCTCTGAATTAGAGAACAATTATGGGATAAATTCAGTCTTTGCGAAATGAATAGGCTTGCCGACGACCCAAATGTTCATGCTATGTCATGCGATGTATATGCAATCAATGGTTATATTTTTTATACATCAGAATATGAAATGAACTTGTCAACACAAAAATTTATGGTTTCAATGAAAGCTATAACTAGCTTCAGGTCCAGTGTTAGGGATACTAATTCAGTGAATGATGAAGTCACTTATTATGACATTGTCAAAAAAATTCTTAAGTTGGACTACATTGAGTTTACTAAAATAGTTTTTTTTTTTTTTGGTGATTGGGTGCGTACAGAAGATTCAAATGATTATGTAATCGATCTACAAACAAATCTGATATATGTTAACCTAAGAAGGTTAATGCGAAATGTAAAAGAAGATGATGAACCATTTATACTTGCATCATAAGTAACTCAAGTGTTTTACGGCAATGATCATAATATGTTTAATGATGATTGATATGTTGTATTAAAAGCTTAAAAAAGATTGAACTGGGATGAAGACACTTTTAAAGATCTTTTAATTTTTACAGCAAGGATGAATAAAGATGCTTTAATATCAACCTTACAAGAAAACATCATATAAAGCGATGACGACTAATCATATATACTTTAAAATTTATATCTTTATTTTTTATAAATATAAAAATAAAAGATTATGCGTTATCTTATATAACACTATACATTTTAAGTAAACATTTGGAATTGATGATATTAGAAAAAATCAAAGGTATTGGTTTCGCCCGAGCAGTCAATGTAGGATTGTTGCATGAAGCATCTTTGAGTTTGCAAGGCAACGGGCAAATGAGGAAACTCTTCAATTATTTATAACTTATAAAAAATAAAGGAGAACTACAGTGACCTGATTTATCATGATGATAAATCTGAAACTTGAATTACAGTTGAATTTAATTAAAATTTGAACATTTTAAGAAAATATATCTATATTTAAATGCATATTTTCTATCTACTTGAATTCTAGTTAAGTTTAATTTGAAACTCTATCAAATACATCTATGCGAAAATATCCATTTTGTAATAAAACTCAAATGGGGTACATGTATTATGATTTTATCATCATCATAAGTATGTAGGCAACTCTCACATTTATTACAGAGAATTCGGTAAAAAAAAAAAAACTCAAATCATGATACTGTTAAATATAATTGATGATGTTCTATATCTTCATGGATATTATTGAATGTTATTATTCAATATTATTATATTGTCGAATGTTATTTTATTAATTGTCATATTTTGGACTATGAATATAGAAAACATGTCGGAGAAAACATATTTAGATAGTGACACTTCGACTCGATGACTTAATGACTTGTCATTGACTCTCCGGTTTAAGCCGTCGCCTGCGATTGATAATGCCCATTCAGCATGTAGAGTATAATCTTCGACGTTAGACCATGTTCTAGATTTATAGGAGCATACATGCATCTCTCTTCTATTCAACTCATTGAGACAATCAATCGGTGATCGCTCATCTGAATTTGTGACAAATGTAGGTTGCATAGCTATGAGTTATGTGTCACTTTTATATCCTTCTTAGGATAGAGTTCCAGCAGAGTTGTTGCAGATGGTTTAGACTCATATTTAGGTGATGTGTAAATACTATAATTTGTATAGTCATTAGTGTTAATATCTTAAATCATGTCATGATTTTTTATTTCGGTTGGTTGAATAATTTTCTTCACAGGCGTAATTTGATTTGGCGAAGGATCGTAGAACTTACCCCTCGACAAAAGCAGGTAAATTTTGGTAATACCGGAAATACATATTAGGAAATTATTATGAAGAATCCGGTGAGACGAACGCGACAAAGAAGGCGAATAAATTGAATAAATTGGTCAAGTAGGAAGATTGAGAGAAGTTCGTCGACTTGAAGTTGACAAAGGAAGAGCATGATAAAAATGTTAAGTTTAAGGAACCTCATGTGAAAATGAAAATTAAACACACAACGGGCAAGAATGGTGTGGCTAATAGAGTCAATGAGTTGGTAATATCAACGTTTGTTATTTTTATTAAAATATATTTGATAAAAAATGATTACTTATTTAGTTTTTTTTGTTTCAGAATTTTTTTTTTTTTTATAGTTATACGATTACGAAGACGAAACTATTTATCAGTAGTCATACTAAGGCTAATGGTTCAGCCCTAACTCCTGAAGTGAACCAATACATGTGAGTAATCATAATTTTTTTTATTTAATTTGATTTTACTACAATTTTATTGTAATGATTATCGTTCTATTTTTCAGTCCTAAATTAGGAACATTATGACGATAGATCCCACACTTGGAAGAGGGATTTTGATAATAATCATGTCGCAATGGTAAAAACATTGTCTTATATATATATATATATATATATATATATATATATATATATATATATATATATATATATATATATAATTAAAATTTTATTTTATATTATATTTTATTGTAATAAAAAATTAATTTATATAATAGGTGTGTGGAAAAGATAGAAAAGGAAAGATATACAGCATAGGAGGAGTAAGCGAAACTAGTTTGCGTACAACAGCTTTGTATCGGTCTTATATAGATGAGATGAAGGGACAAATGTATCAGATATCCCAACAAAAGATTAAAATTTGATTGAATATTATGAAAGTTAAAAACCCTAATCATGTTTAAGAGACATTAAATACTCTAAACAAACCCTAATAAACGAATCAATGAGAGTTTTAAATGAAAACGGAAAGAAAATGAGAAATTGCATCAATCTGCGACGCTCGTCGACTGGACTACTTGATCGGTTGACGAAACGACTAGAAATCATCCAGAGAGTTTAGCTCCCATTCTGAGATATTTGAGAACATTTCAATTGGTCGACCAATAGTGTCGACCGGTCGAAAATGCCAAAACTTGCCCAGTTTTTGGAATTTTTTACTAGCGTTTGATCAGTTGACCACTTTGTTCGATTGGTCGAACTATGCTGTATACTGTTAATTTTCTTAGCTTGGGCTCTTTACTTCGGTCCATCATCGCCATGAACAAGTCTGTGACCCATTCTACATCGTGAGCAAATATCCACATGAGCCGCCGATTGTAACGACTCAAGCTACACCAAAGGGGACGTGGACTGCCGGCGAAAGGCTTTCACAAGCATCTCCTGGGTTCGGAATCTAGGTGGGGCCCACCATGAAGTTGGTGAGAAATCTACACCGTCCAACCATTTTTTGAGATCATTTTAGGCGTTGCGACAAGAAAGAATGGCATCCAAGACTCAACTAGGCTGAAAACGTGACGATTGAACTTCCACAGTTGAAATATTCGTGGGCCCACATAAGTTTTGAATCAGGATAATATTTGTGTTTTCAATTCATCTCAGTAGGAATGACATTATGAACGGTATGGATGGAATCTAAACATCACTGTGGACCCCATAAAGGTTTCAACAGTAGGAATTTCCCTACCCACCTTTTGCTTTAGTGCAGTCCACCTGAATATTGGATCCTGTTCATTTTTTATCACAACACCTAAAATGATCTCACAAAATGGTTGGACGGTGTAGATTTCTCACAAACATCATGATGGGCCCCTCCTAGATTCCAAGCGCAGGAGATGCCTGCGAAAGCCTTTAGCAGGCAATCCGCGTCCCACCAAAGGAATGCCGGATGTAACAAATCAATATTAACTCACAATGTAGCCCTAATTCTAACATGATATCAGAGCCATACTGGCGACCGGATCCCAAACCAATATTGACTCACAATGTAGCCCTAATTCTAACATGATATCAGAGCCATACTGCCGACCGGATCCCAACCCTTGATTTCCAATCTTCATCTCTGCACTCTCTCATATCTACTTGTCCATTCACATTATCACCATCCCTGAATCTACACGCGATCGTGTCCCAGCTCATCACCACTCCTTCATTGCTCTTGCAACTGACCAGTAATTCATGCATCCGCCATTCACAATCTAACCCTAATTCTAACAGCTTACACCTTCAGCCTTAATTTCCTCCCCAGCTATCTCCCATCTCTCCCTCATTTCTCTTAGCACGCGTGTTGCACGTGCCAGACCACCCCGTCATCAATTTAACATAATCCGTAGATAACTTTAAAAATGGAAGGCCGGTTGATGCTCAAATCTCAAGATTCCAAGGAAAAAAAAAAAAAAAAAAAAAGGATTTCACCCATTGTAACGATCATTAGATTTTAATAATGTTGGATTGGTGGTCCCTGGTGCATCAAGTAAATCCAAATTCCAAATAAACTTCCTCACCTTTTAAGAAGGGTCCTCGCATCCTAACCATCCAATCTTTCAGTTTTTCCAGAACCACTGCTGTATATTTTCTACCATCCATCTTCTGTGGGCCACATATCGAAGGCTCAGAGTCTTCTAATCTGAGATATATTCATGGCACTCTCCATCTACGGTTTACATGGATGTTGCATCATTTGGTAGTACTAATCCTGTCCCGATGCATCATGACACCATACTAATTCATTGTAAAGAGTAAAGCCCTAGGATGGCGAATTGCTTACAAGGGAGCGTGCAAATATATATATATATATATATATATATATATATATATATATATATATATATATATATATATATATATATATATATATAAGAAAATGGTACTATGAGGTCGACCTCATGGGAAGTTCCCATGAGGTAGAGTTGTGTGGGACCTACCGTGATGTGTGTCGAATATCTACCCATCAGTTAGATGCACCATTCCATGATGGGACACGGGCTTGAATATCAGGTCAATCGATGACTTAGGTAGGCCCCACCACAAGCAACAGTTGAGAGGGGTTACGTGCCCATTAAAACCTTCATGATTGCATATTGGCCCCACTGAGATGTGGTTCACAAATCCAGCCCATCCATTGCGTGTGTGTCACTTGGACGAGGGGTTGGACCAAGTTTCAGCCGCATCAAAAACTTAGGTGGGAACCACCAAGTGCTTTTATATAATTTAGGCATGCCTTCACATGGTTTTTGATGGTATGGCCCACCAGAGTTCCATATACGGCTGATTTTTGGCATATCCCATATCCTAAAGGGGACCTATCAAATGCAGGGTGATGATTTCCGATCCATGTCACGGTGGGGCCCACACAGCTCGACCTCATGGGAACTTCCCATGAGGTCGACCTCATATTACCATTTCCCATATATATATATATATATATATATATATATATATATATATATATATACATATCCTAAGGGCCCACCAGAGTTCCATATATATATATATATATCAGCTTCAACTGTGTGCGGTCCCACAACACTGTTTCCTGTGGTGTGGCGTAGGCCCCACAGATCTTTTGGTTGCACGGACACTCTACAGTTTCACAACCCCTGCTGATTGGGCCGGCCTTATTTTTATGCCATATTTACTTGGAACCAATCCTGATGAACGTTCAAGATCTTTCACACGTGTATGACGTAGCACATGTGGGGCCTTTGTTTGTAACTCTTCCAGACGTCGCAGCTGCAAATACGGACACGAGATATGATAAACTAGATGGAATGGACATGAAACGTTGTTGTCATTTATCTTTTTCATTTATATCCATTCCGTTCAACGACTGATATTTTGGCTTCTGGTTGACCCTGTCCACACGCGTGTACGAGGCAGCTCTCTACACGATTATACATGTTCCCACGTGGCATTTGGTTATAAGATCGATGCCGTCCATCAGATCTTACTTTGAAAATGCAATAGACAAAAATTAGGTGATTCAACGAGTGGGGTGGGCCAGAATATTATTAAAAATAAATTTTTTTTTTCCCTGTTTTAACTATGGCCCGTTAGATTAGTAAACGGACTAGGATTTCAAATGAGGCATCTAACGTTGGGAGTCACCTAATGGACGGCTTGGATTTTGCAGCCATAGGAAGGTGTGTGATCCTACGCCCTCGATCATGGGGTTCTTCCCCTACATCAAGCCCACCATAATGTATATGACTATAGCCACGCCGTCCATCGATATCGAAAGCTCATTTTTGGGTATGATCATTAAAAACTTTTTGTTGGCCACAAAAGCATTGGATTAAGATGATATTTGTGTGGTCTCTCTTCATTTAGGTCTTTGTGACCTTATCAATAGGTTGGATGGAAAATAAGCATCTGGGTGGAATCCATGAAGTTTTTAATGATAGGGATTCAAACACAACTGTTTCCTGTGGTGTCTCCCCCTAAGATTTGAGTCAGCTTCATTTTCTAAATCATGCCCTAAAATGAGCTGTCAAAATGGTTGGACGGTATGGATTTAAGACAAATGCATCACTGTGAACCCCACAGTCAGGGGTCCCACCCACCTCGGTGGATCCGGAGATTCACCATATCCACCGAAGCCGTGCCCCTTTGCACACGTCACAACTCATGGTGGTCCAATTTGTATTACTGAATAGGCGCATGTCGCCACACCATCAGGATAATCTAAACCGTCCATCTGGTGGGCCCCTACTATGAATGACTGGAAGTACGGACAAAGACATCAGGGAGTGGGTGGGCATCTAAGTCCAACGCGGTTTCCAATATCTTGTGAGGCCTTCCTACAAAGAAATCAGGGAGTGGGCATTTAAGTCCAACGCGGTTTCCATTATCTTGTCAGGCCTTCCTACAAAGACACCAGGGAGTAGGCATCTAAGTCCAACGCGGTTTCCATTATCTTGAACACTTTTGGCCTTATATTTCCCTTGTCTCACCTAATCCGCGTATGCAGTGTACGCGGTGGGCGCAGATCAGCGGGGTGGTTTCAAATCTCTGTGGGCCCCACCATGGTGTATGTATTTTATCCACGCTGTCCATCCATTTTTCCATCTTATTTTAAGGCACGAGCCAAAAATGAGATAGATCCATATCTCAGGTGGACCACACCACATGAAAACAGAGGGATTGAACTTCCACCATTAAAATCTTTCTATGGCCCACTGTAATGTTTATTTTCCATCCAACCTCTTGATAAGGCCACATAGATCTAGATGAAGGGAAAAAAACAAATAACATCTTGATACCAAACTTCTGTAACCCCCATAAAGTTTTCAACATTAAGCATTAATCCCCACTGTTTTCCTGTGGTGTGGTCCACCTGAGATTTGGATCTGTCTCATTTTTGGAATCGTGCCTTATAATAAGATGGAAAAATGGATGGACGGCATGGATAAAACACATACATCATGCTAGTCCCAGTGGGACTAGCTGATCCGCGCGCGTATGCGGGATTGCCGCAAAACTCTTCGCGATAAACTAAAAGGAATGGACGTGGAAAGCGTGTACGAGACAGCTCTCTACACGCGGCTACATATTGTCACGTAGCATATGGGTACAAGATCCAAGCCGTCCATCAGATCTTACTGTGAATATTCAATAGATAAAAATTAGTCGATTGACCAAGTAGGGTGGGCCAGAATATTAGAGAAAAATTGGCAGCTAAGAAAAGCTTAGCCGAGATTTTCTACCCATTCAATTGTTTTCCATTTTAACCATGGCCCACTAGATTAGTGGACAGGCCTTGGATCTCAGATGAGGCATCTAACGTTGGGAATCACCGATGGACGGCTTGGATCTTTCACCCATTGGCTTCGTCGGCTGGTAGCATGTGAGCTTAGCGGAACTCTTTGTACAGTTTGCTAAGCCCATAATAGAACCATGGGATCTGGGTTATGTTTGATGATCTAAACCGTTGATCTTACGAGATAGGCAATAATGGTTAGGGCTGGTTATGAGCCAAACCAGCTCGAGAAACTCGATCGACTCGACTAAAAAAAACTCGCCTCGACTCAGTGGGACGAATCAAGCCAAGCTTCATTTAGGAGCTCAAGTCAGAAATCAAGTTAAGTTCGAGCATTGAGTCACTCAACTTGACTCGACTCAAAACTCGAGCTCGACTCGACTCCGTTTTATATAGATATTTAAAAAAAAAAAAAAAAAAAAAACCCTAATCGCCCCCCCCCCCCCCCCCCCGACATATAAAACCCACACATGTTGTTGGGGTTTCTTAATCCTATTATTTTGTTTAGGTAAGAACATTTCTTGTTAAGCATACCTAATGGATTGAGTAATTTTAAGAAGAAAACAAGGTGAGCACATAGTGGTTGTGTGTTTTACATGCTACATAAAACAGGTGCTACGGTGAGACCACATACCATATACATTTACAAAACATGGGCTATAGTAAGACCAAACACCACATGTAGTTATTAATTACAATTTTACGAGGAAGGTGGTGCATCTGATTCATGAATCAGTTGGGCGTCACCATGAAGATGGTCCGCACAATAATCAGGGCAGTCCATTCATGTGGTGAGCTATGCATGTACTGTGTTAATCTATGATTCAAAAAATGTTACTAGTGGTCTGCATTCAATGCCTGTGTGACCTGGCCAATGAAAAAACCGATCAGAGCTACGCCATTTAAATGGTGGGGCTCTACCTATAGAAATACTATTCTCCCTTAATATATGTGTGACTTATTGTGCTTGATGTTATTGACTTTTAATTTGTATTTTGTAGCAAAAAATATAATAAATTGAGGTGAGAGCAAGCTCAACTTGACTCGATCTACTAGCTCGCCTCGAAAGGTTTAGCAAATAAGGCAAGTTCCAATGGTAAGCTTGAGGGTGAGCTCGAGCTCGAGCTCGAACTCAAGGAGAGCACAGACGAGTCAAGCCAAGCTTGGCCCACCTCAACTGGACTCGGCTCGATGCACAGCACTGAAGATGGTGCCTGTCTTAGGATTGAAAAATGCCAAAGTCTCAATCAATGGCAAAAAAATTTGTAGGTTTAAATGTTACATTCTGTGAGCTTCTTCCAATACACCATCTATCGTGAAGACCATCATATAAACGGTATGGATCATTCTAACAACACTCAGCATCAACTTTTTTCACACCGAAATACAATAAATTGTTTGATTTTATTCTGTTACAACGCATAAAAATATTTAATATTAGACTGATGAATCCATTTTACACAAGTGGAGAACATAGGCCATTGATCCAGACCGTTGACTTTGGAGGATGCTACGTGGATAAATTTCTTGCCAAAACTCTTCATGATTAAATATCTACAGTCATCTAACCATCCGCCTTTTTCAGGGGCATTAATTCAGGAGCAGGCAATCCGCGTAGGCGTTGGAAATTGGAAGCTTGATTAGAAAGCAATAAAGGAAAGCCGACATAAAAAAGTCAAGAGCGGAGAAAAACGCTAAACCTAGATAATCCTTTCACTTCTTATTAAGCCTCTTATCTTCCGTTGAATGACTGCCTGTTCCAAGCTCTCTCTCTCTCTCTCTCTCTCTCTCTTCCTTCTCCATTGTTTCGAGTCTCACCTCAGAAGCATGAATGAGCTACTCGCCGGTAAGCATCTAGCCCCAGTATCAGCCAATGTGTCACACGTACAGAACATCCTATCTGAGAAAATGGTAGGACCCGTCATGAAGATGGCCTGGAATAATAATACGTTTGATCTACTCATCAGGTGGGCCAAGCCATTGAAATAAATGGACGGCCGTTGATTTGAGCTAATATCTAGGTTTATCCCATCTGATGGCTAGATTGGCCTGATTTTCACACCAGGTAATACTCATGCTGACTCTGACCTTTTTCATGGTTCGGATGTCCTATCCATGTGATTGTCGGAGTGAAAAAAAAGGGCACAGTACGGTTAGATTATGGTACTGATGGCAGTACCTGATAATCACAGTAGGCTAGGTGGAAGCGGATTGCGTACTGATACGTATTTTATCCACTCCGTCCATACATCTTAACAGATAATTTTAGGTATGGTGCAAAAAACCGAAGCATATCAAAATCTAAAGTGGACCACACCACAGGGAAAGTGTGAACTGAATGTCTACCATTGAAATATTCTCGGGGGACACGGAAGTTTTGGATCAAGCTGATATTTGTGTTTTCCCTTCATCCATGTCCATGTGATCTTGTGAACAGGTCGGATGACAAATAAACATTACTGTGGGGCCTGGGAATGTTTCAACGGTGGAAATCATTATTCTCACTGTTTCATGTGGCATGGTCCAATTGAGATTTGGATATGCTTAAATTTTGGGCTCAACCCATAAAATGAGCTGGAAAAACATATGAACGAAATAGATAAAGCACATAAATTATAGGTGGGCCCAACAGAGTTTACTCGGCATGATAAGAGCCTGCGGAGTTACTCCGCACGCAATCCGACTTCAGGCTAGTTGCCCGTTTTGATAAAACTCAAGCCAAGATTTTTCTGCTCGGAGCCAACAGAGGATCTGGACTCACCCAATGATATCAACAGAGAGAGATGATCCTGTAGAGCTAAAAGAATGGGAATATGGTAGACCCATCTTTCTATATTAGACGTGGAAGGGTAATCCATCAATCTTAACTGTCCAACTAGTGGGCCGGAGTCAACCCGAGCTAGATCCCTTAGTCGAGCTGGATTCACCCGGAACAGCTGCACTGGGGTTTAAAAATCAAATATGGGGCTACATATATGCCCACCCTGCCCAATTAGGGATAAAAGCAAACCATAGTTTAAAAACTTGAAAACTGTATTTGACTCCCCCGAGTTGAATCCACTCAACCAGATTTCACTAGATTTGAGAAAAACTCCATCCAGTAATTACCCAGTCAGAACTTGAGAAAATCCCGAGTCAACTCAGGAAAACTCCGAAAAATTGACTAAACTCTTGCACAACTCGATGTTGTTTACATATTACTTGCACATTTAATATTTAATAATTAATAATACTGAAAAAACTCAGAAAAAAACTTGTTAAGGGTTTTGGAGACTCGCCTGAGTTTTTGGGTCGACTCTCTGAGCCGAGTAACATACATCACATGTATGTATCCATACTTATCGTTTGGGTTTTTGGCCTATTGGGTCAACTAGGCTGGTCTTGCACATTGGTGAGCTACCTGAGTGCCATCTACTTAAATGGGTCGATTCTAAACCCAGCCGGACCCACTACCCATTTAGCCTGGCTCAAACCCAACTCAAAAGCCGGTTGGCCAGTCGACCGGCCGGATGACCCGACCCATTGTCATCCATACACAACATTGGACTAATAGCTTCAATAAAATTCCATTGTACAACAAAACACACCCTTATGGATTCGAACTTATGAAATATGCAGTGTTGGGAGGAATTGCGTTTGTGGTGTTTTGCATTCTTATAATGTACTTCCAATATCCAAGAGAAATGCAGAATGTAACAAATCAATATTGCCAGACAGTGGAGCGGTTTCTCCACAATATGACCGGCGAAAAACCCATCAGATTTTCACCTCAAGAGCTGAAGATCATCACTCGAAATTACATGACCAAGTTAGGTTCAGGCGGTTTTGGAGTAGTTTACTTAGGATACATCCCCAACGGGCCGGTGGCAGTGAAGGTCCTTAACCATAATTTGGACAAGAGAGTCGAAGAGCAATTCATGGCAGAAGTCGGCACGATCGGCAGAACTTACCATTTGAATCTGGTCAAGCTTTATGGATATTGCTTTGATGCCATGTCGAAAGCGCTCGTCTATGAATACATGGAGAACGGATCACTCGACAATTTCTTATTTGGCAGTAACAAGAAACTCGAGTGGGATAAATTGCACCAGATTGCAATTGGGACTGCGAAGGGAATTGCATACTTGCATGAGGAGTGTGAACAAAGGATCATCCACTATGATATAAAACCTGGTAACATCCTCCTCGACAAGAACTTCTCACCCAAGGTCGCAGATTTTGGATTGGCAAAGCTTTGCAACAGAGAGAATACTCATGTGAGCATGACAGGTGGGAGGGGGACTCCGGGGTATGCGGCACCGGAGCTGTGGATGCCGTTTCCAATAACCCATAAATGCGACGTATACAGCTTCGGGATGTTGTTGTTTGAGATTGTTGGGCAGCGGAGGAATCTCAACTTCAACCAGACTGAAAGCCAGGAATGGTTTCCGAGATGGGTTTGGGAGAAGTACGAGAACAGAGAATTGGAAGAGTTGGTGACGGTCTGTGGGATTGAAGGAGAGGATAGAGAGAAGGCGAAGAGAATGTCTATGATTGCATTATGGTGTGTTCAGTATCTTCCAGTGGCGAGGCCTCCCATGAGTAGTGTGGTGAAGATGTTGGAGGGAGGTGAGGAAATTAGCGGGCCTCCAAACCCGTTTCTGTATTTGTTATCAACAGCAGTGGATACAGTTGTTTGGAAGGAAACCGACAGCGATTCAACTAGCACTGGAGGAACTCAGTATGAAATCCAAGTGGCTAGTTCATCCTAAGTCTGATGATTTTATGTAATAAAAATAACAATGTATGAGTAGCTGAAATCAATGGATATAACGTTTTTTGTGTGAATAATTTATCAGAATGTATTTGGGCATTGTGCTTGCACTACTGAATTTATGTTCTTAATTTCCTAGCATTAATATTGCCAATAATTGATTGAAACTTTAGCATGAGCTTATATATGAACGCATGCCTTTAGCTAATTCAACTCGACAGAGACACCCAGGTCCAGAGCTCAAGTGGCAGACTGAGTGAAGATAGCCTCGTCTCAACCGATTCCCAGTGTGGGTGTGGCTAACATTGTGATGTGATTAACAAGGGTGGGTGGGTGTACTAACAATGGGGTGTGTGAGCTAACCCACAAAAAAAAAAAAAAAAAAAAAAAACTCCATAGGGTGATAAAGCAGTGGCTTTTTCCATTAATTGTGCAAGAAAGCATGGTTGGAACCCACCTTTCGTAAAAAGAAAAATGGAATGTTGACTCAATGACTCAGGCCAACTCATACAGTTCCATTCCAGGTTAGTTTACATTCAACTGAGTTGATCCGGGTGACACAACTGCATCGCTTTCTAGCCATCATGTGAAAAAGGCCAAAATTCGGCGGAGGCTGTTGTTTAAAATGCGCTAAAATTTAGATGACACTGGACTGTCGAAAAAAAATTTGGCAGCCTAGTGCCATCTAATTTTTAGAAGTTAAAAAAAAAAAAACACAAATTAATGTAGGACAAGAACCCCTCCTTGATGAAGGGCGTGGATCAAGCACATTCTTATCGCACATGGACCAGAAAAAGATGAAGCAAAAGTCGGCAAAATCAACAATTTTCGTATGTATGGACTAAAAGAAGGCAGATTGTAAATCAGCCATAACTTTTGATTTGGGAGGAGTTACAGGATGCATAACATATGGATTCCAAAACGAAATTTCAGTTGGAATCCATATGTTGTGTGTCCCGTAACTTCTCTCAGATCAAAAGTTATGGTCGATTTACGGTTCACCTTTTTTTGGTCCACACATGCGAAAATTGTCAATTTTGCCAACTTTTTCTAGATGTTTTTATCCACGCCCTTTATCAAGGGGTTCTTGTCCTACATCACTCCCTGACCGCTGTCGCCGATGCACCCCCCCCCCCCCCCCCCCCGCCGAGCTAAAAATACATCATTGGTTCCCGTATCGCCGCCTCCCCACATCTTCCCCAACCCCAGGTAATCTGAGAATTTGTTCAATTATCTGTTAATTATTATTTTATTTATTAATCTGTTTAATTAATTGGTTAATTTGAGAAATATTTAATTTGTTAATTTGCTCAATTAATTGTTAATTTAAGAAATATTTAATTTGTTAATTTGTTCAATTAATTTTGAACTTACATATTGTTATTAGTTGGATATGTTTCATTATATATGTGTTGGGGTCCACTATGTTGTATCTGTTCTATTCACGTCGTCAAGGGGTAGAGCCCACTTTGATAGGGTGGGGCCCACTTAACCTTTGGGTTTGCCTCATTTTTTAGGTCATTCCCTACAATGATCGGGCAAAATATATGGATGGTGTGGATATAACACATACATTATAGTGGATCCAAATTGATATTGAGTGGGGTCCCTAGAAATTGAGAATCGTTGTTGAGACAATGATAAAGTTGTACATTTGCTATGGACAACAATAAAAGCTCAAAAATGAGTACGGGTATACCCAGATGTGCGTCAGAGCTATCCATGGTTAATTTATTTTTGTAGATGGAGATATATACTTAGATAAGTATTGATTGTGTGTTACTAGTATATAGTAGAATAACGTGCTTGCTAACTAATGTTTGAAATATTTAAAATTTGTTAATGTGATACATTTGCCCCTATGAAACAATCATAATTGAATCCCTACCAATAAAAACTTTATGAATTCGATTGGAATATTTATTTATCATCTAACCCTAAAACCTAAAACTAATCCCTAAAGCCACATTTCAAGATTTCAAAATCAAAAAGCCAAGTCACAAGTAGAAAATGTGACAACTTACGTCTTCTGAATTAGAGAACAATTATGGGATAAATTCAGTCTTTGCGAAATGAATAGGCTTGCCGACGACCCAAATGTTCATGCTATGTCATGCGATGTATATGCGATCAATGGTTATATTTTTTATACATCAGAATATGAAATGAACTTGTCAACACAGAATTTTATGGTTTCAATGAAAGCTATAACTAGCTTCAAGTCCAGTGTTAGAGATACTGATTCAGTGAATAATGAAGTCACTTATGACGACATTGTCAAAAAAATTCTTAAGTCGGACTACATTGAGTTTACTAAAATAGATTTCTTTTTTTTTTTTTTTTTTGTGATTAGGTGCGTACAGAAGATTCAAATGATTATGTAATCAATTTACAAACAAATCTGATATATGTTAACCTAAGAAGGTTAATGTGAAATGTAAAAGAAGATGATGAACCATTTATACTTGCATCATAAGCAACTCAAGTGTTTTACTGCAATGATCATAATAGGTCTAATGATGATTGACATGTTGTATTAGAAGCTTCAAAAAGATTGAACTGGGATGTAGACACTTTTAAATATCTTTTAATTTTTGCAGTAAGGATGAATGAAGATGATTTAATATCAGCCTTACAAGAAAACTAATTCAGTGAATAATGAAGTCACTTATTACGACATTGTCAAAAAAATTCTTAAGTCGGACTACATTGAGTTTACTAAAATAGATTTTTTTTTTTTTTTTTTTTTGTGATTGGGTGCGTACAGAAGATTCAAATGATTATGTAATCAATTTACAAACAAATCTAATATATGTTAACCTAAGAAGGTTAATGCGAAACGTAAAAGAAGATGATGAACCATTTATACTTGCATCATAAGCAACTCAAGTGTTTTACTGCAATGATCATAATAGGTCTAATGATGATTGACATGTTCTATTAGAAGCTTCAAAAAGATTAAACTGGGATGTAGACACTTTTAAAGATCTTTTAATTTTTGCAGCAAGGATGAATGAAGATGATTTAATATCAGCCTTACAAGAAAACATCATATAAAGCGATGACGACTAATCATATATACTTTAAAATTTATATCTTTATCTTTTATAAATATAAAAATAAAAGATTATGCATTACCTTATATAACACTATACATTTTAAGTAAACATTTGGAATTGATGATATTAGAAAAAATCAAAGGTATTGATTTTGCCCGAGTAGTCAATGAAGGATTGTTGTATGAAGCATCTTTGAGTTTGCAAGGCAACGGGCAAATGAGGAAACTTTTCAATTATTTATAACTTATAAAAAATAAAGGAGAACTACAGTGACATGATCTTATCATGATGATAAATCTGAAACTTGAATTACAGTTGAATTTAATTAAAATTTGAACATTTTAAGAAAATATATCTATATTTAAATGCATATTTTCTATCTACTTGAATTCTAGTTAAGTTTAATTTGAAACTCTATCAAATGCATCTACGCGAAAATGTTCATTTTGTAATAAAACTCAAATGGGGTACATGTATCATGATTTTATTATCATCATAAGTATGTAGGCAACTCTCACATTTATTACAGAGAGTTCGATAAAAAAAAAAAAACTCAAATCATGATACTGTTAAATGTAATTGATGATATTCTATATCTTCATGGATATTATTGAATGTTATTATTCAATATTATTATATTGTCGAATGTTATTTTATTAATTGTCATATTTTGTACTATGAATATAGAAAACATGTCGGAGGAAACATATTTAGATAGTGACACTCCGACTCGATGACTTATTGACTTGTCATTGACTCTCCAGTTTAAGCCGTCGCTTGCGATTGATAATGCACATTCAGCATGTGGAGTATAATCTTTGACGTTAGACCATGTTCTAGATTTATAGGAGCATACATGCATCTCTCTTCTATTCAACTCATTGAGACAATCAATCGGTGATCACTCATCTGAATTTGTGACAAATGTAGGTTGCATAGCTATGAGTTATGTGTCACTTTTATATCCTTCTTAGGATAGAGTTCCAGCAGAGTTGTTGCAGATGGTTTAGACTCATATTTAGGTGATGCGTAAATACTATAATTTGTATAGTAATTAGTGTTAATATCTTAAATCATGTCATGATTTTTTATTTCGGCTGGTTGAATAATTTTCTTCACAGGCGTAATTTGATTTGGCGGAGGATCGTAGAACTAACCCCTCGACAAAAGCAGGTAAATTTTGGTAATACGAGAAATACATATTAGGAAATTATTATAAAGAATCTGGTGAGACGAACGCGACAAAGAAGGCGAATAAATTGGTCAAGTTGGAAGATTGAGAGAAGTTCGTCGACTTGAAGTTGACAAAGGAAGAGCATGATAAAAACGTTAAGTTTAAGGAACTTCATGTGAAAATGAAAATTAAACACACAACGGGCAAGAATGGTGTGGCTAATAGAGTCAATGAGTTGGTAATATTTACGTTTGTTATTTTTATTAAAATATATTTGATAAAAAATGATTACTTATTTAGTTTTTTTTGTTTCAAAAAAAAAAAAAAAACTATAGTTGTACGATTACGAAGACGAAACTATTTATCAGTAGTCATACTAAGGCTAATGGTTCAGCCCTAACTCCTGAAGTGAACCAATACATGTGAGTAATCATAAATTTTTTTTATTTAATTTTATTTTATTACAATTTTATTGTAAGGATTATCGTTCTATTTTTCAGTCCTAAATTAGGAACATTATGACAATAGATCCCACACTTGGACAGAGGGATTTTAATATATATATATATATATATATATATATATATATTATATATATATATATATATATATATATATATAAAATTAAAATTTTATTTTATATTATATTTTATTGTAATAAAAAATTAATTTATATAATAGGTGTGTGGAAAAGATAGAAAGGGAAAGATATGCAGCATAGGAGGAGTAAGCGAAAATAGTTTGCTTGCAACAACTTTGTATCGGTCTTATATAGATGAGATGAAGGGACAAATGTCTCAGATATCCCAACGAAAAATTAAAATTTGATTGAATATTATGAAAGTTAAAAACCCTAATCATGTTTAAGAGACATTAAATACTCTAAACAAACCCTAATAAACGAATCAATGAGAGTTTTAAATGAAAACGGAAAGAAAATGAGAAATCGCATCAATCTGCGACGCTCATCGACTGGACTACTTGATCGGTTGACGAAATGACTAGAAATCATCCAGAGAGTTTAGCTCCCATTCTGAGATATTTGAGAACATTTCAATTGGTCGACCAATAGTGTCGACCGGTCGAAAATGCCAAAACTTGCCCAATTTTTGGAAACTTTTACTAGCGTTCAATCGGTTGACCACTTTGTTCGATTGGTCGAACTATGTTGTATATTGTTAATTTTCTTAGCTTGGGCTCTTTACTTCGGTCCATCATCACCATGAACGAGTCTGTGACCCATTCTACATCGTAAGCAAATATCCACATGAGCCACCGATTGTAACTACTCAAGCTACACCAAAGGGGACGCGGACTGCCTGCGAAAGGCTTTCACAGGCATCTCCTGGGCTTGGAATCTAGGTGGGGCCCACCATGAAGTTGGTGAGAAATCTACACCGTCCAACCATTTTTTGAGATCATTTTAGGCATTGCCACAAAAAAGAATGGCATCCAAGACTCAACTAGGCTGAAAACGTGACGATTGAACTTCCACAGTTGAAATATTCGTGGGCCCACATAAGTTTTGAATCAGGATAATATTTGTGTTTGCAATTCACCTCAGTAGGAATGACATTATGAACGGTATGGATGAATATAAACATCACTGTGGACCCCATAGGGGTTTCAACAGTAGGAATTTCCCTACCCACCTTTTGCTTTAGTGCAGTCCACCTGATTCTTGGATCCTGTTCATTTTTTATCACAACACCTAAAATGATCTCACAAAATGGTTGGACGGTGTAGATTTCTCACAAACATCACGATGGGCCCCTCCTAGATTCCGAGCGCAGGAGATGCCTGCGAAAGCCTTTCGCAGGCAATCCGCGTCCCACCAAAGGAATGCCGGATGTAACAAATCAATATTGACTCACAATGTAGCCCTAATTCTAACATGATATCAGAGCAATACTGCCGACCGGATCCCAACCCTTGATTTCCAATCTTCATCTCTGCACTCTCTCATATCTACTTGTCCATTCACATTATCTCCATCCCTGAATCTACACGCGATCGTGTCCCAGCTCATCACCACTCCTTCATTGCTCTTGCAACTGACCAGTAATCCATCCATCCGCCATTCACAATCTAACCCTAATTCTAACAGCTTACACCTTCAGCCTTAATTTCCTCCCCAGCTATCTCCCATCTCTCCCTCATTTCTCTTAGCACGCGTGTTGCACGTGCCAGACCACCCCGTCATCAATTTAACATAATCCGTAGATAACTTTAAAAATGGAAGGCCGGTTGATGCTCAAATCTCAAGATTCCAAGGAAAAAAAAAAAAAAAAAAAGGATTTCACCGATTATAACGATCATTAGATTTTAATAATGTTGGATTGGTGGTCCCTGGTGCATCAAGTAAATCCAAATTCCAAATAAACTTCCTCACCTTTTAAGAAGGGTCCTCGCATCCTAACCATCCAATCTTTCAGTGTTTCCAGAACCACTGCTGTATATTTTCTACCATCCATCTTCTGTGGGCCACATATCGAAGGCTCAGAGTCTTCTAATCTGAGATATATTCATGTCACTCTCCATCTACGGTTTACATGGATGTTGCATCATTTGGTAGTACTAATCCTGTCCCGATGCATCATGACACCATACTAACTCATAGTAAAGAGTAAAGCCCTAGGATGGCGATCGAATTGCTTACAAGGGAGCGTGCAAATAAAAGCTCTGTGGAACCCTTATATATATATATATATATATATATATATATATATATATATATATATATATATATATATATATATATATATCAGCTTCAACTGTGTGCGGTCCCACAACACTGTTTCCTGTGGTGTGGCGTAGGCCCAACAGATCTTTTGGTTGCACGGACACTCTACAGTTTCACAACCCCTGCTGATTGGGCCGGCCTTATTTTTATGCCATATTTACTTGGAACCAATCCTGATGAACGTTCAAGATCTTTCACACGTGTATGACGTAGCACATGTGGGGCCTTTGTTTGTAACTCTTCCAGACGTCGCAGCTGCAAATACGGACACGAGATATGATAAACTAGATGGAATGGACATGAAACGTTGTTGTCATTTATCTTTTTCATTTATATCCATTCCGTTCAACGGCTGATATTTTGGCTTCTAGTTGACCCTGTCCACACGCGTGTACGAGGCAGCTCTCTACACGCTTATACATGTTCCCACGTGGCATATGGGTATAAGATCGATGCCGTCCATCAGATCTTACTTTGAAAATGCAATAGACAAAAATTAGGTGATTCAACGAGTGGGGTGGGCCAGAATATTATTAAAAATAAATTTTTTTTTCCCCCTGTTTTAACTATCGCCCGTTAGATTAGTAAACGGACTAGGATTTCAAGTGAGGAATCTAACGTTGGGAGTCACCTGATGGACGGCTTGGATTTTGTAGCCATCGGCTTGATCTGCACATAGCTGTAGACTTAGCTAACCTCTTTAAATGGTTTGCTAAGTCTGGCAATAGAACCATCGGATCTGGGGTCATGTTTGATGATCCAAACCGTTGATCTGAAGAGATGAGCAGCCCCTAAACTCTTCGTAATCGAATGTCTATGGTCAGCTAACTATCCACTTTTTTTTGGGCCATTACTGTTTTATCTCTTAACTGTCTATATGTAGGCCACTGATTAAAAGATGTTTACAAACTTCCGATCCCTTTTTATTTTTTTGGGTCTTACCAATGGCAGTGGGCCAGGATCATATCAACGGCCTGCATCAAATAACTATAGACCCACTTGTATATACTCTTGCGTCAGGATAGTATTACGGTACCTATATGAATCAGGACCTTACAATTCTTCCATTGAATGATTACCTGTTTGAAGCTCCCTTTTCCTTCTCTATTGTTTTGAGTCTCCAACCTCAGAAGCATGGATGCGATCTACATCTTTTTTGCCGGTAAGCATCTAGCCCCCAGTATCAGCCAACGTGTCACACGTATAGAACATCCGATCTGAGCAAATGGTAGACCCATCATGAAGATGACCTGGAATAATAATCGGTTGGATCTACTCATCATGTGGGCCAAGCCATTGATGGACGGCCGTTGATTTGAACCGAAATCTAGGTTGGTCCCATGTGATGGCTAGATTGGCCTGATTTTCACGCCGGGTGATAATTATGCTGACGCTGACCTTTTTCATGGCTCGGATGTCCTATCCATGTGACTGTGGGGCTCACAGTGTTGTACGTGACTTAAATCTACACCGTCCAACCATTTTGAAAGACCATTTTAGGGCATGATCCCAAAAATGAAGCTGACTCAAATCTTAAATGGACCACACCACAGGAAACAGTCGTGATTGAATCTCACCATTTCTACCAGAATGTTTATTTGCCATCCAACCCGTTGATAAGGCCACAAACACCTAGATGAAGAGACCACACAAATATCATTTTGATCCAAAGATTTTGTGGCCCACAATAAGTTTTTAATGGTCAATCACCACTGTTTCTTGTACTATGGTTCATCTGGAATTTGGAAGTGCTTCATTTTTTTTGGATCATGCCCTAAAATAAGCTTTCAATACGGATGGGCGGCATGGATTTAGTCACATACAACACAGTGGGCCCCAAAGCCAGGGGTCCCACCTACCGGTGGATTTAATTTAGGTGCCCGTTTTGACGAAAACCCATATGATACCAATGGAAAGAGATGATACAGTAGAGCTAGGAGAATGGGAATATGGTATAGACCCATCTTTCTATATTACACCTGGAAGGGTCATACATCAATCTTAACTGTCCATGAACCATTACCCAATGGCTTGACTGAACCCACTCAGAATTCATCAAGCCCAAGCTTGAACCAAACCATTTACTTGTAATTGGGTCGGGCAGGACCCACCCAGCACAGCTGCACTTGGGTTTAAAAATGGAACATGGAGTTAAATATATGCGCACCCTGCACTCGACTCAACCACATTTCACCAACAAATGAGAAAAACTCCATCTGGTCGTTACTCGGTCAAAACTCGAGAAAACCCCAACTCAACTCGAAAAAAAAAATGCAAAACTTGGAAGAAATGATCATCATTATTTTACATATTACTTGTTCGTTTAATATTTAATAATTAATATTAATACTGTAAAATTCAGTCACTTTTGAATAATTGTTCAAGAAATTAACTCACCCGAGTTTTTGGGTCGACTCAACTCAAGTAGGGTTTCGAGTCTGAGTCGGGTCATTGTGTTTTCAAACTATGATACAAACATCACATGTATGCATCTATACTTAACATCTATTAATTTGTATGTATCTATATTTATAATTTATTAAATTTTTTTTTGGTTGTAGGGCTTATTGGGTCAGCTAGTCTGGTGTTGCCTAGTTATTTATGAGCTACACGGCATCCGAGCCTAACCCGCTACCCATTTAGCCTGGCCGAACCTTCCTCAGAAGCAGATTGACCAATTAACCTGCCGGCCGACCTAGCCCATTGCCAACCCTATACATCATTAGACTAATAGCTTCAATAAAATTCGATTCCGCAACTTAACATGCCCTTATGAATTCAAACTTATGAAACATGCAGTGGGGGGAGCAATCGCGTTTGTGGTGTTTTGCATTTTGTTGATGTACTTCCAGTATCCAGGCGAAATGCAGAATATAACAAATCAATATCCCCAGATGGCGGAGTGGTTTCTTGACAACAGAGTCTGTGAAAAACCAATCCAATTTTCCCCTAAAGAACTGAAACTCATCACAAGAAATTACAGGACGAAGATAGGTTCTGGTGGTTTTGGAGTAGTTTACTTTGGATACATCCCCAGCAGACCAACGGCGGTGAAGGTCCTCAACCATAGTTTGGATCAGAGAGTCGAAGAGCAATTCATGGCGGAAATCGGCACTATCCGCAGAACTAACCATATGAATCTGGTCAAGCTTTACGGATATTGTTCTCATCCCATGTTGAGAGCGCTTGTCTATGAGTACGTGGAGAACGGATCACTCGACAATTTCTTATTTGGCAGTCATGAGAAACTTGAGTGGGAAAAATTGCACAACATTGCAATTGGGACTGCAATGGGAATTGCATACTTGCATGAGGAGTGCGAGCAAACGATCATCCACTACGATATAAAGCCCGATAACATCCTCCTCGACAAGAACTTCACTCAAGGTCGCAGAATTTGGATTGGCAAAGCTTTGCAATAGAGTGACTACTCATATGACCATGACAGGCGGGAGGGGGACTCCAGTCTATGCGGCACCAGAACTGTGGATGCCATTCCCGATAACCCATAAATGCGACGTATACAGCTTCGGGATGCTGTTGTTTGAGATTGTTTAATTACAAGGTAACAACATTACCTTTTTTATTTTTATTTCCAATTGATTAAATTGATTGTTTGCAATTCAACTCACTTGTGCATCCAAACACAATCTGTCTTTTTTGCATTTGTTCCATTACAGATATAGAGATACAGAATTCAGAATAATCTAGGACATTCAGATTATGTTGCAAAAAAGTGGGCCCAAAGTGTGCAATTTGGATACATTTCACACCTTGCGCGTGCGCGCGCGCGCGCACACACACACGCCCTAGCAGCCTGTAGGGAAACCCCCTAAGAAATGCTATGTTTTCATATATGATGATGAAGTATGCTACAATGTTTTAAAACTTGGACTGGATGTTGATCTGTTTTTGTTGGTGGTTTAGTTCAATTGTTGCCGGTTGGTCCAATCCAATTGGACCCACTTGGTCGGCTCTGGCCCAGACATCTGCTTCCTCAAGAATAATGAGAATTGTGGGAGGGGTGTGCTCCAGTGGTTTTCATTTGCATTTAGCTTACTTTGGGTACTCATCTTTGTGCAATGGATGCTGTTTGCAGCTGTGCATCTGTAATCAAATTGCAAATTTTCTGAATGTGCATGACTTCTGCAAATTGCATCCCTCTTAACATATTCCTGTCCTCTAGATATTGAGGAAAGCCTACCTGCAAATTGCATCCCTCTTAACATATTCCTGTCCTCTAGATATTGAGGAAAGCCTACCTGCAAATTGCATCCCTCTTAACATATTCCTGTCCTCTAGATATTGAGGAAAGCCTACCTGCAGATTGCATCCCTCTTAACATATGCTCGTCTTTGTCACACAGGATATCACGATGGCACCGGGGGGCGGCAAAAAACAATCTTATGCGGGATCCACCAGTACCTCACAGGTTGGGTCAAAGCATCCGTCAGAGTCTCAGCCTCCCCCAGTCTCAGAATCCGTCACAGTCAGTGTCAGAGCCTTCTATCCATCAGACCACAACTACCACTGCATGTAAGTACTGTAATATTTAAACTTAATGTTAATTGCATAATGTGTAATCACACATATATATTTGTTGGGATTTTATGTCGATCCATGATCCCAGCATCGACTCCGACATGGTTTGCTGTCACGGATGTTGATAGGAAGCACATCTATTAAAACATTATTACGGTGGTATGTATATGTACCGGTGGGATTGACATTTCGATTTTATTCAAAACATTATTACGGTTGAATGGTCATTTTGATTGGTATACGATGTTCAATCAGGTGATTGGGATATTGAATATTGAATGTTCTATCAGGTGATTGGGATATTGGATGTTCCAAAGAGATATTGAATATAGAATGCTTTCAGGTGGTAGGGATATTGAATGTTCCAAAGAAATATTGAATGCTTTCAGGTGGCAGGGATATTAAATGTTCCAAAGAAATATTGAATGGTAGGGATATTGGATGTTCCAAAGAAATATTTGTATGTACCGGTGGAATTGACATTTCGATTTTATTCAATTATATTGAATGGTAGGGATATTGGATGTTCCAAAGAAATATTTGTATGTACTGGTGGGATTGACATTTCGATTTTATTCAAAGCATTATTATGGTTGAATGGTCATTTTGATTGGTATCCGATTGAATGTTCAATCAAGTGATTGGGATATTGAACATTGAATGTTCTATCAGGTGATTGGGATATTGAATATTGAATGCTTTTAGGTGGTAGGGATATCGAATGTTCCAAAAGAAATATTGAATGCTTTCAGGTGGCAGGATAGTGGATGTTCCAAAGAAATATTTCGTTGGCAATGAAAAGGTAATTCTACTACCTTTTCCAAGGAAACATTCCTTGGTCATAGAGTTTTTCCAAGGAAAATTTTCCTCAGTAAAGATCGCATAATTACCAACGAATTAAATAATTGCCACGAAATTGTTGACTTTTACCGAGGAAATGTTTTGTTGGAAATGGTCAACTTTTTACCGACAAAAATTTTGATTTCATCAGTAAATCTTTTTCCCCAGGGTGATATTTCGACGAAAATAGCGACGAACATTTTCGTTGGGAATAGCTTTTACCGAGGAAATTATGACATTTAGCCAGGAAAACTTTCCTCGGTAAAAGTCATATTTCTTGTAGTGGCACCAGAGAAACCTCAACTTCAACCAGACTGAGAACCAGGAATGGTTTCCGAGATGGGTTTGGGAGAAGTATGAGAAGGGAGAATTGGAAGAGTTGGTGACGGTATGCAGGATTGAAGGAGAGGATAGAGAGAAGGTGAAGAGAATGTCTGTGGTTGCATTGTGGTGTGTTCAGTATCTTCCGGCAGCTAGGCCTTCCATGAGTAGTGTGGTAAGGATATTGGAGGGAGGCATGGAAATTGCCGTGCCCCCTAACCCGTTTCTGTATTTGTTATTGACAGCCGTGGATACAATTGTTTGGAAAGAAACTGACCATGATTCAACGATAACCGAAGGATCTAAGAATGAAATCCAAGTCGTTAGTTCATCCTAAATAGGATAATTTTATGTAATAAGAACAACAATGTATGATTAACTGAAATCAATGGATATAGCCCTTTTGGTGCTATTTGCACATCTTGTTTAGGCCATTGGATTTGTGTTCTTAATTTCCTGCATGGATTTTGGCGGGAATTAATTGAAACTTTAGGAAGGGTTCATGAATGCACGCTTTTGGCTAATTTGATTGGATGGAGGGATAAACCAATGGCCCTTTCACATGTGCAAGTAAAGATTGGTTGGAATCCTTTTCGTGGCGTCGGTCAAAGTTTATCTAAATCTTTTTTATGATAAAAGAAAAAATTACAGGTGGTGTGCTCTCACCTTTCTTAAAAAAAATATATAAAAAAATATAAAAAAAATTCGACGACTCGGGGCAACTCATTCAGTCCCATATCAATCCAAAAATTCAATTGAGTCCGGGGTGACTCAGCTGTGGGTCATCTCCTATTCCATCTCGGCAAGGGTCAAACTAGATCAATCTCGAGGGATTTTGAGTTGACTCAGATGAGCTGTGGCGCAGCCGTAGGCGGGACGAGATCGATCACCGTCTCTCTCGTAAGATAATTGATCCGAATTCATAGATCTATCGAGCAAACAATCTGATCTTCCTTGATCACTCAAGGGGCAACTCGAAGAACATGAGTCAAAATGGAGAAAAATCTTAAAATTGTATTAAAATTATTCAATGTTGCTTAAAATCGGAAATAATACCTTACTTATACTAACTAAACCCTAAGCTTCACAACCTAGGTGTCCTAATTGCAAAAGGAAAGAGAAACAACTCCTAAAATAAAAAGGAAAATTGAAATTAGCAAGTTCGCGGGAACTTGTTGGATGATGGTCGACCGGTCGGAAAAGGTCCAGAGAGTCCAGTAACTCTATGGAGTTCACTCGACCTGTCCACGATCGGTCTGAGTCGATCTGTTAGATGCACGATCGGTCGGACAACTAGTAGATTTTGGGCAAAAACAGTCCCGTGAGTATGGACTGTTTTCTCAGTTGGGTCCAACCGGTCATTGTTGGGTCCGACCGGTCGGACGACTGGTTAGCAGTGCCATTTGCTTCGAGTGTTTTCACTGCCTTCAACCCTTTCGTAGTGGTATTCCGCTGGTCCTTCTTTTGGTCCATTCTTATCATGTAGAGGTTTGCCACCCCCTTTACATCAAGTTGTCTCAGACTTTGCTAAAGAGTTACCAATTTGTCAACCCTTGATCTAGAATAATCAATTCAAAATGACACAACTTCAAAACTTACCAATTGGGCACATTTGTAAGAAATTCGGGATTTTCATTTGAAATGTACCCCTCAATGTGAAAAGGTTCTAAGATGAAATTGAGGGACTCTAATACTCACCGCACGTGCGGGCCAGGTGGAACTCCCCACAAGAATATACTGGGCAAGGGTGGGGGGACACTCACAACACACACCATAAACGACCCCCGTGGGAGTATGTTACCGGTGATATATTTGCTACTCCCAAGATTCGAACACAGGACTTTCCGCTCTAATACCATGTGCTTTTAGATCAACTAGTTGTTTGACATGGTATCAAAACGGAAGGTCCTGTGTTTGAATCCCGAAAGTAGCAAATATGCTATCGGTAATATATTCTCCCACAGGAGGCGTTTATGGTGTGAGTTGTGAGTGTCCATCCACTAAGTGCAAGTTATGAGTGTCCCTCCACCCTTGCCCAGTATGTTCCCATGTGGAGTTCCACCCCTGCGCATGCGGGTGCAAGGGAGTGTTAGACTCCGTTCATACAAGTTGATATGTCATTCTCTAACAACTCCAGCATTTAGATCAAGTAGTAATTTGACGGAAGGGACCCACCAAACATCCTACTATTCCAAAAACTCAGGTGGGCAACCCCAGTTAGAATTTAGATGCTTTAGGAATTTTAAACAGTTTCCTATAGTGTGGCCCACTTGAGTTTTGAATTGGCCCTGAGCTTTTTAGATCAAGACCAAACATGATGTGGAGCACCTAAACTATGGGGCGGATTTCATGGATATAAAGTCTTTCCCCATGTTAGCACTACGTAATAGCATTTTGGTTTTGCAATCACTGGTCTAGTGCACGTGCCATGCCCAGTAATCTTTATGATATATAACTCAAGCAGAGTAAGCTTTGGATAATTTTACTATTATGGAATTAGTCTTTGCATCAATAATAAATATAAAATTTTAAGAGAACATAGGAAGAGATTTAAAAATTATTTAAAAAATGTGCGATGCCCAGTACGCTTTGGATAATTTTACTATTATGGAATTAGTCTTTGCATCAATAATAAATTTAAAATTTTAAGAGAACATTGGAAGAGATTTAAAAATTATTTAAATAACGTGCCATTGAGATTCTACCCATAAAGGGACCCTTGATTTTGATTTTATGTAATAAGAACAGCAATGTATGATCAGCTGAACAGATTAAGAATCATGGATTGTTAACTCAGTGATTCAGACCAACTCATTTGATCCTGCATGGATGCTCGACACGTAAGTTGAGGGTGACTCAGCTAGATCACCTTCTATTATCATTTTTCAATCCTCACTCGAGCTGCCAAACCAGATCGGACTCGACCAACTCCGAGTCAACTCAGACGAGGTGCATCAGACTCGCCTAGCAGTCAATCTTGATCAAGAATAATCAGCTCAAAAGGACACACACCTGCCAAACTTGCCAATTGAGCACATTTAATAAAAGATCTAAGAAAAGTACATCACGGTGGGTCCCACTTTCAGGAATCCACCGAAACCACGTCAACATGCAGACCTGCGAGATCAAACAAACACATCAGTTGGGTCCGACGGTCATGGGCCTTCAATAGAAAATAACCTGATTATCTGGTCAATATCTAATTTCTGACCGTGCATATGGTCAATACACGAGAAGACCCGCCTCAATTTTGGCCCACGAAATCCAAACGATGGGGCCCCCCAAATGACCTGTGCCGCTGTGCGAATTGAACTTAACGCGGATTGCCTGCGACCCCCGAGTTCCTTGTGTGAAAAGCTAGGTGGGCCCATCATGATGTTTGTGAGAAATCCACCCGTCCATCCGTTTTTCCAAGCTTATGTTAGGACATGAACTTCTAAAGAAGGCAAATATAAAACTCAAGTGGACTACAGGACAAGGAACAGTGGGGATTGAATGCCTACCTTTGAAACATTCATGGGGTATAAAAGTTTTGAATCAGGCTAATATTTGTGTATTTTTAGTTCATACCAGTAGGAATAATCATGGTTTGGATGATATATAAACATCACGGTGGACCCCGGGAAGGCTTCAAAGGAAGGCATTTCCTTCCCACTTTTCGTGTCGTGTGGCCCACTTGAGTATTGGATCTGGCTCATTTTTTATCTCATGTCCTAACATGGATAGAAAAAACGGATGGACAGGGTGGATTTCTCACAAATATCATGATGGGTCCCACTTAGCTTCCAACCTCAGGAAGAGTAGAGGCAACGAGTCCGTGCTTAGTAGGACGCCCACCTAGGGCTCTCAATGGAGCGGGTCAGATCCAAGATCCGATTCGCTCCGAATCTGTATAATGCGGATTTGGATCTTAAAATAGGTCTGATTAGTTAAATGGACCAGATTTGGATCTTAAAATAGGTCCGATTACTTAAATGGACCGGATATGGATTCACGGGAACATATCTGAGTTTGATCCGAATCCGATTAAGATCCGACTCATTGTCACCATACTGTATATGGTATATTCATGCTGGCTATCTTTTTTACAAATTATTTTAGGACATGTCCATCATACCATAGTAAATAGCAGGATTTGCATCATTTTTCTACTAAATTAAATATATTATATTATATATTTTATATCATATATCTTTTTAGATTTGTAACGGGGTGGATTCGAACCTAGATCCGACCCGAATCCGATGGTCATATGGATTTTGGATCGGAAATGGATCTAATAATTTATAAATGGATCGGATATGGATATCACCTTCTGGATCCAAGTTGGATCCGAATCCGATTCAAATCCGGATATAGATATACGGACTTGGAGCCGGATCCAACTATATCCGATCCAGATCTGACCCATTGAGAGCCCTACGCCCACCTAACACATCACGGAATCTTGCTTATCAATCCTCTCCCGCCTCCCGGAGTCAATTTCCACGGAGTTGTTTTTTGCCTCCGGCCACACTCAAGAGTCCAGCGTGTTTCGCCTCTTACTGGGGCTCACATGATGAGTAGTACAATGATCAGAACTGTCCATGTTGTGGAATCTATACTTCAGAGGCCAGGGTAAGATAATAGTGCTGAAAGGATGATTGTGACCGTCACTATCTGTAGTTCGATTTATAAACATGGTAAGAAAATTTTGAATGCCTCACATGTAACTACGAAAATCAAAGGTTAGATTAATTTTTTTCTGGTAACAAATAGAATATGGACGGTTCTAATCATTGGACCATCTTAGCATGTGGGCCCGGTGGATGACGACGCACGCTAACCACTTAGTCGCGACAGAGACAAAATGATCTCTATCGCCACAGAGACAAAAGATCTAAGAAAAGTACATCACGGTGGGTCCCACTTTCAGGAATCCACCGAAACCACGTCAACATGCAGACCTGCGAGATCAAACAAACACATCAGTTGGGTCCGACGGTCATGGGCCTTCAATAGAAAATAGCCTGATTATCTGGTCAATATCTAATTTCTGACCGTGCATATGGTCAATACACGAGAAGACCCGCCTCAATTTTGGCCCACGAAATCCAAACGATGGGGCCCCCCAAATGACCTGTGCCGCTGTGCGAATTGAACTTAACGCGGATTGCCTGCGACCCCCGAGTTCCTTGTGTGAAAAGCTAGGTGGGCCCATCATGATGTTTGTGAGAAATCCACCCGTCCATCCGTTTTTCCAAGCTTATGTTAGGACATGAACTTCTAAAGAAGGCAAATATAAAACTCAAGTGGACTACAGGACAAGGAACAGTGGGGATTGAATGCCTACCTTTGAAACATTCATGGGGTATAAAAGTTTTGAATCAGGCTAATATTTGTGTATTTTTAGTTCATACCAGTAGGAATAATCATGGTTTGGATGATATATAAACATCACGGTGGACCCCGGGAAGGCTTCAAAGGAAGGCATTTCCTTCCCACTTTTCGTGTCGTGTGGCCCACTTGAGTATTGGATCTGGCTCATTTTTTATCTCATGTCCTAACATGGATAGAAAAAACGGATGGACAGGGTGGATTTCTCACAAATATCATGATGGGTCCCACTTAGCTTCCAACCTCAGGAAGAGTAGAGGCAACGAGTCCGTGCTTAGTAGGACGCCCACCTAGGGCTCTCAATGGAGCGGGTCAGATCCAAGATCCGATTCGCTCCGAATCTGTATAATGCGGATTTGGATCTTAAAATAGGTCTGATTAGTTAAATGGACCAGATTTGGATCTTAAAATAGGTCCGATTACTTAAATGGACCGGATATGGATTCACGGGAACATATCTGAGTTTGATCCGAATCCGATTAAGATCCGACTCATTGTCACCATACTGTATATGGTATATTCATGCTGGCTATCTTTTTTACAAATTATTTTAGGACATGTTCATCATACCATAGTAAATAGCAGGATTTGCATCATTTTTCTACTAAATTAAATATATTATATTATATATTTTATATCATATATCTTTTTAGATTTGTAACGGGGTGGATTCGAACCTAGATCCGACCCGAATCCGATGGTCATATGGATTTTGGATCGGAAATGGATCTAATAATTTATAAATGGATCGGATATGGATATCACCTTCTGGATCCAAGTTGGATCCGAATCCGATTCAAATCCGGATATAGATATACGGACTTGGAGCCGGATCCAACTATATCCGATCCAGATCCGACCCATTGAGAGCCCTACGCCCACCTAACACATCACGGAATCTTGCTTATCAATCCTCTCCCGCCTCCCGGAGTCAATTTCCACGGAGTTGTTTTTTGCCTCCGGCCACACTCAAGAGTCCAGCGTGTTTCGCCTCTTACTGGGGCTCACATGATGAGTAGTACAATGATCAGAACTGTCCATGTTGTGGAATCTATACTTCAGAGGCCAGGGTAAGATAATAGTGCTGAAAGGATGATTGTGACCGTCACTATCTGTAGTTCGATTTATAAACATGGTAAGAAAATTTTGAATGCCTCACATGTAACTACGAAAATCAAAGGTTAGATTAATTTTTTTCTGGTAACAAATAGAATATGGACGGTTCTAATCATTGGACCATCTTAGCATGTGGGCCCGGTGGATGACGACGCACGCTAACCACTTAGTCGCGACAGAGACAAAATGATCTCTATCGCGAATCTTCCGCGTTCTTTCGATACGGAGGAAAGACGAAAGCCTTTCGTAGGCAACCGAGGCCACCGCTTTTTGCGAAACTTCCACTGAGGAGTAGAGCCAGCTTGAAAGGTCGGCCGGATTGGTTTGAAAAAGATCGGCTTGGATTGGTTCGAATGGAAGTTCAAACCAAACCAAGCCTTGAAGTCAAGCTCGTTTGGAAAAACAAACCAAGCTTAAACAAGGGCAATACTGAACCAAGCTCAAACTAGGGCAATACTGGCTCGGCTTGGCCCGGCTCGAAGCTCAATTTGATTCATCTTGGTTTGATTAGGCTCATAGATTGTAAGCACACTGTTTCCTGTGGTGTGATCCGCTTGAGCTTTGGATATGATTCCATTTTGGGATCATATCATAAAATGATATGTAAAATAGATTGACAGCATGGATATATAATACATATACATGATGACATGTATAATACATAATACATACGCATGAATGCACACTATTTCTTTGCACTTGTAAAATTAAGCTTGTGTACTTCTGTTCGGAAAATACTCTTATATGTCTATTTTGATGCTGCACTCCTTTGGAGGATGTTAAACATCATCTGGTAATATACTTTTGCACTTTTTTTGGAACTTTTTAAATTCTTTTCTATTTAAATAAACAAGCTAAAAACGAGCCGCCACTGAACTCAGCTTGGCCTTGTTCGTAATTTTCGACCAAACTGATCCCGGCTCGAACCAAATTTTTCTGGAGCAAACCAAACTCGGGCCGCATGGGTCGGCCCGAAGCCCAAACCAAGCCGATCCACAAACTAAGGTGGCAGAAAAACAAACCAAACCAAACTAGGGCTAACTTGACTCGGCCCGGATTGTTGCCCACCTTTACCGAGGAGCTTTGCTACGCACCAAGCACTTACAAAAAAGCTAATGTACGGCCGGTTTCAATTGTAAGTTGCTTAAATAAGCTACTTATCAGATAGGTTACTTATCTTGGTTTTTACTTATTAAGTAGATAAGTATGCTTCGGTCAATAAGTAAATAAGTATGTTTGGTAATAACACATTGATAAGCAACCTTTTCAAAGAAAATTTCAAATCTACATATAATAAGCAACATATTGGCATGAAAAGAAAAAGCTAAGTGTTGAGGCAGTTTTCTAACAGAATGAGCTTTCCTAATCCCGCATGCATGCAATAAGGGGATGTTTGGCGCATGGTATTAGAAGGGATGGAATGGTATTAGGTGGGATTAACATCATTTATTGCACACTGATTACATGTCTGGTAATCCCATTGTATTTTCATATCTGAAATTGCGGTTTTACCGCCTATAGAGATACTTGGAGATATGCCTAATGTCCTAGAGGGGGGGTGAATAGGACTTTTTAAATTCCAATTACAATTAAAAACTAACCAAGTCAATCTTATCAAATAAGATAATCATAATAGCATTCAAGGCATTTATATGAGCAGTTTGTAAGCAAGGACTATCATAGGCATTTCATCAAACAGCTAGCATTCATGATTGACTAAACCATTCAACACATAGCAATCATTCAATCTCACAATGCACAGCGATTTATAGTGGTTCGGTTTCCCTACTCCACTCCCGGTTCACGATCTCAACCTATGAGACCACCGGATTTCACTATAGTCTTGGTTTTAAATCAGGTTAACCATCAACCTTGACATCCTTTGATCTAGGACCGCGTTTACCATCATGGCCCAATCCAGGGACTTGACGAGTTTGGATCTCAAACTCTCACCAATCCTAATCCAAGGATGGTCACGTACCCTCCCACCGGAGTTTCCCAATCCAGGAAATAGTGAATGAATAGATGGACTCTCAAAAACTAGACATACCTAGACGATTGAGCCCCGATTCGATGCCTTTGATGAGTAGCTTCAGCTCCACGTGCTTCAGCTTCTCTTTGTGCTCCCAAGATCAGCTACCGATGCAAATGATGAGGATATGTTGATGCCAGGTAGTTGGGAGAGAGTTGGTTTAGTTCCTCTTGCCTATTCAATGCAATGGTAATGAGGGAACTACCAAACTCCAAGCATTCAATGGCTATAAATGACCTCTTAAATATATTCTGAAGGTAGGTCAGCCATGAATGAAGGTCTTGAGTTCATACTTCAAACCGAGCTTTGAATACTCAGTGAAAAGCCATTAATGGCTAGGTTTGAATGATGAACTCAAGGGGAACAAGAGCAAAGAGGGTAGGAGGATGTGAGTAAAGGCTCTCTCTCTTAGCTCTTGAAGGGTGTTGAATGCATACCTTGAAAGAGCACAAGACATGGCTATATAGAGCCCCAAATAATAGCCCCAACGGATCTAAAACGGTCACGACCAACTTGTCAGAGAAGTATCTCAACCGGTCGGACGGACCAGTCGTCATTTGAAAAATAAGGCCTCATTTGGGACTGGCCGACCGGTCAAGACCGGTCGGACCCCCTTGCTGGAGAGAGTACAAAGTATAGGCCGACCGGTCAAGACCGGTCGGACCCCCTTGCTGGAGTAAATGGAAGATGAAGGCCGACCGGTCGGACCCCCTTGCTGTAAGATTTCCATACTACAGGCCGACCGGTCAAGACCGGTCGGACCCCCTTGCTGGACCAAGTAAAATGTGAAGGCCGACCGGTCTTGACCGGTCGGCTACCATTCTGAAACATGCAGCAAAGCTACTGGAGAGTTAATGTTTAACTTGGCCGACCGGTCAAGACCGGTCGGCTGTCCGTATGAAGTCCATCCAGCAAGGTATCTTGTTAACCTTGAATGCCTGGCCGACCGGTCAAGACCGGTCGGCTGTCCATCCGCTTTCTTCACAGCAAGTTAGCTGATGAGTTGAGAAGCCTGGCCGCTTTCTGAACTTGTCACAGTGGGTTAGCTGGACCAAGATCTCAACACAGCAACGGATCACTTCAAGTGATGAGGTGCATAGGGTCCAATGTATGGACATATCTTCAAAACGTTTCGCACCAGCCATGGACCACAAGTCTGATCAACTTGTGCAAGGGTAAAGAGGGTAAAATGTGTGAGTCTTTAACGCCATTCTTTGATGTTTTGGGGTTTCCTATGGTTGATCTATATGCAACTTACCTGAGATCTTGTTTCAACATGAGCTTGAGCAATGGATGAAGCGAAATCTTCAGGTCTTGATTCTTCAATTCTTCGACCGGGGCTCACACGACAAGACCCGACCAACCAACACGCCAATTGACAACAAAAGATGTACTAACAATATCTAATCCCATGTTTGGGATTAAATATTTACCATAGGAAAACCATTGGATCCGTTTGGCGGACCATGGAATTGCAATCAACGGACCAAATTCACAATGGATGTCCATCACTTGAACATGTATATAACCATAGTGTCATTTATAAAGGACTTATATGGATAGACCGCATGGATAAAACACATGAATCAATGTGGGGCCCACATGTGTGGGATTTTGAAATCCCACCAAAGTCCCACACGGATCAAGTGCAATTCCATCCCACTTGATCCTAAGCCTCCCATCCTTCCCAAACATCATATGGAATTTAAAAGGAACCAAATGCAATTCCATCCCACCTAATCCCATCTAATACCATGCCCCAAACACCCCCTAAAGCTCATGTACATGCCATGCATGTGCTAGCATAGCACAATTGGTCCAAGATACATTCCATCCACCAGAACGGGACCACTATATGGATGCCCTAGCACGAGAATCAAGTTGTTCCACTGGTCAGGTGGGCCATAGTCTGCAAAAAGAATGTACGGCTCTAGAAGACTTGGCTGAAGTTTTCTAACCCATTCACTTGTTTCCAATAGTTGGTCCACATGGTGAGTGGACTAGAACCATTTTGGGAAAGATGCAGAAGATCAGATCAACCTGATTAGTGGATTGGATCTTGCACCAATTAATGTAGGGCCCATCTTTGATGTGGGCTGTCCACTGTGTGAGCCCCATCTTTGATGGGACAGTCCATCATGTGGGGCCTCCTTTGATATGGACGGTATGAGAGAGCAGTAATTGAGTGAACCATGAGAGAACTTTGATATGTAGCTTGACCTGAGAGAGATAAGTAGAAAAGCCAAATTGGAGGGTGGTTAATTAACATTGGAGGGTGACTAACAGTGTGAGTGTTGTAGACACCCCACCTTCCGCTACAATGTTGGTAGAGATAGCTGAATGAATGGAGGACCATACACCCAAATCCCATGTCCAAACTCAGCCAAACTTACCCTTGTAAGCCCCAATTCATAGCCCAACTCAAGCCTGAACCTAGTCAACTCACCCCTAAACATCAACCTGAAAAACCCCCCATAAGAAAAACCAGTCAAAAAATCCCAGAAAAAGTCAAAACTCGGCGAGTCAAACCGCTGAGTCAAATCACCAAGTCAACCCGCTGAGTCAACCCATCGAGTCAACTCAACGTGTCAACCCATCCCCCAAACCCAGTCAACTCACCGAGTTCCAGACCGCAGCCTCGGAGCAGGTCCGTACTGCCCGCTGAATCCCAAGAAAGGCCGCACGGGCGGCCCCCTGAGGGCCGCCCAAACTTATTTACAGGTTCTGCCACTCCCCGCTGCTATAAATACCCCCTCCCCTTCTCATTCAAGCATCCCTCACAAGCCCTCTAGCCCGAGTGCGATCCGTCCGTTCCGAAGTTCTCCATCCTCTTAGCCCATTCCTCCACCAAGGAGAGCCAGAGTGAGAAGAGCCTAGCCTTGGTCCAACCCAGCTTGACCCTGGTCCAAGTCTCCCAAGCCATCCAAGTCTTGATCCAGCCACTCGAAGCAAACCCTTGTGACACCTCCGTCCATCTAGCTGCTCTTTACCGGCATCATCCCATTCGCATCTAGCATAAGTGCAACATTTACTTTTCTTCCAACCCCCCTGCTTCACTACAAGCACCTTGATTATTCAAACACACAGCATGCATCCCGCATAAAGCACCTGTCAGTTCGAGCGTATGCTCTGGGCTAGCCTGTTAATGGAAACCTGCCCATCAGAAACTCTTACTGTTCAGACCTGTATTCATGCATCAGTCACTACAAGCACTTTGATTATTCAAATACACTGCATGCATCTCGCATAAAGCACCTGTCTGTTCGAGCGTATGCTCTAGGCTTGCCTGTTAATGGAAACCTGCCCATCAGAAACTCTTACTGTTCAGACCTGCATTCATGCATCATGTCATCCATGAGAATGCACGAGGATTAAAACAGATTTTCAAGTATTAGTTCGATTCTGTGAAGTAGAGACCGTACTTCGATACGGGCAGTGTGTGGGGTGCTTAACCTCTTCCCACCCTATAACCGTGATCCCTTACCTCGAATCTCTGGTCGCAGATCAAAAGGAGTCATTTTAGAGGAAGGAATCTCCGGATTCCCTTCTTTAACGTTTCTACGGGGTCTAGCCGACTGTAGATTCGAAGTAACTGGCTAGTGGCGACTCTGGTCTTATATAAAATCATCTAAACACATCCAGCTTAACACGACAACCGAAAAAAAGCCCTCGAGAACGAGGTAAGCCAGTGGCACAAACGGCGATTCGAGCACACGCACCCCCCTCTTCTTTTTCGGAAGGAAAGGGAGAACGTCCGAGAGCACGGAACGACGAGGGTCCACAGAATGGCGACTCTGCTGGGGATAAGCTAGTCCCACTAGTCGTGATCCGACTTGAAAAACAGAATCCTCCCTATACTTGAAAGTCATTAGTCCTCATACAATCTCATCTGTATAGCATTTACCCAAAACCAACACAAAAAAATAGAAAATCCCAAAACCCAAAAAAAAGAGTAGAGTATAGTCCTCACCATTGCTCCTCCTCGGGCTCAACGTGGTTGGAAACAACTTCCCTTCCGCAGCATAATCCGCACTCGGGCTCAGCAAGCCATGTCCGACCACGAAGAGGAAACTCACCTCTTCCCCGCTCTCGAGATAACCGAAGCACAACCTCCAGCGCAACAACCAGTTGAGAATACGCCAATCATACAAGAATTGGCACAAGGAATGAGAGCGATGCAAAAAATGCTCTTGCAATTCATGCAAGCACAAGCTACTGCAACAGCCAACCACCAAGCTGGCCCAGGTCAGCAATCTCAGCAGCCATGCCGGGTCCTTCCGGCCTCCAGTTCAAATCAAGCACAATCATCGGAGTCTACCCACTACAAGAGAACGGCTTTTTACCGACAAAAGTATTACCGATGAAATTATTTTCGTCGGGAAAAATCATTTTTTTTCTCGACGAAATATAGAAATTGTCGGTAAAAATCATTCCAACTTCCCGCCACGGTTCCCGCCATACACTTTTACCGACGAAATTATAATTTCGTCGGTAAAAATTTTATTGCCGATGAAGATACCTGTCGCTAAAAAATAAAACAGCAAATTTTACTTTTACCGACGAAAATTCCCGTCGGTAAAAGCGAAAACTTTTACCGACGAAACTTGTCGTCGGTAATAATGTGCAATGTGTGATTCCCGCCAAGAAAAGAGATGACTTTTACCGACGAAAATTTTCGTCGGTAAAAATTTTCATAAGGACTTTTACCGACGAAGAAAAACTTTTACCGACAAAAATTTTCGTCGGTAAAAGTCGTCTTTTAAGTTACCCGATCGCCCTCTTTTCTCTCATTCGCTCTCTCTCTCTCTCTCTCTCTCTCTCTCTCTCGCGGCCATCTCCCTCTCTCTCGCGGCCATCTCCCTCACTGCCGACCACCGGCTGTCCGTCACCGGCGGCCACCCGACCACCGACCCCCAGCCGGCCACCGACGCCGCCGTACGCCGTCACCGACGCCACCCGTGCCTCCAGCAGCCACCGTACGCCGCCGCCTCCGCCAGTAAGCGTCTCCCCCTTCCTTCTTCCTCCATTTCCTCTCTCTCTCTCTCTCTCTCTCTCCCTCTCTCCTCGTTGTTCATTGTGGGGCCCACTGCCAAAATCCAAAGCATGTGGTCCCATGCGCCATCTCTGTCCAGTGCATGTGGCCGTGGTCATGCATGGTCCACCGTTGCTGTCCATTGCATGTGGGTCCCACCGTCGCTATCGCTGTCCATTGCATGTGCATGGGGTCTGCCTTAGCTGTCCACGATTTGGTGGGGCCCACTGATTTAGTAAATCCCTAATTAGGGATTTCAAAATTAAAATCCCCTAATTCCTTCCTTAATTAGGGATTTTAATTTGTGATTTACAAATTAATAAAAATCATGATATACAATAAATGTGGGGCCCACCGTCGCTGTCCACTGCTCGTGGGGCCCACAGTGATTTATGTATTTTATCCACTCCGTCCATCCATCTTAGCAGAAAATTTTACGTATGGTGCCCAAAAATGAAGCATATCAAAATCTAAAGTGGACCACACCACAAATGTGAACTGAATGTGTATCATTGAAAAATTCTTGGAGGACACAGAAGTTTTGGATGAAGCTGATATTTGTGTTTTCCCTCATCCATATCCATGTGATCTTATGAACAGGTTGGATGACAAATAAAGATCATTGTAGGGCCTGGGAATGGTGGAAATCATTATTCCCACTGTTTCCCATGGCATGGTCCACTTGAGAGTTGGATATGCTTAAATTTTGGGCTCAACCACTAAAATGAGGTGGAAAAACATAAGGACGGAATAGATAAATCACATACATTCTAGGTGGGCCCAACTGAGTTTACTCTACACTCCGCACGCAATCCGATTCCCATGGTGGGCCGCCCATACTTATTTGTTCACAAAATAGTCATTAGGTATTTGATTAAACTTGATTCATGGTGTTGATGATTCTGCCATTTTCATGTGCTTGTGTATCTAGAATTGATGGAGCAAACCCGGATGTGTGTCGGAGCTATCCATGGTTGATTTATGTGGATATGTATGTTGTGGATGTATTTGGCTTATTATTAATAATTATTTTTTGTCCACAAATGGTAGTATAATAGAATCAGTTAGCCCATTTGGAGATTTCTATATTGCCGAGCATAGATAAAGTGTGTTTTGGAGGTATACAAATCTGCCAAATTGTCCTGTTGGACAGTCCAAGGTTGGATAAATTGGAATGTTATCGTTGTTTGTCATTTACATGCTCTGTCATTAGTTTCGTGCAGTAACTCTCCTATTCTCTCTGGATATGTTTCTTATGTTTAATTCCATTGTCAATTTAATCAACACAATGTGTGGATAGTTGACGTGGAAATGAAATGTAAGATAAATATATCTGGAGAGATAGGGGGAGATGTTGTCGAAATTTAGGCTTGGGCATTTAAATGAAAATAATGATAGCATTTCAATCTATCCATCCTTGGATGGGCGACTGATTTTATTATATTATCATTTAGTGGCAAATTAGATGACGAACATGATACTTGTGATTAAGAGTAGTTGATTGATGTTGATGTTGAGCGGGGGTCCCTGGAAGGTGGGAACCGCTGTTGTGACCATGCTGAAGCTGTCCTGTTCCTACGGACAGTAATAGGGGTGGCCTGGCCATTTGGACAGGCCCGTGTTTATGTATTAGCTCGAAATTAATGGAGCAGACCCGGATATGCGTCGGAGCTATCCGGTTGTTGAGCGGGGGTCCCTGGAAGGTGGGAACCGCTGTTATGACCATGATGATGAAGCTGTCCATTTCCTATGGACAGCAATATGGGTGGCCTGGCCATTTGGACAGGCCCGTGTTTATGTATTAGCTCGAAATTAATGGAGCAGACCCGGATGTGCGTCGGAGCTATCCGGGTGTTGAGCGGGGGTCCCTGGAAGGTGGGAACCGCTGTTATGACTATGATGATGAAGCTGTCCATTTCCTATGGACAGCAATATGGGTGGCCTGGCCATTTGGACAGGCCCGTGTTTATGTATTAGCTCGAAATTAATGGAGCAGACCCGGATGTGCGTCGGAGCTATCCAGGTGTTGAGCGGGGGTCCCTGGAAGGTGGGAACCGCTGTTATGACCATGATGATGAAGCTGTCCATTTCCTATGGACAGCAATATGGGTGGCCTGGCCATTTGAACAGGCCCGTGTTTATGTATTAGCTCGAAATTAATGGAGCAGACCCGGATGTGCGTCGGAGCTATCCGGTTGTTGAGCGAGGGTCCCTGGAAGGTGGGAACTGCTATTATGACCATGATGAAGCTGTCCATTTCCTATGGACAGCAATATGGGTGGCCTGGCCATTTGGACAGGCCCGCTTTGTGTGGAGCAGACCCGGATGTGCGTCGGAGCTATCCTTAAGTTGCTTGAGTCTCCAAGACCTACACCCTAAACCCGAAACCATAAACCTAAAACTAAAACCTATAAGCTATGGCTAAACCGAAACCTAAACTCAATTCATCTAACTCTAAACCTAGACCCTATAAGCTATGAAAATGCGACCCTAAACCCGATCCCGAACCCGCAAATCCAAACCTATGCCCTAAACCTAATCCTAAACTCATGTCACCTAACCTAAACCTACACCTATTCCTAAATCCATTCACCTAACCTAAACCTTGACCCAAACACGAAAATGCGACCCTAAACCCGATCCCGTACCCGCAAATCCAAACGTATGCCCTAAACCTAATCCTAAACTCATGTCATCTAACCTAACACCTATTCCTAAATCCATTCACCTAACCTAAACCTTGACCCAAACACGAAAATGCGACCCTAAACCCGATCCCGTACCCGCAAATCCAAACGTATGCCCTAAACCTAATCCTAAACTCATGTCACCTAACCTAAACCTACACCTATTCCTAAATCCATTCACCTAACCTAAACCTTGACCCAAACACGAAAATTCGACCCTAAACCCGATCCCGAACTCGCAAATCCAAACCTATGCCCTAAACCTAATCCTAAACTCATGTCACCTAACCTAAACCTACACCTATTCCTAAATCCATTCACCTAACCTAAACCTTGACCCAAACACGAAAATTCGACCCTAAACCCGATCCCGTACCCAAAAATCCAAACCTATGCCCTAAACCTAATCCTAAACTCATGTCACCTAACCTAAACCTACACCTATTCCTAAATCCATTCACCTAACCTAAACCTTGACCCAAACACGAAAATTCGACCCTAAACCCGATCCCGTACCCAAAAATCCAAACCTATGCCCTAAACCTAATCCTAAACTCATGTCACCTAACCTAAACCTACACCTATTCCTAAATCCATTCACCTAACCTAAACCTAGACCCAAACACGAGAACCAAACCCGAAACCCGATCCCGAACCCGCAAATCCAAACGTATGCCCTAAACCTAATCCTAAACTCATGTCACCTAAACTAAACCTGACTCTAATCTTTGCATTGTAGATATGGATAAGAGTTGGATGCAAGCTAAGAATTGGTTTAGCCCAGAGTATAAAGAAGGTGTTAAGGAGTTCATGGAATTTGCGAGAGATTGGGCAGATTCAGGTAATAGAATTAGGTGTCCATGCCGAAAATGCAAGAACATGATTCACAAGACATTGGACAAAGTGGAAGATGATTTGTTCATAGTTGGGATTGACCAGGGTTACACTTGGTGGATTCATCATGGTGAAGACTTCCACCAAAGAGTTGAGGCCACTGAAGTCCTTGCTGACCCAATTGTGCGTAATGACGAGGATGAAGATGTTGACGATATGCAAGATATCATTGGGGATGTGTTAAGGAGAACAATTGCGGATACTGATTTTGCAGCGACAAGTATTAGCCAGGATATTCCTCCTATGGGTGATGCCGAATCAGAAAAGTTTAGTAGGTTGTTGAGGGATGCGCAACGTCCACTCTATCCGGGGTGTCGGAACTTCTCCAAGTTGAATTTTCTTACAAGGTTACTTCATTTAAAGACAATAAATCGTTGGAGTAACAAATCGTTCGACATGTTACTTGGCTTGTTGAAAGAAGTATTACCTGAAGGTGAGACATTGCCTAAGTCTCATTACGAGGCAAAATTGTTAATGCGAGACTTGGGCCTTGGTTACATCCTCATACATGCATGTATAAATGATTGTGTATTATATTGGAAAGAACATGAAAATGTTGAGGAGTGTCCACAATGTGGAGAGTCTATGTGGAAATATGACGAAGCTAAGCGTAAGAAAATTTCACAAAAGGTGTTAAGGTACTTTCCATTGAAACCCAGATTACAAAGATTGTTTACGTCGAGCAAGACGACTGAAGATATGAGGTGGCATAAGGAGAAACGCCTTCATGATGATAATACATTGAGGCATCCCGCTGACTCTGAAGCCTGGCAACATTTTGATAAACAATATGACTGGTTTGCAGAGGATTCTCGCAATGTTCGGCTAGGTCTTGCAAGTGATGGTTTTAATCCATTTGGTAATATGAGTAGCTCGTACAGTATGTGGCCAGTGATACTTATGCCCTACAATTTACCTCCTTGGTTGTGTATGAAGGAATCATTTTTCATGATGTCGTTGCTTATTCCTGGACCCAAGTCACCGGGGAATGACATTGATGTGTATCTCCGACCGTTAGTAGATGAGTTAAACGAGTTGTGGAGTCAAGGTGTCCAGACGTATGACACTTTTGCAGAACAGACGTTTCGATTACATACAGCGGTCTTGTGGACAATAAATGACTTCCCGACATATGAAAATTTGTCTGGGTGGAGCACGAAGGGAAAGTTGGCTTGTCCTACATGTAGTACTGAGACTTGTTCATTGTCATTGAAGCATGGTAAGAAAACGTGTTATATGGGCCATCGTCGCTTCCTTCCGAGGGATCATAGTTGGCGCAGGAAGACGGTAATCTTTGATGGCAAACAAGATCATAGGCCACCACCGAAAGAACTATCTGCAGAAGATGTGTTACAACAGCTGAGTAATATTGAAAAAGTTAGATTTGGTAAGGCACCGCACTTGAAGAAGAGAAAACGTACAGTATTGGAGTACAACTGGAGGAAGAAGAGCATTTTTTTTGAGTTGCCTTATTGGAGTCATCTGAAATTACGACACAACTTGGATGTCATGCATATTGAGAAGAATATATGTGACAATGTCTTTGGAACATTGATGAACATAGAGAAGAAAAAAAAGACAGTTTTAAGGCTCGATTGGATCTACAAGCAATGGGTTTAAGGAAAGAGTTGCACTTGCAACCACATGAAAATTCATATACTATACCAGCAGCCTGCTACACATTGACAAAACTAGAGAAAAAACGTGTATGTGAATGGTTGAACAAGGTGAAATTTTCCGACGGGTATACATCGAATATCTCTCGGCGCGTCAACATTACGGACTGTAAGGTAACAGGAATGAAAAGTCATGACTGTCATGTCCTTCTGCAACGCCTACTACCGGTTGCGATTCGTGGATTCCTTAACAAGGATGTCAGTGCTACGCTGATTGAGTTGGGGATATTCTTTAAGGATTTGTGTTCGAAATCTTTGAATGTAGAGGTTATTAAACGACTGGAGAAGGATATTGTCGTAATCCTTTGCAAACTTGAAAGAATTTTTCCACCTGCGTTTTTCGGTGTCATGGTACACCTAGCGATTCACTTACCGCATGAAGCGAAGCTTGCAGGCACAGTATAATATCGTTGGATGTATCCGATCGAAAGGTGATAGAACAATGATCATAAATTTTTATTCATTCCATAAACTACGTATATCCATGTTTTCATGTCATAAACATATTGATTTTGTGTACAAATACCTTCACACATTAAAACAATATGTGAGGAATAAGGCACATCCAGAGGGATCCATTGCTGAGGCGTACATTGATAATGAGTGCCTGACATTTTGCTCCATGTATCTTCGTGGCATAGAGACTAGATTCAACCGAGAAGATTGTAATGCCGATGCAGGGCAGGAGCATGAACAAGGACTCATATCTGTATTCGCACATAACATCCATCCTTTAGGATCGCCGACGTTTCAGGATATGGACCCTCGGGATCAAGCGAAGGCGCGGTGGTATGTGTTGCATAACTGTGAAGAAATAGAGTCGTACTTGGAGTAAGTCTTCGCACATAATTATTGTATATCTACAGACAGTTTTAATCTCAAAATTTCTTATTTACAACGTACCAATTGTGTATAGCGAACACATCGAGGAGATGAAGTCCCAATACCCTACAAATTATGATCGAATGCATCAGGATTTGTTTCCAGAATGGTTTGCAAAACGTGTAAGATTAATTTACCTTCTATCTCACCACACTTACAATATTGTTGTATTGCACAATATTTACATGTAATTTTAAATGCCTAAACGTACATTTATATTCTGTACGTGATGATAGATGAAGATGTTGCGCGCTAACAACTCTGCGGATACATCTAATGCGCTCTACTCACTGGCGTGTGGCCCTGATAGACGTATATCTAGATATACAGGTTGTATTGTAAATGGGATTCGGTTCCACACTGAGGAGCGTGAGAAATATAGGACCACACAAAATAGTGGTGTGGTTGTGAAGGGAACACATGAGGAGGTCGAAATTGATTTTTATGGCGTTTTGACGGATATTATTGAGCTGAGTTATTGTATGAGAAAGCGGGTGTACTTATTTAAATGCGATTGGTGGGACATTGGAAATAAAAAGTTGGGAATACAGACTGATAATTACTTTACGAGCTAAATTTATCTCGGAAGTGGTTTAAAGATGACCCATTTATCATAGCCGGCTAAGCTGAACAAGTATTCTACCTCGCTGACACCAAGTTAGGCGGCTCTTGGCACGTGGTGTAGAAAATAAAGCCCAGGAACATATTTGACGTTCTCGAAGTAGACGTTGAAGATAACGATGAAGGGAGTAATAGAACGTCGTTAGTTGAACAAGCATACCAAGAAGGCATGCCATCTTGGGATAGAGGGAATGATCCAAATGTTGATATTGATGTGGTGCAATTGAATAGAGATGATGTGCCACCTGATCATGTTGATGCCTCAATCATAAATGACATTGTTAGAGATGATAGCGCTTTCATCGATGACAACGTTACAGACGATGAAGAGGAAATTCTTATCAGCGATAGTGATGGTGAAGAAGAAAGAGTCATAAGTGATAATGATTCAGACGACGATTATTAAATGTATACAAGATTTACATGTAATTTTTTAATTCGATTAATTTGATTATTACATGTATATATGTTTTACAAGTCATTATTTTTTTCTTGAATTGACTTGTTGATAATCTACATTTACAGTTAAGTCACTTTTTGATCATGTCCTCCACAAACTGGAGCGTAGCGGAAGCACGCAGCATACTTCATCAGCTGTTGCGGATGGACTTTCCGGCCCTATATTCTTCTGGTAGGGCCAGAGAGATACCCGGTCTGGTCGAGAAATGTAGGGAGGAAAACGATGACTCAGATGAAATATTATACAATCTCAAAGAAATTTCGGACCTGATTGAGGAATATAACCGCGGAAAACTTCGTATGGAAGATGTGACATTATCACTTGCACATCTGAATGGAGTCCCGAGAGATCAGATTTCTCCTATTGTGACTGGCATGTTGGCTGTAACAATGTCGAGTGCTTCATATAGCTTGACATATACATCTGCAGCGTACGATAACTTACGCAGGGAGTATTTCGGATAGTTGATCCGAAGTTGATTTGTATTACAATGAGATATATGTATTTAATATAGAATGACAATGTGTAATGGATTTTTCAACTTTTATATTCTGTTTACGGTTTTATTATATTCTGTTTACAGTTTTATTATATTCTGCTTGCATTATAGTGTAATGGTCTAATCATATTTTTATCATTTCTCTAAGCATAAGCACAAATTCACTCTGCAATGATGTTCATAAACTTGCATTGACATTGTTTAAATTTATAAGTTTGTATTTCAGATATATTCAGTCATGGCACCAGGTGGGAGATCAGGTCGTTCGCGCACTGGATCTACCCCTTCCACCCGTGATGCGACGCAGACAGCATCGACGTCGCACGGTGCATCACAGTCATCTGATCCTTCGGTTCAGCATACACCGGACACTGCATGTAAGTCTAGACATTTATTTAGTGATTTCTGTTTATATTGTTACTTACATATATCTTTTCGCAGCAGCATCTTCTACCAGCCGACGAGGACGTGGACCCACGCGTGGGTTAGTTTTAGAGCGACTTACGCGTGAGGGTAAGGTGGCAGTAGAGTTCCCACAGGACTGTCTTAGACCTGTTGGGGACAGTGCCAGATTGTTTACGTCTGAGGTCGGTGTCTTATGCCGATCTCTGATCCCCGCCACCACCCCCCGTTGGACTGACGTGACAGATGATGTGTGATAGCTCATCCGTCAGCGCCTTCAGGTAAAGTTTAGTAAATTGAAATTTTCTTTTGTGAAAGTTCATTTACGGTTAAGTCCTATTGTTAATAAGTTTATTGCCTTAATTTATTATTTACGAAACTGCAGGATAAATTTGAATTCGATTTGAATGTTCCCTACATTTCTCATGCCGTCGACGACATGATTAGAGAGCGGTTCAAGGAGTACCGCGGAGAGTTGCACCAGCGGTACAAGCGGTGCAGGACACACGATGAGGCCGTACTGTCCGCACCGCCACACGTTACTACAGACGACTGGCGGATACTCTGCGAGAGATTTTCGTCGGAGGCTTTTTAGGTAATATTTACATGTACGATATCTTACGGTAACAATTAAATTCGCAATTAATAGAAATGTATTTTGTATAATATGTTCAGAAGAGCAGTAGAATAAATTCTGCGAACAGGGAAAAGTTACAAGTGAACCACGTAGCTGGTTCAAAGTCATTTGTACGACATCGTTACGACATGGTAAGAAATTATTGATGATTATTAAGTTAATATATTATTTTGATTGGCATTTATTATAAGTCTTTTTTTCTTTTGATTGCGCAGCGGGATTCCGTCACCGGCCAGGAGCCTGGACCAGTAGACCTCTACAGAGGGACTCACTGTCGGCAGGCGACGGGATCTTGAGTTCATCCTAGAGCCAGTAAGCATTGGGTAAAAATCTTTACTTTGTAAAATTTAATTGCGCATTGATTGATAATAATGTCATTCATGTCATTTTTTATGAAATTTCATATCTTTTCATTACAGGCGGCGATGGACACCATACGCAGTCAGCCCACTCCCGATGGTACTAGTTAGCGGAGTGAGCCAGAAATCCTGAGCGAGGTGCTTGGCACCCGTTCTGGATATGTGCGTGGGCTTGGCCATGGTGCTAAGCTCATGGCACAAACTAGAGCTGGCTCCAGCCGATCCGTAGCTGGTGAGAGCGCTCAACGCCGAGCTGACATCGCAGAGAGAGAGGTTCAGCAGCTACGGGTCGTCGTCGATGGGATTCGGAAGCAGCTGGAGAGGCAGAGGGAGGAGGAGGAGAGGCGACGGGAGGAGCAGGAGAGGAGGATCGAGGAGTTGCGGCAGGAGCATGAGCGACAGATGCAGGAGATGTTTTAGGCTCTCGCTGCACGCCTTGGCGCCGATGCCCCGCCACCTCCGCCACCTCCACCTACATCTTCCTGATTATTTTTTTTAATATACGACTTTTAACTTGTATATATTTGTGTGTGGATGAATATTGTTTGTTTGTGGATGTGGAATGGATTATTTGTGTATGGATGATGTAGTTTTTGTTCATTTGTATGTATGTGGATGTGAATAGGAGAAAAATGTATAGGTTTCTTTACAGGTGTATATCAGGAATTTTCCTGAATTTTGAAAACAAATGAAACCGAGACAGGGAAAACTTTTACCGACGAAATATTTCGTAGGTAAAAGTATGTAAAATCTTTTTACCGACGAAATATTTCGTTGGTACAACATTTTTACATACTTTTACCGACGAATTATTCCGTCGGTAAAAGTTTCAACATGTTTTTACCTACGAATTATTTCGTCGGTAAAAGTTTTTTCACCGACGTATCATTTTCATTCCCGACAAATATTCATATGTTTTCCCGACGAATATTTTCGTCGGTAATGGTGTAATTATTACCTACAAAAAATTATTTCGTCGGTAAAAACCTTTACCGACGGCCTTTCTATGACGATGTTAGCCGCGAATTATTTCGTCGGGAAAAAGATTTCCCGACGAAATTTTACTGATTACCGACGAAATCATTCGTCGGTAAAAATAGAATTTCTTGTAGTGACCCAAGACTACCGACAGCAGCCATCTCAGCCCTTCACTATGGGGCATCCTCCTCAGTACCTTCCCGCGACGACAAGGCCGCCTTAGAGCACTCCCGTCGCAGGAACTTCCAGTCAGCTTCCAGTCAATCTTGCAAACAACAATCTCAGTAGATCTCAGCATGTCCCCGTCAATGGGACTCCTTTCCTTTCTCAGCATGTCCCCACCGATGGGACCCCTTTTCAATTTCAGCACATCCCCGTCGATGGGATTTCAATTCAATTTCCAGCAATAGGGACAGCACTGGCGAATGCCCACAATGGGGGTTAGTGTCAAGCCCACATCAATCAGCGGACAGTGGCGAATACCCAACAAGGGGCTCACTTCCCAGCATCTCAGCCTCTTACGAACAGGAGCACTTTTCAATTCCAGCACATCCCCGCCGATGGAATTCCAGTTAATTTTCAGCAATCTTCAATTCAGGCAAACTCCAGTTAATTTCCAGCAATCTTCAATTCAGCAATCTCCAGTTAATTTCTAGCAAGTTCCAGTTCAACCTTCAGTACAATCTCCAGTTCAGTTACAGTCATTTCAAGCACAAGTTCATCAAAATCCAGTTCAATCATCAAATTAATTTCAGCAACCCATGGTTGCTTTCCAGCAAGCCCATAGGGTTGAAGACATCGACCACTATGCCGAAGAAGAACGTGCCTTACTCTGAGAGGCACCAGTCGCTCAAACAGATCATACAAGACTAGACGAGTTGCGTGAGCAGTTTCATATCTTGCAGAATCAGCTTCAGCGACAACAAGGAATCGATCTACCCTCGACCAAGTTCAGAGACTTGTGTCCTTTTCCAGATGCTCAGATACCTCAAAACTTTGAGGTACCAAAATTTAAAAGATACGATGGCAGCGGTTGTCCCACAATACATCTCAAGGCTTTCTGTGGAAAACTGAGTGCAATCTCAAGGAAATGAAGGGGCCCTTATTCGATTGTTCCAAAAATCTCTGAAGGGCGATGCCCTAGATTGGTACACCTCATTGGACTGCCACCGTATCAAGACTTGGGAATAACTTTCCCAGGCTTTCGTCGACAAATTCGTGTACAATCTCAACATGGCACCCAGAAGAGCCGACCTCTCGCAGCTCTCAGACAAAGGAGTGATGAAACGCTATCAGCTTATGTGGGACGTTGGCGAGCTATGGTAGCCAGAATGCGGACACCTATCAACGACGAAGAACAAATCTCCATGATTGTTCATTCAACATATCCTGGCATATCTGGATATCTCATTTTGCACCCATATGCGAATTTCTCACAGTTGATCCGTGCTAGAGAGCAGGTCGAAGCAGGAATCCGTGCCTGGACAATCTCCCCACAGCCTCATCAAGCCACTCCAGTCAAGAGGAACAGAGTGGAAGGAAGACCTATCGGGTATGGAAATGGAAACCGCAGCGGTTCTCCTCCTCGCCCGACAGAGGTAAATAACATCATCGCCACTGCTCAGGGTAACTAATATGCTCCCCCACAGGGACGTCAACAGTATCAGCAGAATCAGGTTCAACATCAACCTCAGAGATATCAACCACAACCAAATCCCCAACCACAGCCACAACCACCTCAACAGCAACAGCAGTTCAGGGGGAACGGCCCATACTCATACCAGAATAGGCAGAATTATAGGGAGCTCAGGAAATTTACTCCACTCACTCAACCACTTAGTCAAGTCATGACTATGCTGGTATAGAAGCAGTTGCTCACTCTGATGGCACCCAAGCCTCCTCCAAATCCTATGCCTCCAACCTACCGAGAAAATGAGTATTGTGCCTACCATCAAGGGCGTGGCCACACCACTGATCGATGCATGACTCTGAAGAATGCCATACAAGATCTGATTGACGACCGCAAGATCGTCATCTCGGTCCCTAAAACTCCTCCAGCAGCTTCCACCAATATCCTGCAGAATCCTCTGCCTCAGCACCCGACGGACCTTAGTTCATCTCGTGGCCCTGCCGTCAACAGCATAGAAGAAGGAGAACGTCTCAATCACTTCTTCTCCCCAATATAGTCCATTCATGCTTACACTTATGGGCCAACAAGTTCCCCTCCGATCTTACAAGGGGCAAACCCCTTTTCTCCTTCAGTCTCTAAGCCATTAGTACTCGAAGGAGCACCTCCATATGATGCACCAATTGCTCAAGGGGCACCTTACAGCCATTCATGTTGGGAGCCGGTCGTCCTAGAAGGAGCACAGTCGTACATCGAACCTACATATGAACCTGTCGTTTTGCAAGGGGCAACTCCAGTTCAAGAACAATCCAATCCGCAATTGAGGAATTATACTCATCAGCAGCAAGAACCCATTATCTTGGAAGGAGCTCCTCCAATCGAGCCAGTCATACTACAAGGGGCAAATCCCAGCATGTCAATCATGCTACGACGGCTGGGATGAACAGAGAAACCCCCTGCCATATCAAGAGCACCAGTGTTCATTCCATTGGAGCCTCCCACTCCAAGAACGGTCAGGCCCGGACCGCGACCTTATGTAATTTATGAGACAAGCCTTGATATTTTTCCTTCAATACAGGCAACAATGTAGTCCTCAAGGCAAAAGCTCCGTACGAGGAAGGTCTGGCACTCACACCAGCACCGTTACAAGAACCGGTGATCCTAGAAGGCAAAGGAGAGGAAAATTATAAAGAGGTCCCATGGCACTATCCAGAATGTGCGAAAATAGGAAACATGAATCCAAATGGGCGTTGCATCCGAAGAGATAATCAGAATAGAGGAGATCCCAAAGGCGCTCTCTTGGGTCTCGGTAACAAAAATGAAGTCGCATATGATGTGGTGACTCAGCTCAAGTCAATCCCTGCTCAAATCTCAGTATGGGAACTACTCTGCACATCGCGCATACATAGAGAAATGTTCGCCAAAACCCTGAGCGATGCTCATGTCTCCTCCGACACAGCACCTGAAATGATAGCATTGATGATCGGACAACTCCTGGCTCCACGCGCCATCACCTTCACCGATAACGAGTTGCCACCAAAAGGACGCGATCATGGGCGATCCCTCAACATAGCCTTACGATACAAGGACCTCTCTGTCCCGCTGGTTCTTATCGATAACGGCTCAAGCTTAAACGTCTGCCCACTCAAGACTGCAAAACGTCTGGGAATTAGTCCCTCTTCATTTCAACCCAGCACCATATGCGTCAGAGCGTTCAACAACACCCACCGATCAGTGAAAGGGGAAGTCGACATAGAGGTACAGATAGGTCCAGAAGTCTCCACCATCACATTTCAAATCCTGGATATATCAGCCTCTTTCAACATGTTGCTTGGACAGCCTTAGCTGCACAAGGTTGGAGCTGTGCCATCAACCCTGCATCAATGGGTGAAGTACATCTATGGGAATCAAGTTATCTCTATCCATGCAGAAAAGGAGCTCATCATTCCTTCTAATGCTGCTGCCACTGAACCAGAAATCCCTGTCATCGATATCCAGCACTATGAAGAAGACGTCCCGTTTCATAGTTTCGAGTTCGAGACTGTGAACGCTATCGCTAATCCGGAACCGATAAGGGTGGACCGTGTCTTCTCACCAGCAAAACGTCTGAGCCTCAAGTATCGGATGAAGAATCATTTCAAATCCAGAAAGATGCCGCTGGCATATAATCAACGCAAATGGGGACTCGGGTACAGGGCAATCTTCATGGACAAAAGAAAGAAGAAATTTCGGTGCTCTCCCATCCCATTCATCAAGCCAGGAGAACCTTGCAAAGATCCGAGAGGGAATCAACCGACTACATTACACAAAGGCCTCCCGATGAACCTAGCTTGGGCCACGTGGCCCCCCATTCGATGGGACCGGATTCTTGAAACATCCAAGCCTCCAGAAGAAGGAAGGGATGAAGAAGAAGGAAAGATTCAAATACAACAGCTTCAGGACCAAGTTACTCTGACACCTGCTCCCAACCAAGGGCACAACCTACCCACTTCAATTTCAGTCAACCAGGGGCACAACCTGCCCACTTCAATTCCAACCAACAAGGGGCACAACTTGCCCATCTCAACATCGATCAACAAGGGGCATGACCCGCCCATCTTTGCAGAATCAACATCATCAACCATCAGCCAGGGGCAAAAGCAGCCCATCCATTGGACTAAGAAAGGAAATGGCCAGTCCCTAGATTGGTCTGATGTCCAAATTCCTAACTCATGTCTAGCCGTGGAACCAGATGAACTGCAATGCGAGGTAAGTGATCCAGGAGGGACTGAGTACGACTCAGATCTCGAACCCAACCAGCGAGAAATCATGGTCATTGGGCCAGACTGTGATTCTTCGCCCAAATCATCAACCTCCACCCCTCCAAGGGGAGGAGTGTGGGATCCTCAATGGTCCTCTATTCCCCTAACTTCTGAATCAGCCAGAGAGTCATCTGAAGGCTCTGGCTTCCAAAAAAAAAAAACACCTGTTTAAGTAGCGAGCGGAACTTTGGGACAAGCTGGGATCAATCATGGTCTGCAATGCCCGCCTGTTCAAGGTCCCGTGAGTTTCAAAAACCCAAAAAAATAAAAAATAAAACTTTCAAAAACCAAAAACATCTAGCATTTCAATTTCAGAAAATTCTCAAAAACCAAAAAACATTTATTTTCCTGCATTTAATAATGAGCCAAGTTCGTCTAAAGAGTCGCATGAGTTTGAAGTCGAATCATATGATTTTGACGTCGAACTAGACTTCGAGCTCATGGGTCTGGACGAAGCTCGGGATGAGGAAGATGATGATCAGGCTCTCGAACTAGAGGATCTCCTCAAAAAGTTCGAATCCAAAGCCAATGTTGTAGCCGATGATTTCGAGATGGTAAACTTGAGGACACCTGAGATCCCTAGGGAAGTACGCATTGGAAAATCATTGCCACTAGAGATGAAGCAGAGAATGATAGAGTTCCTAGCTCTAAGATTTTTCAACTTCACCTTCTCATATGAAGACATGCCGGGGCTCGATGAAGACCTCGTGGTACACCATCTGCCAACCAAGGCAGATATGAAGCCAGTGAAGCAAAAACTTCGAAGAATGAATCTAGAATGGGCTCTGAAAGTCCGAGATGAATTCATCAAGCAGTATAATGCAGGATTCTTGGTAGTCTCCAACTACCCTGAATGGCTCACCAACATTGTATCAGTACCAAAGAAGGATGGCAAGGTTCGAATGTGCATCGACTTCCGAGATCTCAACAAAGCCAGTCCTAAAGATGATTTCCCTTTGCCACATATCGACACTCTGGTCAACGACATTGCTGGGTACAAGGTCTTCTCATTCATGGACGGGTTCTCAGGTTACAATCAGATCAAGATGGTCGTCGAAGATCGCGAGAAGACATCGTTTATCACTCCCTGGGGAACCTTCTGTTACAGAGTAATGTCGTTCGGTCTGAAGAACATAGGAGCAACATATCAGCGAGCAATGACAGCATTATTCCACGACATGATGAACAAAGAGCTTGAAGTATATGTGGACGATATAATCGTCAAGTCTCGTACAATTGAAGGACACTTTGAAGATCTAAAGAAGTTATTCAACAGATTAGAAAAGTACAAGCTCTGTCTTAACCCTCAGAAATGTGTTTTCGGTGCAATGGGAGGTAAACTTCTTGGCTTTATAGTGAGTGAAGATGGCATCAGGGTCGACGAGACCAAAACCAGAGCAATCATCGAGATGCCCCCTCCTAGAACAGAGAACTAGATTCGTGGCTTCCTATGCAGAATTTAATACATCAGTCACTTCATCGCGCAGCTCACACCTATCTGTGAGCCCATATTCAAGCTCCTTCGAAAGAACGTTCCAAAAGAATGGAATGACGATTGCCAAATCGCCTTCGATCCGCATCAAGAAATATCTCATGAATCCTCCAGTGCTAGTGCCGCCCACTCCTGGACGACCACTATTGTTATACATCTCGGTAGCAGCAGAAGTCATTGGTTGTGTTCTCGGCCAACACGACGAGACAGGGAAGAAAGAACAAGCGATATACTATTTGAGCCGAAAGTTCACCGACTACGAGACCAGTTATTCCCCGATCGAGAAGACTTGCCTCGCCCTAGTCTGAGCAACTCAGCGACTCCGTCAATACATGATTGCATTCCCTATTCTCCTCCTCGCTCACATGGATTCGCTCAAATACCTGTTTGAGAAACCGACACTACTGGAAGGATAGCTAAATGGTAGCTACTCCTGTCTGATTTCGACATCACCTATGTCACTTAAAAGGCAATCAAGGGGCAGGCCCTCGCCGATCATCTTGCTGCTCACTCTCTCCTGGATTATCAACCGCTCCAGACATTCTTCCCCGATGAAGATCTCTTGCTTATCGAAGGAGAAGAAAAGCAGAAAAAAGATGAGTGGACGTTATTCTTCGACGGCGCAGCAAATGCTAAAGGGAAGTGGTATCAGAGCAATCATCTACTCTCCAGATGATGTCCCTATTCCTATCTCAAGGCGCATAGCATTCGAGTTCACCAACAACATGGCAGAGTATGAAGCATGCATCGCTGGCTTAAGGGAAGCCATAATCTTAGGCGTCAAGAAGCTACGAGTATTTGGAGACTCACAGCTTATCATCAATCAGACCAATGGCGAATGGAAAATCAAGGAGAGAAGTTGATACCATATCATGTGTATCTTGAAAATCTGATCGAAGAATTCAAAGAAATCACCTTCTCATACATGCCCAGAGCCAAGAATCAGTTTGCAGACGCTCTCACCTACACTCGCGTCAATGCTCGAGATCCTGAAAGGAGCTTCAGAATGGGAGGTCACAGTCGAAATTCAAGATGAACCTACTTTCTGCCTGCAAATAGAAGAAGCCGAAGCTATCCCTCACAAACCTTGGTATGCCGACATCAGGCAATATCTCGAAACCCAGGATTATCCGGAGTCAGCAACAGCAACAGATCGCCGAACCATCCAACGTTTGGCCGGCTAATTCACCATCAGTGGTGAAGTTCTTTACAAGCGATCCTATAATCACATTCTCCTTTGATGCGTCGATGAAACAGAAGCTGCAAAGATCATGAAAGAAATACACGAAGGAATCTGTGGCCCACACATGAACAAGCACATGATGGCAAAGAAGATTCTGCGACTTGGCTACTATTGGCTCACCATGGAGACAGACTGCTGCCAGTACGTCAGAAAATGCTTCAAGTGTCAGAAGCATGCGAACCAAATCCATGCCCCATCATCAGAATAATACAACCTGACAACTCCTTGGCCCTTCTCTATGTGGGGCCTCGACATCATTGGGAAGATTAGTCCCAAGGCATCAAACGGTCATGAGTATATACTTGTGGCGGTCGACTACTTCACTAAGTGGGTAGAAGCAACCTCCTACACCACGATTGCAGCATCTCAGGTGATCAAATTTATGAAGAACAACATCATATGCCGGTATGGAATCCCCAATGTTATCATCACAGATAATGGGACCCCGTTCGTCAACAAAAAGATGGATGACTTCCTCAGCAAGTTCAAGATTCAGCGCCATCGATCAAGCCCCTACCGTCCTCAGATGAATGGTGGGGTAGAAGTCGCAAACAAAACAATCGTCAGCATACTTGAGAAGATGGTCGTGACTTATCGAGATTGGTCAGATATGCTCCCATGTGCACTTTGGGCCTATCGAACATCTGTACGGTCTGCTACGGGCGTTATTCCTTTCGAGCTTACTTATGGAATGGAAGCAGTTCTACCAGTCGAGGTGGAAATACCGTCACTACGGGTGTTACTGGAAAGTGGAATTGAAGAAGGAGAATGGCAACGGGCCATATTCGATCAGTTACAGCTAGCAGATAAGAAGCGTATGCGTGCACTAAATCATTCACAGTGCTATCAGAAAAGGATCGCTTGGGCTTATAACAAGAGAGTCCGAAAAAGAAGCTTTAAGGTGGGCGACATGGTTATGAAGAAGATTCTACCATTGCACCTTTCGGACCCTAGAGGAAAGTTCAAGCCCTTGTGGGACGGACCGCTGATCATCAGAGAAGTACTTCCCGGAGGCGCCCTCCGACTCACCAGCATGAGAGGGGTGGATCTTCCTGAGCCAATCAACGCCGACAAAGTGAAAATCTTTCACAGGTAAGTCATTCTGACTTTATCAAGAGTTACTTTAATAGAGCTGAAGTTAAGAGGTTGAAGCTAAAACCTCTGAGAAATCGTTTTCGTCCACCAATAAGTGTTTCAAATAAGGGGATTCAAAGACACAAAAAAAGAGAAAAAAAAAGAATACAAAAAAAGAGAAAAAAGAATATAAAAAAAAAGAGAAAAGAGAAAGAAAATTGGAAGCCAAAACAAGGCACCCGAGAAAAATCAACCCAAAATGAAACACAGTCATCCATCCATTCATCTCAGAAGGGTTTATGGTTAAGACCGACAGCTCTATCATGGTAACTCATGATAAGGGCTGGAAGACTGCCATCGGGCAGCAACGACGGATTCCCAACCTCTAGCCGCCGCAGTTATCCAAAGATTTAGAAAAAAGAAAAAGAAAATGTGTGCCTAAACAAAGAGGGCGGAGTGAAAACCCGAAAGGGCGCTCTGAGTAAAAACAGTGGGCATACAGCGGATTTGGTGAAAACCTGAAAGGGCGCCGAGGGTAAAAACAACATTGCTGCCAAGGGGCAAGCAAGATCAAACACCCGGGATGTGGTGAAAACCCGAAAGGGCGCCACAGGCAAAAATGACGGGAAAAGGCCGGCTGTGGCGAAAACTCGAAAGAGCGCTGCAGGCAAAAATGGCTCGAATAGAAAAAGAAAAATTAAAAGCGCAGGTATCAAGGAATCAAACGGTCCAGATCAGTTCAAGCAGTTACGGTTTAAGAACAAGAAGAAGAACAGTCGGGAACAAAGAACTCTACAAACTCTGACAATCTCAGGAAGCGACAGTTTCCATTGCCTACACATCTAGGGAACCAAAGGGGTCACACAAGTCAATCTTGAGACATCAGTCAAAGCATTGGCCGAGCCTCAGTTCTGATTCCTGTATCCCGACACAAAATCCAGACACACTCGCAAGGCAACTCATGCCACAATAGATTTTCAAAAAAGTTTTCTCCTTTTTCATTAAATTCATCATATTTCTTTGACATATATCATTCATCTTTTTCAAAAAATGCGTCATCACTAGTTATGCAAAAGGGAATGTACAGATGGCCAACACAATCAATCTCTACCCTCCTCCTCGGCCATATCAGGTAAGTCCTCTGACTCATAATAAAGTAGCCTCACTCTCAACCTGCTCACCTCCATACGCAGGTAATGCACCTCATCGCGCTCAAGGACACGGATCGCTGTCTCCTCATCAGACAACCTCTAATCGGCAGCCAATATCCTTGACATCATCTCACAATGATACCGAAGTGCGGAAATCTCAGACAGCAAATGGCTATGAGTGGCCAAAAGGAAACCAGGATCGATGAATGGGCGCTCCTCAAAGGGCTCATATGAACCAGATGAAGAGTCAGCATCTCCAAGAATATCCCTGCTCATCCTCATCAGCAGTCTGGTGCCAACAAGGGATGCGTCGATACAGAGACTGCTCAGCAACCCAGTACTGGTATGGGGTGGTCGCCATCGGAAAAGCCCGCAGTTCAAAACCAAGCAAATCAGCGGTCAAGTAACTCGCCCAGGATCCATCAACCCGAGTCCTAAAGTCAGATGTTCTAGATGGAAGTGCTCGATGCCCAATACCCGTGAAAGCAAAAAGAGGAACATCCTGCTCATATCCGAACTGTCACAGGAACCGAATAGGATGATAAGAAAAGTAAGATTGAAAGCCTACCAACATCAGAGGAAGGCGGTGCGCATCACAAAGCACTGGAGGAAGAGAAAGCTAAGATCACTCCCAACGAACATTCCAGTCACGCAGCTCAGCAAACATCCTGCGATATAAGGGCTCGCTCATCCTAGCTGTATGCGGAAGAAACTCCATGATGTATCGCATAAGGTCTGGGCGACGGGTGCCAAGGAAATGGTACAGGAATAGTCAGCAAAAGACGCTCCCATAGCCAGACCTGATCACAAGAAAGAAAAGAAATTCAACTAGAGCAGAGAAATTCCCAAAAGGACCAGAAAAGAAAGGTGCAGAAAAGATACCTGAAGAAATGCACAGCAGTCGCGAAGGACACGAGTGCGGCCCAGGGCACAGTCAGTCAGCCCATTAAACAACTCAGCCAGGACGAGAGAAATGATCCCCTGACGTCGAATAACTCGGCTCATCACCTCGAAAAGCAAAGGAGTCTGAGACCTCCGCCATCCCGAAAATAGCACCTCAGCTATCAAGCAAAAGATCAGTGCATTCCGAGCAAGTAGAGACCCTGCCACACTCCGAGGACCCGGAAAAAAGATCATACAGCAAATCCAAGGAGAACACTACAGCATCCTGGCCAGCAGCTGCAGGCTGAACAAGATAAGAGATCTTGAACCAGTTCTGCGGTGTGGCAGTCTTCGGCAAAGTCTTCGGCGAAAAATACTGAGTATAATCCCAAGGAAGATCGGTCAAGCGCCCAAGCTCCTCCAAAGAGGGTCCCATCTCTATGTCGTTGAACGCAAACAAGTTCAACGAGGGGACCCAGTCAATCAATGTCAGCCCCGAGCATGCTCCAGTCAATGTCAACTTTAACCATATGGATCAGACTGCTAAAGCCTATAAGATTCTAAATCTCGAATCTCATAAGCTGACAAGCTGTCAAGCCAAGCAAGCAATCGTGGCGAGCAAGAAGGACGAGGAAGCAACTGACAAGTCCTCACAGGAATCCCCTCTAGGACAAAAGGCCCAAGAATCGATGACAGCTCATCAAGAATCGGAAGATCAACGGGCGAAGGAGAAGGAAAAGCTGGAACCTCTACAGACTCAAAAGCCCCTGACCTATCCCCAGTAGCGGCTATGTCTGATATAGTCGCATCGCTATCTGAAACTGTCACGACCTCAGCTGCATGAGAACACTCGCCCTACCTCATGAACGGAGTGCGCAAAGGACCGACGATCAGGAGAAGGACAATACTCTCCATCAAAAGGGCTATCGACAAATATCACACCACACATCGTGGCATCCTGACCAATCTGATCGCTAAAAAATACATCTGAACCATCAAGAAAAGTCCCGACAACCCTGATCGAGGAATCAACGGTCATATCTGGACCTGCGACCCTCTCCAACAAGAAGTCATGAATCCAGTCATCATCCTGAACGATCAAAGGGATCATCGAGGCATCCACACAGTCCATCATCAGGGGGACATCATCAATGATCACATCAAGTCCACCCAAGCAAGTATGCCGCACATTGCGGCCATCATCAAGAGCATCCAAGCCATCAAAGGTATCATCTGAACCATCCATACCATCCAAACATGAGATCAGCCCATCTATGTCCATCATACCCCCATCACCACCATCAATTACATCATCCAGGTGGCCCACACTCAAGGGATGCATAGCCTCACCTATGTCCCATCTCCTCATCCCATCCATACCATCCATTTCTCCCATAATCAATGGCCCATTCAAATATGAAATTTCAGCATGGCTGCCATTAATGGGGCCATTCAAAACTCCTACCAACCACCATCCTTCAATCCCCATCAATGCCCCCATTCAATGCTCCATCTCTACCATCCATTAAAGAGATCTCTCCATCATTAAAGCCTTCACCACTTTCTGAAGTGTGGGACCCATCATAGATAGCCCCCACAGCCCCTAGATCTCCACCATCCATTGCTTGAGAAAAGACAAACCAAGAAGAGGACAAAGGGAGAAAGAAAGATGAGACAAAAGAGAGATTCATAGCTACAATCGAACCTGAGAGTACAGAGAATGTGGGGACAGGGACAGTGGACTGTGAAGAATGTCCGAGCACGAGCCAACCCAGGCTGCACAAGAGGCGAGTCTTGGGTGGCCCGCTGTGGGCCGCCCGTACAAACGCGCTCCCTCTCTCTCTGCGGGATTGGCTCCATGGTTGTTAGTAGGTGAGGCTGACAGTCCATGTCAGCAGATGGCACCCTGAGGGCCGCCCAAGGCTCCAATCCACTCCAGATTTCATTTGAGGTTGATCAGAATCATCTGGAAGGTACCCCACTTGTTCAATCACAAAGTATTATACCCAACATGGGCCTGATCAAGTCAAAGAGAAGGAAAATTGATCAAGAGGGGCCCACAAGCAATCTGAGCCATTCAAAGACTAGATCATCATGATCTAAACCATGAAAGAGTTCACATGAGTCATGAACTGCAAGATCGAAGGCTTGATCGTCAAGCAAGAGGGCCAGAATCCAAGATATAATCGTCAAGAAAGAGGGCCAGAATCCAAGATCTGATCGTTAAGTGGGCCCACATGGCTGAAAGGAGCAATTTGAACCGTTCAAGTCATCATCCACACCATGAGAAGCCTTCTTAGCCTAAAAAACATTAAGAAAAGGTGCTCCAAAGCCAAGCTGAAGTCTGGAAAGGGCCCACAGGGCCAAGTCAAGCAATCTAAATCGTTCAAGCCATCACCCATGCAGTTAAGAAGCCTCATCTTCCACAAAGCATCAAAGAATGAGTCAAAGATCAAGACATCCAAGCATAATCAAGAGATTTTTAAGGCAAATCAGGGGTTGTATATTCATTCAGAAAGTCTTGATACATCAGAAAGATAAAAGCAAAAAGGGTTTTTACAAGGCAAATAAGGCCATACAAAGCTAAATACAGAAGCAGGCTACAGGTCACCAACATAGTCGTTGTCATCCCTCCTCTCATCCCTGCTCTCGACGATGAAGATCCATCAAAGGAGCTATCACTGAGCCTCCAGCATACCTGCGATGACCCCCAAGAACATAGAGCGGAGGAAGCAGAGGCCCCTGTCCGTACAGCAAGTACCACTCGTCATAGTCGTGATCTGGAATCGTGAAACGAAACCCAGGCTGGCCCACAAGAGCATCGGCCATCTCATCAGCTGGGATCTGAGCAGCCAGAGGAGGTGCGGAACAAGAGACTCGAGCCACCCCAGTAATCCATCGAAGCAGCCTCTCACCCAAATACCACTGAAATGATTCAGCGTCAGAAAGCATGATCCGGAGGCATGAAGAATCATATGCCTTCACACGCTGAGGGGTGTAGTAGAGAGGAAAGTTGGCGTAGGGCATCCGAGCAAACTACAGCAAATGAGGTCATCACAATCAGTTACAGAGCAGCACGAGGGGTAAGGAAAACAAGATACTTACATCCTCAACGGTCAATCCGTCTATGTCAGAGCGCCAATTGTCCCCAGATACACGAGAGTTTCGTTGACGATTTTGCTGATGCCAGTGCATATGGCGGTACAGAGGTGGCTCAATGTCATCTCGTATCCTCGGTGCGAGATGAGCAAAATGGTCATAAAAGTAAGTCTGGGCAAGGGCACACATAACAATTAGAGAAAGAAAGAAGGCGAATGTCTCCAGGGAAGGTTAAAAAGAATACCTCTACGACAGACCAGAAACCTGTGAAGGACCGGCTATTCCAAGAGGTCTTATCCAAACCCAGGAAAACATGAGTCAAGATAGCCCCGTTCCAATTGTAGGGATGGTAAAGATCCTCAACCAAACGAAGAAATTTAGGATCGATCCTCTTGTTCGTGTGATAGAAAAGGAAGGACCCGAAGGCGAAGCAATCATGGCCTGTACTTTGTGGAGGGCCGCTAGCTCAGTAGTAGGGGTGACGGTAGCAAAGGTGTTGTAGAACCATCGCAATTTTACTTGATGGCCCTGGAATTCATCCTCAGGTGGGATATCACCCACAAGCCGAAGCCAGTCAGTGGAAGTGATGGGAGCAAGAGAGCCGACATGGGGAACAACTACCCCATAGAATGGAATATCCAGGGGAGTTATTCCCCACTCGCCACAAGGGAGTTGAAAGGTGTGGGTCTCATCCCACCACTTCTCACAAAGAGCCGCAAGCAGCATGCGGTTGTTGTTATGGAAGCGCAAGGTAAGGAGGCCAGCAAAAGGAGTGTCAGCCAGAACTCGTTCAAGCAAAGGCTGTGGGTGTTTCACTCAGTCATCCCAATGATCTCTGGTACCTCGACCCTTGATGGAGGGAAGAGGTTGGTGTTCCTTATCCAAGGAACACATATGGGCCCCTCGGCGGATAATGAAGGCCGGATCATCCTCATCGATCACCCGTCATCCTCTTGTACCATCCGCCATCGAATCCTACAAGCTTAGCAAGGTAAGACCCTATTCTTTACCCGTTAAAATCCAAATCATTATCCAGGAAACCCTAGGATTCGAACTTACATTCAAATACAAAATCCTATGTCCAAGTCCATGTGTTGCCTAGGATAAGTGTTGGCCCCATCAAAGAAGGCAAGGCCCACCTTAAAGAAGGTTGCATGCCGTGCCTAGGAAAGGAAAGTCCATCAATTAAGGACACATTTCGGCCAACAAAAGCACTCAAGTGCCATGAGATCAACAACGGATAAGAATCCAACTTCACATGAGAAGTCCTTATTCAAAGCCCATATGTGTCCAAGGATTGGTTCACTTTTCATACCAAGGCCATGATTCTCATTTAAGTTGTTCCCATCTTTTTACACATGTACATGGACAAGTGGGGAATAGGAAGGAAATGGGCCCCCAAGAGCAACCCAAGTGCCTCATCTCAATGGAATGAAGGGAGCACATAGCCCATTTGAAGAACATGAGGACCCATTCATGGGTTAACCATGGGCAACCCTATGTGCATCATCTTGATGAATGTTTTAACCATGAGAATACAACATGGTGGTCTACCCACAAATATATGAATCAAAGAAGCCAATGGTAAAAATTTGATGCACATAGCCCACATGAAGAATCAAAGTTGGAAATGTCCATGCAAGGACAAGTTTGGGCAACTTATGTGCACCGATTGCTTTATAAAAGGGGACCATTTGAGCACAAGAGGGTGTGGCTTGATGAGTCACCCAACCATCATGAAAATGGCTAAGAATGGTATACATAGCCCACTGGAAGATCAAAATCCAAAATGCCCCAAAACATGGGACAAAATTGGGCAACTTATGGGTATCATTCTTTCGCACAAATTGAAAGAAAAATCACTCATCTTTAAGGATGATGGTGGATGACCCACCAAGCACCCCAAGAGAGGTTCAAGAAGCTATGGATGTGTGGATAGCCCACTTGATGAGAGTCATCCTATTAAGGTTGGTGGTATTAAAGGAAGCACTTGAGATCCACTTTCCCACAACATGAGAAAACCATTTGAACTTAGTGAGATTTTTGAAACAACTCACTCATGGAACTTGTGGATGATCAAGTAACTCAAGTCTTCCATCCATCCAAAAGAAAAAGCATGAAAGGAAAAAATCCTACATGAACAAAGTGTAGTGGTGCACACATGGTCCAAAGAAATGCACAAGTTTCAATGAGGGCCCAAAAGCCCATCCATATGGAAAAATTCTAAGGAACCCACCACACTTTGTGCATAAGGATGTACATCATAATCAAGAAATGGTGGAAGATTTGGGCTACTTGTCCATAAAAGCCCAACTAGGAAATCTAGCCCACTTGAAGATCCAAGTGAAGAATGGGCTAGTCACCTTTGTCCATACACATGTGAACAAAGATGGGGCCGCCCAAAGTGAGCCCTATGAGCCCAAAACTTGAGGTGGGCCCTACCATTCCCATGGGCCCAAGCCTCGAAAAGAAGATGGAAAAGAAAAGAAAGCTCTAAGGAAAAATGAAAAGGACAAGAAAGCATGAGGGAGCCCAAAATGAAGTGTTGGGCCCATCAAATACACCAAGGGCCATGACTTCACTTTGAACCCATTTGATACATATGAAAAGTGGCCCAACTCCTATGGAAAAAGATAGAATATTTTGCCATGCACACTTGATGGACATGGCAAAATTACTCTTTATATACACATGAAAGGAGTGTGATAGAAGAAAAGAAAGAATGAAATGGAAGCTTGCAATGTCCTTCTCCATGCACCACCTTTAGAAGAGATTGGAGATCTAGAAAAAGGCCAAAAAGACTTGGGCCCACCTTGGCTCCCTTGGTATATCTACATGGAGAAAAGAAAGGAAACATGAGAAGAGACAACGAAGAAGGAAAAGGACAAGAGAGAAAAGGGAGTGGTCCATACCTTGACCACTCACCAAAGGGGGACCACCTTCCTGTCCCAAAGCTTCACTAAGGCCCACCACTTGAAAAGAGCAAGGAACCACCAAAAGAAAGAGAAAAACTTGAAGAAAGAGAGAGTATGAGAGAGAGAAGAGAGGTTGCACGTTAGAGGGGGCAAGGGTGCCCCATGTTATATAGAAAAGGGGAGGGCACCCCTTTACCCGACCCACTGGAAAGACCAGTGGGCAGAGACGGTTTGGACGGCACCCAGGGGGTCGTCCTTCCTCCCACCTAGTTGAAACGACCCCTCACCCACTCTCCTTGGGAAGAACAACTCCTTGGGAAGGGTGGTTGCAAGTGAATCTTGTACCTCCATGTAAGAATGAAGTGATGGAAGAGAAGGGTGGGGAAAAGTACGGAATCTCACCAAAATCTCATCTTATGAGAAACTAGGGAGAAATTGGCTTGATGATGTGGAAAAAGCTCCATGGAATTTTCAAGAAAAAGAAAAAGAATTGACTTGGTCAAACAGTGATCTCAACCACCCAAAGTCATGGCCTGATGATCTGAACCATTCTAAGAAGAATCCCCAGAATTTCTAACCTTGATTGCTGCCTACTATAAAGTTTTTTGTCCGAAGACCTTAAATTACATCGAGACCAAGATCCTGAGAGATTTTCAATAAAAACCAATGTTAATCTTGATCACTCAAATTAAGATTTAACCGCCTAGAACATTTAAAAAAAAATAAAAAAGAATGTATTTTCAGCCTACAAAGTTTTGGTCCAAAGACCTTAAACTACGTCAGGATCAATATCCCGAGAGATTTTTAATAAAAAACGGCATCGATCCCAACCGTACGGGCCAAGATCTGATGACCTGGATCATTTCAAAAAAATTAAAAAAATGTGTTGCCCTATTCTGTACAAAGTTTTGGTCCGAAGACCTTAAACTACGTTGGGATCAATATCCCGAGAGATTTTTAATAAAAATCGGCATCGATCCCAACCGTATGGGCCAAGATCTGATGACCTGGATCATTTCGAAAAAATCAAAAAAATGTGTCTGCCCTATTCTGTACAGTTTTGGGGTCCGAAGACCTTAAACTACACTGGGATTAATTTCTCGGGGGACCTTTTCCTGCTTTCAACCAAAAACCGGCATCGGCCTCGATCGCTCGGATTAAGGTTCGATAACCCGGATCATTTCAGAAAAAATACCAAAAAGATTTTAAGTCTTCCATAAAAACTAGTATCAATCTCGATCGCTCGAGTTGAAGTCTGAAATTTTCTCAAAAAAAAAAAAAAAAATTCATCATCAATTTCAACTGTACAAATCTATCCCCAGCAGTCCGAAGACCTAAAACTACACTAGGATTAACTTCTCGGGGGCTTTCTTTCCCAACCTGTTCTGGACATGGCTGACACTTGATCGTACGGGTGTCCGGAGTCTTATAAAACAGGTAAGGGCTGCGGGCAGAACCCCGCAATCATGTTCGTGTTGAACGCACCGTGATAGACAACCTTGATTTGGAAGTCGCTGTTGAATCTGACGGATGTTCCCTGTTCCTAAAACTTATGAAGGGGATTTAGGCAGTTGGGAGGTGAAGCGCACCCCCATGGAATTGTGAACAACGTAAGGCCCCAAACTGGATTGACAAAGGGAAATGTGAGGATGTGGCTCATTTTGTGGCCGAAGGAGTCCGTTGGACGATACGTGGTCTATGTGCATTGCACATGAGGAACAGGCAACTTTGTGGGTGTGTTGACTGAAAACCCTCAAAATTCCCTCATCCGAAGATGTAAAACTACGGCACTTAACTGCGTGGGATTCGTCTTGCTCGCTGACTTAAAATGGATCGGGTGCCTTACCAGCAGTAGTAAGCTGGAAGTGGATGAAAATTCCACACATTTCCCTGCATTTCAGAAAAATACCAAAACATTGCAAAATCATCTTTCAAAAATCACAAAAATAGTTCCCTTGCTTTCAATAATACTGACCTTTACTCGGACCAAATATTTTCAAAATTACAAAAATATTTCCTTTGTTTTCAATAACTGATCTCCATCCTAACTATTCAGGTAAAGATTAGGACCACATATTTGCAAAAAATCACAAAAATTGTCATTATCCCCAGCACTACACTTCAGGAGTCTCGAACTCCGCTCACTTCACAGTTTGGAATAACGGATTCGATCGTCCGCAAATTGGAATCTTGACCAAAACTGGCGATCAATCACCGTCTCAAGCACATCTATGCCCAAAAGAACATCTTGAAGTCTGATAACATCCTTCGTCCATTCCCATTGGAAAAAAAACAGTATCTTGGGACGATGGACCTGATCGACCACGGGTCGGGATCTTGACCAACCCGCTGACCAAACATCCGCATTGAAAAGAAAATCCCCGGGGAGCACAACCCTGCAAGCAATAAGCTCTAAGTTCTCTGCATCTCCAGCAAAAGCAAAATCATCAAGCTGAAAGAGAATGAGCCAAACCATGCATCCATCATCAAACATGCAACTCCATGCATCTACATGCATCGCATCAATCATCATGTTTACCTGCTTTCAAAATAAAAGTTGGTTAGCCAAAGACCCCACAGGCATCCCTAGTGGAGGCACGTGCAAGCCAAATTTTCTTTTCAAAAAGATAAAAAAATATTCCTATCTGTAAATAAAAACCCCACGGAGTATCACTCCCCAGAGTGGGTATCTTTTCAAAAATCCAAAAAAACTTGTTTTCCTATTTGCAAATAAAAACCCCATAGAGTATCACTCCCCAGAGTGGGTACCTTTTCAAAATCCAAAAATATTTTCCCAGTAGAGCGTTCTGCCTCCAAAACACCAGGAGATCTTCCATATCTCTAGGTAAGAGCCGACGCAAAAATCAAATAAGATCCAATGTCTCACGATTTCCCCGGAGACTATCGGATCCAATGCACTCAAAGTACGGTCGAACTGAACTCCAGTGTCAGTGCGGTCGTACCACATGCCAAGATACGAAAAGATGAAAGCCAAAAGGCTCGGTCAAAGAAACCATTTGAACAGGTGAAAACGATGAATTGTAACCTAAGTATCAAAATCAGCAGATGGGTGGAAAGAGTTCACTCGCACATACCTAGGCATGGATGCCTGAAGTACCTTGACTGATTCCAAGTCGGCGTAGTGGACTCCCGTAAGACAACATGACGCAGGGCAGCTAACCACTTTGATAGTCAAGCGAAACAAGTACTCCTGGAGTGATCTGGAAAAACATCAAACAATCAATCTCAGGGTCAGTAACCTCGTAAGACTATGACACGGAGGCTCTGCTGTACCTTTCCGATGTTAGTACCGATCGGGAATGGAAGGGTTGCGATTGGGTACCCAGGTTGCAGCACACTGCAGGGATAATCACAACGTTTTCTCCAAACTCCCGCGGTATGTGCGAGTCATCAATCTCCAAACAATCAACTGACTCAGATACAAAGGACAACAAAGATTCCAAACCACAATCTAGGAAATAATAAATTGCAAACCAAGCATCAAAACCAGCAGATCGGGTGGAAAAAGTTCACCCGCACATACCTAGGCGTAGATGCCTGAAGTACCTTGACTGATTCCAAGTCGGGGTAGTGGACTCCCGTAAGACTACATGACGCAGGGCAGCTAACCACTTTGACAGTCAAGTGAAAGAAGTACTCCTTGAGTGATCTGGGAAAATATCAAACAATCAATCTCAGAGTCAGTAACCTCGTAAGACTATGACGCAGAGGCTCAACTGTACCTTTTCGATGTTAGTACCGATCGAAATGGAAGGGTTGCGATTGGGTACCTAGGTTGCAGTGCATGCAGGACAATCGCAACATTTTCTCCAAACTCCCGCGGCATGTGCGAGTGATCAATTTCTAGACGATCAACTGGCAAAGCTACAAAGGCAAGCAAAGATTTCAGACCATGATCTATGAATGACTGGGTCAAAAGTGGGGTGTCCACTCGCCTTGGCATTCGGTTGCATGCAACCTCTGCCAAAGAGGGGCATCTGTAGACACCCCACCTTCGGCTACAATGTTGGTAGAGATAGCTGAATGAATGGAGGACCACACACCCAAATCCCATGTCCAAACTCAGCCAAACTCACCCTTGTAAGCCTCAATCCATAGCCCAACTCAAGCCTGAACCCAGTCAACTCACCCCTAAACATCAACCTGAAAAACCCCCCATAAGAAAAATCAGTCAAAAAATTCCAGAAAAAGTCAAAACTCGGCGAGTCAACCCGCTGAGTCAACCCATCGAGTCAACTCACTGTGTCAACTTATCCCCCAAACCCAGTCAACTCACCGAGTTCCAGACCGCAGCCTCAGAGCAGGTCCATACTGCCCGCTGAATCCTAAGAAAGGCCGTATAGGCGGCCCCCTAAGGGCCACCCAAACTTATTTATGGGTTCTGCCACTCCCATTGCTATAAATACCCCATCCCCTTCTCATTCAAGCATCCCTCACAAGCCCTCCAGCCCGAGTGCGATCCGTCCGTTCCGAAGTTCTCCATCCTCTTAGCCCATTCCTCCACCAAGGAGAGCCCGAGTGAGAAGAGCCTAGCCCTAGTCCAGCCCAGCTTGACCCTGGTCCAAGTCTCCCAAGCCATCCAAGTCTTGATCCAGCCACTCGAAGCAAACCCTTGCGATACCTCCGTCCATCTAGCTGGTCTTTACAGGCATCATCCCATTCGCATCTAGCATAAGTGCAACATTTACTTTTCTTTCAACCCCCCTGCTTCACTACAAGCACCTTGATTATTCAAACACACAGCATGCATCCCGCATAAAGCACCTGTCAGTTCGAGCGTATGCTCTGGGCCTGCCTGTTAATGGAAACCTGCTGTTAGAACTAGAAAAAATGAACTGTAAAAATGAACACATTTCCTTGAAATGTAGTGTTTTGTTGCTCAGGGGTTCTGAATAATGAAACATTCATAGACAATCACAAGCATTCATAAAGGTACACAAGGAGAGATATCGCAAGGCGAATTTTATTCCAGAGATCCTGAGATCTTGTACATTCCAGGCCGTGATCTGGCACGAGCCCTTAATTACATCGAATGATCGATGACCCTTGATTAAAAGGCAAAAGACTAGTCAGTAGGGACTATGGTCTGAGAGTTTGTGGTCATAGAGACCTGTATTTGTTTTGTTATGGACCGAACCATCTTTGTATTAGTCAGATGTCTATGTCTCATGTTTTGGCCGGAGATCCGGGCTGAGACTATCAGGGTTTATGACTGAGAAGGACGACTCTGGGCCTGTGCCTGTCAATGTATGGACAGGTGACCTCGGGAAGTCCACTCTGCAGTTGTGTATACCTGCGTAGCCCAACCGACGGATGCCATTTTTAATGGGTAGGGCATCGACTGTTGTGTTGTGGCAGTTCATCACAATTGTTTTGTAGTGAATTGAAACTCTTTGGTATGGTTTATAGTGATAACCATAGTCCCGTTTGTCTAGATTTCGACTCAAATCGGATCACATCTTTACAGTAAATATAAATGATGACATGTTTACATAGTTCTGGATGCTGGCGGCGTCTCTTTCGAGAAGTCGTTTCGTTCATCGTGTCGAATCAGATTGATCTTTGAAGATGCACAATTCTGCTCACTTAGAGATCCTGGAATGTCTGTTTGACCATTCCATTGCGTCCGGAACGCTCGAAATACCCAAAATAGGCTCAAGTGGCACTTGAAAACACTTAAAATTGAGTCCGGTGCACCCATGAACATGTTCTGGAATTGGCTGATTTTTTGGGTGCGTGGGACATAATTTATGGGTGCGTGGGAGTCCAACGCACCTTGAAAATACATGTCTGAATTATGTTGATTTTACGGATGAGTGGGGTAATTTTCGGATGCATTGGAGTCCAATGCACCCTGAAAATACAAATCCGCTTTTTGTTGAATTTTCGGATGCGTCGAGCTATTTTCAGGTGCGTGGGAGTCCAATGCACCCTGAAAATACATATCTGAATTATGTTGAATTTTCGGGTGCGTCAAGCTATTTTCAGGTGCGTGCTCACACTTATGATTTTTTATAATCCGGACCTGCGGTGGTGTTGGTCAAAGTGACCTTCTGGTGGAAGATGCCGGCAATCGAAAAAGAATTCCGGTCACCGGGAAAGTTTTCCGGCTGTCAAAAAGGGATTCCGGCGAGGGTTTCCGGCGACAAATCTCGGATACTCAGGGGATAATGGCTCTCTCTCTCTCTCTCTCTCTCTCTCTCTCTCTCTCTTAATCTGTCCCAATCTGTCTAAATGAACAGTATGAGGGGTATTTATACCCGAAAATACCGGACAGCGACCAATGGGGAGCTGCCACGTATGACGCATCCCATAAAGTCTTTGACGCACCCTCAAATAGGCACGTGGGAGCTCCGACGCACCCAAAAATGATATTTTGAAAAGTGCTGATTTTATGGGTGCGTCGAGCTATTTTTGGGTGCGTTGGAGTCCAATGCATCCAAAAAATACCATGCTGGTTTTGGTGATTTTATGGGTGCGTAGGGCTATTTTAGGGTGCGTTGCAGTCTAATGCACCCTGAAATTGCAGTTCTGTATTTTCTGAATTTATGGACGCGCCGAGGGTATTTTTAGGGTGCGTCAAGCCATTTTTGGATGCGTCAGAGGTAAAATACATCCTGAAACACTTCTTGAATTTTCATGAATTTAAGGGTGCGTTGGACTTAATAAATGGGTGCGCTTGACGTATCCGTGTTTTGTAAAATTGGGTTTTGCGAAATGGAGGGCTTGTGGGGCCCGCTTCTCAGTGAATCGCCATGCACTGCTTATCATAATTCATAAAGGATGCCTCTGCTTGATTCTGGTCGATTTTTATCACGGTGATCCGTGGGGTCCACTGGAGAAAATGGCTAAGTACTGGATCCTTTGCAAATCTGGGTATTTGGGTGAGTCGGGTAGTATTTTGTGGAATTTTCTCGAAGCACGTGCCCAGTTGATTTGTTTTAGAGGGTACTGACTTTTGGGACCCCAACAGATGCCCCTCCGGTGCGTTGCGATGGACTTATAATCGTTCATCGCGACGCATCGGATTCCCGGGTCCATACTATAAATAGGTAAGATAGCTTGATTTCACTTCATTCTGCGTTTTTCACTGTTCATTTGCTCTGCCGTCGACGCACCCAAATATTCGCCAACGCACCCATTTAATATCGCCAGCGCACCCAAAAAAGGTCTAGCGCATCCTTAAATTTCAAATATTTAGATTTTTGGGGTGCGTCAAGCGTGACGCACCCAGCTGATGACTTGGTGGAATTCTCATGTTTAAGGGTGCGTTGCGCTCAGCGCACCCAAGTATCCGGACTTGGTCGAATTTTGAGATTTTTAAGGGTGAGTTGCTCTCAACGCATCCAAGTATTCGAACTTGGTAAAATTTCAAGATTTTTAAGGGTGCGTTGGGTCCGGCGCACCCCTCGTCATAAGTTGATGAAACCCTTAAACTTTTAAGGGTGCGTCACGCTTGACGCACCCAAATATTTATGATTGGTGAAAATGACTGAGTTTCGAGGTGCGTTGGGCGTGACGCACCTAAATATTAAACTTAGGCCGATCATAATTTTTTAGGGTGTTGGGTCCGGCGCACCCAGATATTCAGTCAAGACACTTTGGGCATTTTGGGGTGCGTTGGGTCTGACGCACCCAGATTTTCATCCTTGTATTTTTGCAAAATTTGGATTATTTTAGGGGTGCGTTGGGTCTGGTGCACCCAGTTTTCAAGACTTAGAATTTTCTTGTTTCTAGGGCTCCTCCATGTGTAGATCTAGCCCAGCACTGCCTACCATATCCACATTTTGGGTGGACACGGCTATTCCCATGGTGACAGGGATCATTTCTTTAAAGGATATGGGGCCCCGCACTTCCGTCATAAATTTCCATGTGCATTCATTGTTATCCGGAAGCTGTGTCGGGTCTCATATACTTTAAGTCTTGGGCTATGCCTGACCAAAAATGACATTTTCTAGGAATTATCATGATTCATTTAGATAGGGTTTAGATGTACCTGCGGATGCCTCCATTGACTTTAGATCTGATGTAAATAATCTTCATACGCTTCCTCTCTTTACTCCTTTTGTCGAATTGCCGCGGTTCTCAAATCGGATTGTTAGTCTTTCCAGCAGACAATGGTCGCGACTCGTGCCTCCTTACGCGCAGCTCGTGACTGCTTGCAACGGCTCTTTGACTCCCTTGGTCGTCTGGAAGCTTGGTCATCCCTTCATTCTCAATATGATGAGGTGTCTGAGGCTTTATCCAGACTCGGTGCAGATTCTCGTTCCATACTATAGGTTATCCGGAATGTTTCACTTATGGCCTCCACTTTTGAGGAGCATAGGGAAGCCATTCTTGGTTTCATTGGTGACTCCTCGTTCTCAGAAGAGCTGGCGCTTCTTGAGGCGGCGGAGCCTCCCTTAGCCGATTCTTTCTTGGCCTTATGGGGCCATCTTAATTCTCTAAAGCGGGAGAAAAGGGCGAAAAAACTGATTCCTGGCTTGGGCTGTCCCACTGGCGGAGGCCGAGTTTTCGGATCATCACGCCGGCATTTGGAGAAGGATCAGAGAGGCGTTGAGTGAATATGACGATCTGGCGATCGATGTCTCCATAATGAGGAACTGGGCCAACGCTGAGTACGTGCACTTCGACCTCGTGCAGCAGTGCATCTCCCATCTGATGGACCTGACTTCCAAGGAAGCGCGGGTCCAAGCGAAGGTGGATGAATTGAAGGCTCGGCTTCTTCCTCTGCTGCAAGATTGAGATCATTTTCTATCCGCGAGAAGGGGATCTCGCAATTTTTGTGTTGTCTTATGACAAACTCTAACTTTAACATTTAAGCAATTGATATGACAGTCCAAACATTTTGGGCCTGTTTCAGTTAATGGATGATGATTATGTTGTTTTTTCTTTCTTTTATCGGTCCTTGTTTGTATGTAACGGTGATGTCGTGGTTGTGAATGCTGTCGTGCTATTTCCTTCTTTGCTAGTTCGAATACATTTTACTATGACCATGATTCGCTTATCGGTGCTCATGTCGTCTTTGCATACTACTTTGCATCCTCTTGAACTTTGAGAGTGTTGATTTCTTTTGTGCATTTCCTCTTGCTTTGAGCTATACCTAAGCTTTCCGTATGCCGTTGCAGATTGTGATGGCTAGCGACCCTTCTGAGGCTGGTCCTTCAGGTCCTCCATTGATTCCTTCAAAGCGCAAGCGGGCGGTTTTGAGGGACGTCGTTCGCCCGTCCGATCAGAATCCCCAATGGTTTCTCCCCCCGAAAACTTTTAATTTCTATGAACGTATATTGACGTTGCCCAAAGACATACAAAAGAAAATTCTCTGTGACCGAGTTGTACCACCTCCCCCAGACAGGGGTACATAGGAACAGTGGGACTCCTGGTTTGCTCCTTTGCGGGGCTTTCGAAGTGACGGGACGACAGGTTCCGAAGAAGGGGAGGCGAGCCCGTTGGCCCCCGCCCAATCTGCTAGACGCGGTCGCCCAAAGAGGGCTGGCAAGGGCGCGAAACAAGTGTACCTGGAGAAACAGACCAGGTCCAAATCTGACAAAATGAAGATTGTTTGGTCAACCGTAAAGTTAGTCACTTCTCCTCTCGCAATCCAGAACCCTTATACACGAGGGTATATTAGATCCACTAGGAGTTTCCAGTGGCATCGCTCTCTTCCCAGTATCGAGCCCGCAGATGTGTGCCGCGCAAACTCTTTTTTAGCGTGGAGACGTGGACATCTATTCCTGGGCCTTTTCTCAACTGTTCCCTGTCTGAGAATGGCAAGCGTCAAGCTGTCTTGGACCCAAAGCTTATGATATTTTTAGAGCCGAATCAGAACCCCCATCGGCCTTTCCCAACACATTATTTTGAAACTTTCGACAAAGATTTCATCATCTGAGCGACACAGAGATCTGGTTATCGGGCGCCTTCCGGACCCACGGTCACTTGATTGCTCATCCCGGGTATGAGGCATGGGCGAACCGGATATTGGAATGCCATAAGGAGACCTTGAAGGCGGTGGGCCTCTTTAAGGCTATTGCAGCCACCTCGAGTTACTTCTGCCGCGAACCGTGGTTTACAAGGGGTTCTTGAACCACTGGTGCTCTATCACCAACACATTTCATTTGCCATATGGAGAAATGAGCATCTCGCTATGGGACCTGAACCGCATCGCTGGTCTCCCGATCCGCAGGAGGATATATGATGAGTGGGTTCCTAGTGATGAGGAGCTGTCTCGGAAGAAAAAGGGGGTGAGCGAAGGCTTCTTCTCCCCGGCTTGTTATGAGTTATTTGCGGAGCTTCCGCAATTTTGGGCTTTCAAGGATAAACTTCCCCTCGAAGACTGGCTGGTCTATTTCAGCCATGGCTTAGAGTAAGCACTTAATTGCGAGTTGTATGTCATTGTTTCGTCTTTCTCTCTACCATTAATACTTTGTCTTCTTCATTTCAGTCTGGATTATGCGGCTTATGACGAAGACCGCGATGACAAGGCCTTTTTGGAGGATCGAATGAAGGAAAATTTCCCCTGTCCGAACAAACTATCTCCGACCTGTGAGCTCGCCGGCTTCCTAGCCTGCTGGTTGAGCTGCGTGGTCTTGCCGAGCTCGAAGCAGGCCGACAGTGTGAGGGTGTCCTATTTCGCTGTCGCAGGGGCCTTGGCGAATGGCCACCGTTATGCAATAGCTCCTGCCGTATTATGCTCTCTTTATCGGGCTTTCGGTTATGTTATTAGCAATAAGGATCGGGCTGCCTTTGGCATGAATTCGGCTTATTGTGGATGGCATTTCTTATCCGGATGGCTCGGAGTGTATTTTCCTTGGGTGTATGGTATCGAGTCTGGAGATTATGTTCTGCGAGGGGTGGTCCCGTTGTACTTTTTTCAAAAACGGAAGATGGTGGGGCAAAATTTGAACACCGTCAGGGAGAGGATTGCTAAATACGACGATATCCACTTTTTCCATTTCTCGGGCACCCGGAGCAAAGATTCCATATTGTGCACGGATGATGAGGGTATAGACCATAACGAACGCTCATTTCTGATAGCTATCCGCCCGTCCTCGCTTCCTCTTCGTGAGGGACTGGAGTTCTGGAGAGAGCCGTACTACCCCAACCGTTTTGCTCGTCAATTTGGATATGATCAAGGAGTACCTGCCCATATTGGAACCGGTGACTCGTGAGCAGCGAGCATATGGCATCAGGCCTATCCATTGGAAATGGATGTGGCGGCAGCTTCTGCTGACTGGGACTAGTTACTCATTTGCTATCCCTGGGACGGGGAGTGTCACTGGCGCGTCTTTCGGGTGGATGAGATGGTGGGCCCACCAGTATACATTGGTCCGAAATGGTCATCATGTTACTGATCCTGTCTTTGTTACGCCTCCGATTGTTAGCCCAGCTCCTGCCGACGGATTGGGGTACGTGGCGGAGCATCTTCACCAGCCTGCTGTACCGGGTACTCTGAGACTAATGACTTCGATAAATGTGGTAATTGATCACGAGAAGCCCGAGCACACCCTGGAAAGTTGGGTTGCTTATGGGGAAAGAAACATCGTGCAGGCGGGCCCTGAGTTCCCGTTTCTCGGGCCCATCGATGAGGTGCATCAAGGAGATGATATTCCCAGGGACAATGATGACCAAAATGATGGGGACGGTGATGATGATAATGGCAGTGGGGGAGGTGATGATGGCGGTGCTGGTGGTGGTGATGACGATGGCGATGACGGTGGCGATGATGAGACGCCACTTGAGCGGACTGGTCCTCGGGTGAAGACTGCTCATCATATTTCGGTGGTCGATGGAGGGAAGAATATTGCCAAGATGCGTAAGCAGTACGATGAAGAGAGGTTACAGAAACAACTTTCTGAGGCCGCCGGTGGCGCTCCGCCCGGTGACGTGGGTGTAGCCAGGGAAGAGGGTGAGCTGAGTCTTCAGGAGAATTTGAGCGGCGATCGTCATACTGGAGGAGGCGATGACGATGAACCGATGTATGACCAGCTTGTCCCTGAGGCGGATGTTGGAGCGATTTTCATGGAATTGGATGACGAGGCACCCGATGACACTATTCTCATCTCTGATATCCCCATAGCTGAACCTGCAGAGGACCAGGGCCTCGCTCATGAAATGACGACCGCTGCCGTTGCGGAGGTTACACCTCCCCTGACCCTTTCCCGTGTTGAAGATATTGAGGTCGGGGATGTTGATTTAGCTTCTCGAGGCGCTCCGATTTCTGACGCTGGGTCGAGTGTACTTGAACCTACCTTGGAAGTATCTCCGGCTGTTGAACCTCCATCCGCTGAGCCTATTGTGGAAGCTGTTCCCCTTGTTGGACCGTCATCAGTTGAACCCGCTGTGGAACCCCTTCTTGTTACCATGCCAGCATCTGACACCAGCGTTCCTGAGGTCGTTGTGCTATCCTCTCCGGAGCTACCTGAGTCGTCGACCGAGGGGATCGCTGACCTGCCCAGCATTGCCTACGCACACTGCCTCGGCTGACGCGCCTGCCGTTGACGTTCTTGAAGCCACTGGTATATTATTTGTCTTCACCATTTCGACTATCTTTTTTTTTCGTACTGAGGCCTCTTTTTACTAACTTTACCATTTCTTTTATCAGTGACCACTCCCGTTCATGCTTTGGCCCCTGTTGCCTTGCCCGAGGCATTCATTTCTTCTCTCCGAGGGCTGTCAAAGGTGAAGGTGGACCTTTTGAAGAGTCTTCTAATGAACATCACCGCCTCTCTGAAGAATATGGATGAATGGTCCATCTTGGATGAGGGGCTGCAGGCGCTTGAATGTAATGCTGCGTGGCTCGGGATTGACGTCTCTTTAATGATCAACCATATAGTCCTGTTCAGGGAAGGCATGGCACAACTCAACGAGGCGAGACATTTCAGAGTCGATCCTTCTATTGAAGAGAGGCGCAGTCATTTGCAGTCCCTCCTGCCAAAGCTTGAGCTGTGCGAGGCAGATGTAACCGCATGAGGCACGATTGGCAAGATGCCGCCGTTGGGCATCAGGGAGCCACAGATCGGCTGGTGGAGATAGATGATGAGATAGCACGGCTGCAAACTGAACGCTCCGTTGTTCATCTTAATCTCTCAAAATTTGGCAATCAAAAGGCTCGTCTGCAATTATCTATCGAAAAGCGCGAGGCCGAACGTAACGCTATACGAAATCAGGTTGAAGAACTGAGAGAGTCCCTTCAAAGCGTCCCTGATCCTGCACAGGTCTTAGCCGCGGCGGAGGCAACACAGAGGGAGACCCAGGAGTCTGCAATTCATTTGCTAGAACAATGTTTAAGAAATCTGAACAGTTAGGCTCTATAATTGTTTTATTCTGTAATTTTGCGGAGATATGTTGTGACAGTAGTGTTGTAATGATATGTATACTATTCACATGATCGTGCTTATATGTTTTATCCACTTGATATTTCTTTCATTTGCGTTTAGATTCGAATATAACGTAGGTTATTTTGGAAGGAATGTCCCCCTGTCAGGACTCAAACCTATATTGATGCGGAACGGGTGTGCCCGAGCCTTGACTTTTAGGTCCATCTTTTCATTCCGATTCTCGACAACTTTGGACAGGACGAGGTAACGATGCCTGATATGTCTCGGGTTTCAATAATTCTTCTGATACCTGTGTAAACACACGGAATAAAGGATTAGTATCTGTAATTGTAAGCATTGATCATCGTATGGTGTCATTTCTCTTGATATTTGTCTATTACACTTTTCCTCTAACGGGGTGTTTACAAATCACAGCAGTATTCTATGTCAAGTATAATATCTTTTCAAGAATCGTCCATTCACCAACGAGCTGATGCCTTGCCCCTTGCAATCGATCACTCGATACGCTCCATTGGAGTATACTTCATCGACGATGCACACTGGGTCCCACTTCGGGTCGAATTTACTTTTCGGGCCTTGAGCTAGCACCGGGCGTTTCATCATTAGTACCAGATCACCTCTTTTGAATGACCTGCCGCGGACTTGTTTGTCATATGAGGCTGAGATCTGTTTCTTATACATTTCGAGCCTTTGCTGGGCGACCAGTCTCTTTTCATCCAAATCATCTAGCTCGGTCATTCTGATCTCAGCATTGCGTTCGGTTTTCAGAGAATAACGAAGCGCAACCCGTAATGACTCAACCTGTATCTCCATCGGGACCACCGCCTCCGTACCGTATACCAACGAGTAGGGTGTAGCTCGCGTAGCTGTGCGGTGTGTGGTTCGATATGCCCACAATGCTTCGGGTAGTCGTCTGTCCCAATCCTTCTTATTTTTTGCCACTGTCTTTTTCAAAATCTTCACGATAGTCTTATTGAATGCCTCAGCCAACCCATTCGCAGGGGGGTAATAAGGTGATGAATAACAATGCTTGATCTTGAACTTTGCGCATAGCTTATCAATAGTAGCGTTCTTGAAGGGTGTTCCGTTGTCCGTGATGATTTTCTCGGGAATACCATGTCGGTATAATATGGCATGGCGGATGAAACTTTCAACATGTTTTGCCTTCACGCTCCTAAGTGCGACTGCCTCGGGCCACTTGGAAAAGTAATCTGTCGCGGCTAAGATGTATTGGTGTCCCTGGGAAGAGGGCGGGCTGATCGGCCCGATCACGTCCATGCCCCAGGCTGTGAAAGGCCAGGACATCACTGACTGATGCAATTCTTCTGGTGGCGAGTGTATGATATCTTCATGGATTTGGCACTGATGACATTTCTTGACAAATTCTATTGCATCTTTCGCCATTGTGGGCCAATAATATCCCATGTGTCGGACACGGTGATGTAGGTTCTTGCCTCCTTGGTGGGCACCGCATTCTCCTCCGTGGGCTTCCTTCAATGTGGCGTATGCTTCCTTCTGGTCCAAGCAGCGTAGCAACACTCCCTCATACGAGCGCTTGTAAAGGACGTCATTCCATAGTATAAACGATCCAGCGCGTCTCCTAACCTGTGTGCGCATCTTGAGCTCTTCTGGTAAGAACCCATACTTCAAGTAATCGATGAATGGTCTTTTCCAGTCATTATCTTCTGTGATCTCGAAGCAACAGATGGGGTTTACGCTTGCTTCGCCACCACGCAGTATGGCTGTAGGTAGGATCCTCCTTTCTTCGATCGTTACCTGAAGTGGGCTACCTCCGGGGTTAGCCAGAGCAGCGGCTAGACTAGCCAATGCATCGGCCTGTACATTTTTCTATCTCGGTATATGTGAAATGCTGCTGTCACGAAACTGGTCGAACAGTGATTGCGCTTCACGGCAGAAAGGTGACAACTCAGGTTTGCAGACCTCATATTCTGTCGTCAACTGTCCGATGACTAGTCTGGAGCCGCCATAGATCTGTATTGCCTTGATTCGCATCTCTAATGCGAGCTGTAGCCCAAAGATGAGGGCTTGATACTCTGCTTCGTTGTTGGTGCAGGCCGGCACGATTGTAAACGAGTAGGGCAGCAAATCTCCCTGTGGGCTGATAAATATAACCCCCGCTCCTGCCCCTGTCGACCTGGATGCTCCGTCAAAGTACATTTGCCATAGCCGTGGTCTTTCGATCATCATAACCGGGTCGTCTGGGAGGTCACATTCCATTTCTTCACTGCTCGGGACTGGATGCGCGGCGAGAAAATCCCCGATCGCTTGTCCTTTAATAGCCCGGGCTGGGACGTATGTGATGTCGAACTCGGAGAGGAGAAGGGCCCATTTAGCTAAACGCCCAGACAGCATAGGCCGATTCATAAGGAACTTGATCGGATCCGCCTTGGATATCAACGTTATTTGGTGCGAGAGGCAGTAATGCCTCAGCTTCTTTACAGAAAAAATGAGAGCGAGACATATCTTTTCAATTGCTGAATAGTTGAATTCAGCCCCTACCAGTGTGCGGCTTAAGTAATATAATGCATTCTCCTTCTCTTCTTCGTTCTTCTGCGCCAGGAGAGCCCCCAGTGAGTTATCACCTACTGCGATGTACAGAATCAGTGGCTTTCCCTTGATTGGGGAAGCAAGGACTGGCGAATTCCTGAGCATTTCTTTTAGAGAGTCGAAGGCTTTCTGACAGGCGTCGTCCCATTCAAACTTAACATCTTTCTTGTTGAGGCGGGAGAACGGTTGACAACGACCATCCAAGTTCGAGATGAATCTCCTCAGATATGCTACGCGGCCTTGAAAACTCTTCAACTGCTTCAGGTTCTTCGGAGGCGGCATTTCTATGATGGCCTTGATCTTTGCGGGATCGATTTCTATGCCCCTATGTCTGACCACGAAGCCTAGAAATTTGCCAGACGCGACTCCGAACGCGCATTTTAGCGGATTCATACGGAGACTTTTCTTGCGCAACCATTGGAACAGTTGCCTTAGGTGCTCTCTGTGCTGCTCGTGATTGGCCGACCTTACGACTAGATCATCTACATAGCATTCGACGTGTTTATGTATCATATCCTAAAATATAACGTGCATTGCGCGCTGGTATGTTGCCCCTGCGTTCTTTAATCTGAAGGGCATTACGCGATAATAGTAGATGCCGAGGGTTGTACGGAAGCCCGTAGCTTCTTCATCTTCCAGGGCCATGCGAATCTGATTGTATCCCGAGTACCCGTCCATGAAGGACATTACTGCATATCCCGTTGTGCTGTCAATCAATAATTCTAGAATTGGCAAAGAAAAATCATCTTTCGGGCAGGCTTCATTAAGATTCCGAAAGTCAACGCAAACTCGGATCTGTCCGCTCTTCTTCTTGACTGGCACAATGTTTGAAATCCATCGGGGGTACTTCACCTCTCGAACGAATCCAGCCTGAATTAGTTTTTTAATTTCTTCTTCAATCTTAGGTACAACATCAGGATGGAACCGTCGTTGCGGCTGCTTCACTGGCTTTTTCTCTTTCATGATGCTTAGCTTGTGCATGGCGATTGCCGGACTAAGCCCGGGCATTTCTGAGTATGTCCAGGCAAAGATGTCTTTATTCTCCTTTAATAATTGTATGTATTTCTCTCTTTCATTTTCTGGGACGTTCTTGCTCAAATATGTATTCCTGGGTTCTTCAATGGTGCCCAAATTCACCTCTTCGAGTTCATCAATCGTTGGTTGTCCACCGTCTTCTAGTTGCACGGGTGCGACACTTGGCTGGATTATGTCGATAGAATCTTGCGACTGGATTCCTTCTATCGGGACAATGGTTACCATGTTTACGCTCGCCTTCGCTCCTAGACCTTCTCCGTTCCTGTATACTTGCTTATATTCTTCGAATGGAGCTAGCAGTCTTTTCTTTGTGTCTGAGCCTTGACTGGAGAATCCCATGTTCCTCATAATCTTCTGGCTGGCTTTGCTATATCTCTTCTCTTCTATTGGTCGAGATTGGGCAGACCCTCTTCCTCCTTCTTTCCCTTCTGGTGGTACTGGCTGGCTTAGCCCTGAATGGAACTTGATATCTTTCTGGGTGGCATCTCTTGACGGCACGATGAATTGGCTTGGAGCTTTTGGAAATGGCTTGGTTCTTCCTATCTTGGGTATAGGCATATTGAAGCTGGATTTGAGTACACTCATGTGTTGATCTGAAATTAGTTTTAACACGAACTGCCCCGGCTGACGCAGATGCTGCGGTACCACATAGAATTTCTTCGTGATCGGCTGAGGTTGGTTTTTCTGCTGACATTGGGATCTTCCCTAGGTGATGAGCTGAGGTTTACCTTCCTGTACGCACTTCTCAACTCGAGGTTCTGCCCCTTGTCCTTTCTTCCTTATGTCAGACTTTTTGCTGGTTTTATTGCTTTCAGACGGGTCATAATATTTCGCATCAGCCAAAAACGACTCAGCTATCGTGTATGGCTTCGGATCTGCTGCTATCCTGTATTGGACACCATCTCTGTTATATTTGAAACACTGGTGATATGTCGAAGGGATTATCCGATTCTGATGGAGCCAGGGCCTTCCTAAAAGGAGGTTGTATGTTGTCACCGCGTCGATCACCTGACACGTTACTTTTGTCATCAATTCTTCGATTTCTAACATCACCGTGATTGATCCCAGTGTGCGTTGACTGTCTTGATTGAACCCTTGAATCATCATGAGGCTCGGGCGTAATGCCGATTGCCTATAACCCAGCTTCTGTAATGTCTTCAATGGCATAATATTCACGGCAGACCCGTCGTCCAACATGCACCTCTTGATCTCGGTGTCCTTGATTGTGCCTGTGACCATCAACGGACGGTTGTGGTCTATTAATTCGATCGTGCGATCTTCTCCTGAAAAAGTGATTGTTGAAGGATGATCGACATGCATGACTTGTGATACTGGCGTATACCCCTCCCAAAATTTGTCTGTATTATTCATTTCTTCTTCTATCTCTATCATCATGATTTCCCTGACTTCACTGTCGAGTAGGGCATTGATTAACATTTCTCTGTACACTTTCGAGAGACACAAAGCATCGTATATACTTAGCCAGGCGGGAACCTTTCGTAAGTGCGCCACAACATCATATACTACTGGTCTCGGGCTTGGCTGACTAGTCGCGGCTTCGCCAACTTTCTCTTTCAGCTTTTGCACGTGAGGTCTCCCTTGCGGCCTGTCGTGGACACCATCTTCTTGCATTGGGTCATCTGGTCTCGGAGAGGTACGGTCAGGCATTTGCCTTCCTGATCGTAAGATGACCGCATTAACTTCTCCCTCGACTGTTTGTGAGGTTTCTTCGGCCGGTACTTGTTCGGTGAACGACACCATTTCGCAATATGCCATGCTCATCACGAGTCGCTTCTGTAGTATTTCTCTCCTTCCTCTCCCCCTGTTCCCTCTTTGGTTAACGAGCCTTCGTCGGTTCTCGAGTCTTTTCTTGCTACTGACTAGAGTCCACGGCTCCTGTGGCTCGGGGAATGAGGTCGTTAGGTGACTGCTACCTTCTTCTATTGGAATTGCTGAAACTGTCCCGGCCGTCTCCCTTGCTGTCTCGGGTACCTTCATGCTGATAACCCCTTGATTGATCAACCCTTGTATCCTTCCTTTCAAGGAGAAGCAATCTTCTGTCTTGTGGGTAACACATTGGTGATATTTGCAATATTTGGGGTCGTTTACCCGTCCAACTTCATGGGGACGGACGGGCTCCAGTAAACGCATTAAGCCTTCCTCGACCAATTGTTCTATGATCGGGACTAGATCGGCCATATCGAATGTATATGGGCCATTAGCCCTTTCTCTTTCGGCTATCGATACGCGTTTGGGTATGTAGGGTCTTTTACCCTTGTCTTGTGTGACTGCTGTCTTCATTTCCGTCCTATGATCGACAGCAGGATGTTTTCGATCTTTCTGTTCCTTGATCTTGTCGACCTGGTGGGTTTCTACCACTCTTCCTGTCTCTCTCTTCTGTCTCTCGGGTTTAAAGTTTACCCGGGAAGCTGCTTCTTCCACCAGATGGGCTTTCGTTACTAGTTCGCGAAAGGAGCTGAAGGTGTTACCTGACAGTCCGTACGAGATCATGGCGTCTAGAGCCCTCAGGCACATCTTCATCTGCTCGCCTTCACTGGGTAGTTCACAACATTGAGCTGCCGTAGTTCCCCATCGGTCAATGAATTTCTCGACTAGTTCACCATTCCTCTGCCTGACCAATGCTAGGTCCGTCAATGAGATCTCCCTCTCGGTTGTAAAGAATTTGGAGATGAAAGCGTCCTGCATTTGCTCCCATGTCCTTATAGAGCCAGCCGGTAACGACATGTACCATTGAAAGGCCTTCCCTGTCAGGGTAGATCCGAACAACCGCATGCAATACTGCGGGACTGCGGACCAATTTCCTAACGTAGTCAAGAAGTGGGTGATGTGCTCTTCTGGCGATCCTCTGCCGTCAAATTTTCCGAAGTCGGGGCATTTGAAATTGGCTGGAAACGGTACCTCTTCCACCTCTAGTGGGTACGGGACCCGATATTTATAGCTGCCCCTCTTTTCTTTCTCTTTTTCTTGCTGCATCATATGGGCTATCGTCTGGGATAACTCTTCTTGCAATACGTGAGATGTGGAAAGTGGTGCGCGCTCCATTGGCGTGACCCGACATTGGGCAGGCGGTTCATGCTCAGTTGGGCCTTCTGCTGCCCCTTGGGATTCCTCTGCCGACTGACGGGTGGGCGGCGCGATACTTCTGGTGGCATTCTGTGCTATTAGGGTGGCCAAGGCTTCCTGAATAGCTCTCATCCGATCATTTGTCTCGCGATTAGCCTCTACCAATCTATCGATCTGGTCTTGGAGTGGAGGCAATTCTTCTGCTTCATATGGTCCTTCTTCTTCTCCTTCGGCCACCTGGACCATCACCACTTGTGCTAACGGGATTTCCTGAGGTGACCTCTGCTTCGATTCAAGGGTCGTCGTGGGCTCGGCTTTCTTCACATGTGCAGACCTGATAAGTTTCCGAGAGGTGCAGGCGACCTTAGATAACGGCGGAAACTGCTCGGCTATCATTTTAGGTACTGCGGGTTTGGTTAATATGACCTGGCCATCGATAGGGATCTTCTGCCCCTGCTTCGGCTGCCACTGTTTCTTGACCATGGGGCGAGAGTTCGCAACGCTCGCCTTTCTATATGCAGCTAGGATGGCAACTTTCTTCTGTTCTTTCTTCTGTCTCCGGGTCTCAGCCAACTGCCATTCTGAGCCTGGGCTAGTAGTTGTGGTTGCGGTGAAACGAGGGAAGTTGAAACCTCCGTTGGCAAGGAAGATGCACGAACTTGTCATCGAGTATGCCATCTCTTCTGTCTGCGTTACTATCTTGCTAATTCTGCGGTGTCATAAAAATGTTTAGAACAGTTCACAAGTGTGGTCGGGAGTATGAGTCCATCGATCGCAGTGCATAAACCGAAAAAAAAATAAGCAAGAAGGGGACAAGTACGTGTAGTTGTGGAAGTTTGTGGTTTTGAAAACCCTTGATTTACCGTCTATTGCCTTAAAGATGAAGGGAAGAACGTTCCTGTTGAGAGTCGCCAGTTTGGCACCCGAGGGCGTCGAAACATTATGCCTCGCGGTAACTTTCCTATGTGTAAATTCATGTTTGTGAGTAATTGATCTTAGAGCGTTTCCATATTCAAATATAACCAGAGATTCTGGGTTCGATTCCCCAGCAGAGTCGCCAGTTTGTTAGAATTAGAAAAAATGAACTGTAAAAATGAACACATTTTCCTTGAAATGTAGTGTTTTGTTGCTCAGGGGTTCTGAATAATGGAAACATTCATAGACAATCACAAGCATTCATAAAGGTACACAAGGAGAGATATCGCAAGGCGAATTTTATTCCAGAGATCCTGAGATCTTGTACATTCCAGGCCGTGATCTGGCACGAGCCCTTAATTACATCGAATGATCGATGACCCTTGGTTAAAAGGCAAAAGACTAGTCAGCAGGGACTATGGTCTGAGAGTTTGTGGTCATAAAGACCTGTATTTGTTTTGTTATAGACCGAACCATCTTTGTATTAGTCAGATGTCTATGTCTCATGTTTTAGCCGGAGATCCGGGCTGAGACTATCAGGGTTTATGACTGAGAAGGACGACTCTGGGCCTGCGCCTGTCAATGTATGGACAGGTGACCTCGGGAAGTCCACTCTGCAGTTGTGTATACCTGCGTAGCCCAACCGACGGATGCCATTTTTAATGGGTAGGGCATCGACTGTTGTGTTGTGGCAGTTCATCACAATTGTTTTGTAGTGAATTGAAACTCTTTGGTATGGTTTATCGTGATAACCATAGTCCCGTTTGTCTAGATTTTGACTCAAATCGGATCACATCTTTACAGTAAATATAAATGATGACATGTTTACATAGTTCTGGATGCTGGCGGCGTCTCTTTCGAGAAGTCGTTTCGTTCATCGTGTCGAATCAGATTGATCTTTGAAGATGCACAATTCTGCTCACTTAGAGATCCTGGAATGTCTGTTTGACCATTCCATTGCGTCCGGAACGCTCGAAATACCCAAAATAGGCTCAAGTGGCACTTGAAAACACTTAAAATTGAGTCCGGTGCACCCATGAACATGTTCTGGAATTGGCTGATTTTTTGGGTGCGTGGGACATAATTTATGGGTGCGTGGGAGTCCAACGCACCTTGAAAATACATGTCTGAATTATGTTGATTTTACGGATGAGTGGGGTAATTTTCGGATGCATTGGAGTCCAATGCACCCTGAAAATACAAATCCGCTTTTTGTTGAATTTTCGGATGCGTCGAGCTATTTTCAGGTGCGTGGGAGTCCAATGCACCCTGAAAATACATATCTGAATTATGTTGAATTTTCGGGTGCGTCAAGCTATTTTCAGGTGCGTGCTCACACTTATGATTTTTTATAATCCGGACCTGCGGTGGTGTTGGTCAAAGTGACCTTCTGGTGGAAGATGCCGGCGATCGAAAAAGAATTCCGGTCACCGGGAAAGTTTTCCGGCTGTCGAAAAGGGATTCCAGCGAGGGTTTCCGGCGACAAATCTCGGATACTCAGGGGATAATGGCTCTCTCTCTCTCTCTCTCTCTCTCTCTCTCTCTCTCTCTTAATCTGTCCCAATCTGTCTAAATGAACAGTATGAGGGGTATTTATACCCGAAAATACCGGACAGCGACCAATGGGGAGCTGCCACGTATGACGCATCCCATAAAGTCTTTGACGCACCCTCAAATAGGCACGTGGGAGCTCTGACGCACCCAAAAATGATATTTTGAAAAGTGCTGATTTTATGGGTGCGTCGAGCTATTTTTGGGTGCGTTAGAGTCCAGTGCATCCAAAAAATACCATGCTGGTTTTGGTGATTTTATGGGTGCGTTGGGCTATTTTAGGGTGCGTTGCAGTTTAATGCACCTTGAAATTGCAGTTCTGTATTTTCTGAATTTATGGACGCGCCGAGGGTATTTTTAGGGTGCGTCAAGCCATTTTTGGATGCGTCAGAGGTAAAATACATCCTGAAACACTTCTTGAATTTTCATGAATTTAAGGGTGCGTTGGACTGAATAAATGGGTGCGCTTGACGTATCCGTGTTTTGCAAAATTGGGTTTTGCGAAACGGAGGGCTTGTGGGGCCCGCTTCTCGGTGAATCGCCATGCACTGCTTATCATAATTCATGAAGGATGCCTCTGCTTGATTCTGGTCGGTTTTGATCACGGTGATCCGTGGGGTCCACCGGAGAAAATGGCTAAGTACTGGATCCTTTGCAAATCTGGGTATTTGGGTGCGTCGGGTAGTATTTTGTGGAATTTTCTCGAAGCACGTGCCCAGTTGATTTGTTTTAGAGGGTACTGACTTTTGGGACCCCAACACCTGCCCATCAGAAACTCTTACTGTTCAGACCTGCATTCTTGCATCAGCCACTACAAGCACTTTGATTATTCAAACACACCGCATGCATCGCGCATAAAGCACCTGTCGGTTCGAGCGTATGCTCTGGGCTTGCCTGTTATGGAAACCTACCCATCAGAAACTCTTACCGTTCAAACCTGCATTCATGCATCATGTCATCCATGAGAATGCACGAGGATTAAAATAGACTTTCAAGTATTAGTTTGATTCTGTGAAGTAGAGACCGTACTTCGATACGGGCAATGTGTGGGGTGCTTAACCTCTTCCCACCCTGTAACCGTGATCCCTTACCTCAAATCTCTGGCCGCAGATCAAAAGGAGTCATTTTAGAGGAAGGAATCTTCGGATTCCCTTCTCTAACGTTTCTACGGGGTCTAGTCGACTGTAGATTCGAAGTAACTGGCTAGTGGCCAGTCTGGTCTTATATAAAATCATCTAAACACATCCAGCTTAACACGACAACCGAAACAAAGCCCTCGAGAACGAGGCAAGCCAGTGGCACAAACGGCGATTCGCGCACACGCACCCCCCTCTTCTTTTCCAGAAGGAAAGGGAGAACGTCCGGGAGCCCGGAATGGCGAGGGTCCACAGGTGTGTACTAACCCCCCCCCCCCCCCCCCCCAAAAAAAAAAAAAAAGTAAAAGCGTGACATGAGAGGCGAGTAGAAAAGTTGAAAGTCAAAAGGCTAAAAAAATTACTTATTAAGGTAAGTAATTTTTACCTACCTTAATAAGTAATTTTTAAGAGATAAGTTACTTTTCAATTATACTTTCCAAACAAACTTAAGTGTCGAAAGTAACTTAACTCTTAAGTTCAGTCGAAAAGTAACTTATTTAGTAGTATCCAAACGAGCCCTACGTGCCACGTAAGTGCCATCAGGAGATATGGGTGTGAGATCCATTCCATCCATCAAAGTTTTACTACCATTGAGATTTCCTGGCCAAAAAATCAGGTCAGTATGCTTGTTGTACTTGTTTTTTACCGACCCTATCAGAAGTAATTAAGGAGCGGCTGCAATGCCAGGAGAAGTGGCCGGTAGAAGTTTCAGCTAGGGAACAGCAGGCGGATGCTGTTTTGCTATCTAAGGAAGAGTGGCCGAATGAGGTTTTGTAACCAGTAAACAGCAGCCAAGTGGTGTTTACATTTAAGGGAATAGCGACCGAGTGACCATGATGCATATAAAATAATAGCCGAACGACCTACTTGTATATGGAATGCGGCCGAGCAAAATTGCTAGAGACAGTTTTAACAGAACGTGGGTATGCAGGAGAAAAGGAGAGAAAGATCTGGAAGGAGCGGGTCCCACACGCAGTTATCATAACTGTAACATGAAAGAGTGGGTAGGTCCCATAAGTAGTTACAATGACACATGTCAATAGAAGAAAGCAATGAACACTCTGGAAGGTTGGTAGTGTTTAAAAGGTTGTTGTCTATCAGGGGAAGCATCTAGATGGTCAATGAAGGTTATGTATACAAAAGAAAAGTGACAATGCAAGGGGTCTAGAACCAAACCAAACTAATTTATCTTTCAATTATCATGCTCCTTAATTTCTTGCTATTTAGATTTTTTAGTGTAATCAACATTCTTGGTTTTATTTTCATTTTCATTAGCATAATTTTGCTATTTGTATTTCGCAGCAATAGTTGTGAATTTATTGTTCGTAGTAGTTAGATATGTGACTGTTATCCAGTAGTTGGTAATTCTAATTATACCTGAAGTCTACGCTCATACGCTAGACTCATTTTAATGAAATATCCTACACGGAAAGGAGATCTACAACATGTTTTGCACGGCCGACTGTAAGTGTCCATTTTCATTTTATTTTAATTAGTTTCCTATTGAAAGTCCTTTCGTGCGGAAGGCAGAAGAGTAACCCATCATTGGAGGACGTACCCTACCCTCCAAATATTGCCTGGTCTTTTTAAAACAACTGTGCGAGTGGTTGAATAAGCGACCGATCGATATAAGTCTTAGTTATACACGACTGATTACGACGTATCTACGTATCTTGGCAGTTAGGGGCATTGTTGTTCAGTTTTAATCGAGCCACACAATCAATTCTAGCACACCCACAATCACTTCACATGCGTGATCGAAAAATCGAGTAAAATAATGCTGATCGATCCACCTGTTTTCAATACCAGGCCCAACTATTGTGGAACATATTTATTTTGGACAGAAACATTTATACAATCCAACTATATGATGGATTGCTACACCTATCTGCCACGTTGGCATGTGTGATAGCGTTGCATGATTTGCCTTATACGCACACATGTGGTCTTATCAAAGCTCTTTCATGAAAGAAACTGATACGTCCAAGTCGCGAGTCACAACTCACTCACTTAGGCTCTTCTAAATATACAATGACCATCGCTGACGATCAATGAGTATCGACAGTCGATGACGACCAGTGAATATAGACGATGGTTAATTAGTATGTATTAGCGAAAATGGTTATAACTCCATCGTTACATGTCTGATTTGGGTGATCTTATACTTCTTGGAAAGGTAATTTGATGAAATTTTATATGATTTGAAATCACCTCATTTGGACACCATTTGATTGCCTAAAATTGAGCCCAAAGTTACTGTCGTTCGTCAATACTCACTATCAACAGTCATAACTCCCTCATTACATATTCGATTTAAATGATATTTTTCTTGTTGGAAAAGTAATTTGATGAAGTTTCAAATGGCTTTGGAACCAACTCATTTGAACATCATTTGATTGTCCAAAAGTGGGTCCATTTTTGTGAGATCTGCAACCCACATAGATTTATGATAATTATGACCATTGATTAATTTCAATATTCTTCCACTACAACATTCATCTGTTACAACATTCATCACATTCATCCATTACAATATTATTTTATTTCAAAATTCATCAATTATACCATTTTTTCATTACAAAATTTATCCCCTTTATGAGTTCTCACATTTCATACCTAGAATAAAAAATTATAAAGAAAACCTCCACACCCTCCTCCCTTTTGCAAACTCTCATAATTGTTACCCACAAAAAAAAAAGTCACTATTATCTTAACCTAAACCCACATTTGCCTTCATAGCTTCTACATCGAATATTGTGGCCGAAAATCTTAAAAAAACACTTAGAAGCTCGTTGAATGAAGGAAATGACGTCAGATGCACATCAAAGGCTCATCGGAGTGGGTACCACAAAGATGGCAATGGTCTTAATGGCCAAATGACCTTTCCCATGCAAGGGATCCATCTATTAAAGTCATCCCACATCTTATGTGGGGCCCACTAGATAGTTTTAGAGCAGATCCAAGCCATCCACATGAATGAGATTTTAATTTCATGTCATCTATCTAAGTTTGAGGGTAAAACTCATCACGAATGGACCACAACGAAGGAAACAATTCAGAATTAACTCACAGCGTTAATATAGGTGTGTGCCACAGAAAGCTCCAATTTTTATTTTTTTAAAAATGATCCTACTGTAGAATCGCAACTCTCCGATTAAAATGAACGGATCAGATCAATCGAGGGGTGGCCCCAATCATTGATTTAGTGGGCCCACATCACCATTCTCAAAAGGCCATCTCGACTTCCGCGTTCTGTTGTAGCCTAACAAGAGAACAGCTAGGCAAAGGGGTATTTTCGTCCGAAAAAAGGACAACAGTGCCAGGAAGCTAGATAAAAAAAAGGTTCTAACAAGGGAGTTAACGTCATAATGACATCACACATCGGGGCTTTCTTAACTAATATCCCTTCCCAGGCAACACCCCGTTCAAGAGATAACATGAAATAAAATCGCAATTGATTAAATTTGCACTCAAAGGCACCAGTACCGGCAGATGTGGGGGGCTCCATGATGTTTGAAGTCCATCCAACGTGTCCATCCATGCATCACCTCATATCATCTCTACATGCAAAAAATCAGCCTTATCCAACATTTAGATGCACCACAACATAGGGAACGATGTGAGAGAGGGGACCCACCCCTTATTTGTACAGGGGCCTACCTTAAAACGTTTATAGTTTTGGTTGACCTTTCATCCATACTAGATGAAGGTTCAGAACGGCCTAGATTCTATATACACAACATGTCGTCCATCCATGATAATCAAGGGTGAACCTTCCCTTCAAACTCGTACCTTGACAGTGAAGTTTCTAAGGGGGCGTTTGGCATCTCTACAAATAAAAGCTTATTAGCTTATTTCTAAAATAATAAGCTTTGAGACCATTTGGTAAAGGTTTAATCAAGTGCTTATTTGATTAGAAAGTAGCAAATAAGCTCAATTTAACAAGTATAGGGGTTACATTTTGAAATGGAGCTTATTTGGGTAGACATTTTGGATTAATTTTTGAACAAGTTTGTCCTTATACTTTTCAAGTAATTCCCGACTTACCCTCTTCTCCTCTTTATAATTTCTTCATGGTAGGCCCACATGATGAACGACCCATAGTGAAGGTGGGGCCCACATGATGAATGGACCATATCAAAGGTGGGCCCACATAATGCACAGTCACATCAAAGGTGAGCCCCACATGATGGATGGCGTACTTTAATATGCGGCCCCACATGATGAGCAATCCACATCAAGCAGCCCCACCTGATGGATGGTCCACATCAAAGGTGGTGCCCACATGATGGATGGTGGATATTGAATGTGGGACCACATGATGGAAGGTTGGCATTAAAGGCGGGCCCACATGAGGAGTGACCCATATTGAAGGTTGGGTATGACATGATTGATGATCCATAACAAAGGTGGGACCTACATGATGGATGGTGGACATCAACTACATGATGGATGGTGGACATCAAAGGTGGGTCCCACATGATGGACTATCCACATTAAGTGGGCCTCACATGATAGATGACCCACAACAAAGGTGGGACCCACATGATGGATGGTTCACATTAAAGGTAGGACCCATGTGATGGATGGTGGATATTGAATTTGGGATCATATGATGGAAGGTTAACATTAAAGGTGGGTCTACATGATGAATGACCCATATTGAAGGTTAGGCCCCACATGATGGATGGTCCATTGCCAAAATGGGACCTATATGATGGATGGTGGACATCAAAGGTGGGTCCACATGATGGACTATCTACATCAAGTGGGCCCCACGTGATAGTGGTCCACAATAATTTTGGGACCCACATGATGACAACCACATTGATGATAGCCTCGTTTCAACAAGGAGGTCATGGTAGGGCGCGGATTTCCTGCGAAAGCCTTGCGCAGGAAGTTCCTGCACTGGGAACCAAGGTGGGGCCACAGTGAGACATCTATACCGTTCATAACGTCACTACTACTGGGATGAACTGGAAACACAAATATTATCCTGATTCGAAACACCTGTGGCTCCACAAATATTTCAACTGTGGACGTTTAGTCATCACGTTTTCGGCCCACTTGAGTTTTGGATCTGATTCATTTTTGTTCTAATGTCCCAAAATGAGCTCCCAAAATGGATGGACGGGGTGGATTTATAATAAAAAAACATCACTATCGGCCTACCTAGGTTCCCAGCACAGGAACTTCCTGCGTAGGGCTTTCGCAGGAAATCCGCACCCGGTCATGGTATCGGATTCCCATAGTGGGGGTGGTTAACATGGTGATGTGACTAACAGAGGTGGGTGGGTGGACTGACAATGGCATCTGTGAACGGGCGCGGATTGCCTGGCGCCCGGTCATGGTATCGGATTCCCATAGTGGGGGTGGTTAACATGGTGATGTGACTAACAGAGGTGTGTGAGTGGACTGTTAATGGCATCTGTGTAGGGCTCTCAATGGAGCGGGTCATATCCAAGATCCGATTCGCTTCGAATCCGTATAATGTGGATTTGGATCTTAAAATAGGTCCGATTAGTTAAATGGACCGGATTTGGATCTTAAAATAGGTCCGATTACTTAAATGGAGCGGATATGGATTCACAGGAACATATCCGAGTTCGATCCGAATCCGATTGAGATCCGACTCATTGTCACCTTACTTCATATGTTATATTCATGCTGGCCATCCGTTTTACAAATTATTTTAAGCCATGTCGAACATACCATAGCAAATAGTGGGATTTGCATCATTTTTCTATTAAATTAAATATATTATATTATATATATTTTATATCATATATTTTTTTTTAAATTTGGAATGGGGGTGGATTCGGAACTAGATCCGACCCGAATCCAATGGTTATATGGATTTTGGATCGGAAATGGATCTAACAATTTATAAATGGATCGAATATGGATATCACCTTTTGGATCCGAGTTGGATCCGAATTCGATCCGAATTCGTCTACAGATATACAGACTTGGAGCCAGATCCAACTGGATCCGATCCAGATCCGACCCATTGAGAGCCCTACATCTGTGAACGGGCGCGGATTGCCTGCGAAAGGGCGTGTGTGAACGGGTGCGGATTGCCTGCGAAAGCCTTTCGCACATCCCCTGCTCAAGGAATCTGGATGCGGCCCACTGTGAGGTTTGTGAGAAATCTATGCCGTCCAACCGTTTTTTGAGATCATTTTAGGCGTTGCGACCAAAATTGAACGGGATCCAAGACTTAAGTGGGCCGAAAACATGACGATTAAACTTCCATAGTTGAAATATTCGTGGGGCCACAGAAGTTTCGAATCAGGATAATATTTGTGTTTTCAGTTCATCTCAGTAGGAATGACATTATGAATGGTATGGATGGCACATAAAAATCACTATGGACCCCATAGAGGTTTCAACGGTGAGAATTTCCCTACACACCTTTTGCTTTAGTGCGGCCCACTTGAGTATTGGATCCCGTTCCTTTTTTGTCACAACGCCTAAAATGATCTCACAAAACAGTTGGACGGCGTAGATTTCTTACAAACCTCACGGTGGGCCCCACCCAGATTCCTTGCGCAGGAGATGCCTGCGAAAGGCTTTCGCAGGCAATCCGCGCCCCGTGTGAACTAACCAGGAAACCAAAAAAAAAAATAATAATAAACATGGTTCTTAGTGCCTGCGTATCGAGCGTCGCACGCTTTCCGAGTACCATGAACTCCCTTTTGCTCTCTTCCCCTTTGTTGCAGATATTTGATTTGCACACGTCACAACTCATGGTCATGTCTCCGCACCGTCGGGATGATCTAAACCGTCCATCTAGTTGGCTCCCATGTTGACTGGCGGGCAGTAAGAAACAAAGGGGCGCAGCTTGGGTGGATCCGGGTGGGACACCTGACTGTGGGGCCCACTATGGTGTATATGACTACAGCCACACCGTCCATTGGTATCAAAAGCTCGTTTTAGGGCATGATCATTAAAATCTTTTTTGTTGGCCACAAAAGCATTGGATTAAGATGAAATTTGTGTGGTCTCTTCGTCTAGGTCTTTGTGACCTTATCAACAGGTTGGATGGAAAATAAACATTCGGATGGAACCCATGAAGTTTTTAATGTGGGGGATTCAAACACAATTGTTTACTCCGCCTAAGATTTGAGTCATCTTCATTTTCTGGAACATGCCCTATAATGAGCTGTCAAAATGGTTGGACGGTGTGGATTTAAGACAAATGCATCACTGTGAGCCCTACAGTCAGGGTCCCACCCACATCGGTGTATCCGGGGATTCACCAGATCCACCCAAGCCGCGCCCCTTTGCACACGTCACAACTCATGGTCGTCCAATTTGTGTTACTGGATGGGGCCATGTCGCCACACCGTCAGGATAATCTAAACCATCCATCTGGTGGACCCTTAGTATGAATGACTCGCGGTACGGTCAAAGACGTCGGGGAGTGGGGATCTAAAAGTCCAACGCGGTTTCCAATGTCCTGTCAGACCTTCCTACGCGGCAATTTAATATAGAGGACATTTCCATGCAAGTGTTTGTGGGGACCAATCATCAGAATTGTCCATGTTGTGGAATCTATGAAGTACATGCCAGACTAAGAAAATAATGCTGAACGGATGATTGTGACCATACGTATCTGTAGTTGGATTTATAACAATGGTAAGGAAATTTTATATGGCTCACATTGAACTATAAAAATCAAAGGATAGAGTCATTACACGGATGTTGTCATATCATTAGTTTTCTTCCTTCTTCATAGTCCCTATTGTTTCAGTCCATCCATTCGAATCGGCTTGTGATAAGATGTCGTCCGCCCAGTCCGCCCAGTCCGCCCAGTCCGCCCCGTGGCCATACGGTAAGATACCTAAAACTCAATTTACAACTCTCATATCGCGTTTGGACATTCAATCCAAACTGAATTGCATTCACTTTTAAAATGATACCACATTTTCATTTCCTCAGTACAGTTGTAAGGTGATCAGTGCATGCATGTGTGACCCATGATCTGGTGATCTAAACCGTCCATTGAATGGGTTGCAGGGTTGACGGAAAACCATTCAATCGTGGCTCTTTATTGTTACACACAGCCACAGGCCACTGATTTGTTTTGTTATTAACTGTCTACGTAAGGCAATGAATCATAGGGTCAGAATGCTTGAATCCTGGTCAGTTTTAGGGCATCTCCAAACCAAGATGTGGCCTTTAATTAGGGCTGGTTATGAGCCGAGTCAGCTTGAGAAACTCGATCGACTCCAGGATTCTATTTTATCATCAATCCAATCACCGTTCACGTTTTTTCTTTTTCTTATCAATGAATAGATCTCTTTATTTGTACGACTTAGATGTCTCGTATTTCTCGAAAAAGTGATTCGATTGATGGGATTTGGTATGATACTGATGAGATCGATGAGATTGATATTCAAATATTTCTTCTTAGAACGTATTGATTTGACCCCATAAGCGGGACCACCACCCAATAGCATGTTGCCGCCAGAAGCAGAACCCCGTATTTCTTCCAGAGAATCTCCTAATTGTTCCAGAGCAACTAGAAAGAGATTCTTTAACCAGAAAGAATTCAGTTCAGATGTAGGACTCGAAAAAGCTTGCATCGGCTCGACTCGACTCAGTAGAACAAGTCAAGCCAAGCTTCATCTAGGAGCTCGAGTCAGAAATCGAGTCAAGTTCGACCACTGGATCACTTGACTCGACTCGATTCAAGCTCGACTCGTTTCATATAGATATTTGTTAAAAAAAAAAGAAAAAAACCCTAATCTTTTTATTTCTTGGTTCTCTATCCCCCCTCCCCCACACACACATTGTGGTCCAAGCTTAGGACATATGAAACCCTCACACGTTGGGGTTTCTTAATCCTACTATTTTGTTTAGGTAAGAACATTCCTTGTTGAGTATATCTGATGGATTGAGTAATTTCAAGTATGAAAAAAGGTGAGCACACATTGGTTCTGTGTTCTACACGCCACACAAACATAAGTGTTACGGTAAGACCACACACCATATATATATACAAAACAGGGGCTATGGTAAGACGAAACACCATATGCAACTATTGATTGCAATTTTACGAGGGAGGTGGTACATCTGATCAATGAATCAGTTAGGCCTCATCATGAAGATGGTCCACACAATAATCAGGGCAGTCCATTCATGTGGTGAGCTAGCTATGCATGTACTGTGTTAATTATGGTTCAGAAAATATTACTAGTGGTTTGCATTCAATGTGTGTGTGACCTGGCCAAAGAAAAAATCGATTAGAGCTAGGTCATTTTAATGGTGAGGTCCCATCTGTAGAAATACTATTCTCCCCAAATATATGTGTGACTTATTGAGCTTAATGTTGTTAACTTTTAATTTGTATTTTGTAGTAAAAAATATAATAAATTGAGGTGGGAGCAAGCTCGACTCGACTCGAGGTAAGCCCACCTTGACTCGATCCACTAGCTCGCCTCAAAAGCTTTAGCAAACAAGGCAAGCTCCAATGGTAAGCTCGATGGTGAGCTCTAGCTCGAACTCGAGGAGAGCACAAACGAGTCAAGTCAAGCTTGGCCCACCTCGACTCGACTCGGCTCGATGTACAGCCCTACCTTTAATATAGACGGTCTTGATCACCAAAACTGGACTCCGCATGAACAGAATTGTGTGGTCCACTTGACTGGATTGCAATTCAGTTGAACTGAGCATCCAAACGTGCCCCCATTCGTTGGTTTTCTGACCTTTCACGAGTTTGCAGTTTCTCCTATACTCGGTCTGGTGGCGATCGTAGTAGTGGTGATCATTAGCGTCAGGTGCCAGAGAAAGGCGGGGAGGAACCTCGAGCTGGCCCCAATGGAGATATTCATCGATGGCATGGCGAGAGAGAAGCCGATCCGCTTCTCACCCCACCAGCTCGTAAATTTCACAAGTAACTATGCCACAAGGTTGGGCTCCGGCGGCTATGGAGTAGTCTACAAAGGAGCATTACCAAACGGGGTACAAATCGCTGTTAAGGTCCTCAATGTGCAGTTGAAGGAAGTGATCGAAGACCAGTTCATGGCGGAAGTGGGCACGGTCGGTAGGACCCACCACATCAATCTGATCAAGCTCTATGGATTCTGCTTCGATGCGGAGAAGAAAGCACTTGTTTATGAGTACATGGGGAATGGATCACTCGACAAGGTGTTGTTCGATAAGGACCGACCTATCGGGTGGGACGTGTTGCATAAGATCGCGGTAGGGACGGCCAAGGGGATCACATACCTCCACGAGGGGTGCTATCCGAGGATAATTCACTACGACATTAAGCCGGAGAATGTTCTTCTCGACGTAGATTTCACTCCCAAGGTGGCGGATTTTGGGTTGGCGAAGCTTTGCACCAAGAACCGATCTCAGGTGACCAACATCGGATTTAAGGGGACGCCTGGCTATGCAGCACCCGAGATGTGGGTCCCTTATCCGACCACACATAAATGCGATGTGTACAGCTTCGGGATGTTGTTGTTTGAGATTGTCGGGAGGCAGCGGAATGTCGACGATAAGGCAACGGAGAGCCAGGAGTGGTTTCCAATGTGGGTGTGGGAGAAGTTTGAAAAAGAAGAATTGGAGGAGAGAGCAATGGAGCTTTACGGGATCAAGGAGAAGGACAGATCGATGGCCATGCGAATGGCCAAGATTGCGTTCTGGTGTGTTCAGTATCAGCCGGAGATGAGGCCACCGATAAGCAGTGTGGTGAAGATGTTGGAGGGGGCAATGGAGATCATCGCCCCGCCTAACCCGTTTAAACATCTGATGTCTTCCAAGGAGGGCGTCACCGCGTGGACAGAAAGCGATACGAATTCGACGGCAGAGATTGATTGCAAATATACCACACCCATCATGAGGAAGTATGAAATAGAAATGGCAAGCTCACTTGGAAGGGCAGTAAAATAATTGCTGTTTGTTTAATCCAAAGGTTTTAAACTCAGAAGCTCCCGCTGACTCGTTTTGTCCTGAGTCAAGTCACAACTCGGCTGAGTCGGGGATGACTCAGTAAGGACTTTTTATATTTTAGATAGAACTGGAATTTTTCTACGCTCGCCGAATCCCAATTTGGTTTGGGAGGTAATTATTGTTCTTATACTGTAATAGATTTTTTTTTAAAGATGATAATTTTATTAAGGAAAGGAAAAGAGACAAACGGCAAGAAAAAAAGAAAGAAAGAAAAACAAAACCTACAACTCAACGGCTCCAATAAACAAGAAACACCCAAAAAACCCACCCCTGGCAAGGGCCAACTCTATGGTGCCCCGTCTCTAAAATAGACGAATACTCTAGAGAAAATTCTAGCCACCAATGAAGAAGAATTCTAAAAATAGCTGTTGTTGCGCTCGGTACAAATTGCCCAAATTAATAATAACCAAAAAGAAAATGCGCCACTTTTTTCTTGCCTAGCATACCTCCAGATTTAACTTGCTAACTGCTGAAAAGAATATCAATGGATTGAAGCAAGACCCAAGAAACTCCAGCTAGCTAATCTGAAAACACTCCACCAAATGTCTAAAGAAAATGGACAGTGTAACAGAAGGTGGTCTACAGACTCTTCTACTTAAAGACAGAGGAGGCATTCATTCGATAGCTGCATACCCCTCTTCTTGAGATTGTCTACTATTAAGATCCCCTTCCTGCAGCCGGCCAACCAGCCGAATGCCGCAATCTTTGAAAGCACCCCATTCGACCACACAGGGCCCGTGTGCGAAGGAGAGCACATGGTGGGAGCATCCAAGGATTGATAGAAGGCTCTGACTTAGAAGGCTCCATTCTTCGACAGCAACCAGCGTAAGGAGTCCTCCAGATTTGAAGGAGAGATGATAGGGGCACTCTGCAAAAAAGAATTAAGGCTAATTAATTCATTGAGTTAAAAGTCGAAAGGGATCTGAGTGAAGGAGGGAGACCAAACCCCATGACCACCATCTTGGCCTAAAACAATCTTTAACCAATACGCGGAGGTTAGAGGTAATCGCAAAGAGAGCAGGGAAGCATTCAGCTACATCCAGAATTTGATCTTAGAACCTCTACCTAGATTGAAGGAGATCCTTTCACACATAAGACCGGACAATTTAGCAATTCCTTTCCAAATGAAGGATGCACGGTGCATAGAAGATTGTTTAGACCACCATCCTATAAGAGAGGAACTTTATTTAGCTGCTATGATCTGGCGCCTTAAGGAGGATTCCTTAACTAGCAAATCTCCTATTTTCCTAAGAAAGCTTCATTGAAAAGAGCTAGACATTTTATGTTGGCTCCCTGTCCTCGTAAGAATAGCACACCTCTTTCCAATTCAACGAAGGAAACTTACCACCTGTCAAGTCTTCTTTCCATAGAAAATTCCTTCTAGGTCGGTCAATCTTGGCAATAATCAATTTCGAACATCTAAATTAGAGAGAAAACAATAAACTGGTGAGTTAGAAAGAGAGGCTTTGATGAGATTCAGTCCACCTCCTAAAGAGAAGATATTAAGCTTCCAAGAGGAAAGTTTCCAATCAACTCTTTCGAAAGTTTGGTCATAAGGAGAAATTGGAGATTTTCGCATGCACAAGGGTAAAACATAGATAGGTGGTAGGCAAGGAACTAACTTTGCAACCAAAAAAAGAGGCTAGTGAAGAACAGACCTCAGGATCAATGCTGATGCCAAAGAATTCTGACTTGGAGAGATTAATCTTGATACTTGTGTGTTATATGAGATTAGTTAGATACGTTGCTCTTCAGAATGGAATTACTCTCTAGCCGTTGGAGAGTGTCTGAAGTGTCTAGTGGCACAAGTCGCACACCTGTACGTGTGTTATACGGGCCACTCATTTGGGAATCAGATTGGGTTAGTTGGCTTTTACCGTACTGAGTAAACTCCGCTGGGTCCACTGCGCCATTTTTCCAGCTCATTTTGTTGAGCCCAAAACTGGCATATCCAAAGCTCAAGTGGACCACACCACAGGAAACAGTGGAAATAATGATTTCCACCATTGAAACATTCCTAGGGCCCACAGTGATGTTTATTTGTCATCCAACCTGTTCATAAGATAACACAGACATGGATGAAGGGAAAACACAAATATCAGTTTCATCCAAAACTTCTGTGGCCACCAAGAATTACACCAAGAATTTTCCAATGGTACACTATTTCCTGTGGGCCACTTGAGCTTTGGATGTGCTTCATTTTTGGGCTCAAACCCTAAAATTATCTGGTAAAATGGATGGACGGAGTGGATAAAATATATAAATCACGATAGGCCGCCCTACAGTGTTTTGCTAAGTATGCTACGCAATCCGCTTCCCTCATTTGGTGGAGCCTACTGGGAACATGCCCCAGCAGAGGCGCCAGCATGTTCCTCTCATTAGAGGGGCACATGTGAACGTTGGCTGTATCAATATTTTCTGAGCATTGCTGCAACCCAACCCTACTGATCACTGAAGCACCTACGACTATGGTAGGCCTGATTCAGAGGAACAAGATCTAGACAGTGTTGGCCAAGCTGATTGAAGACTTGGATCTTCACTTGTGATTCTGTTGGATTGGGATCCACAAGCATGTGGGAGGTGTTTTCAGACAACAAATAGGAACAGAACAATACACAGCCACCACCGAAACGGTTCACTTTGCATTTTCTGCATTCCCAGCGCTCCAGCTGATGTAGTGGGGTTAGCCATGGAATACATGGTCCGGATGGACCAAAGGAATGATGCAAAGAAGTATACAAAGGAAAGGAAAAATGATTTGTCGCAGCCCATGACGACCAGTTGCACCACTGCCGGCGACCGGTTGTGCACGGATCTTGACCGGTCTAATTTAACCAGGAATCCAGCTAAGCTTTCTGGACAGTTGGGTTCCTTTGGCGACCGGTCGCAAATTTAAGGAAAATTAGGCTGAGCTCTCTGGATAATCACAGTCATATTGTGACTTGTTGCCTAGGGGTGGCGACTACGACCGGTCACAGTCCCCTGGTAACCGATTGCTAGAGGTGCAGAATTACTCGCAAACTTTTCATTTTTAACTTATTTTTTTCCTTTTTATTAGTATTCTTCCTAATCTCGTCTTTAGGGTTTCTTATTGATTGTTAGAATATTTAAACACATTTACTTTCATTGTTAGTTATTCATTACTCAATTTAATAAAAGTTCTCTTGAGATTTATCTCTACTTGCTCAGGTTCTTCGAGTGCCCCTAGAGAAATTAAGAAAGTTTTGGTCGAGGATTCTCAGGAGATCCGTGGATTTGGATCAATTATCCATGAGAGAGACGGTGTTCGATCTCACTTCGCTTATGTCTGGGCCAAGTTGGTATCAGAGCGAGGAACAACCTCGGGAGGTTGGCATCTAGCGATGGACGTGGCAATAATCCCGCTAAAGGAGATTAGGGGACTCAATACCTTGCAGAGAAGATGGAGGCTCTCCAATGATCATTTAAGATGTCTATGCAAGGGCTGCAAGCATCTCTCGATCAGATAGCAGAGGCTTTGGCTCCATTCCAGGCTCAGGGCGGTGCACAACTGCCTGTGATCGCAGTCTTGAACAATCCAGTGTTCCATCAGGCCCTTCTAGCTGCAACTCGTCGGCCTACTGCAGAGGATTCGGATGGCAACAATGAGGATGTCGAGAACCTCCTTGCTCAATAACATGAACACGGGAATAATCGCAGGGATCGCACTAAGCGAGACTATAGAGGTAAGACCGAACTTCCTGCCTTCAATGGCCTTTTGCACATTGAAGCATTCTTAGGCTGGTTAACAGAAGTAGAAAACTTCTTCGATTATATGGATATTAAGGGGGAGAAGAATGTGAAACTTATGGCATATAAATTGAAGTCGGGTGCCTCCGCGTGGTGGGAACAATTATAAGTTTTTCGGACCCGGCAAAATAAGTTACATATCCGATCATGGCTAAGGATGAGGCAGCTTCTTCGTGCACGGTTTCTACCTCGTGATTACGAATAAGTTTTGTTCCAGTGGTATCAGAATTACCATCAGGGCAACCGGGTCGTTGATGAATACACAGCCGAATTTAACCGATTAGCGATGCACAATGATTGTCGGAGATGAACGCCCAGAAAGCTGCGAGATCTATCGGCGGTTTGAGGGCCAACTTCTAGGATCGTATACAGATGCTTCTCGTCTGAACTGTAGAGGAGGCCCTACAGTATGCTATGCATTCGAAAACTCAGCTCGCTATGGTTCCTGTGCGTTCCTATCCCACGTAATGCATTCCCATGACTGTGACAGTTCAAGACCCGTCCCTGTCGAAGGGAAAGGATCCAATTGGTGGGCGTGTTCAGCCCCTAAGGACCATGAACCGGGATTCAGGGAGCAGCCCATCAAGCCCCCAATGTACCACACCTCCCACTACAGGGCCGAGTCGAGTGCCCAATCCATATGCTCACCCCAGGTCGAATCATTGTTAGTGATGTGGCCAACCGGGTCACTTGTCCAATGCGTGTCCACTAGTACTTCACAACCAATTTAACCACGAATGAAGGGGTGTTGAAGAAGAGTTCGTAGAGGGTGAGCCCGAGGACGAAGATTATGAGAATGCCGATGAAGAAGGCGGTGATGGCACCGAATGGTTGGATCATGACCATGGGGAGTCCTTCATTGTGTTGCATTTATGTTAAGCCCCGAGATTAAAAGCCCATCTTAAGCGCCATAACATCTTTTGCACCCATTGCACAGTAAATGGGAAAGTTTGTGATGTCGTCATTGATAGCGGAAGCAGTAAGAATATTATGTCCAGGGTTATAGTGGACAAGCTTCGGTTACCGACAACGAAGCATCTAGCACCGTATTCCATTGGTTGGATCAAGAAAGTCAGCGACACCAAGATAACTGAGCAATATTTGGTTTCGTTTTCAATTAGTAGGAGTTACAAAGATGAAATATTATATGATGTTATCGATATGGAAGCATGTCACTTACTTCTCGGGCGACCATGGCAGTTGGACCGAGATGTAACCCATCGAGGGTGAGATAATACATACATGTTTGTTAAGGATTGGAGGAAAAGAATTATCGCTCCTATGGCACAGGAGAGTGGCCCCAAGGCTTCCGTAGTAGAGGGGAACTCTCTCCTTGCTATAAGAGAATTTGTCGAGGAATCGAAAGAGATGGGTGAGATATACGCCTTGGTGGTTAAGGGAGAAGATTCTGAGAGCAATGTTATTCCTCCGAACCTTCGCCTTTTAGTAAATGAATTTCAGGAGACTTGGCCTGACGACCGTCCCTAAGGATTGCCCCCAATGATGGACATCCAACATCACATCAATTTCCTCCGTGGGGCGAGCCTACCCAACCAACCGCGCATTATCGATTAAGCCCCCAAGCAGAGTGAAATCCTCCAAGGTCAAGTTAATCAGGAGTTGTTGAAGAAGGGACTGTTGAGAGAAAGCATGAGCTCAGTACGGCATTGGCAACACTACCTCATTCAGAGGGATTTTTTTTTTTTTGTTTACAGACCATCAGGCCCTAAAGTTTATTAACAGTTGTAGACACCCACCCCATGTCGACAAGTTGATAAAGACTAAATGATTAGGATGGATGGTGATCCATACCCTTAACCTCGATCAAATCCCTTAACCCTGATCAAATCCCTTAACCCCAATCTAAATCTTGATCCACTCCCTTAACCCTAATCCAAACCTTGATCCAATCCCTTAACCCTGATCCAAACCTTGATCCAATTCCTTAACCCCAACCCAAACTAGGTCTGAGACATTGGTAGGATGGTGCAATGATGTCACATTTGTCAAGCCTCAAAGGGTCACTCTCAGAATATCGGACTCTACACTCTTCTACCTGAACCGGAAGGCTCTTGAGAAGATATTTTGATGGATTTCGTTTTGGGTCTCCCACAGACACAACGCGGCATGGATCCCGTGTTCATAGGTGGTAGACAGGTTCTCCAAGATGGCTCACTTCATACCTTGCAAGAAGACATACAATGCAACAAATGTGGCCAATCTTTTCTTTAGGCAGATTGTGAGGTTACACGGCACTCTGAAGACCATCACGTCCGACCATGATACAAAGTTTGTTAGTCATTTTTGGCGAACTTTGTGGAGTCGATTTGGGACATAACTTCAGTTTAGTAGCGCATATCATCCACAAACGGATGACCAAACTGAAGTAGTGAATAGAACTTTGGGCAATCTAATACGTTGCATCTCCAGGGACAAGTCGAAGTAGTGTGACTTGGCCTTGTCTCAAGCCGAGTTTACCTTCAATAACACGGTGAACCGATCAAAAGGGAAGTCGTCATTTCAAATCGTCTACGGATGGATTCCCTGTCATACACTCGACTTAGCTCCCTTGCCCAAAGTTCTTGAGAGAAGATTTTAATGATGTCTCCTCTCTCTCTCTCTCTCTCTCTCTCTCTCTCTCTCTCTCTCTCAAGAATCTCTCCAAGAATCTCTCTCGGAATGGCAAGCATCGGACACTGATTTCCTTCAAAAGAAAGAGAGGAAGTTCGGAAACCTAGGTGGGGCCCACCATGATGTTTGTGAGAAATTGGCCCCGTCCATCCATTTTGTGAGCTCATTTTAGGAAGTGAGACAAAAAAAATGAGCCGGATCCAAGACTCAAGTAGACCGCACTTAAGGAAAAGGTGGGTAGGGAACCGTTGAAACATCCTTGGGTCCATAGTGATATTTATATGCCATCCATACCGTTCATAATGTCATTCTTACTGGGATGAACTGAAAACATAAATATTACACTACAACAAATATGAGTTTTTACAACATCATTTTAACTGCGTTCATCTAATGCACGTTATTAAAAGTACAATTTACTGCGTTCGCTCTAAAAATGCCGTCATTTGAAAGCTGTAATTGAGCCATATTTTTAAAGCGGTCGAAAAACGTTGTGAATTGAAATTTACAGCGGTCGAAAAACGTTGTTAAAAGGATTTTACAACAGTAAAAAAATATTGTTAAAAGTAAGTTACAGCATGCAGACGAACATTGTAATATGTGTTACATACCACAACGGTCAAGAAATGTTGTAAAAAAGAATTCACAGCAGTTGGAAAACGCTGTGAAAATGAATTTACAATGGTTGAAAATTGTTGTTAAAAGTAATTTACTACGTGCGGACGAACGCTGCAATATGTCTTACATACTACAGCGTGTTTAGTCCGCTGTTAAAAATACTCATAAGAACATTGTTAAATTCACATTTAACCACGTGTTAAAATCGTTGTTAAATATAATTTTCATTCGCCATTTTGCAAAAAAAAAAAAAGATAATTGAGAGGTTTAAAAAAAATTGCATTTTGAAAAAGAAATTAACTTTTTCAACAAATTGAGAAGTTTAAATAAAATTGAAGGTATAGTGGAAAAAAATTAAGAAGTTCGATAAAAAAAAAAAAAAAAAAAAAAACAATGAGATTTCAAAAGAATTGTGATTTTAAAAAAATTGAGTTTGAAAAAATTAATTTGATATTTTGAAAAAAAGATAAAGTTTGAAGAAAATTGAAATTTTGAAAAAAAAAAAAATGATATTTCAAAAAAATTTACATTGTAAAAAAAAAAAATTTGACTTTTCGAAGAAGAAAATTGAGAGGTTTAAAAAAATTGTGATTTTGAAAAAATTAACAATGTTTGAAAAAATTGAGATTTTGAATAATATTGACATTTAAAAAAAATGGCACTTTGAAAAAATTTTAAGTTAGAAATAAATTATATTTTGAAAGAAAATTAAAATTTTTAAACAGAAATTGAGATTTTGTATTTTGAAAAAGATTAAGATATTTAATAAAAAAGAAAGTTGATAAGTTTGAAAAAAAAATGGACAAGTTTGAAAAAAATTGAAAAATCGAAAATATTACGACTAAAAAAAACTTTGATTTTGAAAAGAAAATTGTCATTTTAAAAAAGAAAATTGAGAAATTTAAAAAAAAATTGATTTTGATAAAAAAAAGAAGTTCAAAAGTTGGAAAAAGAAATTTAACAATGTTTTAGAAAGATTTTTGATAGGTTTGAAAAAATTCAAAAGTTTGAAAAAAAAATTAAGATTTTGAAAAATATTTAGATTTTGGAAATTAAAGAAATGGAGATTTGAAATTAAGAAAAATTGAGATTTTGTATTTTGAAAAAAATGTTGAGCTGTTTGAAAGGAATGAAAAGTTTGATTGCAAAAAAAAAGAAGAGATTTTTAAAACAATTGAGAAGTTCGAAAAAAAAAAAAGATTTAAAAGATTGAAAAAATTGAGATTTTACAAAACGAAATTGAGAAATTTGAATTGAGTGAACCAATTTATTAGTGGACATTTATAATTTACACTCATTCAGGTAGTTGTCTTACAGATTGGTTCATGCATACATAGAAGTTCATTACTACAAAAAATGATGGCCCAAGTATAATAAAGTTAATTAAAAGAATAATTTATAATAATTATATTGATCAAATTTTATGATCAGGCCATGCTAAAGCTAATCTGAATGGTCAGATGTGCTCAAAACATGCTAATTAGGACAGAGAACAAAATTCAACCCAATTTGACTAGACTTGAAGCGAATAAGATCCGTCCAAAACACTCTTTAAATGGGCACAATCAATTTGTCTAGATCTAGATAGATTTTGGACAATCTTATCAATCCATATTGAAGAATAAATGACTTAAGATGTTTAGATTAACTTTCACTCAAATCTAACCGTTGGATCGCAAGATATGGCCCATCAGATTATTAATCAATCTTATCCACCCAATATCATTCTCATTCAAAATTTGATTGCGGCAAGTGACTGGTCAAATCAAAGATCTCGATGAGTAGAATAGACTGACTGGATCATATTTTCAAATTGTGCTAAAATTTTAGGTGAAAATTGTCCTGCAACTTGCTGACATCATGAAAACCCAAGAAATGTGCAGTCAATGGACTCCAAAGTACTCTAATTCAACTGTTGAGATTTGAATCTTTTTAAGGTTTGGTATTGCATCCTAAAATGATATTAAAGAATAGATGGACAGGATAAATATACATAAAGTAAATCAACTTGGATTCACACAGGTTAGGGTAACTAATGTGAATTGGCTAGTGACCCTACCACCGGCCAATGGCTGGTGATCAGTACTTTGTGGGCCCCATCATAATATATGTGTTTCATCCATGCCGTCCATACATTTTTTCAGATCATTTTATGGTATGAACCAAAAATTGAGGTAAATCCAAATCACAAGTGGACCACATCATTGAAAGAATGTTAATTGAACGCCCACCATTAAAAACTTCTTAGGGCCACATAAGTGTTGGAAGAAGCTGATATTTGTTTTTTCCCTACATCTAGGTCTATATGACCTAATCGATTGGTTGGATGTCAAATAAACATTATAGTGGGCCTCAGGAGGTTTTTAATGGTAGACATTCAATCACTATTATTTTCCTGTGGTGTGGTACACCTGAGATTTAGATCTTGCTCATTTTTGGGGTCAAGTCCTAAAATGATCTTGAGAAATCATCATGGTGGGGCCCACAGAGCATCGACCACTAGCCCCACCTGGCTAGTGACAGCGTTAATAGGCAAAACGAGCACGCGCGTCCCCAAATCGAGAGAGGGAAACCAAAATCCTTACTCTCCCCCTCTCAAAACCCCTCTTTCACTCTCTCCCTCCCTAATTCGCGTCCGTCTCAAGCTAGGTTGGGATGAAACCCTCTCATTTCCGAAGGAAAAGCTCAGCAGCTCTAGCGTAGAAGAAGAAGAAGAGCGCTTTTTCGACTGTTGGAATCAATGGGTTGGGCCGATCTTGCTGTTGACGATCGATGATGCATTTGGTGGAGGTCATTGCCGCGATTGGCTTATGCAACAGAGGGCGCAGTAGATGAAGCTGCCGACTCTATTAATGGTCTCTCTCTCTCTCTCTCTCTCTCTCTCTCTCTCTCTCTCTCTACATTTCGAAAGACAACCCTCACAAAATCCCCCTTCTCTCTCTCTCTGCATCCATTTCCAAAACCAACCCTCACAATAAATTGCTTGAGACGTATGGGAAGTGTGGGGGCATGAAGGATGCCCGCCGTGTGTTCGATAGAATGCCTGAACGGAACATGGCTTCTTGGCATTTGAAAAAAATGGCCCGTAACAGCCCATAACTACAGTATCTCTCTGATTTTCATTTTGTACATGGGGGGCCCATTGTTACATAATACGAACTATTATGTATAATGGGGCTGGGGTCCCATTGTTGGAAATCCTAACCATTCAATCAATGTCCTGAAAATAGAAGGTTAAGAAAGAAAATGAGAAATTGTTCATATTCAACCGAGAAAAGTCCAAGATTCAATGGCTAGGATAGTCCAATCTAGGTGATTTCTGTTGGGAAAACCGGCAGTGGAAGTGGAAGCTGAAATGCGCAGAGCGAGATCAAACGAGTAAACAAGATGAAATCAAACCACACACAAGCATTCACCACAAGAGACTCTCAATTTTACGTGGGAAAACCCCTCAACGGGTAAAAAACACGGCACAAAGCAATCCACTATGAATAAATAGAAGATTACAAAGATTGACAGCCCACAAGTAAGGAAAAACAGAGAAAACCCCAAGTTCTCTCTCACACACACCTCTCCCCTCTTCCTAACATGATTTGGAAACCTTGGACACCTTAAGATTGCAGCTAAACACAGATTACAACCCTTTAAATAGGCAAAAGTATGAAATTAGCAACATCTTACGCACTACTGCGTGCTATGCAAGAAAGCCGGGCGCGCAACTGACCAATCAGTCAGCGCACAAAACAGTCCAGGGGAAAATGCTCGTCTTTGCCTCATTGCCGACCGGTCGCCTGACCGGTTGGAGCCCCTTGCAGACCGGTCAGCCGACCGGTCTAGGGCAACACAGATTTTGTCTAGGGGGCCTGCACGTGCATTTGGGTTACACAGCCAGACTGGTTGCTAGACCGGTCTGAGCACCCAACTGGTGCACCATTTGAAGGTTACCCCAACAATCTCCACTAAGGCTTCAAATGAGAAATAAACACCATCCTTGCAACATCATCTCATCTTCTATCATAGCTCCACCGCTTCTCGTGCCACTATCGACCCTAACCTTGCAAATTCACGCCCTTTACCTCTCTTCTCATGTGCCCTTTGGGCACTTGCCACATACGAGCAACCGTGGATCTTGCTACCTTTCCTGCAGCTCCACCGTGAATTGTGCTCCCGATCAACATGTAAAGATGGTTACACCTCCGTGCCTTCATACACATAAGTGCCCCTTTCATCACTTCACAACAACGATCACGGTTGATAAACACGTATCCTTTCGCCTCGAGTGCACCAAGAAAAATCACAATCATCTTCATCTTGGGAACGTGCTTCACATCTTCCAGGACTTATTCGACCCCATCGAACATTCTGATGCGCACAATACCAATACCAACAACCTTATAAGCGAATCCATCGCCCACAAACATCGATTCTCCACTATACTCCCTGTATGTTGTGAATGAACTCCGGTCAGGACATACATGACATGAAGCCCCTGAATTTAGGATCCACCCACTACCGTGAGATCCCTTACCAAATATAGTCAGAACTTCACACAGATCGCCACCGTCCTCTACGGTATTGGCTCCCTCTTCAGAAGAATTTCCATACCTCTCTTGTTTTAACCTGAGATTCTGATAATACCCTCTCATGTGGCCCTCCTGACCACAATTCCAGCACTTCACCTTAGCCTTCCTTTTTCCTTTGGCCCTAAATCCCGATTTCGAATATCCTCCATGCTTAGAACTTCTTCCCCTCATAATCAGTGCCTCTGAGGAATAACGGGGAGCCACGTCACCGCTTTTCTTTCTCATCGCCTTCGACTGGAGGGCTGAGATAACAGTCTCGTCGTTTATGGTTTCCCTCCCTGCGCACACAGAGTCCCTGAATGACTCATATGAATCTGGAAGAGAATTCAACAAGATGCATGCTTGATATTTATCCTTCATCGATCTCCACTAACTTGCAAACTAGCCTATTGAACGTGCTCAGGTGGTCCTCCACGTCCGTTCCTTCAGTCATCCTCAAGGTGAATAACTACATCAACACATACATGGGATTCTCTAGAGATTTCTTGGCATAAACCTTCTCTAGCTTCGCCATCGTTTTCAGCCGCAGTCTTCTCCTTCATGACATGATAGAGAACATCATCCGTAAGGTTTAATAGGATTGAGGTTCTAGCTTTCTTGTCGAGCCTTGTCCACTCATCATCTTTCATAGCCTCGGGTCGCTTTCCAAGAGATTCATCAAGCCCTTGCTGAACTAGAAAGGATTTAACCTTCATCTTCCATAGCTCAAAATTATTTTTTCCGGAGAACTTCTCTACCTCGAACCTTGCGCCCGATCCCATCTTCTCGTCTCAAATCCGAATTCTACTTCACCCCAACTTTAGCTCTGATACCACTTGTTGGGAAAACCGATAGCGGAAGCCGAAACTGCGCAGAGTAATGCGAGATCAAACGAGTAAACAAGATGAAATCAAACCATACGCAAGCATTCACCACTAGAGACTCCAAATTTACGTGCAAAAACCCCTCAACGGGTAAAAAAGCCACGGCACAAAGCGATCCACTATGAATAAACAGAAGATTACAAAGATTGATAGCCCACAAGCAAGGAAAAACAGAGAAAACCCCAAGTTCTCTCTCACACACACCTCTCCCCTCTTCCTAACACGATTAGGAAACCTTGGACACCTTAGGATTGCAGTTAAACACGGATTACAACCCTTTAAATAGGCAAAAGTCCTAAATTAGCAACATCTTACGTACTACTGCATGCTACGCAAGAAAGCCGCGTGCACAGCTGACTAGTCGGCTAGCGCACAAAATAATCCAGGGAAAACACCTGTCTTTGCCTCACTGCCGACTAGTCGCCCGACCGGTCGGAGCCCCCTGCAGACCGGTCGGCCGACTGATCTAGGGCAACACAGATTCTGTCCAAGGGGCCTCCACATGCATCTGGGTTACACAGCTAGACCGATCGCCCGACCGGTCTGAGCACCCAACTCGTGCACCGTTTGAAGGGTACCCCAACAATTTCCTGTGCGTCCAAATGGTTTCGATTGTGAACCATCGGTCACACTTGTACAAACTGAGAACCATGGGTCAACATTCTGTACAGAGTGAACATCCTTTCATGAAACACTTATTTTTAAATGCTGCATGTGGGCGATTGGTTGTATTCTATGTTTAATCATCTCTTTACAAGCCTACTGCCAAATGGCCGGGATTGTATGATGTAGCTTTAGTAGTTATACTTCTTTTCCCTTGATAAATCTGATAGTGTGATGCACATGTACCAAATGTGGTATGTGTGTGGGAGATTCAGGTTGTTCGTCTGGGTGGGCCTCACAATGTATGCATTACTTCTCATGTGTCCCACCTAATGACCCAATCAACCCAAGTTTTGGGCCATAGCATGTTCATAGTGGCCACAGGATGTTATCATTAACCAAAATATGATGTTAGTTTCAGTGGGGACAACAGACAGCTTGAACACAACAAATTAGAGCATTCGAAAATGTGAACAAAATAGGTTTTTGTTGGAATTTCTATTGAAAACAACTTTATATTGTTGGAATATTGGTGAGCTAGTCCAGTTGAAAACTGTATATTGTTGGAATTCTATTTGCCTCATATCAGCTTGTTTTTAATGGACTTTTGGAGTATACATATTTTCATGATCATCCATCTCAAAAATTTATGGCAAAAGAAAAGATTTGTAAATGTCACTGTCCTTTTTGTAACTAACTAACCTGCCTTCTACTTAATTGGATGTTTTTTCACACTTGGTTAAGTCATTCATGGACCAGAGATCCCTGCCAGTGCTTCCATGCTGTCTCTTTACATAACGCTTGAAATAGTTGTCTGCATAAAAATAAATCCCTTACTTCAGTTGATGATTTTAGTCAATAGACTTGATACCGACTTTGTAGCCTGCAGTGAATTGAAGCCTACTACGCAGTCTACACTACTATATTGCAGGCTGTTGGCTTGATTGCTGCAGTAGGGGATTCAGTCAATGATCTGAGAATTGGCACTCCTGTTGCATTCATGACTTTTGGAAGTTACATTGAATTTGCAATGGTAAATGCCTCGCTGCAGATCTTGCTTTAATATTCCACATGGTTTCCTTTTAAAATACACTTCAGTTTTTTTTTGGGTTCATTTCCATTAGCTAATTAATTATGTCATTGTTTGGGGATCTGTTAGGTAATAGAAGATGAGGTTATACTCATCTGCTTTAAGAAAATTTAGATATTTGGATTAGTGTGTTATTTATGGTCCTTGAGATGTTCTTCTTTGTTTTGCTTCTTAAAGCCAACGGTGGAACTTCGGTATTCTTTTTGCTTCAAGTTTCATCCACTCATCACCAGAATATACAAGGTATGATGTTCTCCTTCCTATCCGCACCTTTGTGATTGACGAAATGCGATCTAAATCACGAGTGGTAGAATGGATAAAATTGTCATTTTGTTACAAAATCTCTCCTCTCTGTTTTTTTTTTTTGTATCTCAACAGGTACCTATTTAGGTTACAGGCATCTGTTGGTTGGTTGCAGCAATCTTTTGCAATATGTTGATTGCCATGTTCTCTGAAGTTTTCATTATCTTTTCAAAACTGTAGAACAAAAATGCGGAACAACTGAAGGGAGCATCAAAAGATCATGAGCCAATTATATATATCAAACCAGAGGATGAAATTTTTAACTAGTTAGCCTTTCTACAATTTATTCTTCTGTATCATAACACTGAAGGCTCACATTTCTTCTTCTTCTTCTTCTTCTTCTTCTTCTTCTTTTTACGATCACTTTTTAGCTTAGCTCATGGTCCTTCACTTATCCTCTACACACCCAAGAGGTGGCAGCTCCCGAGGTATGTTACAATGGTTTCAGTATCATATACATGGCTGGAAATTTCACTAGGATCAAAAGTTTCTCAACAACAATTAAATGTACCGTTGTAGTTTTTAACTTCATAGTATTCAATCAATCGGTCTTTATTTTGACTTAGTGGTAGAAATTCGGCTCATAGGTCCTCATTAGAACCGGTGGGGCTAGCTCCAATCGGATCAATTCTCTTAATTGAGTTGAATGATTGCAATTCTACTCAATTGAGCATCCAAAGCACGTTACATAGAAAATATTGTTCAGAAGCACCTGGGCTATTTGTTTGTACAGAAGCACCTGGGCTGTGCTTGGGCCCTGGTGGGGCCTGGTCATTTCATTTTAGGCCGTGGGTTGCACTCGGGCCTGGGTTCTGGGCCTACTAAGGAAACGGGTCAGGCATGGGCGGACCCTGACCTGAACCAAACATGATCATGCTGCCCTCCTAATATTAATGGTATGTAATATGCACTTGTTTGACCTGGCGAGCCTACGAGTCTAGGCCTGAGCCTTATCCCTGACGAGTAGGGCCTAAAGATCCGACCAACCAAGCCTGGACTGGCCTGGCTTGTGGATAACCTTTGGCAAAATGAAGCCTGTTCCTAATAACCTGAAATGTTTTTCCAGTGCTTTTCTATGAATTCTTTCTTCTATCGTTGTGGCATGTACCGTGCTCATTTACCGCGGGTATTGCAGCTGAGAAATTATAGGCTAATGGGACTAGTCATGTCCGTAAAAGAGGACAAAATTCCTGCATTCCGAGAAGAGTTAAAATCCTTGGTAGCTGAATCAGAAGACTGAAGGTATATCACCTTTATGCATTACAGTGTTTCTTCTTCCATTCAACACTTCAATTGCTGGCCCTTGTTCTGGCATCGATTTGCATTTGGTGCTTCCCATCGTGCCATGCATATCATGTGTGAGAATTTTCCTGATCAATTCAAGTGCAAAACTCTTCTGATAATGATTTCCCACAATCAGGTGCATAGTTGGTATATCTGTCTCTCAATCATAACAAGTGGGGCTGAAGTTTTGCTATGTTTTCACCCTAACCCAATCACAGGTGGTACAGTAAACGCCGAAAATTTTGCAGAGTAAAGATGCTAGTTTTTCTTAATTTAAGCAGAACAACTTCAAGTAATTTTCTCAAACATGAATTTTGCTGTGTTGTTTGTTTCCTACTGTTTCCTGTGGTATGATCCACTTGAGCTTTGGATGTGCTTCAATTTTGGGCTCGACCCCTAAAATTAGCAGGGAAAATGGATGGACAGTGTAGATAAACCACATACATTCTCAGTGGGCCCAACTGAGTTTACTCAGTACAATAAAAGCGTACTGGGATATCCTAATTCTCTTTAAATTCTACTTAGTTGTTCTTCAAAATTGTCATATGATGTCTTTATAATTTCGAATTTTCCACCCAATTTATAATGATTACCCTCAGCTACTGGAATTCTCGCTGACATATAATGTAGGGTTTAGTCCAAGCTGTTGGTGTGAGCAACTATGGGTTGAAGCAGCTTCTTAAGATTCACGATTACCTCAAAGCCTTCGAGGTGTTTCCTTGTGCTCTACTCGGGTACTTTACGAAACCATTATCTTCATAGTAGTCACGGTTTTTTTTTAATCCTTTTTTGTGAGTGTATATGAGAAATTATTGTTTGTGATGCATTGGGATGCTAAGGACATGATTAGTTTCCTGATGCACCTAATCCATACAATTGAATCTAGATAGCTTGATGTTTGCCTCTTTTACATTGCACTAAAAAATAAAAGAAAAGAAAATTTGAGGACCCAAAAAAATAATTCTACTTTTCTTTTTGTTTTTTCTTCTCATTTAATAGAAATTTAGTTTAATTTGATGTACTGAATTAGTTTCTACTGTTGGCTAACTTAAAAATTTTGGATGTGCGACTTAGAAACAATTAGTTTCATTTTATTGATTGGGTTGATATATTGAATTAGTTTCTATTATTTTGATCATATCAGGTGTAAGAAATCCAAGATCGTTGATTTTTTTTTTTTTGTATATAAAATAATAGAAAAAGTAGTGGCATTACCGATTAAAAATATTTCTTTGGATAAGGTAGTATTTTGTTGGTAATATTACTACCTTTTTGCAAGAAAATATGTAGTCGATAATTCTTCTATCTTTTCCAAGGAAATGTTTCCTCGGTAATAGTCTAGCTCGAAATTCCGAACTTTCACCAATAACAATTTTCGTCAATAAAAGTCATTTGTGACAACAGACAATGCACGTTGTGAAAGACATTTTCACATCACCAATTGTTCGTCATTGAACATCATTTTCACAATGTTTCCCGACGTTATAAAAATATTTTATTACATCCCTTTGAAAATATTTTAATAGCATGTATTACACGTCGTGAAAGACTTTTTTCGACAGCGTTCTTTGAACGTTATAAAATGTTCTCCACTTTAACAACATAGGATTCAACAACATTTCACTGCACGTTGTGAAAGCCCTTTCACGATGTTTTTTTAACGTTGTTAAAAGCGATATTTGTTGTAGTGTTAACCTGATCCAAAACTTATGTGGCTGCACGAATATTTCAATTATGGACGTTCAATCCTCACGTTTTCGGCCCACTTGAGTCTTGATGTGACTCATTTTTTGTTGCACATCCTAAAGCGAGCTCACAATAAGTTTTGGGAAACTTCCCTCCATATTGAAGCCAATCATCAATGATTGTGCATAAGTGGGCCCCACTTGAACCAATTTCCTCTAAGTAAATATTGGTTATTCAATAGATGATTCCCACATCAAACCAAAGTTGATTTTGTGGGGATTGCCCGCTAGCCCAGCTGGTAGACACTTGGGCGTTTCAACTGCTGGTCTCGGGTTCAAAACCCACTAACCCCACCGTGGGTGGGTGGGAGCATCTTGTGACTTACCGAAAGGCCGTGGATATCAAACGTTAAATTCCACCTTTTATTACTTTAGGGCCCAACACAATTTTTTAAAGAGAGGAGAAATCGACGGCACTTAAGTGCCGACCTTGTTATACAAGTGGTCATACACCCTTGAAAGATTGGTTTTTGTGTTAGGTGATCCTCCTGGTGGGCCTATCTATTAGGAGGATTGGAAGTTATCCACTGGGTAGATCGTAAACTGTGGTCCAACAGTTTGTGTTGGAGAGCCTTCAAACATGTGCACATTTTGGGTGCTTAGACCAATTTGGCCGAATGGCCCAGATGCACAGCAGGGCTAAAGGACAGTTTTGTGTGACCAGACCGGTCGGCCGACCGGTCTGCAGAGGGCTCCGACCAGTCGGGCGATAGGTCGGCTGCGAGGCAGCGTGAACGGGTCTGCGATGTATTTCTCCGTGGACTGTTTTTGTGCAAGGTGTGACCAGTCGACTGTGCACGCGGTTTCTTATGCATTACGCGGTAGTGCATAAGATGTTTCCATTTTTGGGATTCTTGCTATATATATGGCATGTATCAGGACTAAGATGGTATCCTGAGGTGTCCAAGGTTTCCTAATTGCGTTAGGAAGATGGGAGAGGTGTTTGTGAGAGAGAGAACTTGGGTTTTCTCTGTTTTCTTTGCTTGTGGGCTGTCAATCTCTGTAATCTTCCGTTTATTCATAGTAGATCGCTTTGTGCCGTGATTTTTTACCTGTTGAGGGGTTTTTTCACGTAAATTTGGATTGTCTCTTGTGGTTGATACGAACACACTAAACTAATGTAATACAAAGAACATACTAGAGCGTAATGAGATGCGTAAACCGAAGACGAAGGTGACGGCTAAAAGGGTTATCAAACCTGGAGTCTCGACGAAAGCGTGTTAAAGGCGATAAGGAACAACACATCGGGTGATACAGGACCTAGACGGACTGAAAATTCGAGCTACGGACCTACCTCACTTACAGTGTGTCTGTACCGGTCCGCGGTGTCTAAAAACTTTAAGCCCAGGGCCTATAAGGTAGTGCGACGTGTCTGCACGTACACGCGTCTATGTACGTATAGCTAAAGGAACCGTTCCCGCCCTCTTAAGTACGTACTATAGTGCGTACGTACACATGTGTACTACTTACGTACACCCGCCCAAAGCGGTGAAGGTTAAAGTTTTGAAGGTTCTGTTTCTTTTTTCTTTTTTCAACTATGAGGTCGACCCGTACCGGTAGTGTCTTTTAGTGTATCGGTGACGTATTCCATTTTGTTCATGCTCAATCCGGACCGTCCAAATCGTGGACCACACTTTAGATTGAGCACAAAATCAGATTGATTGGACAATCCTAACTTCTTCAGTTTCTAGCTGAATTGAGCCAATTAGCCGCTTCTGATATTAGCCATCCAATTGTTGACGACCAATCAGATGGTTAGGATCATACTTCAGAGCACTAATCCAAAATGGGCCCCCGATATGGACTGTCTAGATTAAGGTACATATGGGCCACATGTACGGCAGCTTAGTGCATGCACAGGGACCTTCATACGTGCCAGCTGAAGGTTCAAGTATATAGGTGGCTTTCAAATATAACGGCTATTTCAATGCATTCATTTTCTAGTGTACGGTTGACAAAAATGCATTCGCCACATGTGAGCGCGGATTGCCTGCGAAAGCCTTTCGCAGGCATCTCCTGCGCAAGAAATCTGGGTGGGGCCCACTGTGAGGTTTGTGAGAAATCTACACCGTCCAACCGTTTTGTGAGATCATTTTAGGCCAACGCTGGTTTTGACTTGCCCTAGGTTATGAATTCACCCCCGCTTTTATACTACTAATTTGAAGGTGTCAACTTTATAAGCACCCCGGTGTCTTCAAAGCTTAGTCCTATTATAAACACAAAAGTCAAGTAGATTCATCCTTACTGTAATACTCGCCATACCTACCATATATTTGTAGTGACATCTGGGGTATCTCCAAAGTTGCCATTCTTAAAGGGATGTGTGGAAAACGAAATCACGCCGGGTGAACTGAGAACCTAGGCCAATTAAAAACTGTGTTGCGAATTTTACTAGAGTGTTTTGCCAACCTGCCGCATCTAAAGAGTGTTTAGAGTGTCACCCGGGGTGGGTCTAAGGAACGCGTCATCTACGGCCGCTTTCCGAAAGGGTCCGTTAGGCGCGGGCGGTGTACAGCTCGACATAGTACAACTGGGTTTTTGGCAAAAAGGTATAAGGAAACAGACAAAAAGAAATAATAATAATAAAAAAAGAAAATCTATAAACGTGGGTAGACTAACTAAACAAGTGGGTTTTACTATTTACCCACATTCGTTTAGTCGTTCTCACCCGGGCCTAGTTCGTTAAACTGAATACAGTAAGGACCAATATGTAGTGTCACCCCGTGTGTCGAGCTGGAGTACCCTTCATCATGGAAAAGGTGTATATATATATATATATATATATATATATATATATATATATATTTTCTTCTCTCTCCCCGGATCTAAAGGACGCTTTCGGAGGCGTCCTTTAGGGACACGACCCTTGGTTCCGCCACGGGTATTACTACAAAAAAACTATTTAAGTGAGACAAGTACCGATAAGCCTCGAGTAAAATCCTGTATCCTTGTTTTTACTTGGCCTAGGTTCTGAGTTCACTCGGGGTGATTTCCTTTTCCACCCATCCATTTAATGATGACAACTTTGAAGGGACTCCAGACGTCACTACAAATATACTGTAGGTACGGCAAGTATTGCAGTGATGATAACCCTACTTACGAAACACAAATATTATCCTGATTTGAAACTCCTGTGGCTCCACAAATATTTCAACTGTGGACATTCAATCCTCACGTTTTCCGCCTACTTGAGTCTCTGATCTGGTTCATTTTTGTTCTCATGTCCTAAAATGAGCTCCCAAAATGGATGGACGGGGTGGAATTATCAAAAAAATCACTGTGAGCCCCGCCTTGGTTCTCAGCGCAGGAACTTCCTGCGCAAGGCTTGCGCAGGAAATCCGCGCCCGAGAGGGAGTACACGTATGCCTGGCAAATACAGACCGTCGGTCTCGGTTGCCCACAAACAGATTGGTCCCAGTCATGATAAAGGATCCCAAGACCACCATAAAGAGATCAACCCCGTCTACAGCAATCTGTTGTCATTATCACCACTATTTCCTGTGCGTGGTCGACTTAAGCTTTGGATCTCCTTCATTTTTGGGCGGTGGGGCCCACAGAGCCAATTCCCAAGGGGTATCTGGCTGGGTCACCAGGCAATCCGCTTCGAAAAGGGGAGGACGATTGGGTACCACTCCCGCCGAACCCTTTGCCCTCGCACATTGGACCTAGGGCGCCGCCACTAGGGTAATGACGTAGCTTTTTAAAATTCATCATATTGTAAATTCCATATTAAGTAGGTAGTTATGTGTAGCATTCCCTAGTAAATTTCGGTGGTTGTGGTTAGACTTTATTATGGATTTTTGACCACATACTCCATGCGACTCTTTTATGATTGTTGTAGAGTCCACACCTCTTCCATTGAATTTTGGGGGCATCAGCAGCAGCAACCGATAAACCTAGGCCAAGCCAGGCTTGATGTATGTATTATGTATCCACGCCGACCATCCATTTTTACAGATCAATTTAGGGGATATACCAGAAAGGAAGAAGATCCAATCATCAGGTGGACCATAACATAGGACCTCCAACGGTCAATGTGAACCAGTCGCGCTTCAGGCGTGTTGCATGGACTAATACATGGATGATGACATGGCTGCAAAATCAGAAGATTCTGACCGTCCATCTGTTGGGCCTTTCCATAGATGAACCATGGGCCAAAAGTCTCACCAACAGGACCATTTGATCATCATCCCAAACATGTCCTCTGAGTGGACGTTAAGGAAATAATAGCCTGTGGTCTACGTCTAACGGTAAACATCATTGAACAGGTAAAATTCCTCCAATCAGCATAATTTCTGTCCCATGGACCATGTACATCAGGATCCTCCAGATCAACGATACAGATCATCGGATCATGTAGAAAAGTTCGCTCCATCTATGGACGCCCATGAAGCGAGCCTTAGGTGCGACGTACAATCGACGTTCTGTTTTGAGGTCGATAAAATGAGCTGGTAAACGAATGGACGGTGTGGTGTGGTCCACTTGGGCTTCTGATCTGCTTCAATTTTTTTTTGGCTCGTTCCATAAAATGAGCTGGTAAACGAATGGACGGTGTGGATATAAAAATACATACATCACAGCCGTGAGCCCCCCACAGCACCCGACACATCACCGCACCAGTGCTGGAGGTGGTGGGCCAACACCACCTAATCCGCCTCCCTTCTATAGATAGCATGAAACAAAATCGCATTTGATTAGATGCGGCAGTGGTACCATTACCGGAAGATGTGGGGCCCATGCGATGTTTGAAGTCCATCCAACCTGTCCATCCGGCACATCACCTACCTATAAGTACCAAAAATCAGCCTGAACCAGCATTTAGATGTACCACGAAACAGGGAACAATGTGAGAGAAGGCACCCACCCTTTATTTGCACAGGGCCCCTCAAAACATCCGGAGTTTTGGCTGACTTTTCATCCATCCCAGATGAAGGGTCAGAACGGCCTAGATTCTATGTACACAACATGTCGACCCCCCGTATGAACCAAGGGAGGACGTTCCTACATTCTACGCCACAATTTAGAAAAGACGACATTTACATGCAATGTGTTTGTCCTGTTCGTAAATATCCAAATGCATTTTAGCCTTACCTATATCTCTTGTTTATCTTCTCTTACCCATTTTCTATCTCTTTTCCTTGCTTTTGAGGATCCAATCTCATTCGTGCAAAGATGTCCATGGCCGGATGAGAAGTTTTCCCTGAGGTAAGCAGCACAACTCTCTCTCTCTCTCTCTCTCTCTCTCTCTCTCTGCATAACTGATATCCTTTCTTGGAGATATGATCAGGAAGACTGGTTGCATGCATGACATCCAATCCGTCCATCATGTGAATCCCTTCATGTTCTTCTTGATCCCAAAAGCTAGACCCTAGTGGGCGACACATGCATAAAACTTCTAAAATCGTGTGGTGTGGCCCACCTGAGTTTCGCATGGTCTGGTTTCTACAGTGTCCAATCATCCAATCTGAATGCATTTTCTATAGAGCTGGACATGAACTGAGTTTAACCGTTTGGATCGACTCAGATCGACTCGATAAAACCCTGTTCGAACAGAAAGTCTTATTGTTCGAACTTTGTGTGTTCGAAAAAAAAATTCAATTCAATTTCAAACACAGTCCTGTTCGACTCGACTCGACTCGCTCGTTCGACTCGATTATATATATATATATATAGACACACACACACACACACAAAGAGAGAGAGAGAGAGAGAGAGAGAGAGAGAGAGAAGTGGATGACAAATAAACGTGACTGTGAGCCCAAGAAGGTTTCAATGGTGGACATCATTCTCCTCACTATTTCCTGTGGTGTGGTCTGTTTGAGTTTTGTATCTGCCTCATTTCTTATTTAATGCCTTAAAATAAGCTGTACAAATGGATGGACGGAGTGGATAAAACAAATACATCATGGTGGGACACACAGAATGAAAAAATCAGTATTTACTATTCAGTAGTAGAAAAAATATTTTCAAGCGAAAAAAGTGAAATTGTTCGAACAAGTTCGAACTCATAAAAATTGTTTGAAATCCATATGTTCGAACATGTTCGAACATGATTGGGCTAGATCAAATTGAGCTCGAATAGAGCCATCCTATTCGAATGTTTGTTCAAACATTGTTCGAACACACCCACTCAAGCAGCCGAACAATCCAATCTGGTCCATGTTCGACTCGAATCGGATCGTTGTCCACCTCTAAAATTTTCTGAATGGGATTGGATGGCATGTACAAGACAGGGTTGGACCCAAACACAATCTGAAAGATTTTAATGGTCTGTATCACGTCCCAATTGTTCCCTGTGGTGTGACCTACCTATTTATTTTTATCAGTGAAACTTGAACCGCGACAACTTATGGATGAATTGGATGTGGTCCCAAAATCATGGTGTGTACATGCAACCAGGACTTTATGCCAACTCACATATGATATCCATCATTTGGGTGGATGACCTTAATTACTATGTTTTTTTTTATTATGAACACACATGTTCAAGGAAAAGTCTAACTCCAATCAATCTAAGCCATTCATTATTAACACTAATTTTTAATCTCAATCGCAGAATTTTTTATAAATATAAAACTAATAAACTAACCTAAACTCAAGCAAATAATTAAACCAAAGTAAACTGAGCATGAGGTTACACCATTTGAAACAAGTGCACATGATGTCCAGTCGGATCAAATACATAGACCATCTCACGATCCCTGTTATGGGTAGATTACGAGCTGTCCTCATACCAGACAGATACCAACCTTTGTACAAGTCGGAATAATCTATATCCTTGAAGCTTTGGGTTTTTTACCACAAAACTAGAGCAGCAAGGAAAAGTCACCAACGAGCATCAATCTAAGGGCATCAGGACGACCCGATCTCAAGGTCGACCTCGGCCATGTTACCATAAACATCAAGGTTAATCACCACTGCCTTATAGGCAGGCGTAAATTCAGGAGCATCACCGACAGAAGCAGAGATGCTCCCCACTTTCACAGACCTGTCCGAGAATTACGCCGGCCCTTAAGTCTCTCTCATGAGATTATGGCCCTAAAAGGGCCCACGATTACTCCTCTTCCGAAGTCAATAAATAGATCGCATCCGCCTCCATATCAAGGTACGAAAAAACTTAACCTATGCAAGGTATTCCTTCTATAAGGATTTACTGTCTGACTTAGGCATCAGAGGACTAACGGCCAGTCCCCAGCCACCTCTTAGCCATGGTTATATTTTACAGGGTCATTCCTATATTGATTCAAAAGTTATCCGTCATTTCAAGAGTCAAGTGAAGATCCGTTCATAGGTGGTCGTTCATCTCATTTTGCCCGTTACAATAAATTGGTAACAACAGTTGGTACCGTCTGTGGGAACTCGATAGCAAGTTGTGTTCTCATTCAAAGATTTCTTAAAAATTATTTTTCTTCTAAAGTTTCAAAAACCTCTCCATCAAGAGTCTCGAATGGCTGGAGGAGGAAGAAAAAACAGAGGAAAAACCCCTGCAAACGCTGGGCCATCTCATGCCCCACTCACCAATGATGACGAACATGTCCCAGAGACGCCCGCCCTCCGAATTGGAAGTTCATCCCAACACTTTGTTCACCAAAGTGGACGGCAGAGGTCTCACAATCGTGGGACCAGATTGTCCGCTCTTGAAGAACGAGTGGGGGGAGTAGCCCAACAGTTAGGGGGGTGGACCAAAGTTTTGGGTATTTCACTCAGCAGCTAGATGAAATCAATGCTCTCCTAGCTGGTATAGCTCCACCACCACCAATCTATGAAAATGGTGACAAACCACACCAGTCCCACCGAGCCGATCAACCATAAAGATCTCCCTCGATTCAGAACCAAGAACGCGTTGTGGAATACGAGGTTATCAGTCGAGCAAACCCGCGAGCGATCTGTGGCACAAGTTAGAAGAACGCTGATCAGCTCGTCTCAATCAGGGCCCAGATTGAGTAGGCGATAATATCAATCTGGTGGAAGCCGAATTGAGGGAACTCCAAGAGCGCGTTGGCGATCTCCAAAAGGCACAATGAGCCCGAGCACCAATCGTCGTGGATGTATTAGTTGATTCATCAGAATCTTCATTCGTTGATGACATCCGCGAGGAACCACTCCCAAAAGGGTTTAAAATCCCTCAACTCAAGCAATATGGCAGGATAGGAGATCCAGCAGAGCACTTGGAAAACTTCAAAGTTCGGATGGAACTTCTCGGAGTTAACAATCACATCATGTGCAAAGCTTTTCCTCTGTCATTGACGAGCTCAGCGTGGACTTAGTTTCGGAATCTGAAACCGAAGTCCATCAGTTCGTTTGCCCAATTAAGCAGAGCCTTCACGACCCAGTTTATTAGAAGCACCGACCCCAGAAAACACTCAACCCATCTCGCGGCGGTCAAACAAAAAAACGATGAATCGCTAAAAGATTACCTTCCGCAGTTCAATGCCGAAGCGGTTCAAGTGGAAAATTTATCGCAAGACGTGCTGCTCCACACGATGATCGGAGGGCTATGAGACAAAAATTCCTCTGGTCGATAGGAGAAGAACCACCTTAGTCTGTGGCGGAATTTCTGAACAAGGCCGCTAAGCAAATTAACGCGGAGGAATTAGTTAATGCACAAAGGTTGTCCTCTAAAAGAAAAGATCAGAAGGAGGAAGGTAATCCAAAAAGGCATAAAGGAGATAGAAGATCGTCCAGTCGAGGCAGCGCTTCCCAAGGAGCTAAAGCTCTGACTTAACGGTTCAAAAAATATACACCACTCAATACGACCGTTGAGAAAGTATTCTTGGCAGAAAAGGATAAATAAATGTTTGGACAGCTGAAAAAAATCATGACTGACCCTAACAGGAGATCGAGGTCGAAATACTTCTTGTATCATAAAGATCATGGTCATACCACGGCAGACTGTTTCAACCTGAAACTGACAAATAAAGACCCTTATTCAGCAAGGTTTCTTAAAAGATTACGTCGCCCAGCGTCAGGAGGACCGAAGGGCGACGGATCGGAACGATCAAACTGAAGAGCAAATTGACAACAATCCTGTGGAAAAAATCCACATGATTTTTGGCGGACCAACCACTAAGGACTCTGGTAATGCCCGTAAGGCATACGTACGACGGGCCAGGACATTCGAGCCAGGACTCCCCATGAACATTAGGAGCCGACCTACAAAAATCGCAAAGGTCGCCTCCCGTGCATTGACGTTCACTGAGGAAGACGTCAGAGGATTCCTCCACCCTCACGATGACTCGCTCGTAGATCAATGGTGGTCGCCAACAAGAAGCTCCACAGAATGATGGTCGACACTGGGAGCTTAGTAGATATCTTATACATTGCGGCCTTCGAGAGAATGAAAATTGACTTATCTAGATTAAGACCGGTCAAAACAGCGTTGACCGGATTCACTGGAGATAGTATCATGCCGGAAGGGGAGGTGACTCATCCAGTCATAGCATGAGAAGAACATAATCAAAAAATGATTATGGTTGATTTTCTTGTCGTCAACATGCTGTCCGCATACAACGCGATAATCAGCCGCCCCGTCCTCTGAGCTCTTAAAGCTGGTATCTTCATATACCACCTAGCTATAAAGTTCGAGGCCAATAAAGGAATCGGGGTAGTGAGAGGCGATCCGCAGGAAGACCGTCGATGCTACGAACTGACCTTGCGCGGGAAAAGCCTAGTATCAACAGTTACATGCACAACTCCACTGGACCCATTGAAGACTTGATCGAGATTCCATTATCAGATGACGACCCGACCAGGGTCGTTTGAGTCGGGTCCTAGCTGAGAATTGAGCTACAAGCAGAGCTCGTCGCTTTTTCTAAAAGAACATGCTGATTGTTGCTTGGTCCCATCAGGATATGTCATGGATCAATCCGGAAGTGATGGTCCACCGATTAAATGTTGACCCGACCTTCAATCCGGTCCGTCAGAAACGACGCCCCTTCAACACAGAGAGATACACCGCGATCAATGAGGAAGTCGAGAAACTGTGTCAGACAGGTTTTATCGAAGAAGTACGATACCCAAACTGGCTCGCTAACATCGTCTTGGTGAAAAAAGCCAATGGAAAGTGGAGAGTTTGTATGTATTAACCGATCTCAATAAAGCATGTTCGAAAGATAGTTTTTCACTGCCCAGGATAGATCAGCTCGTCGATGCAACATCGAGATACGAGCTACTCAGTTTCATGGATGTATACTCCGGATATAATCAAATTCGGATGCATGCTCCTGACAAGCAAAAAACAGCATTTATCACGGATCGAGACCTCTACTGCTATAAGGTAATGCCCTTCAGACTTAAGAATGCAAGAGCGACCTTTCAGCGCCTAGTCAACAAAATGCTTGCTGATCAGATTGGTAAATCCATGGAAGTCTACATGGACGACATGCTCATTAAGAGCTTAAAGTTGAAAAACCGCGTTGGAAACCTCCGAACCATGTTCAACATTCTGAGGAAATACCGAATGAAGCTTAACCCAAGCAAATGTGCTTTTGGGGTGGGGTCGGGAAAATTCATCAACTTCATGGTAAACCAAAGAGGAATAGAAGAAAATTCGGAGAAAATACGGGCCTTGATCGAGATGAGCTCGCCCACCACCATCAAGGAGATTCAACTTCTCATGGGGTGAGTCGCGACCCTTAATCGATTCATCTCTAGAGCCACAGACAAATGTCTCCCATTCTTCAAACAACTTCGCGGATGTAAGGAGATTGTGTGGACGCCAGAATGTGAACAAGCTTTTCATGAACTCAAAGCCTACCTCGAATCTCCGCCTTTGCTGTCTAAACCTATTCAGGGCGAAGAGTTACTTTTGCATTTGGCAGTCTCACCAACAGCTGTCAGCTCAGTCTTAATCCGAGATAACCAAGGAACCCAACGGCCAGTCTATTACATCAGCAAGGCTCTGCTTGACGCGGAGACACGATACCCATGCATCAAAAAATTGGCTATAGCATTGGTCACCACGGCCAGGCGATTAAGGCCTTGTTTTCAAGCACATCTAATAGCAGTACTAACGGATCAACCGTTGCGACAAGTGTTGCAGAAGCCAGAGATCTCAGGTTGCCTTGTGAAATGGGTCATCGAGCTCGGCGAATTCAACATTTGATACCGACCACACGCCTCGATCAAAGGCAAGCCGTGGCTGACTTCTTCACTGAATTCACCAGCCTTCAAGGTGCCAAGTATGATCATGGAGTATCAGAGACCCAAGCTATGGAGCTAGAGCAAGCAGAAAGCTCTACTGAACAAGACACGATCGGGCTAAGGTGGTCATTACATGTAGATGGGTCGTCAAACTCTCAAAGCAGCGGAGCAGGCCTCATCCTAGCCTCCCCAGATGGGGTGAAGGTTCAATAGGCACTAAGGTTCGACTTTCAAGCCTCAAACAACAAGGCCGAATATGAAGCCCTCCTAGCTGGACTTCGCCTCGCTTCGGCAATAAGAGTCCGAAGGTTGAAAGTGCACAGTGACTCACAGCTAGTGGTCGGACAAGTAACCGCTGAATACCAAGCAAAAGGGAAGAGAATGATCGCATATATGGCTAAAGCTCAAGAACTATTGGCTCATTTTGAGCATTACGAGGTCATTCGAGTCCCGAGGACGGAGAATACCAATGCGGACTCACTAGCTAAGTTAGCATCAGCGGTCGATGACGAGCTTGTCAGAACGATTCCTATCGAATTCCTCTCCCACCGGAGTATAATTCAAGAAGAATCCGAAGAAGTATGCCCAATAACTATTAGTCCGTCCTAGATGGATCCCATCATTCGCTATCTGCAAGAAGACGAACTACTCGAAGACAAGAAAGAAGCGCGGAAAATTCAATACAGGTCAGCTCGATATACAATGATCGATGGAGTTCTATACACGAAAGGTTTTGCCCTCCCCTGCTTACGCTGCTTAAAGCCTAACGAAGCCGACTATGTCCTCCGAGAAATCCACTTCGGCAGTTGTGGTAACCATTCTGCAAGTCGGGCACTTGCGCAGAAAGTTATCCGCCAAGGATATTACTAGCCAACCATCCAGAAAGATGTCTAGAAAATAGTCAGAAAATGTGACAAATGCCAGTGATTCGCTCCCATCCCTCACTTACCACCAGAAGAGCTCACCCCCATGTCCGGGCCGTGGCCATTAGCACAATGGGGAGTTAACATTATCGGCCCTCTCCCAATAGGCAAAGGGCAAGTAAAGTATGTAATTGTCGTCATTGATTAGTTCATGAAATGGGCCAATCGAGGCTGAGCCGCTAGCTACAATCACGAAAAGGAAAACAATGGATTTTATCTAGAGATCCATCATATGCCAGTTCGGCATCCCTCACACCATTATCACTAACAACGGGCGTCATTTCAACAATGTGAAATTCCGAGGGTTCTGTCAGAGGTTGGGCATCAAGAATGTATATTCCTCTCCTCACCACCCTCAAGCTAATGGCCAAGTCGAGGCTATTAATAAAATCATCAAGAATCATCTTAAAATGAAGCTTGGCGAGAGTAAAGGAGCATGGGCCGAAGAGCTTCCAGAAGTGTTGTGGGCCTACCGGACTACAGCTCGGTCAACAACCGGGGAAACATCCTTCTCCCTAGCATTTGGGGTCGAGGCTGTGATCCCGGTCGAGGTAGGAATGCCAACCAATCGAATTGGTCATTTTCAATTGGAGCAAAATGAAGACCAGCTTCGAATAAACCTCGATTTACTCAAAAAAGTAAGAGAAACTTCTCAAGTGCGGATAGCAGCATATCAGCACATAGTCAAGAAGTGTTATAATTCAAGAGTGAAAAAGCAACGTTTCATAGTAGATGACCTCGTTCTACAAAAATTCACCAAAAAGATAAAAGAGAAAACCTCAAGTGCATTCAGCCCTAATTGGGAGGGTCCTTATAAAGTCCTAAGGTCGGTTCGTCCCGGCACGTACTGGCTCGAAGATATGGAAGGCCAACCTCTCCCTCACCCATGGAACGCCAAACATCTTAAAATCTATTACCCATGAGGAAGTCGGGTCAGATCCGAAGGTCAAAATGTTCCAAAGAAACGAAGCCTTGTAAGCCGAAATTAAATCAATAAATATAACTTTTTCGAATGCATCGAAATAATAGCAAAGGGAAGTCGAGCAGGGCCAGAAGGCCCCCAGCTTGAAACTCACCAAGCTATAGGTCGAAAAACGAGCATGGCCACAAATGCCTAAAGCTCGACATCCGCAATCCTTAAAATCAAGAATGAGAAAATTCAAACATCAGTAAAGGAAGCTCGAGCATGGCCAGAAGGCCTCTAGCTTGAACTCACCAAGTTGTAAAAGTCAAGCATGGCTGCAAAAAACCTAAAGCTCGACACACATGAAGCTTAAGGTTGGAAATGACCAAAAGCACAAAGAATTTCACCCAAGTTTAGGGCGTAGTCCGGCTATGGAGGAAGTGAACCTCATCGAGCCAGGACGACCCTTGGGGTCACCCCAGCTGATAAAGCTAAACAAGTCAAATACCTAATCCACCCTGATGATCCAAGCAGATAACTGCTCGACCACGGAATTAAGAGGGAACATATGTTATCACAAAAAAATCACAAGGAATAAACAAAAATGCGAAAGTGATAAAGCTAAAAGCCTTAGCAGGGCTCAAAAAATTATGATCTCGTAAAGGGTACCAATGTTATCAATAAAAAAAGTTGGCAAAAGAAAAAAAAAAAGTTTCTAAACTCTATAAGTGCCAAACAAAGATCTTAAGTAGCCCCATCCGGAGCTACAACTTCAGTCGCCTCAATCCCAGTTGCGCCGACCTCGGCTCCAATAGTCTCGGCCCACGTCTCGATCGGAGGAGCCTCAGCATCGATGACATCGTCCTTATCGATAAGGGTAAGGTCGAGATTGGGGAAATGCTTCACAACCAAGGTTCTACAATCTTGAAAACCATAATTGTACAAGCTTTCCTAGACGGCCTTCAACTTGTCAAGCTCAGCTTGCGCTTTGGACTGAGAATCCCATAGTAGAGTAGCCAAATGCACTTTTTCGTCCTTCGCCATCTTCAGGGCTACCTCGAGGGATTCTGCCTTGTTTTCTGTAGATTGGACCTTCACCTCAGCCTCCTTTAGGGCATCCTCCACCGACCGGACTTGTGCCTGTGCGACCTCTAGGTCAGATTGAGATACCTTCAGCTCAGACTTGGCCTTCTCGAGGTCTGCCTCCGCAGCTTCTATCTTCTTTTTCCACGAAGATGCAGCTCGGAGTGCCTCCTTCATTCACACGATACGATCGGCCATCGCCTAACGAACCATTATCCCCAAGGCTGCGTCCTTGAAGAAACACCAAGTGTCAGCAAAAATCGACAATAAAAAGATAAAGAATTACAACCTCGGAAAGAAAATAACTCAACCTGAGGCTGCTCTCTATTCCGAACCCAATCAACTAGTCGGGATCGGATAACGCTAGCATACTCAAGTTCTCGGGAATACAACTATTCACACGAGCGTAAGAAGCAATCTCATCGATCCACGTCGGAAATTTCTCATACATGCAATTGAGGCATGTCCACTCTCAACTCACTCAAAGAAGAGGCCATGGAAGAACTACTGACCTGAGGAAGTGGTGGAGCCCCAGCCGAGTTAGCCCGTGTCAGAGGTCGTTCGACAACGGCTAGTGCCTTCGGAGCCTCTTGCGTTGTGACCGAGGAGCTCAGATCAAAGGCCTGTCCAGTCCCGCATATGAAAGACTGAGGAAGTTGAGTCTGCCTCTGCTGTGAAGACTCAGCCACGGCCGCCCTCTTTCTAGGGGGCTCGGAAGTCTGCCCACGCTCGAAGACATAAGCCGAAACTTTACGAACTTTTGATACTACTTTCAAGGCCAATATTCTTGTTCCAAAATGACATATCAAATAATCAGAAGCCAAAACCGAGCATCACTGATTATGAACCATTCACGGACAACTGACCTGAATCACGCACAAATTCGAGTGTGATCAACTGTCGAAAATCTCTCTCCTCCACTGAACGATCCCTTGTAGCTCGGATCTATCTCTCTTGCACGGCTGAAAGGGCCACTCGAATAGTCATAGAAGCTGTAACAAGCAATAACCAATTGTCAGAAAAATCAAGACGTCAAAGCCCAACAATAGTAGAACAAGTAGGTCGGAATACAATCCGACCTGATAAAGCGAAATCAGCTCAAACTCGGTACTCCAAAGGCCGATGCTCGTCCGGTGCAGCCTCTCATTCCCCAGAGGCAAAAAACCACTTCTTTTTCCAAGTTTTAGTGGAGGACAGCAAGCCAGTAACTAGCGAGCCGCCCTAACCCGGGACAACAGAGAAATAATAAAGTCTCTGAGCTCCTAAATACTTAAGGAAGTACAGAGAAAAAAGTTCATTTGAGGACAGCTCTTTGTTCCCAATTCTTCGCCACAGAATGTAGCAGTTGACCATACACCTCTAAGCATCAGGTTGAAGTTGGCACAGGGACGGACCTAGGAGATTTACAACCTCCCGCACAAATGGGTGTAAAGGCAAGCGCAGTCTAACTTCTAGATGCATAAATGAAATAACTATCTCTCCCTCATGAGGCTGGCTCGGACGGTCATCGGGATCAGGAACCCTAAAGGCTATTAATTCGAGAATTTCATATATTTCCCTAAGGGTATTGAGCTCGTCCACGATTATCAGTGAGTTTACACCATCTAACTCAAATGAATTCCCATGACCTGGACCTACAGTGGCCCCAGAGACCTGTTCAAAGGGCACCGATCCAACCTCCCCAGCACGATCTATGGTCTCAGTTCTAGAACTGGATTCTGCAGGGTTCATCACCCGAGAATCCAGGGAAGGCAGGTTTGATTCTTGATCGTCGATTCCTACTTTGGGAATGGCATTAGAATCCGAAGATTCAGACATAGTATGGATAGAAAAAGGAAGATAAAAGACGAGCAAAAGAAACAAGGAGCGTACCAAAAGATGCTAGTACACTGCGCTTGAGGAAGACAGTTGGAGAATTGAAATCTTGGGAGGAAAATGAACTTTTCGCTAAGGATTAAATCTTTTATACGTCAGACAAATCACCTCATATTAATGAGGACACCTCCTCGATCTCTGCCGTTTCCACATGGCAGCCTCTCAAACGATTGTACGTAAAGTAATGCATGGCATCAACATGTGGCCATGTCCAATTCATCAAAATCCTGAAAAAGCTTCCATACCGTACACTCGAATGATAACACCTCGATATTTGAATCAACGAATTAAATGTTGCCTTCCCGCCTATACAGAATGGCGGCGGCAAAACACCCAAAAGTCGAAATAGCTAGGTCACCCCGTTTTTCCTTCAAATTACTCCCAAGCCGAGCGAGCCAGACTCGAGAGTAGGGGGGCTTCTGTTATGGGTAGATTACGAATTGACCTCATACCAAACAGACCGACCTGTGTACAGGTCGGAATAATCTATATCCTCGGAGCTTTCGGTTTCTTAGCACAAAACTAGAGCAGTAGGGTAAAGCCACCAACGAGCATCAATCTAAGGGCATCAGGACGACCCGATCTCAAGGTCGACCTCGGCCATGTTACTATAAATGCCAAGGTTAACCACCACTACCTTATAGGCGGGCGTAAATTCAGGAGCATCACCGACGGAAGCGGAGACGCTCCCCTCTTTCACGGACCTGTCCGAGAATTACGCCGGCCCTTAAGTCTCTCTCCTGAGATTACGGCCCTAAAAGGGCCCACGATTACTCCTCTTCCGAAGTCAATAAATAGAGGCATCCGCCTCCATATCAAGGTACAAAGAAACTTATATGACCTCTGCAAGGTATTCCTTCTTACTGTCTGATTAGGCATTGAAGGACTAACGGCCAGTCCCCCATTACCTCTTAGCCTTGGTTATATTCTGTAGGGTCATTCCTATATTGATTGAAAGCTATCCGTCATTTCAAGAGTCAAGTGAAGATGTGAACATGTGGTCTCTCATCCCATTTTGCCCGTTACAAGAAATTGGTAACAACAATCCCGATCATTGAAAATGCAAATCGCTTGAAGATCGACTTTGAAGATGGGTGTAAGCCTAGATGCACCATGCATTGAATTCTTAATTCTTTTTACTTGGACTATTAGACTGATTATGTTCAATTTTTCAAAATGAGAAGCACTTGGATTTTTTGTTTTGCCTAATTATTTTTTCTTCCTTGCATGTTTGAATTTTCTTTAGCTACTTTCTCAATTTTTTTTCTTCTTTTTATTGTTATTAATCTCTGCAGATTCTGCTTGCCTGAGAAAAGCAAACATAGTTCCACAAACAGCTTAACGTGGGCCTCTTGAGTTATATTAGTCAGCTTCAATATCTTTCAATAAAGAGAAATCTCTTAATATCAGGAAAGACGTCTCAGCAGGTGTAAGATCATCTTCCATCTGCAAAATTTACGACGGAGCGGGTCATAGTAATCTACTTGAGGGTGTGTATGGTTGCAGTAAATATCACTGATGTAACTTTATGATATTTGGTGCAACCAAAGGCACCACCCAAAATGATGAAGTGGACCTGGTCTTTGGGCCAAAGCCCAGCACAATTTCGGCCTGATAACAGCACACAAGTTGGCTAATTGTTGGCTTGGTTTGATTGTTAACTAAACTCAACTAGTCAAACCAGACCCATCCACTCATTAGACAGGCCACACCGGACTTGGATTGCCTGGTGAACTGATAAACAGGGACATACCTAGTGACCCGACACGCCAGGATTTGATTGGGTCACATGCCATTATCAGAGGTGGGACCTATGCAAAGTTTGGCCCATCTCTGACAACAGCACATAATCCAATCAAACCTTGCCACCTCAATTATCTGGCTTATCTCTAACAGCTGCACGTGGTTCAATCAAATCTCGCTACCTTGAATCATCAGGTATATTCCTAATGACCCGGTCACTAGTATTTGTTATTTATCAGCTGCAGCATGTGGCCCAATCAAACCTCACCATGACAGGCCAAACCTATATTTGGTTATTTATCAGTTGCCCATAAAAATCTCGCCACTTCCAGGCAACACCTATATTTTATGCATGATTTTCTATGGTGTGCCCTCCCACAAATCACATTGTGGGTTAAGCTTAAACCTACAAAGTTTTGTAGTAGATCCAGCTTCCTACTTATATGGTGCTTTCACTATTCCATTTTCCCAACCTTATGAGTGAAGCTGATTCTGGCCAACTAACTCCATCCAGAGATGTCAATCAACGTCTTCCCCTCCATACAACGACGACGGACTCCGCAATCGTTTTCCGCTCTACGGTGATCTTCTCAGTTCATCCGACGGCCTTCAGATCATGCTAGGATAGCCAGGCCACATTTGTTTTTCAAACAAGGGAATCCACGGTAGGGTCCCATAAGAAGGACGGTTTGGATCTTCGGATCATTTCAGCTACAAGGGTGGACCCTGCACATTCCTTTCATCGAAAGACTTTTGAGTTGCCAAAGTCATCTCTTCATTAGTTTTCTTCCTTCGTAATCTCTATTGTTTCTGTACCATCCATTGAAAAAATTGGATTGCGATGAGATGGCCGACATACCATTGACATACAGTAAGATACTGAAAACTCGGTTTACAACTCTCATGTCACGTTTGGATGTTCAATTCCACTGAATTGTAATCTCTTAGTAAATGACCCAGGTCAGGCTCGCCCAAACACCCCTCAGACATTGAAGGTGTAACTCCAAATCGCAATTGCTGTCTTTCAAGTTGGAGTCGAAACATTGCGAATTGCCATTTCGGCGTTTGGTAAGCCTTTGTGAATTAAAACAATGCCACTTGGTCATTTCCTCAATGAAGAGAGATGTAGGAGGATCAGTGCATGCATGCGTGACCCATTATCTGATGATCCAAACCGTCCATATGAATCGGTTGCAGACTTGACAGAAAATTCCTCCAGATAATTCCATGTTCACCAACAGAACCATTCTATCGTGGCGCTTTTTTGCTAAACACAGGCCATTAACCATCTATGAATTCGTGAGTCTGGGATACTTTCAGGGCATCCCCAATCCAAGATGTGCCCTGTAATATAGACGGTCTTGATCACAAATTTTGACCCCCCGTGAATGGAATTATATGAGTCCCCTGGACTGAATCTCAATTCAGTTGAACTGAGCATCCAAACGCGCGCCCGTTCATTGTTTTTCTGATCATTCTCACGAATTTTGCAGTTATCCAAATACTAGTCACTCTGGTGGTACTGGTAGTATTCATCATAACATTCATCTGGCTGCTAAAGGCAGGGAAGTTCAATCTCAAGCTGCCCGCGATGGAGAGATTCATTGATACCATGGTGGGGGAGAAGCCAATCCGCTTCTCACCCTATCAGCTCATGAATTTCACCCATAACTACACCACAAGGTCGGGGTCGGGCAGCTATGGTGTAGTATACAAAGGAGCATTCCCAAACGAGGTGCAAATCGCCGTTAAGGTCCTCAATGGGCGGTGTAAGGAAAGTGGCCGAAGAGCAGTTCATGGCGGAAGTGGGCACGATCGGTAGGACCCACCACATCAATCTTGTCAAGCTCTACGGATTTTGCTTCGATGTAGTGACGATAGCACTAGTTTATGAGTATATGGAGAATGGGTTTATTGTTCGACAAGGACCGTCCGATCGGGTGGGACGTGTTGCATAAGATCGCAGTAGGGACGGCCAAGGGGATCACATACCTCCATGAGGGGTGCAATCCAAGGATAATTCACTACGACATAAAGCCAGAGAATGTTCTCCTCGATGTAGATTTCACACCCAAGGTCGCAGATTTCGGGTTGGCGAAGCTTTGCACCAGGAACCAACCACAGGAGACCAACAACGGATTTAAGGGGACGCCCGGCTATGCAGCACCCGAGATGTGGAACACTGACCCTACCACTTATAAATGCGATGTGTACAGCTTCGGGATGCTGTTGTTTGAGATTGTCGGGAGGCGGCGGAACCTCGAAATTAAGAGGACAGAGAGCCAGGAGTGGTTTCCAATGTGGGTGTGGGAGAAGTTTGAAAATGGAGAATTGGTGGGAGAAATGGAGCTTTGCGGGATTGAGGAGAAGGACAGAGCGATGGTGAAGCGAATGGCTCTGATTGCGTTGTGGTGTGCTCAGTATAAGGCAGATATGAGGCCTCGGATGAGCAGTGTGGTGAAGATGCTGGAGGGGGAAATGAAGATCCACGCTCCGCCGAACCCGTTCCAACATCTGATGTCTTCCAATGAGGGCATCCGTGTGTGTACAGAATGCAGAACGAATTCAACGGCAGAAAGCAGTGCAACTTTAACGACAAAGGTTCCTTGCAGCTCTACCCCACCCTTCGGGAAGAAGCATGAAATAGAAATGGCTAGCTGATTTGAAGGGCAGCAAAATAATTGTGGTCGCTGCCAGGCTCCGGTCTCTTTGATCTCGGGGGTGTTTGATTTTTCGATTCCTCGTTAAATACCAATAAATAGTTGTAACTCATTATTATTATTCGTTATGAAAGATTTTTAGTCGTCCATCAGCTTTTTTTTTTTTTTTTTTTTTTTTTTTTGCTATAGTAATCAAATATGTAAACAGAGAGTTATGGTCATTTTCGTCGGATTGGTCACCCACAACAAATATCAACTATCCATGGGTGAAAATATCCGCAATCCATGATAAATATCGACGATTTGTAAGAATTCTATAAGGTGGACCTAATTGATCAACAAATTGGATTTACCAAGATCATGGTGTTGCCTAGCTATTTATGAGCTACCCGGCATCCGAGCCTAACCCCCTACTCATTTAGCCTGGCCGAACCTTCCACGGTAGCAGATTGATTAATTAACCTGCCGGCCGACCTAGTCCATTGCCAACCCTACACTTCATTAGACTAATAGCTTCAATAAAATTCGATTCTGCAACTTAACATGCCCTCATGAATTCGAACTTAGGAAACATGCAGTGGGGGGAGCAATCGCGTTTGTGGTGTTCTGCATTTTGTTGATGTACTTCCAATATCCAGGCCAAGTGCAGAATATAACAAATCAATATCTCGAGAGGGTGGAGCAGTTTCTTGACAACACGGTCTGTGAAAAACCCATCCAATTTTCGCCTAAAGAACTGAAACTCATCACAAGAAATTACAGGACGAAGATAGGTTCCGGTGGTTTTGGAGTAGTTTACTTTGGATACATCCCCAGCAGACCAATGGCGGTGAAGGTCCTCAACCATAGTTTGGATCAGAGAGTCGAAGAGCAATTCATGGCGGAAATCGGCACCATCCACAGAACTAACCATATGAATCTGGTCAAGCTTTACGGATATTGTTCTCATCCCATGTTGAGAGCGCTCGTCTATGAGTACATGGAGAACGGATCACTCGACAATTTCTTATTTGGTAGTCACGAGAAACTTGAGTGGGGAAAATTGCACAACATTGCAATTGGGACTGCAATGGGAATTGCATACTTGCATGAGGAGTGCGAGCAAACGATCATCCACTACGATATAAAGCCTGATAACATCCTCCTCGACAAGAACTTCTCACCCAAGGTCGCAGATTTTGGATTGGCAAAGCTTTGCAACAGAGTGACTACTCATATGACCATGACAGGCGGGAGGGGGACTCCAGGCTATGCAGCACCAGAGCTGTGGATGCCATTCCCGATAACCCATAAATGCGACATATACAGCTTCGGGATGCTGTTGTTTGAGATTGTGGGACACCAGAGAAACCTCAACTTCAACCAGACTGAGAACCAGGAATGGTTTCCGAGATGGGTTTGGGAGAAGTATGAGAAGGGAGAATTGGAAGAGTTAGTGACAGTATGCAGGATTGAAGGAGAGGATAGAGAGAAGGCGAAGAGAATGTCTGTGGTTGCATTGTGGTGTGTTCAGTATCTTCCGGCAGCGAGGCCTTCCATGAGTAGTGTGGTGAAGATGTTGGAGGGGGGCATGGAAATCGCCGTGCCTCCTAACCCGTTTCTGTATTTGTTATCGACAGCCGTGGATACAGTTGCTTGGAAGGAAACTGACCGTGATTCAACGATGACTGAAGGCACTAAGAATGAAATCCAAGTCATTAGTTCATCCAAAGTAGGATAATTTTATGTAATAAGAACAACAATGTATGATTAACTAAAATCGATGGATATAGCCCTTTTGGTGCTATTTGCACATCTTGTTTAGGCCATTGGATTTGTGTTCTTAATTTCCTGCATGGATTTTGGCGGGAATTAATTGAAACTTTAGTAAGGGTTTATGAATGCACGCTTTTGGCCAATTTGATTGGATGGAGGGATAAACCAATGGCCCTCTTCACATGTGCAAGTAAAGATGTTGGAATATATAGTTGAATCAAATAGACTATTAAAAACAGAAAACCAAAAAGAAAATAAAAGAAAATAAGATAGAAAACTTATTGGATTGAGTCGAGGCGTGACTGAGTCACTCGGCTTGAAATCGAATTTGCTCCCCTTGAACAGCGTCCCAAGTGCAACAGGTTTCCAGAGCAATCGACCTCCAGGATACAACGACTATGACCCGGTCCCAGTGGTGCACTCACTGTACGCTGGCTCGAACCACTTGCAATTTAACTCGAAAGTGCTGAGTTGACTCAGCACAGCACTTTTATAAATAAAAAAAATAAAAAAAAATTCTTTTAACCAGAGAGAGTTTTCTTTTTAATTATTTTAAAACCGGAATAATGGATCCCTTATATAAACTCTGAAATGATACCTTAAGCACCCTTTTGAAAGGGTTTGGTCCGTTGGATTTAAACCCAACCGGAGTAACCAACCGAGTGGACGCATCTCTCTGTTCAAAACGAAAAGACAAAAGTACAAGTACATTCGCACAAATCAAGTCCTGCGAGTACCTCTACACACACACATCACGCGAGTACACTTACACCCGCACTCGCACCCGCACCCGCACCCGCACCCGCACCCGCGCCCGGCCCGACCCGTCCTGTCCAGTCCAGTCCAGTCCAGTCCCGTCGCGTCGCGCACGCGCACGCACACACGGACTCGGACTCGGACACGGACACGGACAAGGACACGGACTCGGACTCGGCTCGGCACGGCTCAGCTTGGCGCACGCGCGTGTGGTAAATGGCATAGATTAGAGCTATAGGCATAGCCCCCCCCCCCCCCCCCCCCCCCCCCCCCCCCCCCCAGGACCAAATTCACATGCCCCTGAAAGGGGCTGAAGCCCTAAGGCAAAAAACATTTCTTATATACAAGAGAGAATTCTTGTTCAAATCCGATGTAGGACTAAAACCCACAACACAAAAGTAAATGATTTCAAATTTAGGAGGGAAAATAAAATTTTTAAATTATTTTGAAATAAATACAACAATCCCCCACATGTTTCAAAATAAAAACCTTTCGAGTTAACGCGGAATAGTTGTGCAATGGTGCCGGTGTCACCATAGACTTGAACCGACATTAGAGAAAGCAAGACAGGTTTACAGGAATCAGGTGACACCATAGTCTTGAACCTGATTCCTTTTGGTGTAAATTGCAAGTACATGCCACTCACACAACTCTTCCTCTACAAGTGATTCTGTGGTTCGATGCTTTTCGGCCATGCACCATTACCTGGATTTCATGAATGCTTTAGAGAATGTGCCTAGATTCTCATAGGAAGCGACCTCCACCTCCACACCCATATAGGTGAATTCCATCAAGTGTACGCAACAACTGTATACATCACCAAAGATATGATTATGGATTCATTAAGAGTTCCGAAAACTCATCATTCTACGTTGCTGCTGCTTGCACTGCTACACCATAGAAGGGGCTCACTTACATCAGTGCAATCGTCTACCTCGTGTCTTGTTGTTTACCCATAAACCTATCTCATGGGATCTCCACTTGTATAGGTTGGGTTGCCGACACTGGCAGCTCATATATTAGGCTTAGCCCCATTCCCTTCGATGTATCATTGACTAACTTTTTAGATAGTCCTTTAGTCAGAGGATCTGCTAAATTCTTTTCTGACCTCACAAAGTTAATAGATATAACTCCATCGAGCAACATATGTCTTACTATGTTGTGCCTGAGTCTAATATGCCTGCTCTTCCCATTATATATTTTGCTATTTGCTTTTGCTATAGCTGCTTGGCAATCACAATGAATAGATACGGCCGATACAGGCTTTGGCCATAATGGTATATCATTCAAGAGATTCTTAAGTCACTCAGCTTCTGAACCAGCCTTTTCTAAGGCAACAAACTCGGATTTCATAGTTGACCGAGCGATACATGTCTGCTTGGTAAACTTCCAAGAGAATGCTCCTCCTCCTAAAGTGAAGACATATCCATTTGTAGATTTAGTTTCATCTGAATCAGTAATCCAGTTAGCATCACTATATCCTTCTAATATAGCAAGATAACCATTATAATGTAAACCATAGGCCATAGTGCCTTTTAGGTATCTCAGAATTCTGGACAAGGTATTCCAATGCTCTTTCCCAGGGTTATGTGTATATCTACTTAGCCTTCCTACTGCAAAAGCTATGTCTGGTCTAGTGCAGTTCATCAAATACATAAGGCTACCAATTATCCTGGAATATTCCAATTGAGACACACTACTATTAAAGGTGAGCACAAACCAAGCTAGCTCGAAAGCTCGGCTCGGATTGGTTCGAAAAAGCTCGGCTTGGATTGGTTCGAATGGAAGTTCAAACCAAACCAAGCCTCAGAGTCAAACTCGTTTGAAAAAACAAATCGAGTTCAAACTAGGGTAGTACCGGCTCGGCTCGGCTTGAACCTCAATTTGATTCAGCTCGGTTTGATTTGGCTCGTAGATTGTAAGCACATTGTTTCCTGTGGTGTGATCCACTTGAGCTTTGGATATGATTTCATTTTGGGACCATATCCTAAAATGATATGTAAAACAGATGGACAATGTGGATAATACATATACATGATGACATGAATAATACATAATACATATACATGAATGCACACTGTTTCCTTGCACTTGTAAAATTATGCTCATGTACTTTCATTTGGAAAATACCCTTACATGTCTATTTTGAAGCTGCACTCCTTTGAAGGATGTTAAACATCATATAGTAAGATACGTTTGTACTTTTTTTCTAACTTTTTAAATTATTTTCTAATTAAATAAACAAGTAAAAAAAAAAAAAAGAGCAGCCACCTGATTGAACTCGGCTTGGCCCGTTTTGAAATTTTCGACCAAACCAATCCCGGCTCGAACCAAATTTTTCTGGAGCGAACCAAACTCGGGCCGCATGGGTCGGCTCGAAACCCAAACCAAGCCGATCCACAAACTGAGGTGGTACAAAAACAAACCAAACCAAACTAGGGCTAACTCGGCTCGGCTCGGCCCGGATCGTTGCCCACCTCTAACTACTATCTTTATTCCTTATGAGAGTCACACTGTAATCATAGGGTGTACTGATAGGTAAACAATCAAAATGATCAAACTTCTTTAATATTTTCTCAATATAATGAGATTGTGATAATATAAGACCATTATCTTTTCTAATTATCTTAATACCTAAAATTACACTTGCCTCTCCTAAGTCTTTCATATCAAACTTAGATGACAAGAATTTTTTTGTCGCATTAACTAATTTAATATTAGTTCCAAAAATAAGCATGTCATCAACATAAAGACATATAATAACACCATCATTTCTAGAAAACTTACTATATACACATCTATCTGCATCACTTATATGATAATTGTTAGATTTCATAGCACTATCAAATTTTTCATGCCATTGTTTAGGGGTTTGTTTCAAACCATATAAAGATTTAATTAGTTTGCACACTTTATTTTCTTTACCAGGTATTTTATAACCCTCAGGCTGTTCCATATATATTTCATCTTCTAAGTCTTCATTTAAAAAAGCTGTTTTAACGTCCATCTGGTGTACCACCAGCTCGTATATGGAAGCTATTGATATTAGGACTCTGATAGTTGTAATCCTAGTCACAGGAGAATAAGTATCAAAATAATCTATTCCTTCCTTTTGTTTAAAGCCTTTAGCTACCAACCTAGCCTTGAATTTATCAATGGTCCCATCTGGTTTTAGTTTCTTCCTAAACACCCATTTACAACCTATCAGTTTGTTTCCAGGTGGTAGATCTACAAGTTCCCAAGTGTTATTGGATAAAATAGATTCTAACTCGTCATTTATTGCTTCCTTCCAAAAAGTTGCATCTGGAGAGTTAATCGCTTCTATATAGGTTGTAGGATCATCTTCTATTAAGAAGGTGAAAAAATCATCTCCTAGGTTAGTTTCTCTTCGAACTCTAGTACTTCTTCTTAGTTCTATCTTTTCTACTATCTGATCGTCAGTATCTTTACTAGTAGATGCGATATCGGATTTACTAACTTCCTCTATTGATTTAGATTTCATAGGAAATATGTTTTCAAAGAACTCTGCATCCCTAGCTTCTATGATGGTATTTGGATCTAGAATATTATCCTTAGTTTTTAGAACTAGAAATCTATAGGCTGCACTATTTTCTGCATATCCTATAAATACACAGTCAGTTGTTTTAGGACATAATTTTCTTTTCTTAGTTTCAGGTAATCCTACTTTAGCAAGACACCCCCACACTTTAAGATATTTATAATTAGGAGCATGACTTTTCCAAAGTTCATATGGTGTTTTCTCAGTAGTCCTAGACGGAACCCTATTTAGGATATAATAAGCTGACAATATTGCTTCTCCCCACATATTTGAGGGTAAGCCCGAACTATTTAACATAGCATTCATCATCTCCTTAAGAGTTCTATTTTTACGTTCTACTATTCCATTCTGTTCTGGTGTGTATGGTGCTGTAGTCTCGTGAACTATCCCACTCTTTTCACACAGTTCTCTAAATTGAGAAGATTCATACTCTCCTGCTCTATCTGTTCTAAGTCTTTTGATCTTTATATTTAATTGATTTTCAACCTCGGTTTTATACTTAATGAAAGCTTCTAAAGTTTCATCTTTATTCCTTAATAGATAAACTCTAGTGAATCTAGAATAGTCATCTACAAAGGTTATGTAGTATCTTTTACCACCTCTGGACATGTGATTTCTAAAATCATCTAAGTCACTGTGTATTAATTCTAATAGAACAGAAGATCGATTTACTTGTTTAAATGGTTTTCTAAAGAATTTTGATTCTACACATGTTTCACATTTATCAAAATCTTCATTCGAAATGTTGGGTAATAAACATAATCTTTTCATTTTCTTTAAAGATGCTACGTTTACATGACCTAATCTACTATGCCACAAGTAAAGAGGTTCAACAATATAAACAGAATTAGATGCCTTCTTATTATTATCATTGGATATATTTACAATGAATAAACCATCACTACAGTATCCCTTTCCCACAAAAGTTACATTCTTAGTCATTACAAGTTTATCTGAATCAAATACTAATTTGATGCCAGCCTTATTGAGGAGCGAACCAGAGACCAAATTTCTTCTAATGTCAGGCACATGCAGGACATCATTCAACATTAGAGTCTTCCCAGAAGTAAGCTTCAGAAATATTTTTCCTTTTCCTACAACTGGAGAAGTTCGAGCATTACCCATGAACACATGTTCATCATCTCCTGATTCTTGGTAGGAGGTAAACATGCTACGATCCTTGCACACATGCCGAGTTGCACCAGTGTCTAGTACCCACTCCAAGTTGTTTACGAGAAATACTTCTGATACCACTGTTACTATCATGTCAGACTCGTTGTCTGCTTCTGTAAGGTTCGCATGAGGCTTATTTTTATTTTTCTTAAGCCTGCAAGTTTTAATATGATGCCCTGGCTTTCCACAGTTATAGCAGTTTCCTTTCTTCTTGAAATGCTTATTTCCATTCTTCTTTTTGAGCCTGCATTCATTTGCATAATGTCCAGGTTTTCCACAGTTATTACATTTTCCTTTTTTCTTTTTGTTTTCCTGACTAGATTCCACAAGATTCGCCTTTGAATCTATCTCATTTCTATTTTCTTTTTTGTCTCTGTTTCTATTAGCCTCCTCTATTCGAATGTGTACAACTGTACTTTCTAGCGAGACACCATTCTTTTTATGTTTCATTTTGTTCTTATATTCTTTCCAGGAGGGTGGTAGCTTTTTTATTAATGCTCCTGAAAGAAACACTTCATCCAACTTGATTCCTTCCGTTGATAATTCATGAATTAGATTTTGGAAATCATGAATTTGATTTGTGACGGGTTTGTCATCGGTCATTACATAGTGAAGGAAATTGGCGATTGCATATTTCTTAGCGCCTGCATCTTCCAGAACGTACTTCTTTTCTAAAGCAGTCCAGATATCTTTTGCCGACTCGTAAGAAACATACACATCGTATAATTCATTAGACAAAGAGTTTAGAATATAATTTTTGCAATTATTTTCATCTGTTACTTCTGTTTGATTTGCTGGATCTATAGTAAATGATTCAGAAATAATGTATGAAACTTTAAGGGTGGTCAACGCAAACATAAGCTTCTGTTTCCACCGTTTAAAGTGTTGTCCAGCAAATGATTCGATTTTGGCTAACTCGGTAGAAGCATTAACTGTTACGGTAGCCATAGTCTATTTAATCCAACAAAATTCGATTTCAAGATTGTTGGAATATATAGTTGAATCAAATAGACTATTAAAAACAGAAAACCAAAAAGAAAATAAAAGAAAATAAGATAGAAAACTTATTAGATTGAGTCGTGGCGTGACTGAGTCACTCGGCTTGAAATCGAATTTGCTCCCCTTGGACAGCATCTCAAGTGCAACAGGTTTCCAGAGCAATCGACTTCTAAGATACAACGACTATGACCCGGTCCCAGTGGTGCACTCACTGTACGCTGGCTCGAACCACTTACAATTTAACTCGAAAGTGCTGAGGTGACTCAGCGCAGAACTTTTATTAAAAAAATAAAAAAATAATAATAAAAAACTTCTTTTAACCAGAGAGAGTTTTCTTTTTAATTATTTTAAAACCGGAATAATGGAGCCCTTATATAAACTCTGAAATGGTGCCTTAAGCACCCTTTTGAAAGGGTTTGGTCCGTTGGATTTAAACCCAACCGGAGTAATCAACCGACTGGACGCATATCTCTGTTCAAAACGAAAAGACAAAAGTGCGAGTACATTCGCACAAATCAAGTCCTGCGAGTACCTCTACACACACACACATCACGCGAGTACACTTACACCGCACCCGCACCCGCGCCCGGCCCGCCCCGTCCCGTCCAGTCAAGTCCCGTCGCGTCGCGCATGCGCACACGGACACGGACAGGACACGGACACCGACTCGGACTCGGCACAGCACGGCACGGCTCGGCTCGGCTCGGCGCACGCGCGCGCGCATGTGTGGTAAATGGCATAGATTAGAGCTATAGGCATAACCCCCCCCCCCCCCCCCCCCCCCCCCCCCCCCCCCCCCCCCCCAGGACCAAATTCACATGCCCCCTGAAAGGGGCTCAAGCCCTAAGGCAAAAAATATTTCTTATATACAAGAGAGAATTCTTGTTCAAATCCGATGTGGGACTAAAACCCACAACACAAAAGTAAATGATTTCAAATTTAGGAGGGAAAACAAAATTTTTGAATTATTTTGAAATAAATACAACAAAAGATTGGTTGGAATCCTTTTTATGGTGTCGGCCAAAATTTATCTAAATCTTTTTTATGATAAAAGAAAAAATGACAGTTGGTGTGTGCTCTCACCTTTCTTTAAAAAAAAAAAAAAAAATCAACAACTCGGGCCAACTCATTCGGTCCCATATCGAGCCAAAAATTCAATTGAGTCGCAGGGTGACTCAGCGGGGTCACCTTCTATTCCATCTCAGCCAGGATCAAACTAGATCAATCTCGATGTGCGATGCCCAGTAAGAGAATATAGGAAGAGATTTAAAAATTATTTAAAAAATGTGCCATGCCAGTAAGCTTTGGATAATTTTACTATTATGGAATTAGGGGGCATTTGGCATCTCTACAAATAAGAGCTTATTGGCTTATTTCTAAAAAAAATAAGCTTTTAGACCGTTTAGTAAAAGTCTAATGAAGTGCTTATTTTTTTACAAAGTAGCAAATAAGCTCCGATTTAATAAGTTGAGAAGGGGTTACATTTTGAAACGGAGCTTATTTGGCTTATGCGAGCAGACATTTTGGACAAATTTTTGGACAAGTTTACCGTTGAACTTTTCAAGTAATTCCCATCTTACCCTCTTCTCTTCTCTTTACAATTTCTTCAAGAAAGGCCCACATGATGAACGACCCATAGTGAAGGTGGGCCCCACATGATGAATGGCCCATATCAAAGGTGGGCCTACATAATGCATAGTCACATCAAAGTGTATCCCTGCATGATGAACAATCCACATCAAGCAAGCCCTACCTGATGATGGTTCACATCAAAGGTGGGACCCACACGATGGATGGTGGACATTGAATGTGGGACCACATGATGGTAGATTGACATTAAAGGTGGGCCCACATGATGAATGACCCCATCTTGAAGGTTCAGCCCCACATGATGGGTGGTGATCCATAGCAAAGGTGGGACCTACATGATGGATGGTGGACATCAAAGGTGGGACCTACATGATAGATGGTGGACATCAAAGGTGGGAACCACATGATGCACTATCCACATCAAGTGGGCCCCACATGATAGATGGTCCACAACAAATATGGGACCCACATGATGGATGTTCCACATCAAAGGTAGGACCCACGTGTTAGATGGTGGACATTGAATGTGAGACCACATGATGGAAGGTTGACATTAAAGGTGGGCCTACATGATGAATGACCCACATTAAAGGTTGGGCCCCACATGATGGACGGTCCATAGTTAAGGTGGGACATACATGATAGATGGTGGACATCAAAGGTGGGTTCCACATGATGGACTATCCACATCAAGTGGGCCCTACATGATAGTGGTCCACGACAAAGGTGGGACCCACATGATGGATGGTGGACATCAAAGATGGGCCCCTCATGATGAACGATTCATATTAAAGTGGGGCCCCATATCAAGGTGGGCCCACATAATGAAAGGTTCACATCAAAGGTGGGCCCCACATGAGGAAACATGCGCATCAAGTGGGTCCCATTTGATGGACAGTCCACATCAAAGGTGGGACCCACGTGACGGATGATGGTCATTGAAGGTAGGCCCACATGATGGTCAGTTGATATCAAAGACTGGGCCCACATGATGAACGACACATAATGAAGGTGGGGCCCCACACAAAGAATAGTCCACATCAAGGTGGGCCCATGTAATGGACGAAGTGGGCTTCACATAAAAGTGTGGCCCCTCATAATGGACAATTCACATCAAGTGGGCCCTACCAATGGCGATCCACATCTAAGGTCTCTCGTGATGGATGACCCATATCCAAAGTGGGCCATATGATGGATGATTCACATAGAAGGTGCACCAAACATGATGAATGGTGGATATCAAAAGTGGGCCCCACATGATGGACAATCCACTTCAAAGGTAGGGCCTACACTATGGACACATCAAATGTGGAGTCCACGTGATGGGTGATGGGTAGTGGAATTGAGAGGCCCCATATAAAGAACAATTAGGAATGTTGGGCCCTACATGATGGTCCACCAAAGCAACCATTTGGATTGCTTTTATATTAAAGTTATTGTAATATTTAAAAATGACATCAATTACCCTTAAAAAAAAAAAGCACTTATTTGAAAGTTTTACCAGATGTGCTTATTTTAAATAAGAGTCTTATCTCAACTGTTCGTACGAACACGTTGCTCGAGGACTGCGCACTATGTCTCTGCGTCCTCCACGTTCCCAGAGTGGATTAGGTGAGACCCCGGCCTCACCCAAGACGGTGCGGCCCTGACCGTAGGGCCCACCTTGATGTACGTATTATGTATCCACGCCGTCCATCCATTTTTCCAGATCATTTTAAGGGATTATACCATAAAGGAGGCAGATCCAATCATCAGGTGGACCATAACATAAGAAAAAGTGGTGATTGAACGTTAATGGGCCACAGAAGTTTTGAATGAAGCTTATATTATTTTTTAACCTTCATCCAGGCTCATATGACCTTATCAACAGATTGGATGGTAAATAAACACTATGTGAACATGAAGCTGAGCCCTGAGAATTTTTTTAATGGTAGGATGGTCAGTCACCACTATTTCTTATGGTATGATCCACCTGATAATTGTATCTGCTTCATTTTTTGAACAATACCCTAAGATAATCTGGAAAAATGGATGGACGGAGTGGATACAGAATACATACATGAAGGTGGGCCCCACGGTAATCCCATGGTAAGGGCCGCACCGTCTTGGCTGAGCCCGGGGTCTCACCTAATCCGCTCTCCACGTTCCCACACCAGCAACGTAGCTGGTGTAGGGTGCACCAGCCAATCCGTTTCTCTCCATAGAAGGCCACGGTTCTGTGGGCCCGACGAGGATGTTTATTTGCCATCCAAACTGTTCATAAGGTCACAAGGACCTAGATGACGGGTAAAAATAAATATCAGATTGATCAAAGACTTCTGTGACCGCCAAGAATGTTTCAATGGTAGACGGTCAATCTCACTTGCTTTTTGCTAATGTGGCCCACTTGAAATTTGAATCCATCTCATTTTTGGTATAAATCCTTACAAAGACCATGAAAAATGAGTAGACGGTTTGGATATGATACATACCTACAAGTGGGGCCCACAAAACTTGCTGATTTCAATACCGCTTCCAAGTCGATGAAGTACGGTTCGCCAGTCAATCCGCCAATGGATGGGAGTGGTGATTTACTCCGGTCGAGGATTGCATGGGAAAGCCTTGCGCAAGAAGTTATATATCTGGGAACTAGGGTGGGCCCACATTGATTTGTTCATATTAATCCACCCCGTCCATCCGTTTTGGCAGCTCATTATAGGACATGAAAAAAAAAAAAGAACCGGATCCAAGAGTCAAGTGGGCCTCATTAAAGGAAAAGGTGGTTAGGTAAATTCCTACCGTTGAAACCTCCCTGGGTCCACAGTGATGTTTATATGACATCCATACCATTCATAAAGTCACTACTACTGGAATGAATGGGAAAAACAAGTATTATCCTGATTCGAAACTCCTGTTGCTCCACAAATATTTCAACTGTGGACGTTCAAATGTTACGTTTCCGGCCCACTTGATTGTTGGATCCTGTTCATTTTTGTTTTCATATCCTAAAATGAGCTCTGAAAACTGACTGACGGTGTGGATTTATCTATGGAACATCACTGTTGGCCCACCAAAGTTCCCAGCGTAGAAAATTATCTCTACGCAAGTACGTTGGAAATCCGCGCCCGTGTACTCCTGCTATGCAATGGATTCCCACGCCCGCGGTATTGCTGCTCAGGGCACGAGATGGTTTTGACAAATCCCACCATTACGTCGGTGTTCCAGCACGAGATTCGATGTGGTATTTTAAATATAAATCCCCTCTATCCAAACAGACGTATGGAATTTGGACGGTGGGATTTCGTAATTCCATCCCACGTAATCCCGCCTACTCCCGTGCGCCAAACACGCCCTTAGGAGTCAATTTCCACGGAGTTGTTTTTTGCCTCCGGCCACACTCAGAATCCAGCGTGTTTCGCCTCTTACTGGAGCCCACATGATGATTTGTACGATGATCATAACTGTCCATGTTGTGGAATCTAAACTTCAGATGCCAGGGTAAGAAAACAGTGCTGAAAGGATGATTGTGACCGTCACTATCTGTAGTTGGATTTATAACAATGGTAAGAAAATTTTGAAAGCCTCACATGTAACTATGAAAATCAAAGGTTAGATTAATTTTTTTTCTGGTAAAAATTAGAATATGGACGGTTCTAATCATTTGACCATCTTAGCATGTGGGCCCGGTGGATGACGACGCACGCTAAGCACTTAGTCGCGACGGAGACAAAATGAACTCTACCGCGAATCTTCCGCATTCTTTCGCGACGGAGGAAAGACGAAAGCCTTTCGCAGGCAATCGAGGCCACGGCTTTCTGCGAAACTTCCACTCGGGAGCTTTGCTACGCCCCCGCGCGCGTACAAAACAGCTAATGTACATGCCACGTAAGTGCCATCAGGAGATAGGACGCGGATTTCCTGCCAAAGCCTTGCGCGAAAGTTGCACTGGGAACCTAGGTGGGGCCCACAGTGATTTTTTTGATAAATCCACCTCGTCCATCCGTTTTGGGAAATCATTTTAGGATATGAGAACAAAAATGAACCGGATCCAAGACGCAAGTGGGACGAAAACGTGAGGATTGAACATCCACAGTTGAAATATTTGTGGGGCCACAGGAGTTTCGAATCAGGCTAATATTTTTTTTTTCAGTTCATCCCAGTAGTAGTGACATTATGAACCGTATGGATGTCATATAAACATCACTGTGGACCCCATGGAAGATTCAACGGTAGTAATTTCCCTACCCACCTTTTCCTTTAGTGAGGCCCAATTGAGTCTTGGATCCGGCTCATTTTTTGTTTCAAGTCCTAAAATGAGCTCCTAAAACGGATGGACGGGGTGGATTTATCAAAAACATCACTGTGGACCCCACCTAGGTTCCCAGCGCAGGAACTTCCTACGCAAGTCTTTCGCAGGAAATCCACGCGCAAGAAATCCACGTCCAGGAGATATGGGTATCAGATCCACTCCATCCATCAGAGTTTTATTACCACGAAGATTTCCTGGCCCAAAAATCAGCTCAGTATGCTTGTTGTACCCTATTTCTGGGTCAGAAGTTATCAAGCAGCGTTTGCAACGCTGGAAGAAGAGGCCGACGAATGTTTCAGCTAGGGAGCAGCGGCCGATGTTGTTTTGCCGTATAGGAAGAGTGACCGATTGAAGTTTTGTAACCAGTAAACAGCAGCCGAGTGACTAATTACACAAGGAATAACTCAGGGCTCTCAATGGGTTGGATCTGGATCGGATCTACTTGGATCCGGCTCCAAGTCCGTATATCTGCAGACGGATTCGGATCGGATTCGGATCCCACTCGGATCCAAAAGGTGATATCCATATCCGATCCATTTATAAATTATTAGATCCATTTCCAATCCAAAATCCATATAACCATCGGATTCGGGTCGGATCTAGGTCCGAATCCACCCCATTACAAATCTAAAAAAATATATAATATAAAATATATAATATAATATATTTAATTTAGTAGAAAAATGATGCAAACCCCACTCTTTATTATGGCATGGTCAACATGGCCTAAAATAATTTGTAAAACGGATGGCCAGCATGAATATAATATATACAGTAAGGTGACAATGAGCCGGATCTTAATCGGATTCGGATCGAACTCGGATATGTTCCTGTGAATCCATATCCGCTCCATTTAAGTAATCAGACCTATTTTAAGATCTAAATCCGATCCATTTAACTAATCGGACCTATTTTAAGATCCAAATCCGCATTATACGGATTCGGAGCGAATCGGATCTCGGATCTGACCCGCTCCATTGAGAGCCCTAGGAATAACGGCTGAACGATTAGTTGTGTATGGAATGCGACCGAGCAAAACTACTAGAGGCGTTGAAGGTTTCAACGCAACGTGGGTATGTAAAAGAAAATGAAAAAGGATTTCGAAGGAGTGGATCCCACAAGCAATTACTATAACCATCAAACATGAAAGAGTGGGTAAGTCCCACAAGTAGTTACAAGGACATGTGTCAATGGGAGAAAGCAAAGAACTCTCTAGAAGATTGGTAGTGTTTAGACGGTTGTTGTAACCGTCTATTAGGGGAAGCATCTAAATGATCGATGAAGGCTATATATACAGAAGGAAAGCAACAATGCAAGGGGTCCAGCACCAACCAAATCAAACCAAACCAAACCAAACTATCCTTCAATTATCATGCTCATTAACATCTTGCTATTTACATTTCTTAGTGTAATCAGCTTTCTCAGTTTTATTTTCATCTTCATTAACATAATTTTATTCTTTGCATTTCGTAGCAGTAGTTGTAAATTTACTGTTCATAGCAGTAGATCTGTGACTGTTATCTAATATATGGTAATTCTAATTGTACTTGAAGTCTACGCTCATACGCAGGACTCATTTTAATAAAGTATCTTATACAGACAGGAGATCTACAGCACGTTTCGCATTACCGACAATAAGTGTCCCATTTCGCTTTATTTTAATTAGTTTCATGTTGAAAATCCTTTCGTATGGAAGGCAAAAAAGTAACCCATCATTGAAGGACGAACCCTACCCTCCAAATATCGCATGATCTTTTTAAAACAATTGTGCGAGTGGCTGAATAAGTGACCGATCGACATAGATCTTGGTTATATACGACCGATTACAGCGTATCTATCTATCTTAGTGCTTTGGGGGCATTGTTGTTTGGTTTGAATCAAGCCGCATAATCGATTCTAGCACACTCGCAATCACTTCACACACGTAACCAAAAAATTGAGGACAACAATGCTAACCCGTCCACCTGTTTTTAATACTAGGCCCAACTATTGTGGAACATATTTATTTTGGATAGAAACATCTATATAGTCTAACTATATGATGGATTGCTACACTTATCTGCCACGCTGGCACGTGTGGCAGCGTCACATGATCTGCCTTATACGTGCATGTGTGGTCTCATCAAAGCTCTTTCATGAAAGAAACCGATATGTCCAAGTCACGACTCACTCACTCACTTAGGCTCGTTTAGATATACACTGACCATTGCTAACGGTTAGTGAGTATCGGCAGTCGATGACAGTCAGTGAGTATAGACGATGGTCAGTATATCTTAACGAAAATGATCATAACTCCCTCGTTACATGTCCAATTTGGGTGATCTTGTACTTGGTGGAAAGGTTATTTGATGAACTTTCATATGGCTTTAGAATCACCTCATTTAGACACCATTTGATTGCCTAAAAGTGGGCCCAAAGTCACTGTCATTTGTCGATACTCACTATCATTCACAGATCCGACGAAAACATTCATAACTAGCTTCCTCGTTACATGTCTGATTTAAATGATCTTGTACTTATTGAAAAATTAATTTGATGAACTTTCAAATGACTTTGGAATCAACTCATTTGAACACCATTTGACTGTCCAAAACTGGGTCCATTTTTATGGGATCTGCAACCCACATAGAGTTATGACAGTTATGATAATTCATCTATTTCAATATTCTTCCACTACAACATTCATCACATTCATCCATTAAAGCATTCTTTTATTTCAAAATTCATCAATTGTAACATTCTTTCGTTACAAAATTCATCCTTAGGAATCTCGACCTTTCATATCTATAACTAGAGTAGAAAATCTCGAGGTCGTAACCTCCACACCCTCTTCCCTTTCACAAACTCCCATAATTGATACCTATCAACAAAAAAAGTCACTATTATCCTAACTTAAAGCTACATTTAGCCTTCATAGCTTCTATGTTGGAGATTTTGGTCGAAAATCTTAAAAAAACACTTAGAAGCTCATTGAATGAAGGAAATCAAGTCGGATGCACGCCAAAAGCTCGCCAAAGTGGGTCTCATGGAGATGGCAATGGTCTTAACGACCAAATGACCTTTCCCATTCAAGGAATCCATCTATTAAACCCATCCCACGGCTTATGTGATGCCCACTAGATAGTCTTAGAGCATATTCAAGCTATCCACATAAATGAGGTTTTAATTTTATGCTATCTGTCAAGTTTGATGGTAAAACTCATCATGGATGGACCACAATGGAGGAAATAATTTGTAATTAACTCATAGCATTAATGCAAGTGTGGGCCATAGAAGATCTAATTTTTTTTTTTAAATAATCCTACTATGGATTCACTAATCTCCGATTAAAGTGAACAAATTATATCAGTTGAGGGTTGGCCCTAATCATCGATTTAGTGGGCCCACACACCCATTTTAAAAATGCCCTCTCACCTTCCACGTTCTGTTGCAGCCATATAAGGGGACTGTTAGGCAGAGGGGCATTTTCGTTCGAAAAAAGGACAACAGTGTCAAGAGGCTAGATAAAAAAAAGTTCTGACAAGGGGGTTGACGTCATAATGACATCATAAATCAAGGCTTTATTAACTAATATCCCTTCCCAGGTAGAGCTGGACAACGAATCGAATCGAGTTAAACATGGGCCAGTTCGGTTCAGTTCGTTTGCTGACTGGGTTGTGTTCGAACAATGTTTGAACAAACATTCGAACAATGGGGCCCTGTTCGTGTTCGGTTCGGTCTGATCTAGTACATGTTCGAACATTTTTCATTTTGGACATTTTTTCCAGTTCGAACAATTTATTTTTTTCGTGAAAAGATATTTCATAAAGCACAATGTTCATAGCCAAAACCAACCAACATAAGTAGTTAAGTACATAACCAGTGTTCCCTATTTTAATTACATCAACTTAAAATTCATATCACATTTGTAAAATCACATCACAATCATATATTATTGATATTAATAATATTCAATATTTAAAAATAAAAAAGATAAGAGTATCAGATTCGGACCTTTGGAGCTAGACAAGCAGAGCAAAGTATCATATTCAGACTGACATGCAAACTGACGAGCAGGATGACCTAACTAGAATCGGATGGGCGAGTAGGAGTACAGAGATGGTCGTATGGGAGAACTGATGGGAAGGACAAGTCAAGGAGAGAGGATGGGGGTTAGTCGGTTAAGGTTTGGTCGGTTTGGCAGGCAGGGGAGAAAGGATGGGGATGAGAAGGACAAGCAAAGATGCAAAGGACCTGACCAGAATCGCCGGATGGGAGAGCAGATGAGTCAGCAGATGGCCGGACAGGCTGTCTTGGTTAGGGTTTCGGTCGTTCATCGGATAGGGTAAAAAATGGTTACGGCCAGCTGAGGGAGTTGAGTGAAAACGAGTGAGGAAAAAAAGTATTTATATCAAGTTCAACAAACCGAATCGAACCAATTCAAATCAAACAACTTCGAATCAGGTTAACGAACCAAATCAAATCGAATAATGGTATGTTTGTGTTTGGTTCAGAATTTGTTCGAACACCCAAAATCTTATTCGATTTAGTTCGATCCGCTTTTGAACCGATTATTCAGTTCATTTTTTTTCGATCCAAACGAGTCGAACTGTTCAGTAATTTTCTGTTCATGTCCAGCTCTATTCCCAAGGAACACCACCTAATCGTCCTCCCTTCAAAAGATAGCATGAAATAAAATCGCATTAGATTAGATCCGCACTCAAAGGTAGTACTAGCAGATGTGGGGGCTCACGTGATGTTTGAAGTCCATCCATGCATCACCTTATATCATCTCTAAGTGCAAAAATCAGCCTTATCTAACGTTCAAATGCACCACAACACAGGGAATGATGTGAGAGAGGGCACCCACCCTTTATTTGTACAGGGGCCTACCTCAAAACATTCAGAGTTCTGGCTAACCTTTCATTCATACCAGATGAAGGTTCAGAACGGCCTAGATTCTATATACACAACATATCAGCCCTCCGTGAGAATCAAGGGTAGACCTTTCCTCCCAACTTGTACCCTGAGAGCGAAGTTTCTAAGTGCCTGTGTCTCACCTACGAGCCCAACTGGAAGCACATAGGCGTTTCAACAGCAGGTCTCAGGTTCGAAATTTCAAGGAGACACACTAACCCCACCAGTGGGTGGGTGCATTGTGTGACTCACCATGTGGGTGCGTTACCCAACTAACAGGGTGGGTGCGTCGCAAGAGAAAAAAAAATTAATTAATTCTAAGTGCCTATGTATCAAGCATCATACGCTTCCTTTCGCTCTCTTCCCCTTTGTTGCAGAGATTTCATTTGCACACGTCACAACTCATGGTCCTCCAATTTGTGTCGTCGCACTGTTAGGATAATCTAAACCATCCATCTGGTTGGCTCCCACGTTGAGTGGCTGGCAGTAAGAAACAAAGGGGCACAGCTTGGGTGGATCCGGGTGGGACCCCTGTGGGGCCCACCATGGTGTATATGACTACAGCCACGCCATCCATCGGTATTGAAAGCTCGTTGTAGGGCATGATCATTAAAAACTTTTTGTTGGCCACAAAAGCATTGGATTAAGATGATATTTGTGTGGTCTCTTCATCTAAGGTCTTTGTGACATTATCAACATGTTAGATGGAAAATAAATGTTCCAGGGGAATCCATGAAGATTTTAATGATGGGGATTCAAACACAACTGTTTCCTATGGTGTCTCCACCTAAGATTTGAGTCAGCTTCATTTTCTTAATCATGCCCTAAAATGAGCCGTCAAAATGGTTGGACGGTGTGGATTTAAGACAAATGCATCACTGTTAGCCCCACAGTCAGGAGTCCCACCCACCTCGGTGGATCTGGGGATTCACCATATCCACCAAAGCCGCACCCTTTGTTGGCAAAGAGATTCTAGTTTGCACACATCACAACTCATTATCCTCCAATTTGTACTACTAAATGGGCCCATGTCGCCACACCGTCAGGACAATCTAAACTGTCCATCTGATGGGCCCTTACTATGAATGACTGGAAGTACAGATAAAGAGGCTAGGGAGTGGAATCCGGATACTCTGCTCATACCGAGCAAAGAAATCATATTTTTCACCTATCTGGTTAGTCCAACTCAGCTGAACTATGTCAGAGCTGGTCCAGGCAGTGGAGCTTGGATTAGGTACTCCCCGAGCCTGTCCTGAGTTCAGGACAGGCCTGACGTGGCACGTACATGTCACATTTGTATAAGTAAAGGGTATGGGAGTGAATTAGATGTTACCCTGGTAACACCTTAGTGGGTGTTACCCTTACTGTGTGGGGCCCATCTTGATGTATTTTCTATATATCTATGCTATCTATCTGTTTTCTCGTATCTTTTTAGGACATGATCCAAAACCTTAAGAAGATTCAAATCTCAGGTGGACTATACCACTAGAAACAGTAATTAATAACCATTAAAAACGTTTTGTGGGCTACAAAAGTTTTGGATCAATCTGATGTTTATATTGTCCCTTCATCAAGACCTTATTAACATTATCAAGAGCTTGAATTGCAAATAAACATTACCAAAACCTTACCAAGGGCTCATTGGAATTTTTAATGGTGGAGCACTCAATCACACTGTTTCCAGTGGTATGGTCCACTTGAGATTTGGATCTGCATAATTTTTGGAACCTTATCCTAAAATGGGATGTATAAACGGATGGACGGAGTGGATATAAAAAATATCTTCTATGTGGGCCATACGGTAGGGGTAACACCCACTAAGCTGTTCCCAGGGTAACACCTAATTCGCGCCCGTTGTAAGAGGAGATCTGCTACGCCTGACACAGTCATGTCACGCCTCCTCTCCTCAATGCCCACCCGCCACGTACTGGCATTTCCTGAGCTGAAGACGGGCTCAGGTAGTACTTAATCGGCACTCAGGGGAGTGGGCATCTAAAAGTCCAACGCGGTTGCCAATATTTTGTTAGGCCTTCCTACGCGCAAATTAATAAAGAGGACATTTCCAGGCATTCTGTTTGCGGGTCCAAAATCTCAGACGCTTTGGGCCTTATATTCCCTTGTCTGCCTTCGCCTACCCATTTTCTCTCTTTCATACTTTTGAGGATCGAATTTCATCCGTGTCCATTTTCTAATTCTCTTTCAACCTTTTGAGGATCGAATTTCATCCGTACAAAGATGTCCAGGGCCGAATGAGAAGTTTTCCTTGAGGTAAGCTGGTACAATTCAATACAGCATGGCTGGGGCCGTTTGGATGCACCCCAAATCGATATCTGTTCTGCTCTTCTTCTTCCTTTTTCTCTTCACAACGGTTAACCTGTCTTGGAGTTATGATCCAGACAGCTGGTTGTGTGCATGACATCCAATCCATCCATCATGTAAGTCCTCTCATGTTCTCTTAGGACGATACCAAACTCAGGTGGGCGACACATGCATAAAACCTCTAAAATCGTGCGGTGTGGCTCACCTAAGTTTCAGAATAGTCTGAGTTTTGGGGTACCGTTCGTCCAGTCTGGATGCATTTTCTGAATGGATTGGATGGCATGTACAAGAGAGGGTTGTACACCACATAAAATCGGAAAGATTTTAAAGGTGGGTATCACATTCTAACTGTTCCCTGTGGTGTGACCCACCTTTTTTATCAGTCTGATTTCTGGAATACCAAGTAGAATTGAACGGCCGCAACTTATGAACGGATTGGATGGGGGCCCAAAATCATGGTGGGTCCCAAACATCCCGTAATCTTATTTTTCAAACGTTGTATAGAAACCGGCCTCATTATCTGTTGTGAAATCCCTGTCACTTAACAGCCAGTTCGAATTCCTATTTGAGGCCGTTGTACGTGCCCACTTACAATTAACAGAGAGCATTAGATAGGCGCTATATCGACTGTAGATTTTCACACTGACCCAATGGTAACGATGATTGGGTAATCAAATGGCATGCAATTATATATGGTCATGTAAAATGGACGGCGAGTGTAAAGAAAGGTCATACATCCACTGTGCTGGCTCAAACTTCATTGGATGTGATCACCCAGTTAAGATGATATTTATATATATGGAAATTAACATACATGTACAACTCCTGTTGGAAGAGGAGCTTGATGGGTTGACCTACTCCAGTTTTTATTCTTATAAATAAAATCTTCCTCTCCTCACCTGAATGTACAAAAAAAAAAAATTCTTACTATTGAAGATTTCTAGATTAGTGTGGAAATTGCAGAAGATCGAGAGGTATCTGATTCAGATTAGGAATTAATAGCTTGTATTTGGTATGAATGGGATTCCAAATGACTTTTATTATGAAATTTATATGAATTAAAATTCCTCATCTCGGTTTGGCACTATGTAGATAGAAACGGGAGGAATAAAAAATTCGCTTTGGCAATCAATGGAATGAAACTACCTATTTCCAAAGCATGTTATAGATGAATTTTACGAAATCTCACACTCACACGTGGCCATCGTAATATTTATATGAAATCCACCCCATCACTAGGTGCATCACCTCATTTGAGCCCTAGGGCCAAAAAGTCAACCAGTCTGTGATTCAAATGACAAGTACTCGATCGAAAATAGCATACGAGGGCAATGTTCACCCTTGAAACTATATCCCTTCGTATGGCCCACTTGAATCAAGGATCAGTGTTTTTTAGGCATAGATTTTAAATTGGCATCTAACGGTTGAAGTAGATTTCATATAATCATCACGATCGGCCTTAAAAAAAATTAAGGGTGGGCATCCCTCTCTCGAGTGTTTCCTTTTGTATGGCCCACCTTAGTCTACAGATCAGGCTGATTTTTAGACCTTGTGGCTAAAATGAGGTGATGCACCTGATGATTAGGGTAGATTTCACATAAACATTATGGTGTGGCTCACTAATTCTTGAAGTAGATTTCGAGCTAGTTTCTATAAAAGCTTACTCATGTTTACCACATGCACGTTAACCACATGCACGTTAAAAAAATAAGAAAACACTTTGTCCATCATGATTATTATTATTATTATTATTATTATTATTATTTTAAATCCACCCCAATCAGGTGTCACCCCAGTCACCCCCAACTCACTCAAAGAAGAGGCCATGAAAGAACTACTGACACGAGGAAGTGGTGGAGCCCCAGCCGAGTTGGCCCGTGTCAGAGGTCGTTCAACAACAGCTGGCACCTTCGAAGCCTCATGCATTGCCACAACCGGAGGAAGGGAAGCCTGTGGCTCAGTCCTGACCGAGGAGCTCAGATCAAAGGCTTGTCCGGTCCAGCATATGAAAGACTGAGGAAGTTGAGTCTACCTCGGCCGCAAAGACTCAGCCATAGCCGCCCTCTTTCTAGGGGGCTCGGAAGTCTGCCCACCCTCGAAGATATAAGCCAGAACTTTACGAACTTTTGATACTACTTTTGAGGCCATTCTTGTTCCAAAATGACATATCAAACAGTCAGAAGCCAAAACCGAGCATCACTGATTATGAACCATTCACGGACAACTGACCTGAATCACGCACAGATTCGAGTGTGATCAACTGTCAAAAATCTCTCTCCTCCACCGAACGATCCCTTGCAAGCTCGGATCTGTCTCTCTTGCGCATCTGAAAGGGCCACTCGAATAGTCACAGAAGCTGCAACAAGAAATAACCAGTTGTCAGAAAAATCAAGACGCTAAAGCCCAATAGTAATAGAATAGGTAGGTCGAATACGATCCGACCTGGTAAAGCGAAATCAGCTCAAACTCGGTACTCCAAAGGCTGATGCTCGTCCGGTGCAGCCTCTCATTCCCTAGAGACAAAAAACCACTTCTTTTTCCAAGTTTTGGTGGAGGACAGCAAGCCGGTAACCAGCGAGCCACCCTGACCCGGAATGGCAGAGAAATAACAAAGTCTTTAACCTCCTAAATACTTAAGAGAGTACAGAGAAAAAAGTTCATTCAAGGACAACTCTTTATTCCCAATTCTTCGCCACATAATGTAGCAGCCGACCATACACCTCTAAGCATTGGGTTGAAGTTGGCACAGGTACAGACCTAGGAGATTTACGACCTCCCGCACAAACGGGTGCAAAGGCAAGCACAGTCTAGCTTCTAGATGCATAAAGGAAATAACTATCTCTCCCTCACTGAGGCCAGCTTGGACGATTATCGGGATCAGGACCCTAAAGGCTATTGATTCGGGAATTTCATATATCTCCCTAAGGGTATTAAGCTCGTCCTCGGTTATCAGTGAGTTTACACCATCTAACTCAAATGAATTCCCATGACCTGGACCTACAGTGACCCCAGAGACCTATTCCAAGGGCACCGATCCAACCTCCCCAGCACGATCTATGGTCTCAATTCTAGAACTGGATTCTGTAGGGTTCATCACCCAAGAATCCAGCGAAGGCAGGTTTGATTCTTGATCGTCGATTCCTACTTTGGGAATGGCATTAGAATCCGAAGATTTAGACATAGTATGAAAAGAAAAGGAAGGTAAAAGATGAGCAAAAGAAACAAGAAGCATACCAAAAGATGCTGGTACACGGCGCTTGAGGAAGACAGTAGGAGAATTGAAATCTTGGGAGGAAAATGAACTTTTCACTAAGGATCAAGTCTTTTATACGTCAAACAAATCACCTCATATTAATGAGGACTCCTCCTCGATCTCTGCCATTTCCACGTGGCGGCCTCTCAAACGATCATACGTAAAGCAACGCATGGCGTCACCATGTGGTCATGCCCTGTTCATCAAAATCCTGAAAAAGCTTCCATACTGTATGCTCGAATGATAACACCTCGATATTTGAATCGACTCATTAAATGTTGCTTTCCCACCTATACAGAATGGCGGCGGCAAAACAACCAAAAGTCGAAATAGCTATGTCAGCCCATTTTTCCTCCTAATTACTCCCGAGCCGAGCAAGCCAGACTCGAGAGTAGGGGGTCTTCTATTATGGGTAGATTACAAGCTGACCTCATACCAAACAGAGACCGCCCTGTGTACAGGTCGGAATAATCTATATCCTCGGAGCTTTGGGTTTCTTAGCACGAAAATAGAGTAGTAGGGTAAAGCCACCAACAAGCATCAATCTTAGGCATCAGGACGACCCGATCTCAAGGTCGACCTCGGCCATGTTACTACAAATGCCAAGGTTAACCACCACTGCCTCATAGGCAGGCGTAAATTCAGGAGCATCACCGACAGAAGCGGAGACGCTCCCCATTTTCACGGACCTGTCAGAGAATTACGCCGGCCCTTAAGTCTCTCTCCTGATATTATGGCCCTAAAACGGCCCATGATTACTCCTCTTCCGAAGTCAATAAATAGAGTCATCCGCCTCCATATCAGGGTACGAAGAAACTTATATAACCTCTGCAAGGTATTCTTTCTGTAAAGATTTACGGTCTAATTAGGCATCGGAGGACAAACGGCCAGTTCCTAATCACCTCTTAGCCTTGGTTATATTCTGCAGGGTCATTCCTATATTGATTCAAAAGCTATCCGTCATTTCAAATGTCAAATGAAGATCTGTTCACAGGTGGCCGTTAACCCCATTTTGCCCGTTACAAGAAATTGGTAACAACAATCCCAATCATTGAAATTGCAAATCGCTTGAAGATCGAATTTGAAGATGGGTGTAAGCATAGATGCACCGTGCATTGAATTCTTATTTCTTTTTTACTTGGACTAAAAGACTGATTATGTTCAATTTTTCCAAATGAGAAGCAAATGGATTTTTTGTTTTGCCTAATTATTTTTTCTTCCTCGCATGTTTGAATTTTCTTAATTAGCTACTTTCTCAACTTTCTTTTTTCTTTTTATTGTTATTAATCTCTGCAGATTCAGCTTGCCTGAGAAAAGAAAACATAGTTCCACAAACAGCTTAACGTGGGCCTCTTGAGTTATATTAGTCAGCTTCAATATCTTTCAATAAGCAGAAATCTTTTAATATCAGGGAAGACGTCTCAGCAGGTGTAAGATCATCTTCCATCTGCAAAATTTACGACGGAGCGGGTCATAGTAATCTACTTGAGGGTGTGTATGGTTGCAGTAAATGTCACCGATGTAACTTTATGATATTTGGTGCATCCAAAGGCACCCAAAATGATGAAGTGGACCTGGTCTTTGGGCCTGAGCCCAGCACAATTTCAGCCTGATAACGGCACACAAGTTGGCTAATTGTTGGCTTGGTTTGATTGTTAACTAAACTCAACTGGTCAAACCAGACCTATCCACTCATTAGACAGGCCACACCGGACTTGGATTGCCTGGTGAACTGATAAACAGGGATATTCCTAGTGACCCGATACGTCACGATTTGATTGGGTCACATGCCACTATCAGAGGTGGGACGTATGCAAAGTTTGGCCCATCTCTGACAACAGCCCATAATCCAATCAAATCTTGTCACCTCAATGATCCGGCTTATCTCTAACAGCTGCACGTGGTTCAATCAAATCTCGTTACCCTGAGTCACCAGGTGTATACCCAATAACCCAGTCACCAGTATTTGTTATTTATCAGCTGCGGTATGCGGCCCAATCAAACCTCACCATGACAGGCCAAACATATATTTGGTTATTTATCAGTTGCCCAGTAAAAATCTCGCCACTTCCAGGCAACACCTATATTTTATGCATGATTTTCTATGGTGTGGCCCCCCACAAATCACATTGTAGGTTAAGCTTAACCTACAAAGTTTTGTAGTAGATCCAGCTTCCTACTTATAAGGTGCTTTCACTATTCCATTTTCCCAACCTTATGCGTGAAGCTGATTCTGGCCAACTCACTCCATCCAGAGATGTCAATCAACGTCTTCCCCTCCATACAACCACGACGGACTCTGCAGGCGTTTTCCGCTCCACGGTGATCTTCTCAGTTCATCCGACAGCCTTCAGATCATGCTAGGATAGCCAGCCACATTGGCTTTCCAAACAAGGGAATCCACGGTAGGGTCCCATAAGAAGGACCGTTTGGATCTTTGGATCATTTCAGCTACAAGGGTGGACCCTGCACAGTCCTTTCATCGAAAGACTTTTGAGTTGCCAAATTAAGTCATCTCTTCATTAATTTTCTTCCTTCGTAATCTCTATTGTTTCTGTACCATCCATTGAAAAAATTGGATTGCGATGAGATGGCCGACATACCATTGACACGCAGTAAGATACTGAAAACTCGGTTTACAACTCTCATGTCACGTTTGGATGTTCAATTCCACTGAATTGTAATCTCTTAGTAAATGACCCAGGTCAGGCTCGCCCAAACACCCCTCAGACTTTGAAGGTGTTAACTCCAAATCGCAATTGCTGTCTTCCAAGTTGGAGTCGAAACATTGCGAATTGCTTACGGCGTTTGGTAAGCCTTTGTGAATTAAAACAATTCCCCTTGATCATTTCCTCAATGAAGAGAGATGTAGGAGGATCAGTGCATGCATGCGTGACCCATGATCTGATGATCCAAACCGTCCCTATGAATGGGTTACAGACCTGACAGAAAATTCTACCAGATAATTCCATGTTCACCAACAGAACCATTCTATCGTGGCGCTTTGTTGCTAAACACAGGCCATTAACCATCTATGAATTCGTGAGTCTGGGATACTTTCAGGGCATCCCCAATCCAAGATGTGCCCTGTAATATAGACGGTCTTGATCACAAATTTTGACCCCACGTGAATGGAATTATACGAGTCCCCTGGACTGAATCTCAATTCAGTTGAACTGAGCATCCAAACGCGCGCGCCTTTATTGTTTTTCTGATCATTCTCACAAATTTTGCAGTTATCCAAATACTAATCAGTCTGGTGGTGCTGGTAGTATTCATCATAACATTCATCTGGCTGCTAAAGGCAAGGAAGTTCAATCTCAAGCTGCCCGCGATGGAGAGATTCATTGATACCATGGTGGGGGAGAAGCCAATCCGCTTCTCACCCTACCAGCTCATGAATTTCACCCATAACTACACCACAAGGTTGGGGTCGGGCAGCTATGGTGTAGTATACAAAGGAGCATTCCCAAACGAGGTGCAAATCGCCGTTAAGGTCCTCAATGGGCGGTGTAAGAAAGTGGCCGAAGAGCAGTTCATGGCGGAAGTGGGCACGATCGGTAGGACCCACCACATCAATCTTGTCAAGCTCTACGGATTTTGCTTCGATGTAGTGACGATAGCACTAGTTTATGAGTATATGGAGAATGGGTCGCTCGACAAGTTATTGTTCGACAAGGACCGTCCGATCGGGTGGGACGTGTTGCATAAGATCGCAGTAGGGACGGCCAAGGGGATCACATACCTCCATGAGGGGTGCAATCCAAGGATAATTCACTACGACATTAAGCCAGAGAATGTTCTCCTCGATGTAGATTTCACACCCAAGGTCGCAGATTTTGGGTTGGCGAAGCTTTGCACCAGGAACCAACCACAGGTGACCAACAACGGATTTAAGGGGACGCCCGGCTATGCAGCACCCGAGATGTGGAACACTGACCCTACCACGCATAAATGCGATGTGTACAGCTTCGGGATGCTGTTGTTTGAGATTGTCGGGAGGCGGCGGAACCTCGAAATTAAGAGGACAGAGAGCCAGGATTGGTATCCAATGTGGGTGTGGGAGAAGTTTGAAAATGGAGAATTGGTGAGAGAAATGGAGCTTTGTAGGATTGAGGAGAAGGACAGAGCGATGGTGAAGCGAATGGCTCTGATTGCGTTGTGGTGTGCTCAGTATAAGGCAGATATGAGGCCTCAGATGAGCAGTGTTGTGAAGATGCTGGAGGGGAAAATGGAGATCCACGCTCCGCCGAACCCATTCCAACATCTGATGTCTTCCAATGACGGCATCCCTGTGTGTACAGAAAGCAGTACGAATTCAACGGCAGAAAGCAGTGCAACTTTAACGATAGAGGTTCCTTGCAGCTCTACCACACCCTTCGGGAAGAAGCATGAAATTGAAATGGCTAGCTGATTTGAAGGGCAGTGAAATAATTGTGGTCGCAGCCGGGCTCCGGTCTCTTTGATCTCAGAGGTGTTTGATTTTTTGATTCCTCGTTAAATACCAATAAATAGTTGTAACTCATTATTATTATTAGTTATGAAAGATTTTTAGTCATCCATCAACTTATCTTCTTTTCTTTTTTTTTTTTTTGCTATAGTAATCAAATATGTAAACAGGGAGTTATGGTCATTTTCGTCGGATTGGTCACCCACAACAAATATCAACTATCCATGGGTGAAAATATCCGCAATCCATGATAAATATCCACGATTTGTAAGAATTCTATAAGGTGGACCAAATTGATCAACAAATTGGATTTACCAAGATCATGGTGTTGCCTAGCTATTTATGAGCTACCCGGCATCCGAGCCTTCCCCCTACTCATTTAGCCTGGCCGAACCTTCCTCGGAAGCAGATTGATTAATTAACCTGCCGGCCGACCTAGTCCATTGCCAACCCTACACTTCATTAGACTAATAGCTTCAATAAAATTCGATTCTGCAACTTAACATGCCCTCATGAATTCGAACTTAGGAAACATGCGGTGGGGGGAGCAATCGCGTTTGTGGTGTTCTGCATTTTGTTGATGTACTTCCAATATCCAGGCCAAGTGCAGAATATAACAAATCAATATCTCGAGAGGGTGGAGCAGTTTCTTGACAACACGGTCTGTGAAAAACCCATCCAATTTTCGCCTAAAGAACTGAAACTCATCACAAGAAATTACAGGACAAAGATAGGTTCTGGTGGTTTTGGAGTAGTTTACTTTGGATACACCAATGGCAGTGAAGGTCCTCAACCATAGTTTGGATCAGAGAGTCGAAGAGCAATTCATGGCGGAAATTGGCACCATCCGCAGAACTAACCATATGAATCTGGTCAAGCTTTACGGATATTGTTCTCATCCCATGTTGAGAGCGCTCGTCTATGAGTACATGGAGAACGGATCACTCGACATATTCTTATTTGGTAGTCACAAGAAACTTGAGTGTGGGAGAAATTGCACAACATTGCAATTGGGACAGCAATGGGAATTGCATACTTGCATGAGGAGTGCGAGCAAATGATCATCCACTACGATATAAAGCCTGATAACATCCTCCTCGACAAGAACTTCTCACCCAAGGTCGCAGATTTTGGATTGGCAAAGCTTTGCAACAGAGTGACTACTCATATGACCATGACAGGCGGGAGGGGGACTCCAGGCTATGCGATACCAGAGCTGTGGATGCCATTCCCGATAACCCATAAATGCGACATATACAGCTTCGGGATGCTGTTGTTTGAGATTGTGGGGCACCAGAGAAATCTCAAGTTCAACCAGACTGAGAACCAGGAATGGTTTCCGAGATGTATTTGGGAGAAGTATGAGAAGGGAGAATTGGAAGAGTTGGTGACAGTATGCAGGATTGAAGGAGAGGATAGAGAGAAGGCGAAGAGAATGTCAGTGGTTGCATTGTGGTGTGTTCAGTATCTTCCGGCAGCGAGGCCTTCCATGAGTAGTGTGGTGCAGATGTTGGGGGGAGGCATGGAAATTGCCGTGCCTCCTAACCCGTTTCTGTATTTGTTATCGACAGCCGTGGATACACTTGTTTGGAAGGAAACTAACCGTGATTCAACGATGACTGAAGGAACTAAGAATGAAATCTAGTACGTTAGTTCATCCAAAGTAGGATAATTTTATGTAATAAGAACAACAATGTATGATTAACTGAAATCAATGGATATAGCCCTTTTGGTGCTATTTGCACATCTTGTTTAGGCCCATTGGATTTGTGTTCTTAATTTCCTGCATGGATTTTGGCGGGAATTAATTGAAACTTTAGTAAGGGTTTATGAATGCACGCTTTTGGCCAATTTGATTGGATGGAGGGATAAACCAATGACCCTTTTCACATGTGCAAGTAAAGATTGGTTGGAATCCTTTTTGTAATGTCGCCCAAAATTTATCTAAATCTTTTTTATGATAAAAGAAAAAATTACAGGTGGTGGTGTGCTCTCACCTTTCTTGAAAAAAAAAAAAAAAAAAAAATCAATGACTCGGGCCAACTCATTCAGTCCCATATCGGTCCAAAAATCCAATTGAGTGCAGGGTGACTCAGCGGGGTCACCTCCTATTCCATCTCAGCCAGGGTCAAACCGGATCAATCTCGAGGGATTCTGAGTTGACTCAGATGAGCTGTCTCAGACTTGGCTAAGGAGTTGTCAACTTTTCAACCCTTGATCTAGAATAATCAGTTCAAAATGACACAACTTCAAAACTTACCAATTGGGCATATTTGTAAGAAATTCGGTATTTTCATTTGAAATGTACCCCTCAATGTGAAAAGGTTCTAAGATGAAATTGATGGACTCTAACACTATACACACGTGCAGGCCGGGTGGAACTCCCGCAAGAATATAATGGGCAACAGTGAGGGGGACACTCACAACACACACCATAAACGGCCCCCGTGGGAGTATGTCACTGGGGAGTATGTTACCAGTGATATATTTGCTACTCTTGAGATTCGAACACAGGACTGTTCGCTCTGATACCATGTGCTTTTAGATCAACCGGTTGTTTGATATGGTATCAAAACAGAAGGTCTTATGTTTGAATCCCGAAAGTAGCAAATATGCTACCGGTAATATATTCTCCCACGGGAGGCATTTATGATGTGAGTTGTGAGTGTCCATCTACTTAAGTGTGAGTTATGAGTGTCCCTCCACCTTTGCTCAATATGTTCCCATGCAAAGTTCCATCCTACGCATGCGGGCGCAAGGGAGTGTTAGACTCCCTTCATATAGATTGATATGTCATTCTCTAACAACTTTAGCTTTTAGATTAAGTAGTAATTTGTCGGGAGGGACCCACCAAACATCCTGCTATTCCATAAACTTGGGTGGGCAACCCCAATTAGAATTTAGATGCTTTAGGAATTTTAAATAGTTTCCTATAGTGTGGCCCACTTGAGTTTGGAATTGGCCCTAAGTTTTTTGGATCAAGACCAAACATGATGTGGAGCACCTAAACTATGGGGCGGATTTCATGGATATAAAGTCTTTCCCCATGTTAGCACTAGGTAATAGCATTTTGGTTTTGCAATCACTAGTCCATGCACGTGCCATGCCTAGTAATCTTTATGATATACAACTCAAGCAGAGTAAGCTTTGGATAATTTTACTATTTTGGAATTAGTCTTCTTATCAATAATAAATTTAAATTTTTAAAAGAACATAGGAAGAGATTTAAAAATTATTTTAAAAAAATGTGTAGATGCCTAGTAAGCTTTGGATAATTTTACTACTATGGAATTAGGAGGCATTTGGCATCTCTACAAATAAGAGCTTATTGGCTTATTTCTAAAAAAAAAATAAGCTTTTAGACCGTTGGATAAAAGTCGAATGAAGTGCTTATTTTTTAGAAAGTAGCAAATAAGTTCCGATATAATAAGTTGGGAAGGGGTTACATTTTGAAACGGAGCTTATTTGGCTTATGCAGGTATACATTTTGGACTAATTTTTGGACAAGTTTACTCTTAAACTTTTCAAGAAATTCCCATCTTAGCCCTCTTCTCTTCTTTTTACAATTTCTTCAAGAAAGGCCCACATGATGAATGACCCATAATGAAGGTGGGCCCCACATGATGAATGGCCCATATTAAAGGTGGGCCTACATAATGCATAGTCATATCAAAGTGTGGCCCTGCATGATGAACGATCCACATCAAGCAAGCCCTACCTAACGATGGTCCACATCAAAGGTGGGACCCACACGATGGATAGTGGACATTGAATGTGGGACCACATGATGGTAGATTGACATTAAAGGTGGGCCCACATGATGAATGACCCATCTTGAAGGTTCAGCCCCACATAATGGATGGTCCATAGCAAAGGTGGGACCTACATGATGGATGGTGGACATCAAAGGTGGGACCCACATGATGCACTATCCACATCAAGTGGGCCCCACATGATAGATGGTCCACAACAAATATGGGACCCACATGATGGATGTTCCACATCAAAGGTAGGACCCACGTGATAGATGGTGGACATTGAATGTGAGACCACATGATGGAAGGTTGACATTAAAGGTGGGCCTACATGATGAATGACCCATATTAAAGGTTGGGCCCCACATGATGGACACTCCCCAGCTAAGGTGGGACATACATGATAGATGGTGGACATCAAAGGTGGGTTCCACATGATGAACTATCAACATCAAGTAAGCTCCACATGATAGTGGTCCACGACATAGGTGGGACCCTCATGATGGATGGTGGACATCAAAGATGGGCCCCTCATGATGAATGATTCATATTAAAGTGGGGCCCCAAATCAAGGTGGGCCCCACATGACGAAACATGTGCATCAAGTGGGTCCCATTTGATGGATAGTCCACGTCAAAGGTGGGACCCATGTGATGGATGATGGTCATTGAAGGTGGGCCCACATGATGGTCAGTTGATATCAAAGATGGGCCCACATGATGACCGACACATAATGAAGGTGCGGCCCCACACAATGAATGGTCCACATCAAGGTGGGCCCACGTAATGGACGGAGTGGGCTTCACATGATGGATGGCCCACATAAAAGTGTGGCCCCTCATAATGGACAATTCACATCAAGTGGGCCCTACCAATGGACGGTCCACATCTAAGGTCTCTCATGATGGATGACCCATATCCAAAGTGAGTCATATGATGGATGATCCACATAGAAGGTGCACCACACATGATGAATGGTGGATATCAAAAGTGGGCCCCACATGATGGACAATCCACTTCAAAGGTAGGGCCCACACTATGGACACATCAAATGTGGAGTCCACGAGATGGGTGATGGGTAGTGGACATTGAGAGGTCCACATAAAGAACAATTAGGAATATTGAGCCCCACATGATGGTCCACCAAAACAACCATTTGGATTGCTCTTATATTAAAGTTGTTGTCATCTTTAAAAATGACATCAATTACCCTTTAAAAAAAAAAAAGTTCTTATTTGAAAGTTTTACCAAATGTGCTTATTTTAAATAAAAGTTTTTTTTTAAGATTTTAGTGAACGAGCTTATTTAAAACAGAGCTAGAATAAAAAGGACTTATTAAAGTAACTCTTATTCAGAAAGCTCTTATTGAATTATAGTAGAGATACCAAACTAGCCCTTAGTCTTTGCATCAATAATAAATTTAAAATTTTAAGAGAACATCAAAAGATATTTAAAAATTATTAAAAAAAAACGTGTGATTGAGATTTTACCCATAAAGGGACCCTTGATTTTATGTAATAAGAACAGCAATGTATGATCATGCAGCTGAACAGATTAAGAATCATGGATTGTTAACTCAGTGACTCAGACCAACTCATTTGATCTTGCATGGATGCTCGACACGTGAGTCGAGGGTGACTCAGCTAGATCACCTTCTATTATCATTTTTCAATCTCTACTCGAGCTGCCAAAACAGATCGGACTCAACCAATGCCGAGTCAACTCAGACGAGTTGCATCAGACACGGCCTAGCAGTCAATCTTGATCAAGAACAATCAATTCAAAAGGACACACACCTGCCAAACTTGCCAATTGGGCACATTTAATCTGTAAGAGATCTACGAAAAGTACATCACGGTGGGTCCCACTTTCAGGAATCCACCGAAACCACGTCAACATGCAGACCTGCGAGATCAAACAAACGCATCAGTTGGGTCCGACGGTCATGGGCCTACAATACAAAATAGCCTGATTATCTGGTCAATATCTAATTTCTGACCGTGCATCTGGTCAATACACGAGAAGACCAGCCTCAATTTTGGCACACGAAATCCAAACGATGGGGACCCAGATGACCTGTGCGAATTGAACGTAGCGGACGCGGATTGCCTACGACCCCGAGTCCCTGGTGTGAAAAGCTAGGTGGGCCCACCATCATGATGTTTATGAGAAATCCACCCGTTCATCCGTTTTTCCAGCTTATGTTAGGACATGAACTCAAAAATAAGGCAGATCTAAAACTCAAGTGGACTACAGGACAAGAAACAATAGGGATTAAATGCCCACCGTTGAAATATTCATGGGGCATAGAAGTTTTCAATCAGGCTAATATTTTCATATTTTTAGTTCATACCAGTAGTAATAATCACGGTTTGGGTGGTATATAAACATCACGGTGGACCCGGGAAGGCTTCAAAGGTAGTCATTTCCCTCCCACTTTTTCGCGTCGTGTGACTCACTTGAGTATTGGATCTGGATCATTTTTTATCTCATGTCCTAAGATGGATAGAGAAAACGGATGGACGGGGTGGATTTCTCACAAATATCATTATGGCCCCACTCAGCTTCCAACCTCAGGAAGAGTAGAGGCAACGCGTCCCAGCTTAGCAGGACGCCCTCCTAAAACATCACAGAATCTTGCTCATCAATCCGCTTCACGAGGCAATTTCTACGGAATTGTTTTTTGCCTCCGGCCACACTCAGAATCCAGCGTTTTTCGCCTCTTACTGGAGCCTACACGATGATTAATACGATGATCAGAACTGTCTATGTTGTGGAATCTATACTTCAGAAGCCATGGTAAGAAAACAGTGCTGAAAGGATGATTGTGACCGTCACTATCTGTAGTTAGATTTATAAACATGGTAAGAAAATTTTGAATGCCTCACATGTAACTATGAAAATCAAAGGTTAGATTATTTTTTTTCTGGTAACAAATAGAATATGGACAGCTCTAATCATTGGACCATCTTAGCATGTGGGCCCGGTGGATGACGACGCACGCTAACCACTTAGTCGCGACGGAGACAAAATGAACTCTACGGCGAATCTTCCGCATCCTTTCGCAGGCAATTGAGGCCACCGCTTTCTGCGAAACTTCCACACAGGAGCTTTGCTACGCCCCCGCGCGCGTACAGAACAGCTAATGTACATGCCACGTAAGTGCCATCAGGAGTTAGGACGCGGATTTCCTGCCAAAGCCTTGCGCAGGAAGTCCCTGCGCAGGGAACCAAGGTGGGCCCACAGTGATTTTTTTTGATAAATCCACCCCTTCCATCCGTTTTAGGAACTCATTTTAGGACATGAAAGCAAAAATGAACCGGATCCAAGACTCAAGTGAGACGAAAACGTGAGGATTGAACATCCACAGTTGAAATATTTGTAGGGGCCACAGGAGTTTCGAATCAGGCTAATATTTTTGTTTTCAGTTCATCCCAGTAGTAGTGACGTTATGAACGGTATGGATGTCATATAAACATCACTGTGGACCAGGGAGGATTTAACGGTACTAATTTCCCTACCCACCTTTTCCTTTAGTGAGGCCAAATTGAGTCTTGGATCCGGCTCATTTTTTGTTTTCAGTCCTAAAATGAGCTCCTAAAACGGATGGACGGTGTGGATTTATCAAAAACATCACTGTGGACCCCACCTAGGTTCCCAGTGCAGTAACTTCCTGCGCAAGTCTTTCGCAGGAAATCTGCGTCCAGGAGATATGGGTGTGAGATCCACTCCATCCATTAGAGTTTTATTACCATGAAGATTTCCTGGCCAAAAATCAGCTCAGAATGCTTGTTGTACCCTATTTCTGGGTCAGAAGTAATTAAGCAGCGTTTGCGATGCTGGAAGAAGAGGCCGATGAATGTTTCAGCTAGGGAACAGCGGCCGACGTTGTTTTGCCATCTAGGGAGAGTGCCGATTGAAGTTTTGTAACCAGTAAACAGCAGCCGAACGACCAACTACATATGGAATGACGGCCGAACGATCTAGATGTGTATGGAATGCAACCGAGCAAAACCGCTAGGGGCGACTTCAACGCAACGTGGGTATATGTAAAAGAAAATGAGTGAAGGACCTAGAAGGAGTGGGTCTCACAAGCAGTTATCATAACCATCAAACATGAAAGAGTGGGTAAGTTCCATAAGTAGTTAGAAGGACATGTGTTAGTAGGAGAAAGTAAAAAACTCTCTAAAAAGTTGGTGGTGTTTAGCTGGTTGTTGTAACCGTCTATTAGGAGAAACATCTAAATGATTGATAAAGGCTATATATACAAAAGGAAAGCAACAATGCAAGGGGTCCAGCAGCAAACCAAATCAAACCAAACCAAACCAAACTATCCTTCAATTATCGTACTCATTAGCATCTTACTATTTTTATTTCTTAGTGTAGTCAGCATTCTTAGTTTTATTTTCATCTTCATTAACATAATTTTATTCTTTGCATTTCATAGCAGTAGTTGTGAATTTACTGTTCATAGTAGTAGATCTGTGATTGTTATCCAATATACGGTAATTCTAATTGTACTTGAAGTCTACGCTCATACAAAGGACTCATTTTAATAAAGTATCTTATACAGACGAGAGATCTACAGCACATTTCGCACTACCGACAATAAGTGTCCATTTTCGCTTTATTTTAATTAGTTTCGTGTTGAAAATCCTTTCGTACATAAGGCAGAGAAGTAACCCATCATTGGAGGACGAACCCTACCCTCAAAATATCGCCTGATCTTTTTAAAACAATTATGCAAGTGGCTGAATAAGCGATCAATCAACATAGATCTTAGTTATATACGACCGATTACAGCATATCTATCTATCTTACCGCTTTGGGAGCATTGTTGTTCAGTTTGAATCAAGCCGCATAATTGATTCTGGCACACCCGCAATCACTTCACATGCGTAACCAAAAAATCAAGGACAACAACGCTAACCCGTCCACCTGTTTTTAACACCAGGCCCAACTACTATGGAACATATTTATTTTGGATGGAAACATCTATATAGTCTAACTATATGATGGATTGCTACACTTATCTGCCACGCTGGCACGTGTGGCAGCGTCACATGATCTGCCTTATACGTGCATGTGTGGTCTTATCAAAGCTCTTTCATAAAAGAAACTGATATGTCCAAGTCACGACTCACTTACTCACTTAGGCTCTTCTTGATATACACTAACCATTGCTGACGGTCAGTGAGTATCGGTAGTCGGTGACAACTAGTGAGTATAGACGATGGTCAGTATATATTAACGAAAATGGTCATAACTCCCTCGTTACATGTCTGATTTGGGTGATCTTGTACTTGGTGGAAAGGTAATTTGATGAACTTTCATATGGTTTTAGAATCACCTCATTTAGACACCATTTTATTGCCTAAAAGTGGGCCCAGAGTCACTGTCATTTGTCGATACTCATTGTCATTCGCAGATCCGATGAAAACATTCATAACTAGCTCCCTCGTTACATGTCCGATTTAAATGATCTTGTACTTGTTGAAAAATTAATTTGATGAACTTTCAAATGGCTTTGGAATCAACTCATTTGAACACCATTTGATTGTCCAAAAGTGGGTCCATTTTTATGGGATCTGCAACCCACATAGAGTTATGACCGTTATGATCATTCATCCATTTCAATATTCTTCCACTACAACATTCATCCGTTACAACATTCATCACATTCATCCATTAAAGCATTCTTTTATTTCAAATTCATCCATTGTAACATTCTTTCGTTACAAAATTCATCCGCTTCATAAGCTCTCACCTTTCATACCTATAATAAGAAAAAAATTATGAAGGGAACCTCCGCACCCTCCTCCCTTTCACAAATTCTCATAGTTGATACCTATCAACAAAAAAAAGTCACTATTATCCTAACTTAAACCCACATTTAGCCTTCATAGCTTCTATGTAGGAGATTGTGGTCGAAAATCTTAAAAAAACACTTAAAAGCTCGTTGAATGAAGGAAATGAAGTCGGATGCACGTCAAAAGCTCGCCAAAGTAGGTCCCACGAAGATGGCAATGGTCTTAATGACCAAATGACCTTTCCCATGCAAGGAATCCCTCTATTAAACCCATCCTACGGCTTATTTGGCGTCCGCTAGATAGTCTTAGAGCATATTCAAGTTGTCCACATAAATGAGGTTTTAATTTTATGCTATCTGTCAAGTTTGAGGGCAAAACTCATCACGGATGGACCACAACGAAGGAAACAGTTTGTAATTAACTCATAGCATTAATGCAAGTGTGGGCCACAGAAAGCTCTAATTTTTTTTAAAAATAATTCTACTGTGGATCCACTAATCTCCAATTAAAGTGAACAAATTATATCAGTTGAGGGGTGGCCCTAATCATAGATTTAGTGGGCCTACACTCCCATTTAAAAAATGCCCTCTTAACTTCCGCGTTCTGTTGCAGCCGTATAAGGAGACTATTAGGCAGAGAGGCATTTTCGTTTGGAAAAAGGACAACAGTGTCGAGAGGCTAGATAAAAAAAGTTCTGACAAGGGGGTTAACATCATAATGACATCATAAATCAAGGCTTTATTAATTAATATCCCTTCCCGGGTAGAGCTGGACAACGAACCGAACCGAGTTAAACACGGGCCAGTTCGGTTCAGTTCGTTTGCTGACTGGGCTGTGTTCAAACAATGTTTGAACAAACATTCGAACAATTGGGCCCTGTTAATGTTTGGTTCGATCTGATCCAACACATGTTCGAACATTTTTCATTTTGGACATTTTTTCCAGTTCGAAAATTTTATTTTTTTCGTGAAAAGATATTTCATAAAGCACAATGTTCATAGCCAAAACCAACCAATATAAGTAGTTAAGTACATAACCAGTGTTCCCTATTTTAATTACATCAACTTAAAATTCATATCACATTTGTAAAATCACATCACAATCACATATTATTGATATTAATAATAGTAAATATTTAAAAATAAAAAAAAATTAGAGTATCAGATTCGGACCTTTGGAGCTAGACAAGCAGAGCAAAGTATCAGATTCGGACTGACATGCAGACTGACAAGCAGGATGACTTGACCGGAATCGAATGGGCGAGTAGGAGTAGAATGATGGTCGTATGGGAGAAAGGATGGGAAGGACGAGCAGAGGAGAGAGGATATGGGGGTTAGTCGGTTAGGGTTTGGTCGGTTTAGCAGACAGGGGAGAAAGGATGGGGATGAGAAGGACGAGCAGAGCTGCAGAGGACCTGACCAGAATCACCGGATGGGCGAGCAGATGAGTCAGCAGATGGCCTGGCGGGCTATCTTGGTTAGGGTTTGGTCGGTTTGGCAGGCAGGGGAGAAAGGATGGGGATGAGAAGGACGAGCACAGCTGCAGAGGACCTGACCAGAATCGCCGAATGGGCAAGAAGATGAGTCAGCAGATGGCCAGACGGGCTATCTTGATTAAGGTTTCACTAACTAAGATAGAGGGTTTCACTAACCAAGATAGAGGAGAGAGAAGATTAGTCAGCAAATGGCTGGACGGGTTGTCTTGGTTAGGGTTTCACTCTTTTTTTAAATAATCCTACTGTGGATCCACTAATCTCCAATTAAAATGAACAAATTATATCAGTTGAGGGGTGGCCCTAATCATTGATTTAGTGGGCCCACACACCCATTTTAAAAATGCCCTCTCAACTTCCGCGTTCTGTTGCAGCCGTATAAGGGGATTGCTAAGCAGAGGGGCATTTTCGTTCAGAAAAAAGGACAACAGTGTCGAGAGGCTAGATAAAAAAAAAACGTTCTGACAAGGAGGTTGACGTCATAATGACATCATAAATCAAGGCTTTATTAACTAATATCCCTTCCTAGGTAGAGCTGGACAACGAACCAAATTGAGTTAAACACGGGCCAGTTCGGTTCAGTTCGTTTGCTGACTGGGCCGTGTTAGAACAATGTTTGAACAAACATTCGAACAATTGGGCCCTATTAATGTTTGGTTCGGTCTGGTCCAGCACATGTTCGAACATTTTTCATTTTGGACATTTTTTCCAGTTCGAACAATTTATTTTTTTCGTGAAAAGATATTTTATAAAGCACAATGTTCATAGCCAAAACCAACCAATATAAGTAGTTAAGTACATAACCAGTGTTCCCTATTTTAATTACGTCCCTATTTTAATTACGTCAACTTAAAATTCATATCACATTTGTAAAATCACATCACAATCACATATTATTGATATTAATAATAGTAAATATTTAAAAATAAAAAAAATTAGAGTATCAGATTCGAACCTTTGGAGCTAGACAAGCAGAGCAAAGTATCAGATTCAGACTGACATGCAGACTAACAAGCAGGATGACTTGACTGGAATCGAATGGGCGAGTAGGAGTAGAGAGATGGTCGTATGGGACAAAAGATGGGAAGGACGAGCAGAGGAGAGAGGATATGGGGGTTAGTCGGTTAGGGTTTGGTCGGTTTAGCACACAGGGGAGAAAGGATGGGGATGAGAAGGACGAGCAAAGCTGCAGAGGACCTGACCAGAATCGCCGAATGGGCGAGCAGATGAGTCAGTAGATGGCCAGACGGGCTGTCTTGGTTAGGGTTTCGGTCGTTCATCGGATAGGGTAAAAAATGGCTACAGCCAGCTGAGGGAGTTGAGTGAAATTGAGTGGGTAAAAAAAGTATTATATCAATTTCAACGAACCAAATTGAACCAATTCAAATCGGACAACTTCGAATCAGGTTAACGAACCAAATCGAATTGAGTAATGGCATGTTTGTGTTCGGTTCGGAATTTGTTCGAACACCCAAAATCTTGTTCAATTTGGTTCGATCCGCTTTCGAACCGGATATTCGGTTCATTTTTTTCGATCCAAACGAATCGAACTGTTCGGTAATTTTTTGTTCATGTCCAGCTCTATTCTCAGGCAACACTACCTAATCCTCCTCCCTTTAAAAGATAGCATGAAATAAAATCGCATTAGATTAGATCCGCACTCAAAGGTAGTACTGGCAGATGTGGGGGCTCACGTGATGTTTGAAGTCCATCCAACCTGTCCATCCACGCATCACCTCATATCATCTCTAAGTGCAAAAATCAGCCTAATCTAACGTTCAGATGCACCTCAACACAGGGAACGATGTGAGAGAGGGCACCCACCCTTTATTTGTACAGGGGCCTAACTCAAAACATTCAGAGTTTTGGCTGACCTTTCATTCATACCAGATGAATGTTCAGAACAGCCTAGATTCTATATACACAACATATCGGCACTCCGTGAGAATCAAGGGTGGACCTTCCCTCCCAACTTGTACCCTGACAACGAAGTTTCTAAGTGCCTGTGTCTCGCCTACAAGCCCAGCTGGAAGCACCTAGGCGTTTCAACAGCAAGTCTTAGGTTCGAAATTTCAAGGAGACACACTAACCACACCAGTGGGTGGGTGCATTGTGTGACTCACCGTGTGGGTGCGTTACCCAACTAACAGGGTGGGTGCGTCGCAAGAGAAAAAAAATGAATTAATTCTAAGTGCCTATGTATCAAGCGTCATACGCTTGCCGAGTACCATGAACTCCCTTTCGCTCTCTTCCCCTTTGTTGCAAAGATTTCATTTGCACACGTCACAACTCATGGTCCTCCAATTTGTGTCGTCGCACTGTCAGGATAATCTAAACCATCCCTCTGGTTGGCTCCCACATTGAGTGGCTAGCAGTAAGAAACAAAGGGGCGCAGCTTGGGTGGATCCGGGTGGGACCCTTGTGGGGCCCACCATGGTGTATATGACTACAGCCATGCCGTCCATCGGTATCGAAAGCTCGTTCTAAGGCATGATCATTAAAAACTTTTTGTTGGCCACAAAAGCATTGGATTAAGATGATATTTGTGTGGTCTCTTCATCTAAGGCCTTCGTGACCTTATCAACATGTTGGATGGAAAATAAACATTCCGGTGGAATCCATGAAGTTTTTAATGATGGGGATTCAAACACCACTGTTTCCTGTGGTGTCTCCACCTAAGATTTGAGTAAGCTTCATTTTCTGAATCATGCCCTAAAATGAGCCGTCAAAATGGTTAGATGGTGTGGATTTAAGACAAATGCATCACTGTGAGCCCCACAGTCAGGGGTCCCACCCATCTCAATGGATCCCGGGATTCACCATATCTACCCAAGCCGCGCCCCTTTGTTGGCAAAGAGATTCTACTTTGCATATGTCACAACTCATGGTCCTCCAATTTTTGTGCCACTGAATGGGCCCATGTCGCCACACCGTCAAGATAATCTAAACCGTCCATCTAGTGGGCCCTTACTATGAATGACTAGAAGTACAAACAAAGAGGTTAGGGAGTGGTCCGGATCTTATTTTTCACCTCTCTGATTAGTCCAGCTAAATTGACCTATGTCAGAGCTGGTCCAGGCAGTGGAGCTTGGATTAGGTACTACCTGAGCCTGTACTGAGCTGACGTGGCACGTGCATGTCACATTTGTATAGGTGAAGGGCACCTTGTCAGAGGAGACCTGCCACATCAGCAAGCCTGACTCAGTCATATCACGCCTCCTCTCCCCAATGCCCACACGCCAAGTACTAGCATGACTTGAGCTCGACTCGGGCGCGGATTTCCTACAAAAGCCTTGCGTAGGAAGTTCCTGTGCTGGGAACCAAGGTGGGGCCCACAGTGATTTTTTTTTATGAATCCACCCGGTCCATCCGTTTTGGGAGATCATTTTAAGACACTAAAACGAAAATGAACCGGATCCAAAACTCAAGTGGGCCTCACTAAAGGAAAAGGTGGGTAGGTAAATTACTACCGTTGAAACCTCCCTGGGGTCTACAGTGATGTTTATATGACATCCATACCGTTCATAGCGTCACTACTACTGGGATGAACTGGAAACACAAATATTATCCTGATTCGAAACTCTTGTGACCCCACAAATATTTCAACTGTGGACGTTTAATCCTCATGTTTTAGGCCCACTTGAGTCTTGGATCCGGTTCATTTTTGTTCTCATGTCCTAAAATGAGCTCCCAAAACGGATGGACGGGGTGGATTCATCAAAAACATCACTGTGGGGCCCACCTTAGTTCCCAGCGCAGGAACTTCCTGCGCAAGGCTTTCGCAGGAAATCCGCGCCGGCTCGAGACCGGCTCGGGTAATACTGAATCTGCGCTAGAGGGAGGGGGCAAAAGTCCAACGCGGTTTCCAATATCTTGTTAGGCTTCCTACGCGGCAATTTAATAAAGAGGACATTTCCAGGCAATCTGTTTGCGGGTCCAAAATCCCAAACGCTTTTGGCCTTATATTTCCCTTACCTACCTTCTCCTACCTATTTTCTCTCTTTCATACTTTTGAGGATCGAATTTCATCCGTGTCTTTTCTAACTCTCTTTCAACCTTTTGAGGATCGAATTTCATCCGTACAAAGATGTCCAGGGCCGAATGAGAAGTTTTCCTTGAGGTAAGCTGGTACAATTCAATACAGCATGGCTGGGGGCCGTTTGGATGCACCCCAAATCGACATCTGTTCTGCTCTTCTTCTTCTTTTTTCTCTTCACAACAGTTAACCTGTCTTGGAGTTATGATCCAGACAGCTGGTTGTGTGCGTGACATCCAATCCGTCCATCATGTAAGTCCCCTCGTGTTCTCTTAGGACCATACCAAACTCAGGTGGGCGACACATGCATAAAACCTCTAAAATCGTGTGGTGTGGCTCACCTGAGTTTCAGAATAGTCTGAGTTATGGTGTCCAGTCGTCCAGTCTGTATGCATTTTCTGAATGGATTGGATGGCATGTACAAGAGAGGTTTGTACACCACATAAAATCGGAAAGATTTTAAAGATGGGTATCACATCCCAACTGTTCCCTGTGCTGTGACCCACCTTTTTTTATCAGTCTGATTTCTGAAATACCAAGTAGAATTGAACGGCCGCAACTTATGGACGGATTGGATGGGGCCCAAAATCATGGTGGGTCCCAAACACCCCGTAATCTTATTTTTCAAACGTTGTATAGAAACCGGCTTCATTATCCGTTGTGAAATCCTTGTCACTTACACTTACAGCCAGTTCGAATTCGTATTCGAGGCCGTTGTACGTGCCCACTTACAATTAACAGAGAGCGTTGGATAGGAGCTATATCGACTGTAGATTTTCACATGAACCAATGGTAACGATGATTGGAAAATCAAATGGCATGCAATTATATATGGTCATGTAAAATGGACGGCGAGTGTAAAGAAAGGTCATACGTCCACTGTGCTGGCTCCTACTTCATTGGATTTGATCACCCAGTTAAGATGATATTTATAAACATCTATGGAAGTTAACATACATGTACAACTCCTGTTGGAAGAGGAGCTTGATGGGCTGACCTACTTCAGCTTTTATTCTTCTAAATAGAATCTTCCTCCCCTCACCTAAATGTACAAAAAAAAAAAAAATCTTATTATTGAAGATTTCTAGATTAGTGGAAATTGCAGAAGATTTAATAGCTTGTATTTTGTATGAATGGGAATCCAAATGACTTTTATTATGAAATTTATATGAATTAAAATCCTCAACTCTGTTTGGCACTATGTAGATAGAAACGGGAGGAATAAAAAATTCGCTTTTGGAAATTAATAGAATGAAACTACTCTCTTCCAAAGCATGTTATACATGAATTTTACAAAATCTCACACGTGGCCCATTGTACTATTTATATGAAATCCACCCATCACTAGGTGCATCACCCCATTTGAACCATAGGGCCAAAAAGTCAACCAGTCTTGATCCAAGTGACAATTACTCGATTGAAAATAGCATACAAGGCAATGTTCACCCTTGAAATTATATCCTTCGTATGGCCCACTTGAATCAAGGATCAGCGTTTTTTGTCCTTAGGCATAGATTTTAAATTGGCATCTAACAGTTGAAGTAGATTTCATATAATCATCATGATGGGCCTTAAAAAAATTAAGGGTGGGCATTCCTCTCCTGAGTGTTTCCTTTTGTATGGCCCACCTAAGTCCAACCTTGTGGCTAAAATGAGGTGATGCACCTGATGATCAGGGTAGATTTCACATAAGCATTATGGTATAGCCCACCTGAGTCCGACCTTGTGGCTAAAATGAGGTGATGCACCTGATAATCAGGGTAGATTTCACATAAGCATTATGGTGTGGCTCACTAATTCTTGAAGTAGACTTCGGGCTAGTTTCTACGAAAACTTACTCATGTTTACCACATGCAAGTTAAGAAAAAAAATCACACTTTGTCCATTATGATTATTATTATTATTATTATATATTATTATTATTATTTAAATCTACCCCAATCATTGTCACCCCATTTGAGTGGTAGAGCCAAAAAAAATTAGGCCAACTCATGATTTAGGTGGACCACATGACTGCAAATAATATGGGGACAATGCTTACCCTCCAATCTATTTTCCTTCATGTACCCCACCCAAATAATGAATGGGCCTAACTTTTTTATCTTAAGGCCCAAATTTTAGCTTGGCATCTAGCAATTGGAGTGTATTTCATATAATCATCATGGTGAGCCTGAAAAAATCATGGGTGGGCATCCCTCTCCCATCCGCTTTCCTTTGTATGGCCCACCTAAATTATAGACTGAGCTATTTTTGGACCTTATAGCTAAATGGGGTGACGCACCTGATGATCACGGTGGATTTCACTTAAACATCAAGGTGGGACCCACTAATTCTTGAAGTAGAATGGGGGTGATTTTCATGCTTAACGTCACTTAATGGAACCATGGTAATTGGTGTTGAGTTCAGACCCTCCATCCAGTGATTTTAAAACTGTTAAATTGATGGTAAATGGAATCTATTTATTACCACCATACACATAGCCAAAGGTAAAAACTTTTTGTAATTCGCACCAATTACACTGATTACCTGTGCTGCCAAATGACCCGTTAATCTTCGTCCGCATTGATCATCATCCAAAGAAACTACTCCATTTAGGTATGTGAATACCCCCCCCCCCCCCCCCCCCCCCCCCCTGGATCAAGGGTGTGGATTGATTATGTTCGCGAGAGAGATAGACCGCAAGAAGATCAAGAGAAACAATAAAAAAAAATTAAAAAAAAGGGGTGAAGACAGACTTTGTCAACTAGTGGCACCCCCTAGTCAACTGGTAGAAATTCGGCCAAAAAGAAGGCTATGCTCGATGGACTGCTTTGAGCCCCGGGTGATCGATCACCAGTGGCCGGTGGCCGGTCGTTGGCCGATCGACAGGCGTTATACACTTTAGCGCAATTTCAAATTTGTTTTCGTTTTTAGCGATTTCTTTCCAATTCTTTTTAGGATTTTTTTTCTTTTTATGCAAGCTAAGGTTTGATACAAAATCTAGAGTTTTTAGGGTTTGGTTTATTTTATTTAAGCATGACTAAACTTTGTTTGTTAGGAGATTTCTCTCTTTGATTAATGAAAATTAAGTTTTTACTCTCTTGTTCTTCATGGATTTAAAGATAGTTTTTGTGCATTCAAGATATCCTCTCGTGAATTTGAGGACAATCGGTTGAGGAGTCCCAATAAATTCGTGGATTCGGATCAATTATCTTGTGAAAGAGATGGTACTCAATGTCACCACATCTATACCTGCGCCAATTTGTTACATGGGTGATTTCATTATTCAGAAGTTTAAGCTAACAAAAAGGCCATCTTTACATTACATTACCTTGCCTTCTTCCCGAAAAATGTGAGGAGACGACTAAATTCTAACAGTGAATGTCAGTGTATATAAAATCTTGGACTCTCTGCAACCTCATATAAAATATCCATCAGTCTAGCCAACGACCTTAGTTACTAGAATCTGATGCAATCTTGGAACATTCTGATGCGGAGCGTTTGGGAGCCTGGATTGTGATAGTACACTGACGAAATTGGTGTGATAAATAGCTTAAAGCATCCTACAGCGGCTCAATTAATGTGATCCAACTGGCTTTGGAAAAAAAAAAAGAAGTCTGTAGGCCGCTCGGTAGGACCGATGCTTACAAATCCTAAATTTTAATCTCAATCACAGAAAATAATAAATGTGAAATTACTAAACTAGGCTAAACTCAACCAAATAGTTAAAGCAAAATAAACTGAGCTGTCCAAAACAAATGCACAAGATGTCCATCCGGATCGAATACATGATCATCTCCCAATCCTGATAATCGAAATTACAGACCACTTAAAGATCAACAGTGAAGATAAGTAGGGCATGGATGTGCCCTGCATCAAATTCTTATTTATTTTTACTTGGACTATTAGACTGATGATGTCCAATTTTCCAAAACGAGAATAATTACCTGATTCTCTTTCTGTCTTTTTATTTTTCTTCCTTTGATGCTTTTGCCTCCTTTTCAAAATTTTCTTTTTTATTGTTATGAGTCTCCTCAGGTTCAGCTTGCCAAAGAAAAGCAAACATACGCTCAGCTCCAATTTCTTCCAAGCTTAATTATTTTTGGAGGCTAAGAGTCCAAGAAGCAATCTCTTACAATCGGGGAAGATATCTCCTGAGGTAGATGATCATCCTCCAACTGCAAAATTTATGAGCGAGAAGGTCATATTAATCCACTTGAGGGTGTGTTTGGTTGAACTAAATATCATGAATGGAATTTATGATATTGGGTGCAACCAAACGCACCGGAAATAATGAAGTGGACCTGGGTTTTGGGCCTGAGCCAACACAAGTTGGCTAATTGTTGGCATGACCTGATTGTTGGCTGAACTCAACTAGTCATACCAGACCCATCCACTCATAGGCAGGCCACACCCAAGGTGGATTGGGTCACCAGGGATATTCCTGGTGACCCGATGTAGCGGGATTTAATTGGGCCATGTGCCTGCTGTTAAAAATGGATGGGGCCCATGTAAAGCATGTTTGAAAGTTGGTTGACTTGACGAGGCTCATCTCTAACAGCAGCACTAGGGCCAATTAAATCCCACAAGTAAATGGACAATCCACTTCCAGCCACAGCTATATTTTGTTCTTTATCAGCTTCTAAGCATTATTTTCTATGGTGTGACCCACCTAATGAGTGGTTGGAAGTTATCCGCTGGGTGGAGTATAACTTATGGTGCAATCAGTTGGATCTGAGCACTTCTGGATGAAGTTTCCTAAGTTCCTGAATAATAAACAAAAATGAATTCCCCTTTCTGAACCAGCTGAAGACAACAATGTTTCGTACATTTTACTAATGATGTTTAATTTAGGGTCTGTTTAGATGACTTAGGTGATTAAAGTTATTTATCCTAATATGTTTTTAATTTTTGCTTTTCAACTTTAGACTTTTCTACTTATCTCTCTCTTCACGTGATAGATGGTCTATATGAAAGGAGGACCCACGTGATGGGGCAGTCCACATCAAAGGTGGGGCTCGCCAGCTAGTCGGTTCACACTAAAGGTGGGCCCCACATTATGGATGACCCATGTCAAGGTGAACCCACATAATAGATTGTTCACATCAAATGTATTAATGATGAATTGGAAGCGGGCCCCACATGATGGACTATCCGCATTGAAGGTGGGGCCCACATGATGGATGGTTCATATTAAAGATTGGCTCCACGAGGAGTGGTGGACATTGAAGGTGGCCCCACATGATAGATAATAACGTTGAAGGTTGTCCCTACATGCTAGATGACCCATATCAAAGTGGGCCCCATGTGATGAATAATCCACATCAAAGGTCAGCCCCTAATGATGAATGGTCCACATTTAAGGTAGGCCTCGCATGATGGACATCCCACATCGAAGGTGGGGCCTACATGATGGACAGTCCACATCCAAGGTGGGCTCCACATGATGGGTGGTGGACATTGAAGGTGGGCCCCACATGATAGACAATTTATTTTGTTGGTGAGCCCCATATGATAGATGACCCACATCAAGATGAGCCCCACATAATAGATAATCCACATCAAATGTGCCAATAATGAACATTCCACATCTAAGGTGGGCTCCACATGATGAGTGGTGGGTATTAAAGGTGGTCCCAACATGATGGACGATAGCATTGACGGTGGGTCTCACATGATAGATGAACCATATCCTGGTGGGTTCCACACAAGGACATTTCACATTGAAGGTTGACCTCATTGACCCACATCCAACGCAGCCCTGCTTAATGGATGGCCTACTTTGAAGTTGGGCCCCGCATGATGGATGACACACATCTAAGGTGGGACCCACATGATGGATAACCCACATGGAAGGTAGGTCTCGCAAGGTGGATGGTCCACATTGAAGGTAGTCCCACACAGAGGACAGTCCACATTGAAGACAAGGCCAAGGTGGGCCCACATGATGGACAGTGGATATTAAGGGTGGACCGAACAAACTTGAGGGATACGTATGTGACTCTTTACTTTCTAACTAACAAGTATATTAGTTATCAAAAATATTTATCTATTGAATGAGTAGAAACCAAGATAAGCTACTTGGGAGCATAAGTAGCTTATCTAAAGTACCTTACCATCCAAATGCCCCCTTAATAAATTTGTTTTTTGGACATATAAATACATCACATCATATGATGATGAAGCACATGGTAGGTTAAGCTTAACCTACAAAGCTTTGTAGCAGATCTTGTTTCTACTAATATAGTTCTTTTCACTAATTCATTTTTCCAAATTGACACAGGAAGGACATGGTAAGTCGATCACCGTCTCCCCACCTGATAGATACTTTGAATGCACAAGAAGTTTTCGAATCCACAAGAAGATTAAAAAAAAAAAAAATCCTAAAAAATTCGTAATAATTGATAGAATAATTATAAAATCATCCCTACAATGGTTTAAATAATAAATTAAACCCTAGAAAGGAGTATTAAACTTCAACTACAACTAAAACTCTTAGATAAAGAAAAACTAAACAAACTAAAATTCGGAATTACTAAAAATAATAAGTTTTTTTTTTAAACCTCATTTTATGTTGTACCCACTCGTTTTCTGACAAAATGGACGGACACGACCCACTTTCGATTCACCTCAAAACAAAATTTCAATTGGAATCCATATGCTATGAGTCCCTTCACTCCTCCCGAATCAAAAGTTATGGCCAATTTTTGGTCCACCATTTTTTTGTTCATCCATGTGAAAATTGTTGATTTTATTGACTTTTTCTTGATCTTATTCTGATTCATATGTGCGATAGGAATGCACTTGATCCACGCCCTTCATCAGCGAGTTCTTGTCCTACATCACAAACCTTGTTCGTGAAACTGATTCCAACTCGCTCCATCTAGAGATGTCATTCAACGTCAACCACGGGTTTCCTAAAGTGATATTTAGAGATGAATCCGGCATGCCAGTTCAGCCTCCGGACGACCTTCTCAGAATCTTTGAAGGTCAATTCGGCAAGGGCTCTCTCACTCAGAAAGACTTCCCCGGTTCATTCGATGACAATGCTAAATCGATCTTCGAAGAATGGTCAAAATTAGTGAAATCATCCAGCTCCATCTCCGTCGGTAAGATCTTGAACTGAATGCACAACATCCACCGTTAATCTGCGTGGTACTGAGTTCTAGCGGATCCGATTCTGCGATGAGGGAATCTACAATTGTTTGATCATGCATTTTAAAGGGACCCAATAAACTGTACATATGGGGCCACCTTTTTGGCGATTCAATTCATTCATATGGTGCCCCACCACATAGTAGATTCAAGGATACCCCAAAAGTCTCACCTATCAGATGATCCTAACCGTACAACTGAGCATCCATAAATGATGAGTTTGCTAGCCCTGCATGCACCAAGTCGGCACGTGCACAGCACACCCAAGCCATGCATAATATGCATTAGATAATACAATCGGTAGATCACTCCCAAAATCTCAGTTGGAGAATTATCAGGTAGGACACAGATATATGAACAAGAACCTGCCAAACCATCTAGTTTTCCATGAATGTATGGTCCACCTGAAAATTCAACGGCCAGGACGATCCAAGAATGTTTGTCCATAATCTACATGGTGTCCCATGTGATCAACGGCTCGGATGTTGCTGGGATGTTGCAGAAGGAGCTAGCTAACCTCTAGATATAGACCATTAGTTATAATTGTTCACTTTCATCCCAAACGCTGGGATCATCTGATACCGGTGGTATGGGAGTGCAGCCGGCCCCTGTGGACCCCACTAAATCAAATGAAAGTTTTCAAACTCCTAAAACCCAATTAAACTCGATCGAGTTGACTCAACTCGACCAGATTTCACCAAGACTCAGAAAAATTCAATCTGGTGATATAGCTCGGTCACTCGAGAAAAACTGAATTCGCTCCAAAATAAACTCAGAAAATTTCAACTAAAGAGCGACAAAACTCGACTCAACTCGGCACAACTCGAAGTTATATATTATTTGCAAGTTTTTAACTATCAAATAATATTGAAAAAACTCAGAAAAACTTGTACGAGTCTTCAAGTCGTCTCGATCTGAATCATTGCTGGGTCGAATAAAAGGGAAGCGGATTGCCTGGTGTACCCTATACCAGCTAATTTGCTAGTGTGAGTAAGTGTCGCCTGCACACAACTTTGTCAGTCCTCGAGCTCCGTGTTCATACCAACCGTTCAAAGGAAATCAAGATCATGTGAGCCCCAAGATGATGTATTTAACATATCTACACCGTCCATCCAGCATACAAGATTATTTTAGGCATGATCCAAAAAATGAGATATATCCAAATCTCAAGTGGACCACACCACAAAAGGCAATAGGGACAATGATTTTCACCGTTAAAACATTCCTAGAGCCCATCGTTATGTTTATTTGCCAACCAAACTGTTCATAAGGTCACATAGACCTGGGTAAAAACAAATATTAGATTGATCCAAAACTTCTGTGACCACCAAGAAGATTTCAATGGTCAACGTTCAATATCTCACTACATTGTGCAGTGTGGTCAACTTGATCATTGGATCTGTCCTATTTTTATGTTAAACCCTTATAACGATGTCGCCAAATGGACGGACGGATTGGATATACCACGAACCTCATGGTGGGGCCCACAGAAATTGGTGACGTCAATACACCAGCGAGCTCGCTGGTGTGCGGTGCACCAGCTAATCCGCTTCCAATAAAAGAATGCCGTTTATTTCTATAGATCATACAATCTATCGTTTGTAAATGCACAGGAATGACATTACTGAATTCACTGGTGATTCTCGCGATCGCCCTCACGATAATCATTTGTTTAAAGCGGGCCGGAATGATGGTGATAACAAGCTATCTGGCCAAATCCAACACCGACGTCCGAAAAAGCCCATCACCGGATCTAACTGTTGTTACAGACAACTATGTAACTGCACCATCGATGTTCACCACAATTCCAGACTGGCAGACCGAAAGGGCAGTGATCGATATATTTTTCAGCGACATGGCAAGAGCAAGGCCCATCCAGTTTTCAGCGCAGCAATTAGAGAGTTTCACCCACAATTATACCACAAGGTTGGGCTCCGGAGGCTACGGAGTAGTCTACAAAGGAGAGTTTCCGAACGGGCTGCAAATTGCCGTTAAGGTCCTCAATGGGCGGTCTGAGAAAGAGGTTGAAGAACAGTTCATGGCGGAAGTGGGCACGATCGGTAGGACCCACCATATCAATCTGGTCAAGCTCTATGGATTCTGCTTCGATGCGGCGAAGATAGCACTTGTTTATGAGTACATGGGGAATGGATCGCTCGACAAGTTATTGTTCGACAAGGACCGTCCAATCGGGTGGGACGTGTTGCATAAGATTGCGGTAGGGACAGCCAAGGGGATCGCATACCTCCATGAGGAGTGTGATCCAAGGATAATTCACTATGATATCAAACCGGAGAATGTTCTACTCGCTGCAGATTTCACTCCCAAGGTCGCAGATTTTGGGTTGGCAAAGCTATGCACTAGGGAACTGATCGCTGGTGACTAACAACGAATTTAAGGGGACGCCTGGCTATGCAGCACCAGAGATCTGGGGCCCGTATCCGGTCACCCATAAATGTGATGTGTACAGCTTTGGGATTTTATTGTTCGAGATTGTGGGGAGACGGCGGCACGCCGGCAATGATCCGAGCGGAAATGAGGAGTGGTTTCCGGTGCAGATTTGGAAGGATTTCGAGAATGGTGCATTGGCCGGACTGTTTGGTCTTTGCGGTATCACCAGCGGCGATGGAGAGAAAGCAGAAAAAATGGTGATGGTGGCTCTATGGTGTGCTCAACGACGGCCAGAGGCAAGACCGCTCATGAGTGATGTGGTGAAGATGTTGGAGGGCGGAGCGGAAATTCCTGTGCCACCAAACCCGTTTCAGCATCTTATTGCATCTGGTTGGAGTGGAAGTGTAGCTGATTCAAGCAATGCAACAGAAACTGAGACAATTGCAACTACTACAGATTCAAGTCTCCAAACAGCAACAGATACAATTGCAATCCTAGTAGATTCTAGTTTGGAAACACCATCAGAAGGAATTGCAAGTGCTGCAGATTCAAGTTTCCAAACAGCAACGGATACAATTGCAATCCTAGTAGATTCTAGTTTGGAAACACCATCAGAAGGAATTGCGAGTGTTGCAGATTCAAGAAGTGCTGATATCTGCTCTTCCATTCCAATCATGAGCAAGTATGAAGTTGAACTGGCCACCTTACCCTGACTGTAAGTGACCCCTCATATGCAACGCTTTCTTTCCCACCAGCGTGTCACTTTGATAAGACATCCAACCCGTTACAAACGTGGGCCACATGATATAGCTCATCTGGGGCGAAAACCAGGACAGTCGATCCAATGGGCAGGCTACATCATCAACATCAATGGATGAGTGGATTGCTCCAATTTTCGGGCCGGAAGAATTTGGATAATTCCATATCTCCATAGTCTAGCTTTTTGTACAGTGATCCATTCAGAATCACGTCATTTTTTATTTTATTTTTAAATTAAGGACCCATTTGTATGTGTGGGTAGGGTTGTCCACCAGTACTTTTATTTCCTGAATTTTAATTCTTGGACATGAACTTAAATGAGAGTTGAAATGTTATACTTAAATACATGGTGTCCTCAATGCAATGCCGGTGTTTGTCCCTCATCGGTTGGGAGGGGCAAGATATGACTTTATATATATTCCTCTACCTAATAAATTAGCTTTTTTGGTGTGACTCAACTGTGGTATCAAAGCCGAGTTATCTGTCAGGACCATGCCCCAGGCTGACATGTCCCCTGTGCATGCATGCCTAGCTTCCCCTGTGAGGAGGGAGATTGTTGATGTTTGTCCCACATCGGTTGGGGGAGGGGTGCGATATGATCACTTTATATATACTGGAGTTCCTTGTTCTTGCAGGTCCAATTTCCCATGGATGAGATGTTCCACTGAAGTGACAAATTTTTTCTTTTTTTTCTTTTTATAAGCACACACTCCACACCGACAATTTTTGTCACCTCTAGTCGAAGTGACAGTTATGCGTGGACGGTGTGTCCATCGATATCTAGCGCAAGTGGTGAACATCCAAGCCATCAACTACGTGACCCTCACTCTGCAGATGCCCTGGCTCAAAATTCAAGTTTGAGTACTACTCATCAAGTGGGCTATATAAATGCATAGCCTGAGTTATGAATTACGCTGTTCTTGAGACAGCAAAATGCACCATACTAGCACAAAACAGGCACGACAAAGGGTTTAGTCCAGGCTCGGTCATAAGACTTGCTGTATATCATGTGCACAACCCGTACGCATTTGAAAAATAACTCAAAAGACAGGAAGGAAAGGCACCCTGCATGTATAGAATTTGAGTTGGTGTTAGGAGTGCCAGAGAAGGTGCCTTGAGGAGGTATGATCTAAGGTATGAGCTCTGTGGGCCCATCATGATGTATGTGTTTTATCCACACCATCCATTCATGCTGTGAACTCATTTTAAGGTATGAGCCCAAAAATGAGACAGATCCAAAGCTCAAATGGACAACAGCATAAGAAGCAGTAGAGATAGAACTCCCACCGTTGAAACCTTCCTTGGGCCCACCGCGATGTTTATTTCCCATCCAACATGTTCATAAGGTCACACATACCTGAATGAAGGGAAAACATAAAAATCAGCCTGATCCAAAACTTTCGTGGCCCACAAGAAGTTTTCAACAGTAGCCATTCAATCCCGTGTGGTCAACTTGATGTTTGCATCTGCATCATTTTTGGATGATGCCCTAAAACGATGAAAGACCATGCATGGCTCTCAAGGATGCATGATTTGATAAAAGGAACCGTCCATCTTGTTTGGATCTAAGGTGGATGAGCCACAGCCTTAAGAAATCACATTGTGCTATTTCCGACTGTTGGATTGTCGCTCTCGGTCTTAATGTTTTTTTTTTCCAACGGTCAATGTGAGCCAGTCGCACTTCAGGTTCGTTGCATGGCTTAATAAATGGATGCTGACATGGCTGCAAGCTCACCAGATTTGGACTGTCCACCTGTTGGGCCTTGCTATGGATGAACCACGGGCCAAAAATCAGACCAACTGGACTCATGCCGATCGTGGCCTCTAAATGGACGTGAAGGAAATAATACTCAATGGCCTATATCTAAAGGTAAACATCTAATAATTGAACAGGTAAAAATCCTCCAATCAGCATAATTTCTGTTCCATTTGCCAAGAACATCGGGATCCTCAAGATCAATGCTTCAGATCAAGTAGACATGTTCGCTACCCCATGGATGCCCTTGGAAACGAACCTTAGATATCCAAATCAAGGTTCTGTATTAAGGAAAACTAACACGCAGGTCAGCTTCATAGAATTTCTATGCGTTGCACTCACCACTGTGCAAGCAACAAACCTGTCCTATGATCTGGACTGTTGATCTGATTGATTGCCACGTCAGTTGCGCATACTCAACAGCAGAAGCTATTGGATCAGAGGCCTGCAGAAGTAACGGTTAATACAAAAGATCAACATTCAACCTGCAAAATTCACAACGTGGTGATCAGAACAGAGATCCTCACCTTTGGATTATTAGACTACTCTCCTTGACGGTAGACTGAAGTAGTCCCAGTCACATCGCCAATGTATGCACTCCACCATCTAACTAATCTCGTAGTTCGATCTATCATCGTAGCCGTCCGATGATGATCACTTATGATTAAATATTTTCCACTAACTCCAACGTTTGGACCATTAGGCTAAGAGTTCAAGACCAGCAGGTCTATGAATCTACTTCCTCCTATTAGGTTGCTCGATACGATCAAACGCTTGGAGTAATATTCGTAGTAGTAGGCTAACCCGTAGCAGAGCCGTACGAGCTTCCTATTTGACAACATGCTACGGATTATTCAGATACCACTACGAATAATACCCGTAGTGGTTAAGGAGATCAATTCGTAGCAATCGACGCTCGGGTCCAGCTAGGGTTCCAATTCCATTTTCAATAGGGCTGAAAGTCAAACGGGTTAGGTCGGGTTGATGCTCAACCTAAGGTTCCTATACCTCAACCCTAACCCAACCCAACCCAACATCGGGTTGGAAATTCTCAACCCAAGCCCAACCCAAGCGGGCTCGGTCGGGTTAATCGGGTTGGTTGAGTAGCTAAATGCTAATATTTTCGTTATCACATTAGCCTATTATGTTTCAATGCACGTCTTATTTTTCGTACCTATGACTTTATTAATTATGTATATAGTTCTTTATTAATTATGTATGTAGTTATTTATTATGAAGAACTTCACTTTTTTCCAAACAAATTAGCTAGGATAACTACTCCTTTAATACTAAAAGTATATCAAATTTCAAACGTTATAAGTTTACTTACTAAAGTAATATAAACCAATAAGTTTACTTAAGTATAATAAAATTTTATAAGTAACTTGCATATAGATCGGGTTCGGGTTGGGCCGGGTCGGACGACCTCAACCCAAGCCCAACCCAAGCTTTATCGGGTTGGTGTTTGCATAGCCCCAGCTCGAGATCGGGCTCGATATTTCTTGCCCAAGCCCAACTCAATGTCGGGTCAGGTCACGGGTCGGTCAGGTTGAACCCGCCAAACTTTTTCAGCCCTAATTTTCGATGCGGTTTGAGCGATGTAGTACGCAATTTCTCTACTATATAATTGACATTTTGAATGATGATCGATTTTCTGAATATGTTGGATGGATTAGAGATTTCGTACTGTGGACCCCTCCATGATGCATGTGTTTTTATCGTGGACACAGACACTATAAGAAAACAGTGGCCGTTGAATGCTTACCCCATTGGGGATTGAACGCATACCGTTTGAAACGGGATTTGTGTTTTCTGAACCAATTGCATGACAAATAAACATTAAGGATTCAACGGTCAAGGTCATTATCAACACTCTTTCCTGTGGTGTGACCCACTTGTAATTTGGATGTGCTTTAATTTTGAGCTCATCGCTTAAAATTAGCTGGCAAAACGGATGAACGGTGTGGATAAGTCACCCCACAGTCTGATTTCCAGGGATATCGGTGATGCTGGGGCCACCATGCACCCTATCGGTTTCTACATACGAATTCGATACGTTGGTGGGCCCCACACAAGTGGGGACCAACCAAAGGGCGACATGGCTGATCCCTGCTAATGGGCACACATGCCAGTGTTGCTCTATGTGTTCCAGACCAGAACTGCAGTGAGTCTGTGATGTCCTTCAAGTGTGTACTTCACCGTGTATGCACACGTACACTGACGAATCATAGATGGACGATAATAAAAAAAATGTAACCGATGGTTCACATTCCAACTAAAAGCAGTGGTCCACTCAGCAGAGACTGGCCTAATCATGTTGGCCTGAAAGTGGTGTCGCCCACCATGTAGATGGCAAATATTTAGTCAAGTCCACTTACTGGTGGACCACACAGGCGTGTCGAATCTGGACAGTTGATCAAAATTTCAACGTCTATTCATTGGGTGCACGTATGTGGTCCACCCGTTTGGACGAGCAGTCTTATTTTTGTGCCAATCCATCTACGCAGTAGACTCACATGATGACTGCGACCGGAATGGATGTCACAAACGTGAGACCACCCACCCACGTGTAATTCATGGGTCACACGTGAGCCACCGCAGGCTCAAGCATCACGACATATAAATGGGCCACCGCAGGCTCAAGCATCACGTCATTTTCTTATGAGTCCATTAAGACCCATCTGGAACATAGATCAGGGCCGTTTGTGGTTATTGTAGATGGGCTACTTTCTGTGGCCCATGTATACAATCTAGGCATGGGCCTCAATTTCTGGACTTTAAAATTGGCCTGATGACACCCAATGGGCTCAAACCTTTTAGTACCGCAGGAGACTATTTGCACACATACCAACTTAATTAATAGTAATTAAAACTTTGGGCCAAAAAAATATGAGGATTTGTCATTCAAGTGAGCCACAAAAGGGGAAACCGTGGGAGAGGAGGAAGCCTACCTTTGAAATTTTATGTAGCTGCCTCGTGAAAATTAATGCATGGAGAACAAACATTAGGCCCTTATATGATGTGTGTGAGCTACACCAATTGAAATAATTTGGATGGTGGGAGTCCCTTGCACTGTTTCTACCATCTGTGAGTGACCTACCAGAATTATGGATGTGGCTGATGTTGGAGCCCCACCTAAAACAGATCGAGTGTTAGTTTGGACCGTATGCTATTAGGCCTGAGGATTACATGCCGAGACTGCTGATCAATGCTCATGGGCTCAACATTGATGTATGTGTTCAATCCAAGCGGTCCATCCATTTTTTTTCAGCTTACTGTATGGCATGGATCCCTAAAATGAGTCAAATCCAAATCTCAAGTGGACTATGCCACATGAAACAGTGCAGGGACGCCCAACATTAAAAATTTCTTTGGGGCCACAAAAGTTTTAGATTAAGATGATGATATTTGTGTTTTCCGGTTAGATGGCAAATAAACATTATAGTGGATCCTCATAAGTTTTTAATGATGGGCATTTAATCATCTCTTTGTTATTGTGGGGGCTCATGTGATAAATTTTTATTTTCAATCCAACCTGTTGATAAGAAATGGATCAAAGGAAAATACAAATATGAGCTTGATCTAAAACACTTGTGGCCCACAAAAACTTTTTAATGATCATTCATCACTATTTCTAGTTGTATGGTCCACCTGAGATTTAGATCTTCTTGATATTTGGAATAGCATCCTAAAATGATATGTATAAACAGATGGACAGCATGGATATACATAAAATACATCAAGGTGGGCCCCACACGATAAGGATAACACCCACTAAGCTGTCACCAGCTAATCCGATCCCACCAATACCAATATCGGATCGGTTAGGGGTGGGCCAACTTGACGTGTATTTGAACTCCAACCATTAGTTTTGTGACGATAACTTATCTGTGGGGATAAAAAAAAATAAAAAAAAATTTAAATTTAAAATTTAAAAAAATCAGTCATATCACTCAAATAAGTTACTTTTTTCTTAGGTAATTAACTATTGTTAGACATCAAATAAGTTACTTTTTAATTTATGTTAATTAATTAAGTTACTTTTTTCTTAAGTAATTAACTTATGTTAAGTACTTAAGTAATTATGTTAAAAGTAACTTATGTGCCAAACAGCAAGTAATTTTTTTACTACTTAATCCGTAGACAAGTATGTTTGGTAAACAATGTACTCTTTGGAATCCAAAAGATAGAAAAGCATATTTAGTTTCCAACATCATAACTAATCATCCCTCAAGTCTATTTAGGTCTCCCTGGCATCCACTGTCCATCATATTGGGCCAACCTTTGTTGTGGATCATTCATTGTGTGGCCATACTAATGTGGGTTGTCCATCACGTGGAACCCACCTTAGATGTGGGCCATTTAGCAGTAGGATATGACCTTTAAATTGCCCCATTCATTAGGTACGAGCCCACCATTGATGTTGGTCATCCATCATGTGGGGCCCACCATCAATGTTATTGCCCATCACGTGGGGCCCATCTTCAATATCCACCAACCATCATGTGGTGCCCACCTTTGATGTGGACCATCCATCAAGTGGACCCACCTCCCATGTGGGCCGTCCATCATGCGGGGCTCGCCTTGGATATGGGCCATTCTCTTTGGCCTGACCTTTCATGTGGATTATCCATCATGTGACGCCCCCCCTTGATGTAGATCATCCATCATGTGGAGCCCACCATTATTAATTGCCCATCATGTGGAATCCACCTTAGATGTGGACTCTCTATCATGTGGGCCCAACCTTCAATGTGGAGCCAACCTTTGATGTGGACCATTCATTATCTGGGCCATCCATCATGCAGAACCCACCTTGTATGTGGGCAATTCATCATTATGGCCCGACCTTTAATTTGCACCATTCATTATGTAGGACCTGCCTTCGATGTTGGTCATGTATTAAGTAGGGCCCACCATCAATGTTATTATCCATCATGTGGGGGCCACCTTCAATATCCACCGTCCATCATGTGGACCCACTGTGCACACTCACACTGTCCATTCATGTGGGGCCCACTTTGATGTTTACCTACCCACACTGTGCACACTCACATTGTCCATTTATGTGGGGCCCACTTTGATGTTTACCTACCCACACTGTGCACACCCACAGCTTTTCCTCTCTTCATCTCTCCTATTCTTCTCTTCAACAATCCATGAAAAGTTATAAAGCTAAAAAGATTAACTAAAGTGATTATGTACTTTTAAGTAAAAAAAAGTTACTGACCACTAATCATAAACCAAACTTATCCAAAATAAGTTACATAAGTAAATAGAAAAAGTAACTTATTTGGTGGTATCCAAACGGGCCCTAAAGCTTTTTAAGCTATGACTTTCCATGTCAAAGGAGGCTCTCCATATCAAAGGAGGCCCCACGTGGTGGACTGTCCACATTACCACATTGAAGGTGGGGCCCACACGGTGGATGGTCCACGTAAAAGGTGAGCCCCACATGATGATGACCCCATATTAATGTGGGCCTACATATGGATGGTCTACATCAAAGGTCAGCCCATGAGGATAAAAAGTCCACATCCAAAGTGGGTGGGCTGGTATGATGGACGACCCGCTTCAAAGGTGGGGCCTACACGATGGATCGTCCACATCAAAGGTAGGCTCCACATGATGGATAGTGGATATTGAAGTTCGGCCCCACATAATAGATGGCCCATGTTGAGGTGGCCCAACATGATGGACAATCCATATCAAAGGTCGGCTCCTATTGATGAATGACCCACATCCAAGGCGATCCTTGAAGGATGGGCAACCCAAATTGAAGGTGAGGCCCAAATGATGGACAATCCACATCAAAGGTGGGCTCCTATTGATGAATGACCCACATCCAAGGCGATCCTTAAAGGATGGGCAACCCAAATTGAAGGTGGGGCCCAAATGATGGACAATCCACATCAAAGGTGGGCTCCACATGATGGGCGATTAATAATGGTGAGCACCACATGATGGGCAGTTCACATCAAAGGTCAGCCCTAATGATGAGTGGCCAATATCCAAGGCGGGCCCCTCATGAAGGATGACCCACATCAAAGTGGGGCCCACATGATGGACGGTCCACATCAAAGGTGGGCTACACATGATGGGCTGTGTAGCCAAATGCGATTTAGATCTGGTCATTTTTAGGCTGTCCTTACATGATTCAGGCAAAATGGATGGGCTGAATAGTTTTCTCACAAGCATCAGAGTGGGTCTCACTTCCAGTTGGCCATAGAGTTTTAGATCCTGCTAACACACGCGCGCCACATTCAAGGTGGGGCCCACACAATGAAAAGTCCACATCAAAGGTTGGCCCCACATGATTGACAGCGGATGTAAGGGGGATCAAACAGACTTGAGGGATAATTACTCATGATGTTTGAAACCAAACATGCTTTTCTACTTTCTGACTGCTAAATAACTAGAAATAAAGATAAGCTACTTACGGCATAAGTTGCTTGTAAGTAGCTGATCTTAAGTAACTTAAGATCCAAATGGGCCCTTAACAACAAATTCAATTAGAAAGATGAATCGTCCAGTGCTAAAGGTATAGTGCAGGATATTTCATAACTCTGTGGGGGTGGGGGTGTGTGTGTGTGAGTGAGAGAGAGAGAGAGAGAGAGAGAGAGAGAGAGAGTCCAGTGCTAAAGCTATAATGCAGGATATTTCATAACTCTGTGGGGATGCGGGTGTGTGTGAGAGAGAGAGAGAGAGAGAGAGAGAGTTTTTTTCCAGCATCCTTGTTTGTCTTGTTGTTGTTGGACTCTGCTTCTGTTATTTCTGAGTTGTCCAAGTGCTCTTGTGGTCTTCATTGTGCAAATTCTTTACTGAAGGCAGGGGAAAAGTCCTAATCTGATTAGGCTCTCCGTCATTCTTTCTTGATTCGGAATCCTCATGATGGTCATTTCTTGAAGAATCGTAGCTAGATACGAACGTCACATCCGGAAGTCAAACGGCAATGGTTGATGAGCTGGAAAACTGTGGCGAGACAGTCATGAGGCCTGAAGAGTTCGTATTGATGGAAGGCTCTCACAATGCAAGGTAGATTCCAACAAGCTAGAAAAATCACTGCCAAACAAATCTCGAGTTCAGGAAGAGGAAGTAACAACTGGAGGGTTCCAAAAAAGCATAGTGATGAAGAGAGCAAGACAACCCAAGATGCAACCGAAGCAGGCATATCAGGAAGTGAAAATGTTAATCAGTTTGTTGATCTGAAAGTAGTGAGGGAATGTGATGCTGAATCAGTTAAAGAAGAAGAAGAAGAAGAGGTTGGCGATGATAACATTGTTGGCGTTGGGTCCACTTTGAATCATACCGAAATGGACCTGACCCATACCCATGAAAAAAAGTAGTTAATTAAGTCCACTGATTGGATGGATATGATCATCCAACTTATGTGGTTTTTTAAGAACTTGCCATCCACAGTGGACTAGATGGACCATGCCATGCCTAAAGTGGGTGGAGAGATGGCTCTGCCACATTGTCTGCCAGCTACAGTTTATCATTGCCCAACCAGCAATCTCTCATGAGTGTACAGATGCAAGTCTACTAAAAGCATGGGCACAAGGACCTGGAATCCAAACCATTGGTATTATGGCCCAGTACACACAAATGCCCAACATTTGATGGCCCAGGATACTCGATAGCTTGGATCTTCCAATCTGGAAGATTTTTGGTGCAAACGACCTTGTAATGAAATTAAGGGACATCCCAATTATGCATGATGAATACAGTTAAAGGCGATGCACTTATTTCCAATGGCCAACAATATCAAAGCTAGACATCACATTGCCATCAAAGAACATATATATATATATATATATATATATATATATATATATATATATATATATATATATAGTACAAATAGTGTTTTCCACTGTTTATATTATAAAAATTAGCTATGGAAATTACCATTGTGGCAACACTTATCATCGGAAAAGTAGTTTATTGATTCCTTCTCCAAAAGCCAATCCACAGAGATTTCATGGTAACATGAGACTAACTCTTGTTGCTGACGATTGACTGTAGGAGCAGTTTAGATTGGGTGAAATGATGGGAAAGGAAACAGGGCGAGACAGGGTTCCTCGAGAAACCCTCTTTTCACTTTTTTATAAACAATAAAACAGTAGTGAAGGATGGGAAAACCAATTTCCCACAGGAAATTTTCTTTCAAAATCAGCCTTCCAAATATTACCTTTTTTTGGATCATCTTACTAATTAATTGGTGGAAATCTATTGGATGGTTAAAACGAAAAAATTCAATTGTCTTATTTTGTCCTATTCCAACAAACATGTGTCCATGAATAGAGGTTAAGATTGTTTGGCAAATTTGACTTTTGCATTGTGAGTTAGGACTCATTTGTTTTCTCATTGCTACAGTAATGGAAATGAGAAATGATTACAAAATACAATACAGTATATGTTTCTTGACATCAGTTGCTTTGATCACAAAGATGACAATTTTAATGAAAAAAATGTAATGATTATAAATTACTTGAGCCAAATGCATTTGCATTTGAGCCACCGGGCAAAGGATGGGATGACTTTCGTTAATTGAGTGCCACATGGGGCCTACCATGTTCTCTAAGACAAATCCACTCGGTCCATCAGAACCGCCCTTCAATGTTAGGTGCTGGGACCAAACCTCAGCCTAATCTACCACTTATGTGGGCCACACCATAGGAAACTATAGGGATAAGATGAACATAGATTTGTGTGTGGAACCCGCTACGTTCCATTGAGCCTGTTCATTAGGTGGCCATCAAAGGAATGCTTTCAGACCACGAAGGAATATTAACTGTCAATTCCAGACGTCCCACTTCAAGCACCCCGACACAAAGGCACCACATGTACCAATGTGGCACCTGCAGTATCCAGGCTGTCAATTCCAGACGTCCCACTTCAAGTGCCTGACACAAAGGCACCACATGTACCAACGTGGCACCTGCAGAATCCAGGCTGTTCAAGTCCGGTGAATGTTCGTTAGCCCAAAACTTCCTCAGGTTCTTTTTCATAGGTGGACCACACATGCATGAAAGAAAGGGACAATTAGTGAATTTTGATGGTGGTACAGAGAACCTGGAGTTAGAAACTCAGGTGGCACGCATGCCAGCCAACATTCTGGAGGTGTAATGTTTGCTCCATGTTGAATTTGGGGATACTCATCAAGTGAGCCACACGTGTATGTTGAATTTGGACCGTTGGACTCTCTTTTTTTTTTTTTTTTTTCCAACCATCATTCTCACAAGGATGTAATCTATCTGCAAATATGATTGTTTGGTCCATGATCACAACCATCCATCTTTCTCATATGGGTGTGCTTTGCCACTGGATCAGCCGACCAATATATTATTTAGTCCACAATCACAATGCACATTACCTGATGAATGCTCTAACATGTGTGCTATACAACAATAAGAACTAGGCCCCTCAAGGTAGGGGTGTGATAGATGTATTCACTGGATTGCACTTATTTTTAACTTGGCCTCTCAAACATGCACATGTTTAATAGATGGGAGATGTTGATTAGGAGATGCGGACTAGAATCTTCTTAAGGTTATTGAAGGCGAGTTAGATATGTTTCACCATTCTTAGGTTTTGGAGAGGTTAAAAGGTTATGGAAGGCGTTGATAGCCACTGATGCCATCTTATGGTCTGTGTAGAACTTTAGAAAAAAAAAAAAAAAAATGGTCTATCATTAGGTACCATTTTATAAGTGATTTTGAGGATAAAATGGATTGATAGAGTGGAGTATGGCAGCACAGATTGATGTGGCTGACCCCAACTAGTTGAGATAAAGTTTAGATGATGATGATTGATGAATACAAGATTCTGTTGAAATGTCAAAGGGGCATCTCCTCTAGAAACTCCCGACTTATTACTCCTTTTCCACTGAAGTTGGAAGCTTAAACTGATTAGGGGGAATTCTCCTTCCATCTCTGAATCTGAGCTAAACTCAAGATTTCAGATGCTCCTGCAACCTAGGTACCAGCTATCTTTATCTTGATTGTCAACTTCAATAGCTTATTGTCTGTCATATAAAATTGAATGGCAAATGACCTAGCAGCTACCTTTGATAATCATGGAGTAGATAGCCTTGATCACTTGTATATAGAACTCTTCATTGTTGGTACTCCTCACCCCCTTCAGAGGGGCATAGACTTCTGCGACATTCTTTTCTTGCCTTCAACAAGGCACAAACTATAGAAGTGAACTTCGTTTAAACTTGGAAAATGAGAAAAGGCAAACCTATTGTAGCCTCTTAGAGACGAGTAGGGATTTGAAGGATCCTGGTGGTATCATAGGCTGAAACTAGTTGCTATAAGTGGTATTCAACTAATGCAGGGGCATTTTCACACCGGGCTCGAGTGGGGCAGCCTGTAGACTCAGGAACACACTCGGGGTGGGGTTGGCTGTGGACTCAACGCTTGTGTACTCGAGGGACCATGGATTAGGACCCACCCATGGATTCAGGGCCTACGTAGGAGGATTCGACCGAGGGCCTAGGGTGACCCGTGGATTTGGAGCCCTGAGGTGAACCCGTGAATTCAGGGCCCTCTCGACCTGGGCTATGAGATAAAGGGATTGATTCGCCACACTCTAACAATTCGAGCTTTTGGAGCAAGTGGTTAGTCATCCTATATCAAATTGGTATCAGAGCAGGAAGTCTCGTGTTCGAAACTCCTTACCAGGGGTGAATAATGCAGGGCATTTTCAGACCGGGCTGGAGTGGGGCGGCCTGTAGTGCCAAACTCAAGCCTTGTACCCCGAACATAATATTCGCAACTGCAATTATTGTTGAAATTCACTATATTCTCAATGAGGTGGTTAAAATCTGTCTCTGAGAGCATGTTGAGCGGTCTCTAGTATGCCTGAAATGGTTTTGTAAAAAGAAATTAATTCATGTGGTCTTTATTCTGGCACTAGCTTCCTCAACCATGTGATAAATTATTGCCTATGGGTGTCTTTAGATGCACTATCAAACTAAATTACAATTTATTAGCCTTGTAAGGTGGGAATATCCAAGATTCCAAATTGCAGTTTTGATTATTAGCCTTGTATGGTGGGAACATTCAAATTGCAGTTTTTGTTTCTGGCCCATTAGCAAAAGCACAACAGGAAAAGAATACAAGAGAAAGGAACCCTCAGGATTTACACCCAAAAGGAAGACAAATTACAATCCTTCATATTTTTCAAGTGAGAAGCCCATTCAGAAACACCGCTCAAAAAAAAAAAAAAAAAAACCATTCCGAAACAGATGCCTGAACTGTTGCCACCACAACCTCCACAAAGCCAGAGCTATTACAAAAGCACCGCCTATTTCTATCACCCCGAATAGCCCACCACACTACTAGCAGGGCGAGATGCCAAATAGCCCCTTCCTTCTTCCCCACACCTCCCCGCGCTGTGCACAAAGGTCTAATTCCACATTGGGATTCACGAATAGCCAAATACCAGGTAACATCACTAATATTTGTCATTTCTTCAAAACTGAGTTTTTCGCATTTCGATTCACTTGGGCATGTTTGCATTGTCCAAATCTGGATAATTGAGTAAGTATTAGCATCTTGTTGCATCTCCTACTTTCTTTCCTTAATTACAGTCTAGTTGATCCATCAGGTAGCTTCCTACAGCATATTTGTTTCAGGAGATAACAAGACAGACCAAATTTCTGAGCTGCGACATATAGAGAGAGAACACCTGACTTGGCCGGTAACAGGCCAAGTAGCAGTGGGGATCATATTCGTCACCTGCCGGAGAAAAGTAGGGAGGTCAATATTGATAAATGACCATGCCCCGTGCTCCTACAATACTCCGGTGCCACCGATACAGGCAATCCCAGGCTCGAAGCTCAAGCTGGCAACGATGGACAGATTCATCGATGACATTGTGAGGGAGAAGCAGATCTGCTTCTCGCCCCACCAGCTCATGAATTTCACACGTAACTATGCCACAAGGTTGGGCTCCGGCGGCTATGGAGTAGTCTATAAAGGAGCATTCCTAAACGGGGTGCAAATTGCTGTTAAGGTCCTCAATGGGCAGTAGAAGGAAGTGGTCCAAGAGCAGTTCATGGCGGAAATGAGCACGATCAGTAGGACCCACCACATCAATCTGGTCAAGCTCTAAGGATTCTGCTTTGATGCGGGGAAGATGGCACTTGTTTATGAGTACATGGGGAATGGATCACTCGACAAGTTATTGTTCGACCTATCGGGTGGGATGTGTTGCATAAGATTGCGGTAGGGACGGCCAAGGGGATCACATACCTCCACGAGGGGTGCAATCTGAGGGGTGCAATCCAAGGATAATTCACTACGACATTAAGCCGGAGAATGTTCTCCTCTATGCAGATTTCTCTCCCAAAGGTCGCAGATTTCAGGTTGGTGAAGCTATGCAGCAGGAATCGATCACAGGTGACCAACAACAGATTTAAGGGGACAGCCGGCTATGCAGCTCCAGAGATTTGGGCCCTCATCTGATCACAAATAAATGTGATGTGTACAGCTTCGGGATGCTGTTGTTTGAGATTGTTGGCGGAACCTCGACAATATGGCGACAGAGTCATTTGAAGGTCAGTAAAAAGAGTCGCAATGCTCTTGCCAAGGTTTTAAGATTCGGCGACTCCCGCCGACTCATTTGGGCCCGAGTCATGTCACAACTCACCGAGTTGGGGGTGACTCAGAACGTTATTAGATTTTCGATGATAATGAAAACATAAAAATGGCAGATAGAAATGGGTTTTTCTACGTTCACCGAATCCCAATTTGGTTTGGGAGATTACTGGTCCTAGATTGTAATATTAGATTTTTAATTCATGGCCACTCGCATGAAAGCTTAGTCAGATGCCATGCTCTTCAAAATGGCATTGCTCTCTAACCGCAGGATTGTGATTGAAGAGTCCAGAAGCACTTCGCACACTTGTGTAGGTTTTGGGCCACTCATTTGGTGGAGCCCACCGGAAAAATGCCCCATTGGAGGCGTCGGCAATATGTTCTTCTCATTGGAGCTGCACATGTGAATCGTTGGCTGTATCTATGTTTTCTGAGCATTACTGCAACCCAAACCTACTGACTAAATCACCTACTTAGGCTAGGTGAGACTGTAATTGGCCTGAATAAGAGGAATAAGATCTAATCAGTGTTGACCAAACTGTGGGAGAATGTGATTCTGATGGGTTGGGATCCACAAGCATGTGGGAGAATGTGATTTCCGCGAACAAATAGGAACAGATGACAATACAAGCCACTTTGAAATGGTGCCATTTGCATTTTTCTGCATTCCCAGCGCTTTAACCTACAAGCTGCCTGACTCGTTTGGGTTCTGCATTCCTCTCATGCAGATCTCGAAGCAAGATGCCTTCCGTGGGTGGAACTTTGCACGTGGGATCAAAGCCGCTAATCAGTATGCCCCACATGCGAACATACTGATTCAGACGAAAAACAATAAGACTTCCTGTTTAAATAGCTGATGGGGATTGGCCATGGGAAAAAAAAAACTAGTGGGTTCTACCCAGCCACATTACCGAGGCAAAAGAGAGATCAGTATTTTAAAACAGGGAACACAATGAAATCCCAACAGAAGGGTTCCCTTTCAATGAAATTGGAATTCAAGACGGGAGACGCGGAGAATCAAAATAAAAATGCCAATCAGCTTCCCACTTCCTACGGCATCCCAAAAGCTCAGCAAAAGTGATCCCATCAAAAGGCACCAAACCTAAATTCATGCAAGAATACCCAAATGAGCCCTACTACTCAAAAGAGCATTTACCATTGTACATGCATCCATTGACCAAGAAAGATCATATGACCTAACCATCATATCATGCAGCATAAACATTTCAAACCATCCATCCAAACAGGAATTACAATCTAACCCAACTAATGTTTTCTTTGAATTGGCTGTGCCTGATCATGTCAAAAAAAAAAAAACTACCAAAGATTCAAACGTACAGTTCAGTAAATATTACATGCAGACCACAACCAACAAAAGATACAAAAGCAAAAAAGGAAGAGGTCAGCTAACCATATAAAGCTCACAGCGTACTGTAAAATACTCACTAATATATACAGGCACCCTCCATTCCTTTGAAAATACAAACAAGAACGAACGCAATAAAGCTAAAAAGGAATAAACAGTTGAAAAACTCTCTGCTATGTAAATAACATTACCCCTAAATAATATTACTAATGACCTAATAATGATTCCACAGCATAGCACATGCTAATATATGTATGAATCTCCATGCATACATGTGTGTATTATATATATATATGAGAGAGAGAATTCACCTATGCTTGACAAATACAGGCCATCGGTCTCCTTTATCCACAAACAGATCAGTCTCAGTCATGACCATCCGTTGTCAGAAACGGATCCCAAGACCACCATAAGAGATCAACCCCATCTAAAGCAATCTGTTAATGGAAACCTAGCAAACAATACCACAGAGCAGCACTGATTATCTAACGGACAACCACTTCATGACTACTCAAGCTGATCGAGCATTCAATGATTCATCGCTAGATGAGAGATGCAGTAGACAGACGCCAGCTTTCTGTTCTGTATCATATGACGGAGCTTGCCAGTGACAACTCATGCAGTTCACTCAGCATCCACTCCTCCCCAGTCTGCCCCCCAAGAACTATGGCTCTTGTTCCTCCCACGACACAGGTGCTGTGTCCCCATGCGAACCTTGGGGGCCGGCCAGGTACATTTAATATCCGCCATGTTGGCTTTTCCTCTGTTGGGTCCAAGAGATAAAGCTGGGATGCAGAGTGAAGGCCCGCCACAGAGCCGCCAAATATGAGAATTCTGCCGCCTGGGAGACTTACAGCCACGTGATCAAGCCGGGGAGGCGGAGCTATTCCAGCAGGATTTCCAGCACCAGGCATTCCACTCCCAGTGATGCACCTCCAACAGGGCTCATCTTCACTTAGATCCATCGTGAACACGTCGCTCGAACGTAGCCGAAGAGGCCCACTCTTAGCAAGACCACCAAACATCAGTATCTTCCGGCCACCATAGACAGAGAGAGTGTGCCCCAACCTAGAAGGCGGGGTCCATGTCACCGGTATCTCCCTCCAAACAGGCTTTTCCATCGTGACATCCAACAGGAAGGTGTCGCTGAGAAGTACTCCAGAATCCGCACAGCCGCCAGAAACGACCAGTTTTGTGCCATCAAGAGTGCAAGAGCTGTGCCATGATCTGGGGAGCGGTGGGGCCAATCCAGATATTTCACGCCATGCAGGATGTTGAGCATCCAAATCCAGTATGAAAACATCATTTAGTAAGCCCTGCCTTCCACAACCTCCAAAGACTACCAGCCAAGATCCGTTCAAGCAGGACAGCGTGTGGCCCCATCGGCCAGGAGGGGGAGAGCCGACCTTGACATGCCGCCACTCAGGATTACTGGCACTCAGATCCAATACAAATGTGTCATTCATTGGCTGCATATTGACCCCTTCCCCGCCGAAGAGAACAACCCGATTCCCAACAGCACAGGCACTGAAATTGCAACGAGATGGCTCCACAGCACCCCCAACAGTTAGCTTCCTCCATGCTGCAGCTTCAAGAGTGGTTAGTTCCCTAGCCAGCCGGCCCCACCCCAATCTTTTCGCCCCGGGCACCGTCTCCAACACACGAGTCGTTTCAGTGCCCCATGCATTTTGACAAACCATTCGCCAGAGATCCTCATTCTTCGTTATTTGATAAAGTCTCTTGCACACAGATCCGACGGATGCAATATCTCTCGGTGTCAGCCTCGAGAAGATCTTCTGAGACAGCACCTCATCACTCAGTTGCATCATGCCACAATATTCACGACCAATATTTCCATAGCTCACTGAAATGGGGCGGTAGAAGGTAAGATCAGAAAGAAAGCGATCGGACGACCTTGCAGATTCCTTCACCACGGAACCAGGCAATGGGCCCAAATCGACATTTGCCTCCTTGAAGAACTGGATGCCAATAACATGGGTAATTATATCATCATCCCCATATATTGGGGTTAGCCGCAAGCTGTTCATCAATGGAGACCCATCTTTCCTAAAATTCAACAAATCACCTTGAAATTCAACACCATCCTCAAGACACCTCCGTATTTCAGAAACTACTGCAGAATCGACCAACGGATGCCTTCTTTGAGCAAATGGCCCTCTGCATTGCAAGAACCGGCTGGGAAAAAAAAAAACCACAGCCTCAGTATGTGTTTCATTAATATATAATTTCTAGAAACTTCAAGAATATCATAATATTCTTCCAAAAACCTAAAGCATGCTTTCTTCTATATAACCAGCAAAGAAATTCACCACAAAAACCACTACTTTATAAACACAATGACAGAGAATTGATATTTACACCCTCTCTTTTCAGTGAATTTTCGTCCATTTTTCTACTATAAGTCCTAGCCTCCTAGGATGTACAAACTATTGATTATTCTAACACCAATATATTTATAATAAATAACTCTGACAGAGTGTGATGGATGATAAACAGACAAAGGCAGTTAGTAATTACTCAGAAATTGCTTACATGGCATGAAAATAATTCAAACCAAACCGTACAAAGTATGGGCGCCAGTTTAGATGTATCATGAACAAAAGATTCCTCTTATTCGATCATCAAATATTTAGATTGCTGAACATTTATCGGACAGCTAGAAATGAAAAAATCCAATGGTCTTATCTAAAATAAAATAAAAATAAATAAATAAAAAGTGGGTTGCACAATTTAGCTGGGTTTAATTCAGGTTACCATACGCCATGTGTACCATTTATAAGTGCCTGAGTATCAAGCATCAATGTAGCCAGAGGATCAAATAACAGAGCAATTGGGTTTGAGGGGGGTGGGGGATGATGGGTGTGTGTCTGTGTAAAAGCCACAAGCGAACTGCCTCTCAACTAGTTGTTACATCAAGTTATTTTTTCCACACCAGTTGCGTCAAGCCATTGTCCTTCAAAGGCGAAAATGCAAAGCAACGAAAATGCAAAGCAACCATCCTTCAATAACTTCAGATAGCATTAAAAAGCTTTAACCTTTTTCTTTTTTTAAGATGAAGCAATTTACTAAGGCCAGGGCCAGAAGAAGAAAGAAAACAGCAAAGGAAAACACAAACCAAAAACAACAAATGAAAAAAGAAAAAAGAAAAAAAAAATACAAAGCAGTCCCCCGACTGCCCAGCTCCAATAGACCCTCGAGAGACCCAGTCCCTAATAGACAACAAAACCCAATCGAAGACCCCAGCAGCAGAAACACCTTTGTTCCCTTCTCCAGCATTTTTTTGTTCTCCCAGCATTTAGGGTCGGTTTTCAATTGGTAAATTAGTAAAAGTTTTAGGATCAATTGGCCCACCAGATGCAAACCGTCCTTTACCCTTGCTCCTGGACCAGCCATTGCAGAGGCTCATGTTGACACCAATCACATGCCAACATGGTCCCACTCAGTATTGAGCCTCAATGCAGATGCAAATGGGTGATCATTGGCCCAACCTGACGATAAACAGGTCTGGATCCAAAATTTGGACCCATCAGAGCGAGTTTAAGGTCCAAGTCCAACCCCCATTAGGCCTCGCAAAATCAACCCAACCCAAACATAGCCAGATGCATTTTTTAAATGCGTCAGATTTGGACCATCCTAAAATGAACACAACCAAACTCCAGACCTGAACCCATCGCAGACCCATGTAAGTAGTTAATTACCGAGTCATTTTCCTCTTCTTTGTAAAAGAGAGCTAGTTGCCACTCACCTAAGAGTCTAGAGTTGAAAGTTAGGAGGGTTGGGTCTGGTTGGTGCTCCACCCTAACCCAACCCAAGGTTCCTATACCTCAACCCTAACCCAACCTCAGGTTGGGAATTCTCAGCCCAAGTCCAACCCAAGCGGGCTCAGTCGGGTTGATACATGCTAATATTTTTGTTATTACATTAGTTTATTATGTTTCAATACACATCTTATTTTTTTGTACCTATAGCTTTATTAATTACATATGTAGTTATTTATTGTAAAGAACTTCACTTTTTCTAGATATACAAGCCAAAATATAGGATAACTACTCCATTAACGCTCAAGCATATCAAATTCAAGCATATCAAATTTCAAACATTATAAGTTTACTTCCTAAAGTAATATAAACTAATAAGTTTCTTAACTAAAGTATATTAAAATTATAAGCAACTTGTACATAGATGAGGTTCGAGTTGGGTCGGGCAACCCGAGACCTCAACCCAAGCCCGACCCAAGCTTTATCGGGTTGGTGTTTGCATAGCCCAAGCTCGAGATCGGATCCGATTGTCCAAGCCCAACCCAATGTCGGTTCGGTCACGGGTCAGTCAGGTTGAACCCGCCCGACTTTCAGCCTGGTCCTAAGTATGGTCACCTAGCATGTGGCTCCATCTTTCCCATTGAAGTTTCACTTGTGTAGGGTATCCATGCCATGTAAACAGTGGGCCCCAACTTGAAGGTCACCTATCTCGAAAATTGGTCTGATTGATTCATTAGGACCATGTGTTCTTCTAGCTCATTTGATAAACAACTGACACATTCAGGGGTTATTTGCAAAAAAAATAAAAAAATAACACACAAACACACGCACGTGCGTGCACAATTTTTTGTACCTGACCTCGACCCGACACAGACGAACCCATGAGACAAATGAACCAAGTCTACATCTTCTTGTACCCAGACCGAGCCCATTAAATAAATGGGTTCGCTTACATTGACATGGACACAATCCGGACCCAACCTAGATTGTTATGGGTTGGGTCCGGTGCCAAAACACAGACCCAGTAATTAAATGGGTTGGATCCAGGACACTGCTCTTCCTGACCATCTGCATCCCTAACCCCCAGCCCAACTATTACATGCACATAAAAGCTAGGGTCATTGAGGGCCAGTTGACATCCAAACAGCTAAGCAAGAAGTACCTAGACACATAAAACGTGCGCAATTTCTGATGCATTGGTCACAGACTCAAAATCTGAAACTCCGCTCTTAACTGCTCCGTGGGAAGTGGCAGCTCTGGCTGAATACTCCAATTAGTTCTACCAACTTTACTGAATCTGACCTGAGTTTTATCTGGTCTAGAAGGGTCTGGCAGGACATAAAACCATTCCAGCACCCATAAAGAAAAAAGGAAATCTTCATGGGTCCAAGGTTCTGCGTCCCCAATCTTAGAGTGCAAAGAAATATTCCACCACCACCAGTCCTCCTCCCAAATTGGAAGAAGAAGATCACGATCATGGAACTTCAGAGATACCATCAAATCTTTACAGATCTTTCTCCCAAATTGGACAAAGAAACCTTAGCCTTTTCTCCCAAATTGGAAGAAATATCATCAAATCTTTAGAGATCACCATCATCTTAGCCTCTCTCCCGAATTGGAAGAAGAAGTTCCTCCTAAATTGTAAGAAGTTTGTCCCAAATATTTGGGTTGGCCTTTAAGTGGTGGAGTGGCAGTTGTATGGTACCACCCACATGCCAATACAATAACACCAAGAACTGACCCCCAACCCAACCATCACATGCATGACCCAAAGGGCAAGCAAGCAAAGAAGGATCATGGTCCATGGAGGAGCAATTGACCAGCAAACTATTAAAAGCACAAAAGCACCTATGCACATGAAAGGTCATAGTCGAGTAGTTGGCTGCACAAAATAGCCTGGAACCAACATAACTCGCATGCCCAGACGGTCCAATCCCACACTAAACCTCAGCACAACTACCGCACCTATAAAGGGGGATTTGTAAACAAAGAGTGTCAAACCAAAATATATGGTTCCTCTTGCACCACATTGACTCAACATAGCAAAACCATCAAGGCATATCGTCCAATCATCTAACGAAGCTTGTCAAAAAAATATATAAATAGATAAGAGTCCAAAAATGTTAAAAACAAGCCATAAAGAATCCATCCAACTCAAAACCTCAATCTTTGCTTATGATCATACTCAAAGCACTAACAGCTTTTCAAAAATCTTTCTTTAATGTAACATTGATTCAGCCCATCTATAGGATGATGATGTAGTTGAAAGGATTGGGAGTTATCAGTGTGGAAAGGCAGGTATCAGTCTCTTAGGGGCCGAATCACTCCTGCCTAATATGTTCACATGCCCCATGCTTTTCCGTAATGTCCAACAATTGTGATTCATACGTTAGAGAGAATCCAAAAAGACTACCTTCGAGAGGATCGGTGGGTCATCATTGTCATAAATTCCAATCTTTCAAAAGAAAATCAAAGATACAATTGCAGGGAAAGGTCGTGTAAGCTAAAAATCAGGGGGAGAACAATTATGCTATCTTTAAAAGCAATGAATAGTGCGTTGTTTAGGAAATGGTTGTGAAAGTTTGTGGCTAAATAGGTAATGTATGGTAGAAAATGATTGTGTGCGAGTATGAAGTAATGAGGATTGGTTCACCAAGACATTATCACTTTATAGATCCTCAAGCTTGAGGAAGGCTACATGTAGGGTGGAGATGCAATTTTGGGGAGGACATGCAGTGCAGTGATGTTCTTCTCAATCAAGCCTACCCTAGTTCATACCAACCGGCAGGGAGAGAGATTACTGTGTCCTAATGTTACAACTAGACGATGTGAGGGCCGGTGTTCTGTAGGGGTTGGAGCAATGTGGAAATAGAGAAATTTCTGGATCTCATGGAGCAGCTGGAGGGTTTGAAGCTAATAACTTGGGAAAGGAATGCAAGGAGGTGGATTCTAAACAAGTCTGGGAATCTCATAGTGATGAGATCACACCCTACCCTACACATGCTCATTCCAAACATGTGCACAAGCAGTCAGACCCCACTTGATCACATGTGGAAATTAGTCCCTAAAAGCCCATAAATGCAACCCTATTCCATGTTATCTGCACCTAATACAGCCCCAAATCCAAATCCAAACCCTGTCCTTGGTCTACCCTATCTGCAGTGAAACACTAACCAAAACAGGTCCCGCTTTGTATCCAAAACAGTTCCCAAACCATCCAATATATTACCTTCCCAAAAAAAAACATCCCAAAACAGTTCTTCAAACCTGTCCACAGCCAAAAACCAGCCTTCATAGTTGTAACAGCCCTTTTTAACCCATAAATTGTGCCAAAACTGTCTTCAAATCTGTCCCCCCTCAGTCGGCCCAATTTCAATCCAAATTAGGCTTATAATGTCCCACAGCAGCCTTATTTTAATCAAAATTCAGACTTCGGTCTGAAAAAAATTTCCAGATTCTGCTCATCATCTTGTGATTCTGGAATAATCTTCGTCACTTAAAGCTCTTACCTATTCAAGTTTTCTGAATAGTTCATGCCCACAAGAAGTGGAGTTCCTTCTAGTTCCAAGATGGCAGGTTACAGTCAAAACATTGTTGAAAGCCATCCAACAATTAAGAGATCACATAATGGATTTTAAATAGCGACATGACCATGGTGGAAGAAAACAGGAGGAACGCTACTAAAACTTGGGTTAATGCCGATCTGGAAGAATTTGTGGAATCAGGGAATCGGTCCCCGAAGCAACCCAGGTTTCCGGCACCAGGCAAAGATGGCATGAATCACAGATATGAGATGAAACCCACCAAGATATCAGTAGCCCTGATATCATCAGCAAGGGCCCTGGGCACCTACAGCCTTGTCATGAGTATCTGGATTATGTTGAGGCCACCATCATCATCAAGCAGAAGATCCAATTAGGTACATGAAGGCAGAGATCATAGACTATAGTGGTAGCGTAGACCCTAACATTTTTCACAATTGGTTGGAGTTGATGGAAAACTATTTTGAGTGGTTTCAATTGGCAGAGGAAATCAAGTAAGATTTGTAGCACTGAAATTACAGGGCAAACCGTTAAGTGGTGGAGCAACATGAGATGAAGGCTAAGATGAAGCAAAGATTTTTGTCATCAGGTTATCAATCCAAAATGTTCAAGGAGCTCTTCGATTTGCAGTATAATAATCCAACCGTTGAGGAGTAGTCCAGAACTATTATGATCTGATGTTGAGGAATGAAGTAGGTAGCTCGTTATTGTAGAGGGCTCCGAATGAATATGCAGAATGATACGGAGGTCCAGCCATAAATCGTAAATCAACCAAATTGGAGCAACCAAATATACACCGCAAGGAAGAGAATCAACCACAATGATAACAAAATGGTCCCAACATGTAATTACTAGATTATCATGTCCATTCTCCCAAACCTAAAAGCCATGTCCTCAGAAGCTGACAAAACTCAAAGATGCCCCTCATGATACTATATATATATATATATAAGCTATCTATCTGCCTTCTCTATTTCCTACAAAAAGTTCCGAGACTATTCTGCTTCGAGTGTGTGGTTGGAGCACTCGGATTTGTGTGGATGGTTCATGGCTGGTGGACCTCACCGGTTTCAAGTGATGTTGGTCATCAGATTAGTATCAAGCTCAAGCTTTGAAAGAAAAGCTTAGAGCTTGGAAGAAAGATGTTTTTGGAAACATCAAGGAAATAAAGAAGGATATCTGCTCTGAGCTGTTAGTCATCGAACGGGAGGAAGGGGCAAATAAAGAAAGATTTCCAGACCATTTAATCTTTACCACAGTGAGGAGACACATATCGAAGCCTCTCTATAAGGGGCAAAAGCTCTTCCACTTCCAAATCTGTCATGCCTCTTCTGCAAGGGGGAAACCGGCATGCATCAAGACCCAAAGCCGAGAAGCAATCTACCACTTTTACGTCTGTTGAAGGCACTAACCGAGCTAACAAGTATATGAAGCCCTGTATAGCGAGGACTCCTTAGCTTCCCAACCCCCCGGCTGTAACTCATATTTGGAGGCGATGATTTCCCCCCAAAAATTTCCTTCCTCCTTGGCAAAACGCCATAGTCATTTCGCAAGAAGGGCACAACTCATATTGAAAAGATCTCTTAAACCAGCCCCACCTTCTTTGATGGATTTGCATACATCTTCCCACATTAAAAGATGAAATTTGAAGCCTTCATTAGAACCTTTACAAAAAAAATCACTCCTAAGATTCTCCAATTTAATTCTAACCAAGGATGGGCACTTGAAAAGAGACGTATAGTAAAGCGGCATGTTGGAAAAGGTTGTTTTAATGAGAGTTATTCTCCCTCCCAATGAAAGGTATCGACTCTTCCATGTAGACAATTTTCTTTCCATCCTCTCCACCACCTTTATCCCGAAGATGTATAGGGGATTTCCTTATGCATAAAGGGGGGCCCAAATAAGAAGAGGGAAGATCCCACCTTGCACCCAACAATCGAAGGCAAAGAGGAGACCTCATCTTGGGATAAAAGAATGCCCAAAACTTTACTATTTCCCATGTTCACTTTCAAACCTTAGACTGCCTCAAAAGACACAATGATCGTGCGCAAGTTATCCATCATGAAAGAGTTGGCTTCACAAAATATAATAGTGTCGTCCGCAAACTGAAGATGAGAGATAGGCTTCCCAAATTTGGAGACACAAAACCCGCAAATGAGATCGGTGTCTTGACCTCTAGCTAACATCCGACTAAAAGCTTCCGCTACCAACAGGAATAAGAATGGAGAAAGCAGGTCACCTTGGCGAAGACCCCTAGAAAACTTAAAGAATCCTTTTGGGCATCCATTAATAAAGAATGAAAAAGCCGCATATCTAAAATAAGCATGGACCCAATTTCTCCATTTCTCGCCACACCCCATCCTTGACAATAAATAATCGATGAAGTCCCATTCCATGTGGTCATACGCCTTCTCAATATCAAGCTTGCATGCTATGCCCGCCTTCTTTTCCTTGAATATGGCACTCAAGCATTCATGAGCTATAAACGCAAAATCCATGATTTGACGACCTCCCACAAATGCCCCTTGATTATTGGAAATAACATCACCGATTACTTCACAAAAGCGCAAGGCTAGGATTTTAGTTATGATCTTGTAAGAGCTACCAATGAGGCTAATGGGAAGGTAATCTTTTATATTCTCAGCTCTCTCAATTTTAGGAATAATAGCAACAAAGGACGCACCATAAGCCAGATGAAGACGACCACTAGCAAAATATTCCTTAATAAAAACCATCACTTCTTGTCTTATAACGTTTCAAAATACTTGGAAGAAGACCATAGGAAAACCATCTGGCCCCAGGGCTTTATCTCTAACCAGATTATCCACTACCTCCTAAAGATTGACATTGAGAAGGCTTACAACTGCGTTGCATGTTATTATCTCATGTGGGTTTGGGCAGCAATAGGTTTCATACATAAATGCATGCATTTCATCGTCATGGTTCTCAATCTCATCAACAGTGTGTAGTTGGCTCCCCTTCTTTTTTCCATTGTCATAAAAGCGTTGCACAGGATGCTCCTCAAGGGTCCTCAGTTACGGCTTATTGAGGATGAGCATCAGAACCAAGCATCAATGCATCCCATGTCTAGTATGTAGATGATACAATTTTGTTTGATGGGGCCATGGGGGATGATGCAATTCAAGGTGATTCTCTTAGTCTTCCAAGCGATGTCGGAAGTGAGAGTAAATATTTGTAGGAAGAGCATCTCGAGTATCAATATAGATTTGCATATATCATGGGTTTTGGAGTTACAAAGTTTCCTCTTAGGCACTTGGGAATTCCTATACTCGAAGGTAGAATTGGGTCAAGGGCATGGCATAGAATGATAGAAAATATCGTAGAAGACTTGCCACGTCGAATAGCATATTCCTATGTTTGCAAGGCTGGTCCATGTGATGGTTTTGTATCCTCTTAGGTCAAAAGGTTTGAGGAGTTGGTGCCATCATCTTCAAAAAATATTCTCATACCTCAGGGTAGAATTATTTTGATCAAATCAATACTTTCTTCCATCCTGAGTTGTCTCGTGTCCATCTTAAGGTGTTAGAGCAAGGTAGCAACCTCCAAAGAAGCAATTCGGAGGAAGTTTTTCTGGAATGACTTGGAAGAGATGTGGAACTTTCATTTTTTGAAGAAAAGAGATGCAGAAGTTTCACCTAGCGTCTTGGGATCTAATGTGTAAGCCCCCACCAAAGCTAGCGATTTAGGACTAAGAGATATCGAAACTAGCAATATTGCTCTCTTAGGTAAATGGGCTTGGAGGTTGGGTAATAGGTCTTAGTCTTTGTTGGGATCCAATTTGATCGCTAAATATAGGGCAGTGGAATCTCCGTGGGACATTAAGGAAGCTAGCGTACATAGGGGTCTCATATTTGGCATGCAATCTAATAGGCTAGAAATTTGATTTGATTTAGCTTCGTTTTCATGTGGTGATGGTATGAAGCTTAGGTTCTAGTACTATTGGTGTCTGGAGATTCCAGTTGCTTAGAAATTCGAGAATTTGGCATGAGGGTGGGAAAGTGGTATGGTGCGTTCCGTTGAGATACAGAGAGGAAGAGATTTCTAACGTTGCTAGATTGCCGGAGGTGTTACATTCTATCTATACTCCTTCCATGGGGAGGATAGGAGGATCTAGGCATTGAGTACTAACGGGGTATTTTCGATGAAATCCCTAGCAAAATGCAACCCATGAATCCAACTGCTCCATAGGTTTTTAAGATCCAGTTCGTTCCCATTCCTTCAAGGATCAAAGATTTTATCTGGACGACTAGTTTGGACAAGATTCGCCTGAAATCCAAAGGGTAGGTGATGTCGAACGGATGTTAACTATGCTGCTCGGAAGAAGAATCAGTGGACTATCTCCCTATTTACCACATCTTCTCCAAAGAGGCATGATCTGGTATTTTATCCTCTTTGAGATATCCTAGGTATTTCCCAAGCAGGACGTCGACACATTTGCATGCTAGTCTATAAGACTTGGGGTCCCCTCAAGCATGTACTATGAGCAATATTTGCGCATATTATGACATCGACTCTTGGAACAAACGCAATTTCAGAATCTTCAGAAGGCAGAAATAAGTCATCCCATGTGGAGAGAGTTATAATCAACAGATTATAAGTTATCCCCTGTGGAGAGAGTTAAAAAGTCTATTTTTAATTTGGGTTTAGATTCAGGTGGGCAATAAATTTAGGGGCTTCTCATCAGACTTCTTAACTCTTGGGTGGGCAAAGGTTCTTAATTGTCGCCATAAGCATAAAAGAGATGGTCTACTAGACAAGTCCCATCGGTGGTGTTCAAGGCTAATCCCGATGGATCCTAGCCAAATGGAAATGGGTGGCTTGGTGCGAGATGCCAATAGTGACCAATCTCCAATTCTTAGGATCAATCAGTTTATTCCAATTTTGAGCAGGCCTCGATTCCTCTTCATGTAGTTAAGTCGGTGGCGGACATTAAGTTCCTCCATGCAATCATCTAAAGAGACTACTCCAATGCATCCCTTGGGCAAAGGTGTGTGTTACCCCTGGAGACTTGCTAACAATGATAGAGAAGGTTATTAACTTTGAGAGACAAGCACCAATTGTCCTTCTCGAGTGTCCATGGAGAGGAGAATGGTAAGGCAGGCTTATTGGCAAAAATGGGTCTAGTAGAAGGATTTTGTCTTTTGAGATCCCCAAGGGTAGGGAGATGCAAGAGTAGGCTTAGTGCCTTTCCTGTTTATATTGTGGTGTGACATCTGGCTATGCGTGGGGTAGGGAATGCCCTCCCATTGGTGTGTTGTATTTGGTGGGAAGGCCGCCACCAAATACATGCTCGTGTCATTAGAGAATAAATGGAAGGGAGAAGCCATCAACGGATGACCATTTACTGACTAGAAACCAAATTGAGAAAGAGGATGCAAGAATCTCATTCTTCCTAGAAATACCATAATACCAATTACCAAGTAATAATGATTCACCTTATTGATCCCAAAAAATTAATATCAAGCAACTGCATCTACATCTCCCCAAGGGGGTGTTTGGTTGCTGGTTTTTATATTTTCGGCTTCATAATTCCCTAGTTTTTACAAAAAATATTGTTTGGTACACACTTTTTTGTTGGTTTTTACATTTCCCAAGAACTCCATTCCTCGGCTTTTTTCACAAAACTCAGAGAATTAAACAAAATTTTGGACTTCTCCCAGGTTTTCCCTAATGAAACCCAGTTTATCAACCAACAACCAAACAAGCCCTAAATGAACTTGGCCATTCTGCCATCAACATTATACAATTAAAATTCTTAAACCAATATCAAATCAAGTTTGCACTTTCTAATTATGTCAGCAACCACTTGATAATATACGTGGCCCAATCTCTAACATCCGATCTTTGGTAGAAAATAATGGATCTTTTCTCCTTCTAACACACTTCAGTACTTCACCCTTTTGAATTACTAAAATGACAAGTTAAGAAGTTACTCCTCGGTATATCTTTCCATTTAACAACTTCACTAACTCCCCACCCAAAAAAAAAAAAAACCCACTCCAAATTTCTATAAAATTTTACCTAGTCCTTCCTCCAACCTCCAATCAAGCAATAGGTCCATGCACTCTTCAACGACCATCAACGCCATCTCTACACTAAAAGAGGTAAAAGATCTGGTGGAATCAAATTTTTCATCATTTAATCTCCCAAAAGTTCAAACTTCTTCCTCGTTCAACTTGCCTCGTGCATCTGCCCCATGCATATATGAACAACTTCACTTCTAATCACTTATAGTTACAAAAGTAAGAACTTATAAAGCTCACACACCATGGACATCTATCAAGCTCCCTATAACTAGAAACCAATCCCATGGCAATCTCAATTAATATCCTGATGAAGTACATACCAACATAAACATAGTTGATGTATTGGTTATTTTTCAAAGGCAAAACAGAATGTGTTAAAGAGAACATAGTGCAGACAGAACAACAGAAACCAGTAGTGCTAGTTTCGAACTCAGAGAGTGAATGGGAGGACATCCCAATACGCAAAAAACATAGATTAGATGATTGGATCCCAAGCAAACCAGCTCATATGACTTACGTTGTGCCTCTCCTTCCATAACCAAAGCCCCAAATTCTAGAAAGCATTTCAAACTCTTTAATTGTTCAAGAAATTGTTGCAAACTTGTAGTGCAAGCTCCATGGGGATCTCACCTTATATTAACTCAAGAGATTTCAACTGCCCCTCAATCCATGGATCAACAAGTGAGGCCTTGGGCACAATCTCAAAAGTGATCAGAAACTTCCACAAAATACCTCGAAAGATCATCCTCATCATCCAAGCCTTACCCCCACTAATTGGGGTCGTCTAAACGAATCCTATTCCACCTCCACTCTATCAACAATCACATCCTCAATTAAACCATAGGTCATCGAATCTTTCTTGCTACCTCCATCCACATCCTTCTAGGCCTTCCCCTTGGCCCTTTAGAAACCTCAACTTGAAACAACTCACTCCTCACCAGTGCAGTTCTTAGTCTACGTAGCACATGGCCAAAACATTTAAGCCTATTTTCCCTCATCTTATTACTCCCTCACCTTCTTACCTATTGGTTTTTTTTTTTTTTTTTGGAAGATTGAATTTATTAAGGGAGCAACAGCAACCCAGCAAACAAAACAAAACAAAACAGAAAAGAATGGAACAGAGAGAAACACCCCAAAACAACAACAGAAAACAAAAGAAAACAAAAATTAAAGGGAAAAAACCTAGAAAACAACTATACAACTCAAACAGGGACTCTGAAAGAGACTAAAACTAAAACAGAAGCAGATGAGAAATCAGCAAACTATCGACATAACCGAGAGAACAAGCCCATTCCTTAATGTCCCTAAAAACCAGGCCTGAACTCTAAAATAGGAAGAGGAGATGTTGCAGCAGGTGCGGTTGTTCCTTTCTTTCCAAATCTCCCACTGAGTAGCCATCGCAGCCAGAAGCCAAATTGTAATGAGATCCTCGGCTCCTCGCTCATTCTGCAATCGTGCCAAGCGAAGAGTAAGCTGGGAATCAAGCAGGGCGTCACCCAGGGAATGTGGAAAATGGAGAGAAATGATGACCAGATGATGCAAGCATAGCGGCAATGAAGAAAGAGGTGGTTGATGGTTTCCTCATTTGCCCAAGCATCTTCCCCATCTGTGTTATACTTATGTCCCATCCAATGCATTCATTTCTAATTCCACCTTCCTCATCCTGCCACTCATCCATCTCAATGTACTCATTTCCGCTACACATCCTCCAAACATGTTGTTCATCGACTGCCCAACCATTTGCCCCATAAAGTATGACTGGTATTACAGCTATCCTATAAAATCTCCCCTTCACTTTGGTAGGTGTGGCGATCAAGTTGTTAAAATCCTGTGATTTACGATGTCAGTTGGATCTTAAGCAAAACAATTTGAATCCAAGCTTGAATACCTTAGATGAATCCTATGGTTCTATGATTAAGCTTTACTTGTTTTTCATTTTATGTTTTTATATTGGTGGGGGCTTTAAGAATCATTTAGAAGAGATCATTCTTTTCATTTTGTTCTTTATAAGAGATCAAATGATAGATATTCTCTTCAACGTTAAATCATGTTGCATTTTCTTATGATTCCTTGCATCTTAACTGGCCGAAACACGAAATTGATAGAGTGAATTATCTGGAATGGTAGCGATTCACAATGACCTACATGTAATGTGGTAATGATAGCTAAAAATCAAAATATCTTTTTTTTTTGTCGGTCTACAAAATCAGATGCCGCTTTTTCCAACGTGATTTTACACTCAAGAAAGAAAAGAACATAAATTATTAAAGGGTTCTTGTATCTTTCCTAAGGTAAATTTCTTAAAAGACAAAAAATAAAGGAAAGATTAGAATCCTCTAGCACTATCATGATACGGAAGTACTTGGTAGATATTGATGGGAAATGGACGATTGATGAGTTTTAAATTTTTTATTTATTTATTTATATTTTCAGATTTTTCAATTTTTAAGAAAACCATTAAAAATTTATGGCTTACGATAAGATTTGCAATTGATACAATTCAACCTTATTATGATTTATGATACAATAAGGATTTTGACAATATTGCTCTGAAGGCACATCTTCGCTTTATCCACCCAACTCTAACTCTATGAGCAACATCTTCCCAATCTCTCCACTCCCATGATTTTATTTTTTATTTTTTGAAAGGTAACAAAATTTTATTAAAGCTTGCAAGGGGCGAGATAAAACAACCAACAAAAGAACTCAAACAACTTAGAAAATAGGGCCAGACGGCACTTCCTTTACATACAAAGCCCAATCTGACACCATACTGTTAACCCTCATAATGACCTCAGCACAAGTCTCACGCACACTACGAAAACATCGCCCATTTCTGGACCCCCAGATGACCCATAACACAGCCAAGATAGTGAGCCTCCACACAGCTTTACCACCTCTCCCTGCTCCTCCCCCATGCAAGGCCCAAAGCAAATCTTCTACTGACTTTGGCATCACCCAAGCAGTGTTGAAGGTGGACAGGAAATAATGCCACGCACTAGCAGCAAAAGAGCAATGAATAAAGAGTTGGCCTATAGTCTCCACATTCTCATTGCACATCAACTAAATGTTGGGGAGAACTAAGGCCCCCCTCTGAAGATTATCAATAGTTAGGATTCTTTTCCTGCCCGCGAGCCAAACAAACACCGCAACCTGGGGGGGCAGCTCAGCCTTTCTGGCATATAATCTAGGAAACCCCAATCGACGTGGTCGTAGGCCTTGTGAATATCTAGTTTACATATCAACCCACTTTTTTCCTCCTTAGGCAGCTTCCCAATACAAAAGAGGAAGCTCGAGGTATGATGAAGGGAAGGCTCCCAATCTGCATCCAAAAATTCCCACAAAATGTCTAAGATCCCCGCTCTCAACATGCATTCCCAACATCTAAGATTTGGCGACGTTGATCTTCAAACCCGAAGTCAATTCAAAACGAACTAGGGTCTTCTGGAGATTGTCCACCAATTCCTCATTTGCTTCACAGAACAGTAATGTATCATCGGCATACTGAAGATGGCTAATGTGATCCTCCTCTCGAGAACCTTTGAATATGCAAAACAAACCATTTTCCTCCCTCTCTGGAGCATCATGTTGAGGGCTTCACCGATAATAACAAATAGATAAGGGGAGATCGGGTCACCCTATCTAAGACCCCGAGATATGTTGAAATGCCCTTTTGGCGATCTGTTAAGGAGCACAGAAAAGGAAGCAGATTGCACACATGCTCCAATCCACTCTCTCCACTTCCGACCGCAGCCCAACCTTTCTAACATAAAATCTAGGAAACCCCAATCGAGATGGTCGTGGACCTTATGAATATCTAGTTTACATATCAACCACTCTTTTTCTCCTTGTACCTGGTATCAATGCATTCATGAGCTATTAAGGCGTTGTCCAAAATCTGTCTTCCTGCCATAAATGCACCCTAATTTTCTGAGATCACCTTGAAGAGGACCTCCCTAAACCTCGAAACTAGATTCTTAGCCAGGACTTTGTAAGGGCCTCCAATGAGGCTGATCGGCCAAAAGCCTGACAATCTTTCTGCCCTTCGACTTTAGGAATCAAATCAATGAAATACGCCCCTAGCTCTTTAGATAGATGGGCCCGCTCGAAGAATTTAGACACAAAGTCCATCACGTCTTTCTTCATCATATGCCAAAACTTCTTAAAGAACGCCATTGGGAAGCCATCGAGACCTGGCGCCTTATCCCCACACATAGAATCAAGGGCCATTTTCACTTCTTCCGGAAATGATTTCTCAAGAAAGGCAACATCTTCAGTTGGTAACCGACTAAATTGAAGGTTATCTCTAGTCTAGGCTATCCCCATTTCTCACCTGTAAGCAACTCACGATAGAAGGAGACAATAGAGTCACAAAATTTCTCCTTATTCGTAATACAAACATGTCCCATGACCAAGCTAGAAACTCTATTCCCCCAAGCCCGAGCACTCGCAATGCTATGGAAAAAAAAAAAAAAGGGTATTCCTGTCCCCTTCTTTTAACCACAATTGCTCTAGATCTTTGGCGCCATTTAATTTCTTCCTCTTTCGCCCTACTAGCATATTTAAGTACTAGATCAGCCATTTTCACCCTATCTTTTGAGGAAATATTCCGCTTTCTTCAAGAAGGTCGAGCTAGCGGATTTCTTCTACCATCTTGTCAAATTCCTCCTCCCTCCCAACTAGGACTTCCTTTTTCCACAACTTAAGCTTCTGTTTCAGCATTTTGAACTTGTTACTGATTTTAAACCCGGCATAACCTTCAACTGTAAATGAAGACCACCAATCTACTACCAGTTGCTCAAAACCGTCCACTTCCAGCCAAGCTAATTCAAATCTAAAAGATCAAGGACCCCAATTATCACCATCCATCTCCAATAATACAAGCCTATGATCTTACACAATTCTCAGAAGGTCCCTTTGGGCAGCAAGAGGGTCTCTCTCAATCCAATCGACTCAGACAAGAAATCTAACCTTGACATAGAAGGGTTTATCTAGCCATTAGACCAAGTAAACCTAGCCCCACCCAGGTGCAAATCTACCAAATCATGGCTAGCCGCCCACTCAAAGAAGGAAGATATGCTCTTCGTCACCCTGCCACCTCCCGATTTTTCGAAAGAAAAACAGACCACATTAAAATCCCCAGCTATGCACCATGGGGCAGCCAACCTCTATCTCACATTGTCGAGTTCCTCCCAGAACTAATCCCAAAGTTTAAGGCAGCGAGGACCATACACGGCCGTAAAACCCGACAAAAGCCAGAAGAGGAGATTTCCTTAAGAAAAACCGAAACAGAAAAGCTTCCAGAGAAATTGTCAATCCGACTCCAGAACTGAGATTTCCAAGCAACCCCCCCCCCCCCCCCCCCCAACCCCAATGGTACCTTTGTCCATCGATTGAAGCTTACTCTTAGATGGCGATGATGTCAGCCTTCAATTTTTGGCATATCTTCTTAACCCGAGCCCTCTTCCCTACATTCCCCAAACCTCTGACATTCCAAGTTAGGAAAATCATTTTTCACCTGCTTTGCCCAATCTTACCCTCTTCGTTCCGCTTGCAATGTTCCCTGCATCATAATTGATAAAACACTCTAGATTTACCAACTCTCTCCATCCTTTAGGAGATCTCCTAGGTTTCACGATTTGATTGTCTTGTAAACCTAGCGCAACCTTCACCCGGACAAACTGGAAGAAGTCATAGACGTCCTCGTCTCTAGACCTGTAAAACATCCCAACTAGGCCCTCGACTCTCTCTAAGACATCCTTGGTAGGGCTGAAAATCGGGCGGGTTCAACCCGACCGACCCGTGACCGACCCGACATTAGGTTGGGCTTGGGCTAGAAGTATCGAACCCAATCTCGAGCTTGGGCTATGAAAACACCAACCCAATGAAGTTTAGGTCGAGCTTGGGTTGAGGTCTCGGGTTGCTCGACCCAACCCAAACCCAATCTATATACAAGTTACTTATAATTTTATTATACCTTAGTTAAGTAAACTTATTAGTTTATATTACTTTAGTAAGTAAACTTATAATGTTTGAAATTCGATATGCTTGAATTTGAAGTGCTTGAATGTTAAAGGAGTATTTATCCTATATTTTAGCTTATTTGTTTAGAAAAAGTGAAGTTCTTTACAATAAATAACTACATGTATAATTAATAACGCCATAGGTATAAAAAAATAAGATGTGTATTGAAACATAATAGACTAATGTAATAACGAAAATATCAGCATGTATCAACCTGATCAACCCCGCTTGGGTTGGGCTTGGGTTGTCCCAACCCGAGGTTGGGTTGAGAATTCCCAACCCGAGGTATTGGGTTGGGTTAGGGTTAGGTATAGGAACCTTGGGTTGGGTTAGGGTTGAGCACTAACCCGCCCCAACCCGCCCAACTTTCAGCCCTGATTCTTGGTCCATCTAAATTGCTCTTCAGAAATCGTGTAGCAGCTTCCGTTAGCCTTGCATGATGCTCCCCCCAAGATGTTTCCCTTGACAGAAATAGGCCCCTGTTCCATAGACATTTTTTCTACACACAACGAAGTAACCACCAAAGCTTCCTCCAAGAGGTCTTCCTCATTAACTCTGCATCAGAAGAATAATCCCAACCTCCAAGGCCTCAGATGAAAGAACAACTGCTTTGTCCCCCCTATGACTTCCTTGGATATTAGGGCTGAAACAGGCTCCCGAGACTTGAACAACGGAGACGCGGCTCCCATCGACTCTGTGCATAAAAGCTCCTCATAGACCCTAGAGTGCGAAAATGGATTTGGTGCAAAGCATAAGGGGGGTTGCCTCACATGACAAGAAGAGGGGCAGAAGCAGAGGACTTAAGTCGTCACATGCAACGTGTCCCTAGTGCGAATCGCAAATATGAGACCGAAGGGCCCTCCATCTTCCCAATTGAGAATCATTCCCTCTATGACACATGCCCGATGGATATCCATTTATTTCAAAACATTGCTTTGGGCTCAGGTTCGGCGTTTCCAATTGAGAATCAGAATGACACATAGCCCTATCTCCTGCTGCTTCGGAGACACATAGCCTTAACTAATTCCTCGTTTCTGTCGTTTCCACTCCTAGCATTACTTAATTGCCGCTACTTGTCCTTTGAGGGGGGGGGGGGGGGGGGGGGGGGTTCGTGTAACCCCCATTAAAATCGTTTATCTAATCTCCCTTCTTATTTCCTATACTTATTCAAATGTCCTACATCTGTTCTTCGCTAAGATTGAGAAACTTAGGAAAGATTTCCTTTAGAACGGGAACTCAAACAGCCAAAGGTTCCACCTCCTAAGCCTGGTTGGAAGTTTGTAGGCCTTACGCGGAAGGAGGGGCGGGTATAAGGGTTCCGTCTGACGTAAATAACACCCCACTAGGGAAAATGGCTTTGGTGATTTTCCTCTGAAGGGGTGGTAGGTGGAGAGAAGTTGTGGCCTCTAAGTATGGAGCGGAGGTAGGACGTTGGTTCACCAAAGCCTCCTCCTTATACAAAGTGTCATCTGTTTGGAAGGCCATATCCTCTACTCAGGTCCCTTTTCCTGGAAGGCTTGTCTTTCAATCTAGGAAATGGATCTAGGATCAAATTTTGGAAAGACTGTTGGATTTCTATCCAACCTCTAGTCATCTCCTTCCCACTCCTGCTGCAATCTCCTCCAACATCTCCATTTCAATTTCTAATTGTTTTTCCTCTAATGGCTCAGGGGTGTGGTATCCACCTTGTAGAGAAACCTGACTGATATTGAGGTCTCTGAGCTTTGGAGTTACTGCAACTACTATAGCGCATCCAGCCCACCCCTGACTTAGAGGATTCTCTTCTCGAGTATCTCTCTTCTTCAAGCCAATTCTCCACCAAATCTCTATGGGATCTCATCAGGTGTTGCGTCCCCTCACACATTCTAGACTTCCATTCTTCCTTCTAGCATTACCAAGCCCCCCAAAGGTTATGGCCTTCGTTTGGATTCTGGCTAGAGGTCGGATGTTAATAGCCAACAATCTTCAGCAGAGGAATGATCTTGCCCAATGTCTATCTGTTCTGCTTCCATCGAGCGGAGTCAACTGCTCACCTTTTTATCCACTGTCCATTTACAGTCGATACCGAGTCATTCATTCATCACAAATTTCACCTTTCCTGGGTCATGTCGAGTGTCATTCCTGATCTTCTGCATGCCTGACACAGAGTGGGCTTCAGCAAAGACTTCACAACAATGTGGAGGCTTGCTTGGATGGCCTGTTTGTGGAACATTTGGTTAGAGCGAAATTCCCGATGCTTCAACAACTCTTCTTCCTCCAAAGTTTCGTCCCAAATTTACAAAGACATGAAGGCTTGGTCAGGAATCATAAAACTCTTGGACAGAAGGCATGTTGTCACCGTTTTGGGACAACGGTTAAGGTCTCATCTCTCTTAACTCTCTGATTGTTCGGGTTGGGGCAAACTTCCCACCTACTAGTCTCTCCTTCCAGTTTCGAGTTGTATAGCATCCTACGTTTTTTGTTCTTATGATTTTCTCTTTTTCAACGGCTCCTCAATTGTTGTTTTTGTACTGTGTCCTTTTCTTTTTCTATATATATTTGCGCTCTTCAAAAAAAAATACTAAATTGCATTCAACATACTCCATTTTAATCGGATTGATATTCAAGCATTTAGATTCCATCACTCCACACTAGCTTCACTTTTGCCCCCTTCATCCTCTCGTCAATCAAAATTGTGTCATCTGCAAACAACTTACACCACGGTTTACATTTACCCCATCCTTCGTCCCGTCAATCAAAACTTGTCTTTTGCAAATAAGACACATTACAGGACCTCTTCCTATAAATGACTTGTTACCACGTCCATAACCAGGTTGTAAGCATCTTAGGATGACTCTGTTTCATATTTTTTTACGACATAGCAAGGAATTGTTCTCACATGGAAGAACTACCACAAAGTTAGCTTGAGGAATTAATAAATAGGTTACATGGCTAAGTTTCCAAACAATAGATAGTTCAACAAATGAAATCTGACACTTGCAACTCCGCTCATGTAATAATTGGAGCCAAACTTCTATGTTCTATCCCAAGAACTATTTGTTAGCATACAGCCTCTCAAAAAACAACAGACAAACTTCTCTTAATGCCCCCTTAAGCTCCTAAAGGATTTCAATCACTCATATTCAACATCTCTCAATAAAAAGTAGCATTAAGCATGTCATCATCTCTCCATGACAAAACCATACTCAACATCAACGTTATCTAGTGTCTTTTGACAATCCTCAAATATCCTGCTCTAGTCTCATTTGATTGGGCGATGCAATCGAGAAGCAAGATTTGGTCCTCGCATGGAAAACAAACTAAAACACAACAAGTGTGTTTCACTATGTTCCATTTTCAAAAGCACCAGAAGAGACCTCATAATTGAACTAAATATGCAACTTAGAGACTCTTAGTTTTACGATGGTTGTTAAGAACTCCCCAGGATTTGGGAGTTCAAGTGCTTCAGCATTTGTTTCATATAACTAACTGTTAAGCTACGTTTGGATGTAAAATTGACTCCAGAAGTAGCAAAGTGTAATATTCAAAATTTGGTTATTCCTGTTTTTGGAGTTAGGACCCAGATTGTGATTATGATCATTTCAAATTAGATTTGAAATGAAAACAATTGCAATAACATTCAGAGGGCCAACATTTCTAACTGGAAAGACACTGTTCACTGTTCAGTATTCACTCAAATCCACTTTTTGGCAACTTCATCATCGTAATCTAGCTCAATCATGCATCCGAACCAACCCGTAATCATCAGGACATAACCGGAGAACCGAATTGCAACCAAATGTATTCAAAGCATGTGATCCAGCAGAAGAATATACAGAAGTTCACAGGTTCTTAAACCATTTTGGAATCGAGCCATCGCTCAAAACCCTCAATTAATAAAGAATTTCCCACCCACCCAAAACCCCATTTAAATTTAGGTGTAGCTAAATGGGCTTTTTTTCTAATTGGTATCAAAATGAGCATGAGTCAAGCATTTTTGGAAAAACTGCATTAGGCCATATTTAGACGCACCATTGAATCAAATTGCAATACCACAACTGACTAAAGTGGAAATGATAAAAGCATAGAAGTGCCGCTCCATTCTTAATTAAGGAAGAACCCCAAATCGCAATTAAATTCCAGGGTCAATTGCGAGCCAAGATTAAAGGTTTTGTTCATCACTATAAGAAACTGAGACAAGCCCTACAGTTCTCTTCTATATTGAGTTGGATTGATACAATTCAGTTCGAATGAGCATCCAAACGTGCACCTAATTACTGTTAAAGAAAAAGACACGCTAAAGCTAGAGAAATCATGTCTTCCGCCAGTCAATATCATGATTTGGAAAAATCCGAGAATTTGCAAGAAACCCAAAAGATACAGCTATGGAAGATCGAAACTTAGAAATAAACAAAAATTAGCGCTAAGATCGGACAAGCTGAGGAATAAAGGATTTCAACATACCAGTTCCGGCCGAGGACTTCTTCAGCGCGGTACCCTGTGACGAGCTCGAAGCTGGTGTTGACGTATATGATCGGGTGGTCAGGCTCCAACGCATCGGTGACGACGAACCCACATGGCGACGAATGGAGCAGGCTCCCAACGGTGAAAGAAAGCGGGCCCCCTTCGTTGAGGAGAAACCCCTCTTCGGAGCCGCTTGCTTCTGAATCGCTGTCCCACTCCATGATTTTCTTTCTTTTTCTGTCTGCTTTTCCTTCAACCCATCAATACGAAAATTCCAAAAGAAAAAACACAGAAGATGAAAAAAAACAAAAGAAAAGAAATCGAATACGGGAAGAAGAAGGAGAAGATGAAATTGGAAAAAATGGAGATAGGTAGGGTTTCTATTTTCGCTTTTTTCGCTTTTTTTGAAAGAGCTTTTTGGAAGAGAGAGAGAGAGAGAGAGATTTCTTGTGTTGTGAAATGAAAACAGGGATTTCTTGTGTTGTGAAATGAAAACAGGGGTCTTTGATGGTTTGGTGAGAGAGAGAGAGAGAGAGAGAGACAGAGAACGAGCGAGGGAGAGCGAGTGGAGGGTAAGGGCCTTGGGGTTAGCCACAATCGAACCGACGTAGAAAATCGGTGAAGAAACGCGGAGGGTGGTTTTGCGCGAGTAAGTCTGCCACACGTGCCATCGTCGCATGCTATTTCGAGATCTCGGCGGTTCGTTTAGGTTGGTTACATTGTGGGTGTGGCCTCGCCTGCAAATTGGAAGGTTTAGCCATCACCTGGACCTATCTTATACGATTTTGGTTTGTAGCCATTCCTGCTGTGGTCCATTCATGGAAAGTTTAAATGTGTACAATCTTTAAGATTTTCAATCCAGTCATCATCAGCTGTGTATATAATTAGATCAACGGTTCGGATCATGAATCCCAGATCCTGTAACGATGATTGATGTACTGAACGTCATGAGTAGTTGGGTATTGGGATGTCGGAGTGTGCGCACGTGTGAACGGGATTCTATTCGACTTACTCGCGCGAGTAGCGAAATGATGTGGTGCTGGCCTCGCCAGCGAGCGAGCTTCCATACTGTACACGTGGCATGAACATCAGGTCCAAACCGCTCAAATGGTGGGACCCATTTTTTTTGGACATATAATCAATCTGCCATTGGATCTACTGTTTGGACGGTTTGGATTAGAAATATATACGATGTGAACAGGTGGGATACTCTGGGATCTCTAGCTGTGGTACGATGCCCATCTATCTTACTGGACAGAGAGAGAGAGCGCGCGCTAGAAGGTGCGAGGGACACGGCCCTTGCCTGTTGCCAGAAATATCTTTGAGCGCGGTAGTGTGCCTTGCTAGAGTACGTCGCGATGTATTGCCGTAAGATACGTCCGTACTTTCTCCTTTGAACTGGATCCTTTTGAACGATCCAAACCGTGTATATGATGGAACCCAACGTGGATAGAATATAAGGAAAAAGGGTCAGATTGAAATCATTTAGATCTTTTACATTCATTTTTTATGAATACACATCTATGTTCAAAGGAATATCTTTAAATGATCAAAGGATGGAAATGTTAGTTATTGGAGTTTGTACTTCCTTTTGTGTACCCCGTCCAAGGAACGGTCTGGATCATTGAAAGACGACCCCACATCTAAAGGCTAAAATCCGGTCGTGTCCAGCATCAGTACGACGGGATGTAGCAAACCTAGTGGCGCTGTAGGAATACAGCAGGGACGCGGACTGCATGGTCAGTGGCTCATCACCACGTCGGTTGTGAAATGACGTGTCATGATTTAATTGGTGGACGTACTCAGCCGAAAAAACTTTTGAAAGACTCCGACCCTCCAGTAGGATTCGGATTCAGTAGTGATTTCTCCACACCGACGTCTAGGAAAGCTCTATTAGCCCCACCGTAATGCATGTGTTTTATCCATGCCGTCCATCTGTTTTTCCAGCTCATTTTATAACATGAAGATAAAAATGAGTCAGATCGAAATTTTAGGTGGACCTCACTATAGGAAACAGTGTTGATTGCACGTCTACCATTAAAACTTCCTAACAGCCACTGGAACGTTTATTTTCCATCCAATCCGTCAGTTAGGTCACACAGACCTAGATGAAGGGAAAATAAAAATATCAGCTTGGTTCAAAACTTTTGTAGCCCTCAAGAAGTTTTTAATGGCGGGCATTAAATCACTGCTCTTTCCTGTCATGTGGTCCGTTTGAAATTTATATCTGCCTCATTTTTAATCTCATGGTTTAAAATTATATGTAAAAAAGGATGAACGGCGTGGATAAAACAAATCCATCATGGTGGGGCCACGGTGCAGTGTAAGCCCAACCAATCAAATCTCGCAACCCATTTCACCGGACGCGGATTGGCTAGTGACCCAACACCAGCCCCGGGGCTGATGTCAAAGCTTTGCGGGCCCCACCATGATGTAAGTGTTTTATCCACGCTGTCCATCCATTTTTCCACCTCATTTTAGGGTATGAGCCCAAAAATGAGGCAGATCCAAATCTCAGGTGGACCACACCACCGGATAATAGTGTTGATTGAACAGCCACCCTTAAAAAGTTCCTGGGCCCACAGTGATGTTTATTTGCCATCCAACCTGTTGATAAGGTCACACAGACCTGGATGAAGTAAAAACACAAATATCAGCTTGATCCAAAACTTCTGTGGCCTCCAAGAAGTTTTCAACGGTGAGAATTCAATTCCCACTGTTTCCTGTGGTGTGGTCCACCTGAGATTTGGATCTGTCTCATTTTTGGGTCCATGCACTACAATGGGGTTTTAAAATGGATGGACAGCGTGGATAAAACACATACATCATGTTCGGGCCCACACAGCTTTGACACCAGCCCCGGTGATGGTGTTGGGGTCACTATCCAATCCGCGTCCCATTTCACCACCGACGTGGGGGCGCCCAATCCAGGTTTGGTAGAATACGTCCCGGCGCATTTGCGATAGTATAAGTGGGACAGTGGCCGTTGGATGTTGAGTATCTTTAAATAATCCAAACCGTCTATATAATGGGACACACCTTGGGTGAGGGAACAAAGAAAGTAAAAGCTGTCGTATTTTATTATTTCAACCCTTTGGTTACTTCATTCTTTTCTGTTGAAAATGAACGGTCTCCTCAGCGTTTAAAAATTAAAAGAATAAGATCTGCAATTCTAGAAGATTTTATATCTACCGTCGATCCACGGTGATTCCCATCACATGAAAGGTTTGGATCTTTCAAAAGATTCCAATCTAATGGCTAAATTTCCTGCGCATCATATTGCAGCGTTCGGACGCATTCCAGAGCCCTCATGTAAGCGGTTCTAGTGGCGCACATGCTCGTGTCGGATCGTTACATTACTGAACAAAGGGTCCGCTTTCGGTGGTCCACCGGGCTATCCATTCAGTTGGCTTACGTGGGACCCACCGAGATAAACAATGGGGCGCGTTGTTTTCCCACTATGTATCATGGAAAGGGGCCGGAATAGTGTGATGGTCAGGGACTTTGACAATCCATGGTATGATTGTACGTTGATCTGGGCCGTCTAAATCTCGGAACCCATTTATAGATCTGCAATGACCCAAAAACGAACCGATGAGATGAAGCTAATCAGCTGATCTTACCCTTCCATTTTGTACCAATGGCTATTATACTCTTGACCATCCATCTGATGGCTAATGATGGAATGGTTAGGATTGCTTCATAAGTGTGATTTTAGATACATGCTCTCCATCAACAGTGTGAAGTGTCCCATGAGCCTAACACTTGGATGGCAAGGTTATTTATACTCGGGCTGGGTGTGATGTGTGATAGGCAGCCATCTGTATTTGACACGTGGCATGTTCTTACTCAATTTAAACGGTCTAAAGCACAGAATCCACCGTAGAATAGGGTATAAAACTAAGGTGGTGGTAATAGTATCTTTGTTATCTTTTTATTTAAGCCGTGGGATATGACCCTGCACAGCCGGACGAGCCGGAATAGGGTGGAGCCATCTCTTCGGAGCGAGATGTTAGTTCACAGCCGTCCATTTAATGACCGATGGATCATGTTTTAGAAATCACACTATCTAATACTACCCATTAAATACCTTCAATTTCGCCGTGACGATTCCGAAGGCAAGAAATACTGAGTTGACATGACGAGAGATTTGATTAGTCTAGTTCACATGTCTTCACATATCATGACGGTATGTATCGCAGTCGGACCATTTTTGGAATAGCAAGTTGAGGAAAACACGGAGCTTCCAGCCAGCATACACCTAACCGGAAAACTTTCAAACATATCTCTTGAGATTTTATCTCTCACAAAAGCACGTTGGCATCAGCACGTGGTCTAATCAAAATTTTCTGCAACGCGGCCTCGTGGAACTCAGTGTTTTCCGGCCTCATCGAATTTAAACATGTTTTGCACGGCCTCGTCCGACAATAATTTACGGTTGAATCAAATCCCATCAATGAGATTAGCTACTGAAGTCTCGCTACTAAAGAGGTGTCATCACGTTTTGTGGGCCCCACAATGATATATATGTTGTATCCACACCGTCCATTCATTTGGAGAGATCATTTTAGGGCATGGACCAAAGAATGAGGCAGATCCAAAGTTCAAGTGGACTCCACCACAGAAAATAATGGGGACATTGACACCCACCATTGAAACCTTCTTAGGACCCACCATGATGTTTCTTTGAAATCCAACATATTTATAAGTCAACACAGATGTGGAATAAGGAAAAACACAAATATCAGCTTGATCGAAAACTTTTGTGACCCAAATAAGTTTTTAATGGTAGGCTTTCAATCCCCACTTTTTTCTGCGGTGGGGTCCACTTGAGCTTTGGATCTGCCTCATTCTTTGGTTCATTCCTTAAAATGATCTCTCGAAATAGATGGATAGTGTGGATACAACACATATATCATGATGTAGCCACAAAACATGGTGACGTCAATGCTCAGTAGCTAATCCGCGTCCCATCAAGACCTCACTGAACTCTCTTTCCCTAGTTTATAAGGGTCAGGTCTCCTGAAATGATAGTGGGAAGTTCCTGCAGTTGAAAGTTAGGTGGGGCCATCATGATATTTGTGAGAAATCCACTTCACCCCTCTATTTGGCCAACTCATGTTTGGACATGATCCTAAAAACTGAGAAAGATCAAAAGCTCAAGTGGGCCACACTAAAAGGAAAAAAAAAAACAGAGAGAAAAATGTCTATCGTTGGAACCTTTCCTGAGTTCATTGTCATGTTTATATGTCACCCAAACGGCTCATAGGATGAATTGAAAACACAAAAATATTAGCTTAATATCTAAAACTTATGTGACCCGATGAATGTTTCAACAGTGCACCTTCAATCCCACTAGCTTTTTGTCATGTGGCCCGCTGGAATTTTAGATCTACCTAGTTTTTTTGGGACATGAGCTGGAAATATAGATGGACAAAGTGTATTTCCTATAAACATCATGGTGGACACCACCTAGCTTCTGATCCCACAAATTTCCCTCGTCCAAGACGATAAAAAATAATGAATTACTTCCCACTTGCCATTGTATGAAAGAATTACTAGTGCATCAGAATGTAAGCACTGCCCAGCTGTTGCAGTAGTTTGTGTGTAGAAAGGGAATATAGGCTGCTGATCTTTCATGACCAGCATTTGATGGGTGATGCCAAAATCGTCTACCAGATAGCACAATCTAGCCATTTGAATAGTAGCTTGTGAATGAACTCTCAGGACGTGTTTGGATGCCACTAAGGGCCCGTTTGGATTGTAAGTTACTTAAGATAAGCTACTTATCAGATAAGTTACTTATCTTGGTTTTTACTTATTAAGCTGATAAGTATGTTTGGTAAATAACATACTTATCAGCCAATAAGTAAATAATTACTGTTTGATAATAACACATTGATAAGTAACCTTTGGTAAGAAAATTTCAATTCTACGTATAATAAGCAACATATTGACATGAAAATAAAAAGCTAAGTATTGAGGCAGTTTTCCTAACAGAGTGAGCTTTTCTAATCCCACGTGCGTGCAATAAAACTCATGTACATGCCATGCATGTGCTAGCATAGCATGATTGGTCCGAGATACATTCCATCCTTCAGAACAGGGCCACTATATGAATGCCCTGGCACAAGAATCAGGTTGATCCACTGGTCAGGTGGGCCACAGTCTCTCTAGAAGATTTGGCTGAAGTTTTCTAACACATTCACTTGTTTCCAATAGTCAGGTCCACATGGTGAGTGGACTAGAACCATTTTTGGGAAAGATGTAGAAGATCAGATCAACCTGATTGGTGGATTGGATCTTGCACCAATTAATGTAAGGCCAATCTTTGATGTGGGCCGTCCACTATGTGAGCCCCATCTTTGATAGGACAGTCAATCATGTGGGGCCTCCTTTGATATGGACGGTATGAGAGAGCATTAATTGAGTGAACCATGAGAGAGAACTTTGATATATATGATGTGACCTGAGAGAGATAAGTAGAAAAGTCAAATTGGAGGGTGGTTAATTAACATCGGAGGGTGACTAACAGTGTAGTTGTGTGCTAACAAAAAAAAAAAAAGGAGCAAAAGTGTGACATGAGAGAGATAAGTAGAAAAGTCAAAAGTCAAAAAGCAAAAAAAAAAAACTTATTAAAATAAGTAATTTTTAAGAGATAAGTTACTTTTCAATTATAGTTACCAAACGAACTTAAGTGCCAAAAGTAACTTAACATCTTAAGTTCAGTCGAAAAGTAACTTACTTGGTAGTATCCAAACGAGCCCTAAGTGAGTTATTTTTTAACTTAAGTCATTAAGTTAATTTGATAAACCTAATTGCAAAAGTAACTATGTTATTAAAACTAGTCATCCCCTGTGTTTTCTTTAGCTTTCAACTTTTCACCTTTTTACTTCTCTCTCTCCATGTCAAAGAGGCCCCACATGATTGACTGTCCACATCGAAGGTGTGGCTCACACGATGGACAGCCCACATCAAAGGTGGGCTCACTTGATAGATCATCCACATTAACACAACCCACATGATAGATGGTCTACATGAAAGGTCAGTCCCTAATGTTAAATAGCCCACATATAAAATGGGCCCCACATGACGGGTTGTCCACAGCAAGGATGGGAGCCACACGCTGGACAATCCACGTCAAAGGTGGGCCTCACATGATGGATTACATATATTAACACCGGCCCACATAATGGACGATCCACATCAAATGTTGGTCCCAAGTGATAAATGACCAACATACAAAATGCGTGGGTACGATGGATAACCCACTTGAAGGGTGGGGCCCACATGATGGATAATACACGTCAAAGGTGAGCTCCACATATGGGGAGTGGACATCGAAGCAAGGCTTCAAGTGATGGATGGGCCACATCGGGGTGGCTCCGCGTGATGGACGGTCCACATCAAAAGTTGGCTCCTAATAATGAATGGCTCACATCCATGCATGATGGGCAACCCACATTGATGGTGGAGCCCACATAATGGGCAGTCCACATCAAAGGTGGGATCCACGTGATGGGCAATTAATAATAGTGGGCCCACATGATGGATGATCTACATTAAGGTGGGCCCCACATGATAGACAGTCCATATCAAAGGTCAGCCCTAATGATGAGGGACCCATTTCCAAGGCATGTCTCGCACGATGGACAGCCCAAATCGGAGGTGAGGCCCACATGATGGACCGTCACATCAAAGGTGGGCCCCTAACGACGAATGACCCACATCCAAGATGGGCCCTACATGATGGACGGGCCATGTCAAATGTGGGGGCCACATAGTGAGTGGTCGGCATCAAAGGTTGGTAACACACGATGGATGGTGATTGTGAGGGTGACCAACTAGACTTGAAGGATAAATATTGGAAAGCAAACATGTTTTTTTTTTTTTTAAGTAAAGCTAGCAATACTCTCTTATTACTTACCCAGGGTAAAGCCTGAAAGGAAACACCAAACGGAGCAGGCCCCAACAAAAAAGAAGAAAAGAGAAAAAGAAGCAACTCACACCTTAGGCGCAAGGGAGAAGAAGAAAACTAAAAGGGGGGGACGAGGAAGAGAACTAGTAAAGGAGGAAAGACCCACAACCCGCGCCAAATAAAGTCAGCTAACTCAACCTTAGTAATGAATCTGGATGGGGAGCATATGTGAGTGCCTGCTAACCTAGAGAGAATGGTCCACAGGTGGTTAGATATAATGCCAACATGACTGGTGGAAAAGGACACAAGAAAGCGAAGTCTCATAGCAAACAGGCGCATCTCCCAGGAGGAAGCCGTCGGATCTTTAATAGATACAAGACTATATTGATTGTCCTACTAGAATGCAAGGCCCTACAAATTGATTAAAGCAAAAAATAGGTAAGGCAGAGGAAATGATTTGCAGACATTTATCGACTAGTACCTTGCGCAGTATACTTAGAGACAATTTTTCAGATAGGAGTGGCATTGGGAGTATAGCATAGAAGGTCATCCCTAGTTGTAGAGATCTTAGCGCAAGCTAGGGTCCTGGTGGGAGCAGGTCTAAGCCACCGAGTAGGCAAGCAGGTGGGAGATCTCCCCACAGAGAAGGCAGTGGGAAAATCCCACGCAGTGGAAATAGTGTTGAGGGCCTTTGCTGCAATCGATGGGCCATAAAGAAAAAGAGCTCTAGCTCTTAGCTCCTAAGTAATAATTCTGAATATGATTTCTTTTGAGGAATAATTGTTATTAAATATGTGGTTATTCCTTTCTCTCCAAATATGTCACACAATGGCCGGGAAAGAGAGTTTGCAAGCAAAACAAAAATAGTATCAGTTGCATTATCCATAAGATATGCAACAACATGAATAATGGTAGGATGGTGAATAAATGAGATAAAGAGCTTAGAGTGAAGATTACTCCATATCTAACCAATGTACCTACAAGAGAAGAATAAGTGATCAATGGATTCTAAACCATTATGACGAGGAAGAGAATCAAGTAAAGGAGGAAAGACCCACAACCCGGGCCAAATAAGGTCAGCTAACTTAGCATCAATAATGAATCTGGATGGGGAGCACATGTGAGTGCCTGTTAGCCTAGAGAGAATGGTCCGTATGTGGTTAGATATAATGCCAACATGACTGGTAGAAAAGGAGGCCCTGCAGATTGATTAAAGCAAAAAATAGGTAAGGCAGAGGAAATGATTTACAGACATTTATCAACCGTACCTTGCGCAGTATACTTAGAGACAATTTTCCAAATAGGAGTGGCATTGGAAGTAATAGCATAGAAGGTCATCCCTAGTTGCGGAGATCTTGGCGCAAGCTAGGGTCTTGGTGGGAGTAGGTCTAGGCCACCGAGTAGGCAAGCAGGTGAGAGATCTCCTCACAGAGAAGGCAATGGGAAAATCCTGAGCAGCAAAAATAATGTCGAGGGCCTTTGCTGCAATCGATGGGCCAAAAAAAAAAAAAAAAACTCTAGCTCTTAGCTCCCATGTGATATTTCTAAATATGATTTTTTCTGAGGAATAGTTGTTATTAAATATGCGGTTATTCCTTTCTCTCCAAATATGCCATACAATGGTCGGAAAAGAGAGTTTGCAAAGCAAAACAAAAATACGATCAGTTACATTATCCATAAGATATGCAACAGCATAAATAATGGTAGGATAGTGAATAAATGAGATAAAGAGCTTAGAGTAAAGATTACTCCATATCTAACCAATGTACCTACAAGAGAAGAATAAGTGCTCAATAGATTCTAAGCCATTATGACAAAACACATAAGCAGTATCATCAATAATTTCGAAAGAGTAAAGCAAGTATTAATTTCATCTTTAGTTTCGCAGGAAAAGCCATCCAAGCCATAATAGAGTGTCTAGGGATAAGGCCACTGAACTAAATAAGATCACTCTAAGGCGGGGTTGGGTCAGTAGATCTGCAGGTACCTTAAAGCAGCCGCAAAAGTGAGGGCACCATTGGGGGAAAGGGTCTAACAATTTCATCTTGCATCCGAACAATTTGATGGGATTTAATTTTCTTAAAAAAATTGCCAAAGTAGGAGTATTAGGGTAGGGAAACTATCACTCAGTATCACAAGTTAGGAGACTAACCGAAAAGTTAGTTCTAACCCCAAATCTTGAATAACAGAGCTACTCATGCGATCGAAAAGGCTAGTGTCCCCCATCCATGGATCAAACTAGAAATCAGTAGATTGCCCATTTTCTACCAGAAATCTGGTGTAAGTTTTGGCAATGTCGCGAACTACAATAATACTATGCCAGGTCCAAGAGACATTGAGGGGCAATTGGGCATTCCATATAGTTTTTTATTCGATATATTTTGCATGTACCCATTTGACCCAAAGGTTATCCTCTTTACACATGATTTTCTAAAATTGCTTTAAGGAGGCAAGCTTTAGCTGAAACTTCTAAAGGAGTTATGCCGAGGGCGCCACCTTCAAAGGATATCCCTTATGAGGAGGAGATCTGCTCCCAGCTGATCGTGTGAAATGGGAAGGAGCGCCACAAGAAATCCCTTATACGTTTCAAGATAATATTGAAGCAAGTTTTTAGAAGCAAAAACACATGGGACCAAAAAATATGGAGGACTAGATAGAGTGAAATTGATTAGCTTCAGTCTTCTTGCAAAGGATAGGAGGGACGCAAGTCCATCCATTAAGCTTTCTATTAAGGCTATCAATTAACGGTTGACAATTCGAAATATGGAGTTCAGTGAAGAATAAGGGAACTCCCAAGTATCTGATAGGGAGTTTGCCTTCGTCTATACTAAGGATAGATTTAATTTCATACTTATAGGTACAAGAGCTAGAGATAATAAGCACACTCTTTTGGGTATTAACTTAAAGCCCAGAGTTTTTAGAAAAGTTATGAAAGAAGTTTCGCAGATTATAAGCATAGTGAGGATCCGCACTAGAGAAAACCATTAAGTCATCAACAAATAAAAGATGGGAGATGGAGATAGTCTCAACTTTGAAGGCGGTATGAATTAAACCATTATAATAACATTTTCCTAGTAAAGCTGAGAACATCTCCATGACAATCGTAAAGACGAAAGGGGAGAGTGAGACTCCTTACCTAATACCTCTATTACTTTTGACAAAAAGCAAGCCTTCCACATTAATGATAATCGAGAAAGAAGGGGTGGAGATAGCGGCTTAGATCTAGATAATCCAAGTATCTGGAAAGTTAAGAATGCAAAGAGCTTCGATGATAAATTCTCACATAATATAATTAAAAGCCTTCTTGAGATCAATCTTGACACACATTCTAGGTGGGCCTCCATCAAGGTGAATACCTCGAATAAGGTTGTGACTAAGAAGGATATTATTTGAGATATTATGGCCCATAATGAATGTAGATTGGACTTGGTTAATAATGGAAGGCATAATAGGTTTTATTTTGTTGACCATGATACAATGATATAATTTTGTAGATCTCATTGGTTAAAGAAATAGGATGGAAATCAACAGGGCTTCCAATATTATCCGATTTAGAAATCAGAGCCACAAGGGTGTTGTTGAGTTGTTTAAGCATTTTTCCAGAGTTAAAAAAACTAAAGATTACAGCACATATATCTTTCCCAATAATAGGGCCATTAGGTTTTATAAAAGTGGCATTGAAACCATTAGGACTTGGGGCTTTATTGGGGTTAGCAAATTTTATTGTTGCCTCAATTTATTGGATGGTCACTAGCTTAGTAAGCTGATCACCCTCATTAACTTTCTAGCTGATAAGCATGTTGTTTGCCAAGATAAAATACTCATGACATGAGTAACTTATCCAAAGTAACTCAACTCATGATCCAAACGCCCCCTTATAGAACCAATACACTAATGGTCCATAAATAAGAAATTGGATTGCAGTCCTGAGTTACTCAGTACTGAGTAAACTCAGTTGGGCCTACTATAAATGTATGTGGTTTATCTACACCGTCCATCTATTTTCCACTCATTTAGGGGGTTGAAACCAAAATTGAAGCATATCTAGAACTCAAATCTATCCTCTAAACTCTTGATCGGTCATCTCGTTAGCGATCAGACATCCTTGATAATTATCTAACCCTAATCATCTTAGATCCTTGACTATAAGAGCACCCACCCAAACCTAAGAAATATTAAGGCGCTAGATGATTGAATGATTTGAGAGATCAATTAATATATTCAGAACCATCTAGGAATTAGAGTGTGCAGTGGAAGCATGATAGGACAGAAATTTGGTGAGCTTGTAAAAATCGATGTCAAGTACGAATTTATTTTTAAGGGGGGTGGATTGTGATCGCGTCTGACCTGGAATAGTTCAGAAAGTTAGACAAGAAGTCATGAAGTGAGATTACCATCAATCTTTTATCGTCGATGCTTAGGAAACTTCGGGGACGAAGTTTGTTTTTAAGGGAGGTGGTTTGTAATGCCCCAGATTTTCGAGATTTATTTGAAATTTTTTGAAAATTTATTTTTAATTTATTTTTTATTAATTATCGTACATTTACCGTTGATTTGCAAATAGCGGGACATCCATAGGAGATCCAATTAAGGACCATTTACAAAAGTTACTTAGAATGATCCCATAAACATCGTAGAAAGATAAGATTTAAAAAATCACGCACTTTTCAAATAATTACGAAAATGCCATTAGTTAAACTTAAGTTAAAATGCCATTTTTAAGTATTATAGTTTCTGATAATCACTTTCACGCAAAACTCTAGATTTAAGCTTTTGGGCATATATTAACCATACACGTCAATTTTCAGCTCTTAAATCATAGCAGAAGTGGTCCAATTGTCTAATCAACCCCTCAACCCTTGATTTTTATGTCCATCTAGTGAAGAAAGTAGATGGTTAGTCGTAGTCGAATATTTCTCTTCATATGAGTGACATGGATCGTCTTTATCGTGGACCAATAATGTGATTTGAGTGCCCCACCTTGATAAGCCTCTTTCTTACGCGTGAAGTTATTCCGTTCTAGAAATTAATGAGTTACGAACTCTTTTTAAATTTGAACCTTTCAATTTATCCACTTCTCACCATCAATTGCTTCTCAAATTTGGACCACCCATTATACTCATATGACTACGAGTTTACACAAAATTTAGACCCCGATCTATAATCCTACACCGTTGAACCACAAAGTCAGCCATTTCCTTTTTCGCCAAAAGTTGAAATTTCAGATCTAAAAATTTCTCATCATCAATCAACCACTAAATTTTATACAATTGTTTGCCTATCATGACTACATGTTTTTTCAAAATTTGGGCCCAGATCATCAAGCGTAGACCATTAATTGAGATCAAGCCCATTTTAGCACCCGTCAGGCCATTTTCAAGGATCGACCAATCTAGAATATGGATCATTAAGAAATTTACGTATTCTGACTCTACTCTTCAAGCTTGATAAGAACGGATTGGAATTGATCAAAAATCACCAGAATATTGAGATTTGAGAAACCCACCTCAAGAGGTTGTTACACAAGACCTCGCACGCTCTTCTTTTCTCTCCCCATGTGCTCACATCCCTCTCCATATTCCTACTACGTACCTCCAAGCCCTTCTCCTAACCCTAGCCTCCATGCCCTAAGAGAGAGAGAGAGAGAAAGATAAGAGAATGGAGTTCTTTCTCATATTTTTCCAGCGGCTAAGATCTTCTACAACCATCTTCTAAGTCTATCTTAAGGTGAGGATTTTCCTTTAAACCTTTCATTAATAATATCACCATTATCATAAGTTTCTTTTGTGAGATGTGAAGTTATTTGGTTATTTGGTTTTGAATTGCTTATCCATATAACATGAAGTTTGATGTGAGATTTGTAATGAATATCATTATATGGTGATGTAATTCCTTGTTTAGATTTTTGACTAAGAAGCATGTGCATTTGTGTTATTTATTTTTGTGAAATCTATGCCCTTATTTTCTTAGTCCATGTATTATAAGTAACATTGATTTTCATATTGTGATATGAAATATGTGTATCAGATCATCATATAGACATCCCATTATTGTATACTCTTTGTCCCTATGTTGGTAAAATTATTTGATGTAGAGAGATGGAACCTGTGAGAGGTGTCCATGATGAAAGAATATCTCTTGACTTAACTAAAAGAATGAAGTGATTGTTTGTTAATGGATCTTTACATGTACATGATGCTTGATTGGACCCATTTATATTATATGAGTATTTTAATGAATTTGGTCATGATGTACAACATTGACTTTTTGGTACATGATGAAATCATAAAACGGGACAATAAGTGGACACTAATGGTATACAAATTTGCATGAGCCGGGGTTGGTGCTATGGATATTAATCCCGTGCTGTCGGCCTATGCTGGGTTGCTTGCGACTCCCCATAGTGACCACTGAGTTTTATTTAAATCGGTTGTATGCGAAAACACTTAAATAAAGGTGAAACTAAAGTCATGCATTCACTTGGCTCCATGTGGGTGTACGGAATTGAGAATAGGTTAGAGTGTACTACTTCTCCCGTATACTGTCACGTGTAGATTTGGGCTATGAGCGTCCCGTTTCTCACGTGGTCGGCCAAAACTATGGGCTTGTGCGTCCCAAGAACCTCTGGTGACTAGTGGCTAGCGTGAAGTCGTAACAGGGAGTTTCCCACTTCATGTATTATGATTTCTAGCCAGGGTGCCTTAGCCAGAGCATGCATTCCATGCATCGCATTAACAAAGATTTTTTACTTGATTGTTTTGTTTGAATAAAGATATTATTGTGTTGCGTTACTCTGAGTTTTGTACATTATTATTCTTGATAGTCTTGGAGGGAATATTCCCCACTATGATAGCGTTAACGCTATCCCAAACACAATTTAGATGATGCAGGTGAAGATCCAGGTATTGAACCTGATTTTTAAAGAGAAGAGTTCAATGGTTCGTATGATCACATGGCGGACTACGATGTTGGAGAAACTTCGTTGATGTTTTCATTTATTAAATATTTCTTTTGAGTAGTTGATACATTTATAGAATTGTAATAAGTCTTCAAGAAAAGACATGGTTTTATATTTTGATTAATCAGTATGGATATTGATTAGTTCCCTTATTTAAACATTGATGATGACGTAGTAAGTTTGATAGAATAAGATGATAATTGTTTTCGTCATTGTGCTTGAATGCTATATTTCATTATTTGACAAATTAGTTATTCCATAAATTACTTGGGAATTCAGCTGTCGTGTTGTACACGAGAGTCGAAAATCTTGGGTCGTTACAGTGTGGGTATAATGATTTCCACCGTTGAAACCTTTCTAGGGCCCTGTGTTGATGTTAATTTGTCATCCAACCTGTTCACAAGATCATACAGACATTGATAAAGATAAAAAAACAAACATCAACTTGATCCAAAACTTCAGTGGCCCCTAAGAATTTTTCAATGGTACACATTCAATTCACATCGTGTTCCTGTGGTGTGATCCACTTAAGCTTTTTATATTTTTCATTTTTTGTCTAAAGACATGAAAATTATCTGTTAAAATGAATGAACGGAGTGGATAAAATACATAAATCATGGTGGACCCCGCAAAGTTTACTCAATATGCAATCCACTTGCATAAATACTAGTAGGGGTTCAATATCTGGAGTTTTTAGGAGTGTATCCATATATGTTTTATCTCGTCACACCAATGGTCTGGATATTCTGAAAGTGTGTCCCACTTGTTCAAAACATATGACTCCGGACACTATTCTATTCATATGGTGGTGCATTACGACCTAGGACATTATGACATGATAAAGTTATGTTGACCCTCCATAAATGTCCACACCATCCATCCATTTTGTCAAGAATATACTTTGGGAACGAGCCTAAAAATGAGGCAGAACCAAAGCTCAAGCGGACCACACCATAAAAAGCCGTTAGGACATTGACACCCCTCATGATGTTTATTTACCATTCAATCCAAAACTTTTTGTCCCAAAAAAAGTCCTTCAATAATAGTTGTTCAATTCCTACTGTTTCCTATAGTGTGGTCCTCTTGAGCTTTGCACTTTGAAATGATATGAATGGACAGTGTGGATATAACACAAAAATCATAGCAGGGCTCATAGAGGTCATAGCAGGGCTTATAGAGGTTTGCCATGTCAATACAGTACCAACCACACTGATGTAAACATAACTAGCAAGGAGATGTTGGGCATCTGTTTTGATGGGCCTCACCATGGATGGCATATGCAGAGGGAGCGGACTGCATACTAATCCCTTGCAAGTACAATTGTGGCTATTTGATAGGTACTTTGTGGAGCCCACCATCGTGTATTCATTTTATCCACACCGTCCATCCATTTTGCTAGCTCATTTTAGGTATAAAAAAAAAAAGAGGCAGATCCAAATCTTAGGTGGACCGTGCAACGGGAAAATGGCAGTGATTGAATGGCTACCATTAAAAACTTCACAGGGCCCACTATAACAATTATTTGCCATCCAACTTGTTGATTTGGTATCACAAGCATGGATGAAGGGAAAACACAAATATAGGTTGATTCAAAACTTTTGTGACCCTCAATGAGTTTTTAATGGTAGTTGGTGTTCAATCACCACTGGCGTGGTTCCTTTGAGATTTATGTTTGAATGCTTAAAGTCCCTCGATATACATTGATGCATTACACCATCCTTTAATGGCTCGAGCTTTTGGAAAAAGTGGTTGTTTGACATGGTATTAGAGCATATGGTCAAGTCTTCGAATCTTGGAAATAACAAATATGCCTCCCAAGTATTTCTCCCAACGAGGTGTTTATATTGTGAGTGTCCCTCCATCCTTTCCAAAAGAGCTATGTCCTACATATAATTGCCTGTGGGGTGGCCCGGGACATAATATTATACTTGATGGATGGGGTGGATGTCATGGATGTAAAGTGTTCCTTCGTAGAAGGAGCATCCTCCTAGGCATGCCAACTTAAGTCTGTAGTGGGTCCCACCATGTGAATGGTTTATCGTTGATTCATGTCTCGCTTGAACGAAATGAAAAACCAAAGAGCTCCTTAGGCCCAAGCATTCTCTTTAGGAGAAGGCAGTCCGTAGACTGGGGTCTCGCTCCTACACACCTTGCATTAATGTATGATAGTGAGGCCTGGTGGCACGATAAGATTTGATTGGTGGGGCCATACATTGAAGTTTGTAAGTGATGGTTGTAAGTCTGTAAGGCCCCGTTTAGATGTAGGAAAATAAGTTGCTTTTTTTACCATTTAATTACTTATTTTGTGTGAGTTAATTTGGTTAACATCAACTTAATAGCTACTTATTTGCTGAAAATGGGATAAGTATTTCAGTTTTTAGTTTTAGTTTTTTTTTCTTTTTCCCACTGGCTGAGGGCCTATCGAAATTATCTCTCTCTCTCTCTCTCTCTCTCTCTCTCTCTCAAAACCCCTCTACTTAAAACCTTAAAACCCTATTGTCTGTCCAATGGGTAGGACCCACTAGACACATGTGTTTTGTTTACACGTGGCTCATTTAAGGCCCACCGATGGAACCTCCCTGGAGACGTCCTTAATATAGGTATCCACTCCATCTAGCCTTCTTAGGCCCCACCGTGCTAGCATCTAGCATGGGTCCCACCATGATGTATGTTATAAATCCACACTGTCTATCTATCTTGTTAGACCAGCAATGAAGTAGATTAAAATCACAGATGGGCTGCTGTGCACCACAACTAACGATAGAGATTGAATTGTCATCGTTGAAAACTTCCTAGGGTCCACCGTCCACCGCGTGGTTCTTTTCCCATGTAGACGGCTGCAATGCCTCTTAATCTACAAAGTGTGCACGACATGTGGATGAATGTGGTGTGACCAAAAGGCCTTCCAAGATCTAGATGGTCCACAATATCAAAATAGATGATGCACTAATGCTTGTTCGAAGAAATGCTGAGAAGAGAGGTGCTCGTCCATAGCTGTAAATTGTGGTACAGGGCTTTTTTACTTAATAAGTAGAAACCAAGATAAGTTACTAAGAGGCATAAGTAGCTTATCTAAGTAACTTACAATCCAAATGGGCCCTAAGTGATGGCTGAATATATATCCAACCAAAAAAAGTAACCATCTTCGACAACATACGGCCCACCAGTCACCACACCATCTCTGAGGGTGGCGAGGGCCACACTGCCTCCACAGGACTCAGATTTGGTGATGACCCCCTTTTGCACCTAGTCAACCCTAAAATGTTCTGTGGGCCCCAAACGTGAGGTTTTTTTTTGTTTTTAATTAAGCTATTCATTTATTTTGCTCACTCCTTTTAGAGTATGAACCTAAAAATTAAGTAGACTTTTTTTGTTGGTCATGCAACGCACCCACCTCGTTAGTGCTGCACAACACACCCATGCAATTAGTCGCACGATGCACCCACTAGTGCAATTAGTGTGTCTCTTTAGTATTTGAACCCGAGACATGCGGTTGAAATGCCTAAGCATCTTCCAGCTAGGCTAGTAGGCGAGACACCCATAATACAAAAACAATGTAGATTGAATACACACCACTAAAAAAAATATAGAGGCCAAAAAGGTTATGGATAAACCATTAATTATTTATGGTTTCCCTTTCACCCACATCCGGGTGACCTAATCGACTATGGGTTATATAGGAAATAAATATTACATTAGGACCTCAAGAATTTTTTAATAGTGGTTTCTTGAGGTGGGGTCTAACTATGATATGGATTTGCCTCATTTTTTTCACTCACAGTCTACCAATGTCCTAAAGGTGTGGGTATGTAAATAATGAGACATCTAAATCTTAAGTAGACCACACCACAAGAAAATAGTGGTGACTGAACACCAACCTTTAAAAACTTCCTAGGCCTACTATAATGTTTATTTGCCATCCAACTTATTGATTGAGCCACAAATATCAGCTTCATACAAAACTTCTATGGACCTTAAGAAGCTTTCAAGGGCAGATGTTAAATTACTAATATCTCCTCGTGTGGTCCCCATGAGATTTAGATTTGCCTCGTTTTTGGGCTCATGTCATAAAATGATTTGGAAAAGGGATGGACCGTATGGATGAAATACATACATCATGGTGGGGCCTACAGAGCACCTTCTAGTACCTATTCCGTCTTGTGGTGCTGGAAGGGTAACTACCGAATTCGAGTGAAAATTGGTGTAAAAGTATTATGCCATAGCATTCTTTTTGGTTAGTCTAGGTTCTACCAAAGAAAGGTAGTCCGTGGGCCACTACTGGCAGAAGCGTGAGTGGGTCTCCTTGTTACACGAGTCATATGCAGCATATCAGCTACACACGTACGATAATGTTTCTTCATCCACTCTCTAACCTATTTGTAAGAATCCGGATCCTCTGCTCCCTCTCTGATTGGTCTAGCTGAGCTGGACCAATTGAGATTTAGAGAGGCAAAAAGCAGGATTTCTTCGCTCGGTATGAGTAGGGGTGTCAGTGGGCCGGGTTAGGGCCGGGCCAAGCTCTGTCCAAACCCGACCCGCCTATCTCAACTTATGCCCAAACCTGGCTTGGACCTTGTGACGGGCCACAATAGTTGAGCCCAAGGCCGGCCCAAGATACAACCCGAGCCCAACCTTTCATATAGAGAAAGCACTTATCATTTAATCCCGCGCTTTTCCATATATAAAAAAAAAATCATCAACACTATAGAGAATAAAATGAGTTTTAGGAAAAATTTGTATAAAATTTAATTTTAACAGAATGGAAAATATTTTAATTTAAATTTTAAATTAAAAAATATATTCGATCGGGCCGGGTTGTTAGGCTTTTGAACAGGCTTTGTCCAAGTCCAGGCCCAGTTTGAAAATTGGCTTATACTTTAGGCCCAAACTCAACCCATGGGCTTGATACTTTAGTCCAAACCCGGCCCAATGCAGGCCAGGCCCAAAAGCCCATCGGGCCAACCTGGTCCATTGATAGCCCTACGTATGAGCAGAGGATCTGGATTCTATTTGTAATCTGCACAGATAACAGGATGCAGATTACGTCCTTCCTAAGTATGGACACAAAGTGTCTAAACCGAGCAGTGGAGGAGCCCATCATTATGTATCTATTTATCCACAGGGTCTATTCCTTTTCAATGATCATTTTAAGCTATGAGACTGAGAACTAGGCAGATCCGACCATCAGGTCAGCCATACCAAATAGTGAGTTTGGTTGCATTAAACTCAGCATCAAATGCTCCTCAGCATCAAATGCAAGAGTCATTTTTGGTGTGGCTGACCTGAGTGTTGATTTGGCTTAGTTCTGCATTTGTCATTTTTGGTGTGGCTGACCTGAGTGTTGATTTGGTTTAGTTCTCCGTCTGCTTAAAATGGTCATAGAAAAGGGATGGACGGCGTGGACAAATAGATACATAATGGTGGGCTGATGAAGGTCGCAAACCTAGTCCTAGATAACACTCAAATCAATGCTACAACCAAGCTACATCTCCGAGGAAGACTCTTGATGAAGAGGAGATATCAAGTGAGCAATTGGTATTACCCTTGTGCAATATCCAGGCCGTTCATCAGGTGAACTCTTCCTCAGAAAATGCTGTAGTATGTTAATCGACCCGCCAGGCGGCCCACAGGCGTCTAAGAGAATGAACGGTCAGATATGAATGATTCCTTCCAATGTATGCCTGTGGCCAGATTTTAGGTCCGTAGAGACAACCACTGTGATCTTTCAAGACATCCAATCCGTCCATCGTGTGCAACCCCTTGTTTCCCTTTGGTGTCCAGAAATCAGGGCGGTCCAAAAACTTAGGTAGGCCACACCGCATGGAACAGCTGGGATGAGGACATCCACCATTAAAAGCCTTTCAAATTGTGTGTGGGTCGCCGTATTCTTGTCCGCCAATGATGTGGCTCACGAGGACGGATGTAAAGCTCAATAATCAGTCCATTCCAGAACTCACGTGGGCCACCCCACGTATTTTTAAGTGGTGTGGCCCACCTGAGCGTGGATCGGATTGATTTTTGGATGCTGAGGAGATCACAAGGGGGGCAAACGTGATGGACGGATTGGATGTTATGCACAGTCACTGTGGGCTCTGCACATTCGTTGTAGGTTAAGCCAAAGCTTTTAGTTGATCTGACCTGATGAGTGGATCCTAGGCCTTGCAACGGTCGTGTTGAACTATGTTCATGTTATGTTGTATTCGTGTCGTGTAAAAAATACCCTAATGCAAACTCAACTCATTAACTAATGGGTCAAAATCTAAAAACCAAAATTCATTAATTAATTTAACTAGTTACCTATGACCCTGACCCATTTAACCCATTAAATAAATGGTTCATGCTTTCATTGGCAAAAATATGAGAAAAGAGCTTGATTTGACAGAGATTTTGGATTGTAGCTGTATGAGGCCATGGGCATGAAAGATAGAGAAAACTCTCGAGTGTAAGAGAGAGAGAGAATTTTATTAGCTGTCTTAACTTCTTAAAGATTTATCACCGCACTAAAAATAATTACCAAAATACCTCACTCATAGGTTTTGCAGGTGAAACACTAACCTGCTGCACTATCTTGACGGGTTTTGATGGGCCAACTCGTTAGTAACCCGACAGGATAAGGCCGGACTAAAACACTGATTTTTTGGGAGTCGGATTGCGTCCTTCCTCAATATGGATGCAAAGCGTCTACACGGAGCTGTTGAGGGGTCCACCATGATGTATCTATTTATCCACTCCGTCCATTCCGATTCTAACATCAGGCCTACCACATGAGACCAAGCGAGAGGAAGGTCCAGATCAACTTATGCTTGTGCATTTAATGCAACCCAAGCTCAGTATTTGGTGTGGTCGATCTGACCGTTGGGCCTGCCTCATTTTTGGTCTCATGTGGTCGGCTGGATCGTAGAAACGGAATGGATGGAGTGGATAAACAGATACATCACGGTGGGCCCCTCCACAGGTCGGTATGGAGGAAGGACGCAATCCCACTCAGATTTTTTGCGCGGGTTGGCAGGGTCGTGTGGAATTTTGGCCATAGTGGATCATTCTGATTAATTGGGCCAGGGAGAGTGCCCTTTGGCACCCAAGCAAGCGTCCTTGATCCGTCACACGCTTACCTCGTAAGCACGTGCGCCTCGCATCGCCACTTCAATCCCTCCCTCGCACGAGTCCCGCTCCATGGCAAGTTCCATGGCGAGTTCTTCATCCATCTCTCAAGTTCTCATCAGGTAAGCTCTCTCCCTCTCTCTCCCCCTCTCTTTCCATATCCTCACCTTCTCATTCTCTCAATCGTCACCGTCAGATTATCAGGACCCATCCGAGAAACCCTAGAAATCACGCCGTACACTCCACCAGATGGCCCAAACATCTCCATCAAATCCAATCTCCTATCCCTCCTTCCCCCAAACCCTAGAGAAAGCATCCGAGTCGAAATCAGAGACTTCTGCCTCTGCTGCGCGGCTTTGGCTTCTGCTGCTAGCGTGGACAGCGGTCCTATCTCTTGGATTCCCAGACCGCTGTCTGCTGCAGCGAATTCCGCTGTGGCAGAGCTCTCGGAAGCGGTTTACAACGGTTCGGATGGGGATGGATTGATTGGAGTTGGAGATTCTGATGCGCATTTCTCTTCGGCTCCGAAGGAGAGCAGATTGGTCGGAGAGCTGATGCCGGACGTGTTACCTTTGTTTAAGGGGGTGATTAAGGAGAGCTCAATCGGCTCTGAGGATGATGATGAGATTGCTGCTGCTTCTGCACGGGCCCCGGTCGCAGAAGCGATCGTTGCCGCACACCAGTTCCGATGGTTTATCATGCAGGTTTGTGGTGGCGGTTTCTCAAGAGTGAATTCTGCTATGCTTGAGTTGATGCTCAAATTGAATTCTGTACTGTTGGGTCCCTTATTTTGGCCATCCTGACCATTCGCCTTGTGGGCCCCACCGCAGATATGCAGTAATGGAATGGACTGCTTCTGTTGGATATCATGGGCATCTGGCGATTGACCTGCATTGTCATCGTCATCATTTAAGCCTTATCCCAAGTGAATACTTTTCATGCCATTCCACTCTTTCAAGGGCCATAACTTCATGTTAGACCATATGTCATCAAGTCTTTTTTTCCTACCTCGACGCACATCATTTTGGGCCTTCCCCTTGCCCTTTTAGAGTCCTCAACTTGTAAGTTGTATGCAGTCACTCCTAGCTGGCACAGTTCTTGGCCTCCACTGCACATGACCAAACCATGTTAGTCTACCTTGCCTCATCTTGTTACCCATTGGTCTACCCCTAAATCTGTAATGACCTGAGATTTTCGACTCTCAGTGTATAACACGACGGCCGAATTCCCAAGTAATTTATGGAATAACTAATTTGTCAAATAATAAAATATAGCATTCAAGCACAATGGCGGACACAATTATCATCTTATTCTATCAAGCTTACTACGTCATCATCAATGTTTAAATAAGAGAACCAACCAATATACATACTGATTAATTAAAATACAAAACCATGTCTTCTCTTGAAGACTTATTACAATTCCATAAATGTATCAACTACTCAAAAGAAATATTTAATAAATGATAACATCAATTAAGTTTCTCTAACATCGTCATCTACCATGTGATCGTACGAACCATCGAACTCTTTTCCTTAAAAATCGAGTTCAATACCTGGATATTCACCTGCATCATCTAAATTGTGTTTGGGATAGCGTTAAACGCTATCATAGTGGGGAATATTTCCTCCAAGACAATCAAGAATAATAATGTACAAAATTCAGAGTAACGCAACATAAATAATATCTTTATTCAAAACAAAACAATCAAGTAAAAATCTTTGTTAATGCGATGCATGGAATGCATGCTCTGGCTAAGGCACCCTGGCTAAAATCACAATACATGAAGTAGGAGACTCCCTGTTCCGACTTCATGCTAGCCACTAGTCACCAGAGGTTCTTGGGACGCACAAGCCCATAGTTTTGCCCGACCACGTGAGAAACGGGACGCTCATAGCCAAAATCTACACGTGACAGTGTACGGGAGAAGTAGGATGCTCTAGCCTATTCTCAATTCCGTACACCCACATGGAGCCAAGTGAATGCATGACTTTAGTTTCACCTTTATTTAAGTGTTTTCGCATACAACCGATTTAAATAAAACTCAATGGTCACTATGGGGAGTCGCAAGCAACCCAGCATAGGCCGACAGCACTGGATTAGTGTCCATAGCACCAACCCTGGCTCATGAGAATTTGTATACCATTAGTGTCCACTCATTGTCCCATTTTATGATTTCATCATGTCCAAAAAGGCCAATGTTGTACATCATGACCAAATTCATTAAAATACCTATGTACTGTAAATTGATCAAATCAAGCATCATGTACATGTAAGGATCTATTAACAAAGAATCACTTCATTCTCTCAGTTAAGTCAAGATATATTCTTCCATCATGGACACCTCTCACGGTTTCCATCTTTCTACATTGAATAATTTTACCAACTTAGGGACAAAGAGTATACAATAATGGGGTGTACATATGATAATCTTATACATATATTTTACATCACAATATGAAAACCAATGTTACTTGTAAAACATAGATTAAGGAAATAAGGGCATAGATTTCACAAAGATAAATAACACAAATACACATGCTTCTTAGTAAAAAATCTAAACAAGGAATCACATCATCATATAATGATATTCATTACAAATCCCACATTAAACTTCATGTCATATGGACAAGCAATTCAAAACGAAATAACTTCACATGCTACAACAGAAACTTATGATAATCGTAATATTATTAATGAAAGGCTTGAAGGAAAATCCTTACCTTAGGATGGACTTAGAAGAAGAGGGTTATAGAAGATCCTAGCCGCTGGAAAAATATGAGAAAGAACTCTCTTCTCTCTCTCTCTCTCTAGGGCATGGAGGCTAGGGTTAGGAGAAGGATTTGGAGGTGCGTAGTAGAAATATGGAGAGGGATGTGCACGCGAGGTCTTGTGTAACAACCTCTTGAGGTGGGTTTCTCAAATATCAATATTCGGGTGATTTTTGATCAATTCCAATCCGTTCATCTTATCAAACTCGAATAGTAGATTCAGAATACGTAAATTTCTTGATGATCCACATTCTAGATTGGCCGATCTTTGAAAATGGCCTAACGAGTGCTAAAATGGGCTAGATCTCAATTAACGGTCTACGCTTGATGATCAGGGCCCAAATTTTGAGAAAATATGTAGTTATGATAGGCAAACAATTGTACAAAGTTTAGTGGTTGATTGATGGTGAGAAATGCCTAGATTTGAAATTTCAACTTTTGGCGGAAAAGGAAGGGGCTGACTTTGTGGTTCAACAGTGTAGGATTATAGATCGGGGTCCAAATTTTGCGTAAACTCGTAGTCATATGAGTATAATGGGTGGTCCAAATTTGAGAAGCGATTGATGGTGAGAAGTGGGTAAATTGAAAGGTTCAAATTTGAGAAGAGTTGGTAACTCGTTAATTTCTAGAACGGGATAACTTCGCGCATAAGAAAGAGGCTTATCAAGGTGGGGTACTCAAATCACACTATTGGTCCATGATAAAGACGATCCAAGTTACTCATATGAAGAGAAATATTTGACTACAGCTAACCATCTGCTTTCCTCACTCGATGGACATGAAAATCAAGGGTTAAGGGGCTAATTTGACAATTGGACCACTTCTACTATGATTGAAGGGCTGAAATTTGACGTGTATGGTTAATATGTGCCCAAAGCTTAAATCCAGAGTTTTACGTGAAAGCGATCGTCGAAAACTATAATAATAAAAATGGCATCTTAACTTAAGTTTAACTAATGGCATTTTCGTAATTATCTAAAAGGTTCTTGATTTTTGAAATCCGATCTTTCTACGATGTTTATGCGATCATTCTAAGCAACTTTAATAAAGGGTACCCTATCGGATCTCCTACGGATGGTTCGTTATTCGCAAATCAACGGTAAATGTACGATAATTAATAAAAATAAATTAAAAATGAATTTAAAATTTTTTCAAATAAATCTAAAAAATCTGGGGCGTTACAAAATCCCCTCAAATGCATTTGTTTCTAATTCTATGCTTGTCTTGCCACTCATCCATCTCAACATGCTCATTTAAGCTACACTCATCTTATGGATGTGTTGTTCCTTAACTGCCCAATATTCTGTCCTTAGAAAATTTCTTCTTTAGTTTGAGTTGTACATGATGATCACATAAAACTCCAGAGGCACATCTCCATTTCTTCCACTCCCCTTGAATTCTATGGGCAGCAGCCTTCTCAATCTCTTCACTCTAATGAATTATCGACCCAAGATATTGAAAGTGGTCATTTTGGGGAACTTCTTGTTTAGCAATCTTTACTAATTCGTCATTCCCACTCCTATTGTTACTACAATTTCACTCCATATACTCTATTTTAGCCTGACAAACTTTAAATCCTTTATATTCCAAAGCAGCTCTCCATAAATCTAGCTTTGTGTTTATGCCCTCCTTTGTCTTGTCAATTAAAACTATGTCATCTGCAAACCACATACACCATGGGATCTCTTCCTCCAAATGCTTCATTAACTCATCCATAACCAATGCGATAAGGTACACACTCAATGCCGATCCATAGTGCATGCCTACAGTAATTGGGAACTCACTTGTCTCTCCATTAGTGGTCCTCACATTTATTATTGCTCCCTCATACATATCCTTAATCATGTCAGTACATCCTCTTGAAACTCCTCTCCCCTAATACCCACTAGATTACCTCTCTAGGGATCCTATCTTAAGCTTTCTCCAAGTCAATAGAGACCATGTCAGATCCTTACTCCTCTCCCTACATTTCTCCATCAATCATTTGAGTAGGAAAATAGCTTTAGCGGTAGACCTCCCTGGCATGGAACCAAAATGATTTATGATACACTCGTATCATGCCTTAGTCTTTGCTCAATTACTCTTTCTCACAGTTTAGTAGTATGACTTATGGTAGTATGGCTCATAAGTTTAATCTCACGATAGTTTATGTAGCTTTTTATGTCTCCTTTATGCTTATAAATAAATACTACGATACTTTTCCTCCATTTGTCTAGCATTTTATTCGATCTTACAATCATGTTGAACAACTTTACTTTGTCCACCAAAGTCACAATTTTTTCAACCAAAATAACTTAGTATCTTCCATGCACTTCCAAACTTCTATCTTTCATTGATTTCATCATCCTTGACTAGTACCCCCAAGCCATCGCTCTTAATGCATCTAACATGATTGAGGCCCTACTCTTCCTCTCACATTTTGCAAGTTTGAAGACATCTTTTGAGTGATCTAGGGTTCAATCCTTGGTATCGTTACCTTAAAAAAAGAAGAAGAAGACGACGACGTCTTTATCACCTTCTCTTGTGTCCAATCTATTATAAAGATCATCATAAGCCTTAAGTTTAGCCTCGCTCACAACTTTCTTTGCAATCTTTTGGGCATTTCTATATTGTTCAAGATTTTCTTTGTTTCTAGTACCTTGCTAGGCTTTAAAACAAGAATGTTTCTCGCTAATAGCTTTTTGTACATCATCATTCCACCACCTAGTTTCCTTATATGATTGACTTTTCCCTCTAGATACTCCTAAAACATCTCTTGCCACTTTCCTAACGCACCCGGCCATCTTGTTCCACATAAAGTGTACTTCTTACTCGACATTCCACTTTGCTTCTTCTATCAATTTATAATAGGTCAGCGGGCAGCAGGAAGTGATCCACAGGTTGGATGGTTGGGATTGTCTGATGGGGGGATTTTCAGTCCTTTGTCAGTTTGGGGTGGTGCTGCCCTCGTGGACGGTCTGGACTAATGTAAGATGGGCCCACCAGTGCTTTATTGAATGGAAACACCATTAATTCAGCCCGAGCATTGTAAATTACTTACGTTGTGATATGGATCTTTTGATGTTGATGTTGATGATTGTGAATGTGCGATTCAGGTCAATTATCCATATTTGGGGAAAGTATGCAATTTAGTGCTTCCTTGCGCATTGACAGCTTTGGATCACTGGTCACCGGAAGTGAAGGTAAATAACTAATTGGAGTGGATCCAGTGCCTCAGGATGCATGGGAGACATTGTGCCTCCTCATTGCTGCACATGTGGCATGCATGGATGCTATTAAAACCATTCATTCGGTAGGTCCAATGTGAATGGGCCACTGTCCAAACGATCACACTATTCGGATGATCCCAACCCTTTTATTGGTAGCATACAAATAGACACTTGAAGACCAAAATAGCAACGGCTCACATTTTGGGGGGAAAGGTTCAATTATTGGACTGTTAGAATGGTTCAATCGGAGCAAGTTTTGATTAGTGGTCAGTCAGCAGTGTTGGAGCCCGCAGGACGTCTCGTTCGGAGCATCACACGGAGGCACGCCCATGGTACATGATCCAGAGGCACTGGATCAGTTCCCATAATTATGTCTTTTTTATAGTCTTTGTTTTTTTATGAGTTGTTTCTTTCAAGTTGAACTGAAGAAATATGTATTAACATTTGAAGCTATGTGCTTTGATAGATCATTGCTGATGTCATCAAATCGAGTTGGTTACTCTTGGAGTTGTAGTTTTACAGGAATCATATGATACTTTGGCAGAATATGGTGTATCAAGGTGAAACTCATCCACCATCAATTTGTGGCATACATGTGTCATGCAGAGATCCATAGCCACACTGATTGGATGATCTGGATCATCAACTCGTGGCCATCAAATGGAATATTTCAAAGAGAAGTTGTGGCAGTGGTTGAAATTCAACGGGTGATATTGGAAGGCTAGGCATGTCTGAACAGTTTTGATTATGCAAATGATAGTGGTTGATTGTGCACCCTTGAATTGAATTATCTAGATTGATTTTTATGGCATATGTAATATGGACATATGCAAATGATTCAATATTGTTTGTGAGGGCACCATATAATTCTTTCAAGTTTTTGACCTGAATTGCTAGAGCTTTCAACATTTAATTAATATCTTCCTTCGGCTATTTCTTTTGCATGGAGGGTTGTAAGTTTAGGGTTTTGTTCTGTATCTATTTCCATTTTCTTGAGGATTGAGAGATTTACATGATGACAGCAGCAAGGCAAATGATGTTTCTTACCAAGTTTCAAAATGGTCACTTTGTCGTCATCATCATCATCATCATCATCATCATCATCGTTAGCTTTCTCCCATCAATTTGGGGCTGGCTTTAACATATTAGATTGGTAAATATTTTGTGATTCACTGTCCACCAGACATCAACCTTCCTCTTTTACCTAGGCTCTTGGAACTGGCCATGTCAGGGGCTCACATTGACATCACTCGCATGCCAACATGGTCCCCCCAAGTATTGACCCTAGCCCCACTATTACATGCGTGCATCAAGGGGCAAGCAAAAAAGGGAGGGCCATGGAGGGGCAGTTTTGAGGCAAACTACTAAGCATGAAGGACCACAAATGTGTTGAGGCAAACTACTATCATAAAGGACCACATATGTGTCACCATCAGCCCAGGCAGTTAGTTGCAACGAATAGCTAGGAGCAGACCGATGCATGTTTACCAAACAACACTCACATGCCCATCATGCACTTTAGCTGAACCATTGTGCATCATCTGGAAAAGGGAAATTTGCAGACAATTAGGCCTTTAGCATGTAATGGCAAACAATGACCATTGAACAAACTAATTGATTTAATAAGCCATTTTCAGCTTCATAGTTTGAGTTTGTTTGTACTTGCACATGCATGGATTAATCTTTAAGACAGAGTATGACTACTGGCTGGATAACAATTATTGTTGCTTTATGACGCTAGCTCCATTGCCACTCCAACAAGGGGGAAAGATTTGAAAGAAGGGGAAAGATGAAAGCTTCTCACAATGGGCAAATCTTCTGACCAGATGAAACAGGCTTGCAGATATGGAAGGCTGTCTCATTTTGAGACAATTTGAAAGGAGTTGGAAAGGTTTTCAAGGACCGCATAAGATATTTCGTGGACAATAGAGAAAGAATTCACTTTTTTTTTAGGTTGGATGGTTGGGAGATGACTTGCTTGTGCCAAAATCTCTTTGCTTATATTTTGTGCCTCCCAGTTGGTGAGAATTAAGGATTGCTATGAAATATTGAGAGGAAATGTTGTATGATGCTTGATCTTCAGAAGGAATATGCAGGACATGGAAATCCCAATGTTTCAAGATCTGTTGGTTGTGTTTGAGGGTACATTCTTGTTGGCGAATGATGTCAAAAGATGAATCTGGGTCCCCTCATTGTACATGTCTTTTTCTTCCAAAGGTTTTTTCAAGACTTTTTGTCCAAGCAATTTGCACACCCTTAGTTGTTCCATGGTGTGGGTATTGGATGCTCCTAGGGTGGAAGTGTTGCCAAATACATCTCCTCTGTAGAAAGGATGAAGACCAGTAGATTACCTCTTGTTCATTGTGAGGTTGCCTGGCGCCATTCTTAATCTTTCTGAGATTAGTTGGGCTATGCTAAGATGTGGAACATCTTTCCAGAGGGTGTGGGAACAATCCTTTTGGGTTGAGATTGTAGAGTTGTGCCAGATGCTTCCTTATTCCATTTTTTGGAGCGTTTGGAATGAGAGAAAGGAAGGAACTTTTAAAGATTCTTCGATGCCCACTCAAAGACTGAAGCAATAAACTAGAAGTCTTCTCTCGGAATGGAAATGGGATCTGGGAATGAAAGCTTTCAAGGGCCTTCTTGCTTCTCAAAAAGAAAGAAGAAGAAGAAGAAGAAGAAGAAGAAGAAAAGGGAATGATGTAGTTAGTGACCTCAACAGGCCAAAATTGAAGATTTCTTGGTCTCCTAATAAGGGGCTGGTGGAAGTTCTATCTTGATGGAAATTCAATGGGGAATCCAGGTTATTTAGGAGTCTGGAGGTTTGTTAGGATGATCAGTGCTTGATCAAGCTAGTCTTTTTGTGCTCAGTGGGGATGGGAACCCTAGTAGAGCAGATTTGGAAGGTGACTAAAAATCAGATCGAGATTGTTATAGGTTTCACAGGATTTCTGAACTGCCATGATTATGAGACCCCCAGCAACTTTCCCAGCTTTGCCGGCGCCGCCCCCATGCCACTCCCACAAAAGCATATCCATGGATTTAGGCATAACCCTAAGATAGCTGAAGCTCGGCCAGGAACATGTCCCACACCTTGTAAGCAAAAGGGCAATGGATGAATAAATGATTGATAGACTCCGCGTCCACCATGCAAAGCAAGCAAATATTTGGAAGAACTAGGCACTTACGCTGGAGATTGTCAATAGTTAACACTCTTTTTCGGCTGACTAGCCAAACAAAAACTGCGACACAGGGAGGAGAGCTGTAGAACCAGTGATGAAATGGGTGCAGTGGCTCAGGAACACTACCAGACTCTGCCAAGATCTTGAAAAAGGAACGGACGGAGAAAATTCCAGAACAATAACCTTTCCATATCCAGTAGTCATCCTGACAAAGGGAGGGAGCGATTGGCTTGAGAAAGTCAAGCAAACCATCGGACCTCGGTGGAAGGAGAGGAATGAGCGATGCTTTAGGAACGGTGGGACCTCGGTGGAAAGAGTAATAGGAGTAATCAAAGGTTTAGTTAGAATTTGGGCTCCTTCTGTCAATGCAACTAAAGCTGCTTCTCTAGCCTCTAGTTGAGTCTTTTCCACTGCGTTGTTCTCTGTTGTTGTTGTTGTTTATTTATTTATTTATTTATTTTTGCGTTGCGTTGTATTGTTTTCCTGCTTTTGGCAGGTTTATCAATAAATTTTGTTGCATTCCCCCCCTCAAAAAAAATAGAAATCTGAACTGTCTCATTATTGGGGGTGATCTCAAGAGTGCTGTTTCTTGGGTGTCTGGGGCAAGTCTGTCGTCTTGGAAGTGGAAATTTATTGTAAACGAAGTTAAAATGATCGATATTTATGTCGTTAGTTGACTTTGGTTTAATTATGAGAGATGTCAACTCCTGGGCGGATGTTTTGGCCAAAGGAGTTTTGAGTCTGATTCTGTGTATCATTGATATTTGTCCACTGTCTCGATGGAGTGTCCTCTCGTGCCTTTTCAATAAATTGTGTTAATTATGTAAAAAAAAGCAATGGGCTGGAGCCCCACTTACAGCATCCTTGATTTCTGAAACACACAGGCCTATAAGCGACAACAATGGTCACCAAGCAAATCATGGATGCATGGCAGCTACTTCAAGGTCCACCACATGGCACCCTTAGCAAGGAGAGCAAAAGGCAAATAACACAGGGAAGTTGACACTGTGACACACAAATGTACTTCATTGGACGAACTGTGGAAAAGAGATGCTTAAGTAGTTGGCCGCAAGGAATAGCAAGGAGCGGACCGATACATGTTTACCGGACACCAGTCACTTACCAACACAATCATGCCTAGCTCCTTTAGTGCTTGAGTTTAGAAATCTAAGATGGAGATGGCGATTGTGGCTTGTAATTAATTTGTAACTAAAGTGCAATGACTTCATTTCCTTATTTAATTTTTCTTGAATTCAGGGCCAGGGTATGGTGAGCTTGATACATCTAGCAAAGAATGTGAATGCAGCTGAACTAGGTTGGTATGAAGATGTAGTTCTCGATGCATGTTGTCGGAATATTGCTTCTAGTGATGAACTCTGGCATTATGTGGTTGAGATGTCCGTGCTATTGGTGACTTGTATTCAAAGGCGGAACCCTCGTAGTCCTTGGTATGTGTTGCCCGTGTTCAATTAACATGCTTTAAGCAAATCTGTATGATGTGGATTTTTCTAATTGTCTCTGGAGATTTAGGTGCCCATGCATGCACTGAGGTACGCATACTAGTATTTCCCATGGTATTGTTTTCACATATGAACTATGACATACGTTGATTTTTTCAGCTGCCATTCTTCGCATTTTTCATACTGATTTAATAGAAATATAAAAACGCCAATACTAAGACTAAGAGTGTTTTACTTATTCCACATGCACCTTTTCCTGTGCACCTTCCAGGGGAGCGACACGTGCACGTGTGCAAGATCTAAGCAACTCATCTGGTCTGTTTCTTCGTGTAGATTCCCTGACCCAAATATCAGGCTGAAGCCGCTGAACCACTCTTTTTCTTTCCATCTTTTTTCCACTGATCAGGCTTGATGCCCTCATTAGGTTAGCCATGCCCATGCTGCGAACTGTCTTGATTCATTGAAAAGTTTCCTTAATAATTATTAATTCATGTACCTTTTATTACATTTATTTCTTGGCTGCATTTAATATAACCTTGACGCAAATCCTTAGCTTCCACTGAAACACATTCAGAGCAAAACAGACCATAGAGAGAGGGAGGGAGGGAAGAAGAAGAAGAAGAAGAAGAAGAAGAAGAAGAAAACCTTCAGCCAAATCATGCGAACAGGCCCTTCACTTAGTTATGATTAACTTGGGGAAATATCTATCTTCTTGTCTGCTGAGATTGGTAGGTCCGGTTGTAGCTGGTTTCTATCTCGTATAGTTGCAATAATCCTCACCACTATACATTTCAAATCCCATGTCATTGAATTGGATTACTGAATTCTTGAAGGTTCTGTGTTTCATTGTTGGCTGGACTTATTGTACAGCTGATGTGGTATGAAGTGGAATTTGAGCCTGAAATTGAAGAGAATTGAAGATGAAACCATGTACCAGACGGAGATGAAAATCTCTCTCCGATACCACACAATAGATAGAGGAAACACCAAATTAAGAAAAGGCAGAGAAGCTCCAACAGGCTTCTAGTATTTTCTATTGGAACTAAATGAGAAGAATTTCTCCAGAAGGAAAACCTCAAAGAGAAACTGCAACTTAATCAAAATAATCATGTCTCCATACCATATGTATGGCCTAGGATATACACCTTCATATAAGTTCTAGAAAAGGTAGGAAATATCCACTAACCGGAGTTAAAATACTACACTATGGATTAAATTCTAAACCATGTGTCGAAAAGACAAAAGTGGACCCTGTTGTCGGAGATTAAATGCAACCATTTGGTCATGGGCCCCACAATGCCAATGAAACCATGTAGCAGGTCATCCGATTGTTCTTGTGGACCCCAGATGAATTGGACCATGTATATGCTTCCATCTCCTGTCCCCTTTGATTGATTTGGGGATCACTCAACATGTGGTTCCCCTTTTGGACTTCCTCTTATACACATGGTGTATTGGTGACCTGGATGCATTGATGTTGATTTTCTACATTTTTCTGCTGAGCTTGTGAGCTTTGATGTATGCTGTCTTGTACAGATGCATGCGCGTGCGCACACCCCATGAGGTCGAGCTCGGTGGGCCCCACCTTGATGTGTGATGGACATCCGTGCCATTAATCAGATGCACCCTTCCATGGGGAGCCATGTAGTCTGAAAATCATGCCAATCCTTGACTTAGGTGGGCCACACCACAGAAAGCAATTGAAAGTGAATGCTCGCCCAATGAAATCTTCCTGATTGTATATAGGGGCCTGTGAGATGTGGTTTAGACATCCAGCCCATCCATTGTGTGTGTCCCACTTGGATGAGGGGTCACACCAAATTTTAGGCCATTCCAAAACTCAGGTGGGACCCTGCCAAGTGCTTTTAGATGGTTTAGTCATGATTTCCCATGATTTCAGATGGTACGGCCCACCTGATCTCCAGATACTGCTGGTTTTTGGCACATCCCATAACCTAGAGGGGACCTACAAAATGCATGGCCGATCACACATCACAGCCAGGCCCACAGAACTCAACCTCATGGGAAGCTCCCATGAGGTTGACCTCATTGTACCAGTTCCCACACATTCACAGAATTTTTATAGTTAGGTTTTTAAGTGCATATGAGCCGCTATTTTTTCATGATTGGTATTATTTTCTTTTTATAGGTTTGAGAGGATGCTAAGTGAGATGCTAGGCCACTTGGAGCGCCAACCAAAGAATAAGCAACGGCGTATTTCATGGCTTCAGCTGATTGAGCCAGTTTTCAATGCCATGGGACTTGTTCTATTGGCCCATTTCAGGCGCATTTTTCCTCTTTTCTTTAAGTGGATGCATGCTGATGATGATGAAACTGTTCTACTGGTAAGGCACAACTTCATCTTCCACTGTAATAAATATAGATTTAATCTGTTAATGGGCATATGAATTTTTCAGTATGGTCAATGATATGTATGTATCTTGTTTAAATTAAAGACCCACTAACCTGTAGTGTTTCATTCTCACTCTAAAACAGATACGGCATCTTTGACAGTTCAATTTTTAAGTACAAATGCTGTAACCAAGCAAGGCAATATATACATGCGGGGCCGTGTGCATGTGTGAGCCCAAAATTTATTAGAAAAGAGAAAACAGCAAAATACATGGAGGGCAATACAAATACCCAGATCACAGACACCGTCTGTCTTCAATCTGGAAATGAGGACTCACAACACCTCTGTTAGGTAGAGTGTCCACTTCCTCATTCCTCTCAAGATTAGGGAATGAGTGAATCTCACTAAGTTAATACTTTGTCCAAACAAGCCACTGTTCAGGGGAATACAGATATAGTGTTTCGAGACTCCCTTCATTGCAGTTGGAAAGAAATTCGGCATAATCACTACCCTGTGCGCCCATAAGAGTGTCATTACCTCTACTGATGTGGAGCCACATATCCCAACTGAGCCAGGGAAGATAGCTAATGCTGCCCCATTATGTCACAGATGATACTACCAACTTCCGCTTCTTCTGATTTACTAGAAGAACATTCATCAAAGTTAATACTAATACTTCCTTCCAGAGAAGCAGCCCGTCTCGCAACAGATGGCTCCAAGACACGATGCCAGCTCAAGACCTCTACCCAATTTGAATGCAAGAAGGATGTGGGGATGCCCATGGAAGCAATTTGATGTAAGATGAGTCAGGGAAAACCTCATGGATGGCTAGAATCAAAAGAAATCGGGCTAGAAAGTTCGATCCAATGGTCTAGTGGGTACTATAGCTTTCAACGACCATAACTTCTGAGTCTGGTTATCTGTTTCGTGCGAATAATATATTGTTGGAAATCCATTGAAGAGCTCTAGATATTGGCTCTAAAAAATGCTGGGAATGCCAAAGGCTGTTTATCCCTGAATGGTTCTAAAAAATGGGTTGTTTTAGGGGTTAATTTTGAGTTTTGAGTTAAAATTTACTATTTTTAGTAAGTTACGGTTTTTACTTTTTTTTAGGGTATTTTAGAGTTTTAGGACTGTGAATGGATCTTCGAGGAGGTCCAAGCTTCTCTCATGGTTCTTCCTCAACGGAACCACAGGGACGATCAAAGGAGTAATATCATCGGGAAACAAAGCTTCAACGGACAGATTACAATGTGGTTTTTGCGAGTGACGGTAGTTCCAAGGAGGGTTTTTTGGCTTCAGAGGCAGAACCTAACGGAGAGGAATGGAGTAGTAAAAAATATTGCCCATAGAATTCAAGCTGGGTGGAAGTAATGGAAATGTGCCTATGGAGTTTTATGTGATCATCGTGTACCCCTCAAATTGAAAGGAATTTTATTGGACAGCTATAAGACTAGTCATGTTTTATGGGACAAATGTTGAGCAGTTAAGGACTGCATGCTTGTAGGATGTGTAGCTGAAATGAGGATGTTGAAATGGATGAGCGACAAGACAAGGAGGGATAGAATTAGAAATGAATGCATTTGAGGGCACTTAGGAGTAGCACTGGTTGTTAATAAGATGAGGGTAAGTAGACTTACATGGTTTGGTCATGTGCGACGGAGACCAAGAACCGTGCCAGTTAGAAGCGAGTTGGTATAAGTTGAAGGCCCTAAAAGGGAAAGAGGAAGGCCCAAAAAGATGACTAGAGGTAGTGAGAAAAGACCTGATGACCTATGGTCTAACCGAAGGTATGGCCCTTGATAGAGAGGAATGGCGGAACAAGATTCATGTAGCCAACCCTAATTAATTGGGATAAGGCTTAGTTGATGACGACGATGACGACAAGGATGACGATGACATGGTTTAAAAATCATCAAAGGCATATCATATCTCCTCATACTATCAGTCTTTTGATTTAGCATTAGCATACATTTATCCTATTGTGTTGCTGATACTGCAATGTAAGTGATCAAAATCTACAATGACTCATCGGACATTTGCTTTAGTGAAGGGGAATGGTACTTCTAAACATTTGCTTGTTATGTATGAAGGAGGCAGAATCCATTCATCATCTGTTCGTTCATTGCTCTTTCACTCAGGGGATTTGGTCCTCTATTCTTGATTGCTTCCACACTTCTTGGGTCATGCCCTGCGCAACTTGGGACCTTCTGCTTGTTTGGCATGGAGGAGGAGCGAGCAAGGATGTTAAAGTGATTTGGTGCCTTTTTATCTTGACAGTTCTTTGGGCTATCTGGAGAGAGGAATTACTAGTGTTTCTAAAAAATTTCTTCTCATTCCTCTTGCGTCTGGCCTCTAAAGATGTTTCGGACTGGTCATCTATTCTTCCGATTTCAGATTGCGGTGTTCTTCCCTCTTTCTAGGTTTCTGTTCGGGCCTCTTTAGCCCAGCTCAAGTTGTATGGTTGTTTTGGTTCTTCTTTTTGCTTTTGTTTTGTTGTTGTTTTTGTTTCTTTCTGTATGTTAGTTTTTTGTTTTCCTGTTTTTCTCTGTTTTGTTTTCTTTGGCCTCTTGGTGTTCTTAATAATATTTTAGCAATCTTAAAAAAAAAAGAGGCACACACACAATAGGTAGTGAATAATTGTATATTTATGTACTGGTTTTGGTGATCTTTTTTATTTAATCAACCTATGTAACTTACCATTGCATAGCACCTGTTGGAGTTTTGTGCTCTCATTGCCGGTCGCAGGCCTGTGTTAAGGAGGGCTGCATCAGGTTGTCGGACAGCGTGAAACTTTTGCCATAACTTTCATCATGAATCTTGATAATATGACATTTAAAAAGAGTGGAATGGCAGAACAGGGTTCGTGTAGCTGACCTCATTTAGTTCGGATAAGGCTTAGATGATGATGTATTGGTTTTGGAGCCGATTGATGTGCTTGGATTCTAATATTTATATGGTGCATATGCTTACAAAGTACCTAACGCATTTGTGTTGCCACCATGAGTTGGGCACATGTTCATCATGTTGGGATGTATTTAGAAACTTTCTGTCATTAGTTTTTTACTATTGGGTCAGATTGGTGCTTGCTCTATGAGTTATTGTGATTGGTTGATGGGCAACTCAAGGTTCTTGCCAATTCAAGGTCCCTCTTGACCATTATATCTGTTTACTAACATCAAATGTGATAGCTGGATTCCTTGTTTTGAATTACAATTTTCTGATTTGGTGGATACTCTAGTAAGTCATGGTTGCCATATCATTCATCGTTTGCTTGTTTGCAGACCATGCTATAAGGAACAAATGAAAAACAAACTGATTTAATGGTGTTTGGTAGGATCTTGAAATTTGTTATATGAGGAAGGGTGAACACTTCCCCTGATCTTGCAGGTACTCGATCGCGTCCACACAATTGTAAAGTTAACATGGATAAGGAACACACCATATATTGAAAGGTGAGCTCAAATAATCAGCATTTGTCCGTTTTTATTATGCATTCATTATCTAGAGCTTGCTTCACTGCTGTTCTCGTCAAATAATTGTTAGTTTAGTGAAATAGATAGGTCCATTGTTGTGGTTGGTTTTGTGATCATGGTGTTAGTCTTCTTGGATACAATTGATTGGGGTTTGCTTAACCAAGACAAAATTAGTTAAGGTTGCATTTGGATGCACAAGTGGATTGAATTGTGGACTATAATTAAGGGCTTGTTTGGTTTTCCAATTACAAAGGTAAAAGGCTGCAAACGGGTCATGATTATTTACTCTTGTAATTGTGTGGTGACATCACTTACATTTGACTGCTATGATGATTTTTTTACTTTGTTCATTTCACCGACAAATCACTGTAAAAATGGTAGTTTTATAATGTGAAAATTTAATGATTTACTTTACCTGCTTCCTTTACAAGTGTATTTGACTCTTGATTTACAAGCCATAATTCCTGTTTAAACAAACACCTAGAAATGATAATGACAGCTCATTTCCTTTACATTTCATAGGAAACTGGAAAACAAAACAGGGCGTAAGAGGAAATGACAAAAAATAGATGATATTTTGTAGTATTATAATGAGGAAGTGGTCCATAAATTACAGTTACATTTGAATCTTGTCTGTCTTTTGAAAAAAAAGTTAATGGGCAAAGAAAATGCCAGATGAGTGGAGGAGAAGCATCATAGTAACTGTGTACAAGGGCAAACGAGATGAACAAAGTTGCATTAGTGGGACATACAACTAAATAATGATTAAGACAAGAAACATGGGTATCAGTTTTTTTTTTTATTTTACAAGTAACAGCAACGTTATTAGAAGCCTGCTAAAAGCAGGAAAAGAATACACCGACAAAGAGGACACAAAACTGAAAAGGCACTAGAAACAATCCTATCTAAGCGACATTCCATCCTACGAGAATCATAACTAGAGTTGGACCAAGAGAAAATATTACTATCATGGCAAGGTCATCCAAACATGCTGAGGAAAGTCAATCATTGAATTCTTCAAGTTGATTAAGCTTTGGGCCAGCACCCCCTCTCTTTTCAAGGACAAACCTGATACGGTTGGAATCTCCAACCAGAACCGAAGGGTGAGATAGTCCCAAACGATGTTTGGAGATATCTTCCCAAAGGCACATCTTAAGGTGGGATCATTAGAACCATACATTCCCATGAAAGCAAGGAAATTTACTAGATCTAATGGAGCAGTGAATGAATTGATCAGTTTTGCTTAGGATAGAAACAAAAAGAGTTCTATGCCAAACTAAAATGATCCAACAATTAGATGAGCGCTCCACATTTGAAATATAGTCCCAAGGAGGAGGGAACAAACTATTGCAAATAGAGTACAAGTGAGCTTTTCTAATACGAGTTTCAACAATACAAATAAAAGATAAATTTAGTTGAGTCATGGAATCTTTAATTTCCTTTTGCATAGAGGAATGATTAAGGCCTCTTAACATTCCAGATTAAGGCATTCATTGGTTGCCCTTACTGGAATGACGAACCCAGGATGGGGATTGAGAATGGCGAGATGAGGAGGGCACATTCGAGGCTGCTCTCTCCACAAATTTAGTCAAGTTGTCGGAGATGAGATCATGAATGTCAGTGTTGCCATCGAGGTTCGAGAGTACTCGGAACTTGCTTGACCTGGCACTAGGACTTGACGATTGTGTTCTCCTTCTATTGGGTGAAAATCTTGCCGGCTTTCTTTTGGGTGGGGTGATTATCTCACTGCCTTTTCTTTTGGATCCAATTGAGCTTGGGTTCGCACGTTTGTCACAACCGATTTGGGGTTGCTTGATTCATTTAATTTGTAATTTGTAGGGTGGAACCATCTCTCTTATCCTTCTCAACCCAAACCTTTTTAGACTGAACCTGGGAATTCCCAGGATTCTCCCTCGATTGGAAGGATAAATTAAGCATGGAGTAATTGAAAGCAACCCTAGGAGTAATCCCAATAAGAGATAAAATGAAGGGGACCGTGCTTTGATTAAGGGGACCAAAGATTGGAGATGGCTTCAGTAAAGAGGTGAACATTGATTAAGGTTGAAGCCTTGAAGGCCCAAAAAGGTGGATGACATGAAGATCTTAAGGGCCTGTTTGGACGCACCCTAAAAAGGGGCTTGTGATGCCTAGACGTCATTTTGAGCCAAACCCTAGTTTGTGTTGTCTGTTTGGATGCACTTTCGCAAACCTCATCTCATACCCAGCCTAGCAAAGTAGGTGCTAGAAAGCCAACTCAACGAAAACCAATCAGATTGGCTTTTGTCGAGGTTTTCGTCGAGTTGACTGAAAAAGCAGCTGCAAGAACCACTTTCATCAAAATCCCTTTTGCAGTAGCGCATCCAAACAGCCCCTAAGGACCTAGATTGTGGTGGTGAAAAGGGATATGAGACTTGCACCAAGGATAGGTCCTTAGGATTGATTGGCACAAGCCACCTTGGGTAATTTGGGCAAGGCTATGATGACGGATGGCGATGACATTATAATCTAATCTAACTTGAAAGAAATGTAATGTATTTGTAAATTGTCAACAAAAAAATGTAATGTATTTGTAATTTGGAGCCAAGCGAGCCTCAAATAGGAATGCTTAGGAAGGTAATTACACTTTTGTCATTTCCACTTTATTCAAGTAATTGTTGCTATTTAATTCTACAGTGAAGGAAACACTCCCTGTAGTATCCAAACTACTATTTTTGTGGTATTTCTGCTTGCCATCTGTTATATTTTAATTAGTGAATCTATTTCTTACGTGATTTGCATCAGATTACTAGATGAGCTTATCGTTATATACAAGGAATCGGCAATGAGAAAGGGTCGTGAAGCAATCCGTTCGCGAGTTCTTCAGATATTGCTCTCATTGCAGCAGTAAGGAATACATTTAGATTTCCAAGAAAAAATACACATCCTTGTTTTTGCATTGCATGCTTTGCTCGTCAAATTATTATACTCCCATATGGGTTTCCCAAATCTGTCGTTGTCCTTTGCTCTGATTAATTTTGTCTTTTGCTGTTGCCAAGATGCAAGGGCCCGCATTTCGCAGCAACTTGGAACAAGCACAAGGATGATCCAAACCTAACTGCTCTTGCATTGTCCTTCGGGAAAATCGACACTCTCTCTGTAAGGAATTTTATCAACAATTAATGTAACTTTTAGAGCATGTTTGGATGCTCGAACCAATTTGGAAAGTCAATTACATATAGGGGAATGACTAAAGTGGTGGGGCCATTTAAAATTCATAGTGACAGGCCACCCTAGAATGCCATACCATGTGTTTGAACATGTTTTGCTATTTAGAGGCTAGCTTCTCATGTTGAAGGTAATGGGGCTCGCCTGACTCTGGTCATTTCTACTTAATTAAAACTGAATTCTATCAATGATCCAAATGCATCTTTATTAAATTGAAACATATTTAAGTACATCATGAAAGGGGAAATGTATCTCCCAAACTGACCATTCTTAGCTTAGGTTGTTGACATCTCATTAAATTCTTCCCTTGGTCGACTAAATGAGGTTATTAAGCTAGATCCCGAAGTATCCAATCGGCAAAAAATAAAAAAAATAAAAGAAGAAGAAGAAGAAGAAGAAGAAGAACAAGAAAGAAAAAGAAAAAAGAAGAAGAGTGACAATCTCAATAGCTTGGCTCCCTTTGATGATGCCCCGTTCGATCTGATTTTGATGAATTCAGTGGCTACTTTTTATGTAACCCAGATCACTTGCGTCAGTGGATTCCGGAGGAGTCTTGCTTTTTAGCTGGAAAAGAAAGAAGAAAGGAAGATCTGGGAATCTAAAGGAATGGAATGCAATTTGGTGTCCAACTGAGGCTGCTTGACACGATCAGTTTATCATCATGTGGGGAGATTGAAGGATAGATCTCCTACAACAACCCCTAACCAACTTTCAGCAAACTCCTAATTACATACTAATTATTATCAACATCACCTAATCACAGTGATCAGTTGCTAATTACAATTAACCCCAATAACCCATAATTACTCCCTAACTAGCTACTAACAACTACTCAATATGGAAATTGCAAAGATACATTCCAAACTTCAAATTTAATAAAAATTCCCTACTTTGAACTCATTTGCCTCAAGTGTGCCTCATGAGACCTGGCTATGGGAAGAGTAATCCAAGCTGTCCCAGTAGGCCATGTCCATGTATCCACATCACCTTTTCATATTATCAAATCTAGTTTTCCTTTTCTTTTTTGTCCCCTTCTCCACGCTACACAACATCTTATTTTGTGATTTTTTCAATGCAGGTTGTGCAGTAATCGGAAGTGCAAGAACTCTTAAAGTTGTATTCAAGGAGGCATTGGATGAATAGGTAACACTTGAGCTAAGAACTCTTCTTGGAATACGGGTCAACGAAATGGGCAGTTTGTGCGCGCATGTGTCACTTGGATAATTGTTTCTCTGGAAGTTGGGGATGGATCTTGTGAAAGAGGAATTGCATGATCATTTTGTAGGATAGGGTCCATGCATTCATGATCCAGATCATATATATATATATATATATATATATATATATATATATATATATATATATATTTGCAGACTACCTATGGACAGGATTTTAGGACTGCCCCATCAGTGAGATTTTTGGAGTCTATCTGTGGTTGGTCCATCAGATCAATGACACACACCATCAAACCATGGGCCCCACTTGTACAGATTCAAAGATTGAGTATACAATGCACATCCTCATGTTGAGAATCATAAAAGTCTATGATTTTTTCATTTGTCATACTGATCAGCTGCACATGGATGCTGACTGGCCGGTAACTCAAGGTCCACCCCTCAACCACTTGCTCATTGGTCCACCTGTCGATGGGCAATTGTTGTGGCCGATGCAATTGTTGCTGTGGTCCATCTACGGTGCACCCATCCGGCTACCATACCTAGGCCATAAACCCTACTGACTTTCACGAGTAGACCAACTAAAATTTTGTCAGTTGGGTTGTTGTAGCATTTGATTTGGAAAGCCCTGTCGTTGCTGAGTACTCTGAATTGGTAAGGTGGGCCAGGCTGTCCATCTAGTGGTTCTAACCTGTGAATGGCTATTGACTGAAGGGTAAATCACACTGAAGGAGCAATCTCACACATGCCAACAGTTACCTTAAATGGATGGTAAAAATGAAAAATAGATGGTTAGGGTTTTTGATTTGGCGTGATTCTCAACGGTGGACCATCCACAGAGATGACCCACTAAATGAGTGGCCTGGATTGACTGCGCCTACCTGCTATGTCTCAATCAGGATGAACACACTCTTTTCCGATTTCTACGATGCCAGTTCCTCGCTAACTCCATCCTGCAAGTGCTGTGTGGGGTCCACTACGTGTATTTATGGCATCCAAACACTCCAGCATGGCCCCCCCCCACAATGACAGTTGGATGCCCCAAAAATCATGCCGATCCAATCATCATGCGGGCCACCATGTGAATTTGGAGGATTTTGGCCGTTGTTGTCTATGGTGTGGCGTGATTTTTGGGGCATTCCACTGCCATGGTAGCATATACATTAGATGGGAGGCCCAACATAAAAAACACTGGAAAACCATCCAAAAAAACCCTCAAATTCACCTGATGGCCCTGTTGTACCATATTTCTGGCCGTGGGATGTGTGTAATTCTACGAGAGTTGCGTGATGTATGGAGGATCCACGGAGATATCCGAAACGAGTTTTGCAGTAATAGTTGGCGTTGATCAAACGATGCCATGATATCCACAAAGTGAGGGTGGCTGAGCAAACATGGTTGAATCGATAGGAAGCTTGAAGGCGATTACTAGAACAAGGGGCAAGCATAGAACAAAGGACCTTAAAAGTTTCATACCAAGTAAACCAAGTTAAATCTATTTTTCAAATTATTCTATGCTCCTTAGCATAATAGGATAATCTCTCTTACGTTCATTAGTGTAAATGATAAGGGGTTTGAATCGAGCTGCACAATGGGTTTTAGCACGCTTGCACACAAGCCACGTAATCGAATTTGGAATCGAGAGGCAACAGGCCCATGTAATCGTTCATGGCCCATCGTGGTTGGATGCCATACCCAATACCTAGTGGGTCTGCAAAATAAAGCCCAGTGTGAATGCACCATACGTTTATGAGAAGTATTGGACGGCTAAAAATCAAAAGTATCTTTTGTTTTTTGTGTTAGTCATGCAACGCACCCACACTATTAGTCACATAATGCACTCACTAGTGCAGTTAGTGTGTCTCCTTAGCATTTGAACCTAAGACCTGTGCCAAGGCGTCTTCCAGTTGGGCTATTGGATGGCTAAAAATCAAAAGTATCTAATGAAATTATTTTGCAGCAAACAAGTGTCTGTGATCAGAGGTGAAGATTGTCTAACCAATCCGATTCTGGGACAGATTTAGAGACAACTAGGTCCAAAATTTTACTTAGTTTAATTGAGTTAGTTTGTTCTCTCTGTACAAATTCTGAGAACATGGGTATCAAACCATGTACACAGTAAGTGTATCAAATGACTCCCTTTTATTAAAAAACCAGAGGAGAAATTTCCCTTTGTAAACCTTAGTTTCAACTAACCAGCAAAAGTAAATTTTAAAACTTTAGTTTTTATTTTTAAACGTAAGCGCTTTTTTCATATGAAATTGCTGTTTAAAATCCATCTTCCTATAGGCACTATTATTTTACATCTTGAATTTTAAGTAAACGCTACGGATTTTAACCGTAGTAAGAGAGTACAAAGAACATTCCACAGCTGATCATTGAATATTACAACTTAATTGTTGCTCGTTAAATATTCAACGAGTATTAAATACACTTAATGAAGAAGAAATGGAGAAAATGAAATAGAAGATGGTTTTTCAAGAAGAAAAACAAAAAAAGAGGGTTTTTTAATGAAGGAAACAAAGAAGTTTTTTCAAACAAAAAAATGAAGAAGGTGGGTTTTTTCAGAAAGAAAAACGAAGGTGTGTTTCTTAGGAAGAAAAATGAAGAAAAAAAAATGATTTTTAAGGGCATTTTCATTCGGAAAAAGTCTATACGTTTAGAAATGGAAACTAAAATTTTAGAGGTTTATTTAGCTGGTCAGTCAAAAGTAAAGTACAAATAAGGAAATTTAGTGTATTACCCTCTTCAAGCTAGGCATGTGTGTTGAATTTGAACAGTTGGATTTCTTTTTCTCTAAGTGCACATTTTCCTCGTTCAAGTTTGTGAGTGTATGCTACTTGAATGTGGATCTCCATCACATCCCCCATGGTAATTTCTGCCCCGTCACAGAAGGGGCCCTTATTTTTTATACTCGACCTTTCAAACTTTATGCGAGTAGAATGGAACTTAAGAGCTGCTAAGTGCACACGTCTGCAATAAAAATCGTGTAAACATCAGACGTGCTATAATCACATGTAGGAATGCGATCCAATCCATCCATCGGGGTCTGACCTTGTACATGTTTTCCAAAATAAATCTGGTCCACTCAGCATCTTGGCCCCAATGTTAGAAAAAAAGTGGATTAGTTAGAAAATATCAGCCAAGAATTTCAGAGCCACGCATTTATTTTGCAAACTGGATCCCACCAGATGAGTGGATCAACCTGCTTTTTGGTCTGGGCCACCCATATAGTGGCTCCATTCTAATGGATGGTTTGGATCTTGAACCTATCATGCCATGCTGGCACATGTGTAGCATGTACTTGAGCATGTGTAGCATGTACTTGAGCTTTGTTGCACACGCGGCTCTGAAAATTAATTCTCTAAATTTTGTCTGTTACTCATTAGTCAGTAATGAATATTCCAACTCCTCGTGATTTTGGGCCACCATGTGAATTAAGAGGCTTTTAGCGGTTGTTTTCTATAGTGTGTGGCGTGATTTTTGGGGCATTCCACCGCCATGGTGGCGTATGCATTTAGACAAGAGGCCCAACATAAAAAACACTGGAAAACCATCCAAAAAACCCTAATTTCACGTGGTGACCCATGCAATCGTTCATAGCCCATTGGATTGGTTGGATGCCACACCCAAGACCTGGTGGGCCCCACAAAATAAAGCCCGGCATTAGTTGGTGAGCGCTATGAACGCACCATACCTCTATTAGAGGGATTGGACGGCTAAAAATCAAAAGTACCTAATGATCCTATTTTTCAGCAAACAAGTGTCTGCCTGCTAGCCCAGCCGAAAGATGGCTAGGCGTTTCAACAGCACGTCTCAGGTTTGAGTGCTAAGGAGACACACTAACCTCACTAGTGGGTGGGTGCATCGTATGACTAACCAAGTGGGTGTGTTGCCCCCCTAACACGGTGGTGCATGACATTAAAAAAAAAAAAATAGTGTCCGCGATCAGAGGTGAAGATTGTCCAACGAATCTGATTTTGGGACATGGATTTAGAGACACTGAGGTACAAAATTTTACTTGGTTTAATTGAGTTAATTTGTTCTCTGTGTACAATTACTGAAAGCATGCGTATGAAGCCATGTGCACAGCTAGTGTATCAAATAACTCTCTTCTAAAGAAAAGAAATTAAGGGTAATACCCTCCTCAAGTGAGCTAGGTATGTGCGTTGAATTTGGACCGTTGGTTTTCTTTTTCTCTTACAAGTTTGCCGGAGTATGCTACTTGATGAATGATGTGGATCTCTAACACATGTCCATTAGTTGATCTGCACCCTTCACAAGAAGGGGCCTCATCTATTTTTACTCTTGACCTTTCAAACATTATGCGAGTAGAAAAATCGTGTAAATGTCACACGTGCTAGAATCGCATATAGGAATGCGATCCAATCCATCCATCGGGGTCTGACCTTGTACATGCTTTCCAAAAATAAATCTGGTCCACTCAGCATCTGGGCCCCAATGTTGGAAAAATGTGGATTAGTTAGAAAATATCAGCCAAGATCTTCAGAGCCATGCATTTATTTTGCAAACTAGATCCCACCTGACGAGTGGATCAACCTGAATTTTGGTCTGGGCCACCCATATAGTGGTTCCACTCTGATGGATGGTTTGGATCTCAGGCCTATCATGTCATGCTGGCACACGTGTGACGTGTACATGAGCTTTATTGCACACACGTCTCTGAAAATTAATTCTCTAAATCTTGTCTGTGCCTCATTAATCAGTAATCAATACCCGCAAATTCCCACGGATCCCCTGTCGGAGTCGATCCAGTGCTTTTGGAGGCATGTTGGTAGAAAGGATCGGATTAGGTGGGGACTACCTTGATGTATTTATTGTATATCCACGCCGTCCATCCATTTTTTTAGATCATTTTAGTGTATGATCTTAAAAACAAAGCAGATCGAAATCTCAGGTAGACCACACCACAGGAAACAGTAGTGGTTGACCATTTAAAACTTCTTGTAGACACATAAGTTTTGGATCAAACTGATAGTTTTTTTCCTTCGTATATATGTCTGTAGGACCTTATCAACATGTTGGATGTCAAATAAATATTTTCGTGGGCCTTGTGAAGTTTTTAATGGGAAGTGTTCATTCACTATAAGTGTTCACTCCGGAAGTGCTGTCAGTAGACCTGATCCAAAAAGAAACGGATCTGGATCGAAAGTTGGACTCAGTGAGTTGAAAATAGCATTCAATTTAGGGCTGTAAATGGTCGGGTTCGGGGTGGGTTTAGCCAAAACCAGACCCGCCCATTTACTAGACGGGTCTGGGTCCAAATTTTAGACCCAGACCCTTTCACTAAATGGGCGGGTCCGGGTCGGGTCCGAGTCAACCCATTAGACCCATTTATAAATGGGTCCGGGTCTGGTAGAGGGAGATCCACCCAGACCCATTTATAAATGGGTCGGGTCCAATGGGTCCGGGTTTAGATCAAGTATGCAAGCATTTTACAAGGCTTAAAACCGGGTCTGGACGGGTCTAGGCTAGACGGGTCCTTTGAGACATAGACCAAACCCGCCCACTTTCTAAATGGGTTCGGGTCGGGTCGGGTCGGGTCTAATATAAAGGAAACCAGACCTAGACCCGTTTATTAACTGGGTCTGTTCTTGGACCCAGACCCGTACCATTTAACAAACGGGTCGGGTCTGGGTCGGGTCTAAATGGGTTGGGTCCGGGTACCCCATTGGGTCGACTGACCCATTTACAGCCCTAATTCAATTATCAAATAGTTCGGGTCTATAATCTCCGAATACCTGAGAGCAATTTACAAGAGTTGATCCTCAAAATCCCTTCAATTAAGTTAATCAATGTGGTTGACCAAAATATCAAGATCTACCATTAAAAGAAATATAGCCGGGTGTATTTCGTGAACTCATCTGCACACCGTACATTTGCCATAATCGCACATCCCTATTAGATCCAGTCCATCCATCAGAGGATTACCATTATGTATATGCTCTTGACGAAGAATTAAGTTGGTGCACTTGTCATGTGGGCCATAGTTTAAAAAATAAAATTGCATGGCTAGAAAAACTTGGATTAAGTTTTCCTAGCCGTTCAATTGATTTACCATCGTGGGCCACCGACCGAATGGGGCAAATTTATTTATGGACAAGAACATTCACTAGATCTGACCGTTATTATGTATGGAATGGATATTACCCACCCATGTTGGAAAAACTGGCACATATGGTAGTGTGTACATGTCTTACCTTATACACACAACTTAAACATGGAATTAGAAATCTTGGACCCGACCCGTACATCCTAACCCGACATTTAAAAGAGGGGTCTGAAACCCTACCCGACCCGACCCGACCCGACCCGACCCATTTTCATTCCTGCAGTCCTGCTAGAATCTATTTGATTCTTCTGCTGCGTACGACGCTTCATACACCAGGCGGTCGGACATTCAGAAAGTGTACACGTGGCATGCATTAAGGCAAGTTAAACTGACAAAATTACTGAACTCGCTGTGGCTAAAGTCAGTCTCAAAATCAGATAGGGCTGACTCGCGGACACTTGTTCTTGAAATCGGACCATTGGATGTCTCAGGTCTCCAGTCCAACGGGTTGGACCATAAGTACCGTCCAGTAAGCGGACCACGTCCCACGTCTCACGTGCGTGCGATAGAACACTTGATCATGGTGGGCCAGGCAATCTAGGTCCATTTTAACAGTTTCATAGAAGTCCATCAATCCTAAAGTTAAATAATTAAATAAACGTAATTTTTATCCACGATTAATCCAAACTGGGATCCATAATTTGAGTTTACTTTGAATTTCTGGTATATCAGGTATGCAAATTCGAAATAATCTCTAGGTACCTGAGTATCATCCATCACACTCCGCCAGAGTATAATTTTTAATTTTTTTTATTTTATCTATCGCCAGTTCGCCATACTGGGCTGCATGTGTTGAAGAAACGGACAGGTCAGAAAAGCAACTTGCAGTCCCAATACGACATACATGTGCGGTCATAACAGGCGCTGAACGGCCCGATTTTTGGCCTGGTGCACCAGAAAAGTCGGGTCCACCGATGAACGGCTTGGATCCTGCGAGTCTTTATTATACCAGAAAACAGATCATATTTCCCACCACCAGCGATGACTCGGTAAAGAAAGATCCTGCAAAAAATTCCACTGACTGCAAAAACCCATTTTCTCTGCTTCTCTCCAAAAACCTCTCTCACTCTCTCCCTTCTTCTGGCCATGGCCTCCATTTCTAGGGCAAATCGTACGGTCGAGCCCAGATCGGGCGGAAAAATCCTCCGTAGGAGACGGGCGCCTGCAACCTCTCCCTACCACCGGCCGAGCCCGCCTAGCCGCTCTCGATCCCCTTCCCCAACCTCCAGCTCGATCTTCGGCCTTTTCGCCTCTGGCGCCGGCAAGCTTCTCTCATCTGTCTTCCGCCGCAGCAGTTCCAGCTCCTCCACTGGTGAGTTTTCTTCTCTTCCTTTCCATCGTTTTTTTTTTTCCCGCTCGTTGTCCTCTGTTAGGCTGCGTTTGGCTCTCACTTCGGGATTAGAAATTCTAGTTTCTGGAGATTCCAATTTCCTTGTTAAATTTCCAGAAATTCATGAAGAGATCTTCCTTTCCGATACAACACAAAAGAAGTCCATTTTATGGTTCTTGTGAATCCTACTAAGAGTAGAAAACTGTAAATTGTGGAATCACGAAACTTTCTTGTGCTCTTGCTAAATGGGGATGAGCCTGTGCTGCCTTAAATTTTAGGGTTTGGAATTGTATGTGTTTCAAGTTTCTTGAGGATTGAGAAATTTAAATGATGATGGTGAAGTGGGCTTATTTGAAGTTGAGGCCATGTCTGTCTTTTTTATCGATTTGTTGTGTGCAATCTCACATGTTGAAGTCTTGTTACTAAAGTTTCTTGAATGGAGATGGGGAGAATCGGTCTCTTGTAGGTGATGAAATCAGTCTGATATTCATATCGAGGTTCAAAAAACATGTGAGTTTTTTATTTTTTTTTTTTATGATTATTATTTGTGGTGTCTGTTTGTTGGATTTTTTTTGAAAGATAACAAAAATTTATTAAGAAGGCCCACAAGAGAGCAAAAGAATACAACACCCAAGAGACCCACAACGGAGCCTAAGAAGACAATACCCACTCAGGCCCAACTCACTAAGGAACTGGAGATCCTACTATAGATCTCCTCAGCCCTAGGCTGGATATTTCTAAAACAACAATCATTTCTCGCCCTCCAAATGGCCCGAAACACCTCCATAATGAGAAGTTTCCACAAGGCTTTGCTGGATTTCCCCAAACCCCCCTGCCACGCCCAAAGAAGCTCTTCCACCGTTTTTGGCATCACCCAAACCACTTGAAATGAAGATAGAAAATGACTCCACACCTTGGTAGCGAAGGGACAATGGATGAACATGTGATCAATAGACTCATCATTTGCCATGCATTGGACACAAATGTTAGGAAGAATCATCACTCTTTTCTGTAGATTGTCTAACGTAAAGAATTCTCTTACGACCGAGCAACCAAACGAACACCGCCACTCGAGGAGGGGCGCCGTAAAACCACTGATGGAAAGGATGAGGAAGGAAATGCTGCCGGCGCTCTAAAACAATACGAAACAATGACTTGACGGAGAACTTCCCAGACGCATTACTGGCCCACACTCAGATTAGTGAGTTGATTATAGTATTATGCTGTTACATGTGTGGATGTGATTATTTTATGCATGTGGTAATGATGTAACACGTCATTCTTAATATGACCAACACAATGAGTTGTTACCTATAATTGCCGATTAAAGGTTTTGTCTGCTTCTTGCATAGTGTAGACCATTGTATGGGTATGCATGACAGTAGTAGTGCATGATGACATGCACAAACATGATATATGTACTTCTGCCCAGATCTATGAGATGATTAGGATGAAATCTCACCAAGATCGCCACAATCGGCACCATACATTGCCTATTTGTGTAAGTGTACAAGTTGTAACAGGAATAGATCATTGTTTGATCTGATAGACCTCACATAAGTGATCTCATATATGACTTATGCTTGATTAATCATGATGTGTGAATTGATTCACATGTGTTACGAGGCCGTTTATGTACAATCGATGAAATCAATTCCAATCCTATTAATTATTCAAAAGAAAAAAAAATCCAATCATGTTTTTGTGTGAGTATGCTAGTATTGTAGGTGACTCGTTGTGTCATTATTACGCTACACTAGAGCTGCACACGAGCCAAGCTAGCTCGAAAAGCTCGCTCGGCTTGGCTCATTTAAGCTCGGCTTGGCTTGGCTCGTAGGTCAGTTCGATCAACTTAAGCTCGTTAAAAAACAAGCCAAGCTCAAGCACGAGTGAGCTTGGCTCGAAGCTCGACGCTTGAATAAAGCTCGGCTCGGCCTGAGCTCGATATGTTTATAATATTATATATATTTAAAAAAAAACCTAACCCTAATACCCCACCCGGCCATTTTCTTTTCTTTTTATTTTTGCTCCACCCTGACCCCACATAGCTCGCCGCGCCCCTGCCCCGGCTACCCCTCTCCCTCTTTGCCTCCCTCCATTTTTTTAAATCTCTCTCTCTCTCTCTCTCTCTCTCTCTCTCTCTCTCTCGTCTCTCCATTCCGGATTCCTCCCCGCACCGCACCTGGCATCGGACGCCCAGTAGCGAACATCGGACCGCACTGCATATTCAAGCCTACCTCGGTGAGTAGCCACCACTACCAGGTAGGCTTTTGTGTTTTTTTTATTCTTATTTGTGATTTATTTTGTTTGAATTTGAAAATACCCTAATTTTTTGGGTTTTGAGTCAGAAGATTGGGGTTGGGTCGGGTCAGTTGGGGTCAATGGGTTGGGTCGAGCAGGTCAGTGGATCGGGTAGGGTTTGGTTGGGTCAGTGGGTTGGGTGAGTTGGGGTTATACACTCCTAAAAAAAGAAAAAGAAAAGAAAAGACAAAGCTCGGCTTGGCTTGGCTCGATGAGCTCGATCGGCTTGGCTTGAACAAAGCTCGATCGGCTCGATCAGCAAGCCAAGCTCAAGCGGCTATTTTGAGCTCGATGCTTAAGCCAAGCCAAGCCAAGCTCAGGCTAAGTGGGCCACTGATCAAGCCAAGCTCAAGCTTTGTAAAGCTCGGCTTGTGTGCAGCATTACTCTACACAACGTGAAAACATCATGTTAGGGTGATGCTACTTTGGCGTGCATTCTCAAGTTCATGTATCTAGATTTTGATTGGTCAGAAGCACATTGGGAAGGCGGCTGAGTCAATATCGGGCAATGAATATGGGATAGAGGAAGATCATAAATGAATCATGGTGGTGATGTGCGTATGAGACTGTTCACAACAAAATGTGTTCTGTTAATCAGGGTAGCTGTAGACATTGTAATGTTTCACATAGCCATTGGGCGTCAAGCGCCTCATATAGCCAGGGGGCGCCAAGACTTGTCGAAATAGGCAATGGCGTTAAATAATCGTGTGGCTAGCGTCGCGTTGGATAGCCAGTGTCCTAGAGACCCCTATGAAGTGTGGAACTCCGGAACCATCTGCTCTATTGAGGTGTTTATGACTCCGATTTCAAGGATATGCATAATATGCATGATATGTACCTAAAAACATATGGCATGCGAAGTGGCTTTCATTATTATCTGGGAACATGTAACATTTTAGGCCGTAGTATGGAACATGCCCTTAATTATATCTTTGGAGAAAACCCTTGATTAAAAGGTAAAATCAAAGTGGACTATTCCATTATGGAATAGTGTTATTAATCCTAATATATGGCCATTCATCTTCAGAGTATCCGTATACTTGATCAGGTGGGGGGAGACTTGTGGTAGCATTGGTGTACACAAGTGCGCTTGGTCCAACAATGTTGCGAGCTTTATATGTCGGAGATGAGGTGAGGTCACCCCCCTTAACTCCTGCCGTTTGGTGATAGGAACCCTTCTGCACCGGGCACAAATGTTGTTGTAGGTTTATGCCTTGGCACAGGGAGTTAGGTTGTAAGAGAAGTTTGTCTCGAGTTAGTTTTTTTTTTAGCGATGTCTCAAGTCATAGTCTCTTTAAACAGGGGTAGAGGATATGCTCTGAACTTTGGCACAGATGCTGCGATAGGTTTGCACCTTAGTGCAAGGTTTTATCCTAGAAGGTCTGGTGCATGACGACACAATGGTCCTCGGAAGGCCAAGCGCATGGCGGAAGGCCCTTCTGGAGGGACAAAATGTTCAGGCAAGTAAGGCTCACCTTGGTGAGCTTCTGCGCCTCAAGTCCTTTTTAGTTTGAGCATTTCGAATATACATTGATTAGTCTCCAAAGCGTTTGATGGCCTCTTCTTGAAATGAGTGTTGAGGGTATTTATAGTCCTATGGGGCTCGATTTTCTAGCTTCATGAGGCAGTGGATTCTTTTTAGGTCGGGACTTCTGTGCTTGCCCTAGTAGTCTGGCGTAGAGGGCTTTGTGCATGGTACAGAGGCTTCATTGGATGGTCTGTTCTTTAGTCGTAGAAACTTGGAGTTGTCCTTCGGCACATGCAAAATTATGAGGGGTTTGGATGATGCAATGGGGCCATTGGATGCGTGGTGGTTTCCGGTGTTCCTTTTGTTAAAGTACAGAACTCCATGTGTAGAGGTCTTAGAATCCTTCAGTTTTCCTATAGGAGTTCGTCCCAAAAAGCTTGGTGGGAAATGCGACCATGGACCATGCTTTTTTCATGATATGGAAAAGTGATTTTTCCTATGTCGACAGAGACTTGTATAAGGAGTCAGATTGAATGGATAGTCAGATTTTGTTCCGAACGTTTTTGGAACATATATATATATATATATATATATATATATATATATATATATATATATATATATATATATATATATATATATAGTCTGTCTGATCTCAAAAGTAGATAAGTGCACAACACACTCGTCGATTGGAGTAGCGAGACTTTTTGTGTGTGCATGAAAAAGTGCTTGCTCGAGTATGATCAAATTAATGATCTAAGGACAAGCAGTTGGAGATTGGGATGGGTCTTTACCGATCCACTTTTGAATATTATTTGGTGTCATCGCCTAATGAGGATTATAATCTTAGAGATTTCACACTGGATCGATCATATTGGAGGGTGTTGATTGGATTGTTTCGATTCATATGGTGCGTGGTAATTTAGTACACCTCATTACCATGGGAACATAATTAAAGTAGGAGGAATTCTTTAAATGGGATGCTCTAGGAAGGAAACCTATAAATATAGGTGTTAGGGCTTGATTTGAGATACCTTTCTCTCCTCTGTAGAAACCCTGAACTTAGAGAATTCCTCTCAAGAAATTCTAGTCCACTAGATCTAAAGGTCCCTTAGTGTGAAAAGTGTCCTCCTTCTATTTTTGATTGGGGATCAGTATCTTTGGTGGTCCTTCATCTCTGTGCAAAGAAGGTGTGCTTGGTTGCACATTTGAGGTAACACTCTTCTTAGGAAATTTTAAATTTGACATAATTTTCCCGTTTTCTGTTTTCAGTGAGGACCTCAAAATGGACCTAAATGTGCAAAAAAATGGCTACCTTTTAAGAGTAAAGTTTGTGTGCACGGGATACACCGATCCCGTGCCTTAGAGAATTCCTCTCAAGAAATTCTAGTCCACCGGATCTAAAGGTCCCTTAGTGTGAAAAGTGTCCTCTTTCTATTTGTGATTGGGGATCAGTATCTCTGGTGATCCTTCATCTCCTTGCAAAGAAGGTGTACTTGGTTGCGTGTTTGAGGTAACGCTCTTCTCGGGAAATTTTAAATTTGACATAATTTCCCCATTTTCTGTTTTCAGTGAGGACCTCAGAATGGACCTAAATGTGCACAAAAATAGCTACCTTTTAAGAGAAAAGTTTGTGTGCACGGGATACAACAAGATTCGGTGCGCACTATCCCCACCATTCAAAATGGTGGTCAAGAATCTTAACATGCATTCAAAACAAGGTTTTTTTTTTTTTTTTTTTTTTTAAGATTGCAAATATATATAAAAAGGGAACTGAATAAAAAAAAGACAGAAACAACATAAAGAAAAGAGAACCCAACTATTCAACATGAGAAAGCAAAACCTTGAAAGAACAAAAACACTACCAACAAAGCAACCCAAGAAAGAAGGAACCCAAAAGAAACCTGAAGAAACTATACAACTCAAACCAACAAGCCCGACAAAGATTACATTAACAAAGGGAAGCCTAAACAACCCAACTATCCCAAAAGTGAGGAGACTATCGAGATGTCATTCAGCTTGATGGCCAAAGACCAGCCCTTAAGGTCCCTTAGGAGAAGATCTGACACCTTTTTGGAAGAGGAAGAAATTCTTGAAATTCACATATTGAAATTCTTGCTTGATTCCAGACAGCTGTTTAAAAGGGTGGGAGATGTGTACATTGACTCTTGGTTCACACTGCACAGTGAAGTCGTGCTCTCAAGTAAATTATCCATAGTTTTAAAATGTGCTCTCAAGTGAAAGGGTTACGGTTTGTCCGTGTTGGCATGTAAGTGCTGTCAACATGAACCTCGCCTTGGCTGGTTCCAAGAACCTAGGTAAAAGAGGAAGGTTGATTTCTGGTGGGCACTCAGCGACACATCGTATCATTTCCGCTACTCTACTTTTTAAAAGCCAACCCCAATTGCTGCGAGAAAAGCTAAGATAATAGTGATTATTTCAATTTCACATGCTCATAAGTGTTATGTAAAGGTTGTTGAGTTGCAAAGTGATGTTACAGTTTTGTGGGCGCCATAGTTTTTTTTTTTTTGGGTCAGTACACACATCCCACTGTTAGTACACCCACCCACACTGTTAGTCACACTTAAATGTTAGCCACCCCCACGTTGGGAATTGATACCAGGACCTCAACGCCATAGTTTGGTTTATATTAGTCATAGCCCATGAGCCTGAAAATGATTGCGCTGTTATTAACTTTTTTGAAGTTTCTTGCTATCCTTGGTGAATCTTTGAATGGGTTGATTTCTTTTGATCAGCACATTTTTTCTATGTAACTCTATATATATTTCTTCAGAATTCAGCATTATAAAGAAGAACCGTTACTTCGGCAATGAAGTAGCTGAAGGGAGAATGATTTGAATTTTGAACTTAGTTATGTTCCATTATGTGATGACCTACTTCAACAATCTTGGTAAAATTTTCTGGGAGAAGCAGTGGTCCGGGCCTTAGGATTAGGGCATTTAATGGGTGTTAAAAAGAGCTCCTAGAGGGTAGTTGGAAACTGTTTTTGAGTTTTTTTTTTAGGGTTTGATGATCCCTGGTCATCATGTTCTCCTCACTTTTGTGTTTTTCTTACCCTTGTATTTTGTACTTGTTTTTCTTGGCCTTGGCCTTTAAACAATTTGCATAAATGGATAGATGATAAATGCAAACATTTGGAATAATAATTTTGCAGTTTCTCAAATGATCAATTGTATGCACTTTATCCTTCCCCACTAGCCAACCGACAATGATTGATTATATGCATTTTATCCTTCCCCTCCAGCCAACTGACTGCAATCACCATTGGAGGACCCTACTCTCTCTCTCTCTCTCTCTCTCTCTCTGTGCATGCGCATGGATTTTTTTTTTTTTTTTTTGAAAGATAAGGATTTTATTAAAAAACACAGACATATACGGAAAAGGAAGCAACAGGAAAATAAAACAAGTAAAACTATACAACGGCTGAACCCAGAAACAGCTCCCCTCCCAAGACGGAACAATAGACTAAGGGGCCCAGTCCAAGAAAAAGATCAAAACCCGAGAGAAAACCCCTGCCACAGAGACAGCAACATTCCTGAAACAACGGTTGTTCCTTTCCATCCAAATAGCCCAAAGGATAGCAAGGAAAAGGGACCTCCACTTCCTTTTCCCGATCGCACCTCCTTCTTCAGCATGCCACTGGCCCATTAGATCAGCCATGGAGGTCAGCATAACCCAAGAGACACCAGCAATTCTGAAAACACTCCACCAAATATCTGACACAAACAGACAATGGATAAAGAGATGGCCCACTGTTTCTTCAGCATGAAGACAGAAAAGACATACGTTCGGGATGCACATCCTGCGCTTACGTAGGTTGTCCACGGTAAGAATTCTGTTTCTTCCAAGCAGCCAACCGAAAGCAACTACTTTCGGAGGAACCCCAGTACTGCCATAAAGGGGCAGTGTGCGAGGGCGTGATTGAATCACCCGCTACGAGAGATTTATAAAAAGATTGAACAGAGAATAATCTTGATCTTGAAGGAGTCCAGAACAGAGCATCTTCCACATCTTCAGAAATATGACACACCTGCAGAAGGGATAACAGACGGAGAAAATCTTCAAATTCTGAGTCCGTCAAATTCCTACGAAATCTGGGTAACCAAATTCCAATCGCATTCCCTTGTTCAACAAAATAATCCTTAATAGAAACTTCTTTATTCGTGCAGATGGAAAAAAGGGAAGGGAAAGCTTCAGCCAAAACAAAATTTCGCATCCAGCGATGCAACCAGAATTTGATTCTGGTCCCATTACCCAGAGAAAAGGATATTCTGTCAAACATCTTTAGGGCTGCTCTAGAAATGCCTTTCCACATGAAAGAGGCCCTATACATGGATGAGGGATTAGTCCACCAAGCGAGAGGGGAAGAGCCATATTTAGCTGTAACAACCTGGTGCCATAAACTATTATACTCTGATCCATATCTCCAGATCCATTTACCCAATAGGGCCTCGTTCATAGAAGAAAGATCTTTTATGTTTGCCCCCCCTCTTTCTGTCGAAGAACACACTTCTTTCCAATTCAACAAGGGAAATTTGTGCCCTTCAGAATTCCCCTGCCAAAGAAATTTCCTTCTCAGAATATCTATTCTGTTTAACACAGATTTTGGGCACCGAAAAAGAGATAGATAATAAACTGGAAGGTTCGAAAGGGAAGCTTTGATGAGGTTAATCCTTCCTCCCAGAGAGAGTATTCATATTCCAATTAGAAAGTTTAGACTCCATCCTTTCGACTAACTCTATCCCAAAGACTTACCGGAGGTTTACCTATGCACAGAGGCAGGCCCAAATAGATGGCTAGAAATTTACTTACCTTACATCCTAAGAAATCAGCAAATAAGGAACAAACCTGTTGACTTATGTTGATACCAAAAATCTCCGATTTATCCAGGTTAATCTTGAGACCTGAAATGACTTCAAACCAAACGAGGATCATACCCAGGTAGGAGAACATAGATGCATCTGCTTCACAGAAGACAAGAGTATCATCAGCAAACTGTAAATGAGACACGGGGTTCAGTAGATTAGGAATGCTGAAACCTTTGAAGAGACCCACTTCTTGTCCCCTTGAAAGCAATCTACTAAGGGCTTCAGAGACAATAAGGAATAAATAAGGAGACAAAGGATCTTCTCCTCTAAGGCCCCTAGAGGATTTAAAAAAGCCAATGGAGACCCGTTAATGAGGATGGAAAAAGTCGGAGAGGAAACACAATTCCGATCCAATTTCTCCATTTGATTCCGAAGCCGAAATTCTCGAGCATGACATCCAAGAAATCCCACCTGACATGATCATAGGCTTTCTGATGTAGGATGCCCTAATTATGATGCATGCTCATGAACATAATTAAGCAGCGGAAAATAAAAGAAATAAATAATCTAAAATTCAGAATCACTCATCATAAATTAAGAAAATTCACAAGGAGCTTACAATGGATCGGGCCAACTGTCACAACCATAAAGTTTGAATTTCAAGTATAGCTAGGGTTGGATCCGGCGAGGGATAGGACCTCTCGATCTTGCATGGCCATACCCAATCGATCAATGAAGATCACTAGTCCGAAGAATCAGGAAGTTCTCAGATTAGGTATTTGAGAATTTAAAGATTTAGGGTTTAGGTCGATTCTCAAAGTTGGATTGAAGAAGGATTAGTAAAACTAAAACTAGAGAGAATAAAGATATCGTTAAAGAAGAAGTTAGAAGAATAAGATTAAGGAAAGAGAAGAAGCACCATGAGAGAGAGAGGAGGGAGAGGCCACCAAAGAGGTTTGCTTTTTCATTAATAATCAACTAATATCGTTTTTAGGGCTTAACCCACTTAAATAAGCAATAAGAAAACATAAAAGTACCAAAATACCCCTAAAAATTAAGTAAAAAACAAGTTAAAAAAAGTTCGCGTGGTGGTTGGGCGCCCGACGAGGACCAAAAACGTCTAGCAAGCAAATCTTCAAAATCGGGGAATTTCGGGCGCCCAGGTGACCAATTTAGTCGGGCGCCTGACAACCTTTAGTTGGGTCTTCTTTCATCCTAAACACGTGTCTTCTATGTGCCAAATCATGTGCAATCAAGTGCGTAGGGTCTCTTCAATGCTCCTCAATTATCGCCTAACGACAAGGAAGAAGCTTGTGGTGTGCGCCTTCTTCTCTGGTAGACTTTAAATGTTCTTGTGTCCTCATCAATTCCCCTCGGGTGAGAAAAACTCAACTCCGACGAGTTAAAACTCTTTTGGCGCTCTAGTAAATTTGGATCGATGGTCTGCAATTCTACTTCAGTCAACCATGTAGATTCTAACGGTGGTTTATTCTTCCACTCGATAAGGTATCTTTGGAAACCCCCGTCTCTCGTAGATATTATCTCCTGATCCAAGATTTTCTTAATTTCTTCTTTATGGACAATAGGTGGAGGAAGGGGTGGAAGGAGTTGTGAAGCAAAATCAGAAAATGGCCATGAGAGAGATGATGGATCAACAATGGGATTGTGGGAACGGACTAGATCTTCCACATTAAAAGTTGGGTGAATGGCCATTTCAGGTGGGAGGTTAATCCGATACGCGTTGGACCCAACCTTTTGCAATATCTTGAAAGGTCCAGCACTACGCACTTGTAACTTCTTAGCGGAACCTTGTGAGAACCGCTCATGCCTTATTCTCACCATTACAGTCTCCTTCTTGAAAATCTTATGATCTACGATGATTATCATTGCTTTAATTAATCCGTTGTTTAATATGTGTATGCAAATCATGGATGTGTCGTGTAAATGCATCGGCTGACTCTGAAGACCTTTGGGTGACAGACATGGGTGAAACTAAAGGGCTCTCTGAAAAAGCAACGGACTCGAAATAAACAATCATATGACCTAGAACTTGAAAAACTGAAACAAAAGGACACTTTTCATGGGTGACACATATTTCTCATTATAAGTATTATAAACAAGGATGATTTTCAGGTATCCCAACACTTGAGAACACACACTATTAATACTAAGTCTTGAGCAGATCTTGGCATCAGCCATTATGTCTAAAATGTCATCAAGATGCGGAATAGGGACTCTAGCCATCATATCCACCATGAAGTGAATACGTCGCAAGGTAGCATGACACTTGACTGAAGCTTTGTGGACGGCTAGGATATGCCCACATGTGCGCCATATGCCATTGTTTTTTTAAAGTGAAAAGGGTAGGCATGACACACAAAACAAAACTCTAACTCAAACTTTCCTTATTGAATTCTTCCCCGAGAAGTTTATCAAATTGATGCTGCATTTCTATATTTTCTGCGGGGTTCACCTGGTATGGAGGAAAGCTTGACAGGACCGATCCATGGACAAGATCGATTGTGTGTTGAATGTCTCATTTGGGTGAAAATTTATCCCATAAATCATCTGGTGGGATATAACAAGTCGTGTGAGTGTCTACCATCATATCCTCACTAGTCTCCTTTTCAAATTCATTCGTGTGCATTATGGTAAGAGACTTAGATTGGGAGTTTACATCACTTAAGTCACACATGACATCTGAAAGTGGTGCGGTCTCAATTTCTTCAGCCTTTTCATCACTAGTACACACTTCGTCATTCTCAACGATGATGGGCAATGCCTTAATTTCTTCCATTTCCTTACTACTGACGTTAAGCACGTACTCTTCCACTTCATAAATATCATGTTTGGATTCTTCCAACTGGCTATTCACCAAGGTATTATCTCGCTTCTAAGGAAATATAATTGGTGTTAAACACTCAAATTGTTCATAAGCCCAGATTTCCTTAATAATGGATTGGACCACTTTACAAGGAGGGGACCATATTGGTTCTGTGTTTGGACGGGAACGGGAAGGTGGGGCAACTCTCTTCTAAGCCAAGGGCTTTTGACGATAAGAGATGGGAAGATATTTTTCTTTCAAACGCTCTTTCATCTCGTCCCATTGTGAGATCGGGGCTCTCTCAACTTTATGAATTATTCGCTCCAATTCTGCCCAAAACGACTTGGCTTGGCCCTCTAATTTCCACTTGACAAACCTCACTTGACGATAATTTGACATATCATACCAATAAAAAAAATAGTCCAAGTCTTCAAGCCAATCAATGAATGTTTGTGGGTCCATGTGACCATTAAAGTAGGCCAATTCATCGGAGTTCGGCTTTCCATTGGGTCTCGACGGCCACACGACAACACTTAATGGCCCTGAAGATCTCAAATGCCTATACTTCATTCATTACGGGGAGACTCTACGGACTAGGTGACTCACAATATGAATGCGATGAATTTAAACTACAATGAACTAACACTAATTAATTCTAGATGATGCGACTCAAATCTGAAATTTTTTCAAATTAGGAAACTTTCTGAAATTGGAAAGTTTCTAAAATTGAAAACTTTCTAAATCTGGAAATTCTCCAAATTAGGAAACTTTCTAAAATTGGAAACTTTCTAAATCTGAAAATTCTCCAAATTAGGAAACTTTCTAAAATTGGAAACTTTCTAAATCTGAAAATTCTCTAAATTAGGAAACTTTCTAAAATTGGAAACTTTCTAAATCTGGAAATTTCCTAAAACAGACCTAAAACTCAAAACCTTAATTTTTTTTATAACTCGATCTAGACAAAACCATGCAAGCCTATTCTCTGATACCAAATTTGATGTAGGATGCCCTAGTTATGATGCATGCTCATAAACATAATTAAACAGCGGAAAATAAAAGAAATAAATAATTTAAAATTCAGAATCACTCATCATAAATTAAGGAAATTCACAAGGAGCTTGTAATGGATCGGGCCAACCGTCACAACCACGAAGTTTGAGTTTCAAGTATAGCTAGAGTTGGATCCGGCGAGGGATATGACCTCCCGATCTTGCATGGCCATACCCAATCGATCAATAAAGATTAATAGTCCGAAGAATCAGGAAGTTCTTGGATTAGGGATTTGAGAATTTGAAGATTTAAGGTTTAGGTCGATTCTCAAAGTTTGATCGACGAAGGATTAGTAAAACTAGAACTAGAGAGAATAAAAATAATTACGTTGAAGAATTTGGAGGGGCACAAGAAGAAGTTAGAAGAATAAGATCAAGGAAAGAGAAGAAGCACCGTGAGAGAGAGAGAGAGGAGGGAAATGCCACCAAAGAGGTTTGCTTTTTCATTAATAATCAAATAATCTCATTTTTAGGGCTTAGCTCACTTAAATAAGCAATAAGAAAACATAAAAGTACAAAAATACCCCTAAAAATTAAGTAAAAAACAAGTTAAAAAAAAACAGTTCGCATGGTGGTCGGGCCGCCTGATGAGGACAAAAAACGTCCAGCAAGCAAATCTTCAAAATCGGGGAATTTCGGGTACCTAGTGACCTATTTGGTCGAGCGCCCGATGACCTTCAGTCGAGTCTTCTTCCATCCTACACACGTGTCTTCTATGTGCTAAATCACGTGCAATCACGTGCGTAGGGTCTCTTCAATGCTCCTCAATTATTGCCTAACCACAAGGAAGAAGCTTGTGGTGTGCGCCTTCTTCGCTGGTAGACTTTAAATGTTCTTGTGTCCTTATCACTTTTTCTAGATTGAGTTTGCAAAGGAATCCTTTCTTCTTGACTCAGACATAAGAGTGTAACAACTCATTAGCAATCAGGACACTATCTAGAATTTGTCTCCCTTCAACAAAAGCAGACTGAAGGGGAGATATAATCTTAGGCATTACCAATCTCATCCGATGGCTTAAGATTGCCGCCAGAATCTTGTAAGGGCTACCGATTAAGCTTATTGGTCGGTAATCCTTGGCATTCATAGCGCCTTCAGATTTTGGGATGAGGGCAATAAAGGTACAACCCAACTCCTTGGCTAAACGGTTACCCTTAAAGAAGTCCAAACAGAAATGGACGAGATCATCCTTGACAATGTCCCAGAAAATCTGAAAGAAAACGATTGGGAATCCGTCAAGGCCTGGGGCTTTATCCCTACCAAGCCTCCAGACCGCTTCTTTAACCTCTTCTAAAGTGATATCTCTCTCAAGGAATTGTTTGTCTTCTTCCACAATGGTCTTAACAGGCAGATTCTGGATCCTCGGCCTGTTCATGCTATCAGAGGAAAGAAGATTAGAGTAGAATTGTAACAAGATAGCAACGATGTCTGATTTATCCGTCAGAATCGACTCTCCTTCAGATAAAGAGGATATCAGATTAACGTGCTTCCCAGCATTGGAAAAAGAATGAAAGAACTTAGAATTACGATCCCCTTCTTTAATCCAGGGAGCCCTAGATCTCTGTCTCCACTTAATCTCTTCCTCCTTTAATCTGTCGCAGTATTTGGAGGACAAAAATAATCTGGTCAAAGAATCGTTTTTAGACAATTGGCCCACTTCATCCTTTAGGTCCAAGACCTGGATATCAGCCAACAGGGAGCTCATTTCCTTCTCCCTTAATCCGAATACCTCTTTATGCCAGGTTTTAAGATTTCCTTTTAGAAGTTGTAATTTTTTGTACAATACATACCCAGGACGACCTTGGACCTCGAAGGAACACCACCAGTCTGAAACCAATTCTTTGAAACCCTCCACAACAGTCCAAGCAAGCTCAAAGCGGAAAGGTTTTGGACCCCAATTCATTTCGTTCGTCTCCAGAATAATCGGACAGTGGTCAGAAATCGGTCTAGGCAATCCTCTTTGCCTAGCCCAAGAGAATTGATGGATCCAGCCAGGAGATAAGAGAAATCTATCAATAAGAGACATGGAAGGAGGCGAACGACCGTTAAACCAAGTGAAATTCACAGTTCCCATGGGCAAATCTAGAAGGCCATGGCACCCCACCCAATCTGCAAATTGCTTCATAGATCTGGAAATCTTGTTATTATTTTCTCATGAGAGAATCTAATGACGTTAAAGTCACCGCCCACCACCCAAGGATGGTTCCAAATTGAAGCTATTTGAGACAACTCATCCCAGAAAGATGGGCGTAGAGCAGGATTGGTCGGGCCATAGACCCCATAAAAACCCACGAAAAGCCTGACGATTCCTTAAAAAATGCAGAGACAGAAAATTACCCACCCTACTGTCTATCAGGGTTTTGGAGGAGGTTTACCAAATCAGAATAATGCCCCCAGCAGAACCGACAGACGGAAGGAGCTTCCAATCCATACCTTTGCCTTTCCAGATATATTTAATTAGATCTTTATTGACTGACTGGAGCTTCGATTCCTGCAGGACGATAATATTCGCTTTCACTCTACAACACATTTCCTTGACCTGAACTCTCTTCTAGGGACCTCCCAACCCCCGCACGTTCCAAGAGAAGATCTTCATTGAGAAAACAATATCGCCCTTTTCCCTTTCCTGTTTCTCCGTGGAGTAGGCTCTGGAGATACCAAGACAGAAATTCCCAGGTTCAATAGCTCCCTGTTCTTCGACATTTCAAATGACGGATAGTTCACAGAGAATGTCGTTTCCACCATGACCCTGGAGACCCCTTTCAGCAACTAACTTGAATAAAGCGATATAATCATCATTGGATTTCCCAAAAACCTACTCCCGACTGTCTCCCAACATGTTCGACAGCCTCTCTCACCTACCTTTTCCTTCTAATGGACTGAGCCAGGCCAGCTAGAATGTCATCTGAAACAGGTGACTCCAACTCTTCCATCTAGTGTCCAAGGGATCCTGAGACTCCTATTGAAGAATTGATAGGAGGGACGTAGATAGGGTCATCCGTTGCAGAGATCGGAGGGACTAGTCCGACAACAGGAAGAATATCGAGGAGGTTAACTGGAGGAAAGGGGGACAAAGGGACTTTGTGAGACTGGGAGACAGGCCATCATAACTAGAAGCAAGGGAAGAAAGGATGGATTTAGGGAAGGGAAAGTGAGACTGGGAGACAGGCCATCATAACTAGCATCACCCGAGAACTGGGAGCTTTCGCTGCTGGAGTCCTGAATAGGATAAAAGATCCTCCAGGGCTCCATCCAAGCTTTGATTTGTATCCTTGAGACCTTCAATAAGATCCTGATCCAAAGGACTATCATCCGAATTAGGAGTCTTCTCTGGTTCGATCTCATTAGTCGGCCCATCTTCACCAGCTTCTTTTCGTTCTTCCACGCACAAAATTGGTTTACCTTCAGACCCTGAAGCGATGTGATTGGAGTGTGAAATCCCATCATCCCGATATCCTTCCATGGTTTGAACGAGGGATGGACAGATGTTCGTATCTGGACTGTCGAGGGAAGGAGACGTGTCGCCCCCCGAATCTGTCTCCCGCATTGAGTTAAGCGTCACCATTTGTGTGTCAGTCGAAGAAGACACAAATCTTGAAGGATACGGTAGCACCGACGGAGCAGGATTTGATAAGATTTCCACGGTCAGAGAGGTGACCGTCTTCAATTGACACATGTCCCTATTTTCCTTGAGAATAGCATCCGGCCGTCCACCTGCTAATCTGTCCACTCGATTGTCAGAGAGCATTAACTCCTCTATCTCGCAAGGGTTGAGTTGGGGACTATCGAAGTCTGTGGACTGCTGCAAAGGATTGTGGATCTACTGAATTCGATGGTACTGCAACAGAGGCAAGAGGGCTGCGAGATGGAAGGAAGCTCTGGGGACCTGCTCAGAGTTCAACGTCCCTAGGTGCCCTCTCCTCGCAGGACTAAGCTAAGAAACTCCCACGGAGATATTAGATTTGCCAATAGATACCTTGATCGATGGAGGGATCAACTGAAGTTTCTTAACCCTGATAAGGATTCTAACAACACGAAGGTCCTCCCAGTTCTCATAGGTGTTGTCTACTCGTATGACTTCTCCCAATCTAGAACCTAATGAAATGAAGAATTCCTCAAACCACAGTTCCAGAGGAATATAACTGAAGTGAAACCAGGAAACAAAATCACCAAGCATAGACCAGTCCCACCACTTAGATAACCCCCCATAGGACCTAGAAGGTTAGAAGAAGCAATAGATAAGATGAGATCCAGGTCAGAGAAAGGGCAAAGAGACACCCAAACCTCAGAATCCGACAAGGGTCGAAGGAGGAAATCTCCGTAGTGGAACCCGCAGAAATATTTGAACCAAATGGAGAGGTCATGGATAGAATGACCTGGATTTAGGAAAGCAACCAAGGACCATTGTAGTTTCGCCGCCGCTCTAGGTAGGACCGATTCAGGAACTCGAATGAAACCCACCTCTCCTTCCTGGCAAAAATCAATGGAAGAGATCTCATGGACCCCATTATCCAAGCGCTGGGGCTGGCTATTAGGAGGGAGGGGAGGAGAAGGAGCCATCGGAGGCTGGGGTGGGGTCGCACTGTTGGGCGGGGATCCCGAAGGAGGCGGCATCTGCTGACCTGGGCTCTGTCCACCTAACAAGGGTGACGAACCAAAATCTTGGTAGGCCGGTCCATCAAGTCTCTCGCCCGCTTTGAATCCCTGCGCACCACTTCACTGAACGAACGTCCAGCAGAGACGACGACGTTCGGTGTAGGGGAGGAGGAAGAGGGAGGCTCGACAAACCGCACCCTAATATCATTTTTTCACTGCCTGGGCGGAAGCAAAACACTCGATCTCTCTTTGTTAACCCTCTCCGGGCCAAAATGGGCTACATTCACTATAATCTTTTTGCCATAGAACGATTTACCCATCATCTCCTCCACCGCTTTTTGAACCTCCTCATTGGAGTTAAGGCGAACGAAGGTGAAGCCTCTGATAACAGAAGACCCCCGCATCCGGGGGATAACAACTTCCCTGATCTGACCAAACTTCCCAAAGATCCTAAAAAAATTAATTTCCATCCAATCCTCTGGAAAATTTGAGATATACAGAGTTGGGAGTTCTCTCAGAGGATTAGGCTGCGATTTCTTAGGAGGGAGATTTCTCTTGTATTCAACCTTAGACCACCCCAACTCGCTTCCCCCCTTACCCAACACCGCCTCACCTCAGCATTGAGGCAGAGGAAGAATACCTCTTACATCAACATTCTTAGAACCAGAAGAATCCATCGGAGGGGCATAAGTAAGCGGATCCTTTCCTTCAGAACCACAAGTGGCAATTGTGTGATGATGGATCTTCTCGTAGTCACCTATGAAATCGCCATCCATAATAGAGTTGAAACTTCTGGCTGACGAACAACTACGATTATTGGTGGAAGGGAATCGAGTGGAACCATGCGAAGGGGATTCTTCTTGTATGTTCTTGCGACGAGCTTCGATGCCGGGCTATGGGGAAGATAATCTAGAGGAATGACGGATATGCTCAGAACGATTTCCTCTGGAGTCTCCAAAACGGAAGTGCGATCGACCATGGGATTGATAACAGGGCTGGGAAGGAGGGTTTCCCATGATTCCCTCTATGAAAATTGTGATTTGAGAAAAAAATCCATGCGCATGGATTGTTTTGAAAGAATTGAATAGAAGGATCTGACTGTGAAGCTCCTTGATCTTGTTGGCTTCCAAGACCATCTCTCTCTTTGGGCAGAGGACTCCAGTGCTGCTACTGGTCCATGAGGGTAACAAATTCTTTGATATCGTCTTAGCCTCAAGTTCTTGCAGAGTAGGGGTAACTACACAATGGGTTCACTGCAGTGGTAAAACATTGAGATACCAAAACTTCTTTCTCCCATGTCACCTGAGCAAACATTCGGAAGACAGGGGTAAGAGGTCTATTTCTGCGTCAAACATCCTCCCAAAATCAGGTTGTGGGACCCATCCCCGGTATGACGAAGAATCTCCTTTCTAAATAGGCTTCCTTCCTGAGAATAGCTATCTGAACCATACATCCTCCCAAAATCAGGATTGTGTTCCATGCCCAGGCATTGTTAAGGAGGGTTGAACCTACCTCCTATTAGGAGACAACACCGTTACACTCCACTGGGGGTGCTTCATGACGTGTCACTATACATATTCTCATGCACATGAACATAGGCAGGTGGACTGCTTTGAACTAAACGCTGGCAAAAAAATGGCTCAGGGTCTAATTCCGGTTTTAAATAGTTGGTTGAAATTTTTTTTTTTTTCCTTTTGTCTTTGAATATATGGGCTATACATGTGAATCTGATTGCTAATCTTAGGGCTATTTGGACGAGAAGATTTTTTTTTTTTTTTTTGAAAGATGAGCACTTTATTAAAAAGGCACAAGGCCAAAACCAAAACAAAACAGGAAAGGAAAAAAAAGAGCAACAAGGAAAACAAAAAGCAGACAACGGCTCACGGGGCCCATTCCCTAAATAAAAGCAGCACTTTAGAGAAAATGCAGGCTGAAGTGGTAGCTTTGCTTTTGAAAATCCTGTTGTTTCTCTCTGCCCAAATCGACCAAATGACCGTGAGAAGAACACAACGCCACTTCCTTTTGCCCAAGGATCCTCCCTCACCCGCATGCCATAAGGGAAGAAAAAGATCAAAAGTCCTAGGCATAACCCAGTCCACTCCAGCCATCCGAAGGAAGCCCCACCAAATATTAGCCGTAAACGGACAGTGAAGAAGCAGATGTGCCACCGATTCCTCAGCATTGAGACAAAGCGGGCAGGCATTTGGAAGAACCATACCCTTTTTCTGCAGATTGTCCTGCGTGAGAATTCGGTTTCTCCCGGCTAACCAAGCAAAAGCCATCACTTTTGGCGGACCACCGTACGACCACAACGGACCTGTGTGACTAGAGTTGGAGGGAGAAGAAATCCTAGAGAGAAAGTTGTAGAACGATTTCACTGAGAAGATTTTCGAGTTGTGTTTTATTGCTTTGGAAAACATTTAGGCCCACTAGACAACGGTTTAGCAATTGCGTTGTTGTCTAGCTCCCATGCAAAATGGAACTAAACAAAGAAAAGAAGGAATTTCTTAATGTTGGAGAATTGGCTGTGTTCATGTTCCTTTCGCATTTTATGAGAGGGCATAATGAAACGACAACCCAATTGCTGAGTTGCCGTCTAGCTGGTCCACATGTTTTGAGACACAGCAAACCGGTTTGAAACTAGATTTCACTCCAAACGGACCCTTCATCATTGAACTCCTTGATGCAATTGACCCTAAAGATGTGGACTATTTTTGCAGATGATGACGATGACGACGATGAGGATGAGGATGATAGCAATGATGATGATAGTATTCATTCTAATGAGGCCAAGGAATTAAATCAGGCAAGGATGCAATTGCTGCTTTCAGTAATAATGCTGCAGTAAACTTGTAGTTGCATTGTTGTGGTCAGAGTTGTCAAATGTGTCTTTAGCTTGATTCTTTGACATAGGCGTGACATGCAAACTTGCTGATACTATTGACTTGCAGTATTTTGTTTAATGCACATGAATTACAGTTCACAGCAATATTGCAAGGATAGTTTTGATACTGCCCACTGACTTTCTGCCCATATATTAGCAGGATGGTATGGCACCAGTGTCAAATAATGACCGCGCAATTGTTGCTCAACAAATTTCTCAAACGAGTGAAGCCAAACTTGTGATTGAAAAATTACTTCTGCAGGAGACATTTTCGAGGTAATTGAGAATCTGAGCATTCTCTGTTTCCGTTTTTTATTCTTCTATAGATATCACTGGATATATATATATATATATATATATATATATATATATATATATATATAGAGGAATGCTCACCTGGGCACTTCTCTCACGAGAGATTCATGAGCACTTTTTCATGGCTCATTGCACGTGATGTAAGCCCAAAATCTGAGCTGTCCATGTGATGCAGCACCCCAAAAAACCTCTAGGGCCCATCTTTCAACCTGATCCAAAACTCTGGTGGGCCGCAGTAGAAAGCAAGAGGCAAATCAAGGGAGGAAACTGTTTCCTTCTTTCATGGCCCACCAAAGTTCTGGAACAAGGTAATGTCTAATGTCTATTTTTGTTAAATTCTGCATATTCCTTCAAAGTGCATGATATCCTGGTGGTAAATTATGCACTAAGAGAGGTTGTTCTCAAAGGGCAAGTCCTTTGTCTCCCCTCCCTGCCTAAATTATCTGCTGCTGAACATCCCCTCTCTAGGAATATGTGAGAAAAAGACAAGAAGGTTGCCACACAGCTCCCTAATCTCTTCTACCCAATATGTGAGCCTCTGAGAGCCCGATTAAGTGTGTGGGACCTTTAGAAGCCTCTTAATGTACAGTAGGAAGCAGTCCTATCCAGTAGTAACTTGTTAGACTTTTAGGTGAAAGTGTTTCTTGTATAGTGGGGCCTTGGGGGCCCTTCAGTGGTTTTCCATTTCGCATTGCTATCTATTATCACTTTCCATAAATTTCTTTATTGTTTGTCTACCAGATAACGGGTCACTTTCTGCAAAAAAGATTATACTTTACATTCTCTGCTCATATAATGATTAAAGCTTGCAAGTTCTTAATTGGATTTGTTATATGGCTTCTCCAGGGAAGAATGCACTAGACTAGTGAAGATAATTCAATCGCGAGTTGTAGATTGTACTACCATGAAAGTGGGTGAGGTTGCAAAAACACGAAAAGAGCTGCATGAGAGAACTCTTGGTGGTGGCATTGCATCTCCACGAGCCTGGCATTCATTATCGGAGACAGGAAAATATTCTGTAGCATTTCCTTATTCGGCCAGTAGTTTGAAGTGCTCTCTCTCCTGGAACCTTTGCACTCCAATCACATGGGCTCGATCTTCACAATGCTGCCATTATGGAGGCCAAGAAATGGATTAAGGAGAAGAAGTTGGAATCAAGTTCAAATTCAGCACCAGACCATGGCCTCTGCACTCTGAACACTGCTGTGCTGCCACACGTTAGTGCTTTTGTGTGATTTCTTAATGTTCTTAACTCTTTCGTGCTTGAACCGCGACTTCAAGGATTCATTGCTGAATGTAATCTTTATTTACGTATCCAATAATTTGGCATGATAAAGTTATTTAATAAAAAAATTAGTATCCTTCCTGATCCATTTCTGGTACTATGTTCTGCTTCCAGCTTTAGTCAGTGTTAGATGTTCACTGCAGGTTACTGAAGATGAAGTGGCTTCACCAGTGGATATGGCGAAATCATATATGCGTGCACGGCCTCCGTGGGCTTCTCCATCTTTGAGCAACATTGGATTCAAAACACCATCACCTATAGGAATGCATCTATACAAGGATGAAACACCATATGCTCTGGGCGGTTATTCTTTGCCCTCATCCAAGGTACATCTCAAGAACTCAATCTTGTCCTTTTTTGACAAGAAATGACTTATTCTTTTCTTCTGAGATTTTTTTTTTTTTTTTAAAAATTCATTGTGTCTTTTCTTTCTCAACTAGTGATATTTGTCTTAAGCTAGGGTATGTATTCTGTTTCATCTTTTCTTTTTAAACAATTGACAGCAACATGTATGCCGCATATAATAAATTCATAAGGTAATAAGGTACGGAATAATGTGTGAGCCTCTGCCAAGGGTGGTTCTGGAGCCCCCAGGCATAGTAGGGTTGTTGTGTGTTGGTTGCTGATTGTAGAACTTCTGACGATCTACCATTTAATAGTTAACCCCAAATTTCTGGGAGAAGGTGAAGATGATAACGATGAGTAAGGTATGGAGAACTTATACCAGATTATAGCTATAGACAAACCTGCATAGACGCGCGCGCGCACACAAAATCATGTAGATAAGTGGTCCTACTCTTGCTTACCATTAGTGGCAGGAGCAGCAGCAGATGTGGGAACCTAAAGGCAACAACGTACAAGGTGAACTATTTAGATCCATAAGCCTCTCGGAATCGTGCAATTCCAGTGTGAGAGCAAATCGAAGTAGAAGTGTTGTTTAATTACATGCCCACTCCAAGGGTAATATCTGAAAGTTTTATATTTGTACAAAGTGTTTATTGATGCATGTCTTGTAGCCTAGTCTTTCTTGAGCTGGGTATTCATAAAAAAGAAAAAACTTTCTTAAGCTGGTCTGCAGTCAACATAATCATAACAATGTTAAAATATCACCTTCCTTTTTCTTTTTTATTTCTTCTCTCTCTCTCTCTCTCTCTCTCTCTCTCTCTCTCTCTCTCTCTCAGTAAACCTTTCACTTGTTCATCATTCTATGCAGTATTTGGTGTTTGTTCTGTACCTACTCGTGTTTGATCTAGTTATTTTTATTATTCCTTTATGGAGATGAGGTTCTCTTTCTTGCCATTCTTGTTCAGTTCTGCCTTGTCTTTTTTCCTCAGGGTGAAATCTTAATATTAAGGTTATGTATGCCCTTTATTTTTCCAATACTTGTAGTTTGACTTAGGTTATTTTCCATGCCTTTGCATTTGCATCCCATGTTAATGTCCTTGTTCAGTTCTGCCTTGTCTTTTTTCCTTAGGGTGAAATCTTAATATTAAAGTTATGCCCTTTATTTTTCCAATACTTGTAGTTTGACTTAGATTATGTTCTATGCCTTTGCATTTGCATCCCATGTTAATGTTCTTGTTAGTTTGTAATAAATAGTAAGCTGTAACCTTTTTTTTTTTTAACAAAGCAGAATAAATTGCACAATATACTTTGCGTCTTCTGGAATGGTTGATGCTCTGCGTAAGGTGTTCTAATGAAGATATCTGTAGTTATGCTTTCCTGTTGTGGTGCTTTTCGGATAAAAAACTTCCCCGTTATGCTTATGTCACTCTGTTCCTTATAGTTCTTCTAAAACTTATTTACAGGTGCTGAAAAGGAACTCTACTGCCATTGGATCATGGGGTAACGTTGAAGAAGCTCGAAGAGTTCGGCTTAAGCCGACAGATGATAGACTAGATCCTCTTGTATTCAAGCAAATTAATTCATTTGCAAGAACATTAGAACATGAATCTAGGCAAACCCCATCAGAAGTTGACAAAAGAGAAGTGATTGGCGTGACGCATGATTCAAATTCTTTACCGGCTGTAATATCAGTTGATGCATCTAAGAACTTAGCTGCAGAATTTTCTGTGGACGGTGGTGGTCAAGATTTGGTTCCGTGCTTGGAAAAAGCTGTTGAAGGAAACCCTCCAGTGACTAGCACTGCTGATAATGGCACATATGAGCCGATCCCCACTAAGATGATTTCAGAGTCTGAAGAAACTATTAATGCAGAAGATCCGCGGCATGGGATCCCAACATCAGCTACTTCACTTTCCAAAACTGTACGTTCTGGACCAAGAAATAATGTTTTGGCTTTCAGCTACTTGAACATCAGCTACTTCACTTTCGATTGCTTTATAGAATATGGAATTTCACAATTTGCTACATGTGGTTCTCTTTCCTTTTTAAAATGAGTAAATTTTTGTTGTTGACGGTTAGCATTAATTTAGAGAGAAGCTCTTCCAGAATATATAATTCTAGGATTTGCTGAAATTGGAGACTTCTCATCCCCATCTATGTATATGAAGGATTTGGAAGAGGCTCAGCGGATGAAGGAACAAGTAGGAAGTGGTATTGTCTCTCATGAATCTCTCACTCCAGAGTTGGTGCCAGGGGAGCATAATGGTAATATTATTACTCTGTAAGTGTATCAGATATCTTTTTTGTGAACTTAGGGTCTTAATTTTTTTTCAGGGCTTATATTTATGGTAGTAGGTGTATATTTTTTTCCCCGTTAATTACGAACCTAGAATTTTAGGTGAAGGAGATCCCTCGACACAGTTGTTGAATTCTGAACCGAAAGTCTTGCCATTCACAGAAGTCAAGTTAGCATTACCAAGGTTAGTTTATTCTGGCAATTTAAAACTATTATGATTTTGCTTTAATAAAGTTATTATTATTATTATTAATTTTTTTTGCTTTAATAAAGTTAGTTATGATTACATTTTCTCTATGCATTCCCAAGGTTAATTTTGCTAATTTTCTCACCACCATCCTCTAACACTTACCTCCATCATCCTTTTCTTTTGTTCTGGGTGTGTAGAGGGCTGCGGTTTTTCCTTTTGTTTTAGTTGTTTTCCCCTTTCTCTGTTGCTTTGTTCCTCTTTTCCTCGTGTTTGTTTTGTTCTTTTGTTCAATAAAAGTATCACCTTTCAAAAAAGAAAAAAAAAACACTTACCTCCATCATCCCTTTTTTCTTAATCAATAACAAGAACTTCATTTGAAGTGAAATAAAAAGAATAAAATACAAGGAAGAAGCAAGTATAGGAAATGCTATGACTGCTTTCTGGAAGCGCAAGTGCAACAAACTGTAAATGCTCAATTCAATCAAGAGGAAAGAACAAAAATTAAATGATTTTTCCTGTTCTTTGTCATGATCTAATTCTTGCAAGCCCAACTTGAAAGTAACTAACATGAGGGCTTTGGATAGAGAGAATCCAGAATTTGAAATTAAGAACCCCTATGGAATCCTTGGGAAATGGAATCAGTGGAATCCAACAATGATTCTTTTGGTTTTTAGAGTGCAGTTTTGCATTGGGCTATGATGTGTTTAAGAGGTGGTCTGTAAATTGGACTATATATATAAATTCACCCTTTGAGAACTAATAACATGATGGCTGCACTGCCAAAGTTTATGTCCTTGTGCCATCAATATCGCACGATCTATACATGACCTCATCAATCCGGACCATTCAACAGATGTCCCACCTCATGGATGAGCCACACTCCAAAAAAGATGAATACGATGATCATAATTGCTAAATCTGTAGAAAGTTTTGATGGATTTTGATAACAACCAAAACAGTAGGGAACTGATCAGGTGCTTAGGTCATCCATTCAGTGAGAATTTTGGGCTATCACCATCCAAGAGTTGTCCCATGTATTTAATGGTCTAGATGGTCGAGCACATACACTGTGGTGAACTTCAACATGGTTCACCACCATGGTGGTTGTTAGGAAAACTTACATGTATCCTATGCCATTCTTTGAACATTTTAATCCCCATGCAATGATCTCATCACTCATCTAAAACCTTGAAAATCTACTAGTTCTTTGTAAGGACTTCGAATGTGTGAGAAAATGAGAATTGTGGATGCTTTTGTTGGCAATGCAAGTATGATGAGAGTCGTTGGTGAGATTTGCTTTGTCACTTCTTAACGACCACCTTTAGTGACAATGAAGCTCATGCCAATTATTTCTGGGCTTGAGTTAATCTCAGGGTTCATTCAATTTTATAGTAAATGGTTGCCTTCATGTATCTGATTATGATATCTAATGAAATTCTACTATGTTTTTCTGTTTACTGCTTCTCCAATAATAGGATTTCTCATATGGGAATTTTCACTTGCTTGAGTTGGCAGTTTATTTTCTTTAATTTTGTGTCTTTTATTCTGCTTGTTGCAAGTTCAATTCTAAATTGGTTATGAGTAAAAAGTTCTTCATTTGGCTCCATTGTCTCAGTGATGGTGATGGTGTCACCAATCCCAATGATGCTCATGATTCTAGCGTACAGATGAGTTCCCAGCCTAACTCTTTGCAGCCACATCAACTATCTGGTCTCAAAGAAACGCATCCTATCCTTGGTATTTTGCAGATCCTCAATTTTACTTTCAGCCTGGTTCTTTGTATTGTTATGTGGAAGGTTTTTGTTTTGTTTGGAAGATTTATACATTTTAGTCCATCTATAGCAGGACCCATTATCCCGATGACCTAACCATGTGGTCCAGTTATTCTGACAGGGTGCCTCTAGAGACTATATCACAGCCCAAGGATCTGGACCCTTTAAACCCTTTGTTTTTTTTTTTTTCCCCACTAAGGGAGTTATCAGGTTCTGTGCAGATGAGCACGTGCTGGTCATTCTCACTTCCACACATTTCTGTGAATCTACACCATCTACTATTTTGCCTTTGCTCCATGTTCTCTTTCCTCTCTCATATGTACATGGTTGATTGGTCTGCTCTTTCCATATGATGGGGCGCCTCTAGAGACTAAACCCTTTGTTGGTTTTTTTCACTAAGGGAGGCTTCAAGTTCTGTGTAGGTGAGCACGTGTTGGTTCACTCTCACTCCCACACACGTTTCTGTGAATCCATACCATCTACTATTTTGCCGTTGCTCCATGTTCTCTTTCCTCTCTCATATGTACACTGGTTGCTTGCTCTGCTCTTTCCATAACACGGCTTTTGTACTTCCGATTAATTCATTCCAGTGCACAATTTGGGTAGCAAATAACACCATTGCCATTGCTTCGTATCTCCGTTTTCTGAAAGTATCTGTATGTATCCCCAGTGTTCACAGTATCGGTATCGCGTTACGTTTCGCACCCTTGGGATAAAGATACATATCGAGTATTGGTAGGTAAATATCGGTTGTATCACGGAATGTATTGCACTTTTTGGGAAACATGGGGAAACATTGGGAAATTGATTGAATTTTTCAATGAAACTTCAGGGATTGTTAAAATAGACCTTAATACACACATTTAAATCATCATATGTAAAAACGAAAGTCCACATAATGGAGTTCCTTTGTAAAAGGATCTTAAGCTATGCACTGTCTGACTGAACTGATGCAACTATTGTTTACATTGATTCCATAAGATATATAAATGTAAGAAGACATTAATGAAAACACAACCAATTTATTGACAAAGTAAAACAAGCAAGAGAGTTGAGAAATATACCTATGGATGATGCAACTAACTGAGTATCCTCCAAATGCAGTTTTGACTATCATAGTTCAACGCAATGCAAGCTACCCTCTATGGCCTAGATCTATATGAGGACTCAATAAAATCTACTACGCAAAGTCGGAACGCGAGCGCCCGAAAGCCCTATGATTTTTTTTTTTTTTTTTTTTTTTTTTTTTTTTTTTTTTTTATATGGAGGAAAAATTAGAAGAAAATTGAACAAAAAATCATTTTTTTTCTACAAAATGGGGGACTCTTGTGCGTCTAACCGATACCTGGACGATATCGTCCAGGTATCGACGATATTTGGAGCCCATAGTACAAAAAATCACGATATTTTACCGATATATCGTGCGATATCGATACATCGTGCGATGTTATCGATATCGTGCAATACACAGGAATCAGTCATTTTTTTTTTTTGTTATTACTGGCCCGATATTTATCGGCGCTGACCGATATCGATAATATCGGCCAATATATCGGCCGATATTATCGATGCTGCAATCTGTGTGTATCCCAACAGGGTTCTTGTAACAAACTGATTCTTTCCTTTCTTTTTTCTGTCCATATTCTTCACCAGCGATGGAATTATTGTTTCCCATCACTTTCAGAGGATCTAGAGCTCATCAAACCTCCCTATGTATTTGCAGATTCAAGATTCCAGGGTGGAGACAATCAGATGCAGAAAGAAGAAAATGGATTGGAAAGCGGGTTTGATGCAAATGGTTCTCTCTCTTCTGAGTCCAGGTAACCTTTTGAGCTTCCCTCTCTAGAAGGCCTCTGCATAAGTCACTTCTGCCAACATGTCATTTTTGAATGACTGAAGCCTGTGATCAAGTGGTCTCGAAATTTGATGGTCTCATCAGGTGGGGTACACATGACTGGAAACAATGGATGGTTTTAAAAGGACTGCAAACAGTCCATATACATTGTACACGCAGCTCATCTATACAAAAAATTAGATTGGTCAAATCATTAGGTGGGGTGCACATGAAAAAATTGATGGTTTAGGGTCTGTTTGAGAAGGGGATCTAGCATAATTCGGTAATCCTGATTTTGGTGAGTCCTATGCCATCCACATCAGATTTACCATGCTTGAAGTGGTGCTTTCCTCTGCATAAATGCAGTTGGTGGCGTTTTTAAGCTTTTTTTTTTTTTTTTGGCTAGATCTGACAGGGAGGGTGTGGGGCCTACCAAAATCAGGATTACTAGGATCCCCTCCCTAAACGGACCTAGAAATCTCCCCGTGTGTATGTTGCCTATTTGAGGAGCGATAAGCGCTGCTTTTAGGCCTGGTCATCTACATTCTGTTGCTTACCTGCGAGCATTTCTTATTCAGTTTGTCTTCAGGATTGAAGAATGAAGATCCAGGTCTGAGACCATGTAACAAGACAGGCCTGAATTCAATAAGCCCAAGTGATGGCAAGTTGGCCACTGGTGACCCAATGGAAACCTGTGAGCTTTTGAGCGAGGCATCTGTGGAAGTCCCGGAGACAGATGAACCGAATCATGTTGCAGATGGCTTGCGAGATGCTGCTAGTGGAGAGCCTGATGAGCAGCTTGGGATCCAACCTCAACAGGCATCCAGTGCTGTGAAGCGGGGAAAGAAGGCAGGAGGGTATTACAGGAGAGCTCGGGGAAGGGGCAAATGATGGGTCTTTTGTAGCCTGTGTTGTACTGATTATTGTACACTATTTAGAAGGAACAGTATTGTCAGTCGGGTCTTTTTGAAGTTACCGTGGTTTTTTTCCCCCCCCTCTTACCTCCTGACTTAATCGGGCAAAAGATTTCAGCTGAGTTCCACATTGGCAAGCGAAGTACCATTTCAAGTTCTATTGATCTTTCACAAGATTGGCGTTTTTTTTTTTTTAACTGGCTTGGGTTCTCAAAAACATTCAGTGGTTTTCATTTTCTGTAAAATTCAGTTCCAGTTGATATTGGAATTCTGAAAATATGTTCTGTGCGCTGTGCACAGGTGATCCAGTGTCCAAGAAAACTCAGCTGATGCAATGGCTCGATTTGTCCAGAAGTAGAATCGAGATGAATATATTGATTTCATGTGTGTATTAGGTTCTGAGGCAATCGACGCAAATGATGATTGTGCGGTGTCAGTTGGGAAGCGTGGAGAGCTTTTCTGCATTCAGGGAAATGTGAAAAATCCATTAGGGCCTGTTTGGTTTTAAATTACCATGGTAATTCATTGTAAACAAATAATTACTTACCATTGTAATTATGGCAGCCACCCCAAGGTTGAAGTTGACAGCTACCCTGTTTGGATGCATGCTGACTATAAAACCGAGGTGGAAAAACTTTGCCTATGCTAAAACTGTGGGGCCCACCATGATGTATGTCTTATATATGTTTTTCATCTGTTTTTCCAGTTCATTTGATGAGGATATGAGCCCAAAAAATGATATTGATCCAAAGCTTAAGTGGACCATACCACAGGAAACAGTGGGAATTGAATGCCTTCTGTTGAAAACTGCTTGGAGGTCGCTGAGGTTTTGGATTAAGCTGATTTTTGTGTTTTACTTTTACATGACCTTATGAACAGGTTGGAAGACAAATAAACATCACTGTGGGCTCTACTAAGGTTTCAGCTTTCAACTATGGATGTCAGACGGACCACTGTTTCTTGGGTTGTGGTCCACTTGAGCTTTGGATCTGCTCACTTTTTGGCTGATGCCCTAAAATAAGCTAGTAAAATGGGTGAACAGTTTTGATAAGACATCATCATGGTTGATTCTACAGTTATTACATAGCAGGCAAGCATGTGATTTCATTGTATGCCATTCCAAAAATCGAGGTGAACTAATTCCTTTATTTTCCTTTACTTCAAACACTTGTTAATAGTCATTTTTGAGATTTTACATATATTTACCTGTATTTACCAAAAATCAAACACTCTCTAAAATGGTCCTGAAATGGCAAATGGCCTGCTTTGTTTTAACAGAGCACAATGGCTATTTTCAGCCAGTGAGGAGTTTGCTCAATCAAAAATTCAAAACTCCCAAACAGTCCTATAGCCAAAGGCAGCTCAATACAAATCTAGAAACTCACCCAAACACAACCTTAGCCAATTCAGGATCTTGCATTGAGTTTTAAGTGCACCATACTGTTCAATGGGCCTTTTGTCCATTGATTGCCGACTCGGTCTCAGTCGAATCTGATCTGGCTCAGCACCACCAGCTAACTCCCGAGTCGACTCATGTGCGAGTCACTGAGTCTCACCAATGCTTTAGGCCTTGATAAAAAGCTAGTAACTACTGCTTACAGGCCTGACTCGTATGTATGTACGCATGCATGAATGTACGTATATCCGTAGAAGTAGAAATACGTACAAATCCGTGTTTTAGACAGTAATTGCAGAGAGAGAATGAAATATGTTGATGATGTCTGGATTTGTTGTGGATTTGGTGCCAAACAAAATCATGAATGTTGCAGTTTAAAATGTATAATGAATATACTGAGTTTGTACTTTTTCTTAAATGCCATTCTTGTCCTGTGAGTACACTCTCCTGTAGGGTGCTTGATCTGTATGCCCTCAGCCTATATCCATGCTTGATCTGAAGCGTACATCCAGTGGGCTCTTTAAGCATTTTGTGGCCCAGAAATGGAAGGGAAGGATATGCATGTTCAGGAGAATTTTGATAAATTCGATCTCATCCGTTGGTTTGTTTTAGTCTGTCATAATCAGACAAGCTAACGTGCTTGATTCTATTGCATATGGATCATTTATTTTTATGATATTTAAGATGTACGGCTTAGAACCTTTTGTTTGCGAGTACATGAGTTGTCTCGTGCAGGCATGCTGTGAACAGGGATAGACTCTTTTAAATGGTGGTAGCTCATCTCTTCCCATATGGTTCAAGCGATCCTAACCATCCATTTTTACTGGCTATCAATTGGATGGTTGAATGTAGAATTGTGTGTGGTTCCAATTCGAAGGGAAAATCAAAAGGGTAATATCATCTCCACGTAGGTTTTGGGTCATGTTCCATCCATAGGTCAGCGGTTTGGATGGTCAGGATTATCGTGGAACTAGGACGTGTACAGTTGAAGAGTCACCAATATCTATTAAACAGTGGTAAACTAACTCTACAGGCAGTGTGCACCTCATTCTGCACTAATATATATAAAAAGGAGAGTTCGCATGATGAAATTGGGATTGAATTCAATGTCTAAATAACAAAAAGCAGGTGGTTACGACATGATTTGGAATGAGTGGTATTAGCAAGTGCCAGTCTGCGAGAAGCCTAGTACTCGGGCCCACATGTGCAAGATCTGGGCCGTTGAATGTGTTGTCCCACTTGGAAAGTACATAGGTCCCCTTTTTGTGCCAGGTAATGCTCACTGTGGGGCTCATCTGATTAACGGCCCAGATCTCTCGCACATGTATGCCTCATTGACACATGTGAGGCACTTATGGGTACTTTGTAATTAGTACTTGTTCGGAATTTCTAATCAATCAAGGGGAGTGATCACATTCGTTCGAACTTTTCCATACGTTGGATCTTCTGTGGGGCCCACTGTAATATGTGTTTGATTCAAACTGTCATCTGGTGCCCCACCTACTGTTGGAAGCGGATTACCTGTGCCCCTGTTGTCGGAATCTGTGTGGGCCCCACAGAGATGGCCGTGACAAATCCACTCCGTCCATCAGTTTTGCAAGACCACTATAGGACACTCTTCTAAAAATCAGGAAGATCCAAAACTCGGGTAGGCCACACCAAATGAGATAGTGGGAACGGAAACGTCCACCGCTGAAACCTTTCTGGAGCTGATCATGATGTTTATATTCCATCCAAACCGTTCATAGTGTTATTACCACTCAGATAGACTGTAGTCACAAATACCATTCTGATACAAAACTTTTGATCTGCCTGATTTTTAGACTCATATTCCATTCTGGTCTTGCAAAACTGACGGACAGACTGGATTTGTCACGGGCATCTCTGTGGGCCCCACACAGCTTCCAACAACAGGGGGCACAGAGATATTCCTGTGGCCGGGGGCACAGGTAATCCACTACCCATCCTGTTCACCAAATATCCCAGAGATCAGGCCGACCCAAAACTGAGGTTGGCCGCACCACAGGGACGGTGTACAATCACTCCTAAAACCTCTAAATTTACGTGGTGTGACCCACATTAGATCTGGGATTGCATGGTTTGTGGACGTCCCTTCATTCCTGTATAAAGATGGTGTATGAAGTATGAACAGCAAGTTGGGTCCCATGCACAATCTGAAAATCTCCACGGTAAGCACCACATCTGCATTGCTGTCCATTGTTCCCTTGGTGTGGCTCGCCTGAGTTTTGGATCAGCATTTTTTGGGATCTAGGCCTAAAACGTGGTGGCCCATCTGATGCATGGACGGCTTGGATAGGCACCAACACATCACGGTGGGCCCCACACAGCTCGAACGACATGGGTTCTCACATGGGTTGGAAGTGTATGGAACCATTCCCCATCAATCAACTATACATAGTGCATGCAAAAATATCATTGCGCCCTGATAATCTCAACCAATAATTTTGATCCTTTTCATGATTGGCCTGATTCTTTTGACCTCCTTTTTTCTAATTAAATAAAAAAAAGAAAAGATTGCTAATGTGATTTAAATAATTTCAGGAGTTCAATCAAATAAAAGTGGGGTGCAATCACAGATATATGAGTTGCCTTATCATTTCCATGATTCCCTCCAAAAAAATAATATCAAAATGGCTTACACACACACACACACACACACACACACACACACACAAAATAATAGAAATGGTACTATCAAGTGGACCTCCCATGACATCGAGCTTTATGGGCTCCCTGTGATCTATGTCGGACATCCACCCCATTAATCAGATGCACCCTTCTATGGTGGGCCATGAGCCTAAAAATCAGGCAAATCAATGACTTAGGTGGGCGACACGGCATACAATAGGTAAGAGTAGATATCCACCTGTCGAAACTTTCATGATCATTTATGAGGTCCATGGAGATGTGGTTCAGAAATCCAGCCATCGATGGTGTGTGTCCTACTTGGATGAGGGGTAACACTAAGTTTCAGCTGTATCAAAAACTCAGGTGGACTCCACCAAGTGACTTTTGATATTTTAGGTACAATTTTACATGCTTTCAGATGGTATAGTCCACTTGAGTTCTGAATACGATTGATTTTTGGTATATCCCGTGACCTAGAGGGTACCCACCCTATGCATAGTGTCGATGTCCGACATAGATCATACTAGGGCTCATAGTGCTTGAGGTCATATATATATATATATATATATATATATATATATATAGGCCATGTGAAACCATGTTTCTCTTTTGTGCTTGTCGATTTGAAAATTCAGTACCCATGTTTGATGGATTCACTCCATGACTGGACTTGATTGTTTAAAGAGAAACCATTTAGTGACCGATGTGTATGGATGCCTTGCCATGCATGACGTTGCATTTGGACTTGTTGTCATTCATATCGCCTATGTGGTCCATTCATTAGATCTAATCAAATCTTCTTTCAGCACTATGCAAAAATCACAGATATCAGATGGTTTGGAGCATTCTTTACGGGATCTACCTTCAATGAACGATCTTGTTTGTCGATCTCTGCAAGCAACTTGTTGGGCGGTTTAGATCGTTTGGATAATCTGATCAGTATAAAATTTTCAAGGCTGCCTTGGAGGAGTGGACTGAACCTAATGGACAGTCCAGAATCCAGATAGGTGTCGTGGATGCAAATGAGTCAAAATGCAACTATGTGCATGGTAAGGTTATGATACACTTGGCTCAAATACTATGGAATTGTTACTGGTACCCAATGGACCGACACACACACACCCAACCCTTCTACTTTTGGCTACACAAATCTTCACTGGAGTTGGCTGCATTCAACATGTGACTTGGGTGAGTCAATTCGGTCATCAATAAGTAATACTAAAACTCACCTTAGATTCACCCTTCATTTGGGCGAGTCCTGACTCGTACTCAAGACTAGCTAAGATGGGTCCCACAAAAAAAAAGGATTTTTTTATTGCAAAATTACTAAGGAATAATATTTTACGAAATAATGCCTGGACGATTAGAAATTACGTGGAAGGGTTTTTTGAGGGGATGAAATTATAAAAATGCCTTCATTTACTTATTATTATTATTATTATTATTATTTTTACAAATAATTCGACGAGTTGAGATTTGTGGGGCGACGTGGTATGTGTATAGCATCCAATCCATCCAAACGTATGCACCCCACTATAGTAATAACACAAACAAAACATTAGGCTCAGAAAATCATCAGATGGGCCATGGCGGAGTTGAGATATTTTGAATGGTGTATATTATTTTTTAGGGATTTTCCCACCTTATGATTGGGTCTGCCATATTTTTGATTCATCTAATAATGATGTTGGTGTGTATCTGTCTGACTAGTTGGATGTGAGCCACGTCCCACGTGGGCCCCACCATTCTCGATTCTCTACTGTTGCAATGTAATTTTCTCATCAGAAAAAGCAAAGACTGGGGAATGGAATTTGCATGCAAGGGGACATAGAAGGGTTTTAAACTAAAATTAAGGGTATTTAGGTAATTTAATAAGGTGAATGCTGAACCTTCTGTCTGTCAAAAATTGAGTCGCAGATATTAGCTAGCCATCATTCATCATATGCGTCCGATAATCCAAGCCATTCATCCTGCAGGATGCATCTTTGATTGGTTCATGACCTAACATTTCTTTGATTGGACCATCTTAACCTTATAATAAGTGGACCTTTTCTTATTGATGTTAACCATTGCTGATTTAAGCAGGCCCAGTTTTAGCCGTACAAGTTTGAGCTGCCTTATAACCGGACCAACCATGGCATGTTCGCAGTATTCTCTACTTGATGGATGGCCTAGATCTCTAACACGTGTGCTGTGCTGTACACACGGAGCTCCGACACATCCCACAACTCTTGTTTTTCAATGTTCATTTGTGTGCCACCAATTAAAAGGACATCATCAAACAAAATGTGTTTTTTTTTATTTTTATTTTTACCAAAGCCCATTCACTATTAAAATAACCAAATGAACGGCTTAGATCTCATCCACGGATGTCACTTGGGTAGAATTGACATGAAGGAAAGACATCCACTCCATCAGATGCACATGAGACATCCCTTTGTGGTGCATGATACTGGCATCACATTCGAATGTATGTGATCAATTCCCTGGTATTCATACATGGAGAGTTATTTGATACTCTGGGAGAGTATGAGGCTTGTTACTCATTCACTTAAAAATTATACACGTGGCATGCTAAATTGTGGAACCCACTGTGGTGAGTATGGTCCCAAATCAGTTAAGGTTGGACAATCCTAACCACTGATTAGTGGACACTTGCTTGTTGAAATATGACCATTGGAATTTTTTTAAAAAAAATTTTTAGCCGTCCAATAAATGTCCACCAATTCTATAGTCAGATAATCAAATAAGCATAACTTAGACAGATTAGCTGGAATTACTCATATGCCACAAATGCAATCTATAAGTAATTTCTTAGTGCCTGCGTATCATCAATCACAGTCCAGAGTATCAAAGCTCTCCTCTTCACGCAGGAAGACAAATGAAAACCTTTGTACTTTTCCAAGCATGCCCAAAATTTCAAAACAAAATATAAATAAATATTATTCTTATATTAGAAATAGTAGAATCTAATAAAGGCCCAAAATTATAATATTACCATTGATTCCTTACTGGGTCCCACAATTCAAAACATTCAAGAAAAACTCTCCCAAACACCCCTACCTTCCTAATTTCTATATGTACATTGCAGTCCTATATGCTTAAGAATCCCAACTCCTATATACTTACTAGAAGAATCCCAAATCCCAACTCACATTGAAGAAGAAGAAGAAGAAGAAGTAGAAGAAGATGACGATGAAGGAGAAAATGAGATTTCCATTGACCCATTATAGATAAGCTCCTCAATCATCTCTTCAATGTACTCATCGTCCTCCACATGCAACATCTCCTCTTCTGTCGCCGGTCCGCTGCTCTTCGTCGTTGTCTTTGGTGCATGAATGGGCCCCATGCAACACCTTTGTAACTTGGCTGTGAGAGCTGCAGACAAAATCCGTGAAGAATTCGACGTGTTGGGGTCGAATGGGAAGTTGGTCCGGGCCTGCGGCCCGCACATAAGCCGCGCCGCTTCGTCGTAGGCTCTAGCCGCATCCTCAGCTGTCTCGAATGTTCCCAACCATATTCTAGTCTTTCTACACCATGAAAAAAAGAAATGAAGGAAAAATAGATTAGTTCTAAGTAAATGAATAGAAGATCACTATGGAGAACATCAGACACTAAGATGGACGGTTTCAGACATTCGGGACAAAGTTGTAGTCTTTCAACATCATGAAACGATGGATATCGGATTGGTTAAAGTATAAAATACATCGTTTCAGAATGAATTACAGTCTTTCTTCACTGAGAACAATGGAAATTGAATTAGTTTGAGTACAAAAACAAATCAAGAACAAAATGGATTTTTCCTCTAACATGAAAAATGAAATTGGATTAATTTTAAGTACAAAGCGAATTGACAACTGCTGCTTCTGAAAAATCCCAACCAAATTCTAGTCTTTCTACACTAAGAGCAATGGAAACTGGACTAATTTAAGTACAGAACAGAACAAAAACAGATCAAGAATAAAATGGGGGTTTTCTGCAATAAGAAAAAATGGAACTTTGGATTGATTTTAAGTACAAAACCAATCCAAGACTACTATAGAAATGTCAATTTTTTATATTTTCCAACCGAACTCCAATCTTTCTACACTAAGAACAATGGAAATTGCATTAGATTAAGAACAGAACAGAACAAAAACAGATCAAGAACAAAATGGATATTTTTCTACCCCAAAAAAAGATGGAATTTGGATTTTTTTAATAGTATAAAACGAATCGAAGATCGCTACAGAAAGGTCAATATTTGAAATTCATAACCAAATTCTAATCTTTGTACATTAAGAACAAAGAAAATTAGATTATTTGAAGTACAGAACAGAAACAGAAAAATAACAAAATGGATTATTTTCTCTGCAACAAGAAAGATGGAAATTGGATTGATTTTAAGTGAAAAAACCAAACGAAGACTGCCGAAGAACTGTCTGTTTTGAAATTCCTAACCAAATTCTTAGTCTTTCTAGACCAAGAAAAAAATGGGTGGCTTGGATTAGTTTTAAGTATGTAAGTTGAACTGAAAACCGCTGCGAAAACCATCAGATTTCTGTGAAGATGGACGGTAATTACAGTAATGGGTGGCGGATTTCGGAGACCCAAGAGCCCCAGTGCCTCTGTCTGACTCCCCTGAATCTGTGCGATCTTGCCATGGGCTGAGAAAGATCTGATCTTTTCTTCTCTTTTGTTGGGATTGTAGGGAGGATTTTGAATGGAGTCTGGGGACATAGGCCTTTTTGTAGTGGTAGTGGTCCTCTTCCTTTTATTTTATTTTTTAAATAATGTCACATAAATGAACCCTTTTTTTCATTTAATTACAATTTAATCCTGTGGTTTTATGCTTGAGGCGCTTCCTATGTAATGCTTGTAGAATAAATTTTCTTCAAACTAGGTGGGTGGGGCCTCCAGTGATTTTTTTTTTTTCATGATATCCACTCCGTCCATCCTGTCAACCACTCCATGTTTTACTTGGGTTTTGAAAATCAGGCTGATTGAAAACTCTGGTGGACCACACTCCATGAAAAATCATGCCTAAAATCGCTGAAGTGCCTATAATATCTTTTCCCTATGGTGTGACCCAACTGTGGTTTGGATCGACCTGACATATGGGTTGAACATTGAAGGGGCACACCTTATGGATGGAGTAGATGTAGGTGGTGTCTACGTCACGGTGGGCCCCACACACGTGGTTGTAGAATAAGCTTGTTCTACAAACGTTGTTGAGGAACCGCCATTATGGTTTGAACTTTTGAAGTTTTAAACTCCCGTTTAGGCTCCCTGTCATAGTAACCACCATTTTTGAAAAATGAAAACTGATCACCAACAAGCAAGTGTACCGCAACTTGTCGTACCATACCATCTTTTCCACCAACATTCCGCCTTTGAAGTACATCAGTACCATGAAAATGGTAGAACCCAACATTAAGATCATATCTCGTAAAACTCAGGCCGTTCTACTCATCAGGTGTGCCACACCATCGCAACCAATTGAAAACAGGTAATCTGACTCAACATAATGGAGTGGTCCACCTAATGGTTAGAACATTCTGCTTTTCTACGAGGGTGATCATCATGGTAGATATTACTTTTTTCATGGTACTGATATTCTAAAAAAGTGTCATGATGGCGCGAAAGATGGTATTGTATGGTACCAAAAGTTGCGGTGCAGTGCAGGTAGGTAGGCCACAGTTCTCTTGAAGCAACTGCACGGAGGAAACGGATTGCGTGCGCTAAACTGAGTAAACCCTGTGGGGCCTACCGTGGATGTATTTGTCTTATCCACGCCGTCCATACGCTTTTAAGACTCAATTTAGGGTATGAACCCAAAATTAAAGCATATCCAAAGCTCAAGTGAACCACACCACAGGAAAGAGTGGGGATAATGATTTCCACCGTTGAAACCTTCCTAGGGCCCACAGTGATATTTATTTGTCATCCAACCTGTTTATAAGGTGATACATACCTGGATGAAGTGAAAACACAAATATCAGCTTGATCCAAAACTTCTGTGGCCCCCATGAAGTTTTCAATGGTAGGAATTCAATTCACACCTTTTCCTGTGGTGTGTTCCACTTGAGCTTTAAATATGCTTCAATTTTGTGTTCTTGCCCTAAAAGAAGCTGATAAAACGGATGGTCGGCGTGGATAAGACATATACATCACGGTGGGCCCCACCAAATTTACTCAGTACGCAATCCGCTTCACAGTACGCATGGCCTAGCTGTAAGGCAATCCAGACCGTCCCTGTCACTGGAGTGATTGTGTATGGAGCGTAACTCAAAATGACATTGAGCTGATGATAGCAACTACCTGATTTTTCCCGTTGAATTTGGATCACTCTCTATTGCATGGTCTGGATAGCCATACACGTGTGCCGCATGTGAGGAGGATATACGGTTGCGATCCAAATCATTCACCTTGGTGGCCTACTATGTATGGGCCATGGCCCAAAAATAGCAATCGTTGGACAATGCTAATTCATTTACTGGATTTTTTTTTTCCTTTTTAGGTAAAATAATGGCCTATGGAACTTTCTCTGACTCTTGTTAACCATCCATTTCCTTGCACTCCAATCAATGGCTAAGACTGTCTAGTCAGTGAGAATTTTAAGCCATGGCCCATCCAAAATGGGGTTGGTTGGATGATCAGTTTGGATCTTCTACATAGGTGCCATGTGTATGAAAATACAGTCATTGAAATATTAATGTTGGCAGCATTCCATAGTCAGGCAGCGTATGCATACTGGGTGAATTGTACCGTTCGCATCATATGATCAAGATCAAAGTGTCGATAAGTGGGCCCCACAACTTCCGAACATTGGTGGGCCCACTCATCACTGTCAGATAGTCAGATAAACAATGGCATGGTATATAGCAAGAACAGGAGCGAATTCGGTCAGGTCGTGACAGTGGGCCCACCTTGATGTATTTTATGTATATCCACGTCGTCCATCCATTTTTTAAGCTCATTTTAGGGAATGATCCCAAAAATGAAGCAGATGCAAATCTCAGTTGGACCACACCACAGGAAAAAGCGGTGATTGAATGCCCACAATTAATAACTTTTTGTGGGCCAAAAAAGTTTTGGACGGATCTGATATCTGTATTCTATCTTCATCTACATCTGTATGACCTTATTAACAGGTTGGATGGCAAAGAAAAATTACGGTGGGCCCTAGGAAGTTTTCAGCAGCGGACGTTCACTCACCACCTTTTCCTGTAGTGTGGCCCACCTGAGATTTGGATCTGCTTCATTTCTTGTTTAATGCCCTAAAATAGTCTGAAAAAACGGATGGACGGCGTGGATATACAGCATATACATCAGGGTGGGCTCAACGGTCATGGGCTGACCGAACTTAGTGTTAACCTGGCCCGACCAAATCCGCTCCCCTCCAAAATCAGACAGTTCGGAATATATGCTCCAGAAATGATATGATAAAGCGGTCTCTACCAGAATCTGATGGGGCCCTCTCCCACCGTCCACGTGGAACGGTTGGTGGGTCGGGACCATAGATGGCAAATGGTTCAAAAAACAGAACAATGGGATAATCCTAGCCATCCATTTCTCACCCATCCCCCTTAATTGCAACCCCTAACTCTCTTCATTTTACCGTACACTTGAAGGCCACCAATCGAAGGGTTTGGAAAATTCTTTTTCAGGGAGTTGTTAATCATGGACCATCCATAGTAGGACTCACTAGATGTACGGTCCTGATCCAATATTTACTCAGCCACGTGGAAGGTGAAAGGGTGCTGATATCATGTTATGAGATCTCCCAGTACGCACAGCCCTTTTGTAATTCACGTGCGATGTTGGGTACTGCTGCTGTTGTTTTGACTCGACCACATGACTCTGTTCCATGCAAGTGGTATTGGAAAGCCTGCGAAAGCGGCGCGGATTTCCTGCGAAAGCCTTGCGGAGGAAGTTCCTGCGGTGGGAACCAAGGTGGGGCCAAACTGATGCTTTTTTGATAAATCCACCCCGTCCATCCGTTTTGGGAGCTCATTTTAGGACATGAGAATAAAAATGAGCCGGATCAAAGACTTCAGTGGGCCTCACTAAAGGAAAAGGTGGGTAGGTAAATTACTACCGTTAAAACCTCCCTGGGGTCCACAGTGATGTTTATGTAACATCCATATCGTTCATAACGTCACTACTACTGGGATGAACTGGAAACACAAATATTATCCTGATTCGAAACTTTTGTGCCTCCACAATTATTTCAATTGTGGACGTTCAATCCTCACGTTTTCGGCCCACTTGAGTCTTGGATCCGGTTCATTTTTGTTCTCATGTCCTAAAATAAGCTCCCAAAACGGATGGACGGGGTGGATTTATCAAAAAAAATCATTTTGGGCCCACCTTAGTTCCAGCGCAGGAACTTACTGCTCAAGGCTTTCGCAGGATGGACGTATCAGATACGGTCCACCATATCAGATACGGTCCACTCTACGAGAGAACAAATCTGAATTTCCATCTGTGGCATGATGACAGTGAGCCCTACCTTACGAACGGTTCAGATCGTGCACACTCGTACAGCGTTGCTACATCTGCTGGGAAGGCTCGCCATCAATCTAATGTCTGCGAGTAAACTTGACATTCATCGAACTCGGATTACCTTCTACCGTCGGGGGTCCACCGTGATGTTTGTGAGAAATCCATCCCGTCCATCGGTTTTTCTAGCTCATTTTAGGGCATAAGACAAAAAATGAGAAGGATCCAAAACTCAATTGGGCCACACGACAAGGAAAAAGTGGGGAGGGAAATGACGACGGTTGAAACCTTCCTGGGTTCCACCTTGATGTTTATATGCCATCTAGGCCGTTCATAAGGTCATTCACACTGGGGATAAGCTGAAAACACAAAAATATTAGCCTGTTACAGAACTTCTGTGGCCCCACGAATGTTTCACCAGCGGGCGTTCAATATTGGTGTGGCCCACTTGAGTTTTGGATTCAGACTCATGTGGATTTCTCAGAAAAATCAGGGTGGGCCCCACCTAGCTTCCTGCTTCAGTTGGGGATGGCAGTCAATCCGCGTCCGAGTTTAGCATTTGGGGTGATGGGCCATAGGCAAGTGACATCACAGCCGTTGTTTTGTTGAGGAGGAAAACCTCAGCAATAATCTAATTTGAGTTTACATAGAATCCTGATAAGGACGAGTCACGACACAGTCTCCTTTTACTACCATCATCAGAGCGTCAGGGCCATAATTAGTATTTATTTATATTACACAAATATTCGGAAGGATCTCCCTCCGTACACGTGGAAACGATGTGCACGTGTCATCTCTGACATGCTCATCAGCTGATCCCACTATCTAGTGCCAAAAATCAGGCTGATATGATTCAACGTGTGGGCCATACTTGTAAAAGACAAACCAACGGTTTGCTGTATTTCTTTTTTTAACTGTCTGTTCAGGGGCCTCAAATTGGATGGTTAGGATTATACTATGAAGGAAATATTTGGGGTATCTTCCATCCAACGGTGAAGATTGAGCAAAAGTAATATCAAAAGGAAATATACACTTTGAGTTACCTGTATAAATTTTATACGTGCTAATTCCACTCGCGTGTATATTTACACATCCACAAGCTGGTGCACGTGCAAATATGAAACACGTATGCCAGATCTGAACTTTCCATAAGATTATAAATTATGCTTAGATCTTCTGCCTTAAAAATCAGATAATTTCACTCTTCAAGTGGGCCACAACGTAGAAAGTAAATTGATGGTTGAAACTTTTCTTAGCCATTCATTTGTTTTGATGTTCTGTGGCCACAATGTACAAAGTAAAAGCTGTTGGGCACACCTCACAGGTGCAATTTTTTTTTAGCTGGACTGACTGAACGGTTCAGATCAGTAGACATGCGTATTAATTGTACAGTGGAGACCCGATCCACTCCAAAGCTTTGTAGGCTAAGCTTAATCCGCAACGCAAGGTGTGGGGTCCACCATGATGTTTGCATGACATCCAATCCGTCCATCTTGTGATCATCCTCACAATCTCGTTGACTCCCAAAAAACCAGGCTGAATCCAAAATCACGTGGGCCACACCATAGGAAACAGTTGGGATGGAGACATCCACCATTAAAAACCTTCCAGATTGTGTGTGGAGCCCAATGTCTTTTCCTAATGCCATCCAATCCATTCAGAATGCGCACCCAAAACCAGGCTATTCCAAAACTCAGGTGGGCCACACCAGGTGACTCTAGAGGATTTAGGCATGGCCCACCCGAGTTTTGGATCGCCCCTATTATTGGGCGCCAAGGAGGAAATGATGAAGAGCAGATGGACGGATTGGATGTCATGTTGTGATCACAGGGTGGGCCCCACACAAAGCCTCATAGTGGATAGGGCTATACACCGAGTCTCAGTATATACACCGTCTGATGGTAGAAACAGAAGGATCATAACGATTGGGAATTGCACGAGCAGATCACATGCGCCCATTTCGAGAGCACATGAATTGCTCCTCCACTCATAAAAAAAATATCCACTCCCCGTGCGTGCATGCATGCATGCAAGCACGCTGCACAGAAGAATCCAAAGCAGGTGATGGGGGGAGGTGGTGGGCCCCACTGTCATGTGTTTTGTAACGTGGGCCTAGGAAGGGACAAAAGGTGGGACCCACCCGCTTCACGTTCTAGGCAATCACACGGCCAGCAGACAACGTGGCTGATGGAAAGCGTGGAGTCATCCCCTCTCTCATTAGCTTTAAGACAAATCAGGGTGGTTAGGACTCTTGGATGATCTCTAATGGCAATAACAGCTACAGCAGGGAGCCCGTGTTAACCAAAAAAAAAAATATCTCTGCGGGCCCATGGTGATGTGTGTGTGACATCCAGTCCGTCCATCGTTTGGGCCAGCTTATTTTATTACGTGAGCCCAAAAATCAGGTGGACCCAATAGTGGAGTGGGCCAAACCATAGGGAGAAGTGGGGACGTGGACGCCTACCATTAAAAGCGTCTGGGCACCACCGAGTTTGTCCCTTCATCCTGGTGGACTGACTTCATGAACGGATTGGATTGCATATCAATATCACAGTAGGTCTCAGGAAGCTTGCAACGGTAGACATCCGCATTCCTTTCCCTGTGGTGTGTCCCTAGTTGAGTTTTGGATCGTCCTGATTTTTGGGCTCTCGTCCTGACATGATCTTGCACAAATGATGGACGGAGTGGATGTCACACGCACACAACAAGTTGGGCCCCACATCTTTTTGTTGCACGGGCTCAATGCAACAGCTATTGTAGGAAATTCGCGTTCGATGTTTATTCAGAGGAGAACTTTGGTACACTAGATGAGCGTGGTGATTCATACACTTGAGTCGAGACACTCTACATATGGCGTGCATCTAAATCAATCCGGATCGTCCAAATGATGGGCCATCTGTATTTGAGACTCAGTCCGAAGGTAACACTGATCAGATTTTATAGTTGCCATTGAATGGTCTATTAAGTGTTAACGTGCGAAGTACTCAACGTTGAAATACAATAAATGAAGGACCGTTCATGAGAGATTCGGATGGTTCAATCGATATGATTTCAGAGCAATGGGTGATCTTCATTGAGGACCTTGATTTGGACGGTTTGGATTGAGATGCATATGTGCCATGTAAGGGACGGTCGTGAAAAAGATCGCCAATCAGTCATCGCGCCTGAAACTAAAGCTAGATCGATCCACTAGATTCGATGGTCCATCAAGATCGGCCGATAAATGGGCCCGGGTTCGGGCTGACAAATGCAATTTCTCCCTGTTGAGATTTTCAATGGCCCAATAAACAAACTGTAGTGGTGGGACCCACTGTCTACCAATCTAGATCATTCATATGGATCCCTTGATTGATGGTAAAGAACAACGGTTGATACATTATGGATCCCATGATATCAACGGCTTAGGTTACCTGATTGTGGGGTCCTACACGTGCCATTTGTTTCTTAAATAGAGCTGTCCACTTTTCGGGTTTGGGCCCGGATATGAACCATTTGGGCCAGGCCCATTCAAACGAACATCAGGTGCACGTTGCACCGAACACGGAATCGGTGGATCCGGGAAACGACCGTGGTTGGTGGATCCGTGAATGTGGGGTCCACCACGACTTTTTTTTTATATCCACGCCGTCCATCTGTTTTTCCCGCTAATTTTAGTGCATGAGCCCAGAAATAAAGAATATCCAAATCTCAGGTGGACCACACCATCGGAAATTGTGGTGATTTAGAAGTTTTTAATGGTGGCCACTAAATCACCACAATTTCCTACGGTGTGGCCCACCTGACATTTGGATCTGCTTTATTTTTTGGCTCATGAACTAAAACGAGCTGAGAAAAGGGATTGACAGCGTGGATATAAGATACATACATAACAGTGGGCCCCATAGACATGGATTCACCAAATCCACGCCAACGCAGAACCTCGACCCTTAAGTTTGTACCTGCAGGGCCCATGGTTTGGTGATCATCATTGATCCAATGGGCTCCGCCATCGATGGACCACGCGCAAATATCTCCCAAATGCATGATCATAGCCATCCAACGCCCATGGCCTATTTTCCAATGAATATAGATCCAACGGCTGTGCTTTCACGAACAGTATTCATGCAATGCTCGGGGGCATGGAATGGCCATGTTGGGGCCCACCACAACGATGATCAGGAACACCAACCTTGGGCCCTACAAGCACTAACTTCAGGTCCGGAGACACCACATCCTCACGGCGGGGATTGTCTTAATCCTCCCAAATTTAAAAAATTCACATGATATCAGAGCCATCCATTGGTCCTAGTTGATCCTTTGCACCAGATCAGGCATAGGAAAAATCAATCCTCACCGTTGGGTCAGGTTTCATTGATCCATGGCATGTTCATTTTAGAATAAAGGTACCAAGAAACCTTATAATATTAGCATATTTTTTATGGGCAGCTTCGGTGGATCGCTGACTCTGGGCCTATCTTTATCTATTGCCTTACATCCAGGCCGTCCATCCATTTTGAAAGCTCATTTTAGGGCACGATCCAAAAAATAAAGCAGATCCAAATCTCAGGTGGACCACACCACAGGAAATAATGGGGGCTTGAATACCCACCTAAAAACTTCCTGCCGGCCACCAAAATGTTTATACCATCCAACCTGTTGATGAGGCAAAAAGTCCTGGATGAAGGTTATCACACGGATATCAGCTTGTTCCAAAAATTTTGTGGCCCAGAGGAAGTTTTTAATGGAAAACCACTGTTTCCTGTGGTGTGATCCACCTGAGATTTGGATATGCTTTAATTTTCGCATCATGCCCTAAAATGAGCTTTCAAAACAGACGGACGGTGTGGATGTAAGGCACATAGATCCAGGTATCCACCAAGCTGCGCCCCATTTTTTTATGATTGAATTGGGCACTTAGCACAAGATAGCGGACACCATCCTAGCAGTTGGAGTGGTGGCCCCCACAAAAGTCCGATGATCAGATAATGCAACCCTAGATCAATTCCTCATTCTATAATCTTTATGGGACAAAATCCCCATTTGAGATTGTCATGTCCTAACAAACCATGTGTAAGAATCCATGTCTGCTGGCTAGTAGTCGATAAGCGTCAACAGCCTCAAAGTCAATTCAATTTGGATAATAGATATTCTCCGACAATTAGATAGTAGTCTTATTCAAGATAAGAACTTTTGTTCCTCCAAGTCATCAAAAGCTGCCTTGGACTGGGCCACTTAAGAGCAAGGGTGATAGTTTAAAATGAGTGTGTGTGTGTGTGTGTGTGTGTGTGTGTGTGTGTGTGTGTGTGTGTCTATATATATATATATATATATATATATATATATATATATATATATATATATATATATATATATATATATATATATATATATATATAATTTTCTTCTGAAAAATGAGTTTCCTAACCACTGATTTGAGGATATGGGATCTGTTTCATTTGACTCATCATGGGCCCACCTAGGTTTTAAAGGTTTTTTTTAAGCATGGGTAATTGATGGTCTGCCACCATGTTTTCTATGTTCCATCTATCTATTCAAATAATACACCCCAGCAAGAAGAATGGAATAAAAAAAATTAGGCTATTTCAAAACTCGGGTGGGTCACATGGTGATCTTAGATAGGCGGTTAGGCACGATTCTACGTGTTGTGTCCCCACCTGACTTTTCACATGCATATGAGACTTTGCTTCAACTATAAAATTAGTGAGCTCACATTTGTAGCCCCACCTAAGGCTTAGAATTGCCTCATTTTTAGCCAAAGTATATCTTACAATGTACTTATTACAAGGATTATGTAACATGCCACACATGCATGCTATTTTATGGAATTAAAGATAGCTTACTTTATCATATTCAGGTAGTTGTAAATATATTACAAAATTCCTTTTTACCCAAAATCAAAGTAGACAAACAGAAATTTGCGATCCCATTGAATTCCAATTATAAGCTGCCAAACATAACTAAAGATTTCAAATCACTTCAATTCTAGTTGAATTGGGATTTGGATTCCAATGTACTCCAAATAACTGGCAAATGAGTCCTTAGTATTTACCACAATAAAGCTTTGCCGACCCTACAAGCATGTATAAGACATACCATCTACATGCTATCACATGTGCCGGCACGACCAAAAGGTGCAATATCCAAGCTGTCCATATGTGGGGGCATGACTGTGTAGATTTGCTCACTAAAAAATAAACCCAGGTCCATTCGTCAGGTGGGCCCACATTGTTAGAAAGAGATGGGACAGGTAAGAAAACTTCATCCAAGTTTTTTATTTTCAGCCATCCACTGTAGTTGTAAACTGTGGCCCACAGATAGTTACCAATCCTCCATAAGACCACCCGCCCCCACAAAAAAAAAGCATGGGAAATGTTCATGTTTAATTCACTCTGGACCATTAAAAAGACAATAAAAAATTCAGTGAAACAGAAATGCCAAAATTTTAGGGAATGAATAATTCGGGTTTTATTCGGTTTCATCTAAAAGGGAGTAAAAACCAGCTATACAGATGCATATCTGTGCGTATATTTAAAGATTAAGACTGAATTTTTTTAATTAAATGATTAAAATTTCTGTCTGCATGCACAATAATGTATGCATATAATCTAGTGAATTAATCTTGATTTTGAAACAGTCCATATTAAATTTATCTACCTTGGATAAAATTTTCCACTTCTCAATTCTATCAATAGATGGCAACCCCAATCTATCTTTTTAATCATCCTCAATATTTTTTGAATGGTTTTTTTTTGGGGGGGAAATGAAAAGCATAATTAGGATCGCCTTGAAAAATAATGGTTTTTAAGTTTTAAACATTGAAGCAATTATATGAGATTTTTATTTTAATTATTTTTTAATTACGGTTTTTTGCTAACCATGAGCCCACCTCACAACTGGACCGACCTTATTCGTGGGAGAGAGCATCTTCATAGTTGCACCTCTCTGATAAATGGATTGGTCTCGTACTGCCCGGCACACATATGGCATGTACATGAGCCACCTAGCACATCGGCTGCTCTACCAAAACAAACTTCTACAAACAAGCCTATTAAATATTTTTGCCCTTTCCCTAGCACCCCTTTTAGCATCTAACCATCACTGCTGTTGTGATTAATCCCAGTTGGGATGTCAGGCCAAATGCTTTTTAAGCACTATTTACATGGCTCCCGCTTTGATTAGGACAGAGTGTTTTGCTTGGAGATGTAAGGAGACTCCATCCTAAAGCCTACTCAATCAGGGCTTTTTTCTGAAGTGACCCGCTGATGGACAAGTTCCAGCCATTTGAACCAATGGCATTTGAGCTCAATGCAGATATAATGAAATCCTAACAGACCCTAATATTCAACAGTTTTTATTATTATTATTATTATTTTTGTGAGGCGGTGGGATTTATTAAGAGACTGAATAAGAGAAAATGGACAGCAACTGGTGAAACTTGCAATCATAGAAGGCGAAAGACAAAGATCAAGGGGAATCCCTGTGACCCTGGACCCACGGCAACAAACAACAACCACCCCAAATCTCTCAAAAGGACGGCCATTGTACACCTATGAAGCTCCTTCCTCAGGAACACCCTGATTAATAATCATAATAGCTAGAACTCCTCTTTGAGGAATCAATTCGTGCAACTTTCCCCTTAGAGAACTATTGCATCATTCTACAATCCCCTTTGGAACTGCGTATCCATTGGGCCTTTGAAGGGCCCACAATCAAGATATCCCAAACCGAGCAAGGAAAAAATTCCAGACCTCCATCGCCAATGGCAATGAACTGCAACAGCTAATTTTAAAATTTTAATTCGATTGATTAAAATGAGCCAAAATGGATATTTTAAGTCTAACCTTCTGCTAGCAGTTACATGGCAGAAGGGTCCGAGGAAACATTTAAATCCAGAATTTGAAGCCCAAGTTAAAGTAGGTTCTGGTAATATTTTTAAAAGATATCAAAAAGAAAATTCAGAATTTGGCAGCTAAATACTGAATTGCAACTGAATCAATCCAACTTTCCATAAAAGAATGCCCAATTAGTTAAAATTAAAAAAAAAAAAAAAAAATCATTGTTGTATGTAGATCTTCTGGCTGTCACAAAAAAGAGGTTTGTTAAGCCTATTCACGTCTTTTGCCCTGCCCATCCAAGCACAAGTACATATGGCAATATGGCGTTTGAGATCCAAGCTTACCATAAGGTGGGCCACATTATTTAGATTTTCTACCCTATATCAGGCCATTTCACTCCACACTCCAGTATACAAAACAAAGGGATGACCAGAAAAGTATTGTTTTAGTCATCCGTTTGTTTGTACATAAGTGTTACAAAAAAGAGGTTTGTTAAGCCTATTCACGTCTTTTGCCCTGCCTATCCACGCACAAGTACATATGGCGTTCGAGATCCAAGCTTATCATAAGATGGGCCACATTATTTAGATTTTCTTACCCTAAATGAGGCCATTTCACTCCATGTTCCAGTCTACAAAACAAAGGGATGGCCAGAGAAGTATTGTTTTAGTCATCCGTTTGTTTGTACATTGTGGCCCACCGAAGTGAACCCAATTATTAGGCCAAAAGATCTAAACACCACAGCCCACCTGATGGAAATATCAGATCTCACACAAGTGTGTCACATGGCATGTGTGCTTCTGTGTGCATGGGCAGAGTTCTGCACTTGTGTGGGCTAAGCAAAAAAAAAACACCTTTCTCCTGCAAAATTATCAGAAGAGGATCCGGATGTTGAACTTACCACGACATGGTAGGTGTTGATGGGATGAAACAAGGTCAGGAAGATGATTCGAAAATTGAAATTGGCCTCAACAAAGAAGCATTAGAATATGCAAGCAAGCCAGGAACTAAAAATCATACTTTGTTCTGCCACTCTTTAAGATGAGGCATAGCATATCAGAAATGTTGGAAGCCGGTGAGGAGCTGTAGAAGTTCCAAGATTCAAGCATTAGACGTTTCCTTGACCCTTTGAAATGGACAACCTGAAGACAGAAAACAGTGCCAAAGTTTTTTTATCCAATAAAATCATCATGTAAGGCTTCAAATTTTTATGCTCAGGTGAAGATGAAATCAAATACACCAATCAGTACAATAGACATGACATGAATGCAAGTGAATCACACCCTCAAAACTTTTTAATGGACTTTTCAACATGCACTTCACAGATGCATCTTTTGTTGGTACCAGATCAATGAGATGAAATCATAGTTGGACCTTCCTTTTTTTCTTTTTCTTTTTTCTTTTCTTTTCTTTTTTTTCTCATTATGAATGAGGAATGCTGCACAAGAGGTGAGCTTGAAGAGGTGAATCGCGGCCAACATGCTGATGTAGCACAGCTGTGCAAGATATCCGCCATTTATCAGGTGGAGACCACCTCTTTTTTTTTTTTTTTTAAGAAATTGCCACCTCAAATATTCCCTGGTCCAAAATCAGCTCCTCTAATTAAGTGGGCCAGACGTGCATGAGAAACATGGATGGTTAGGAAAAAAAATGACCATCTATATCAATGTGCATGTGTGGCCCATGAGATGAGTGGACCTTGATATTTGGACGGTGGCATGTCCATGATGGCCAATCCTCATGAATAGCCCCCTCAATCTAATGTTCAATGTATTGACTCATCCTTCTCTTTATGATTTGGAGTGGTAAATGCATGATACATTTGACTTGAAGGAAGTGAGGAATGGGAGGACGGTCAATTCAATAGTATGTCTAGTGCCTCTGACTTCACTTATTAGCTGTAAGAAATCTATGGCTACATTTGGAGGGACATCTCCTAAAGACCAACCTTGGCAGTGCACACACATAATAAAATAGTAGTAACTGAAATTGTACTAGCTACATTTCAAATGACAGGGTTATGATAAATCCTGTGTAAGTATTACAAAAAAATGTCACCTTAACGTCCAAGGGCATGCCATGAAACTGCCCTGCACCCTCAGGTGGTGTCCAATTGTAGACATCACAAGGTAAGAACAGCACCAACGCTCCATGGATTTCATCCAGGAAGGCTTCTGGCCTCTTAAATCTTTTTGCATCAAATGAAGGATGAGATTTTATAACCCAGGCAAGAGCTAACTGATCTCCAAGCATGCGGGACGCTTTCATATATTTGGAACTGTACACCTCCAGTACTTCTTGTAGAAAGATCTTTGCCCTGCCATCAGAATTTGGTTTACTACATTCCAAATCTCTGATCATGCATCTGGTTTCTCAACTGGACTGTATTGCAATAATTCAGTTAAGTATAGAGGAAATAGCTAGAATTGACTTGGGATCCTTTAGTTTCCAAATACAAGTAACAAACCCCTGATTGCAATTTCATGCATTTGAAGTTCGACTCGCATTGCTTTATGAATGGAGGGGGTGAGAACCACTTTTCCCATTTCCAATTTAATGAATTGAACTACTGCAATTTGATTCAATTGAGTATCAGAATGCAGCCTAAAGAAAAGTTGACATTTGAGAGAGAGAATTGAAATGACAAACTTAAGAATTCCGTCAAGCGTGCCCCTCACTGCAATAAATCCTGAATTCAGAGGTTGATCTTTATTGTTCCGGAAAGTGAGTGCCAGATGGAAATCTGGATACTCATGGAACATGTATCCAAGATCATCAACCACAGCCACATCTGAATCAGTGAAGATATAGTGATTGATACTATGGCTCTTCCTCTGAAAATGATCCTCATACCTTGTTTCTAAAAAAGCCTGCATACATAGAAAATCAACAATGTGAACATAGTATATCAAGCAAATATCGTAACAACGGCTAAACATTATGCACGTATTCATCAAATAAACATGGACATTAACATGTAAACTGCATGCTGAGCTCCTCACAGCTGGACAACCCTCTACACATATCACTCAAGACATGAGTCTAGCAAGGGGACAACACCAAAAAGAACTGCACTATTCTGAAGCTATGGGAATCCAGAACACCCAGTAGATGATGCACACATGACATAGTACACAGTAACCTGCATAAATCAGAAATTGGAATACAAAAGATGCATTGCTATATACTGGTCTAAATACGCAAGAGTCCAAATGATTGGGCAGTACCAGCATTGGAAAAAGGGAAGCCGAAGGAGCTGGCTGCTTAATCATCTATTGGGTTAATATCATCATCAATGCATCCGCTTTTAAATCCAACAAAGCCAATCAAATAAAGATACAGGGGGACTGGCAACTTGTCCGGAAAAAGCATCAATTGGGGTTTGCTCCATCAGCTTAAGTCCAACGACGCAATGAAATAAATATGTAGGGGACAAAAACACTAGAAAGCTCGTGCTTCGATATACAACAAAGTCAACTGTGTGTTCAACTAGATAACTGTGCTTAGCATTATGCCCATGATTTCAAGAAAACTCAGTTACCAAATATTCACCCAGGAAGCTGACATGTTATCCTCTTCAAGGGTACTCCAGCAGACATCCTAACTCCAACATATATTATTCCATAAAAAAGGAATCAAACAGATGTAAGGTGCTTTGGACCAAATACCATCAAGATGTTACTGATACAAGGTGGTGTTTGGAAATACACCCAAATCAACTTTCGGCCGAATATTTTGGCACGATAACTTGCAGCTCAACTACCTGAGCATTTGGAGTGGCAGAAAATGGAAAATCAAATAGCAGGCTAATGCTTCTCTGTCCATGACTTAAAATGTCATTCATTTCATGTAGAAATTAACAAATGGACTGTTATTTTGGCAGAAATGCATTCTGCTGGTCACGTCCTCAACAATTAAGATATGGATTATGGAGTTTCAAATGAATCATTCCAGGAATGGAATTTGATTTGAAAATCTTTTTTATTTTCTTAGATGGTTTGGTCATCTGCAATGGAGACGAAGAACAGCATTAGTTTGAATCTCAGTTGCAGCATACTTCTAACTAGCTGCTGCTCCTACTTTGAATCCCCGCTTTGGACTCTCACCCCCACTCCCTCTTCCTACCTATTTATACTTGTTTACAATTTGAAAGAGATGCTTGCCCGCCCCCGCACTGGAATTTGTTGATGCTTTACTGCACACTTCGTTCAACTATAGTTTGAAGGAGTGGTTTGGTGCAAGTTGAAGGCTAAAGGGGAAGGCCCAAAAGGACGTGGTGGGTGGAGGTAGTACATGGACATGGGTGGAGGTAGTAAGAAAAGATTTGATGAGCTATGGTCTAACTGAAGTTATGGCCCTTGATAGAGTGGAATCACAGAACAGGATTCCTGTAGCCTTTTTTTTCTGTAAGGTACAAGAATCATGTAGCAGACCAATTAGTTGGGATACGGCTTAGATGATGATGATAGGTAATCTGGGATTCAATTTGAGAGACTCAAAAGTTGAAGCAAAAATGTGCCTTCCACTGAACTATGTGCTTTTTTTCCCAGCTCTCTCTCTCTCTCTCTCTCTCTCTCTCTCTCTCTCTCTCTCTCTCTCTCTACACAAACACACAGACCCCACACACTTACACCACAGTGGCTTTTTTATACCACAATGGATACTCGAACCCATGATCTCATGTTGAAACTCTTGTGAGTCTACCACTGAGGCATGAGTAAGGACCCTTGGACCTCATGTTGAAACTATGTGCTTGATCCCTTGGAATGGTATCTGTTGAAACAGTAAGATAATCACCAAAGGATTTGGATTAGCCTTGTATGCCGTGCAGGATGTTGAAGCCATTGAGACACTCAAATGAATGAATTGCATTTCATAAAACAGAAAAGAATTAATCAAAAGATGTAATTTTTAAGGCTACATAAATAAACAGATATTCTGACTAGGAATAAAGGCCACAATCAGTAACATCCAATAACCAAATATATAGGATACATTCAACCAATTCTTTAAGTTAATTAATTGAAGAGCAAATTTTTTAATTGAAAATCAGCATTCTGAACCAACTAGCAATGATTGTGCATGCAAGGACAAGCAAACCAGCAAAGCTACCAGCATACACATTTCTAAATCGAGTATGAACAACAGATTTATCAATTACAACGGAAATGTATTCAACCGTAAGTGCAGAGTGCCCATACAATGTAACATTTAATTCTTTGAAGCATCAGCTTCTCTCGTGAATAGTCACCAGGAATAGGCAATACACTGAGAGTGTTTCTGTGTATTGGAAGCTCAGAAGCAGGATCACTTAGAATGATTATATTGCTTTGGGGCATCGGTACCTGCAACATTCTACATATAAGAAAAAAATGTCAAGCAACAGCAGGAGTGCTTCGTAGATTGCTCTAATGTTGTTTAGTTTAAAGTTTGGCCACACCAGAGTTCACTAGAATCTCTGGGATGGTGACTCACCCTTCAACCCAATCTCCAACATACAAGTGGCCCGTGTATGGTGATTGAAACCATACAATAAGTGAGCTGGTTATGATTGTCGGATCCATGTGATATGTTAGGTGGTCCACCAAAGTGGCTGCACCAGATTCACGTTTCCATATGTTACAAGTCAATGGGACCCAAAAGTATGCCGTGTTTATCTAATGCATGGAACCTCATATTTTTGCAATGTACCTGTATGAAGTTAATGAAAGTATCGAGAATAGCCATCGACCTCTCTACTTTACTATATGAAGTGTTCCCAACAGTTACTATATCATATATTTTGTCATCCCTGCGTGCAGTCAGAGAACTGTTGTATACTGCAAAGACAGTGACAAAAGAAATGCTATTGCTGGAATTAAGGATGCGAGATGTGGGAGAAGAATGTGTCCTATTTAGAGCTTTCAGGCCTGCAACAACAAACAAATCAACCAAACAAAGAAATCCACATGAGATGAAATAGACAGAGAAATAATGGAGCAGCAGGAGAATGATAGGGGCATGGATAACCATGAATATGGGCTTCCATACAAAAAGGAGAGTTCATTATGAATGACGGGCAATAAATATATGAATGCGAGTATAAAAAGGAAATAGAAGACTAACCCGTAGAGTTAGTAATAATAGTTGTTAAGCATGAGGATGTGGACCATACAGTTGTGCAGCCCACCTAATGGACTTGGATATGGTCCATAAACAGAAAAATAAGCTCCGAAAATTAATTTAAGTGCAGAATTGTAATTTTGAAATAATTTTAGGATATTTTAGTCAAAAGTGAAAAGAATTTTTAATGCACCACCACTTTCAACATTCAGTCTTTAGCATTAAGTGAAGGGAGGGGAGTTGAGAAGAAAAAAAAAGACCCGTATTTTCAGTGAAAATTAATTTAAGCACTTAAAGTTGCATTTGGCAGACGATCTAAATTAGTGAAAATCACTGAAAATAACAAATTTAGTGATAAGTGCTGAAAATAAGTTTTATCAAACAGCCACTTGGTATCTATATTGGATCAAAACTTGTTTGAAATATGAACATTATTAGTGAGGGTATTTTCATAATTTTTGGTTTTTATTATTAATATAAAGGTCACCTTTCAAATTTTTTTTTTATAATTAATATAAAGGTAAAGAGTGGGGATGTCCAGCCCCAACTCTTTTCCGTCTCCTCCCAACTTTCTCCTCTCTCTTTTCTTCTCTTCTCTTCTTCACTCTTTAATATATGATTGTACATGGTATCAGAGCATCCTTATTGCTAATCTAATAGATCTTTCTCCCTTTTATTTTATAATTCTTTTTATTTTTCTTTTTTTAATTTTTTTTGTCTCTCTCATCCCTCATTGTATTGAAAATCTTTTAAGAAACCAGGGGTTTCTTTTCTTTTTGTTATGTTGGGCCTTTGTGATGATCCGTGTGTGAGGAGGGGATGAAGTGTTCGTGATTATCACCTCTTGTGTGGGATGTACGGACGTGTAGGTTGATTGCCATCGTCGGATGCTGCATTCATGATCATCAACCCTTGTGATTGGTTGGAAAGTGTGTACATGTGAGCTGGTCATTCTCTTTAAGTGTGGTGTACATGCCGTGTGAAGTGTATAAGTTGGGTGTATGTTGGTCATGAAAGATCAGCCCATGTTTGTATAAGCTTGCGATGTACATCCTAATCCCTTCTCCTACATGGAAGAGAAAAGTGACTCGAGAACTGGATTTATAAATCCATCTGATTTTTTAGGGGTCCAAATAACCTCTATTAAATTAAATGGAATGAACTATCTTCAGTGGTCCAAATCCATCCAGGTATTTTTAAATGCCAAGGGAAAATTAAAATCCTTGACCACTAAAAAGACTTGTGAGAGTGCTAGTACGTATGATCAATGGACTGAAGAAAATGCTAAAACTATGGAATGGTTGTGGAATAGTATGGAACATTCCATTAGTGAGAATGTAATGCTTTGGATATTGAAAAGAAGTTTGGGATGCATTGCAAGAGAAGTATTCATCTGACAAAAACATCTCTCAAACATATAGGTTATTTGAGAAAATATTTGAGCTGCAAGGAGCTAAATCACCGGGTGAGCATTATTCAAAACTAAATGGAATGCAGTAGTTAAATGTGTATCAACCCCTTACTGCTGATTTGGAGAAGCAACGTCAACAGCAAGAGGATTTCCATGTGGCCAAGTTTTTATCCAACTTAAAAGGTGAATATGAACTAGTTTGTGCATAAATTTTGAGTGGCAAGGATGTGCCATCTCTAAATGAAGTATATGCTTGCCTCTACTTGTAGAGCCAATGGCAAACCTGCTTTAGCATCCTTTACAGGTCGAGGCCAAGGTGTTAGTTGTGGCAGAGAGGCAATGGAAAAGCAAATGGCTGCTCTTTATCGAAACAACACTTGGAAGCTAATCAGTCTACCAATCAGATGGTCGGATTTTGAAACACAATGGAAAATAAAAGTTTTTAAAAATCCGATTAGTTATTATCTTAGGATCCCCGTTCAAATCTGATCATGTTTTCCACAAATCAGAAATTTGGAGCACAATTCTCATATACAAATGTGAACTAGGCTAATTCAAATTATGTCATTCCCACTTTACTAGACTAGTAATCACAGCTCAAATCAATAGTGCATCATTTGGGCATGCTATCAAATCAAATTGCGATAAGTAATTAATCAAAGAAAGTTAAATGCAGTGATGGGGCTCCAAATTGCAATTACATTAGTCATGGGTGGGGCTTGAAAAGAATACAACTGCAATTTGAGGGCTTGTCATGAACCGTTGCTAACAATTCGATCATTACCACATATTTAAGCTGATTTTTTTGCAATTCAAATCATTTGTGAATCCAAAGAAAGGTTATTTGCAGGTTAGTCATAACCGAATTATCGCAATCCAATCCGATTACACAACCAAAGGCGATCTAAGTGGAAGTAGCGGACTCGATCCATAACATCTAAAACCAACTAGAGTAGAGAAGATCATGCGGAATCAGATGCACAGAGAGAGTGAGAGATTGTGTACCACGGCATTGAAGGCGATCGGGCAGGCCTTGGCCTGCGGCAGGGCCCAGTACAAGATGATCGAATTTCTTGGCGTGTTTTCTGCTCAGATCTTGAACTGGATTGGACTTTCGATGCAACTCCGAGACTGAGAAAAGGGCGGAAATGAAGTTTTTGGATTGAATTTGAGAGAGAGAGAGAGAGAGAGAGAGAGAGAGAGAGAGACCTGAGAAGAGAATGGGAAGGGAGATGAGGAGAATAAGAGAGAAGACGAATGGACGCCACCCTCTGAAATTTCCAATGCCCATTTTGCCCCACCTCTCTCTCTCACACTGTTCTTCTTCTGCTGCTTCAGATCGGGAGAGAAGAACCAGCGCTTGCTATCTTACGCCGGTGGTGTCATGCGCTTGACCAGAGCTATTCAGCTCTTCCATTCACGTCCGGGGAATGGGAATTCCCCGGCGGATCTTTGAGTTCGGTTTGACTCTGTCGCGATTAAGAACCAGCGTCTGTCGCTGCCCACAGGGGCCCACATGCTGAGTGGTCCTATGATCGGAACCGTCTAATGTGGACTCTATGCTTTTCGGGGTACTGTAGGAAAAAATATTTTGACCGTCACTGTCCGCAAAAGACTTTAGAATATTGAAAAGGAAAATTTCAAGGGTTCGCATTCAACTCTAAAAAGCGAAGGCTGGGATGATTATTGAAGCGTTATGATGGGATAATAGGTTGCTTATATGGAAGTAGAAAGAATATGGACGGCTCAAATCATCGTACTCTCTCAGAATGTGGGCCCCACTGGGTGGCGGCGCGTGCAATTCTCTATGTCGCGACGGAGGAAAAATGAACTGCTTTAGGCATGCGAATGGCATTCGCGCCAAGTGAGACGGTGAAGGGGCCTCAAGGTACACGTGGCACGGAGATCAGGGCCATTCATCAGGGTGGGCCTACCCTGCACATGAGCAAACAACGATGCGTGGAAGGGCTAGACTATTATGGTCGCTGAGAACCATTTCGAAAATGGTGGGGCCTCATCCTCCACACACGTGTCATTGATGAACTGCCATCCAGACCATCCAAATTGTGGGTCCACTGCGGATGGATAAGATCTCTCAAACGACACTTATCTAAGCAATCCTAACCATGAGAAGGTTTACATTATTTGCGCAGCGTATAGAGGGTGAGATTGATCACAATCTCTCTCACAAGGATAACTGACCCGAATCCACTAATCCATCAAGACTCCTCAACCAATCTTCCTCGAATTCACGTGGAGATATCTCGAATCTACAAGACATTTTCTTCAAATCCATGAAGAACATTCGAATCTACGAGCAAAAAAGTAATAAAAACCAAATAACTTGTATATTAATCAAAAGATAATCTCCAAAATGAGTTTAAAACAACTATTTATAATAAACTAAATCCTAGAAATCCTAACTTGTGTAGGAAAAAGAGAGTTAGAATCAAACTAGGAAAGAAATATGCAAAATCGAAAATAAATCGGCAAGTTCGCGTGTTTGTTTGCGCTAGTACCGACCGGTCGGAGGTGATCGCTGAATGTCCAAAGTGTTCAGCCACCCTGCTTGGAAATTTGACCGGGTGATCGGTTGGAGACGAACTAGACAATCTAGAGAGTTGGACTGCATTTCTCCGTAAATTTGACCAGTCGTCAGAAGCAGTTGACCGACCGGTCGACAGATGGTGTTAACTTGGAAATTTTGTGTTTCTTCAACTCCTTTATATCTTTTGGGCCGCCTCTCGGGTCTTTCTCTTGGCTGTTTTCTTTCCTCGATCAGGGAGTTGCCTCACTACATCAGTCTCCCCCACTTGAAAGAAATTCGACCTTGAGTTTCGATTTGGCTTTGATCCATGATCCATGCTCTTTGACTTCACTGGACATGACGTAACAACTTTTGCTTGTGACACGTGAAACATGCATCTCTTTGTCTTGCGCTTGGTTTCCTGCTCAACTCCGCGTAGTGCAAGAAGAGATTGTCCCTTTACTTTAGAAGCTTTGGGATCTCCTTTGGGATTGTGGGAGTGAGAACAATCCTCTTTTCGTCCTTGACGAATGCGATGGTGTTATCTCGTCCTCGATGAGTGGCGTCTCGATCAAACTGTCACCGTTGCCCAAGTATCATGTGACAACCGTCCATGTCTACGACGTTACACAACATTTGGTCTTCGTATGTCTTATCGATAAAAAAGGAGACGAGACATTGGTCCTTAACTGTCGTCGTGTACTTTCTTTCTGAATCCAGGCAATCATGTATGGCGAGGGATGCAGCGCGGTCTTGAGCTTCAACTTCTCCACCATCACCCGCGATACCATGTTCTCACAACTACCATTATCAATGATTACGGCACAAACACTTCCTGCCACTGTGTAACTTGTGCAGAAAAGATTGTGGCGTTAGGAGTTAGTTATTACACCTTGTATATGTGATTGCTGCTACATAACCAAGAATACACCTTGATCACCTAAAATCCAATCAGTTCATTCTTCCTCATTCTCAGCTTCATCAACACCATTATCCTCTGGCTCATCTTATGCGTATTCTATGCCAATGGTTACATTATCTGCGGGCCGTTGAGGACAGGTCTTTGATAGGTGGCCCAACTGTCCACACTTGAAACAATGATCGAGCCTAAGTCGACTGTAGGGATTTGAGATTTTGCTTAGGCCCGAACAATTGCTGATCGTTAGGGTCTCGCGAGACCACTTCCAGATGGACGTGTGGCGTTTACGATGGGCTGAGGGCGTTTATCAATGGACTCTCTTCCTTTAGACGAATCTGAAGCAGAGCCCATTGTAGCATGAGTTTTTTCTGGCAAGCTGGGTTTCTGCTCTAGTGGCCAATTAGACGACCTCATCCAAGGTCCAGATCGGAACCATCTGAACTCGATCCTAAATCGTAAGCCACAGCTCGCCAATGAACCACGTGACTTGCCGAGAATCTGATTCGGCTAAATTGTTCTGTGTTTCTAAACGTTGGAACTCGCCCAAATACTTGGTTATAGACCGATTCCCCTGCTGACAATTCTGATATTGTTGGAATAGGATTTATTCATATTTGTTGAGGAGGAAGCAGGATCGTACTAGACGTTTCATTCGAGGCGATGATCGGATATGTGTCTTATTCCGTCGAGTGTAGGAAATTTGAAGTTGTTCCCACCATGTCGACACACCAGACTTTAATTTATAGGCGACTAGTTTCACTTGCTTTTCTTCTGGCATGTCCATGTACTCAAAATACCGTTTTACCTCGGCTAACCAATCGAAGAACTCTTCTATACATAACATGCTATTAAAGCTGGGAAGTTCGATCTTACCTTGATAGTATCTGTCAGCACGATCTGCACATTCGTCCCCATAAATAGGACGTTGGACCATGACGCCTCAGACTTCCTCGTCGTTGGAGCTCGAATTATCTGGAGTAGCCCTGTAATTTGCTGCTGGGAGTGCCCTATGAACAATCGGATTGTTCTGTACAACAACTACAGGAGGCTGAACTTCGCATGGGGCTCGGGGCGAAGTAAGCACATTTGCGATCCGGTTGAGAGTGGCCTGTAACCCTTGCATAGCTATCCTTTCATCCTCTCCGCAAGATATTAGATCTCCTGAACATCATCAATGAAATTTTTGTCGTGGTTGTCGCTAGAAGTCATCTTCCTAAGGTTGTTCCTCGCTTTGATACCAACTTGGCGCAGCGTAGACGGGGTGAGATCGATCACCGTCTCTCTCACAATGATAACTAATCATAATGATAACCAATCTGAATCCACAGATCTATCGGGACTCCTCAACCGACCTTCCTCAAATCCATGAGGGGATCATCTCAAATCCACGAATAACGACTCAAATCTGCGAGTAGAAAACTGACAAAAACCAATTATCATGTATATTAATCAAAATATAATCTCCAAAATGAGTTTAAAACAACTATTTATAATAAACCAAACCCTAGAAATTACAAGTGCTAAGCACAAAATGTGAGTGCTAAACACAGTATAATTGTCAAATTTTGTAGACAATAGTATTGTGCATGAGGTTCTGTGAGCAAGCCAAGTTCTTTGAGATAAGAGTCGACCTCAACAAACATATCAAGATTAAGACTATCGACTCTACAACAGAAGTTGCGGCAAAGTTTCAAAGATAACCATATATGCCAAATGTAATATTGACCATAGGGATGACCCTAGGTTAAATGATTTCATATGACTTTTAAGTTAACCACTCCGATATTTTTTAAAGTCAAATTTTAAGAAAATTCGGCTAGCCTAACCTTGTATTCGGTCAGCCCAAGAATCTTCGGCCAGCTTGGGAACTTTGGTCAAGTTTCCAGCAAGCGTAATTATAAAATTCAGAAGATGTTCGATCAACCCGACCCTATGTTCGGCCTGCCGAACAGGCTTCGGTCAATTCAAGAACCTTCAGTCAAATTTTCAGATTCGAAACTGTTTTCTTGACCCGAAACTCGGGGAAGCCCGACCTTGTCTCGGGTCAGCCAAACCGACATTCAGGTCAGCCGAAATTTGAACAAATTCTTATCTTGCGAAATCTGATAGCCGTTGAAATAAAACGGTTGAATCTTAGGTCAGCCAAAGGCAAACTTAAGTCAGCTAAAGACCTAACTTTTTCCCTATAAATATGGCTTTCTTCTCTCTATTTTTTCATCAAGAAAAAGCACGAAAATATTATCTCTCTGGTGAAAAAGTCTTCCATTATAGTCTAGTCTAGCTATCTGATCTTAATTCCTAGTTTATTTTATAGCTATCTCAGTTCTCTTCTCATTTAATCTGATTGTATAAAGAGAAGATTATTCTCATACTAGAGATAAGAGAACTGAAATTACAGTTTTTAAGAATTTTTTTTTTTTTTTAGAAATTCCTAAATCCATCTTGTTCGAGTTATATTGATTTATTTTCTTCAAAGATCAGATCGCTGCACCATTAAAGCTTCATCTCTACTAAGCTTCATTATCTTCTACAAGAAGAACGGTAATATCTTTTCATACTTTTGGTTTTATTTGAGATAGCCTGTGAAAATCTCAAATCAGGTTATTAGTGATTAGCCTATAAAAATCATTTAAGGTTAGTGATTAGCATGTGAAAATCACTTGAGGTTTTGTTGTAATAAGCCTGTGAAAATCACAACCTTTGTATCAAGTTTTAAAGGTGAACCTGTGAAAACCTTTATATAGTAGAAAACTAAAATTATAAGGAGTAGTAATTTTGGAAGTGGAGTAGATGCAAGTTGTTTTAGTATCGAACCACTATAACTCTCTGTGTCGTGGTGATTGTTTAATATTTTATCTTTTTATGTGCCTGATTGCTTATGAAACCTTAAATCGTAACATAAGGTTGTCCTACTTGAATTTCTAAGTAATATAAGATTGTCCTACTTAGTTTATTAAGTGAAAGGTTGTACTACTTAATTTCTAAGTGAAAGGTTATCCTACGATTTAATCCTAGGTTTCAAATTATTCTCTATTTGATTATTTGCTTTTAGATTTGTTAGTTGCATATTTATTCTTGCTAATCTTATGATTAATACTCTGATTTATTTTAAGATTGTAAGAAGCAGAATTGAATTGTGTTGTTCTATTCACCCCCTACTCTAAGACATTTATAGCTCCATCTTTTTCAGAAATCTTAACTTATGTAAAAAGAAGAGAGTTTGAATCAAACTAGGAAATAAATATGCAAAATCGAAAACAAATTGGCAAGTTCACACGTCTGTTTACGCTAGTATCGACCGATCGACAGGGGGCTTTGACCAGTCGGAGGTGATCCCCGACTGTTCAGAGTGTTCAGCCACCCTGCTTGGAAATTCAACCAGTCGGAGACGTTCCAGATTGTTCAGAGAGTTGGACTATGTTTCTCGTAAATTCGACTAGTCGGCAGAGGGTGTCGACTTGAAAATTTTGTGTTTCTTCAACTCCTTTCTTTGGATCTTTGGGGCCCATTCTCGGATTCTTCTCTTGGCTCTTTTCCTTCTTGGGTTGCCTCGTTACATCAGTTATTGTGCAGCTTTAGGTAGTGCCCGTACCCAATCGGGTCCGGGTCTTGCCGGTTCCTAGTGTTCTTTTGAATTCGGTGGCATTTGAGGAATCCGACTTAGATCTGATGGGGTTCAGGTACCCGTCGGATCGGGTATGGGTTTTGGGTGAGGGTTAAATTAGAGCATTTACAAGGTCCGGCCCACCCAACGCATGGCCTAGATGGCATCCGCCAACACAGTGGAACACAATAACTGTGCCTAGGCATTGTAGATCAGTAGATGACCTGGCCCAAAAATCAGATAGGTCCACTGATCAGGTGGGCCGTTGTATGGAAAACAGAAAGATATTTTAGTTGTACTGAACCAAGATTGTGCGAATCATCCATCTTTTCCATATAATGTTGGCCCACTTGATGATTGGATGGGACCAATGGGTGGGATGGGCTACTCATTGTGGGCCAACCCCAGCCTGCTGGACCCGAGTGTCAGGCCAGGATTTCAAGCCCCGACCTAGCCCTCAGGCCAAGTTTAGGGGCTCAACCTTAGACCTCATGGAACCGGTTTTCACAGGAACTTGGCTAGAAGTTTTGACACGTGATGTGATGTGGGCACAAAATCCAGACGGTCAGCTACATGACAACTCATGAAGCCTCCTGGGCTAACTATTTGGCCAGCAAAATGAAAACCTCTAGACCCTTGATTTGCATCTCACTTGGCTATGACCCATTAGATTTTTGGATTGGGCCAAAAAAGTTAGCCCAATGAATTTCATGAAGTGAATCATTTAGTGGGCCGTCCAGATTTTGTGCCCACGTCACATGTGAAAATTTCTGGCATATGAGAGCGGATTAGGTGAGACCCCGGATTCAACAGGGTGGGTGGGACCCCTGACTGTGGGGCCCACTGTTATGTATTTGAGTACATCCACTTCGTCCATCAGTATTGAAAGCTCATTTTAGGGCATGATCCAAAAAATGAATCAGTTCCAAATTCCAGATGGACCATAGTACTGGAAACAATGGTGATTGACCATTAAGAACTTCTTGTGGGCCACAAAGCTTTGGATCAAGATGATATTTGTGTGGTCTCTTGATCTAGGTGTTTGTGATCTTATCAACAGGTTGGATGGTAAATAAACATTCCAGGGGAATCCATGAAGTTTTTAATGGTGGGGATTCAATCACGACTGTTTCCTGTGGTGTGGTCCACCTAAGATTTGAGTCAGCTTCTTTTGTGGAATCATGCCCTAAAATGAGGTTTCAAAATGGTTGGACGGTGTGTGGATTTAAGGCACATGCATCACTGTGAGACCCACAGCCAGGGGTCCCACCCACCTGGTTGATCCGGGGTCTCACCTAATCCACTCCCTATACCAACACACCGTTGAGAGAGATACAGTAATTCTTCACCTTCAGTGGAGAAATTACTGGACCAGGTGATAAAAGGATATGATTGTTTAGGTCCCAGAGAATTTCGCCGGCATGCCCATCCATGGTGAGGTCCATCACTTCAACGGCTTGGATCATTGAATCATGGCCCCACATATGACAAATTCAACTTGGAGTAATTTTCTACTGAGCAGTACCCTGCTAAAATGCCTGTTTAGCTGTCCCTTCCTCTCTCACACTCATGTAGAGTGGTCACCGGCTATTTCAAGGCTCAGATGGACCAAAAGAAGACTGGTCAGGTCCCAAGTGATCCGGACCATCAGGACCGTAAAACGGCCGTATTTTGCAATATGGAATAAGTTTTTGGACATATAATATATAATTTTGAGGTAGCTCGAGCTAGTAAAGCCAACCAACTTGCTACGTCTGGTTGCCCATGCTGAATTTGGGCGATTTGACCTTATTGTTGGTCGTCAAGCTAGTTTTATTTCAATTTTACTATAAGTTTTGTATTGATCATATCTTTTGATAATAGGTTTTAGAAATCTTGCCTAACTGGGAAATGGCTTAAAATAATATGTAGAACACGGCAAATTTGAAAACTTTCCGGACAAAAAAAACTACAAGACTTCAGGAGTTTGTATACTTTCTATTTTTGACAATCAATCAATTATTATGAATTTTTTAGTAATTATTTCCTGTTGATCGTGGACTCGGGTATTTATCTAATAAGACAGATGGTGATCGGCCTTGTCACGGCCTCCCTGCAACTCGCCAGTTTTGGGGACATGGCATGTATACAGTGGTGGCCACCTACCAGATGGTCAGATCTCACTCATGCGTGTGGCATTGTCACATGTGGCAGCGTACGGAGTGAGGAATCCTGTCCCTTCAAATTATTGAACCAATAAAGAAAAAAATGATGCAACAATTAACAGCTCTTTGAGCAGCCAAATACAAATAGTAAATGAGGTGAGTTATTAACTTGTGGGCCTATAAATGAGACCCACTCCTAGCCAATAACAACCATAGATCGTGCCCCAATAGAAAAGATTTTGAAATCTCATCGTGGGTCCAACACATTGAGGAGAGGCAGATAGGGCCGTCGGTGGGTACGGGGTACCCGACGAACCTAACTCATTTCTAACAGGCCCAGGTCCAATTTTCGGACGTTGGGATCTAGTTCGCCATTTTGGACCGGTTAAAAATCACATCCGATTGGGCTTGGGTTGGGTCCACTATTGTGGACAGTTAAAATTGAGTTGAGCATAATTAATTTTACTATTAATGTTATATATTAAATAAATATTATCACTGCTATTAGAGCAGAACATGAGTCAAGTTAGCTCGGTTAGCTCGCTCAACTTAGCTCAAGCCAGCTTGATTTGGCTCGATTTGGCTCGATTCGAAGGTTGGGTTCAAAGCAAGCTGAGCCGTTTTTCCGAGATCGAAAGGATTTTTGAACTGAACTCGAGGCGACCTAAGCTCGATTCAGCTCGGCTGGATTGTAGCTTGATTCAGCTCAGCTCAATTATATATATGTGTACTAATGAGGTCGACCTCATGAGAAGTTCTCATGAAGTCCTGGGCCCCACCGTGACTAGACATCAACACCATGCATTTGATGGGTCCCCTTTAAGTTAGGGATATTCCAAAAATCAGTTATATACGGAACTTAGGTGGGCCATACCATCTAAAACCATATTAAGACATGCCTAAAACATCTAAAAGCACTTGGTGGGGTCCACCTGAGTTTTGGATGTAGCTGAAACTTGGTCTGACCCCTCATCCAAGTGGGACACACACAATGGATGGGATGGATTTGTGAACAACATCTCAGTACTGTTGTATGTGCTGTGGCCCACCTAAGTCATGGATTGACCTGAATTTTATGCCCGTGGTACACCATGGAATGGTGCATCTGACTAATGGGGTAGATGTCAGATCCACATCACGGTGGGGCCTACTACCTCATGGGAAGTTTCCATGAGGTCGACCTCATAGTACCATTTCCTTATATATATTCACTTGCACATCAATTCTGGTTTGGACTCGTATGTATTTTTTGAGGACTCACGACATGTGATGTGAGCCCAAAATTTGACCTATTGACATGATGTAGCACCCCAAAAAATTCATAGAGCCCAACTTTCAACCTAGTTCAAAACTTTGATGGGCCATGGCAAAAGGAAGTAGTTTCCTCCCCCCCCCCCTTTTTTTTTCAAGCTCGGCGCTTAGCTTGAGCTTGAACTCGGCTCAAAAGCTCAACTGGACCAAGCCAAGCCTACCATTTCAGCTCCAAGACTCAGCCAAGCCAAGCTCAAGCTAAGGTTGCCTACTAGCCGAGCTGAGCCGAGCCAGGCCCAACTCCATTCAGTTAGGCTAGGTGTACAGCTCTAACCGCTATATACAACGGGAGTGGCTTTTGACCGATTTAGACATGTAGGAGGGTGAAATGTTCTTATTTTAATGGGATGTGGTTGACACTGTAGTGCAGTCATGCACCTACAGCATAGAGCCAGGAGCCCGTGCAACAATGACTTCATAGGGTGCACTACGACACCTACTATGCGGCTCATGTGTCAACATCGTAAGAAAAAGATAGAAAAATACATAGATAGTCTCCGTCTCTCCCCATTTTTCTCCATTTGGGTGACATATGCCATGACACCCAGTGTACTTTAGTAATGAAATATTAGGTTTACCAAGCCATGCGTAAGATATAGCTGGGTACCAGGCCACAGATCTAATCCATCCATTAGGTTGGCCCAAAGATGTTAAAACTATTATTTGACATAGACCCAATTCGAAACTAAGGTCCAAATACTTGATGGGTATCCGAACCTGATTGGATCTGGGTCCATCAAGGCTACAGTCCCTGGAGAGAGAAAGAGAGACCCAAATCCGGATGGACCTGGACTCTGCAAGATCTCCCTTATTTTAGATTTGAGATTGAAAAGGAACTGACCCTAACTATTCAACTGATGCAATAGAGAGAAGTACACATTTCAATTAATCCAATTCAAATAAAAAATATAATGAAGAAAGACAGGCGTGGACCCCATTTAATCAGAGGCTAAGATTGTTCAACCAATCTGACTTCATATGAAAATAAAAAAGATTAATGGATAAATCAACACTCTAATTTCCAATGCGTCACTGTCGATCCATCCATCAACTAAAAAAATCTATTTCATAAACTAAGAAAAATGGAAGAGAAGAAAATGGTAATAGAGCAGTGGTGGCACTTTCATAGTGCCACAAGTAAACAAATGATGATACAAAAAATTGAAAAATCACACCTTGTACAACCCTCATAATCAAACAGTCTTTCATCATCACCGGAAAAGTGCCACTTCCTCCGACAATGACAGATTAGTTGACTTTTCCGGTTCGCCACGTAGAAATGTATCTGATTAAGCTCTACAAAATCAAATAGTAATCCATCTCTTAATCACATGATGCCGGGTCACTTTGTCCGAAGATTCTACTTAGCCTTCCCAGTGCATCATGTCCTTCTATGTGCAATAAGCATTTTTAGTGGGCAAATTGGGCCAAGTGGCCCGGGATTGAAAATGGGTGCAAGCCTATATGACTAGCTTAGCCCAGCCCGATCCATACATTGGACAAGACCATTAGCTATCTATTGATTTCAACATTGTAGCCTGGCCAATGGGTTGGGCCATCTTGGGTTCTTCTCTAGATGATCATTATGGTGTAGCGCACCGTTTGGACCGACCTAAAGGACCCAGTCCTAGTCTTGAAATCCATGCATGAGCCCATGATTGGCTTGGCCCAGACCAAGGGCCTCGTTTCAAAAAAATACACCATTTTGGTCCTTTATCAAGACGAACTAGTAAAAAACCTAGACTCATATCCTATAGACCAATTGTGTGAAAAACCTAGACCTAGAAGTGATCTTATAAACCAATTGCGTTCAAGGAAAAGTTCTCAATATCGCATTCATCTAGAAGAAAAAAAAAAAAAAATTGCGTTTTCATTGTGGTTTGATAGAGGACAATTACTTAGATATGTTCGTGAAGCTGGAAAAGCTAAGGTTCAACAGGTTAGGTTCGCCCTACACTAGATTAGACCATCTAATGATTCAACATTGTAGCCGGCCTAATTGGTGGGCCATCTTGATTTTCTCCGCAGATGATCATTACAGCGTGGCCCACATTTTCATGGAGCCACTGGGCATTTTCGGCCCAATTAGCCTTTAGGTCACTGCAAAGTGATGAAACTCCAAACTCTTAGAAGCGTGTTTGGCTGCTCAATTGAAATAAATTGCAATAACCCAAGTCGACAAGAGAAAATGAACATTCGAGATAGGGGTGCAGGGCCAACGTGGGATCGCTTGATCAATTGTAATTCAATTTGATTGAGCATCCAAACGCGCCCCACATATTGAAAGTGGCCATGTAATCACAAATCCAACTTTGATCATATGGATAGCGACTTTGAATGGCTAAGAGCCTTCGATGAATCTTGGCCGTTGTTTTGGTCAACATCTACCTCAACCGACTCCACCAGCCTGAAAGAAACGTCCATGATGAATGATTAACTATCTAAGAGGTCATTTCTACGTTCCCAAAAAAAGACGGAATAAGATTGGATTGATATTGATGTCATCTCCATGAGCTAGGATGAGATTTGGGGACCATTTGGACAAAATGCTGGATATTGGTGTGGTCAAGCTGTGTGGTCCACTTACATACCGTCACGATTATGTTTTGCCCATGCTGTATCTTAATGTTTCTAGGTGCGTGTGACCACTTAGCTGTCCAAAAGTTGACGTAGGGAGGGCGTGAGAGATAAGAAAATAATTATTAGAAAATTTGTAATAATTAATTAAATAATTCAAAACATAATTACATTGCTTTAAATAGAAAACTAAACTCTAGGACAAAGTATCACATTTATATTCCAACTAAAACTCTTAAAAAATGCAAAACTTATTATTTATAGAAATCTCCAATTCCTAGACTTTATAGTTTTAAGCCAAAATGAAAAGTTTCAAATCTGGCCCAACCACACTGTTCTTCTAAATCTAAATGGATCAAAAGTTATAAGCAAATTAAAACTTACTATTTATAGTAAAAATAGAATAAAACTAGGCTAATGACTATCGATCTGGTCAAATCTCGCATCGTCCCAGATGTTGTAGGTGACGATCCAGTAGATGAACCCGGACCACAGGGCAAGGAATATGAAGACTCATGGTAGCAAATGACGGACGACAAAGCCGAAATGGCGTGAAGATGCTTTGTTTGGTTTCTTGAATAAATTAGCTTTATTTTCCTTTGAACGTGTAGTAAGCTTCTCATGGAAATAGTAAGTGAAACATTTGGTTGGATATGTTTTATTTTACATTTGATTTAAAACTTAGAGTAGAAGATCATAAAATATGAACTTCAAATTTTTGTCATTATGTTATAAATGCCATGAATATGTGTTATTACAAGTAAATGTAGATGGGAAATGGTACTATGAGGTCAACCTCATCGGAGCTTCCCATGAGGTCGAGCTTTGTGGGTTCTGCCATGATGTGTGTCGAACATCCACACCGTGCATTTGGTGGGTCCTCTCTAAGTTATGGGATGTGCCAACAATCTACCATATATTGAACTCAGGTGGGCCATACCATCTAAAACTATGTGAAGACATGCCTGAAACTTAAAAAAGCACTTTTTGGGGCCCACATGAATTTTCGATACAGCTGAAACTTGGTTTGACCCCTCATCCAAGTGGGACACACACAATGGATGGGCTGGATTTTTTAACCACATCTCAGTGGGCCCAATATATAATCATGAAGGTTTTAATGGGTTGGTAACCCCACCCAACTGTTGCCTGTGGTGTGGTCCACCTAAGTATTGGATTGACCTAATTTTTAAGATTGTGGCTCACCATTGCATCTGACTGATGGGGTAGATGTTCGACACACACATGGTGGGGCCCACACAGCTTGACCTCATAGTACCATTTCCCTGTATATATAATAAAGTCTTAATTTCTCTATATTAGTTACACATAACTGACAACCCCCCTCTGCGCGTGTGCGTTTGTGTGTTCATCTCACCTTAAGGAATGTCAATCTAGGTGGGCTCCATTATCTACTTAAAATCTAGGATGGGCTTGTAATATACTGGCCTGGCCCAATATTAATTATAAATATTGAAATAAAATATTACAACATATTATTTTAAGATGACAAACAAGCTTCTTTTAGCTAGCTCCTCTTTCTAATATTATTTCTCACTTCCTCTTTTATCCAAGGCTGGCAACTCTACTGTCAGCCGCACAATAATCGGCAATCAAAGGAATGATAAGCTCGAAAATCATGAAGAACGACAAACAAATTTGAGTTTTTTTTCTAAGATAAGGCATGTTTAAAAAGGACCCTTGCACAGCTTTTATGGAGCTTAAAATCATATAAAATACATTATCAAGGAAATATGACTGTCCAAGTCGCCTCATTGACCCACCTGAGTCAAATTAAATAAGTGAACTGAGTTGAGTTCCAATTCCCACCAAGGTTTTTTTTTTTTTTTTTTTTCTCTTTTCTTTTGTTTTTTTCTCCTCAGAAACTCAAACGGGCTTGTTTGGTCCTGAGTCGACTCGCTACTCAGATGAGTCGAGGGTGACTCGGCCAAGCCACCGTTTATTCTCAATACTGACTCTTGGTGCTGAACTAGATCTGCCTGGATCAAGTCAGAATCACAACTGTCTGAGCCACATCATTGACACACCCATATGAAGTTATATAAGTGAACTGAGTCGAGTTCCACATCATGAGCATTTTTTTTACTAAGCAACTTGAACCGATTTATTCAGTCCTGAGTCGATTTGTGACTCAAATGAGTTGGGGATGACTCCGCCAAGTCACCCTCTATTCTCAATATTTGATCCTGGCGATGAGGTTCATCGGACTTGACTGAGTTTGAGTTGCAACCGACTGAGTCACCTTATTGACCCAGCTGAGTCAAATTATATAAGGGCCTGTTTGGTCTGGGATTAAATGGTATGGAATTGCGTTAGATGGAATTAACACCATTATTGCATAATGACTGCATGTCAGGAAATATCATGGTATTTTGGCCATCCAATCTCCATGTCTGGACCGTTTTGTTTAGTCCTGAATCAAGTTCTGACTTAGGTTGGGAACGTCTTGGTAAAGTCACCCTCTATTCTCAATAGTGACTCCTGGCACCGAACCTGATCCAATCCAACCGAGTCCTAGTCACAACTCCAACGAGTCATGAATCGTTTGTCCTGAGTCTGCCAACCTTAGCTAAACGATGAAGGTCCATCCAAGCCTAGCTAGGGACCACATAATTAAAAAGGGGACATGGACAACAGCTACCTACTTGCTTGCTTTCCCACTTCCACACACACTCACATGCAATGGAACATGTGACTCTCCCACCCTTCTCTTTTCTCCCCTTTTCTCCCCTTTTCACAAACCCAAGACATTGGGGGTTGGTTATTTCACATTTTCAATGCCAACCCTTTTTCATAAAAGGCCCAGTTCATCTTTTAGATTCCCACTAGGAACAAAAGATCTCTCTCTCTCTCTCTCTCTCTCTCTCTCTCCATGATGCATTTGATGACTCTGGTGCAACTTGAATAGATTCCATGTAGTATGGGCTTGGTGAGATAGGGGAGTTATTTGATACTCTGGCAGAGTGATAGTTGATACACAGGCCCTCAGGGTTGTATTAATACAAAATTAAACTGTCCAATTTGTGGGACTTACTGATAAATAGATAACCATTCAAGAGTACATAGATCCAACAATCCTAACCTTTGCTTTAATTAAGACTATTGAGTATCTTTCCATCTTGACCATCTATTAAATGTTACCAATCAGTCAGTCAGGAAACCAAAATCATTGTAATTTTCAACTTGTAGGACATATAAATAAGGACCCATGATTTGGACGGTTTGATGTAGTAACATGCATGCCAAGTGTGCAAATTTCTTAGTTCCTGTGTATCAACCATCATAGTCTTGCAGAGTATAAAATCTTTTCTGGGTAAGATATAGCTAAAGTTCACATGAAAGTGAATCTCAGCCACTGAAAATGGTCCCTTTTTATCGCTTTGGATAGGGGTTCTTTAGATCTTCTCCTGTGATAGGGGCTAGATACCTGAGACATGTGAAGCTTTTCTATAGTATCCGAATCGATTTCCTGACCAGATCAGACGGTTGGTGCGCGTCCATCTCGAGTCACTGGTTTCATTTGGACCGTGCGTCACCCTTATCTGATCATCCATGTGAACCGCTCGCTTTAAAGTCTAAAACGAACGGTGGTGGACGGTCGGACTCTATCTTTGGTCATGTGGACAGCTTTTGGTCTGCTCCATGAGCAATTCACTTTATCTTCACAAGTCTCAAATCCATCCGATTGGACCACGGATTATGGTCCACCCAACAGGTAGCTTCCAACTTGTTCAGTGCATGTGAAATCCAACCCTTTCAATAGGTTGGCCCCACCATGAGAATCATCTAATGCAAAAATCAGCTTCATAAGGTGGGCCATACCATGAAAACAATGTGTAGCGGTTGATAAATAGAAAAATGCAATTGTTGTCCACCCTATGAATGGATATTGTATTTTTTTTCTATAAGGTGATCCTCGTGATGGGGCCAACCTATTGGACGGATTGGATGTCAGACACGTGGAAGGTTCGAAATTGTGACAATAACTTAATAGTCCAAGCGGTTGGACTTGAGACCTCCTTCATCTTAATCCGTAGATCACATATAGCGGCGACGGGTCGTCGAGGATTTCCAGTCTTGGACAAAAAGATTGTTGTGGGGCCCACTCGTGATTGTGTCCCTACATGAACGATGGGAATCCTTTTGACAGGGAGAGAGAGATTTCGTAAAGGTGATCATGAAGATGCTTTGTGCGTTGGTGTCGTGAGAGAATGAGAAAGGAAAATGAATGGCCGAAAGCAATTCTATGGTGGGCCACACCTGCACCCCACCAGCTTCAAGATTCAACCTACTTGGTGAAACTTTTTGGTTCTAGGATAAGAATGCCACTGGTAGTGACTCATCCTCTCCTTATAAGTGGCTCATATGTCTGAAATGGTGGGCCACATCATATGTACAAAATCGCTCTGATAGAGCAATCTTAACTATCTGCTTTATGAATGTCAATTGGACAGCTAAAATAAAGTAGTTGGTGATCCAAATTCAATTAGGCTAAATCCAATGGTTACTTTCCTCTTGAGTACACTATTTGGATGGTCTAGATTTCCGTAGAACTATGCCATCTATGCACAAGATGAGTCACTAATATTTTTAATGGTGAGGATCTAGATAAAAGATATAACACATGTAATCATTGACTATCATAATGCCAGAGGTTTATTAAAATATGTTACGGCGCGTGTTTATTAAATTCGTAGCAACTTTATAAGAAGTGTAGGAAAAAAATAACAATATAAGATTACTGTTTTCTTATTCTATGATAAGCTTTAAATCACAAGTGAAAAAAAATACTACAATTCATCATTCTAAAATTATTAAACCATGCCATATAAATATTAAAGGGCATTTAGCTAGAGTAAGATGAAGCCATGTTTTAGGATCATGGCTTTTGTATCTAGGGTCATGCGTCATGGCTTTAATTGTCATTCGACGAGGTAGACAATTTATGGTGGTTGCCTCAATGAATGGCTACAAAGTAATGATCCAAAGAAATGGTCCATGTTCAAAGAAAATTAATATATATTGGTAAGACATCCTTTAACAACTCAATCTTTTAGAATAAGTGGTTATTTGATATGGACGAAGGTTTACCCTTGCCTAGTATGTCCCTAATATTGGGGGTCTCAGAATTCAAACACTCGACATTCTATTTTGATATTGTGCCAAATAATCACTTGATTAGCTACTAGGATCGGAATATTTGACAATCTACATGGTATTATCTCATAGAATCACTTGATCTAAAAGCTCGAGCCTCTAGAAAATGGTGTCTCAATGTATATCAAGGGACTTTAACTGGTTCAAAGTTCTTATTAATGATTTAGATATTTAAACAATTATAGTTATTAATGATTCAGATATTTAAACAATTATAAGCATTGGAATGCCAGTCTAAAGTTAAACATATTAGGAAAGAAAATACAACAATGGTCCAATTTGGAACTCATGTATTGAACAGATGGAAACAGAAATCCAGATGAGTTTTTCCATATTTTTCATCCACTAAGGGATGAATACTATAAACGGTGTGGATTATAGAACCATGGCCCCATTTGGTAACTAAAAGACACCCATCTTCCCAGTTTTGCATTTCTTTTCATTTTTGTAATACAAAGCTTCAAGCTACCCATGCCAATGCCCAAGAATCTTGCCAATGGAGCATATTGTTGGGAAAATCGGCAGCGAAAGCAGAAGCCGAACGCGCAGAGTAATGCAAGATCAAACGAGAAACACTTATAAAATCAAAATACACATAAGCATTCACTACAAGAGAATCCGAATTTACGTGGAAAAACCCCTCAACGGGTAAAACACCACGGCACGAAGCGATCCATTATGATTAACAGAAGATTATAGAGATTGATAACCCACAAGCAAGAAAAAAAAAACAGAGAAAACCCAAGCTCTCTTCCTCTCAAAACACTCTCCCCTTTTCCTAATGCGATTAGAAAACCTTGGACACCTTAGGATTGTTGTTAACCTCAATTACAACTCGTTTAAATAAGCAATAAAACCGAAAATAGCAACCTCTTATGCACTACCGCGTAGTTGTGCAAGAAAATGCATGCGCAGTCGACTGGTCACCCGACCGGTCGAAGCTTGTACAAAACAGTTTAGAGAAAAAACATATAAAAACATCTACGCTGCCTCACCTTAGACCTGTCATCTGACCAGTCTAAGCTCACTGTAGACCTGGGTACACAAAAATAATCCAACACCCTCTATGCACCTGGGTCATAACATACAAACCGATATAAGCACTCAATCCGTGCAGCGTATGAAGGCTCTCCAACACATATAACATCACTAACAAAACCAAAGTACATGAAAAAGCAAGGGTGCAAGTAAGATTTGAATGTAAGCACTCATGCTTCTCAAGTGAGCTGTTTGGCTGACCAAATGATTCCCTTTTAGCATTTCACACCTCTTCTCTTTTTGGTTCTTTGAAGTGTTCTGTCAAGTGATGCCCATGGTTTGATAATCCAGACCGTTGGTCCATTCATTCTCATGGTGGATGGTCAAGGTGTTAAAAATTTACCAGATTGGAAGATTTAAGCTGAATCTGTTTTCAAATGAATCTGGACCGTTGTTGCATTTATTTTCTTATCTTTATATCTGCTGGCCACATATATAAAGTTTACTATTCTTCCATCAATAAGACATCTGAGGCATCGGCCATCCACAGTGGGACAAAACAAGCCAATGGTCTAAATACCGAACGGTGGGCCCCACTCGTTAGAACTTAAAACCGATGTATACTGATCAAAGATATGGGCCACGTACATCATGTGTGTGCGAAAATGTGTAGGGACGGAATACCAATTTTCGCTATTATTTCCTTCTTTTTTTTATTCTTTCCAAATAGGTAAAAGGTTGGGGAGTTATTTGATACTCTGGTAGCGTATGATGCTTGATACTCGAGCACGAAGAAATCGTATCCGATAAACCGAGTGGAAATCAATGTAGCTAAGTTACAGACCCAAAATAAGATTAGTTGAACAATCTTAACTTCTGATTCGTTGAAACTCACTTTTCATTTTCAACCGTCCAATAAATGTTTCTCGATCCGATAGTATAAAAGATTGAGAAAGTGTAATTTTTTATTTTGGGGTACATCTAAATTGGGAACCGTTATTTAGATAGTTTATTTTGAATTTCTTGTATGTGACGTGTGCAATCTCGAAATAATTTTTAAGTGCCTGTGTATCATCCATCACTCTTGCAGAGTATCGAAGTTTTTTTTTCAAAAAAGTTCGGCAACGGATTCGGTCAGGTCGGGGTAAGACTAAGTTCGGTCAGACCGTGACCGTGGGGCCCATATTGATGTATATTTCATATATCCACGCCATCCATCCTTGTTTCCAGAACCTTTTAGGATATTATCCTAAAATTGAATTGGATCCATATCTCAGGTGGACCACACCAAAGGAAAAAGCAGTGATTGAGCACCCACCATTCAAAACTTTCTACGGCCCACCGTAATTTTTATTTTCCATCCACTTTTTGATAAGGTCACACAGACCTGGATGAAGGGAAAATAAAAATATAAGCTTGATCCAAAACTTCTGTGGCCCACAAGAAGTTTTTAATGGTTAATAACCACTGTTTCCTATGGTGTGGTCTGCTTCAGTCTTTGATCAGCTTCATTTTTTGTTCAATGGTCTAAAATAAACTAAAAAAAAAAAAACGAATAAACGGGCGTGGATATACAACACATACATCAAGGTGGGCCCATGGTAATCGGCTGATCGAATTCGGTGTTACCCCCGACCTGACCGAATCAGCTCCCAAAAAGGTCCATTCAAGGGAATGGAACCAACAGGAACCTACATGGGGTGAGCCCATGGAGCTTGAATCCAGGACCATTGGATCAAAGAACGCAACAGTCCACACCACTTGCATGGTAAGTGGAGTATAATGCTGACATATAGTACAAAGTACATGTGTGATGAATGAGTTTGCTTAGCTTACAGGCGTGTTGAACCTGCCATCCACTAGCACACGTGCCAATGCTAAACACTCGTGTGAAAATCTGAGCTTTCCATCTGGTTGGGCAGAATGATAGAGATCTTCCATCATTGTGATGTTACAAATCAACAACTCTTGTAGATGATATGGCCCACCCGAGGAGTGAAAAGGCCTGATTTTTAGGACAGAAGATCTAAAATAGCGTCGCCATATGGTGGAAAGATCTAATCAGACGCATGTGTCCCAGCACGCCTATGGGCAAGGCTTTAGGCTTGTGGGCTTAGCAAGCTTTTATGGTAAACAGTTTTCGAAATATCGGTATTGCGTTGGGTACTCCACCTTTTGGAATATAGATACGTATTTGTTATTGTACAGGACATGTAGTTTGTACCGGATACTTTTTGGGAAGTATGAATAAATATTGAGAAAATGGTTGAATTTTTTAATAAAACTTAAGGATTATTAAAAAAACCTTAATACAAACTTTTAAATCAGTGCACATAATAGGTTTCTTTTATATAGGGTATTTTAAGTTATGCACTATCTAAATGATCTAATGTAATTATATTTAAATTGAATGCATAATATTTTGAGAGTATATGATGATCATTTCATCAAACATTCTTAAATACTTCGAAATTAGTCTCAATTAAGAGCTGGTTGAAGGGAAATTAATATATATATATATATATATATATATATATATATATATATATATATATATATATATATATAAAATTAAAAAATGATTTCTATTTTCTGAAAATTGACAAGGACTTACCAAATCAGTAAATCAGCCCTCATACATGCTTGATTTCATGTTTGGAATACAACGTTGCAAGTAATTTGAGAGAAATTGAAGAATTTGCAAAATTTCTCCAATTTTCTCCAAATTGGACCACCTACATTTAAATTTCAAATTTAGAGTGTATGTGATGATATTCTTAAATACTTAGAAATTAGTTTCAATTGACAGCTAGTCAAAGGAAAACTTCAAAAAAAAAATTTGAAAAATATGAAGAATCAATGGATATCAAAATCAAAGCTCCAACTTCATAATTTTTCATGCAAAGTATGAAGAACCAATGAATTTGTAACCATTTGACATTAATTTAACATAATTTTGACAAAAACAAAAAGAGATCGAAAATTGAAAATGCTCACTGGATTGAATATGTGGGATATATCTGTACTACTTGCGTGCATTTTGTATCGCATAGGTGGGATACAACTTATATCGTGGGATATATTGACCAATATTATTAGGGCTCTCAATGGAGCGGGTTAGATCCGAGATCCAATTCGTTTTGAACCCATATAATGTAGAGTTGAATCTTAAATAGGTCTGATTAATTACCGGATTTAGATCCACAAAAATAAATCCAAATTATATTCAGGTCGGATCTGAATTTAATAGCAAGATCCGATCAGATCCCCACTATTGCATATGTGGCTATTCGACTTCTACTCTTAGACTTCAATATTGTATGATTTTGTATCTCGAGAGAAAATTTTAATGCAGAGATAGCCTGTTTCCATTTTAGAAGAGATTCTTCAAAATTTTAATGCAGAGATAGCAAACTCTCTCTTTTAAAGAATCTCTCCTAAAATGGAAACGGGCTAATACGCGACTAGAGGTGGACAACGATCCGATCCGAGTCGAACATGGACCAAATCGGATTGTTCGGCTGCTTGAGTGGGTGTGTTCGAACAATGTTCGAACAAACATTCAAATAGGATGGCTCTGTTCGAACTCAATTTGGTCTAGCCCAATCATGTTCAAACATGTTCGAACATATGGATTTTGAACAATTTTTACGAGTTCGAACAATTTCGCTTTTTTCACTTGAAAATATTTTTTCTACTACTGAATAGTAAATACTGATTTTTTCATTCTGTGTGTCCTACCATGATGTATTTTTTTTATTCACTCCGTCCATCCATTTGCATAGCTTATTTTAAGGCATTAAATAAGAAATGAGGCAAATACAAAACTCAAATGGACCACACCAAAGGAAACAGTGAGGAGAATGATGTCCACCATTGAAACCTTCCTGGGCTCACGGTCCCTTTTATTTGTCATCCACCCTTCTTCTCTCTCTCTCTCTCTCTCTCTCTCTCTCTCTCTCTATATATATATATATATATATATATATATATATATATATATATATATATATATATATATATATATATAATCGAGTCGAACGAATGAGTCGAGTTTGAGTTCGAGTCGAGTCGAACAGGACTGTGTTTGAAATTGAATTGAATTTTTTTTCAAACACACTATGTGTGTTTGAACAAAGTTCGAACAATAAGACTTTCTGTTCGAACAGAGTTTTACTGAGTCGATCTGAATCGATCCAAACGGTTAAACTTAGTTCGTGTCCACCTCTATACGCGACTACATCTTAGTGGCTGGTACCCTAATTGTGTGGGGCCCATATTGATGTATTTTGTATATATCCATGTCGTCCATATGTTTTTTCATCTCATTTTAGGATGTGATGTCAAACCCTAAGAAGATCTAAATCTCAGGTAGACCATTCCACTAGAAACGTGATGAATGACCATTAAAGACTTTTTATGGGCCGCAAAAGTTTTACATCAAGCTAATATTTATATTTTCCCTTCATCTAGATCTTCTTGACCTTATTAAGAGGTTGGATTGCAAATAAACACTACTAAAACCTTAATATGAGCTCTCTTGGAATTTTTAATGGTGGGGCACTCAATCACCACTGTTTTGAGTGGTATGGCCCACCTGAGATTTGGATTTATATAATTTTTAAAACCGCATCCTAGAATGAGTTGGAGAAACATATGGACGGCATGGATATACAAAATCTCACCCATGTGGGTCACATGGTAGGGTGACACCCAAGAAGTTGTTCACTTTGGTTCCCGGGTAATACCTCAACAGATGCGAATTTCCTTCTAGAGAGAGAGAGAGAGTTTCGACTGGGAACTTAGATGGGTCCCACCATGATGTTTGTGAGAAATCCACCCGGCCATCCATTTTGTGAGCTCATTTTAGGACATGAGACAAAAAATGGGCTGGATGTAAGACTAAAAAATGTGAGGATTGAACGTCCACGATTGAAATTAAATATATTATTTTATATATTTTTTTGTAATGTGGTGGATTTAGACTCAACCTGAATCTGATGTTTATATAGATTTTTGGATCAGAAATGGATTTGCCTATTTATAAGTAGATTGGATATGGATATCAACTTTTGGATCCGGATCCGATCCGACTACAGATTTTCAAACTTGGAGCCAGATCCAATTGGATCCGATTTAGATCCAACCTATTGAAAGCCTTAGATATCGTAGATATTTAAACATTGATGATAAGAGGTATTCTAACTCCCTGGTTATCTAGACTATGCGAGAGTCATCTGTCAAGCTTGGCGTAATAGGTCGGGCCTTGGCTTTAGTCCCATATCAGAAGACGGCGGCCTAAAGATCTGGGCTATAAGTGACGTTTCACCTTCAACTGTAACGAGGCCTTTTGAGGGCAACCCTGGGACCAAAACCGTGAGGTGTGTCATCTGAGATGGTGTACTCAGTTACGACCTGCTTTGACAGGTGGACTCTCGATGCACAGTCGGTCAAGCTACTAAAGCGGACAATATTGGTGCAGTAGTCGTGGGGCGTGACAAAATGGTATCAGAGCCAAAGGCGACTCCAGTCTGTTGGTGAGGGATTCTAACGCCCTAGTTATCCGAATTGTGCGAGAGTCGTTTGTCAAGCTTGGCACAATAGGTCGGGCCTTGGCTTTAGTCCCACATTGGAAGATGGCTTGCCTAAAGATTTGGGTTATAAGTGAGGTTTTCACCTTCAACTGTAATGAGGCCTTTTGGGGGCAACCTCGAGACCAAAACCGTGAGGTGTGTCATCTGGGTTGGTGTACTTGGTTACGACCTGCTTTGACAAGTGGACTCTCGATGCATAGTCGGTTGGGTTACCAAAGCGGACAATATCGGTGTAGTGGTCGGTGGGGCGTGACAGGTATGCTAGAATGCACCACGAGGTACTATACTATCATACACTGCAAATTTATTCCTTGGATTTAGAATTTTTTCAATGATCCAAATCGTTTATTTGATAATGATGGTCTTGGATGACAGCTGTACGAGAACCCTCTTAGGCTAAGAGTTTGATTCTTTGATTATATAAAGGTCATCAAGACTGCAAAATCGTCAAATTAAATTGTTCAAATAATTTCCTTGATTCAACCATAAAAACCGAAGCTTATCATGTAAACGGTCTCGATCATAAAAAAAATTGATGTAGAGGAGGTCATCGATGACTACATGGAGAAAATGGACCATCGGAAGGAAGTCAGGAGGAGTGACAAAACAATCGCCAAGATACAGAAAATCCAGCTCCGTCGAGCACCCAGTTGGTCTTCATCGAGTGCCTGACCATGAGCCCAAATGGTCTAGAGAGTTGCTGGACAAGTTTTTAGAATTTTAGGCGCCTGACCAACAGATCATTGGACACTCGACCATCTCTTGATCGGGCGCCCTAAATTCATCCGAATTGTGTCTTAACTCTCTCGACAGTTTTTGTACGTCGCCGGACCCTCGACAACACTTTATTAGGCGCTCGAAATTGCCTGGAATATGAGTTTTGGTCTCTGGACAATTTGGATCCATAGTCGGTCGCCTGACCTCCCTTCATCGGTGCTCAACCATGTGTGAACCACTTGTGTAGATTTTTACGTGAACTTTCTAATTTGAATGTTTTTATTTTCTAGTTCGTTTAGGACTTTTAATTTACGTGCTTAGAGTTTTTATTATGTAATTTATGCTATAAATATTGCTTTTAATTCATTATTAAGCATTATTATTATCTTTTATTAAAATCTTTTGAGTTTTTACTCTTATGCTCGTGGATCTGAAGAAAATCAATCTAAAATTCTCAATAATTCCATGAATTCGAAATAGTTACTCGGGAGGAAAGATGTGTTCCATGCCACACCTTACTCTGCGCTAGAAATATCCATGGATTCAAAGCATAAAGTTCCGACGTATCATATTTCAATGCATCGGAATGCATTTTAGCAAACTTTCTGCCTTACATTGTACACCTTACAAGTACCCAAAAAAAAACGACATGGCCTTTTATTCCATGTACCCTTCACATGCTAGTTTGGTATGCAAGACTAATCATGTCGCCGACCCATGTGGAAGATGATAGAACCACTTCATCAAGTGGGCCCCACTGTTTATGTAGACTCGCCAAAATACAGGCCAACCCACTCCATGAGGTGGGCCAGGCCACATGTCCTGAGCATGTGTATGCATAGGGATGGCTAAAGAAAATCCACCCACGGTCCAGATTACTTGTACGCATATGGCTCACATCATGAGCTGGCTAACCTGATTATTTGTGCAATGCATATTCACAATGCGGCCCATCTGATGGACGGCGGACATGGCCTGATGATGCATCCACGTGTCACAATGGGACGCTACGGAGCATAATTCTCTACCCTACTCGATCGAGTAGCCTTAGCATGATTGACGGGTGTTTAGACTTCAACGAGACAGAAATGTACGGACGGGCCCCACACAAGTGGACCGTACGGACCGCAACTTGGAAGTCCTTGCATCCCCACGAAACAGCACTTTGTTAGAAATGATCAGGTACTGCCATCAGCAACATAAAATCACGGTTCTGAGCCCTTTTTCCTCACACGTGTCACATGCGTAGGACATCAGAGCCGTCGAAAAGGTTGCCCTCCTTTGAGAGAACATCTGGTATAAAAATCAGCCAGTCACAATCGTCAGATTAGCGGGGCCACTGAAATCAATGGATATAAGACGATCTGACCGACACAAGGTTTGACCCGCGTGATAAGTGGGTGAGAATGATTTTCACTCCAGGGGATGTCCACGATGGGACCGAACTTCTGAACGGCTCAGATGTCCTCCCATGCCACATATTGTCCTGGAAAAAAAAGGAGGAGCACGATAAGCTAATGGTGATGATGGAAGTACCTGATGAAGCACGATTTTCAACTGGGCCCCACAGATCTTCATCCAAAAACGCAATTATCTGACCTGGTTTAATAAACCTTTCTTTGGCTTTACTGCAACGTCCCATATGGACGCGGGTTAGGTACTACCCCCAGCCTGTTCCAACCTCGGGACAAACTCGGGCTCCAAGGGGCCTACATGATGTATCGCTTTCATCCAAACCGTCCATCCGTTTTTTCCATTTCATTTTAGATTTATGATTCCAAAATTAAGGACGGTACAAGGTTAAGTGGACCACTCAGTGGGATTAAATTTCTACCGTTGAAAAGTTCTTGGGGACCACAGAAGTTTTCGATCAAGCTGATATTTGTGTTTTACCTTCATCCAGGTCTATACGACCTTATGGAAATGTTAGATGCCAAATAAACAACATGGTGGGCCCTAGTAAGGTTTCAACGGTGGGCGTCATTACCACCGATGCTTCCTGTAGTGTGGTCCAATTAAGCTTGAGTCTGCCTGATTTTTGGTCTAATAATCTAAAATGATATGGAAACAAGGATGTACGGTGTGGATAAAACCAATACATCATGATGGACCCTGAGAGCCCCAGCATATCTCGAGTTCGGAACAGGCGGTGTAGTACAGAATCCGCGTCCGTTCTTTTTGCCTTTTTTAACTACGATAATGGTGAAATTACAAGAATACGCAATAAATTGCGGATTATTTATAAGAAAAGAGGGGCATTTTGAGACATTTTGTTCTACGGTCGCTTAATCAGCTTCCACACAAAAAGGACAGTTTGTTTGAAAAGGTAATGGTAGTCCGCAGGACTACCAAAATAAAGTAATCCATGGATTTCCATTGGCCGAAGTAATAGGAATTGTAACTGTAAGGGCGGACGAGAAAGATCTTATAGCCCTCCAACTAGGAAAATGTGGGCCCCATCCCTTTTTTATACGAACTGGAGCCGGAAGGGTACCTTACTTCCGTAGTCATTGGACTACCAATCTAAAATTCTACGTTGAATAGAAAAGTGCAAAGTCGCGGAGTGCTTTCGAGTACACTATACCTGTGGTGGGCTTGACCATCCACCGAACACATTTCACACGTTCGTTGCTCGAAAATCCTACTGATCGGACGGTCCTAAATCTTCAATCGTTGTCCTGCAAGTGGACAACTTGGATTAAAAAAAATAGACAACGGTCCAAATTCAACGAGTAAATTCAACGATCAACGCCAGGCATTGTTGTAAGGAAAGAAAATAAAGCAACCGTACAACATAGTGTGGGTCCCACAACTTGGAAGTACAGGCCAGCCATAACATGTGCCACATGTGTAGTTGGCATGGTCTAGACCACTACATCAAACCCCCTTTTTGGTGGGTAAGCTGGCACAGCACAAGCAGCCTTTACATGTGTCAAAATCCAAACCATCCCAAATGGCTGGACCCACCATAGATGGATGGCCGTCCAAAAATCAGATCGATTGGATGTTCCTGATATTTCAAAAATGTTCATTTGTTTGTTGAATTGTGGCCGTTGATGAAACCTTCAATCAAATCCCCTAAAGTGGGCCCCATTATCTGGAGGTTTAATTCGAGTAGGGCTCTCAATGGGACGGATCTGGATCGGATCCAATTGGATCCGGCTTCAAGTCCGTATATATGTAGACATATTGGAATCGAATTCGGATCCAACTCGGATCCAAAAGGTGATATCCATATCCGATCCAATTATAAATTATTATTAGATCCATTTTAGATTCAAATTCCATATAACCATCGGATTCAGGTAGGATCTAGGTCCGAATCCACCCCATTACAAATCTAATAAAATATATGATATAAAATATATAATATAATATATTTAATTGAGTAGAAAAATGATGCAGTAGAAAAATGATGCAAATTCCACTATTTACCATGGCACGGTCGACACGGCTTAAAACAATTTGTATAAGGACGGCCAGCATGAATATAACATATACCGTAAGGTGACAATGAGTCGGATATTAATCGGATTCGGATGGAACTCAGATGTGTTCCTGTGAATCCATATCCGCTCCATTTAAGTAATTGGACCTATTTTAAGATCCAAATCCGGTCCATTTAACTAATTGGACCTATTTTAAGATCCAAATCCACATTATACGGATTCGGAGCGAATCGGATCTTGGATCGGACCCGCTCCATTGAGAGCCCTAAATTCGAGTTACACGTGTGGCACATCGACAGTCTCTGCCTGCATGGTTACGGATCATCATACTCTGCAAAGTATCGAAAGTTTTCTCCTTCACCGACCTTCACTGATCCGGCCGTACTTGGGTGGGCCACCACCCGAAGACTACTCTGGACCATGCAAAAGGTAGTCTACAAAACCCATTAATTAGTTAGTCAATATAGACGGTCAAAACTGTCAAAACTGTTAGCTACTTTTTGGAACGGTTTGAACCGTCCATTGAGTTTGGATTTTGGATAGTGGCACATTTAAGGGATGTCCCTTCTAATGGACGGTCAGGATCAATGATCACATTCGTCAGTGGGGATCAGTGAGGATAAAGATTGTTTCTATTTATTGTTGGGTGATCTATAAATGCATTCAATTTTCTATCATGGGAGGCTATCTTTTATATGGTTGGCATCCCATGTGATGGTTAGTGAGCTGGTCGGATACTTCTCTTAAATGCATGGGCCATGCCACCAAGGAAAATCACATGCATGAAATCAGTTCACACCAGAGCCGTTGAAATTTGAAAAGATACGTCTTTTAATTATATTGAGTTGGTGAAATTGTTCTTGTGAACGTTAGAATATTCAAATAGTTGTGGAATGAGAAGAGTTGATTAACCTGTTACAACCTCACAGTATAAAGTGACGTCAGATTCGGTTTGGGTGCTATGAACACGTGTGATTTGTGGGCCATGGCCGACTATTTGGACGGTCTGGATTGACCTATATATACGCCGTCTGCGCCATGATTTGTCAGATCCGAGCTACACGTTTAGATCTTCTGGCGTAAAAATCAGGTAGTTTCACACCCCAGGTGGGTGGTGGGCCACAGCATATCAAAACAAATGAATGGATAGGAAAAATGTTTTTAACTGTCAATTAACTTTGTACATTGTGGCCCACCTAAACACTGAAATTTCCTGTTTTTTTTAGGAAAAAGATCTACGAACTGTTTCCAACCTTATGGAAAGCTCAGATCTAGATATTGTGGCATAAAAATAAATCAATTTCACACCTTAAGATGGCCACCACAAATTAGAACATACAAATGGCTAGGAACCGTCAATTAAATTTGCACGTTGTGGCCCACTTGAAGATTAAAATTTTCTGATCTTTCAAGTAGAAGATCTAAACATTATTTGAAACTTATGGAAGGCGCAGATCTCACACAAGTGCTTCGTATTTTCACGTGAGACTACACATGGATGTGTACGGCACTACAGCGCGTGGAATTAGCAAATCTCCGCTCTTCATGCCATAACTTTACAAGGACGACTCCAGGCGATTCCTGAGTCAACCCACCATTTTCTAATGCAGGAGAAAGGTGATCACAGTGGGCAAAGAACCAGAGTCACTGCTCAAGCCCACCCTTTTTAATACGCCCACACCTACCGTCAATTTTCCCATAACAAGAGGAGAAAAAGTTTGATACTCTGGTGGAGTGTGATGGATGATACGTAGGCACCGAAAAATTACTTAAAAATTGCATGGTGGCATATAACCTAATTCATATTATACCGTTCAATACATGCATAAAAGTTTTAGTTGCACACAGAACCAAAAAGAGAATTGTGCTCTTGCTTTTCAATTTGGATGCATGGCTAGGTATGTTATGAACGGTTGAATTCGATCAAATGTGTGTGCCTAGAAATAGTGTCCGGCATGCTAGAGTCTCATTTCACTCAAATTGATTAAACTGCCTATGAGCCCAAGTATCAAACTAACCAATTAGAATCAAACTTGTGAAAGTTAATCTTGCCGACAATCTGGCAATATAAAAGGGGAGGGTACAACACCCAGGTCCATAGCTCAACCGGCAGATTGAGTAAAGATAGCCTCGTTTTAACATTGAGGTCATGGTATTAATTTTTGGTGGGGGTGGCTAACATTGTGATGTGACTAACAGGGGTGGGTGGGTGTACTAATAATGGGGTGTGTGAACTAACCCATAAAAAAGAAAAAAAAGAAGGGAAGGTAAATCCTTCAAAATAAAATCTTTTTACCTTACGTTGGATACTTTTCTTTTAACAATAATAGTATTTTTAAATTTCTTAATAATGCCATGATGGACGAATAAGATTAAAGTTTAAGGTTAGATTGCTGATTTCATTGATCGAAGAAGATAAAAGTATAATCAACGGGAAAAAAAAAAACTATGCAAAGAAAAATAAAAATAATTACTTATGACTAGTTGGTGGATTCTAAAGATGTGATTGATGTGATCCGCCAAGTAAAAACTTGATAATTGGTGGAATCCAACAACGGAAGTAATGGATATTTAATCTATTCCTAAGGTGTATTATAATGGCATTGGACAATAGTAGTTTTAAGATAAACTAAGTATTTTAGACTTACTACGGTGTGGTTAAATAGAATTGGAATATCTATACTAAAAAGCTAAAACTAGGATAGACAGCATTGCACAAAGATTGATTAGTTGTGTATCGCGAGTGCACAAAACTATTCATTGAATGCTACTTTTATAGTCTTGGAAGGGCGATGGCTGAGATGAGATTTATTGTTGATCCTTAAAGGTAATTTTGTCTCAGCAGGATTCAGATTCTTTACGCCATTATAATTTGATCTTCTTTTTATTCTAGATGAATTTTTCTTCTAAGCTTTCTAATCTTCTGAGAAAGCATCAATCGTATATGGAAAATTTTCTGTTTTGACATGATTGTGTGAAATGGCCTTGTTGTAGATATTCTTTGTGTTTGGTATGATTGTGTAAGACGAACTAGCCGTACGTATCCTAGATTGCAAGATATCCAGCATCACTTCTTACATACAAGTTACATGTGCCACTCATGCAATGGTCATGTGTCATTCTAGTATACCAATTTTCTCAACTGTAGACTTGGGTACAACTTTGAGTCGTGCTATTTTTAGCTGTCTATGTGTCTTTAATGGATGTAGATAAGATATTCTTGAGGTGCGAATACAATTTTCTCCCTTACGTGAGTGTCAACATATGACAATGTTTCTGTTTTCTCCTCTTAATTCAATTAAACAAGGCCACACGTGCGAGCAAGGGCTTGGATTAGATTTTCGTGTGCGATTATGATGCATAGTCGTGCCAGAGTCCCCTGCACCAAAATGGACAAATTGGAGACTAGACATTGGATCCAAAGTCCTCTGGGGCATCGATATTGAGTTGCTGTTGGGTCCCAAAAATACCCGGGTACACAAAATAAATTAGAGCGCCCATAAAGACAGCACGAGCTTACATTTCGGGGCGATTCAATGCACCCGATAAGTAGGAATGTCAAAATCACAAAGGAGACTTGAAAGGAAAGTGGAGCGTGCCTCGTGTAATGACCCGAGATTTTTATGCGCGTGCATGCATGTGCATGTGTGCACACTATATTTATTTAAGCATACATGCATAAATCCATCCATCCATGCAGTGCATTCATACATATACTGCATTTGTAAATTTTTCAAGGAGAGACCATTGGTATATATGGTAGATCCACTTACTTTTAGCCATTAATTTTTATGTTAATGAATATATTAACCTTTGATTTTTATAATCAATGAATATATGACTCTACGTATATATGTGTATGCATATGTTCACGTTTGCCTCTAATGCTCATAAAATCAACCGTCTATTACAAAGTTCATGGGGTGTACTTGAAAATCATCGGTTACTTCCACTTAGGGTCACATGTACATATCATCTAAGACAACGAAGGAGAAAAGTCATTGAAATCTATTTTTGACCACCATTGAGGATCATAGTTCAAGATTGAGCTCATTTAATAGAGCACGGACAATCTAAGGTAGGGCGTCAAGTTCCATTCCGAATGAATGGTTTAAATGAGAGTTGCTGACATTTTAAATAAAAAACGGGAGATAAAGGATCCTAGAGTCAAGTCGAGTAATTCCCCTAGGAGTTCCTTTTAAAAAAAAATGAAAAAATGTATAAACATAAGTATTGCTCATGCATATATTGTGGTCGAACCCAACTATCCATCTTTCGATCCTATCAACCATCCTCACCTTTCATCATCAAAGGCCATCCAACTCAACCTATCACCCCAACTACCCATCAATCCTACTCATTCATTCGTCCACCCATCTAAGCTATTCATATGTTTCAACCATCAATCTAAACCAAGTTTTCATGCTAAACCACTCATTTACTACATCAGATAATACATACTTGTGTGCATCACACCATATATGAATGCATGACACATGAGCATCATGTACACTTGCTGCTATGCACCACTAGCGTTATGTCATACACATACTTGAAGCCCTTGATGTCATAAATAAGACTAATAGAGATTATGCATGTTTTGTTTACGAGAGAGAACATTTAAGTAATGCATTAAGGGGTGCGTTTTGATTTTTTTATGCATGTGTTTTGTTACGAGAAAAATGTCACTTGACGAATGCATTAAGTATTGCATTTTAATATTTTTTTTCGCATGTGTGAATTAAAAATAAGGGACCTTTGTTATAAATAGAGTAGTGGACTAAGAAGTAAAGCGTGAGAGGAAAAAGAAACAAAGATAAAAGAAAGAGAAATTTTTTTTCTAAAGCTTTTGATTAGGTGGTGTAACGCCCTAGATTTTCTGAGATTTATTTGAAAATTTTTTAAAATTCATTTTAATTTATTTTTATTAATTATCGTACATTTACAGTTGATTTACGAATAGGGGGACATTCGTAGGAGATTCGATAGGGGACCCTTTACAAAAGTTACTTAGAATAATCTCATAAACATCGTAGAAAGATCAGATTTAAAAAATCACGCACTTATTAGATAATTACGAAAATGCCATTAGTTAAACTTAAGTTAAGATGCTCATTTTAAGTATTATAGTTTCTGACGATCACTTTCATGCAAAATCCTGAATTTAAGCTTTTGGGCACATATTAACCATACACGTCAAATTTCAGCCCATAAATCATAGTAGAAGTGGTCCAATTGTCAAATCAGCCCCTTAACCCTTGATTTTCATGTCCATCGAGTGAGAAAGGTAGATGGTTAGTCGTAGTCGAATATTTCTCTTCATATGAGTGACTTGAATCGTCTTTATTATGGACCAATAGTGTGATTTGAGTGCCCCACCTTAATAAGCCTCTTTCTTTTGCGCGAAGTTATCCCGTTCTATAAATTAACGAGTTACCAACTCTTTTTAAATCTGAACCTTTCAATTTACTCACTTCTCACCATCAACCGCTTCTCAAATTTGGACCACCCATTATACTCATATGACTACGAGTTTACACAAAATTTGGACCCTGATCTATAATCCTATACCGTTGAACCACAAAGCCAGCCCCTTCCTTTTTCGCCAAAAGTTGAAATTTCATATATAGGCATTTCTCACCATCAATCAACCACTAAACTTTGTACAATTGTTTGCCTATCATGACTACATATTATCTCAAAATTTGGGCCCTGATCATCAAGCGTAGACCGTTAATTGAGATCTAGCCCATTTTAGCACCCGTCAGGCCATTTTTAAGGATTGGCCAATCTAAAATGTGTATCATCAAGAAATTTACGTATTTTGACTCTACTCTTCGAGCTTGATAAGATGAACGGATTAGAATTGATCAAAGATCACATGGATATTGAGATTTGAGAAACCCACCTCAAGACGTTGTTACACAAGACCTCGTACACCCTTCTTTTCTCTCCCCATGTACGCACATCCCTCTCCATATTCCTACTACGCATCTCCAAGCCATTCTCCTAACCCTAGCCTCCATGCCCTAGAGTAAGAGAGAAGAGAGAGAGAGAGAGAGGGGAGTTCTTTCTCATATTTTTTCCACCGGCTAGGATCTTCTACAACCTCTTCTAAATCCATCCTAAGGTGAGGATTTTCCTTCAAGCCTTTCATTAATAATATCATGATTATCATAAATTTCTTTTGTGACATGTGAAGTTATTTTGTCTTGAATTGCTTATCCATATAACATAAAGTTTGATGTGAGATTTGTAATGAATATCATTATATGGTAATGTGATTCCTTGTTTAGATTTTTGACTAAGAAGCATGTGTATTTGTGTTATTTATTTTTGTGAGCTCTTATTTTCTTAGTCTATGTGTTACAAGTAACATTGGTTTTCATATGGTGATATGAAATATGTGTATAAGATCATCATATGGACATCCCATTATTGTATACTCTTTGTCCCTAAGTTGGTAAAATTATTCGATGTAGAGAGATGGAACCTGTGAGAGGTGTTCATGATGGAAGATAATATCTTAACTTAACTGAGAGAATGAAGTGATTGTTTGTCAATGGATCCTTATATGTACATGATGCTTGATTGGATCCATTTACATTACATAGGTATTTTAATGAATTTGGTCATGATGTACAACATTGGCTTTTCGAGACATGATGAAATCATAAAACGGGACAATGAGTGGACACTAATGGTATACAAATTCTCATGAGCCGGGGTTGGTGCTATGGACACTAATCCGTGCTGTCGGCCTATATTGGGTTGCTTGCGACTCCCCATAGTGACCACTGAGTTTTATTTAAATCGGTTGTATGCGAAAACACTTAAATAAAGGTGAAACTAAAGTCATGTATTCACTTGGCTCCATGTGGGTGTACGGAATTGAGAATAGGCTAGAGAGTCCTACTTCTCCCGTACACTGTCACGTGTAGATTAGGGCTATGAGCGTCCCGTCCTACGTGGTCGAGCAAAACTATGGGCTTGTGCGTCCCATGAACCTCTGGTGACTAGTGGCTAGCGTGAAGTCGTAACAAGGAGTCTCCCACTTCATGTATTATGATTTCTAGTCAGGGTGGCATAGCCAGAGCATGCATTCCATACATGGCATTAACAAAGATTTTTACTTGATTGTTTTATTTTGAATAAAGATATATTATGTTGCGTTACTCTGAATTTTGTACATTATTATTCTTGATTATCTTGGAGGGAATATTCCCCACTATGATAGCGTTTAACGCTATCCCAATTGTAATTTAGATGATGCAGGTGAAGATCCAGGTATCGAACTCGACTTTCAAGGATGAAGAGTTCGATGGTTCGTACGATCACATGGCGGATGAAGACGTTGAAGGAATTTAGTTGATATTTTCATTTATTAGACATTTCTTTTGATTAGTGGTTACATTTATAGAAATTGTAATAAATGTTCTAGAGAAGACATAGTTTGATATTTTGATTGATTAGTATGAATATTGGTTGGTTCCCTTATTTAAACATTGATGATGAAGTAGTAAGTTTAATAGAATAAGATGAACATTTATTTTCCGCCATTGTGCCTGAATGCTATATTTCATTATTTAACAAATTAATTAGTCCATGATTTACTTGGAATTCGGCAGTCGTGTTATACACGAGAGTCGAAAATCTCAGGATTGTTACAGGTGGGTAATCTGTACCTGATCTGAAATTTCATATTATTATTTCATAGTTTCCTCAATTTAATTTCTTTTAGAAGTATTGAATATATGATTTACTTGGAAATAATACTATGGTGATTGATCGTATAATAGTTTGAAATTCTAATTTCATATTCATCACTAGAATTTTGAATATATATTTTTTTTAAATGTTGAGTTATTTCTTATTTGTATATAAAAAAAATACATTCAGATTTGATGTAGTTTTACAACTTAATACAATTATAATTTAGGTTTAATTACAAATTATCACATTTAATTTTACATATTAGAATTTAAATCTGTTATAATATCGAAAATTTTAGAAATTAATAACTTAGAAAAAATGAATATATATATATATATATATATATATATATATTAAATTATATTAAATTTTTTTAATTAAATTAAATTGAGTTTAATCCAAACAAAATTTCTGCAATTTTGATATATTTGATTTAATTTGAAGAAAAAAATTAAAATGTGGTATTAATTGGTTTTTAATAATTAATTAAATTTAGATTTAAAGGTTAAAATTAATTTAAATATATTAAGACAGATTTCAGTTTATAGGTTAATTAATTAATTTATTTTATTTGAAAAAATTTAAAATTTGATCTAATTTAAATCCTAAAATTTTAAGATAAACTAAATCTACTTAGATTGCTAAATTTAAATTTAAAGTTGACTTGAGTCTAGATGTAATCATTTATTATTTAGACTTAATAGTGAGTATATATTAACAATAGAGGTAATTTAATTTCTGAATATAATTAAACATTAAAGGTAAAATTATTAGATTCATAATATTTAATTAAATAGATTTAATTTTAGAATGATGAAAATTAAATTAGTAAATGTTAATGATCATTTAATTATGTAATCGAGCTTACATTCTAAAGTATCAAATTGTTCAAGTTATAACAATTTGTCAAACATAGATAAAAACTTTATATGGTTAAAATTAAATAATTTATTTTAGATTAAAGTGCATATTTAAAAAAAAATTAAATATGAATTTAGAATTCAGTAAATATATGTTAGTGAATTAGGTTAACTTAAAATGCTAAGTTAATTCTAAATTTTAATAAACTTAATCTAAGATGATCTTTCAAAAATTTCAAATTTAAATAAGTAAATTAAATTCTAAATCTCACTGTATAAATTTTTTTTTTGGTTAGATATGACTATATAATTTGATTAAGTTTAGATTTTAATAAAATTCAATATTGAATTAAAATCTAATAGTTTCTCTTCTAATTCAACTCTTCAGTTAAAAAAAATAATAATAACGTAGATAATTTTAATTAATATGTTTAAAATAATAATCTATATACTTTATTAAAGAGAACTGATAATTTACCGATTATATTCGTATTTAACCAAATTTAATAGAAAAAAGAGATTTTCAATGTATATGAAATTTTCATTATTTTCAGAGGGTTTTGAAAAATACAAATAAAATAAAAATTTAAACTATTATGGAAAACAACTCCACCTTACAAAAATTTTAAGAACTAAATTTTAATATCATTGAATTTCTTCAAAATTTGTATAAAACTTAAATTATTATATGAAAAATTGATTTTTGTTTTATTACTGATTTTAGAATTATTCTTTACATGCATGCATATCTATTAGTTGTTGATTGTGAAAAAAATAGATAAATAAAAGAAGAAAAGAAAAAGATAATGGTATAAACAAGTAGGACGATTGTGTCTCTTGGGTGAGAGACCCTAAAGCTAGCAAGTAGGGCGATTGTGTCCCTTGGGTGGAAGACCCTAAAGCAAGCAAGTAGGGCGATCGTATCCCTTGGGTGAAAGACCTTAAAACCCATTGGATCCTTTCGAGTCTCCTTTGTGTATGGCGTATGAGTACAATTGTATACGCAGACATACGTTAAAGGTACAACTGGAGTAGTAGTCTGACCAGCTAACGTATGAATGGGTCCCTCACCATGAGGTACCGGTACGTGGGCGTTAATGCAATGTGGCCATCCACTTAGGTACGGTGTTGTAAGGAATGATGTTATTTACTTTATTGTTGATGAGAATTTGTTGAAAGTATTCGTAGTATCTTTACAATTTCAGCATTACATTTATATTATCTTGTAATTCAATATTTTAATTCGTATTTCAAATTTAATCAAAATATTTCTATTGACCATGTATTTGATAATCTATAAACTTCAGATTTGGGTTGGATACAATCCCAGAAACTGTTATACTCATGCCCGCTTAGGTAGTTTTGCAGGGCATATGATTTAATTATAAAGTGGAGCGAGCAAAGATATAGTTATAGTTTCTTCTTTTTTATTGAAAAAATATCTAAATTGGATAGTAAGAGTTTGAAAGTAACACCAATATATTGTAAGAAGAATTATTTACAGTAAATTTATATTAAATTATGACTGTTACTGCTTAAAATTTAATCATGACTTGAAATTCAGAGTTAAGTTTAGCCAACTCGGATATCGAATTTTAGGGTATAACACCCCGCACCTGATCGACGACTAATTCGCAAAAACCACGAGTGTAAGCTTGAATTATCTTTAGACAAATACATGGGCCCATTTTTATCAGGCGGGCCCCATAAATAAACAATCTTAAATCCAACAGTTTGAAACAAACCCTGTTAGCGCACCTGTAAATTACGAGAGTACACCTGAAAAATACAAGAGTTTGATTTTCAGCAAATACACCGTAAGCTCCGTCAGTGCACTTGTAAATTACAGGAGTGCACCCGAAAAATAGCAAAGTTCACTTATCAACAATAGCATCGTTATTAGTACAAATAACACCGTAATGGGTGCAAGTGCACCCTTAAAATAAGGATATCATGCCTTAGCGAATAACGTTGTTATTAGCGCAAATAACGTCATAATGAGTGCTAGCGCACCCTTAAAATAAGGATTTTATACCTTAGCGAATAACGCCGTTGTTAGTGTAAATAATGTTATAATTGGCTCCAACACACCCTTAAAATCAGGATTTTATACCGTTTTTAGCACAAATACACCGTTATTAACACCAGCACACCCATTAATAAATGGGTAGGTGTTATTAATGGGTGTGCCAGAATGATTTTTAGCTAAATAGAAGGGTGCGTCGACCCCAAAAATGTTGCATCGATGAGATTTAATGGATGCGCTTCACGTAGCATTCTCCCATTGGCCCTCTTTCGAGATTTGAGGGTATAAATACCCTCTCCTGTTTATACATACGCATTAGAGAGAGAGAGAGAGAAAGTTATTACCCGTCGGATATTGAAGTGCTCATCGAAATCCATGCCGGAAGACTGCTGAAAATCTTTGTCAGAATTCCTTTCCGACCACTGTAGGTCCGGCAGAAAACCTATAAATGCCTTCACATTTAAACAAAATTTTAAATTGTACCAGTGCACCCGTAAATTTAGCATTTTCAGACTTAGTCGAAATATGCCATTTTTTGGCACGATAACGTCATAAAGTGTGCCAATGCACCCATAAATTTAGTATTTCCAGACTTAGTCGAAATTAAATCGTTTTTAGCACAATAACGTCGTGAAGTGCGCTAGTGCACTCATAAATTTAACATTTTCAGTCTTAGTCAAAATATGCCATATTTTTAGCACAATAACATTGTAAAGTGTGCCAACACATCCTATAAATTCAGCATTTTCAGACTTAGTTGAAATATGTCATTTTTAGCACAATAACGCCGTAAAGTGCGCCAACGCACCATAAATTCATCATTTTTAGACTTAGGTGAAATACGTGGTTTCAGCACGAAAACATTGTAAGTAGCGCCCGCTCATTCCCAAAAGCGACACATTCATTACAATTGCGTCGTCCCTTTTCTCATTATTTCTCGCCAGATAAAATGCCTGAAAGATTGCAGCCTGACTATGAGACTAGTCAAGGGCAATCGACGACGAGAACAAGGTTGTCTAAGGCCAATCTTATACAGTATGATGAATGTGAGATGTTTCCGAAGAAGAACCTGCGAGCCTTTGGAGTAATGTAAACATACTGTTATCTTTATTATACAACTATAAGTATGACCTCTGAATCAAGGATTAGAATAAACAAATGGGCCTATGGTTACTACTATAAACATGACCAAAGAATTTCAAATTATTACAAAACACTTGCTATGGACTGCTATCCCAAAGATAGTCGATGTACTACCCATACAAAATAGCGACCGTTGGTTGAGATGCTTATGTACAAACAACCGCAGATTGGTCTTTCTGAGGTCACTTGTTCATAGTAATGGGCACGGGCCAGCGTCACACCATTCGGTTAAAAACCTGATTGTCTCTCAACTCAAATTCTGACAAAACATGGAACATAGGCATTCGACTTGTACAAAAGATGACTTAGCTCCTATGCAAACACATCGGTCTCTACGACCACGAACTCAAAGACTATAATCACTGCTGACCTAGTCTTCTGCTTTTCAATCAAGGGTCATCGATCATTTGATGCAATTAAGGGCTCCCCATAGCCTGGAATGTTCAAGATTTTAGAATTTTTGGAATACAATTTGCCTTATGATATCTCTTCTCTTGTGTACTTTTATAAATGCTTGTAATTGTCTATGAATGGTTCCATTACTTAGGACCCTAAAACAACAATACGCAGAAAATGTCTTTCATCACATTTTCAATTTTAATAGTTGTGTTCAGGCGATTTGTGAAAGGGTATAAGGTTAACCCTTCTAAATGAGTTCTTTTTACCTTATGACAATAGATGTGAGTTTATAGACTTAAGAATTTGTTCTTTCAGTGTGATTTGCTACCGAAAGTTCAACAGTAAAAATAAAGGGAGAAAATATAAGATAAAAATGTTCTTCTATTAATGATTTTTACAATAATGATACTCACAATCGGCTTGTGGGATGACGATCCATTCGTTACCCAATTGGAACCAAGCTTCGTAAAGAGACGATCAAGATTTACGAGATGGACATCTATTCGTCGCTCGATTGGAACCAGACGTCTCAGCGAAATGGCCGATGGAGGGTGAATATTTGACAATCTGTTTGTTCCTCGATTGAAACCGGGCTTCATAACGAGATGGTTAGTGAGGTGACAGCATGTTTGTGGTCTTGATTGGAACTAAGTATGTGGTGATACGATCATGGATTGACAATCCGTTCATCATCTAGTGTGGATCAGACTTTGTGGCGAGATGGGCGATAAAATTACCTAGCGCATAATAGGAAAGCCCCACGACCTTTCATTCGAAATTGAGCAATCTTCCTTGCGATCCTGTGGAATGTCGTGGATGAAGGGTGAAGAGATAAACTAAGAACTAAAAATTAGGGGCCCCATCCTATGAGAAGTGATGAGGCTAAACTAAAATAAATTAATAAAAAGCTAAATGTCTATAGCAAACGAGAAAATAAAGCTTAACTTGATTGTATTGGCGTGAAGTCTATAACTCTTCATCAATTGTTGTTTTTGTAAGCTTATGGGAGACAATGGTCCTATGTAGTCTTCAGCATTGTGAAGGATTTAGACGATTAACTGTGAAAACTAATTGATTTCTCCATTTCAGAGTGGCCTGAGTCTTCAAGTCTGTAGACTCCTACATTAGAAGGTTGTTAGAATCCTTATACCACTTGGCTTTACAATACACATGGAGTTACTTTTGACAAGGCTCTAGCATTTAAATTTAGATAAAGATCTTTGATAATATTCTAAAATAGATACTTTTACAAGACCCTTATTATTTAGGTCAAACACTTTTGATAGATCTCTAGTATTTAAGGCTCTTGTTATATATTATATGCATATCACCCACTCTTCTTTTAAGTTATCTACACCACATGTGGCATGGTCGCCACGTGACATTTTCTGAATCGTTTGATCTATACCAACATATGACGACATCCCATTAGTTCACCAAAGTATGCTAAAAATAGATATAAACAATTTTATCACACAACATGATTTGCGCCAAGACAAGGTGTAAACAGCTACTAGATGTATCAGTTCAGTTACACATTTCAATTGATTGAACCGTCCACCAAGTCCAGTATGCATTTTCTAAAACTGCCATGCAAAGATCACACTAATATGTTTTCAATTGATTGAACCGTCCTCCAAGTCCAGTATACATTTTCTAAAACTGCCATGCAAAGATCACACCAATATGTCTTTTCCTTGGTTTGGCCTTACTTTCTACGGCCATCTTTTTGTTCAAGCTATTGATGGGATGGGCCTTGGTTTGGCCTTACTTTCTATGGCCATCTTTTTTTTCCATGCCATGGATGGGATAGCTACAGTAAACTTAGTTTTTGTAAATGATCTCGACCATCCAATTAAAGACCTTGATTGAATGGTTAATATTTGTCAAACTAGGACTGTGTTGCTTGCTTGGTTGCCATGAAATGTGCATTGGGCCTAGTGAACGGTCCAGATCAATAGCTTGGATAGTCCCAGCCTCCCAATGCAACTAAAATCACTGGAGCATTTCTCAACCAAAAAGAGAATTACCTTATTTGATTATCTTACGATTAGATTTTTGTGCACATTTGGACAGTTAAACATTGAAAAAAAAAAATAAAAAATCCAACGGTCTAAATTCAACAAACATATGCCCAAAAATCAGAGAAAGTGCAAGCAATCTAAATGTTTTTCCTTTTCTAATTTCTTTACTGTAACTTAGTGACAGTGAGATCCACAATTTAGCTGGTTTAATTTTTCACTCTATGCCAGGTATACCATTTTGAAGTGCCTATGTATCAAGTGTCATATGCAGCCAGAGTATCAAATAACTTCTGTGACCAAAAATAGATGTATGTTACATTAATCAGGGTGGGTGTACATATCAACCTCAAAAATGGAAAATTTTCACTCCAATCGAGACATGCTCATGTTGACCTGCAACCCCAATTGCAATTTTAATAATTAAAATAAATAAATAAATAAATAAGAAGAATCAGCATGCGGTTGTACCGTGAATCGTGGCATCACATCTCATCTGCCTTCCTCCATGCAGTGGATTGGGGAGACCTGACCCTTACTTTGTCTAGCTAGGAAACTGATTTCAATTTCCAATCCATGATCCGGTACATCACAAGGTGCAGATTTTCACATCTGGGTCCCAAGTGGGCCCACCTATGATTGCCCCACGGTTAGACCGGAGGCACCGGCCGATAAATTGCAGATGACCGGAAAAAAATCGTGATCGGATGATCATCTCCGTACGATTATAGGGAGACAAAATGGATGGACCGTTCATTTTGTAGGCCCTTACTTGGATGGCTGTGATCGTCCGATGATGATGATATTTGGGTAGCGTGCAATCAGCCATGTGTCCATCCTATCCAATGGTCCAATAGTGATTATGAGTGGGCCCCACGTCTAGAATCTGTCACAGATGTAAAAAAAATGGTAGAGACAAATGGTGCATGTCATGACATCATACTGCCTCAAAAAAACTCAAAGTCACCTGCCTTTCGGTTTTTATCTATCCGGGGATTATCTTCCAACAAGAGCTACTCCTTTCATATTGTAGCTGAGTTGACTTAGAAAACCGAGAAAAGGACCCGTTTCCAAATGAGCTTTTAACAACCCCATGTCTGGTGGGCCCTACCATCAGAGAAAGCATTCAAAAGTATTGGCATATCGGTGGTGGGTCAGCTCTATCTAACCCATAGTTTAAAATCACAAAAGCTTGACTCGGGTCGACTCGGAGCTTATTAAGGTTGAGTCGACTCAGAAACTCAGGTGATTTTTTCTGTGTGTTTTTAATGAGTTATGCCGAGTCGAGTCGAGTTAATCGAGTTTTGATGAGCCGAGTCACAAAAACTCGAAACCAGAACGTGTTGTTTCAAGTTCGTATCTTTCATGTGTAAATGACATCCAAGCCGTCCAATTGGTTGGCCCAATCATAAGGATCACCTTTTGGGAAGATCAACAATATCTAATTGTTGAGTGGATCACACTTATGTTTTGATATTCACTGATGGCTGGACATTGTTTTATATAGTGTGGCTCACTTGAAGAGTATATAGGGCTGAAATTTGTATTGGGAAATTCTCATGGATGGGCCTACCGATTGGAAAGATTGGATTTCACGTGCAGTTGATAGGTTTGATGTTATTATCTGGGTTTTGGAGTCGAGTTTTTATCTAACAGAGTCGTCGCCGGACCGAAGTTGCCTCGAGTGTCGGTGAAAGCTGGTCGAGTTGAGTCAACTCGGACGAGTCGAGTCGACTTTTTTTTTTTTTTTTTTTTTAAATTTTTTTTAAAAAACAATGATCTAACCATTAAGTCTCTCTCCCACGTGTCAATGTGGCATGTATGTGTAGATCTGGGTTCTTCATCAGGTGGGCCACATCTGTTTGCTGGATATGATCCGTTGGTCATATCTCTTGGCGATATCCTATAACGCTTGTGGCTCTATCGCTCGACCTACCAGTGACTGGCTCTCCGTACAAGTGGCAAATGTATCCCGAAATCTGAACCGTTCATTAGACAGGTCTAGGTCGAATCAGCACCAATTGGGCAAAGGAATTTTGGTTCAGATCTTTATGACCATTCATTTTCTGTCACCCGATCCTCTAATAGGATGGTTGGGATTATCTGATCGGTGTGCTTTTTCAGGCCTGGCCCACTTAGACTGCATCATCATGTTTTCCGATCTTGTCACGTGCTGCATGTGCAAGTTAATAAATTTAGAAAAATCTACCCCTTCCTCCTAGCCATCCATTTTTTTTGCGTACACTTGTAGCTCAGTTGATGATCTGAACAACCGGATTTTCAGGCCACCGGACATATATGATTAGATTCACTAGATGAACGGCATGGATCTTGCACACATGCGCCAGATTATCACGTGGGGGACAGTCCCATCTCTATATATTGTAGTATATGATATAAAATCAATGGAAAATGACTTGATGTGTCCATGTAACCACGGCCATTTCAAGATCAGACGGTGATGGAAGGTGGGCCCCCCTTAGTACCACGGCCTATAAAATCCAAAATGAGTGGACCCCACTTTTTAATCAGTGCAATTAAATACGGCAGCGCTCAGATTTCAGTTGGGAGGAATACCTAATTCGGTAGTCCGGCAGCATCCTAATCCTAGGAAATTATATTTTCCAGTATCTTTCTAGGACGCATGTGCCCTCTCACTGCCCAATCCCCAAATGGCAAATGAAAATATTCTCAGGTAAGATAATTTATCTACTGGTATGGTAGTTTAAGAGACAACCTACATTCCATACTCCTTCCATGCTCACTTGATATTTGCTCACCCCGTCCACACGGATAATTGCACATGTGCCACACATCCAGTGCATTAGTCATGTGGGGCTCACTACCTGGCTACTCTGCCCCAAAAATAAGGTGGTTCGGCTCTTCCGGTGGGCCACACATATGGAAAAGGCAGCCAACGGTCGGTATTAATCAACATGTGGGTCAGCCTTATTTTCAGGCCAGGTCATCTATACGGTGTGGCCCACCTGAAGTACATGTTGGATGTCCCACATAGGGTTGAGCTGGGCGTGTGGGCCTGAGCATAGAAAAAGATAACCACTGGTTTGGAATTTCATGTAGCCAAACGATGGGACAAAACCTCACATCATATGGCTACTTGTATGTTTTATATATGTAATATTAATGATAAGATGTGACTGTCCACATACCTCCCTTAAATCAAGGAAGAGGATACAGCAGCTGTACCATAAGTATGATACATTAATATTTTCATGCCAGCATGTTACATGTTCTGAATATCCAGTCCGTGAAAAGGGTGGGCCATACCATGATGATTGCCTGATAAAAAAATCAGACCTATCCACTCATCCATCGGAACACTAAGTGAAAATCAATGGCCAGAAAATGGCATGACTCAGTGTACTTGTGTGGGTCACCCTATGAATGGATCGGATGAGTTTCTTTTTAAGGCGATAATAATGTTTGGGCCACCTTTTGCACGGATAGGATACCCCATACGTGTGACATTTTATTGAGAAAAAGGGCTGTATGGTAACTTATGATACAGCAGTTGTATCTGATCATTTACCAAAAACGATTAATTCTGCAAATTGCATTTTATTCGGCAGGTATTGCAAAACATGTCCCTAACTACCTGTCACGTGCATTCCACGCCACTAGTTTTCCTATTTAAATATGAAAACGGTTAGTTGTCCCACCCGTGATAAAGGTGTGAAAAAGGGTGCAATCTGTTTTTTAATGGGTCAATGTAAAATCGGAGATGAACGGCTAGAATTGTAGATTTGGGTGTGTTTAAGGATAATGGTGCATAGTGCAAATTTGCAATCAAGATGACTCATTGGTCTTGATGTGCGTATTTTCTTCAAGTGGGGCCGTTTGTTTGGTGGTCCAGATGGTTCATCTGACAGTCTGGACCATGGGTGGTAGAAGGCCCAAGTAACTTTTAGATTCGAATACTATGCCCTTTGATCTGTGTCATAAAAATAGACGGTTAAGAAACAAAAAAAAAAGACTGGAAAGGCCAAAGATTGGATGGATGGGAACATCCAACCAACACGATACCCCATGCATGGTGGGGGCCATCCCACCGTGATGTGTGTCGGACATCAACACCATGCATTTGATGGGTCCCCTTTAGGTTATGGGATACCCCAAAAATCAGCCATATAGGGAACTCAGGTGGGCCATGCCATCTAAAACCATGTGAAGATATGACTAAAATATCTAAAATCACTTGGTTGGGCCCACCTGAGTTTTGGATGTGCCTGAAACCTGGTGTGAACTCTCGTAGAAGTGGAACACACATAATGGATGGGCTGGATTTCTGAACCACATCTCGGTAGGCCCAATCAACGATCATGAAGGTTTTAATGAGTGGATAACCCCTCCCAACTGTTGTTTGTGGTGTTGCCCGTCTAAGTCATGGATTGATCTGAGTTTTTATCCTGTGGCCCACCATTGAATGGTGCATCTATCTAATGGAGTAGATGTTTGAAACACATCACGGTGGGACCCACACAGCTCGACCTCATGGGAACTTCCCATGAGGTCGACCTCATAGTACCATTTCCCATATATATATATATATATATATATATATATATATATATATATATATATATATATATATATATATATATATAAGTCACTCTCAAGTCCAACCGGTTGGACCACATTTTGCAGTCCACCCAGTTGATTTCTCTAAACCTCTTAAGTGCTTGTGACATTCAATCCTCCTAGTAGGTTGGCCCCACCATGATGATCTTCTAACGCAAAAATCAGCCTTATCCAATCATTATATAAGCTACAATATAGAAAATAGTATCTAGCCATTGATTGATAGCAAAATTTTAATGTGGTAAACTGGGTTAGTGGATGAAGTTGATTTTGTATAAATTGTTCCTCATGGTGGGGCCAACCTATTAAGAGGATTGGATGTCACAAGAGCTTAACATATGGGGAGTAATCCACTGGGTGGACTGCAAACTGTGGTCCAACCAGTTGGACTTGAGAGTGCCTCTCTCTCTCTCTCTCTCTCTCTCTCTCTCTCTCTCTATATATATATATATATATATATAGCCGCATTGGGACACTTAAATGGTTCATTTGATTCATCTAGACCATCCATCATGTTTAACATAGTTTTTGTGTGCTGTCATGCAAACATCACATCAACCTTACAACTGTAACCTTACGAAGATTTGATTTTAATATGGATGGTCAAGATCATTTATATAAAAATGGTCCAACAAACAATTTGATCAAACTAGATTGTTTGTCATGCTAAACCGCTTTTGTTAGGTCATGGCGACCAGCCTAGGCAAACTATGGGCCTCCTGACTTAGAGACAAGACTTCAACTTACTAATGTATGGTAATTAACAGGTTTGAGTGAAGGGGGGGGATCGCCAGCTAGCCCAGCTGGTAGAAGCCTGGTCGTTTCAACTGCGGGTCTCAGGTCCGAAAACCCACTAACCCCACTAGTGGGTGGGAGCATCGTGTGAAGTTTGTCCTAATAGACTAACATAATAATAATAATAAAAAAAAGAGCTTGAGGTAAGAGGCTACATTTATAACAAACTCATATCTCTTGATAGAAAGAGCAAAGGTACACCCCCTCATTCATATGTTTGATGGTGAAGACCTTTTATTTTAATTTATCATCAGTTACTTCACATAAGATGGACCATAAATAAAATAATAATCACATGTTTGTCCTATTACTTATTAGTTATTAGGTGAGTTGATATCCATAGCCTACAACTCTCCCTTGATCAGTGATTATTATGTCCACTCTCAAGGTTTCATGGACTACTAAAGGAATCCTTCTCTTTTAACTCAAGTTTACGTAGAGTCATGCTCACCTAAGCACTTGTGCACCTTTGCACATGTATCATGGGCCCGAAATCTGAATGATCCATGTGATGCGGCACCCCATGAAATCCCTAATGCCCAACTTCCAATCTGGTCTAAAATTCTTATGGGCCGTAGCAAAGAGAGAAGCAAATCAAGGGAGGAAACTTTTTCCTTTTATTATGGCTCACAAAAGTTTAGAATTAGGATAAAAGTTGGGCCCTGGAGGTTTCATGGTGTGTTTCATCACATGAACTGTTTAGATTTAGGATTCATATCACGATGAGATGAGCTCTCAAAAAGTTTTCACGAGTTTCAATGAGAACTGGTGCACTGTTGAGAATTTCACATTTATGTATATTTGGTATACTTTCGTAGATTAATTATGTCATGATTACATGTCCATCTAAGACAAATGGTCATCATGATTTATGACCACGGTCATTAATATTAATACCATCTATGTCATCGGTGGATAAGATCCATATTAGTTTTTCATGGCATAATTTCAAATAACAATAGCAGATTAGCATTGATGGTGATGGTTTTGGGTGATGCACTTTACATACTAAATACTGATAACCTCAATTTAGTATTAAAAGTCAAAGTAAGATCACATACAAAATAGAGGTTTACTAAGGCAGCTTAGTATTAAAATTCAAAGTAAGACCCCATCGTATTTAGATTCTCTAGCCTAAAATTAGGCCAATTCACTCCACAAGCTGGCTAAGAGTATGAAAACAAATGAACAACTGGAAAAAATACTACATCCAAACATATGCAAAGGTTGGATCACATATGAGTCACGCCTGCTAGCCCAGCTGGAATATGCCTGGGTGTTTCAAGAGCAGGTCTCAGATTTGAGTGCTAAGGAGACACACTAACCCCACCAATGGGTGGGTGCATCATGGGACTAACCGTGTGTGTTCCCAGCTAACAGGGTGGGTGCGTTGCATGACTAAAATAAAAAAAAAGGTTGGATCTCACATGCATGTGCCATATTTAGTGCGTGTGCCCACATGTCGACTGGCACAGTCTTACAAGCGTGTGGGCTTAGCCAACCTCTATAAAATAAGAGATGGAAGATTCATGATGTGATTTCTAGTGAGTTTTCTCACGCTTATGACCGACAAATTATAAAAGAAATGAAATGACTAAGTGTTAAGATAGTGGCACAAACACATACAATATATATATATATATATATATATATATATATATATATATATATATATATATATATATATATATATATATATATATATATATATATAGTTACATGGAACCTGCTAACCTGCTCCAAGGTGCTAAGGTTACAAATTCAAAAAAAGTTGCTAGAGAAAAATACTCCTAATTATGATGTGTTGCTTAGTATTACCAGATTTGTTAGCAAAATTAGCATATGAGAACAAAATGGCACAGAAGATGTTTAGTTTAATTGTGATCGATGAAAATACAATAAAAAATTAAGTATAAGGCCAAAATTTTGGAGAATCAAAGTTAAGGCGTTATACGGTTTATACTTAAAAAAAAGTACTATAAGGTTGACTTCTCATGAGGTTGAGCTCTGTGGGCCCCACCATGATGTGTAACAGACATCATTCCATTAATCAGATGCACCCTTCTATGGTGTGCCATTAACCTAATTAGGCCAATCCAGAACTTAAGTGGGCCCCACAGCAAACAACCGCTGAGAGTGGATGCTTGCCCATTGAAACCTTCCGGATTGTATATAGGGCCCAGTGAAATGTGCTTGGATTAGAGGTCACACTAAATTTTCGGCCATTCCAAAACTCAGGTGGGCCTCAATAAGTGCTTTTCGACGTCCTAGGGCCTGTTTGGTTGCCATCTGAAAACCCATTTCTAGCTTCCAATTTTAACTTATGTGTTTGGCGGCAAGTTCCAGCCAAACAAGATTCCATCTGGAAACCTAAATTGATTGGAATCCAGATTAGTGGAAGTGGTGTGGGGGACCGTTTGTAGGGAAGGGAAAAGAAAACGTCATGATATATTACCACCTCGATGAATGCATTGTACATACATGATGTATGCATTTTATATCCATGCGGTCTATCTATTTTGAGAGCTCAATTAAGGGCATTAGACAAAAATAAGGCAGATCTAAATCTCAAGTGGACCACACCATGAGAAAACAGTGTTGATTGAATGTCCACCATTAAAAACTTTCTAGGGCCCACTGTAATGTTTATTTGCTATCCAACCCGGCATCTGTCTTGCAAGGCTACCATAGGCCAGGGGTCAAGTTCTCAGGCGGATCCGAAGCCCAAGTGGTCTATGCCACAAGCAACGGTTGGATTACATAGTTTTCAACCAAACGAAATCTAAATTATCCAGTTTTCAATCAAACAACAAGTTTCAAATGGAATTTGGTTTCCAATTTAGTTTTGCAATTTTAGATTCCAACATTGGAATTTGGATTTTCTCTAGATCTATTTTTCTACAACCAAACAGGCCCTTTGACATGATTTCCCATGGTTTCAGATGGTGTGGCCCACCGGAGTTCCAAATACAACTGATTTTTTGCACATCCCATAATGCAAGAATGTCTATCACACATTGGTGGGGCCCACAGAACTCGACCTCATGGGAAGCTCCCATGAGATCAACCTCATAGTACCATTTACCTACATATATATATGTCTATATATTATATGTATGAATAAAGTTAAAATAGAAAACATTAATTAAATAATTAAAATTTCTATTTGCATGAATAATAATGTATTTAAATAGTCAGAACGCCATTCTTTACTTTTTCAAATCCTTCTTTTTAGAGTAATGCTTGTATAGGTTAGTCTGTCTCTATTGAAAGTTCACCTTTGACTTAATTTTATCAATTGGCGGAGACCAACAATCTAATTTTTTAATCACCCAAAAGTTTTTTTTTTTTTTTTTTTTGAACGAAACGTGTTTTATTTAAAGAAGACGTGCTTAATCGGGTTTGTAAAAAGATGTGTAAATATGCAAAGTTTTAAACATTTAACTCATATTTAAAAATAGGGAATTTAGCTGACTACAATCATAGGAGGATAATCTATGTTTTAATTTGGGTACTAATGTAAATTCATGTGATGTCAATTTTAGAATTATTAAGTGAAATGGATGCTTAATTTGAGTGGATATGACCAATGTTTCTATGATTCCCATTACTTTATGGTATCATGTGTTCTCATTTCCATCGAGACTTCACAACCATTGATAGACCACTCGGCTGAGTCGGATGCGACTCGTCTGAGTTGGCTTAGATTGTTGAATCCGATCTCGTTTGGGACTATGAGTTGGTGTTGAGAAAAGAGAGGGACTCGGTCTGACTCATCCAAGTTACCCGCTAACTCAGTTAAGGTGAGACTCCACTTCAGGACTCGGTCTGAGTAACCGAGTAAAAAAAAAACTATGCTACATAAATGGCCAGATGGATTATTAAATCAATATTCAAAATGAAAAAGACTCTGTGCTTACTGTCCCCAAAATGGGCTATGTAGACCAATCTTGTCTGTGGGATCTGAACCGTCCATCAAAAAATTCAGAGTGTAATAAATTGTATCAATCCTTTCTTTCTGTGGGCCATAGATACCGGAAAATCTGAACCATGAGTTAGTTTTCCTGACAGCCGCTGGCATTTTCAATAGCCTTAGCTTGTTTTTGCTTATCTCGAAGAAAAGGGGGAAAATACAACTGTCCAGAAAAAAAAATGCTAAACATTAGACGGCTAGGATATTCGAAGTTTGCACGGTCAATGTTTATAGATTATAGTGGCCCATTTGATGTCCACCAATCAGGAACTTAGCACGATTGCTCAACGTCCTACCACACATGATGAGAGGTCATAAAGAGGAATGATCACATGTATGGTAATGACCATACTCATGGAGTTCTCTGGGGGCCATCTGTTGCCTATGTTGAAGCTAAACCATTAGGGTTCGCTTGGTAGCATGTATTTGATATGCATTGGCAATTGTCCCAGCATTCATGCGAGTTCGAATAACTTTTGCATTAGGAGATTGTAATGGAAAATTATTAGAATCCAGCCAATTGTGTTTGGTTATCTATATTTGAAACATATTGCCAATCTATATTTGAAACATATTGCTGGAGAGAAGATAAGAGAGAGACCCTTGAATTTGTGGGTGTAATAAGAATTTATGATTATGATTTTACTATAATTTATTAGAAAAAAAAAAAAAACTTAAGGCTTGCTTCGGAGCATGGATTTGGAGTTTTTGGATTCAGACATTTGTAAATTTAAAATATTAGCACTTTAGATTTGGAATCCACTAATCCAAAAGTAATTATACATAATATATTTGCAATAATTTGAATTTAATTACTAAATCAACTTTAATATTCCTAATATGTGTACATATGTAACGTTCGACACAATGATTGCAATAAGCCTATTAAAATGTATACTTTAGCCCAATATGATGAAATTCGAAGTCTTTGATGGGTCACAACTCACAAGCATGGGATCACAACCAAGCGATTAACCAACAACTTTTAATAATTGATTTACATGAAAAATGTTTGGACGGTGTAGATCATCCTATTGAAGTAATTTTAGTAATGCGATTGATAATTTAATTATTTTGAGATATCAACACTAGGCTACGTGCCCACTAGATTAATAGTATGGTGACACACATGCGATTCATGGGAGAATTTTAGATGTATACCTAACTTTTACCTTAGATTTCAAAACCTCTCTTTAAAGAGACTTGAATAGGGGTGTCAATGGTCAGGCTCGGGCCTGCAAAATCAAAATCTAAACTCTGGTGGGACACTTTTGAAGCCATGAATAATCACCCAAAAACATTTTTTTTTTTTTGGTTAGTCATGCAACGCACCCACCCAATTAATCGGGGTACACACCCACCCGGTCAGTCATACGCTCACACCCACTGGTGGGGTTAGCAGCGGGGATTTCACCTTGGTGGGTTTCGATACCTAGACCTCTCGTTGAAACTCCGTGGAGTCTTCCAACGAGGTAAAGGCTCGGACCCAAAACATATGCATTCACCTATATTGGCTCACCTGAGTTTTCGAATGGCCCTAATCTCTTTGCCTCCTTTAGTCCTAGTGGGGCATGCTTGATGATTGGGCTGGGTGGCATATACACAACAAGGTAGACCCCTACATTCAATTTGGAAATTTCCGTAACAGGCATCCGACTGCTCAATGTCCCCTTTAACTCCCTTTGGTGTGGCCCATCTTAGTTATAGATCAAGCTGGATTTGGAATCTAGGAGCTCATCTAATGGACGGGTTGGATGATACTCATACATAATGGTAAGTACAATACATTCCTATGTATGTGATCATGCCCTGGGACATCAGATCATAAAACGTGGTCAGTGGCTTTGTGCATGACCATGGATAGCTGTGGTCTTCCGGAGTATCAAATAACTGCCCTTATGTGTTTCCCCATCCGTGAGGCTTCGTAACTATCCAACCATAAAAAGAGTTCTCTGACCCTCTCTAGATTCGAATCGTAAGTTCGTGACCATAATAACGGTTCGGTACACGTGGCGGCAGATCATGCCACAAGCACCGACGGATCTCGTAACGGTCGTTAAACAGAACGGGATTCGGTGAGGCCCTGACCGTAGGGCCCACCTTGATTATGTTTTGTATATCCACTCCGTACATCCGTTGTTCCAGATCATTTTAGGTTATGGGCCCAAAAACGAAGCAAACCCAAATCTCAGGTGGACCACACCACAGGAAACAGTGGTGATTGAACGCCCACCATTAAAAACTTCTTTCGGCCAATCAATCTGATATCTATGTTTTCACTTCATCCAAATCAATGAACTTATCAACAAGTTGGATGGCAAATAAAAATTGGGCACTAGGAAGTTTTTAATGGTAGGCGTTCAATCACCACTTTTTCCTGAGGTGTGGTCCACCTAAGATTTGGGTCTGCTTCATTTTTGGACATCTGCACTTGAATGAGATGTCAAAACAGATGGACGGAGTGGATATACAACACATACATCAAGATGGGCCCCGTGACCACAGCCTCACCAAAACCAGGTGTTTCGCTTTTAAGACCAGTAGCAGCCAAACGAGTCACGGGCACAAGGCCCAAAAATAGCCTTCAACGAGACAATTTAATAAGATGTAGGAGTCTTTACGTTGCTTCAGTTACACCCGTACAGGGATGGACGAATTGCACGGTAGTTTGGCACGGTACGGTGGACCATGCTCATGTAAACATCCAATGGACACGTGGCAGTGCATCTATTTCAATCCAGACAAAGGTAACATGGGCCCCACTTTATTTTTTTTTAGGGCACATACCAAATATGACACGAACACGTGCAACAGAGCTTTCTGTGGGGCCCACTGTGATATGTATGTCATTTACTCCGTTGAATTGAAACTTTAAGTGGGCCCCCCAAGTTTCATATCTTATGAACGGCTTGGATGGCATATAAATATCAAGGTGGGCCCAGGAATGTTTCAATAATGGGCACCCTCATCTCCACTCTTCCTTGTGGTGTGGCCCACTTAAGTTTTGGATCGTCCTTATATTTTAGTGGGGCCCACTTAAGTTTTGGATCGTCCTTAGGTTCATGTCCTAGCATGAGCTGGTTGAAAGGACAGATGAAGTGGATGTCATACACACATCAGGGTCCACCTGGTCCTCACGGTGACGGGGATGTTGAGAGGTTTTTAAGTATTACAAGCATGCAAAGAACTGCCTATACATACATGCACGCACGATGTTCCAGTACGCCGCGTGTGATATCAGGTGGGTCACAGAAGAAACGGACGGCTAAAACAATTTCTTAGCCGTCCATGTAAACAAGCTGCCCAACCCAAAGACTGGAACGAACTGATTTTCGGGCCAGAAAACCTAAATATTTTGGTGGTCCACCAAATGAAAACTCAGCTATCTATATCATCAATGTATTACATATTGGCACGTGTGATTGCCTGTAGATGGGCATTTGTTATGAGCAGTGACTATGAATGGCTTGTTATAAAGAGGGGGAAAAAAGGCGTGATAAAATTGGACGGTGAAGATTGCTTGGTTAGTCTGATTCTTGGGTTATCCAGCTTCCGGACTGGGCCCCACTTTTGCGACAATGTACATTAACACACATGCATGCGCGACGTATACACCCTGGCATCTATCTTCCTCCGTATCATGCCAGTGCATGATATAATTCCTAATGTGAATGTAATGATAAAAGAAGAATCATAGGGTCCTGATGCCCGATTTGCTCGATTCTCTAGGTGGGGCTAATTGGTTCAGTGATCTAGACCCTTGAATTGGTGGGTCCCTTCGTAGATAGGAGATTATCTAAGAATCTTGAAGGTTGAATGATCACAACCCTTGAATCAGAAATCTAAAAATCGACAGCCAAGAAAAAAGATAACAAGCAACCATCTGGAAAGAGGAAATGGATCTAAAATCATCCAAAAAGGATCCATCAGACTAGTGGCCTGGATATCAAAACATGGGCTCCACTTGTATGGAATGGGCACATCAGAATACATCCACGAACGGATGCATGTCCACCGTTGATTTCTGAAGATGGAAAGCCAAAATCCTATTAGTCTAGTACACGTTACCGAGTATTTAATACTAAATTACTCAATATATTCACGCGCACATGAATCTAAGTCGGAGCTTTAAAAAATTGCAGTATTTTAATGTCTTTTCCCAATGTACCCAACGAGGGTGATGCACGGTACGCGCCAGTTTTTTCAATTCTGAAAAGTGGGCCCCATGATCCGGTAATCAGGACCGATTGTCTGTTGAGTCCCACCTTGGTCGGACCATGTCCGAAGAATTTCCATGGTACGACCATCCTTAGCCTTTCAATTTGTGGTTGAAAATAGATGGCTTGAAAATACAAAAATGTCCCGAAGATTGATGTCTATGATTTTCCATTTTTCAACCAACCAAACATCTCGGTACTGAACTGTGGGCCCCACTTTGCCAATAACTGAAAACTCAGTGGATAATGCCCGTGGGCCCCACTTTGCTAGAGCTGAAAACTCGTGGATAATGCCTTGGGCCGAGTATCATATCGTAATGCCTATGATGTTGTTATAAAGTATAGGAGTATTATTTGGTATGTGACACACAGCCACCTAACTTGCCTGGTTCAAAGGGGGAGTTATTTGATACTCTGGCAGACTATGATGGTTGATAGACGGCAGTACGAAATCCTAACCTCTGATTAATAGACACTTGTTTGCTGAATTAGGATCGTCGGTTTTACCATGACAGCCGTCCACGAGATGTCCACGAATCGGCTAGTGATTTGATCAGAATAAGTGTAATAAAAGAAGTTTTTTTTTTTTTTTTTTTTAACATTGGTATACCATCCATCCAAATTTGGGTCCACGATTTGAACGGTTGGATTGAATTGTATGCTACCTTTTACAATTTCTCAGCGCCTTTGTATCAACAATCATACTCTCCTAGAGTGTGAAAGTACTTTTTTTTCCCTTGTTAAAAAGAGAAGGTCTCAAGTCCAACTAGTTGGATCATGGCTTACTGTCCATCGAGAAAAGAACTTCCAACTTTTTATGTGTGTAGAAAATCCAAACCTTTAAATAAACATATAAAAAGATAAATATAGTTCTATAATATTATTTCATAATACTCATAAGGTGGACCACACCATGTAAAATATTTTTCGTCCGTTGATAAATAAAAATATAATTTTCGTCTACATGATTAGTGGATGTAGCTTTTTTTTAATATACCAAATGATAATCACGATGGAAAACATATTGGACGGGTTAGATTTATTATTTACTTAACAGGTTAATTTACATGATGTATGGACGGAAACTTATGGTCCAAACGATTGAACTTGATATCTTCTAGAAAAAAGAAATGAAAAGAAAAAATTTCTGAAGTCATTGAAACTTAGTACTGTTTGTAGATCCAAGGTTTAAAAATTCCAAAGCCCAGTCAGGCAATCTCAACGGAAATCTGTAACTTGCTGAGCTGGCAGATCAGGGTCGTCATCTTGTAGGACCCACTGGTTATGTGGTGGGGCCGAAAAATGAGTTTGGTTTAAGATTATCAGCTAGGCAGCACATGGACAGCTAGATAAGATTCCAGGTGGGTCCCACCTGATGATTTTGGGGCCACTGCACATACCAGGTGGGTCCCACCTGATGAACGGACCAGATCATGCTTGCGAAAGCCACGCATGCACGCGTGGGAAGACACATACACGAGTCAGTAGCTACGTTTGCAGTTTGACTTTCCATGTGTATATGAAATTTGGCAGTTGATATGAAAATCGTGGGAAAAATGGGGTAGTCTACTGAGCATGTCCCACCATATCTTAAACGGTGGTGGCTCAATAACTTACTCTTCGTACACCCATAAATTATCTAGACCGTCCAAAAATTGGGCCCATTTGTTCACTGATCGGAAGAAATTATCCGTTCGATAGTAGCCATTGAAATCTGTTCCTCCGACCATTTTGTTTTCGTCTATCCATTTGATGAACACAGCTTGGACAGACAACCAGATATGGTACAGCCATCTGTCCACCATAGATGGCGAGATGTGTTGAGTGGGGACCGTTCATCTATTATTTTTCAATATGGACGTCGGATGATTAAAAACAACACTAATCCGATGATCCATTCAATCTAATCGCTGAGCATCGAAACCAAGGGTAGATGGACGGTCCAAATTGTTGCCCCATGGCCTGTCCTTAAATTGAACTTCTTGGACCATCCAACCGCTAGAACAATAGATATTTTTTTCCTTGTTTTGGGGCCAGTAATTCTGTTTCTGCCTGACCAGCCATTAAACATCCACACAATCAGGTACGTAGGATCATCCATTCAGTTAATTTTGTGGGTGATGGCCCATCCGAGTGGAACCTGTAGGTCGTCGTAACCGTTCAAAAGATGGGCTTCACGATAGATAACTAGTACTACTGATGGATTCTGCTTGTTTGGATGATCTTCGCAATCATTGAATGGAATTGCATGTGTTGAATATGTATACCTTGGTCATTTTTTCGTTTTAAGAAATGCATGTTTTTGTTTCATTTAAGATCGACTGAATGGTTTGGATCGTCTGATCAGAACACAGATTACCTACTGAATTACTCAGTAAACTCTTTGGTCCCCACCGTGATATATGTGTCTTATCCACGCCGTCCATCCGTTTTTCCAGCTCATTTTAGGTCACGATCCCAGAATTTAAGCATATCCAAAGCTCAAGTGGACCACACCGCAGGAAACAGTGGGAAACGAACACCTACCGTTGAAAACTTCTGAAGGGCCACAAAAGTTCTGCATCCAAGCCGATATTTGTGTTTTCCATTCCTCCATGTCTGTGTGACCTCGTGAATAGGTTGGATGACAAATAAACATCAATGTGGGCCCAAGTAAGGTTTCAAAGCTGGACGTCATCATCCCAACTGTTTCCTCAGGTGTGGTCCACTTGAGCTAAGGATATGCTTCAAATTTTGTCTCTTTTTCTAAAATGAGCTACTAAAATGGATGAACGGCGTAGATAAGACATGTACATCAAGGTGGGTCCCACAAGGTTTCAGAACGCTATCCGCGTCCAATTCCCCTGTTACAATTTTTGGGTGGGGCCTACTCAGGTAACGGCTACAGTTTAACAATCCCAATCACTTTGCAAATCCATTCAAGCCTATGGGGCAATAAACAATGGGACCCACCTGATTAAGAGCCTGGATTGTCACATCTACATTAATGTAACTCAAATCACACCGTCCAGACAGTGGGACACACTGTCATAACTCCAAAATCAGACCTACTAAATGATCAGAGCCTCGGGGGACACTTGGTTGTTAATTAAGGCCTTTGATTGTTTCTCATTTGAACTACACATTAAATGTCTACCCAATCAACTTACAAGAATATTCGTTTAAATGCATGTTTAATATCTGACCCATCTAAACCAAGGCCCATTATTTGAACGGTGTTTGAGTCATAAGTATGCCACGTGTTATCTCCGATTGCATGTGCATGAACATCACACTCCGCCCGTGTATCTAATATCTCAAACGATATTTTTCATTTTCTAATTTCTGATTTTGCTCCCGTGAATCTCTCCTATTTATCTGCGACAAATACGAAAACTACCGACGCGTGTAGAGTTATTATGGCGTAGAGTTTCTATACTACACGCAACCCTTCTTGCCTACCATTCATCAAGTGGGCCATTGCCCCTATCCCAAAAATCAACGTCTGCTGGTAACGTGCACATGTATATTGCATGCGGAACACTGACGTATGCACCAACGACCCGGTCTTTTGGGCGTATCGCAAGCATGTTGATGACCTCATGATCAACGGCTCGGGTCTTTGGCATGTGTGATGTGTTGGCACGTGTAGGTGCCGGTGGGAATTCAATTCTACTCGCGCGATTAGCTTTCCTTACCTACGGACTACCTTTTGGAGAATCGGACGGGCGGGAGCCGGTCAGCTAGTGCCCCCACATGGCCAACGGCGCTTACGCCGCTTGCTGTATTATTGGCGGAAAGAATCCGTTGTTTAAACCCGTCGAGGAGGCGATGACTTTCTCTTAGGTGGGCCCCACCTACTCAAGTCAATCCTCAGTTAAAAACTACCAATAATACGGAAGAGTAGATATTTGGTACCCCGCAGGAGTATATGAATTCATACACGTGCACCAAATCTACATTAATTCGAACCGTTCAAATTGTGGCTATGTTGATGTTGGGCTGATAAAAGCATACGGAACAGATGGTCTGGAATCTCGGATACGTGTCCATGCAGTGGTTTGCTTAGACAAGAAAATTTCAACGGTACAGATTCGAGTAAGTCTATTTCGTTTTGGGTGTCCTTAATACTATGAGTAAAAGACTTTGAACGGTTTGGATTAATGTATACATATCTCACGTGCACGAGCATATGTGTAAACTTACTCTGCCAGAGCATCAATGTTTCTCTCGTAATAAGAAATGAAGGGGAAGCTATATGATACTCAGGCTGCGTAAGCCGCTTGATGTGCAGGCACTCAGAAATTGTAAATGTGGCGTGCATCCGCCCATCTTAAATGTCCACATTGTGGATCACTGTCACATTCGTGGACACGTGTCTGTTCAAATAGGGCCATTGGATGGTTTTATTTTTTGACCGTCCAATATTTGTCCACCAATCCCATGGTTAGATAATCAGATAACCGTTATTTTTAGTTCAGGGTAAATCTAAGCTGAGATTTATAATGTAGACAGTTTAGTTTGAATTCCTTGTATGGAAAATGTGGAACATCCAAGTGCATGAGTATCATCCATCATAGTCTTCCAGAGTATCAAATTTAAAATATCTGGAGAATTCTGGTAAATTAACCAATCGTCGTTTGCCACGTTGGCTTTAAGCTCCGGCGGGTTGGGTCCACCGGGACATCGTATTTGGAACGGCGTGGAGTAGGGAAGGTTCGCCTCTCGAGAGAGAGCGACCTACACGTCACCGGTAAAAGCCCGCGAAAGGGCTTTGCTGCAGGGGAAGGGTGGGTCCCACAGCGCAGGGTTATATAAATAGTGAAAGAGAAGCAGAGCAGAGAGAGACAGCGAGGTAGGCATTCCACTTATTTGCATTCCATCTTTGTGAGAGAAAAGAGCAATGGCTGCTTCTTCTTCTGCTTCTCTGTTGGGGCCTTTTTAGGGTTTCCTAGTGTTTCTTTCAAGGGTTTCTGTTCTTTGTTTCTTGCTCTTGCGAGTACTTTCTTTTTTCTGTGGCGGAGATGGGAGGTGACAAGGCCATCAGCCTCGAGCAGATTAAAAATGAGGCCGTTGATCTGGTAAGCGATCGAAACGATCTTTATATCTTCTTGTTGATTTTTAGACGTTTTTCTTTATGAATTTTTGTTTTTTTTCTGGTTTTTGATCGAAGGTTGATTGTTCTGTTTTGGCGTTTGAATGATCTTTTAGCGATTTGTGAAATGGTGCTCTGCTGTCTTGTTTTTGTGGTTCGATTTCATTTTGCTTTTTTTTTTTTTTAATGGTTTTAGATCTGATCCGAGAAGAAATTGCTGATTTCGAGTGGTATTGTCTTTCACTTCTCGGGTTTATGTTGCCGGTTTTATCGATCTCAAGGTGAAAATCAGATCTGTAAATGATATTAGTTATAGTTGGGGTTTCTTTTGGATTTTAATGATCCGAAGTTTGGAGAATCCCTAGATTCCTTTTGTTCTAGTTGATTTTCAGTTTGTTTTTTCTTTTGATGCGAAAACTTCTCCTATTTCACCTGATTTTTCGTGAGGATATTGCAAGCAATCTGTAATGGCAGACCGATCTACTCTCTTTTTCATAGATATAGATGTTCGAATTTCTTCATTTTGTGTTTTAAATCAAGATTTTGATCATCTATACGGAAACACGAAGCGAGAGAAGATCTTTTGAAAAAAAGAAGAAGAAATTCCGTATTTTTATCTTTTATTTTCTTATTAATGATATTGCCAGTGATCTGTTTGCTTTAATGGCAATAGAATCCAGTTCCTTCTCCTTGGTCGTAACAGAAACAGAGATAGTCATCTCTGTTACTGATTTTCTGTGTTGATTCGTGTTTATTTGAAACATTATCAGAGATTTCCAGGATTCCTTTTATCTTTAACCCCACGTAGATTTTTAGGTAGAGAGAGGGCTCTTTACTGCAACGGATTTTCAGGGAGAGTGATTCGCACCGAGATTTCAGTCATTGAAAATAGGGGGAGGGATTCTCACCGAGATTTCTCCAGCTAATTTTTCGGTTGTCGATAATTGTATATTTCGAGATTAGTCTCTTTGCTAAATCACCACGTTTTGGGCTCTAGGGAGAAGGATTCGAATATAACCGGTTTAACCGTAAGTTACCGTCCACCTAGCAGATAGCATCCAACCTTTCGTGTTCCTGAGAAATCCAAACCGTCCAATAGGTTTATCACATCATGCAAATCACCTTATGCAATAATCAGCCATGTCTGTTCATTGAGTGGACCGCATCTTGTATTGAGTTATCTATCAATGGATACAAAACTTTTTATAGGCATGGCCCACCTGATTAGCGTATAGGGATGATTTTTGTACAAAGCCACCCTCGTGGTTGGCCTAGGATATTGAAAGAGTTGGATGTGACATGCACGTGCTAGGTTGGAAGCTACTGTTGTGTGGCCTTGAATTACGTCCTAACCTGTTAGACTTTGATACCTTCTCTTTTTTTTTAGGTTTATTTAGTGGGGGTACCTTCCGTAGTACTTGTTTCTCGTCAGTTTCTCGGCTACGAGACGGGAAAAGAGGGATAAAATCTGGTGCACTTCGGGTGTAATTTTGGGAAATGGTCTCCCTCTTTGAATGGCCTCCCGTGATGAACAGTTCATCCACAGCACTTTTCTCAGCAATTTCATCTCACGGGAGAAAACGGGATCGAATCCCGTGCACTTAGGCTGAGATTTTGGAAAATGTTCTCCATCACCGTTGGGACTTGAATTGCCTGTGCCCCCGCCAACCCCCACCGTTGAAACCTTTAGCCACTAAGTTTTGGATTAGGCTAATATTTATTCATCTTGGTGGGAATAGCGTTAGAACGGTTTGGATGGCATATAAACATCACAGTGGCCCATGGTTTCTGGGCGGTTCCATCCCCACCTTTTCCTATGGTGTGGCCCACTTGAGTTTTAGATCTGCTCTAGGTTCATACCCTAAGATGAGCTGGAGAAACTGATGGACGGAGTGGATTTCTCATAGGTATTCCAATGGACCCCACATCGCTTTCCCGCAATTCGCGTACCCTCTGTTGAAAGTTGAGATCCGGGCGTTCGGCTTGTGGAGCGGCCCAACGTATTTGACCGTTCTCAACCAGCTTCAGTGCACAAGCACAATTGATGGCTTGTAGGGCCAGTTCATTTTATAACATGTCACCTGACGTGCACCGACCCTACGTTCAAATTGGAGCTTTCAAATGGTAAAAATAGACGTTGCTTGTTTGGTGCGACAAACGGGCCCATCACATGTAGTTGCCTTGGTTGCATGTGGGACGGTCTGACCGTACCTTCCGTCAGTTGTTTTCAATCAAAGATGGCAGAAGCGACTTTCGTTGCTGCGAGCCCGAGCATCATGAAGCTCTCGGGGCCACTTGAATGTCGGTGTGGCGTCAACTCAGTCCATCACTTGTGCCAGCTCTTATTTGGACCTGAGCCCAAAAAGCAGGCAGGTCCAAAACTCAAGTGGGCCACACCACATCACGGGAAAAAGTGGCCCCGGGACAGCACCATTGAAACCATCTGGGGCCCACTGTTATGTTGTAATCCATCTAACCCGTTCATAATCTGACTTCAACTAAGATTAACTGTAAATACAAATATGAGCATGATCCAAAACTGATGTGGCCCCTGAGAAGTTTGAATGGTTGGGGGCACCATCCCCACAATTTCCAATGGTGTGGCCCAGTTGAGTTTCCGATCTGACTGATTTTTGGGCCTACTATCCTAAGATGAGCTGGACAACTAGTGGACGGACTGGATGTCACATAGTAATAAGGTTGGCCGCACAGCTTTGGTTGCACCACTCCCTGCATCTGTCAACCGGTTGTCATGGGAAATTCACGTTGAAAAACGGGGAATTTGGAAAGCGCTCCCGAGTTTCCTGTAACCCCGTGACTGGGGAGCTCTTTAACCGGAAGCTCTGTGGGCCGACTGCTGAGTCCATCAATTTTGACAACTGGTGTTAGGGGTGTGAGCACAAAAATGAGGCTAGATCGAGACTGAAGTCGGCCACACTAGAAGTAGTAGGGGATTGAGCACCACCATTAAACTAGAAGTTTTGGATCAGCTGATGTTTGTATTTTCTCTTCACCTCTGCTGGAAATAGCCTAATTAACGGGTTGGATGGCATATTACATCACGGTGGGCCCAAGAAAGTTTTAATGGTGGGCGTTTTTCATCCATACTGAATTTGGATCCTGCTTATTTTTGGGCTGGGATCGTAACATAAGATGACCAAAACTGCATGGTGGACCCTGCAGAGCTTTGGCATGCAGGGGTCAGCATGCTAGTGCCATAGTCCCCGCCTCAACTAGGTGTGCATTGGGCCAGATTTGATCTGGATCTGAGGCCCATGTTGCGTTTGGCCGGCAGGCTCAAGTCCTCTTTTCATCTGACGAGCTCGGCCAACAGTGGGCCCGGTTAAGGTACTGGGCTCATGGACTGGGTGGGTAGATACTTCTTCCTGCTCCAGTTTAACCCCACCGACAGTCCTACTGTAGATTACTATTAGGACACTTCCAAAACATGGCTGATCCAGCCTTCATGTGGGTCACCACATGAATTTGGAATTTGGAGGTTTTTAGGCTGTGATCAATTGTTTTCCCTGATGTGGCCCACTTAATGATTGGATAACCCTAATTTGAAAGAACCACATTATCATAGTGGGGCTCACTTAATGCATGGGTTGGAAGACATAAGCACAACATTGTGGGGCCATCACTAGCGGTAGCGTTTAAGCGGGTGCTTATTGATAAGAATAGCTAGATGAATAAGATAACCTAAACTCATTAACCTGGATTAGGACTCGAAGGTAGCAGGTTCCTATTCTGAGTAGTAGGTCCTATGGTTCAGTAATCCAAACCATAGGTCTTTCATTTATTTATCTTTTTTCTGCTGAATGTGGACCGGTATTGTCCTTTTCCTGTTAACGGTCCTTGTACTTTTAAAACGGACTTCCCATCTCTTGCACGCTTGGGTCAATTATACTGTGGTTTCTCTTCAGTACTAGGCGGATTTACCTGTTTTTACCGGTTTGGTAGTGAGTCTGGCTTTGGTGGTATTCCAGGAACGGATTCCAATCGAGGAAGTGTTCGAGCAGCTGAAATGTACCCAAGAAGGTCTGACGTCGGACGAAGGAGCAAATCGGATCCAGATCTTCGGACCCAACAAGCTCGAAGAGAAAAAGGTTGGTTATTTTGCAACTCTGATCTTCTTCTCCTTCTTTGGCCTGTTTGTCCCATATCCTTTTCTAACGATGGATGCCTCTTGAAAACAGGAAAGCAAAGTCCTAAAGTTTCTGGGATTTATGTGGAACCCCCTGTCATGGGTCATGGAAATGGCTGCTCTGATGGCTATTGTCCTAGCAAACGGAGATGGGAAACCACCAGATTGGCAGGACTTTGTGGGAATTGTTGTGTTGCTGGTCATCAACTCAACCATCAGTTTCATTGAAGAAAACAATGCTGGTAATGCTGCGGCTGCTCTCATGGCGGGTCTAGCCCCGAAAACAAAGGTAGAAATGAAGAAATTTGAAATTCAGTTATTACCCATTTCATTGCATGATGTAATTGTAATTAATAATCAGCTATTATGATGTATGCAGGTTCTTAGAGATGGTCGATGGTCCGAACAAGATGCTGCGATTCTCGTTCCAGGAGATATAATAAGCATCAAGTTGGGTGACATTGTCCCTGCCGATGCTCGTCTTCTCGAAGGTGATCCGTTAAAGATTGACCAATCTGCATTGACCGGAGAATCACTCCCCGTCACCAAGAACCCCGGAGATGAGGTGTTTTCGGGTTCGACTTGCAAGCAGGGTGAGATTGAAGCTGTTGTCATTGCGACTGGCGTTCACACTTTCTTTGGAAAGGCTGCTCATCTTGTGGACAGCACCAACCAAGTGGGACATTTCCAGAAGGTTCTTACAGCAATCGGTAATTTCTGCATCTGCTCGATCGCGATTGGGATGGTGGTTGAGATCATTGTCATGTACCCGATCCAGCATCGCAAGTATAGGGATGGGATTGACAATCTCCTGGTTCTCTTGATTGGAGGAATCCCGATTGCCATGCCTACCGTCTTGTCTGTCACCATGGCTATTGGATCCCACAGGCTCTCTGAGCAGGGGGCCATCACCAAGAGAATGACTGCAATTGAGGAGATGGCGGGCATGGACGTCCTTTGCAGTGATAAAACTGGGACTCTAACCCTTAACAAGCTGAGTGTTGACAAAAACCTTGTTGAGGTGTTTGCAAAAGGTGTAGACAAAGAACACGTCCTTCTGCTTGCAGCAAGAGCATCCAGGACTGAAAATCAGGATGCAATTGATGCTGCCATCGTTGGAATGCTTGCAGATCCAAAGGAGGTATATCGCCTTATGTCCAGTTACTTGTGGCTTCTTTCCTTTCTTCAGAGCTGAGATTAATCTTCATACACGCCTGTAAATACACTATTGAATTAACTGTTGGCAAGTGTGGTCATTAGGTCAAATCACAATTTATTGGAGCCCTAAAGATTAGGGGTGTTTATTCTGACACATCTAATATAAATCCAAACCGGTCAGATTAGAGGGCCATTTTGCTGGACTTGGGATTTCAGATTTGGGAAGTCTGAACGTTGTGGAAAGAGTTTCCTAAACTATCAGACTCTACAAGTCTATCCACCCACCCACCCACACACACACAAAACAGTCATTACCAATGTTTCGAGCTACATCCATCTTAAATCTGCTATCCCAGCCCAACAGCAGCACACTCCTGTAGCAACTATTATAAAAATCCTAAATTTTCTTTGCTTATGCTGGTCTATCTTGTCTCTCTCCACAGGCAAGAGCTGGTATTAGGGAGGTGCATTTTCTTCCCTTCAACCCGGTTGACAAGCGAACTGCTCTCACCTATGTAGATGGAGATGGACGCTGGCATCGCTGCTTCCAAAGGTGCCCCTGAGCAGGTATATTTTTCTTGCTTTTCCATCTTTTGCTAGTGATCAAAGAAACATTAATCTAGACTAGTATTTTAAGCAATCAAAACTTGATTGGTATTTGGAAACAGATATTAAACCTTTGCAACTGCAAGGAAGATGTTAGGAACAAGGCTCATTCCGTGATTGACAAGTTTGCCGAACGTGGGCTTCGCTCACTGGCCGTTGGACGACAGGTTCGTGATGATGACACACTGAATATTTCCTTTCTGTTTGTTTGATCGAATGGTAGTCAATCTCATGAGTTTTATTACTGCATTTAACAGGAAGTGCCTGAGAAAACAAAGGAGAGCCCAGGAGCACCATGGCAATTCGTGGGTCTGTTGCCTCTCTTTGATCCACCTAGGCATGACAGTGCAGAGACTATCCGTCAGGCTCTCAATCTTGGCGTGAATGTGAAGATGATTACAGGTAATTCTAGTTTTCTTCTTCTTTCCTTGATATACCATTTCCATCCTCGCTTAATGATGTCCTTGCGGACTTTTCTGCACACTTCAGGGGATCAGCTAGCCATTGCTAAGGAAACGGGCCGGAGGCTTGGAATGGGAACAAACTATGTATCCCTCATCTTCCTTGCTTGGCCAAGACAAGGATGCATCCATCGCCGCCCTTCCTGTTGATGAATTGATTGAGAAGGCTGATGGGTTTGCTGGAGTATTTCCAGGTAGGTTTTGAATTGAACATTCCTGATCACCTGAAATTACAGTATCTTGCTCAGTTTCCATTATTGTTAAATCGCTTCTGCTGATTCATGCTTGTTTTTGTGTGAAACAGAGCATAAATATGAAATTGTGAAGAAGTTACAGGAGAGAAAGCACATCTGTGGAATGACAGGAGATGGAGTGAATGACGCTCCTGCCCTAAAGAAGGCTGATATCGGTATTGCTGTTGCTGATGCCACTGATGCTGCTAGAGGTGCTTCTGACATTGTCCTCACAGAACCTGGACTCAGCGTCATCATCAGTGCAGTTCTCACCAGCAGAGCCATTTTCCAGAGGATGAAGAACTATACAGTGAGTTCCATACATCTATGCCATTGTTCTTTTGAACACTCTCCACACTTTCTTTTCTATATAAATAGCAACTGACCTTTGTTCCTTTCGGCTCTTTTGATTTGCAGATATATGCAGTCTCTATCACCATCCGTATTGTTGTAAGTAGAGACAACAGCCACATCATCTGTCTTAATTTGTTTGTCCCGATGAATGCATGGACTGACTGTTTTCTGTTCAATCTTGTAGCTTGGTTTTATGCTTATTGCTCTCATTTGGAAGTTTGATTTCTCTCCCTTCATGGTTTTGATCATCGCCATTCTCAATGATGGTGAGTTTTTTTGTCAAAGAACCATGAATTGAGTTGTTTAAAAAAGAAAGCACGACTAAGCTTCTTCTTTTTGTTTGTTTGTTTGTTTGTTTGTTTGTTTGTTCTCCTGCAGGAACGATCATGACAATCTCAAAAGATCGAGTGAAGCCGTCTCCTTTGCCAGACAGTTGGAAGCTAAAGGAGATCTTCGCGACGGGTGTGGTTCTAGGAGGTTACTTGGGATTGATGACAGTGGTCTTCTTCTGGGTTATGAATGATACTGATTTCTTCTCGGTAATGTGTTTGAAATCAACTGAGGCTTCATTTCATGCATATTGAATAATAATCTTTCAGGCATACTTCTTAATTTTAGGGGTTCCATACTTTCTTTTCCCCTTCTCTATTTATTCTTCTTCTTAAGCTTGTTAAGGGTCGGTTTCTTACTGAAACTACTTTCTTTTCCTTCTGATGCAGCATAAATTCAGAGTTAGATCACTGAGGGGTAGTCCCCACGAAATGATGGCTGCCTTATACCTGCAAGTGAGTATTGTGAGCCAGGCTCTCATATTCGTCACTCGATCTCGCAGCTGGTCTTATGCAGAACGTCCTGGGCTCCTCTTGATGACCGCCTTCATAGCTGCTCAGCTGGTAAGGCTCTCTACTTAATTTCCAATCTAGACTTCGATTTGCAAATTTATTTTTTAGAGCATGAAATTAACCAGGCAGAATACCCCACTGAAAGTTCAATACGGGTGGACTATACCATTATCTGATCTTGATTGGATATTGTTAACTGGGAAGTGGGCCTCCCCTGAGCTTTGATACCACGTCTTCACTTTTTAGAATTTGGCAGGATGAAGCGAGCCCACTTCCTATCTCCACCTGTTCTTATTTGGATGGTAATAATATTTATATGTAGCAATTCCTTACTTCTGCTATGGGTGTTCCACATCCATATAGATCTGATGGTGGTTGAAAGTGAATCCCGCTTTCACTTGCATTTTAGGAAGTGTCATTGCAGGATCAATTGAGATCCCCTTCTGACCACCCATTGAGAATTCTCTCTTGGTTGTTCATTTCTCATTTAAAATAAATTCTTTTTCAACCACCAGGTTGTTGTCGCTGCACTTGCCAATAACCTCTCCCGTTTTGCCAGGTGGCTACTGTCATAGCCGTCTATGCCAACTGGGGTTTCGCTAGGATCAAAGGAGTGGGTTGGGGCTGGGCTGGAGTCATCTGGATTTACAGCGTGGTATTCTATGTCCCACTCGACTTTATCAAGTTCGCCATCCGCTACGCACTAAGTGGAAAGGCTTGGGATAATCTGATAGAGAATAGGGTATGATAACAAGATTTGATATTCTTCTTCTTTTGAAGTACACCCCAAGTTTAATCGTTGGATCCTTTACATGCGCTGATGTTGCTACTGTTGTTATTGCTGTATAGACTGCCTTCACTAGCAAGAAGGATTATGGCAGGGAAGAAAGGGAAGCACAATGGGCTCTAGCACAGAGGACCCTGCATGGGCTTCAACCACCCGAAGCCTCCAACCTCTTCAATGACAAGAGCAGCTACAGGGAGCTGTCCGAGATTGCTGAGCAGGCCAAGAGGCGGGCTGAGGTTGCTAGGTATGAACCACCCCCTCCATCATCCAAATCATTGAAATTTCAGGTGTCTCTACTTGCATTGCATGGCTCATACCTGCCAATGTAGCGTGTGTGAGATCTGTGCTATTCATCAGATGGTCCCACTCAGTAAAAGAAGACTGATATGGCCCACCAGATGACTGACTGTGATCTCACCCACGTGATATGCCGCATGGACAGAATGGGGTCTGATGCAGCTATTTAGCTTTGTATGTAAAGCTAAAGTGGATCTAAGCTTCTTGTGAGGATATTGACGAGCAGTTGTTATTGTTGTTGTTGTTACAGGCTTCGTGAGCTGCACACCCTCAAGGGGCATGTGGAGTCGGTAGTGAAGCTGAAGGGACTCGACATCGATACCATCCAGCAGCATTATACAGTGTAATAAAAATAAATCCATATTAAGAGAAACAAGGCAAGAAAGCGAAGTGGGGTGGAGAAAAAGCTCAAAGAAGAAGAAGAGGAGGAAGGAAGCAAAAACTCTAACTAGAGTATGGTTTTCTAGAGAATGCTATAGCCCTTGTAATTCTCATCTGTTTCTGGCTTCATTTTCTGGCAGGAGCAGTGCTTGAATGGGCTTTTGTCTTATTTTCTTTTACGCTGTGTAGTAGAAGCACAATAACATCAATGGCACTCGTTTTGGCCGCTTCTCTCTCTTTCTCTATGCATATGCAATTCTTCTCTTCTCTGTTTCTTCAATATCTTTATACTCTTCCGTTTTTAGTCGGCCCTTAAATACAATGGAAATCTTTGTTTGCTGTATGGTACCCGAGTTTCTGGTGTACATGATATTAATGTTTGTGTTGGAATACACAGATGCGTATAGAGTCTGTTTGGATGCACGAAAGGTTGTGTACTGCACAAGCTATGCTGCATTGACAGCATACACTCAGTTCCTCAAGAAAAGAGGAACACGACCAAAGACGTACAGCCAATATTACTGGTAGAGGTGGGCATCGAGTCGAGTCGGACTAGGGCTGTCCCGACCCGACCCGACGCAACCTGACCTTGTTTTTAAGTGGACCTGACCCAAACTCGACCCGACTCGGTATTGAGTCCATCACGCCTGACCCGATCCGAGACGGATCTGGCTGAGAGTAACCCGGACTTAGTTTGACCCAGTCACAGGGACCGAGTCAGGTCCCACTTGACGTTTTATCGAAAATGAGCAGCACCCTTAGTTTCGCCGCTTCTCTCGTCTACAACTGCAAAGGAGTTTCTGAGTTTGGAAACCCAAGATCTTCAAGATATATACACCACAGAGAGTGTGGGACCCACTGCTAGCTTCCAAGGTTGGAAACCATTCGAAAGGAGCCATACGCTGTCTTCTCACCGTTTCTCACGACATTGTGCATGCGGCAGCCGTGGAGCTCACCACCCAAACAGCTATAAACATCTGATTTCTTGGTCCTACAAGCTCTCTGATAACAATCTAGACCGTCCGTTGGATTTGAAATGGAGAAATACACAGCCCAGTGTCTATATTCTTCGTTCCAACCCTTACCCCGCGTTCCCCTTATGGGACCCGATCTAAGATCCGTTTCGTCCATTAGGAAGGTCAGAAGATCAACGTACTATCACCGAAAATCAAACCAAGGAACCCATCAGCAACTGTGGTCAGCAATGAAACAAAGGCAGCGTATGAGTCTTCCGTGCGCGACTCGAACAAGAGTCGAGTTGGGTTTCGGATCGAGTCAGGTCACACCCAGTCAGATTTCGGGTCGAGTCATGGTGCTCGGTGACCTAGACTCGACCCGGTTTGATTTCATATTGGGGGAAGTTTACTCGTACTGGCCCGACTCACACACTTGGTTTCAGTCAAGTCGGGTGTAAACAAGTTGGACGAGTTGAGTCTGCCAAGTTTACTCGACCCATGCCTAGCTCTAATAACTTTCATTTAAGTATAGTTTACCCTTCCTCACAAGATAGGAGAGACTATTAGGCTAATTTAGTGGCCTAAAAATGAGTTAACTTCATTTTTGTTAGCTCTAATTATTTATTAGTGTTCTTGAGAAAGAGAGAGAGTTCTGGTGCTCTCAAAAAGCACTTCGTGTAATGAGAAATGCTCTAGTGCTCTCAGAGCACTATGTAAGTTGCATTTGGACACTTCAATAGTACAGGATCTAAATTCATTGTCCAACTCATACTTCCAGAGTTACCATGAAAACATGGCATTGATCCAAAGAAAAAAAAATGGTCCATCGCTGTTTTAGGGCCCATCATGGTTTGCCAATGATTCTAAAGTTACATGACCTACACAAGGATGTGCAAGACAACATGTGCAATATACAACTTTGCATGCTTCCAAATAGCACCTTAAAAGTGCAATAACATTACTTTAATGTTGTGGAATTGAGGGTCAGCAATGTAGATGCACTGAATGGATGTTACCTCCATTGGAGATGTCTTCAATATGAGATTAGGGTGTCTTCGTTCGCGAACGGGCCTTGGCTTGGTCACCCGAAAATTCACTAGATGAGATGGTGAGACAATTATTCTATGAATATATTAGGCAATGTTTGCTCGTCCGAACGTTCAGGTCGATCGACCCATGGTTGGCTTGCTCTTTAGTGTGATTTTGTGCGATTTTTTTCTAATTTATTATTTTTACTATATAATGGGGTGTAATTGCGGGATTAAGGTATCCTAATGCGTGAGAAGGTTGAGAAAGTTCTAGGGAGAGAAAAAGCTAGGGTTTTTTTTTTTTCTCTCTCTTTTGGGGGCTTTGCTTCGGGTAAGTTGTTTTTCATTTCTTGTAACTTCGTTTTCACAATGATTCACTTTGTGTCGTGATATTTTCACCACAAGGGTTTTTCCATGTATAATTTGAATTGTCCCTTGTATGTTAATTTGCATGTTGCCATTGTAATTACTTCGTTAGTTTGATTTTACTTTGAGTAGAGGTGGGCAACGATTTGGGTGAGGTCGAGTTAGTCCTAATTTGGTTTGGCTTGTTTTTGTGCCACCCCAGTTTGTGGATCAACTTGGTTTGAGTTTCAGGTTGACCTATGTGGCTTGAGTTTGGTTTGCTCCAAAAAAATTTGGCTCAAGCCGAGATTGGTTTGGTAAAAAAATTTGAACCATACTGGGCCAAGTTCAAACAAGTGGCAGCACTTTTTTTTTTTTAAATAGAAAAGAATTTGGAAAGTTTGAAAAAAAAAAGTACAAAAGTATCTTACTACATGATGTTTAACATCCTCCTAAAGGAGGAGTGCAACTTCAAAATAGACATATGAGAGCCTTTTCCAAACAAAAGTACATAAGCATAATTTTACGAGGAAACAGTATACCTTCATGTATATGTATTGTATATTATCCACATAATCATGGACATGTATTAGCCACGCCGTCCATCCATTTTTACATATCATTTTAGGACATGATCCCAAAATGAAATCATGTCCAAAGCTCAAGTGAATCACACCAAAGGAAATAGTGTGCTTACAATTTACGAGCTAAATCAAGCTGAATTAAACCAAGCTTGGAGCTGGTACTGCCTTAGTTTGAGCTTGATTTGTTTTTTCAAACAAGCTTGAGTCGGAGGCTTGGTTTGGTTTGAACTTCTATTTAAACCAATCCAAGCCAAGCTTTTTCAAACCAATTGGAGCCAAGCTTTCAAGCTGGCTTGGTTGTGCCTAGGTCTAACTCTAAGTCCTCGCTTCCACAAGTTCTCAACAACCTGGCTATAGAGGATTATTTGTTTTTTATTTTTCTTGCTCGCCCAAACATGTCATCAAATTGCATCAATTAGTAATGCGTTTTTTTTCCGTTAAAAATTATATGAGGTAAATACTTACATGCAAGCACTGCAATTGATGTATCTCATATGATAGGGTACACCTTTGTTACAAGAGGGCCCCATGTACAAGATGTGGTGGGCCCTAATGTACGTGACTTGGCAATGGAATGTCGTTGGAAATTGAAGAATTATGTCTAATAACTCCTCATTTGAAAAATTGTTGAGAATAAATGACATTGTATTTTAGTCTAGCATTGTTCTCTTATAATTAATGACCCTTATAGTAAATAGAATATTCTTTCACGTGAAATTCTCTCCTTTCCCTTATGTTTCTTATGATTCTTTACTTCTTCTTTGCTTCTCTCTTTACTTCTTCTGTCAATCTATCATGCATTGAGGACATAGAATCCTTTGGGAGAAAATGGCTCCCTCGAAGTTGTAGTGTATGTACACACATACATCCCATACATTTGTACATGAAGGAGGCAATGATCATCATCTCTCCAATAATTTTCTTTTCTGATGTGTCATCCATTTGGATAGTAACTTGCACATATCTTTATCGAATCATTTTCTAAAAATAAATTGTTAGGTTGTCTATGGTTTGAAAATTGATTTTTGGTGTGCCATATCTGTTACTACCGGAACCAAATTGTATAATGGGGGCCAGTACTAGGCATATCGAGTATGGAGGAAACTAATTAATATCAGGCAATATTGTAGTTGTTTCAGAAAATACTTCAAACCTTTGTCATCCACTCTTTTTTTTTTTTTTTTTTGGGTCGCCATGCAAAACGCACACAGAGCTGCTCAAAGTAAGACTTGCTAGTCGATGTGGATTGCCTTCTACACCTGCGGTCCAAAGCCAGGTGGGTCCCGCCATTATGTTTGTGAGACATCCATCCCATTCATCCGTTTTGCCAGCTCATGTTATGACATAGCAAAACAAAAAAAAAAAAAAATGAGGTAGATTAAAAACTCAAGTGAGCCACAGGGCTGAAAAAAGTAGGGAGGAAAATGACTACTGTTGAAACCTTCCCAGGGTCCACCGTGATTTTCATATTCCATCTAAATCATTTATAGAGTTATTCCTATAGGGATGAGCTAAAAACACAAATTTTAGTCTGATCGAACACTTCTATGGCCCTATGAATGTTTCAATGGTGGGCACGCAATCCCTACTTTTTCTTATCGTGTGGCCCGCCTGAATTTTGGATATGCTTTATTTTTGGGCTCACATCCTAACATGGCCTGGCAAATGGATAAATGACATAGATTTCTCACAAACATAAGTGGGCTCCACCTATCATTAGAATTCATGCGAAAACCCTAAAACCCTGAACCCTAAACATGTCTACCCTTAAGCCCGAGCCCAACTAAACCTAATAGGCGCGAATGCAAGCCTCATTTTTTAATCCATTTTTGGCTATTATAAATATAAGACGGACCCAATGGGATGGCCCACCTATTTAATGGTCCCAATTCTCAATACAATATATTAACCAAACAAAAGATTTGTCAATATTAAAATGCACAATTTTCCAATATCTAAATCTCCACCGTACACTTGGCAAATGTTCATGGGGTCCGGAATTGCTGATCCGGTACCACCAGATGCAGAGAGAATAGACCCAGAAGCATGGATTATCCAGACCGTCGAATTATCTTAGTTGTTGCATCAATGACTTGAGATGTAAGTAATTTAAAAGAAGGTCAAGAGAAATGAGAAAAAAAAAAAAAGAAAAAAAAGATCAATGGTCTATATCCAACAGTGGAAATTCACAAAGAACAAAGTGATAGGATTTGTCTAATAGCCACAGTATTTTCCATATGCCCCATCTACATGGTGGTCCACCTGATTAGTGGATCCGATCAATCTAGCTCTACTTACATCTCCCATGGGCCTAGCTCGGGCCTTACTGTCAGACCCACATGGCCTATGGGAGGGCAGCTTGGGCTGACCTCGGCCTGGCCTACCATCCAATATGACAGCTGAGAATCTTTAAAATGAATTTCAAAATAGGCATTTGAAAATTTGCACTTTGGAATGCTAGCATCATCTGGCCGGGCCCACGGCTAGCCCGCTCAGTGTAGCCTAGACTGGCCGGAGGATGATTCGGGCTGAGACCCAGCCCAGCCACCCAGTTTTGTGAAAGATCTGGGCTCTTCTTCAAGTGTGTCCCACCATGCATGATGTATTTCAATCCAATCCAGCCCGAAGAGGGACAGGCCCGAAAGCCCAACATGCCAGCGGGCCCATTGACAGACTGACCCTTGATTGAGATAACGTGCGGACCAGATTGCCTGCGTGCATTGGAAGCCTTCTTTTACATGCTACTGTGGATGGTCCACAATAAAAAAAACCCATCTTGACCAGATGATTCTTATTGTAGCTACATTAACTTAATGTAGGACGGTTGAAAAGAAATTTTTTAATGGTTCTCGATGATCTCAACAAACCAGTGGTTTGATCCATAATTTCAGCATAATAGTTTGATAGTAGACCATTCATGATAGCACCTAGAAGATAGACGGTTCCGATCTCATTGCAATCTCTTCATGTGGGTTCCATGCATACTGAGTGGGCCCCAGTCACAACTCACTGAAACTCGAGTGGTTGAGTCTTTGATAATGCTATTTGAATCTTGGCTGCATATGGTCCATTCATGTGATGACATTATCTACATCTGTGACCCATCTAAGCATACAGGGTAGTGGGGCCCACCTGAAAGAACCCCATGTGCTCCTCCTCACTAGAATCCAAATTCAATCAATGTTCCAATCCCAACCTATGCAACTTGAAAAAAAAAGAAAAAAAAAGAAGAAAAAGGCATCACCTCATATTAAGCATGGCCCACCTCTTGAATGAACCGGCTTTATTTTAGGGTGAGGACGTCTACACGGTTGGACCCATTTGATGAATGGTTTAGACATTGCACCTATCTGCCACGTTGGCACATGTGGTGGTAAATAGTTCGTACACCCTGTGCATACATGTGTGTCCATCGAGGTCGCTCTTAAAATGATACGTGGGCTGCTATGAGTTGATCTTTGAGGCCTGTAAAGGTTAGTCTTGGATAGCCTCTCTAGGTTAGGCTGTCCAAATATATTTAGGTTTGTCCAGATATTTTTTGTTTGGGTTATATTGTCAAGGACTTGGGAGGAATGATTATTGGAAATAGGTGTGGTACTTTTGTCTTAAATTTTTTTTTTTTTTTTTTAAATTACAACATAAAACACATGTAGTGCTTAAAAACATGTGGAGGCATATGTGACACATATAGAATACTTGCAGATGAACGGGAACACATGTGGGGCATAAAATATATATGATAGTACATATGATTATGGACATGAACTTGGCATATGTTGCAAATACAATGTATGAAAGGCATTTGAAGATTAAATGTAAGCATATCTTCAGCACTTTAAAGTTGGAAGGTGACACTTAAATAACAAATGTGACGCGTATGTACTATAAGAGAATAGTGTAATTTCATAACATAAATAGGTAGACCTGTTGTTTTTTTTTTTTTTCATTTTTTTCTTTTTTTAATGCCACAGGCTGCCATTGTCTATTTAGGGCTTATTTGGGAGCATGGAATTGAAATTCTAGATTTTTAGTATTTTTGGTAGCATGGATTTTAGAAACTGTGTTTAGGATCCTATTTTAACTCTTCAATACCTTTATCATACTGATTTGAACTCAAGTAATGAGTGTGATCAATTAAATGCTTTTCAAATATCCTAAACATGACATACAAGTGCATTATAAAATGATTAATGCATGTAGTTCATTTTAAGACAACCTTGACTAAAAAATAAGGCAATTTTTAGTTTTTGATCGGTTGCAATAATTGCACACCACTAATTTCATAATTAAAACAAAATTATATATTTTCTTTAGTTGGTTGGCAATTTTTTATATGGTGTAGCCCATTTGATGATTGTTGGCCATTTTTTTTTCTTCTTCTTCTTCTTCTTTTTCTTCTTCTTCTTCTTCTTTTTTTTTTTTATATATATCTTTTTTGTAGCATCCCATTACTATAGTGTAAATGTTGTGGTGGTGGGTGCTGAAACATCTCTCCCTCTTGTCCTTTCCTTTCTCTAACTCCTCTTTCTCAGCCTCTTACATATGTCTGTGTATACACGTATGTACGATGAAGCCTAGTTAGATGGGTTGGCTTCTATGCTATCGCATATGGTGTCATCCATGCATATAAGGAGGGCCATGGGTAGATAGAGGTACGATGTTCTATTAATTCATCTTTGGGGTATTCCTTGTTATGAAAATTTTTGTACGGATGAGAGAGAGATAAACCTTGTAATTTTGTTTATCTTATTTCTAATAAAGAAGAAAGTTTTATGTTACTGTTCCGTTAAGTAGGCATATTATCGAACTATGTAAATCCTTATGCCTCTTGTGTCTTGTTTTAGTTTAATTATTTTCTTTTATATTTAGCTTTGCCTATATTGATCACATGCAGGCCTTTTTCTGCAACAATAAATACAAGTAAACTTATTTAATGGTGTAAATGAACCTGAATAGTACCTTAGGGAAAAGTAGATGACAGGTATGCTGGTTGTAGATAACCCTCAGGTCCTATATTTCGCAAGTTGGGGTCTCCCTTAGAAGTGAAAACGGTAAAACTTTTGGATTTTGAACGCCACTATGGAATTGAAATTTAAGATTTTCAAAAGTGTTGAATAACCCTACCTGTATAAATCTTGAATTTTAGTTCTCAATTGCCCAAAATTGAAAATTTTAGGTGGCCGGGTGCCAAACCACCCCTTAAGTTTTGTATTGAGAAAATTGATAGACAAACCATAGATATGAGGCTTGAATATGTTACTAAACTAGGCATGGATTGAACATTTCTACTATCAAGTAAACTATAATGAAGGTGTTGCTATAATGCCCATTGACCTCCTATTGCTATAGTATCTGTTGACTATAAAGGGGTTTTTTAGACTGCCATCATCAGCTGTACATTGTATCAAGCTAACCGTTTAGATTAGTTGCAGGCCAATACAATATATAAAAGGTTAATCAAACACATGAAAGTTAACAAGCACCCAAGAGAATAACTCGGTCTAGATTTTTATGTTAGTTTAGCACCACTTTAAAAATGGTGGTGGCTCTTCAATCAAGCACATTGTCAAATCACCACTTGATCTAAAAGCTAGAGCCATCGTAGGATGACATATCAATTAATGTATATCAAGGGAGCTTAAAATTCCTTATGTTGTGTCACACCCAAAAGGTTAACCCATAGCGTGTGATACGGTGGATAAGGGCTCTCGGCTTACGTAATTGGTTCTCATATTTCCTCCCTCGCCCTTGGGGTCACTTCACCTACTGGGTGGAGTGATCCAGAGGATATGAAGTTACTTTTCATCTTCCCCTAGTCAATGTGGGACTAACCCAACAACCCCCTCCTAGAGTGGATGTGGGGCTCTCGAAACTTGGTCTCAGCTTACCTCCTCGCTCGTGGGTCCTAGGGCTCTCGGAACTTGGTCTCGGTTTATCCCGTAGGGCATGGGCGCCACCATAGCATGGACCTCAATGAATAACCTTGCTCTGATACCAGTGTTCTGTCACACCTAAAAGGTTACCCATTAGGTGGAGTTACCCCAGAGTATATGAAGCTACTTTTCATCGTCCCTGCTAATGTGAGACTAACCCAACTTGCTCTGATACCAAGTCAAATAACCACTTGATTTAAAGCCCGGGCCATTAGAGGATGATGTATCAATGTATATCTAGGTACTTCAACATTCCAACACACATAACATGTTAGAACAAAAATGTAGACGGTTCCAACAGTTCACCCAGCTATGGCAGGAAGATTATCCATCTGATTTTTTTTTTCTTTTTTTTTTTACCTTTCGAATTTGGGCCACTCACTATTTTACTTCTAATCACTCGTTTCATAGCGATTAGTTGGATGGTTAGGATTGCTTTATCAGATTGATTTTAGAGACAATCTCCATCAATAATTGGAATCACAATTTGGATGGTCTGGATGGCTATTCATCAGCCCCATGCGTGAGGAAGATGAATCACCACCATTTATAAAATGTTGCTGAACTAACAGGGAAGTCTTGACCGTCCACTCGATACCATGAAGAGTCGCTACATAGCACTCATGGAGCTACTGTAAGAAGTTGAAGTCGGATCCACTCCAAGGCTGCCTACCTTAAGCTTAACGTTCGACGCCATGTGTACGGCCCATCAAAATATTTGAATAAAATCTAGTCCGTCCATCATGTCTGTCCCATCATTTTATTCTTGGAAACAAAAATGTGTTCTGTTAAAAAACTAAGGTGGACCACACCACAGGGAACAGTTAGGACAAGGGTGCCCACCATGGAGAACCCTTCCAGACTATTCATGATGCTTACTGTGCTATTTATATTCCATCCAATCCATTCAGAAAGTGCGTCCCATCAGGATGAATAGAAAACCCTAGCATCAATCCATAAAAAAACACAGGTGAGCCACATAGTCATTTTAGAGTTATTAGGCCCTACCTGAATTTTGGGTCAGCATGAATTTTTTGGCCCCATGGGAATATGAGGTAATGCACATGATGTGCGGATTGGATGTCATGAACAAGTCACTATGGGACCCACACAAAGTGTTGTAGGCTAAGCTTACCTACAAAGCTAGCTGTCTCAAGTTCTAAGCTCTCTCCTTCTCTCTCTCTCTCTCTCTCTCTCTCTCTCTCACAGAGAGACATTGATGTGTGGATGGCATTGAACCAAACTCCGTGTGGGCCCCATGTTGATAGCATGTGATAAGATCAACGTGTGTGTTTTTCAATGGAGGATGCAGCTCGTATTTAAGGCGACCTGCACATCAAAAGCTCCAGGTTCTTGTGAAAGCCCCAGTACATCCCACTCAGAGTTTTCACGTGGGGATCTCTGTTCAAGTGGGCCCCACCTCATTCTTCCATTGTCGTGTCCACATCATCTCCATGGTGCACTCATTTGAGCATTGTGCATGGAGGGATGCGAAACCAGACTCGCTAACATCCTACACGTTCCAACATTGCACGCGTGTGCAAGATCCACACCACTCATGAAGTCAGCCCTACCATCCCTACCATCCCGATTTTCACTCATCTGGTATAGGTTTAAGCCACATTAGCTAGTGTCAATCATTTTGGACCGTCGATTTCCTTTGTACACGTGTGGCCCACCTGATGATGATGAGAGGGAATGGACTTTTGAGCTAGGGCATCAATATGGCAAGGGCGTCTTGGATCTCGCACATGTGAGCTACGTGCACACGTTTGAACCGAAAGTGTACTAACAAAATTCATATTGGCAATGCTCATGGTGCATGGGGTGGCCCACCTCATCTACCTTGCCATTAGCCTCTCAAATTACGGATTTTGTGGGTCTAAGAGGTCGACCTCATGGGAAACTTCCCATGATCTTGAGCTCTGTGGGCCCCACCGTGATGTGTGCTGAACATCCACACCGTGCATTTAATCAGTCCCCTCTAGGTTATGGGATGTCCCAAATATCAGTTGCATCCGAAATTCCGGTAGGCCACACAATCTAAAACCATGTAATCATGCCTAAAACATCCAAAAGCACTTGGTGGGGTCTTCCTATTTAAGTTCTGCAATGGTATGACATTTGGTGTGACCCCTCATCTAAATGAATCACACGTATCTTTAAGCCCATGGCCCATCATGAAAGATTGCATCTAATTGACGGTGTAGATGTAAGACATACATTATGGTCGGGCCCACAGAACTCAACCTCATGGGAAGCTCCATGAGGTCATCCTGATAGAACCTTTTCCTACGCACACACGTCAGCAAAAGAAATGGGAGTTATTTCGGCCCTGGAGCGAAGGATATCTTGGTCTACCCAACAGAAATACCAGAAGTAGGCCGGCCATCCTATGGCTATAAAGAGGCCACCTCATTGAGAAATTAGATGGGGCCCACTTCATTCACCATTTAGGTGGAAATTTCACCAGATTGAGCTCTATTGTTAGCACTTATAACCTGTTTGGGTCTGCCCTTGACCACATGTGGCACGTGGTCTTAAATAGCAATTGTAAGAGGGTGGCTAGATTGTAGGTCAAAACCAGTACGAGTCTGCCCCACCTCAAAAGCTGGACTGGACTGGACCCAAAGCTCGGCCGACTTTCTTGAAAATCGTATCACTTAATGGGAGTTTTTTCAGCATTATTTAATATTTAAAAGTATAGATAGTATATAAATTAGGGTTGGCAATAGGTCAGGCCAGAGTTGGGCTGAGATTGGCCTTAGAACAGCCCTGTCTCCAAAGCCCTGGCTCAGGCTGGCCTCAGTGGGCCAGCGCCAGCTGGGTCAAGAAAAGTTTTTAAATTCTGAGAGGCTTGAAATAATCCAATCTGAAAAATAAAAATAAAAAATTGGATACCTCCATCTAAGAGAAGTCCAATCACGTAAATGGTTTTGGATCATTAAAATATGACTATGATCCAACACATCTTTAAAATGCAAGTGGCTGAATGGCTAATAAGCGTCTTTAAATAATCTCTCTTTTCTTTTGTCATAGTGTCCTACTTAATGATTGGACCAGGCCGTGATCGGCCAGATGGGGCATGCATCATTGGCTCGGACTTAGAAAAGCTTGGATATTGAGCCTAGATTTCAAACTTGGATCTTGCCCTCAGGCCAATTGTTGTTTCGAAATGAAATAATTTTGAATAATGAAATATAAATTATAAAAATTTATTCAAATCATCTTAAAGCTGATTTTTTATTAGATATGTTACTCTTAATTAAGCGTGATTCACCCCCTCTCCTCTCATATTAGAGATCGCTAACGGGTTGTTGGCGAATTGCTTCCAGGATATGACATGTATGCCTGCTTGGTCCTGCGTGCAATAATCACATAGGGACCACCATAAGAACTCGGTTAACGCATTCAGTCTTTGGTAGACTCTGTGACTTCTTGGACTCAATAACTCAATGAGTTTGAGAACGCATTTCGTTGCAAACTTAGCTAAAAGGGAGAGATTTTGTTGGTATTGTTCTTCTTGTAGATTAGATTGACTGGATTGCTTGTGTTTCTGGACCTCAAGGGTCTAGTTTATATAGATGTAGGGAATGAACTGATGCACTTGAGGCCAGTTTATTGTGCAAGATGCCTTTGATTCTACCAATCAAATGGCAAAGGAGGCACTCTTCGGTTCAATCGAAGAGTGGTTTGGTCTGACTGAATTTCGATGGAAATTGCTGGATGGTCACTGTGATGTTTTGGCTGTTTTCGATCTAATCGAATTATGTTGAATTTTACAGTTGCTCGATATGAAGTTTTGGAGGTTTTCAGTCAGAACAGATACATCATTCGGCTAAACTTGACGTAACCGAAGGTTAAGTTCTTTCTGACCGAAGGTTGAGCTGAAAGCCTTACGAGGTTTTGCGTAAGTGCGGGTATTTAAGTCGAATTTTGAATTATGATTTGTTAATACGATTCTTATAAGTTTTCTCTCTAAGGGCGAGGTTTTTAGCGAGGTGAGAGAGGGTTTCCCATACTTATAAGGGCTTAGGCATGATTTCTCAAGGGGTTGTGCATCGCAAGAAGAGATCGGGTTTGTTTATAATCGTAGAAGGTAAGTGGTGTATGACTCTACATTTTTCATTATAGTGGATCTATGTCGCTTTTTGCTGTTGTATTTTTCAGCAAGGGTTTTCCATGTGCTTTCACAAAGCACACATGTTGGTGGTGGTGTTAGATTTGAATTTCTAACATCTAGGGCTGATTCGGGTTTATTGTTGGCTCGGGATTAGAGCTAGTTCGACTCATAACATCATCAATGGTCAAAACATTACAAAAATGTTTTTGATTGTTGGCTCATTAATCCAAACATTTCGGATTATTGGATCTTTAATATGACCATTGGATTAAAGATCTAATCATTTGGATCATTAAATGGTTAGAAATTTTTAGACCATTGCCATTAACTAGCATCGGTTTCTAGTTGTTCTTTGCAATGGACAGATCAAACCGTTTTAAAAAATCCATATAAGTTGGTCGTCTCACTTCGCACCTTCTCGCACCGCAATCACATAACCTCGTGATGGTTCTCGTAAGGTCACGCGAGGAAGTGACTACTCTTGACACTATGCGCACATGCGGAGGGCAAGGGCGAGGGCATGGTCGAGGACGTGGGCAATAAGACAGTGTTGCTAAGTGGCTGTAGAGGCCCTCTACATTCCCTCAGCCACACCATCTCACTGCCCATGCCCAACACCTCTACAGCCACATTGCCTCACTGCCCACACCCTCTCGTTCTCCCTCTCTAACGTCAGTTCCAACACTGGCGCAAGTGCATGCGTTCTAGTGCTCCACATTGGAACACGCAACCTCATGCTCTCTCTCCCCTTTTCCAAGTAAGTAAACAATATATACAAGAATGTTTATAAACCACAAAACATTCCATTCTCTCAGCGATGTGAGACAAATGAAAATCTGCATTTTCACACTTTTTTTTCAAAATGATTTGGATGGAAAATCAATTTTTAAATATTTTAATTTTCAAATTCAAAATCATTATTTGATTTAACCAAAAATAGAAAATTCTCAACACCAAGTTTAGAGGCTCAAGCCCTGCCTTTATTGTGGTGAGCTTCTTCGCACATCACCACCTTAATATAAATTACTGTTGTTGTACCCTGAAAAACCAATGTAAATCTTATCCATTGACGACATGGATGCTATATTATTGATTTTGTCCATAGATAATTATTTCCATTGATTTTATTGTAAATATGATTATGCCACGATTAATATATAGGAGTGCTTGAAACACATGAAAACATGAATCGAAGGACAGGGATTCCTTTGATTGTCTTTAGAACTTGAAATAGGACACAAAGTTACTGACAAAGGGAGATTTATGGCTATGGATCTCAGTACCTTGTTGTTCTATGACCACTTAGTAGGTTATAGAACAAACATATGGTTATCATTATTATTATCTTTTCATCCTGTATGAGGGGGCTAATTTCGAATTAGAATGAAAGGTCTCCACCATCAAGCTCAACTATGTGTTGGTGTCTTGTCTTATCCACATAAGAGTGTTAGTGTATACAGACACCCCATCCTAGCAAACTGTGCATCTATTTTGAACTCAAATAGATGACTTGTGATCTTGGAATCCTTAGGAAGCCTACCCATCCAGCCTAAAACCCAAATCAACAGTAAATCCCAAGGTCCCACAGAGTCACTAAACTCCACATAGAAATTTAGAAGGCAAACTCCATCGAGACATCAATAATATCATTGCCCAAGTTTATTTTGATGATCTAGATAACAAGTTATCATGGAGTTGCCTCAAATTGTTGCGATCGAAAAGTCCACATGGGCAAATATCATATTGCCACCTAAGCTTACTTCAGCAAGTTTGAGCATGAAGAAGGTCACCCTGCATTGTTGAGCCCAATAATGCAAAATTTATGCTAGCCCAAACCTTTGCAAATTTAGGAAGATCTCTTCTAAAAATCTCCCCAAATAGCTATAGATAAAATTCAACTATTGGGCGACAATATTATTGCCGCCCAAGGGTAAAACAACCATTTTACCCCTATAAAGAAGTGAAATTACTTGTTCTTATCACTTATCAAAGAAAATCTATGACACCACGTGTCCTCCAGCTAATCATATCACTCCACATGGTATGTTTGTCCTCCAAGTTGCTACTAATTACCATAAAACTAGGCCAACCTATATGATTTAAAGCCTACCCCTCTCATTTCAAAGAGGAGAGATAGGCAAGAAAAGCAAAGACTAACTTGATGTAGAGGGTGTGGCAAACCTCTACATGACAAAAAATGGACCAGAAGAAGGACCAGTGGAAGACCGCCACGAAAGGGTTGAAGGCAATGAAAATATTCAAAACAAACGACATTGCCGACCGGTCGGACCTAACTAAGAAATAGTCCAAACTTACTGGATTGTTTTAGCTCAACATCGACCGATTGTTCGATCGGTCGTGCATCTGACAGACCGACTCAGATCGGTCGTCGACAGGTCGAGTAAACTCCAAAGAGTTGCTGGACTCTCTGGATCAAATTGGTCATTTTCCGACCGATCGACCAGTGTCCAGCGAGTTCCTGCGAACTTTCTATTTTCAGTTTTTCTTTCTGTTTTAATAGTTGTTTCTCTTTCCTTTTACAAGTAGGACACTTAGGCTACGAAGCTTAGGGTTTAATTAGTATAAGTAAGATGTTATTTTCAATTTTAAGGATCATTGAAGAATTTTAATACAATTTTCATAGTTTTCTCTATTTTGGCTTGTGTTCTTCAAGTTGCCCTTTGAGTGATCAAGTAAGATCGGGTTGTTTGCTTGATAGATCCGTGGATTTGGATCGGTTATCTTACGAGAGAGATGGTGATTGCTCTCATCCCGCCTACGGCTACGCCATAACTTGAGTACTTAGAGAGTGAGAGCGAGTAGAGAAAGTGAGAGTAAGAATAGAGCTAGAAGAGTACTGAGAGTGTGTCTCATTCATCCAAAGCCTCTGACTCAGCCTATACTAGCATCCAAGACATTTTCGCGGTTCAAGATCGACGGAGTAGGGTTGAGATCCAAGTTATACAATTATCTTCTCTTAGGAGGAGTATCCTATCTTTCCTTTCCTTCTCTTGCATCTCCACATGAGCAGCGATCTAACTATCCATTTTACTTTTTTATCTTTCCATTTGCATATCCTCCCCCTCATATATCCCATGCTTATAGTTTAAGCTATTCTTGATTGTATACTCTATACCTTGTTGAACTTTCAAATCTTAATGTCAAAAGTTAATTAAGTCTTGTTTAGGCACTCTTATCTTTCTTACTTATCAACATATCACATTTGTCCTTCATTTCTTTATTTTTATAGTTATTATCTTTTTAAATCCAACCAAAGAGTGAGATCGCAATCTCCTTTATATTAGTTTAGGCGAGTACTAGTTTATTAGTCAATCGATTTCTAATGTTGTTAACAACTGGCTAGCCAATCACTATAAGGCCTTTTGAAGTTTTGAAAATCTTTAAAAAAAATTCTAAAATTTTATAAATAAAGACACGTAAGTGCAGGCAAAGAAGGGTGCCTAACCCCATTATTTTCCATCACCAAAGTCCTTACATAGAATCTCAGGTCGTAGACCTATTCTAGGGGTTATCATTCATATATATATATATATATATATATATATATTGGAGAGTCTTTGATTCCCTAATTCAAGGCGATTCAATGGGTTCAATTGACCATAGATTATATGCCTATATTAGTTAGTGGCGACTCCAAGTCTTATAAATGTATATAGACAATCCATACACCACTGCACTAACTGCATATCCCGAAGTATGCGTGCGCTTGCCTTGTATAGAGGCTACAAAACAATGTGCCATGGGGATATGATCACAGTGTTAGATCTATTAGACACTTGCATTGGTAGATTAATTTGAGTTTATAGATAAGAAGGTTCATCATGCTTAGAGTATGATTGACTTATGTATATACTAGGATTTTATTAATCTTGATAACATGTGCTTTTGCTCGATTTACGAAGTGATCTTATAGCCATCAAAAGTAGGTATAGTTGGGTGTATATATCATGGTTCAGTTGAGGAGGATGGTCCAATAAGAGATCGATTCATTTCTTATGAACTATCTTATGGCTTAGATTTTGAGAACCAAACATTCATTAAGTGATTTTTTCACTAGGCCCAATAAAAAAAGGTTTTAAAATATTTTTAACAGTGGAGAGATTGGACAATGGTGGAGAGCCATGATAGTGGAGAGATTAGAGCCATGATAGTGGAGAGATTGGATCAATTTAGCTCTAAGGATAGGTAAGATCGTAAACTTTAAATGTATTGGGACATACTTAAGTTTATGGATCGGTAGAGTATTATATTGGTGGCTCTCCTAAATACGTAACTCATCTTTATAAATAGATCATATCTCGTGGAGATTAGAAAGAGAGCCTTACCCTTCACCTCCATTGTTACGGAAGCGGATTGTGTCCGACCCTGATTGGACCTTTAAGCATTTGACCAGATCTGTGTGGGACCCACCGTGAAAGATCTGTTAATCCGAGCCATCCATCCCTTTTTAAAAGTCAAGTTAATCTATGGACCCAAAACTTAAGCAGATCCAACGTTCCAGTAGACCACACCAAATAGTAAGCTTGGTTGCATTAATGAACATTAAATGCACAAAGCATTAAATCCATGTTGCATTAAATGCAAGAATCATCTCTGGTGTGGTCCACCGGAGCGTTGGATCTGCCTAGGTTTTGGGCCCATGCATGAACTTGATATTAGAAAAGGGATGGACGGTGGGAATAAACAGATCCATCATGGTGGCCCCCACACAGATCTGGTCGGACACATAAAGGTCCGACCAGGGGTCGGACGCAATCTGCGTCCCATTGTTACTAGCGGAGAGAGACACATGCAAGGAGAGAGAGAGAGAGAGAGAGAGAGAGAGAGAGTTAGTTATGTTTATCCTTCCTTCCACATCACATGTTGCGCATTTGTGTGGTCCTTGCTCGGACACCCCAGCTCCAAGGCTAACGTGCTAGCTAACTCTTAATTTCTCATTTATTTGGACTAGATTTGAGGGAGACCTTTAACTCGAAGGACCAATGTCGGCAAATCAATAATTTCTCGACGGCATAGATCAAGGTAATCCTAGCCATAAAATTTATATTTTTCTATTTTTTAGAAATTAGACAATATCTAAATGGGTTCCATATATAGGTTAAATAACATGAAAATTTGGATTTTATAATTTTTAAATTCTGCTACGTTTCAAAAATTCTAACACAAATAATATCTAATCATGCTAATTTGAGACAGGTTCTTGTCGAGTTTTGCCGAGTTTCTTTCACTCAAGTGAAGTTTGGTGAAATTTGGTAGAGTCAAGAGACAAGTTTCTAGAATCTTTTAAACAAAGATGAATTAACCGAGTCAACTCGGATATTTAAAACACTGTGTAAGTAGGTGTGAGCGTGCATGTGAATTAGTTGAGAAAAGGGCGAAAATGGCAGCACTTGGGTTGAGATCATGTGAATGCATTTATAACGGGTTCGGTGTTGTTTTCTAGTGCGCACATGGCTGTGTGTTTGACCTTTCTTAGGTGTGGGAAAGCTAAAGGGTTTGCATGTGCTACCATGTGCAATCTCCAACATGCACACGATCCCTGTGAGTGGAACGTGTAGGAGCTGAAATACCCCCTAATTGTGCTTACACGTGCCAATGTGGCCCATGTGTAAGAAATCCTGGCCGTTCATCAGGTGAGTTTCACGGGACGTATCTGAAGTCCAAGCTGATTTGTGCTTCTGGCTGGCCATATCCGCACTGGGAAAAACAAGCTTCCTGATGAACGGTTTGAATTCTTTGTTTATTTTTTTCAATTTTTTTTTTTTTTTATATTTATTTTTCAAGGGGGGTTTGGGTTGGGCATGCCATAGAAGAATTCCTTGTCGAGACCTGACACGTGGGAATGGTTGAGGGAGATACAGACCGTCCATCTAGTGGGGTGTTGTCTATGGGATGGCTGCATTGAAAGTCACACAAAATAGAAGTTGCTGTCCCGTTGGGCAGTGTCTTGTATTGGAAGACAGTCAGAGGGAGAAAATGAAGGCTAGGATCATTCCTTGGTTGTGGGTTTTTTTTTTCCTACCAAGGAATATCTAAGGACATGAATACAGTAGATGGCAATTGCCACGTGTCAGGTGTTGGGGTGCTAGTGTCCTTTGGCCAGCTCAGTAGATGAGACTGGGCATTTCTGTCTGTGAATTATTTCAATGGGCTGGCATGCATTTGTGATGGATATTGGGAGTAGAAAAGGTTGAGCATTTTGGAGTTTAATGCCCGACCCTTCTATAAGTAGAAGCTTTGGCTCTATCCCTTTTTCCATCAGAATCCTTTTATTATATTATTATTTCTTTTTCCTCACCCTACGACTTGCATGCATGAAGCTCTAAAGCTTACCAGGTAGGACAAGGATACCTCCTCCTCCACACCCCCCCCCCCCCCCCCCCCCCCCCCCTCTCTCTCTCTCTCTCTCTCTCCACTTCTTCTCTTTCTCTCGTAGTCTCTTTCTCATAAATACTACTCTTGTTTCTTTTCTTGTCTTTTTTGCTATCTTTTCCTTCTTTCTTGTTCGTTTTCCTCTTCCTATCTTCTTTCTTTTTTCTTTTTTCTTTTTTTCTCCTTTGTTTTCTTCACGTTCTTCTTTCCATCTTTTTCTTTCTTTCATCTTACCGGCCCCTCTCTCTCTCTCTCTCTCTCTCTCTCTCTCTCTCTCTCTCTCTTCTTTCTTCTTCATTTCTTTATAGTATTCTCATTTCCTCTCCTTTTCCGTTCTTCTCTTCCTTATGCATTTTCGTCCATTTTTTCCCATCAAAAGCTACCATTATATGTGATATTGCTGAACCACCGTCCTTATAATTATCATCATACAATTTCCTCTTCTTTCTCATCACTATCTTCTTCCATATTACAGCTAACACTCATCTTCACCCTTTCGCTGCGATGGAGGAGGTACAAAGACATAAACGAAAGAGGGTTTGCTCATTTGATCCGAAAGCCACATTACGCGCATGCTTCTTACAAAAGTACGTGAATTATCTCTTGCCAGCTCTACTCAAAATCCAAAGCAATAGATCATCCAACAGAAACAAACATCAAGAAGAGGAGAAGACAATAAGGTTCGAAGTCGACATGGCATTAGTATCATCAGCCAGCGAGTTCAGCTGGAGTCATGCATTAAAGCACAAGCTCGAGAGTGACATGAACGTAAAATCTCTTTGTACCACTCCCACACACGAACCAACCTCTTTAAACCTTCATTGCACGTATGAACGCAACGGAAATTGCACCGTCGATGAAATGATCCATAACCATTCACCATTTCCATCTTTCCTGAGCCCTTCGTTTTCCTTTGGTTCTCATAAGAACACTAACCCTAACCCTAACCCTAATCCAAAAACTTCAAGAAACAAGCCAGGGCGATTGTATCGATCAAGAAAACAGGAGCGAAGTAGGATTATACGGGACGACGAGGGGTTAGGCGGCCGTTTAACGACTCTAAGAAGGATTTTGCCTGGCGGTGATGAGATGGGAATGAATGAATTGCTTTCTGAAGTGGAAAGCTACATCATCTGTCTTCAGTCTCAGGTGAGTGTTCTTCAAAGCCTAGTCAATGCAGATTGAATTGTATTAAGCTACGACATTTCACTAAGGAATAAGCCATGTAAATGACATTTAAATGTAAAATGTGTTCTTTTTTGTTAAAGAATTCTAGTGTAGATATAGATAGAGCTCGACAACCTTTAGATCATGGGGCCACTCAGGCCGATCGGATAATCCCAACCATCAAACAGGTGGTCTTATGGTTTCCTTGATTGAAAGTATTTAAAGGGGGAGATCTGATCGTTATGAACATCTGATGAGTTCGGTCTTCGTCCTATTCGCCATCCGCAATGGGTCCCACTATTTGGACGGTACGGATTGGCATCCATGCATCCAAATCCATGTATTCCATTTGTTGGTGGATTATAAGTTGCAACAATGTAGTGAGTTTTGGCAAATGCGCATCTCTTTTTGTTGTTCTAACCTCAGGTCTTTGAGGTGTAAGGCAGCAAGGTGAACCGGATGGGAATCCTCTACATCTGTTTGCAGGCAGCGCATGCAAACCTTACCTCTGTGATCCCACCGTGTTGTGCGTAGCATCCATTCGGTTCATCAGGTTCAACTCCCAATGCTGTATCGTTTCACAAAAAAACAGCACAATCCACGATTTAGGTGGACTACAAAGCAGGGAACAGTGAGGATGGAGTCGCCACCATACATTGATCGTGAGGCCCACCTTCTTGTCTATATTTCATCCAAACCGTTAATCTGGTACCTCCATCAGGATGAATAGACATTAGTAAAATTAAGCTGATCCAAAGCGCAACCGTACCACATGAATGTGAAGGTTTTAGTAATGATTTTACATTGCTTCGATGTTGTGGACCACCTTAGGATGGAATTGGACTGTGTTCCGGTATCTATTTTTAAAATGAGGGTGCCCACCTGATGGACGAAATAGATGTCATGAAAACATCATGTGGGGTCCACGGATCTTGTGCGTTGCACTGGTATTGTACAGCAAGTGTTGTAGAGAATTCTGGGCTGGTGCACCATGGTCTCTCCATTTTGGGCCCGGAATGGGCTTGTATCCGCTTAAAGGGCCGCAATTTCGATGAACCCGAGCCCAACTCCTAAGCTCATGGGCTGTTGTTGGTCATTCTTTAGGCGACGCGGAACTGGTTCGACCCTGAGTCGACTCACGAGTCGGCCGTGTCACCCAGATTCTCACTGTTGACTTGTGGTGTTGAACAAGATCTGGCTCAAGCCTGAGTCAACTCGGATCAGTGTCAATCCACGTTGCATACCGACCGTCCATCAAGTTGCCCCTTCTGTGGATGGGAAAGGTTCAAGATATTTTATGTATTGGATGATCCTAACCATCTGTTCAGCCTTCAAAGTGAGGGAATGAAAGAAAAATGGTTCAAGATATTCGGTATTCAATGTGATAAATTGAAATAGAAAGAGATGGCTAGGATTTCCTGGTAGGGATGGCGTTTCTAAATATGGGCCATTAATGTGAAGGCCCATTAAATGGACGGTCCCAATTGATACGTATTCTTGGTCAAGCGGCTCTACCCTATCATCTCCTCCGTCTCAATCCAAACCGTCTAATATGTGGTCCCCACATTAGAAGGTGTATCTCCAGGATCAAATTGATTAATTTTGAACTTAGACCGTTGACTATTCACATTTCAAACGGACGCGGATTGTGTGGTTACCCCAGCACCACGTGACTCGGATTCGGTAGTGACCCCTACAGTACGGACGTCGGTGCTTGTCGGTGTTGGAAAGGCTCTATGGGCCCCACCATGATTTATGTGATTTATCCAGGCGGTCGATCTATTTTGTCAGCCTAGCTTAGGGCATGAGCCCAAAAATGAGGCAGGTCCAAATCTCAGGTTGACCATACAACGCCCATCATTAAAAGCTTCTGGTGGGCCACAAAAGTTTCGGATCAATCTGCTATTTGTGTTTTTCCCTTAATCAAGGTCTGTATGACCTAATCAACAGGTTGGATGGCAAGTAAACATTACAGTGGGCCCCGGGAACTTTTTAATGGTGGGCGTTGAATCGGTACACCCTTGGATCCATCGAGGTCAGTGGATCCCTGACTGTGGGGCCCACCGTGGTGTATATGTCTTATATAGATACAATCCATCCATTTAGCCAGGTTATTTTAGGGTATTATGCCAAAAAAGCAGCAGATCTAAATCACAGGTGGACCACACCATAGGAAACAATGGTAATTGACCATTAAAAACTTTATTAGGGGCTACAAAAGTTTTTGGATCAAGATGACATTTGTGTGGTTCTTTCATTTAGATTTTTATGACCTTATTAACAGATTAGATGGCAAATAGACGTCCCTGTGGCCCCAAAAAAAATTTTAATGGTGGGCTTTCAAACGCCACTGTTTCCTATGGTGTGGTCCACCTGATATTTGGATCTGCTGGAGTTTTGGGCTATGGTAAAACGGATGAACAGAGCAGATTTAAGATCATGGTGGGCCCAGAGTGATCCACCAAAGCCCATCCTCCTTCACCCTTTTTCTTGTGGTGTGGTCCACCTGAAATTTGAATTTGCCTGCCATGATGTTGATGAGAAATCTACTTCCTTTATCTGTTTGGCCAGCTCATCTGAAGACATGACGCCAAAAAAGAGGGAGATCTAAATCAAATGAGCCACACGATAGGAAGAAGTGGGGAAGGAAATGCCTACTATTGTAACCCTATTAGAGTCCATTGTAATGTTTATATAGACCTGGCAAAATTTGACCCGACCCGGATTTTTCTAGTTTAGGGTTGGAAAATTTGACCCGAATTCAATTTTTGGGTTGACCCGACCCGGATTTTTATGGGTCAGGTTAGGGTCAAAGGTGACCCAACCCGACCCGACCCAAATCATATAGGGGTTAAGTGGACTATTATATATTGATTTTTCTATTAGTTAAATAATACATAGTTTTTTTTTTCTCACATACCCCCATTGAAACGGTCCACATGCTTATCAATTTAATAAACATTATGGTGGGACGTAAGACTATTATAGACTGATTTTCTTATTAGTTAAATAATACATAGTTTTTTTTTTCTTTCTCCCACACACCTTGTTGAGAACGGTCCACATGTTTGTCAATTCAATAAACTTGATCAATGTGTTTGAAGCATCATCCCATTACTCTAACTACATTGATGCTTAAAGAGGTATGCTTTAAATCTGCAGTCCATTCTATTTATTTATTTTTTTCTTTCAGTATTTGCGTAATAAAAATACTCTATAAAAAAAGCCTCAATTTTTAGTTTAATCTACAAATTAGTTAGTTGATTATTACATGTCAGACATCAACACCGTGCATTTGATGGGTCCCCTTTAGGTCATGGGATATCTCAAAAATCAGCCGTATACAGAACTCAGAGGAGCCATGCCATCTAAAACCATATGAAGACATGCCTAAAACATCTAAAAGCACTGGTGTGACCCACCTAAGTTTTGGATGCAACCGAAACATGGTCTAACCCCTCATCCAAGTGGGACACATACAATGGATGGGCTGGATTTGTGAACCACATCTCAGTGGGCCAAATAAACAATCATGAAAGTTTTAATGGGCGGATTACCCCTCTCAACTTTTTTCTGTGGCCATCTAAGTTATGGATTGACGTGATTTTTAAGCCCGTGGCCCACCATAAAATGGTGCATCTGATTGATGAGGTAGATGTTTAACACACATCATGGTGGGGCCCACACAGCTCAACCTCATGGAAAGTTCCCATCACGTCAACCTCATGGTACCATTTCCACACACACACACACTTATGTACCTATAAAAAATAGAGGGTTTGGTTTTCAATTGAATGCTAGTGTCATATGCATTTAGTTTAATCTACAAATTAGTTAGTTGATCATTAAAATGTGGGTCAACCGGACCCGACCCGATTTAATTTGGGTTGGGTAAGGGTTAGGAAAATCCAACCCCCAATTCAATTTGGGTCAGGTTATGGTTGAGGTGAAAACGACCCTGACCTGAACTTGACCCGACCCTGAACCCGACCCGACCCTACCCGACCCATTGCCACCTCTATGTTTATATGCCACCCAAACTTTTGTGGCCAATGAACGTTTCAACAGCGAATATTCAATCCCCACTCTTTTCTGTCATGTGGCCCACTTGAGTTTTGGATCTATCACACTTTTGGGCTGATGTCCAAATATGAGTTGTCAAAACGGATGGACAAAGTGGAATTCTGGCAAACATCACAATGGTCACGGTGCCAACCTCTGACAGTAACATGTGGCGCAACTAAATCCCACGTGTCCCCGCACCACCGAGCTATATGTGGACGCGGATTGACTGCAAAAGCCTTTCGAAGGCATCTCCTGCGCTCGGAATCTAGGTGGGGCCCACCGTGATGTCTGTGAGAAATCTACGCTGTCCAACCGTTTTGTGAGATCATTTTAAGTGTTTCGACAAAATATGAATGGGATCCAAGACTTAAATGAGCCGAAAACTTGACATTGAACTTATACAATTGAAATATTCATGGGGCCACTGAAGTTTCGAATGATCAGGATAATATTTGTGTTTTCAGTTCATCTCAGTAGGAATGACATCATGAACGGTACGGATGGCATATAAACATCACTGTAGCACCATAGAGGTTTCAACGATGGGAATTTCCCCACCCACCTTTTGCTTTATTGCAGCCAACTTGAGTCTTAGATCCCGTTCTTTTTTTTTTTTTTTTTTTTTTTCTTTCGCAACGCCTAAAAGAATCTCACAAAATGGTTAGACCGTGTAGATTTCTTATAAACATAACCGTAGGCTCCACCTAGATTCCGAGCACAGGAGATGCCTGCTAAAGGCTTTCGCAGGCAATCCCTGTCCGCTATAGGGTGTTGGGTCACCACACAATCCCCGCCGCTAATTAGCTACTACCTGGCCTGTCTGGCGCTTAGGATAAGCTAGTACGTGGAGTGTGGGCATTGGGGAGAGGAGGCGTGACATGATTGTGTCAGGCTTGCTGACATGGCATGTCTCTCTTGACAACGTGCCCTTCAACGATACAAATGTGACACGCATGTGCTACATCAGGCTTGTCCAGAGACCGGGACAGGCTCGGGTAGTACCTAATCCGAGCTCCACAACCCCGGTCTATTTTAACGGGATGCGGATTGCGTTTGACCATGGTCGGACATTTAAGCGTCCGACCAGATCCGGGTGGTTGCCCGCCGAGGTGTATCTGTTTATCCACGCAGTCCATCCCTTTTTAAAGATCCTGTTAGGGTACAGGCCCAAAAATGTAGCACATCCTTTTCTTTTTCTTTTTCTTTTTCTTTTTCTTTTTCTTTTTTTTTTTTGTACTAAATGCGAATTAAATACACAAAACATTAAATGACAATTGCATTAAATGTAAGAGTCATCTCTGGTGAGTTACCCTGCAGTGTCAATCTAGCTCTGATTGATGCGGTGAACTAACGACGCCCCACCGAGAACTGATGTAGTTATGATTTCTTGAGCCGCAGCATGAGTCGGAGATTTTAGAAAATTCATACGTTGTAGCAATCATAGCATTTCTGGCCTATATATAAACTGCCATTAAGAAGAAAAATACAGTAATGTTGCCCAGGCGTTCGGATACCTTCAGAAATTTCTTTCAACTCTCTCTCTCTCTCTCTCTCGATTTTGAAGGTTTTAAAAGGTGTGTGTACCCTTCCCATCTGATGTGGCCCACTTGAGTTTTGGATCTCATCTTGATTTTTTGTGCTCACACACAAACACTTGTGGCACACCAAATGGATGGTATGTATATCTCTCGTACACACCTAATGGAATGGATAGGTGAGCTAATAAAATATCGTAAAGAGGACGTGCCTGATTATTTGGGTTCTGATAGACGGGCCGGATCTCATGCTTCTTGTCTCACTCGATCGGCTCAGTTAGCAATAGTCACACGCCCCTCTTAGGTCTACGCCTATAACACAAAACTATTATAATTTTGACCATCCATTCTTGTACTGGTACAATGCATGCAAAATTCAATTGACACCGTTTAATTTGTGGATCCACCTTGTTGATGATGATGGAAAAGCTGAAAATTGCTATTATCACATGGTCCTTACTAAATGATATGGTGGCCTTTGATTGATGGGTTGAAAAGAAAATCATTAGATTGCTTCGGCAGAATCAGATGGTTAGCCCATATAGGTCAACATTGACCGTCCAATAGGTGGTAAGTAAACAGATGGTTAAAATGAGAAAAGCCTTTGGTCGCAGAATGACAAGATTGACCCATCGGTGGGATGTTGGACAACATTAATTTTCCAATTAGCGGTGATCAATGAATAAAATGGCATGGACAACTGGGAGTTTCAGGGATCTTCCATGTTGAAAGGTCATTCAGTTGCACTGATCTCTCGTCTACTATCCGAAGGGTGGGCCATGGCCCAACTGAGCAACCCAAAAATCCAAATGCCATGTTGTATGTCCCTTGAATGTGGACCATTTGCTTTGTTTTTGGTGGTGATCCCTCTACTAGTCGGTAGTCTGTTTTTGCAGACACCCGGGGTGGAACTACATACACAAAACAGGTGTGACAGATAGGTAATGCGGTCTCTCAGGTTTTTGGTGTTACAAATAAACGTCAGGTGTGTACTTGAACTAAGTTTTGAACAACGGGGGTATTCAAAAGTTAACATCCACAAATTACATTCCGAGGTAATTCACCCGGTGTGTACTAGTAGCCAAATCTAGTACTGGCAACTTAATAAGTTTAACTCACTAAGTCACCCGGGGTGATGTCAACACTAGTAACGTTTATCCAAACCCCGCCCTGCGAACTTGGCACCAGGGATACGCGCCAATAATTCGGTTTATACCTTTGGATGCCACCCCTTTGGGATCTCCTCTCTTCACACTACCCATTCGAAGAGACCGGGAGAAAGGATATTTATATACAGAACCAGGGGAGTGGTTGTATGTTCTCTTTTGGGATCAGGGTAACTCTCAAAAAGGATTTCCACAATCCACGCCTTCTGGTTCTCAAGAAGAGGTGTTGTGCCTCCGTAACCCTTACAGAAGGGTTAGTCCATACCGAAATTCTAATGTCATACCTTAGAGATAATAACTACGTATCTGCTAGGCTAATAAGGCGTAATTCAAATTCATAATGTAAATTAGGGATGAGTTAGAGTTTATAGTCGAAGTAGGTTTTGAAGATACTTCAAAAGTTACCATCCGTAAATTAGGGGGATGATAAAGGGAACCAATTCAAGTGAACTCGAAACCTATACGGATAAACCCGAGCACGGGTTTTTACTCGTGTTGAATCTATATTTTGTGTATGTAATACACCGGGTATCTCGAAAAATGCGGTGGTTGAACCCATCATCAGGGTCACTACCCAAACGAATCCCCCACAACTTCACTATTGAGGCCAGTTTCATTCACGAGCACTCCAGAAACAGTTTATTCTCCTAGTGCACCCCCTTTGGGTTCATAAGGGTTTGTGTATGGCAGCCAACCTGTCCAACAAGCTGGTTGCCACACCTTGAAATTTGGAATCACAAAAATCAGGCTATTCGAATGATCAAGTACTACAATCCACAAGGTGAATTTGCAGGCTTTTGGATAGCTGTGCATTGCTTTGTATAACCTGCCCAACCATACTGTGCATATGCCATCCAACCCATTCATCACGTGAGCATATCACCATGATGTTGGGATGCTACAAAAATAAGCGATTCAGTCGTTAGGTGGCCAGCTACACCATAGAGAACAATTGATAACAGGTTGCACACCACACTTGGCTGGAATACCATGGCTTCTTGGATTCCACCAATATATAATGGACCCACAGTTTGGATAGTACTGAGGTACATGTATTTCATGTATTTAAAAGTACATATTTTTACTCTTTTCCTAAGCTAAAGCAAGGACAAGATACTAGCGGTAGTTCACAACCACTGAGTCAGCCACACATATAAGAGCCTTCAAACCATCGAATTGCAGGGAATGTTGTTGATGGAGAATGCTTTAAAATTCACACTGATCAAGCAATCCTAACAATCCAATTCGTGGCCATTCGATGGGCTGTGAAAAGTAAAATAGTGTATTGTCGAAATTATTCAAAAGGAAAAATCAGATGGGTGCTATCATTGATGTAGTCTGATTTTTTAGTTATGGGCCATCTCCAAGTGGATTGGTGACTTGGACGATCTGGATTGCCGCACACAGTACAGTAAATGAGACACTGTCATTTCCAAAATGGTCAACTCAGGTGCAGGAACTCATCAACCGTACACCTGGCATACATTCCTGACAATTCTTGTAGTCCAAATCATGGGCCCCAATGTGAATGAGATATTGCCCGATATCACAATGATCATAAACATTGATTGCCCGTTATTGAACGGTCGAGATCGGACAGTTAAAATCGTCCGATCAGGCATACCTCTCATGGAGAGCGGATTAGGTGAGACCCCGGCCTCACCCAAGACGGTGAGGCCCCTGCCGTGGAGTTACTGTGGGGCCCACCTTGACATATCTTTTATGTATCCAATCCGTCCATCCGTTTTTACGTATCATTTTGGGGCATTCTATTAAATAAATAAAAAAAATCAAATCCAATTATCAGGTGGACCATACCATGAGAAACAGTGGTGATTTACCGTACTATAATACATAAGTCAAGGTGGGCCCCACGGTAGGGGCCGCGGCCGGGGTCTCACCTAATCTTCTCTCCTATAAGTGGAAGCTTTGACTCTTTAGCCTTCCCGTCTAAATCCTTTTATCATATCATTATTTCTTTTTCTTCACCCTACGCTTGCATGCATGAAGCTCTAAAGCTTACCGGGTAGAAGGAGGATACCTCCTCTCTCTCTCTCTTACGTCTCTCTCTCTCATAAATATTACTCTTGTTTCTTTTCTTGTCCTTTTTGCTATCTTTTCTTTCTTTCTTGTTCGTTTTACGCTTCACATCTTCTTTCTTTTTCTTCCTCTCTTTCCTTTTTCTTTTCTTTTTTTCTCCTTTGTTTTCTTCACGTTCTTCTTTCCATCTTTTTCTTTCTTTAATCTTCCATTCATCTTACCGGCCTCTCCTCTCTCTCTCCCTCTCTCTCTCCCTCTCCTCCCCCTTCTTTCTTCTTTCTTCTTCATTTCTTTACAGTATTCTCATTTCCTCTCCTTTTCCTTTCTTCGCTTCCTTATGCATTTTCGTCCATTTTTTTTCCCTTCAAAAGCTACCATTAGAAGTGATATTGCTGAACCACCGTCCTCATTATCATCATACAACTTCCTCTTCTTTCTCATCACTATCTTCTTCCATATTACAGCTAGTTAGCACTCATCTTCATCCTTCGCTGCAATGGAGGAGGTACAAAGACATAAACGAAAGAGGGTTTGTTCATTTGATCTGAACGTCACATTATGCGCATGCTTCTTACAAAAGCACGTGAATTATCTCTTGCCAGCTCTACTCAAAATCCAAAGCAATAGATCATCCAACAGAAACAAACATCAAGAAGAGGAGAAGACGATAAGGCTCGAAGTGGACATGGCATTAGTTCATCAGCCAGCGGGTTCAGCTGGAGTCATGCATTAAAGCACAAGCTCGAGAGTGACATGAACGTAAAATCTCTTTGTACCACTCCCACACACGAACCAACCTCTTTAAACCTTCATTGCACGTGTGAACACAACGGAAATTGCACCATCATGAAATGATCCATCATCATACACCATTTCCATCTTTCCTCAGCCCTTCTTTTTCCTTTGGTTCTCAGAGGAACCCTAACCCTAATCCAAAAACTTCAAGAAACAAGCCAGAGCGATCGTATTGATCAAGAAAACAGGAACAAAGTAGGATTATAGGGGACAACGACGGGTTAAGCGGCCGTTTAACAACTCTAAGAAGGACTTTGCCCGGCGGTGATGAGATGGGAATGCATGAATTGCTTTCTGAAGTGGAAAGCTATATCATCTGTCTTCAGTTGCAGGTGAGTGTTCTTCAAAGCCTAGTCAATGCAGATTGAATTTTATTAAGCTAGGGCATTTCACTAAGGAATAAGCCATGTAAATGACATTTAAATGTAAATGTGTTCTTTTTTGTTAAAGAATTCTAGTGTAGATATAGATAGAGCTCGACAACCTTTAGATCATGGGGCCACTCACACCGATCAGATGATCCTAACCATCTAACAGGTGGCCTTATGGTTTCCTAGAGTGAAAATATTTAAAGGGGGAGATCCGATCGTTAGGAACATCTGATGAGTTCAGTCTTCTCGCTATTCACCATCCAAATGGGGCCCACTATTTGGACGGTGTGGATTGGCATCCATGCATCCAAATCCATGTACTCTCCATTTGTTGGTGGATTATAAGTTGCAACAATGTAGTGAGTTTTGGCAGCGCGTGCAACACCTTACCTCTGTGATCCCACCGTGTTTTTTGTAGCATCCATTCGGTTCAGAAGGTTCAAATCCCAAGGCTATTTCATTTAACCAAAAATCAACACGAACCACTACTTAAGTGGACCACAAAGTAGGTTTCAATGGTGGACATCATTATTCCCACTATTTCATGTGGTGTGGTCTACTTGAGCTCTGGATATGCATCCATTATGGGCTCATGACCTAAAATAAGCTCACAAAACGGATGGATGGCATGGATAAGACACACACATCACATGTGGTCCCCACAGAGTTTGGGTTTTTTTTAAAAGGCAAGGTCTTGTTTTGACAAAATCATTAAATTTTGAGGATTTCTGCAGTAAAAATCCTTCACATGTCGTAGATGAGAAATATTCCCATTGCCCTCTTGGTACATGCACCACTTTCTTTCCTCCCACTCGTGTAGAACATCGGAGCCGTCCAAAAAGGTGCACTGCATCATCAAAATCACTAGTTATTCATTAGGCAGGCTACACCGTCAAAATCAGTGTGCAATCTATGGATAGACTCAGTATATGGGTGTGTTCCACTTAAAGAGTAGATTGGTCCGTATTTTATATCCTGGCACTGTTGATTGTGCGTTTAACCTTTTGAATGGCTCAGATCTTCTACGATGGTACCACAATGGCCGAAAAGAAAAGAGTTGTATGTAAAAGTAAGAGTGTCAGTGGGCCGCGCTGCTGGGTCCCACCTGGGCCCCTAAACTTGCCCCGAGGGCTGGGTTTAGGCCAGAAATCTAGGCCTGATGTTAGGGCCAAGCTGGACCAGGGCTAATGATGAATAGCTGGCCCAACCCAATAGTCCGATCCATTAATTAAGTGGGCCACCATTATAATGGTTTAAAGAAGCATGCGACTGGTTTTCATCGATGTACATGTATACTTTAGAAGTAATTACTGGATCGATAGCCATGTTTCAAAGATCCAAACCGTTCATTCGGCAGGATTTATGATGAACGGAGAATTCCAGAAAAATAAAAACAAAAACCTGAAATTGGGCCTATTAAAAACCTTTTCATCACTTACTTTGTTTATAGGGCTGGCCGTGGAGTGGGCCCAGGAAGACCATTAATGCTGTGAGCCAGGGCTAGGGCTTAAGGGATTAGGGATGGGCTGGGCTGGGCAGAGGTAACCCCTGGCCCAGAGCATTGCCACCCCTACTTGAAATCAGGAGGATCAGAAAGGAGAACTGATCCATGGTTTATTAATATGCAAAAAGTCCATTTTGAAAATGGTTTTGATAGACCAACTAGTGGGAAATTGGGCCACGGCCCACACATGATGAGTGGTAACTATCAGTGGGCCGATGAGGACTCAGGAACAGACCCATTTTGGGTTCATGATAACCTTTATTTTTGGCTCATGATGCATCTACACTCGATCCCATAATTTGGACGGTCGATTTGACTACTTGTATGCCAAGAGTGCAATTTCTAAGAGCCTGAGTATCATCTATCACACTCTGCAAGACTATCAAAGTTACTCGTCTGTTACTGTACGCATAACTCCATCCAAACCATCCAGATGGTGGCTCTCCAGTTTTAGATGAAGCAAATCTCCACTATCATATTGATCGAACAATCCTAACCTTTGAATAGAGGATATTTGCTTGTTGGGTTTTTGACAACCAATCAGACAGCTATTTGGACGGTTAGGATTGAAGGCATTCTTGCCACATGCACACCGTCTGTGTTCATTCGTATGGTTCCTCTCTCCTCGACCTAAGCTTTACTCGGGTTTCCGGTTCTGAATCTTCTGATAAGTGGGCCACAGTATGGTTATCCAAAGAACTTTCGATGGATCATTAGCCCAAAAATCTCCTGGAAGCCAATCCTAATCTTTCGTTTTGTGGCCTACAAAACAGACGGTTCAGAAGAAAAGTACAACGATGGTCTACATTCGACTAAAGAAAGTTTCAGGATCAATGGCTAGGATCTTCCAATCTGTTTTCGGCACATGGCCCATCCACGAGCAACGCAACAACTGAACAGTCTGATTACCGAACCGTGGGCCCCACTTCTCGAAGTAACTTCTGTCGTGGTGTTTTTGAGGCACCTGTACTGTGGGACCCACTAAATGAAGAATCCGGTCCTTCTGGTGGACGTGGATTCCCCGCAAAAAGCCTTTCAAGGGAACTTCCAGGCACACCTAAAGCTAGGTGGGGCCCACCGTGATGTTTGTGAGATATCCGCGACGTCCATCCGTTTTGGCAGATCAAGTTAGGACATGGCCCCAAAAATGAGACAGAGGGCCACAAAAGAGAAAACTGTGAGGATTGATCGTCCACCGTTGAAGCATTCATGGAGCCACAGAAGTTTTGTTTCAGACTAATATGTTTTTAGTTCATCTCTGTAGCAATAACCTTGTGATGTGAACGATATGGATGGCATACAAACATCACAGCCGCAGAGAGGTTTCAACTGTGGGAATTTTCCTACCCACTTTTTCCTGTCATGTGGCCCACTTGTTTTTTGGATCTGCCCCATTTTTGGGTCAATGACCTATAATGATCTGGATAAACGGATGGACGGGATGGATATCTCACAAACATCATGGTGGGCCCCACTTAGCTTCCCGTCGCATGAAGTTCCCCCCAAAGGGGGCTGATTAGGTGTTACCCGGGTACGTAACACTAAGAGTGGGTGTTACCCTTACCGTGTGGGGCCCACAATGATGGATTTATTGTATAAGTTTAATACATGACTAAAAGATTTAAGAAGCTCCAAATCTCCAGTGGACCACACTACTGGAAAAGTTGGTGAATAACAATTAAAATCTGTTTCTAGGCCACTAAAGTTTTCGATCAAGCTTATCTTTATATTTTCACTTCATCCACGTCTTTTTGACCTTATAAACGGGTTGGATAACATCACGGATCTTCTTATGGTAGGCCTTGGGAAGTTTTTAATGGTGAGAGGTCAATAACCACTATTTCCTGTGGTGTGGTCCACCTATGATTTGGATCTTCTTAAGTTTTTGGACCACATCATAAAATGGGTTGGAAAAAGCGGATGGACAGTGTGGATATACAACAAAACATCAAGTGGGCCCCTGTAAGGGTAACACCCACTAAAGTGTTACCCGGTAGCAACTAATCCACTCACTTCTGCCAAACGCGTCCGTATCTGATGTCTTACAGAGCAGAGGACAAACGTAGCCAATCGCGGATTGCGTAGTAGCCAAGACACCGATCGCGTGGCGACCTTAACGCCAGTAAATTACCACCCACCATTTGACTGGGCCTCGTGCTGCTGTCAGAAGTGGACCCAATCAAACACGTGACCTAACAGCTTTCAAACATACTTGAGGGTGGACCATATCTGACATCGACATGTGGCCCAATCAAATCCTGCCACCTCACGAGAGAGGCGTGGTAGTGGTCACCGTACAATCCACATTTCACATGGTGGGCCCGTCAGTGGATCCTTCACAGTTGGGCCCACTGTGATGTATGTGCCTTACATCAAAGAGTCCACCCTTTTTTACCCCTCATTTAGGGCATGATCTCAAATATGAAGCAGATCCAAATCTTAGGTGGACCACACTACAGGAAGCAATGGTGATTGAATACCCATCGTTAAAAACTTCTTAGGTACCTCAAGAATGTTTATTTGCCATTCACTGATAAGGTAAAAAAATAAGCTTGATTCAAAACTTTTGCGGCCCACAATAAGTTTTCAATCACCACTGCTTCTTGTGGTATGGTCCACTTGAGGAATCGATCTGATTCATTTTTTGGATCATGCCCTAAAATGAACTATCAAAATGGATGGACAACACCTGTTAAGTCACACGAGAAACACTCGTACACTCACACCACAAGGGATGCTCGAACATGTGACCACGTGTTGAAACTCTTGAGAGTCTACCATTGCAGGATGCTCGAAAATGGATGGACAACCCTACACTCACACTACAGGAAGCATATATGAAAGTTGTTAGGTCGAGCATGTACTACACTTGGACAGCCCTCCTCTGACCGTAGCATGTTGCGTAATCAATTCCCACCATGTTTCGTCGACTTAAGCATATGGCCCACATGATCCTTCTAGTCCAATTCACTTCAACCCCATCGCAAAGAGTTATATGATGCTCAGGCTGCATATGACGCATGATATGCAGGTACTCAGGAATTGGACACATGACATATATTGAATAATTTAAATTTAGTCTAGCTTGTGTGGGCAGCTGTTTTTAGGCTACAAAAAATTATATTGGTTGAACAATCCAAACCTTAGATTCATGAAATTTATATGTAAAAATAAAAACTATAGGATAATTTTCACTTTTAACTAGGGCTGTTCAAAAAACCGACCGAACCGAACCGAACCGATTGATTTCGGTCGGTTTTCCAATCTATTTCGGGTCGGGTTGGTTTTTTAATATAAAAAACCGAGAGTGTTGGTTCGGTTGTCGGTTTGTAAAAATTATAAACCGTTTTCAACCGAACCGAACCGATATGTGTATGTGTGACAAGTTGAGGTTGGCCCCACTTTAATATTTACATGAAATCCACTCTGACCAATAAGGGTGCCACCCCAAGTTAGGCCCAAGATTGAAATATCATCTTTATCTGTAATTCAAGTGGGCCACACCAAGAAAAAGAGTTTGGAGGGTAATGTGGCCTATACACTATTTCCAATTGTGTGGTCCGCTTGTATCAAAGATGACACTGGTTGTTCATATTTAGGCCTAAAATTGGGTTAGTCACCTGCTAGTTGGAGTAGATTTTTAAAATGCATGATAGTGGGGCCCATTTAAACTACATTATCAATTACCTCATGTCAAGTAAAAGAATTTTATGTAAACACCGACTCTGCAGCACAGTGAGGGTGCGAATTAGGGTAACAGTGCAGTGGGTGTTATCCTAACTGTGTGGACCCACCTTGATGTATGTTTTGTATATCCATTCCATTCTTCTGTTTTCATTAATCATTTTAGGACATGATTCCAAACCTCGAGAAGATCCAAATCTCAAGTAAACAATAACATTGGAAACAATGATAAATAACTATTAGAAGTGTTTGATGGGCCACAAAAGTGTTAGATTAAGTCCCAAACTGATACAATCAACAAAACCGAACCGACCCGAATTTATCCGGTTCGGTTCGGTTGGTGATGATTCATCGGTTCGGTTCGGTTGTTAAATATTTAAAACCGACTAAGTCGGTTTGGTTGGATATTTTCCCTCGAAACCGAACCGACCGAACCGTGCACAGCCCTACTTTTAACAGTCTAATAACTTCCTATCAATCTAATAGTTAGATAATTAAATATTTCGGTCCATACTCATGACCCAGTGGTAGACTCACAAGAGTTTCAACACAGAGGTCATGGGTTTAAGTGCCCATTGTGGTGTATGCAGGTGTGAGTGTGTGCACAAAAATAAAAAATAAAAAAAGATAATTAAATAGTTGCAAAAGTTTCTGTTTTGTCATAGGTAAATTATAAATAAAGAAAGGTAAGGGGTACATTGTAATAGGAAAGAAGTCAAGGGGTAATCGGTAAAAGTATGTTCTAGGTTAAGATTTTTGTTTGCTAAGCTGAAGTCAACATTTCTTTGATTTAAAATAAAGGCTTGTATGGATTTAATGCTATGAAATTGCATTAGATGGGATTAGCATTATTATTGCACAATGATTGCATGTACGAAAATACCACAGTACTTTGACCATCTAATCCCCATGTTTGGGATCATATTCTTCCTCAAGCAAAAACATGGTATTAAGTAAATTACATCCTATTTGGTGGATGATGGATTTGTAATCAATGGGCTAGATTCATAATTTATGTCCGTCACTCGCATACATATACAACTCAAATGTCATGTGTAAGGATGCACATGGATGGTCTGCATGAATAAAACATATGCACTAATGTGGGGCCCATGCTGTAACGGATTTCAAAATCCACCAGTATTCCCATGTGGGACCGAATGCAATTTGATTCCACCCAATCCCATTCCTTCCCATGTCTCCAAACATCACATGGAATTTGCAAAAAACCAAATGCAATTCCATCCCACTTAATCCCTCCTAAGCCTACATACCAAATAGAGCACCCTAAAAGACTTATTATATTCTAAAGGTGGATTTTGTTAGTGCATTTTTTTATAGCATACTAGTGCACCTTATTTGTTACCCGCGTGTGTCTATGTGTTGTAATGTCGATTGAGTCTTTGTAAGCTGAAGACTGAATATTTAAGTGGACAAGAAGCATCAAGGAAGAAGAGCAGGTAAAAAAGATGCCTTGGTGACCCTAACCCTTAGAACCAAAACCTCTAGATGACTTGGACCAAATATAAAGCCCTTAGTCATCTTTATCAGTCTTAAAATACTTAGAAAAACATAATAAGTTGAGCTAATTAAAGATGTGCAAGCTGTTGTAACACAAACTGTCACAGACAATAATTTTTTATTAGTGATCAATGCCATCGAAAATGATTTTGATGGATCTTCGATACCATTTAAGACCAGTTCGATCTATCGAACATATGTCCAGCAATATTTATATACTCTTTGGACAGTTCTTCGATACCATCGAATATCCTTTTGATTCCATCGAAGTAGCTTGTTCAATGCCGTCAAACTAGTTGTCCAACAACTAAAGGAACTCTCTAAACAATTCTTTGAGACTTCGATCTTATTGAAGATACTTCGATACCATCGAAGCGGTCATTTTTTGCCTATTTTATAGCAGTTAGAATTTCATTTTTAAAAAGAGGAGAATTGTTTTTTTTTTTTTTTTTAAACTTAAGAGAGAGGTTTTAGATATTTAGAAGTCATCATCATTGCCCCCACATCATTAAGTTCTAATCATAAGCTACCTAAGTCATTCTCCTTGTGATTCATCACGAGCATGAAACATTTAAAGCTCAAATGAGAATAAAATTGTTCTCTCTTGATCTCTAGGAGATTAGACACCTTAACCATAAGTAAATCCTTAATCTAAACAACCCCTAGAGATCAAATTAGGTGTATTCCTCTAGAAAATCATTTCCTACTAGTTGTAGAGGATTTACCACCTCCCATCACCTTGGACAGCCATGCAAGGAAGTTGATCATTGGAGCAGAGGCATTGGCAATGCAGCGGCAACAAGATTGGGGAAGCAAAGAGGAGCCGATTGAAGCACATGAGAACGGAGATCAAGCAACCTAAGGTGGCGCATCAATGGGGCTCAAATCCAATAAGTAAGAGTTGTCAAATTGTAGAGTCTGCATACTCCCTCTTAGTGTATGATTGAGTATGAGAGTTTGAATTGCAAAAATCGATAGGTTAGATTGTAGGACTAGGCCATTGCGAAAGGGCTGAAATAAGTCTCTGTAAGGTGTCTTTGGTGGGAGTATGTATATGTTGTAAAGGTAGGGAGGAACTTTGTTAAACTCATTGGTTGGGTGGAACCATTAAATACATCGATAGGGTGAAACCAGATTAAAATACATAAGCTGGGAGAAACATGATTTAAACTCTCTTAATAAAATTCGGTGTACTCAAGTAGTAACTACAACAATCGGGAGTGGAGTAGACAAGTAATTGAACCACTATACATGTTTGTATTTGTAATATATTTGAGCACATTTTTATTTATATATTGTATATTTAATTGCTTAATTATAAATGCTTAATTAAAATTTATGCTAAGACACTAGATAAACACATTCACAAACAAGATGTATTTTCACTAATTGTGTAGATTAGAGCTTATATGATTGTATCTTATATTGTCTATATAGATTGCATAGATTAGGTGTTTGATTAGTTGAATTATTTGTTAATCTATACAATTAAACTAGATTGCTTAATTACATATCTTAACTAAGATACATGATTGGACCTACTAAGACTTAGAAGTCAAAGTGTCTTGCTAACTTAAATTGAATTGCTAATTAGTTTTAAGTAAGCAATTTTTTTTTTTTTGAAATCATTCAAACCATTGATCACAGTCCTCTTTATCTGCAAAGATGATGCTAACCATTACAGAGAAAAAAATTGAATATAAAACCCTAATCCCTCAAAGATTTTCTATAATCCATTTGGGAATAAATCATTCTTCATCTACGGCCTGCTCATGGTGGGGCTTACCACTTGAACGGCTTTGATCATCCATACATGTGATCCAACTAGCACAAGTCAACGGTCTAAGGATCTCTTCACAAACTTCCCAATTTCTGTTTTATTGAAAACAGGACCCAGAATTCTCTCTCCGCAGATAGCCGTAGAATCTCTCTCCGTCTCTCTCTCTCTCTCAGAGCATGTCTACTTCGAACATGGCATGGCCCAGCTGCAGCAGATTCTGCAACTCCTCCGGCTGGTGGGGCTGATGGCTTTGATCTGATGATCCTCGGCCGGTTGACTGCGACGCCTCGTTCGAGCTTTGATACAGCAGATGATGACCTCCGGCCGTCGACTGTGACGCCTCGTTCGAGCTTGGATACATCAGATGATGATGCTGATTGCTGCAGCAATTGCCAGCATAGAATCCAGTGAAATGCTGTTGATGGGTGTATGTGATTTGATCATCTGATCCCGACTCAATGGCTCTGATGCCACCCAGCGACAGCCCTGGCCCACTCCACGGCTGGGCCGCTGAGATCGTCACCTTCTGTTCGAACTGGTGGTGCAGCTGCTGGTCTGGGTCGACTTTGGTCATGAGCAATGAGAGTGCCGAGGGTGCTGTTTGGTGATGAAAGAGAGGTTTTTTTCGTAAAACAGTAGAGGTTGAATTCGATGTATGTGGGGCCCATTGTTTGATAATACATACCAACCTTTGATTTGATGGGGAATCAAAAGTATGGCCATTTAAGGATCTACCATGGATTTTGACTGTCATCTAACCCGTCCATTAGATGTTAACCCCCTCATGTGAGTCCTGTATAACCCAATCCAGCTGATCCATAACTCAGGTGGGCCACACCGAAAGGAACACCACCTACCACCCACCATACATATTTTCATGTTGTAGGGTTCTCCTTGTTGTTTATACTCTATCCAAACCATTCATCCAATGTGCCCGGTCAGGATTAAGGGACACACTAATAATCAGGCCGTTCCAATACTCAGGTGGGCCACATCACATGAATACATACGTTTCGGGCTTTATTGTACATTGCTGCCTTCCGTTTGTCCCACCTGAGTTTTGGAACAGGATGATTCCTGGCACGTAACGGTCAATGTGAAGATTAGCGCCAGACTAACGGTTTGGATTGCTCACAAACATCAATGGTGGGCCCCGCACAGCTCGAATACCATATTTAGCAAGGTATGTGATCATTTCCCAATTTGAAGATCCGAAATAATCCCAACCGTATGATATTGTGGCTTTAAAATACAATATTTTCGAGATACGAAAACAACGGCCTGTATTCGACCAAATGTTGAAGCTGAGATTGGCATACCAACTACAAGCCAAAAAAATGCCAGCGTGGCTTTTGGAGCAAGATCAAGACCGTCCGTGAGGTGGGTCTGACCATGTCGATTGACCTGGCGGAAAACCAGGCTGGACCATTCTTCAGGTGGGCCACAGTGTTAGACAGGCCTAGACAAACTTTGCCGACCTTCTTTTTTCCAGCTATCTAGCTCTTTCACATACTGCCAATGTCAGTGGACTTATTTTCACGGTGGGACCCACCTGATGAATAGCTTTATCTGGTACTTTCACGTAGCGGCCATGTACATGCATCTGGGCTTTAAAAAGCTCATTAAAGGATTATAAATGCTTCAATCCTGGACGTTTCCCATCGATCCCCCCCACCATCCACGTCCAAGGTCAACATTTTGACGGTTTGGATCATTGAACGGTGGGCCCCACATACCTGTTGTGATAATGAAAGAGAAGGCAGTTACAAACCTCTTGCGTCTTTGGCTGCCGCTGGTGCTGCCTGTTGGCTTTTGTCCGTACCATTTTGGGCAGTTTTTATTGCTGTGGAGTCTTGTGTGGCTGTTGATGCTGCCCCTGGCTGGGGCTTTCTTCTTCGACGGTTGTGATCGGCCAATCGCTTCCTACAGCTTCTCTTCACTTCATCAAACTCAGCCAGTACATGAAACCTACCCACATTTCCACACCCAAAACCACATATGAGGAAATGAGAGAGGAAAAATTACCAAAAGATCACACCTCCTCCATCGTACACGTGGCAGGGTGATGTATCAATTTGGACCGTTCATTTAGTGGTCCCTACTGTAGATTGAAAATGGTTCAAAATATATGTTCGATGGATGATCCTAGACATCTGATCCGTCGCCTTCAATTGCAGACGGTGGGAAACAGAAATGGCGACGGTTAAGGATTGTCTGATAAGTGTGCTTGTTTCAAAACGCGGGCCCACTAGATAGACAGGTTCTGATTCGTACTTCGCCAGCCACGGGTGTTGTAGAGAGACCGGTCCGATCCCCGGATCCACCTAGGTGGGTAGGATATCCCTGACCGTGGGACCCATTGTGATTTATGTATCTTGTATCCACGCCGTCCATCCGTTTTGAAAACGCATTTTATGGCATGATCCCAAAAAAAAAAAAAGCAGATCTAATTCTCAGGTGGACCATAATACAAGAAACAGTGGTAAATGACCATTAAAACCTTATGGTGGGCCACAAAAGTTTTGGATCAAGACAATATTTGTGTGGTCTCTTCATCCAGGTCTTTGTGATCTTATCAATAGGTTGGATGGTAAATAAACATTCTGATAGCTCCAATGAAGTTTTTAATGCTGAGGATTCAATCACTACTGTTTCCTGTGGTATGGTACACCTAATATTTGAATCTGCCTCATTTTTGGGATCATATACTAAAAGGAGCTTTCAAAATGGATGGACGCTGTGGATGTGAGTCACATACATCACAGTGGCCCCAAAGTTAGGGATCCACCCAAACCGCGGCGTCCACTCTACCATATACCTAGTAGGTTTGGATTGTACGTGGGGCCATGTTTATGTTGATCTGGACCATCGGTCTGATTGGGATGCCCCTTGAAAATCAAGTGGACTGAAGATCTTAGACCATATATCTGATGGGTCACACCGTTGATGTGGGGATGCTTTAAAACTTCCAAGATGGGGAGATCCTAAACCGAAAATCTTCGGCTGTTGCTTTATTCCATCTCAAAAATCTTTTGGATATCCCCATCCAGACCCTACTAGTCTCATAAGATCAACGGTCTGGATAATCGGACTCTCGGCCCCACTTGCATGGATTCCAATGAAGCCTCAAGCATCAGATACTGTGAAATCTCTAATGACAGTACAGAAAACAAGGCGAGTTCTGTAAATCTTCGTATTGAAAGGTCGCATTAGAACGTGAAAGATGCCTGATGCGCCAGTTTATACATAGACATCCGATGGTTGGGAGATCCAGACCGTTGATCTTAAGGAACCTACAAGTGGATGACTGACACCTAAATAATATCCCAGATCATATTATTCCAGCCTTTAATCGGTTAAAAAGAAAACACAACGACGGTCCAAAAAAAAAAAACCCACAGAAGCAATGGACAGGATCATCCAATCTGGAAAATTGTTGGATCATTCATCCATCCGTGGTGAGCCCCACCAAACCATGGTCCCAAAATTGTACAAAATCGACACCATCCACGTTCTACGCATCAATACCTGACAATTCCTTTTTTTCTTTTTTCTTTCTTTTTTTTTTTTTTTTTCAAATTCTACGTTGCTCCAAAAAAAAATTCCATCATTACTTTCAATGAAGAATCAGAAGAAATCCAAGCATGGTTTTTCAGTCCAAAAGTGCAGTATTGTTGCACCCAAATCTCCACTACCATGTTTGAAGTTCTTGCATGCAATCTCCAAAAAAAAACTCAAAAAATCCATTTTCTACAACTATTTTTTTAATTCTTGATTTGCATTTACAATGCTTAAAAAATAATATTTTTTCCCAAACAAAGGGAATGACAACACCCAAGTAGAGAAAAATAGAAATCTATTTCCCAATGGAAGCTTCATCTACTATTTTTAAAGAGATGATGGAAATTAAGAGCACACAAAAAAAAAAAAAAAGAGGAAAGAAACATGGGTTTTTAAATCCTTTTCAAATGCTACATTCCACCCAAAATTTCAATTACTATCTTTGATTTTTTTGCCAGAGAAAACTCAAATACTATAATTTTCTTCTTTATTTTGTATTTTTCATTATAGCTCATCCAAAAGAAAAGACAACGAAAACCAAAAACAGAAAATAAATAAATAATTATTTAAAAATCATTTTCCATTGTCCAATTTCATCTACTAGTGTTAAATCTTCAAGAGACCATCATCATCAAGAGAAAGAGAGGGTATTGTCATCCAATTCAAATTCCAAATTGCAGCCAGATGACTACATACCATGCAGAAGAAATTACTTTCATGAAATTAAAAGAAAAAAAATTAAAATTGCATTTTACCTGCTGCATTGCTGACAGAAACGTTGTTCTAGCCCGCCGGCCAAAACAACCTTGGTTGCCTTGGAGTGGAATTCACAGACCTTATGCCGCCGATGATAATGCTTCGCATTGCTTAGATCGACCTTGCATCCTTCGGCCTGACACTTTGGGATCTGACTGGTGTGATAGAATCCACGGGACCGCTTGAAGAGCCGGTCGATCACGGCCGTCTCTCGCGACGAGAAGTATGTCCGATGGCCTAGATTCAACCCAATCCGACCGTTGGTGTAACTCCCTCCGTCGAAGCTGTAACACTCATCTTCCCTTTTGAGGAAGCCGGTGGGGTAGCCGGCAATTTGAGAGTAGGAGGGGTTGAAGCTGGAGGGAAGAGGAGCTGGTGGAGGAGGGAGAGGAGGAGGGGGGAAAGGAAGAGAAGGGGAGGAGAAATCAAGGAAGCTTGTGGTAGGGTGGATGAAGGGGTTGGTGCTATTGGGCGCAGTGGGTGGGTGGGTGTTGGTTTCCCAGTCCCAGTACTGCTTCTGGTTGTTGGATTCCAAGCCTATAAAAGACATCATAGAAGGAGACGTGCTGTTCCAGTTCCTGCAGACAGGAGTTTCAGCTGTAGTAGAACTGTTCATCTTCTCTCCATCAAAACACAGAAATCCCTCTCCAAGAAGAGAGAGAGAGAGAGAGAGAGAGAGACTAGAGAGGAAGTTGGTTTTCTTCCTTCTATTATTTGCCTTTCGATGTGCAATCGAAAATGAATGCAGTTAGTATAACAACGAGAGAGAGAGAGAGTTGGTTTTTTTCCTAGAGTGCAATATGACTCATGAGAGAGAGAGAGAGAGAGGGGGAGAGGGAGAGACTTTTATCTCCTGCTCTCTTACAAGAGAGAGACTTTTATCTATCTCCTGCTGTCTCTTACAAGCCTACAGCTGGTGTAAATGGTGGGATGGTGAAATCAATGCAGAGCCGGAATTTGCTATTGATGGCATTGAGAGAGGGAGAGAGAAAGAGAGAGATGGGTTAGAGAACCAAGTTGGAAAAGAAGAGAAGAGCTTTATGGCATCCAAGCACAGATGGGCGATTTTGGGCTAAGCATCTCAGTGGTTGGTTTGGAGTGTTTGGGTTTGATTTTTCTCCTCTCACTCTCTCTCTCTCTCTCTCTCATCTCTTGTCATGGGTTTCTTTTTCTTCCTACTTTCCTTGGCTTTCACTAGCCATATAATTCTGTCAGAACGTTGATAGAGATGGTTGTACGATGGAGTTAAGAGAGAGTGTCTATGTGTAAAATGAGGAGGGAGAGAGGAGAGAGAGAGAGAGAGAGAGAGAGAGAGGGTGGGGATTGGTCTTTTCCTGATAAAAAAGCTCTGAAGTCCTGATGGTTCATAAGCATTCACTCATAAGCTGTAATACATTTAACTCAATTCAGACCCTAAAATTAATGGGTCCCACTCTAGGTGGGTCACAAATCATTATTTTATTATCAGGCTATTTCCTAACTTGCATGTTATTGTGTGGTTAATGGTTTAAAAGAAAAGTATCCAATGGTCAGAATTCAACCAACAGATGTCCACTAATCAGGATCGTTCAATTTCTATTGTTTCATGTTTGTGGTCTATCTAACTGGCTTCCATGATTTGGACCGGTTTATTTTTAGCTATTGCATCCAGTGTATAAAGTTTTATTAGTGTATGAGTATGAATAATCATAATCTTCTAGAGTATCAAATAACTCCACTTGCTTGGTTGTGAGTAAGTATGCGAAACTCGAGCGAAGGAAATGCCGACTATACGTGGAGGAATTTGTTTCGCCTCCGTCGTGACTAAGAATCCAGCGTGTGTCGCCACCCACTGTGGCCCACATTCTGAGATGATCTGATCATTTGGACCGTCCATTATTCTATTTACTTCTACAAGTAAGTTATTAATTCATAATCACACTTCAATAATGATCGTAACCTTTGATTTTTACAGATACATATGATCCGTTGAAAGTTTTTTTTTTTTTTTCCATTGTACCGAATTCTGTCTATACACGCTGACAGTAACAATCATCACCTCAGCATAATTCTCTTCGGTGCCTCATATAGAATAGAGTATACAAAATGGACGGTTCTGATCATCGAACAGCATTTCAGCCCCAGTGGACGGTGACACGCGCTGGATTGGGATTTACCAATGCTTCCGGATGCAGACAATGCTTGTGCACCCATGTACCGTACACGTGGCAAATGTACATGATCGTTACACCATGCATCCCACTGTCTACATGACTGATCGGCCACTGATAAAGAATTGCGTGGATCCAACTATCCGAACCATCCAATAACTGAAAACAGTGCCATTTTTGGACGGTTCGAGTGAAAGGTTAGATCAACATGAGTAGCACTGGATCAGGTGGGGCCAATGGTACCCATGGCCCACCCAATAAACATTCGGACTAGGTGTGGGTTAGTAATTCAGCCCAACAAAGTATAAAATTGCATGTGCCCACATAGATATCCTTGGCAAATCCACTCTGTCCATCTATTTTGAAAGATCACGATAGGACAGGATTCTAAAAATCAGACAGATCCAAAATTCAAGTGGGCCACACCAATGAATAATACTGTGAGAACAGAAACTGCCCACAGTTGAAACCTTCTTAGAGCTAACTATGATATTTATATGCCATCCAAACTGTTCATATAGTTATTACCGATTGGATAAACTGTAGGAACAAATATCATACTAATATAAAATTTTTGTCAACCTCAAGTGTTCAATCTTTGATGTCGCATGGCTCATATAAGTTTTGGATCCACCTTATTTTTAAAATCATATCTTATTTTCTTCTTTCAAAATAGATAGTACAAAGTAGATTTTTAAAATCAGATCTCGTTTTCTTCTTTTAAATCACAGCTCCAAGCATAGGAATATCTTTCTGTGGGTCACAAGCAATCCACTTCCCTTACACATAAGTATATCAAGCTATGCTACCTGCATGCTTGTGCAATAAAGCTAGCTTATGAACACTCCACACATGTGCCAAGCATGGCATGATCGGTCCAAGATTCAATCCATCCATAATTACGGCTACACTATACTGATGCCCTAACTTAAGAATTAAGTTGATACTAATAATGCATGTTTTAATTTGCAACAAATCTTTTTCTTTTCTCTAACATCAGGTGCGGGTTTCTTTTTCCTTTTTTATACTTTTTCACCGGCTTGAGGTGTGGGCTTTGCTTGTCTTTGATTTTTTTTTTTTTTTTTTTAATATTTTGATTAATAGCTCTTTGGTATTACTACAGTTGATAAAAATAAAAATAAAAAAATAATTTGGGCTTTGCAAAACTTGGATGGAAGTATCTAACCCATCTTATTTCCGATTTGGGGCCGCATATTAATTATATCAGAACTTATTTTTGGGAAAACATGCAGAGAATGAAACCAACCTGATGGATGGAACAAATCTAGCTGGATAGGTGCCATTTTAGTACATGTGTGGCAAGTACATGTGCTTTTTCTTAGACAGGCATGTTCTCAAAGTGAAGCTTTTAAACCACAGTTGCCAAACATGCAATGCTTGACAAGATAATGCTTAATTCAATGATCAGAATCAAGCCCCCATATCAAGTTGTTTTCACTTTTATTGATTCCTATCACAAATCAACTTTAATTCGGTTATTAGTCACCCCATATATGAATAATGAATATACATCACTTTGCTACCTTCTTTTTTTTTTTTTTTTCTAACCGTTGAGCTCTTGTAAACCTATGGCCCATTTTTTTAGATAGATTATCTGTGTATTAAATGGATATTATGTCTATTTAAAAATAAATATAAAAAACTCATAATTTTCTTATGTTATTTTATTTTATTTATAAAATTTAATATTTTAAATTAATAATTTTATTTCTCTTTAAATTTTAAATTATAAATGAATACCCAACATTCTAATGGGTACGAAATAACTCAGTTGTCACAATTTGGGTGCCTATCTCAAACTCAATATGAATACGAGTGCAACCAACCCTACCTTGACCCGTCGGCAGTCACATGGGCCAAGCAACAGTGATCCAAACCATTGGTCTCATGGCAGCCCCCAAAAATCCTCAGGATGAAACAACCATAACTCTTCCATTGGTGGGAGCCAATCGATTAGGTGCGGCCCAGCCTCACCCAAGACGATGTGGCCCTTATCATAGGGCCCACCTTGATGTATGTATTCTACATCCATTTATCCATCTGGTTTGCTAGTTCATTTTAGAGCATGATCCTGAAAATGAAGATCCAATTCTCAGTTGGTCCATACGATAGGAAACAGTGGCGTTTAATCATTAATGGTCAACAAAAGTTTTAGATCAGGATGATTTTTTCTCCTTCGGACGGTTTTTGTGACCTTATCAACGGGTTGGATGGAATATAAACACCACCATGGGCAATAGGAAGTTTTTAATTGCTGGGAGTTTAACCATCACTATTTCTTATTAAGTTGGATCTCTTCATTTTTGGACTCATGCCCTAAAACAATCTCGCAAAACAGATGGACAGCATAGATATAAAATACATACATCAAGGTGGGCCCCACAGAAAGGGTGCACCGCCTGGGGTGAGGCCGGGGCCATGCCTAATCAGCACCAGCTCCATTGGTTGCCTTTAAACAATGTACTCAAGGAAAAAAAAAAACACAACTATTAACACATGGGAACGATATCCAAGGCAAGAAATGGACAACTCATTTGCTTCATGCTTAGAAATACATACACTCTAACCACAAATAAAGTGGGCCACACATTTATTAATGACCATCATACACATCCAATATCAGTTTTTAAAACTCAGAAACAAGAGTCAACTCAATGTTCGGCCTAGTCAATTCGACTGGAAAACTAGGATTGGTCTTTATTTGAAGTGAATTGATATTTGTTCATTAATTAAGATGTTGGATTCATTATAAAGCCTAACGTACAGAGCGACATGTGGGGCCCACCCAAGTGCCTAAAGCCTTTAAAATTAGATGTTGTGGCCCACCCAAGTTATGAATTGACCTCATTTTTATTATCCATTTTTCCTAATTGGACACATCTTCTGAATGGATTAGTTGGCACATACAAAACGTGGTGGGCCCACACGCAATCTGGAAGGTCTTTATCAGTAGGCAACCCCATGGCAACCATTCCTTGTGGTGTGGCCCACCTGAGTTTTGATAGGCCTGATTTTTAGGTGTTAAGGAGAACATTAGGTGGCACAAATGATGAATGGATTGGATGTCATGAAAACATCATGATATGGTGTCTCTGGCCTGTTGAGTTGATAATAGTTAAAATAGCAATAAACATTTTAAACGCTAGTAAGTATGCAGTTGCAAAAACAGGTAGACCTGACAACATGAAGTTTATGCTATCAGAAGGTAGGTGAGGCCCACGATGATGCTATTTTGTGGGAAATCCATTCTGTCCATTTTGCCAACTCATGCTAAGACATGAGCTCAAAAATGAAGTGGCTTACCTTGATGTATGTCTTATAAACATGCTGTCTATACGTTTTCAAAACTCATTTTGGGACATGATCGAAAAAATGAAGCAAATTCAAATCAAAGGTGGTCCATAATAAATGAAATAGTGGTAATTGACCACTAAAAACTTCTCATAAACCACATAAGTTTGCAATCAAGCTTATATTTGTGTGGTCTCTTCATCATGATCTTTGTGACCTTATTAGCATGTTGGATGGCAAATAAACATTCCAGTGGCCCCTGTGAAGTTTTTAATGGTAGAGATTCAATTATGGCAGTTTCATGTGGTATGGTTTACCTAAGATTTGGATCAACTCCATTTTTTGGATCATGCCTTAAAATGAGCTGTCAAAATGGATGTACACATTAGATTTAAAGAAAATAAATCAAAGTGGGCTCCACAATTAGGGATCCACCCACCTTAGTGGATGGTGTCCCAAAAAATGAGGCAAATCCAAAACTCAAGTGGGCTATACGACAAAAAAAAAAAGCGTAAGGAGAAAATTGCATACCATTGAAACCTTCTCAAAGCCCACCAAAATGTTTATTTGCCACACAAGCCATTCATTGTCGAGCTCTGAGTCAACTCGCTGAGTCTTATAAAAAATAACCCAACACACCCATGTTAAGGCACGCTTGAAGAACGGTTCTCACCACAAGGTGGGCCCCACTTTTCTTGACACAATTTCCGTACAACGAGCATATCCTCGACTCGAGATTCGTTACATATCTGTGCTTTTGTTTCGCAGGTGCATCGGTGGTGCACCAGTTTCCATTTGCTGGAGTATAGGTGGGCCAATCGGTAACATGCACGAGATATGTGAACCGTTCATTAGGTAGACCCCACCATGGGAAGAAAGTACTGACCCAACTAACAAATCTAACGGTTAGAAAAATGGATTGTTAAAAATGAGCAATGACCACCAGTTTCTATTCAAGTCCGTTGATTCAATAGCTATATCATGTAAGAAAGAGATGACTTTTTTCAACAATCCACGGTAAAGGTCAATTTCTGAACGGTTCAGATTACCTGGAAAAAATGATTTAATCGCAGGAAGAACAATTTCATCGGTATTCCGGCTTTGTACTTAAAGCGGCCACGTTTTGTTCAGAGCTTCTACTTTCCAGCCGTTTTGGTTGACGCTTTCCTTCGGGGGGGTGGGGGGTTATTATATACTCTGGCAGAGTATGATGCTTGATACGCAAGCAAACAGAAAATAGACACGTGTCAAACTCAAATTAAACCAACAATATTGTGGAGCCCACAGGATCTGATTCGCATGCCCATAATCAGATTGGTGGGATAATTCTAACCTCTGATTGGTGGAAATTTATTTGTTGAAATAAGGATATTGGATATAGTTTTGATTTTGACCGTCCAATGTTTGTCTGCAGATCCAATGGTCAGATAATAAAATAAAGCGTAATGCTTGGTTCGTGATATATGTAAACTAGGACTGATGATTCGTAGACTTTAATTTGAATTAGTTGTATGCCACGTCATCAAATTCTAAATGCATGCATATTTTCCATCACACGGCCAGAGTATCAAAGCTCTTCACTTTTCACCACTCCCCATAACCACCGTACACGTGTAAGCCTGGCACGTGAGTCCATATGAGTCCTATATCTGGAAAAATAATTCAGGTGGGCCAAACTGCAGGAAGAGAATAATGGATTTTCGAGTGGCCCACTGGTAGTTGATCAGCCTTGATTTTTGGTCGGAGGAGTAACATAGAATTTCTAAATTTATTTTGAAATTGCTTCAACTGTTAAATCTGAACCGTCCATTGTAGTGGCAACCTTGTATTGTTTATCTCACGTGAGAATTATTCCAATCAAACGACTCTCAGCCGTCGGATCAACGGTCAGTAAAATATACGATCCATGTCAACAGTGAGCACTTTGATGGGATGATCAGGATCGTTCAGTCGACGTGGACAATCCTAGCTATTCAATGGCCAACAAAATCTACGGTCCAAATTCTTATGAAGGTCTGATCATTGAATTGGACCACTTTTATCGATCCTAACAACGATCAACGGCCAGTTTTATCGATCCTGACGTCCGTCCATCCTGAGAACAGACAATTGATGTGAAAAGCTGAAAATCCTACGGTTGTGATTTTTTGGGTTGACAACCAAAGGTGGGCCATCAAGTGGGACAGTCCAGGCCAATTGACACGTGCACAGACAACATTTTATGGGGTGATTTTTATGCGCCACAAACATGAATGTCCTCGATACTTTATAGGTGGGGCCCCACCGTACGGCACCAATCAGAGAGCATCTAAATTGGTCGTGTGGTTATATATTCTATCATATCTAGTTCCACGGAATAATGGCTGGATTGGTTGCTTTTTAGTTCAAGAGAATGATACGGGAGACGAGAAATTGAAGATTTTACTCGCGAGGCACGTGCCAATGTGGCGCACGTATGTGAGATCAAGACCGTTCATCAGATGTTGATATAATGACAATACCCTGGTTCAATAATAATAAAAGAAGGTCAATATATCAGGTGGTCCACACGTATTCTATGAACAAAGAATGTGGACCATACGTTTTTATCATGCACTTGTGGTACACCCAATGAGTTGGATGGGTTGATGTTCATACAAGTAACAGTGGTGGCCCACCGGATGAACGGCTCGGATCTTTCCCTTATGTGCTATGTCATCGCTTGTGAGCAAATTGCTTCATCTATCTCCCGTCGCCCTCTCTCCACCAAACTCCTTTGTTTCGTCGGAGACGTCGACGACATTTGAAGATCCTCAGCCTGTAGTGTCGTCGTTAGGCCCTCGATCCTTACAATAGGAGGCCATGGTTGCGTAATCCAGACCGTTGATCTGAAGGTCCCAACCAAAAGTAGTGGACAACCAAAATATATTCTGGATAGGATATTTCTATCCTGACGGCATAGGCTAACAGAGAAAAGCCAAAAGCTTGTCGGCGATGATATTCGAAGCTGGGAATTTTGGGTTACGATCATTTCATGTTGTTTATCGTATCAATGGTCCAGATCATCGATCCCTGGATAGGCTACATATCTTTGGAAGGAGGATCCTACCATTCCTCTTTTTTAACTATGTGATCAGAGACGAATGATGATGCAGGCATTTGATTTGTCCTACTTGATTTCATGTTAATGGCTTTAGACGTGGATCTATGCTTTCAAGGGCCCATTTAAGTGGGGCCCACCAAGATATGGGATTGTGATAGAGATAGAACATTATCTTTCACTTTTGAAAGAGAATATGAGACACATCTTCTATCGCCATCTGGATCACATGGAGGAAGTTGAATTTCTTGTCACGTCCGAAAACGTATTTTCTTTGGAGATATTATAACACAAGGCGTGCTTCAGTGGTGCCAGATGTGGGGCCCACGCACCATCCAACCCGTCTATCAGATGTGTCACCTCCAAAAACCCTAAACACCCAAAACTCAGCCCCATTCATAGCGACTGCGGGCCATAGCAAAGGGACCGCTATCTTGGGAAACGCCCACCCTTGAATTCCATGGAGTTGCACATGAGTCGTAAAACGGCCGAAATATTGTCATGACCCCTTCATCTAGATTGGTCGCAGGGTATGGACGGACCTGATTATATGCATACAACACGGTGGACCAACCACACAACACCACGAGCGTTGCTTCTCAATATGGTTCTGGTGTTGTAGCCCATGCAAGTTAAATGGAGGTAAATTGGATGGAGTAAATGGAGGGGAAGTGACCTCCATTTAACTTGCATGGGCTAAGGCATCCATTTACTCCCCCAACCCTGGTGTTGTGAGGTCATTTGGATGGGAGAAAATGAGGTAAATTAAGGAATTGAGAGTAAATGGAGGTAAATAGCATTTGAGGTATGTTTGGATGGAAATAAATGTTGGGCCGGCTCTACCTCAAAATGACTAGTCATTGTTAAGGGGCATCTTCCCAATATATAGTTCAGTAATGTCCCTAGCCTCTAGCTGATGTGGGACAAACCCAACAATCCCCCCCTCCACAGCGGATAGGGGCTCCCGAGCACTGCCCTCCCGGGTTTTTGGGCACTGCCCCCCTCGCCCGTGGGCTCTGGGTGTGGGCGGATAAGGGCTCCCAAGCACTGCCCTCTCTGGACTCTCGAGCACTGCCCCCCCCCCCAGGCCCCACCACATACCGGCTTGGCTGGGCCAGCTTTTGATACCACTTTGTTGGGAGCGTTACACACAAGCCTTAGGATCTCGCCCCCAATGCACTAGAATTATGGACTAAGATAGTGCAATAATCAAGAATAATCAAACAACCACATGACACAAGGAGGTTTTTACGTGGAAAACCCTCAAAAGAGGTAAAAACCACGGGACCTAGTCCAGATCAACAATCCACTATCTCAGAGAACTGTTACAACCGATTACAAGCACACACCGCTTGGATCAAACCTTCTTCACCCACACAAGGATGGATAACAATGAAAAGGACAAGAAAACTGAGAGATCTCACCCGAGCATGAGGACGTTGAAGAGCAGAGACGTCATTGCACCGGGAATCACCTTCTCGAGCAATGCCTCCTCTACCAACAAGCTTCATCTCCCTCTTTCTCTTTTTCTCTCTCTCTCTCTCACCTTGGACGTGTAAACCAACTTGTGAGAATACCAAATCCTGAATTAGAGCTCAATATTTATAGATTTGCAAGAGTCCTAGCCCGATTTGGAAACTGCAATAGCAATCCGAGCACACCTCCGACCGGTCGGGCAAACCCGCCGGCCGGTCGGCCACACATAGAAACAGTCCAGAGAGTCGCTGTATTAAAAAACAGTAGTTCGACCTGTCTGCCGACCGGTCAGCCTTCACAAAATTGCTCCAGCAAAAATGTGGTTTCCAGCCACTTTGTCCAGCCGGTCGGCCAGGGGCACCGGCCGGTCGGACAGAAAAATTTCATCTCTCCTCTGCACGTGTGAGGAGGAAAAATCCAACAAATCTCCCCCTTTCCGACTTAGGAAGAGTTCACCGTCTTCAAGCCAGCCCGGCTTCTACAAGCCTCAAATTTTCCCTTAAGCAAAGCCTTGGTCATCATGTCTGATCTATTATCGTCCGTGTGGACCTTCTCAAGCTGTAATACCTTCTGTTCCAAAGTATCCCTGATCCAGTGATACCAAATCTCTATGTGCTTCGACTTGGAATGCTAACTTGGATTCTTGCTCAAGTGTATCACACTCTGGCTATCACAATAGACCACGTGCTTCTCCTGCTTCAAGCTAAGTTCCTATAGGAACCTCTTCATCCAAAGCATCTCCTTGCATGCTTCTGTGACTGCAATATATTCAGGCTCTGTCATCGACAATGCTACGACCTTTTGTAGCTTGCTCTGCCAAGAAACCGCTCCCCTAGCAAATGTGAACATGAAACCCGATATAGACTTCCTGAAATCTATGTCACCTGCCATATCTGCATCTGTGTAAGTCTCTAACATAGGCTTCCCATCACCATAGCATAGGCTCAACCTGGATGAGCCTCTCAGATACCGTAATATCCACTTCACCGCTGCCCAATGTTCTTTATCAGAATTGGCAAGATACCAGCTGACAACACCAACAGCATATGCTATGTCTGGGCGCGTACACACCATAGTATACATCAAACTTCCTACTGCCGAAGCGTAGGGTATCTTCTGCATCTCTTCCATCTCTGTCTTCGTCTTGGGACACTGCTTGTCGCGCAATTTGAAGTGATCATCCAGTGGAGTACTGACCGGCTTCGCTGCATTCATATTAAACCACTCTAAGACTTTCTCAATATACATCTCATGTGACAACCAAAGCCTTCTACTGTTTCTGTCACGGGTTATCTCCATTAATCCTAGGATCTGGCTGGCTGGGCCCAAGTCTTTCATTCGCAAACGACTTGCCCAATTCCTGTTTCAGCCTGTCAATCTTCTTGATGTCTTTTCCCATAATGAGCATGTCATCAACATATAAGAGCAGAACTAAGAAATCACCATCTGAAAACCTGCGAGTGAACACACAGTGGTCCGACTCCGTTCTATCATACCCATGTGTCAACATGAACGAGTCGAACTTCTTGTAACATTACCTAGGAGCTTGTTTCAACCCATACAAGCTCTTCCTAAGCCTACACACCATATGCTCTTTGCCCTTAACTTCGAACCCCTCTGGTTGTCGCATATAAATCTCTTCTTCCATGTCACCATGGAGGAAAGCAGTTTTAACATCTAACTGCTCTATCTCCAGATCCATGCTAGTCGCCAACCCGAGTAACATCCGTATGGATGTCATCTTCACCACTAGTGAGAATATCTCATCGAAGTCTATTCCTTTCCTCTGACCAAAACCTTTCACCACGAGTCTGGCCTTGTACCTTGTCTGCGAATTCTTCTGCTCAATCTTCTTTCTGAACACCCACTTGTTGCTCAGAGCTTTCTTGCCCTTAGGCAATTTCACCATGTCATATGTGTGATTTTTATACAAGGATTCCATCTCATCTTGCATAGCTTTCAACCACTCCCTCTTATGCTCGTCAGCTAGAGCCTCAGAATAATCTTCTGGCTCTCCCCCATCAGTAAGCATAATGTACTCATGTGGCGAGTACTTCTTGGACGGGTACCTGTCCCTAGATGTCCTCCTCACCTGTGGCTCAACAGGTGGATCAAGTGGGGGCTGCTCCCCCTGTCTATCTCCTGTAGAAACTCCCTCGTCCTTTGCACCTTGCCGTACTCCCCTGTCATTAGGCATCACGAGAGGAGTAATAGGATCCAAATCTTTCAGCTGATCTGAACTGGGCTGGGTCTTCTTTGGCTCTCCAATATCTTCTATACACTGATCTTCAATGAAAACCACATCTCTGCTCCTACGAGCTTCTTCTCGGTCGGATCCCACAACCAGAAGCCAAATTTCTCATCACCGTACCCCAAGAACACACACTGTCTGATCTTCGTATCGAGCTTGGACCTCTCGTCCTTTGGTATGTGAACAGATGCCCTGCATCCAAATACCCCGAGGTGACTGTACGAAGGATCACGTCCAGTCCACACCTTCTTAGGTACTTCTCCATTTAAAGGGGCTGATGAAGACCTGTTTATCAGATACACTGCTATGTGCATTGCTTCTCCCCAGAACATCTTGGGCAACTTCGCAGGGGATAACATGCATCTAATTCTCTCTATAATGGTGCGATTCATACGCTCAGAGACACCATTGTGCTGGGGGTCTTGGGTACTGTCTGTTCATGCCATATACCTAGGGACTTACAATACTCATGGAAGTCACCAATGTATTCACCACCATTGTCAGTGCGAATACACTTTAATGATCTACCTGTCTCCCTCTCGACCATGGCATGAATATTTTAAACACACCAAAGACCCCGTCCTTGGATTTCAAAGCATAAACCCAAACCCTCCTGGATGCATCATCTATAAACGTGACAAAATATAATGCCCCACCCAAGGTTTTAGTCCTCATAGGACCACAAACATCAGAATAAACCAAATCTAATGGATGCACTTTCTTAACATGAGAAGCAGTTTTTACAAATGAAACCCTATTCTATTTCTATGATAAACAATCAATACAGGTTTTAAGAGATGTACCTGTCAACTCTGGAAGAAGGTGCTTCTTCGTTAGTAGCTAAAGCCCTTTCTCACTCATGTGGCCGAGCCGTCTGTGCCACGTGTCTGTCGCTGAATCTTCTGCTGTGTTCAACTCACCCTTGGATATACTGACACATGTCTTGTATAGAGTGCAACACATCTTTCCTCTCGCTGCGATCATCGAACCCTTGATGAGCTTCCAGTGCCCACCAATAAACCGACTCTCATAGCCGGCTACATCCAACCTTCCCGTCAACATCAAGTTGAGGCGAAGGTCTGGAATATGTCTCACATCTTTTAGAACCAATGTACAGCCTATATCGGTCCTCACACAAATATCACCAACTCCTACAATCTGGGACACTCCAGAGTTCCCCATCTTCATTGTACCATAGCTGCCTTGCTTGTAACTAGTGAAGAAATCCATTCGTGGAGTTGCATGAAACAACGCTCCTGAATCGACCACCCAATCGGTGTCCAGATTCGCAACCATGAGACAAACGTCATGATCCACTGAGAAAATGACTACAATGTCGCCATCTAAGGCAACCGCAGTAGAATCTGATTCATCATCTTTTTCCTTCCCTTTTCTTTTCTGATCATTTTTCTTGCGACATTCACTTTTGTAATGACCATTCTTGCCGCAGTTCCAACATTCAACATCTTTCCTAACATTAGACTTGCCTCTGGATTTCTCTCGGGCTTTTTCGCCCTTTCTGTTCTTTCCTCTCCCCGATCCTGTGTCACAAGGGCCTCTTGCTGAGTAGACCCTTAAGACTTCCTCCTTGTCTCTTCATTAAAGAGACAACCTGTTACCTGTTCCATGGATATCTTTCCACCTAGCGCGGAGTTACTTAGAAACACCACCAATGTCTCCCAACTATCAGGCAATGAGCTAAGCAATAACAAAGCCTGTAGTTCATAGTCTAGGACCATCTTCATAGAGGAGAGTTGGTTCACAATGTTGCTGACTTCATTCATGTGCTCAGCCACAGAACCATTATCCTTGAACTTGAGATTTACAAGTATTCTAATCAGAAATATCTTGTTATCGGTTGTCTTCCTCTCATACAGCCCTTGTAATTTCTGTCATAGGCTAGCGGCTGAGGTCTCTGTAGACACATGATAGAAAACCGAATCATCCAACCATTATCTAATAAACCCTACCGCCTTCCAGTCCAACTTTTTCCAATCATCATCTGACATATCCTTCATTTTCGCTGATTCGCCTAGAATTGGAGCATACAAGTCCTTACAATAAAGCAACTCCTCCATCTTAGCCTTCCATATGGTCCAGTTGGATCCATTGAGATTAATCATCCTTAATGAGCCACCTTCCATAATTTAGAATCAATCCCACTTCCTGTTCAATCAACCTGAACGCTCTGATACCACTTTGTTGGGCTGGTTCCACCTCAAAATGACTAGTCATTGTTAAGGGGCCTCTTCCCAATATATAGCCCAGTAATCTCCCCAGCCTCTAGCCGATGTGGGACAAACCCAACAATAAATGCACGTGAATAAAATTAAATAGGAGTAAATCAGCACGTAAATGAAATCCCCTCTACTAGAGAATTTGAAAGTAAATGGAGTGGAATGCCTTTTTGAGCTCCCTTGGAGCGTTGCATAAATAAACAAGGGTGGTGTTATACATATGTCTGCCATACACATGGCATAATAATGATACTCTGAAACAATTCAATTACCAGCTAACGTCACTAAAATCACACCAATAAAATGATCCAAACTATCTAAAGTTAGGTCATCTAAATGGACGGCTAAAAAGCATTAGCTTGTTTGTGATCCTTACATTTGTGGCCCTAGAGGGTCAAAATTTTCTCATTTTTTGCTAAAGTATGTATTTTTATGGGCTTATTAAAATTAGTTTGTTAAATATCACATATGTATACTGATTTCATATTTTAAAGGTGATTTGGAATATCACATATGATCCTATAAATATGTTGAAAATTTTCAATGCATTCCTACGCCCATTTACTCACTCCCCTTCAAACAAAATATTTGAATTTCAAATGCATTTCATTTATGCCCATTTTAAAACAACTCAGTAAGCCATTTACTCCCAGTTCATTTACCTCCATTTACAAGCTCCCAAAGGAGCCCTCAATGTTGGATCGTTACTAATTTTGGGCATGGAGGTGTTTTTAAGGTGGCCACATCTCATTGACGGTTTGGATTATATAAAAGCATCACTAGAATCTAAATTTATTCATACCACTAGGGTGATATTGGTATTGTTGGATTTCTAATGAAGCATGGTGTTGTTGTTTGAATTTGAAATTTTCACGATAATGCCACGAAAAAGTATAATTATTAGAAATTTATTTACCTCTCCTGAATGCATCTAAATTTAGCTAATAATTTCCTTATTTGGTTTTGACAGTGGTAAAGTTGTAATAATGACACTTTTCCTTTCAATTATTAGGGATCGAATGCATGATGTAGAAAGATGAATCATTGCTGGCGTCAATTTCTAATTTAGAAAGTCTCTTCTTGATAGGGAGCTACTGTATTGGTATCTGATGTTCATTATGAATGTTGAGCTTCCTGACTAAAAGTGATGTATTTCCATCCTTGTCTGCTCTTATCAGTATGAGTATTAGTTGTCGGGTTTAATGGCCTTTCTAATATTTGTCAGTTAAGTTTGTTTGTAGATTTTTTTATATTAATTTTTTCTCTTTTGCTATATAACTAAGTATATGATAGGTGAGACCTGTTGTGCCTTTACTGAATGCTATGTACGACATCTTTTCACAAGTTTACTACCACATTTCTGCCAGAAGAAAGAAGAAGAAGAAGAAGAAGAAAAGAAAAGAAAGAAAGAAAGGAAAAATAGAAAAAAAAATAAAAAATGAAGTCTCTCCCTAATTTATCCTAGCTAAAAGGAGAGTGAGAGCTTCTCACATCGGCGAAGTGGAACCCTCATGTCACATATGATAGGAGGGTAAATGTCTAAACTCTTTCTATGACTTTAAATACTTTCACCTTTTTGGGATATGATCTATTTATAATGAGTAATTAAAGTTATAAGGGTGCACTACTTATGATACTTTGCCACACCCCACGCCATTGAAATTCTATAAACGTGTATTATCTATGAATGTGCTTATAATCTAATCCTTCTACTACCATAATCATCCACCAAAGACTCATTGTCTATGTCGATCAACTACTGAACCATCAGATATGAACTATTAGATTATCATCAAGTATAATTAAAATAGTTTTTACTGTTAAAATAAAATTTAAATAATTAAAAGGTTTTATAAAGCCTTTTAAAAATATTTAAGTACTAAGCTGAGTAGAAAAATCACTCGATGAATGTCCAATCTTTTTTATCTCTACTATAAATACGTTTCTAAGAAATTAATGGATCATTTACTAACTTATGCAAAGTTCAATAAACCTTGGTAGATATACCCAACAATACTTACTTTCATTGGTCACACAGTAGCCTTATAAAGACAATCAAATTACATGCAATCAAAACTCTACCTTCACACATCCTCAGGTCTAGGGATTAATTAAATTTCAATGCATCATCAAATGTAACATAGTCTAGATAAATATGCTCTAAGACTAATGACTTAATCTCAACCCACAAATCAAGTGCTTAATAGGTCCAACAAGATCCTTTATCTAAGACATACTCACACTCTTATGTTATATATGGTGAAGGCATACTGATACCAAGTCGCTAGGCTTGATAGTGGAGATTTTTCATCCTGATCTAAGTTAGTCCCCTCACACAGGATTACCATACTTTTCATCATAATGATGACAAGTCTATCAAAAACCTTATGATGATCATGATATAATAGGGTACTGAGATCCATACAGCATAACTCTGCTTTGACCAACAACTATGATATCCAATCTCAAGTTCTCAAAGACAAATAGAGCAAGCACTCCTTCATAACCAATGTTCATGTACGTTTAAGGTAACTTCACATATTAACTAAGGCATGGAAATTTATTTACCTATGACACTTAATTATCATGATCAATAGTTGAGATTATTATTGTTACATTAACATAGCTAATAGATTGGGCTCACATTAATTTTCCAAAGCACAGCTCCAACCATTACCGCTAAAAATATTGCATGAGGAGATATATAATAAGTTGTGTCTTTTAATATACTAGCACTTAAAAATTGTATAACATAGATTATCTAAAAGTGAAACGGACTAAATTGTGGAACCCACTTCCGCTTAGTTCAACTCCCAAGATTAGTTTTGTTGAACAATTCTAACATTTAATTCATCGATACTTTATTTGTGAAAATAGGATCGTTGGATATTTTTTTATTTTTAAATGTCTAATAAATGCTTACTAATCTTATAAATTTCTAAGTAATTTTAAAGTTCTCATACATCATCCATCACTGATTTGCCAAAACATCAAAGTTTTTTCTATGTTGCATTTATTATGAGTAATCGTGGGTCCATAAACAAGTATATTTTAAATGAGAATATAGAAATAGATGAGCGATAAAACAATAAATGTTGGGGCAGATGCACAAACTTCAGGATCTTGCAACCCTAACTAACTTGAATTATAGGATATATTAATGCGGAAAAACCAAACAAGCAATCATTACATGACACGCAAGAATTTTTATGTGGAAAACCCTCTAATAGAGGTAAAAACCACGGGACCTTGTCCAACTAAACAATCTAGTATGTAAGAACTTATTACACAATGATCACAAGCTTTTAACACACTTGGATTCAGTTTTTTTCCCCTTAGGTGGATTATAACCAAAGAGAACGATAATAGAGAGATTTCACCGATATGAGGACTTTGAAAAGGCTATGAACGAACTGGCGTCAGGATGAATCGTCACGAACACGACATTCTCTCTCTTCGATCTTCCACTCTCTTTTTTCTTCTCTTCTTCCTCTTTTTCTTTCTCTCTCTTTTACTCTAGACATGTAGGAATGTCTATTCTACTCTAATTTCGCATAAAACATACTTTTATATCACTTCAAACCGAAATTGGAGCCTAAACAAGAAACTGTGAATTGTTGTCTCGAGCATTGTTGGGCGCCCAACGAGACACTATAGGGCACCCAATAATGGGAAAAAATTGTCCAAAGACAAATTGAGAAATTCCATCGAGTTTGGGGCGCTCGATAACCACCTGTAAGTCAGCTGAACTCAACTGTGGGGCACTCGACACAACACCGTAGGGTGCCCGAAACTCTCTGAAACAGTCCAACAACCAATTGCTGTATCTTAAGGAATTTAGGGCGTGTTTGTTTATCCATTTACATGAGTAAATGCTGGTAAATGGGCTATGATCATTTTTTCCATACGTTTGGAGATAGGTGTAAGTAACGCAATAAATGCGCCTGGAAAAGCGAGATGGTAACGGACGAGTTGGGGACGTCCGTGCTATCCATCTGTTTTATTGGATCCCTTTAAGGAACTAACCCAAAAATGACATGAATTGTAAGCTCAGGTGAAGCACACCATGGGAAACACGGGAATACTGCCGTGCACCGTTAAAATTGAAATTTTGTGTGGGGCCCACAATGATGAGTATCTGTCATCTAACCTGTTCAAAAGGTTAGAATGACATGAATGAAGCAAAAAAACTAAATATCTGCTTGATCCAAAACTTTTATGGCCCACGAGAAGTTTTCAACGGTAGATTTTCAATTCCCATTTTAGCTTCCATGTGGTCCACATCTGTATTGAATCCGCCTCATATTTGGGCTTATGGCCTAAAATTAGGGGATAAAATAAATGAACGGCGTGGACGCGACACATACATCACTGAGGGCCCTATAAATTTTATGTTGTGTTCGTCCATTTTAGCAAAACTTTCACGTCAAAAGCGTGGCTTACTTGCAATTCCACTTGTAAGTAATTATTACTGATTTCCAGGGATTTACCTGTGACCATAGTTAAACAAACATGCCCTTAGGTCACCCAACCCAAATTGGTAAGGCGCCCGATCACCCCAAAATTGCACTCTCTCTTCTCCTCATGAAGAGGTACACCCATTCAATGAATGCATTTAAGAGAACTTAGGAGTAGCATTAATTGAAAATAAGAAAAAGAACAGGCAGACTTCAATGACTTGGTCATGTAAAATAGTGCCGACTAGAAGAAGCATGTTGGTACAGGTGAAAGACTATAAAACAACAATGGGAAGGCAAAAAAGGACATAGGTGGAGATAGTAAAAAGAGACTTGATAACCTATGATCTTCTTTGTTCAAGTGGGCCCATGGTTCCATGACGTGGATAATTGGTAAAAATTCCCATCTATCTAGCTATCTGTTCGATCAATGGCTGAGGCCCTCTTAATCATGAATGTACATGGTGGAGATCCTGATTATCCTTATAATGACTCCCTAATATAAACTTTTATTGTTTTAACATAATATTAATATTACAAATGATTTTTATTTTATGAAATGTGGTTTTACTCATTCAAATAAAGATTAACATGGATTAGCATTCCCCTTGAAAATGGATGGCTGGGATCACATTCATTTGAGAAATGAGCCAATATTGGTGGATAGGATATTGCTATCTTACAAATATTTGAAGCATCCACGATGGGTCACATCGATCAAATGATCTTGATTAAGTAACCGTGGCGCCCACTTGTACAAAGTGAATGTCTTGGGCTGGAGTATCTATTTTTCTCTTATGTATCGATATTTCAATTGAACATCCCAGCCCTTGAAAGGGTAGACCGTACCATGAAGTTCAACTAGAATGAACACTAGAATGATCCACTCATCAAGTGAGCCACACACATATGCTGAGTTAGACCATTGGTTGTATGCTGATTTCAACGTTGTAGCATGCATCATGAACGGACCATCCTACTTTTGGTCATAGATGAGACTTATGATAGGCCGCAGATTCCCTGTGCAAGCCTTGTGCAGGAAGTTCCTACGCTGGGAACCTAGATGGGGCCCAGCGTGATGTTTTCAAGAAATCCACCCCATCCATCCTTTTTTTAAGATCATTATAAGACATTATACCAAAAATTAACCAGATCCAAGACTCAAGTGGGCCACGCTAAAGGAAAAGGTGGGTAAGAAAATTCTTACCATTGAAACCTCCCTAGGTCTACAGTGATGTTTATATGACATCAATACCATTCATAACGTCATTCCTATTAGGATAAACTGAAAACACAAACATTATCCGGATTTAAAACTTCTATTGCCCCATGAATATCTCAACCGTGGACATTCAATCCTCACATTTGCAGCCCACTTGAGTCTTGGATTCGGATTATTTTTTTTGTCTAATGTCAAAAAATGATCTAAAAAACTGGATGGATGCGATTGATTTCTCAAAAACATCAATGTGGACTCCACCTAGGTTCCCAGCGCACAGGAACTTCTTGTGAAAGCCAAATCCGCATCCGTTATGATATGCCCCACATTTTCCATGGCATGGATGGTGTGCACAAGTGACACATCAGCAGAAAACAAAAACAATGTTATATTAGGTACGAAGTAAAAATAAAATGTTGTGTTTGTTTTTCATTTCTATGGAGTAAATACACATAAATAAATGTAAGTAGGTAATTCTTACCGTTTCCGTCTCTTTGGTAGGAACAGTACTTACTCCATGTGAAAACATTTAAAAATGATAGTTATGTATTTGTGGGCCCATTGTGATCTCCGTGACTTATCCATGCCGTCCATCCATTTTAGCATAACATTTTAGGTGATGAGTCTAAAAATGAGATATATCCAAAGCTGGCCCACACCATACGAAATCATAGCCGTAAATGATTTTTAACGATAGATACTCAAACCACTATTTCATGTGCCATGGTCCACTTGAGCTCTGGATTTGCCTCAATTATGAGTTCATTACCTAAAATCAACTCGCAACTAGGCATGGATAAGCCACATGTATTACAATAGACCCAACAAAAAAATTCTTACATTTCTTGATTTTAGTGCACAAAGAAGAGTCCTTGTAAAAAAGTACATGAATTACATGTAAATAATCATTACTCATTTGCTTGTATTTACACCGTGTAAATAGAATTTGCTTGTATTCACACGGTGTAGATATTAAGATAGACATAGCACATGCAGTGAAATAAGCGCATTTTTCGCATGTGATTTGCTAATCTTCGTTATGTGGGTGAAGCATCTTAACCTTCACCAACGTGCACCGGGCGCGAATTTGGTGTTACCCGAGAACAGCTTAGTGAGTGTTACCCTACCGTATGGCCCACATAGATGATATTTTGTATATCCATTTTGTCCATCCGTTTCTAATGCTCATTTTAGTGTAAATTCACAAAAATTATTCAGATCCAAATCTCAAGTGGACTATACCACAAGAAACAGTGTGATTGAGTGCCCCACCATTAAAATTTCCAAAGAGTCCATTCGTAAGGTTTTGGTAGTGTTTATTTACAATCCAAGCTCTTTATAATATCAATAGGATATCTGAGCCATTCAAAAGGTGGGCCATGCCATGTTGATTGTCTGTTGCAAAAATCAGACTGATCCACTCGTTGGATGGGGCACAGTTTGGAACCAACGGAGAACCGTCAGTAAGACTCAATGTGCTGTGCCTAACCAATAGGTGGATTGACCATATTTTCATGCCAAGTAATCTTCTTTGTGGGCCCCACCTTTTGCAAGGATCGGATTTTCCTACACACATCCTGTTTTGGCAGGAAGGAAAGTGTGGATGTGATACAAATTTGCAATCTTAAGGGGTAGCTGTGTTTTGAAAGTTAGCAATGGTGGGGCCCTGTAGTTTGCTTTGATATAAATATACAATCGAGTGATATGGTGAGATGGGCCCCACCAAAGATGCATACCGATTGATACCGTACAACAGGACATACCAACAAACAACCAATTACTGAGTCATTTCATTCGATTTTATGGCTGAGATTTTTAACCGTTAGAAACGGATTTAGACCACTGGGAATGATCCCATGCGTTCAATGTATGGTAGCTACCATGTTTGAGTTGTGAGGGGTCCACCCATGATGTGTATGTGCAATCCAAACCGTGCATCTGGTGAGAATCCTCACGAGAACATCCCAAGAACCATCGATACCAAAAACTCCGGTGGGACACACCACAGTGAGAAATTTACAATCACACCTAAAACGTATTTATTCACTTGTAGCCCACCTAAAGGTCCGAATGGATTGAGCATCGGTGCGTCCATTCATCCTGGTGGGGTTTAGCTGATGACTGGGTTGGATGGCATTTATACAACATGGTGGGACCCACAATCCATCTCGAATTTTCTATGGTTGGTGTCCACCGTTGTTCCTTTTAGTGTGGCCCACCTGATTCATAGATCATGGTGGACTCTGGAATCTAGGCCTAGCATTGTGGGAGCACAGCTTATCTACAGCTTGGATGAAAATCAAATAATTACCATGCATTCAACTGCATGTGATCATCATTCCCCCATAGAGGTACGATCTGAATCTTTGGAAGGTGGGCCCCATCCATGCGTAATGCTGGTACGAACAGATTGCAAGTTTGAGGAACTTAAATTCCCATGTGCTCGTGTTGTCTACTCATTGAGTTCCAACCCATCCAAGCACAACAAACAACAATCAGGTGGGGCCCACCCTAAGCCACCAGCAATGGCCACAAAAAAAAAAAAAAAAAAAAAAAAAAATTCCATCCATGAGTGACGCATGTGCTTACTCTGATAACACATGTGAACAACCCAACTTTCGAGGGTTACAGCACATCCGAGGTGGGGCCCACCTGGTTAATGGCATGGATCTCATCCACATGTACTACTAGCTTTTCCAGCCTCCTCTCGAGAGACCACCAAAGAAGTGCTGTCTACAGTATTGCAAGTGGTCGATAATTTCTACGTTAGGAGCAAGTCATGTAACAAAAGTTACAGTGCCAAGGTGGGGCCCATTTCAAGGGTGTAAAATCAACGGTGGTTTGAACAGTATCTCCAACCATCACATCAAAGTCCTCTCATTCATCAGCAACATTATTGTACTATGGAATACAAAGGTGTGTTGCCGTCCTTGCAAAAGAGTCAAAACTAGCTGGCTCATATGAGGCATGTGCCATGGACGTGTATGGTTTGTGTTGAAAGCTGCATACCTAACTTTTATTAGGTGACAATGAAGTTTCCTCTTCTTCTTCTCCCCTTTATAAGGTGGTGAAAAAATAATTACAATTTGTAAATTTTTTTTTTTTAATTTTGAAAATTTGGGTCCCGTTTGGATGCACAAGTGAATTAAATTGTAAACACTTTATGTGGTAAGTATTTATATTTACAATTTTTTTTTTAAATTTTGAAGATTTGGGGTGCATTTGGATGCACAAGTGAATTGAATTGTAAATGCTTCATGTGGTAAGTATTAAATTTACAATTTTTTTTTTTTCAATTTCGAAGATTTGGGTCACGTTTGGATGCACAAGTGAATTGAATTGTAAATGCTTTATGCGGTAAGTATTTATATATATATATATATATATATATATATATATATATATATATATATATTTTTTTTAATTTCAAGATTTGGGTCTTGTTTGGATGCACAAGTGAATTGAATTGTAAAGGTTTTATGGGGCAAGTATTTATATTTTGTGATTTTGATCCAATTTAGATAGGTAAGTCATTTTCCCATGTTTATCGAAGATTTTTATAATATGTTTGTCGCTCAATCATAGGAGTCATTTATGGTGTGGGCCTACTCTTATAGCCCATCCTTTTCAGATTACTTTGTTTGAATGCATCAAATCATCTTATCAATTCACGTTGAAATGGACAATCTATATTGATTGTCCATCCCTAGTCAACTTACTTTAATCTGATGACCCTGTGCATTGTATTAGTGGTTTGGAAAATGGATGGTCCATATTGGGTAGACTAGAGATGTATAATCAATGATGGGGCGTTTTCATCATGTGGGGCCAACGTGAGATTGCTCATTTATCTCATTCACTTTGATCAGATGAGCCTAACTATTAGATTTGTGGTTTAGGAAATGGATGGTCCATATTGAGCCAAAAAAGAGGTTTTGGCAATTATGTGGACCATCAATCATGTGGGGCCCACCTATGATTTGCATTTGTCTCAAATCACTTTGACAGGATGAGGTCTAAATATTGATGTGGACTGCCCATCATGCTTGGCCCACCTTTGATTGTCCATCACTGTCAAATCGCTTTAATTAGATGAGCCTGATCATCATATTAGTGGTTTGAGAGGTGGAAATTCCATTTTGAATATTTAGGAAGTCCAAGCCACAATAAGGCTCCTCTGGATGGGATATGCCCCCAAAAAGACTCCCAAAGTGAACATCTCAACCCGTTGATTATAATAAATAAAAAAAGAGCCAAAGTATCTACGGTTATAAATAATTCAATTGAGAGCCTATTTTATTACTTTTCAATGTACAAAGTGAGAGTCCTCATTGTAGCCAGTTAGGTTTGGATCGTTGATGATGACCAGATTCAAAGGCTAAAGTCATCATGTTACAATGTATGAGGATGTATCTAGCAAATCTATTCCACCGACCATAACACAACCTTCTTCTTTCTATTTGCAGGTTGGAGACCAAATTCTCATTGAATTCTAATTAAATGAAATTTTTTTTTAGCACACAGGCACCCCACATGGGTATCTAAACCCATGACTTCAGTATTGAAACACTATCTATCTACTATTGAGCCTATTGGGAGGAGATTCATTCTCAATCGTACACACAACAATATCGAAATCTAAAGAAAATAGGCAAAAGATGCAAACTACAATATGAAAATTTATGTCGTTCTCTTTAGGTACATCTACGCATTCACATCAGTTTACCATGCTCAAAGATTAAAAAAAAAAAAATGAAGAAGCAACTCTCAATTACAATAATCTATCTTTCTCTCTCTTTGGACAAAATATTTATACTACAAGTGAATTAGCGTTTACATAAAATTTCATGTGAAATTAATAAATTACCCTCAACCCATGAAAGTATTGGCCGGATGAACAATACATCTATGATGATCAAGCTCCACAAATTTTAATAGAGCTATCGGTTGAAACCTAAGGAAATTGCAATTTGGTTATTCTCACTTTCTCTCGGTAGTAATTTCAATTCATTATAATAGCTGTTCAAAGATGCCTCCAGTTGATTTGACTTGACGCCCGTCTTGTTTTATCATCTAAACATGAAGTTTCATGAATTTCACATGTTATTAAGGACTTGCTGTCAATTTTCTATTTATCTTATCCATCTTAACCTCTTCCAATTGCTTTCATTGTAATGCGAGTAAATGAAATGCACTTGAAATCCAACAATCTGTTTAGATGAGAGTAAATGAGTGGAATTGGGATGCATTAGAATTTTTCAATATATTCATAAGAACATATGTAATATGCCAAATTAGTTTTAATATCTCAAATTAGTGTACATGTATGATTTTAATTGAATGATTGTAATAAGCCCATTGAAATATATACTTTAGCTAAAATTGAGAAATTTTGAGCGTTAGATGGGGTCACAAACATAAGTATCACAAACAACCAACTAGTCAACAATTTTTAACCGTCCATTCAGGTGGCCAACCTTTGGACGGTTTGGATCATTCTATTGGTGTGATTTTAGTGATGCAATCGATAATTAGATTGTTTTAGAGTATCATCAACGTGTCACATGTACGGTCAACATGTGCATAGCGGCACCTTTGTTTATTAGTGTCACTCTCCAAGGGAGCTCAAAAGGACATTTCACTCAACAAATGGCCAAATCCATTCTTCCGTAACAGATTTTGTTTATGGCCCATTTATTCTCATTTTATTTTATTTCCATTCATTTACTTCCATTTAAAGACCGATTAAAGTAAGTGTGTCAAAATAAATAAATAAATAATCACCTTATGAAACACTTTAGATGTGTGTACTTTTTCATGTAAATGTTATGGAATGAAGTATCTCTTTCAAAGATATTCACCCCATGTTTTATATCTGGAAGCCAAGTACAGGAGCCAGCTCATGTTCTGGTGTGATTCCAAAAATCAAGGTAGATCAAAAATTCCGGCCAAACCACAACAAACAGGGACTTGGATTCGGTAGTGAACCCTCCTATAAAAGCTAGGTACTGTTTGGTACTTAGTCAAAGCTCTATATGCCCCACTATAATGTATGCATTTTATCCATGCCGACCATACATTTTCTCGTACTATTTTAGGTCATAAGCCCAAAAATGAGACAGATCCAAAGCTCAAGTGGACCACACCAAAGGAAACAGTGGGGATTGAATGCCCACTGTTGAAAACTTCTTGTGGACCACAAAAGTTTTTTATCAAGCTGATTTTTGTGTTTTCCCTTCATCCATGTTTATGTGGCTTTATGAACAGGTTGGATAGCAGATAATTATCATGGTGTGCCCTAGGAAGGTTCAACATACGGTGGGCATTCAATTTCTACTACTTATTGTGGTGTGGTCCACTTGAGCTTTTGATCTGACTCTTTTTGGAATCACACCCTAATATGAGCTGGAAAAATGAACAAACGGCGTGGATAAAATACATATATAATAATGGAGCCCGTAGAGCATCACGGCCGAATCCGAGCCCAAGAAAAAGTGGGTCCTAAACGCCTGGGGCCCTCAAATACTTTTGGATCGTACTGATGTGTCTTTATCCTTCATCGTAGTGAAAATTGCCTTATTGACAAGTAGGATGGCATATAAGCATGATGGTGGGCATTCAATCCCCACTATTTCTTATGGTGTGGCCAACCTGATGTTTGGATTTGCCTCATTTTTGAGATGACACCCTAAGGACAGTTGAAGAAACTGATGAATGGACTGGATGTTAGACAAACATCGCAGCAGGCTCCACAATGTTTTATGCTGCTAGGCGGGGCGTTGCATCCCCAAGTAGATGGCAACTCAATCACCCAAATGAGATTTTTTATTATTATTATTATTAAATTAAATATGACAAATCTCTTTCAAAACCCAATAGTAATGACAAAACTTCTTCATGTGATTCATCAAAGGAAGCTGGAATTGTAACCTCTCATTCAATGGCCCACCACAAAGCCTCCATCGACCTCATGTTGTCGGTGAACCTTCTCTATGGGCATGGAAAACATGCTAGCCTGTCTTAAGTATTGAAATTCTCCTCTTAATATGTGCAAAAAAGTCTATGGTCGACGACTAATTAATCTCATGATGACTTCATTGAAATGACTTCGATAGTCGACTACCGACCATAAATGGCCCATCTTGATAAAATGCATTTGGGGTGGGCCACACATGAATTCATGGTCACAAATGTGAGACATGAGTGGAAGGTGGGCATCTTAAGACTAATTAGCTTAATGACGTGCGATGTTTGGATGGTTGAATGTTTGTTTTTATTGAGAAATGCTAATTGCACTAGCCTCACATTTGTTTTTATTAGTCCATTAGGCAATCCTCACCATCTAGATTCAACGCATCTAAAATTGAACAATTATAATCATCAGGTAGACTACAGATGCTCAAATCCAAACTCGGATTGCCTGCACCTGAGCCACAGGAAGTTCCAATGGTTGTTGTTAGTCTAAGTATCCACACCTTAAAGGATTTATCTTTATCCAAATGTTGTGGATAGGGAACGCAATGTGAACGTAACCGCTAATACCTATATGTAACAATCACAATTATATTGGAGCCCAATGGTATGCTCATCATAGTAATCCAATAGTATGATGATCATGTGCGGCCCACATAATAGAGGTTCGATAGTTGAAACCTACGTAGGACTCATTTATGATGTTTGTGAGAAATTCTGTGTCCATCCTTTTTGCACAGCTCATGTTAGGACATGAGCCTAAAAATGAGGAAGATCCAAAACTCAAGTAGACCATTGAACAAGAAATAGTGGGGATGAAAGGAGGTATGCCTCCTAGTGTTTTATGTATAGCTGAACATGAGCCAAGCTAGCCTCAGTTAGCTTGCTAGACTCAGCTTGAACCAGCTCGATTTGAAGGTTGGTTCGAACCAAGCTGAGCCATTTTTCTAAGTTCGAAAGGATTTTCAAACCAAGCTCGAGCTAACCCAAGCTCAATCCGGCTAAGGTCGAAGTTTGGCTCGATCGCAACTTGATTCAACTCGGGTGGAACTCAACTCGACCAGTCAGAAAGATATGTTGTTTATGTTAAGTGTGGAGACTACACGTGGCGTGTGGAACTACTCACATCTGATCATGGTCGGGCGCCCGGATGGTCTATGGACCGGACGCCCGAAATTCAGGCTGTTTTGCCCATTAGCCTCTAGACCATTTGTGAATGGTCGGGCGCCCGGCGGTTAAAGTGACCGGGCGCCCGAAATTGGTCTGTTTCATATTGTTTTACGCTAGACATATTTTCTAATGGCCGGGCGCCTGACCCAGTTATGACCGGGCGCTCGACTGGCCGTGGACTCAAAATGCCGGTTTCTTATTATGTGTTCTAATTGCGAGGTTTACTATATAAAGGGTTGTAAACCGGGATTAGGAGATGGGATTAGGGCTTTTATACGTCCAAGGTGAGAAAAAGGCGAGAGGATTAGCAAAAGGGTCATCTCTGTGCATGGGAGCATAGGAGAAGGTAAGTGCATTGCTTGTAACTTCGTTTTTCTTCATAGTGAAGTTTGTACCCGTGGTTTTTTACCCTTGTTGGGGTTTTTCGACGTAAATATCTGTCTTGTGGATTGTTGGTTTGTGTGATTCCTTTTCTAGTTATTATTATTTTCTGTTTATCGTTTGTGGGTGAGACCGGAGATGGGATCTTGGTTCACCAGCGTTGTTGGCGTGCTGCGCAACAACTGGTAGCAGAGCTATTGGTTTAATTCAAGTGGGAGCGATGACGAAAGATGGGAAAACTATAATTGAGAAGTTTGATGGTTCAAACTTTGCCTTCTGAAAAATGCAGATTGAGGATTATCTGTATCAAAAGGACCTTTACATTCCTCTAGAAGGAAAAGAGAAGAAACCAAAGAAGATGACAGATGATGGATGGGCTTTAATGGATCGGAAGGCTTTAGGAACGATCCGACTCTCTTTGTCTAAAAGCGTCGCCTTCAACATATCCAAAGTAAATACCACAAAAGAATTAATGCAGGCTTTGGCTACGATGTATGAGAAACCATCGGCGTCAAATAAGGTTCATCTTATGAAACGGCTATTCAACACTGAAGATGTCAGATGGTGGGGGTGTGGCTGAACATCTAAACGAGTTCAATACAGTCACGAGCCAATTGGAATCCGTTGGCATCACTTTTAATGATGAGGTCAGGGCACTATTGATCTTGTCCAGTTTGCCAGACAGTTGGGATGGTTTGGTGATTGTTGTGAGCAATTCTTCAGGATCTACGAAATTGAAATTCGATGATGTGGCCGGTCTAATTCTAAGCAAAGAATCTAGAAGGAAGACATCAGGAACTTTAGGGCATTCAGGAAATACTCTAAACGTTGAAGGAAGAAGAAGATCTTCAAACAAAGGTAGCAATAAACATGGGCGTTCTAAGTCGAAGAATAAGTCCAAGGGACCGAAAGACAAGGACGGGTGTTGGCATTGCGGGAAGAAGGGGTACATGAAGCGTGATTGTAGGGCGCTTAAGAAACAAGAAGGAATCTCTCAAGGTGGGAAGGATTCAGTGAATCTATCTGAGGAGAGTGACACAGAGGCGTTAATCTTGTCTCTTAATGCGCAGAATGAGTCTTGGGTTATAGACTCGAGTGCTTCATTTCATGCCACTTCATCAAAAGAAGTTCTTCGCGATTATGTGTCAGGTAACTTTGGAAGAGTCTACTTGGGTGATGATGAGCCATGCAGTATTGTTGGCAAGGGAGACGTTCACCTAAGTCAGAAAGACGGAACGGTCTTGAAGCTGAAGGATGTCAAACATGTACCGAGTTTGAGATGAAATTTGATCTCAGTAGGGCAGTTGGCCGATACCGGAATATGTGACGACATTCACGAGCGATGCATGCAAGGTCACAAAAGGTGCCTTGGTTATATCTCGAGGCAAGAAGGAAGGTACTTTATATGTGACTTCCGGATCATATAATTCACTCGCAGTTACATCAACTGGAGTGAATGGGCAGTTATGGCATCAGAGGTTGGGACATATGAGTAAGAAGGGGATGAAAGTGCTATTGTCAAAGGAGAAGCTACCAGGGTTGAAGGCAATCGATCTGAAATTCTGCGAGGATTACGTGTATGGCAAGCTAGAAGAGAGTGAGCTTCAAGAAGACAGGACGCACTTCAAAGACGCATCTATTGGAGCTTGTACACACTGATGTGTGGGAACCGGCGTAAGTATCATCTCTTGGTGGCTCACTTTACTTTGTTTCTTTTATTGATGATGCTAGTAGAAAACTGTGGGTTTACTTCTTAAAACACAAATCAGATGTATTCAATGTATTTAAGAAGTGGAAAGTTATGGTAGAAAATGAGACCGGTAAAACTGTGAAGTGTCTCAGATCGGATAATGGGGGAGAATACTGTGACAAGAAATTTGAGGAGTATTGTGCAGCAAATGGAATCAAACATCAGAAAATGATTCTAGGGACACCGTAGCAGAACGGAGTAGCTGAGCGCATTAACAGGACCATCCTTGAGCGCGCTAGGAGCATGAGGCTACATGCAGGGTTGCCCAAGACTTTTTAGGCAGATGCTGTGAATACTGCCGTATATCTCATGAATAGAAGTCTCTCAGTACCATTAGATGGTGGACTACCAGAAGAAACTGTGGACTGAAAAAGAAGTGAACCTTACACATCTCAGAGAGTTTGGTTGCACCTCTTATGTTCACATTGATGCAGAGCACAGAAACAAGCTGGATGCGAAGTCCAGAAGATGCACGTTTATAGGCTACAGGCAGATTAATTTTGGCTACCGGTTTTGAGATGCAGAGAACCGAAAATTATCAGAAGCAAGGACATAGTCTTCAATGAAAAAGTGATGCATAAGGACAGTGTGCACCAAAAGCAGAACAAGGCCGATAGAAGGAATTCGTAGAGTTGGAAGAGTTACCGGACACGGGTGTTACAGTGCCACAGGATGAGCATGCACAGGAGCATGATGAGGCAGAGCCGCAGACACCGGTTGTAAGGAGGTCTACTCGGGAGAGGAGACCCAAGGTCCGATACTCACCCTCCTTACATTATCTACTGCTGACAGATAATGGTGAGCTATAGTGTTTTGAAGAGGTGTTACGGTCAGATATGCGGGTTAAGTGGGAGTAAGCCATGGAAGATGAGATGGACTCTCTTGAGTCTAATCGTACGTGGGAGCTAGTCACTCTACCCAAGGGCAAGAAAGCTCTTCATAACAAGTGGGTTTACAGACTAAAGGAGGAGCACGATGGTTCGAAACGATACAAGGCTAGGCTAGTTGTGAAAGGGTCCAACAAAAGGCAGGTATCGATTTCACAGAGATATTTTCATCTGTGGTGTAGATGTCTACGATTCACATGGTCTTGAGTATAGTGGCTACAGAGGACTTACATCTAGAGCAGCTAGATGTTAAGACAGCCTTTCTTCATGGAGACCTTGAATAAGAGATATATATGCATTAGCCGACAGGATATGTGGCACCAAGAAAGGAGAACAAGGTGTATAGACTAAAGAGGAGTCTATATGATCTGAAGCAGGCCCCGAGGCAGTGGTACAAGAAGTTCGACAGTTTCATGTCGGAAAACAGGGTACAGGAGATGTCATGCAGACCACTGTTGCTACTTGAAGAAGTTTGATACGTCGTATATCATTCTTCTTCTGTATGTTGATGATATGCTTGTGGCCGAATCAAGCATGAAGGACATCTCAGATCTCAAAAGACAACTGTCTAGAGAGTTTGCCATGAAGGATTTAGGAACTGCAAAACAAATCCTAGTCATGAGGATAAAGCGTGACAGGAAAAACAAGAAGCTAGTTTTGTTACAAGCAGAGTACATAGCCAAGGTACTTGATCGATTCAGCATTGGAGGTGCTAAGTCGGTTAGCACTCTATTAGCCAACCACTCCAAGCTTTCTAAGGAGCAAGGAGCTAAAACGCAGGAGGAATGGGACTACATGGCTAAAGTCCCTTATGTGTCAGCCATAGGGAGCCTCATGTATGCTATGGTTAGCACGATGCCAAACATTGCTCAAGTAGTGGGAGTTATTAGCAGGTACATGAACAACCCCGGGAAGGAACATTGGGAAGTTGTGAAGTGGATCCTCAAATACCTGGCAGGTACTGTGGATATAGGACTGTGTTATGGAGGATTGGAAATCAAGCTACAAGGCTACGTCGACTCAGATTTGGCAGAGGATATCGACAGCAGAAGGAGCATTATAGGGTATGTCTTTACCCTGGGTAGTGCTGTAGTCAGTTGGATCTCTCAGTTACAGAAGATAGTATCCATCAGTACAACGGAAGCAGAATATGTTGTAGCTACAGAAGCGTGCAAGGAGATGGTGTGGATGCAAGGCTTTATGGAAGAGTTGAGGAAGAAGCAAGCAGATCGCAAGCTGTACAGTGACAGTCAGAGTGCAATACACTTGGCTAAGAATTCAGCCTTTCATTCGAGGACCAAGCATATTGACATCAGATATCACTTCATATGTTCGTTACTAGAAGATGGATCAATTACTTTGGAGAAGATTCATACAAGTGAGAATCCTGCAGATATGTTGACCAAGGCAATTACACGTGAGAAGCTGAAGCTCTGTTAGCTTTGATTATCTTCAAGGCTTGAAGACAGGAGTGTGCACTCCAGATGAGAAAACGAAGGATCATGTTGTTTGATGTGTCTCCCCCAAGTGGAGATTGTTTGAGTGGTGGGAGACTACACGTGGCGTGTGGAACTCTCAAGTGAAGATCATGTCGGCGTCGGAGTTGTGGGACCGACACTCGAAATCGGCGTGTGGATTACCTTTTAACGCCCCCACAAACATGTAAGATATGTCGTCTGGGCAGCCCGCGCCCCACGGTTTGGTCCGGTGTGGACGGAAGGTGAGACGGCCAGATCAGGGCCTCATCTCGATGTGGAAACTCATCAGGCCTACCAACTGGCGCGTTTTCGGGGCTGGTTAGGGGTTGCCCCTGGGCCTATGTTGGGTGCGAGGCTGGTGTCGGTCCGACGTGATCCCGCGATCTTAGGGGGTGGGAGTCCCGTCTCGGCGGGAGCCGAGACTATGGTGGACATTGCGGGGGTGTTTGTGACGTGTCTATAACAGGCGAGACCCGTGCGTGCGCGCGGGCGTGCCAAAACCAGGGCTCCAAAGGGGGTTTTGCGCAGACATGTCCCTTCCACTCTTGGCGTGTATATCGGGTCTTAGTCCCGCGTCTAGGAAGGCTACACCCTGATTGGAGTGGATCCGGGATGGTTGACCTCGCGATAAAAGCTTCGGGCTGGTTAGGGGTTGCCCCTGGGCCTACGTTGGGTGCGAGCCTGGTGTCGGTCCGACGTGACCCCGCGATCTGGAAACCTGGTAAAACACTTACCAGCCCGCGGACCTCTAGTTTCACTGGTCCGCGGGCTTTAACCAGACAAAGTATAATAAAATGCGTTCTGTATAAAACATATAGCCGAGCGCCCGATCGGCCGCGGACTCAAAGTGCCGGTTTCCTATTATGTGTTCTAATTGCAGGGTTTACTATATAAACGGTTGTAAACCGAGATTAGGAGAGGGGATTAGGGCTTCTATACATCCAAGGTGAGAAAAAGGCGAGATGATTAGCAAAATGGCCATCTCTGTGCATGGGAGCATAAGAGAAGGGCATTGCTTGTAACTTCGTTTTTCTTTATAGTGAAGTTTGCACCCGTGGATTTTTTACCCTTGTTGGAGTTTTTCCACGTAAATCTCTGTCTTATGGATTGTTTGTTTGTGTGATTCCTTTTCTAGTTATTATTATTTTCTGTTTATCGTTTGTGGGTGAGACTAGAGATTGGATCTCGGTTCACCGGCGTTGTTGGCGTGCTACGCAACAATTTATTCCCACATCGGATGAGAGCAAAGAAATGAGAGGTGAAACTCTTTGTAAAGTAAGTGGAGAGTGACAATGAGTTTTGGGCCCAAATTTTAAACAATTTTTAACCAGGCTTTTGGATTGAATCTATTTAGAACTTTGTATTTTTAACCTCGAACTCGATATGAAAGCTCGTCATTGAGCTAGCCTAGATTGAACAGGCAAAGCTTGGCTCGACTCAACTCTGTACAGCTCTAGTTTTATGCTGCTGGTTGGGGGGGTTGCACCCAATCCGCATCATCCCCAAATGATGGCTGCTAAAGTGTCCAAGTCAGAACAATTTTAAAAAAAATAAAAGATAATAATTCTCTTTAAAAATCAACCCTCCTCATGTGATTCAATCAAACATCAAAGTGAAGTAAGCTAGATTCGCAACCTCTTGAGGGTCCACTAATACATGCAAAAAGGTCCATGATTGAAGACTAATTAACCTCGTTATGACCGCATTGAAATGCCTTTTATAATTGACTGGTCCATAAATGGCACATCATTGATTTTTAACACGTCAGGATCGACATAAGACATTAATCTAAATAAAATACTTTTGAAGTGTGTGGTGCATGAATGATGCTTGAATTCATAATCACGGATGTGAAAATCACATGAGTGAAAAAGGTCGGTGTCTCAAGACTAATTAGCTCACCGACCATCTAATCATCTATGTTTGGTCTATATTGAAATTTTGATTTTTTTTAGAAATGCTAATTGCACTCGCTTTCAAGATGTTTTTATTAGCTCAATAGGCGATCCTCACTGTGTAGATTCTGTGCATCTAAAATTGAACAATTTCGATCATAGGTAGGCCACACATGTGCTCAAATCCAAAGGCGGGCCCAATCCCTTGGAAGTTCCTGCAGTCGAAACCTAGGTGGAGCTCATTGTAATGTGTGTGAGAAATCCACCCGGTCCATCCCTTTTGCCAACTCATGTTAATCAGGAAGATACAAAAGTCAAGTGGGCCAAAGGGAGAGGAAGCCGTGGGGCTTGAATGCCTGCTGTTGAAACATTCATGACCCACCAAAGTATTCGATCAGACTAATATATTTGTGTTTTCAGTTCATCCTAATGGGAATGATGTTATAAATAGTTTGGATGGTAGATAAACGTCAAGGTGGACCCTGTGAATGTTTCAAAGGTAAGCATTTTCTGCCCCACTTTTTCCTGTTGTGTGGCCCACTTGAGTTTTGGATCTGGCTCATTTTTAGGGCTTATGTCTTACCATAACCTGACAAAATGGATGGATGAGGTGGATTTCTCACAAACATCACGGTGGGCCCCACCTATATTTTTAAGCCTTAATTACACCTGATTAGATGTTCTAGTGGAGATCTTGTTCTTTTAATTGTTTATCCATTTTGCATATGTGTTGCCCGCTTGATGATCATATGGGCATGGTTTTCAGTTATAGGATACCGAGGCCATTACATGACCCATGTATTTGGATCGGTGTCACTGCCAACTCATAGAAAGTGACCCACGACTCAGATTGGGTACTTGCCCTGCCTGATTTCAGCTCAGTGCAACAGGGCCGGATTAGATTGTACGGTGGGCGGGCTAGTTGTCATAGAAGGACCCATTCAAGTATATGTTGGGCATAGCCATCAAGTGGTAAGCAATCCTGTACACGAGTAAACTATATGGTGCCCACCATGATCTATGTATCTTATCCATACCGTCCATTCGGTTTAGCAGCTAATTTTAGGATGTGATCCCAAAATTGAAGCATATCCAAAGCTCAAGTGTACCACACCATTGGAACCAATGTGACTTAAATTCCTAACATTGAAAACTTTATGAGAGGCCATAGAAATTTTGTATTAAGCTGATATTTGTGATTTCCAATGCATGAACTTATAAAAAGGTTGGATGACAAATAAACATCATTGTGGGCCATGGGAAGGTCTCAACTGTGGACGTCACTTGTCCCCATTCTTTCCTACAGTATGGTCGCTTGAGCTTTGGATATGCATTAATTTTGGCCTCATGTCCTACAATGACATGGAAAAATAGATGGATAGTGTGGATAAGACACATACATCCACAATGGCCCCCACAGAGTTTACCATGTACATAATCCACTTACGTTTCAAATGTGTTTTGCACAATGACCTGTCTCTAGCAATGGTACTCGATCTAGTTGTATTTAATTGAAATTTCTAACAGCAGTCTACCGTCTAATCAAACCATATCATATTGTGCTTATGTCTAATGTAATATTGACAAGTTCAATATCCAATACCAATCCAAGTGACTCATGACTCCTATTTATATTAATGGTTTGGATTTGTCATGTGCTCATGTTGCACTTACGATTGCAATGAATCACAAGAATGAGAAGATATGTGCTATAGGCTGGTACCGGACTCAGTCGGCCCCAATCTGGTTCAACACCCCAAGTTGCCTAGATAATGCAACCCTAACTCGGACTAGTCAGGCTGATTCACCTGACTCGGCTCGAACCCAATGGGTCGGTCCCCAGTCGTAGTCTTTTCAAGCATGACTGTACCTTCCAGTGCTCCTAGTTGCCCCGGGCCACTTACATAACTAATTTAATCATCTAGACCGTCTGTTAGGTTTAGCTTATATTCCATAATCTACGGCTTGAAGAACACACCGATCAGTTGATATGATCCATCCGTAAACTGGCCTTCTTTTCTACAGCCATCCGTTCTCCCAGCCATGGATGAGATGGTTAGGATACTCTGATGAGAGTGCTTCTTTAGAGCCATATGCAATCCTATTGAAAACGGATGCCTCAAATCTCTGGCGGGTCATTGATCTCCTCTTTGCTTCCATGAGGTTTCCCAACAAATCCATTGTGAAACCTAATAATTGGATGGTTAAAATTGTTGATTAGGCTTATTTTTTTCAAAAATGATCCTGACAGTTCATTTCATAGGAAACTAATTAGATGGAGAGGATCATTTGAGTGGTGTGATTTTTGCATGGTAGCCCATGACAGGTTAGTTAACCTAGTGGACAGTCCAGGTCAATACTAGGAGCACTATAAAAGTTATATTGGTCTAAAAGCAACAAAAAAAAAAAAAACAAAAAAAAACAAAAAAAAACAAAAAAAACCCATGCAATGGAGATGTGCGTCTCCCCCACAACTATCAACTTGGATGAAGGGAAAAAAAAAAAAAAAAAAATTTAACTTCTACCGAACTTTTGTGACTATAAGAATTTGTTGATGGTCAATCACCACTGTCTCTTATGGTATGGTCCACCTGAGATTTAGATCTGCTTATTTTTTGGGCACAAGCCCTAATATGAGCTGGCAAAACAGAGGGACAGTGTGGATGCATACATCAAGGTGGGCCCCACGGTCAATACATTCCTGCCTGGGGAACACCGAGTTCAGTGAGACCCGATGTAGTGGTATTTGATTGTTCCAGCGAATCAAGGCCGAGTTCAAAGATGCTTTGGCAGCCATGAGGCTAGAACTACACACGAACTGAGCTAGCTTGTTTAACTTGCTCGTCTCAGCTCGGAGAAGCTTGATTGGGCCTGACTTGAAAGCTGGTTCAAGCCAAGCTGAGCTGATATTTTGAGCTCAGAAAAATTTCGTTTCAAGCTAGAGCTAACCCAGGCTCAACTTGAAAGTTGGTTGGAGCTGAGCCAAGCTGATGTTTTGAGTTTGTAAAAATTTCGAGCCAAACTCGAGTTGATCTGAGCTCGACTCGACTTATAGCTCGAAGCTCGGCCTAAACTCGACTTGGTTCTACTCAACTCGGTTCAATTCAAGTTATAACTTAATTATCTAACATTATATATATAACTTAATTAATATATTGTATATAATAAAAGGGGGGGAGGGGGGGGGGGGGGGGGCAAACCGGGCTAGTTTAGAAGTTCAACTCGACCCGTATTGAAAAAGCTCGATTTGGCCCGATTTGAAGTAGTGTTTGAGTTAGCAACAAGTCACCCTAATGCGACCCGTTTAATAAATGGGCTGAACCCAATTTCTTGTTGCGCCAGCCCAGCCCAACCTGTAGAATACTAGGTAAAAAAAAATAGACAACATTATTTCTTTCCATCTCTCCCTATCTTGCACGGCACCCTCTCCCGCCACACCCTAAATCTCGCACTTTTAAAGTTATGCTTGTATACTTTTATTTGGAAAAGGCCCTTACATGTCTATTTTGAAGTTGTACTCCGCCTTTGGAGAATTTAAACATCATGTACTAAAATACTTTTGTATTTTTTTGTGTGTTATTTCTATTTTTTAAAATTCTTTTCTATTTAAAGAAACAACAAAAAAAGAGCCGCCACCTGTTCAAACTCAACTTGGCCTAATTCAAAATTTTCAACCAGATCAATCCTATCTCGAACTAGATTTTTCTAGAGCAAATCAAACTCGAACTGCATGAGCTAGCCCAAAATTCAAACCGTACTGATCCACAAACAGGGGTGGCACAAAACAAGCCAAACCCAAACTAGGGCTAACTTGGCCCAACCCGGATCATTGCCCACCTCTACTGTCCATATAAAAACTAATAGGAAAATACCCGAGCTCAACTCTACTTGAAAGCTCGAACTTGGTTCAAGTTGGCTCGAGCTACTGACCAAACCAAGCCAAGTTGGACAGTCAAACTCGAGGACTAAGTCAAGCCGAACTTGAGCTGGGGTAGGTTGCTAGCCAGATCGAGCTAAGTTGTGCCAAGCTCAACACGGTTCAGCTCATGTACAGCTCTATGTGTGGCACATAACCCAATCAAATCTCAATATATGATAGCCTCTAGGAAATTCAGTGTTTTCTCACTTCATTGAGTTTAGCTCCATCTCGAAGTAGGTGGTAAGGGAGACCAATTTGGTGTGACTCGGGATCAAGCTAGGTGGGTGTGGCTTGACAATGAGGCCAACCTTGATGTTTGTGTTGTATATCTATGCTCATCGTTATGTAAATAAAGCATATACAAATCTCAAGTGGACCACATCGAAAGGATTGAATTCCCATCATTAAAAGCTTCCCATCATCCAGATCTATGTGACTTTATGGATGGGTTAGATGGCAAATAAACATTATGTGGACCCTAGGAAGTTTTCAACGCATTCATTGAACATCATTTCCTATGGTGTGGTCCACTTGAGATTTGTATCTAATTCATTTTTAAGACCATGTCCTACAATAAGCTGGAAAAAGAAATGGAGGGCATGGATATACAACACATACATTGAAGTGGGCCCCATAGAGAGTCTGCATCCACCTAGTTGGATCCAAGGTCACACATAATCTGCATTTAATGGAAGATGAGTAGATTTGGTCAGGTAGAGGTTGACTGCGAGTTCCATCACACTGTGACCTAGTGCCATTTCATTATAGGGGGATTAAGTAGTCAAGCCCACACCACTTTCAGTTAGCCCATGGCTCATCTCCAATTACATCTTGCCTTGTCACCACACCACAGCTCTGCCGGGTGTGGGCCTAACTACCTAATCGGCATTCTATTTCATTGGACGAAGATTAGGTAGTGAGGTCCTCACAACCTATGGTGTTGGTGTGGTCACATGGCCAGATTTGTTTGGTGGGGATGTGTGTTGTGAAAGATGGGCCTAGGTTGATGTGGTGAGATTTGATGGGTGGGATTGTAGATAGGACACCATCCCACCAATCACTGACCACTTCACCTCACCACTACCTAATTTGAGTTCCTTTCAATTGTCTACCCCAATGCTTGCCAGAAGGTCTTCACCAACTTTTGAAAAGGCCTTGGACCGAGTGTGGGCTTAACTGTGTGGGCTGGCCAATAAAACGGTGCCACGTTTTGGCCTAACCTAGTTAGGTATTACCCTAGCCTGAGTAGGGTGCAGCTTTAGTGGGTCATTGACTGTGGGGGCCACCATGATGTATGTGAGTTTCATCCACACCGTCCGTCTGTTTTGACAGTTCATTTTGACTCATGATACACAGATGAAGCAGATCCAAATCTTAGGTGGATGATGCCACAGGAAACTGTGGTGGTTGAATACCCACCATTAAAAGATTCTTGGGGGCCAAGAGAATGTTTATTTTCCATCCAAGCCGTTGATAAGGTCACAAAGACATGACGAAGTAGTTTTTAATGATTAATCATCACTCTTTCCTGGTGTTGTCCACCTGAGAATTGGATCTACTTAATTTTTGTTAACATGCCCAATAATGAGCCATAAAAACGGATGGACGGTGTGGATGTAAGTCACATACATCAATGTGGGCCCCACAGCCAGGTCGTCGAATCAGGGATCAACCGAAGCTGTGCCCGGCCTGACCCGAGTCGAATCCTCTAAACCGGAGGTTTGCTGATTGCACATGCGTATGGGAGCCATACACATCCACGCACGGCTGACGTCTCTCAAATGACACGTGTATGATATTTTAGGTTTCCATCGTGTGATATACACTTTTTAGATTTTTTTTGGTAATAATCATGCCATTATACACTATAGATGGGCCATAGATTATCAAAGAAAATGAATGACATCCAAAAAAATATTTTAACGGTCCAATTACTTTGTATGTTGTGGCCTATATAAAGATTTAAATTATCTGAAATTTTAAATTAAATACCAAAGAATTATTTACAACCTTATGAACAGACCAGATCTCACACACGAGTTTCTTATTTTCAGTAATTACTCGTGTGGATGTGTATGGATCTACAAGCGCGTGCAACTAGAAAAACTCCACCAACCGGAGTTTTCATCGGACGATAATACCCCTTCTTGGACTGATAATGACGAAAACAGCTGTGGCCGTACGATCGAGACCGGTCGCGGACGTCGAACCTGTCGTGGACTACGAGGGCATGTCTCTGGAAGAAGATATTTCTGTACGGCCGAATCTCGGATGGCTTCTACCGTCCATCCATTCTTTCACTGGCAAGAAGCCATCTCAGCCGTTAAAATAAAAAAATTAAAACGGAATATTTGCTTGTGTAAAAGTCAAAGATTTTTCTGCGACTTCTGTGCGTAGTTGCAGGAGCACCAGACGCATCCCCAGCTGTGCGGGACTGTTTCCTTTGATACTCGGCAGGAGGACGTGTATAAAGTCCTCTGCCTCCGTCCGTACAAGTGATGAATCGGCTCGGTGATCTAGACCGTTGATGGGCCCCAGTTTGTTTTGAATTTTCTGTGAAAATGGCTCAGATTAGAAGATCCTATCCAGCCAATAAATTGGCTTTTCCTGGTAGAATTTGGATTGTTGGATGGCCGTAGTTTGGAGTCACATGGGGGGGATATTGTTGGTGGACTGTCCATCACGGTGGGTCCATCAAGCGAACGGTCTGGATTGCCAAACCGTTAGCCCACTAGTGTAGACTCAGGGCCACGTGGGACCGTACACAGGAACATTTTTTTTCAACTGGGGCCCACATGGGTGGGTGCAGCATTCCTGCATTTGAGGGATGAAAATGGGACTCGTACAGTTGCACTAGAATATTTTCAACGCAGCACGCGCAAGATCAGGGATATTAATCAGGTGGTCCCCACCATGGGCATGCTCTTGCCGGAGCGGATTAGGTGAGGTCCATACCATGGGGCCCACCTTAATGTATGTATTCTATATCCACACCGTTCATCCGTTTTGTCATATCATTTAGGGCATGAGCCCAAACAATGAAGCAGATCCACTTCTCAGGTGAACCACACCATAGGAAACAGTGGTGATCGACCATTAATGAGCCACGATAGTTTTGGATCAAGATGATATTTGTTTTTTTTTTACCTCCATCCAGGTTTATGCGATCTTATCAACAGGTTAGATGGCAAATGAACATTACGGTGGGCCTTAGGAAGTTTTTAATGGTACAGGGTTCATCACCACTGTTTCCTGTAGCATGGTCCACCTTGGATTTGGATCTTATTCACTTTTGGGCTCCTGCCATAAAATAACCTGGAAAAACGAATGGACGGAGTGGATATAGCATACATACATCAAGGTGGGCCCCACATTGAGGGCCGCACCATCTCAGGTGTGGCCGGGGCCGCAACTAATCCTCTCCCGCTCTTGGCCAACTATCAAACCGGCCCACTCATCGTGTGCAACACATGTGGAAGTTAACGTGAACCGTTGATAAAACTTATCTAGCTGCGCAATTTAGCACAGACACGTGGCCCCCTGATGAGTTGGCTGGCCTGGCTTGTCTAAGCCAAGCTACATACAGGCTGTGGCCCACCTGATGAACGGTCCGCGTCTCTCGCAATTGCTCTTAGCAGAGGTCTCTCGCACTTGCTTTTTCTTTTTTTTTTTTGAAAATTTATTAAAAAAGCCAAACTAATAAGGAACTTACATTTCCGTACGTATAAAAAAAAAAAAAAAGAGTTTTCAAATCTACCTATTAATATATGTAATTATTATTTCACTGCCTTAGATTACATTCCTTTAACCGCCGGTTCCCAATAGATGGCTAGGTTACTGGAGTGGACCCCACCTTGATTTTTTTTACGAAATAAATTCACCCTGGCCTTCAGGTGGGCCACCTCATGTTAAGGCAAGAGCCTAAAAATCACCCCCATACATGATTCAGGTGGACTACATGATTGGAAGCAGTGCACAAAGTGAGGATTGCCCTCCAAATTATTTCCCTTGATATGGCCCTTATAAATCATGGATGGCCCTGATTTTGAGGCCCCATGTGTAATTTTTGATGTGGCAGTCATGATGGGCTCCATGAAATCAAGTTCACGTATCTTTCTCCCAGCTGTTTTCTTTATCATGGCTCACCTCAATTCTAAGTTAACCTCTTTGAGTGGATTTTGCATACATGCACATCACGGTGGGTCCCACCAAAAATCAATTGTAGCCTCCCTCTCCAGCTGTGCAAAGATGTTACTAAAGAAGGAAAAAAAAAAGGGAATCGGAGGGAAGTTGTTCTCATTTTGAGGGGCCCACCTAAATGTCTAGGTAAGACCGACTCTGACCATTAGAAATTGAGTCCCATATTAGGCTTGGAGACAACAAAATCAGGCTGAAATGTGATTATGGTGGGCCATATCAAAGCAAAAGGTTGGGGAAGAGATGTTCGTCCTTGATTTTTATGAGGCCCACCGATATAATTATATAAAATCATGTCGCACTGTGTCCAATCATGTGGTCCGCCTAAATTATTGATAAAGTTGATTTTTAAGCCATTGGCCAAGCAAGGGGCGATCCACTCCATCGACCTAAATTTTAGGTAGGTATTATGCTGGGGCCCACCCGAGCAACCATCCCTTTTGCTCACAATGCAGCCGTGACAGTGAAATGATGATTACATCGATTGACAAGTTTTTTGAAAACATTTTTGAAAAAGGTACAGCAATGTAAAATTCACTTCTTCTTCTTGTTTTTTTTTTTTTCAAAAGGCACCGCACGTGCCAACGCCACACCCGTGTGGAGGATCTGAGACGCTGATTGAGTGTTAGCCTGAAATTTTAGCTCCAAACACAAATTCACCCCACGTGCCAACACGTCACATGTGTGGAGGATTTGGGACGTCCAACAGGCGGTCCACTCAATGTACGTGCCTTATCCTAAATATGGGGGCGAGGATGGAATGATCTTCGAATGTAGACCGTTGACTATCTCCGTACCAACTGACCATTTAATCTTGCGTGTGGCCTCAGACTTGTTTGCTGCAAGGACCAAAGATATGCGGATTGCATGCTGACCTGGCAATACCGACGTCGGTACTCTGTGGGGCCATACTGTACGTATTTTCTGCTAGCTTTTTCTAAGGCATGAGCCAAAAAAATGAGGTAAATTCAAATCTGAGGTGGACCACACCACAAAAAAACAATGGCAATTGAATGCCCACTATTAACAACTTCCTAAGGCCGAATATAATGTTTATTTTCCATCAAACCCACGTACCTAGATAAAGGGAAAATACAAATATCAGCTTGATCCAACACTTTTCTTTTCTGGCCCACAGGAGCTTTGGACGTTCGATTACCACCGTTTCCTATAATGTGGTCCACCTGAGATTTGGATCTGCCTTGGGTTCATGCCCTAAACTGATCTGAAAAGATGGATGGACAGTCCGGATAAACACACATTCATCAAGATGGGGCTCACATAGCTTCTCAAGCACCGCTAGGCCCGGCTTTGATGGATCCCTCATCTCTGACTGCGTGGGACCCACCGTGATGTGTGTGCCTTCGATTCACGCCATGCACCATTTTGACCACTCATTTTAGGGCATGATAAAAAAAAAAAAATGAGGAAGATCCAAATCTCAGGTGTACTATGCCATAGTAAACAGTGGTGATTAACCATTGAAAACTTATATGGCCCACAAAAGTTTTAGATCAAGCTGAAATTTGAGGGGTTTCATTAAGGTCTTTTTTATCTTCTTTTCAACAGGTTGGATGGGAGATAAGAATTCCACTGGCCCCGTTGAAATTTTTAATGGTGGATATTCATTGATACAGATTCCTATGGTGTGGTCCAAGTAAGATTTGGATATGCTTTAATTTTTCTATCATGCCCTGAAATAATCTATCAAAACATACCATCTGGATTATTTGAGCTAATGTCATCAAGGACGTGGTAACTGACAATGTTGGACAATTGAATTAAATTAGCCCATCATAATGTATTGGTATTATCAAAACCGTTCACCTATTTTGCTATATCATTTAAGGGTCTAAGCCAAAACAAATAATAATAATAAATAAATAATAGGCACATCCAAGGGTCAAGTTGAAACATTCCCTAAATTTCTATAGGGGGCCTGAGTATGGAAGTCATATGTTCTTAATTGCTTGACCCATTTACCTAGAAATCCTTAAATTGATTTGACACAGGCTGAATTGGCGCTAATTATATGGCCCCAAACACTAGGCTTAGTAAGGCTAGACTCTAATTATCATAACAGTCAAGTCCTGATGCTCAATAAATCCAAATAGTGTCTTAAGTAACTAAGAAGTTTGTAGGCAGTTCGTGAGGACATAACTAGGCACAAAACTAAGTAGGAACCTCCATCTTGTCGGGCTTGACAGCCCTCTTGGGTCATGGAGCTAAGGTGGGGTGTCGAATTGCACAACCTAATGAAGCGTGGGCACATATGACGTGTGAATCTGTTCAACAATGTCCGAGTAAGCGTCATTTTGAACTTTTCCACGTTATTGAATCTGAACAATGAAAAGCTGTTGAATTTAAGGTCCTAGCTTTGAATAATTATCCGCTTAGTTCCCTAAAGTAACAGTCTTGATCAATGATTGGATGTGTTGATTTGGTTCTGCTTTAATTTTGGATCTGCTTCATTTTTTTTTATCATGCCCTAAAATGAGTGGTCAAAATGGTGCATGGCGTGAATGTAAGGCACACTCATCATGTTGGGTCCCGCGTAGTCAATAGCGGTCTTGATCAATCACTCAATCTCACTTGGGACAGTGTTTTAAAACACCAACTAGACCTTATAATTGATGCAGGTACCCTTGAGGAGGATGTGTTGTAGGATGAGTTCAAAGACTTCACCACATAGCTATACTTTCAATTTATCGATGGTTAGGATTAAAAGGGTGCTGGGCATTGTGACGTTTTGGGAGCCATGGACCCGAAGACTTTAACAGATTCTTTTTATTTTCTTTTTGAACTTGTAGTGATAAGGTCTCCTATTAGGTGTTGCCCTTATTTTGGATTTCGATATATTGAACTTATCTTAGACATGAGTATATGCTCAATTTCAATAATTACTTATTGATTGTGATTGGTTTTGAACTTATCTTTAGCATAACCATAATGACACCCAAGCCTCGCGAGGCCAAGGTAAAACTCAAATCTGAAAATTCAGGGCGTTACACAAGTGGACCACACGGCATAAAAACAATGGTTACGATGAATCCTTCCATTGAAACCTTCCTAAGGCCCACCGTGAAGTTCATCTTCCAACTTGTTCATAAGGCTATATGGACCTCGATGAAGGGACAACACAAATAATAGCTTTTGTGCCCCAAGAAATTTTCAATGGTTTGCGTTTAATCCCCACTGTGTGGTCCACCTGAGTCTTGAATCTATCTAATTTTGGGCTTCTGCCCTAAACTAATAGGGCAAAATGGATGGACGGTGTGGATAAAATCCATACATCACGGTGGCCACTAAGAGCCCCTGCTTGTACAGAGCTCAATCCGCACGTCTGGGGACCAATCTATGACCGTTCCACGTGGCACACGCGGTACGTCCTTCACATCTAGTATGCCGGAGTACTGTACGCTCCTGGCTTTATGCGCATGAAATACATCCAGTGGTGGCCCACACAATAGGAGATAAGTAAAATCATGCCTAAAAAGTCTATAAATTCAGGTGGTGTGGCCCACCTGAGTTTTGGAGTAGCGTGATTTTTGGGGGGTCCCTACATACAGGTGAACATAATCAGTAGAATGATTGAGTGGCATGTAAACATCACAGTGGACCCCACACAACTAATGGTGGCCCACCTAAGTATTGCCTGACAGACTTTTTGGGTCCGTTCATTGGCTGGGCTCTTTCCTTGAGCCCATTAGGCCCATTTACACCCTAAGGTGCCAAGCCAGCGTTGGTATACTTTTTGCCATGAATCGGAACCGTTCATTTAGTGGGCCAACCCATGTATGACTATGGCTAAAAAATTGGAACAATAAAGAGTCCTATTTTAGACCGGGAGCCTAAAAATAAGACGAATCTAAAACTGAAGTGGGCCATACCACAGGAAAAACTGGGGATGGGATGCCTGCCGTTGAAACCTTATTGGGACCCACCATAATTTTGGATCAGTCTGGGTGGAATTCACCTTATAAATGGGTTGGATGGCATACAAACATCAGGGTGGGCCCTTGAATGTTTCAATGGTTGGATTTGCATCCACACTGCTACTTGTGGTGTAACCCTATTGAGTTTTGGATGGGCCAGATTGGTTTGTTCAGGTCCTAACGTAAGCCGGTGAAAATGATGGACGGAGTGGATTTCATACGCAAATCACGGCGGACCCCAGTTAATGTAGGAAATTCACGTCCATGACCACCTCTGCCTACTCTTTACTTGCAGCTAGGCTGGGCTTTTCTGGGACTGGGCCCAAGGTGTCCTCCGGCCTGATGACTAATCTGGTGGGCCCTACACTTGAGCATCCCCAGCTGGACCGGCTTATCTGACACCGTTAGACTGAATATTCGACTAGTGGGCCCTACCCCACTCGAGCTGGGCTACTTACCTGGACAGCTGGGCTGGCATTGGCTCGCGTCTTTCAATCATCCATCAGGATTGGAAATGGATGATCAGGACCGTCCATTTCTTAAGTGTGTCCAATGGATTCCGTTATCATCTTTAACCACCTGTAATTTGCATGTGTGTGGCCCTGATAGATAGTAGACTGGCCAGATATTTCGGATGGTGGGCCACGTCTAATGAACAGCCCGAATCTCACACACTTTTGAAGAATCAGGCGCTTGCTGGCCTGGAAGTTAGGATTCCTCAAATGAACGGTTAAAATAGATTGGGATTGTGTGGTGACTCAACAACATATAGCTAGGTGGTGTGGGGACGTGGGATTTGTTTGCGTCACTGAACGCTGTCAGAGGTTGGCACCGTGAACATTATGATGTTTGTGTGAAATCCACTCCGTCCATCCGTTTTGCCAACTCATGTTTGGCCTTGAGCCCAAAAATGTGAATCTGGCTAATAGTTTAGTGTTTCCAGTTCATTCCGAACTTCTTCTTCTTCTTCTTCTTCTTCTTCTTCTTCTTTTTTTTTTAAATGGGTTAGTTCACACACCCTAGTACACCCACCCACCGCTGTTAGTCCGGCGCGGCTTCGCTGGTTCCCGGGATCCACCGAGGTGGGTGGATCCCTTACCGTGCCGTCCGCTGTGTGATGTGTGTGTATTACATCCACGCCGTCCATTCATTTTGAAAACTAATTTTAGAGTATGATTCAAAAAATGAAGTAAATCCAAATCTCAGGTGGACCATAATACGGTAAACAATGGTACTCAATCATTAAAAGCTTCTCGTGGGTCACAAAAGTTTTGGGTCAAGCTGATATTTGTTTAGTATCTTCATCCAGGTGTCTGTGACCTTTCTAACAAGTTGGATGGAAAATAAACATTCCATTGGCCCCTGCCCTAAAATGAGCTTTCAAAATGCATGGACGCTGTAGATGTAATGTACATACATCACAGTGGCCCTACAGTTGGGGATCCAACGACCTGAGTGGATCCGGGGATCAACGGTAGGCATTTCCCTCCCCACTTCTTCCTATTGTGTGGCTCATTTGATTAAGATCTGCCTCTTTTTCAGTCTCATGTCTTCAAATGAGCTGGCCAAACAGATAAAGGAAGTAGATTTCTCATCATGGTAAGCAGATTCAAATTTCAGGTGGACCACACCACAAGAAACAGGGGTGAAGGAGGATGGGCTTTGATGGATCCCTGTGGGGCCACCATGATCTTATATCTGCACTGTTCATCCGCTTCACCATAGCCCAAAATTTTAGCAGATCCAAATATCAGGTGGACCACACCATAGGAAACAGTGGTGTTTGAGTGCCCACCATTAAAAATAGGGATGTCTATTTGCCATCTAATCTGTTGAGAAGGTCACAAAAATCTAAATGAAATAACCACACAAATATCATCTTGATCCAAAACTTTTGTAGCCCTAATAAAGTTTTTAATGGTCAATTACCATTGTTTCCTGTGGTGTGGTCCACCTGTGATTTAGATATTCTGCTTTTTCGGCATAATACCCTAAAATGATCTGGCTAAATGGATGGACAGTGTCAATATTACATCACGGTGGGCCCCACAGTCAGGATCCAATGACCTCGGTGGATCTAAGGATGTACCGATTCAACGGTCAGCATTGAAAACTTCCCAGGGCCCACTGTAATGTTTATTTGCCATCCAACCTGTTGATTAGGTCACACAGACCTACCAGGATTTCCTGGTAGGATGGCCCATATTTAAAAAAAGCCATCCCTACTAGAAAATCCTAGCCATCTCTTTTTATTTCACTTTATCACATTGAATACCGATCTTAAACCATTTTTATTTCATTCCCTCACTTTGAAGGCTGATCAGATGGTTAGGATCATCCAATACATAAATATCTTGAACCTTTCACATCCACACAAGGGGCAACTTGGTGGACCGTCGGTATGAAACGTGGATTGACACTCTTCCAAGTTAGATACAACTCATCCGAGTTGACTCAGGCCTGAGCCTGATTAGGGCTGTAAATGGGTCAGCGGACCCAATGGTACCAAGACCCAACCCATTTAGACTTGACCCATTTGTTAAATGGTAAGAGTCTGGGTCTAAGAACAGGCCCCATTGCTAAATGGGTGTGGATCTGGTTTCCTTTATATTAGGCCCGATCTGATCCGACCAAACCTATTTAGTAAAAGGGTGGGTTTGGTCTATGTTGCAAGGACCCATTCGGGCTTGAGCCCATCCAGACCCAGTTTTAAACCCGGTAAATAATACTTGTATGCCAGATCCAGACCCAAACGCATTAAACCTAACCTATTTATAAATGGGCCCGGGTGGATCTCCCTTTACTAGACTCGACCTAGACCTGCCCATTTTGTAAATGGGTGGGTCTGATTTTGGCTAAACCCGCCCAAACTCTACCATTTACAGCCCTGAAGCCCGATCTTGTTCAACACCACAAATCAACCGTGAGAATCTGGGTGACACGGCTGAGTCGCGACTCAACTCAGGGTCGACCCAGTTCCGCGTCAACCTAAAGAATGACCAACACCGGTCCATCGAAATTGTCGAGCCTTTACGCGGATAAAAGCCCATTTTGGGCCCAAAATGAAGAGACCGTGGTGCACCCAGCCCACAATCCTTTACAACACTTCCTGTACTGTGCCAGTGCAACGCACAAGATCTATGGCCCCCACATGATGTTTTCGTGACATCCATTTGGTCCATCAGGTGGTCACCCTCAGTTTAAAAATAGATACCGGAAGACGCTGCAATTACATGCTAAGGTGATCCACAACATAGTAAGCAATGTAAAATCATGACTAAAACCTTCACATTCATGTAGGCATGGTATACCTTAGCTTTGGATGAGCTTAATTTTATTTATATCTATTCATCCTGACCTCTACGTGGCTTGTTAGAGTCTCTTGACCCTTGATGTGCATTGATACACTATTTAAAGTCCCTGAACCTTTTATATACATTAATATTCCATTAGGCTTGAACTTTTAGAGTTATTATTTATTTGACATGGTATCAAAGCAGAGAATAAGTGTTTGTATCTTAAGAAACTATAAGTTATGGTAAGACATTTTGGTTAGTAGAACTCTGGAGAATTCTTTAAAGTGGGGCTTTGCTAAGTGCACATATGCACAATAAGGCTTGTGCGCAACCCACAGCTATGCCAACACGGCCCATGTATGCAAGATCTAACCCCTTCATTTCGTTGGATTAATTGGATGCGTATTGGGTACTACCCTTGCTTGTTTGGAGCTCATAACAAGTTGGGTTCTCGAGGAGTCCACCATGTATGGATTTATTTATAATGTTTATTCATTTTTTACATGTCATTTTAGAATATAAGCCCAAGATTGAAGTGGATGCAAGGCTCAAGTAGACCATAGAGTGGGGATTAAACGACCACCATTAAAAACTTCTTGGAAGGCACGGAAGCCCTACATTAACATGATATTTGTGTTTTGCCTTTGTTTAGGTTTATGTAACCTTATAAGCAGACAGGATGTAAAATAAACATCCCAAGGCACTAAGAAGGTTTCAACCGTGGGCATCATTATCACTGCTGCTTCCTTCAACTTCTGCCTTGGATTTTCCTCAATTGCTGTATTATAACCTAAAATGATAGGACGCGGATTAGGGTGGGACCTTCAAGTGTCTAACTAGATATGTGTGGGGCCCACTGTGATGTATCTGTTTATTCGCCATCCATCCATTTTGTAAGATCGTGGTAAGGCATGGGCTCAAAATTGAGGCAGATATAACACTGTAGGGGAAGCTTGGTTGCATTAAATTCAAGAGTAATCTCTAGTATAGTTCACTCCATTGTTATATCTGCCTCAATTTTGGGCCCATATTTGAACATGATCTTACAAAATGGATGGACGGCATGGATGAACAGATACATCCTGGTGGGCCCCCACACAGATTTGGTCCACGCTTAAAGGTCCACCAAGTCGGACGCAATCCGAGCCCAAAATTGATATGGGAAAATGGATCGATGGTGTGAATAAGCCCATACATCACGGTGGACCCCTCAATAGCCCGAGCTAGTTCCAAGCTTAGGACAGGCTGGTGTAGCACCCAATCCGTATCCCGACCTTATATATGTTTTCTTATAAATAAAATCTGATCCAATCAGCACATGAGCCTCAATATTAACAGCAGGTGGATGGTTTAGAAAACTTCAGCTAAGTTTTTTCTGAGCCGTCCACTTATTTTGCCAACTTTAGCCCACCTGGCCAGTGGTTCAACCTAACCCGTACACTAAAACATCAATATAGCAGTGCCGGCCCATACTGGCACACGTGTGGCATGTGCACAAGCTTTATTGCACACGTGTGTGGGCTCAGCAAAGCTCCTTTAGGGTGTGTTTGGTTGCATCAAATTTTATAAAGTATAATAAAATTTTACACTAAAATAGAGCTGACTAATCATAAAATTTCACGATATTTGGTGCGACAAACGCACCCTTAAAAATCCCTTCACAATTTAAAATTTATAATGTCAAGAAATTCAGCCCCACATAAATCCAAAGGTCCAAAGCATTTCATGCGCCTGACAAAGCCAATGAAAGGCAGAAAGATCTTGGATTCTTGAAAATTCTACCAACCCATTAGCCTTCTGCCACGTGGCAAATTCTCAATCATAAAAAAGGATAAGGCCCAACACAGAAACACATGCAAAATCTGCCCAATATACCCCTCCATCACCAACTCCATTCACTAACACAAATCCATTAACCAGACCATGGCCATGGCCTCTTCTCAACAGACCTTCCTCACCAACACTCTCTCTCCCATCTACAGACATAAGAAGAAGACCCTCACCCCATTGGTAGTCTTATGTGGGCCCACCAAGGAGAAAGATGATGGCCCATCTGGGTAATTTCCCAAATTGCTCCTACATGCAATTTCTTGGTAAACATACTATTATTAGTCATGGATATGTAATTTTAAAATTGTATGTGTTTGGATGTACAGTGCAAAAGAGATGCGATTGGCGAAATTGGCCATCGTTACGCTCGCGGCCGGTGTGCTGACGTTGGGTTCGGTGCATGAAGCGTCGGCGGCGAAGACGGGTGGCAGAGTCGGTGGTCAGGCATTCCGATCGGCGGCTCCTAGACCGTCATCCCCTAGGATCAACAATTCGAGGTAAGGTTAAAGTCACGTTTGGATGCTCAATTGAATTGGATTGAACTGCTATTTGGAAATTTCTAGTCAAACTTGAAATCGATTGAATTGGAATTGTGGAACCGTTCTTGTCGTTGTGAATTAAAATAGACCCAATTTCTATTTTGGTTATTGGAATTGAATTCAATTGAACATCCAAACGGGCCCTTAAAAATTTATGTAATGCATGTTATAGGTTGTCAAGATTGGAAGTGATAGTCAATAACTTTTAGTATGTCTGATCTAAGACTATGGATGAAACATGCCATTTTTAAATTGTTTAGGGAAAAACATGTCTGATCAACAATTTTGAACCATCCATTTGCTGAGCATATTGTGGAGTCATATGGCTATAGAGAATCACTCTAATCCATTGATTCCAACCATCACGTATAAAAAAGGAGGCTAGGTAGGAAATAGGGATTAGAGCTGTACACGAGCCGAGTCGAGCTGAGCTCTGCCTTGTTCGAACTAGGCTCGACCAATGACCATTGAACTAGGCTTTCAATGGTTGGGATATGTGGTCCATGTGCCATCAATGGCAAGATCCCTTTTTCAATGGTGAGGATTCCACTATAAGCTATAGTGGTCATAGTTGCATTGGGTCATTTGGACAGTAATCAATCGATCTTAACTGCCAATTAAGGGCCCGTTTGGATGCACCCTCCAAAGTGGTTTCTGGGGCCGAAACTCCATTTTCCAAATGGCAGTTGTTGTTGTGTGTTTGAATGCACTTTGCAAATCCCTGTCTGCTTTCCTGTTCAACAAAATAGGCAACTAAAATGCCAGACTTGGATAGGTTTTTGCCCAGTCAATAAAAAAAGCAGGCCTGAAAAGCCCTGGTTTTCGAAAATCTCTTTAAGTACCATCCAAACAGGCCCCAAGTCCTAAACACATTTCATGGATTACTATGCAAAAATTATACTGATTGGATGATCCAAACCATCCTTGATTTGGCCTTATTTTTCGTAGCTAAGCCTTGGATGTTATGGTCAAGATCGCCTAACAATATTGATCCTTTTCATATAAGCAATCCATGCTGGACCCTAATAAACGCATGGATCGAATTGCTGATTCAACCTTTTTTGTGTAAGCAATCTTACCAGTCGATATTAAATGCTACTAATCAGATGGTTAATATTGTCAAATCAGTTTGGTTTTTTGCATCCTATCATGAATACTAAACCTAATGTACGGTTTAGATCACGGATTGGACTGTTAAGTGTCTCAATGCAACTTGAAACACTATAACTTATAGGGGTATGAGAGCACTAGATCATTTCTCAATTGAATACATCCAAATAAAACTATGATTGTATATAAATCTATGCTTATTAATATCATAGTTTTAAAACTCAATGACTCCACTCAAAACATGTTTGGGACTGCTTGGATGCAGCTTTAAAAGGGCCTTTTGACATCTAAACAGCATTTTGAGCCAAACCCAATTTACATTGTGCGTTTTGATACACTTTTACAAACACCTTCTGATCCCCCACTAGGCAAAATAGGTGCTAGAAAGCTAACTTGACAACTAATGACCAGAAAAGCGGAGGTAAAAATCCCTTTGTAAAAACCCCCTCCAAGCAGCCCTTGAGTGATCTCAACTTGATGAGATTTCCAGCCAAGTCACAACTCGGCTCATGATTGTGACTCAGTCCCGAATTCACATGACCACTGAGTCAGTGGTCTGTTTCTTTTTTAGTTAGTTATAAAAACTAAATAATTTCAAACTCACTACCTTAATTACGAAAGCAAAAGCCTTTATCGGTGAGGATATGTTAGTTTAAGATTTTACTAAAACTAAGGAATTTTCACTTCATAATTCTCAGGAATTCTGGCTTTATCAAATAATGCCTTGACTTATTTGAAGTACCAAAACACGCTCTTTGGTGAGCAAATGGGTCGAGCGCACATGATGTGTATTCCACCATCATGATTGTACAAATAAAAAAGCAGGCTGATCTAATCATTAGTTGGGCTACCCCACAATTAAAAAACCTCTAAAATCATGTGTTGTCCACCTGATGATTGGATCAAAGACCTATATTTAGTTCATATGATAATTATGGCTGACTTGTTGGATTGGCTAGATGCCATAAACACACCACGTGGGCTCCGCAATGCTTGACTCTACCACTCCTTTTGGAAAAAAAGAAAAAAGAAAAAGAAAAGAGAAGTAGAAAAGATAAGGGAATCTTAGTCATCTCACTTGCCAAAAAGCACATTTTGGTACTTCCAAATAAGTCAAGACATGGGTTAGTAAAATTAGAATGTTGAGGAAGGTTTTAGTAAAAATCCCAATAACCAAACATTACTACAAATATTTACGTTAAAAAACAAGTTCGTTTATGTTAAATCCAAAAATACTCCATTGTGAAAAATTGTCACGTATTTATTTCATTAATAATTAGGAGAATATATAGAAGAGATTGAAAATCTCTAAAGATGTAAAAAAAAGTTTTAAAAAAAAAAAAATCCTAATGGATATGTATTAGCAAAAGAGGCAGTATCCTAATTTACCTAATATACTTTAACATTCCTCTAAAATTCGAGGTGCTCTGGAAGGAGGAGCTTGAATTTGAAAGGTACAATAAACATTTATTCAAAATGAAAACTACAAAGAGTACAGGGCAACAAAACCACAAACAGTGAGGCGTGCATGAAGCTATGAAATAACAAACAACTTCAAACAAGCAGACACTTTAGTTGCCACTTATTATGCATTAGATATATTAGATATCTTGATCTCTAATTCATTATCAGTTCTTATTATCAGTAATTATGTATTAGATATCAAGATCCCAACTGCACGATAAGGAATGCTCCAATGCTCCTAGTTGCATCGGGGCACTTATATAGTCCGATACATTGATCCAGACCATTCATTAAATACAACTCGACAATGCAAAGATCTCATTAATCTGATAAGTAGTAACCATTTGATCAATGACAAACCATTCAATTTCAAATAACTCCTCAGTCTGGCATCTTTAGAACAAGAGCATAGTCAAACAACTCCTTGAATGTAGACAGTTTGTTTCATTCCTCTAAAATGTTTTATTTCTTTTTTCATGTGTGGCCCACTTGATTGATGGATAACTTAAATGCATGTTTAGAATGATAGCCTCACCAGCCTTTGTGGGCCACAAGCTGTACCATCGATGCTATGCTGGGCCAATGCATGTTCCAATGTTACTACTACTTAGTGTAGCTGTTACTTCCAAATTACACCAAGCCAATTTGAATCTACAAATGCTAAAATGTGCAGGACGAACATTTACATCAATCCGCCGGTGGCCCCACCTCTTGTCGGCGGGTACGGATACGGAATTGGGGTGCCGTTCTACAGCGGATGGGGTTGGTCGCCTTTCTCGTTCTTTGCGCCAGGACCCGGTGTGGCCGTGGGTATCGGTGGAGGATTTGAAATTTTCGCCCTACTTATAGCGTTTAGCGTGGTCACTTCCATAATTAGAAGAATTACAGGCCCGAGGGATGACGATGAGGACGACTACTAATCAACAGGTTTTTGATACTATGTAAACTTGCATTAGTGACATGTATTTGTAATTTCATTGTATAGATAATGCTGCAGTTATGAGATTTTATATGGTTCTATAAGCACAAGCAAAATGAAGTTATTCCAAAGAAGGGTGGTCACATGGTTAGGAGACTCCGCGAGTTGACTTGACTCTTTCAGCCCTCAGTTGAGTCACGGCTCAAGTCACTCGAGCTATTGATCAGGATCAAGTCAAGCAAGTATGAGTTGACTCGGATGAGTCACGTCACACTCGTCTGAGTATTAAGACCATGGGTGGTAATGTGTCGGGCCAAGGTCAGGTCGGGCAGGTTACTAAATGGGCCAAGAATTCTAGCTGGGATTTGCTGAACTGGCAGGGCATTTCTGAAATGAATGGTGTAAGTTGCATTATAGCAATCTAACAGGTGGGCCCATCAAGGGCAAACAGGATGAGTCACTTAAGTGGGCTTCGAAGGAGTAATTTTGGAACAATTTGTAATATGTGCCCAAACAGGACCATAAATATTTAATCTATAGTGTAGGGATTTGATGGTTTTGGGGCGGTAGTCCATTGTTCTCTATAGGGTGGTCCACTTGATGGTTTGATCGGCCTGATTTTTGGGATGCTGTCAACCCTCCCGGATGGGCTGGATGCCATAACACATCATGGTGGACCCCACATCGAGCCAGGATTGTGATCGGATATGGGCCCAGGATTGTAAATGGGGGCCCTGGACCAGTCAAGATCTGCCTATTGACAGTCCGCTAAGTAAAACGTAGGCCCGCCAAACCCGGTACTGGGACGGGCCAAAACAAATAGGCCTGACCTGGAACCTGGTCACCCAACTTAGTACAAGTTCCAAGCTGTTCATTAGGTGTGGCCCATCATACACAACATATGCAAAACCCGAACCTGGACGATTATTAAATGGGCTTAGTTTTCGTATGGGCCCGACCTTTGGGCTTACTATCCGGACCAAGCCCAAATATATCTGACCGGCCCATCTCAGTAACAGCCCAAATATATCTGACTCAGCTCATATCCACCCCCCAAGTGACCAGAAAATGGGCCCAGCCCACCCATGCCGGCCCACTGTCCCTTCCCTGTCGTATATTAGAAAGACATTGGTACTCGGTCGGAGTGTGATGGATGATACGCAGGCAGGTAATTTAAATTAAACTGTCCGAATTATTGGTCCCAGAAGTATCTTGAACCAAAAATGACGGTCATTATCTGACCATTGGGTTGGTGGATATTTAGTGGAAGGTTAAACAAGTGTCCAAGAATCAGAGGTTTGGATTATTCAAATAGCCTGATTTTTTAACTGTCACTTATGGACGTTGGATCCCGGAGTTTAGTCGGTTTACTTTGGATTAATGCATGCCATATGTACAGTTTCTGAGTGCTCGAGTATCAAGCGCCGTACTCTGCCAGAGTACTAAATAACTCCCATTCTATATATATCCGTTATTTTAAAAAATACGACTGGACCTCCTCCCTCCAAATTCAAAAAACACAAGAAGATGATCTTTACAAGGAGACTGAAAACGCATATCACCCAACTCCCCAAATTATCAAACCATCTCCTCATCCCTCCATCATCATCATCATCCATCCGTCCATCCGCCCTCCTTCCCCCATCCTCTGAAATCGACCGGATCGCAAAACTCATCAACGACCATCCATTCCCGGCCTCCCCTCTCCACCCATTGCTCCACCATCACCTCATCCACCTCAATCTTCTCTCCACCCCTCTCGTTGAATCAGTCCTGGGCCGCCTCTTCTCCGGACATGCCAATGGCCTCAAGGCCTTGGAACTCTTCAAATTTTCCCTCCAACACCCGACTGACCTCCCCCCATCCCCTGACTCTTTCGAGAAGACCCTCCACATCCTCACCCGCATGCATGAATTTGACAAAGCTTGGGAACTGATGCAAGAAATCCACTGCAAACACCCGTCGTTGATAACCAACAAAGCTCTCAGCATTGTTCTATCAAAATATGCGAAATTCCGATCATTTGAGGACACCCTTGAAGTGTTCGATGAAATGGAGAAGCTACTCATTGGGAGACGATTTGGGGTTGATGAATTTAATATCTTGCTTCGGGCATTCTGCACCCAGAGGCAGATGAAGGAGGCCCGAGCGGTTTTCCGCAAATTGCATTCCCGATTCAGTCCAAACACGCAGACTTTGAATATATTGTTATTGGGTTTTAAAGAATCGGGAGATATTACAGCGGTAGAGTTGTTTTATCATGAAATGATCAGAAGAGGATTTAAGCCGAATGTAATTACTTATAATATAAGAATCGATGCATATTGCAAGAAGGGTTGCTTGTCTGATGCTCTAAGAATTATGGAAGAGATGGAAGGTGCGAGTTGCTCCCCGACGTTAGAAACAATCACTACTTTGATCCATGGTGCAAGTATTGCCCGTAACCCAATTCGCGCCCGCCGGTTGTTCGATGAAATTCCAACAAGGAACTTACGGGCTGATGTCGGGGCTTATAATGCTTTGATGGGTTCTCTCGTTAGAGCCAGAGATTTGAAAGGGGGATTGGATTTGATGGATGAGATGGAAGAGAAGGCTATTGGGCACGACAATGTGACGTACCATACGATGTTTTTGGGATTGAAGAATTTGGATGGAGTTGGTGGTGTTTGTGAGCTTTACAGAAGGATGGTCAAGAAGGATTTTGTGCCAAAGATGCGGACAGTGGTGATGTTGATGAAAATTTTCTGTGAGAACCAGTTGCCGGATTTGGGTTTGGATCTATGGGATTATATGGTAGGGAAGGGATGTTGCCCACATGGGCATGCATTGGATCTGTTGGTAACTGCATTGTGCTGTAGAGGGAAGGTGGAGGAGGCATATCGGTGTATGAAACAGGTGGTGGGGAGAGGGAGGCATCCGAGCGAAGAAGGTTTTCGGGTGTTGGAAGGGTTTTTAGTGCGATCTGGGGAGAGGGAGAAGTTGGAGATGCTTGATCAGATGATGAAGAGATTACAAGCTGTTTTGCCCCCCTCAAGGGGGCATGCCGTTGGCCTTTCTGTGGCCATTAGTATGATTTGAGAAGAAAATCAAGGCCTTTAAAACAAGGTACTTCAGCAAATAGGATCTTGCAAAATGTTCTTTGTACATTTTGTTATACATGTATTACATGATAATTTTTGCATGCTTTGGATACGTGGACATGCTGAATCACATCTTGAGATGATAAATGGGGACTATTCTACCAGGGAAATGATCACGTGTTTAAGCAGTGTGGGGCCTGCCATGATGTGTGTGTGCGTGCGTGCGTGCGTGCGTGTGTGTGTGTTGCCACCCAACCTGTCGCTAACCAGACATGCCAGATGCACAGTTTGGATTCCACATACACATCATAGGTGGGTCCCACACAGCTCAAACGTACGTATTTTGAATGCAATCATTCCCCTCTCTACTAAGGCTACTAGTGCATACCTCTACAGTTGAACCTACCTGTTCCACACATGCCAACATGACCACCTGTGTGAGATCTGGGTTGTTCATCAGGCAAGCCATGGCGTATCCGTTTCCCTGGCTCAACAGTCAGGCTTTAGATGCACGAGACACAAGTAAAAAGAAATGCATACTTAAATGGAAATCGAGCAATGGTCACACCCAACATAGATGCATGGCCCACACTAGCCTGATGAAAGGCCCTGATCTTAGCAAGCAGGTCTGGTGAGTGGTGAGCAGCCATTGCATTTCCTCATTGGTGGAAGTATGAAACCAGAAGAACCTTCAAACACCCATTAGAGAGAAGCCAGATACGATGATTTAGGGACAACTGTTTCTCTACAAAATTACAATATTAGTGGGCTCTGAAAATATACCTTTGAAACATCTTTTCTCCATTTTACAATAAATACTTTCACTTTCATTTCACTAATCTATCAGCTGGACAGCAGCAATTGCAGGTATTTTATCTCTCAGTTTCTGTGTAAGAGCTACACGGACTGTCATTACCCCTGCTGCGGGCCCGCTCAGTCGGACTCTCACAACATACCCATCAATCTGAACAAGCTCAAGTACCCCACCTCCCGTGCCTGCAAGATATGGTCTTATCTCAGCAAGAACCTGAAAGATGAAATCAGATTTCAACCCATTTAGCTGTGGCAGAAGAACACTCCATTCATTGTAAGTGCAAGTATTCCAATGTAAGTAATATGATATCACTTGCCAGAAAATGGACTGTTCGCATAAATAAATCAAAAGAATTTCGTTCATATATAGGCATATTTTATTCATGACCAAAGAAGCTGCATGCCAGACTGTTATTTGCTTCCAGGGCGAAGGATCATAGCATCCTCAGTTCCTCAGTTTGTACAAGTGGGGCACATGATTTCGGGATCAGATGACCATTCATCAAAAATCATTCCAATGGTAGAAGCCTAACCCTTTGATTTGTGGCATGAAATTAGACAGACAATGAAAGGAATACAGATCCACTGCACATTCACCTGAAAGAAAAAAAAAGCCCAAAAATTGGATGGCTTGGATCTTCCAACCTGGTAGATTTTTGGGTGTGATCCATCCACTGTGGACCCATGAGATCAACAATCCAGATCACTTAACGATGACACCACTTTTACAGACTGAGGATGCCAGGTCAATGATCATATAATGCCTCCTAGAACTGAGTTCTCTGACATCACTATTTCAGATAACTATCTATGAGCTTGGACTCTCAAAATAAATAAATAAAAACATCTCAATGTTCCCAAGTTTCGGCTGGGCCACAGAGATGCCAGGTGGGCCACTTCTTAGAGAAGACAACTGAGATTTTACAATAGAACCCGCCAACAAGGACAACGAAAACCGAATTTACACATGCTGGGAAATGTAAAGAAGCATGCAAGATATTGGTCCTGTCCATGCTAAAAATTAGTCTCCAACATGGAATAACACCATTAGATGAATACTCTGAATCAAACATGTGGGTGAGATTTGGGCTTGTTACGGATGATTAGCTATACTTGTGGTTGTGATTTGGTTGAAGATGCATAGTCCACATGCATGTATAGCTTTGCCCATCTACATTGGAACACTAGGGCTGTCAATGCGTACCAGGACCTGTGGGTACCTGATGGATCTGACCCGATTTTAACAGGTCCAGGTCTAATATGACCCGTCAGGTAATAGGTTGGGTTCAGATCTCAACCCTTTGGACCCAGTTAAATTCGGGTCCAATTGGGTTCTGGCCAGGTCCATCAACTAGGACCTGTTTAAAATCGGGATGGGCTAGGACCCCGTCAGTTTTTAGGGTGATATTATAGATATTTAATATATATTGTTTATTCTAGCTAGGGAATGAGGATTCCCATGCCATAGGCATGTACAGGAGCCCATTTACAGACCACACATGTCAAAGTGGCACATGCCATCAAGTGGGCCTGACCACGTAAATGCTCTTATTTGACCCAAGCCAGCTAGAAACCTAGATCTAAAGATCCAATTGGTACCCATACCCACTCGGTTCTGGGTCCATGTCCCTAAGAATGACCTGGACCTAGCAAGACCCAAACTCAGTTAGCCTGGGTATGGATACTATAGGACCTGACCCGAATCTGACCCATTGACAGCCCTATGGCACACATGCCAGTATCACACACATGCTAGAACTGAGCACTGCATCAGGTTTGGCCAGACTTGAGATCTTCTGGCCTAAAATTGGGAAGAAATATCATCAGGTGGGCAAAGGCTTATCAAACAAAATGGATGGCTAAAAGATTTGTTTTAGCTGTCCATTTGTTTTACCGCCTGTTTGGGCTACACGCATGCCCACCTGGATGTAGCCTTAGCAAACCTCTTCTTTGATGGTTTTATCGATTGGAAACCAAACGCAAGGTAGGAGGTCTTGGAGGCTGGCCCTATTGGTCGGCATTTGGGACATATGAGGGAGTGGAACAAGCAATGCTTTCTCAATCTATGTAGGGAAAGCATCAGAGGTCTTTAGAAGGGCTAAGCCGGATGTAATGGAATGGGCTTCGATCTCAAATGTTTTAGATGATTGGGATCTTTATTTTATTATGTATCTCTTTAGACCATTTCGGTCTTTTGATCAATAAATTCACGACCTTTCAGAAAAATAGAAGGAAATCAAAAGGAAATCAGGACTGATGATTGTTTTATCTTGAGTGTGCCCTGTTCTCTTTCTTTTTCAAGTATAACCTTGGTAGGCATAATAGAATGCCACTGGTTCTAAGAAGTTTTGTACACATTGCTATGATTCAGCAACACAACAGTCTGATCACTAGCTTCTCCAAGAAGGTACAAAGCATATAATAGTGTTTGGATGCTCAATTGCACTATATCATGATAACCCAATTCAATATGCAAGATACCAATGCCATTCTGATCCATAACAACAACCAAGCCCCTTGTTGCAAGTCAGACCTCAAACGGGTGTAATCTCAATTTGGGGATTATTCCCTCACTATGAAAGGTGCAGTGCCAGCCCCACTTTGATCATTTCCATTTTATTTGAATTTAATCATTTGCTAATCCAATTGAATTGAGCATCCAAACACAACCAAATTCTGTTCGTCTTGATTATAAGCTAGTCAGAACTATAAGATTGGTATTGGGTAGTGAAGCATTTATGGAAAAATGGAAGACTGCATGTCATAACCTATATTAACTGATCTAGAAGAGAATGGAAAATGTAGATGTAAGAGCCCTATGAAATAGCTAATCAAATGGGTATGTTCTTACACTTTCGACGTTCTCCTCATTGAGCTCAAGTCCGGTCTCGGTGTCAAGGATCTGCTCGACTGCCTGGATTTCTGGGATCTTGTCCATCAGCCGAGTTTCTATCCCCATCTTCAACGTCATTGTCGAGCTTGGACATGACCCACATGCCCCTTGTAGCTTCAAGACCACAACAAGGCCATCGATTTCATGCAGAACCACATTTCCTCCATCCACCATAAGGCCCGGCCGCACTTGTTCCAAGACCATTTCAACATTCTCTTCGGTTAATGGCAGAACACAACTGGGACGGGCTGCACTGCCTTCAACATCAGAAACCAAGACAGATAACCATGACGCAAATGAGAGAGAGAGAGAGAGAGAGAGAGAGAGAGAGAGAGAGAGAGACCCAATTCTCAAATTATATGATCCTCAAATCCGAATGCACAAAGCAAACATTAGTTCTCATTTGTGCAAAGCGGATCCACAATTCAGTGGTCCAGATCATGGCCTTTTTGGTCCCACCATGCACAGATCATGCCCGGAACTCTCCTCAATAGGACAACTGGCGTTCAAATAGATGGTTAATAAAAGATATACAACAAAGAGTCCACATTCAACCGAAAGCAGGCCAAGATTGGTGGGTAGGATCTTCCAACATGGGAGATATTTGGGGCATGGTCTGTTGATAGTGGGATCCATCAGACCAATGTTCTGATCAGTCCAATCCTGAGTAGAGTTGGTTCTGAGTAGGTTTTGTCAACATGGATTGAAGACTCAGCCACTCAGAACGACTTGTCCAGTTTCTGACTAGGTTTTGTCAACACCATGGATTGAAGACTCGGCAACTCAGAATGACTAGTCCGGTCCTGAGTAGAGTTGGGAGTCAGCCGAATCAGGGGGAAACTCGTCTGAGTCAGACCGAGTCAAGCATATTCTCATTTCTAAATTGTGGTGCCAAACTGGATTGGATTCGACAGAGTACAAGTCGACTTGGACAAGTCAGCATTCCATGGTCAACAACACAATCTCCATATTGAAAAGATGGTTGCTTTTGTAACAACCCCAGAAGTTGTGTTTGGATGCACTCTTGAATTGGGATGTAATGATATAGTATCTGACCAAATTGCAATTACCTTAGTATTCATATTGGGGAACCAGGGTCAAAATTGCAATTATGCAACTTTCAAGTTAGAATGAAAGGAATGAAACTGCATTTTGAGCATGGCTTCCTCATAATGAGATGTTAATGAATTGAAACTACAATTTGGTTATGTCCACACTATAGAGCTAAAAATCGCAATTGAAGTCAATAGTGCATCCAAACATGACACTAATTCTACCACGACAGGTAATGGGAATTCCAATTCAATTACCTGCTCGAATTCTTCTCCTGCGATGACTGAATCCGACACTGAAGAAGTGTCGGATGCTAAACTGACCTCTGCAAAACGCATTCTGTTTCGACGAAATAAGACCACATTCCCAAACAGAACTCTGGGCAAGAAAATAAATACTGAGCTATGAGATTAGTCCTTACAAATATGCTACGAGCAAGCATTAGCCAGAAATTCTCTATCTTTTTTTACCTTTCGGGTACGTTTGATTGCACCAAATAATAAAAAAAAAAAAAAAATTCATGATATTTGGTGCAACCAAACACACCCCCTTTTTTTCTCCTCTTTTTTTTTTTTTTGGATGAAAAGGTGGGAAGTGAAAGTACCTTGAAGAGGGGCAAGTAGGTAGATGAGATTGATTCAAATGAATGTGAGAATTGGGTTTTTGTTGAAGCTGCTGCTGCTGGTTTTAGGTACTGGAATTGGGTTGAAAACACTCCCATCTCGTGTTTGGGTCAATTAAGAGAATTCATTGAAGAAAGTGGTAGGATTACAGTGGGAGCGTTTTGTGAAATGGGTTCTTTGATTTTTATTTTTATTTTTAATTTTTTAATCCTATAAAATTGGAGTTGGATGGATGATGGGAGGGGTATTGATTGGCTGATGAGAAGCGGTCTTTGACGTTGAGATTCTCTGCAGGGTGTTGTGGATAGAATCCCACCTCTTAAATTGAGAAAGAGGGGATCCCACGTCGGCAAGAAAGGTAGAAGGGGCAATTAGGAACACTTCTTCTTTTTTTTTAATAGTAAATCTTTGATACTCTGGCAGAGTGCGATGATAATTACGCAGGCAATTAGAAATTAACTAGAAATTGCATGTGGTGTACAACTAATTCAAATTAAACCGTCAAAAAAAAAAAAAAAATTGTGTGCTATTTCTAGGTGCCTGCGTATCAAGCGTCATACGCCGCAAGAGTATCAAATAACTCTCTCTCTTACGTGGGTGTGTGCGCGCCAGAAGCGGGAGCGGATTAGGTGTTACCCGGGTAACACTGGAGTGGGTGTTCCCCTGACCGTGGGGCGCACCTTGATGTATGTTCTGTATATACACGCCGTCCATCAGTTTTTAAAACTCATTCTAGGTCATGGTACCAAAAATGAAGGAGATCCAATTCTCAAGTGGACCATACTACAGGAAAAAGTGATTATTGAACGTTCATCATTAAAAACTTCCTCCCACCCACCGTAATTTTTATTTTCCATCCAACCTGTTGATAATGTCACATATACCTGGATGAAGGAAAACATAAACATCAGCTTGATCCAAAACTTTTGTAGCCCACAAGAAGTTTTTAATGGCCAATGAACAGTGTTTCCTGTGGTGTGGTCCACTTGAGATTTTGATTTGATTTATTTTTTGTTTAATCCCCTAAAATGAGCTTGGAAGACTGATGGACGGCGTGGATATAGAACACATACATCAATGTGGGCCCCACGTTCAAGAAAACACCCCACTACGGTGTTACCCGGCAGCCGGTTGAGAAAAATATACACAGAGACTCATGTGTCATGATGCGACAAGTGTAAGATCTGAGCTTTTCTTTAGGTGAGCTACACTGTATAGATCTTCTGGCAAAAAAATCAGGCCCATTTAAAACCTCAGGTGGGCCACGCCATATCAAAACAAATGAACGGCTAAAAAAAATTCAACCATCCGCTTTAGACAATATAGACCGCATGAAGAGCGAAATGTGCTATCGAAGCATTATTTCCAATCTTATATCTTGCACACGTTTATATTTGCACGTGTGGATGTGTGAGTCTCTCCACGTGTAATTAGCAAACCTCATTTGCTAGAATACATATCGACCATGTCACAAGCAACCGTTGGAAAAGGTAGGCCCACCCCACCTGCAATAAGAATGTACGGCTAGAAAATTGACCAAATGGGTTTGTTTTCAATGTACAGGTGTGGCCCACCTGTTGAGAAATCACGCATAAGATTCTGGCCAGAGAACATAAAAGTTGGGCCCACCTGGTGAGCGCAAGGATTCAGTTCCTACTCACGGAAGAACCCACTCACCTAATGAGTTGATTGACTTCCAGTTGCTACTCGCCCAAGAATCCCGGCCTGATTACATGGCTTGGATGTCCTACAAAAGCGACATGCTGGCGGGAAGGATAGGGCTAATGGTGGCAGATTTAGGATAATCTTACGAGGAAATGGGATGGATCCAACGGTTGAGATGATTTGTACGACTGGGATCGAAACCCTCAAATGGAATCGCAATCTAATGGTTAAAAAGGGTGATTTCAATGGGTATACCACCTCGTGCGGGAGCACCTCCTGTGGCCACATCTAACGGCCGTCCATCCAGAGTCTGCCAATTCAAAATGGACCACTCCCACGATTGGCATTTGGCAAACTCCCTTGAGCTAGGAAGTGCCATCATCCAAACGGGTTCCTTGAGATGGATGAGTAGTGCCCACAGCTCAACGGTCCAGGACAGGGGTGGCAATGGGCCTGGTGGCTAACCAACCCGACCCTACAAGGCCGAGACTTGGGTTCCTATACTCTAGCCCAACGCCTAGACTCAAGTGTCTGAGGGGTACCCAGGCCAATGATGAATGGACCAGCCCAGCTTCTTGGCCCAGTCCAATCATGAAGTGGACCCCCATTACACAAAAACATTGGCCATTTTAAAGACACTTGTTTGTAGTTCCTGTTCGCCATACGTGTAGGGTCCAGTCCAGCTTCTTGGCCAAGTCCAGGTCATGTTTCAATGAACCAAATGCTTTATAGGCAGGGACCCCTAATCCAGACCACTGGTCTATTGGGCTCTAGCCCAAATGGACCATGTTTCATCACCCCAATAAATCTCCTTGGTGGGACAACCCTGACCTTCCAGATTGGGCCACAGCAAATGCACCACCAAAAGAAGAATATATGAACAATCTAAGCAACTAAAAATGGCCAAGATCTGGGCATGGTCCACCTGCAACCAAACCATGCCAATTTGGGTATGGGAATATGTAAGCCCTGTTGAGATGAAATCAAAACTCTCTCTGCCTGTGCAATCTAAAAGCCATGTGTAGTCCGAAGCCATTTTCGACACCAGATTCATCTACCTTTACTTTTGTACTGCAACCTGGGCAACCTGGGTTGAAGCACTCGGCCGCAATACTCCCCGCCCTTGTAGTTCATGAATAATAAGGTTCCCTGGATGATGGTCCATTGATTGGATGGTGAGGATCCGTTGATATTTTCACCTTTGAATGGTAGAGATGATTTTATACCAAATTCAATCCTCCACAGAAAACAAATGCAGCATGTGTCTAAGGAAATACTATAAGATCGCTCTACAGAAACAACCATTGCCATGTTTTGTTGTATACAACCCGAGAGGTCCAATCACACGGCAGAGATCACGTATCAAAACTGCCATTAGCGGGTCCCACAAAAACAATGTATTGAAAAGGAAAGGGCCAAATACCAAATCCGCCAGCCACTATTTCCATAGTAAAACATTCCCTCCACAGTCATAGAAGGATCAAACCAAAAACAGCCTCAGCATCTTCACAATGCTCAGTTGTGGATTAATTGGTAAAGCTTTTACCTGGTCAGCTACCACGCCTCCATTCTCCACCTTTATCCTTCCAGCAGGCATGCATTAAAAAATCGTTCCATCCGTTCTTGCATCGTCATTGTTAGAGAATACAAAAACACACCTTGGCCAGCTGCATATCCAATCAATTTCAGACAAGATGAAATCCCAGTGACCCAAAAATTCAGATGACGAGTCAGTGGGACCGACACACGAGGAGAAAGAAACATACCCACATGAGAAATATGATTACATATGCAAGAAAGAAAAGGAGGGAGACAGGCTACAAGAATGGGGATATGCTCACTGAGTATCTCTTCACTTAACAAAGGGGATGCCAGAAGGAACCCTTCTTGCATATTCATCATATTGGGATCCAAAGAACTGCCTCAAGAAGAACTCTTCATATCTGTTTTCTCAAAGATTAAGAAAATCTCAAAACATTAATGATGATCCACATGCCCGCAGTCACTCTACACATAGCATACAGCTTCCTCAATCCAAAATCAGGGGGGCCACTGTTATAGCCCAAAATCATACAACAGCATATCCAAACTGTCTGATTGATAGCCATCAAATGGATGATTAGTATGAGAGAAAATTCAATATTGCAGATTCAACAAACAGATGCCTATTAATAGGAGGTTAAGCGTGTCCAATAAATTTGATTGTGGGGCTCTGCCCCATAGAGTGGGGAGGCCCACGATCTGGATGGTTCGGATTGATTTGCATGCATGCCATGTTTAAAGCAGTAGTGTGCATGGTGGTTATACCCTCTGCCAAAATATCAATGTTTTACTTGATGATCTTGGACACCATCTACAGCATGAAAGGATACGGTACACGTGTTGAGAAGAAGTGCCAAGTAACCAAAGTAAAACCGACCGTGCAGATGGGATTGCACAGCATAATCTGAGTAGCAGGTGACCAGATGAAAAAACCGCAATATCCTGGGTGACGGATGAATCTGTGAAGCATGTGGAATACAAGTTAGTTAATCTATGCATTCAACACAGGTCTATAAATCCAGATCTTCCCCATGCTTGAAAGCATATATGTTAAAAAGCTTGCAATCAAGTACTGCTTGTGGCAGGACCAATTCAGCAGGGAAACCAGTAAAACTGCTTAAAATGGAAGCGCGAAAATCATGTCAATGAAGAGAAAACTGAAAAAGGAAGGGGAGGGGGGGGGGGGGGGGGGGATTGCTTCAAGATCTTTGCAGTTTGAAGTTGCCATTTCCAATCAATGCATAGGTTTAGTGAGAAAATAAAAATCTCAGACAGTTGTTTGGGTTTAGGGATGGGATTTAGTTCATGGAAGAATAAAAATCTAGGGATTTGGTTTAACATTGCTTTGTTTTGATGAGAGAGAGAGAGAGAGAGAGAGAGAGAGAGAGAGAGAGGACCAATCGCTAGAAGATATGAAAACATTTAGATCCCTAAGGGACTGTTTGGATGCAATCAAAGCTGTATCAGAACAGGCTGTCTAGGTCACACTGTCTTAGATAAGTTACCCAGGTCATGTTGTCTTGGACTAGCAATTTTGTTCCTTGTTTGTCAAACACCTTGGAACATGGAGTAAAGATGGACTAGCTAACGGTCAAATTCTGAGTTCCCGTGCATAAATGGATTTCACAAACTACAGATAAGCTCCTTAGAAAAAAAAGACAAACTACAGAATAGTTATCTACCCCGGTCAGCTTGTGTCAACACAACTTTGTCCAACTTCAATCAGCCCCTGAGGTGGAATTTTTTTTTTTTAAATGAATCTAAGGTGGTATAATTTCGTCTAGAAATTCCTAACCTAGATTTTTTTTTTTTTTTTAAGGATAAATTACCCACCTAGATTTCCATGTAAAGTTGTGAAATTTATTTAGTTTTTCTGTTGAAAGTTCTAGTAAGGCTGTTATATATCATAAAGCTCTGTCTCTTTTCCTTTAGAAGCCCGATTGTTAATGCACAGTCCTGGACTCTGAAACCAAGAAGTTGGCCAATTTTCATTTAGCAGCTTTATACTCAGATCCGTGAAAGCAAAGGGTTGGACACAACAAAACGTTTCTGTCTTTATATCACTTTGCATTTGACATAAGAAAAAAAAGAAGGAAGCTAACTGCTCTAAAACCCAATTGCCTCCCATGACAAGCAAATTCCAGCAACCAATTACCTATAGATTCCATCAGTGACCAACTTATGGTGCTCTTCATAATGAATCCTGATGTTGTGAGTGAAGGCACGACGGGCTGTTAGAATGCCCGTTTTGCGTATAACCTCCCCAACTACCACCAACACAAGGCCAATGTTGCTTATCCACCAATGCTCCTTCATTCCCGGAAATAGAAAAATCTCTAAAGCATATTCCAGCAACGCACAAGCCATTGCCAGAAGATACTGTTTGCTGATCAGAAGTGCTGCAAATGGATCAGAATGTAAAATTTTCAATCAGAAAATGTATTATTGTGAGAAGAGAAGTTTTTTTGGGACCAAAGTATTTCCAATTTGTAGTTATACAATGATGTATAGACAAATCCCCTTTCCTAACCTGATTTTTCTAATAAGCACAAAGAGTCCCTGTAATCAACGACCACGAAAGAGTTTGCATGATATATGGGCACAAACACCACACCAAGCATGACGGTGTTTGTCTTGGGAGTGCTAATGAGTAAAAAAACAAAGAGAACGCTCCCTACTCGTTGAAAAATAATAATGTCTTGGGAGTTATCTGATACCCTGGCTGCGTACAGCGCTTGATACGCATGCACTCGGAAATGGGATGTAGCATGCAATGTTTTCCGTATCGTTATCACATAATGTATATCACCCTTGGGATACAGATATTTATCAGTTATCGCATGAAATATAACAGTTATACTTGTATTGCGTAAGTGTATCGTTGTTGTTGGGAAACATAGGGAAACATTGGGAAATTGGTTGAATTTTTCAATGAAACTTTAGGGATTGTTAAAAAAGACATCAATACACCTTTATAATTCAAAACATCACAAAAAACGGGTGCATAAAATAGGTTTCCTTTTTATGTGGTCCTAATCTATGCACTATCTAATTGAACTGATGCAAGTATATTCAAAGTTCATTCATATAAATTTATAAATGTAAGAAAACATGTATGGGAACAGAACCAATACATTCAAAAGCAAAAGAAGAAGTAGAAAACTAGAAATATACTAATGAATAATGTGTGTGGCTGTGGTTCAAACCTAGATAGAGCTGCGTGGTGGCTCAAAATCATCATCTCCATCTCAATGGGGCTGAGCACAATACTGCTACTCCACAAACCAACAATACTATGCCCAAGTCAATGTAGAATGATATTAGTGAAGATACCCTCTAACATAAATGCTTGTACTCATCCTCTTAGATTTGAGAAATTTTGGGGAATTTTTTAATTTTCCCAAATTTGCCACAAATCAGCCCTTCTTCTACCAAATCCCAAAATTAGAGATGTGATGATGATTTCATCAAACACTCCTGAATACCTCTTAAATGGAGGTCAATTGACTGCTGATCAAAGTGGAATTTCGATTTTTTTTAACATTTTTAATTAATTTTTACTCAAAAAATTATCCAGACTTGATTGATCAAAATAATAATAATAATAAATATAAATCTATAGAAACAATCGCAGCCAACAATCTAGGTGTCATTCTCTATTGAAAAAAAAAAAGGAAAATATGCAGAGATAGATTGGGAGAGAACGTACAGCTGAGAGAAACACGGAATCTCCCGTGTATGGCAACGGCTAGGGCATATTCCGAGCTGTGAAAGAAGGCGATCGCAGCGAAGAGCTGCCCTAACTGCCTGCAAGACGTATACCCGAAGAAATCCGCCATTTTCGACCGTGTAAGTGCTTGAATTCCTTCTACTCTGATGGCGGGAGCGATATTAGGGTTTTGAGAGAAAATCGAAAATCTAATGTTTTGTTTCAGAATCTGAGGGGATTCGAATCTGAAGGGCATCGATCGAGGCTCTCATTTCTCAATTCCAGATTGATTGATTTCTGAGAGGAATTCAAAAAGGGAATTATTGTGCTCAAAACGGGAAAATAAGAAAATGGAATACGAGGGTTTAAGCGAGGGATGCGTAATACGCACCCACCTCCGTTAAGAAAAAGGATGGGCAGTGTTGATAAACAGATACATCACGTTGGGCTCCCACATAGATCTCGTCAGACGCTTAAGGGTTCGACCAGGGTTGGACGCAATCGGCTGGTATCCTAAATTAAGCTGGCTAAAATGATGAACAAGCGATTTTATTCTTTTGTAATAGGCTGAGATCAGTGTTTGCATTGTCGACGAATTATCGATATTATCACCGATAATATCGGTGTCGCTGCAGTAGCGACACCGAAACCACAAAAATTCGTTTCTCTACCAAATGTTGGCGAAATATCGACGATATTTTGCAATTTCTCGATAAATTTGGAAAAAATGTAAAAAATCAGATGAAAAAGGACAAAAAAGCATTCATTTCAGTATTTTTTGGAAGATTTACGAAACCCCTCAGAAGTCATTCAGAAATTAAAAAAAAAAAAAATACGGAATCCTGTGCATCGTGCGATATATCGCAAAATATCGTGCGATATCAACAATATATCGCACAATCATGCCTGATATTGCAGAATTTCACTTGGTTTTATACGCAATTCTCATCCATAAATTACCACCAAAAAAAAATCATCTCTTCTCATCCAAAAATTACAAAAAAATATATATAGTAAAAAAAAATTCTTACCTTTGTGATCTGCCTGAGGTAGATTTCGATTAGATTTGGTGGGCCGCAGTCGACATCCCAAATCATGAAGAAAAACCTAAACCCCTTTTTTCCTTTTTGAAGATAATTATTTTAGAAGGAAACTGCATTTTCGCCGAGGATTATGGGATTTGAGTTGGAATTTGCCAAAAAAAATATAAAAAATCGGAGAGATGTTTGGGAATTTTGGGTTGGAATTTCCAGCGAGAATTTGGGTAGGCTTGTAGACTTGCGGCCGTCTGCAACGGAGGTTCTCGAACTCTCTCTCTTGCTCTTTAAGTTAGGGAGAGGATTAGTTGTTACGCGGGCAACAGCTTAGTGGGTGGTAACCTTATCATGTGGGCCCATCTTGATGAATTTTTTTCATATCCACACCATCCATCCGTTTTTAAATATCATTTAACAATGTTATAAAAAAACTTAAGCATATCCAAATCTTTAGTGGACCACATCACTGGAAAAAGTGTTGAATGACCATTAAAAGAATTTTGTGGGCCATAAATGTTTTAAGTTATGCTAATATTTTTATATTCCCTTCATCCAATTATTTTTTACCTTGTAAAGGGGTTGGATGACAAATAAACATTAGATATCCACTTATAGTGGGTCTTGGGATTTTTTAGTGGTGAACATTCATCATCACTGTTTCATGTGGTGTGGTCCACTTGAGATTTTTATGTGCTTAATATTTGTGAAAAGGTCATAAAATGGTTTGTAAAAACTAATGAATGGAGAGGATACATGATATATCATCAAGGTGGGCCCTACACTAAGTGTAACACCCACTAAGCTGTCGCCCTGGTAACACCTAATCCGCGCCCCTTAGCCAAGGGAGAGTGGATTCGGTGCGACTCAGGTTGTAGCCAAGACGGTGCGTCCCTTACGGTGGGCCCACCTTTATCTATGTATTGTATATCCATTCCATCCATCCATTTTGAGAGACCAGTTTAGCTCATGAGACAAAGAATGAGGCAAATCCAAAACTCAAGTGGACTCCACCACCCAAAACAGTGGGAATTGAACACCTACCATTAAAAACTTCGTGGGGGCATAGAAGTTTTCTATCAAGTTGATATTTGTGTTTTCCCTTTTCCAATATTTGTATGAACTTATGAACAGGTTAGATCTCAAATAAACATCATGGTAAGGCCCCCAGAAATGGTTTCAAGTTTCAACGGTAGGCGTCACTATCCCTGCTGTTTTCTGTGGTGGGGTCTGCTTGAGCTTTGGATCGGCCTCATTCTTTGGCTCATGCCCTAAAATGATCTCTCCAAATGGATGGACAGTGTGGATACAACACATACATAATGATGGGGGCCATAGTTAGGGTCCCACCCACATCACTGCTTCCGTGTGCAGCACGAGAAGTTTTTAATGGTGGGCATTCAATCATCACTTTTTCCCATGGTGTGGTCCACATGGATTGTGCTCTAAAATTATCTGGGGAAATGGATGGACAGAGTGGATTAAAAACATACGTTATGGTGGGGTTCACACCGCTGTCCATATAAAAATGAGGCAGAACAAAGTCTCAGGTGGACACCGCTATGGAAACAGTAGTGATTGAATGTCCACCGGTATCCACCGAAGCGGCGTCGAAATGGGGGGATCTATGTTAAAAAGGGCAGCGGATTAGCTGTTACCCATTACCTTACTGTGGGCCCACCTTGATGATGTGTTGTATATCCACACCATCTTTCTGTTTCTCCATACCATTTTAAGAAGTGAGCTAAAAAATTAAGCAGATCCAATTCTCAGGTGGACCACACCACATGTAACAGTGGTGATTGAGTGCCTCTTATCCATGCTCGTTTATGGAACAATCGTAGCCTCTTATCCATGTATGCTTGTTTATGGAAACAGGACCTTTGGATATTTTTCATTTAACCATCCAATAAATGTTTATGAATCTGCTACTTAGATAATGGAATAACTATAATTTTGAATCCATGATCCATCTACATTGGGTATCATAATTCGGACGGTTTAATTTGACCACTTGTATGTCATATTTGCAATTTTAAGTATTTGTATGTCCTCCGTCGCACTTTATGAAGCCCACATGGTATATATATTTTATCCACGTTGACCATCCATTTTCCTAGCTCATTTTGGGCATGAACCATGGTCCCAATTTGTATTGGTCATGGACTAAAAGCCACCTTGATCGAACATTGTACTTTATAAATTTTTCTAGCTAAATGTGGACCATTAGACATTGCTGAAGAAAAAAGAAAATCAGGACAGCTGCTTTTCATTTCATTCGTGTATTTGTGTATTTTAGTGCTTGTAAATTGTAATTCAATGTTCAGGATCATTAACCGTTTTGATCTTTTGAACTAAATGATGACACCAGAAGAAATGGATTCTCAATATAGAGTCATGTTAGTGTAAATTTTGTTTTAGTGTAAGATATCATGAAATTCTGCACAAAATTAGACTGATTAACCATGGCATATCAGAATATTTGGTTGCTATTGGAGTGATTTCTTACCGCCGTGCATGCTTTTTGGGGCCCATTGCATGAAAACTTATTATTTAATGCATTTTTTTGTAATTTTTTTATTCATGAATATGCAAATATGTGTATTTAGGCATTTTCTGAAGTTTCACTGAAAAATTTCACAGTTTGCCTCATGTTTCCCGCCCTTTTCCCTACATTTCCGGTTATCGGCGATAACAATATTATATCTTTATCTCTTGCCAGCGAAACTTGTAGCGATACCGACAATGCGAACACTGGATGAATGTACCATTCTGGTTTTCAATCCAGGTGATCATTATGATGGGCTCCACCTTTTTCACGGACCGGATTTGATTCACTCTTAAATGGAGGTCAATTGACTGCTGATCAAAGTGGAATTTCGAATTTTTTAAACATTTTTAATTAATTTCTACTCAAAAAATTATCCAGACTTGATTGATCAAAATAATAATAATAATAATAATAAATATAAATATACATCCATAGAAACAATCGCAGCCAACAATCTAGGTGTCATTCTCCATTGAAAAAAAAAAAAAGGAAAATATGCAGAGATAGATTGGGAGAGAACGTACAGCTGAGAGAAACACGGAATCTCCCGTGTATGGCAACGGCTAGGGCATATTCCGAGCTGTGAAAGAAGGCGATCGCAGCGAAGAGCTGCCCTAACTGCCTGCAAGACGTATACCCGAAGAAATCCGCCATTTTCGGCCGTGTAAGTGCTTGAATTCGTTCTCCTCTGTTGGCGGGAGCGATACTAGGGTTTTGAGAGAAAATCGAAACTCTAGTGTTTGGTTTCAGAATCTGAGGGGATTCGAATCTGAAGTGCATCGATCGAGGCTCTCATTTCTCAATTCCAGATGGATTGATTTCTGAGAGGAATTCAAAAAGGGAATTATTATGCTCAAAACAGGAAAATAAGAAAATGGAATCCGAGGGTTTAAACGAGGGATGCGTAGTACGCACACACCTCCGTGAAGAAGAAAGGTGGACGGTATTGATAAACAGATGCATCACGTTGGCTCCCACATAGATCTCGTCGGACGCTTAAGGGCTCGACCAGCGTTGGACGCTAATCGGCTGGTATCCTTAAATTAAGCTGGCCCAAAAGCGATTTTATTCTATTGTAATAGGCCGAGATGCATTACAGCAAACCTCTCTAACGAAAAGAATGATGGCATACAGCATTGTGTTTAACTCAATCGAACATCTGACCCGTGAAAAGTGTGGACCATGCCATTAACATCACCGGAAGTTAAAATCGTAGTAATCAATTCATCAGGTGGGCCACAGGCAGACATCTAGTTAGACCATTGGCTGTACATTGCTTTCCACAGTACAACCTGCCTGATGAATGTACCATCCTGGTTTTCATTCCAGGTGATCATTATGATGGGCCCCACCTTTCTCACGGACCGGATTTTATGCACAGGTGACAGGTCAGAGAAAATAAAAAAACGTGGTATGGTTAGTCAACGTACAACCTTGCATGGGATCATTTCTCCTGGGGTTGCAATATGGGCAGGTGATTTGAGGATCGACCCAAGCCCACGGTGGCCCGGTAACACCCTTACCATGTGGGACCCACCTTGATTAATGTGTTGTATATCCACACTGTCCATCCGTTTTTCCAGCTCATTTTAGGTTGTGATCCCAAAACTTAAACAGATCAAAATCTCAGGTGGACCACACTACCGGAAACAATTGTGAATGTCCAGTAAAAAACCTTTGTGGGCCACAAAATGTTTTGGATCAAGCCAATCGTTGTATCTTCCCTCCATCTATGTCTGCTTGACCTTATCAATGGGTTGGATGGCAAATAAACATTACGGTGGGCCCCTATGAAGTTTTTAATAATGGGCATTCAATCACCATTGTTTCCTTTGGAATGTACTAGTTAAGATTTGGATCTGATTAATTTTTTAGACCACGTCCTCAGAAATAGGCCTGGAAAAATGGATGAACAGCCTAGATATATGAAAAATCATCAAGGTGGGTCCCACGGTAATATGTTACCAGGGTAGCCCCTAATCCCCTCCCATCTCGAGGGGAGCGGATTAGGTGCGACCCCGGACTCACCTAACGTCGTGCGACCCTTACGTGTCACGGTACCAGTTCTCCCGCTCACGCGGGCAACGCACGTGCGTCATTGGCGAGTCCGCGAATCTGGTGAAGCATTTCGCTCTCATTTCTCTCTCCCTCTCGTGCCTTCCTCTCTCCCTCTCTCTCTCTCTCTCTCTCTCTCGTCTGCTCCCTCCCTCCGCCCGTCGTCGGAGCCGTCAATGGCGACCATCGCCTCTTCACCGCTTGCTTCCCCGTCCAAGACCGCCTTCTTCGAACCCGATCCAGCCGATCTACCTCGACCCGCGATCGCTCTCGCTCTCCCTCTTCTCCATCAATTGCTACCGAGCGGCTCGGTGTTGCCCCTTCGTCCCTCAGATTCCCGTAAGAGCTCGTAAGCATCTGAATTTTCATATCTCTCTCTCTCTCTCTGATCAGATTTAAGAAGAAGAAAACTGAGCGTGGCCCTATAACTGATTTGAGGATTTTATGAATTGGAAAATTTGGATTTTCAGCTTTCAACTTCGAATGTGAAACCCTGTGGATGATTTTGGGGTTTGCATTTTTCAGATTTGGGAATTTTTTTAGAAGTCCATCATTCTATTGTGATAAAATTTGTTAATTTGTTAATTTTTAATTTTTGTAGAAAAGCACAACAATATGTAATGACAGAAACCTCAAATCTTGAAATTGGGCTACGCATTCGAGTCTACAAGGTGACACTTTTTGGGCTTCCAGATTAGAATGTGAAATCCCATTTTGAAATTTTGTGATTTTAGATATTGAAAATTTGGGAAGTTCAGGATTTTAGGGCTTTCCGAAATTGGGGAGTTTCACCTTCTAGACTCGAATGTGTAGCTCCATAGCTGATTTGGGGATTTTATTAATTGGGAATTTTTTATTTTCAGCTTTCGACTTCGAATGTAGAACTTCGTAGATGATTTGGGGGTTTGCAGCTTCCAAATTTGGGATTTTTTTTAGAAGTCCACCATCCTATTGTGATAAATTTTATTAATTTTTAATTTTTATCGAAAAACACATTAATCTGTAATGACAGACACCTCAAATCCTGAAACTAGATTTTTTTTCTCCATTCAGCTTTCTAATTATATATACAATATGGTGGGCCCAACCATGTGAGTTGAGAGAATTTCATTGCCCACTAGTGGTTTAGATTTTTATTCGTTAATCCATCCCCTGTTTAAGAATTCATGTAAAATAATTCATATCGTTCCATTTAAATAGTTTGATGCCTTCTACTTTTGACTGATTTGATGTCATATACTTTCGATGCTTTTTTACTCTTGAAGGTCAATCGGTGAAATGAATGATAATACCTTGGAAGGTTAAGGATTTCCTCAACCATGTCGAAGGTTAGAGTTTGGTATTAAAATAGATAATCAAGAAGCGAGCAAGCGAGTAGACGATCAAGAAGCAAGCAAGCGAGTAGACGATCAAGAAGCAAGTCAAGATGTACCATTCAATACAGATGAGAAGTTAGATAAAAAACCAAAATTAGGAATGGAGTTTACTTCTGATGAAAGTGCATATGATTTCTACAATAAGTATGCTCGTAAGATAGGGTTCAGTATTCAGAAGTCAACCGTAAAAACAAAAGATGATAAGATTATACGTAAGAGGGTGTTTTGTTGTTCTAAACAAGGCAAAAAACGTGACAACAAACAAATTGATTAGCCGAAGGTTGTACGTGCCATTACAAGAACTCAATGTCTAGCAAGTCGATTTGATTCAGCTCGGTTTGACTCGGCTCGTAGATTATAAGCACACCGTTTGCTTCCTGTGGTGTGATCCACTTGAGCTTTGGATATGATTCCATTTTGGGATCATGTCTTAAAATGATATGTAAAACGTATGAATAACATGGATAATACATATACATGATGACATGGATAGAACATAATACATTTACATGAATACACACTGTTTCCTTGCACTTGTAAGATTATGCTTGTGTACTTTTGTTTGGAAAATACTCTTACATGTCTATTTTGAAGTTGCACTCTTTTAAAGGATGCTAAACATCATATAATAAGATATGTTTGTACTTTTTTTTCTAAGTTTTTAAATTCTTTTCTATTTAAATGAATAACGAAAAAAAGAGCCATTGTCTGTTTGAACTCGGCCCGGCTCGATTTGAAATTTTCAACCAAGCCGATCCCGGCTCGATCCAGATTTTTCTAGAGCAAACCAAACTCGGGCCGCATGGGTCTGCCCGAAACCCAATGGTTTGGCTAGGTGTTTGACGTCACCATGTTTTTGTTTGGTTTGTTTTGATCCCGATTGAGCCGAGCCGGGCCTAGCAACGGGTGGAGATGATCGTTCATACTGCTAATCCGAAGTCTACTTACCCTCTATATCACACTGATTCAAACACCGGCTTGTATTGGTACTCCAACGGTGTGGTTCCTTCCACGTATACGATTCCAGTGTATCTCCGAACTGATTACGATTTTTTCTACTTTACGACGACTACTAAGTCCTAATTTTGGATTTCTTTGAGATCTTATAAACTCGTCTGTTATACCTCCAGCCCTCTTAAACCCAAAGGATGGGTAACTAATATTTTGATAAATGCCTTCTTCGTTTACTTTCGTTACCTTTTCCCACTACGCCCCCAGCAAAATCTTATAAAAGTCTTTTACTTTCATCTCCTAGGGAGAAAAAAAATACGCTATGTTCATCTACTTCTACTAGACTAGTGATTGTACAAAACCCGTCTACCTAAGTCAATAGTGGACTATAGTGTGTTTGGGGATGTGGTTTGCTTTGATACCACGTATAGAATAAATAATTACGGACGACCATTTGCCCCATTTGTTGGAGTAAATCATCACAAGCAGACTGTAATATTTGGTGCGGCCTTACTATATGATGAGACAATCGAAACTTTTAAGTGGTTGTTTCAAACCTTTTTGAGTGCAATGTCTGAAAAACAACCAAAGACAATCCTAACAGACCAAGATGTTGCAATGGCTAATGCAATAGCTTCAATGATGCCGGGAACATGTCATCGTCTCTGTATTTGGCATATCTACCAAAATGCCGCCAAGCACCTTAGCCAGGTTTTTCCTGGTTCACAAGGTTTGAAATCTGATTTTAATATGTGTGTACATGATTATGAGGTAGAGGAAGAGTTTCTGATTGCGTGGAACAACATGCTTGAAAAGTATGATTTACGGCAAAACAAGTGGCTACATGATTTGTTTAAAGAAAGAGAAAAATGGGCTTTGGTTTATGGAAGAAATACATTCTGTGCCGACATGAAGAGCACGCAACGAAGTGAGAGCATGAATAGCTTGTTGAAAAAATATCTAAATTCTAAGTATGATCTCTTGCGTTTCTTTACTCATTACGAATGGGTAATAGCTGAAAGACGATACCAAGAACTCTCCGTCGATTTCAAAATGAGGCAAAGTACCCCAGTAATATTTCTTGATGTAACGATGTTAAAGGAAGTAGCAAAGGTATACACTCCGGAAGTGTTTGCAATATTTCAAGATGAGTATAAGAAAATTTATGTTCCTTCAATTTTTAAATGTGGTGAATTTGTCACGGTTATAGAGTTTCAAATCATTAGTAACAATAAAGATAAAGGACGTACTATTAGGTACGACTCCTTAAGTAGTACAGTGATGTGTAGCTGCAAGAAGTTTGAGTTTGTGGGGATCTTATGCAGTCATGCACTGAAAGTCTTAGATTGTTATAATATAAAAGCGCTTCCTCCCCAGTATATTCTGAAAAGATGGCAAAGAGAAGCGAAGGCAGGTTTTGCTACGAATCATACCGGGTTAGAAATACAAGGTGACCGAAATGTTACTTCAGGTAAGCGATATAATTACTTGTGTCACAAGCTTTTTAAAATTGCTGCAATGGCTGGGGAACATGATGAAGTCTTCAAACTAGTTGATAGAAATACAGAGAAACTTTATGATGAAGCAATGTAATGTATGAAAAGCATTAAGCAACCTCCAGTAATGTTGTCTAAAGTTGACGATGAAAGTGTCAATACTGAGCATGCACACCTTAAGCCTACTGAAAGTGGAGAAACTAAACGTGCACACTCTGAGCCAACTGGAAGTGTCGATATTCAATGTGCACGATCTGAGCCGACTGAAGCTATAAATTCTGAAAGCACACGCCATGTGCTGACTAAAAACCAAGTTACTTTTGTTGATAGTCTGAGTTCACAAACTGCAAGTGGAATTCGATTAAAGAAAACAGTTCGGGGCGGTCATCATATCTATAAAAATCCGCTAGATAAAGTTAAGAAGAAAAGATTTCGAACTAAATCAATCCAACCACAAGCAAATCAAGAAAGATTGCTAATGGCCCAAGCACCAAATAGTATGCACCATCCTTCATTTACAGTCCTCCAATCGAATCATTTCAATCAGGTATCATTGAGAACTTTTACTATAGTGTATCTTGTCATATGTAATTGTTGTAAAGTTTTTTTATTTTTTTAATAGGGTTCACACATTACGGTGATGAGTACTTTTGAATTACCAAGTGGATCCCATGGAGGACATGGTCATCATATGGTCATGGGCGACACTCCTGAATTACCAAGTGGATCTATCAATGTACCATTGTCTCAACTTTAGTGCCAACCACATAATGTTAGCATATCTCAACAAAATCCTTTAAACATAGGATCCTAGATACCCAGGAGTGGTGCTAGTGAATTTATGAGTGGCCCTTTGACTGCTCGTGGTTATGACCGAAGCACCAACTTGTACCAACACATTCCCTCGAGCAACCTGCCATTACTAGATTTATATACGTCAAGATTTATCTAAAGGAACGATCATGTTTAGCCAGGTAAAGCTGAACATTTCAATTTGGCCTAATAATTAATAAAGCCTTTTAAGTTTAGATATTTGAGACATTATTTAGTTAAGTGTTAAATTTCAAATGCAGCCATCACCACTATCTAATAACAATCAACCGATGGGATCTGAAGACCATCATTTATGATGGGGTATACGATAGTTGAAACTTGAATCTTTTTGTGATATCCGCCAGAAGGATGTATAGTTTTTTGCTTTAATGGGGTACATGACGTGCGAGGCCCGAATCTTTTTGTAGTGCCCGCCCGAAGGATGTAGAGTTTTTTTTTTTTTTTTTGTAGTATACAATAGGCGATGTCCGAAATTTTTTTGTGGTGCTCGCCGAAAGGATGTAAAGTTTTTTGCTTTGATGGGGTATATGATAGGCGAGGTCCTAATTTTTTTGTGCTGCCCGCCTGAAGGATGTAAAGTTTTTTAGCATATTCAACAAAGGTACAAGTAGTGTACTGCCGCCTTTCAACCATCACTAATATTTCTTTTAATTTCATAATTTCCTTGCCTTTTCCTTTTCTCTTAATTCCTTGAATTTTAGTCAGTTCAACAAGTTCTTAGATTGTTATAGCTAATCTCTCTCATTGACAATGACTAGGTTGAAGCTTGGTCAACAATTTCGATTGGTCAGATCTTTATCTTTTGCTACATACTCAAGGTATCCACAGTATTTTGAGTTTTTAATTTTTTAATTGTAATCACAATTTGGTGTGCAGTTATATCATGCTATGAACCTGGTTTGAGTGAAGTTGTATAATGCTGTGAATCTATGAGTGCATGCTAACAAATGCAAACAAGGCTGGGGTTACCCTACTAGGAGCTCTATAAAAAATGAAAACATCTCTGTATGTGTGTCTGTGTGTGAAAACAAGACTTCTAAAAAAAATGGAGTGGAACTGCTAAGCAAGATTCATGTAAGATAATAAGTTTCTGAATTTTGCTATAATAATACTTAAGGATGGAGATCTTAATCTATGTTAACTTTTGTGTCTTTTTCTAGTATGTATGAATTATAGACTTGTATGGATATGCATTGTATGTGTAGCGAGTTTGGAAAACAGTTTAAAATATTTTGTTTACCTATGATCATTTAGTAACTTTGATATTTTAGGACTATCGTTAAGGTGTACACACTACAAGGAAAGATACCTTTAGCCACAATTTTTTAGCCTCAGTTCAAAAAGTGGAGGCTAAATGTGCTTTTTAGCCTCAGTTGCTAAGGAACCGAGGCTAAAAGTTCGCTTTTTGCCTCGGTTACAAAGAAACTGAAGCTAAAAGTCTGCTATTTTGCCTCAGTTGTAAAGGAACTGAGGTTAAAAGTTCACTTTTTCGCCTCGGTTACAGAGGACCCGAGGCAAAAGTCTTCTTTTTCGCCTCAGTTGCGAAGGAATTAAGGCTAAAAGTCTACTTTTTCGCCTCAGTTACTAATGAACCGAGGCTGAAAGTCCGCTATTTTACCTCAGTTGGTGAGAAACTGAGGCTAAAATTTTACAATAGTTGGTTTGATTCAGTTATCTCAGGCTTGGGTTAGACATTTGGGAAGGTGGTTGAAGTAGGGAGTGCATCCAGGTTTGAATCCTCTCATCTTTATGCCAAAGATAAGGTGGTGCTAAGGCTGGGGGTAGATACCCACAAAGTTCGAAGACTACTTTTTTTAGGCAGATCTTACCCTGTTTTTGCTTTCCTGGAGCAGATCAAATTGTCAGCAATCTCTTGTGCTGCTAGAAGAGATTGAAGCTCCTAATGGGGTGGTAGAGCCCACCAGGATTTGGGCAGAGAGGGTGTTCTTTCGGTCAGAAATTGAAGGTTCCAATCAGAACCCGGTACCTGTTTGTGGAAATGTTTCTCAGTCACACCCATTAGGTGTTTGTGGAAATGGTGGGGTGTCAGCTGATGGTGCTCCAGGTTGTGCCCCAGATGAAGAGCATCCTCATATCCAACCAGATTTAGATCTCCCAGAAGCCCAGTCTTACACTAGTAATTTTCTGCTCAAGCCTCAGCCAAATCCCATTACTTTAACCTCTACTACTCAAGCTGAAATGGGTCCTACTTGCCAGTTGAAGATTATTGTAACCCCTTTGTGGGTGAGTTAGCCAATCACCAAAGTGTTAGCTAGACCAACTTGAATAGAAGAGAACTGGCGTGATGCTTGTATTGCACTAAGAACTCAAGAGCTTCAACAGGCGGGCACATGGGTCTTAATATAGATGGGCCATGCGGCAAAAAACCTTCAACAGGTGGCCCGACAAATAAGTGGCTCACGTTCAACTATAAACAAGGGCAAATAATCTTTAGCCAGGAGCGTAGGATCGGTAGCCTTGGGGGCTTTTGCTTCATGGGTCCCTGTCCAGTTTGTGTTTTAGAGCATCGATACAGACTTTTTGGGTTGAGTATTGCAAGCTACCTCATTTGATTAAATGCCATCATTGTACATTATGACTTTTTTTTTGTTCTTGGAGTAGTTTAAAATCATGGTTTTTAGACTCGGTGACTCAGATTGACTCATTATGTACTTATTTTAAAATTAAAAACTGGTGACAGCTTGCAGGGTTCAAAATAAAGTGGTCAAAACAACATCTGCTGGTCATGCAAGAAGCCTCGCTTCTAATGCTGACTTCAGTACATGCCCTTATGGTAGTTTTTTTTTTTTTTTTAGACATTTAAATAGTATCTTAGAGATTTACATGTTTTTAAAGTTTGCTAACTCTCAGATGGAATAGGTATGTTTTTTTTTTTCTTTTATCATGACTTGCCTTATTTTAGCCTTCTCCACGACCTTAATGGGGAATTTTTAGAACTAAGACGTGTTTTTGGAGTTAATGAGGCATTTTTAGGAACAGGTCTTGTGGTGTATGTTGTTTGTGGATGACTTAATTTTGATTGATGAGATGAGGCAGTAACTGCAAAGCTAAACTATGGACAGATGTCATAAAATCTAAAGGTTTTAAATTAGTTAGAAATGCAGATAGAGTATATGGCATGCAATTTTAGTTTCCTAAGGCAGCTTTTCAATGAAATTGGTTTCATATACAGAATTTTTTTCAATAGTTGAACTTCCCAAGCATACACATTTCAGTTTCTAGTATTATTCATATGGGTGTTTGGTAAAGCCATTTTGTGACATTTTTCACCGTCAATCAAGAAAATAGTTTTTGAGTTATTGTCTCCACATTATGCAACTATGAGCTCCAAGGTGAAAAATTGGGGTGAAGTATATCATGATTTTAAGTATCATTGTGTGTTACGATGGCTAATCATGTTTTTTTTTTTTTTTGTCATAAGGTGTATGAGTTGACATGTCTGTCTATACATACAATATTTAGGTTAAGTCATCCATGCTATAGGTGAACCATGATGAAGTCCATTGGACATATCCTCCTTTCTCATTTTGCCATGAATGCTAAGTGCTGACCTTAGTCTATGAATGTATTTTTCCTTCTTCTTTTGGCATCTTTGTTATTTAGAACCTAAATGTACAATTTTTATATAGTGGTTATTTTACTTTTAGTGAGAAAATTCTATGTAAAGTGGTTGATGCAATTCATAGTTATCTTTTCTAACCCCATGAACCTGATACAAAGGGTATTGCCATTAAGTTGTTTTCTTGAGTTGTTGCTTTCCATTGATGCATTTGGTGAGCTACAATCAAGGGAACCTTGTCGAGTGGAGTCGAGATAGTTGTGGGATCTAGTGTTGTATCTGCCAAAGATTGGTCAAAACATTTTGAAATGCACTTCAGGAAAAAGGTCTCCATTTTTGGGTATCCTTGAAAAAGAGAACAACGGTTATGGATTCTTTTTGCAAGCAGTTATGACTAAGAACAACAGTTTTCTGTATCTCAAATGTTACTAGTATGTGTTATACGATCCTCAACCCTCCCTTTCCTATTTTTGTCATGGAAGATGGTCCAGCACCCAGGTACAACACCACTCATTTGTTTGCAATCATAGAGAAACATGTTCAGTTAAAGTGTTTTGTGTCGTTTGCTGCATTTGCTTTGTACTTGTTATCCTGATTGAGTTTCCATTTTGTTTTAACTTGCAAAAGAAGAAGAGGAAGAAGAATCATATGTAGATGATCCTTTATTTGGTGAGGCTATCAGATCAACTGTCTCAATACGGATTACCTTACCATGGGTCCTCAACATGCATGAGATCTTGTCCATAAGTCAAAACTGTAACTAGATAGCATATCCGTTGTGCTGGCTAGGGATGAAAATGGGTTGGATCGAGTGTGGGTCAACTTGATCCCCATATTGATTACAAGAGACAGATTAACATTATGAGTTTCTGGGAACTTTCCTGGGAAGGTGAGGAATTATAGTAATCAATTTTCCCATTTCTAGCAATTCTCAACATTGCATCTGGGTGTATTTGTTGCAAGAAATAACCACATTTTTCTGATTCTCAAGTAAGCAATATGCTATTCTGACTTTTTTTATTATATTGATCAAGTCGTTACGAACTTTGTGCTTTTGCATTCATAAACTTGTGATTTAAGCGAAAGGCAAATACAGCACATTAATGTTTTCCCTTAGCCTCATTTTTTCAACTTTTTAGCCACTGTTTTGAACTGAGGACTAAAAGCCTTTTTTCTTGTAGTGACATGAGTGGAAACTGATGTTTATTTTATTATTGCGAGAAATGATTGGCGATTTCCTCTTAACAAAAATTTCAATCTATTTTTGTAGATGGACTTGATCTGGAGGGACTTGGTCCAAAAATGAAGGAAATTCTAAAGATTGGAAAGTCGGGAGTTGTTGCTTTTCTTTGTGTACATGTAGTGGAGGTTGTGCTTTATAGGTTGCTGGATGATCTCTTTGTGCATCTGGTGGAGGCCATGATTTCTTCTTTCTATTCAGTCTGCATTGCTCACACATCTTTGGGCTTGCTGGAAATGTTAGCCACATTGCTATCTGGAAATAGGTGTTTTGAGATGTAAATTGTTTTAAAAATTTATTGGATGTAGAATATGAGATGTTATGTTGAGGATGGAGATGCTGATGCATTGTTGTGCATTTTGTGTAGCTACAGTTTGGCGGCGAGTGATGCATGGGGCTGGAGTAGATGGAGAGACTGGGCCTGGTACTCAAAAGCAGGTGGGGCCCGTTTGGAAGTCAATCGAGTTGCAGTTTGGCTGAAGTTGATTGCGTTGGTTGCTGCTATGGTCAATTAGTCGCTGGCCTGCTTCCCGTTTTTTAGAGCATCAGATAGTTTCTAGTGTGGTTTTGATGAATATTTGTATTTGTTTCTTGGATAGGCACTTTTTTTTTTGTACCTTGTGTTGTATAGGGGAGCATGATCATAAGTGAGGCCTATTTATTTTGTGGTGCCCACCTGAAGGTTTGCACAAAATTTTGCTGTATCAACCAAGTTATAAGTGGTATGCCCCATCTTTCTTGGAACAAAAAAAAAAACAGCTATTGTGATCCCATGAAAATTATAGTTATGTCCCCCCAGTGTATGGTTTATGTTTCTAAAATCATATTGGATAGGGCCATCTAAGAATGTAAAAAAGAGAATGCATCAACTACAAAATCAGATTTAGGGCCTCTTTGGTTGCAGAATCCAGATTCTAGAGAAAATCTAGATTCCACTGTTGGTATCCAAAATTGCAGAAACTAGAGTGGAACCCAAGTTTCATCCAGAACTTGCTGTTTGGTTGAAAATGGTGCAAATTCCAACCGTTGCTTGTGGCATGGCCCACTTGGGCTTCAGATCCACCTGAGAACCTTACCCTTGGCCATTTTATTGTATTTCTGGAAGTTTAAATGGATGCATTTTTTTTTTTTACATTCTGGGACTACAGTTATTGAAGAGACGATGCATTTGATTTGGTATACGATGGTGGTAAGCAGCCTTTGATTTGCAATTGGTTTCGTAAAATCAAGTAATTCAATATTTTTTTCAAGTAACAAGTCACCTTAGGTCCAGAATTTTCTTTTTGTATATGGTGAGTCCCAACAGATGGAAAACTCTTTGGAAAGATACATCTTCTATATTAGGAATGCAAGCAATGTCGTTCAGTAGGCTTTATATGGAGAACTAAATTCAGTAGGTCAGCCACGAAAATTTTGAACCCGCAAATAGAATTGTCTACCCAAAATCAATTGATCAGGTCCGGCTCCATGGCTCAGTTACTTGCCATAGATTGGCCTTGGACTTGCAGCATCTTAGCCAACAAACAGTTTTGATCACCTAAGAGAACCCATTGCTGGAAGACCTGGGGTCAATCTGTTAGATTATGAACATCTATGTTAAGGCCCGCCCGTTGCATAGTTCTGGCACATGCAATTGGTGCTACCTTGGGCCATGCAATCAGATCTCATTTACTAATTAAAAAGCCATCTTTCATCCACAGATCTGAATACTCTCTCAGACACATGCGAGATACTGGCCATTCATCTCTGTGCTCTCCTTCTGTGGACAGTCCTTATGCCAAACATCATATTCGTGTGGACTGTTAACCATAGGTTGGACCTTTTTCCCAACCACCAAAATTTTACTCCATAAAGGTTACCAGATCAGTGCCCATGGTGATCAGATAGTTATGATCTTTTGGGTATCACCCATCCATGATTAAAAAAAAATAAAAATGAACAGCCCAAATCTAGTATAATCCATGATCACAATCATTCATCCTGTAGGCCATAAATGAATTAGATCCCTCTGTAGAGCATCTACACCATTTATACGCATACAAACATAGACAAATCACACTGCCTGTAACTGTGGTGATATGATAAAAATGTTGTACAACAATTGGGAGGGCACCACAAAAGAAACAGGCCTCCACTACTGCATAGTTACACAATCCAGCTAGATCTTAAAAGAAACAAGCCCATCTGCTGATAGATTGGCATTTTTTGGGCCATTCTTTTATTTTTAGCATATGTAATCTCATAAACCTCAAGGTATTTTTTTCACAAGTTTGCAAAGATATGGTAAGAGTTGTAGGCTGAGATGGATAAATTACATCAAGCTAGATCTTAAAAGAGGTCATTTCTTATGGCAAGAAGAAGATTTCATAATCAATCTCCATGAAGTTTGGGAAATAGGTACTTCAAAGATTGCTGAATTTACCAGTGCTGAAAAAGGGGTATGTCAGTAAAGGATTTATCAGCGCCATACCCCTTTGCTCGCACTTTTGCTGATTGCCATGATATTGGGTAGGTGTTTGAAAAAATGCATGGGAAAGTTGTAAAAGCGCCGGGATAAGTCCTATGAAGCGCCATAATATGTATGCCGGTAAAAGGTAGTAAATTGGGTACTGAGAAACCAGCAAAAGCTGAACCTGTATTTTTTTTAATATTTGAAACCTAAAGAACCTGCATAATGTTGCAAACGAAAATATGAAACAAAAAATATATTACTTTACAATAAAACAAATATATAATAGATTTACAACAAGTAGAAAATGGTCCGAATTTGGAAAAAAAAAAAAAAAAACCCTCTGTGTAGTCCACTCCTAGCTATGGATGTTTCCCACAAAAACTCATCCAAATCAGAATTCCCTTGCCCTTTACTAAGTAGTCCGCAAATAAGCAAGTTACACCAACAGCAAAAAGCTCCATGCCATGCATTGTGCCAATTTCAAAATGCTCTTCCTTCCTGCCAATATGGCAACTCCTGAAAAGCATAATCATATGAAAAGATAGAATTCAAATTGCAAATAGGATAGTTCTCTATTTATTTAAGAGCTATTAAGGGATGATATACATGAAAATGCAGGAGATATAGCTAAATATGAAAGATGCTTAATCTATATTACAGTATGTGGGGTCCACAGTAATTGGGCATCCTTGTCCAATCTGTCCATGAGGTGGTTCCCTTGGAGTTCACCCATGTCCCAACAATCAGGCCAACCTAAAATATATAGGTGGTTCACAGCTTATGGAACAATTGGGTTAGAGATGCTCAACGGGTTTTGTACTGTCGTCCAAGCCATTTAAAAGATGTGCCCCATTAGGATGAACGGACAATAAAAAAAATCAGGCCATTCCAACACTCAAGTGGGCCACACCACATGATTTTAGATGATTTAAGCATATGATTTTAAATGGTGCAGTCACCTGATTTTTTGATCGGCCAGATTTCTGGGTTTCAGGTCGGACATAGGCATGCTCCCATGATGGATGTACTGGTTATCATGCACAAATCACAGTGGGCCCCACAACCAACATAGGTACAGACAGCTTTGTAGAATAAGCTTATTCTACAAACCTCCATTTAAGAATGATGGTGGGACCCACAAACATTATGTGGGCAGGCCACATCCTGTCTGTCCCTGTACCAGTAATTGGAGTACTAAAAGGCATGAAATAAGACGCGTTTGGATGCACAAGCAAATTCTATTTGTGAATATTTGATTGAAAGAGGAGAAATTGAAGCTGCATTTCTAGAGGCCCAACTTGAGAAAAATGATCAATTATTGCAATTTAATTTGATGAAGCAAATTTGAAAATGATCATAGCCTTAAGGTAGCCAGCATATATTACATCCACAAGCTTTTCATTTGGCATACATATTTGTCATGATAAATGAGCAGCTCCAAAAGTACATTGCAAAAATAGAAGAATGACTTGATGGACCTGAAAAAATGAATGCGAAAAGATAGAAAAAATAAAGAAATGAAGGCAATTCAAATTCACACCTTGATTTCATCCACTTTGAAAGAAATATCAGTATCAAATCCCTGTAGTACTTGCAAAGAAGCTTTAAACTCGTCTGTCATACCCATTTTTTGCCTAGACACCAAGAAAAGAGACATCTGAATCAATACTTGCAACAAGCTAACTAAGTGAAACAGATTATGATGAGAAATATCTTCTCTCAGCCTGTCTACATATCATCCTTTGATGATAACTGCAGATTAGTGGATTTCTGTAAACAAAATGTTTTGGACTATTTGTAAACAAAATTCAAGGTTCATTGTCTAAAACCAGATTGTATATACAGACTACTAATGACCATGAATGATGTGGCTGTATTGGCTAGTGCATTGGGTTAACCTGCAGTGTTTTCATGGACATGTATGGTTGATCTTCATGTTCATTTAACTGAGCCAGCAAAGGCATGAGTGCGCCATGACTAAGAACAAGTCCCTACAACTTTGTGAGTCACCAGCTACATTACCTAAGGCACACACAGCCTGTTTAAAGACAATAAGCAAAAAGATTATCGGGCTAAGAACAAATAATGGACTACTCAATCCACATAGTGAAAGATATGAGAGACGAATAGGCCTGTTCTCAAACATCATCACTTAAGAGATGAGAAGTTGCACAAACAATGCGACAACGCCATGATCAATGACAACCCGTGTAAGCTCTGAAGTCCCAGCATCAATATTGGACAAAGCCCATGCTTCTAAACAAGAATATGAAAGATGAAATCGCATGACAACAAAGAAATGGAAAATCCCTCACCAATGCCTTTTTTCTGGTGAAATCAAACAGAAGAATTTGATGAACTGAAAAACTAACAAAACAACAATGAGATCAAAAAATTTCCAAGAATCAAAGACAAAATTGTTAGGTGCTTTTTCACCCAAACCATGAGGCTCAAGCTTGATGGATTGGCTGAAGAAAATAGCAAGGAACCCATTAATCCATGTTTGTTGGAAACAATAAAATGCAAACATGGCCATATGTCGCATGCTGCATGTTAGCGAAACTAGGATGCACTACCTACAAACGGAATGCAAACAGTTGGGGTCGAAAGCATGCAATGTCAAACTTGCTGAGCATAATTCGGGCCTGAAATGAAAAGGATGTGCTTTAGTGGTTGGTTGCAGATTTTACATAATTTGCGGAACTGGTTCCTCTCTCTTCATTTGACTAGTACTATCAAAGGATCTAGAGCCAATTTTGGAGTGGAGAGTATTGCAAGTGTGTATGTACATTCCTCAATGTGGGCAAAATTCAGATGACCTCCGATGACTTCGTGGACCAAACCCGGCCAGCAATCTGGCTACCCTATAAGGTCACCATGGAGATATGAATTGAGTTGACATGTTATCAATTTCGTTGCAAATGGGATGAAAATGGGTTGTCATTTCTCTATTTATCGTGAAATAAATGCAGTCATGAATATATGATGGAATTACATATATCAAAGATATTGATTTTGAGCAATGCATGCATACATACACTCTTTTAGGATTTTTATCTTGGAGAGTACGTTCTATCATCTAAATTGGTTGAACTAGAAGGGTAAAAATCTGAGCATGCTGGTGTTTACAATCTCTTTGCCTCTCAACACCCTTAAGGCTGTGAGATTGACTCATTGCTTCAGAACATGAATCATTATATACACACAGCAGGATTGGAGTGAACCGCGCAATTTGTTTGTTCTATTATCGGAAGTCTAGAATCTTGTATGAGTGAAGTAGAGACTTGGCACATTAGAGCAGAAGGCAGGACAGGTAGATGGTGAGTAAAGGTTGTCTGATATAGTGAAAGAAGATACTGTTACAAAAGCATAACTTCCAGCTCAAGCACTGCAATCTCGTTAATCAATTCTACAATAGGCTATATTTTAAATAGTGATTCGAAACTTAAACAACCCTGAAAACTAAAACAAAAGTAATAGAACCTTTGGTATTGGAGTGCCATTTGAAGCAATGTAATCTGCATGAAGAGTAAAAGAGAGCAAAAATTGTAGGGTTGAGAAACCTTGATACTGTTAAAAGAAATGCAAAATACGATCTCTTATCAATACATGGTCGAATGTATAAAAAACATCAGAGTAATAATTTTTGTAGCTACAAATAAATTACAAACACCATCACCAAGTGAGAGGGATTCACTTTAGAAATTTAAGAGCCTGTTTGGGTGAAGGAATTGGGGCAGGGGTTTATGAAATCCATGAATTTCAGAACTCCCTTGTTTGTTTTTTGTGTGGCATATGATAGATCGTTGGATTTTCAAATCCACGCCCCCATAAATCTATGGATTTGGCGCAAATCCAAGTCCCCATAAAAACTAACAACTTTTGCAAATCCACTTAATGAGACATTTTACTAAAAGTAATAAAAGTTAGTTCTATAACAATAAATGCTTGAACAATACAATAAAATGCACCCAAGTAAATGGACTTTGGCATTTGCAAAATCCAAATCCATGAATTTGACAAGTTCATGGGTAAACATATTTCATATTTTCATTCCCTGATCCCAAACAGAGCCTAAGTTACACGAAAATACCAAAATTAATAGAAAACGACATAAGTATCCTTGTAACCTAGGGCTCTCAATGGGTCGGATCTGGATCGGATCCAGTTGGATCCGACTCCAAGTCCGTATATCTGTAGACGGATTCGGATCGGATTCGGATCCAACTCGGATCCGAAAGGTGATATCCATATCCGATCCATTTATAAATTGTTAGATCCATTTCTGATCCAAAATCCATATAACCATCGGATTCGGGTCGGATCTAGGTCCGAATCCACCCCATTACAAATCTAAAAAAATATATGATATAAAATATATAATAAAATATATTTAATTTAGTAGAAAAATGATGCAAATCCCACTATTTACTATGGCATGGTCGACATGGCCTAAAATAATTTGTAAAACGGATGGTCAGCATGAATATAACATATACAATAAGGTGACAATGAGTTGGATCTTAATCGGATTCGGATCAAATTCGGATATGTTCCTGTGAATCCATATCCGGTCCATTTAAGTAATTGGACCTATTTTAATATCCAAATCCGGTCCATCTAGCTAATCGGACCTAATTTAAGATCCAAATCCGCATTATACGGATTCGGAGCGAATCGGATCTCGGATCTGACCCGCTCCATTGAGAGCCCTATTGTAACCCTACCATTGATTGTAAAGTACACAATATGGAATTATATCAAGAAAGCACTTGTTTGACATCTATCACTCTTATTTTCAAATTAACAAAGACAGAGAGAGAGAGAGAATGCTTACAAAATTAGAATATTGGGATGATCTAGGTGACATATTTAGCAAATCTTCAAGCAATCCATCATCAGGAGCACTACAGTTGGAATCATAATCAAAATTGAGCATTTGAAGTATGAAATGGAATCAAGCAATAATCATAACAATGTTTTAAGTTAGAAACTGACATTTAAAGTAGTCCAGCCCTTCAAAATGAAAGCCACCTCTATCTGTTTTTCTTTTCTTTTTTCTTTTTGGCCAAATTATTTGATTGTAGAAAGAAAATTTTGGATCTCGAAAAGCTATAACGGAATTTTGCATTCATGAACCTTCATATTCAAATTATTTTCTAATATACAAGCTAGTGGTGCAATTTTGATATGAACTCTCAAGAAAGGAGTGGAAGATTTACATAATGAGGCAACATGGATGAGCTAAAACCCATTAGCATCTCTTACTATGACAGATAACAGAGTGCACACATTAAAAATAATTTTTCTTGTTGACAGATTTTTGTAACCCTTGACACAATTGATGCTCGAACCAACCCTCAACACAACTGATGCTTGAGCCAATCAGATTGTGAATCTTATCAAAGATAGAGCACCCACATTCATCTATGTTAAATTGTATTTTTTTTTCCAGTTAATTGCTCTTTATGGCTTATGATAACCAAAACGTTTACCTCTGCGAATGCCTATGCCAAGATGAAGATGAAGGGGAATAGCAACAGGCACAAAGCATATTTGCAGCAGAATCCTTCCACGCTCCCAACTCTTTCGTCATCTCCATCTGCTACTTTAAAAAATCCTATGCACCCATGAATATGTTTTATCAAGTGCAACACAACCAAGGGAAAGCAACAGAATAAACAAAAACGATCAGAAGGCAATAATGGGTTTTGGAAAGAAGGCATTGATGAAAGTATGGGAACTGATCACATCTTCAATCAACTGCAGAGATTAACATTAAAAAACCCACAAGCATAAAAGAGATTCCAGGAGACTCAAATGAGAAAAAGAAAAAGAAAATGAAAGTAAGAAATAGAATTCAAAGCTCAATGGAAGGGGTTGAGGCCACATCTGAATGGATTAAAATGCTATCAATTTGAAACAGAAAGAAAAGGGTGCCTCATCTTTAGATACTATGAGCACAACATCATCTTCCACAAGATATGTAAATAGAATGAATGCATATACCAAGTGATGAAGCCAAGCTCTCTGTTTCACAGAATCAGAGATGTGCAATTTGTGCATAGAATCCATAAAAGTAGATCCACAGAGAGAGAGAGAGAGAGAGAGAGAGAGAGAGAGAGAGAGAGAGAGAACCCAAATCTCAGCAAAGAACGGAGAAAACATATATCGACCTTCTATTCGCTACAAAACCCCATTCTGAAACGCCATCTGCTGCAGAACCCATCACCATCTGCTCCAGCCCAGTTGTCGCTGCATCGCAGCCACCATCATCCCCACCAGCACCACTGCACCCTGACCCCCCACGCCTAAAACCCCAACAAAAAAAAACACCTTACCATCTACTCCAGCCCTGCCACACGTTGGTTCCCCATGCCACCGTTGTCACCATCATCATCAACCCGAAAGCCTAAATCGACTCAAAAACCCAATTCGAAATGCCACAGACCCGCCCATTTACTAAACGGGTCTGGCCCGTCTGGTCCAAATTTTAGACCCAAACCCTTTTACTAAATGGGCAGGTCCGGCTCAGGTCCGAGTCAACCCATCAGACCCATTTATAAATGGGTCCAGGTCTGGTAGAGGGAAATCCACCCAAACCCATTTATAAATGGGTCGGGTCTAATGGGTCCAGGTCTGGATCAAGTATGCAAGCATTTTACAAGGCTTAAAATTGGGTCTGGACGGGTCCCTTGAAACATAGACCAAACCCGCCCACTTACTAAATCGGTTCGGTTCGGGTCAGGTCGGGTCGGGCCTAATATAAAGGAAACCAGACCCAGATCCGTTTAGCAATTGGGTCTGTTCTTGGACCCAAACCCCTACCATTTAACAAATGGGTCGGGTCTAGGTTGGGTCTAAATGGGTTGGGTTCGGGTACCCCATCGGGTCCGCTGACCCATTGACAACCCTAACCACTCGCAACTGTGGAGTTGCAAAGAGAGAGAGAGAGAGAGAGAGAGAGAGAGAGAGAGAGCAAGAGGGAGCGAGGGGGGAAGAGGGAATTAGGGGTAGAGAGAGAGATGTATTTGGGTATCGGGCGCGAATGGGCCGGGCCCCAATTTTTTGGGCGCGGGCTCTTACCTCACACGGAGCTAAAGACAGGCGGCCTATCAGGGGCTCTGTGGGGCCCACCATGATGTATGTAGCTTACCCACTCGTCCGTTCATTTTGAAAGGTAGATTTAGGGCATGATTCCAAAAAGGAGGCAGATCAAAGGCCAAAGTGGACCACACCACAGATCAACGGTAGGAACTTAATCTCCATTGCTTCCTACGGTGTGGTCCACTTCAGCCTTCGATCTGCCTCCTTTTTTGGATCACACCGTAAAATGAACCTTCAAAATGGATGGATGGCTTAGATAAAGCACACACATTGTGGTGGGCCTCATAGAGCACTTTATTTTTATTATGCACTCAAAAATAAAGCTGGAAAAAAAACTAGCGAAGGGAGGAGCTAGGCTGTTTGATTTGGGCGCGGTTTGGTATATCCCCGGATCCATCAAGGTCAGTGGATCCCTAACTATGGGGCTCACTGTGATGTACGTTCCTTACATCCACACCATCCATCCACTTTGACAACTCATTTTAGGGCATGGTCCCAAAAACAAAGCAGATCCAAATCTTAGGAGACCATACGAAAGGAAACAGTCTTGATTGAATCCTCACCATTAAAAACTTCAAAGGGGCCATCGGAATGTTTATTTTTCATCCAACCTGTTGATAAGGTCAAAAATACCTAGGGCTGAAAGTTGGGCGGGTTCAACCCGACCGACCCGTGACCGACCCGACATTGGGTTGGGCTTGGGCAAGAAATATCGAACCCGATCTCGAGCTTGGGCTATGCAAACACCAACCCGATAAAGCTTGGGTCGAGCTTGGGTTGAGGTCTTGGGTCGCCCAACCCAACCCGAACCCGATCTATATACAAGTTACTTATAATTTTATTATAATTTAAGTAAACTTATTGGTTTATATTACTTTAGTAAGTAAACTTATAACGTTTGAAATTTGATATACTTTTAGTATTAAAAGAGTAGTTATCCAAGCTAATTTGTTTGGAAAAAAGTGAAGTTCTTCATAATAAATAACTACATACATAATTAATAAAGTCATAGGTACGGAAAAATATGACGTATATTGAAACATAATAAGCTGATATAATAACGAAGATATTAACATTTATCAACCCGACCAACCTAATCAACCCGACCGAGCCCGCTTGGGTTGGGCTTGGGTTGAGAATTCCCAACCCGAGGTTGGGTTGGGTTGGGTTAGGGTTGAGGTATAGGAACCTTGGGTTGGGTTAGGGTTGAGCATCAACCCGACCCAACCCGCCCGACTTTCAGCCCTAAAAATACCTGGATGAAAAGATCACAAAATATCAGGTTGATCCAAAGCTTTTGTGTCCCATGAGAAGTTTTTAAACCGTTATTTCCTATATCATGGTCCACCTGAGATTTGGATCTGCTTCATTTTTTGTACAATGTCCTAAAATGAGCTTTCAAAACAGATGGATGGATTGGATATAAGGATAATACATCAAAGTGGACCCCACATTTAGGGATCCACCCACCTCGGTGGATATGAGGATCCACTAAAACTGCACTCATTTGATTTGGGCTCTATTTGGGCGCGGCTTCGCTGGATCCCCGGATCCACCGAGGTGGGTGGATCCCTTACCATGCCGCCCGCTATGTGATGTGTGTGTATTACATCCACACCGTCCATTCATTTTGAAAACTAATTTTAGAGGATGATTCTAAAATTGAAGTAGATCCAAATCTCAGGTGGACCATAATACAGTTAACAATGGTACTCAACCATTAAAAGCTTCTCGTGGGTCACGAAAGTTTTGGATCAATCTGATATTTGTTTAGCATCTTCATCCAGGTTTTTGTGACCTTTTCAACAGGTTGGATGGAAAATAAACATTCTAGTGGCCCCCATGAAGTTTATAATGGTGTGGATTCAATCACTGCTATTTCATGTGGTATGGTCCACCTAAGATTTGGATCTGCTTCGTTTTTGGAATAATGCCCTAAAATGAGCTTTCAAAATGCATAGACGGTGTAGATGTAATGTACATACATCATAATGGCCCCACAGTTGGGGATCCACCGACCTCAGTGGATCCAGGGATCCACCCAAACCACGCTCGCTCTATTTTGGGTGGGTTTGTTTTGGGCGTGGATTGGGTACTACCCCCACCGGAAGGAGCTAGAGACGGACAGTCCTGTTAGACGCTCTGTGGGGCCCACCATGGTGTATGTGGTATATCCACACCGTCCATTCATTTTGATAGTGACTTTTAGGGCATGCTCCAAAACATTAGGTAGATCGAGGGCCCAAGTGGACCACACCAAAGATAAATGGTAAGCACTTAAATTTCCACTATTTCTTATGGTGTGGTCCACTTGAGCCTTTGATCTACGTATTTTTTGGGGCTCAATCCCTAAAATAGGCTGTCAAAATGGATGGATGGTTTAGATAAAACACACACATTACGGTGGGCCCCATAGAGCCCCTCATAGGATGACATTTACTTGTAAAAAAATGTTACTTTTTTTCAAATGGGTGAGTCTCTATCTGTGGGCCTCACCATAATGTATGTGTTTTATCCAAGGTATCCCATATCGGTTACGTATCGGCCGTACCGGCCGATACGTACCGGATTCGGCCGTGACCGTTACGCGATACGGGGTCCAAAACGGGGACCCCGAATATTTGACCCGTAACGGACCGTTACGGGGCCGTAACAGCCGTTACGGCCCAAAACGGCCGTTACAGCCCCCGTAACGATAAAAAAACGGTAACTTTTTTTTTATTTATAAATACTTGCTGTTTTGTAATTTCTTCACACTTTTCTTCCCCCATTTCTTTTCTAATATGTTCTTCTGCTAAAAACGACCACAATTAGTATATTTTGGAGAATTAAAACGACCAATTTCTACGATTTGGATGAATCGAACCTCCATGGGCCATTTTTCGAAGAAATCCGAAAATAAGTATTTATACATTTTTCTTCCTCTAATCACTTTTTTTCCACCTTGATATGATGTTGTAGCCATTGTAAAATGTTAAAATGTGTATTTCAAAATTATGCAACTGATTTTTATATTTTTTTTATATTTTTTTAATTTCTGTCTATTTTCGGATTAATATTAAAATTAGTAAAAATCATATTTTTTTTTTCTGGTTTAATGGTTGGATAACATGTGTTACTTATAGTAGGACACAATCATGTGCATTTTACAGATTATGCACATGATTTGCTATTTTTTTGTATTTTTTTAATTTCGGAATAATTTCGGAATAAATTTAAAAATTAGGGAAAATCATTTTTTTCAAAAAAAATTCTGGTTTAAAGGTTGGATAATATATGTTACTTATAATAGAATATAAGCATGTGCATTTTACAGATTATGCACATGGTTTGTTACTTTTTTTGGTATTTTTTTAATTTCGGAATAATTTTAAAATTTAGGGAAAATTAATATTTTCAAAAAAAAATTCTGATTTAAAGGTTGGATGATATGTGTTACTTATAATAGAATATAATCATGTGCATTTTACAGATTATGCACATGGTTTGCTATTTTTTTGTATTTTTTTAATTTCGGAATAATTTTAAAAATTAGGGAAAATCATTTTTTTCAAAAAAAATTCTGGTTTAAAGGTTGGATAACATGTGTTACTTATAGTAGAACACAATCATGAGCATTTTAGAGATTATGCACATAATTTGCTATTTTTTTGTATTTTTTTAATTTCGGAATAATTTTAAAAATTAGGGAAAATCATTTTTATCAAAAAAAAATTTGGTTTAAAGGTTGGATAATATGTGTTACTTATAATAGAATGTTTTCATGTGCATTTTACAGATTATGCACATGGTTTGTTATTTTTTTGGTATTTTTTTAATTTCGAAATAATTTTAAAAATTAGGGAAAATCATCTTTTTCAAAAAAAAATTCTGGTTTAAAGGTTGGATAACATGTGTTACTTATAATAGAACATAATCATGTGCATTTTACAGATTATGCATATGGTTTGTTATTTTTTTGTATTTTTTTTAATTTCGAAATAATTTTAAAAATTAGAGAAAATCATTTTTTTTCAAAAACATGGAGAATCATATTTACAGATTAATGAGTAATGACTAATGTATGTTTATATTTTTATTTTTTCGACAGGTTTTGCCGTTTTGGAGCTTCGTAGTTGTAGTTTGTAAGCTGTAGCCCATAGGGTTTAGTATTTGAATTTAGTAGTTAGTACTTGATTTCATTATCTGTATTTAAGATTTACAATTACATTTATAAGTTTTAAAATCTAAGTATTTCACTCTTAGACTCAGTATCTAAGTGACATAGCCACATCAAGCCATCTCTAATTAAAAAATGTCTGGAACTGGAAGTGGAACTGCAAATGAGGATATTGGATGAGAATATTGTCAGAGGGTAGGTGGTGGAAGGCACCAAATAAAATGCAACTATTGTGATAGAGTAATAAATGGTGGAATTACGCGACTTAAACAACATTTGGCAAATCAAAATGGTCAAGTTGCAGGATGCACCAAAGTTCTCAAAGAGATAATGATACTGATGCAAGCCAATTTAGATGAGTCAAAGGGGAAACGAGCTGCTGTGCAGAAAAAGAAAGATGATATCCTTGATGCGGCCCGACAAGAGGTGTTTGGTCCAGAATATATGGGCGTTCGTGGCGAAGACATCATTGATTCTGGGGAAGATTCTGATCGAGAAATGACTATAGCTAGGAGAGAAAGCGTGCGCTATGCTCGTGAAGAGGAAGAACGTCGACGCACGTTTGGTTCAAGTGCGAGTGGGAGTGGGAGTGGCCAGGGAAGTACAACTGCAGCCCCAACGGGAAGTACAGCTGGGGTTGGAGGGGGTATGTTTGGTGGATTAAGGCGTATGTTTAGCAGCCGGCGGGGCACATCTTCACATGTAGCTCGTCATCCTATAGATATAGATGTGGAAGAAGAAGATGTGCCTAGGAGACTCTCTGTTGATCCGATCCTCTTTAGGAAAGAATCTTGTAAACAAAAGAAGATAAAACAAATGTGGAGTAGAATTTCTGTTGAGAAACTGGGTAGGGCAGCAGCAAAGTTATTTATACATGCCAACATACCCCCTAATGCGGCAAACTCTTCATATTGGCAGGTGGTAATTGATGCAGTAGCAGAAGCAGGTGAAGGAATTAAAGCTCCCACAGCCAAGGAGATTAGGGGAAAATGGACAGACGTAGAGTATGCAGATACAAAGGCATACATAAATACCTTTAAACCCATATGGCAGGCCAGAGGATGCACGATCATGTGTGATGGTTGGACTGGCCCAACAAGACGCAGCATGATCAACTTCATGGTGTATTGCCACTTGGGAATAGTGTACCACAAGTCAATTGATGCCTCGGATGAAATAAAAAATGCTAAATATATTTTTAGCTTGATGGATAAAGTAGTGGATGAGATTGGGGAGGAGAATGTGGTGCAGATTGTGACAGATAATGAAGCAACATATAAGTCTGCAGGAAATTTGTTGATGCTAAAGAGAACACATATATTTTGGTCACCGTGTGCTGCACATTGTATTGATCTTATATTGGAAGATATTGGAAAGAGAAAGAATGTCAAAGAAATGGTTGAAAAAGCAAAAGAAGTGACAACATTTATTTACAACCATAATCACCTAGTTGCAATAATGAGGAAGTTCGCGAAGGGACGAGAGTTGCTTAGGCCAGCGGCGACTAGATTTGCAACAAACTTTATAGCTTTAGAGAGTTTGTATCAGCATAGGGGAGAGTTGAGTAAAATGTTTGCTTCCCAACAATGGCTCAACACAAAATATGGGAAGAAGACATCAGGGACGCCGGTTGATGTTGTAAACACCATAAGAGACAACAAATATTGGAAGAGGGTTAAGAAAATTTTAAAGGTGATGGAACCACTGATGAGGGTACTTCGTCTTGTTGAAACCGATGAAGCACCTACGATGGGCTTCCTCTACGACGCCATGGATAAAGCGAAGTTGGCAATTTAACGTGATTGTTCAAGCTGGCAATCTTACTGGAATTTGATCGACAAAAGATGGACAAAGCAGCTCCACCACGATATTCATGCAGCAGGTTATTACCTAAATCCTAGGTATAGATATGCCCAATCATTTGTTATGGATGATGAGATTCGTATTGGATTAAAGAACGTGATAAAGAGATTAGAGCCTGACTTAGATGTACAAATAAAGGCTTTGAATGAATTGGATATATTTGGAACTCACCAGGGTAGCTTTGGAGATACTCTTGCACAACATGCAGTACTTAGGTTGCACCCCGCCGACTGGTGGATAAATTTCGGAGAGGACACACCGGCTCTCCAAAAAATTGCAGTAAGGATTTTGAGTCAAACAACGTCTTCCACTAGTTGCGAAAGAAATTGGAGTTATTTTGCACTTATTCATACGAAGAATAGAAATAGAATTCAGACTAGGATGTTAGATAGACTTGTCTTTATGCATTACAACATGAGGCTAAGAATGCGCATGCATTCAAGGAGGCCTACCACCAATAATGCCGGTGATGTGGATTATTGTCCAATAAACTTGGACAATATTTATGATGAGGATGACCCACTTCTACCTTGGTTGGAAGTAAGGGAAAAAGAAATAGAAGATGATAGTGAAGAAATAGAAGTTGAAGACCCAGAAATACGCAAGGCACGGCAAGAGATTCGTGCATTTGTGTTGGACCCAGAAAGGGGGGCGGATTTCATGCAAACTCAGCAGAAGAGTGCGAGCTCTAGCGATACTGAAACAGATGATGATGATGATGATGCACTTAATGCTGGTCCCACTTCTGGCATTGCTCAACCCACCGGGGCTACTGATACCATACAGCCGTCTACGGATCGCGAGGCTGATGAACTTCGACGAAGTAGGCGGGGCCGAGGGAGTCGAACTTATGAGTGTACTGAGTCACGATACAGCCAGCAAGAGCCTGGCTCCAGTAGTGCACCTGCAGGTCCTGCACCTGCACCGCAATCTACACAGACAGATCTGGAACATCAGCATGCGTATGGCTATGATCCGAGGAATTATGGGTATTCTTACAGCCAATGGGATTATAGGGAACCTGTTCCGCCACTTTCATGTTCGAGTAGTCCTCCTGACGCTGTTCCACATCTACCATATGAACCAAATCCAAGTTATTCATCTCAATCTCAACAGCCTGCCCCTGAATACGAGTACCAGTATGGGCATGGCTATTCGACGGGCACTAGTAGATATCCTCACTCAGGGTCAGAATCTTTGCATAGTCAGGATCAGTCATCATCAGGTTCCTTGACCTGGTCTTTCCCTCTGGCACTGAATATTATGGATATGCTACAACAAGACCGCAACAACCCGATGATGATGACGACAACGACGTGGAGGTTGAGCAACCACAACAAAGCAGGTTTTCATTTTGGTGGTGAGTTTCGGTTTGGTGAGTCTTTTCCATTACCCGCATGGTCATACATTCACAAAAAAAACACACACTTTACATTGTTGAACTTGTGTTTAAAATAACTCCCCTGACAAGTGACAACCAGTCAAGTAATCTTTAATCAACATGCTTGCAGGGGAGTATATCAGGTAGTACTAATTTTTTTTTCTACTTTAGAATGTTCAATTGGCAGGACAAGAGTCGGTCATAGATTCAAGATAAGAGAAGTCTTAATACATTATTTTTTGCAAGTCCTCACTCCTCACTCCTCAGGTATGTAAATAAATTGTAAATAATATAAAGTAAATTATAAAAAATAATAGTACATGTGAAAATTGAAATACTTTGATGTTACATTTATTCTAATATACATATTATTGGTATTAGACAGTTAGAAATTTGAATTTATAAGTTCTGCAGTTAATTCCAGGTTATTAACTTCATAAATTCACCAGACAGCCCGATACAGCTTTTTCACCAAAGAGTAGACCGCTTCACCACCATAAACATGTTCAAAATTATAAATGAATGCATATTTGGGATGTTTGGAATTTTCTGGATTTAATCCATACTTTTTTAAAAAAATTTGGCAAAAAAAAAAAAGTGGACCGTTACGGGGGGCGTATCGGCCGATACGGCCCGTATCCGTATCGAAAACGGTGGGCACCGTTACGCCTACCGAAATCGATACGGGACACCTTGGTTTTATCCACACCGTCCATCCATTTGGAGAGATCCTTTTTAGGCATGATCTAAAAAATGAGGCAGATGCAAACTCAAGTGGACCCCACCATAGAAAACAAATGAACGGTATGGATATACACTGCATACATCGAGGTGGGCTCATACGGCTTTGGGACCATGGAGTAAAATAAATTGGAAAAATAGATGAACGGTATGGATATACAATGCATAGATCGAGGTGGGCTCATACGATTAGGGTCTCACCCACATAACTCGTTCTAAGGTCTCACCCAAGTGCAAATAATTATTTGTGTATTAATGACACCCATGGGGAGTGACCAATACTTTTGGCATGAATAAAGGTATTAAAAAAGCCCCTAGGGCATTGACAATGCCTTTCCTGCTAAAATTTTTGCGGTTTAAATTTTGCGGGAAAGTGTTCGCGAAGAGAACAGAGGGTCGTCGCAAATAACATAAGTATTTACAACGCCCCATTTTTATTCGTCACTAAAGGGCAGTATTTGAGACGTATTTGGAGGAGTCGCAAATAAAGGACGTCGCGAAAAAGTGATTTTCTTGTAGTCATTACAGATTATTGTGCTTTTCGATAAAAATAAAAATTAATAAAATTTATCACAATAGGATGGTGGACTTCTAAAAAAAATCCCAAATCTAGAAGCTGCAAACCCCCAAATAATCTATGAAGTTCTACATTCGAAGTCGAAAGCTGAAAATAAAAAATTCCCAATTAATAAAATCCCCAAATCAGCTATGGAGCTACACATTCAAGTCTAGAAGGTGAAACTCCCCAATTTCGGAAAGCCCTAAAATCCTGAACTTCCTAAATTTTCAATATCTAAAATCACAAAATTTCAAAATGAGATTTCACATTCTAATCTAGAAGCCAAAAAAGTTTCACCTTGTAGACTCGAATGCGTGGCCCAATTTCAGGATTTGAGGTTTTTATCATTACATATTGTTGTGCTTTTCTACAAAAATTAAAAATTAAAAAATTAACAAATTTTATCACAATAGAATGATGGACTTCTGAAAAAATTCCTAAATCTGAAAGATGCAAACCCCAAAATCATCCACAGGGTTTCACATTCGAAGTTGAAAGCTGAAAATCCAAATTTTCCAATTCATAAAATCCTCAAATCAGTTATAGGGCCACGCTCGGTTTTCTTCTTCTTAAATCTGATCAGAGAGAGAGAGAGAGAGAGAGAGAGAGAGAGAGAGAGAAGAGATATGAAAATTCAGATGCTTACGAGCTCTTAAAGGAATCTGAGGGACGAAGGGGCACCACCGAGCCGCTCGGTAGCAGTTGATGGAGAAGAGGGAGAGAGAGAGCGATCGCGGGTCGAGGTAGACCGGCTGGATCCGGTTCGAAGAAGGCGGTGTTGGACGGGGAAGCAAGCAGTGAAGAGGCGATGGTCGCCACTGACGGCTCCGACGACGGGCGGAGGGAGGGAGCAGACGAGAGAGCCGACGACGGGCGAAGGGAGGGAGCAGACGACAGAGAGAGAGACGAGAGAGAGAGAGGGAGGCACGAGAGGGAGAGAGAAATGAGAGCGAAATGCTTCACCAGACTCGCGGACTCGCCAAGGACCCACGTGTGTTGCCCGCGTGAGCGGGAGAACTGGTACCGTGACACGTAAGGGTCGCACGACGTTAGGTGAGTCCGGGGTCGCACCTAATCTGCTCCCCATCTCGGGTTGGTGCCATGATAGGGCCTAGCTGAAGAAACCAGTTCCAAGTCTTACTTGTTCATGGTTGCAGGCTTAATCTGATTCGTCCAATTTGAATCTGACGGTGGGATGGATATCACAGGACGATCTCCATAAAGGAATTATTTGATACTCGGATTCGGTATGAAGGTAAATACTCTGATCTTCTATGTAGGATTGCATCCTTCAGGGGCACTGAAGCTCGTTACAAGCCGGGCCCAAAGTTCTTTAGCCCATTTTGTTGGTCTGGCTGGTAGGCCCATTATAAACTGGGAACACCCTCTTGAGTGTTTGAATATTGGTTTTGAATCGGGCTCGGGTGGGGCCCATGTTAAATAAGGGCCATTTACCGTGTTGGCCCGGCTGAATGGATGGATGAGATCAAGTGCATGTGTGCCACATTGTCACATGTGCAGTCTATCTTGCATATGGCGTACAACCTCTGTTAGAATTAGACACACACACCGCACCTAAGTTACTGCACCCCAGCTAGCCCATTATTCTAAACGGGTCTGAGAATTCGGACCATGACCTGTTAAAATTGATTCAGGTCCGTCGGGCACCGCAAAGTACTCATTGACTGGACCTGTTTGATTTTCTAATCCCAGTAAATGTACAATGATTATTTTTAATTCCTAGGCCGTTTCCGTGTATGATTTGACTGCTTGCTTACTTGTTGTAGTACTAAAATTAAAGAAAATGTGAAATATAGGTGGGGCCACCATTATGTATGTGGCTTATCCACACCATCTATTATTTTTGGGCAAATGAACATAGAACATGGACCAAAAAATGAAGCAAATTCAATGCCCAAGTGGACCACACTTCATGAAAAAGGGAATCCAACACTTATCGTTAAAATCTTCTTATTGGCACGGTTTCCTATGGTGTGGGCCACTTGAATGTTGGATCAGCCTCATTTTTTTGTTCGTGTCTTAAAATATTTAAATAAAACTAATAGACTGAGCGGATATATCATTTATATCACGGTGGGGCTCATAATATTAAACTACTTTTTTTGAAATGATTTTCGAGATAAGAATTACACCTAATTTCAAACGGGTTAAAGAAATGACTAATGACTTATTTTAGGGTATTTCCATTTCTTTAGAAAATCAAACAGGAGGCAATATTAACCCTATGATATTTTGCCCTTAATTATTTTATCCATCCATGTGAACCCTGCCACATACTGGTGGGATATTAGTTGCGAGTGCCATCTGCAAACCCAAAGGGGATATTTTAGATAGAACAAAATTTTTAATTTATGGAAAAAAAATATATAGAAATAAAAATAATAGTCAATTTTAATTTAATATAAATTTTTAATTCAGTTTGATAAACACATGTAGAAATGGAATAATTTTAAACTTTGTTTAAACATGATAGATTATTTTAAAATTGAAATTAAGTATATAAAGTAATGTCCATCAAGCATCCACAAATCTCTGACAATTAAAATATGATTTCACTATTTTACTTGGGTTTTACATTTCATCTAAAGTGGGCCCACTTTATATGTATATGCATATTGAATGTAAATTTAATTTTTTTTCCTTTTATTTTAATTTTTTAATATTTTTGTGTGGCCACTTGATCAACGGATGGATTAGAAACATGCATGTAGAGAATAGGCATTTATCATTTTTGGGCGAGCTTGGTCAGGTCCAACCATTTCTTTAAGGCTCGAGCTATAAGGCCTGTTGTGCTAGGCCCATGTAGTGATGTATCCAAAGTCCAAACAGCCCCTAAATTTACTGTCCCTGCACACGTGGCCAGTGTGTGCACGATCTGGTCCGTCCATAACGTGAAGCCCACAGTCATTTGTACACTGGCCTCAAAATTAGGAGTACTCATCATGTGAGAAGTATGAAGCTATTTATGACACATGCGGCCAGCACGTGTGTGCTGCCATTTGCCAGGCGGGTCCCACCATAAAATGCCAGTTTGCCAGGTGGGTCCCACCAAAAAATGCCTGACAAAAAAAAAAAACAGGCCAGTCCACAGTAGGGCTGTTAATGGTCGGGTTTGGGGCAGGTTTAGCCAGAACCTAGACCCATACATTTACTAAATAGGTCTGGGTCCAAATTTTAGACCCAGACCCTTTTACTAAATGGACGTGTCTAGGTCAGGTCCGAGTCAACCCATCAGACCCAACCCATTTATAAATGGGTCTGGGTCTGGTAGAGGGAGATCCACCCATACCCGTTTATAAATGAGTCGGGTCTAATGGGTCTGAGTCTAGGTCTAGCATGCAAGCATTTTTACAAAAAACTTAAAATCGGGCCTGGACGAGTCCATTGAAACATAGACCAAACCCACCCACTTACTAAATGGGTTCAGGTCAGGTCGGGTGGTCGGGTTGGGTCAAATATAAAGGAAACCAGACCTAGACCCGTTTAGCAAATGAGTCTATTCTTAGATCCAGACCCTTATCATTTAACAAATGGGTCGGGTCTAAATGGGTTGGGTATGGTACCCCATCGGGTTTGCTAACCCATTTAGAGCCCTATCTACACATTAGAGGACGAGGATGGGCTACTGAAGGCTTCAGTATCCAGCTCGCTAATGAAGTGAGGTCACCAAGTTCTGTAGGCCCCACCATGATATATGCTATGTACCCACATCGTCCATCCATTTGGAGAGATCATTTTATGACATGAGACAGAATGAGGGAGATCAAAAGCTCAAGTAGACCCACCACAGAAAAAAGTGGGGATAGTGATACCACCGTTGAAACCTTCCTAGGGCCCACTATGATGATGTTTATTTGAGATCCAACCTGCTCATAAGTTCACAATGACATGGAAGAAGGGAAAACATGAATATAAGCTTGATAAAAAAAAAAAACTTCTGTTACCCCAAAACCACTGTTTTCTGTGGTGGGGTCCACTTGAGATTTATATCTGCCTCATTCTTGGGATCTTGCCCTAAAATGATCTCTCCAAATGGATGGACGGTGTGGATACAACACATACACCATGGTGGGGCCCACAAACACTTGGTGACGTCACTTCAGTAGCGACATAGCTACAGTAGCTAATCCGCTTCCCACATCAGGAGAGCCACAAAGGACATTGAAAATAGGTTGTTGGTAAATCTTTATCTTACACGTCCATTTTTCTCAAACATGTGTGGTCCACTTGATGAGTGGAGTGGACTCATTTTTTGTGCTGGACGTGTTAGTAGCAGGTCCCACCCGATGAATGGCCCAGATCTCTCACATACTTGCATCTCGCAAAACACCGTTAAACTAAACACTGTGCGCTTAGCTTGATGTGTGTGTGTGTGTGACATCCACTCCGTCCATCATTTTCGACGGCTCGTGTTAGGATGTGAACTAAGCCCAGCCTAGATCCAGGCTTAGGTGGGTAATGTTTAGAATTTTTTATATACCATATTTTATATATTATATTATATAAATTAAATCTTCTTTTTACTACGTTTAGGGTGATAAATGGTACCGTACCAGTTGTACCGGATTTTATTAAACATTTTGCCTACCGGTCGTACTTATATTATATATGTCATTCCACTGTTACTCGGCCTAGAATTAGCCTAAGCCTAGTTTGAGCCTATACAAGGACACTTAGGTATAGGCGAGGTAAATTCATTGGCCTGGATAAAATTCTAGGTTTAGGCCAGGTAAATTGATTAGCCTGAAATTAATTCTAGGTTTAGACGTAATATACCTAAGCCTCGGTTAGCCTAGAGCCTAGACTGGGCGAGGTAACTCTCGGGATCTACACTCGGGTTTTCAGTCCGGATAGTTCTTGAGTTAGCCTGGTGTGGTCTCTCTTGTAACGTCTATCAATACGTGTGGTAGGTTTGGACAAAAACCCACCACCGTGATGATTAATGTCATCCAGAATCCGACCAAAACCTAATATCGGCTTGCTCCGAAATTTCAGCTCAGCCCCCAAGAAGATTGGTGTGGCCCACCTGAGTTTTGGATGGGCCTTGTTTTTGGTTTAGGGTCATAACATGAACTGGCTCAAATGATGGACAGATCGGATGTGGCACACGTCTGATTTCGCCTATCTAGACCGTCCATTAGGTCCAGTGCACTCTCCATTGGCTTCCTTGAAAAGTTCATACTCATACATATGATCTAAACCGTCCATTTAGTGTCATGCAAAATGAAAAAAAAAAAAAGATTGTTCTTAAAGATAGGCCAAGTCACAGATGTTTGGAACCATCTGATCGCTGCGTATTTTAACTTGTAGCGGAAGAAGAGGGTGATAGACCTAATGGACGGTTCAGATAGGTGATGTAAATACCAAAAACTTCATATGCAACTATGTGCTTGGGAAGGCTTCCATGCACTTGGTCATCGTGATATTTTTTTGGATACTCCGCATCCACCGCAGGAGACTCAACAGCCCAATGGTCTGGATTGTCCAACCATGGGCCCTATTTGTAGGAATTGAAATGCATATCATGCCGGCCACGCCATGCGTCGTATAATTACCCTATATATAATTAGAGGTGGGCAACGATATGGGCCGAGCCAAGTTAGCCCTAGTTTGATTTGGTTTGTTTTTGGACCACCACAGTTTGTGGATCGGTTTGGTTTGGGTTTCAGGCTGACCCATGTGGCCCGAGTTTGGTTTGCTCCAGGAAAATTTGGTTCAAGCCGGGATCGGCTTGGTTGAAAATTTCGAACTGGGCTCGGCGAGTTCAAACAAATAATGGCTCATTTTTTCCTTATTCACTTAAATAGAAAAGATTTTAAAAAGTTAGAAAAAAAAAAGTACAAACATATCTTACCATATGATGTTTAACATCCTCCAAAAGAGTATACCTTCAAAATAGGCATGTAAAAGTATTTTCCAAGCAAAGTTACACAAGCATAATTTTACAAGTGCAAGGAAACAGTGTGCATTCATGTATATATATGATGTATTATCCATGTCATCATGTATATGTATTATGTATTATGTATTATCCATGTCATCATGTACATGTATTATGTGTTATCCATGTCATCCATCTGTTTTACATATCATTTTAGGTCATCCACCTGTTTTACGTATCATTTTAGGACATGATCCCAAAATGGAATCATATCCAAAGCTCAAGTGGATCACACCACACGAAGCAGTGTGCTTATAATCTACGAGCCGAATCAAACCAAGCTGAATCAAATTGAGCTTCGAGCCGAGCTGGAACTGCCCTAGTTTGAGTTTGGTTTGTTTTTTCAAACGAGCTTGACTCGGAGGCTTGGTTTGGTTTGAACTTCCATTCGAACCAATCCAAGCCGAGCTTTTTCGAACCAATCCGAGCCGAGCTTTCGAGCTGGCTTGCTTTGTGCCCACCTCTATATATATTACTGGTAGAGCTGAGCACGAGCCAAGCTAGCTCGCTCGACTCAGCTCAAACCGGTTTGATACGAAGGCTAGATTCGAATTAAGATGAGCCATTTTTCCAAGCTTGAAATGATTTTCAAATTGAGCTCGAGCTAACCCGAGCTCAATTAAGCTCGGCTCAATTGAAACTTGGCTCGGCTTGGCTGACTCACTTGTAAAAAACAAAAAATGTATATTTTTCAACCACATCATCAGAAGTGAATAAAGAAATGAGAGATGAAACTCTCTATAAAAATAAGTGGGGGTGTCAATGGGCTTTGGGCTGCCTTTGGGCCCAATTTTAAATAGTTTAAGCCTGACTTTTGGGCTTGGGCTTGGGCTATTTAAAAATTTATTTTCTATAGGCTCAAATTGACTCGAAAGCTCAGTACAACTAGCTCGAACATGTTAGTCCAATTCAAAGAACAAGCCAAGCCAAACATGAGCTAAGATAGTCACTGAGCAAGCAAGGCTTGGCTCATGCTCACCTCTAATTATTGGCTCAATGACCAATAAAATAGGCCAAATGATACTCCCTGGATGTTGAGGTTACACCATATAAAATACTGGCCTGGTTCCTCTACAAGCTAGTGGTCCATGACTCAATGGACCAATGGTCTAGATTGCCAATCAAACCATTCCATGGCCCACTTAATTTTGAAGGTCTTTAGATGGTTGTCCATTGCTTTCTATAGCATGCCATGTAATTTTTCATAATGGCATTTCATCATCATAGTGGGTATCACATGATACACGAGTTAGAGGACATTTCTACGTTATGGTGGGAAACCGCAATGAATAACCATTAAAAAACTCTCAGTCCTTAACGTTACCCACGTGATAGTTGGATCAGCCTAATTTTTTTTTTCTGGGGCATCCCAATTTAATGGTGGTTTGACCTTCATAATCAGGTTGGATGCCACACGCACATCAAGTGGGCCCCACCCACAGCACTGGTAGAATAACTTATTATAAGACTTGTAGAGAAGCCGCCTTCATTACAATACAATCCAAATGACTAAAAAAATCAGATTTTGGTAGGTTTGTGATTGAGACAGAGGGTGGATGGGATCAGTTTCATTTCATAAGATGTGAAAAATGAGTCAAATGTCGTACCCTTAGTGGTTGGTACATACTAATTGCAATGTTGAGGTCATGGTACTTCATCCTTGCATGATCATCCAGCATCAGATATGCTGACGTGGTTCATGGCACACGTGTAGGGGATCTGGGCCATTCAGCAGGTGGGGTTTCACCATCAACATCCCCTTGTCCAAAAAAGAACCGTTCATTTTTCGCTTATCAGGCAGACTGATGAACAGCCTGATCTCACACACGTGTTCCATGTCAGCACGGGTGATACAAATCAGCTCTTAAACCGGGACCGGATTAGGTGAGACCCCTGACTGTGGGGCCCACTGTGATGTATGTGACTACATCCACACTGTCCGTCCATTGATCCAAAAAATGAAGCAGTTCCAAATCCCAGATGGACCATAGTACAGGAAACATTGTTGATTGACCATTAAAAACTTCTTGTGGGCCACAAAAGCTTTGGATCAAGATGATATTTCTGTGGTCTCTTCATTTAGGTGTCTGTGACCTTATCAACAGCTTGGATGGAAAATAAACATTCCGGTGGAATCCATGAAATTTTTAATGGTGGGGATTTAATCACGACTGTTTCCTGTGGTGTGGTCTGCCTAAGTTTAAGTCAGCTTCATTTTTGGGATCACGCCCTAAAATAAGCTTTCAAAATGGTTGGACGGTGTGGATTTAAGGCACATATATCACTATGAGCCCCACAATCAGGGGTCCCACCCACTTCGGTGGATCCAGGGTCTCACCTAGTCCGCTGTCCTTAAACCAAGGGAACGTCGAGGGCCTAGATCTCCTCCACGTGTGACACATCTCTTGATTTTCAAGGTTGCATCCAAGATGTTTTTTCTTAATTTTCTACTTAGGTCAATGGCTAATATTGATACGATTTTCTATTAAACTTTTATTTCAAGCACGAAATCCTAATACATTTGTTTTATTTTAAGGCTTGTTTGGTTGCACCGAATATCAAGGAATTTCATGATATTTGGTCAACCAAACACATCCTTGTAATAGATGCTCAATTCTAACAAAATTCGATCCAAGAATTTGTTTTTGGCCGGTTTGGAGGTGCCTAATTTTGGGTGGAATACTTCCGGGAAATGACAATTTTATCTAATTAGGATTTCACTTTCGGTGGAGAACATTTTTTTAAGGATGTGCTTTTATAGGAAAAGATCGTATAAAAAGCTTTCGCGACCTTTCTCCTGTCGTTTTGCCTTGATTATTTTCTCCAAATGCTTTCTTGAAAAACAACTAAAAAAAAAAAAAATGATACTATCACTTCTTTTATTTCCAAGCTCTCAAACAAGCTATGAAGAATTTTATATACTGTTTGGGTGTACCATAAAATGCTACAATTAGCAGTTCTATATGAAATGATAAGTTGTTGGTTCAAAATATAGAGATAAAATAGAAAAATGGTAATTCCAAGATAGAAATTATTAATAAAATAAAGAGAGCAACAGCTAAGGCATAGTATAGTCGTTGTCTTAAAGGTAGATTTGCTCTTTTTAAGTATTTGAACCTCAATGCATTGATTCACAAAATTTTTATCTCTACAATATGACGATCTCTTTGATAATAACTAGTTTGGATCAGGTACACGCACCATCAAAGCCTTTTGAAGCTAGAGATGTTTTAACTGATTTGCCTACAAAGAGTGGCGAGAGTAGAGAATTTTTCTGTTGTTGTGTAAATCAAAGTGCAAGATGAAGATCTTTTCAAAAGAAGAAGCTGCAAAAGAGAGAGTCTAGGAATGTAGCACAAGGAAACTTGGCTCAAGGATGGCTGTAGTCCAGCATGGCGTGCACACATGTGAGGGTATCCCCAGCACATTTTTTTGTTTGCATTACAAGCCTTTTCCTGAAGAACTTACTAAAAAGGTTTTCTAAAGCCTCTTTTTATCTAATGTGGGACAAGTAACCATTCAAAATATATGTTTGTTTTTATATATAGTTTTTAAATTAAAAATTTTCAACATAAGTAACGACTATTCATCCATGCTAAAAAAAAAAAATAATAACAGTGCTACATTGCAATTTTAGATGGCACTTTGCATTCCTTATGCTACTAATTATACCTTTATGTCATTTTCCTTATGTCAAATCAGATCCAAATCACATGGTTGCATTACAGGTGCAACACGGGTGGGTTGGCCCAGATTTAAGGTCAACTTGGGCCCAACCCAACCTGCAATCCCACCCGACCTAAACCTTTTGTAATAAACTCGAAACCAACTTGATGTGAACCAAATACATGTGATTATTCCAACCTGACCTAACTCAACTCAAATTTGCTCAATAAGAACCCAATTTGATTTTTTTTTTTTTACACACCCACGCTATATAGGCACTCGTATTCATGATCTCAATGTTGAAATTCACCCTGTTTATCACTAATCTATGGAACCAGACCCAACCGAATTTGATTTCAAATCAGGTTTGAATTTTTCAACCTGAACCTGAACCAAATACCTTGACAACCTGAACCAACTTGACCAAAACTTAGGTCGGGTCAATCAAGTTTAGATTGAAATGCATGCATGTGTATTGATCATGGTATTAAAAAATGATTTTACAGTTGTAATACTCATCACGTAACAATAATGGTGGTAACTATTATGCAATACGGGGCCATAATTCTGCATCTAACAATAAAAAAAAGAAAAAGAAAAGACCTCAATGGGCTTGCAACGGCCATTATGGGTCGATACAAAGTAAATACATTTTTTCCATTAAAGAAAATTGAGACTATTACAAGGCCATAACAACTGTTACGAGGAATGGTGTAGGCTATGTCATAATCACCATAAGCCTGGTAGTTACAGCCACCATTGCCGTTATTGAATGCGTTGGTACGGATGGCCATAAGCTACTTAAATATCAATTATTATTATTATTATTTTATTTTATTGGCAAAGGGGGGTCAGATTTTATGCTTTATGAGATGCAAGCATTCCTCTAAGGATCTTTCAGTCATTTCAACTGTCTCATCCATAAAATCAAATGATCTTTCATGGAAAGAGAGAAAAGGTAGTTTGTTTGCCATAGAGCCATATGATAGGAGTATCTAAGGATAACATTGCGGGGGCATCACTTCCAAATAAAGAGGCACTTAGACAACATGGGATGTAGATATTATTCTAAAATACAAACAGATAAGCTTACAAGATAAGGGAAAAGGGTTGGGCCCTCCCCTTTAAGATTCCTCCCTCCCTCTCTCTCTCTCTCACACCCATCTTATCTTGTGATGGTTCACCACCACTTTCAAAATGGTGGCGTGACTCATCCACCTAGCGCACCTGTCGGGCAATCTCGACCATCTAATTAACCATCCCAACTGTGTGATTTAGCATAGCTCAAATCCACTTTTAAGGTCCAAGATGATGCTAACCATCTACTTTGGCTTTTTTTATTTGGACCTGCTGACGATATTACTTTGAAACATCCACTTGGTGGGCACTAATTTCATGGATAAGATAGCTTGATAAGCCTGATTATAATCAGACTATGCTCGCAATTGGTCCCACGACCCAGTGGTCTGGATTACCAAATATAATCATGTGTCAAGATGTCTGAACTTTCCATCTGCTAACATGTATTGCTTAGATCTTTTAGCAAAAATTTCAGCCCATTTCAAACCTCAGGTGGGCCACCACGGGCCTTGGATTGCCTGTGCAAGCCTTTCTCAGGATCTTCTTGCGATGGGAAGCTGGGTGGGGCCTATTGTGATGTTCGTCCATACATTTTCCCCGTTAGGACATGGACCAAAAAATGAGGCAGTACCAAAACTTAAGTGAGTTGCACGGCAAGAAAAGAGTGGGTAGGGAGACACCTCCAATTGAAACCTCCCACAGATCCACCATGATGTTTATATGCCATCCATACCATTTTTAAGTTCATTCCTACTGGAATGAAATGAAAAAACAAAAAAAATAGCCTCATTCATAACTTATGTGGCCCCATGAATGTTTCAACAATAGATATCCAAATCTCACTATTTCCTTATCATGCAGCAGCCGCTTAACTTTCAGAACTGCTTCGTATTTTGGCACACATCTGAACATGATCAGGCAAAACGGATAGACTGGCTGGATTCCTTACAAACATTACAATGGGCCCCACCTAGCCTTCTATCATAAGAAGTTCCTGCAAAAAGGTTTTCGTAGGCAATCCGTGTCCACCACAATCTATGAAAACAAATAAATATTTATGTAAATTACACATTGTGGCCCACTTGAACAGCAAAATTATCTAATTTTTTAGCCAGAAGTTCTAAACATAATTCATTTTTCAATTTTATAAAAAGCTCTAGTCTCACACACGTGTTTCATGTTTGCACATGTGCCCACATATGGATATGTATGACTTTATATAGGTGTGGAAATAGCAAATCCCGTGTGTGTACCCATCGTATTAAAAAAGCGATGGTGAACCATCGACCATCTTGTCGCTTATTTATTATAAAGTCCCAAAGTCTACCAAATCTAATTCATTGAATACAGGAACTGAAATGTTAGCACTGTGTGAGAGTTCAAACAACAAAAGAATCCACGTTATCAGTATTCTAATAATCAATTCCTTCTTTCCAATTTGAAAATTCACCTTTCACATCTCAAAAAGCAGTAGTCCAGCTGCCCCATCATGCTTTCGTGCCCAATTAGACTACTTAAGGACGTAGAATCTAATTCGTCGGACTTGTCCGGAAGATGGGCGGTCAATTGCTTGTTTAACTACCTCTCTCCCTGGTATCTATCACCATTGAGCCAATCAAACAAAGGAAACCATTGATACTCTTATGAAGCATGAATATCTATGCACATCTGTCTATCAAACCAATTCAAACCATTCAAATCGTGGGGCCAGCTTGAAATTGGCTAAAACCCCAAAACTAAATCCAAAACTGTGATTAGTAGATGTTTGCTTGTTAATTCCGACTATTGAATGTTCCTTTCCAACCTCTCATTTGATGGTCCAAAATTGAAATATTTTGGATTGCAATGGATTTTTGATAGGCCCAGTGATTTGGACGGTTTGGATTGAGGTACATATGTCATGTGCATTCTAGCGGACGGTGCATGCGCGCAGATAGGTATATGCTCCGGAGGTATTAAATAACTCACCAATTAAATAGATCATCGACGGGTCAAATCACGCGTGACCATTAGATTTCCTCTACCTTGGACAGCACCGGCGGACGTAATAACACGTGTCGGAAATAAATTGATTAAGGAAATCAATCAGTGAGTGAGAGACAAATGTTAGTGGGGCCCACTCTGGTGTGATCCCTGGGCCTTCGGGCTGCTTTCCATTAGAGACACTGGTGAGATTGTCTTTAATACAATAGATTGCGACAGCAGTCATAGGTCTAAAACTCAGAGACTAGGATGGTCTGGGTCTGTGTCGTGCACAGACTGAGTCAATGGGCTAGTTTTCGCTGCTGCTTGTGGTGCCAAACCAGATCAGATTAGACCTGAGTCCAAGTTCACTTGAATGGGTCACACCCAATTCAGGCAAGTTCATGATGAGAATTGGTCAGGGACGCAAACAAGACCGAACCACGGGCTGGAATCATGGTTCTGTAACTCAGCAACTCCGACCAGCTAGTTTGGTCCTGGATCTGAGTCGCAACGGGACCGAGTCTAGGGGCAATTTTTTCACTATTGAGTTGAGGTGGTGAACCAGATCAGATAAGATGCAGCCTGAGTTGTCTCGAATGAGTCACATCCAACTTGGTAGATTCATTAATTCATGACCAGAATTGGTGCTTTCCACAACATGTGCCAAGGAACATGGAGATAACATGAAAGTTTACAGTGGCACTAGTCATGGCCAGAGTCATGGTTTGGCAACCCGGACCAACTCGTTCATTTCTAACTTGAGTTGTGATTCATCTGGCCAGGAGGTAAATTTGTTAAGATCTGTGAAGATTGATTATTAGAGATGTATTGTTTATCCAACCAGCACTTTCATAGTCCAGCTCTATATCGAGCACGCTAAGCGTCGTAGAGGGGCAGTGTCCCCTTTCTTGAGGGTTCGGGGCATGGTTATAAGGATATGCAGAGCTTGATCATTAAAGGTGTACTACTCATCCAACCATCAGGATATGCAGAGCTTGATCATTAAAGGTGTACTACTCATCCAACCATCATTTTCACTGGTTAAGCTCTACTTTGAGCTCACTAGGGGTTATAGGGGCACTGATCTTTCACTTGGGGGTCCAAGGGTTTATCAGCTGGTTTAGATGATAATTTCGTAATCCTACATAATTTTTTTTATGTAAATCTTAATTCATTTTGAATAATATATATTTTGTTCAGAAGAAGAGAAAGAGATTATAACATTGAAAACTACTTCTTTGTTTTTTACGTTTAAATACAGTGGATTGATGTGAATCCCAAAATATACCAAAAGGAAATCACCTAAATCTCTAACCCCAAACTTTCTGATTTGCACTGAATTAGGTGTCCTTTGGCTATTGAGTTTGTGGTGCCAACCCAAATCGGACTGGGCCGAGTCCAAGTAGACTCAGAAGAGTCATCAATCCATACTCAGTATTGAAAAGAGAGACATTGGTGACATGGCAATGTATATCCACGACTCTTCGGTGGGGCCCATGAAGGATACTACATCATACGAACCAGATTGGTGATTGGGAAACTTCATCATCTTTGGAATTTGAACTTAAAATATTGTGTGCATCGGATAATGTCGGCAGCAATTTAGCGATATTGTATACAGAAGGATAGTTCTTTACACAACACCCAGCAAGATCCAAGATTATAAGAAAAATTTTGCTACACCCACGCCTGCCTTAGCTAGCTAGCTATTCGGGTGTACGAATGACCCACCATGATGTATGTGTTGTATCCACACCATCCATCCATTTGGTGAGATCATTTTAGTACATGGCACAAAAAATGAAGCAGATACAAAGCTTAAGTGGACCCAGAACAAAAAATAGTGGAGATTGAACGCCAACCATTAAAACTTCTTTGGGGCCACTTGAGATTCGGATCTACCTCATTTTTGGTATAATTCCCTAAAAGCATCTTTCCAAATGGATGGACGGCGTGGATACAACACATACATCATGGTGGGGTCATTGCTACACCCGGTGTAGCTAGCGTAGCTAACTCGTGGGTGTAGTAAAAATTTTCTCCAAGAGTATTTAGTTCTAATTATTGTTTACAACTGTACCGTACGTCATGCTAAGAGGTTTGCTCACCCGATGTATTGTTATTGGATACATGAGACTGTAGCCGTCGGATCTATGATCCAGACCGTTTATATGATGTGTAATCCGTTGATGGGAATACCCCAACAAAAAAAAAAAATCTTTCTTTGGTGGGCCATCAGTTGAAAGTTTAGTAATTTCCAATCATGAGATTTCGAGGCAGCCACCATCATCAGATCGCATTTGCAAGATATCTGAACCATCCAAAAGGTGGGAGCCGTCATGAAGATTGCCAAGTAAAAACATTAGGCTGTTCTGCTCGTCAGGTGGTCCACACCTGTGTGTTTTGTCAGATCATTGGCCATTCACTGGTTTTAATCATTCGCAGGTCAAATACAGTGCGCAGTTCAGAAATTTCTACTGTGGCAACAAATGGACACAAAAGGACAAGTTAGAAATAACTGACATTTAGTTGAAAAGGGTCCATTTATTGGACGGTCGGGAAAGTTCAATGAATCAGTTTTTTGTTATTGACCAATCAACAACTGGTCCACAGAATGCCTACTTCGGATCATCATACAAACTGCCACGTATATAGTACTCAATCAGGCTGCACGTGAATACGAACATGCTGGGAACAGCGATAGCGGAAGTGGAAGTGGAATGCCGAACGCGTGGAGCAATGCGAAATCAAATAAGTAAACAAGATGCAATCAATTACACACAAGCATTCACCACAAGAGACTCCGAATTTACGTGGAAAAATCCCTCAACGGGTAAAAAAACCATGGCACAAAGCGATCCACTATGAATATCAGAAGATTACAGAGATTGACAGCCCATTAGCAAGGAAAAACAGAGAAAACCCCAAGTTCTCTCTCACACACACCGCTCTCCTCTTCCTAATACGATTAAGAAACCTTGGACACCTTAAGATACAACCTAAATCCGAATTACAACTCATTAAACAAGTAAAAGACCGGAAATAAAAATATCTTACACGCTACTGCAAGCTGCGCAAGAAACCCGCGCACACGTCCGATCAGTCGACCAACCGGCCGGCCAGTGCACAGAACAATCTAGGGAGTTCACACCTTTACTGCCTCACCACTAACCGGTCGCTCGACCGGCCAGAGCCCCTTGCAGACCAGTCGACCGACCGGTCTGGGGCACATGAAATCTATCCAGGGAGTCTCCACATGCATCTGGGTCACACCGTCCGACCGGTCAGAGCACCCAATCCGTGCATCGTTTAAAGACTACCCCAACAATCTCCAGCGAGGCTTCAAACGACGAAACAACACCATCCTCACAACGTCATCTCATCTTTAATTATAGCTCCACCACTTCTCGTGCCACCATCGACCCTAACCTTGCAAATTCACGCCCTTTACCACTCTTCTCATGTAGCCTTTGGGCACTTGCCACATACGAGCAACCGTGGATCTGGCTGCCTTTCCCGCAGCTCCACCGTGAATTGTGCTCTCGATCAACATGTAAAGATGGCCACACCTCCATGCCTTCATATACATGAGTACCCCCTTCATCACTTTAAAACAACAATCGCGGCCGATAAACACGTACCATTTCGCCTCGAGTGCACCAAGAGAAATCACATTCATCTTCATCTTGAGAACGTGCTTCACATCTTCCAGAACTCGTTCGACCCCATCGAACATCCTGATGCGCATAGTACCAATACCCACAAACTTATGAGCGACTCCATTGCCCACAAACACCGATTCTCCACCATACTCCTTGTATGTCGTGAATGAACTCCGGTCAGGACGAACGTGACATGAAGCCCTTGAATTAAGGATCCACTCACTACTGTGAGATCTCTTTCCAGATACAGTCAGAACTTCACAAAAATCGCCACCGTCTTCTACAGTATTAGCTCCATCTCCAAAAGAATTTCCATACCTCTCTTGCTTCAACTTGGGTTTCTGAAAATCCCCTCTCATGTGGCCCTTCTGGCTACAATTCCAGTACTTCACCTTAGCCTTACCTTTACCCTTGACCCTAGATCCCGATTTCGAGTATCCTCCATTTTCAGAACTTCTTCTCATCATAGCCAGTGCTTTTGAGGAATAACGGGAAGCCACGTCACCGCTTTTCTTTCTCATCGCCTTCGACTGGAGGACTGAGATAACAGTCTCGACGTTTATGGTTTCCCTCCCTGCGCACACAGAGTCCCTGAACGACTCATATGAATTTGGAAGAGAGTTTAACAGGATGCATGCTTGATACTCAACCTTCATCAGTTCATCGATCTCCACCAACTTGCAAACCAGCCTATTGAACGTACTCAGGTGGTCATCCACCTCAGTTCCCTCAGTCATCCTCAAGGTGAATAACTGCATCAACACGTACATGCGATTGTCTAGAGATTTCTTGGCATAAACCTTCTCTAACTTCACCATCGTTTCAACCGTAGTCTTCTCCTTCATGACATGATAGAGAACATCATCCGTAAGGTTTAACAGGATTGAGGTTCTAGCCTTCTTGTCGAGCCTTGTCCACTCATCACTTTTCATAGCCTCGGGTCGCTTTCCAAGAGTTTTATCAAGCCCTTGTTGAACTAAGAAGGATTCAACATTCATCTTCCATAGCTCAAAGTTATTTTTCTTAGAGAACTTCTCTAACTCGAACCTTACGCTCGATCCCATCTTCTCGTCTCAGATTTGAATCTACTCCACCCCAACTTTACCTCTGATACCACTTGTTGAGAACACCGGCAGCGGAAGGAACGCCAAACGCGTGGAGCAATGCAAAATCAAACAAGTAAACAAGATGCAATCAATCACACATAAGCATTCACCAAAAGAGACTCCGAATTTATGTGGAAAAACCCCTCAACGGGTAAAAAAAAACCACAGCACAAAGCGATCCACTATGAATGTCAGAAGATTACAATTTACGTGGAAAAACCCCTCAACAGGTAAAAAAAACCACGGCACAAAGCGATCCACTATGAATGTCAGAAGATTACAGAGATTGACAGCCCACTAGCAAGGAAAAATAGAGAAAACCCCAAGTTCTCTCACACACACCTCTCCCCTCTTCCTAATACGATTAGGAAACCTTGGACATCTTAGGATACAACCTAAATCCAGATAACAACTCTTTAAATAAGTAAAAGACCGGAAATAGAAACATCTTGCGCGTTACTGCAAGCTACGCAAGAAACCCGCGCGCACGTCCGACCGGTCGGCCAACCGGCCAGCCAATGCACAAAATAGTCCAGGGAGTTCACGCCTTTGCTGCCTCACCACCGATCGGTCACCCGACCGGCCGAAGCCCTTTGCAGATTGGTCGGCCGACCAGTCTGGGACACATGAAATCTATCCAGGGGGGTCTCCACATGCATCTGGCTCATGCTGTCCGACCGGTCGGAGCACCCAATCCGTGCATAGTTTGAAGACTACCCCAACAAAACAGAAATAATAAAATTCCTCCTGACCAAAATACCCTTGTCACCTCTCATCCTCTTATCATACTCGTGATGATAGAGGACAGATCTCATACAAGCAACGGTTAGTAAATCACTACCATAAAAACAGTTGGCCCCAACATACAGATCATCCTTCAAGTTGACATTGCACAACGCTCAAACAAGTGGGCCATGGTTGGTGATCCGAACCATTAATATTATTGGGCCCACTTTCGATGGTCCCTGCACACAAAAAAATCTTGATGGAAAATGTCTAACACCTCAAACAAATAGATACCTCATCGTCGCCATCAAAACCTTGTCCCAGCAAAAAGTAGATGGCTAATCAAGAGAAAAGAAAATAGATTCTTTTGTGCATGGCCCACCCATCCTATCATCAATTTTGATCATCGTTCAGCTATCCAAAATATATATACGATGGGCCACACCCTCGATGCCCCAAGCAATAAAATCATTACAATCCCTATTAAAGGGTGCTAAGTCTCCAATTCGGAATTACACTGAAAATAAGCCCCATTTCAGTTTTCTCTACAATTGTGGCAGTGTTTGAAACCCATCAAAATACTGCCACCTTGCTCCACACGAATTTCATATCTTAAGATTCTATGTCTTGCTGTAATACTGCTTCCAAGCAATTTAGACGTACACCCTAGTTATCTCTACGAGATCACACTGTAGTTGGGTTCACTGATCAGTCCACTTATAGATCTGGTACCTATATTAGGATCTGGGTCATTGATCAGTTGAGCCCACCATATAGATAAACTTACATGGGCCACACCCTTGATACCCCAAGCAATAAAATCTCCCCGATGGGAAAATATCAACCCTTCAATTGGTGGTGAGAAAGGTAGAAAAATTAATAACAACCGTCCAATTTTTAAAAGAGAAAAAGCCCTAATATTTGACAGCTAGGATCTTCCAACTCGTAGATTTTTGGTGCACAACAACACCCACCTAAGCAGTGAAACAGTCTGATTATTGTGACAGAGGATCTAATCACCATGTTCGATGAGGGCGGATTGCATACCAAGTAACTCAGTACACCTGTGGGGCCCACAGGTGATGTTTATCTCTTATCCACAAAGGACAAGATACATGACAGTGAGCCCCGCAGAATTTTACTCAACACGCAATCCGCTCTTACATTTCCACCCACTGGTGTTATCAGCAGTGTGGATTTTCACCACTGATGGGTTTCGAAACCAAGACCCCCTGAAACTCTGCAGAGTCTACCAACGAAGCAAGGCTCCAAACCCACATGAATGATTCCCATGTCCTTAGAAAATGCATAGATTTATGTCTAGAAATATCATGGTATTTTGACTTCTAATCCCACATTTGGGATCAAATTCTTCAAAAACTATATGCAATGAAATCATCATGGATATCAAATTTCACAAGAGATGTCAGTGATCGGTGACGATAGGCAACCCACCTAGACTGGGGCTGAAAGTCGGGCAGGTTGGGTCGGGTTGGTGCTAAACCCTAACCCAACCCAAGGTTCCTATACCTCAACCCTAACCCAACCCAACCCAACCCAACCTCGGGTTGGGAATTCTCAACCCAGGCCCAACCCAAGCGGGCTCGGTTGGGTTGATCGGGTTGGTCGGGTTGATACATGCTAATATTTTCGTTATTACATTAGGCTGTTATGTTTCAATACGCGCCTTATTTTTTGTACCTATGGCTTTATTAATTATATATGTACTTATTTATGTAAAGAACTTCACTTTTTCTAAACAAATAAGTTAAAATACAAGTAAACATTATAAGCTTACTTCACTAAAGTATAATAAAAGTATAAGTAACTTGTACATAGATCGGGTTCGGGTTGGGTCGGGCAACCCGAAACCTCAACCCAAGCCCGACCCAAACTTCATCGGGTTGATGTTTTCATAGCCCAAGCTCGAGATCGGGTTCGATACTTCTTGCCCAAGCCCAACCCAATGTCGGGTCGGTCACGGGTCGGTCGGGTTGAACCCGCCCAACTTTCAGCCCTAACCTAGACTATTGCAACTTGAGAAGGCATGGATAATCTCTAAATACTCGTAACCCAAGTGCCTAAACTATAAGTCATTGTCAAGTCTTAGTTATACAAAGCCTTAGCCATATTCAAGCCCCTACCTAAAGCCTAGCCTTAATCAAGATAAGCCTGACCCAAAGCTTTAAAATTTGGTTAATTTCAAGACAAATTCAAACCAAATAAATGCAAAAAAATCCAAAAAATAAAAATAAAATTTCAGCACTCACCAGAGACCACTTTGGACTTAAACTATAGTTCTTTTGGAGATTACGGGACCAACCAAGCTAGCTAACCAAATCTCAAAGCAAATTGAGGAGGTGGCTGATACCGTCGGCAATAATTAAAGTACCACTCTAATTTGTATTGAGCTCACCCCAGCCAGTTGTTACTTCTCTGGACGAGACAACTATATTAGCATTATCAATGCCCCCAGAATTTCACTTATTTACTATTTTACCAACTCTTCTAATTCATGTGAGAGTACCATGTAGCACCTTCTTTCCCTCAACCAATCATAAGCCTACACTCCACCCTTTACCCTCCAAAGACCCTATAATGATTAGAAAGTAATCCAAGGAGCTATAAATACCCCCTCTTTTCTTCTCATTTCAACACACCAAACTCACACCATGAGAGAGAGAGAGAGAGAGAGAGAGAGAGAGAGCTTGAGCTTTTAAAGCTTCACCCCTTCCGACCCCCACTTTAGCCTCCTCTAGCCCTCTCCTAACCTCCTAGTCCACTAAGGTCAATCATTTCGAGCCTAGGCCATAAAGCCATTATCATTTGCATTCGCACTTTACCAATTGCATCATCACTTCCCTTCTCACCCCCTTTGCTTCTCTAGGTTTCCATTGGCCGTATGATTTGTGACTTGTTGAAATTTCAAATCTTATCACATCAGAAACTCATGGTTACCTAACTCTCCCATATGTCATTCTAGTATTATCACATATCCTCTTAGACCTTTTTCTTTTCTAAGATCTCTCTTAACATATGCTCTGTAGCTTGCTGGAATTTCGGATCATGTCACATAAAAAATTCAACTTTTCCAAGTCCCACTTAGTATTTCAACATTTAGAACATAAGCATCATGTTCCTTAAAAAATTGTTAACCATACGAAGTAGTAACCATACACCTGTACGGACAAAGAGGGTGACTAATACCTTCTATTTCTACAACCGAGGTCCCATGCTCAAAACTTCAGGTTGTAAATCAGAAGTCGCTTTAAAGCAAAAGAATCTCCGAAATTTCTAGCTTTTATAGATTCTATAGGGTCTAGCCGACTACGAGATTTTAAGCTAATTAGCTAGTAGCGACTCCAAGTCTACTATATCCCTAGTACAAGTCAGCCCATGCATCTAAAAAACAAAGATAAAATTGTGTTGGCACTATTCCAACATCCACAGTACAAGAATCACATCGATATGATAAAGTTATCCATTCCATCAGTGTCTTTAATTTGGATGGTTAAGAACATTTGCATGGAACTAAGTCCAATCAACAATTTGATCCCTCTATTTGTTAGAGACAACTCTAGATTCCTTAAGAATTTAAAGAATTGTTTTTATTAGACAATCATAGCCATTCCATCTATGGCTTGTAATTTGAATAGCAGAATAAACGAATCATCTATGCATCAATAATGAAGATTACAAACTGTAATTTTAAACACATGCATTGTGGGAAAGACATTCCCGATGCTGTGATGTTACCGAGGGAGGATCTTGGTCTTCCATACCTTACACCGAATTCTCAACATCGTAAGCTTTTATATCCATCTTAATAATAGCATATGATGACTACGGTTCAGGTGTCCTGCTTCAAACCTATATGTAATGATCACAATTGTAGTAGAGCCCGCTGGATCGCTCAATTTAAATAATCCAACGGTCATATTTAAATTAATAATCTTGTGTGGTCCAGCTTAACGGAGTCTTACATGGCTTAGAAAAACAACGGCTATAGCATATAAGGCCAAGTCAGGGATAGATTGGATTATTTAACAGTACGAGTTTTGCATGGCATGACAGATAATTTCCGGACGAAATAGACAGCCCAGATCGATTGATTAGACTCTTCAACTGAACTTGCACAAGTAGGAGCAGTGATATAACTCACCGTGCAATGAGAGAAATAGAGAAATGAACCTCGTTACCGCATGGTCAGAAAATTGAACGGTGATGGTATCGCACATAATGCTATTTGAGGTCAGCCACTTCCACACGCCTGGTGCCCTTGCACATGTGCTTAGATCTTCTGCCTAAAAAATCAGCCAGTTTCATGGCTCTGGAGGTGGCCCACAGTACACCAAATCAATGATCAAACCGCCCAACTCATGTGTAAAATGGCCCATTTTAGGGGCGGGACATTTAAACAGTGTAGCTCACCTGATGGAAAGCTCGAATCTTGCACGTGTTCCAAATTTACACGTGTGCCTGAGACGGCATGGGCATGGCTCCACACGCGTGTGGAGCTAGCAAACCTCATGTTATTTTGCTGAGCTCAATAACACATGGGTCCCACGTAATTCATACGTGTGTACTCTTGATTCAGAGAATGGAATCTCTGACGTACTACATTTGTTGGGTACACCTAAAACTACTATTCCTTTTTAACCCGGTAAAGCTGGATGCAGATTGTGTACTGAGTGCTGAGTAAACTCTGTGGGGCCCACATTGATGTATGTGTCTTATCGATGCCGTTCATCTGTTTTTTTCAGAATAAACCAAAAATTGAATCAAATCCAAAGCTCAAGTGGACCACACCACAGGAAAAATTGGGAATTGAATGCCTATAGTTGAAAACTTCTTGGGGGCCACAGAAGTTTTAGATCAAGGTGTTGTTTGTGTTTTCCCTTCATCCATGTCTGTGTGACTTTGTGAACATGTTAGATGACAAATAAACATCACTGTGGGCCCTAGGAAGGTTTCAATGTTGGATGTCATTATCCCCACTTTTTCCTGTGGTGTGGTCCACTTGAGCGTTGGATATGCTTCAATTTTTGGATCATGCTAAAAAATGATCTGTAAAAACGGATGGACAGCGTGGATAAGAGAAATACATCACTATGGACCCCACAATGTTTACTCAGTACTCAATCCTCGTGGGGCTGAAGCTATGAGTCGAGCAAAACAGGTGGGGGTGATGAACGTGACTAGGCCCATCTTCTGTGGATGAAATGACAGAAGATGAACAATATCACAGTATGTCAGAGTACCTTTAGGTGCTGCTCGGACTCACGTCCACAGCATATGGGGCCACATATGTACGACAATACGACCGTCCAAATAGTAGGCCCGGCTCGGATGCCGCAATTGTGAAGAGCTACCTGACGACTGTGATGATTTTTCTTTGATAAATTGTACGGAGATCCGATAAGGTGCGGCCCCGGCCTCATCCAAGACAGTGCGGCACTTACCGTGGGGCCCACCTTGATGCTTGTATTCTATATCAACACCGTCCATCCATTATGCCAGATCACTTTAGGGCATGAGCCCAAAAATGAAGCAAATCCAATTCTCAGGTGGACCATACCATAAGAAACAGTAGTAATTGACCATTGATGGGCCACAACAGTTTTGCATCTAGCTAATATATGTTTTTTTTTTATCCTTCGTCTACGTTTGTGTGGGGAGCCAGGGCTCAACGTGATTTATGTATTTTATCCACTCTATCCATCCATCTAAAAAGATAATTTTAAGCCTACATTTTAAAAATTAAACATATCAAAAGCTCAAGTGGACCAAACCACAAGAAAAGTGTGAAATGAACGTGTATTGTTGAAAAATTCTTAGGGGCCATGGAAGTTTTGGATCAAGCTGATATTTGTGTTTTTCCTTCAACCATGTCTGTATGATCTTGTGAACAGGTTGGATGACAAATAAACACCATTGCAGGGCCTATGAAGGTTTCAACTCTCGAAATCATTATTCCTACTGTTTCCTTGGCATGGTCCCCGTGAGCTTTGGACATGCTTCATTTTTAGGCTCAACCCTAAAGCTGGAAAAACAGATGGACAGTGTGGATAAACCGCATACATTCACAGTGGGCCCAACAGAGTTTACTTGACACGATGAGAGCATATTGAGTAACCCAAAATGCAATTCAGTTTGGTTTGTGTGACCTTATCAACAAGTTGGATGGCAAATGAACATCACAGTAGGCCCTATGAAACTTTTAAAGATAGGGCATTTAATCACCAGCTATTTCCTACACTGCAGTTCACAAGAGACTTTATTTTTTGGCTCATGCCCTAAAATAATATGGAAAAATAAGTGGACTGTGTGAATATAGAATTAATATATTAAGGTGGGCCCCAAAATAAGGGCCAGGGCTGCACCTAATCGGCTCCTTCACAGCAATGGCTTAGATTTGAGCAACTTGTTTAGGCCAGGCTGTTCCAAGTCACATGTGGTATGTAGTATGTATGGTGCATGTGTGGTGTTGGAAAAAGTACCAATGGCACATGAGGAGTGCTTAATGATATATGGCGACACATATATTATATTTATAATATAGTACATGCGGTAGATGTGGCATGTTAAGGATATTTGAATGTTGAAGGTGACACATTTGTAGCATTTGAAGATGGACGGTCACATCGATAAGTCATGTGTGCTAAAAGAGAATAATTTAATGTGTACCACATCATGTATGAATGAGTTGAGTTATTTTTTTCATTTTTACAATTACAATGCATAGAAAAGCTTAGACAAGTTGTCCTTTCTATTTTCAGGTTAGAACAACTAACTATATAAAGTTGTCCAACTATCGACAAAAGCTTTGTCTTATTAATCAGTTAAGAATTGAACTTTAGTTGTTATCAAGTGTCAGTATGTTGAATTATTGGACAGGTTAGATTCTCGAGTGAGATCAGGACCAATCATGAAGTGGAGCAGACTGAGAAATACCTAAGCTCATAATTCAATATTTGGATTGAGCACTGTCCTTGGCTTTACTAAGCTCGGCATAGGCATAATGTGACGGATTTAATTGGATCGTAGGTCATTGGTAGAGATTGAGTCTATGCAAAGTATGTTAAAGAAATTCAGTCTATGCAAAGTATATTAGAAAGTTGTTCAGTCGAGTACATATTCAAATAAGTAATGTCCATGTTGAGTACACTCAATAAATATATTAGACCTTGCATATGGGTGCAATGTTAGCTTATGTGGTCTAACAAATGTTTCAATGTTGGGTGTTCAATTTTTACTATTTCTAATAGTGTGGCCCACTTGAACTTTTGATCGGCTTCAATTTTTAACTTATGTCCTAATATGAGTTAGCAAAACGAATGTACCGGGTGGATTTCCCACAAACTTCATGGTGGACCCCACCTGGCTTCTGACCCTGAATGTTGGGGTAGCAGGCAATCCGCGTACATCCGTTCATAAGGTAGGCCCCACCATCGGGTCTTAAAAGCCCTCAGCCACTCCTAGCTTGCCTAACTACTCCTCCCCCCATCAGAGATTCATGCACGAGAGTACTTCCATCCTGTATTATAAAGAAAAGGTGAAACATGTGGCTGGGATTTAATTTTATTTGGGGAGGATGAGTTGGCGTTGATTTTCATGTAGCAGCGCCTGGCAAGCAAGATCTGTCAACCCCATTAGAATACTAGCCGTAGATTAGGTATTCTTTTACCTTATTTGATACTCTGACAGGACAGATGTTCCATGCTCGTCCACTCATAAACTGTACAGATGGCATGCTTGTAACTCATTAAAACCGTCCAAACCGTGGGACCCAATGCAGAAAGGATAAATACATAAAAATAGAATGAAATAAAATGTTCCTAACCTCTGATCGGTGGACCATTTTTTTTAGTTATAGACCGTTTACTATTTCCATTCACCAACCGGCCAAATTTTGAGACTCCGTTCAGGGTAAGGTCCAAAGAATGTAGACCGACGATTTGGACCGTTTGATTTGAGATAAGGACATGCATCGCGTGTAGTTCTTCAGTGCGTGTGTATGAACCATCAAACTCTTGCAAAGGCATCTAAGCATTTAGTTGTAGGGTTATTTCGAAGATTGTGATTGGCTTGATGATGGGTTTTGCCTTCAATCTGGACATAAGGGGTTGTTGGGCTCCGGATGGGTTTGCATCGGGCGCCTGAGAATACCCGATATGACTTTTGGAAGCTGAAATTACTGTTCTGTTTTTTGACCTGTAGGGGGTCAACCAATGGATGGTTGGGCGCCTGATGAGGTTTGGGCAAGCGCCCAAAATTAGCTAGTTCTTTTACTGAAATTCTCTGGATAAATTTTGGATCTATCTAGTGTCCGACGAGTATAGGTCGGGCACCTGACCGTGCGCGGACTGCAAAGTCGGTGGCACAGTTTTTTGTGTGATCTTGCGCGGTTTCTTACGTAAGATCAATTCGGTTTTCTTCATATTTAAGAAAGTATAATATGTAAATTAGGTATCCTAGATATGCAAAGGTTGAGTGAGAAAGAGTTCTAGGTTGAGAGAAAGAGCTTAAAAAAAAGGACTACATTGGTTTTCCTCTTGGTAAGCTTGGTTTTTTCTTGTGAGCTTAAATCCGATATAAGTTTTCTTCATGCTCTTGTAACTTTTGATTTATAGTGGATTGGTATTGCTTTGTGCTGTATTTCTTTTTTTACCCATGAGGAGTTTTTCCACGTTAAATTCGGACTACCTCTTGTGTGTTGATTTAGTTGGTGTGTGATTGCATTGTGTTTATTCCACGTTTAATTGCTCCGCTCGCTTCCACTGCGGAGCCTATCGCCCGTGTCGCAACACAGATGATGGTGCAGATGGTGATGATGATGATGGAGAGGGTGGGGAGCCAGGTGGGCCCCACCGGTGTACGGCTGCACCTTGGACGGGCAGCAGCGCGTGCTCGCTTGCAATCCACTCTACTCCCGACTACAGAAAGGTGCCGTCAGGTTTTTGTCTTCTCTGTCCGTATATGAAATGAATGAAAATCCTCTGCTTCCATGTTATTCGGCAAATGGTCCCCTTTTCCTAAAATGACCCTGCTTTTGTACGGATTTACGTTTCTGTCCTTCATTCTGATTGGCCAGATTCACCTACAGCACATTTCATTTCCGTTTGGACGTTCGCCAACTCCACACGCGTCTGTAGCCCTATCCATGTACACGCCACCATATTTCACAATCTGGCATGCATGTATTAGATCTGATCCGTTCAAAATGCTCATAACACCGTATTAGTATGATTCACTCATCAGATGGTCCCGATTGAATGAAAAGAATAGGCAGCTAAATCGAGTTTTTTTTCTAGCCATCCACTTGTTTCGTATACTGTGGAGCACGTGACTATTTAAATGGAATTTGAATAGAAACGATGGGGCCCACTTGATGGATGGCTTGGTATTCGTCTTTTTGGAATGAGTTATTACGTGTGAAAGGCTACACTCGCGTGTGAGATGTTGTAAAACGTCCTTCCAATGGATATGGACACCCACCTGGCAGATAAATATACCCTCTTGTTTCTATTTAAAATAAGTCAGTAGTACAGGTTTTAGATAGTCCTGTGCTACTGTTTTACCAAAAGTAAAAAAGTGGGTGAAATGTAGCTTCCTATGTTTGTTTTCCACCATTTAGAAAATTGTGGTGATCATTCTCCTCACCTGGTGTACTTATTGTACAGCTATCCAGACCATCCAAATTGTGGCTCCCATTCAGATGGTTATGGTATTTTCTGAAGGCATGTTTAGTGAATTAGGCATTTAATTAATTACAATGATAAATGTCAATAGTTATTAATGTATGATGTTGTTATGTGCACCTTTTTATACGGTTTGACTTAGAACTGAGGTAGACTATGTGGGGCCCACTATGATGTATGTGTTGTATCCACGCTATCCATTAAGGCATGAGCCTAAAATGAGGTAGATCCAAAGATCAAGTGGACCGCATTATTGGAAGCAATGGGAATAATGATGCCACCATTGAACTCACTATTTTCTTTAGTGTGTTCCACTTGAACTTTGGATTTGCCTCATTTTTAGGCTTACATGGTAAAATGATCTGAAAAAATGAAGGGATGGAATGGATATAATGCAGACATCATTGTCAAGCTCATAAAGTTTTGATAATGAAATTAATGTTGTGAGGCCCCAATATGATGTATGTGCCTTTATCCATGTGGTCCATCTATTTTTCCAGCTCATTTTAGGGCATGATCCAAAAAATGAGGTAGATCCAAAGCTCAATTGAACAACATCGAGAATAATTTCTACTGTTGATGTTTATTTGCCATCTAAACATGTTTATAAGGTCACACAAATCTAGATGAATAGAAAACCCAACTATCAACTTGATCTAAAACTTTTGCAGCCTTAGGAATTTTTTCAACCCTAGGTGTTCAGTCCCCAATGTGGTGTAATCCACCTAAGCTTTGGATCTCATGTATTAAATAATATGGAAGAATAGATAAATAGCATGGATGAAACACATACATCATAGTAAAGGCCCATAAAGCTTTGACACCAGCTAACGACAAGTGTTGGGGCACCAGCCAAATGCCGTCCACTCTTTCATATGCTCCGTGGACAGTGGGTGGAGGTATGAAAGGCCTGTTTGCTATGTGGGCTCAAGTGGGATTAGGTGGGATGGAATTGCATTGGGTCCTTATGCAAATTCCATATGAGGTTCGGATGCAATGGGAAGGGTTAAGATCAAGTGGGATGGAAGTACATTTGGTCCTATGTGCGATTTCTAAAATCCACTACATCTATGAACCCCACATTGATAAAATGTGTTTTATCAATGTGGTCCTTCGATATGCATCATTTACATGTGACACTTTATTTTTTTTGTTAATCATGCAACACACCCACCCTGTTAGCTGGGCAATGCGCTCACTCGGTTGGTCACATGATGCACCCACCTACCAGTGGATTAGTATGTCTCCTTGACATTTTCAACCTGAGACCCGTTGTTGAAACGCCGGGCGTCTTCTAGGCTAGTAGGCTAGTGACGGTTGGGCAGCGAGTTTCGCTATTGAAGTAATGTAGTGGCGAAAGGATAAGGCAAATCCACACTGTCCATCCATTTAGATAAGGCAAAGCCACAAAACTAAGTGGCGTCACTTCAGTAGCGTATCACGCGCGTATAACGCTACTGACGATGACAGTAACTAATCCGCGTCCTAAACGGATGGGATAGTGGAGCCCACACCACCCTCTGATCTTGTCGGATTAAGATGGCGAGTTTCCATTAGCGAGAGGCATGGTTTCAGACGCGCATATGGCAGAAACTGCCATGTACAGGCCAATTAAAACCTGCCAGGTCATTTCACCAGCTTCATATCCTGTTTGGCGTTTATCAGATTCTCGTACATAGATTCGGTAGGGAGGCCCACCCAGTCAATGGTACCGAAGTTACATGGCAAGATTTGATTGATGGATTCTCAAACGGCCAAAAGCATATCTAAGAGAAAAAGTCTACAGGCCACCCCGTACAGCTGGGCCAATCAAAACTCATTATGTGATTTCAGCATCTTCATTTCCTTATCCAGGTTTACCGGATTCTCCTCCACAGATGAAGGTTGTGAGGCCTGGACGCGGGTTGGCTAGTGACGCCAACACCATCCAGATCTGGTTTCAAAGCTCTCTGGGCCCTACCATAACGTATTTGTTTTATCCACGCCCTCCATTTTTTTTTTTCCAGCTCATTTTAACGCATGAGACAAAAATGAGTTTGATACAAAGCTCAAGTGGACCACACCACAAAAAACATTGAGGAGAATGATGTCTATCGTTGTAACCTTTTTAGGGGCCACAGTGATGTTTATTTGTCATCCAACCTGTTGATAAAATCACAAAGAGCTGGATGAATGGAAAACATAAATATCAGCTTGATTGAAAACTTCCGTTACCCCCAAAAATTTTCCATAGTAATTGTTCAATTCCCATTGTTTCCGGTAGTGTGGCTCACTTTAGCTTTATTTCTACCTCATTTTTAGTCTCATCTCTTAAAATGAGCTGAAAAAATAAATTGACGGCTTGGATAAAACAAATACATCATGGTGGGACCCACAAAGCTTTGACACCGGCTTGTTGGCTGGTGTTTGGATCACCAACCTATGTCGTGAGGCCCTCACTGTTGAGAAAACGGATGTCTCAAATCATGCTTGTGCAGAGACCACCGGCCGATCGGTGGGAGTGTCCGACCGGCCGGTCACGCTGGAACCAGGCAGCAAGGCTGCTGGAAGTTTTTTACCCATCCGACCGGTCGGGGTGTCCGACCGGTCGGCTGTGTCCTAATGCAACACGGATTTGCGCGGTTTCCTTGTGCAAGAGGTTTCTAAATCCGGTCTTTCTTCCTTTTTAAGGGGGATCACGAGATTAAATGTTTTGTAGGTTGCAAAGGGGATTGTGGGAGCTTCTAGGTGAGAGAAAGAGCTTGGAGAAGAGGGTTTTCTTCTTGGGTAAGCTTGGGATTTCTCTTGTGAGCTTGGGTTTTGGGTCTTGGGTTTTGGGTCTTGGGTCTTGGGTTTCATCTCTTGTAACTTCTGAGTTTATAGTGGATTTGTGTCGCTTTGTGCCGTGGTTTTTTACCCGTGAGGGGTTTTTCCACGTAAAAATCCGATTGTCTATGTGTGGGTGATTGCATGCATTGTGATTGCATTATGTGGCTTGTTTGATTGAATTTTTCTGTTTGTCTACGGATTTGCTTCTGCTGCGGGCCCTTCTACCTCCAACAACTGGTATCAGAGAGATCGTTGGGGTGTAGCAGAAATTCGAATCTGAGACAAGAGCATGGCATCAGGCATGATGTTCGACATAGAGAAGTATTCGGGGAAAAATAACTTTGAGCTCTGGAAGGTGAAGATGAAAGGCCTTTTAGTTCAGCAAGGATTGCAAGATGTGCTCTTTGGAGAGCGACCAGAAGCTATGAAGGAAGAAGAGTAGAAGAGAATCGATGAAAAGGCCAATGTCTCAATCCAGTTGTGCTTGGCAGATGAGGTCCTGTATAACGTCATGAAAGAGAAAACTGCGGCTAAAACATGGACGAAGTTAGAGAATATCTATGCAAAGAAATCTCTTGAAAATTGCATATACTTGAAACTTCAGTTGTACAACTTGAGGATGACGGAGGGGGCTGATGTTGAGAGCCACATCAGCAATTTCAATAGGCTTATTTGCAAGTTGATGGATGTAGATGAGCCGATGAAGGACAAGGATCAAGCGGTTATCCTGTTGAATTCTCTTCCAGATTCATATGAGTCACTCAAGGACTCTTTGTGCGCAGGTAGGGAGACTATTGGCGTAGAAACCGTTATCTCAGCCCTTCAGGCGAAGGCGATGAGAAGGAAGAGCGGCGGCATGGGTCCCTCTACTGATGAGGCACTGGTTATGAGTGGGAGGAATTCTGAGCGGGGTGGAGGATCTCCTTCATCGAGATCTAAATCAAAAGGCAAGTGGAGGCATAAGGTGAGATGCTGGAATTGTGGGGAAGAAGGACATGTGAAAAGGGATTGTTCGAATCCTGAGAAAAGGCAAGAGAGATCTGGAGGTTCTTCTAGGGAAGGAACCAATACTATAGAGGACGGTGGTGACGGTTGTGATGTATTGACTGTATCCGGCATAGAGCCTCTTGGTGGAGAGTGACTCTTGAATTCAGGGGCATCATGTCATGTATGTCCTGACTGAAGCTCATTCATGTCATACAAGGAGTATGATGGTGGATCAGTGTTTGTGGGCGATGGCTACACTCGCAACGTGGTAGGGATTGGTTTGGTGTGCATTAGGATGTTCGATGGAATCGAACGGATCCTTGAAAGTGTGAAGCATATCCCTGAGATGAAGAGGAATGTGATATCCCTTGGTGCACTCGAGGCGAAAGGGTGCAGGTTCATCGGCTGCGATCGATATTGTAAAGTGGTGAAGGGAGCACGCGTGATGATTAAGGCACGGAGGTGCAATAATCTTTACAAGGTGATCCGGAGCACAATTCATGGTGGAGCTGCGGGATCGGCAGCGGGATCCACGGTTGTTCAACTGTGGCAAGAGAAAAAGGGCCACATGGGAAGAGCAACAAGGCGTGTGAAGATGCAAGGATGAGGTCGATGGAGCATGAGAAGCGACGGGACTATAATGATGACGAAGTAGAGGTGGAGATTAGTGCGTGGCAAGGTGGTGCATGGTGATTTGAGTCGTGGTGGAGTTTGTTGAGAAAACAGACGTCTCAAATCATGCTTGTGCAGAGACCACCGGCCGGTCGGTGGGAGTGTCCGGCTGGTCACGCTGGAACTAGGCAGCAAGGCTACTGGAAGTTTTTTACCCATCCGACGTCGGCAGTGTCCTAGTGCAACACGGATTTGCGCGGTTTCCTTGCGTAAGAGGTTTCTAAATCCGATTTTTCTTCCTTTTTAAGGGGGATCACGAGATTAGATGTTTTGTAGGTTGCAAAGGGGATTGTGGGAGCTTCTAAGTGAGAGAAAGAGCTTGGAGAAGAGGGTTTTCTTCTTGGGTAAGCTTGGGATTTCTCTTGTGGGCTTAGGTTTTGGGTCTTAGGTTCCATCTCTTGTAACTTCTGAGTTTATAGTGGATTTGTGTTGTTTTGTGCTGTGGTTTTTTACCCGTGAGGGGTTTTTCCACGTAAAAATCTGATTGTCTATGCGTGGGTGATTGCATGCATTGTGATTGCATTGTGTGGCTTGTTTGATTGAATTTTTCTGTTTGTCTACGGCTTTGCTTCCGCTGCGGGCCCTTCTACCCCCAACACTCACAACCTCCAATAATAGCGTAACCACATGATAATATTTGATTGGTGCAGTGTGCAGGTTAGCAAAGATAAGAAGTCGCAGGTTTGGTCGGCTAGATTAAATAGTATGGAATTGCAATAGATGGGATTAACATTATTATTGTACAATGATTGCATGTTTGAAAATATCTCGGTGTTTTGACCATCCAATTCCATATTTAGCAAAACCCTGTTTGGGGGACCATGGAATTGTAATCAACCCACTAGATTGATAACTGATGTTGGTCACTTGCACACATATACAACTTAAATGTCACTCATAAAAAATGCATATGGATGGACTGCATGGATAAAACACACGAATCAATGTGGGGCCCATATATATAGTGGATTTTAAAATCCACCAAAAATCTTACATGGGACCAAATGTAAATTCATTCCACCTAATCCCATTTCTTTTCATGGTCTCCAAACATCAGATGGAATTTGCACGGAACGAAATGCAATTGCATCCTACTTAATCCCTCTTAAGCCAACGTACCAAATTATGCAAGGTTTTTTATTTGAGTATGTAGGTTCCAATAATCATATCTCACCTGTCACCATAACACTTCTTACCATGGCAAAAGATTCGCTACCTAATTAGTCATGCTCAATAAAATACTATCAGTCAAATCCAACCAAGTACAGTTAAGGCAATAGCCAATTTACATCCAAAAGTGTCCAAAGTGTAAAAGTAAAAAAATGAGAGGGTGTATTTAGATGAGAGGGTATTAGGTGTGGCCTGAACTCACTTAAGACAGTGCAACTCTTATTGTGGGGCCATGTTAATGCATTTATTATATATCTACTCTATCCATCTGTTTTACTAGATCATTTTAGGGCTATAATTTTCTCACATGCGCCTAAAAATGAAGTAGATTCAAATCTCAAGTGGACCATATCATAGAAAGAGTGGTGATTGGCCATTAAAAACTTCTTATCGATTAAAAATGTTTTGGATCAAGCTGATATTTGTTTTTTTCCCTTCATCCAAGTTTGTGTGATGTTATTAATAGGTTGGATGGTCCAGGTGTGTGTGATGTTATTAATAGGTTGGATGGCAAATAAACAATAGGAAAATATTAAGGTGGGGCCTAGGAAGTTTTTAATGATGGGGCTTTCAATCAACCGTGTTCCTTTTATAATGATCCACCTTAGATTTAGATCTGCTTCATTTTTTGGGTCATGCTCTCGATTAATTTGGAAAAATAAATGGACAATTGTGAAAGCCCCCACACAAGCGCACATATTGCCCTCACTTTTTTTGTTTTCTTTTGTGTTGCTCTAGTTTGGTTTAATTTAAATATGGGGTTAATTCAAAGGTAAAAGTATATTTAATTTTAAGCCGCCAATAGCTAAATGAAGCTTTAGAATATATGGATAATTAAAAACTGTAAAATCACTTAAAGGCCGAAAAATCATGAGATTACCTAATTCAGGTGATTCTTGTAGTTAGTTTGTGATCGTAGATTCCAAATAAGGACCTCGGTTACAGTTTTCTCCCCGCATGAAGCTGTTTCTACTTTACGAAATTTTATGATTTTTTTGGGGATGCAGCAAAATTTCATTATCAATACATCTAGCTGTGCTTCGAAGAGTTTAAGACTCTGGGCAGATAAAAAGAAAATAAACGAAACCTAGCTTTATTTCGTAAGGTTTAATACCCTGAGTAGGCAAACAAAATAAAAGAAGATAAACAGGAAAGAGTCTTGCAAAATAAAAGATAAAGAAAGTGAGTATGTATCCTGATGTGTTTTAAATGTGTGAACTATAGTGCAAGTTAATTTGAAATGTGAGAAAGAAAAGGGGAGGCTTGACACTCTTTTTCTACAAAATAGATAGTTGGATATCCCCCGATTTGAACCCTACTCTTTGACTTCAATAGCTTCTTCAGCTTGGAATATTCGTGCTTTGAGTTGGACGAGGTAAGGGCACAGTGAAGCCTTTTTTTAAGTTGTCAGGGGAGCAGATCTGACTTTAGAGTATGCATGGCTTTGATTAAGCAATGACGTGTAGGCTTTGGCTAGATTTAGAGCACCCCTAGCCGACCTTGGATGCTTTCAGCAGCTTCTCCTTTGTACCTCGCAACTCGTAACTCTTATCCCTCTCTCCCCCCTCTGTCCTTTAAAATGGCTCGCAATTATAGTCTTTAAATATGTCAAATAACGGCCCTTTAAGGATCATTTTTTACCCATAGGTTTTCTTTATAGGTATAGGTTGTCAGCAAGATAAAGAAGTATCTTTAAGTGCTTTTTTTTCCTAACGCCTTTCAAAACACTAGCCCTTCAAGTGTCGTTATTTGGATTACCTTTTTCTAGCACAACAACTTACGTGCACAGTAGTCCCAAAGTTATTTTTTGCTATTTCTAGTACCTTTTTAAAATCGGTCCTTCAATGGTCTCCTTTTGAATTTGCTTTTTTCATGCCTCTCAGCTAACATATAAAGGGTCCTAGTCTCACAAAGGTTATGGTGCAAAACTTGGCTCTATCGTCTGCCTATTCTGGTGTTAGCCAATCGGATCCAGTAGTTGTTTTCTGAAGATGTCGAGGATCCTTTAAGCTAGGTTTTTATGGATTTTGGTTTCATTGGAGTTTGGAACATGTGTCATTCGTTGGTTTATAATTCCCGGATACCTTAAGCGAGCGAGCGAGATCTGGCTAAACAGATCACAGGCCAATCAATCTGTTCCATTGGTCATTTTCGGGTTATGTCGAGGGACTTTTTTTATCGGCCCACCTAAGATTTTAAGATCTGTTGTGACTTCATCGAGATAATGTGCATTTTGAAAACTCTGGAAGACCCTTGCGATTTTCGACATAATTAAATTGGTGGGCCCTTTAATTTGCTAATCTGGCCCTGTCAATTATTTTCAAAGTATGCTCGAGTTGTCCCCTATCCAACTTGTACAGTTATACGATGAGTAACGAGTTGTATAAATATTTTTTTTATTGAAGCTTAACTGAAGCTGAAGAATAGTTTTAATATTATTTTGTGGAGTGTCTACAACAGTGTGGATATCCAATACATATATTAAGGTGGGCCCCATGTTAGTACACCTTTTGTTGTCAATTAGCGTGTTGGTTAGTCGCATCTTGTCCTGTGAGCCCCGGTCGAAGAATTGAAGATCAAGACTTGAAGAATATGCTTCTTCCATTGCTCAAGCTCATGCTGAAACAAGATCTCAGGTAAGTTGCATATAGATCGACCATAGGAAACCCAAAACATCAAAGAATGGCGTAATGACTCACATATCCTATCCCATTCCCTCTCGACCCTTGCACAAGTTGATCAGACTTGTGGTCCATGGCTGGTGCTAAACGTAATTGGAGATATGTCCATACATTGGACCCCATGCACCTCATCACTTCATAACTTGAAGTGATCCGTTGCTGTGTTGAAGAACTTGGTCCAGTAAGCTCGCTGTGACAAAACCACGAACTACGAGATGTGTCCAGCAGTTGTGTTGAAATGAAAGCATCTAGACAAGCCGACCGGTCTTGACCAGTCGGCCAGGCTCTTCAACACCAACAGCAGCTTGCTGTGGAATTTCTGCTGGGCCAGGCATTTCAAAGATCAACAGAGCCTTGCTGTGGAATTTCTGCTGGGGCAGCTGACCAGTCTTGACCGGTCGGCCAGGCATTTCAAAGTTCAACAGAGAACTTGCTGTGAGATAAGAAAATGGACTGCCGACCGGTCTTGACCGGTCGGCCTGTTTTCTCAAGTTGTTCCAGCAAGCATTGCCGACCGGTCTTGACTGGTCGGCCTTCATTTACCATTCTCTCCAGCAAGGGGGTCCGACCGGTCTTGACCGGTCGGGCAGTCTCAAAAGTGGCCTATTGATTTGAATAACGACCGGTCCGACCGACCGGTTGAGACCCCTCTCTGACAGGTCGGTCGTGACCGTTTTAGATCCGTTAGGGCCATCATTTGGGGCTCTATATAGCCATGAGTTGTGGTCTTTCATGGTATGCATTCAACACCCTTCAAGAGCTAAGAGATAGAGCTTTTACTCACATCCTCCTACCCTTTTTGCTCTTGTCCCTCTTGAGTTCATCATTCAAACCTAGCCATTAATGGCTTATCAATGAGTATTCAAAGCTCGGTTTGAAGTATGAACTCAAGACCTTCATTCATGGCTGACCTACCTTCGGAATATATTTATGAGGTCGTTTATAGCTATTGAATGTTTGAAGTTTGGTAGTTCCCTCATTACCATTGCATTGAATAGGCAAGAGGAACTAGACCAACTCTCTCCCAACTACCCGGCATCAACATAACCTCATCATTTGCATCGGTAGCTGATCTTGGGAGCACAAAGAGAAGCTGAAGCACGTGGAGCTGAAGCTACTCATCAAAGGCATCGAATCGGGACTCAATCGTCTAGGTATGTCTAGTATTTGAGAGTCCATTTATTGAATCTCTATTCCCTGGATTGGGAAACTCCGGCGAGAGTGTACGTGACCATCCTTGGATTAGGATTGGTGAGAGTTTGAGATCCAAACTCGTCAAGTCCCTGGATTGGGCCATCGGCGGATGGTAAACGCGGTCCTAGATCAAAGGATGTCAAGGTTGATGGTTAACCTGATTTAAAACCAAGACTATAGTGAAATCCGGTGGTCTCATAGGTTGAGATCGTGAACCGGGAGTGGAGTAGGGAAACCGAATCACTATAAATCGCTGTGCATTGTGAGATTGAATGATTGTTATGTGTTAAATGGTTTAGTCAATCATGAATGCTAACTGTTTGATGAAATGCCTATGATAGTCCTTGCTTACAAATTGCTCATATAAATGCCTTGAATGTTATTGTGATAATCTTAGTTGATAAGATTGACTTGATTAGTTTTTAATTGTAATTGAAATTTAAAAAGTCCTATTCACCCCCCTCTAGGACATTAGGCATATCTCTAAGTATCTCTATAAGCGGTAAAACCGCAATTTCAATTGGTATCAGAGCGGGTTCCTCTGCTCAGGTTTAAAAACCCGAAGTGAGATCCTAAGAGAACTTGAAAATATGTCTAGAGAGGACTCTTCATCCGTTACTAAGCCTCCCTTCTTTGATGGGTCAAACTATCCATAGTGGAAAGCCCGAATGCGCATCTTCTTAGAATGTATTGATTCGGATGTTAGGGACATGATTGATATTGGATATAAACCCCAATGGACACTATATGTAAGGAAGGTGAACAAGATGTCCTCAAGACAAGAGATAAGGCGATGTGGACTGATTATGATAAAGCTCAACGTGTTCATAATGCCAAAGGCCTAAATGCCATTTTTTGTTCTGTATCTAAAGATAAATTTGGCCGGATTCAAAATTGCACAACAAGTAAGCAAGCATGGGACATTCTTGAAGTTACTCATGAAGGAACAAGCATTGTTAAAAACTCAAAACTTCAACGCCTCTCTACACAATTTGAAAACATTAATATGGAGGAGCACGAAACATTTACTGATTTCTATACCAAATTGAACAAGATCACAAATGAAATGTGGGGCTTGGGGGATCCTGTTCCGGAGCATAGACTATGTAGGAAAATTCTGAGATCCTTACCGGAACGGTTCTCTTCCAAAGTTACTACCATAGAAGAATGTAGGGACCTAAATACCATGAAAGTTGAAAAATTACTAGGGTCCCTTCAAACCTATGAGCTAGGTTTCAAAACTCCCTCCAAATCCAAAAGTACAGCCCTGAAATCTTCTCACAAGAAACACGAATCTGAATGTGAAAGTGAGGAAGATCCAGACTTAGAAGAAATGGCACTTATGGCCAAGAAATTTCAAAAATTCTTCAAAACTAGGGGAAATACTTCTAGAAGGAAACCCTACTAGAAGGATAAACCTTTTGACTCTAAGAACAACAAAGGAAAATTTGTTAAGTCAAAAGATCCTCAATGCTACAAGTGTAGAGGATTTGGTCACATTGCATCCGAGTGCACCAATAATAAAGCCAAGAAAAAGGCAATGGCGGCTACATGGGATGAGACTGAAGAATTTGAATCAGAATCAGTCATATACCAAAGTGAGGAGGAGCAAGGTTCAATAAGAATTTTAATGGCCTCCATTACTGATATTGTGCCTCAAATTGAGCCCATTGCAAAGATCACCGGAGACATTGATGATCATGAATCTTCTAACACTGAAAATGATTCCTTGAGTGATGATGAGAATGAGGAGGAAGGCCTTCAGGAGGTATATAACCAACTATACATTGAAAATATAAATACCATCAAAAAGTTGGGCCAAATGAAGGCTGAAAATGACAAACTGATAAAAAATCTTGATGGATTGAAAATAGAGAATCAAAAGATGGGTCAAGATCTAGAAGAGCTGAAAAGGAAGAATGATGAGCTTGAACAAGAAAAGAAAAAGCTCATAAGTGGTGAATCTCTAGACAAGCATGCTAGACTTGAGAAAGAACTCAAAGAGGCGAACACTGAAATTGATCGTCTTAAGTGTCCAGTCGTTGACTCTAGAAGACGGTTCACCCAAGGAGAAGAAAACCTTGAAAAACTCCTAGGTGTTGTAAGATCACCAAGGGACAGAAGATATTTGGGCTATGACAGTCACACTTCAAAAACTACCTCAGTCCATCCGATTGTAAGAAAAGATCATGATGCATCAGGGAGTAAAACTAGAGCATCTCCTGTCTGCCATGCTTGTGGAGACATTGGCCACTTAAAATTTGAGTGCTTGGTATTCAAAAATCCGGTCAGAAATTTGAAAGGTAAATTTGTACCGACCGAAAAAAATGTCCAAGCTAATTGGAATCCTTACATGCATTCTTCACCAAAGAGGAGAAACATTCGAAAGAATTATCCCGCTCTTCCTAGGAAGGACAAGAGGATGGATGAACTGTTGGAGCAAATTAAAATGCTGAATTTGAAAACTGCTCTTCTCTTGCCTGAAAAAGAAAAATCTGATTCTCCCAAGAAAACTAGAGAATCTCACCATAAGAACACCTCTCATAAAAGGACAACAACTAAATGGGTTGTAAAGAACAAGTGTTTGGTCATTCATACTGCCTTAAAAACTGAAAATACCCCTAAATGGTACTTAAATAGTGGTTGCTCTAGACACATGACAGGTGATAGATCTCAATTTTGTGCATATGACGAATTTGATGGTGGGTCTGTCACATTTGGTGATGGGAGCATAGCTAAAATTATTGGTAAAGGAACCATCACAGGGCCAGGTTTGCCCGAAATTGAAAATGTGTTGTATGTTGATGGCCTTAAACACAACTTATTGAGTATCTCACAGATTTGTGATGAAGAGCACTCAGTAAGCTTCTCCAAAGATATGTGCAAGATCCTGAACTCCATAGGAAAATTAGTCATGAAAGGTCTACGCACAAGAGACAACTGCTATGTCATTGAAAATCACAACAATTCAAGCTCCTCCACCATGTGTCACGTGGCCGTTCAGGATGAAACAGAACTATGGCACCATCGACTCAGTCATGTACATTATAGAAATCTGTTTAAACTGAGTCAGAAAAATTTGGTGAGAGGTCTACCCGAGATGGGTAAAAGATCAAATGCTGTGTGCGTCGCATGCCAAAAAGGTAAACAAATCAAGGTTACACACAAGAGAACCTCTATCTTGGTCACATCAAAACCACTTGAAATGCTACACATGGACCTAGTTGGTCCTACCAGGGTACTTAGCCAAGGTGGAAAACGATACTTCTTTGTAGTCGTTGATGATTACTCTAGATTCACATGGGTCGCCTTCCTAAGAGAAAAATCTGACACTTTTGGTGAATTCCAAAAACTAGTGAAGCGACTTCACAATGAGAAAGGATACATGATAGCAAGAATCAGGAGTGATCACAGCGGTGAATTTGAAGATCATCGTTTGAAGGTATTATGTGATGAATTGGGTATTCGTCATGAGTTCTCAGCACCCAAAACATCTCAACAAAATGGGGTTGCTGAAAGGAAAAATAGAGTGTTGTTGGATATGGCTACAGCTATGCTTAATAATAAAAATCTTGCTCAAAATCTGTGGGCCGAAGCTATTAACACTGTCTGCTATATTATTAATCGAGTTTATTTAAGGGCAGGTCCAAACAAAATAGCTTATGAACTGTGGTGTGGAAAGACACCAAATGTAAAATACTTTAAGGTCTTTGGTAGTACATGCTATATTCTGAGAGATCGAGAAAATTTGAGAAAGTTTGACTCCAAAAGTGATGAGGGTATCTTCTTAGGATACTCATTAAATAGTAGAGTTTTTCGTGTCTACAACCTTCGAACCTCATCAGTTCAAGAGTCAATCAATGTGACTGTGGATGATAGCTTGGATAAATCTGTGTCTCCAGGTGATGAAGAAGAAGATGAGGGCATATGCGAGATAGGTAAATCTGATAAACAACCCTCATATCCAAATGCCCCCACTGCTCCTGGTGATGTACAAATTGTCAAGGATCACCCCCTCAATCAAATCATTGGGGATCCTAGCATTGGTGTCAAAACCAGGAGACAGTTGGAGGCAGTCAACAGTCACCTGTGTTTCACATAAAAAATAGAACAAAAAAATGCTGATGAAGCTCTAAATGATGAATTCTGGATCCTTGCAATGCAGGAAGAGCCTCAACAATTCATTAGAAATGAAGTGTGGTATCTGGTCGACAGGCCGGAATGGAAAAATGTTATTGGAACCAAATGGATTTTCAAGGATAAATCCGATGAATCTGGGAATGTAATACGAAATAAGGCTCGGTTAGTGGCTCAGGGATATTCACAAATTGAAGGGATTGATTTTGATGAAACATTTGCCCCTGTAGCCAGACTCGAGGCTATTAAAATTCTTATGGCTGTTGCTTGTGCGTTAAAGTTCAAACTATTTCAAATGGACGTAAAGAGTGCCTTCTTGAATGGTATTCTTGATGAGGAAGTGTATGTTGAACAACCAAAAGGATTCATTGATCCTAAGTATCCTCACAAAGTGTACCGGTTGAAAAAGACGCTTTACGGACTCAAGCAAGCACCCCATGCATGGTATGAACGCTTAACTCATCTTCTTGTAGACCATGATTTGCTAGGGGGAGCGTTGACAAAACTCTATTTATTAGAGAAGCCGAGAATTCTGTGTTAATTGCTCAGATTTATGTGGATGACATTGTTTTTTGATCCACTTGTGAGAAAATGTCCATCTCCTTTGCTAAATTAATGACATCTAAATTTGAGATGAGTATGGTAGGAGAACTGAACATGTTTCTAGGGCTTCAAGTAAAACAACTTGCATCAGGTATATTCATTACTTAAGCCAAATATGCTAAAGACCTTGTTAAGAGATTTGGCTTAGACTCTGGTCGTTCCTACACTACACCTATGAGCACCACTGTTAAACTATCAAAAGACCTTGCAGGGAAAAGTGTAGATCAACATCTTTATAGAAGTATGATTGGTAGTCTTCTTTATCTCACTGCTAGTAGACCAGATATTGCTTTTAGTGTAGGTGCTTGTGCTCGGTTTCAGGCTGATCCCAAAGAATCTCACCTTACCGCTGTTAAACGGATCATCCTGTTTGTTGGATGCACTACCGAATACGGTCTTTGATACCCCTTTGATTCATCTACAGATATTGCAGGGTATTCAGATGCCGACTGAGCTGGTAACATGGATGATCATAAATCAACCAGCGGTGGGTGTTTTTATGTTGGAAATTGCCTTGTGGCGTGGCATAGTGAGAAACAAAACTCCATGTCTTTATCCACAGCCGAAGTAGAATACATTGCTGCTGGTAATTGTTGTGCCCAATTATTATGGATGAAACAAACCTTGACCGATTATGGGATCAACCAAGGCACAATGACTCTATTTTGCGACAATACTAGTGCCATAAATATATCGAAAAATTCAGTTGAGCACTCGCGCACTAAGCACATAGATATTAGGCACCGTTTTATTCGAGAATTGGTTGAAGATCACATAATATCTCTCGAACATGTGCCTACCGAGAATCAGCTAGCTGACATCCTAACGAAACCTTTAGACTCGGTTCGCTTTGCGAACCTCCAGAAGTCCATTGGTGTCTAGTTTATCTAACAAGTGTATGTTTTGCAGGAAAAATCTGAGGATTAAGCCTCTCTTTCTGATCTTTATAGGTATATCTGAGGATCTTTGCCTCTTTTCATTGCTTTCTACGAAAAATCCGGGATCATAGTCCCAATTCTTGTCCTCTATCGATAAATCTGGACCTAAGGGTCCCTCATTTTGTGTTAAGTTGTACCTTGGTACACTATGACCGTGGATGTTGTATCCTTGGTAAGGGTACTTGATTTTAAATGATAATGGTTTGTCCAAAGGACAGACTCTCTATCCAGCTAATCCAGTGTAGGATTCCTGTCAAAAGTATAAAAATCTGCCTACCGACCGGCCAGCCGATCGGTCAAGACCGGTCAGGCCGTCTCCCAGACCTGTCTGGACTCAATCACTTACACCATCCGACTGGTCAAGACCGGTCGGGCTGTGAAGAAAATGTTGCTGGAGTCTCATTTCTCGTCCCACGACCGGTCGTGCGTCACCAGTCCAGCGAGCCCGTGCATCAGCCGTCCGAAAGGGGGGGTCTTTAAAACCAGTTGGAGCTCATTTTAGGTCAGTCACTTCCCATTTTCTCACCTCCACTTGCTGCTCCAGCTCCCCCTCTTGCTCTCCAAGGTGATTTCGAGGTGATTCGTTGCAAGATTCGAGGTTCTAACCTCCTCTACTTAACTCCTCTTCACTCTCATTTATTTGGTAAGGGATTCCTTCTCTTTACTCTCACTCTTCTTTGGTTCATTCCTTTCCATCATCTCTAGGAGTGATTTAGAGATCTTTTTGCCTCTTCCATGTCTTCCCAAGAGAGCAAAGATGAGCTCCCTTTGAGGCGGAGTGATCGACCCAAGGCAAAACCTAAGCCTCCTCCTCCTCCTCGCCCTTTAAAGACCAAGAAAACAGCTTCCAAAGGGAAAGGGGCTGCCTCATCTTCTATTCCCCCTGTTCAATCTAAATCCTTAGGGAAAAATGTCTCATCCCATTCCACCTATTGGGATGATTTCAAGGATAAGGAGGTAGTTTGTGAAAAATCAGTCAAATTGGTTGACTTGGCCGACTATAATGTCCGTTCCATTTTGAATGCCATCAATTGGGGCCCCGTACTCCACATGGGGGGCCCGGTCCAGTTTGACGTTGTTAGGAAATTTTATGCATCTTGTGTCCATGTCACTGCCTCTCCCCCCTCTTTTAACGTCGAGGTTAGTGATTGGGATTGCCTTTTTACTTTGAAATCCATATCAGAATTTGTTAGCGTTCTTATTGTTCAGGAGCCTACTTTCGATTTTTCCTCATTGGGTCCCAAACCTAACCTTGTTATTGCTCAATTCCTATGTGGTGATGGGACACCCAAATGGGTAAGAGGTGCACTTCGAGCATCCTCTATGACATGGGATTTCCGCATTTTGCACAACCTGTTCTTCCGCAATGTCTACCCGCGGATGAGTAACAAGGCGGATGTCACCGAAACCATGTTTCGGTTGCTATATTGTGTAGGTAAGGGTCATCCGCTTTGCCTTTCAACTCGGATCATGAACATCATTCACCAAGTTATCCTGCGAGACGATGGAAACTCCACCAGTTTACCTTTTGGGCATCTCATATGTACATTAGCTTATCAGATTGGCATTGTCGGTACTAATAAAGCTCACAAGCCTATCATTATCAACCGTACCATCATTGCTCGTATGGAGCTTACCAAAGAAGTCATCCAGAGTCGTCTTCTGCAGGAGCGGCAGCAGGATCCGACCGAGTCGTCCCAGCCTGAGGCTCCACCTGCCTCCACTGGCCCTTCCCACACTTCACCATCAGCTCCTTCCTCTGATCCATCCCTCGATCCGCGAGCAGCTCCAGGTCGATTCAGCACGCCTCCTAGAGCCTTTTCTTGACAACGATCCCCTTCCGTGGATCCACCTTCATACATTGCTGAGCTTTGCCAGCTTAGGGAGGGTATATTTCAGCGGCTTAACAGGCTCGAGCAGACTGGGGACCAGATTTTGCAGGGTCAGGCCACCATACTTGTACAGCAGGAGGCCCTTGTAACTCGCCAGGCACAGTTGGAGAGGCGGATAGAGATATGGGAGCGCGTGGCGCGCGGGGACGTTCCACCCCCTGATCTGGGAGATGGAACAGATTACTAGTCTCATGTCTTGGTCACAGTTACTTTTTGTATGACCAGCGACATTGTCTGGATTTCATGCACTATCTTTTATGGGTTGTATGTATATTTTGCACGGATTGATACATATTTACATTTGGGCTACTTGCCCATTTTGGTATATATATGGATGCTATAGTTATATCTTTTTATATGAGCTTTTGATCTTTTATTGAATATCTGTGGGAGGTTGGATGGTTTGGGCACATTTGCCCTTTTTAGCTCATGCTTTGTGTTCTGTGTTTGTCTAGATATATATCTGGAGGGATGGTTGGTTGATTGGGCTATAAGCCCTCTATGCTTTCATGATTACTTGTATATCTGGCATGATTTGTTCTTTGAATCTCCTCAGGGCTTAAATTTCTATATCTCTTCCCTGTCTTATGTGATTGACATATTTTCGGCGCTAGCCTTGCAGCTTTATTAGGCATATCTTTTTGCTGGCTAACCCTTTTCAATTACTAATAAAAAGGGGGAGAATCATCCCACCTAGAAGGTCCGATTATATCTTTTTGCAGGACTTTGTAGGTGCAAGCATTGAGGGGAAGATTTTGAAGAAAATCGAGTTTGTACATGTCCTTTTGTAAAGATTATTTTGTATATCTGTATAGACATGTATATAGGTGTATATTTCTTTCTGTTTAAGGGTCAATCATGATAAGGAGTCATGATTTGTCTAGGTTAGATGTTTTGTCATGCAATTGACAAAGGGGGAGATTGTTAGTACACCTTTTGTTGTCAATTAGCGTGTTGGTTGGTCGCATCTTGTCGTGTGAGCCCCGGTCGAAGAAGTGAAGATCAAGACTTGAAGAATATGCTTCTTCCATTGCTCAAGCTCATGCTGAAACAAGATCTCAGGTAAGTTGCATATAGATCGACCATAGGAAACCCAAAACATCAAAGAATGGTGTAATGACTCACATATCCTATCACATTCCCTCTCGACCCTTGCACAAGTTGATCAGACTTGTGGTCCATGGCTGGTGCTAAACGTAATTGGAGATATGTCCATACATTGGACCCCATGCACCTCATCACTTCATAACTTGAAGTGATCCGCTGCTGTGTTGAAGAACTTGGTCCAGCAAGCTCGCTGTGACAAAACCACGAACTACGAGATGTGTCCAGCAGTTGTGCTGAAATGAAAGCATCTAGACAAGCCGACCGGTCTTGACCGGTCGGCCAAGCTCTTCAACACCAACAACAGCTTGCTGTGGAATTTCTGCTGGGCCAGGCATTTCAAAGATCAACAGAGCCTTGCTGTGGAATTCTGCTGGGGCAGCCGACCGATCTTGACCGGTCGGCCAGGCATTTCAAAGTTCAACAGAGAACTTGCTGTGAGATAAGAAAATGGACTGCCGACCGGTCTTGACCGGTCGGCCATCAGATCACATGTTGTCCAGCAAGCACAGCCGACCGGTCTTGACCGGTCGGCCTGTTTTCTCAAGTTGTTCCAGCAAGCATTGCCGACCGGTCTTGACCGGTCGGCCTTCATTTACCATTCTCTCCAGCAAGGGGGTCCGACCGGTCTTGACCGGTCGGGCAGTCTCAAAAGTGGCCTATTGATTTGAATAACGACCGGTCCGACCGACCGGTTGAGACCCCTCTCTGACAGGTCGGTCGTGACCGTTTTAGATCCGTTGGGGCCATCATTTGGGGCTCTATATAGCCATGAGTTGTGGTCTTTCATGGTATGCATTCAACACCCTTCAAGAGCTAAGAGATAGAGCTTTTACTCACATCCTCCTACCCTCTTTGCTCTTATACCTCTTGAGTTCATCATTCAAACCTAGCCATTAATGGCTTATCAATGAGTATTCAAAGCTCGGTTTGAAGTATGAACTCAAGACATTCATTCATGGCTGACCTACCTTCGGAATATATTTATGAGGTCGTTTATAGCTATTGAATGTTTGAATTTTGGTAGTTCCCTCATTACCATTGCATTGAATAGGCAAGAGGAACTAGACCAACTCTCTCCCACCTACCCGGCATCAACATAACCTCATCATTTGCATCGGTAACTGATCTTGGGAGCACAACGAGAAGCTGAAGCACGTGGAGCTGAAGCTACTCATCAAAGGCATCGAATCGGGGCTCAATCGTCTAGGTATGTCTAGTATTTGAGAGTCCATTTATTGAATCTCTATTCCCTGGATTGGGAAACTCCGGCGGGAGTGTACGTGACCATCCTTGGATTAGGATTGGTGAGAGTTTGAGATCCAAACTCGTCAAGTCCCTGGATTGGGCCATCGGCGGATGGTAAACGCGGTCCTAAATCAAAGGATGTCAAGGTTGATGGTTAACCTGATTTAAAACCAAGACTATAGTGAAATTCGGTGGTCTCATAGGTTGAGATCGTGAACCGGGAGTGGAGTAGGGAAACCGAACCACTATAAATCGCTGTGCATTGTGAGATTGAATGATTGTTATGTGTTAAATGGTTTAGTCAATCATAAATGCTAACTGTTTGATGAAATGCCTATGATAGTCCTTGCTTACAAATTGCTCATATAAATGCCTTGAATGTTATTGTGATAATCTTAGTTGATAAGATTGACTTGATTAGTTTTTAATTGGAATTGGAATTTAAAAAGTCTTATTCACCCCCCTCTAGGACATTAGGCATATCTCCAAGTATCTCTATAAGCGGTAAAACCGCAATTTCACCCCATAGTAAGGGCTGCACCTAATCTGCTCCCTTATTCGAGTGTTGCATGCATGCCATGCTCCTTGGCTTCATGTAAAAGCTATGAAACTCCTAGGTGCGGGACACATGGCAAATAGATCTAGTGATCGATGTTATTGTTCTGGTGGACCACCACCTAAATAGGGCATGTTACAAAATGCAAGGGTATTAGACCATCATAAGCGTCTAACAAATGGAGGGTGAGGAACAATCAAGAGCAATGATGCAATTCAACCAGTAAAACTTGAAACAAATGGATAGTTAGAGCGTCCAACAATTATGAGTTTATCCTATATCCCATACCTTGTCCCACCAAATCAATTGTCCTGATTGATAGACATGTTTGCCACATGTACTCTGAGGAGAGAACTTATAGAAGATGGAAATAATATTTGGGTAAGAGTAATTTGTTTGCTTCAATCCATACATTTTTTTTTTTTGTGGCCCAAACCTTCGGTCAGTTGTTCTTAACAAGGTAAGCAATAGTTACAGATTCTAACTCCAGAGAATTTTAAGATAATATAACTACTTACTACATTTTTCTTCATTTCAGTATCCTCAATTTTGAATTTCTTTTCAAGATGATCTCATAATTATCTAGCAGTAGAGAGATGACAATAACTATTGTAGTTTTCATTAGACATCACATTGAGAATGTAATTTCGGCACATGCAATCATCATTCTTCCATTTTGATTGTTCAAAAGATGCCGCTGGTTCATTCACTTCAAATGATGGGGCAAAATCCTTAATAATGCAAATTAGCATAAGGGTAGTGAAATAAAACTCTATTTTCTACAGCTATCTCTTAAAATTATTCTAGTTAAAGATCTTGATTCTAGGAGTCTTATGAATTGTAACAATAGTGCTGATATTTTTTAGAGAGAAATCTGTCTTTAAATTATTAGATCTAATATACTATAATAGAGTAGAAAATTCATAAAAACGAAATTTGAAACAATAAAATAAAAATCTGAAGAGTTGAGACATGTTATTGTCGCTATTTTAAAGACAAACTTGCCCCCACAAGAAGATTCCAGATGCACCGGGTTCAAGCAAGTCTGCCTCTGGGATACAGCAACTCTCCTCCAAGATAAACAGCGTCGATTAGGTGCACTCTTAATCTTCACCACACGAACTCAAGGATGCTTATACTGATTTACTGAGAAAGAACTTAGAGAAAAAAATCAGAGAAAGAGATAATATTTTCGATGGTTTTTCGAAGGGAGAGGAGATGCCTTTATAGAAGAAAAGTAAGTAATTGTTGGGGCTCGAGGTGCATGCGAGTGGTGTAATAAATGCATGACGGTGCATGCTGGCTCATTAATAACTAGGTAGGTATGCAACAAATCTTTATCTTCACGTGCATGACCAATACAGTTTCTCTGTAGAGAAAACAAAATTACCCATTCAAAGACAACAACACCACGCTTCGCCTTGCTATGTCTCCGACCGTAGTGCACGCATGTGCGAGGTTGCTCACATGACATACCCTTGTTTTTCAATACAAATGATTAGTAAAATGTTTTAATAGAAAGCCTTAATTTTCTTAACGACTTTCTAATTTAGAACAAAATTAAACACAATTAAGGTAAGTTGGATAACAAAGGCAAAAACCAATTTTCTTAAATTTTTCAATTTTTTTTAAAACCTTTTAAACCAACATAATCAACAAAAATCTAATGAAAGCCCTATTATGGCTATTTCATGGCCAAGATAGACCAGAGGAAGCCCAATCAGAAACAGAAGTGATCTGGGCCGTCAGGACTGTAAAATAGTCGTATTTCACAATCCAGGATGATTTATGGGGACGTATAATATATGATTTTGGAGTAGCTCGAACTACTTAAGCCAACCAACCCTACGACGCTGGGTTGCCCATGTCGTGCTCACAAGATTCAACCAAATCGATGGTCATTAGCCTAGTTTAATTTTAGTTTTACTATTTATAGTAAGTTTTATTTTGATTATAATGGTTGATCCGTTGAGATTTTGGATTCGTGCCCAACATGAAAACAGCTTAGAAAAATTAGTAGAACAACATGGTTGAGTCAAATTGAAAGCTTTCAATTTTTTGTCGAAAACCATAGAATTTGGTAGGAATAAGAGACATCTATACTATTTATAATAACTCGTGTCTTTTAGGAGTTTTAATTGGAGTTGGACTTTGATACTTCGTCCTAAGGTTTAGTTTATTATTTAAAGTATTATAATTATATTTTTACTCATTCAATCAATTATTACGAATTTTTTATGAATTATTTCTAGTTTTTTCTATGCATAAAAAATTTAATGGGTCATTATTCAACCACGGCCGTCATGTGAGCAAAGCAAGGCATGTCGAAGATCTTAGTAAGGTCGGCAGACACATCCAAATCTGACCATTCATCAGGTATACCAAAAATCAGGTAATGCACCGAGCAAGCAAGCTAAACATGTAAGAAATTAGGATTGGTGCACTCTTTTTTCCAAACAAGCAATGCTTATCGTGTACGCCAGACCTCCTTAATTCAGTGGGCAAACATTATTTGTGGTCCATGCCATGTTGATAGTGTACGGTTTTTGATAAATGACCTAAATCTCCGCCGCGTATGCCAGTCGTCCACATCTCTAATAACTCATGGATCGGTCCCCACGTGAAGGACCCTCGTTTAATCTTGAAAAATAAGATCAATTAAAAAATATATATATTGAAATATTTTTGTAGATTTCATGAAATAATCAAGAAAGATCTGACTTGAAAAATTGCTAGTCTTCATCAGGTTGACTCACCTCAATGTGAATTGCGACTCGCTTTGAGTTGAACTGAGTCCTGACTCACCAACTTACTCAAAACTCAGGGTCTAGAAACACACATGAGATGGGTCGACTCACAAGTCATGTGGGTGGTCCAATTCCAGGCTAGATCAGATCAGCTAGCAAGCTTCCAGTCAACTCATGCCTCATTCGACGCCACCTAAGCCAAATTCGAGTTAAGAACAACGCATGAGCCACTAACCGAGTCAGAACTAGAGTCCTGGTTGTTTTCAAAAGATCCAATCCAGAGCCTGAGTTCAAATCAGCTATCATGCTCCGAGTCGACTCAGTGACTCATGGGGGACTGCTCTGAGTTGGATACCGAGTCCAAATTCGAGTCAAGCAACAGACAAGCCACCAACCAACTCAAAACTCTGGTCCTAGTTGTAGTTTCCCAAAGACCCAAGTTGGAATTCAAGTCCGTGTCGGCTATCATCCTTGGAGCAACTCAGTGACTCATAAGGGGCTACTCCGAGTTCGACACCGGGTTCCAATTTGAGTGAAGACCAACGCACGAGCCACTAACCAACTCAAAACTTTGGCTCGAGATGTAGTTTCTGAAAGACCCAAGTCAGAAATTGAGCCTGAATCGGCCATCATTCTCAGAGTTAACTCAGTGACTCATGAGGCGCGACTCTAAGTTCAATACTGAGTCCAAATTCGAGTCAAGATCAACAAACATGCCCCTAACCAACTCAAATTTCAAACCCCACATGGAGTTTCCAGAAGACCCAAGTCAAAAATCGAACCCGAATCCACTATTATCCTCCGAGTCGACTCAGTGACTCATAGGGACCACACTGAGTTGGATACCGAGTCAATTTTGAATTATTATTTTTTTTTCTTTTTTCTTCTCTCTCTCTCTCTCTCTCTCTCTCTCTCTCTTTCAAATGAAAGATTAGTGTCCCAAGCAAGTTAGGAAATCAGATGTGATTTAGATGGTTGGTGTACTTTTAATTACCCAAGGAATCGAGAACATGTGCCCAAGCATTGGTGGAGTACATGAGAAAAAACAAGGTGGACATGAAAACGACTAGATTCTCTCAATGGGAGAGAAGACCTTTTTAATCAACAACACCTGTCGAGCAAATCGCAAAGGAAATGACAGCCCCCCCCCCCCCCCCCCCCCCTTCCAAGAGAAAAGGAAGGATCGAAGTACCCCTCCACTCACAAAATTCAGATATTGCAATTCAATATCCGTATCTTTTCTATTTTCTAGACCATAATATACCATGCTATGCAGGTGTATGGAGTATATCATGCACATGCATACTTTAGACTGCTTATATGCCTAAATCCAAGCCATCCAAGACATGGGTCAACATGTATATGGTGGTTTTATGGAGGTTGTACACTTGGCATGCTTACAAGTCGATCCAAACCATCCAATTCATGGGTGCCATTATTGAATGCAACCATGATGGCACCCATGAAGGCCACGCTTAACTGTTTTTCGAATTTCCAAATCATGGGTCCCACTGTAGATGGGGTTAAATTCTCTTATCACCAATAAGAATCCTTATTGTTTTAGAATTAGCTATGTTTCTCATTCACTCTACTCTTTTATACTGAGATTCAATTCTAACCGTCCATCACACATGATCTCATCTCAACTGGAGTCTATGATTAGACCATTTTGGATCAAGGTTCGCACATGCCATTGTACAACATGTGTGTATGTGTGTTATGTTGTGAAATGCAGTCCACAAGAGCATGGTGCATTTTCCACATTTTAATATACTCCTGACAATAAATAGAGGTGTGGCAGAAGCCATGTTACCCAAAAGCAATATGATGGGATTTGGAACACGCATAAACAAGCATAAGACAAAAGAGGGGGCATGCCCACATAAAAATACAAATTTAAAATAAAAAAAAGGGGGGGCCCTGGCCCATGTGAGGGTAGTCTGGATTTCACCGCATGAGAGAACTGAAAAGGCTATAGGATTTTTTTAATTTTTTTTTATTACTTAAAATGAGACAGGTATGCTTTGATGTGTTAGCTTTTGGAAGAAAGCGATTGGTGGGAAGTTTCTTCCCTTTTTAAAAAATTTATAAAAAAAAAATATCTGTTTTGAGTTTTATTTATTTTTTATTTTTGGCCACAAACTTCAATGGTTTGAAGGACTCGGATTCGGTAGTGACCCCTCCAGTACCCACATGTCGGTGACAAAAAAGCCCTATGGGCCCCTCCATGATGTATGTGTTTTATCCATTCAGTACATACATTTTGCCAGCTCATTTTAAGGCATGAGCTGAAAAATGAGGCAGATTCAAATCTCAGGTAGACCACACTATAGGAAACAGTGGTGATTGAATGCCCACCATTAAAAACTCTTAGGGAACACGAAAGTTTTGGACCAAGCTGATATTTGTGTTTTCCCTGCCTTCATGTCTGTGTAGCCTAATCAACATTATAATGGGCCCTGAAGAGTTTTTAATGGTGGATGTTCAATCACCTCTTTTTCCCTTGGTGGGGTCCACCTGAGATTTGGATCTGCCTCTTTTTTCTTTTTAGCCCATTCCGTAAAATGAGCTGGAAAAATGGATGGACAAAAGTAGATAAAACACATACATCATGTTGGGCCCACAGAGCATTTCCAGCACCAAACCACTACCGAGGGGCCACTACCGAATCCGCGTCCGGTTTTGAAGGGCTATTGAATGTATAGCGCCATTTCTCTCCATAGTGCATATGGATGGTTGATCTATCGATCTGGGCGGTCCATCTAGTGGGATCTATCATGTATTCTGTATGTCTCGAAAATATCACCTATTACACAATTCTATGTTGAAATTTTGACCGTTACTAATTTTTTGTTTTCCACCGTTGATTTGAAGGCCATTGATTATATGTCTAGGATAATCTGATCTGTGCGTGTATTTTGAAATCTTTACCATCCATAGGTAGGGTAACAAGATGGACCGTCTTAATTGTCAAGTCACCCAGACATTTGGAGATATCAACCTGTGTAAACGTGTATCTAAGGTAATTTTAAAAGAGGAATGTTCACATACAGCTGGATGAACCACAATGTTGCTGTCCATTGATTATCCATACTGAGCCCACATCCCAGCCGCTGAAGAGGTAGGCCCCATCCTTGAGCAGGAAAACCACACCGATCCGTTCATCAAGTAGGCCGCACTGTAGAGAACAACAGATCACCAATGGATACAATGTGTGGCCAATGGATTTACTCAATGCACACACGTGGCCCACCTGATGACTGGATCAGCCTGGCTTTTGCACCCATGATTCTTCGATGTGGGGCTTACAGTTTTAGTGGCTAAGATGTCTTACAGGCATGAAACCTTGTGGCACCATCCACTTCTTAGGAAATCAGTACCATTTAAAAAGAAAGGCCCGCCCAATTATGCTTTTCAAAAATCAGGTCAATCTGCTATTGGTGGACCACACTTGTATGTTGAATTAGATCTTGGATGTCCATAGGTGCCGAAGTTGTGGTCCACCTGATGAGAGGACCATATTAGAGTAAATAGTCCTGTATTTAGATATATTGCGGTATATTTGAGTGTGAGTGAACATATGTTCAACCATCATGTGGTGCATCATTTATATCCTTGAAAATAATGATGTATTTTTTATAATTTTTAAATTTAATTAGTAGTTATTGTTGAAAGTAGTGCCATGGAAATGAGAAATAATTGAAGTATAATAGATCTGCAAATAGGAACCCCATACTTGTTACGTTGAATTACGTCTCTTGTTGAAATAGACTGCTGTTGTGACGAACCATGCACTAGGCAGAGGCGCGTACATAGTCGCTTTCTTTAAGATAATTCACACCTCTCGATGCAAAGAACCAGTGCAAAAAGTTGCTGACGTGTCTATATCCAGGATACAATTCTTTATATATGTTCTTTCACAGCATGCATAAGCTATGGAAGAACCCAACACCAATACCACCACCGAACACCACCCTTCTTATTGTCCAAGAAAAATGACCTTTCGAATCGAAGATGAAAATTGGAAAAGATGATAGTAGGTAAAGAAGGATTTCAGATAATCGCTGAAACCCTAACCCTAATCTCCTTTTTTATAAAACCCAAAAAATTACAACGTTTAGAAAAAGATCTGTTGAGAGAAAAACCGTCACGTTGTTTTGACGTGCCCGATAAGTTAGGCACGTTTTGTACAATGGTAACGGCTTAATCAAGTGAGCTATATCTAACTGTTGCGATCAAAGCAACGGTTAAAAAATAATATTATAAATTTAGGCAAAACTTAGCCCAGCCAATTGGGGTCCGATTGCACCCCCCTGCGTGCAAGTATACGTGGGTGTGCACATGCGCACGCGCCCATTTAAAGTTTTCTGGACCAATTTTTCACCGGCCGCACCCCTCTTGCATGCGCATACGAGCTTTGGCATAGTCCAAGACACATTACAAAAGCCTATGTTGGGCAAAGGTATATAAACTACTTTTCTTTCTCCCACTCTATCCGATGTAGGGACTAAAGAAAACCACTAAAAGACAAAACCAAAAAGACAACACAAACATATTGTTTTGTTTTAAAATACACATAACAGTTATCTCTTGTAGTTGATTATCATTATTAATAAAATATTATAGAGAACAATCACCTACATTCTCTTCTCATCTTTTTTCTATTTCCACGTAGTATCGAATCTCTTAAGAGAGAGAGAGAGAGAGAGAGAGAGAGAGAGAGGATAGCCTCATTTTCAACACTGAGGTCATGATATCAATTCCCAAAGTCGGGGTGACTAACAATATTGCAGTGTGACTAAAAAGTGGTGGGTGTACTAACAATGGAGTGTGTGTACTAGACTTAAAAAAGAGTCTCTTAATCAATTTTTTTTATAATATTTTAATAGTCTACCATTCGACATTTCTTCTTAGACCTTGGATAACAAAAAACAAAAGGTCTAGTTCTATGGCTTAGTTGTAGAGAGAGTATGTTTCAACATTGAGATCATGGGTTCAAGTGCCTATATGATATGGGTGTGTGTATAAAAAAAAGGGGACAAAAGAATAGATTTTCACGTACCAAAAGTCATTGAAAGTGCAATTCAATTTCTTATGGCTTCTAAGCTCATTAAGAGCTAAGCATGCATGATATATATGATCCAGCTTGAGGAGAGTGTTCAAATACATGGTATGGTATAGAATATTTGAGTGTGAGAATACACACATATTCAATGGTCATGTGGTACACTTATCCTTATAGATAATGGTGTATATTTTATGATTTTATTTTATTCAACGAGGAGTTATCGCTTGTAATTAATTACCATTATAAATAAAGGATTCTGAAAGAGTAAATATATTTTCTCTTCCTTTCTTTTTCATATTTCAATATTTATTCGGACCCAAAATAATAAGACGCCTAAGCTTTTCACGTGGAAAAATGCAATGTGAATTTTATAGTAAGTATCATTTTTTAATTATAAAGAAGCGAAGACAAGCAAGTTTTGGCGGGGGCCTTAGAAAGGATACTTGGCATATTCTGACAACCAACAGTTTCAATTGCCTTTTAAGATTTATTTAGTTTTTACTGAAATCTACTGGTGGATTTTAAATTACACCTAGAATAATGCAGGCTTTCTTCTGTTTTGTTTGGTTTTTTTCTTTTTGTTATTATACGTAGAGAAAGATACACAGCTAAAAGCAAGTCCTTAAGCAAAATTCACTAAAATGTGGAAGATGGGTTTTGAATTACACCTGCAAGAATCAAATAGATATTCATTAGATTTTCTATTTACGAAAGTTTCAGGCATTTTCACCGAAATCTAAAGGTGGGTTTCGAAGGAAACATAGGAATAATCTAATGTTTTATTAGAAAATTTCAATAGATAAGAATATTTTCTAGTATAACGCCTTAGTAAGTGTCTTTTCTAAATGTCTGAATCCAAGAAGAGTTTATTTTGTAAAATCAATGTTTTTAAAATAAATCGCGAGTCACATAGGCCAAGTGAGAGAATATTGGAATACACACACTCACACACACATATAATAAAAAGAGTGACGTACATGACCATACTTTTTTACTTCAATGAGCATCCTTCTATATTCCAATTCTTGACATTCCGAGCTCTTAGTCCGTCTTTTTAGAATCAAATAATCTACATATAATAGAGCTCTTGGTCCCTCTCTCCAACTTAACATTGCAGTGGAATACACCCATTTTCATTCACGCATTATAGCTAGATAAGGAAAGAGAAGATCAAACCCAATCGATCTCAGTTGTTGATAATGTTAAAGGTGTTGCGTAATAAAGATTTAGACCCTTGAAATCATTCAAGCGAAGGCTCATCACTATCAAGCTTCATCATTCAGTTCAATAGTGCAAGATTGGCCATCCAGTTTGTACAACATTTAGTTTTGTTGAATGGATTAAGTCAAGATCCTTTGGTTTATATTGTTTGCAAGATTACATAATTTGTTAATTACTAACAAGATATGCTCGCATTTCTCTCCCTTGTAAGTAGGTAATGGCATGTCCATAGACTTCAAATGGATCAAAGTTGCCAAATGAGACTATGATTTTTACCTTTAAGATCAAAAAAGTGGAGAGGCTTTTTGTAATTTTGATTTAGAGGTCTAGAGCAACATTGGTGGGGATTTGACATTTTACTTAAACATTTACATTGTGATAGAGTCGATAAAGATGCTAAAACATAATAATCTTATTTAGATGAACCTGTCGATACAGAAAGTGATTGTTTTGGTTAATCTATCAAACTGAATTCTAATTACAATTCTAATGGGTTCCAATTTGCAATTTAATCAATTTTCAAATCAGAAGAAACTTAAACACTTAAACTGAATTTAAGGTGTCATCCTACGTAAACAATGGATGGAGGTGTAAAATGAGAGAGCAACTCTGCTTCTAGGTGGGTTGGGATTGAATTTTTTGAGGCGTGATGGCATAGAGTCATCGTCGATTTAGTCTCTTGGGGCAAAGATGTGACATTTATTTTGAAATTCTTGAACTTCTTGCTTGGCATTGGAAAGGCACTCTTATGTAGTTTGCTCGGACAATAAAACAACTACATGATTTAGCTCGTCCTAGATGATATGTTATTAATGAAACAATAATGATTCATTACTTGGATCTCATATAACGATCTAATCATGTTTAGTTCATTGAGATGAGGAGGCCCATTATCAGACATCTGAGATGATTTTACCTAGGAGATTAATGTAATTTAGCTTGCTTCAATGAAATATTCTGAGTCTTGGTAATTTATCTTTACGATCATAACGATGGGACCCATGGAAATTTGAGAGTGCGTTGAATCATGATCCACACCATTCTCAAACCTCAAAATATGTGATCTCTAAAAGAATCTTAAAAGAATAATGAAAATTGCGGATCATTTCTCAACATTGATTCGAATTCTGACAAATCAGTAGCGGTTTTTTTGGCATCTTTGGTCAAGTTAAGATAGATCATGGATATGCTAGTTTGATTTTGTTTAGATTGCATGGTACTTTTGTTTGAACTTACCAAGCATTTTAGGACATCTCAGACTTGGAATTCTACCTACCCATTTCCTACATCCAAACACACCCCAATTTCTTCTCCTTTCAGTTCTCTTGTAGCTTGTAAGGTTGAATTCCAGTCATCTAAAAATCATGCATCACTCTTTGGAAAAAGACGATTCTTCCAATCAAGTGGTCATGATCATACAATCAACCTGGCTTTTGGGCCATGCACACATGTGCTAGCCCAGTGGATGCTTTTTCACCTTAAGCCTCCTCCCTCGACGGCCGCTACAAAAATTAAGTAGTTTGTACGATTAAAACAATTCCTTGTGTAATATATTGAATCATGCTCCATGTTATGGTGCTGTAATCTAGTCTCTTTATAGTTCACCATTTGCAATGTATTACACCCCTATAAGTAGCGGGCCACCCACCATTTCTACTTTTTTCAATACAATGCTACAGTGCACTATAATCAACAGGAAAATGGGGTGTTATTATCAATTGGGGTGGGTCTATATATCAATTCCCTTATGTAAATTGTGTTGTATGTTACAATACCATAATCCTAGTCTTTCTTGTTTCTACTGCTCTTCTTATGTACTGTGGTTTCCTGAAGGGACCTACACCACAGATTTACGCCCCACCAACCTTCCTGCTTTTGCGAAATAAGAGAAAGAGTTACACTATTCTATTTCCAAAAGTAAAAATAAAAGAGAGTGGTTATCAATAAGTTAGATCTACATATCAATGAGTTCAAATCCAATACAAAGCTTGTATGTGTCCATGGTGTTTTGTGCATCTAAGTTTTAAGTGTGTTTAAGTACTTAGAGCCATCTAAGTACATAAATGCATTGCACTTAAATTAACTCAAATGAACTTCAAGACACACTTAAATTACTTAGACGCACTCGGACACACATTGTACACATATGAAAGCTTTGTATTGGATCAAGACTCTATATCGATTTCCGCTTGAAAACTCTTTCATGTATTGCAATGTTGTAATGCAGTCTCTCTCTATTGTTCCTGGCATGGAAACGAAACCGCAATATGCTCTAAACCTGTTAGCAACCTTATTGAAGCAGAACGGTGATGCGTTAGGTGTACGGGTTGGGACTGCAGATCTTTGGACCTGTTCTAGGAAGAGAATTTACAAGGAGAATATAAGGACTAGTTTCAACCAGTTTCAAGAGTCTATGGATAGATTGCTTGAGGAATACAACAACAAAGAATCCATGAGGAAGATGATGTTGAATCAGGAAGAGGTCTTCAAAGAGTAGGTGTAAATTGAAATTTTAGTTTGGGTAGAGAGAATCCAAAACATGGACATAGAAAACCAACATGGAATTATTGGGAAATAGAGAAGTGTGGATTCAAACATCAATTTTCCATGGAAATGTTAACAAGTCAATGGTATATAATGACAGGAGATATCTCTCATAACCTTGGAAACCAACATGAAAGAAATCGGTATCCATGTTTTCTGAGCGAAACCTTGGAAATGGAAAACGATTTTCATGACTATCTTTTTTCTCAAACTAGGGAACACTAGGATTCCATGAAAAACATTTTCATTTCCAAAGTATCCAATGTTTCCAAAAACGCCCACCCCAAGGAGGACCTATCTGACATCTAATTGAGCACCCGCTCGGCTTAATATACTTACCGTTTGAGACTTGCCATGTAGCGATCCCGTAATTTGTTTGGCGGAGCCTGCTTATGGCTTCCAAATCGTTTATTTTGTGGGGCCCAGTTACGAAAATCCAATTTCTTCATATAGGAGATGCCCCAAGGATCGTTCCCCACAGGATGATCCCAACTACCCATCTGCCTACTGTTAAATTTGGACCATCAACCATAATCTTGCAATTTGATTATATTTATGGGGCCATCTGATAGGGGAGGTACTGGGGCATGGCCCAACCCATGATTAGGCCCATCAGATCAATGGTGAGCATCATGTAATACCTCTCTTAAAATACCAAGAAGTATTTCTTTTGAAAAATATTAAATTCTCCAGCAATTCTAAGCAAGGATTGCTCAAAGGGTGTGTTTGGTTGCACCAAATATCATAATATTCCATGGTTAGTCAGTCTAATTTGGTGCAAAATTCCATGATATGATTGAACCAAACACATCTTAAATATATTAGATTCGCTTATCAGACTCTAATGCATCTGTTCGCAATAATACAATGCAGGTCAAGGAACTCCATCGATTATACAAAGTCCAGAAGATGCTGATGACTGAGCTCCGGAGCAAGGAGATAAAATTCTACTCCCTCTCAAACATGGATCCCAAAGCGACCCACACGAGGTCTGATTACACAAACCCATATCAGCAAACTGGGTTTTGGAGTCCCAACGGCTCGCAAACTAGCCATTCCTACTTCAGCAACAATTATCATCAGACCACTCAAATGCCATTCAATTACAATTTCCACCAGTGATACAATGTGAGGCCTGATCCAAGCTCATAGGAACTGAGTACCAACTCGGGAGAAACTTTCAAAATGCACAGAGGCTTTGATCTTGAATGGCCCGCCAAAGGAGACACTTCCACCAACACTGGTAAAATCCATGATCAGGCCCTCAATCTTCAGGCGGCCCACAAAAAATAAAATGTCAATTGGCGAAATTTCTCATGACCAATGCTACAACACAAGTGGAGAGAATGACGTTGAGCTAACATTAAGCATCGGATACAGCACAGATAAGAAGAAACTGAAGCATTGACCACGTTCGAATCTTGAATTGGGTTGCTCTGAGTCGACCCCAGATGAAACCAGGCAGCCGATTCTGTCCACGTCAGTGAGATCAGAATGAGAGGAGGAATGCGGCGATCGAGAAAGCTTGCAGCAGCAGCATTGGCTCTTTCAGACACTAAGCTTGAACAGGACATGAACTCTAATCCATATGTAAGATTTCAGACCTCTTGAATGCTACGTTACATAGATATGAGGTGGGAACTTGCAGGAACATTTTGAAGTTTGGAATTTGTGGGATCAGATGCAATTCGAGCACCATTTGGTTGATGTTCATCACAACATAGCTCTGCTGACAATTAAGAAAACCATGTTCTCGATTGGTTTGAATTCTCCGCAGCTGAATGTGCAATGTCGCATTTGGATGCACCATTGAATTGAATTGCACTATTTTAGTTGGATAGCTCAGTATCCAAGGTGGATGTTTATGTTTGGATATTGAAGGACACTGGCATTCGCTCGATGTCAGATGCAATTCAGGTACCCAGTTTGGTTGGTATCTGTCGTAACATAGCTCTATCAATAAGAAAGAAAATCCGACAATCGAACCCATTTGAGTTTCAGATGTAATTCAGGCATCTATTTGGTTGGTAGTCAGGCAATCCAGTTCTCGATTGGTTTGAATTCTTTGTAGTTGAATGCGCATTACATTTCGCGCCACGTTTGGATGCCTTATTGAACTGAATTGCGATGTTTTAATTTAATAGCTCAATATGCGAGGTGCAAGTTGAAGTTAGGATTCAGGCGCCTATTTGGTTGATATCTGTCATGACGTAGCTCCGTCAACAAGCAAGAAAATCATGTTCTTGGGTGGTTTGAATTCTCCGCAACCAACTGAGTTTGGATGCACCATTGAACCAAATTGCAATATGTTCTAGTTGGATAGTTCGCCTGGCATTCATCTTGGGACCAGGCTCCAAATTGCATTTGTGTTATTTTAAGTTGGGATTTAAAAATGAGAGTAGACTGGAAGTTGGGGCACTTCAATTTGGCCCACTTGATGAGCGGGTTAGTGTGATTTTCGCACAAGGGCATGTTCGAAAGTGGATCCCAACTGATGAACGGTCCTGATCAAAGGTACACGGCCATGTTGGTAAGTATGCTGCCAATTGCCATATTAGATCTTAAGAGGGTATACTATAGCCGCCTGATTATGTCTTGGTGATACAGTTGTCCATTGATCTGTGTCGTACATATAGTGGACCCTACTTTCATGGGCCTTGATGAACAAAACTGAACTGATGAAAGGACACTAATCACCATTTAAGTAGCTTGCAGATAAAGGGACCAATGCGCTTCAGTACGCTGAACGCAGACTGCCAGCTGGGAACAGGTAGGAGCTTTGAGTGGCCACCATGATGTATAAGTTTTATCCACACCCTCCATTCATTTTGGGAAGGAGAAAAGAAGCTGATTTAAATTCTGAATTTTAAAAAGTGGTTGACAAGCTTTTGGACAATTAAATCCAAGCCAGCCTGCTTGAGAAACAAGAGTTTTAAGGAATCTGACTTAGGGATGAAAGCCCAATTGCTAGGTCCATCTATCTCTTCCTCTTCCATGTGATTCCAACATACCGATGGGACAAAACCTAACACAAATAAGCAGGTTTGGTAAAACTTTTAAATAAGAGCTTCTTTTTAAGGGTAGTTGACATCATTTTTAAATATTACAACAACTTCAATATAAGAGTAATCCAAATTGTTGTTTTGGTGGACCGTCCATTATGTGGGGGCCCTCAACGTACTACCCACCACCCATCATGTGGAATCCACATTTGATGTGTCCATGGTGTGGGCCCTACCTTTGAAGTGGATTGTCCATCGTGTGGGGCCCACTTTTGACATTCATCATGTGGGGTACACCTATGTGGATCATCCATCATACAGCCCACTTTGGATATGGGTCATCCTAAGAGACCTTGGATGTGGGTAGTCCATTAGGTGGAGCCCACTTGATGTGAACTATCCATTATGAGGGGCCACACTTTTATGTGTGTCATTCATCATGTGAAGCTCACTCCATCCATTATGTGGGCCCACCTTGTTGTGGACCATTCACTATTTGGGCCCCACCTTCATTATGGGTCGTTCATCATGTGGGCCCACCTTCATTGCCCACCATCCATCATGTGGGTCCCACCTTTGACGTGGACTGCCCATCAATAGGACCCACTTGACGTGCATGTTCTGTCATGTGGGGCCACACTTTGATGCGGGCCATCTATCATGTGGGGCTCACCTTTGATGTGAACCTTTCATTAGGTGGGCCTACCTTGATGTGGGCCCCACTTCAATATGAGTTGTTCATCAAGAGGGGCCCATCTTTTATGTCCACCATCCATCATGTGGGTCCCACCTTTGTTGTGGACCACTATTATGTGGGGCCCACTTGATGTGTATAGTCCATCATGTGGGACCCACTTTGATGTCCACCATCCATCATGTAGGTCCCAGTTTGGTTAAGAAGATAAATACACTATGCTGGGGCTGTGTGGGGCCCACGAAGATGTATTTGACAAAGCCACTCTGTCCATCTCTTTTGAAAAACCACAATAGGATATGAATCTAAAAATCAGGCCGATGGAAAGCTCAAGTGGACTACAAATGAAACAGTGGGAACAGAAATGTCCACCCTTGAAACTTTTTTGGAATTAACCATGATATATATGAGCCATCCAAACCCTTCATAGAGCTATTATGATAAATTGTAGGCACAAATATAATCCTGATACAAATCTTCTGTCACCCCAAGACATTCAATCCTCACTGTTTCATGTGGAATGGCCAACACGAATTCTGGATCTTCCTGATTATTAGATCTATGTCTTATTGTAGTCTTGCAAAATAGATGGACGGAGTGGATTTGTCAGGGACATCTCTGTGACCCTCACACAGCTTGGCAAAGGAATATGAAAATAGGATTATCAGGAAGCTAGTTGGGGACTGCCGTGATTCTTGTGGTCATACTACTGGGCTGAACTGGAGACACAAACTATTAGCATGATGAAAGGCTTCCTTGTTCCCATGAATGTTTTAACACTGGACGTTCAGTCCGTACATTTTTCCCCCTCTCATGCCGCCCACTTGAGTTTTGGATCTTTTTAGGCCCATGGCCTAACATGATCCGAAAGAATGAATGAGATGAATTTTTCAAAAGCATCACGGTGGCCCCACCTAGCTTCCTCGTAGGAAGTTTGTGCGCGTCCGTGATTGAGATATTTCAGTGGTGCTTTTTATTTTTTTGGATTCCGAGGGACGCGGATTTCCATCGAAAGCCTTCTGGGATCATAGGTGGGCCCATCGTGATGTTGGTAAGAAATCCACCTTGTCCATCTGTTTTGTGATCTCATTTTAGGACATGACAAAAATTGAATCGGATCCAAGACTAAGTAATACAAAAATGTAAGAATTAAACATCTTAGTTAAAATATTGGTGGGGCACAAAAGTTTTGAATCAGGCTAATATTTTTGTTTTCAGTTCATCCTAATAGGAATGAGGTTATGAACGGCATGGATGGCAAATACACATCACTGTAGACCTAGGGAGGTTTCAATGGTAGGAATTTACCTACCCACATTGTCCTTTAGTGTGGCCCACTTGAGTCTTGGATCCTGCTAATTTTTTGTTGCATGTTCTAAAATGAGGTCACAAAACTGATGGACAAGGTGGATTTCTTACAAACATCACGGTGGGTCTGACCTAAGTTCACAAGATGAAGGAACGTTTCGAACGCGATCCTCGAATTCACTCAAGTGGCAATACAAAAAATCTTTAAGTAGGAGAGGTTGGTTAAAAAACTCTAAGTTCCTGTACTCTGTTTTTTTTTTTACTCGACTTAGGTTATGAGTTCACCCGACTTCTGTACTCCTAATTTGTAGGTGTCAGCTTTATAAACACCCCGGTATATTCAAAACTTAGTCCTATTATAAACACAAAAGTCGAGTGGGTTTGCACTTGCCATACCTACCATATATTTGTAGTGACATCTGGGTCCCTCCAAAGTTGCCATCCTTAAAGAGATGGGTGTAAAAGGAAATTAAACCGGGTGAACTGATAACCTTGGCAGATAAAAAATAGAGTACAGTATTTTACTGAAGTTTTTTGCCTACCTGTCCCCCCCAAAGAGCGTTTGTAGTTCCACCCGGGGTGGATCCAAGGTCCGTCCTTGAAGGACGCTTTCGCTTTAGGCGCAGGCCTAATACTCGGCGCGTTCCGATCAATGGTTTGTATCTATGAACCATGGCCCCACTGAACTGAAAACCAGACGTTATTGTGAAAGCCTGGGGTCCAGGATCCGATAATTTCTCAGCATTGGATACTTTCTCGAGCAGACAAATGGCAAGTGACTCATGGAGGAATAGATCGAAGACGTGAATCGCGGGACACCTGAAAACTTATACACTCGTGACAGATCCGGTCCACGTAAAAGTTACATCCTAATCTTGAAAATACTCTTTCTTAAAATCCAGGCATCTCCTCATTAGGTGGGTCCCAACATACGCTGCCTAGTGTTTCTTTTATCTCAACCGTAAAATAATTTCAAATAAAAAAAAATCATTTAAGATTCATATAATGTGGGAATAACTGCTTGGACGGCTCGATTTTTGTCAATATACAATTTATCAGTGCATGCGTATCAATCAGCACGCTCCGCTAGAGTAGAAAAGTTTCCCTCTCTCCACATCCTCTCCATCTCAACATCCGGTAATTCTCTCCCGTCTTCTGCCTATTTATACCAACTGATCTTCAGTTCTTGAAAAGCGAATTCGATTCTCTCTCTCATTTCAATTTCAATTTCAATTTCAATTTCGACTTCATTTGTAATTAGGGTTTTGGGAGAGCGATGGTGGAATGATAGAAGGGATGATGATGACGACGATGTCTGGGGAGAAGGTTGCAGTCGAGCAGTGCAAGGGCATCAATGGCCTCGACAAGATCGTCTTGAGTGAGGCCCGTGGTTCCTCTGCCGAGGTATACGCTCGATTCTCCATTTCTTTTCTTTTCTTTTCCATTTTCCGATTTTGCCCCTGTTCGGATTGAAGAATTACGCGGCTGGCCGAGAAATCGTCGTGCCGGAACTGGCGGGCGTCGGACTCTGTTCCTACTCGATCTGTTTTGTTTTCTCCCGATCGCCTTTTCATTGTATCCGACGCTGTAAATACGTTGTCTTCTGTGGATTTCTATTGCGATTCTTGTCTTATGGGATTTTTCTGGTTAAACCTCTTTTGTTTGGGGTGAATATCTGTTGTAATTTGTGCTTTCATTCTTACAAGTGGGGCCCTGATTCGACGATCCAAACCGTTGATGTGACAGGCCCTGCTGTGGATGATCCATGAATCAAGAATTCACATTTGTGAAATTTCCTAACCTTCAGTCAGTGGCTTGAGATATCGTTGTGAAAGAAAAATGCAGTGATGGTCTATATTCAACGGGCCAAGATTCAATGGATCCAAATCATTGACGTGATGGGTCCCATTCTTCGTGATCCATGCGGAAGCGGATTGCGTCCCTTCCTCACTATGGACACAAAGCGTCCAAACCGAGATGTGGAGGGTTCCACCGTGATGTCTCTTTTTATCCACTCCGGCCATCCATTTTATAAGATCATGTTAGGATATGTTGCCAAAAACGACGCAGATCCAACGCTCAAGTGGGCCACACCAAATAGTGAGTTGAACTAGGTGACGTCATCACTACTTGGTGTGGCCCACTTGAGCGTTGGATCTTCCTCCTTTTTATAAGATCAGTAGTGATGACGTCACCTAGTTCAACTCGCTGTTTGGTGTGGCCCACTTGGATCTTTCTCCTTTTTAGATTAATTCCGTAAAATGATCTTATAAAATGAATGGACGGAGTGGATAAACAGATACATCATGGTGGCCCCTCCACAGCTCGGTTTGGACGCTTTGCGATCCATGCAGCAAGAATCCCCATTGTGGAATTTCTAACCCTTCAATTGGTGGCTTGAGAAATGGTCATCGAAGAAAAATGCAGTGGCGGTCTATATTCAGCAGGCTGAGGACTCAATGGACCAGATCTTCCAATACAATGGTTTGTTGGTGCATGGATCATGCAGAACGGATCTGTTATATCAATGGTTTGGATCACTGAACCACAGGCACCCTTACTGAAAATCCAGGCCTGTTGCTACAGAAAATCCAGACCTGCTGTAATATTCTTGGGTTCGTTTTTTTAGAGGCGTTCTTTTTTAAATTGACGAAGTTGTAAAAAAAGTTACTGTTGCATGTCTGCTGATGTTCTCTAATAGATGTTGGTCACATCTTGGCATATTCAATTTCCTAAGAAAAAAATAAGAAAAAAGAAAACTCTAGGCAAAGATCTGTGCTATGGACTGTCTGATGTCTCACCTCATTGGCTGATTTTGGCATTCTTGATGTCTACTGCAACCCATTCGACAAAATCAGCAATAGTCCGAAAACATCGCAATATTTACTGCAGTACTGTTTTATTGTGGAGGGGTTTGCCAGCTCCACAAGTTTTTACACACATAGCACATGGGGGGACATTTTAGCCATGCTTGATGTGGATCCCACCATGTAGATGACCTGTTTCATCAATCAGGCTGGTCCACTCTACGGGCTGTGTACATGTGTTTTTTGTTTCTATTTCAAAGCAAAACAGCAAATTATCAAAAGGCTGAAATAATCCAATTGAGAACTTTTATTTGTTGTCTATCCACCTTACTAAGTGAGAATCATCATGGAACGGGTTTGAATCATTGGAAGATGACCCAAATTCGAAGGCTGAAGTCCCCACATATCTTATTGCAATATGTTGGGGTTGCAAACCTCTTGGTGGTTGGTTTTTTTTTTTTTTTTTTGGGTAGTTTGTCTAAAATGTATGGATGATCAAATTGGTTCAAATGTAGAGCTGAGCACAAGCCAAGCCAGCTCAGTTAGCTCGCTCGACTCTGCTCGAACCAGCTCGATTCAAACCAAGCCGAGCCATTTTTTCAAGCTCGAAATGATTTTCAAGCCGAACTTGAGCTAACCCAAGCTCAGCTCGGCTGACTCACTTGTAAAAAACTAAAAAAATATATTTTTCAGTCCCACAAGTGAGCAAAGAAAAGAGAGATGAAACTTTCTATAAAAGTAAGTGGGGTTGTCAATGGGCTTGGGCTGCCTTTGGGCCCAGTTTTAAACAGCTTTAAGCCCGAACCAGGCTTGAACTCGGCTAATGGGGCTCGAACTCGCTCGAAAGCTCGGTCGAGCTAGCTCGAACATTGCAGTCCAGCTCAAAGGTCGAGCCGAGCCGAACACGAGCTAGGGTGGTCATTGAGCGAGCCTAGCTCGAATAGGGCTCAGCTCGGCTCGTGCTCACCTCTATTCAAATGTATATTTTTAAACAAACATTTGGATGATTACTACCCAATAAATTTTAATCGAGCTACATTCTCTATGAAATATTATGTACTTGCCTATATTTTGGATATTGGTGGATGCAATAGCATACTTCTCGAGAAAAAAGTTATTCATTCTCATACCATTTCATTGGTTGTAGGTGTATTTGTATGGGGGTCAGGTAACTTCTTGGAAGAATGACCATGGGGAAGAGCTGCTTTTTATGAGTAGTAAGGTATCAAGCAATGTTTTCATATTTTTCTAGGTCTATCTCACTAATGGACTGATATGTTTGTTAGTTTGTTCTATCAATATCAAATTGGTAGTTTGAATCCAGCTGTTTGCCTGACAACTACACCCTCCATGACCCTACTGATGGGCGGTCTAGATCAATAATCAGACCACTTCTAGTACAATCAATATGCCCATTGAATGGATGTTTATGATCACACAACGAAAGTGATTAGTTTGAAAGAGAAGCTATCAAAGGTGGGACCCACATGATGGATGGTCTAGATCAATGAATTCAAATTTGACAAAAAAGATTCAATGGGAAAAATTCCAACAAAACTATTCTCCATGCATCTAAGTAACCCTATGTAAGTCAACCAAACACACGTATTACAAGTTCTGGATGTTATCCACATGTAGGAATGATAAGAGTGATGTTATCTTTGTCCTAGCTTGAAAAAAGTGTTCTCTTTCAGAAATGAAAAAATAAAATCCCAGGAATGATGATGAGTATTGCAATGCTTGGTCATGCAAATGATTCCAGGCATCCATACCCCCTCAAGGACATGACCTGATTGCTAACATAGCCCCTAAATCTAACGATCACCTAGACAATTTTTTTCTTTTTTAAGGTGAGGTAAACATCATCTTGTTTTTCTGTTTCCATATGGACCAAAGGATAGCTAAGAAGTGCATATTTCGAAGCGAACTACTCTTGCAATCTCTAGGGCCAGCCAAGCATGCCTTGGAGAAGCATGGCCATCATTGTTGGTATCGGCCATGCTACTCCAAATTGATTGAAGCATCGCCACAAAATGTTTGGAGACAAGCGAGAGGTGATGAAAAAGACTTAGGGTAAATCCTAATTTCAAGACTGGGAAAATTGGGATTCTTATTCAATGATCTGCATTTTCAACTCAAGCATATTCCAATTTCTTTTAAGATTTACGGTAGTGTAGATTATCCTCTTTTGATCTCACTGACCACTGCCACTTCAACAATGAACAAATACATCAAGGGACGTCATCCTGGATACTAGTAGTTAAGTCATCTATGACTATTGGGGAAGGGAAGGGGTTTCGAGAAAGATATCATTAAAGAATTTTTAGGAGCAAAAAAATGACTATTTTTTTATCAATAAAATTGACATCTTTACTATTTCTTAGAAAGAAAGTCGACTCACTCACTCACTCACTCACTCACTCACTCATAGAAGAAGTCCAAAAAATAGAAGAAATATAAAATCCATCTTTTTAATTTTTTCCTATTCATCTTTCAAAAAAAAAAAAAAATCATATTCTATTAATATATTTCTACAACTTTTTAACGATGTAATGATGTAATGCATATACGTAGTAGTTATGGCATCAAGTAGAGAGAAAAAAAGAGTTGTGTAATAGGTCATAGTTAGATGAGAAAAGAGAAGATCAAACCCAATAGATCTCAATTGTTGATGATGCTAGAGGTGTTGCGTAATAAAAATCTAGACCCTAGAAATCATTCAAGCAATGGCTCATCACCATCAAGCTTCATCATCCAATTCAAAAGTGCAAGATAGGCCATCTAGTTTGTACAACATTTAGTTTTGTTGAATGGATCAACTCAAGATCCTATTGGTTTATATTGTTTGCAGAACTACATAATTAATTAATTACAAATAAGATATGCTCGCATTTCTGTCCCTTGCAAGTAGGTAATGGCATGTCCATAGACTTCAGATGGATCAAAGTTGTCAAATAAGACTATTATTTTTACCTTCAAGATCAGAAAAGTGGAGAGGCTTTTTGCAATTTTGATTTAGAGGTCTATAGCAAAATTGGCGGGGATTTGACATTTTACTTAGACATTTACATTGTGATAGAGTCGATAAAGATGCTAAAACATAATAATCTTATTCGAGTGAACCTGTCGATACAGAAAGGGCCTGTTTTGGTTAATCTATCAAACTGAAATGCAATTACAACTCTAATGGGTTCCAATTTGCAATTTAATCAGTTTTCAAATTAGAAGGAACTTATGCACTTGAATTGAATTTCAGGGGGCATCTTACATAAGCAATTGGTGGAGGTGTAAAATGAGAGAGTAACTCTGCTTCTGGGTGGGGTGGGATTGGGTTTTTTGAGGCATGATGGTGTAGAGTCATCGTCTTAGATTTGTTCTCTTGGGGCAAGGATGTGGCATTTGTTTTGAACTTCTTGCTTGGCATTGGAAAGTGACTTTTATGTAGTTTGCTCGGACAATAAAATGACTATATGATTTAGCTCGTCCTAAATAAGATGTTATTGTTATTAATGAAACAGCATTGATTTATTACTTGGATGTCATGTAACAATCTAATCATGTTTAGTTCATTGAGATGAGGAGACCCATTTTCAGACATCTGAGATGATTTTACTTGGGAGATCAATATTATTAGCATGCTTCAACGAAATATTATGAGTCTTGGTAATTTATATTTATGTTCATAATGATGGGACCCATGGAAGTTTGAGAGTTTGTCAAATCATGATCCACACCATTATCGAACCTCAAAATGTGATCTCTGAAAGAATCCTATCAGAATCATGAAAATTGCATATCGTTTATCGACATTAATTCGAATTTTGACAAATCAATGGTGGTTTTTGTGGCATCTTTGGTCAAGTTAAGATAGATCATGGATATAACAATTTGATTTTGTTTAGATTGTACTTGGTAGGGTACTTTTGTGTAAGCTTACCAAGCATTTTAGGACATCTCAAACTTGGAATTCTACCTACCCATTTCCTACATCCAAACACACCCTAATTTCTTCTCCTTTCAATTCTCTTGTAGCCTGTAAGGTTGAATTCCAATCCTAAAAGCCATGCCTCACTCTTCAGAAAAAGACGACTCTTCCAATCAAGTGGTCATGATCATCCAATCAACCTGGCTTTTGGGCCATGCACACGTGCTGACCCAGTGGATGCTTTTTCACCTTAAGCCTCCTTCCTCCACGGCCGCTACAAAAATCAAGTAGTTTGTACAATCAGAGCAATTCCTTGTTTAGGACATTGAATTATACTCCATGTTACAGTGTTATAATCTAGTCTCTCTATAGTTCACCATTTGCAATGTATTACACCCTGATCAATAGCGGGCCACCCGCCATTTCTACTTTTTTCAATACAATGCTACAATGAACCATAACCAACAGGAAAAGAGGGTGTTATTATCAATTGGGGTGGGTCTATATATCAATTCCCTTCTGCAAATTATATTGTATGTCACAATACCATAATATTAGTCTTTCTAGTTTCTACTACTCTTCTTATGCACTGTGGTTTCCTGAAGGGACCTACACCACAGATTTACACCCCACCACACTTACTGTTTTTGCAAAATAAGAGAAAGAGTTGTACTATTCTATTTTCAAAAGTAGAAAAAAAGAGAGTAGTTATCAATAGGTTGTATGTGTCCATGTGTTTTGTGCATCTAAGTGCGTTTAAGTACTTAAGAGTCGTCTAAGTGCATAAATGCATTGCACTTAGATTAACTCAAACACACTCAAATGAACTTCAAAACACACTTAAATTACTTAGACGCACTCAGACACACATTGTCCATATACAAAAGCTTTGTATTGGATTAAGACTCTATATCGATTTCTGCTTGAAAACTCTTTCATGTGTTGCAATGTTGTAATGCAATCTTTCTCTGTTGTTCCAGGCATGGGAACAAAACTACAATATGCTCTGAACCTGTTAGCAACCTTGCCGAAGCAGAACGGTGATGCATTAGGTGTACGGGTTGGAACTACAGATCTTTGGACCTGTTCTAGGAAGAGAACTTCTAAGAAGAATATAAGGACTGGTTTCGACCAGCTTCAAGAGTCTATGGATAGGTTGCTCGAGGAATACAACAACAAAGAATTCATGGGGAAGATGATGTTGAATCAGGAAGAGGTCTTCAAAGAGCAGGTGCAAATTTAAGTTTTAGTTTGGGTAGAGAGAATCCAAAACATGGACATGGAAAACCAACATGGAATTTTCGAAAAATGGAGAAGTGTGGATTCCAACAGCAGTTTTCCATGGAAATGTTAAAAGGTCAACGGTATATAATAGCAGGAGCTATCTCTCATGACCTTGGAAATCAATATGAAAGAAATTGATATCCATGTTTTTTTAGTGAAACCTTGGAAATGGAAAATGGTTTTCATGGCTACCTTTTTCTCAAATTAGGGAACACTAGGATTCCATGGAGAACATTTTCATTTCCAAAGTATCCAATGTTCCCAAACACACCCCAAGGAGGACCTATCTAACATGTAATTGAGCACTTTCCCGGCCCAATATACCAACCATGTGGGAGCTTCCATATAGTGATCCCGTCATTTGTTTGGCGGGGCCTTATAGCTTCTGAATCATTTATTTTGTGGGGCCGAGTTATGGAAATCCAATTTCTTCATATAGGAGATGCCCCAATGATCACCCCCTACTGGATGGTCCCAACTATCCTTCTGGCTACTGTTAAATTTGGATCATCAATCATAATCTTCCAGTTTGATTGTATTTATGGACCATTTGATAGGGGAGGTACTAGGGCATGGCCCAAAGCATGATTGGGCCCACCAGATCAATGGTGAGCATCATGTAATACCTCTCTTAAAATACCAACAAGTATTTCTTTTTGAAAAATATCATATTCCCCAGCAATTCAAAGCAAGAATTGCTTAAAGGGCATGTTTGGTTGCACCAAATATCATGATATTTTCATGGTTAGTCAGTTTAATTTGGTGCAAACTTCCATGATATATCAAGGAATTTGATGCAACCAAACACATCCTAAACATATTAGATTCTCTTATCAGACTCTTATGCATTTGTTCGCGATCATACAATGCAGGTCAAGGAACTCCACCGGCTATACAGAGTCCAGAAGATGCTGATGACTGAGCTCCGGAGCAAGGAGATGAAATTCCACTCCCTCTCTAACATGGATCCCAGAGTGACCCGCACGAGGTCTTATTACACAGACCCAGATCAGCAAAGTGGGTCTTGGAGTCCCAGCTGCTCGCAAACTAGCCATTCCTACTTCAGCAACAACTATCATCAGACTGCTCAAATGCCATTCGATTACAATTTCCACCAGCGATACAATGTGAGGCCTGATCTGAGCTCACAAGAACCAAGTAGCAGCTCGGGAGAAACTTTCAGAATACACAGAGGCTTTGATCTTGAATGGCCAGCCAGAGGAGACACTTCCACCAACATTAGTGAAATCCATGATCAAACCCCAATCTTCAGGCGACCCATAAAAGATAAAATGGCAATTGGCGGCATTTCTCATGACCAATGTTATAACACCAGCAGAGAGAACGATGTTGAGTTGACATTAAGCATCGGATACGGCACAGATAAGAAGAAATCGAAGCATTGGCCACCTTCGAATCTTGAATTGGGCTGCTCTAAGTCGACCCCAGATGAAACCAGGCAACCGATTTTGTCCACGTCAGTGAGATTAGAATGAGAGGAGGAATGCGGCGATCGAGAAAGCTTGCAGCAACAACATTGGCTCTTTCAGACACTGAGCTTGAACAGGACTTGAACTCTAATTCATATGTAAGCTTTCATACCTCTTGAATACTACGTTACATAGATATGAGGTGGGAACTTGCAGGAACATTTTGAAGTTTGGATTTTGCGGGATCGGATGCATTCGAGCACCAATTTGGTTGATGTTTATCACAACATAGCTCTGCTAACAAGCAAGAAAATCTTGTTCTCGATTGGTTTGAATTCTCCCCAGCTGAATGCGCGATGTCGTGTTTGGATGCACCATTGAATTGAATTGCACTATTTCAGTTGGATAGCTCAGTATCCAAAGTGGAAGTTGAAGTTTGGATATTGAAGGACACTGGCATTCACTCGATGTCATATGCAATTTGGGCACCTGTTTGGTTGGTATCTGTCGCAACATAGCTCTATCAACAAGAAAGAAAATCAGACAGTTGAACCCATTTGAGTTTCAAATGCAATTCAGGCATCTGTTTTGTTGGTAGTTGGGAAATCCAATTCTCGATTGGTTTGAATTCTCTGCAGTTGAATGCGCATTACATTTCGCGCCACGTTTGGATGCCCCATTGAACTGAATTGCGATGTTTTATTCGAATAGCTCAATATGCAAAGTGCGTGTTGAAGTTTGAATAGCTCAATATGCAAAGTGCAAGTTGAAGTTCGGATTTTGGGGCACGCATGCATCCATTCGAGCGTCGAATGCGATTCGGGCACCTGTTTGGTTGATATTTGTCATAATGTAGCTCCGCTAACAAGTAAGAAAATCCTGTTCTTGGGTGGTTTGAATTCTCCACAACCAACTATGAATTATGTTTGTGCTGCGTTTGGATGCACCATTGAATCAAATTGCAATGTGTTCTAGATCGATAGTTCGTTCGGTATTCATCTTGGGACTAGGCTCCAAAAGTTGGGACTTGAAAGTGAGGTAGACTGTAAGTTGGGGCACTTCAATTTGGCCTACCTGATGGCCCACCTGATGAGCGGGCCAGTATGATTTTCGCCACCAGGGCATGTTCGAAGTGGATCCCACCTGATGAACGGTCCTGATCAAAGGTACACGACCATGTTGGTAAGTATGCTACCAATTGCCATGTTAGATCTTAAGAGGGTGTACTATGGGTATGAGGCGACTTCACAGGCATTATGGTTACGAAATTTTATCACAAAACTTAAAGTTGTGGATTCTATGTTTAAGCCAATACACATTTACTGTGATAATTCTACTGTAGTTTCTTCTCTAAAAACAACAAAAGTGGTAGTCAAAATAAGCATATTGACATAAAGTACTTCGTTGTTAGAGAAAATATTCAGAATCATCGAATAATTATTGAGCACATGAGGACTGAGCTAATGATTGTAGACACCATGACAAAAAGGTTGTCACCCAAGTTATATAAAGAACATGTGAAGTATATGGGACTGATTAGTTACATTTGTATTTGATTTATTATATGTATCTAAGGACTCATTTGGAGTTTATTTGTCTTAATATTGCAATATATGGTTTGTGATGATTATATTTTAATCTGTTTTCTCATTATTAGTATATATAAAGTCTTAGAGAATGACAGAATGTCCATTTAGACAATAAAGTTGGACCCTGAATGAGCATTGGGTAGCCCATTTATAAAGAAATTATGCCACATCAAGTTAAAGGGAGTCAATAACATTGTAATACATGGTAGATAATAATATTTTTAAAAGTATTTATCGCTATGATTCATGTATTTAGATTCTTTAATTGGGTATATAGTTTCTTGACAAAACTAGAAAGGGAACAATTTGTTTTCAAAATGTATGGTCATATGTCAGGTTTTTCCAAAGACTTAAAAAAAAAAAACCCAATGTGTCTTTTTCAAAATCGGTTGTATCTTTACAGGCCAAGTGGGAGAATGTTGGACATATCTCATTTTAGATAGTGATTGATGTGGCCCACATTCAATTGTCATATCATCACACATGTAGTTATTGCCACATCAGTCCATACTTAAGTTAGTTTTAAAACTATTGGATCTTTTAAATTATTGTAACCGTTCCCTTTAAGTTTTTAGTTGGTTAAGTAATTGTGATTAAAGTGTAAGAGAAAATTATTTATCCACTATCTCCATATGGTAACTATTTTCTTATTAGGAAAAATATATAAAGTTATTTTCATGGAGGGTCCTTAGTCTGCAAGCAAAAAATAGTCTGTGATTTTCCATCTAATCTGTTCATGAAGAGCTTGAATAAATTAGAAGATTTCTCATTTGAATTTAAGGGTATTTGGTCATTGAATTGTGCTGCACCATTGAAGCATCATCAACTCCGTTTAAATTTCAATCATTGACAAAATTTAAAGCTAATCATCATGACTAGTGGTAAGATCTTGAACTTTCGCTATTTTATTTTTCTTTAATATCCTCCCTCAATTCATTCCATTGTCCTTATATCCAATGCCACGTGTGGCCAACTTAATACGAAGAAGATAATCAATGTCTATTTCAGATAATTCTATTCTTGAAAATTCTAAAATTAATATAATTTTTTGTATTTTACAATCCAGTCATCATGGTAGGACTCATGAAATACACCGGTCGGATGGCATGTGCACAACATTGTAAGCTCGACTGCAAAATGATTTAGATTGTCTATTCTAAAAGGTTTCAAAGATCCAAGCCATTTGTCCAGGAGGGTATATCGTCATCATTGATTGGAATAAAAATCAAGTTGGCCAGCTAATCAGGCAGGTCAAAATTCACATGAGAAAAATGTGTTATTGGAAAACAAATGGTTCAATAGTCTAGATTCAACATATATATGTGTAGTTTTTTTTTTTTTTTTTAGTAGAGACATCCCACTGTTAGTCATGCTTCAATGTTAGCCACTCCCACGTTGAGAATCGATACCAGGACCTCAATGTTGAAACAAGGTTATATATGTGTGGCTTAATATAAGGAGTGTACAACCTTTGATTTTCGATACATGTCATGCTCCCAGTGTCCACTAATTAGGGTTGCACATCTGCCGAGTTAACCCGCCCGACCTAACTCGGTAGAAACCCGATCCGTCCCGACCTGGCAGAGAAAATGATCCCGATCCCGAGTGAATGTGGCTAGACTGTTTTTAATTTAGGTACGGTTTAGGATACATGCCAAACCCGCTCGACCCGACCCGTGTATACCTGACCCTAACCGCCTCGGAAATTAGAGCTTTGAACGGTAACTTCAAGTAGAAAGGTCTTGCATACCTCATCCTAATTCCTAGGTACATACCGTGAGTAAGTTTCTCGGGTGGGAAACCACTTAACATGTCTAAAATCTAGACTGTCCTTCAGTCACACCGTGATGGTTTTTGAGAAATCCACCCCATGCATTTGTTTAGTCCTAACTCGACCCGGCCCGATTCAGCATATAAGGTCGGGTAGGGTTAGGGTTAGGGTTTACCCTTTTGCAAGTAGGGTAGGGTTAGGACTGAAACCCAAACCTTTAAAATATGTTTAGGTTCGGTCCAGGATTGGGCCCAACCCGACCCTAACCCGATTCGTGTGCAGGCCTACCACTAATTGATTAATGGCTTGGATTTGTGACATGTGAAGAGCCTGCTCGAATATCTCACACGCATTCCACTCCCTGGACACGACTTTCCTGGGAGGCCTTTTGTACGAAGTTACTGCGATGGGATGCTAGTGGGGCCCACCATGATGTTTGTGAGAAATCCATCCCTTTTTTCCAATTTTCAAATTTTGTGTGGCCTACTTGAGTTTTGGATCCACTTCATTTTATTGTCAAAACGGATGGACAAAGTGGATTTATCACAAACATCACAGTGGGCCCACCTAGTTATCCCAGCGCAGGAACTTCCTGCCAAAGCCACCCGCATCCCCCATCCCCCTCACCGATTGGGAGCGAATTAGGTGTTAACCCGGGAACAGCTTAGTGCCTATTAAACCTACTGTGTGGCCCGCATGGATGATATTTTGCATATCCACATTGTCCATCTGTTTCTCCAGCCCATTTTAGGATGGGGTTCCAAGAATTATGCAGATCCAAATCTCAAGTGGACTATACCAACGGAAACAGTGGTGATTGAGTGCCTCACCATTAAAAATTCCAAAGAGCCCATCATAAGGTTTTGGTTTGATAATGTCAAAAATATCTGGATTAAGGGAAAATATAAATATCAGCTTGATCCAAAAATTTTGTAGCCCACGAAATTTTTTTAATTGTCATTCATCACTCTTTCTAGTGATATGGTCCACCTGAGATTTCCATCTACTTAGGGTTTGGAATCACGTCCTAAAATGACATGAAAAATCCCACACGGTTAGGGTAACACCCACTAAGTTGTTCACCGGTGACACCTAATCCGCTCTCCACCCGATAAGGCATCGTTGAGTAAGAAATTAAGAATAGGGCTGTCAATGTGCCGGGCTTGCCTGACGGGCTTACGGGCCTAGCCCGCTTAGGGTCGGGCTTGGACTAGAATGCCAGGCCCTTCGGCCGGGTTCGGGCTTAAAATATGAGCCCGTTTATCAATCGGGCTGGGCTTGGATTTAACAGTTCAAAAGCCCATTAGACCAGCCCGGCCCGGCCCTCTAACTTTTTAAAAAATTCCAATTTCAATTTAAAAGTTTTCTTTCCCTCCGTCGGTGCAAGTACACCAGTCAACTCCTGAGAAAGAATTGAAAACTCCCACCCACGCTTATTAAAGTCTACGCCTCGAACATCAAAAGTTCGAAACTTCTACTACTGATTTTCAAGCCAAAACTTTAAGCCTAACCATGATATTTGTGTTATATCCACTCCATCCATTCATTTTTTTCAGATCATTTTATTGCATGAGCATGAAAATAAGGCAGATCCAATGCTCAAGTGGACCACACAAGAGAAAACAGTGGATTGAACAGCGAGTATTATTATCCCACCGTTCCTGTGGTGTGTTCCAGATAAGCTTTGACTCTACCCCATTTTTTGGCTCATACCCTAACATAATGTAGCAAGTTGAATGGATGGCTTGGATAAAGCACAAAAATCATCTTGGGGCCACACATCTTTGCCACTTACCGATAGTACCGACTTGAAGCCAGCGTACCAGTCACGTCACAAACCAGGTAAAAGGGAGCCGTTTACGATGTAATCCTAAACATTAAGCAGATTCAAATCTTAGGTGGACCACGCCATTGGAAACGGTGGTGAACGACCATTAAAAGCCTTTTATTGACCACAAAAACTAATACTTTCATTATCCTAAAATTCAGTTTTCGTCATGAAGTGGACCACCTGCGATCCTGACGGACTAAATTTCAGGTTATTGTAGGTAAGAGATGGGGATTGGCTGATGATGACCTTGGCCTGGCTGATGATGACAGGAGCAGGAGATATGAAATCTCTCTATGGAATGAGCGGGCTCAGGTTCGGATCGAGCCCAGCATATGTTTTATGGGCCCGGGCCGGGTTTGGATTGAACAGAAAAAACACGGGCCGGGCTTCAATAAAGTTTAGCCCGGCTCTAACCCGGCCCATCGACACCCCTGGTCAGAATCCTGGGAGGAGGATTACCTGCCAAAGATTTTTCCAGCGTTAGAAGTTAGGAGGGGTTTACTGTGATGTTTGTAAGAAATCTATCCCATTCATCTATTTTGTTGGCTCATTTTAGGTTGTTGAACAAAAAAATGAGCTGATTCAAGACTCAAGTGAGCAACACGAAGGAAAACTTGGGAAATAAATGTTTACTATTGAAACTTTCCTGGGCTCCACCTTAATGTTTATATGCCATCCAAACCGTTTACAAAGGTCATTCTCATTGGGATAAATTGAAAACATAAAAAAACTTAGGGGTCTGGATGGTGATAAATGATTTACTAGTAAATCACTTAAATACTAGTAAATGATTTACAACTATCTGTTTGGCTTTTAAGTTGTAAACGGTTGTTTACCGTGTTTGGCCACTTGCTAGTACATGAAATTGTAGCTTTTTGCTAGTAACTAGTAAATGATTTACTAGCAAATGAGGCCATTCAAACACAAATATTGATGATTTGCTAAATGATTTACTAGCATATAAGGGCATCCAAACACAAATAGTAATGATTTGTTAGTAAATCATTTACAGGCTACTCAAACGACCCATTAATTTGACAAAACTTTTGTGATCATACAAATGTTTCAAAGGTGTTCGTTTAGTCCCCACCGTCTCCTCTTGTGTGGCCCACTTGAGCCTTAGATCCAACTTATTTTTTATCAAATGTCTTAAAATGAGCTCTCGAAATAGATGGCCGAGTGGATTTCTCAAAAAATCATTGTACCCCACCTAGCTTCCCTAGCGCAGGAACTTCTTGGCAGGAAATTCGCATCTAGTGAAATGCATCCACATGCAAGGCATGTTGCATTATCAAAGATAGAAAGGAGGGTACAATGCGGCCATGTTTTCCAATGGATTAATCATTCAATATTCGCACACATGATGAAGGGGACTCGTGCCCCATCTTTGGAAGCGGATTGGGTCTGTGGGGCCGACCGTAATATATGGATTTTATCCATGCCATCCATCCATTTTTTCTAGATCATCTGAGGATATAAGCTAAAAAATGAGGCAGATCCAGCCTCAAATGGACTACACCACAAGAAATAGCGGTGATAATGACACCCAGCCGTTGAAACCATCTTAGGGCCCATTGTGATGTTTATTTTCCATCTGACTTGTTCATAAGGTCACGCAGACCTAGATGAAGGGAAAACACAAATATCAATTGGAGCAAAACTTGCACAACTTGCAAAAAGTTTTTACCGGTGGGATTTCAATCTCCACCATGTGGTCCACTTAAACCCTAGATTTACCTCATTTTTTACATCATGCCCTAAAACGATATGGAAAAATGGATGGACGGCATGGATAAAACCCATTCATTATGGTGGGCCTCACAGAGCCCCTGCCTGGACCAAGTTCGTCCATGAGGGGCAGGACGCGATCCGCTTCCCCCCCCCCCCCCCCCTCCCCCTACTGTACCTGCGTGACAATGGAAGGGGCCCACCAATGACATGACACCTAATAGTGATCTAGCTGAGCTCGGATTAGGTAGTACCACCACCATGACTTAGCGGGTGACGAACGGGTACATGGCAGGTTGGTATTGGTGGAGAGCAAGGGGGCCCACACCTCGGTATCGTGAGTGTTGACAAACCCGTCACATCAGCAAACAGAGGTGTGGCCCTACTTGCTCTCCACCAAAACAAGTATTCCTCAAAAGAAGCCATATTTTTTAATATCATCTGAGAGCTGAGAGTCAGAGTTTTGTTTCTGTTTGGTTCTTCTACTATGGTAAAGGCCCCCAACACTATTTTTACTGCCTAGGACCTTCCTACTGTCTTTTCCATGGGGCAGCCTCTCACTCGCTTGCCTATTCGATGGCCTAGACCAGCTCCTTCCTACACTATAGCTTGTGCCAATATCTCAACTTTTAGGGCTGGACTCATTTGTTGTAATTCCAATGTTATTCTTATTTGGAGAATTGTCTCTGAATATAATACGCTAGGCTACGATTGACAAAGTGCTTGCAAATTTTTTATTTAGCCTTACCCATCTTTTCCTCTTACTATTCTGCAGGGACTAGCATCCTTGTGGACAATCAATAAACTCTTTCAGCGATTAAAGACCCGACGTCCTCCTCTTGGGAGATGCGCCTATTTGGTAGGAGGCTTCATATCTTCGCTTATTCTCCCACCAGCCACGTTGGGATTATTTCTGACCGCCTGCGGACTATCCTTTCTAGGCTAGCAGCCATTCAGTTACACTCTCCTTCCAGATTCATCACTGAGACTGAGATAGTTGAGTTTATTTGATGCCTGGCCCAGGTTATGGGCCTCTCTTCTTGGTGGTCCTCCTTTTTTTTTTTCTTTTTTTTTCCCATTTTTCTATTCTTTTTTTACTTTTCTTTTCTCCCTATGCTCGGGATGTGGGTGTAGGTTTCCCTTTATCCTTTTCTTTTTTTTCTTTTCTATCGAGGTCTTTCCGGTTTGTTGTACTTTTGGGGCTTTGCCATGGGTAAGTAGTAAGAGAGTCTTGCTCGCTTGCTTTTCAAAAAAAAATATCAACCTGCCACATACCCATCCATCTCTTGCTGCATCCTGGTGGGAGTAGCTACTGATCGGAGGATTCTCGACAATCACAAACCGGCCATGTAGGTAAGTCCAACTGACGAGTCGAGATCAATGTCCAACAGATGTCCAGGATCACCTTGGCCTGTCCAAGGTAGGTCACAATAGATGAACAGTCCAGATTCTACATGTCTGTCACGTGTGGGGAGATTGCAAAAGGAATTGTAGGGTACCCGAATTCATTCTAACGCGTTGTGGAGAGTGGGTGCAAAAAAAAGCTGTATGAGGCCCACCACGAGGTCTTGTGAAATCTCCTCCGCCCAAAAATCAGACTTATCGAAAACTCTGTTGGGTTAGTACACGCCATACGAAAAAAAGTAAGAATGAGACGTCCAACATCCATGCCTTCTTGGGACCCACTGAAGTTTTGGATATATATATATATATATATATATATATATATATATATATATATATATATATATATATATATGAGGTCAAGATCCGTGGGCCCCCCCTTATGTATGTCAGATGTCCACACTGTGCATTTGGTGGATCCCCTATAGGTTATGAGATGTCCCAAAAATCAGCTGTATCCTTAACTCGGATCCACCGAGGTGGGTGGGACCCTGACTGTGGGGCCACTGTGATGTATGTGACTACATCCATGCCGTCCATCCGTATTGAAAGTTCATTTTAAGACATGATCCAAAAAATGAAGCAGTTCCAAATCGAAGATGGGCCATAGTACAGGAAACAGTGGTGATTGACCATTAAAAACTTCCTGTCGGCCACAAAAGCTTTGGATCAAGATGATATTTATGTGGTCTATTCATCTAGCGGTTTGTGACCTTATCAACAGGTTGGATGGAAAAAAAACATTTTGGTGGAATCCATTGAAAATTCATGAAGTTTTCAATGGTAGAGATTCAACCACGACTGTTTCTGTGGTGTGGTCCACCTAAGATTTGAGTCAGCTTCATTTTTGACACCATACCCTAAAATAATCTTTAAAAATGGTTGGACGGTGTGGATTTAAGACACATACATCACTGTGAGCCCCACAGTCAGGGTCCCACCCACCTCGGTGGATCCGGGGTCTCACCTAATCCGCTCCCAATTCGCAGGTGGAAGTGTAAATGGGCAAACTCGATGGACCGATGGTTGTCCAAGCCCATTGTGAAAGACCAACATCAGGGCCCAGCTCGGCCTGGCAGAGCTGGGTCACCTTTGCATATACATGCCCAGGTGGGGCCCATTTAGTACAATCATAGATGATTGACTTGACGCCTGGGATTGAGTCGAGTCGCGACTCGCCCGAGTCAAGGGTGAATCGGCCTAACTCACTCGGGTTGCGGTGACTCGAGAGGTCGAAATGGATCGGGTCCGAGAGAGTGCAAGACGATTCGGACGTCGCAAGGGACGTCCCTGTAGCCCAAAGCTACATTGGGCCCGCCATCTTGTTTATGTTATATCCACCCTGTCCATCCATTTCATCAGCTCATTTCAGGACATGAGCCCAAAGATGAGGGAGATCCAAAACTCAAGTAGGCCATACCACAGGAAACAGTGGAGATGGAGACACCTTCCGTTGATATCGGCCCCCACAATGATTTCAACGGTGAGAGTTCAATCCTTACTAGTTGGTCCATTTGAGTTTTAGATCTACCTCATGTCTGGATTCGTGCCCCATAATGAGCTGAAGAAACGAATGGACGGAGTGGATACAGCACAAATCTCTTGTGGGCCCCACGGAGCTTTTGGTTACAGGAAGTCGTGTAGCCCCGGTTCCGATCCTCAAATGGATGCTTCGCACCGTAGGGATGTGATATGGTATCGCGGGAAGAACCGGAATTTGGTAGGGCTATCTCTACACTGTACACGTGGCAGGAGACTTATCGATAGGGCCGTCCATCAAGTGGGATTATCATTGATGGCACGTGTTTCAAATATCAGTGGACTCATTTAATACCGTCCATCGCATTGCTTCGATCTACCCTTCTTGACGAATGTTTTGCTCTTAACTACTTTCATCTCACAAGGCCCACCTTTTGGACAGATAGGATAATCGGATATTTGGGTATCTCCAAAGTAGGAGCAACTAGATTGACGGACCTGATTGATTCGTTTCACTACCACTTGTATTTTAACTCTTCAATATTCAAGTTCGCTGGCGGTCCGGGATCCACCCGGTCATTCATACGCGCGCCCACTAGTGCGGTTAGCAGTGGGAGTTTCACCCTGTGGGTTTTGATACCTAGACCTCTTGTTGAAACTCCTCACTCAGAAGGATACTCCATTTCCGAGGTTGCCTTCGTACGAATTTAGATGACAGAAACGAGGTAATATATAATATATATATAGATAAGATATATAATATATATATATTATATATATATATATATAGATATAATGAAAATTTTCTTTTAATTTTTTCATTCTTGAAATTAAGTAAAAAGAAACAAACAAACGAACTGAACTCGTGAGAGATGGGATTTGGGATAGAACGGGCTCACGGGGTGACGGGACAGGCCAGCCACTCAAATCAGCTTTTAGGGAGGGAGAGGGCAGGCAAGCAGATTGATCGACCGGTGATAGGAGAAAGAGGGAGAGAGAGAGAGAGAGAGAGAGAGTAAAATGGCAGGTCGAGCTTTTGAGCTCGAGCTTTAACCGAGTTTGATCTAACTAAGCGAGTTTTCGAGCCAACTCGATCGAGCTTGAGCTACCGGTTCGGCTCGGTTTGACCTCGATTCCACGTATAACCAGTTCGGATCGTACTTGTACCGACTCGAGCGCTCCTGTACGACTCTAGTTGAGTGGGGGAAGTGGATTGCATGCGATCACAGGCATAGAGATATTCCCGTGCCAAGGGCTATGTGGGCCCGAAAGAAGTCTATGACAAAGCCACTCCGTCCATCTATTTTCAAAGACCAAAGTAGGACATGATTCTAAAAATCAGGCTGACTAAAAACTCAAGTGGACTGTAAATGAAATAATGGGAACAAAAATGTTCGAAACTTATATGAAGTTGACCATGAAGTTTTATATATATATCCAAACCATTTCTAGGGTTACTACTATAAATTGTAGGCACAAATATCATCCTGATTAAAATCTTCTGGCCCCCCAATGCATTCAATCCTCATTGTTTCGCGTGGTGTAGCCCACATGAATTTTGGATATTCTTGATATTTAGATCTATGCCTATTGTGGTCTTGCAAAAGTGATGGACAGAGTGGATTTGTCATGGACATCTATGTGGCCCTCACATAGCCCGGCAAAGGAATACGAAAATAAGATTGGCAAGAAGCTAAGTAGGGCCTATCGTGATTCTTGTGGTCATTATTACTGGGGCTGAATTGAAAACACAAAGATATCAAGACTGCGTTTGGCAAATCTATTAATAAGAGCTTATTTGCTAATTCTAAAAAAATAAACTCTTAATATGAAAATAGATCATGTGTAACTTTTATTTTAGAGCTTATTTTTTTTGTTTAGAAACTAGCAAAAAAACTTTTAAATAATAAGTAATGGGAATGTCACTTTTTCTTTAAGAGCTTATTTAGCTTAAGCGGGTAGATATTTTTAATTAATTTTTGGATAAGTTTGTCCTTAAACTTTTTAAGTAATTCCCATCTTGCCCTCTTTTCTTCTTTAGAATATCTCTAAGGTGGGCTCACATGATGAACAAGCCATATTGAAGGTGGATTTCCATACCAAGGTGGGCCCACATAGGAAAATAAGATTGGCGAGAAGCTAGGTAGGGCCTATTGTGATTCTTAGTGGTCATTATTACTTGGGGCTGAACTGAAAACACAAAAATATTAAGAGGCATTTGGCAAATCTATTAATAAGAGCTTATTTGCTAATTCTAAAAAAATAAACTCTTAATATGAAAATAGATCATGTGGTGTAACTTTCATTTTAGAACTTTTTTTTTTTTTTTTTTTTTAGAAACTAGCAAAAAAGCTTTTAAATAATAAGTGATGGGAATGTCACTTTTCTTTAAGAGCTTATTTAACTTAAGCGGGTAGACATTTTTAATTAATTTTTGGACAAGTTTGTCCTTAAACTTTTTAAGTAATTCCCATCTTGGCCTCTTTTCTGCTTTAGAATATCTCTAAGGTGGGCCCACATGATGAACAACCCATATTGAAGGTGGATTTCCATACCAAGGTGGGCCCACATAATGTATGATCACATCAAAGGTGGGCCCCACATGATGAACGACCACATCAAAGGTGGGATCTACATGATGGATGGGGGACATTGAAGGTGGGATCACATAATGGAAGGTTGACATCAAAGGTAGGCCCACATGATGAACAACCCATATTGAAGGTTGGGCCCCACATGATTGATGGTGAACACCAAAGGTGGGTCTCACATTAAAATGTGGCCCCACATGATGGATGGACTATCCACATTAAGTGGGCCCATACGATGGATGGTTAATAGCAAAGGTAGGACCCACATGATGGATGGTAGACATTGACTGTGGGAAAACATGATGGAAGATTGACATTAAATGTGGGACCACATGATGAATGACCCATATTGAAGGTTGGGCCCCACATGATGGATGGTCCATAGCAAAGGTGGGACCTACATGATGGATGGTGGACATCAAAGATGGATCCCACATGATGGACTATCCACATCAAGTGGGCCCCACATGATAGATGGTCCACGACAAAGGTGAGACCTACATGATGGATGGTCTACATCAAAGGTAGGATCCAAGTGATGGATGGTGGATATTGAATGTGGGACCACATGATGGAAGGTCGACATTAAAGGTGGGCCTACATGATAAATAATCATATTGAAGGTTGGACCCCCCATGATGGACAATCCACTGTCAAGGTGGGACCTACATGATGAATGGTGAACATCAAATGGGTCCCACATGATGGACTACCTACTTGATGTGGGCCCTACATGACAGTGGTCCACAACAAAGGTAGAACCCACATGATAGGTGGTGGACATCAAAGATGGGCCCCTCATAATGAATGACTCATATTGAAGTGGGGCCCCACATCAAAGGTAGGCCCTAAATGATAGATGACCCACATCAAAGTGTGGCCCAACATAACGGAACATGCACATCAAGTAGGTCCCATTTAGATGGTAGTTCACGTCAAAGGTGGGATCCACATGATGGATGATGGTCATTGAAGGTGGGCCCCACATGATGGTCAATTGATGTTTAAGTTATTGTAATTTTTAAAAATGATATCAACTACCCTTAAAAAAGCTCATATTTGAAAGTTTTACCAAATGTGCTTATTTTAAATAAAGGTTTTTTTTTTTAAAGATTTTACCAAATATGCTTATTTAAAATAAGAGCGAGAACTAAAAGAGCTTATCAGTTGTAATTCTTATTAAAAAAGCTTTTATTGAATTATAGTAGAGATGCCAAACAACCCTTTAGCTTATCTAAAACTTCTGTGTTTCAATGAATGTTTTAAGGGTGGATGTTAAATCGATACTGTTTTCTGTCATGCTGCCCACTTGAGTTTTGGATTCCTTTTGGCCCATGGCCTGACATGATCCAGAGAAAGGGATTAACGGGATGGATTTTTCACAAGCATCACTAGCTTCCCGTTGCAGTAAGTTCGCTGCGCGTCCGTAATTGAGATATTTCAATACGGTACTTTTTTGGACTATGAGCCGCCCGTGGTGGGCCGCAACGGGACCAATGGTTTGGATCTATGGACCATGGCCCTCACTAGTCAGAACTGAAACCAGACGTTGCTGTGAAAGCCTCGGGTCCGGGTTCCGATAATTGCTCAGCATTGGATACTTTCTCAAACAGACAAATGGCAAGTGACTCATGGAGAAATAGATCGAAGACGTGAATCGCGGGACACCTGAAAACTTATCCACTCGTGACAGATCTGGTCCACTTAAAAGTTACATCCTAATCTTGAAAATACTCTTTCTTAAAATCCAGGCGTCTCCTCATTAGGTGGGTCCCAATATACGCTGACCACTTTTCTTTCCAACCATCCATTTCAGCGCACGTATGTTCACGTTTCAATTTAACGAACCTGATTCAAGGAAATTGGCATCTTATCTTTCACGCAGTGAGACAAATAATGAATGTTCCCGATCTTTCACACGTCAGCCAATTTGGCACATGTTCAGCGATTCACCTCTTCAACCTCGCGTCGCGCGAATCGCCCTAGAATGTCTTCTATAGAGGAACTGCATTTTCCTCCGGGAGAGTCATTTGATCTAGAAAATAATTAATACTCTGGCAGAGTGTGATGGGTGATACTCAGACACTTAGAAATTGAAAACGAAGAATACAATAAATTCAAATAGAACTGTCCAAATAATGGTTATAGTTTAGATGTACCTCGAAGAAAAAAATCATGGTCATTTGATGATATTTCTATTGGATTTGTGAACATTTATTGGACGGTTATGAATGAAAGCGGCCAATGGTCCTATTTTCACAACTAAGTGTCCACAAATCAGAGAATAAAATAGTTCAAACAAAATGATATTGGGATTGTGACTTTTATACAGTGGATTTCACACTTTGATCTGTTCCACGGGTTCAATTCATTGGTGCCAGCGTATCAAGCGTCATACGCTGCCAGAGTGACAAATAACTCTCTACTTGATACTTTGGCAGGGACTGATGGTTGATACGCAGGCACTCAGAATCATACACGTGGATGACACTAACTCAAATATAGCTGTTCAAATTGAGGGATGCATTTTAGATAGGTCACATCATCAAAAGTCAGATTGGTTGAACAATCTTAACCTTTGATCCACGAACACATGCTAGTTGCCGTCGGACTAGTTCTTCTTTGATCTCAACCGTAAAATAATTTCAAATAAAAAAAAAATCATTTAAGATTCATCTGATGTGGAAATAACTGATTGGACGGCTTGATTTTTGTCAATTATATGATTGGTGTACAATTTATAAGTGCATGCGTATCAATCAGGACACTCCGCCAGAGTAGAAAAGTTTCCCTCTCTCCACATCCTCTCCATCTCAACATCCGGTAATTCTCTCCCGTCTTCTGCCTATTTATACCAACAGAGCTTCAGTTCTTGAAAAGCGAATACGATTCTCTCTTTCATTTCAATTTCAATTTCAATTTCAATTTCATTTCGACTTCATTTGTAATTAGGGTTTTGGGAGAGAGCGATGGTGGAATGAGAGAAGGGATGATGACGACGATATCTGGGGAGAAGGTTGCAGTCGAGCAGTGCAAGGGCATCAATGGCCTCGACAAGATCATCTTGAGAGAGGCCCGTGGTTCCTCTGCCGAGGTATATGCTCGATTCTCCGTTTCTTTTCTTTATTTATTTTTTTTTCTCGCGATTTTGCCCCTGTTCGGATTGAAGAATTACGCCGCTGGCCGAGAAATCGTCATGTCGGAACTGGCGGGCGTCGGACTCTGTTCCTACTCGATCTGTTTTCTTTTCCCCGGATCGCCGTTTTCTTGTATCCGGCGCCGTAAATACGTTGTCTTCTCATGGTCTTTTTTGGTAAATCCGAAAGCGATCTGTGGATTTCTATTGCGATTCTTATGTTATGGGGTTTTTCTGGTTAAGCCTCTTTTGTTTGGGGTGAATATCTGTTGTAATTTGTGCTTTCATTCTTACAAGTGGGGCCCTGATTCGACGATCCAAACCGTTGATGTGACAGGCCCTGCTGTGGATGATCCATGAATCAAGAATCTCACATTTGTGAAATTTCCTAACCTTCAGTCAGTGGCTTGAGAAATCGTTGTGAAAGAAAAATGCAGCTGATGGTCTATATTCAACGGGCCAAGATTCAATGGATCCAAATCATTGACGTGATGGGTCCCATTCTTCATGATCCATGCAGCAACAATCCCCATTGTGGAATTTCTAACCCTTCAATTGGTTGGCTTGAGAAATGGTCATCGAAGAAAAATGAAGTGGCAGTCTATATTCAGCAGGCTGAGGACTCAATGGACCAGATCTTCCAATCCAATAGTTTTTTGGTGCATGGATCATGCAGAACGGATCTGTTATATCAATGGTTTGGATCACTGAACCACAGGCACCCCCTACTGAAAATCCAGGCCTGCTGCTACTGGAAAATCCAGACCTGCTGTAATATTCTTGGGTTCTTTTTTTAGAGGCGTTCTTTTTTAAATTGACGAAGTTGTAAAAAAAGTTACTGTTGCATGTCTGCTGATGTTCTCTAATTGATGTTGGTCACATCTTGGCATATTCAATTTCCTAAAGAAAAAAAAAAGAAAAAAGAAAACTCTAGGCAAAGATCTGTGCTATGGACTGTCTGATGTCTCACCTCATTGGCTGATTTTGGCATTCTTGATGTCTACTGCAACCCATTCGACAAAATCAGCAATAGTCCAAAAACATCGCAACATTACTGCAGTACTGTTTTATTGTGGAGGAGGGGTTTGCCAGCTCCACAAGTTTTACACATAGCACATGGGGGGACATTTTAGCCATGCTCGATGTGGATCCCACCATGTAGATGACCTGTTTCATTAATCAGGCTGGTCCACTCTATGGGCTGTGTACATGTGTTTTTGTTTTTATTTCAAAGCAAAATAGTAAATTATCAAAAGGCTGAAATAATTCAATTGAGAACTTTTATTTGTTGTCTATCCACCGTACCAAGTGAGAATCATCATATAACGGGTTTGAATCATTGGAAGATGATCCAAATTCGAAGGCTGAAGTCCCCACATATGTTATTGCAATATGTTGGGGTGCAAACCTCTTGGTGGTTGGTTGTTTTTTTTTTTTTTTTTTATAAATTTTATGGGCAGTTTGTTGAAAAAGTATGGGTGATCAAATTGGTTCAAATGTATATTTTTTAACAAACATTTGGATGATTACTACCCAATGAATTTTAATCGAGCTACATTCTCTATGAAATATTACCCAATGAATTTTAATCGAGCTACATTCTCTATGAAATATTATGTACTTGCCTATATTTTGGATATTGGTGGATGCAATAGCATACTTTGTGAGAAAAAAAGTGATTCATTCTCATACCATTTCATTGGTCGTAGGTGTATTTGTATGGGGGTCAGGTAACTTCTTGGAAGAATGACAATGGGGAAGAGCTGCTTTTTATCAGTAGTAAGGTATCAAGCAACGTTTTCATATTTTTCTAGGTCTATCTCACTAATGGACCGATATGTTTGTTAGTTTGTTCTATCAATATCAAATTGGTAGTTTGAATCCTGCTGTTTGCTTGACAACTACACCCTCCATGACCCTACTGATGGGCAGTCTAGATCAATGATCAGACCACTTGTAGTACAATCAATATGCCCATTGTATGGATATTTATGATCACACAACGAAAGTGATTAGTTTGAAAGAGAAGCTATCAAAGGTGGGACCCACATGATGGATGGTCTAGATCAATGAATTCAAATTTGACAAAAAAGATTCAATGGAAAAAATTCCAACAAAACTATTCTCCATGCATCCAAGTAACCCTATGTAAGTCAACCAAACACACGTATTACAAGTTCTGGATGTTATCCACATGTAGGAATGATAAGAGTGATGTTATCTTTGTCCTAACTTGAAAATTTGTGTTCTCTTTCAGAAATGAAAAAATAAAATCCCAGGAATGATGATAACTGAGTATTGCAATGCTTTGGTCATGCAAATGATTCCAGGCATCCATACGCCCTCAAGGACATGACCTGATTGCTAACATAGCCCCTAAATCTAACGATCACCTAGACAATTTTTTTTCTTTTTTAAGGTGAGGTAAACATCATCTTGTTTTTATGTTTCCATATGGACCAATGGATAGCTAAGAAGCTCATATTTCGAAGCGAACTACTCTTGCAATCTCTAGGGCCAGCCAAGCATGCCTTGGAGAAGCATGGCCATCATTGTTGGTATCGGCCATGCTACTCCAAATTGATTGAAGCATCGCCACAAAATGTTTGGAGACAAGCGAGCGGTGATGAAAAAGACTTAGGGTAAATCCTAATTTCAAGACTTGGAAAATTGAGATTCTTATTCAATGATCTGCATTTCCAACTCAAGCACATTCCAATTTCTTTTAAGATTTAGGGTATTGTAGATTATCTTCTTTTGATCTCACTGACCACCGCCACTTCAACAGCAAACAAATACATCAAGGGACATCATCCTGGATACTAGTAGTTAATTCATCTATGACTATTGGGGAAGGGAAGGGGTTTCGGGAAAGATATCATTAAAGAATTTTTAGTAGCGAAAAAATGACTATTTTTTTTTATCAATAAAATCGATCTCTTTACTATTTCTTAGAAAGAAAGTCCAAATATAGATACTGACACACACACACACACACACACACACACACACACACACTGATAGAAGAAGTCCAAAAAATAGAAGAAATATAAAATCCATCTTTTTAATTTTTTCCTATTCATCTTTAAAAAAAATCATATTCTATTAATATATTTCTACAACTTTTTAACGATGTAAATCTTATATGTAGTAGTTATGGCATCAAGTAGAGAGAAAAAAAGAGTTAGGGAAAAATGTGCATAACTGCATGCCTCCCCTTGTTGGTTTTATTGTATTAAGAGGCCCTACTTAGAATTTAAAAGGCAAAAGACCAAAATGCCCCTCTTGGGCTATCACATCAGAGAATTGTCCCATTCACATAGCGTGGGCATATTGGCCACACTATGTGTACCATTACATCTGGTAACTGAATGTGGCCACTATATGTACCACGATGGGAGACACGTGGCGATGGGCCATGTGTAGGCCACACTCATGGGCACACATAGGGGGATTAAATGGTTCTTATGATTGACTACAACTAAGGATTTTGGTGAGTATATCAACAAGTTGATTTTGAGATTCGATATAAGGAGTAGATATTTCATTGTTGGAGAAAATGGCAGTCAACCTCGATGTGCTTGGTCCTCTAATGAAACAAAAAATTATTGTCAAGATGTGAAGCTATTATATTGCCACAATACGGACATCTCGTGCAATAAGGTTCTCAGCTACACTTGGTCACAAATAGTGTAAGCCGTGGCCTTGTACTTTGTTTCTCTGTTAGACAAGTCCCAACACTCTACGTCTTACTCTTCCTCGTGGTTAAATTTCCACCCACAAGTGTACAATATGTAGTTGTAGATCATCTGTTAGATGGAGATTAGGGCTGTCAATGGGTTGGCCTGGGGTAGGTCTCGGCCTGGATTTTGAACTGTTTCGGGCCGGTCCATCAGGCTCGCCATATTCAAAATTCTGATTTTTCAGGCCCGAGCCTGGCCCATTGACACCCCTAATGGAGATCCAACCTAGTCTCTATTTAAGTAACTACAATTTGAAGATAGATCTATATATGATCCCTTTGCCTGGGGCTCCCTTGAGATACCACAAAATTTGCACTGACAACGCTATGCGTACCCTAAGAGCACGCGTGAACTGTCTCACAACACTAACAACATAGGTTGTATTTGGCAGTGTGAAACCAACCAATTTTCGAGATCTCCTTAGGTCTTCAACAAACTTTTCATTGATCACCAACCATCTTATGATTTGGATCCATAGGTGTGTCAATGGGTTTTGCATCATGAAGTCTGGTCTCTAATGGCATACCAAGCATATTACATTTAGGAATTAGGACACATTAATACCTTCATTTGACCTTGCTCCTTTTATATTGAGAAATGACCCAAGATGTCCCAAATCCTTTGTAGAGAAATGTTGCGGTGATACTTCTTTAATTCTTCGATTCCTTTGCTATCATTACTTGTAACCACAGTGTCATCTCTACATAAACAACCAACAAGATCAAACCAGCACTGCCGAATAAAAGCAGAGTGATTGGGCCTAGTTTCATCGCAATCGTAAGCCATTTCAACGTTACTAAATTGACTAAATGTCAACCTCACTAAATTGATTAAACATCAACCTTACTAAATTGATTAAACATCAACCTTACTAAATTGATTAAACTATGCATGTTTGGAAATTTCAAGCTGTAATTCGATGTTTTTAACCTGTACACCTTGTTTGACTCCCCTTGGGTAAGATGCCAAAGTGTTTGCTCCATATGACATCATTGAGATCCCCATGCAAGGTGTTCTTGACATCAAGCTAGAGAAGATTCCATCATTTATTAACAGCCACTGAAATAATAACTTTTGACATAGTTGAGCTTAGCAATTGGAGATGATGCCTTTGAGTAATCTACAAACATCTAATTGTACCCGTTAGCAACCAAACGGACCTTTAGTTGCCCCACCTTGCCATCTGGTTGAAACTTGATTGAGTAGACTCATTGAAACCCAATCACAAACGCCCTATTTTGCTTCTTCTTCTCTCTCTCTCTCTCTCTCTCTCTCTCTCTCTATACTTTTTCTTCCCACTTATTTTCATTTCAACCCTGGAGGAAGCTTAGAAACTTATTTTAGACTAGATACAATGCCTATTTTGGGAATCAAAACACAAGATTTGACGAATACAAACCAAAATGGACCATTCTATTTTTGTCTTCTTTTTGTTGTATCTCAATGAAATGAGCCATAATGTACGGAATCATGTTTGATTTTCTTCGATTAGGTGTTGACTTTCAGCTGGTGAAGTCAATAGATACCATTCTTGTCAAAGAATGGCCTCGTACACCATTGAATACATGTTAACAGTAAATAAAAAAAAAAGAAAGGCATTTTATATTTTTTTCAAGTTTCGTAATAAAATTTTGCAAAGATTTTTTGGCTGATACGGACTTATATTGTCCGACACGAGCTGATACAGTCTGATATGCCCCATATTGTTACGTTTTTGGGACTGACAAGTACATCTCACCAATACTGTTATTAAAACCTTGGCCACAAGGTATTGCCCCTTAATGGAAAAGAAGGGTGTGGTCTAGAAAACGTGACATCAGCACAAACATACTGTTCTCTAAGTCTCAAAGCATAACACTTGTACCCCCTCGAACCTCTCGAATACCCAAGAAAGATACTCATTATTACTCGAGGATCAAACTTGTCAGTACTTGATCCTAAGCAAACCGAGGAGGGCACACTATTAATTAATAGACAGAGATGTTTGATTGTAAAGAAAACGAGGGATCATCAAGCAATAGACAGTGAGGAGACCAGCCATTCAACACCGAGGAGGGCACACTATTAATTAATAACCTGTGGTTAAAACTCTATCACTCCAATAGCTCTTTGGTATATTCATGTGGACTAGTAATGCACATGCAAAATCAAATGCCCCTTTTTTTCTTCTTTGCAACACCATTTTGCTAAGGCGCATGAATATGTCTTGGGTAAAATTCAATTATCAGACAAAAACCATTAAAATGATTGAGGCATTCTTTTGCATTATCTGAGTCCAAAACACAACTTGGAACTAAAATGATTCAACACTTCCATATGAAATCTTTTGAAATTGGAAAACAACTCAAATCTATCTTTAATTAAATAAGCAAAGTAGTTCTTGGATACTCTTCTACAACTGTAAAATAAAAAAGAAAATACTTGAACTTGGACACTATGAACCTGAACGAGTCTCTAAATATAAAAAAGGACAAAAGCAAAAGAAATTGGACCACACTTATACACCTGTGTTGCAAACGTGGCTCCTACTTAGCTCACAAACCTCACACCCAACTACTGACATAGAAAGCGACAAAGGAACATCAAGGAGGGTTGACCTAATGGACGATTCCATTGATGGGGCGACGTTCTTGTCTGCAAAGCAGCTCCAGCCAGTTCCCAGTTCAGATAATATAGATCACCATCATGTCCCTTCACCAATCGTTGTTTTTGTCCTTAGATCTTGAAACACAACACAAAAGGTAGGATAGAATGTTACAAGACAATTGGGAGATTTTGTAAGTTTACTAACAGACATAAAGGTTAAAAGGAAATTCAGGTGCGTGGAGGATACAGGACCAAGAGTGGAAGAGTTGGGATGAACTAAAGTGCCCAAGCCATATACTTTAGATGATATACTATTCGTTAAAGTAACAGAAGAATTAGAAACAGATTTTTCAAGAATAAAAGATGCACTGGACCCACTAGTCATATGATCAAATGCTCCTGAGTCAGTTACCCATGGAGAATGTTGGGAAATGAGACAAGCTGTACTTCAATTCACAAAAGTGGCAGCGGAAAGAGGAAGTAAGAGCATTAGTAGAAGGCTCTGACGTTTCAACTACTTTGAATATTCATCTCAAGTAAGTCTGTGTAACTAAATAACTAGAAGTATCTGCTCCCATTGAGAGGGGATAGGTTCAACCGATCAAGCCAATCCGGTTGGCTGATGCTGTCTTACCTCACAAGTCCCAAGTCCCAACATGTGTCCACTGGATAATTAGTAACCCGTGATGATAATGATAATGTTTTATAGAACTTATACTCCAAAGTTTATACCAAACAGAATCAATACAAATCCATGCCATATCCTGCCACATTGCTTACCTGTATGGCTGTATCCATATTGTATCATCTGGGTATTGATACTCCAGGCCTATACAGATATCCAAGTGTCATTGCGAAAGATAATACTTCAGTCAACAAAACTAGTAATTAATTGGAAAGGTAATTGTTTCGACTAAAATTTATAAGCTGTGAATAACATGTTACAAATGAGATACTGGTAGGTGTCCATATGCTAGAATTCGTGATTTCATTCCTATAATTGTGTGCTTATCAGCATCTTATTTAGGCAGTATAGCTGTATAGTATCCTTCACTTGTTACATTAATTATTAGTTGGATTTTTTTCTTGCTTTGTGTAGGCTATTTTCAAGCCTCCAAAAGCCATACGTGGAGGGATTCCAATATGCTTTCCTCAAGTATGTTTTGGTTTATTCATGCATGTGCTTCTCTTTTAGTTCTCCTTTGATTTTATTAATGTTACACCAAAATAAATGCTCTGCAAATGCAGTTCTCTAGTCATGGATCTCTTGAACAACATGGGTTTGCAAGGAACAGGATTTGGAGCATTGACACCGATCCACCACCTTTCCCGACAAATAGCTCCAATAAGGCTTTTGTTGATTTAATTCTCAAGCCATCGGAAGAAGATATGAAAATCTGGCCTCACTGGTACACTGATTAGCAAATGGACATCATCATATCTTCTTTTGTTCGCATTACTATAATCTGGACAGGTGTCGTGTTTGTGTTTGATTACATAATTTAATATGAAGGTAGATGCTATTTAAATGTATACATAAAACATGGTACCTTAATTGGGTTAATCAATATGGTATTTTGCTGTCCTTTACAGTTATGAATTTCGTCTAAGGGTAACTCTAAGTCCCAGTGGAGATCTGATGTTGACATCCCGCATCCGAAATACCAACACTGATGGAAAGCCGTTTTCTTTCACCTTCGCATATCATACTTATTTCTCTGTTTCTGATATCAGGTATGTTGGTCGATACTTTCTGAGCTTGGTTTATCCTTGTTGGCTTTGCTTGGTGAGGGGTTGCTGAAAGTTTTTGTTTATGTGATTGTGATCAGAAAAGTCCTCTTTTCACCTTTTTTTATAGGGTACTTTATAGTGCCGATTTATTGAATTCACCACTTTTATATAATTATAATGAATAACTATGACTATGCTTGGCATGATATTTGCATTTATTATCAAGGAGATTCACGGCATATTCGTAGTCATATTCTTCATTGAGAATGTCATTTTGTTCCCTGTGCTATCATTCACTAATAGTACTAAAAATATGTGTTGCGTTAGAGAATCGAAGGAGGACAATTTCCTTCCCAGACATAGCTTCAGTGAGAGCTAATATCTATCGGAGTACATGCTGTATCTTTTAGTATTATTTATAAATGGATTTTTAGCAAAAGCAAAATTCTTTTTATTGTTGTCTTTGTTCATGCATGGATGAAGTTAAAATCTATGTACAATGTATTTTTGTGGGATTTCTAGGTTGTTATTGGTCATGAATGCATTGATAGAAAGAAAAAAAGGACATACTTTTACAGTGAATCTCCTGCGATTCTTGGCTTAGGATAAAACTCTTGGTTGGCCATTTTTCTCCCCACTTGGATCTTACGTTTGTTTGTTATGCAAAACTATCATCATCGCAATCGTCGTTCTCATCATTGTCATCTTAGCCTTTCTTCAAGCAATTTATAGTTGGGCTTTTAAACGTTAGATAGGCAAGAGTTTTATGGCCGGCTGTCCAGTAGGCATTAACTTTACTCTCGTATTTAGGCTGCGGAACCAGCTTTGGTAATGGCTTGCTTAAAGTGTAAGTACCTCAACACTAAGTGCAAACATAACCAGCCGGTTTTCCTTTTGCATCCAAGCAATCAAATGCAGGGAAATTATTAGAGCAGCTATGTGCTGAGAACCTGGAAATGAAGGATTATAGAATTCACACACCATTTATTGCACCCAAACTCATAATACATTGTCCCCTTCTTTGTTGGTTTGCATTTATTTTTCATTACTTAACAGTACACAGACCTGGTAAAAAATTGTACCCTGAAATGCAAATGAATGGGGTTTGGCAATTTAGGTTACTTTTGACTTGAACTTGCATCAAAATTTTAATGCAAGCACTTCTAGGAGTTTCTTTCCTTTTCCCCAGTACTTGTTGAGCCACCACAATACCATTCCATAGGAATTCTTTCCATTTCCCCACCAGTGTTTTCAGTATCGTATAGATGCATTTATCACACACCCTTGGGATGCGGAAACATATTAGGTATCTAATGTATTGCTGTTTTTGGGAAACATTGGGAAACTGTTCGATTTTTGTAATGAAACTTCAGGGGATGTTAAAAAAGACACTAATACACACTTAGAACTCAAAAGATTACAAAAAGAAGTACACATGATAAGTTTCCTTTCTATAGGTCCTAAACTATCCACTGGCTGACAGAAGTGATGCAACTAATTAGTTCGTATAATTTAAATCATATTAGACTTATATGAAAACACAACCAATACACGTTCAAAAGGTAAATTAATTTTTATAATTTTTTTAAAAATTAAATTTATTTATGAAAATAATTGAATGTGGCTGGTGTTAAGATTAGTTACACTTATAAATACATAAATATAAGGAATAAATAACATCTTGTCACTCTAATTCTTTGCAAAAAATTATTTTATTTATTTTTCAATTTTTTTAATCAAAAAATCCAAAAAGTTTTGTCAATTTGTAGATCAGCCTCTAAGCACTCTCTTATGATTTTTCCACACTGTAATTGCAAATTAAATAAGGTGATATCGGAAAATTTTTGGATTTTTCCGAAATTCTCCCATTTTCCCCAAATTTGCAAGTGGAAGTCAATCCATGATTGAGCATGCAAAAATCATGGATTACTAATTTTATTTCATAGATTCCAAGAAATTTAAACAAGAGAGAGGTTTAAATTAACAAAAACTCATCAATTGGGTTTCTAGTACCACATGCTCATGAATCCCAATTTCTGCACTCAAATCCAAATTTCTCTCCAAACAAATGAAAAGGATTGGTCAAAATCCCCTTAGCAACATAATCCCAACAAAAAAATTCAGAGAAAATCAAAATTATTTTTTTTTGTGGATTTTCGGTGAGAATTTCTCAAATTTTCCAGAAGGGGACTGATGCAAGTGCGATATCTTGTGGATTTTCAGTGAGAATTTCTCAATTTTTCCTGGAAGGGGACCGGTGCAAGTGCGATATCGTTGATACATGGTGTGATATTGTTGATATGTGCAATATGTTTTGATGATATCGGGGAATTTATAACAACGATAGTTTTCATAATATCCCAATGTATCAATATATTGTTGATACATTGCGATAGATCGGTATATATTGACAAATACTGGGGAGTTTTCCAACTACAGCTCAATTTTGTATCGACACTGCAATCACTGTTCCCCACGACTACCCTGCAATCTACCTTGAGCCACAGTGCCACTACTCCCTGCAATTTGCCTTAATTTTAATGTTACCACTTGAAGGAGTTCTTTCCATTTCAAACTACTAGCCGGAATCTGCCTTGGGCCACCCTAGGACCACATTCCACTTGCAATTGTTGACTTCTCATTTGTAACCTATGAATATTCTCATGTGTTTTTTTACCCCTTCCCTTCGTTGAGAATTGGATTGAGGAAATTTTGAAATGATGAACTGCATTGGGTATATCGGTTTTTCTGAGATTGTGGTGGAGTTGCAGTCTTTATATGTTGCACTTCTAGTAGATCTGCAGTGCTGGATGCTGTGGCCATCTCCCCTGTATTTTCTTTCTTTCTTTCATAAAGAATTCTCATTACCCATTAAAAAAATCCTGTGTTGGAGATATCACTTCAGCATAAGTATCAAACAGCTAGCACGACTGTAGGTAGACCTTCAGCATAAGTATCAAACAGCTAGCACGACTGTAGGTAGACCCAGTCAAAATCGTTATTGTATCGTAAATCGTAGTAGGGGTTGAATTGTATCGGATCGCGAGTCGTATTGTAAATTGTAAGATTTTTACAATTTTCTTAAAATTTTGAAAAAATATATGAAAAATATAAATAAATCAGAAAAAAATTCATCTATTTTCCTTTTGCCATCAAGGGGCACCAAGTAATACCATGTCATGATAAAGGATTCTTATTCCTTTATTTTTTGCCTTCTATGAAAATTTCCTTAAAAAACATACAAGGGTCCTTTAATAATTTATCTTCTTGTTACCTTTCTTGAATGTAGAATCACGGGAAAAGCAGCCCTTGATACTGTAAACTGATGAAAAAAGATATTTTGATTTCTAAACATCATTCCATAATACATATAAGTCAGCATGATCGTAACCATCCATAAAAACATTATAGTTAAGTCATACATTTTGTGTTTCGACTAGTTAAGAAAGGAAGAAATCACAAAAAAAAAGCTACATGATTTAATGTTGAAGAGAACATATATCATTGAATCTCTTGTAAAGAACAAATAAAAATAATTTACCTTTGCTAAACAATTCTTTAAGCCCCCACCAATTTAAAAGCATAAATGAAATTATGAAAGCCAATTAAAGCTTAAAATAGAAGATAACAAGTGTAATTTGAATCATAAATCGGGATTTGAATTGTAAATCATAGGATTCAAATAATAGAATTGTAGGATTCATATAAAAAGGGATTCAAGTTTGGGACAGTGTTTCAAATAGCGTCCGTAGCATAGCGGTAGTGTACGCTACGTAGCGTAGCGTAGCCGTAGCGCTACGTAGCATAGCTAAATAGCGTAAATCCCTTGTAGCGTACGCTACAGCTACATAGCCTGTAGCGTTTGTAGCGTAAGCTACAATGTATTTTTTTATTAGCTCTAAAAAAATGTATTTTTTTTCTTTTTTTTTAATTATTATTTTTTAAAAATGATGTAAAAGTCACAACATAAAAATAAAAAATAAAAAATAAAAACTGAAACGTAAAGTCAAAACCAAACCTTTCTATGTGTACTTTCACTTAAAATGGTGGTGATCCTTTGTTAAAGTTGGTATGAAATTCACACACTAAAAAACCTTTAAAACTAAAAAGAAAAAGGGTTTTGAAAGAGGGTTTTCGGAAACCCTTCTTAACCTTTAGGATTTTTGTTTCTTTTCATACTTGTGAGTTGTGACTTGTGGTTTCAATTAGACATTACTAATTAAAGTGGTTTGCTTAGAAAGTCGTTGATGCGGTAATTATTTGATTATTGATATTTTTTTTTTATAACTTTATATATGTGGATTAGCTTTTGATAAATAATAATTAATAACTTGCTTGAACATGCTTATACTTGAAAAAATGAATCATTGTCAGGCATTTTTATATTTTTTTTGTTTTTTTCTTACTAATTATCATATTTTTCTTATTTTTAAATTCAAAAATGGAAGTATCATGTAGCTTACGCTATTACGCTACACGCTACAGAGGGTTGAATGCTACGCAACATGCTACCGCTATTTAAAACACTGGTTTGGGATTCAAATCGATTTGCTTAAGATTTGATTAAAATCGTAAATTGTAGGATTTTGACAGCATTGGGTAGACCTTCTAGTTATAGAGAGTACTGTTGTTCTGGACATGGTGTATTATACATTTATACAATGCCTGGGATGAAAGTTTGCACACCTTTCAGATTTCAGCTTGTCGGATTGGGGACATAATTTAGTGATCCAAACTATTTGTATGTTGCAAAACTATGATCCAAACTATTTGTATGTTGCAAAACTATGTCATGTCTTTTTTATGGATAAAACTGCACTCGCCTCATAGCAAATTGGGTGTCAGTAATCACTAGCTAGGCAGCTGTTTGATTCTTGTAAGTTGCATGCATGGCCTAGTGCCACACAGGTAAGGGACATTAGAAACTCAAAACTTATCTTGCATTGGATTAGTGTATTAAGTACATGAAACCATGTATTCCTAGGTCTGGCGGTGCTGATACTTTGGTTGGCCAAAGCACTAAGTAACTGAGCCCTTAGTTTTCTTTACAGTTATTTCAAAAGTCCTCCCCCCCTTGGCTGGAGATTGTGGTAGTGAGCCAGCAGCAACAGTATAGAAAAAATTTATGGTCCAGACAAAAGAAATAACATGGAGGGCTCAATGGCTATTACAGCAACAGATGGCAGCACTTGCATTGTATGCATGTCCACATAAAACTTTTCATGAGAAAAAAGGTGGTCAGCTTGATAAGTTACTTGGTGGATACTATGGGGGGGGGGGGGGGGGTTGCTGCTACAGCTATCTCTAACCATAGCTCCCCTATGTTCCCTGCCAAAACCCTCCGAGGCGACCTCAGCCAAGGGTCCTGACCCCCAAACATAGGAGCATGGTACCACTCTAACCTTCACCAATAACCAACGACTCCCCCTCCCATATGGATGCTATGGATAAACATTAGAAAAAGATTGGTGAATATATGATGCCCAGGTAGAGGTAAGGAGAGGAGTGATGCAATGATGGATTTCCCAAAATATAGAACAGTGATTTGGAGATAGTTATCCCAAACTTAATTGCACGATCCTTCTATCCAGGTGTTGCTCCCACATGGTTGTGCTTCAAACTTTCACCCGTTCCTGTTTCCTAGTTGTTATACATGCTAACATTTTCAAACGAAAGCTTCCCCGCTCTCATACCCAAATCTGTTGCTGCTTTGTTTCACGCTTCTTGCACCTGTAATCCCAACTAGTACTTCAAAATCATAGTATAATTACTAGGAGTTCAGAAAATAATAAACCTGCTAAATTGATACAGTGGGATCTATTTAAATTGTATTTACAAATCTAGGATTCTCAGATACCAGTATGGGTAAGGGGAGGGATAGGATAATGGATTTCCCACAATCTAACATAGATTTGGATATAGGTCTGCTATCCAATAATTTAGTATTATGATAGAATTAGTAGCAGTTGAAAAAATTAGTGGTGGCAATTGGCCGGGTGGCCCGGCCTAGCACGGACAACTTGGCGATGTATGACTAGGGATTTGGTCGCTAAATTTGGCTCAAGGTCTAGGCCTGGGCTTGAAAAGGTGTCTGCTATCCGATAATTTAGTATTATGATAGAATTACTAGCAGTTAAAAAAATTAGTGGTGGCAATTGGCCGGGTGGCCCGGCCTAGCACGGACAGCTCGGCGATGTATGACCAGGGATTTGGTCACTAAATTTGGCTCAAGGGCTAGGCCCAGGCTTGAAATCTACGGTGGCAGTTGGGTGGGCCATAATTATATGGAAAGAATGAATGGTTTAAAGACACTTGTTAGCAGCCCCTCATTTGATCACGGTGGGCTCACTTGATCCCTGGAAATGACTTCGTAAAATGATCAGAATTCAGTGATGAGGAAGACTGGCAGTGTGGTATTCATGACCAGAGTAGAGGAGGATTGATGGATTTGGGAAAGGGCATCTTTTTTTTCTTTTTTAATTGGTAAAGTTTAATGGTGGTTTTTCATTCGAATCTTTTTCACCGATCTCATTTGAGGACATCTGATTCTTCCTAGATTTACCGAATTTTGTTGGAAATCCATGGTAGATAAAATTCTAACTCTAGACAATCTCCAACACGGGCAACACAACCCTGTGATGCATGTTTTATGTGCCATTCTGAAGTGGAATGGTTAATCATCTTGATTTGTCAACTGCCAAGCTGCATTCTTTTAGGGTGATCGTCTCAGCCTCTTTGATCTGTCGTGAGTCTTACTTGGCGTGGTGGCCGAGATCGTCAAAACTTGGAATGGGGTTCATTTGCATCAAAAGGTGAGATTCTTTGTCGCATGCTTCCCTTTGCTATCTAAGGGTGAATATGGAAAAAAGAAGAAGAAGAAGAGAGGAACTGATGAATCTTTGATGGCAAGGAAAAGAATCCGAAGGGTGCTTTTGTGAAGATCATAGAGCTGACAACAAGATGGGCCTTATCACATGAATGTTTAAGGGCAAATCCATGAATCTTGCCCAAAATTGGAAATGAGATACTGTTTTACGAGAAATGATCTAGAATTGAGCAAAGCATGTGGAGTTGTCCACCTTTGGGGGTTCTTTGTCCAGCTAGGGAGAAGAATTGCTAGAAGTTGAACTTGCCTTAAGGGAATTGAAAATTATTTAAATGGCAAAGTAGAGTTCACTTTTTGCGGAACAAATTACTAGCTAGATTGTAGCTTTGTTAAACAAAGAGACAGTGGATCCTTGGACATTGGCTCTTTTACTCTTATGGGACTAGGGGTAGCAATGGGCCTGGCCATGGCTAGGCCTGGGTTGGCCCTAACTTGGCCCTGTTCCTAGTCATGTAGGGAAGTCTCAATAAGAAAAGGAGTTGAATGATCAAAGTTGCAAATATTCCAATTTAAGAGCTTTTGTGGTATTCTCCATCCACAATGAGGCCCATCATATAAATGGTTTGGACCATTGAAACATGATGGTGGATCCAATGAGCACATGTACATTGAATGGGAACCACTGACAAGTGTCTTTAAACTGTCCATTTTTTTTTACGTATAACTATGGCCTAGTCGATGTTTGGACCAGGCCAACAAGCCTGGCTGGCCCATTTGGGAAATTCATCATTGGCCTGGCTCCACTTCTCAGGCCAAATTTTTTTGGGGCGCCTTGCCCTGTTCTAACTAGGTGCCTGGGCCACATGGCTCATTGTCACCCCTAGTTGAGGTCTGAACAATTATGGAAAGGAGTTCATGGGTTGTACTTTGTAGTGATGTTAATACTAAATCTCTGTCTCTACTGCAAGTAGGATTGCAGTGCTTTAATTTTTGTATGGGAAATATGTTCCCTTTGGCGGTCGTTTGGATGTTTAGGAGTAGGATCTTAGGGGAAGTATTCCTCAATGGAACTTTTGTTTCCTGGAAGAAAAGCTTCCTAGAAGTGGTTTCATGACTTTTGTTTGGTTGACATCTTCATGCCAAGACCAACAGCAAATCCTGCCACCTGAATCCTCAGACGGTGACTGGACTGAGAGAGAGAGCAAGAAGAGAGTTCTGTCAATCGTGATGGGGCCACCTTTGTGCCCATCCCTCTCAAAAATCACTTGATTGGATGATCCTGTCCTAAATCGATTAGTATGGCAGTCCTTGTTGAAAGGTCTGACCATTTACCTGGATTATATTAGGAAAGGCCTGATCATTTGTTTGGACTGTCTGTCATGTGGGCCCCACCTTTGGTGTTTCATTGTGATGGGAGAGAAATAGGCCATCTATCATAGGGCACTCAAAAGTTTGTTTTGTGGAGAGAGGGAGGTATTTTTGGTGAGACATTGACTTCTGCATTTTTGTGGAAGTCTAGTTCACCCAAGGTAGGGATCCACTGCCAAAGAATTATCCAAGCTCCATAACTATCTGACTTCCCCTCAAGACTACTTCCAAATCGTACTTCAGCACATCCAGATAACCCCGTATTGTAATTTGTTTCCTCTTTTGGTTGAAATAAGTTTTTTGCCCTTTTCATATAGTGTCCTTTTGCCCAAAAGGTTTGGGAGGGAGTCCTTGGTTTCTTTAATATGAAGTGGATTTTCTCAGAGTTCACTGAGGACTACCTTTTGGCTTGGCATGGTGGAGGGGTTTGGAAATATGGTAGGATGGTTTGGAGGTTAGTCGGTATGGCAGTTCTTTGAGGGCTTTGGAGGGAAAGAAATAGTCGCTGCTTCCAAAATATTGATGGGACGATGGGGGGAGTGTTCTGGAGGGTTGAAGGTTGAGGTTTTGGGGGTGGGTTTCATGTCTGAATTCTTGTGATTTAAATTTTGTGCATAGGTTGTTTGATTTCTAGTTCCGTGCTGGTTTTAGCATGTTAATGAAATTGCTGTTATATTTCAAAAATAAAAATAAAAAATCTTTTGCCCATATAAAACACAGTGAGAAGGGTCTTTCTGGATTGTAGCTCCCACATAGTATCTGGTATTGACATTGGTATCAACATGTTTGTGATCCTATTTTCTCAGCATATAAAATATCTGGGCATCATAGCTTTAGTGTAATTAGTGAACAACCAAAGTATTTGTGCTTCATGGTTCAGAATCCTAAGTTTAGAAGCTCACCTGAAACATCTTAGTCTCTGTTGATTTCTCATGGAACAAGCCTCTTGTCCTTATTTTGGTATGATATGGTGCAGTTTCTAAATGTACATTGTGGCACTCTTCAGTCTTTCAGGCATTAATTTCAGTTATTTATGTTCAGTGAAGTGCGTGTAGAAGGACTGGAGACTCTTGATTATCTAGATAATCTGGTGGACAAGGAACGATTCACTGAGCAAGGAGATGCAATAACGTTTGAATCAGAAGTGAGTATGGATCTATGTTGACGTTGCCATTTTCTTTCGCTAATTATTACTCAATACACCTTTCGTACTTCTTCCTCTTCTTCTTTTGTTAAAAGGTCGACAAGATATATGTCAGCACACCAACCAAAATTGCGATTCTGGATCATGAGAAGAAGCGCACATTTGTTTTGAGGAAAGATGGACTTCCGGACGCTGGTGAGTTCTGGCACGCCTACCTTTTTTTTCCCCATCATCATCATTGCCGTCATCATCATCATCCACATTGGGGCCCATTCAACCAATTTAATTACCAAATTGCGCATCCACGTTGGGGCCCATTCAACTGATTTAATTACCAAATTGTGCATCCACGTTGGGGCCCATTCAACCGATTTAATTACCAAATTGTGCATCCACGTTGGGGCCCATTCAACCGATTTAATTACCAAATTGTGCATCCACGTTGGGCTATAATTCCTCTTCATGCAATGATGACAGATCACCCAAATTTCTTGCTACTTCTTGTAAATACTTAACATTAATGGACTTTCCTCGATGGTTTGTTGGTGTTTCCTGCAGTCGTATGGAATCCTTGGGACAAGAAGGCAAAGGCCATGCCGGATTTGGGTGATGATGATTACAAGCACATGTTGTGTGTGGAGGCTGCAGCTGTTGAGAAGCCTATCACTTTGAAACCTGGCGAGGAATGGAAAGGAAGACAAGAACTGTGTGCTGTTCCTTCCAGTTACTGCAGTGGGCAATTGGATCCTCAAAAGGTTCTCCATGGCTGAACTATCTGTCAATTTGGTGCATCCAGTACAGGTTTTTAAATCTCAGCCTTAGTTTTTCAAGTTTCATTGATGCAATATTATAGTCATGCAGCCACTATTACAGCCATTCCGTGTTATGTTACTGGGGTTTCAGTATGAGTGTCATGTGTGGGTACGGATTTTAGGTTTTGACTTGACTCTAAACCATAGTATGTTTGTATTTTTATTCATCATTATCACCACCATCAATAATCGATCAGTCTTGTCCCAGCTATTTGCGGTCAGATTTACGAATACTATTTTTTCAATTAAGATGATGCAGGTTTCCATTATTTTTATTTTGTGACGTGCTTTTGTTAATGTTTTAAATATATTATTATTATTATTATTATTTTAATATAGAAGCATGCTTGAAGGACCTAGGCACATCAGACAGCATTCCATAACTTATCACCACTAATATTTGGTGAAAAAAAGAAGTGCAAGTTCCTACCTTTTTCGGTACTTTCATTCTTCAACAGTTTTACTTTTATTTTCGTATGTTTCAGATTTTAGTTAGTTTTTTATTGATTTTCTATCCAAATGCTTTCTAGATTTCTGCTGATCTTGGAAGATTTTCTTCTTGGGTTTTCTTTTCTATGGGAAGGCCATGTGCATTTATGATAATTTTAAACATTAGCCTATACGTTGCACTTAAATGAGAGGAATTATAGGATGCATGAGCTTGAGTATATTCAAGGGCTTTCAACAGTCCCACTGGAAGTGGCAGCATGACCCAGAATCTCCGCCCATCTTTGTAGCTTTTCACTTGAATGTGGACTGCTCCTGTATTTCAGTTCTTTTGGCCACTACGAGATGTTAAGATTTCACTATTGGGTGTGCAAAGCCGCAGTTGTGTATCTTTAATTCCTCTTCAATTGATATCTGAGCTAATGCCTGAACTGTTTCGAAATGTTATTAGTTTGCAATTCTCTGAAAAGACATGTTGGCAAGAGTATATCCGCTCAATATTCATGTCCATTGGCATTTCCAGTATGATATGAGATGTATTGGATGTTGAAATGGGGTGAAAAGTGGAAAAAACTGTATCCAACTGTTGCATTTCTGGTTACCATGCTGGCTAGCATCCGAAACCAGTACGTATCATCCACTATGCACCAGTTCTGTCCATGAAACAATATGACCCATTCATCCGCCACTATTGTTCCAATAAGGCTTAGTTTCCAACCGATATGGTACCTGCCGAAACAGATTTTCAAACCGGCTAGGTGCTTGGCGGGATGGATGGTTTGTCTGTTCCGCTGCATTATCAATGGGCCAAATGACATGAGGTACATCCAAACAACACCCTAAAACACCAGGCTACCAGTTCTCTCTTACAAAAAGTTGAAATGTCATTTGCACTTGCTGTTTTGTCTTTATTTCGATGCATTTGATGACACTTGATACATCTGGTGCTTTTGAATATGAACCTTCCTTCCATGTAATTTTTCCTTTCTATATTTTACTTCAAGGACTAAATGAAATCTCTAATCTGGATTTTTACAGGCAAGCTTGTTTTGCATCATCGGATCATATGCTCTTGTCAATGAAACTGTAGCTGCTCATTCTCAGTCATGGGCCAAGCAAAATCCAAAGCAGAATTCTGTCAAATAAAATCATGCTTTCCTTGAGCATTATTTGGCAAAAGGAGAGAGTCTGAACCTGTTTTTTGTATATCTACAAGAATTGAGAAATACAGTTTTAAAGGGGTTGGACGTGTGTGAATGTGTTTGTGATTAGGTGTCTTTGTTGAAAGATGTGGTAGGGTGGGTCGTTTTATATGCCTGCTTCTGTAGTCATCTAATGGTCAGAATTCTGAAATTCCAATCAAAATGCTTTGTTTTCTTGAATATTTCTACGTCTTTATCCTGCTCTTATAGTTTTTTTTATTCTACGATCCTTGATCCTATGGCACAGATTGGGCAAGATTCTTCATTTGGCTGGCCCCCACCTTGGATGGTTAATCTCCAGCGTTTGCACCGGTTGAAGGGTTTTTTCCTTTGCCCTTGATGAGGTGCAAGATTCTGTACGTATGTAGCTCATGGTTCGAATATCTGGATCATCCACATCTCCAGACTGTAAAGGAGGTTGCAGTCTGTTTGATTGATTGGGAAACCACCTCCTTGATTTATGATCCCTGATGTATTTTTAGTTTGATTGAGGATGTGAAGGTGTCGCTATACTGTTTATCTGTTGACCACGGTCCAAGATGGTCGGGCAGTGATAGTGGGGCCCATCAGATCAAGGTATAGCTCTATGTTGCATCAAAGTAGGTCCTACCTGTATGGAATCCTGTTGGCCTCAAACAAACTACACATTTGATTATTTCTCAATTCTCAAGACCTTGCATCTCTGCGCTTAAATGGACTCTACATTCTTAACTGAACATCCAACATCCAAACATTAGGTAGTTGATCGAACGGTTAGGATTATCTGACCAGTACAATTTTTGGGTGGTGATCCTTTCAAGAGATTTGATGGCCTACAACAATAGAAATGGAAAAGAAAAATCGAGAGATGGTCTATTTTTGGATGGTCCAGTTTTGATGAACATTTGAATGGGTAGGTGTCTTGTACCCAGCCACCACTGCCAAGCGTACAGAAAAGTTTATGGATGGTTTATAATGACTGAAAATAAAGCAATGATATGGTGGTTAGGATCATCTACTGTATGAGGTTTTCAGGCTGTATGATCCTAGCCACCAATCTTAAAGACTTATTTTCAGTAAAATGTGGTTGGTTGGTACATCTCTTATTAACCATGACGGGAGGGTGTGGCATGTGCAATGCACTCGCAGAGGAAGGGAAAGACAAATTTTAAAGAAAAAAAAAAAATCGAAAAAGGCTTTTAATGAAATCAATGTACAACGCTAGATATCTGCTTTTTGCCCGTTGAAATCTGAACTATAGGTTGATAGGCAGTCATATGTTTTGCTCCTCTTGAAATGTCTTCCTATTTCCTTCCAACATTTAAATTTCTCAGCTTGGGAAAAGCCTTTGCAAAGGTGAAATTGTATGGTACAGATAAAATCCAATGGTAAGTTCTCGGATGAATGATAAAAAAGAGAGTCATAGACAGATGAAAATGCAGTGTAGAGTCTGTTTCTACTTAGATTTCTATAGCAAGACAAACCAAATAAGAAGTCTTGGCATGGAAGTTCTTATTTTCTAAGCAAACCCTTAGTAAAACAGTTCTCATCTGGTCCATGCCTATCATGATCAAATGGGATCTTGTTGGTGGGCCGGTAGAAACGTCTCAATTTTCCTATCATGATCAAATGGGATCTTGTTGGTGGGCCGGTAGAAACGTCTCAATTTTCCTATTATTAAGGAGATTTTTCGTATGGCCCACTTTTACCGTGCAAAGCGGCAGTGCAATCCAAACATTCACTTCATTTTTCTTTATTTTTATTTCAACGTTTGCTAGCCCTAGACACACCCACCCCATTTCTTACGGACTAGTATTTGAACCATGCAATACAAAATAGCATCTCAGTAAAAAAAAAAAAAAAAAACTCCAACTGGCATGCTAAGGAGAACAATTGGCATGCTAAGGAGAACAATGTAAAATAGCTCTTAAAAACTCAGTGCTCCCCATGGTGTGGCCTGACTGATTAATATGTTTGACGGAAGATGCCTATCATGTGGGCCCCACCTTCAATATCCAACGGCCATCACGTGGAGCCCATCTTCGATGTGGACCGTCCATGTGGGCCCGCATCCAATGTAGGCCATCCATCATGCAGGGCCTGCCTTGGATATGGGCCACTCATCATTAGGGCCTACCTTTGATGTGGACCATCCATCATGTGGCGCCCACCTTTGATGTGGATCATCCATCGTGAGGGGCCCACAATTATTAATTGCTCATCATGTGGAGCCCACCTTTAATGTGGACTGGCCATCATGTGGGCCCCACCTTCAATGTGGGTTGCCCATCATGTGGGGCTCGCCTTGGATGTGGGCCATTCATCATTAGGGGCCGACCTTCGATGTGGACTATCCTTCATGTGGGGACCAGATTGATGTGGATCATCCGTCATGTGGGCCATAATTATTAATTGCCCATCATGTGGAGCCCACCTTGATGTGGATTGTCAATCATGTGGGCCCCACCTTCAATGCGCGTTGCCCATCATGTAGGGCTCACCTTGGATGTGGGTCATTCATCACTAGGGGCTGACCTTTGTTGTGGACTGTCCATCATGTGCGCCACCTGCAGACACCCCACCCTGATCTGATAAGCTGATGGGATTGGATCAAATCAAACCCGAACTTGAACCCAGTCAACCCCATCGACTTAGTCAACCCAGTTAACTCACCTAGTTGAACCTAACCCTAAATCATGAACCTAACCCTAGAACCCCTAAACCTAAAAACCCAATTGACTCGCCAAGTCAACCCACCCAGTCAACCCCATCGACTTAGTCAACCCAGTTAACTCACCTAGTTGAACCTAACCCTAAATCATGAACCTAACCCTAGAACCCCAAAACCTAAAAACATAATTGACTCGCCAAGTCAACCCACCCAGTCAACCCATCAACTTACCTAGTCAACCCACCTTGTTAAATCAAGCCCAAAACCAACCCAGAACGAAGCCCAAACCAAGAGCCCATTCAAAATCCTAGAGATACAACAATGTAACACTAACTCCCTGTTTGGCACCTTGAATTTGGTGGTAAATGGAGGTATTTCAAAACTAAATGGCTGCTTTTTGCGTTTGGCAACCTTGGATTTGGAGGTAAGTGACATTTCAAATTCAACTTTTTGGTGGGTTTTGAAATCTCAGCTAAAGGCTGAGATTCCGCTATAATCCAAAGGAATTGCCTGTTTTGGCAAAATTTTAAGGGCTAGAGAGTTGCACATGTAAGAGAGTTGTCTTCAGGCAACTAATCCATTGGACACATGACACGCTAATGATAGTCTAAAACAATTCAATTATCGGTTGCAACACTAAAATCACACCAATAGAATAATCTAAACCATCTAAACATTGGACATCTAAACGGATAGTTAAAAAATGTCGGTGAGTTGCTTGTTTGTGATCCTTGCATTTGTGGCCCACCCAAGGCTCGAAATTTCCTCTCTTTTTTTTTTTAAAAAAAAGCCAAAGTATATATTTTAATGGGCTTATTACACTCATTCTATTACATATCACATATATATACTAGTTTTGGCTATAAAAGCTGATTTAGTTAATCAAATTTAAATCTTGTGAATGTACCGAAGAATTCCAATGCCCTCAAAATACAAGCTTCCAAACAGAAGATATGGATTTCAGTGCATTTCAACCAAACACAAATGAGGATTCGGAATCACCTTGATTCCAATGTAATTCTGATTTGGATTCCAATGCATTCTTAATCCAAGCTCTCAAACAGGGCCTAAAGGAGTAGAGCCTCCACACACTTAGGGGAGCTCACCTGCCAAAGCAAGGAGTCCCGCATGGCTTGGGCAGCACCCTAGGTGCCACATGCCACGTGGCAGTCTCCCTCCCTTGGTAGGGAGAAGTACAACGCAAGTTGGGTTCTCCTGTTGCAATGCTTAAATGTGTGACAGCGTAAATTGACCCAAGTATCCATCCCTTGCACCGAAATTACGATTCATACCACTAAATTCAACTCAGAAAATCTTGTCATATGACAATTTCAAATCTAGACCTTCTAAGCCTTTTCTAACTCTAGACTTTCCAAGAATTACCAAGAAATCAGGTTCGGGGGCTATAAATAGCCCCATCTTTCTCAATATAACACACTTTCCCACTTGCAAGCCCTCTCTATTCAAGGAGAAATCCCTAGCCTTAGCCATTCCATCCCTTCACCAAGGAGAAGAAAGAGTAGTAGGAGAAAGTCCAACCCAGGTCAGCCTAGCTTAGCCCAAAACCTTAGCCACCCAAGTAACCAAAGTCTCAATCCAAGTCTCTTGACCTAATCCTTGCGACAAAATTGTTCACCTTACCATCTAATCCAAGATCAACTTCATCTAGTTCTGCAGAGCATTGTGTGGCACTCATATTCCTCTCAACCCCCTTGCTTACCATATCCATTAGCACAACATCTCATAATATAACATTTGCACCCCAATTTTATCAAATCCAGACCATGAAAAGCTTGGGTTGACTGGTTCTTCTGCTAGACAAGTGAGTCAGGGTAGTTATCTACCCCGAGATATTGCTTAGCAACGATGGTGCATTAATACATTCATCGCACACACTTATATCTCATTGCGTCACATATTCACCCAGTCGATTTGATTGCATGCTTTATAGCTTGCTGATTTTATCGGATCTTGCTCATTAAAAGCTTGGGTTGACTGGTTATTCCACTAGACAAGTGAGTGAGTCAAGGTAGAGTTATCTAACCTGAGACACTGCTTGGCAGTGACGACGCATTAACACAGCATTCCACACCCACTTTGCATCCATAATGCATAAGAACTAATCTTCAACTATTTTCTTGATCCTGTGAAGTAAATACTATACATTTGTATGGGTAGAGAAGGTGTCTAACACTTTCCCTCCTTGTAACCTTTATCCCTTATCCAGAATTTCGTTCATAAATCAATAAGTCATTTTAGGACCGAGAAGCTTTAGATTTTCTCTCCTTATGTTTCTATAGGGTCTATCCAATTGTATAATCAGAGTAATTGGCTAATGATGACTCCAGTCAAATATATCACTCTTACCAACCACACGTACCCCTTTTTTAGCATCTGTGCAAAAAACACCGCGTGTGCACGATTTGATCCCCCGCATCAGGATCCAATTTCCACACCACCTCAATAATCCATCACATCGGGCCAACTTCAATGTCTATTGCCCATCATGTGGAGCTCACCTTTGATGTGGATTGTCCATCGTGTGGGCCCCACCTTTGAAGTGGGTTGTCCATCTTACCCGACCATTTTAGACGTGGGCTATTTATCATTAGGGGGCGACCTTTGATGTAGACCATCCATTATATGGGCCCACGTTAATATGAATGATCCATCACGTGGGGCCCACCTTTGATGTAGACCGTCCATCGTGCAAGCCCCACCTTCGATGTGGACAAATCCATCATTGGGTTTATATGGGGGGGGGGGGGGGGGAGGTGTGGGGGGTGTTGGGGAGGTTGGGGGGGGGGGGGGGGGGGGGGGGGGGGGGGGGGGGGGGGGTGGTTTGGTTACTTTTTCTACTTGCAACAGTAGATAAGTAACTTATTTAAGGTAAATAAGTTTGGTTTAAGATCAATTATAATTAACTCTTTTACTTAATCACTACAACTTTATAAGTAGAAAACAAGATAAGCTACCTGAGGCATAAGTAGCTTATCTTAAATAGCTTGCGATCCAAACACCACTTAAGGCCCGTTTGGATACCATCAAATAAGTTACTTTTCTACTTATAGTAGTACATAAGTAACTTATTTGAGATAAGTAAGTTTGGCTTCTGATCACTTATAAGTAATGTTTTTCTATTTAAAGTTAATTAATTCAGTTTAGTAAGTAGAAATTGAGATAAGCTACTTAAGGCATAAGCAGCTTATCTTAAGTAACTTACAAACCCACCACTCTCTTAGGGTTTGTTTGGAGAACACCAACTTTTTAACTTATGTTAAGTAATTTAATTTTTTTACCTAAGTTAGTTTGGCAAGCATTATTGTAAAAGTAACTTATGTGCAAAAAACTACTTATTTTGATTAGTATTTTTTTTTAACCTTTTAACTTGTGACTTTTCTACTTCTCTCTCTCGATCAATGTCAAAGGAGGTTCTCTCTTACAGTCCATATCAAAGGAGGCACCATGTTGACTGTCCACATTGAAGGTGGGGATCACACAGTGGATGGTCCGCATAAAGGTGGACCCCACATGATGGATAACCCCATATTAATGTGGGTACACATATGGACAGTCCACATCAAAGGTCGGGCCATGATGATAAAAAGCCCACATCCAAAGCGGGTTGGTATGATGGATGAATCACTTCAAAGGTGGCGCCTACATGATGGAAGGCCCGCATCAAAGGTGGTCTCCGCATGAAGGGCAATGGGCATCTGGGCCCCACATGATGGACGACCCACATCAAAGATTGACCCCTAATGATGAATGACCCTACATCCAAGGCGAGCCTTGCATGTTGGGCAACCGGTATTGAAGGTGGGGCCACATGATGTACAATCCACATCAAAGGTGGGCTCCACATGATGAGCAATTAATAATGGAGGGCCTCACATGATGGATGACCCACATCAAGGTGGGCCCTAAATGATGGACAGTCCACATTAAGGTAGGCCCCACATGATTGACAGTCCACATCAAAGGTTGGCCATAATGATAGGTGGCCCATATCCAAGGCGAGCCTTACATGATGGACGGACCACATCAGAGGTGGGGCCCACATGATGGAAAATAACATTGATGGTGGGCCCTAGTTGATGGATGACCAACATCAGAGGTGGGGCCCACATAATGAATGGTCCACATCAAAGGTTGGTCCTACATGATAGATGGTGGATTTGAGGGGGGACTAGACAGACTGAGGGATAATTACTTATGTTGGAAACCAAACATGCTTGTATACTTTTTGGTTGATAAGTATATTGGTTACCAAATATACTTATCAGCTGAGTAAGTAGAAATCAAGATAAGCTACTTGTAGCATAAGTAACCTATCCAAAGTAACTTACGATCCAAATGCCCACTTAATGACTTAACATATAAGTTAAAAATAACTTATTTGGTGGTATCCAAACAGGCCCTAAAAAAGCAAGATTTTTGGGCCATTGTCCCTAGAAAGAATGTCCGGTAATTTAAATCAGAATGGGGCCTCCTATTCATCAATCAGGCCATCAAATTTACGTCTGGATCCATCTGTTTATCCATCAGGCCTCAAAATCAAACCCAATTTAATCCACGGACCTCTATTTTGGATTCCAGTGTATTTCAATCACAAGCTACCAAACGCTACTGAGAATTCGAATTCCAATTCCAATTGATTATATGATAATTGTGATTTGGATTCCAACTCATTTGATACAAGCTCCAAACTGGTCCTTAGAGTCTAGACCCAAGCCCACCAACAGATCAAACATGCCAATTGATCTTTTGAGCCGGACCCACTTTGGGCTGGTCGGGGCCATGGCCTAAAATCACAGGCTTGGGTACAAACTAAGAACCTATTACCCTGGCTCGAGCCCAGCCCAACCCAGCCTGTTTAAAGGGCATTTTAATCACAGATCATGCATGACTGGACCCACCTGATGAACAACCTAGATCTTACACAAAAGTGGATAGCGAGGATTAGTCTCAAGCGGTGTTGGGCTGGGCTCAGGCTGAGGATTTACTATGTGGACCTGGCATGTACAGACCGCAGTCCACCTGAGCCCAACCAGCACCAAACCGGGCTGAAGACCAGGCCCATTATCATCCTGGTCCAAAACAAAGACATTGATCAAAGACATCAGATCAAAGACATTGATCAACCAACGAGTGGGCCCCACTTGCAATAGTGGGCCAAATCCTCCACCGTGGGATCACTTAAATCCCTGCAGTGGCCCGCAGGGGCACCTAAACATTTTCCCCCTATATTACACAAACCCAAAAAAAAGGCCGCGATACAAAGGATTATTTGCAGCAATCAAAGGCGCAATCTTAATTTAGACAGAACCCGCGAGCTAGAGAAAGCAAGAGAGAGAGGGATTGGGAATTACACCGAAATATAGTGCAAGTTCGATCCTTACACATAAAAACCGGGTGATATACACCGAAAGTACATACACGGAGACGAAGACCCTCAAAATCGCAGTTGCAGAGAGAGAAGGAAAGGAGAAGAGAAAGACGGAAATAGACGGAGAGAGACGCGCGCTTCAGAATCTCCTGTTTTATTCTCACTCTCAGAAGATAAAAAGCTCCCAAAAGGTCAGAAAAGGAAGGAAATCTCTTCCCCCTTTTTTTCAATCCCTTCTCTCATTGAAAATCTCACTGTCTTTTTCCGCAATTTCGAAAAAGCCCTCCAATTCCAATCCGTACACGATCCGTTCTGGTCGATTCCTTTCCGTTGATCGGAGCCCGTTCCACGTAAAAATGCGAGCTTTTTGGTGTTCCGTTGCCGTCGAGGAATCTCGGGCGAGGTGGGTTTTTCTTTTGCTCCGCTAGGGTTTCGATTCGAGGAGATTGGGATTTGGAATTTGGAATTAGGGTTTTAGGGTTTTTAGGGTTTTTGTTCTGGTTGGTGTGGTCCGATTCGGGCATTGGCGAATTGGGGCGGTTTCCCGGTCCCAATTTTGAATTTTGGGGGTTTTGAGGTTTTGGAAGGGTGGATTTGACGATCGGCGATCTGGTCTTTTTTATTGTATGGAATCGATGCATTGAGAAATGCCGCCTGTTCAGCAGCATACGCGGATCAATCTCGCCGAATTTAAGGGTCAGATAGTGAAGAAGATCGGGGCCGAGCGGGCCAGGAGGTATTTCAATTCTCTGAACCGGTTGTTGGGTCAGAAGCTTACCAAGTCTGAATTCGACAAATTGTGCTTTTTGACACTCGGGCGGGAAAATCTTGCACTTCACAATCAGTTGATCAGGTCTGTTCTGAAGAATGCCAGTGATGGGCGGGTTCCACCACCTCCGCCTTCCGAGAAGGAAGTCATCAAACCTGTTAAAGTGGGGGCAAAGAGGTCTCCTCCAAGAGAAGATGGGTATCATCTGGCCGCAGGCCTTCCATCGGCCCCATCGGTTTGGTCGAATGGGGATGTGTTCCCAATTTCCCCACGGAAGGTCCGGTCCGGGATACGGGACCGGCGGCTCAAGGATAGGCCTAGCCCTCTTGGACCAAACGGGAAGACGGATTCAGCTTCTAATCAGTTGATTGCAGTTGAGGATGGTGTGGGGAAGCATGTCATGGAAAATGGGGATTTGAGTCCATTCGATTCGCAGAGGCCATTGCAGCATCATCAAGGACTTGCAGAACAGCCCGTGAACGAGGGTTCCCTCCTGCCCCCGGCAAAAAGACCACGGATGATAAAGAGATCGCCGCATGAACCGGTTTCTGTACATAGCAAGGGTATGGTAGAAGTCGTCGTCGTCGAAGATGCAGAAGAGGCGGAGCAGGCCGACAGCATGAATTCTAGCAGAAGTCCACTCCGGGCGCCTCTTGGGATCCCGTTCTGCCCCGCCAGCATAGGTGGGGCCCGTAGAGCTTTGCCAGTGGCTAGCAGTAGTAGTGTTGCTAGCGCTGTGGATATCGGGGAATTGTTTGATACCAACACTTTGAGGAGGCGGATGGAGCAGATAGCGGGATCGCAGGGGCTTGATGGGGTGTCAATGGATTGTGCTAACTTATTGAATAACGGGTTAGATGCATATTTGAAGCGGTTGATCAAGTCGTGCACCGATCTAGTTCGAGCAAGGTCCCGGCATGAACCAGTAAAGCAGACGTTGTACAAGCAGCAGCCTCATGGGAAGGTTGTCAATGGTGTCTGGCCAGGTCAACACATGCACATGCAGAGTAACAGTGGGCCTGTTGAAGTTATACAAGAACCCAAGCGCTGTCATCCGGTATCTCTTCAGGATTTTAAGGTGGCAATGGAGCTAAACCCACAGCAGCTGGGAGAAGACTGGCCGTTGCTGCTCGAGAAAACATGTTTGCGTTCATGTGAGGAATAAGACATCCAGCTCCACTTTGGTTTCTCTGAAGCTGTGGCTGGGTGGGTCCCTGTGGGATCAAAGGGCCCGTCATAGTGTGGCAAGTTGGTACAATTTTGACCAAGGCACATGCTCAAGGTGAAACTTCGGATTGCCGCAGGAAGTCGTGTTTGATCCTTCCATGGGGCCCATGCCCAATCAAGAACACATTTTCACAGCAACCAACCGAAAGGGAATGTCAAAAGTTTTCCCCTGTTTGGTTGCACTGTTGTATGCTTAGCATTCATGAGGGGTGTCTCTGCCATCGCAGCAGATCTCGAGCTTCTGTAATTTAAAAAAAAGAAAAGAAAAAAGAAAGAAAGATAGAGCCGCAGAGGAAATCAAAGGCAGTTTTGAAGGAATACTGTTGTGTAACTTGTTAAAAGGTACACATTCTGTAAGGATCGCAGCATTGCGGTGTATCAATTTCTGAGAATTGCTTCGATGGTTCAATAGTAATAGATTACCACTCCATGATATTGTTTCCGATGATTTATTTTGAATTTTGCAATCAAACGACTCCCCAAAAATCAAGTCTCTGAAAATAAATTTTCATTATGATTCTGGCTCACATTGGAATCTACTTAATGGTGTGTTTGGTTACACCAACTATGATGAAATATCATGACATCTCATAATTAATAAGTGTAATTTGTTGCGTAATTTCATGATATTTCACGAAATTTGGTGCAACCAAACGCACCCTTTTGTTTCTTTGGCCTTTCTAATGCACATTTTTTCTCATATGTGACTATTACTGGCAGCTTTTCATTGTAGGGTTTCCTGGAGATTTTGTATATTATGTAGTTTTTCTGTCTCTGTGTACTATTCAAGCCTAAAGAATCGTCTGAAAATCGGTATGTATCACTGATATGCAGTATGGTTTCGCCCATGATTGATACAGCCGCATCATCCCAATAAGACCAGGTTTCAGTGGTGGCCAATAGTGGACACTGAAACTGGTTCTTAAATGTTTGGTACTATGAAATAAGAGTAAATAATCTTGCTATACGACCAGATTTCCTTGATAGCAGGTCGGTTAGAAGATACACAGACAGGATGATCGTAGTTATTTAAAAAGTGGCCCCCAAATTTATTGTGGGAAAGAAAAACAGTTAGTGGTCGGCATTAAGTGACGGAGAGTAAAAATAAGCCATGTCTATGGTCTTCTAATATTTATGATTTTTGGAACATCATCTATCCATAATGACGCCCGCTGGTTATAGATGGATAACCTGGCCACATGTAATGTAGAGAGATTGCTCTACCATATACCGATTCATCCGGCTCTGCCATATCATCTCTGTCCTTCTCCTTCTCTATAGGCAGGCTCCATGAGGACACTGAAGCACTGTAAGCTCATGCTGCCACAACTACATTTTGGCTATAAGTGGATCATGGAGATGTACTGCTTGCAGTAAACTGTATATTTGGGGCCCACTTTTTGGTGATTCAACTTTTTTTTTATGTGCGCCATGGCTAATGGAAGCTAACAGAAAAGTCATACCCCAACAGATAATCCTAACCATCTGATTCTGCCCCCCCTTAAATGTGGACTCTTGGTTGTAATTGTCCATTTTCATCTGATGGCTAGAGCCATCCGATGGGGGAGATATTTGACGCATGGGTCATCCCCATGGTGGGGCCTGCGGGATCAGTGCCGTGGGTCATTTATTGACAGGCCTGCCCTTACATTTCTGGGTTAAAAAAAAATGAATTCTTTCGATTGATTATCATATAATAACTCGTGCGAGTAAGATGAGGTTACAGGCTTAAGAATCATTGTGAGGTTTGTTATCCAGTCGGGGGAATCTCATTGCAGCTTTCTCTGTTTTCCTACTGTTTTAGGACTCTACTTTCAAGAAGCTGAAGGAGAAGAAGGAGAAGCTGGAGGTGGATGAGCGGAGAAGAAGAAGAAGAGCAGCAGAAGAAGCAGGTGTAGCTCTATTTCTCTGTGGCAGAAGAGGAAGATGAAGCTCTATTTTCTTAGCAAAGTGCCTTTACTTTCTTTTCTTTTCTTTTTTTTTAAACAACTAAGACATTTGCAAGAAACAGCAAAATAAAAGGCTGCAAATGTCCAATACAAGTCTCTTCTAGATTCTTAAAGCTGTTTGAGTCTCCAAGATTCGTCTTTCCTTTTACTTTTATTATTGCATGATTTAAGAATGGAAATGCTTGAATGATGAGGAGATGGTCCCGCATTTGTTCATGCCTTGGCCGCTTCTCCAGGATGGTGTGGTCTCTTATTTTTCAGGTTTTCGGCATTGCTTGGGTGTCCCCTGCTCGCATCGATGATTTCTTTTGCCAATGGGATGGAGGGAGCATAGGTGGAGCTGCAGCTAAAGATGGGAGATTATCTCTTAGCCAGGTTATGGGCCATCTGGAAGGAAAGAAACTGGAGGTGTTTTAGGGATTTGGCTGCCAATCCAGTGGGTTTTTTTTGTAGTGCTCGATCTTTGTTTGCGAATGCAGGGCATGTTCCCCCTAATGGTGAGATCAGGTTTGGGGGTGTGATTTTAATGGCTGCCCGAGTCTTTGTGTGCTTTGGGTGGTCTTTCTTGTAGCTGTTTTTTTTTCTTTGTATTATTTTTTCAGTTTCAGCTGCACTTTGCTTAATAAATTATCATTCTTAAAAAAAGAAAAGAAAAAAAGAATGTATATGTTTGTTTCCTTTTGCGATGTGGTGATCATGATTGTTGATCTTGTGGCCCACCTTGTGGATGGGCTATCACCCGTCAAAACTAGCAATTGTACAGCTCCTAACCACGCAGTTGCGGGTTTTGCTGGTTGAGAGTGCACTATTTCCCTGTTTTGAATAGCAAACATGGTCCAATACACTGCTTTTGAGATATCACCTATCTAACGTGCCATGTCGGTGCGTGTTCCTGAAATACACACCTTTCAATCTCTCCTCATCCGCGTCATTTCAGTTAACATGCATATGCAGCTGATTTGCCTTATCTTCCAAGGTAAAGAATATTGACTGAATAGATGGTAAATTAGGAGATTTAGCTGTTTCTTTTCTAGAGAAGATGCTAATCACTGCAAGAATGGAATATCCAAAATGGCTGCGAACCCATCTGATATCGTTGGAGAATAGAAGTTCTTGTTGTGCCCAATGCATCTATGTTTGGTTAGAATCATCAACCGAAATGATCAAATAACTTCAATGACCAGAATTTCCCTCATCATGCTGTTAGTATATTTTGAAAGCTGCATTTGGATAGGCAATGGAACTTAATTCAGCCTACTTATGAGATCCCATGATCAACCAAATTGGCCTCTGAATCTCCCATCTTCTGTTTGCAGATGATCTTCTCAAACCCTATTGTTGCAAGGTGGGGCAAAAAACTAAAAGCTCTCTGATCTTCTCCTCAATGCCCCACCTCAAACTGATTGTTGCGAAGCGGGTCCCGCTTCTCAATATGACTAAACAAGATTTCAATTCCTAATCTCTCGAGTATAGAAAGTCTCCGATGGGTGGAAAGCAAAGCTTCTCTCCCCAGCAGGAAGGCTGACTCTACTCAAATTATCACATAAGTGGCTGTTTGGCATGCCAATTCATGCCAATTCTGTGTCTACAAGATTCTTCAGAAAGTTCTTTGTGAAACTGATAGAATTCAATCCGATTTTCTTTGAAAAAAAAAACACCCATGAAGGATAGAAACACTCCCTAAACAGGTGGGAAGCATAGGATTTGATAATCTTATAACTAATTAATATCTCCTCATGAGATTAGGCCAGAAATCTTGACTGAAAAGGAAAATTTATGGGTCTCAACAATGCACCAACAATACACTCCGAACGGGAATTGGTTCTCTTCCATAGCTTCTTGAAAGTGATAAACTTGCAATTTGGAGCCCAGACCCTCAATGTGAAAGTAGAAGGATGAAATTACAGTTTGGTTTTTTTTCCACTTCATAAGACTGGTAATTGCAATTCAGTCTGATAGTGCATCCAAACACACAGTTAACGTTTTCGGTAATGAGAGGCCCCCTTGAACTTGCCAAACTCAAATAGGTCGTTGGTGGTGCATTCAAATTAGATTTAACTTTGTTGGGGTAGTCTTCAAACTATGCACGGATTGGGTGCTCCGACCGATCGGGCGGTGTGACCCAGGTGCAGTGGAGAACCCCCCTGGACAGATTTTGTGTGCCTCAGACCTGTCGGCCGACCGGTCTGCAGAGGGCTTCGGTCGGTCGGGCGACTGGTCGGTGGTGAGGCAGCAAGACGCGTTTTCTCCCTGGACTGTTCTGTGCACTAGGTCGGCCGACCGGTCGGATATGCATGCGGGTTTCTTGCGCAGCTTGTAGTAGCGCATAAGATGTTTCTAATTTCAGAATTTCGCTTATTTAAGGAGTTGTAATCCGACTTAGATGGGTATCCTAAGGTGTCCAAGGTTTCCTAATCGTATTAAGAAGAGGGAAGAGGTATGTGTGAGAGAGAACTTGGGGTTTTCTCATGTTTATTCCTTGCTAGTGGGCTGTCAATCTCTGTAATCTTCTAATATTCATAGTGTATCGCTTTGTGCTGTGGGTTTTTTACCTTGTTGAGGGGTTTTTCCACGTAAATTCAGCTTGTTGTTTGCTACTTGGAATAATGGCCGTCGAAATAGAAAGATCCATACTTTTGTGACATGGAAGGTTAAAAAAGGGCTTGATGTTCTCTTGTGGTGAATGCTCATGTGTGATTGATTGTATCTTGTTTACTCGTTTGATTTTGCATTGCTTCATGTGTTCGGCTATTCCGCTTACTGCCGCCGGCTTTCCAAACAAACTTCTCTTTTGATCTTTTGTAGATTTTGTGAATTGGAACTTCTTTGATTATATGCTCCTGAGGTTGGATTCCAATTGAGACGGTGATTGGCGAATGCACCCCTTCAGCTTTGCTTGCCCATTGATGGTTTTCATCAACGGCTCCTATAACAATCTTTACTTCTTGTTCCGGCGAACAAATCATCACAAGCCCATGGGCATGTTGTGTCTGACCATAGATGGAACATGCCCCATAAATCATCTCAATAGGACAATCATAACCTATTACAGCCTATAATAGTCCGTTGAGAAGTCCACATTCATCTGAGGAAGTCCCAAAATTGGTTTGCCGGGGTCCTCCGTTCTTGGAGAGTTTTGGGGTGCCGTCCATCCTTGTGGGATGCAACAGGCCAGTTCGTCTATGGCAATGATCAAATGCTCTGCATCTAGCATTGAATAGACCTCATACAATAACTGTACTAGTGGAATGATCGCAACCACTTCTTTTTATTATTATGGATCGACTAGCAGAAATTCAACGCGGAATCTCAGCATTCAATGTGTAGTCTGAACAATCTCATTGATTCCCAACGAAGTAGACAATCTATGCACCAGAACCCAACAATGGCGTCCTAGAATTCCTCCTTTTCAATGATCTGGTTCGCCGAACCATGCGGCCCACTGTTCATAACTGAAAGATGAGTAATAATGTGCAAATGAGCTTATTGCCTAGAGCCAGATTCTGTGGGAATCTCCTAAAAAATTCAATGCTCACATGGTTGCAGATAGCACATGCCTTAGGATGGATGGTGGCTGCTCTATTCAACTCCCTTCGGTCGAATCCACTGCATCATCACCGTTCGAGCCATGTTCAGTGGTCCATTGTTGTTTGGTGGGGTTAGCCGATGTACTAAAAGTACCCACCCCAGATTGGAAGATCCTAGCTATGGAATGTTTGGCCAGAACAATTGCTGTATTTTCTTTCTTTAACTGTCTAAGTGTTTGGACGCTAGGATTCTTCCATCATTGGCCATTCATCTTCGGGCCCATAGTAACGAACAGTCTGGATCACAAGAGTCACAGGCCCCACTTGTATCATCTTTGGGCCCATAGTAATGAACGGTCCGGATTGTTGAATCATAGGCCCCACTTGAACTAATTAAAAAAACCAGAAAGGTAGTACAGGCTCTTTTGGCCAGCGTATGATGTTTCTATCAACAAATTTTCATATTTTCCACATGAGAACAAAACTGTCTTGTGCTGGAAAATTGCAGAATGTGCAAGATCTGAACCGTTTATTAGGTGGGTCCAACTGTGTACATGACCTGACTCAAGAATCAGGCCGGTATACTAATCAAGTGGACCACATGCGTCCCTTTGATGAATGGCTGGAATTTCCTTCCGCATTTCAAGTTGGCATATATTCCATGAATGGCCTCTTCACTAATGCATAATTCGATGCAATGAATGTGGGCCTGATCAGTGGTTCCACCGTTTAGATAGGCTGATGATATGGTCCTGATCACAATGGAATGTATGGTTTGCTGACATAAGGGATTCTGTCAACGTGGGCCTTTTTCCAGTGATCCAAACCATTGAACTGATAGAACAGTTTGGATAAGGATGCCCCAAAAAAATGCTGGACTCTACAATGGCAACCCTTCGATTGGTGTCCAACAAGTAGAGGCCAGATTTCAACTGGTCATTTTGAACTCAGATGGCAGTTTTTCAACAGTTGTAGAATATAATGGGCCGTTGGTCTCATGGGCTTTCATTCCCAAAGATGATGTCATGCGGAAAATGATGCCTGGTCCCATCATGGGGTTCTGTGGAAAGAAAGAAATGGAAGGATCTTCGACCGTCCATTAAACATTCATTCAGGAACTGATCCCATCTGACATGGGTGGGTGTGGCCCATCCACTGAACAGTCCCAAATTCTCACACGCATGGCCCACACAAAATAGACAGTGGAGATGGACAACAGAAAATTCCACTACTAATGCATAGCTAATGTGATATTGACTCTTCTTGAAGATACTGCTAGTGCAATCAACAACACAGCCCATTTGGATTCAATACCAGCTCTTCCAAAGCAAAAATCTGGAAGGTTGGCAATGGAATTTCTCAGTACTGCCTTCTATTTCAGGCTTCGAATTAAGAATTCAAGATTTCTTGATTTCAATAGCAACATATCAAAGGAAAAAAAAAAAAACCAATAAGAAGAAACACAAAAGACTTGATGAACATTTCATTTCATTCGTGTTTTAAATGTAAATGGTATCTATCTCCCACTGCTGAGACAGCCTGTGGTTTATTTCGTAAGAAATGACAAGAACATGGCAATATGCACAACGAGAGAGAGAGAGAGAGAGAGAGAGAGAGAGAGAGAGAGCAGGATTCTACATATTTTATTACTGCGCCTCACCAGCTGTGTGGCTAGGAGGGCGATGCCGGAGCTTTGCATATTGCGCACCAGTTCTTCTGCCGGAGCCACTGATGGATGCAGACCACGTGGTACCCATGCCCGCACCCTAACTTGCCAACTTCATCTCCCTCCAAGTACTCTTCCTGAAAAGAAAAAGAAAAAAAAAATCAAGTCGTTTGAATATTTTAGATAGTGTGGAATAATAACACCATCCAAAACTAAAAATGATGGAATTTAGATTATACAAGTGTGGGTGAGCATCAAGGTTAAAGACTTGGCACTTGACCTGACTCATTCGGGCACGAGTCGAGTCACTACTAACCGAGTCAGAGCAGAATCATCACAACTAGCCCGAGTCAGGGTTAACTCAGGAGAGTGACTCATGGTTTCGAACTGGATGGGGTCCAACCAAGTCATAACAGACTCGGACAAAAACATGTTTTATGGGTTATTCACCCTAGAAGCAGATGCAAAATTAGCAAATAAGACCTAATCGTGTACACCTATGTCACACCCAATTACGAGAAGGCATATAAATCAGTAAAAAGGGATCGGATATCAGGATCATATAAATCTAATTTCAGTAAATCAAGGATCAATATCGGGATCATATAAATCCAATTTCTTAGGAAAACGGTAAAGTGTAGATGAGAATTGACGAGTATGCCTGTTGAAATGGTTTTTTTTTTTCTAGCAATATCACAAGTTGGGTTTGAGGCCCAATTCATACAATTCAATGTATAACCTAACCAATGTTGCCTAAATCATCAACCCCCAACATTTTCCATTCCAAGTCATGCGAACTGATTTAGGGTCATGTGCGATCCAGATTGCTGTTTTTACTTGCTTGAATTTTTTTGTTCTATACTCTTATCGTTGATTATCAATGAAAATTTATATTGGAATGTAGAGATTTAGACTTTGATTTATGCAATAGAATGCATATAATATAATAATATGCATGCGGGATCTACAATATAACTCTAATTACTTCATATATAATTTAAATTATTAATTTGTACATAAAACTATATTGGGCAATCAAGAGGAGATATATAGGATAGCTAAAAGACCAGCCATGCTTTATGGGGCAGAATATTGATATCACGGATATTCTCGTCGATACCCGAACATGTATCGCTGACTAAGGAAAAGATTGGGGAAACATGAGAAAAATGGTGGAATTTTTTAGTGAAACTTCAAGAGATGCTAAAGTACACATATTTACATATTTATGAATAAAAAATTGCAAAAAGACACGCAACAAGTTTCCATTTGTGTGGGCCAAAAAGCATGTATTGTCATAGAAAATCAGAGCAATAGGAACCAAACTGGGTTCATATAATATAAATGCAGATAGTAAACAATAACTAGGACATTTAAAAACTAAAGGAACTTAAAAGTATACCTATCCAGCCATCCATCATACCCATCCTTCCATCTATCCAACCAACCAACCATCCATCGGTCCATCCAAACAACCATGATCCATTCATCCATCCATGCATATATATACATACATATGTAGACATGCATTTCATTGTACAACCATGTATCTATACCCAAAAAAAAAAAAAAAATTCCAAAAGTTAATTGATTTTTTTTTCCAAATTAAACAGTTTTTTAATTTTTGAATATAGATAATTAAAAAAAAATTGAAAAATCGAGAAATCAACATAAATATATAGATCAGCCCACCTTATCATCATATCCAAATTTAGGCCCCCAATTATTTTTAAGGCAAGAAAATGGGAAAAAAAAAAAATCATATTTCCCAAATTTTGATCCTCTAATCTCTCAATTTTCGCTTCTCATGCATAAATATGAATTTGAAGTGAACTCCATGGGAAAATCAAAGAAAAATCACAATGTTTTACAATATTTTCTGTGTTCTCAATTCTGCCCACTAAGCTTCCAATTCACGATTTCTCTACCAAATGGGAGATTTGATTCACAAGAAACAAAGAAGAGGTCAAGGAAAAAATATAATTTAATTTTCATTTCCTTCAGAGAATTTCTTGGAATAACGCACAGATGCTGACATTAGATGGGAATTCGACTTGTGTTTGCAAAAATATTGCTGATATAACCGACTATCGGGATTTATATGCACGACAATCTCACGATATTTTAATGTTATTTTTAAATACTGATATAACGACGATATTTTCGCAATATGTCAAAAGATCAATACAGTGACGAATCTGGCGATATAAGGCAAGATATTGCCGATACTTGGAAAATTTGCAACTTTCAGTGCTATCAATATCGCTGAGGTCTCGATACTGATCAGTGATACTCAGAACATTGTTCATAGGATGAGTGTAACTGACATGAGGATGTTGAGATGGATGGGCGGCAAGACAAGGATAGAATTTGAAATGAATGCATTTGAGGGAACTCATGAGGAGCAACAATAGGTAAAAAGATGAGGGAAAGTAGACTTGGATGGTTTGGCCATGTGTTATGGAGACCAAGAACTATGATGGTTAGAAGAGGAGGGTTTAAGTTGAAGGCTTTGGGAAGCCCTAAAAGGATGTGGGTTGAAGTAGTAAGAAAAGATTTCATGATCTATGGTTTAAATGAAGATATGGTCCTTGATAGAGTGGATGGCAAAATAGGATTCCTGTAGCCGACCCAACAAAATTGAGCTAAGGCTTAGATGATGATTATGACGGTATAAAACTATTCCATATGCTTAGTGTATGTACTAGAGCAACACATGATCCTACCCCTAGCATACCACATATTGGAGGAAGTAGCATTCTGTGGACCCGTTCTCATATCGTGCAAACAACATTCCAAGTGAACTTCTAACTGGGGGTAGACAACACGTTCCTCTTGGAAATAGGGGGGTATTGTTAGAAATGATGTGTGTGAAATCATCAAAGTTTATCTCACCTGACTAGCTGGGGCATCTCTAATGATGTGCCAGATGATAAGGCTTTGAGAGGGCTTTGGCATTCTCTCCAACAATGTGAATGAAAATATCATCGTGGAAGGTGAATGAAATAACGCTATTGGTTGGGGATCTAATAGCCCGGAAGTGTTACATCCCCAAGGAAGTCAGTGATCTCCCCTCAAGATTAAATATCTAATTTAAACCCATAACTAGAAAAGCCAATGATGTTGCAAATATGTTAGTGCAACCAGGTTGAGGCCCTGACGCGGGACATCCAACCAACTCACCAAAACCTCTAGAGCTGATGGGGGAGGCATGGAATATCCTTTTTTATCTCATAGCCTAGGCCAGGCCAGGCCCCGATCGAACACTCCTACGTGGGCCCCAAGTCACATGGGTCGCGTCTCACGAGCCACCCGAGTCGCACGGGCCACCCACCCTAAGTGTGCCTCAGAGTTGCACGGGCCGCCTCACTCAAGCCCGGACCATGAAAAAATGTCCCCGCATTATTCACTCCCGGTGAGGAGTTTCGAACACGAGACCTCCCACTTTGATACCAATTTGACGTAGGACATCCAACCAACTCACCAAAAGCTCCAGAGCTGATGGGGGAGGCATGGAATATCCTTTTTATCTCATAGCCTAGGCCTCGGTTGAACCCTCCTATGTAAGCCCCAAGTCGCATGTGTCGCGTTTCACTAGCCACCCGAGTAGCACAGGTGGGGCCCGAGTCGCATGGGCCACTCGCACGGGTGGGGCCTGAGTCACGCGGGCCACCCACCCCACACGAGCCGCCCACCCCGAGTGTGCCCCCGAGTCGCACGGGCCGCCCCACTCGAGCCCGAACCATGAAAAAATGCCCCTGCATTAGGCCCCTTCTAATTAGGAGATAGCTTGCCAAGGACATAATTCTAGCCTTTGACCTACTGATCTTTTCCCTTTCTTAAGGGCCTGTTTGGATTCACTAAAGTGTAAAATCAGGAAATGTCGTTTCCATGTAAACGGCATTTCTATTTCTTGTTTTTGTAAATTTCCTAGAAACATCGTTTCCATTTCCCTCCATTACCTTAAAAACTCCGCCTTGCCCATACTTAAGAGCTGGACACAAACCAAGGCAGCTCGAAAGCTTGGCTCGGATTGGTTTGAAAAAGCTCGGCTTGGATTGGTTCAAACAGAAGTTCAAACCAAACCAAGCCTTGGAGTCGAGCTTGTTTAAAAAAAACAAACCAAGCCTTGGAGTCAAGCTCATTTAAAAAAAAAAACAAACCAAACTCAAACCAGGGCAATACCGGCTCAGCTTGATTCAGCTCGGTTTGATTTAGCTCGTAGATTGTATGCACACTATTTTCCTGTGGTGTGATCCACTTGAGCTTGGGATATGATTCAATTTTGGTTCATGTCTTAAAATGATATGTAAAAACAGATGGATGGCGTGGATAATATAATAATATATATATATATATATATATATATATATATATATATATATATATATATATATATATATATATATGGTTTGGTCCACTTGAGCTTTGGATATGATACAATTTTGGACCATGTCCTAAAAGGATATGTAAAAACGGATGGACGAATATGAAAGATAAGGAGAGATCGCGCCTGCATGAAGGTCCTTTTTTAGCTACATTGAGTTATTCCTTGCACTTGTAAAGTTATGCTTGTATACTTTGGTTTGAAAAAGGCTATTACATGTCTATTTTGAAGTTGCACTCCCTCTTTTGAGGATGTTAAATATCATGTAGTAAGATGCTTTTGTATTTTTTTGTGTTATTTCTAACTTTTTAATTCTTTTCTATTTAAATAAACAACAACAAAAAAGAGCCACCAACTGTTCGAACTCAGCCTAGCCTGATTCAAAATTTTCGACCAAACTGATCCCAACCCAAACCAGATTTTTCTGGAGCAAACCAAACTCGGGCTGCATGGGTTGGCTGGAAACCCAAACCGGGCCGATCCACAAACTAGGGTGGCACAAAAACGAGCCAAACCCAAACTAGGGCTAACTCGGCCCAGCCCAGATCGTTGCCCACCTCTACCCATACTTAAGAAACATTATTTTCAAGAAATTGAGGAAAATGAGAGGAGACATGTCAATGTGTAACATGTGCACCAACCTCATCTTGAAGCACCCCACATATGCCAATGTACCACATGTGCCGCTGTCCGTCTGGAAGCACTCCACATACGCCCACATGTGCAACATGTGCCGTCATACATCTTAGGTACTACCCACCCACGTCCAATATCAAAGGGGCTTGACTGTCATAACAGTCTGAATTTGAATACAGAAGTGAATTGAATTGCAAAAATTTGGCACAGTCATCCAATTGCAGTTGCATTCCTTTTCAAGTCCAACATGAAAGCAACGTAAATTGCAAATCCAAGACTAATGCAAATCCAAGACTAATAACTGCAATTCAAGCCAAAACGTGCGTGCGTGTGTGTTGGGTGTGTGTGTGTTGGGTGTGTGTGTGTGTGTGTGTTGGGTGTGTGGGTGTGTGGGTGTGTGTGTGTTGGGTGTGTGTGTGTGTGTGTGTGTGTGTTGTAGGTGATGTTTGTCCTTGATGTGTTTAGTTGATAGTTCCGGTTTGACAGGGGAAAGGGACAATCCACACCATTTTTTTGGAATTGTTTGATACTCTGGCTGCGTATGGTGCTTGAACGCAGGCATGCGGAAATTGTCCACGAGGCATTACAATAACTCGAATAAAGCTATCTATCTAAATTGTGGAAATCCCTGTCACTCAGTCAGTCCCTAAAGCATATTGGTCAAACGATCATAACTTCCAATTAGTGAACACTTGTTTGTTGAAATAGGATGGATATTTGTCCATTAACTGTCCAACAATCCGGTAGTGAGCTAATCAGATAAAGCGTTTCATACTGCATCTACAATGGGACCCATAATTTCGACAGTTAAACTTGAATTGCTTGTATTCCACATATGCAACTTCTGAGTAATTTCTAATTGCCTGCATATCATTCATCACAATCTGCCAGACTATCAAAATCTCTCTCCTTTTCTCTTATCAATTCAAAGGGAGAAATTTGATAAACCTAAAAAAAAGAAGGAAATTTTCCAAGCATGGTATGGGGAACGGATAGAATACCTGACAAATGCTGCATTTGATATCATCGTCCCCAGTAAGTGCATATCCTGGGACGAGAGACTCGGGTTCATAAATGCTTCTTTGAAGACAGTTTGACAATGCTTCCTCTGTAAGGGCTGTGCTAACTGTACCCATTTTCTCCTCCAGAGCTAACAATTCCTGTTACATCACAAATGCAAAGTTGCTCAGTTAAAGTACATCTACTAACAATCTCCGTACAGGTGACACACATGTACGAGATCTGGACCAATCATGTCTTACCTTATCATGGATAGGCCATACACCAAATTTCAAAACCATCAATTGGTGGATTTTATTTATTTATTTGTCCCCATTTAACAACTACCCTGGTTGGACATATTCCTAATCATCTTGTAATTCTCAAGAATTCTCCAATCAGTTTTCTAGGATGACCCGACTGAAGTGACATTTGGGGTATCCCATCCATGTTAGAATCAAATAGATTAAAGGCCCAGATCTCACACACGGGTCATAAATGTAAGGAATTCAATGACTTATTAACTAACTTGATATTATTGATATAACTGGATCCTTTCGCTTCTCAAGAAATCAAAGACAGGCAGCTTCCAATAAGCCAGAGGTGTTTCTGTTATTCTAAAATGAGGTATTGTGCAATGCTCAGACAGAGCGATTGTACGGTACCATCTGGGTTTCCACTTCATACAAGCAGGCCCATTGTTCATGGATCCAAACTTTCAATACCATAGGTCCCATTGTGAATGGTCTATTATGGACCAAAAACTCACAGGTAGAAAAATCCTAAACCTTTCAATAGGTTGCGGAAATGGATAAGAAATAAGAGACAGCATCAGACCCACTAAAAGGCCAGAATTCTATGGTTCGGATCTCCCAATCTGGGGGATTTTCGGTGGATGGGCCATTAATGGTGATTAGTGAGCCTTGTCATATCAAGGTTTTGGATCAGTGAACCGTGGGCCCCACTTGTACAAATTTAGATCCAAACATACTGTAGTATAACAACTCTCTAGAATTCCATCACCTTTTAAATTCTTAAGCTCGCAATTTTGTAACTCGTAAATAGGGGATTGGTTGCCACTACCAAAATTAAAACAGGCATTTGAACTTTGGGTCATTTACTACAAAAATGAAATGCTAATTCCAAATGCCCCACCTTTAAGCAGCAAACACAAAGGCTCATGTGTGCAGGATCTCGGGTGTTCATCAGATGGTCCCTTTGATGTGCATCCTATCCTACAAATCAGCCAAGCTGCTCATCAGATGAGCAACACATGCATGTTGACTGTAGACCATTGGTGATCATCATTCTTGGGCTAAGGAACATCTGCCACAAGGACCACCCTGAACATCCCAGACCTCATTCTCATCTTGCACATGTGGCACCTTTGTGTTTGGGGCTTGAAGATGGGGCATCTGGAATTAGCATTCCTCACCTGCAAGCTAGAGCTGGTGATCATTCTACAAAGACGGTCACCAAAATTCCGAATGACTTCATCATTTCTAGAGATATTAGGATACGGATTCTGATTGATTTACAAAAGCCAGATGATATATCCATAGAAGAATTCTAGGAGGCCCAAATGCATCAAAACAAAAAATAGTCGGTGCAATCCAGAGCATTATATGACCCCACCATGGATGTGGGATTCCAAAAAAAAAAAAAGAATCAGGAATGGAAGATCCTGGCCATCTATTTCTAGCTGTATATTTCCTCGACCATCTATTTCTAGTCCATAGCTAGAATGGCTAGTATTACACAATCTGGTATGTTTTTGGAGCATCACCATCCATGGATGGCTGATTTCATATCATGCAGCTATTCCAGAAAAAATCTCATTCCAGTGGCAGCCAAATTCAGATCATGCAGCTGTGATTAATGTTTAACAAACCTCATATGACATGTTATCTATATCCAATCTCATGTCCCGATGCTGATCGTGAAAGCCTGGGCCACCTAAGAACAAATTTGTCTCAAGAACCAATAATTGCTGCAAGAGAAAAGAGGGGGAAATTTAATTATTTTTAGCTCCTGAATACTGAAGTGGAATGATTAAACACAAAGACCAACAACCTCATATGTTAGATCTTCATCATGTTCAATCCTATCTAGCGCCAATAATACCTGCATATTGTCAAAAACCAACTTCCAATTTCAAATGCTCCGTCCCATACGCATAGAAAAGAGGAGTAATGGGGTCCGATGCAGCAGGACCAGCATACTGATGCACGCGGTCTGTATGAGTAGGGCCCATGGCTTAATGACCCAGGTTGTTGATTTGATGGGTCCAGCTTGGATTGGGGACAGCCTGAAAATCTCTGGATTGGAAGGTCCAAACCATTCAATAAGTGGCATACAATATAGATGTAGATATTTAAGAAAAATGCAGAACGGTTCACATTCGAAGGAAAAGCAGGCCTAGGATTGAATGGTTAGGATCTTCCAATATGGGAGATTGGGGGCATCCCAGTCAATGGTGGGGCCCATTAGATCACAAAACAATGGGCTCCACATATACAGAATCCTGCGCCTCCACGTGCACAGAATCCTGTGCCTCATCTGTTGACCCTTGCGACCCCACAAGTCCTATTAAATAAATAAAAACATGAAAATCTTAATAATGCATTGCTACAAAAATATGCAACGCTTAAAAAACTAAAAGCATATGTGGAAATGCAATTTCAACATATTCCATCAACAATACCTCTGCAATTCCATCCATGTGGAAGCGTCGGAGTCCATCTCGATCCACCAAGATTCTGTGGAATGTCCTGGTACCTCCATCTTCAAGATGGTCGAATGGCCTAGACCGCACAGCATCACTGCTCGAACTGACTGACTCGCATACTCCATAAGAGTTCTGAGATATTGAGGGGTGCTCAGTTCGGGATGACTGTGATGAACTGGCCATAGAGGATTCATTCATCAAAACCTCATTTTGTGGTGATTGTGGATTTGGGTCGGCTAGTGATGATCTGTTGTCATTGCCACTCTTGGACATCCTTCTTCGGGTATCCTCCGTGACTGTCCGCCGAGGTCTGACTGAAGCAACGCTATTGCCACCTGCAGACAAAGGTCTGGACCTTCTTGGAGGTTGTTGCAATGGTGAACGTTCCGTAAAAGAGAGACTGGTTCCCAAGAGTGCATTCCTCTGATTGGAATGCCCACTCATGCTCTTAACTCTGGCAGAAGAGCTCTTTCCATCAGGAGGGCACCGCTTTTTTACCACATCCTGCCTTTTATTACGACTGGAATCCAAGGATGAACTGCCTGAAGGAAGAGAATTAGATGTCACTGTGCAACCAAGATTTCTCAGCCCAGGCTTGTTCGATTTTGCGCCAACCTGACCTTGCAAGGCAGATTTTGCAGCCTGGTCGGTGTTTTTAGATGAGAGAGTACGACGGGCAGAGATACCCGAAGAAGTATCGTGATTGCTCGATCCAGAACGTTGATGGGTTTGCTTCCGGGGCACTGAATTTGATGCCACAGTGCAGCTCCCCGCTTCATCTATTGCAGCAGTGGCGGCAGTTGTGGAAATAGGTTCAGAGACTTCTACTTCCTCCTGTCTACTACTGCTTCCAATAGTAGTGGTTTCTTTCAAAGACTTTGAGATTCGCTGTTCCTGGCGTACCTTTCTAAGGTCGCTTGTGCCACCCAACAGTTTAGAGGAACTTCCAGTTACGGTCTTGCTGCTTGACGATCGGAAGGATGGCCTTGAATATTTGGGTCTTTCCGAGTCGTTACTGATTTGTGCGCCTTCTGATGAATAAAATCTCGTGCTGCATCCCAGTCGGTTACAACATGGAATGCTTCTTTCCTCCGGGTTTGAATCTCTAAAAGAGAAGCCAGACCCTCTTTTAGTGATTCTTTGCCCGCCGGAAGCTCTTTTACTGACATATTCATCCATGTGAAAATTGTGGATAAGAAAGATCAAAGGTGCAAACGTGGAATCTGACCAGAACAATTGGCTTCTATTTCTGTAACAATAGTATGAAATCATTGTTCAGTTGCCAAGTGAATGAATATCAATCTTAAATCACGGTGAAATAGAGGAATTATATGATCCTAACACGAGAGGCCATGAGTTCCTACATTTGGGGCCCATGGTTCAGTAATCTATCTATATCTGCATCTAATGGGCCCCACTGTAGATGGCCCTTACCTGCTAATATACAGCAACAAATAAGACAGAAACAGAAACCGAGAAAGGGCCAAACAGTTGATGGTAAGGATCTTCCACTAATTGTGTGGTCCATCAGATGAACGATTTGGATCGTTGAACTTTACAAACGCGAGAAGATGCTATTCATGCTCTCATATGAAGAATCCCATAACCTCATGGGTTTCACTAAATGAAGAAGTAAAATCGAAAGTACATAAAAGGAAAACAAAAAGATGTCTACCAAAAGAATAAGGAACTAGGATCACATCAAACCGAGGTCAGGCCAGATCACCGACACCAACACATAAACACTAGGACAAGTCCATGAATCAAGAACAATGTTTAAATGAAGAAGTTATGTAAGGTGTAATCCATGATTCATATGATTGCATATAAAATCAAGGGTGAATGGAAAGAAATGACACGTGCAAGATGAAGAAAGTAGGAAGTAAATCAAAAACATTTGTAACAAAATCTACTGACAATCTAGAATATAATAAAGATAAACATATATTTGACTAAACTTTCATACTGAACATAACTTATTATTACAAATAAATTAGATTTGACAAGTAACAGAGTGGTAAACAAATATTTTATTATCACCATCACCATCACCATCACCATCACCATCATCTAAGCCTTATCACAACCAATTGGGGTCAGCTACACAAATCCTATTATGCCATTCCACTCTATCAAAGATAACAAACATTTTATTATCACTAACACCATTACCACCATCATCATCATCTAAGCCTTATCCCAACTAATTGAGGTCGGCTACACAAATCCTATCCTGCCATTCCACTCCATCAAACACCATGCCCTCAGTTAAACCATAGGTCATCAGAAATTTTCTAACTCATTCTCATCCTTTGGGGCCTTCTGGTAGCCCTTTTCGAGCCTTCAACTTGAAACAACTCACTCCTAACTGGTGCAGTTCTTGGTCTCCATTGCACATGGCCAAACCAACTTGAACCAAAACTCCACCAGTGGGAGTTTCTCGCGGTCACTGCCAGTCCCAAGCCCGGATAAAGGAGGGCTGAGTCAGGTTGGCAACCAGTGTCAAACATTGGCCACAACTTTTCTCATGAATCCTAACAATCATCAACAATGAAATATATTGTTTAATTTTCCATGTTCTAAATACTTCTAGTTAATCAAGTATTGGGATATCCAACAGCTCCCCTTGATCCAAGTACTAACTACAGCCATAAATCATTAATAATAATAGACAATTGACCATAATGATGTACAGACCCTCAATGCTACCAAAGTTACCCAAGGTACCCTACAAAGATGCCTAATTAACCTGAAGAAGCAATCATCTGCAATTTTCCATATGATAGGCCATGGCATGGCATAAAACATCAAATGGATGAAACCAAGAGTACAGACAATTTTGCTCCATGTCAATAACTAGCTTAGCACATAGTCCAACATTTGCAACACACATATCTCTATTAGTCTAAAAACCATATATATATATATATATATATATATATATATATATATATATATATATATATATATATATATATATATATATATATATATATATATATATATATATATATATATATATATATAGCCTTATGCAGTTCAATTGCTATGGCCAACAGTTCCCCCTTAGATATACCCATCTCCCAGATAAAGAACCATTTCTGCGTAGGGTATTATATCCAGGCCACACCCTTTGTATGGACCAAACACATGGAATTGGTGGCACGGATCACAGAGAAAAGATTACACTTTTGTTCCCATATATTGGGAGTGCCTATAACCATCTACCGCTGGTTGGATATGGTCAAGGAGGAAATTTTTGTAGAAAAAGGAATCAGAATCCTATAATGTTCTTTATTGGTTGTTCAAGAAACTTCCTTTATGGATGATCAAAATGATGAAATTAAAAAGAAAGAGATTCAGAAACATAGAAAGTCTATCAAAGGACAGAATTCATGATTCTCTTTTATGACTGTTTGAAGGGAGAAAGAAAGGGGGGAAAAAAGCTACCCAAGAGGCCAGACTCAATTAGCATGAAAAACCAATAACTATGGAGTTGAAAAAATATGAAAAACAAAACACTCACATCAGATTGAAAGACGAGAGCTGTTAAGTTTTGGAAGGAAATTCATATTTTTTTTCATTTATTCGTGGCGAAGCAAATCAGAATCCTGTAATATTCTATATTGGTTGTTCAAAGAACTTCCATTTATGGATGATCGAAATTTAAAAAATAATTATAATAAATCAGAAACATATAATTTCTATCAGAGAACAGAATTCATAATTCTCTTTTATGACTGATGGAAGGGAGGAAAATAGCTACCCAAGAGGCATAACTCCGTTATCACGAAAAACCAGTGACTCTTTAAGTTGAAAAATAAATAAATAAATAAAACGCTCACATCGAATTGAAAGACAAATGAGACTCGTATGTTTCTGAAGGAAATATGAATTATGTCATTTACTAATCAACATCAACACAAAACCCAATCAAAGAAACTCATAAAACCATAAAAGACCACATCATAAAAGATATTTAGACGCTTATATCTTCCTACAAATGGAAAGGATTGAAGAATCACCTTTCAAACAACAATCCATGAAACAAAAATCTATTTCCTCATCTTAGAAGTGAAGAAACCCCTAGAAAGAACAATACCCACGTATCATTTTTATTCAGAAAAGATGATTTTTCCCATATATAGCAACCTTTGAGCTATTCTCATGACTCCAACAATCTTAAGTATTCTATAATAACATGTGAAGTTCTCTCCAAGATTTCTGGTGGAAAAATCTCAAACCCACCAATAGAAAAGATTCTCCCTTCTTTCCAGTTCTCTCACCATACCAAACAAACTTACCTATGATAAAGCGAACAACACAAAATCATTGAACGCAGAAATAAAACTGTTTTTCCTTTCTTTATATTCAAATTCCAGCTTCCTTCAAAAGGTTCCTTTCTTTTTCCTGGGTTCTCGATTCAAATGGCAGTTTTTCAGAAAACCAAACAAACATATACAAAAACCCACAAAAAGAAAAACCCCGTATGGTCTAATACCAATCAAAACAGGAATTCAGAAAACAATTGTATGAAATAGAAAAGGGTCTCTTCCCTGATCAAATTTCAGCTTCCTTAAAAAAAAAATCCATTTCTAGAAATCCCAAATTGCAGTTTCTCACGAAACCAGACAAACAGATGCAGAAACTTAGAAACCAATACGCCAAATCATCAAAATAGCCAGAAAAAATAGGAAACTTCAAAAGAGGATTGGAAGATATAACAAACAAAGCCTTTTCACGAACAGACAAATACCAGATTTCTTTAAAATTTTGAATTTTGAATTTTTTCCGTTTCTTATTTATTCAAATTCCAGCTCCTCACCAAACCAAACAAACATCCATAAAACCCCAGAAAGAAAAAGCAACCGAATCATCGAATAACCATCAAAAACGGAAATTTCAAATTAAACAAATATATATAAGGAAAAAAAAAAACCCTCCTCTATTCAAATTTAAATACCAGCTTTCAAAAAAACGTTCTTCTTCCTTTTAAGAAATTTGAAGAAACAAACATAAACCAAAAAACCGATAAAACAAAAAAAAACACCGAAATAATCAGATTACAGAGATTTCGAACGACGATTGAGAAAATAACGAAATGGGTTTTTTAAATTTTCAAATCGATTTTCAGCTCTCTTCGAAAAAAAAATCAAATATCTTCCATACCTGAAGATAAAACTCGATTCCGACACGACGTAACCGATACGCGCGCGAGAGGGGGGAGAGAGAGAGAGGCAAGGGAGAAACCGTTTTCTACAGAGTCTAGGAGGGAGCTCTACTAATTAAAAGCGAAGCCTTCCACCGTCCATTCGAGTTTTACGGACGTCCTCCTGACCGTTAGATGGCGTCGATATTCGTGCTTTGAAGAGATAGATGGACGCCCGGTTCATCTGCGGGACCATGCTTTCGTGGACCGCACACACCGAGTAGCGAAAGAAAACGGTGTCGCTCATCAGCTAAACGCGTAGTTTTCTGACGCGCGTGATTCCCGTTCTTTTTTGGCCATGATCCGGTGATCCAAACCGTCCATATGAGTAAATGGGTAGGGGTGTGGTTTTCAATGAACATATTTAGTATTGGAATATTCTGAACCTTAAATAATGGGCCCAAACTAAAATGGTCAACTGGACGGTTGATATTTGAAGTAAAGTAGTTCAGTGATCAAACGTTTTAAATATTCCAATATGAGAGAAATTTTTTGGTCATCCATATCTAACATGGGGCCCGTCATATTAACGGTCTGGATCATTGATCGCATGCATAAGAATTGGTCCGCAAACATTATGTTTGGCTGATGATCAGGAAAGCTTTCCTGATTCTTCCTAATTTAAATAAGAGTTCTAAGTACGCACGACTTGTATGAAACCGGCGGAGATGATACGGTACAGCCGGTAGTACAGGAATATGGTAGAACCATCTCTATTTATACACGTGGCAGAATCAATCATCATTCTTCACCGTTCATATAGTTGGTCCTAGAACTGATGGAAAGCTATTCAAGATATATGTAGATTAGATGATCCTAGCCATCTGATCAGGCCTCCAAATGGAAGGCAGAAAATGATCTGAATTCGGTTAGCAAGAGCAAGAAAACTGATGGATAGGATCGTTTGATAGGTATGATTTGGAACCATGGGCTATCCTTTATGGGTCCCGATACATGGACCAATCACGATTGATACTCAGTAAGTTAAACGGTAGAGCCGGCTCAATGCAGTGGACGTGGCAGGGGATGTATCAAACGATTGTTATGGATGGCATACATCTCGACCACTTTCATTTACAACCGTCGGTTTTTGACCTACTGGCCAAATTGAGGGGATCCTCAGATCCATGAGTATTTGGAATCATTCGCCATCGGCAGTAGGAATAACTAGATGGACCGTTCGGATTGATACATCAGCGGTTCTTCCGGCTTTACCGGATCATCTCCCTGGTAGACAACCAATCGCCACGTGTAACACGGAGAGACTTCTATCAGATTCTAGTCTTATATACTCCGACGTGTGACTTCCTATACCTTACCTCACAAGAGTTCCTACGGAGTACACTGAACTCGCTCGAGTGCGCATTCTAAGTGAAGTTGGATCACACGTGTGAGAAATCAAAGCAGTTCATCAGATGATTAGACTGATATTAGTAAAAGGTCCATATGACTATCATGTGCGCCGCGAGTACAAAACAATGTATGGGGAAAAGTAATGATCAACGGATTCAATTCGATCTACGTGTGTGGTCCACATGTTTATCAAATCGACCTGAAAATATAAATGTAGCATCTACACAGTGGTAATCATCCAATGGATGGTTCAGATCTCGTACACGTATGTATTTTGCACGTGTGAGGCAGGCACACTTCTTAAGTGTACTCGCGCGAGTCCACTTTAGCATTTCCAGTTGATGAAGAAAATGACGACTGGCCCCTTTTCGGTCCGTGCTAATGGACGATTTAGGGCGTATTATCGTTCAAGCTGCCCAGAGTTTGGGCCATGGCTCACCTTTGATGATCTATATATGTTTCGATACGTCGGACCATATTCATTGGATCCAGGGTAGTTTTTGACGATCCAAACCGTTCATAAGATGGGCTAGCTGTTGATCCAAGAACCCTAATAATGAAATTCTCTATGATGGATGATAGATGGTTGAATGACAACATCCATTTGCAGTAATTTTCATGGTTGAGAACTTACCTTTGTTGGAGGCAACCTTGATCTTTCGAACGTTTCTCCTTTGATTGTAAGGTCAGATCTGATAAATTTTTGCTATAAAATATAAATAAAAGTAAGTTACGAGGCTTTATTATAAATAAGAGAGGAGAGTCCTAACTCATCCCTACTACTTTAACGGGTTTTTTTTAACTAATATTCAAACTCGACAATTTCATCGGACTCATTGCTCGTGATAATTTTAGTCCGTTAATTTAATCATTTGTATGTGGGGCCCATTGGTATGTTTGTACACTTTAAATTCAATGGCTAATCGAATATGGCTTGATCGAACCTGTTAGTGGGCCATGGTAAGAATTCAGGTTTTGCATGGAAGCCTCGAAGATCACCGATCAGATTGAGAGGATCAACCCGTTGATTTGCTTTTGTGGCCACTCGTTTTTTCGAAGTAGAGACAATTTAATGGACGGTCTTGATGAATGGTCTCGATCAATGTTTTAAATTAGCCACGTGATGGAGCCACCAGGAAAGTCCAGATCACCGAAATTAGACTAACGCACGCACACTCTGAGAGTGCTCGAGTATGCGCAGGACTCGTAATGTCGCACTTACTAATCCCACGCGCGTCCCATGTCAGACTTCCGTTTATGCCAATTGGGCACGTGGCATGAGATCCAATCCGTCCATCATGTTGGCATCATAACATTAATGCGGTAGCCCAAGAAATATTTGTCAGCTGAACTGATTGCCACCTTATTAGTGGACTGATTTGATTTCTGATTGTCGACTTTAATTCATTTTAACAGTGTGGTCCACCTACCTTCTTATTCATTTTAACGGTATGACCCACCTACCTTCTCGGATCATTTTTTTTTAGTTACAAATGATATACATGTTGAGACCAATCGTATGGACGGTTCAGATATCATGAAGATTAAATATATTGGCGAAAGACCATAGGATGTACAGTAAACTTATGATTCAGGCGACACTACCTGATCATTTCTCCCTCATGATCGAGAAGAATGTTGGACTCTGAAAGCAACGCGGCAAACGGATCGTGTTCGTGCTCGAGCTCGTGCGTGAGAAATGCTACGATACAGCGGCTGTATAATAACTTGGTATGCACCTTTTCTTTCATGTAAGTTATCTCGCGTGTTAAATATCCAATCGAAGAAAAATGTGGCCCACACCATTATAATAAATTTATAGAAAAATAATCCTGTTCCTATGATTGATGGGCCACATCAATACTCTAAGTCATACAATTAGATCTTCATTGATTCGATTTCATGTGCCGATGGATGATCAGATCGCCTTGATTTTCATATCAATTAATAAAATTAGTGTGACCCATCTTTAACACGGATTGGATATTCTGTGTATATGAAATTTTGGCGGGGAAAAAAGGATGTAGATTGACTTGTGATACAGCCACTGTATCATATCATTTCTCATCGTGCGAAGGGAGGCGGAGCGAGTATCGCGGCGAGAATTTGTAGATTTTGCCGTGCATTTTAATTTATACTCCGCATTGTGCCACCGCCAATCGTCGTGCACTCAAAGTGGACGCGGATTGCGTGATGAAATGAACACCACGGAGCTACGTGGTGTAGGGACTCTGTGGTGTCCACCGTGATTTTGTTTTTTTTTAATCCATGCTGTCCATCCGTTTTTCCATATCATTTTAGGGCATGGGCCCAAATTTGATGCATATCCAAAGTTCAAGTGGACCACACTATAGGAAAAAGTGGAGATAGTGACGTCCACCGTTGAAACCTTCCTAGGCCCATACTGTATAATCCAAGCTGTTCATAAGGTCACACAGACGTGGATGAAGGGAAAACACAAATATCAGCTCGATCCAAAACTTCTGTGGCCCAACTATGAAGTTTTCAATGGGACGCGGTAAATCCCTACTCTTTCCTTGTGATGTGGTCCACTTGAGCTTTGTATTGCTTCAATTTTTAGATCATATCCAGATAAAAAGATTTGGAAAAACGGATGGAGAGCATGGATTAAACAAAACAGAAATCAAGATGGGCCCCACAGATACCTTACACACCGTAGCTCCGTGATGTTGGGTTCACCACACAATCCGCGTCCGCTGAAAGCTGTACGCACAGCATACATCTAATAAAAACTAAATCTGGGACCCACTGAGAACCGGTTATAACCACGAAACTAGATCTCTTTGATGGCTGATTAATCGACAATTTTTAATGTGGACCGTTTACCATTTTCACTTCAGCCGTCAATTAGATGTCAATCGATCAATTATTTCTTATACTAATACACTGTAGTTTTAGGTGGGGTCCACAAATTGGACGGTCTATTTTGAGTCACTTATCTTTCATGTATACCAGTTCTGTGCGAATGACTATGTGACGTCGCATTGTACCGGCGTACAAAAGCTTTTCTCTTTGTTTTCTTCCTCCTCTGCGTTGCTTTGACTTGGGAGCTGCGATTAACTAGCCCCATACTCACCCCTTTCCTTACGCATGTTTACACGCATCACAAGTGCTAACCTAGGAAGTGTGTTGGACATCTGAGCCGTTCATTAGGACTCCCTCAATTAGAACAAAACATGCAGTAATCACGCAGGTACTCTCGTCATGAGAGTGACTCATGTACTGACAGTGCGGAGGTTGAAAATTCTTTATAAGCCGTCCATTCTTTCCATGTACGTGTAGCTAGGGCTGTACATGAGCCAAGTCCAGTCGAGGTGGGCCAAGCTTGGCTTGACTCGTATGTGCTCTCGTCGAGTACGAGCTCGAGCTCAAGCTCACCCTCGAGCTTACCACTGGAGCTTACCTTATTTGTTAAAACTTTCGAGGTGAGTTAGTGGATCAAGTAAGGCGAGCTGGGGTTAAGTGGAGCTTGCTCCCACCTCAATTTATTATATTTTTTACTACAACTTACAAATTAAAAGTCAACAACATTAAGTTCAAGGAGTCACACATATATTAGATGAGAATAGTATTTCTATATGTGGGACCCCACTATTAAAATGACCTAGCTCTGATCGGTTTTTTCTTTGGTCAGGTCACACATACATTGAATGCAGACCACTGGTAATATTTTTTGAACCATAATTAACACAGTATATGCATAGCTCACCGCATGAATGGACTACCCTGATTATTGTGTGGTCCATTTTCATGATGAGGCCCAGCTAGTACATGGATAAGTGCACCACCTACCTCGTAAAATTGTAATCAATAGTTGCATATGGTGTTTGGTCCTACCATAACCATTGTTTTGTAGATATGTATGGTGTGTGGTCTCACCGTAGCAACTGTGTTTGTGTAGCTTGTAAAACACATTGTGTGCTCACCATGTTTTATACTTGAAATTGCTCAATTCATCAGATATGCTCAATAAGGAATGTTCTTACCCGAACAAAATAATAGGATTAAGAAACCCCCCAAATGTGTGAACGTTTTATATGTCCTAAGGTTGGACCCCAATGTGTGTGGGGGAGAGAGAGGAGAGAGAACCAAGAAATAAGAAGATTATGATTTTGTTTTTAACAAATATCTATACGAAACGAGCCGAGTTGAGTGGCCCAATGGTCGAACTTGACTTGATTTTTTACTCGAGCTTTCAAATGAAGCTTGCCTTGACTTGTTCTACCAAGTCGAGTAGAGCCAAGGTGAGCTTTCTCGAGTCGTGTCGATTGAGTTTCTCGAGCTGACTTGGCTCATGACCAGCACTACGTGTAGCCCACGTGATGTGCGGACCGGTGTAGCCCACTTCCTTGAAGTTGATGATTTCACTTCCCAGATATCCCCCAAAAATAAAATTTCTGGGATAGCACGTGAGCCGCGTGTGAACTTTGGTAAGGAGGGTGCGTGTGGGATGCGGATTGCCTACTCACCAAATCAGCACGATGGTGGGGCCCACCGGGATGTATATGTCTTATCCATGCCTTCCATCCGTTTTTTCAGATCATTTAAGGTCATGAGGCCAAAATTGAAGCATATCTAAAGCTAAAGTAGAACACATCACAGGAAACAGTGGGGATAACGACTTCCACGTTGAAAACTTCCTAAGGCCCACAGTATCGTATATTTATCGTCCAACCTGTTCAAAAGGTCACACAGACATAGATGCAGGGAAGACACAAATATCATTTTGAACCAACACTTTCGTGGCCCACAATAAGTTTTCAACGGTTGGAGTTCAATTTCCAATGTTTCCTGTGGTGTGGTCCACTTGGGCTTTCGATATGCTTCCATTTTGGGTCGTGCCCTGAAATGAGATGGAAAACGGACGGACGGCGTGGATAAGACACAAGTACGGTAGCGGGCTGAGTTACTCAATCCGCGTCCGTGCGTGGGGGCCTAGGGAAGCCATCACCTAATCGGTAAAGGGAATTTTTTTAAAAAAAGTCCTTAATCTTAGTACAGAATGTATATTCTGAGACTGTTTTCATAAAGGTTTTCAGTAAGCCACCTCATTAATCTATAACTAATCATCGTTAGAGTACCTTCGTTGGATTTATTAAGGCCGTTCAGGTGGACCCATGAGAGCAAAAGAGGTCGGTGGTTGAGGTGGGCCTCCATCATGTTTATATTAAATCCAATCCAATCACCAACTGAGTCACCCCACGTGAGGCTAAGGGGTGAAAAATAATAATAATAATAATAAACACCCGCATCCCTAGCTCAAGTGGTAGATTGAATGAAGATAGCCTCTTTTCAACACTCAGGTCTTGGTATTGAATCCCACCCAAAGTGGGGGTGGCTAACACTGCAAGTGTGGCTGACAGGGGTGGGTGGGTGTACTAACAATGGGGTGTGTACTAACTCATAAACAAAAAAAGGTAAAAAAAATAAGCAATCATCTATAATCCCCAGGGGTTACATCAGTTAAAATAGAAAGTCAACTTAAAAAAGTCAGTCTGATCATCGCACGAGTAGAGTCAATATTAGAGGCATTCGACTATCTTTTTTTTTTACAAAAAAAAAAAATGTATTTGATTCCCCTTTTCTCTTTTTCATATATCAATCAAAGTTTAGAACGCAATTCATTACGCACATTCCATTCTCAGTAAATACTAACTCATTTATCTTTGTATTTATCTTTTTGCCTACTTGGGGTTGTGACCCTGCATAGCAAAGCTAGATCTATTTCTATTTCCTGCATTTTATTTACTTTATCTTGTTGTCGTCTCTTTGTCTTCTGACATTGTGAAGCAAGCTTAAGACTGCTTTTACTTTCTATCTTTTTGCCTACCTGGCCCCCTGGTGGGGTTATGCACAGTATGGCTATATAACTAATCCTATTGTATATATCTTACTTCCTTAAAAATTGCACGCTCCCTTAAAGTATAAATTGTACGCAAGTATGGATGAGAGAAAGTGCCTAACCCCTTCTTCTTTCATAACCGAGTTCCTTGTTGTGTGTATTTCAAAACAAAACAATCTTTGTTGTGTTGCTTTTGTGTTTTTTTTTTCTTTTTGTGGATTTCTTTAGTCCCACATCGGATTGAGTCGGAGAAATAAAAGTGGTTTATATACCTTTTGTAACATTCTGTATTTTCCCTTATTTTATTTCTATTTTTATTCTTTTTTTTTTTTTTAGCCGTTGAACTGGAGATAGTCATATCTAATCAACTGTAGGGAATCTAAGGCGGGCCCATTTTAAAAAGTTGCTCAAATTAACCTCTAAAATGGTCTAAAATGACTGTATTTTGTCAAACTCACCGTTTTCGAAAAATTACAAAAATGCCACTACTAGAACCCACCATTTAAGTAACCCAGTTTCCACAATTATTTTTGAGCCTAAACTTAGTGTATGGCCTATCTAACAAAAAATAACCGTACATGTCGAAATTCAGTTCCTCGATCATTGTGCAAATGCCATAATCAGAAATCGGACCCTAGATGGCCCACCGTAACTCAGGTCTGTCTCAAATTTCTGACCAACGGCTAACTTTATGCTACCGACCTGATGGATGGAGGAGATTACCCATACCCACCTTAGTGGACCACGTGTGTAGGCGGCAGCGGTGGCACGCGGTCTCCATACCGCGTGTGCACAACGCGCCAACCGTCCCTCCATCTTCTTCGTTTCGCATTTACAGCGGACGGCGTTGTCCTGTCTGGGGTCTCCACGCTGGCCCTCCAGTGGACCTCGCTGCTAAATCCACTCCGTCCATTCGACTCGCGGGCCAGCCAAACATAGTACTTCTAAAAATCTTCGCCGACCGTCACTTGTACGGCCCACTCCAAATCACCGTTCGTTAGAAAAAAGATCAAGATCTGACCCGTTACTCTGCATGGACACATGAGACCACTTCTAAAACTTTCTTGTGGACCCTCCCTTCACTATGGGCGGTCCTCATGCGTAAGGGACCAGTGTGTAGAGAGATCCGAGCTTCCCGTCGTTGTTTTCTTGTGAAGTACGGAACCGGAACCTAGAAGCTTCCTCCGAGCCCTAATCCAAGCTATATAAAATCTCTTTGTTCACATCTGTCGCCTCCATGATCGTCAAAGAGAGAGAGAGAAACCGTCAGAAAGAGAGAAAGAGAAGCTATGAGGAGAGAGAGAGAGAGAGAGAGAGAGAGAGAGAGAGAGAGAAGGACGGCTGCCGTTGTACAGTTGTTGCCGGACGGTTGACGTTGGACGGCTGCTGCTGGAATCGGTCCAAGGAAGGAGAATGATGAGAAAAGGAGAAGGAAGAAGAAAGAGAGGTAGTGAAGAAATCTCGAGTCAAACCGGGTCGAACTGAGCCAAACCGAGTCGACTCAGCCGGCATCCGGATTTCTAAGAGGTAGGCCCCATTTCCTACGATATTTGTCCCCTATAGACAGCCTACACTCTAACATTTTGATGGATCTAACCTTAAATGACCATAGCATTCAATATCATGCTGAAATAATCCCTAACCGTGTGTTTTCACAATTACACTAGATTTAGGATCTAGAGGAGGTGCACACTACCATTAGATCATATCATGGAATTCTAAGGTGGGGATTTCTTTTTAAGCCTAATTATAACAATATCGCATGGCATGTCGAATTGTGTCTTATTGTATGGTTTGTCATATGTTACTTGAAAACATGAATGATTGTGAATCCTTTATGAAATCATGTATTGACGAATATATTTAACATTAATTACTGAAATTTCGTTTTATATAGATTGTATGTCAGATCTAAGGGTTAAGGAAAGAATGGTGATTGATTTATTTGTGTATATGAGAATATGTATGCAACATGCTTCAGTATGCCTGTTCGCATGTGTATATTAGGTTATGTATGCACCATGCTTCAACATGTTTGTTCACATGTATAAGGTTGAGATTTTGATTCATGTATGAGGATGGTTATATGTATTGATGTCGTTCTAATGGAAACCCTTGCCCTATGGATAGTATAACTGTATATGTAGAAAATGATGGATTAGTAAGAAGCTCAAGAGATGTATTTTGGCAAGACCATGATCGTGATGTTAATGAAGTGCCAAGGACCTATGTGAATGAGTAAATGATGGACTCTTGAGTCAGATACAAATGTTTTGAGTGCCATGTGTCTCATCTTGACTAAGATGTGTACGCCTTTTCGTGGTTGGCCCCTATTGAGAGGAAACACTATTCTACGTCATGACGGACCATGGATGGGGTATAGAGCGACCTTGGGATGGGAACATCTCTAAAACTACTGGATGATAAGCTATTTAACTAAATGTGAAACTAAATCATGCATTCATCGCTTGCCAGTGAAAGTGTGCATGGGCCCGTTTCACTAATTGATTTTGGTGTATAAGAAGAGTGGAGTGATCCCATCCTAACTAGAACCTCTAGTTGCTAGTGACTAGTGAGAAGAGTGGAGTGATCTAGTCTCATTGGTCAGGGTGCCTGAACTAGAGCATGCATTTCATGCATAGCATTAATCAAGATATTTCTTTTTGAGTATTTTGTTTGATATATGAATTGTTTGGATATTATTGTAATAGTCCTAATTGGAAATCCTTACTGAGTTGATCACGAGCAACTCACATCCTCCTGGGACGGTGTTTTTAAAACACCACCAGACATTGCAGGTGACGATCCATTAGGTGAGCTTAATCTGCAAGGTGATGAATATGAAGGCTCGTGACAGCAAATGACAGATGATGAAGACTACGTAGATTGATGATGACCTATTTATTGCTTTTAGTATAGAAAAGTTAATTTTTTGAATTCGAGATAAGTTCCTTTATAGGGACATTTAAATGAACTTTTTGTTAGACATGTTTATTATTTGATTTTGAACTTAGAGTAGAAAATTATGGAATAAGATCTTTATTTCCCGTCATTTTGCTTGAATGCCATGAATGTATATAATTACAGTATGTGTGTATGGAATAACGATGTTAACACACAGGGATGAACACCCGAAACTCGACAGATCGTGTTGTCCACGAGAGTCGAAAATTCGAAGTGTTACACCTTTGCTCAACATAGATTTTTGCAATGTGTCTTAGGACTATGCCAAAGCCCGTATGCGCGCGCAAGGGGGTGCAGTCGACAGGAAAACTGGTTCAAAAACCTTTAATCGGGCATGTGCGCACAGCACACCCACGTATAATCGAACCCCGATTGGCCTGGGCTGGCCCACTAGCTTAAAGTCTTGATAGGTTAGGTTTTACCCCAATTGATAAAATTAATTTTTAACTGTTGCTTTGATTGCGACCGTTAGATGTGGCACACTTGATTAGGCCGTTACTATTGTGTGAAACGTGCCTTACTTATTGGGCACGTAGAAACGATGCAACCGTTTTCTCTCAACAGGTCTTTTCTGTAACGTTATGTTTTTTAGATTTTATAAAAGGAGATTAGGTTAGGGTTTCAAAAATAGATATGAAAAAACATCATCTCTCTTTTTCTCTGGACAATTGGAATGGTGGTGTTGGTGTTAAGTTTTGCATAGCTTGTGCATACTGTGAAGGAACGTATCTGAAGAATTATATCCTGGAGGTAGATGCGCCAGCATCCTTCTACATTGGTTCTTTGCACTGAGGGATGTGAACTATCTCAAAGATAACAAAAGAATATACGTCTTGACCTAGAACTTCTTATTAATTTTATTGACGATATCTGTCTACCAGTAAAGAAGTTTAACATACTAGGTGTGGGTTTCTATTACCAAATTTATTTTTATCAATTATTTTTCATTTTCATTGAAGTATTTTCAACATTTCTTACCCTGATTTATGATTGCAAGCCATTTACAAGAATCATTCAAACCGGAAGTATTATTGTGATTTTTTTGCTGCGTCAGGCGAGTTTACGGCTTTGGTTTACTATAGACCAAAATTATTGAATCGGTTATTCGGGCCTCTTGAGAAAATTTCACACAATCAAGGCAATCAAGTCAGGTTAAATAAATCATACACACCATACTGACATTTTCGTACAAGAATTGGCCGCACAGGAATTCTTTCACATCGTGTCGCACATTTCAAACGCGCATGCCGTCCATCCATTTTTTATCCTGATCATTTTAAGGCATTATCCTAAAAAAAATAAAGCAATCCAACTATCCAATGGACGGTGATTGAGCATCCTACCATTAGGAACTTCTTGGGGCGCACCTTAATGTTTCTTCAGTGTTTATGTGCCATCCAATCTGCTGCTAAAGGTCATATGAGCCTGGATGTAAAAACAAATATCATTTTGAACCAAAACTTTTGTAACCCACTAATGGTCAACCGCCACTGTTTTGTATGTTGTGGTCCACATGATAATTGGATCTGCTTAATTTTTGGATCAATGCCCTAAAGTTGTCTGGAAAAACGGATGGACGATGTGGATACAAAATACATACATCAAGGTGGGCACCGCGGTAAGGGTCGCACCATATTGGGTGAGTCCGGGTCTCACCTAATACGCTACCCTTAAAATAATTTGTTAAAAATGGATGGACACCATGGCCCCACTGAGCCTCTGCATCAAGTCCGTCCAGGCATGGGCAGGACACAATCCGCTTCCTTCCACGACTCATCTTTTGGATGGTAAGAAAACTCGAGAAGAAAGGTCCAGGAAAAATGGTTAGATCAAACGGTTATAACAGCCGGTGAGTATAAAATTTGACCATTCATCCATCCACTTGGTTGGTAAGGATTGATCCCAGCGGTTAGATAAGGATGCGGTGTTGCCACAATTTGATATGGCAAATCATATATCGTACACATGGCATATATGCATATCGATCCACACCGTCCAATTCATGGGCCTCATTGCAAATCGAGCATAGCCTGAAAATGAAACTCGGATTTTTTACTCGATTTGAAATCGAATTTGGACCACACAATATGTTTATTTTAGTCTATCAATTCGACATCGGTCACAATTGGAGGGTCAGCATCATTGTCATTATCAAATTGAATTTCAGTTCACATTCGGATAATGATAGGGCCCACAGGTTGGATGGTCTGGATTGACGTTAATGTACTCCATGTGTTTGTTGATAAGTTGCCACAGTCATGTATGTACTTGTGGCAGACCAAAAAAAGTTGGAAGATCTTTTGCAAATGCACCATACTCCGTGGTCACGTGCCTACGGTAGAGATGGCAGTACCGGGATTATGGTACGTGGCAAGACGATTAAACAATCGGAGCCATCCATTTGGCGCTAGCTTCTAAGGATTGCCTATGTTTCAAAATTCGAGATTATTAGAAAATTCTACCCATCACTTTTCTTCAGTTTTCAGATTGAACGTGGACCGTTGTCTACTGATCACATGGCTGGGCCAGAACATGTTGACGGTGGGACCCACATAATTATTAGACAGCCATTATTTCATCATCTCCTTGTCTGGCCGTATCATTTTTGACGCACACCACGTTGATTCACGTGATGACATCATGCAGCCATCTCCTCACAGCACGTGGCAGGGAACATATTATTTTGGGCCGTCCATCCTGTTGCCCCTGCCGTAGATGACAGATTTGATGGTCTAATAGGAGTGATTTTTATAGAAATAAGATGCACGTGATATGGCTAACAAGATGGACAGGAAGGATTGATTCATCACCATGCCACGTGTACAGTGGGGAGATGGCCCACTGAATACGTGTCATTTTGTATAATACCGCGTTGTGTGGGCCCACAGTCCTATGTGTGACATCCACTCCGACCATCAGTTGGACACCTCATATTAGAATCAAGCTCCAAATCAGGCCGATCCAAAGATTTGGTGGGCCACACCAAAGGGAACAGTGATGACAGTGACTAACACCATAGAAAAATTCCTGGGCCGATCGTGTTGTTTATTTTCATCTAAGCCGTTCATCAGATGAACCACACAAGAATGAAGATATGTTGCAAAAATCAGGACTCAACACATGAATTTTAAAGCTTATAGTCGTGATTTTATATTGTTTCCGTGGTGTGGCCCACCCGAGAATTCGATCGAGCTTAGTTTTGTTGTGTGTGGTGAATATTAGTTGGCGCAGCCGATGGACGGAGTAGATCTGGGGTGTGCACGCGCTTCCTACAACTAGGCGTTGTAGAGGATCCGATCTATTCCTATGGGACGCGGCTTCGGTGGATGGGGCCCACCTCGATGTATGTGCTTATATTTTGGCAGATCATTTTAGTGAATGCTCCCAAAAATGAAGCAGATCCATATCTCAGGTGGATCCAAACCAAAGGAAACAGTGGTGATTGAATATCCACCGTTAAAAAAATTTTCTGGTCTACCGGAATGTTTATTTGTCATCCAACCTGTTGATAAATTCAGAAAGACGTGGATGAAGAGACCACACAAATATCAGTTTGATAAAAACTTTCGTGGCCCACAAGATGCTTCTAATGGTCAATCACCACTGTTTACTGTGCTATGGTCACATAATTATTCTACATTAAGATTTCGATCTGCTTGATTTTTTAAATCATGCCCTAAAATGAATTTTAAAAGCCAATGGACGGCATGGATTTAAGGAAAATACATCAAGGTGGGCCCAGAGTCAGGGATCCATAGGTGCCAACGTGGAATGTGTGCGCGATCTAGGACGTTAACGGGGTGGTATCCATTGCAAGGGAGCGGATTAGGTGCGACCCCGGACTCACGCAAGACGGTGCGGCCCTTACGTAGGTTCACAGTGGGGCCCACCTTGATGTATATATTATGTATCTATACCGTCCAAATGTTTATGCACATCATTTTAGGGCATTAAACCAAATATAATGCATATCCAATTATCAGGTGGACCATAGCATAAGAAGCAGTGGTGATTGACCATTAATCGGTCACAAGAGCTTTGGATCAATCTGATATTTGTTTTTTTTACCTTAATCCAGTCTCATTTAACCTTATCCACAGATTGGATGGTAAATAAACACTACATAAACATTAAGGAGCGCCCTGAGAAGTTTTTAATGGTAGGACGGGCAATCACCACTGTTTCTCATGGTATGGTTCACCTGATAATTGGATCTGCTTAATTTTTGGTATAATACCTTCAAATGATGTGAAAAAACGGATGGACGGAATGGATACATAATACATACATCAAGGTGGGCCCCACAGCAAACTCACGATAAGGGCCGCACCCTCTTAGGTGAGGCCGGGGTCTCACCTAATCCGCTCTCCCATTGCAAATGGGTTCCTTGCCAATCAGGAGGGCCACAAGTATGCAGCAGATTGGCCAGCAGGCTAAATTCAAGACACTCGCCTGATTCATCCATCATATCAGCATCATTCTTAGATCATGCATCTACCAAGTGGGGTCCACATGATGAACGGACCGGATCAAGCGTATATCCACGTACGTGTAACGTGCTTCAACTTTTAAGAGGGAGTACCGGAAAAGGTGTACTCGCACGAGATAATGGCATCGTTTTATCTTTTTGTCTCTATGTTATTTTAAAGATAAGATCGTATGAAATGACCATTTGTGGCGAAAGAGTCATTTGAAAAGGTCGTTTATAAAAAACGACAAAGGCCTGTTTACTTATTACGACAAGAAGTTTGGTTACTGTACACATCATATGCTTCAGGTAGATGTGGACAGTATCAAACGTCAATCTGGACCGTTGATCCGTTCCAGCAAAACTCTTCATGTGCTATCATGTCAAAATCGAATTGATCACAAAATCCCCCACTATGGGATTTTTGACTCACTGGACGAACTGTCTGTATCATTCATAACGACAGTCCGCATCGGGCGCGGATTGCGTACTACCCGCGCCAGGACCAAGCTTGAGACGGGCGATCCTGGCAGGGGCTTTGTGGTGACCACCGTAATGTATATATTTTATCCACACCGTCCATCTATTTCGAAAGATCATTTTAGAGCATGAGCCTAAATATGAGATAGATGGAAGTTTTGAGTGGGCCACACCATAGAAAGCAGTGGTGACAATGATGCCACCGTTGAAACCTTCCTAGCGCTCACCGTGATGTTTATTTGCCATCCAACCTGTTCATAAGGTCAGACAGACCTGAATGAAGTGAAAACATAAATATCAGCTTGATCCAAAATTTCTATGGCCCCCATGAGGTTTTCAACGGTAGGTAGGCATTCCATCCCCACTATTTTCTGTGGTATGGTTCACTTGACTTAGATCTGCCTCTTTTTTTTGGCTCATGCCCTAAAAAGACATTTCAAAATAGATGGACGGCGTGGATAAAACACATACATCAAGATGAGGCCCCTGCCAGATCCGTCCGTCTATATCTAGGTCCTTGTGGGGGTAGTACCCAATCCGCGTCCGTCTGCATCATACATCTTGTGGGGCCACCGTATTGGCTCAACTGGATGATCACAAGTGGCAATGGAGAACACGTGTGTTACATCCAAACCGCTTATCAGGTGAGTCCTACCGTATCGATAATTTCCCTCGACCGTTAGGATGATCGATCATCAGGTTGGCCACGTGTCTATATTGAACGGTGACCGTTAGTCAGTTTCTCTTAACCATCCAAATTTTTTTCATCTACGTGCTGCCCATCTTAGAAGAACAGCCTGGAACTCACACACGTGCACCATGCAACCACTTGTCTTTGAACTCCAAATCCCGTGCCATACACATCGCACATGTGAATGATGATCGAAACCATCCATCTCGTGGGTTAGCTATTGATTGTCCACTGAGAAATTTTCTTTTAACCAGACTATCATAACCATCTGACAAATGAACTTTTCTCATGGAACGTGAGAAGCTGCTGATTTTTTTGTGCCACTGATTAAAGGGCTAAGATCATCCGATAATTTTGTTTTTGACCTATGGAATAGTCACTATGGACTAGATTATATGAACGGCTCTGATCTCATTCATAAGTTCCGAAGTATACGGGAATGACATGCAGGTACGGTGCTTGGCAAGCTTTGCGAGGAAATGGATCAGCTCCCGTGTTTCTTCAGCTCGGCTAAGCCCAAACGCGTGCGAAGCCTGCCCATTAAGACGCAGCTACACATGCCAGTACGAAATACGTGTGCATCATCCAAGCCTTTCAATGGATGGGCCCACGCTGTTTCGATCTTCTGGAACAGAAATAAGATCCTTTATTCCAGTTTTCCACGGTGCACAATGAATTTATAGCTTGAAAGCAAAATCGTAGCCGTCCATTTGTTTTCTTCACAATACCCATGCTGATGAGTGAAATTGCCTGATTTTTAATCTATACGGTCCAAAACGCGTAGTCCCACCTGACTTAAAGCATGGATCTCATACATATGTTTTATGTTGTCATGTGTGGAAACGTGAGGAGGGAAGTTCTATGCGCGCGCGCGAGCTTAGCAAACCACAATTTTCTATTTGAGCAATTTTCAGAAATAATCTTCAAAATAGAAAAAAAGAAAAGAAAAAAGAGTGGTTATTTATTTTGGTGGGGTCCCTTTCTTAGGCCGTCCATCATTTATAATCCGAATTTTGTAGTCCACGGCAACTACAGCTCTCGCTGTTCTGGGCCCCACTAGCTGTTGAATAAGAGCCACATGAAACACAAACCCACATCTCTATTCCAATGGGGTCCACCCAGTAGCCAATGGCAGCAGTAGGGGTTAGAGGTTTCGGCGACGGGAAGCTAGGTGGGGTCCACCATGATGTTTGTGAGAAATCCACCCCGTCCATCCGTTTTTTCATATCATGGTAGGAAATGGGTTTAAAAATGAGGAAGATCTAAAACTCAAGTGGGCCGCATGACAGGAAAAATGTGGGTAGGAAAATGCTTACCGTTGAAACGTCCCTGGGTCTACTATGATGTTTATATGCCATCCATACCGTCCATAAGGTCATCCCTACTGGGATGAACTGAAAACACAAGAATATTAGACTGATTGAAAACTTCTGTGGCCCACGAATGTTTCAACGGTGGACATTCAATCCTCACTGTTTCCTGTTGTGTGGCCCACTTGAGTTTTAGATCTTACTCATTTTTGGGCCCATGTCCTAACATGATCTGGAAAAATGGATGGACGGGGTGGATTTCTTACGAACATCACGGTGGGCCCCACATAGCTTCCCGTAGCAGGAAGCTCCTGCTAATGGCTTTCGCAGGCAATCCGCGTCCGAGGTTCCTAGCCTCATGAACGTACAGTTTGCTGAGCTCCTAGCAAGTGGGGTCAGAGCCCGCGATCAGGACCGTTGATCTTGTGGGCGTCAGCTTGATGGGATTCCCAACAAATACCCCACATACAAGGGTACAAACAATCACATCTTTGAAATTGTTTCCATGCCATTTTTTCTTGACCATATATTTGTAGGCCACTGATCCAAGGTCTGGTATCTTGTAATCGGAGAGAGATTTTGCAGATATCTTCAATCGACAGTGAGACCCATCAGATCAACGGTCTGGATCTCCAATTCAAGGGTTTCAAATCTACATAATTGAGATCCAAAACTAAAACAATGTACATCTCATCTTCTTCGAAGAGACATTTGCGCTGGTGGGAGCTGCTTCTCTTTTGCAACATGATTGCTTGAAAGAACTTTAACATTGAAAGAGAATTTTCTTTTCTAGAACAAAAGAAATAGAATTCTTTTAGATAGCTTTTGAGAACGTAGAATATTGAATTTTATAAAGATTGTGAAAAGCGAATGCCAAACACATCCATCATAACTTCGTATGAAAAAAAAGTTCCACTTGAGCACAAAGTGGGGAGTGATGGTCCACTCGGATTGCCTACTACAGCATTTCCCAAAAAGTTCCTATGAGAAGCTAGGTAGGGCCCACCATGATGTTTGTGAGATATCCAACCCGTTCATCCGTTTTGAAAGATCATATTAAGAAATGGGACAAAAAATGAGACAGATCAAAAAATCAAGTGAGCCACACGGCAGGAAAAAGTGGGTAAGGAAACGCTTACATTGAATCGTCCTTGGGTTCACCGTGATGTCTATATGCCATCCATATCGTTCATAAGGTCATTCCTACCTCGATGAATTGAAAACACAAAAATATTAGCCTGATCCATATCGTTCAACGGTGAACGTTCAATACTTACCGCTTCCTTTCGTGTGGCCCACTTGAGTTTTGGATCTACCTCATTTTTTAGCTCATGTACTAATATGATCCGTCAAATTGGATGGACAGAGTGGATTTCTCGCAAACATCACAGTAGGCTCCAACCAACTTTCCCATAGTAGGAACGTCCAGCTGGGGGCTTTCGCTGGTGACCCGCGTGTGCGTGGTTTCGTAACATACTTTCGTGATATTTGGTGCAACCAAACGCACCTTTAAAAGAGCAAAAACAGAAAAAGCTGAGCGGAGTCAGATTAACCTGATAATAATCCAATATAAGACTTTGTCCAGGCTCAATTTAGCTATGACTCATGAAAACTGGATGAAACGCAGAGCGACAATCGGAGCCATTCATCACGAGACCAACCACATGAAGAGAATCGTTCATTTCGGTTTGATTCCACAAGTGGGGCCCACGCTGTTGTCCCACCCTGGATTGACCACCAAAGTTCTCCTGCATTGGAAGATCCTAACCACCAACTGACTTTTCATAGTCGAATGAGGACCATAGCTTTACTTCTCTTCTCAACCATCTTTATTTGTAGGCCATAGATCAAATGGTCATTATTGTAACATCAGAAGAGGTTTTTTTTTTTTTTTTTTTTTAATTCTGGAATCATCCATCTACTGTAGATGCAACAGATTGATGGTCTGGATTACCCAATCACCGAGTCCTAGTGATCAAAGGCTCGGGTCCCACTCGTACAATTCATCAGTGTCTAAACTCATCAGCAAACGTACCATCCCATGTCATGCATCACTCTGTACACGTGGCAACATGTTTGAATGATTTAAACCGTTCTTATGATGGGCCTCGCTCTTGATGGGGAAACCCAAGAAACACCACACTTTGGAATATTTTAACCCTTTGATCATTCAATTTTCCTTTCAAGTACGGACGTTATTTTGAATTATCTCTATGTGGGCCATCGTCAAAAGGTTAGGATTTTTCTATCTTGAATATTTTCAAGGCAGTCCTGTCAGCCGTGATCACATCAAATGAACGGTTTGGATCACCAAACCATGGAGACCACGGGTACAGAACTGGGCCGGCCTGCAAAATGTACGTTTACTATGACCATGACCCTATAATGAGAATATGGAGGGTGTTCTAACAATCGGGACCGTCCAAATATTTTACCCCACCATGGATGGAAAATGGTTCAAAATATATAAAGAATGGATGATTTTAGCCACTTAATCAACGGCTTTCAAAGTGAAGGCTAAGATCCTTTGTTTAGTCGGATTTTTGGAACATAGGTCATCCATGATACATCCCAGTAAACGGATGGCCCTGATTGTTACTCTACAATGCTTGCTATCTCCAACATGTCCTTTGATCGAAAGTTAAAAGAGAAACCCAAAGAAATCCACATTACAACGAAAAATAGTCGTTGAGATTTTCCCCTCTGTGAGATCTTTGGAGAACCCACACAATAGATCAATGGTCGGTCCTGATTACCGAACAGAATCGAAAAGATATGGGGGTGTTTATTTTTTCAATTACATCCATAAATAAGCGTAAATAGATATTAATGACTTTTGAAGGGTGTTTTTTCAATTACATCCATAAATCACCTCCAAAACGGTTCCAAATGCATGAATTATCCAAGAGGTTTTCGGTACCATCAAAATCTGTAGGTCCCACAATGATATTTGTATTGATCCACGCCGTGCATCTGTTTTAGCATCTCATTATAAAGTCCCCAAAATGATGCAAATTGGAAGCTCATATGGACCACACCATAGGAAACGGGAGGATTAATGACATTCGCCATTCAAAATTGAAACAATCATAGAGCTTACAGGCTACAGGTATGTATTCATAAGATCACAATGGCATTGTATAAATAAGGGTATATAAAACTATCAGCTTGATCTAAAACTTTTGTGGCTCCTGATAAGTTTTCAACTTTAGTTGTTCAATTTCCACCATTTCCTGTGGCCTAGTCCACTTGAGCTTTAGATTTGCATCACTTTTTGGCTCATGCCATAAAATGAGCTAGCTGAATGGATGGACAGTGTGGATAAGAAGCAAACATAGTAGGAGAGCTCACAATTTTCATACATTGAAACCGTAAAAACTCAATCCTTGGGAGTAGGAATAGGGGGTTTCAATGAGCTAGGCTCGGCCTGAAAAATTAGAATTTTGGAGAGGCCCGGACAGAAACAGTTCGAAATCCGGACTGAAACCTACCCTAGGCCCGGCCTGTTAACAGCCTTTAAGTGGGAAGCTTTGCAAACAAGCATCCTCTGAGGGTCAACCTCAAGGCTGCTGCTTGCATGCTATACACATGATGGTCAGTACTTAGCATATGCAAGATGGGCATATCATGTGTATAGTATGCAAGGATGTGGCATACTAGTCTATTACTCTAGTCAAGTTTGAATTTCAAGGGTGGTCCTGGTGATGGTGGTGACTCATGACCATCCAAATGGTGGGGCATGCTGTGGATGGAGTGTATCTATAAATCACATTGACCCAAATATCCTAACCATCTAATTGATAACTATCTCGTAGACACGTTTGGTCACTCGACCATGAGCTTGACTCGGTCTAGACTCGATAAGACTCACATTGTCATTCGAAGGCAGCCAGATTATAAGGGCCCCACAAGCTGAAATTGTTATATATATATATATATATATATATATATATATATATATATATATATATATATATATATATATATATATATGACAGTGTCATGATTTTAATTATTTGTCAATGCTTCTGTTAGTCTCTGTTTGTATGTTATAATATCGAGTAGAGTCAATTTAAGATTTATTTGACTCTATGAGTCAACTCAGCCCGAATAGTCATTGAGTTGAGCTTTTAGGTTTTTGAACCATATGTTTAGAACAGTGGAGAACATTTAAGGCAGGCAATGGGACGTGTAGCCCGCGTAATCTGGCTTTGGCCACGCTTAGACCTTCCAGCTTGGCCCTTGTTGCCTTGCATGCATGGCACAATCAATGTTCAGGTGCACTTGGGCTCAAGTCATTCCAGACCGACCCCATGTGACCCCACCTGATCTAACCTGACCTTTTACGTATATTTATCATACAAATATGTCATTCTAATCCTAAGCCAACATCTATCTTGAATGTGGACCATTGCTTTCATTCTCTATAGTATTTTTTGTCTTTGTGCATGCTTGGCCCACTTGATAAATGGATAGATAAGAAAAATTCAATGGGGAAGTAGATATTTTATCAAATTTTTAGGTCGGGTTAGGTGAAGTCTTTAGAACCTGTTTGGTTGGCATCTAAAACCTGTTTCCAGCTTAAAATCTAGATTCCAACGAAATTCAATTTTAACTAGTGCGTATGGTGGCAAATTTCAGCGGAAAGGATTCCATCTGTGAATCTAAATTGGCTCGAATTGGGATTAGTTGAAATAGGATGGGGGGACTATTTCTAGGTATGGAAAAAGAGGTGGAAGTGAGCGCCATTTAACATTGACGATAATTCCCCTGGGGTGGTGCCCACCTCAATGTATGCGTTGTACATCTATGAAACGCAATCCATTTGTTTTGAGAGCTCATGTAAGGGTATTAGACAAAAAATGAGGTAGATTTAAATCTCAAGTGGACCACACCACAAGAAAACAATGTTGATTGAACGTCCACTTTTAAAATCCTAGGCCCACTGTAATGTTTATTTGCCATCCAACCTAGCCATTTGTCTTGCGGGACTACTATAGGACAGGGGTCAAGTTCTCAGACGGATCTGAAGCCCAAGTGAGTCATGTTGCAAGCAACAGTTGGATTACACAAATTAAATCTGGATTACACAGTTTTCAACTAAACAGCAAGTTCCAAATGAAATCTGGGCTTCCAATTCAGTTTCTACAATTTTGGATTCCAACATTGGAATTTGGATTTTCTCTAGTATCTAAATTCTGCAACCAAACAAGCCCTTAATATTCAGTTGATCCCAGGCCTAGCTTGGCCCCACCCAAACACAATGGCTTGCCATCCCTAAGAGCCATCATAAGAGTATAAGTGTATTTAAGTACGTCTAAGTGCATCTGGGAATATCAAGCTTAGATAAAATTAAACATAATTACAAAGTGCATTTAGACACACTTAGATGCACCTAAATGTACTTAGATGCACTTAAACCCACTCAACCACACTTAGACACACTATTGTACCATAAAAAGCTCTGTATTGGTTTCAGACTCCACTTTTGTACCCTCAACTAGGTGGGCCATGATCTCCCAATGGGTAGGCCAGCCACTCCTGATGGCGATTCCCTATAGATTGTAAAACATATCATGTAGCATTTGCCTATGAATCGAAAGCGCACCAAATGAATTTCCCATCCAATGGCAGGAAAAGAAATGGTTGCACGCCTTTGCTTTTAACGAAATCCAACGGTCCGGATCTTGTCTCCTCTAATCCCCTATTGACTAATCTTTAGCTTATGAAGTTTGAAAGGTTTTGATGGCGTAAGGAAGTGAAGAGGCAAAGGAAGTTTGCTTTTGATGGTGTAAGTAAGGAACTGAACAGGAATCCACATGATGCGTGGGCCCCACATCTTTGCCAAGTATGCACAAGTCTCCAATTATGATGACTCGACCCATAGTCCAGTAATTGGGACCGTTGGTATGTTGTGTCCCACCATGGATAGGACTATGCCTAGATGATATCATGGATGGGACAATCTTAGCCTTTGATATTTTGAATTACATATAGATGGTTGCCAAAAGAAGTACAACTCCACAACCAACTGAAAAGTTTTCTCAGTCCTAGAATTTTTGGGGGGCATGTTGCACCATTGAGATTCAGTAGACCAATGGTCTAGATTATTGAGCAACTGGCCCTGCTTCTCAGAATTGAAAGCCTATCTACACTTGCAAAGATGTGGGCCACGCCTGATGTACTTCAAGGGTTAGGATAAAACAATCACGTGATCGAGTAACATTGGGGACGTGTCCCAACATGCAGGATATTGGAAAAATAACGATGACGTGTAGAACTGACTCAGCGAGTGACTCGAATCGAGTCATGCTGAGCTGTGCCAAGTCAACCAGGTAGGGGTGATCTGACTAGACTGAGTCTCCTCGAGTCAGAACCAGACGACCTTGCCAGCGAGCTACTTAGTGAGTCTACTTGATCTAGAGAAACACGGTGGAGACACAAGGACAATGTCTAGGATCTTCTCTTAATCTAAAGAAATGCTTGGGGTGCATCATGCATGAGATTGAAGAGGTGATCCTTGCAACATGGTCAAGATCCTGGGGAGTTTACAATAAAATTCCCATTAAAAGCCAAGCCCACTTGATGGTGGGCCGCACGCTGTTAGAAGGCAGCATGAACAGAGATTGAGTACCAAAAAAAAAAAAAAAAAAAGACCATTGCCCATTAAGTTCTATCATGAATTGATGTGCCAAAAAAATGTCTCAAATCAATAGATCTCAGCAACTAAGGTCAGAAGGGTTTTAGTTGGCCTTGTTTGGATACTAGAACTCCAGTTTTCCTTGGTTTGACATTTATGTCTCTTTGAATTATAAAGAAAATTGTGGATTCTATGCATTGGAATATTGTAATGAATTGTAAATGTACAATAACTATAAATTACAATATCTATGAGTTTATTTGACTAAGAATTTTCATATTTAAATCATGTGGTAAAAGTGTAATGATAATACCTTTATGGTACTACGATGTCAAACCTATAAAGATACATTAATTTTTGTGCTTGTATAGGAGATTTCTAATGTGGAATTACCTTTTGAATTAGGTGTTTAAAAAATTACGGTAAAATTGTAATATAGCATTTCTACTAATCTATCCAAACAGTCTTATCCACAATAGGATGTCATTTAAGAATCTAATGAGAAAAAAGATTTCTAGTTATTACCCAAATAGTAACTTTTTAAAAATTACAAGAAAATAGGGTTAGAAAAGATAACTATTACAATTATTCATGCAAGTGGTTTGTAGGGGATTGGGTGCATCTGAAGAGAATAAACAAACCACAAATCAAAGGACTAACATTCTCCCATCAAAAAGATTCTTAGGCATAATCATCCATATTCAAATTAAATCATGCAAGTGGTTTGCTGGTGATTGCATGCATCCGTAAAGAATAAGCTCGCCTTAAAATGGGAAGAATGCACATATAAGCAAACCACAAATCAAAGGACTAATCATCTCCCATAAAAAAGATTCTTAAGGCATAATCATCCTATATTCAGACTGAATCATGCTAGTGGTTTGCGGGTGATTGCATGCATCCGTAGAGAATAAGGTCACCTTGAAATAGGGTAGAACACACATATAAGCAAACCACAAATCAAATGACTAGCATTCTCCCATCAAAAAGATTCTCAAGGCATAATCCATCTATTTACAGACTGAACATTCCTTATGATCATAACATAGTCTAATCCTTAAAAGAGGGAGGCTTAAAAACAAGGCCTAAACTATTGAAAATGCGTGTGCTAATTCCATGATGCATCTTTGTAGTCTCTTATCCAACGGCATGGCATTTTCTTAGTGATCCAAAGACATGTAATGGTTCGTACGGTGGTGTGAATGTAAAACTTCAATCTATATAAAATTGCACCACAAATCATAATAGTTTTCCAGTGCGGTGCCAACTGGGTCTACTCTGCCTTTCATGCAGATACCATGTCATTTTTCATAGTACCTTTTGGATTCAACAAAAACACATCCACAATGTCTTCCAAACTTTTTTTTTTTTTTGTATCTTTGTTGGGAAAAACGGCATTCATCATTCTTCCATAGCCTTTGGTGGTTACACTGCCTTTAACTACAATTTGAGAGCCGAATAAAATTCTATATATTATTAATATAGATGACCAGAATCACTGGCTCTAAATGTACAATTGCTGGTGACCATGACCCTATGATTCCTCCATGGAATGAGTTTAAGAAGAGACCAACCAACCCCAGCTCTCTATATTGCAAACAAAACCCACATCACCAATGCCAACATGCTCCTGACTCTTCTTACTTACCTAAGGAAACAAGGAATTCCATCTTCCTTGGAAGACATTAGAGTCCTTATTTTTACCAACCTTCTCTCTCTAACTTCAAGAGGGGAGGATTAAAGCCTCAAAACTGCATATGCTATCATCATCTCATACTATAATAACATATAATAGGATTTCATATATATACATAAACATAGAACTATGTCTCATGGTGGGCCATAGGTAGACACAAAAATATACATTTCGGATCATAGAGAGAGCCTTTTGTGTTTGAGATCTTATTGGGAGTATGGAAGATTTTCTTCCTTTTTTTACTTCTTCATTTTTTTTAAATGGGACATGTTGTATGTGTCGGGTCAGGTGCGGGTCATTGATGGGCACGTGGTGGACCACATAGAGAGTCTCCAAAAGGGCCGCTTGCGCTTGGGGGCATGAGTTTGCTCTGTTTCCGTGCGCCTCAGCATCTCCCACATCACCTGCACGTCTTGGTATCCACACGTCTGCACGTCATTGTGGAGCTTCAGAAGCCCACCACCTGCAAAAGAGAGAAATCACAAAGATGTCATGCTTCTTGCTAATTGCACATTGAGAAGACTGCACATCCCCTCTCTTGCTATAGGAAGAGAAAGGTCTTGCACTGAGTCCACTTTGCTTTGTTTAGAAGATGAAGGGAAAAAAAAAAAAAAAACCTTCAATGCCTGTGGTGAGTATGATGGTTGATATGCTGGCATTTAGAAATTACACACAAGAAATCCAAATTAAATTGCAAATTGCTTAGGTTGTCCTAGTTCAGATGTATCATGATCTGTTTATTTTAACTCATGTGATTTCCATGGAACTGTTAAAAGTAGGCTATAAACAGGCAGGTACACGTTGGTGTTGCAATATTGGTATCCAATATCCAACTTGAGAATTGGATACAGATGTGGATATAGATTTGGAAATTGTCTAAAAAATGGGATATTAGTTAGGCAATTGGGTATCCAACTGATATCTAATAAAAACAACTAAGAAAGAGTTAAATAGTTGATAAAACTTACAGAAATCCAAAACATCACATGGAGCTTAGAGGTATTTATATTTGCATGGAGCTTAGAGGTATTAAAAACAAATTTCATAACATAGTTAATATCAAGAAAAAAAAGTCTTAAAGCATTTAAACAAAAGCTTACCGACTTCAATAAAAGAAAAAGTCAATTGACACAATCAGTTACTATATCAACCTCATCATCCACGCCGATGTAAGTTAACACCATAAAATTTAATATATATTTTATCGGTTGAGTAAATCATGAAAATGCAGTTGGGTAGTAAGGGAAGCAGACACGCTGTCCCACTTAGAAGTCGGATCATCCTATAATTGGGTAATCAGTAAAATTTCAGATAATCCGATAACTTGGTAATCTGTAAATTTTCAGATAATCTGATAATTAGGCAATCAGTAAAATTTCAGATAATTGGATAATTGGGTAATCAGTAAAATTTCAGATAATCCAGTAATTGGGCAATCAGTAAAATTTCAGATAATCCGATAACTGGGTTAATCAGTAAAATTTCAGATAATCCGGTAATTGGGCAATCAGTAAAATTTCAGATAATCCGATAACTGGGTTAATCAGTAAAATTTCAGATAATCCGATAATTGGGTAATCAGTAAAATTTCAGATTATCCGATAATTGGGCAAACAGTAAAATTTCAGATAATCCGGTAATTGGGTAATCAGTAAAATTTCAGATAATCCGATAATTGGGTAATCAGTAAAAATTCAGATAATCCGATAATTGGATAATCAGTAAAAATCAGATATTAAAATACCATAGATCTCTATGTGGACCAACCCATTGAGATCTGTTAAATGTCCTGATCTTTAGGCCCAAATTTCGAGTGTAGCCCACCTGATGGAAAGGTCTGATCAAGAATAGGCGTTTCGAATTGGCACGTGTGAACTTCGAGGCGTGTGTGATGGACCATCCCGAAATGAATGCAACCAAACAAGGGTTTCTGCTAACATGCGCTGGTGGAGGATTCGAGTTCCGGAAACAAAAAACAAGAGTTGGGCGCTGGTGGAGGATTCGAGTTCCGGAAACAAAAAACAAGAGTTTGACTAAGGACCTATCACTAACCAACAGGCATCTGCCTCGGATACGCCGGTGGAAATGACATCTAACAATGACCCGTTCCGTCGCCACCGTAAGGAGCATCTCTAACATGCGCAGAGGAAGTACGGTTTCTTAACGCAATTGAAAAAGAAAAAATAAATAAATAAATCTCCGTATAAACAAACTGAGAATTGCTGAAAATCAAATACGGCGAAATCAAACACAAAATGGACAGCTCGCTATGATGTGCAAATGGTGCACTCAACCGCTTCCAAGTGAAACCCCCCAAAAATGGCTATCTAGAGGAATTTAAAAATATAAAATAAAAATGGCAAGCATTCGCCACTCGAAAAGAGCCTGCAACAACAAGGGAGGAAAAATGATTTTGCTAGCCTGCGCTGGTGGAGAATGGCGCACACGTGTCAGATCATCCCTGTGGGTATAAAATCACGCCCATAAGATAATCCTAGCCCTCACTTTTCACTTCACAGCATATCTCCGCCGTTGCTTCGAAGGCCACTGATCACAGTGAGAGGATCGTCCGATCTGTATGAATCTTCAAATATCCACCCTCGATAGTAGGTCCCAACAGATAGATGGTCCTGATGAATACGGCAACCTGCTGCGTGTAAGCGGACAGATGGCTCTACCAAAACCCAGTTCATCCATCATCTACTGTCAGTAGAAAATGAAATTCCTGAAAAGAAAAACAACTTAAAAAAGAGGGAAAAAAAAAAAGATGAAAGGAGATCGCGCACTCGCTAACATGCGCCAATGAATGCCTAATCAGAACTTAAAAATCGTGCGCGAAAGGGCCACGATCTCACTCAGATCGCCCCGAATGCAACTCAGTTTCAGGCGCAGCAAACTACACGCGCACGTTAGATAGAACGACCTACCACATTTAATATGGAGGGACGGTTCTAATATGCACCGGTGGAGACCTGCTAGCCACTGCCAGTGCAAAACGAAATTCCAGAAAAAAAAAAAAAATCAAAGAAAATTTGGAAAAGAGATCGCCAGACTCGCTAACATGCGCCGATGGAGAATCCAACGATAAACAAATCCTAGCGATCCTTACAATAAACTCGTGCCAAAACGGCCACGATCCCACTCATATCGCCTCGATTCCAACTCAGTTTCTAGAAGCAGAATGCAACCGGCGAACGTTAGATCGATCCCATCGATCCAAACCACGCTTAAATCTCAATCTCAAACACACAACACTCAGAAAAAAAAAATTCTAAAACTCGTACCGTTTTTCCGAGCACGAACCCGAGCCGAAACGGCGATCCAAACCCTCCGCATAGGAAAAATCATCTTCTGCCACAAATCCATCACCCGAACCCGAATCCTCTTGCGGCGGGTCGCAACGAATCGCACCGCCCACGTTCGATACCCCGCCAGAACTCCTCTTCCACCACCGAAACCAGAAACCGAGTCAACTCAGTCCGAAGGACAAAAAAATCCCACCCCCGAAGGGAAAAAGCCCGTCCCCCAAACGATGGTTTTGTAGCCGCGACTTCAAAAGCTGAAAAGAGGAATTCTCTCAGAAACTGCAAAACACGTTTCTCGTTGCTCGCGCCAGGCGGCTCGCGTCCGCACCTCTCCCTTCGCTACCTCACTCTCTCTCTCTTCCAGTATACGGTTTCTTCGATTTTGATGTGGTTGAAGGGGCAGGTAACCGACACGTGGCGGTCGCTACTTCTTTTTTTCCCCACGCACCGGCTTTCCTTTTCCTCGAACCATGACACGACAGCAGCAGCGGCTCTGTTTCTCTCTCTCTGTCGGTCCATCGCCTTTTGGACTCGTTTGGACGACGACGTCTCTTTGCTTTTTGGGAGGGTGTGACGTGGCAAAATCTTGTTGGTCCATCTGGGCTGACGGTCCGCTCTCGGATATGACACGTGGCTTTTTCTTGGGATGGGAGCCTGGTAGGTTGTTGGGAAGTCGGCCTTTGCTTTTATTTTTTGAAACCACTCCTCGTGTTCGTCGTAATCGCCGATTTGGAGTAAAGAGAAAGCTACCGTATACTATATCTGTAACATAAATTATGGTACGTCCATTCTTTTATTGCCATCGTATGAAATATAAAGAGTATCCTAACCGTTCATTTGTGGACCATACAAAAACTAACATTCATAATAAAATTCGGACCGTCAAACTCATTTGGTGGGCCACATATACTTATTCGACGGATTTCCATTTGTGTATTGATTTATTTGTCGATCGGTCTGATTTTCGTCTGACGTGATCATCAATGTGGGATCCACCTTTTCTATGGATTGGATTTTCTGTGCATGTTAAAATTTTTCAGGAAGAAGTGGATGTATCGTAAACTTATGATCCAGTTGCAGTATCTGATTATTGCTTCGGATTAAATGAAACGGCTATTTTGAGCTGGAAGTTTGTTTGAATTTTGAAATATGTTGTTTTGATATCTTCTTTAGGAATTAATTGATACTCTGGCTGCGTGTGACGGTTGATACACAGGCACTTAAAAATGTAAGGCCTGGCATATATTAACTTAAACTAAACCGAGTAAATTGTTGAAAAAACTTCCTTTAAATTAAAATCCAAATCTTAGAGTATCAAATTTTTTTCTCGTAAACTTTTGTAGCATCAGGACTGGAGACGCGTAGAAACGTCAAACACGTGTGATATATCACAGCCGTTCGATGGGCGAATCTTACTGCCTAATTAGCACCGCTGAAAAATAGACCTGATATGATCAATGTGTGGGCCACAAGTGTAAAAGAAGCTTGGCACCATCCAGAATCAGCCCCATCAGATCTGTGGGGCCCACCGAAATGTCTGTGTTATATCCACTCCGTCCATCTGTTTCCCCGGCTCATGTTACGATGTGAGCCCTAAAATCACGCAGATCCAACACTCAAGTTGCCGGTAACACAAGAAACAGTGGAGATTGAACCATCACCGTTGAAACATTCCGAGGCCCACGCGAGTTTTGGATCAGGCTGATATATCTATTTTCCCCTCATCCTTGTGGAAATCACCTAACGAACAGGTTGAATAGCGCATACACATCACGGTGGGCCCAAGAAGGTTTTAACAACTTTTGTGGGCCCCACCTTTATGTATGTATTGTATCCACACCGTCCATCCATTTATAGAGATTATTTTATGGCATCATTCAAAGAATTAGGAAGATCCAAATCTCAAGTGGACCTCACCAAAGAAAACAATGGGGATTGATCTCCTACCATTAAAAAGTTCTTGGAGCCACAGAAGTTTTCGATCAAGCCTGATATTTTGTTTTCCCTTCTTCCATGTCCGTGTGAACTTATGATCATGTTGGATCTCAAATAAACATCATGGCGGGCCCTAGGAAGGTTTCAACGGTCTTGTCACTGTCCCACTCTTTTCTTTGGTGGGGTCCACATGAGCTTTGGATCTGTCTCATTCTTTAGATCAAGCCATAAAATGATCTCTATAAATGGATGGACGGTGTGGATACAACAAATACATCACGGTGGGGCCCACAGAAGTTGGTGACGTCACTTCAGTAGCCAGATGGCTACTCAACCTGTCAGTAGCTAATCCGCGTCCACCACTTTTTATGGGCCCACTTGGGCTGTGAACGTGGCTATTTTTGCGCTTTTATTGTATATCAGCTGGCAAAACTGATGGACGGAGTGGATGTCACACAGGCATCGCCAATTGGCCCCAAACAGCTTTGGATTACACGGCCCCGATGCCTCCCTTCGATCGTTGGACTGTTGTATGTTGAATATGGACCGTTGATTCTTTTTCATCCTTAACCCTATGTATCTGGACCAGCAAGCGTTTGGATCTAGTAATGCTAAGTATATATTAGAGGCATGGGAGTGTTGTTGGGTGGAAATGTAAGACTTCCATTGAGTGGGCCATCGTCGATCATTGATCGGATCAGATTAGCCGTTGGATCTGAAGTGAATGAGCATGCCAGTAAATTCATTGATCAAGCGTTGGAATCTTTCGACTTGAGCAGCTATGGTTTGAGCATCCCTAGAGAGTGAAGTGTGGGCCATCTTGATCAAACGGTTGGACACATGACTCTTGGGAATCCGCAGTATTAAAAACAAGCTGGACGGCCCAAAATGACATGTCACTCTACCTATTTGTACCGTGGACATAGAGTAAGAGATGGACCATGACAGCCCAACACATCTTAATGGAGAATATTTTTAGACCAACATCAAAATTAAAGTACAATTGGCATCTTACATCCACTGAATATTGAGTGAATTGAAAATTATTTGACCTTTATAATATATGTTATCGAAGAGTTCCACGCATGTTGTATTGCATAAGCACCTATGCGAAAGCTGACATTTATCTAGAATTAAAGGCATTAAAAACTCTTGGGGACCATTTCGATGCATGTAAAATCATTAAGTGACAATCCATTATCGGTGTAAAGTGTTTTACTGCCTATCTTGTTAAGCTTTAAGTTGTGATCAATCTATTTGGCTTTAAGATGTAATATGATTATAGTTAAATATGTTGGAAATCCGGTCAGCGAAAGCATCGAAGAAGATCAAACAATCACCACACAGCCACACAAGCAATCAACGCAAAAGCAAAAGAATTTTACATGAAAACCCTTGCGGGAAAAAACTGCGGCATAAAGCGACACCTCCACTATAAATCTCAGAAGATTACAGAGCTGGAACTACTCGAGTAGATCCCAAAGATGAACAAGGTACACAAAACTCTCAATCATCTCTCTTAATAACTCTAATCCCGTTTAGATTACCTAGGTATTGCTTAAAATATAGTCTAACACGATTGGGAAACATATTTATAAGAGGAAACACGAAATTAGAAACAAGTAGCGCGAAAACCACACAATGCTATCAAATTCTGCAGACCGTAGACCGGTCGGACAACCATTCGTCTGACGTCTAGAGAGTTTGCCTATCCACTGTCTCAACTCAAACATGTCCCCAAACCGGTCTGAGCACTCTGCGACCGGTTGGGCAACCGGTCTGAGCTATTGGCGATCGGTCTCGAATTGCCAAAAAACGTCCAGAGAGTTTGGCCTTCAAACTATAACACGCCGTCCACTGGCCGACCGGGTCCGACTGGTCGGTGGACTCTGTCTTTGCACAGTAATGAGGCCTTCACAACAAACTCCACCAAGGCATCATTAAACATCGAACCGTCTCTTCTACTCTCAAAGAACCAACTCATCATCAATCATAGTCACCTGCTTCTCATGCAACACTACATCTTCGTTAAGCCATTGTCAATCCCAGAGAAGTTACACAAAACTTGAACTTCTCTGTAGAGACCACCTTGGTCAGCATATTCTCCGGATTCACACTAGTGTGAATCTTGTCCAGAGTCACATCTCCTTCCTCAAGCACTTTTCGAATAAAATGGTAACGCACATCAATGTGTTTAATACGTGAGTGATAAACAGAATTTTTAGCCAAATTTATAGCACTTGAGCTATCACAATTAACCGGCATGGCTTCTTGCTGAAGCCCCAACTGATTGATCATTCCTTTCAACAAAACAGCTTCCTTGAAAGCTTTTGTCATTGCCATATACTCAGCTTCAGTAGTTGAAAGAGCAACTGCAGACTGAAACTTAGACATTCAACTAATCGCTCCACCCGCTAATACAAACGAGTACCCTGAAGTCGATCTCCTACTGCCCACACCACCTGTGTAGTCAGAATCGACATAACCAACCAACTTATCCTTACTTTCAGACGTCAAGACGTAGTCCTGCGTACCCCGAATATATCGAAGTAGCCATTTCACAGCTTCCCAATGTTGTTTGCCCGGGTTAAACATGAATCGGCTTACAACACTTATAGCTTGTAAAATATCTGGTCTTGTACAGACCATGGCATAAATTAAACTGCTCACAACACTTGAATAGGGCACATGAGACATAACACGCTTTTCTTCATTTGTCTTAAGACACTATTCAGAAGAAAGCTTGAAGTGAGCCGCGTGGGAAACGCTTAACCGGTTTGGACTTGTCAATCTCATACTTTTTCAATAGCTTCTCAAGGTACTCTTCCTGAGATAACCACAGCCTGCTCCTCTTCCTATCTCTATGAATATCTATGCCAAGAACCCTATTTGCAGCCCCCAGATCCTTCATCTCGAATGTCCCTAAAAGCTGAGTCTTCAACACATCGATGTCAGACATGCTATGACCGACAATAAGCATGTCATTGACGTACAACACTAATATGAGAAACTTCTCATCATTCAGTGTCTTGAAGTAGACACAATGATCGTACTCGCTCCTGGTAAAGTCCTGGCTCATCATGAAGGAATCAAATTTCTTGTACCACTGCCTATGCGACTATTTGAGACCGTATAACGATCTCTTCAACTTGTTCTCGGCCCCTTGCACTATATAACCTTCTGGTTACACTATGTATATCTGCTCTTCCAATTCCCCATGCAGGAAAGTAGTCTTTACATTCATCTGTTCCAGCTCGAGGTCGTATTGGGAAACTAGCTGCCAACACGAACCTGATAGATACTTACATCACAACTGGTGTAAAAATCTCACTGAAGTCCACGCTTTTACGCTGAGCATAACCTTTTGCTACCAACCTTGCCTTGTATCTATTATGTTTCTTTCGAAAAATCTACTTACACTCTATCGCTTTTCGACCCACTGGAAGCTCCACAAGCTCCCAAGTCTCATTCTTGTATAAGGAGTCAATCTCGTCTTGCATTGTCATCGTCCACTTCTCAGCATCTACATCCTATAGTGATTCTTTAAAGTTAGATGGATCCCCCTCATCTGTAATGAGAGCAAATGCAACATTCGAATCATCCCTATATTTTGTCGGTAACTTGCGATCCTTGGGTGGATTTCTTCATATAGGTGGCTGCTCTACCTGATCCTGTACCTCTGTCTGCGCTTTAGTATGCACTTGTATTTCATCTCTATCATCATATGTATCAACCTGTTCTGATGTTTCTGATTCCTTTGTATCATTCTTACAAAACAACGAACCCTCATCAAACTTGACATCACGGCTCATGGTGATCTTTCGTGTGACAAGGTCATATATTCGATATCCCTTCACATCATCACCATAGCCTACAAAAATCCCTTTTCTGGCCATATAGTCTAATTTATCTCTCTCAACTGATGGTACATGAGAGTAAGCCTCACAACCAAAAATCCGCAGACTTGAGTAGTCTAACGTACGACCACTCCACACTTCCTCAGGAATTTTACATTTAATTGCCATAGAGGGTGACCGGTAATTAGTTCATTGTTCGGAACAATTGTCGGAGTCAGGTATCGAGAAACGGGTTGGGTCGTAATCATTAGTACATAGCTCGAGAGAGGTTCTCTCAGACACCTGGGAGCGGCAAAGGCGCGAGGGTGTGCTGCTGCAAGGAGAGGGAAGGGGAAAGGAAAGCCTTTTCTTCCTCTACTCTTATTACGCACTCACGCTTTAGCGGCAAACACGGTGACCGAACGGTGTAAGAGCTCCCGGAGAAAACCAACAGCACAATTCGACCTATACAAATTCACTCAAATATATTCTGGTCTCAGCGGTGATCGGTCAATGAAGCTTAGATGTCAGCCGATCTGGGACATCTTTGCAATCAGAAGGGAATCCGAAGATTCATTCCTCTAAAATGACTCCTGTTGATTTGCGGCCAGAGATTCAAGGTAAGGGATCACGGTTACAGGGTGGGAAGAGGTTAAGCACCCCACACACTGCCCGTACCGAAGTACGGTCTCTACTTCACAGAATCGATCGAATACTTGAAAGTCTAGTTTAATCCTCGTATATTCTCATGGATGACATGATGCATGAATGCGGGTCTGAACAGTAAGAGTTTCTAATGGGCAGGTTCCAACAACGGGCAAGCCCAGAGCGTACGCTCGAACTGACAGGTGCTTTATGCGAGATGATGCATGCTGTGTGCTTGAATATTCAAAGTGTCTATAGTGATATGTACGTGAATGCAGGTCTGAACAGTAAGAGTTTCTGATGGGCAGGTTCCAACAACGGGCAAGCCCAGAGCATACGCTCGAACTGACAGGTGCTTTATGTGAGATGCATGCGGTGTGTTTGAATAATCAAAGTGTTTGCAGTGAAGTAGGGGGGTTGGAAGAAAAGTAAATGTTGCACTTATGCTAGATGCAAATGAGATGATGCTGGAAAAGAGTAGCTGGGTGGACGGAGGTGTCGCAAGGATTGGCTTTGAGTGGCTGGATCAAGATTTGGATGGCTTGGGAGGCTTGGACCAGTGGTCAGGCTGGGCTGGACCAGGGCTAGGCTCTCCTCACTCGGGCTCTCCTTGGTGGAAAAATGGACTAAAGGGGACTCGGATCGCACCCGGACTGGCTGGACTTGAAGGGATGTTGAAATGAGAAGGGGAGGGGGGTATTTATAGCAGCGAGGAGTGGCAGTTTACGTAATTTATTTCGGGCGGCCTGCTATAGGCCGCCCGTACGGCCACTCCTCGGTTTCCAGCGAGTACGGTTGCTCCCTCAGGGCTGCTGTTTGACTCGCTAGGTCGACTTAGTGAGTTGACTCAACGGGTCGACTCGGTGGTTTGACTCAGCGGGTTGACTCGGCGGTTTGACTCGGTGTTTTGAGAGCTGCTCAACTGAGTCGCCCAACTGAGTCGCCCAACTGAATCACCCAACTGAGTCACTCAAACTGAAAAAAACCCTAAAAAACTGACCGAAAAGAATACCCCCCAAAAAGTCCGACTACAAATCCTGACCCAACTGACCCAAGTCCGAACTTGACCCGATACCTTACCCCGAATGTTCCCACTCAAACCGACTCAAACCTGAACCCTAAACCCCGATACCAGGAGGTAAGTTAGTCGATAGAGATGGTTGTCACATCGGCTTCCACCCCACAGATGTCTCAGACTAAGTAGGCGAGACGGTGTGGTAAGACGAGACCACACACCGCATAACACAACACGTAGTGCTAGGGGAGGAGAAATGTTATGCACAATTTAAATGACCTTCACTTGAGTGGAGGTAATAGCCAAGAGTTTTAAAAATTAAAGACGGGAGTGACTAAGAGGTGGTAGCGGAAGGTTATGAACTTCCAGTGCTTTTATAGTCTAAATAAAAAGTTTTATAAACCCAAACCTTCCTTGCTATAGTCATCAATAAACGACACGAACCACGATGACCCCCCAACAAAAATAACGTGCAATGGCCCCCATATTCGAATTGACATGATCAAGCACCCTTTTAATACATGTTTCCATCCTTTAAAAGACAATCTAGACTGTTTTCCATATATGCAATGTTCACATTTACTAAAGTCTATAGATTTAAAGGAATGAATCAAAGATCGTTCAGAGAGTATCTTCTGCCCCGCTCGCTCATGTGGTATAAGTGTGCATGCTACATACGTGCAGACATGGAATCCGCTACAGTCGCTGAAGCTCCACCTACTGAAATGCTCCCAATCAGCCTGTAAATGTTACCATGCCTCTATCCCTTTATAATTACAAGGGGCTCATTTGAAACTTTGCAGAACCGGTCAAAATCGGTGAACTTGCATCCTAATGCTTCGAGTGCATTAAGGGAGATCAAATTCTTCCTTAACCTAGGAACGTGCCTCACTTCCGTCCAGGTTCGTTCGATTCCATCGAACATCTTGATGCACATAGTACCAATCTCTACAACCTTGCAGGCGCAGTCATCGCCTATAAATACCAAGCCTCCCTCATACTCCCTGTAGGAAGTAAAGACACTCCTATTTGGGCACATGTGACACTGAAGCCCCGGAGTCCATGATCCACTCATCACAGAGAAATCCATCCTTTAACACCTTCAAGACCTCACACACATCACTACCACCTTCCTCGGCTTCAGCGGTATTGGCTTCCCTAAAAGAATCACCTGGCTTCTCCTTCTTATATTTAGGACTCTTGCAGTCCTTCTTCATGTGCCCAACTTGGTCACATCTCCAACACTTCAACTTGCCTTTGCCCTTGCCCTTCGATTTGGATTGAGAACGCAACTGATCCTTCACTTCGTTTAGAATTCCTTCCTCTCATAAACAGTGCTTCGGATGAGGAATTAGTATCACCGCTTTTTTATCTCATGGTCTTCGATTGAAGGGCTGAGACAACGGTCTCGACACTTATAGTGTCCTTACCCGCTCACAACGAGTCCTTAAGTGACTCATATGAACTAGGAAGCGAGTTCAACAAGATCAAGGCTTGATACTCGTCCTTCATCCGCTCACCAAAATTGAGCAACTTGCAAATCAATTTGTTGAACGTACTAATGTGGTCCTCCACATCTGTCCCCTCCGCCATCTTCAAAGTGAAGAGTTGCATCATTTAGATATATGCGATTTTCTAGAAACTTCTTCGCATAGATGTTCTCTAGCTTAGTTCATGTCTCTACAGTGGTCTTCTCCTTCATGACGTTATAGAGGACGTCATTAACAAGGCACAATTGGATTGAGGCCATAGCTTTCTCATCCATCTTCGTCCACTCCTCATCTTTCATCTCGGCAGGTCGCTTTCCAAGGGAGTTTATGACCACTTGCTGAGTTAGGACGTCACGCATCTTCACCTTCCACAACTTAAAGTTGTTTTTATCCAAGAACATTTCAACGTCGAACTTTCATACTTGAAGTTATGAGATCGTTTCAGAAACTTCTTCTTCAACCCTCTAACAATAGCTCTGATACCACTTATTGGAATCTGGTCAATGGAAGCACCGAAGAAGATTAAACAATTACCACACAGCCACACAAGCAATCAACTGCAAAAGCAAACGAATTTTACATGGAAAACCCTTGCAGGAAAAAACCACAGCACAAAGCGACACCTCCACTATGAATCTCAGATGATTACAGAGCTAGAACTACTCGAGTAGATCCCAAAGATGAACAAGGCACACAAAACTCTCAATCCTCTCTCCCAATAACCTCAATCCCGTTTAGATCATCTAGTTATTGCTTAGAACATAGTCTAACATGATTAAGAAACATATTTATAAGAGGAAACCCGAAATTAAAAACAAGTAACACGAAAACCGCACAACGCTATTAAATTCGCAGACCGCAGACCAGTCGGACAACCAGTGGTGTAATGTCCAGAGAGTTTTCCTGTCAACTGTCTCAACTCAGACCGGTCTGAGCTACGAGTTTGACCTTCAAACTACAACACGTTGTCCACTGGACGACCGGTTGGTGGACTCTGTCTTTGCACAGTAACGAGGCCTTCACAACAAAATAGTTGTTTGTGTTTGGATAACTTGTACATCTTTTTACAGTTGTAATTGGGTATTCATGCACGATACAACTTGGATTGGTAAATCCTTTAAAAATCATCAAATGACAGATAAAAGTCTTCATTAAAGATAGATCATTAGGATAAGCCTGACTCAATAAAGCATGTGGCCAACCCTTACTCTAAACTAATCATTTTATAGGCCATAAAAGTGGGCCCACCAATTCAAATTTTTTTTAGAACATCATAAACTTTAGATCTATAACCCATAAAGCGACAGTGAACGAGATGAATTTATATTCATCGGGTGGGGGCCACCATCCCCATTCGACATATGAGGGTTTCTAACCCTAGCAATAGTAACACACGCGCACACACACACACACATAAAGAGAGAGAGAGAGAGAGAGAGAGAGAGAGAGAGAGAGATGTAATTCCTTTACCTATAATCTAAAACATGACCTTTTATCATGTTTCAAATTATAGTTAAAAGTTGTAATTGGATTACATGCTATAATCTGTTTACAGGCAAATAAACCCATCCAAACATCCCATGTAATTGAATTACCTTATACGCATCCAAACGACCCCTTATATGAAGAGTTTACAAGTCAAGCAACCTTATTCTATATAAGAAAATCACTTCTACGGAAACTTTTGCATACTAAAAACTCTTTTATCATCTTTCCTAAGAAAGTCAAGTAATCTTCTTCTATATAAGAAAAGCACATCTTATCATCTACGAAAATCACACAATGTTTTGGTTTCTTGTATTTTTTGCTTCATTTTATTGCATCTTAATGTGTGATCATAATTTGATAATATCAAGCAATCATAAAGAAATATTAAAATCAACAAAAGTTAAGATGAAAGGCAAGACAAAAGGATCCCTGATTGAACGACACGCAAGTTTGGGAAAGGGTAAGCCCTTGGAAACCTTGAAACCGCCAAACACAATGATTACAAGGTATAAAATCACAAAACTCTACAGTATATACCTAGGGTACCAACTATGAAAAGTAGCACCTGACCGAAGTAATGATGACCTCCCCCAAAAAACTTGTCAAAAGCTGGAAAAAAAAAGAAGAAAATGTGTCACCGGCTGTAGGTCTATTTAAAACCCATAGCAACCGACCATCCAAGAGACATAAGCAGAAACCAGGAGGTATTAGCAGAGGTTGGGTGCAACTTGTAAGCTTGTTGTGCTAGCTTTAAGGATTTTAGGGTCGTTGGGAGTCAAAGTGCAACTGCCGAAAGCTCAAGTTGCAATAAACCTGACGGTGCTATTACCCTGCCAAATTAAAAGGTATAATAAGTCAAAGCAAAAAAAAGCTACTAAAGTCAAAAGAGTAGAGTTGGAATCGGAAACATTCGGCTAGCCTTTTTTTGCGAAAAAAAGTTATTTGGTTTTCCTTTTTTTCTTTTTACATCTCGAATTAATTCACACTCCGCTCCACACATCCTAGAGAACGTTAATAACTTAAACTTTTATTTATTATTACAATCATTCTCTTCTATTTACACTCTTTTATTTTATTTCCCTACCCGAAGGTCAAACCTTACGAAGTAAGGTTAGATTCTATTTATGTTCATTTTTTCCTACCTATGACTTAAACCCTATGAAGTGGGGTAGATGTAATCTTGTTGAAATTTTGTCAAATCCCAAAAAAACTATAAAAATCCTATAAAGTAGAGACCCACATTATGCGTGTGAAAAAGGGTACCCCTTCTTCTTTTGTAACTAAGACCCTTACTCGAAATCTACGGTGCAAATCAACCACAGAGAGTCCGTGAGTAGGAAAATCTCACTATTCTCTGACTCAAGAACAATACGGCTTTTAGTCGACTGTAGATAGAGTTGTACATCGAGCCGAGTCAAGCCAAGCTCTGCCCTGCTCGGCTCGGTTCGTTCCCATGACTACCTCAATTTAAGCTCGACTCGAACTTCGAGCTTAAAACGCTAGCTCAACTTGACTTGATTGTTCGAGCTGAGCGAGTTGGGTTCAAGTTGAGCCGAGGTCTGTTTATTTTTTTCATTTTGAAAAATGAAAAGATAAGTATGTGATAAAGTAGTAAAGTATATTACAAATTTGTAAATCAAAACCCTAAATCTCAATTTGGGGATTTGAGGTTTTTCTATTTTTAAACAATTACATCAATAAAAAAAGAAAAAAAATGAAGATTAGAGGTTTTCCTTGCTGTTAAGTTTAGAAAAAGAAAAAGGACAAACCTTGAACGGCTAAACAGGCGAGTTCTGAGTCAGGCTGAGAAATGGACAAAGAGAGAGAGTCGGGCGAGTGTGGTGAGGAGAAAGGAAGAGAGGGGGGGGGGGGGGGGGGGGGGGGGGGTTAAGTTTTTAATAAACATTATATACACACACACACACACACACACACACACACACACATATGTATGTATGTATGTATATTAGAAATGCTCACATACAACTAGTTGGACAATTCCATTTGGTCCAACTAGCTATGCATTATATGATAAAAATACTTCTCTTTTTCCACATGTAATTACCCCTCACGAGAGGTCATATGACTTCAAGTCTTACATACATAAGATGAGAATACATGTCACAAATCCAACCCGTACATTAAATAGGGCCGACTAATTAATTTTCAATTATAAAAAAATTAGTAAATGACCCTCATCAGTGGAGCCATACATGTGAGTTGAATCTAGATAGTTGAAATGGATTTCTAACAACTCATTTTCTTATAGAATAATATCTAACTAATGATCATGGAAAAATTATATTTTATGTCATTCACAAGTTTACAAGGGACTCTACTTAATTAACGGATCAGATTTCTTATGCATGTGGTGTGTCACCCGACTACATCATAGCAGTATCTCCTACGTGTGGCATTCCTGGACAAGCATTTTATTAAGTTAACACATGAGAAGTTGGGATCAAAGTTTCCATACTCGGGTGTCGATTTTTTAAGTGTTACAAAAACCTATCATTTTTCCACTGATATATATATATATATATATGAGCATTTTTAATTTTTTATATATAATATATTTATTTACTATTATTATTATGTTTTATTGAAACTTTTTTCTTATGAAAGCACAAGTAAAATTCAGAAATATACCCATAACAGCTAACTCATGACTTGATGTTTGCAACAATAAACTCAATAAATATTTTATTAAATTACGTTGTTTTTGTTGGGCTTGTTCTTCTTTGCTTCCCACACATAGAAAAGCACCATGAGCCGAACTGGAAGATGCATAGGCGTTTCAACAGCAGGTCTCAGAAGTTTTGTATCAGGGTGATATTTATGGTCCAGGTTATCTGAGTCGTAATAACCTTATGAACGGTTTGGATGGAATATAAACATCATGGTCAGCTCCAGGAAGGTTTCAACAGTGGACGTTTCCATTTCCACTGTTTCGTGTGGTATGGCCCAACTGAGTTTTGGATCCACCTGGTTTTTAGCCTCCTGGCCTATTTTAGTCTTTTAAAACAGATGGCCGGAGTGAATTTGTCACCAACATATCTGTGGGCCCCACACAGCCCCGGACACAGAGATATCTATGTGCGAGGGTTACAGGCAATCCGCTCGCCTCACTGCTTGGCGCCCGTGGCCACAATCACAGCTTTCACGCAACTACCCCACCACACATTTATACATGCTCAGCAATCCAGACCGTCGAAATTACACACCCAAGGGCCTCAATATCGTGGGCGCGGATTTCCTGCGAAAGCCTTGTGCAGGAAGTTCCTGCGCTGAGAACCAAGGTGGGCCCGAAGTAATTTTTTTTTTTTTATAAATCCACCCCGTCCATCCGATTTGGGAGCTCATTTTAGGACATGAGAAAAAAATGAACCGGATCCAAGACTCAAGTGGGCCGAAAACGTGAGGATTGAACGTACACAGTTGAAATATTTGTGGAGCTACATGAGTTTCGAATCAGGATGATATTTGTGTTTCCGGTTCATCCCATTAGTAGTAACGCTATGAACGGTATGGATGTCATCTAAACATCACCGTGGACCCTAGGGAGGTTTCAACGGTAGTAATTTACCTACCCACCTTTTCCTTTAGTGAGTCAGATCCGGTTCATTTTATCAACAAACATCACTGTGGGCCCCACCTTGGTTCCCAGCGCAGTAACTTCCTGTGCAAGGTTTTCTTATTAAATCCGCGCCCAATATCGTGTACATCGGATGATCCTAATCATCCTATTTCATCTGATGAATTACGAAATCTGATTGCGTGATTATCAAACGTCCATTTGATGGTCACCAGATAAACGGTTAGAGGACTCCAAATTTACACGATCTTCTTCCTTCGTAACTAAGACAACGGGACCAGAGATTTGGATGGTCTGGATTGAAGAGAATATGTTGTTTCTGGACTTGTTACAAACACGTTATCGGCGATAAACGTGGAGCGGAGAGTACCCTACCAATCCAACGGACCATCGTAGAGGGGTATCAAAGGGCCAGGATCGGGCCTGAAAAATCAGAATTTTACCCAGGGCTAGCCCGATAGACCGGCCCGAAACAGTTCAAAATCCGGGCCGAAACCTACCCCAGGCCCGCCCCATTGACAGCCATTCCTAGTTCACAAACGCGCGGCGAGTTTTAGCTGTGCCGATCGCCGAGGAGCGGCTGTCGTAAACGGACATTGACTTTTGTATCCGAAGAATGCAAAAGATACTCAAAAGAGTATGGACATCCATACACATGCGCACTGCCTCTTACATGTCGTACATATGTTTCCAATTCCAAACAGATCTAATCGTAGATGGATCATGATGGAAAAACTGATTTTACGGTGAATCAAATGCATGGATAAAATGAAAAATTCAAATGGTACAAATTCCCTAATTAAATTCCATTAATTTTAATTTAAGATAAAACAATAAATATTATTGTATTTTCATTTAATAGTATTATATCCATGAATTGGACGGTTTTGATTGATCCAATTGAATGGAATATCTACACTGTACGAATGAAGGTATACCATTTAACATGATCCAGCATTGCATCAAATAACTCTACTTTAGGATGCGGTGGTCAGTTACGGTCTTCATAGTCATCCATACTTCTAGAGGTTTTAAAATACGTTGCGACGTACGACGTATTCTATTGTATACGTCGGCACTTTAGAAGCAGTATCGAGGTCCTTTACAATGATCTAAACCGTTTATTATATAGGAAATACTGTGAATGTACCCTACCTGAAAAATATTTCCAGATTTAAACATTTAATCATTTTATTTTTAATGGTTCTAAGAGTCCGTCCATGTTCGTCAAAAGACCAATGTGGTTTAAATGGTAAAATCCATGAGCTTTAGATTCTTTATTATCAATCATCAATGTTAATCCCATCACATAAACGGTCTGGATCATTAAAAGATTACTCAAGTTCAAAAGATAACTTACAGCGTATTCCATTGTACTGCGTCGGGATGTACACAAACATCTCTTTAAAAAGTAAAAACGACGCAGTCGGTGTCAAAGATATCGTTGTCTCTTGCGTGAACAGCCGACGCTACCTCATCCACCGTTTATTACGACACGTGTCTGTAAACGGACACGTAGGGCCCACGATACCGGCTAAAAGTCGTCGGGACTAAAAGTTCAATGATTCGCTCTTCGACTTCAGTTGACGTCCGTCTAAAGGGTCGGTGGGGCCCGCGTGACCTCTCACATGACGTGTCGAATGTGGATAGGTCCCTTCCACCATCCGAAAGGAAATTGGAGTGCGTACCGAGCAACTCAGTACACTTTTTATCTTACTGAGTAAACCCTGTTGGACCCACTGTGAATGTCTCTAGTTTATCCACCCCGTCCGTCCGTTTTTCTAGATCATTTTAGGTATTGAGCCCAAAATTGAAGTATTTTAAAAGCTGAAGTGGACTGCAGGAAACAGTGGGTATAATGATTTTTAACCGTTGAAACCTTCCTAGGGCCTATAGTGATGGTTATTTGTCATCCAATTTGTTCATAGGATCACCAAGACATGGATGAAGAGAAAACACAAATATCAGCTTGATTCAAAATTTCTATGGCCCTAAAATTTTTTCAACGGTAGACATTCAATTCACACTTTTTCCTATGATGTGGTCCACTTGAGCTTTGGATTATTCTTCATTTTTTGGTTCAAGCCTTAAAATAATCTGGTAAAATGGATGGACAGAGTGAATAAAATACATAAATCACGGTGGGCCCACAGAGTTTACTCAGTACGCAGTCAGTTTCCATCTGAAACAGGGACGCGGATTGGCTGTGACCCCAACACCAGCCCTGGGGCTGAAGTCAAAGCTGTTTGGGCCTACCATGATGTATTTGTTTTATCCACACTGTACATCCATTTCGCCACCTTATTTTAGGTCATGGGCCCAAACATGAAGTAGATCCAAATCTCAGGTGGACCACACCACAGGAAAACAGTGTTGATTGAACGTCCACCCTTAAAAACTTCCCAGGCCTACCATGAGATTTTGATCTGCCTCGTTTTTGGGCCCATGCCCTAAAATGAGGTGGAAAAATAGATGGACAGCGTGAATAAAACACATACATCATGGTGGGGCCCACACAGCTATGACACCAGCCCCGGGCTGGTGTTGGGGTCACTAGCCAATCCGCGTCCCTGAAACAGCTAGTCTCACCATCCTACGAAGATACCCGATAAATCACCGGTATATCCTGTAACGAGAAAATAAGGAAGTCGGAATTTGGTACACTAACTTCTCAGTACTTCGCGAGGTGTCTTCTGGATCTTGGAAAATTCTTATTCAGGAAGAGCTTCACGAGGTGGACCATGGGTTGATGATCCAGACGGTTGGACTGATTTGAGCCCTTCGTGGGTTAAGTATGCCCTAGAAAACTTCAAATTTGGAAGATCATAACCCTTCGATTAACGGGCTTGAGATAGACGGTTAGTGAAGAAGGCAGACACTGTGCCCGAAACTTAGAAAATTGGTGAATAAGGGACTACTAGGTCGGCAGATGCTGCCAAGGGTGTATTATGTTTTTCAACATGGACATCCATGCGTTTTTTATTTTTTATTTTTTTGTGTGTTGGACCATCTAATCCGACCGTTGATGTAGACTTTTCTTATGGCCATCTTAGTCAAACACCATGTGATTGAAAGATATTATCTTTTAAATGCAAGATTTTTCCACTTGTCCAAAGGGTCAATGCACATTTATTACTATTTAGCAAATGGTACCATGTGTTGTTTGGCGCATAATGACTCTAAATATTTAAACCCATGGGGCCACTCCTAGATAAATGAGTACTAAATGTAAGTTATTTTATATAGTGGGCTTAATTGATCAATGGTCAAGTCTCATATAGATGCCAAATGAATATGCCGATTGATCAATGGATCCTACTACAGTTGTGATCGCACAAAATAAGAAGGGTGGTGCATTTAAAATGTCGAGAGGTAGTGTTGTACTTAAACATGAACTGTAAGATAACAAATTCGTGTGGAGCAGGGTTGCAATGTTTTGATGGGTTTTAAATACTGCAACATGCATCAATAATCATTATAAAAGGGGATGCTGGGTCCCAATTTAGAACAACATAGAAAACGTATTCATATCTCCAGTTTTCTCTACAGCTCTTCCAAGAGAGGAAGATTCATATCGGAGAAACAGATGGCCCAATCAGGTACGTCGAATATTCAGATTATTGGATCTCCATAATTGATGCACTGATTGATCCTTCAATTCTACAAATCAGTTCTAACACTAAAATCTCACCGATCAGTCCTTGAGGAAATGGTTCTAGGAAAACTATATGATACAGTAAGGAGTATGGGTTGTGCAATACATAAAGGGACTGTCTGGATTGGCACTCGCCATGGCATCACATTGCAAATAAGGAATTATGACTTGCCCATTACACTAATAATGGCTGTAACTGTAAGTGTATTTTGACTAAGGCATGTGTTTGGATAAAGATGTAAAATGTTGAACTTTCTACCAATTAGACTATTCATGTATTTGGAATGGAGGTAATTAAGCATGTGGGGCCCATATTATCGAATGGACAACTTAGATATATAACACATACTTCTAAGTACCAACCAAGTGGTGCTATAGTGAGATGTATTTCTGGTAGGATATCTTCGATTACGCTGATGTAATGTCATGAGAAATCCACGAGTTTGATTTTTTGTTTCTTTAAAATCAAGGATGAAATTTAAATATTTGTTGCAATCTAATCATATCCAACGGGCCCATAGTGAAAGAGATCGAAATCTTTGAGCCCCATGGAGAAAAGTAGATGATGAGAAGAAAGGCTCATGCTTGCACGTCATCGTGCACTACATGTAACTACAATAGCATTTTAATGTTGTGTATCATTCATGTTACCGATGAAAATGGTCAACTGATGAAGTAGCTTGATCCCTGCAGTTGGCGATGATATCATTTAGTTGTGCGGGTTGGATCTTTACTTGGCAAATTTTCTAGGCCCTGTGACACACGATCAGAGACAAAAGAAGGGTGGCCGGGGGTTCGGCTATTAACCCTTCAATGCCTAAGTTAGTGAGACGTAGGAGATTACAATAGAGTTTTTCTGGTGGAGTTTTTTTGTGCCTTGAATGGTAGAGGGATACCTCTATTTATAGGATCATTGGAGAACTGTAAGTGGATCCGAACATCTCTTCTCTAAATTTCTTAGGATCATCTTTGTTACGCATGAATACGAAGGATTCTTTGAGATAATTTTATCATGTTGTGATTTACTGGTCTTTTATTCCCGTACGACGCTTGAGGCGGTGCGAGAGATATTTGGACTGCGGAGAATACTCGCTTAAGAACACTCAGCTCTGAGGAGATCACCCGATGAAGAGAGTTCAGTAGCGAGTGCTCGTCTACGGGCTGAACACTCGATGGCAAGCGTTCGACAGTGAGTGCTCGTACGAGTTGAACACTCAGCGACGAGCGTTTGGTAATGAGCGCTTGTCTAAGGGCACTCGGTAATGAACTTAGCCTCCACTTCGTGGGACCACTCAGCATCTACTCAGTAGAACTTACTCGGTGAGAGGCCGGTTTGTCTAACGCGCCTTGCCTTTGAGTCATCTTCTCACTGATCAGTGTTTGGTAGCATCTGAGTCTTCCATCTTTTGACCAAGAGAACTTTATTTTGGGCTGAAGACTTCGCTTCGGCATTGTGAGTCATTGGCCTTTGTAATCAGTTATCTTGAGCCCATAAATTAGTAGTTGAGCCCATGGGCCTATAGGCTCTCTTATGGATTGGGGTTAGCTCGGTATTGCATTTAACAATTTAAATTTCTAATTTGCCTCTCTTTTTTTAAGAAGATTAATAAAAAAATATATTAATTCCAAATGATCAATGGCTTAAAAATAAAAAAATAAAAAATTAAACGCAAGAAAGCACACACCCTGAGCTAATGACTAAGTGCACATTCCAAGTATTAAAAAAAAAAAAAAATCAAATCAAGACGAAAAAACACAAAAGTAAAAGAAATCTCACCATCTACAAATAGTAAATATAAACAAACTAATGACAAACTCAATTAAGAAAATAATACAAGGAGACCAATCAAAAGAGATGCTAACTAACTTTTATTTATTTATTTATTAGCGCACACACCCCACTATTAGTCTACCCATCCCCACTGTTAGTCACACCACATTGTTAGCCACCCCTACTTGGGAATCAATACCAAGACCTCAGTGTTGAAATGAGGTTTTCTTCGTTCAGTCTACCACATTTTTTTTGTGTGCAACACACTCACATGGTCATTCACACGATGCACCCACCCACTCGGTAGGGTTAGTGTGTTTCCTTAGCACTCGAACCTGAGACTTGCTGTTAAAACCCCAAGGGGTCTTCAAGCTAGGCTAGATCTATGGATCAGAGTGTAAATGCCAGCTAACTTAATGACGAAAGTGCAGCATCTCTTGCTTATGATTTTGGCTCATCAAGCATGTAATTTACTTTTGCTTTTTAAATTTATGTTTTAAAATGAATAATACAACATATGTATAAAATGGATGTCTCATAATTATCATATACTATAAGTTAAAATAATACAACTTTTGCTGGAATGAATTTTTTTTTCTTTTTTCTTTTTTCTTTTTCTTTTTTTTGTTAGTCATGCAATGCACCCACCCTGTTAGTCGGGTAATGCACCCACACAGTTAGTCACACAATGCACCTACCCACCAATCAGGTTAGTGTGCCTCCTAAGCACTTGAACCCGCTGTTGAAACGCCTAAGCGTCTTCCACCTAGGCTAGCATTGGGATGACAAAAAATAGGCAATAGTACCGGGGCAATGAGTAAGATATAAGTTGTTTATTTACTTTTTTGCAAGAGAAATTTCAATTGGATGAAATACCACTAATTTCACTTAAAATATTTCCCCTTGTCATTAAAATATTTAAAATTCTTCACCCTTAGAAAATTAACTACAGGGATAAAATTAGTTAAATGCTTCTTGCATAATATACAGTATAGATGTCTTTGATCAGGCCCATCCGTACGGTTGTCTATTAGTTGGACGGTCTGGATTGACTGACACATTCCCTGACCATGTGATGTATAGATATGGTACTATTTTCGAAACAGTGCTCGACGTGCACTGAATCTTGCTTCTCGGCGACATTCTCCCGATTCGATTCCGGATTTCAATTTCTCGCAACCGTGGGAGCAGCTGTTGAGGAGAATCTCGTAGTCACCGACACTCATTCTCCAAGTGCGCACTGCGCACCGGAGATCTTGGGCGGGATTCACCAACCACCATCGTGCGCCCCCATTCGAGACTCGTGGCCTCCACGCCGGCAGCGTCTCGCATGGAGATGGTGACGTGGACAGAACTGTGTAGGGAGCAGATTAGGTGCGGCCCCTCACCAAGACGGTGCGGCCCTTACCGTGGGGCCCACCATGATGTATATATTCTATATCCACGCCATTCATCCATTTTTCCAGGTCATTTTAAGGACATGAGCCAAAAAATGAAGCAGATCTAATTCACAGGTGAACAATACTATAGGAAAAGTGGCGATTGACCATTAATTAGCCACAAAAGTTTGGATCAGGCTGATATTTGTTTTTGACATTTCATCCAGGTTTTTTTTAACCTTATCAACGGTTTGGATGGCAGATAAACATTATGGAAACAATGCTGTGGGCCATAGGAAGTATTTAATGGTAAGGGATTCAATCACCACTATATACTTATAAGAATGGTCCACTTGAGATTTTGATGTTCTTCATTTATGGAATAATGCCCTAAAATGAACTGGAAAAATGAATGGACGGACTAGATATAGAATATACACATTAAGATGGGCACAATAGTAAGGGTCGCACCGTCTCGGTTGAGGCCCGGGCGCACCCTAATCCGCTCCCGAATTGGGTGAGTCTGACGTGGCACATAGGATTCCCCTGGCACGCTGATCTCAGCCGCTCGCCGAAGGTGAGGTCAGATGGCATTTCCGTCTGGACTGATTCTCAGGCCCTGACGCAGATGTGGACTGAGTCCTGTTTAGCGAGTTCGGATCCTCTGATGGCTCAGGAAAACCATCTTTGAAGTCTTTTCATCTTTGAAAACCATCCGATCTGACAGAAGGGAGTTCCCGATGTGGAATATGCTCGGGGAATTCGTTGATCTTACAACCTTTCATTTGTAGAGGCCTTAGAATATGCTTATTCTACGAAGCAGTGTGTGGGGCCCACTATGATGTGGGGCAGACATCCAGTCCGTCCATGAAGTGTTCCCCTGAGGTTCACTCCATCACCCCAAATCAGCCCGATCGAAAACAAAGCTGGGTCGCACCACAGTGGAGTTGGAATGGGTGCGCTCACAGTTAAAATCCAGCTTGTATGTGGGGCACACCGTATTCTGTATATGTATCCAATCCATTCATAAGACGTGCGCTGCCAGCATGAATGGAATCTCAAATGAAATAGACCGTTTGAAGTTCAGGTGGGCCACACCACACCACGTATTGCAGAGGGTTTATTCATGATTTTAATTGGTGTGGCCCACATGAGCTTTGGATCGGCCTGATATTTTATTTCTAGTGATTAAATGACGGTGTACACATGATAGACGGATTGGATGTTCTGACTACATCAGGGTGGGCCCCAAACACAACATCCTTGAATAAGCTTATTAGTGTATTACACTAATTGATGAGTTACGATCTCTTGATCTGGACGCTTTCTGGGATCCATCCCATCCATGGCAGTGAGATCAACGGCCTGGATCACTGATCCATGGGCGAAAACTTGTAAGATTAAGTGTGCATCAAGGCCCTATTCGGGTCATAGTGCATCAGGACCCGGAGTTCCTCATCCGTAAATATCTTAATCTCAAGAAAGAGAAAGTTATGGTTTTTATCGTCGTTATCGAATTTAATTATAAGCTCTGGAAGGATCGGAAAGCCAGGGAATCTTCTTTTTCTTTTATGTGTTTGAGTTGATTTTTTACTCTATAATGGACACGCGGCATACACACACGTCAATCCAGAACGTCCAAATCATGGGCCTGGTGGTGGGTAGAGCACAAATCAGGATTCCCACCACTCCCACAATCTTATACTATACGATATAACCATTTGCTGACCATTTTCTTTTTACCATCTCTGTGGCAGACGTTTGGACGGTTTGGATCACCAGATTGATATGGGTGATGCAATCTAACCCTTAGAATTTTAAAGATTTTTGCAACTTTTTTGGCTTTTAGCCCATGGGCTGATTGGACGGTCCGGATAAAAATAAAATGGCACGTCCTTTAATTTGGATCCACACATTTGGGACGGATTCCAAGGTTCGGAACAATTTATTTGAAGATATCGAGAGGTAGCCAACATCAACTGCGGAACTCATCCGATCAACGGTTTGGATCAGACAAAAGTGTTCCCAATTACGCCGAATCATGCACATCAGAGGAGCATGACACATTCTTCCATCCGCCTCTCAAGTTCGCTTCAAGGGTTAAAATTAACCGTCCAAACGAGCTAGTCAATCCACATCGTCCATCAGGTGAACCCCCCCTCCCAAAACCCAGGTCATCAAGTGGGCCACACCATACAAAACAAACGGCCCGGCTGGGAAACCTTGTCAGCCATCCATCTGTTTCATACCTTTTTTGCAGCTGTCCATTTGTTTTGAACTACATGGCCCACCTAATCAGGGGACTGGCTCATTTTCTGGGACATGGCATCTACAAGGTGGGACCCACCTTATGACGGTATCTCAAACCAAGGGGCGCGAATTAGGTGTTACCCGGGTAACAGCTTAGTGGGTGTTACCCCTACCATGGGGCCTACATTGAATATTTTATTTATATCCACGCCGTCCCTCCGTTTCTATGACCATTTCAGGATGGGATACCAAAATTTATAGAGATTCAAATCTCAGGTGGACCAAAGCACATGAAACAGTGTTGATTGAGTGCTTCACCATTAAAAATTCTAAAAAGGCTTATTGTTCTTAATGTTTATTTGCAATCCAACCTATTGATAATGTCAAGAAGATATGGATGAAGGGAAATTATAAGGACCATACTGATACAAAGCTTTTGTGGCCCGTAAAATATTATTAATGGTTATTCATCACTCTTTCTATAGGTATGGTCCACCTAAGATTTGGATCTTCTTATAATTTTGTATTTCGTCTTAAAATGAAATGTCAAAACATATGGATGGCATGGATATACAAAAAGTACATCAAGGTATGCCCCACATGGTATGGGTAATTCAGCTTCCCAAACTAAGAGGGTTCACGTCACATGCACGAGTATGCTTATGGGTCGTTTGGCACCATGAAATTGGTGGTAAATAGTGGTAATAGATTGGTAAATGCATAAAGTAGATTTGTTTGGCACTAGAATTAGTGATAAATGGACCTTTCAACGTTTTAGATTCTTTGCTAAAAGCTATGTTTCCAAGTGCTTTTACTACCATAGACCATGGAGGTCATCATGAGAATAACTTTAATTAGTTTTAAGAATTAGGTATGTCTCACCTTAATATTTATGTACATTTACTCTGATCACTAGGTATGCTACTTAATTGTAGTGGTAGGGCCCAAAATCTGACTTGGTTTGTAATTTAGGTCGGTCACATGAAGTGAAACAATTATGAAAGATATCACTTGTATGTTGTTTCTAATCATATGTTTCACCTAAATCATATAACGAGTTGAGGTTTGGGACCTACAGCTAATATGAAGTGATATACTTGATGATTGGGTTGGATTTCACATAAACTTTATGGCAAGCTACCATTAAAAAATTTAGTGAAGGTGCATATCATGAATAGAAAAAAGGTATCAAATATAAATTTTGAATTCATATGAATTCCATATGCCTAATGCCATACACAATCTAAGATTCGAATTACCATAGATTCCATAGTAATTATGAATTAAATTGGATTCCAATTCACATGTAATCCATATTCCATGCTACCAAACGACCCCTTGCTAACAAAAGCTGGTGGGCCCTCTAGCCTCATTGGCACCATATCCACACGCACCTCCTAATGCCACATGCGTACAAGCTTTCATGGAAATCTCATCCATGCCGAAGATGGGCCCCACCGTGAAGATAATAACCCGGAATAAAACGCAGGCCATTCAACTTGTGGTGGTCCACTCATGGATGAAACAACGGACTGCCACGAAAACATTTCAAGCCCACATCCAACGCACATGTGTGACCCTGATGAGTCAACTAGCCAAATTATTGCCCTAGCTCGTTTGCCATGGTGTGACCCACGGCTCAGACATCCCACACGCTCACACGTGTGGAAAGAAAGCAAGAGTGAAAGATATACAATTTATACAATTATTTGAAACAAATAATAGGGAATTTTACAAATCGCTCCCTCATTAATACCGTATTTACATCCTAATACCTTTTTAAAATAATTTTTCATTAAGCTACCTCATTAATCAAGGTAATTATCAAACGGGTACCTTCCGTCTAGTTTGTCACCTTTCCGTCCTGTTTTCTTAATAAATGACAAAACATGCCCATGAATAATAACGTGGGTTAATTAGTTAAGTATTAATACCATATATTTATTATTTAAAAGTTTCATTAAAACAAAAACAAAGGCTTCTCTCCGGATGCATATTGCCTATTGACTATGCCAGAAGTGAGTGGCTCCTATCGGTGCTCTGTAGGCCCTACCATGATGTGTGTGCGTTATCACCCTGTCCATCCATTGTGCAATATCATAATGAGCTTAAAAATTGAGTGAGACCCAAATCTCAAGTAGACCACACCACAATAAACAGTGGATGAAGTGTTGATTGTTAAAAGCTTCTTGAGCCCACAAAAGCTCTGGATCAAGCTGATATTTTGTTTTCCTTGCATGGAGGTCTATGCCACCTAATCAATGGGTTGATGGCAGCTAAACATTACAATGGGTCGTAGAAAGGTTTTTAATGGTGGATGTTCAATCACCACTATTTTCCTATGACATGGTACACCGTATATTTGAATCGAATTCAGTTTTGGGCTCAAAACTCTAAAATAATATGAAAAATGATTGATGGTTTAGATAAAACACATCATCATTAGGCCCACTGTGCATGAACAGTAGCAATTGCTGGCATCCTCAGTTAGACGCGGGAGCAGATGAGGTGAGACCCTGGATCTACCAAGGTGGGTGGGATCCCTGACTGTGGGGCCCACCGTGATGTAGGTGACTGCATCCACTCTGACCATCCGTGTTGAAAGCTCATTTTAGGGCATGATCCAAAAAATAAAGCAGATTCAAGTCTCAGATGGACCATGGTACAGGAAACAGTGGTAATTGATCATTAAAAACTTCTTATGGGCCACAACATCTTTGGATCAAGATGATATTTTTGTGGTATCTTCATTTAGGTCTTTTAACCTTATCACAATAGATTTGATGGAAAATAAACATTATGGTGGAATCCATGAAGTTTTTAATGATGAGGATTCAATCATGACTGTTTCCTATGATATGGTCTACTTAAGATTTGGGTCAGCTTTGTTTTTGCTATCATGACTTAAAATGATTTGTCAAAATGGTTGGACAATGTGGATTTAAGTAATGTACATCACAGTAGGTCCCTATAATCAGGCCACCTTGGTGGATCCGGGTCTGACCTAATCCGCTCCATTGGACGTAGATTGCGTGTGACAGCCTATCGCATGAGCTTTCTGCGGGAGGAAGCTAAGTGGGCCCATCGTGATGTTTGTGAGAAATCCACACCATCCAGCCATGTTTCAGATAACGCTAGTACAGGGGACCAGAAATGAGGCAGATCCAAAACTCAATGGACCGCCAACAGAAAACACTAAAGATTAAATGTCCACTGCTGAAACTTTTGTGGAACCATAGAAGTTTTGGATCAGGCTAATACTTCAATATTTTCAATTCATCCCAGTAGGATTGACCTTATGAAAGGCATGGATGACATATAAACATCAAGGTAGACCCAAGAGGTTTCGACGGTATGCGTTTTCCAACAGGCCTTTGCTTGTCCTGCGGCCCACTTAAGTTGTGGATCTGCCTCATTATTGGACTCATGTCCTATCATGAATTGGAAAAACTGATGGACGGGGTGGATTTTTCACAAACATCACAGTGGGTCTACCTAGCTTCCTATCGGTGTCGCAAGCAATCCAACCTGCGTAACCCACTATAACCTCGGTGCTGTGTTATATGCCACACGGTCGGAATCTGTATTTAAATTTTGATGGGTATTTTTGTCATTTTGAGAGAAAAAAAAATGCCGGTAACCAAATAACACTACCAAAGGTACTTCTTCTGACAATTATTCTAATAATGAGTAGTTCAAAGGAAAGTTAATTTGGAAAGGTACCTCAATGTAAATAAGGAATTAATGAGGTAGTATTTTGTAAAATCCCGTACATAATAATCATAATAAAATATCTATTGCGCCTGGAAAAAAAATCTGCGTAGCCTAATCAGATCCGACCGCGTCACCCAATCCGCTCCGTTAAAAAGGCTACTGTACTCAACAAATCATGATTTGACACGGTTGTGTTGTAGTACCCAAACGCATACATAAATAAGGAAGAGCCAATCTCAAATAGAATCAATGGTTCTGGTGGAGAATGGTGGATGATACGCAGTCACTTAGAAATTGAACATGTGGAATGTACGTAATTCAAATTAAACCATCCACATTATTGTTCCCGTTTAGATGTATCATGAGCGACTTATTTTGATTATTTGGACGCCTTAAAAATGAAGAAAATCCTGCTAAAAATTGAAAAATATCAAATGGCTAAACCAATCTGATTTTGAGATTGTGAGTTATAAATAGTATGGTCCACAATTTAATCGATTTAATTTGAGCTAATGTATGACACGTGTACAAGTCCTCAGTGACTGTGTATCAAGTGTCACGTTTTGACGGAGTAGCAAATAACACCCCAGCATCAAAGCGTTGAAATTATCTTTTTTCTGTGGCTGAGAATAAAAACGGAAGAGACGTGCGTTGAACAATCTAGAGAAGGAAAGGACGGGGATTGCCTGCAGTGCCTGTGTCGTGGAATATCTTTGGACCGGACGAGCCCAAGCACTGTGGTGCCCACCATAAATGTTTGTGTTTTATCTACGCCGCCCATCCGTTTTTCCAACTCATCCAAAAAATGAGGCAGATCTGTCCACACATGACACACGTGTACAACATCCAGTCCATTCGTTAGCTGGAGCCGACTGCCAATTAGGCCAATCCACTGATCAGGTGGGGCCATACTAATATGCTGAAGATAGAGGATTAGGAAATCATCCAGTACATGGCTAAGAACTTGTACACGTGTGACATGTTGGCACATGTGCGGCCTTTCTCCACGTCAATCTGTCCTCTCGCTTGGGTTGCGAATGGGATGGGCCGGTCGGTTGATGTTTGAACATTCAGGCCTGGGGAAACAGGACCAAGGCCCCAAATCCAAGTGCAGTTCATTGCAAGAATCTGGCCCAATCCCAGCCCACTTGATAAACGACTCATATGGAAGGTGGGGCCCACATGATGAATGGTTTACATGAAGTTGGGTCCTCATAAAGCAACTACTCTAAATAAAACTCTTATTTGAATGTTTTATTAATGATGTTTATTTTAAATAAGAGCTTCTTCTTCTTCTTCTTCTTCTTTAATTTTGTCATGAAAAAATGATTTTACCTAACATGCTGGTTGGAAAACGAGTTTAAAATAAAAATTCTTAATTCTTTAGTTCTTATTTGAGTAGAATGTGTATGTGCAACACACCTATGTGGACGTTTGGCACCAAGGATTTGGGAGGATTTGAGGGTATTTCAAATCTACAAATTGTTTAGCAGGGTGAATTAGAGGGTGTTCCAAGGGATTTTGAATCTTCACTTTTTGTAAGTTTTGAAATCCCTTCATTTTACTTGGATTTCCATACCTCTCCTCTCTTTTTCCCTTCATTTTTAAAGGCAGGAGAGTCACATGTATAACATATGTGTCACTAGGCTACTAACTATTAGACATGTGGTCCATTGATGATATCCCAAAACAATATGGTTATCAACTGCATCACTAAAATTATTTCAATAGAATGACACTAGTAGTCCAAACATTGTTCATGTAAATCAACGGTTAGAAAGTATTGGTTAGTCAATTAGTTGTGATCCTATGCTTGTGGCCTATCTAAGGCTTGGAATTTCATCATTTTTTGCCAAAGTATATATTTCAACCGGCTTAATATAATCATTTTGTCAAACATTACATTCGTATACTAATTAGGGAAATTAAAGTTGATTTAGGAATTAAATTCAAACTCTTGTAAATATATTACACAATCTATAAAGTGCATAGCTACTTTTGGATCACGGGGGATTCTAAATCCAGGGTGTCAAACACAACCGAAGGATTCCGAATCTAAGATATTTCAAATCAAGGTAATTTCTAATCCAAGTATTCTATGGTGCCAAACAAGGCTACAAGCATTAGAAACTTAACATGCTAACGAGAGGAGTGAGAGTTTGAGCAGGTAAAATCCAAGCCATTAACAAGACTCGACAGTTAAAATCTAAATCATAAGTTATTATTGGACATGCACTTTTAAATTATATAAATGCGTTCACCTATATTTTAAATTTCTCTCCATGCCCTTTTAAAATCCAAATTTCACAGCTTCTCATAGACCAGTTATATGGTAAAATTGTCCATAGCTACCACTCATGTTATATAGCATGAGTACCTAAGTGTCAATCATCACACTTTGCTAGATAATCAAATAAGTCTCACTTCTTTGTCTTCCTCCCATGTTTTGGAAAAAAAATTCATTTCCCATTATGTATGTTCAATTTGAAGATATGAACATGAAAATCAAATCATTGAAATCTTTTAAAACCGACCTGTCAGAGTCACACTGAGTTGTATCGAGTATTGATTAACTTGCCTACTTAATAAGAATCAAACTCCAACCCCATCAACATAAGCCAGAAGATGCCACCAACACACCAAACAACACATTTTGTGTTGGGAAAAGTCGGCAGCGGAAGTGGAACGCCGAACACGTGAAGCAACGCACAATCAAACGAGTAACAAGATGCAATCAATCACACACAAGCATTCACCACTAGAGACTTCAAATTTTTACGTGAAAAAACCCCAAATCGGGTAAAAAACCACGGCACAAAACGATCCACTATGAATATCAGAGATTACAGAGATTGACAGCCCACAAAAGCAAGGAAACACAGAGAAAACCCCAAGTTTATCTCTCATACACACCTCGTCCCTCTTCCTAATACGAATAGGAAACCTTGGACACCTTAGGATACCTCTCTAGGTCGAATTACAACACCTTAAATAGGAAGAAATCTGAAAATAGAAACACCTTATGTAGTACTGCGGACTGCGCAAGGACTCAGCGCGCACAGCCGACCGGTCGCCCGACCAGTTGCACATAGCACAGAAAACGTCCAGGGAGAACACGCCGTCCCAGCCTCACAGCCGACCGGTCGTAGCCCTCTCCAGACCAGTCGCACGACCGGTCTAGGGCCACACAGAGACCTGTCTGCCTTGTTGTGCATCTGGGTCACAACGTCAGACCGGTCGCCCGACCGGTCTGAGCACCCAAACCGAACATAGTTCGAAGGTTCTCCAACATTTTGTTTTGACTTGAATATTTTATATTCTTATTTTAACGATTGATAAAATGGAACAGTAGAACATGATTTGTGCATGTAGCCTATTCCAAATATAAGACTTAGACAACGCAACACAATTTTAAATTGATACCAAGTCTAGTCTCGAAACACCTAGGCATCTTCCAAGCTCGGCTAGCAAACGAGACACACTAACCCCATTGGTGAGTGGGTGCATCGTGTGACTAACCAAGTGGGTGCGTTGCCCAGCTAACAGGGTGGGTGCGTTGCATGACTAAAAATAAGAAGTCTAGTAGAGACTATGTGTGGACCTTCGCCGATTTTTCCGCGCTCCCACACGACGTCGTTCTCCCTTTCCTTTCGGAAGAAGAAGAAGAAGAAGAAGAAGTGCGAAATCGCCGTTTGTGCCACTGGCTTGCCTCGTTCTCGAGGGCTTTGTTTGGTTGTCGTGTTAAGCTGGATATGTTTAAATGAGTTTATATAAGACCAGAGTCGCCACTAGCCAATTACTTCGAATCTACAGTCGGCTAGACCATGTAGAAACGTTAGAGAAGGGAATCCGAAGATTCCTTCCTCTAAAATGACTCCTGTTGATCTGCGGCCAGAGATTCAAGGTAAGGGATCACAGTTACAGGGTGGGAAGAGGTTAAGCACCCCACACACTGCCCGTACCGAAGTACGGTCTCTACTTCACAGAATCGATCGAATATTTGAAAGTCTAGTTTAATCCTCGTATATTCTCATGGATGACATGATGCATGAATGCGGGTCTGATCAGTAAGAGTTTCTGATTGGCAGGTTCCAACAACGGGCAAGCCCAGAGCGTACGCTCGAACTGACAGGTGCTTAATGTAAGACGTATGCAGTGTGCTTGAATGATCAAGGTGTTTTATGGTGAAGCATGAATGCAGGTCTGAACAGTAAGAGTTTCTGATGGGCAGGTTCCAACAATGGGCAAGCCCAGAGCATACGCTCGAACTGACAGGTGCTTAATATAAAGACATATGCATGTGTGTTTGAGTAATCAAGGTGCTTGTAGTGAAGCAGGGGGGTTGGAAGAAAAATAAATGTCGTACTTATGCTAGATGCAAATGAGATGATGCTGGAAAATGAGTAGCTGGGTGGACGGAGGTGTCGCAAGGGTTGGCTTCGAGTGGCTGGATCAAGACTTGGATGGCTTGGGAGGCTTGGACCAGTGGTCAGGCTGGGTTGGACCAGGGTTAGACTCTCCTCACTCGGGCTCTCCTTGGTGAAAAAATGGGCTAAAGGGTGGAGAGATGGACTCAGAGCTCTCGGGCTGAAATGAACTCGAATGGCTTGTTGAAATGAGAAGGGGAGGGGGGTATTTATAGCAGCAGAGAGGGGCACTCTCGTAATTTTTTCCGGGCGGCCTGCCATGGGCCGCCCGTACGGCCGCTCCTCGGTTTCCAGCGAGTACGGTCGCTCCCTCGGGGCTGCTGTTGGACTCGCTGGTCGACTCAGTGAGTTGACTCAGCGGGTCGACTCAGTGGTTTGACTCGACGGGTTGACTCGGTGTTTTGACTCGACGGGTTGACTCAGCGGGTTAACTCAGCGAGTTAACTCAGCGAGTTGACTCAGTGAGTTTGACTTTTTTGGGATTTTTTGACTAGCCTTTTTTATGGGGGGTTTTTCAGGGTGGTGTTTAGGACTGGGTTGACTGGGTTCAGGCTTGAATTGGGCTATGGAATGGGGCTTACAAGGGTGAGTTTGGCTGAGTTTGGACTTGGGATTTGGGGGTATGGTCCTCCGTTCAACCAGCTATCTCTACCAACAGTGTAGCCGAAGGTGGGGTGTCTACAGATGCCCCTCTTTGGCAGAGGTTGCATGCAACCGAATGCCAAAGCGAGTGGACACCCCACTTCTGACCCGGTCATTCATAGATCATGTTCTGAAATCATTGCTTGCCTTTGCATCTGTGCCAGTTGATCGTTTGGAAATCGATCACTCGCACATACCGCGGGAGTTTGGAGAAAACGTTGCGATTGTCCCTGCATGCGCTGCAACCTGGGTACCCAATCGTAACCCTTCCATTCCCGATCGGTACTAACATCGGAAAGGTACAGCAGAGCCTCTGCGTCGACAGTCTTACGAGGATGCTGACCCTGAGACTGATTGTGTGATGTTTGATGTTTTCCCAGATCACTCCAGGAGTACTTGTTTCGCTTGACTGTCAAAGTGGTTAGACGCCCTGCGTCAGATAGTCTTACGGGATTCTACTACGCCGACTTGGACTCAGTCAAGGTACTTCAGGCATCCACGCCTAGGTATGTGCGGGTGGGCTTTTTCCACCCGATCTGCTGGTTTCGATGCTTGGTTTGCAATTCATTCTTTCCTTGATTATGGTCTGGAATCTTTGTTATCCTTTGTATCTGAGTCAGTTGATTGTCTGGAAATTGATAACTCGCACATACCGCGAGAGTTTGGAGAAAACGTTGCGATTGTCCCTGCAGTTTGCTGCAACCTGGGTACCCAATCGCAACCCTTCCATTCCCGATCGGTACTAACATCGGAAAGGTACAGCAGAGCCTCTGCGTCGACAGTCTTACGAGGTTGCTGACCCTGAGACTGATTGTTTGATGTTTGATGTTTTCCCAGATCACTCCAGGAGTACTTGTTTCGCTTGACTGTCAAAGTGGTTAGACGCCCTGCGTCAGATAGTCTTACGGGATTCTACTACGCCGACTTGGACTCAGTCAAGGTACTTCAGGCATCCACGCCTAGGTATGTGCGGGTGAACTCTTTCCACCCAATCTGCTGATTTTGATACTTGGGTTACAATTCATCGTTTCCACCTGTTCAAATGGTTTCTGTGACCGAGCCTTTTGGCTTTCATCTTTTTGTATCTTGGCATGGGGTACGACCGCACTGACACTGGAGTTCAGTTCGACCGTACTTTGAGTGCATTGGATCCGATGATCTCCGGGGAAACCGCGAGACATCAGATCTTATTTGATTTTTGCGTCGGCTCCTACCCAGAGATATGGAAGATCTCCCAGCGTGTTGGAGGCAGAACGCTCTACTGGAAAACATTTTTGGATTTTTGAAAAGGCACCCACTCTGGGGAGTGATACTCCGTGGGGTTTTTATTTGCAAATAGAAATATTTTTTATCTTTTTGAAATGGAAACCTGGTTTGCACGTGCCTCCACTAGGGATGCCTGTGGGGTCTTTGGCTAACCGGCTTTTATTTTGAAAGCAGGTAAACATGATGATTGATGCGATGGATGCTGATGCATGGAGATGCATGATGAATGCATGGCTTGGCTCATTCTCTTCTCGTTTGATGATTTTGCTTTTGCTGTGGGTGCAGAGAACTTTGAGCTTATTGCTTGCAGGGTTGTACTCCCTTGGGGATTTTTCTTTTTGATACGGAGGTTTGGACAGTGGGTTGGTCAAGATCCCGACTCGTGGTCGATCAGGTCCATCGTCCCAAGATGCTGTTTCTTTGCTAATGAGAATGTACGAGGATATCATTCGACTTCAAGATGTTCTTCTGGGCATACATGTGATTGAGATGGTGTTTGGTTGCCCGTTTTGGTCAAGATTCCAATTTGCGGGCGATTGGATCCGTCATCCCATACTGTGAAGTGAGCGGAGTTCAAGACTCCTGAATTGTAGTGCTGGGGATGCTAATTTTTGTGATTTTTGCAGATATTTGGATCCGAATCTTTACCTGAGAGGGTAGAGATTGGTTTATTGAAAACACAGTAAATATTTTTGTATTTTTGAGGATATTTTCTTTGAAAGCAAGAGAAATATTTTTGTGATTTTTGACAATATTTTGATTGAAAGCAAGAGAAATATTTTTGTGGTTTTTGAAAATATTTTGATTTGAAAGCGATGGAAATATTTTTTGTGATTTTTTACAATATTCTGATTGAAAGCAAGGGAAATATTTTTGTGATTTTTGAGGAGGTGATTTTGCAATGTTTTTTTTTTGTATTTTGTGATTTTTCTGAAATGCAGGGAAAAGTGTGGAATTTTCATCCACTTCCAGCTTCTACTGTTGGTAAGGCACCCGATCCATTTTACGTCAGCGAGCAAGACGGGTCTCACATAGTTAAGTGCCGTAGTTTTACATCTTCGGATGAGGGGATTTTGAGGGTTTTCAGTCAACACACCCACAAAGTTGCCTGTTCCTCATGTGCAATGCACATAGACCACGTATCGTCCGACGGACTCCTTCGGCCACAAAATGAGCCACATCCTCACATTTCCCTTAGTCAATCCAGTTTGGGGTCTTACGTTGCTCACAATTCCGTGAGGGTGAGCTCCACCTCCCAACAGCCTTAATCCCCTTCATGAGTTCTAGGAAAAGGGAACATCCGTCAGCTTCAACAGCGACTTCCAAATCAAGGTTGTCTATCACGGTGCGTTCAACACGAACAGGATTGCGGAGTTCTGCCCGCCACAGCCCTTACCTGTTTAAGAGATTCCAGACACCCGTACGATCAAGTGTCAGCCATGCCTGGAACAGGTTAGGAAAGAAAGCCCCCGAGAAGTTAATCCCAGTGTAGTTTAAGGTCTTCGGACCGCTGGGGATAAATTGGTGCGTTTGAAACTAGTGGTGAAAATTTTTTTGTTTTATATTGTATCTATGTATATATTTTTTTTGTTTTGAAAATGTTCCAGATTTCAACTCGGGTGATCAAGATTGATACTGGTTTTTATGGAAAGCTTTAAAATATTTTTGGTATTTTTGAAATGATCCGGGTTATCGAACCATGATCCCAACGGTCGAGGCCGATGCCGGTTTTTAGTTGAAAGCGAGAAAGGTCCCCCGAGAAATTAATCCCAATGTAGTTTAAGGTCTTCGGACCATGAAACTGTACAAAAGAGGGGCAAACATGTTTTTTTGTTTTTGGAAAAATGTCCGGTGTCAGCGGATGGACAATCCAGACTGATGTCGGTTTTTATTGAAAATCTCTCGGGATGTCGATCCCGACGTAGTTTAAGGTCTTCGGACCAAAAACTTTAAAAGAGGCAGATATATTTTTTTGTTTTTCTGAAAATGTCCGAGATCGTTAGGTCTTGATTCGATCCAAACCGATGTCGGCTTTTATTGAAAATCCCTCGGAATTTTGATCCCGACGTAGTTTAAAGTCTTCGGACCACTGAATTTTAAAAGAGGGGCTGGTAGTATATATATATATATATATATATATATATATATATATATATATATATATATATATATATATTATTTTTTGGGAAAATGTCCGGTGTCAGCGGATCTTGATTCAATCCAGGCTGATGCCGGTTTTTATTAAAAGGTCCCTCGGGATCTTGATCCCGACGTAGTTTAAGGTCTTCGGACCCATTTTTTGGGGTTGGGCATACTTACCTTGCTTTGTTTGTCTTCTGACAGGGCTGATTGTGATTTGAGTGGTCCGAATTGCTTGATTTGGCCCTGTGGGCCCTTTTCAGACTTCAGCTTTTCTTTGGAGCACATTTTCTTGATGTTTTGTGAGGCTAAGAAGGCTTTTCATGGTGTGGATGATGGCTTGAACGTCTCAGATCGCTTGATTTGGCTTTGTGGGCCCACTTGATGATTAGATCTTGGATTCTGGCCCTTCTTTTGATAATCAGCCCTTTGATCTTGTTGTTTGGTGGCTCATGTAGGTCCCTCAATGGTTTAGATCATGATGATCTGATCTTTGAATGGCTTGGATTGCTTGTGGCCCCCACTTGATCACCTTTCCCTTCTTTGGCTTGATCAGCCATGTTCCGGCCATATTGCTTCGTGATTGGACTAGTGGGGCACCTTTTGTATGATCTTGATCATCTTCAGTTGAAATTTGGAGTGGACCGGAGCCTTGGGCCGCCCATGGAGCGCCATCTGCTGACGTGGACTGTCAGCCTCACCTACCAAGAACCCTGGAGCAAATCCCGCGGAGAGAGGGGATCCGTGTCCGTACGGGCGGCCCATGGCAGGCCGCCCAAGGCTCGCCTCTTGAGCGGCCTGGGCTGACTCGTGCTCGGACATTCCCTGGTCCCTGTTGCTGCTGTCCCCACCTGCTCTACACTGGCGAGTTTGATTCCAGCCATGAATATTCTTCTTGTCTCATCTTCCCTTCTCCTTTTGTCTCTTTCTTGGTTTGTCCTTTCTTGGGTAATGGATGGTGGAGATTTGGGGGCTGTGGGGGCTGTCCAAGGTGGGTCCCACACTTCAGATTTTCAATTGAGCTTTGATAATAGGGAGATGTCTTTAATGGATGGGGGAGATGGGGCATTGAATGGAAGCATTGATGAGGGGCTAGGGATGGTGCTTGGTGGAGCTTTGAATGGCTCCATTAATGGTGGGATGGCTGGATTTTCTGATTTGAATGGGCCCCTCATTATGGGAGGAATGGATGGTATAGATAGGATGATGGGATGGGACATAGGTGAAGCTATGCATCCCTTGAGTGTGGGCCCCATGGATGATGTGATGGATGGTGATGATGGGACCATGAGGGACATAGATGGGCTGATCTCATGCTTGGATGAGATAGATGGTTCAGATGGTACCTTTGACGGTTTGGATGCTCTGGATGAGGGCCAGGATGAGCGGTATACTTGCTTGGGTGGACTTGATGTGATCATTGATGATGTCCCCCTGATGATGGATGGTGTGGATGCCTCGATGATCCCTTTGATCGGCCAGGATGATGATTGGATTCATGATTTCTTGTTGGAGGGGGCCGCGGGTCCAGATCTGACCATTGATTCTTCGATCGGGGCTGCCGGGACCCTTTTTGATGGTTCAGATGTATTCTTTGACGGTCAGATTAGCCAGGATGTCACGATGTGCGGTGTGATCTTCACTGATAGTCCTTTTGATGGGGAGTCTCGTCTTTCTCCTGATCGTCGGTCTTTTGCGCACTTTGTTCATGAGGTGGGCGAGTCTTCTCATGCGGCTGAGGTTATGACAGTTTCAGATAGTGATGCGACTATATCAGACATAGCCGTTACTGAGGGCAGGTCAGGGGCTGTCGAGTCTGCAGAGGTTCCAGCTTTTCCTTCTCCTTCGCCTGTTGACCTTCCGATCCTTGATGAGCCATTATTGACTTCTGGTCCTTTTATGCTGGAGGGGGTACCAGTGAGGACTTGTCAGCTGCTTCCTCGTTCTTCTTGCTCGCCACGACTGCTTGCTTGGCTTGACAGCTTGCCAGTTTATGAGATTCGAGATTTGGAGTCTTATGGCTTCGGCGGTCTGATCCATATGGCCAGAGTTGATATTGATTGGAGGATGCTTGGAGCTGCCTTGATTGACTGGGTCCCCTCGTTGAACTTGTTTGCGTTCAACGATATGGAGATGGGGCCTACTTTGGAGGAGCTTGCACGCTTGACAGGCCTGCCCTGGGATTACACTCAATATTTCTCGCCGAAGACGTCGCCGAAGACCGCCACACCGCAGAACTGGTTCGGGATTCCTTATCTTGTTCGTCTTGCAGCTGTTGGCCAGGATGCCGTAGTGTTCTCTTTGGACTTGCTGTATGATCTTTTTTCGGGTCTTCAGAGTACGGCCGGTTCTACCTTTGCTCGGAACGCACTGATGTTCTGCTTGATTGCTGAGGTGCTGTTCTCGGGATGGCGTAGATCCCAGACTCCTCTGCTTTTTGAGGTGATGAGCCGAGCTGTCCGTCGGCAGGGGATCATTTCTCTCATTTTGGCCGAGCTGTTCGATGGGCTGACTGACTGTGCCCTGGGTCGCACTCGTGTTCTTCGCGGCTGCTGTGCCTTCCTGCAGGTATCCTTTCTACACCTTTTTTCCTTCTTGCTTTGTTGGGGATTGCTTTACTTTAGCTGAACTTCTTTTCCTTTTTGTGATCAGGTCTGGCTATGGGATCGTCTTTCTTTGATTGTTCCTGTACCTCTTCCTGACACTCGTTGCCCAGACCTTATGCGACACATCATGGAGTTTCTTCCTCATACAGCTAGGATGAGCGAGCCCTTGTATCGCAGGATGTTCGCTGAACTTCGTGACTGGAACGTTCGTTGGGAGTCATCTTGGCTTTCACTTCCTCCAATGCTTTGCGATGCACACCGACATCCTCTGATGTTGGTAGGCTTTCGATCCTACTTTTCTTACCATCCCATCCGGTTCCTGCGGCAGTTTGGGTATGAGTAGGATGTTCCTCATTTCGCTTTCACGGGTATCGGGCGTCGAGTACTTCCCTGTAGATCTTCTGACTTCAGGACCCAGATTGATTGTTCTTGGGCGAGCTACCTGACTGCTGATTTGCTGGGTTTTGAGCTGCGGACTTTTCCGATGGCGACCGCCCCATATCAGTATTGGGTTGCTGAGCAGTCTTTGTATCGACGTATCCCTTGCTGGCACCAGACTGTTGACGAGGATGAGCAGGATATCCTTGGAGATGCTGGCTCTTCATCTGGTTCATATGAACCCTTTGAGGAGCGCCCTTTTATCGATCCTGGCTTCCTTTTGGCCACTCATGGCCATCTGCTGTCTGAGATCTCTGCACTTCGGTATCATTGTGAGATGATGTCGAGGAGATTGGCTGCCGATCAGAGGTTGACTGATGAGGAGACAGCGATCCGTACCCTTGAGCGCGATGAGGCGCATTACCTGCGTATGGAGGTGAGCAGGTTGAGAGCGAGACTATCTTTTTATGAGTCAGAGGACTCACCTGATGTGGCCGAGGAGGAGGGTAGAGATTGATTGTGTTGGCCACCTGCGCATTCTTTTTTGCATATATGATTGATGATGATGCATTTTTTTTGTATTTTTTGAAAAAGATGATATGATATGTGTAAAAGAAATATGATGCATTTAATTAAAAAAGAGAAAACTGTTTGAAAATCTACTGTGCCATGAGTTGTCTTGTGAGTGTGTCTGGATTTTTGTGTCGGGATATAGGAATCAGAATTGGGGCTCGGCCAATGCTTTGACCGATGTCTCGAGATTAACTTGCGTGATCCTTTGGTTCCCTAGAGGTGTAAGTAACGGAAACTATTGCCTCTTGAGATTGTCAGAATTTGCAGAGCTCTTCGCTCCTGACTGCACTTCTTCTTGTTGAACTGTGACTGCTTGAACCGTTCTGAACTGTCTGACTTCCTGGTACCTGCACTTTTAATTTTTTTTTTCTCTTTTTCTTTTTGAGCCATTTTTGCCTGCAGCGCTCTTTCGAGTTTTCACTACAGCCGGCTTTTTCCCGTCATTTTTGCCCGTGGCGCCCTTTCGGGTTTTCACCACGTCCCGGGTATTTGATCTTGCCTTCCCCTTGGTAGTTATGCTGTTTTTACCCTTGGCGCCCTTTCGGGTTTTCACCAAGTCCGCTGTATGCCCACTGTTTTTACTCGGAGCGCCCTTTCGGGTTTTCACTCCGCCCTCTTTGTTTAGGCACACATTTTCTTTTTCTTTTTTTTTATTTTTTTTTGGATCTCTGGATAACTGCTGCGGCTAGAGGTCGGGAATCCGTCGTTGCCGACCGATGGCAGTCTTTCAGCCCTTATCCTGAGTTACGATAATAGAGCTGTCGGTCTTTGCTAAAGACCCTTCTGAGATGAATGGATGGATGACTGTGTTTCTTGGATTGATTTTTTTTCTTGAGTGCCTTTCTTTGGCTTCCCTTTTTCTTTCTCTTTTTTTTTCTCTTTTTTTTTTATATTCTTTTTCTCTCCCTCCCCCCCCCCCCCCCCCCCCCCCCCCCCACTTTTTTGTATGTTTCTCTTTTGAATTCCCTTGTTTGAAACACTTGTTGGTGGACGGAAATGATTTCTCAGAGGTCTTAGCTTCAACCTCTTGACTTCAGCTCTATTAAAGTAACCTTTGATAAGGTCAGAATAACTTACCCGTGAAAGATCTTCACGTTGTCGGCGTTGGTTGGCTCAGGAAGATCCACCCCTCTCATGTTGGTGAGTTTGAGGGCGCCTCCGGGAAGTACTTCTCTAACGATCAGTGGCCCGTCCCACGAGGGTTTGAACTTTCCTCTGGGATCTGGAAGGTGCGACGGTAGAATCTTCCTCATGACCATGTCGCCTACCTTGAAACTTCTTTTTCGGACTCTCTTGTTGTAAGCCCGAGCGATCCTTTTCTGAAAACACTGTGAATGACTTAGCGCACGCATGCGCTTCTCATCTGCTAGCTGCAACTGATCGAATCTGGCCCGTTGCCATTCTCCTTCTTCAATTCCGCTTTCTAGTAATACCCGTAGTGATGGTATTTCCACTTCGACTGGTAGAACTGCCTCCATTCCATAGGTAAGCTCGAAAGGAGTAACGCCCGTAGCAGACCGTACAGACGTTCGATAGGCCCAAAGTGCATATGGGAGCATATCTGACCAATCTCGATAGGTCACGACCATCTTCTCGAGTATCCTGACGATTGTCTTGTTTGCGGCTTCTACCCCACCATTCATCTGGGGACGGTAGGGGCTTGATCGATGAAGTTGGATCTTGAATTTGCTGAGGAAGTCATCCATCTTCTTGTTGACGAACGGGGTCTCATTATCTGTGATGATAGCATTAGGGATTCCATACCGGCATATGATGTTGTTCTTCATGAATTTGATCACTTGAGATGCTGCAATCGTGGTGTAGGAGGCTGCCTCTACCCACTTGGTGAAGTAGTCGACTGCCACAAGTATGTACTCATGACCATTTGATACTTTGGGACTGATCTTGCCGATGATGTCGAGTCCCCACATGGAGAAGGGCCAGGGGGTGGTCAGGTTGTATAACTCTGATGATGGGGCATGGATTTGATTTGCATGCTCCTGACACTTGAAGCATTTTCTGACGTGCTGGCAACAGTCTGTCTCCATGGTGAGCTAATAGTAGCCGAGTCGTAGAATCTTCTTTGCCATCATGTGCCCATTCATGTGAGGGCCACAGATTCCTTCGTGTATTTCTCTCATGATTTTTGCAGCTTCTGTTTCATCGACGCATCGAAGGAGGATATGATTATAGGATCGCTTGTAAAGAACTTCGCCACTGATGATGAACTGGCCGGCCAAACGCTGAATGGTTCAGCGATCTGTTGCTGTTGCTGACTCTGGATACTCCTGGGTTTCGAGATATTGCTTGATGTCGGCATACCAGGGTTTGTCAGGGACAGCTTCGGCTTCTTCTATTTGCAGGCAAAAAGCAGGTTCTTCTTGAATTTCGACTGTGACCTCCCACTCTGAAGCTCCTTTTGGTATCTCGAGCATTGATGCAAGTGTGGCGAGAGCATCTGCAAACTGGTTCTTGGCTCTGGGCATGTATGAGAAGATGATTTCTTCGAATTCTTCGATCAGATTTTCAAGATACACATGATATGGTATCAACTTCTCGTCTTTGGTCTTCCATTCGCCATTGGTCTGATTGATGATAAGCTGTGAGTCTCCAAACACTCGTAGCTTCTTGACCCCCAAGATTATGGCTTCCCTTAAGCCAGCGATGCATGCTTCATACTCTGCCAGGTTGTTGGTGCACTCGAATGCTATGCGCCTTGAGATAGGAATAGGGACATCATCTGGAGAGTAGAGGATTGCTCCAATACCGCTCCCTTTAGAATTTGCTGCGCCGTCGAAGAATAACGTCCACTCATCTTTTTTCTTCTTTTCTTCCTCTTCAATGAGCAAGAGATCTTCATCGGGAAAGAACGTCTTGAGCAGCTGATAGTCCAGGAGAGAGTGAGCCGCAAGATGATCGGCGAGGGCCTGTCCCTTGATTGCCTTCTGAGTGACATAGGTGATGTCGAACTCAGACAAGAGTAGCTGCCATTTAGCTATTCTCCCAGTGAGTGCCGGTTTCTCGAACAGGTACTTGAGCGGATCCATGTGAGCGAGGAGGAGAATAGGGAATGCAATCATGTATTGACGGAGTCGCTGAGTTGCCCAGACTAGGGCGAGGCAAGTCTTCTCGATCGGGGAATACCTGGTCTCATAATCGGTGAACTTTCGACTCAAATAGTATATTTCTTGTTCCTTCTTCCCGGTCTCGTCGTGCTGGCCAAGGACACAGCCAATGGCTTCTGCTGCTACCGAGATGTATAACAATAGTGGTCGTCCAGGAGTAGGCGGCACTAGGACTGGAGGATTCATGAGATATCTCTTGATGCGATCGAAGGCAACTTGGCAATCATCATTCCATTCTTTTGGGACGTTCTTCCGAAGGAGCTTGAATATGGGCTCACAAATAGGTGTGAGCTGTGCGATGAAGCGACTGATGTATTGAATTCTGCCGAGGAAGCCACGAATTTCCTTCTCTGTTCTAGGAGGGGGCATCTCAATGATTGCTCTGGTTTTGGTCTCGTCGACCCTGATGCCATCCTCGCTCACCATAAATCCGAGGAGCTTACCTCCCATTGCACCGAAGACACATTTCTGAGGGTTGAGACGGAGCTTGTACTTTTCTAATCTGTTAAATAATTTCTTCAGATCTTCAAAGTGTCCTTCAATTGTGCGAGATTTGACGATCATGTCGTCCACATATACTTCGAGCTCTTTGTTCATCATGTCGTGGAATAGTGCTGTCATTGCTCGCTGATATGTTGCTCCTGCGTTCTTCAGACCGAATGGCATCACCCTGTAACAGAAGGTTCCCCAGGGAGTGATAAATGCTGTCTTCTCACGATTTTCGACGGCCATCTTAATCTGATTGTAACCTGAGAACCCGTCCATGAATGAGAAGATCTTGTATCCAGCAGTGTTGTCGACCAGAGTGTCGATATGTGGCAAAGGGAAGTCATCTTTTGGACTGGCTTTGTTGAGATCTCGAAAGTCGATGCACATTCGAACCTTGCCATCCTTCTTCGGTACTGGTACGATGTTGGCGAGCCATTCAGGGTAATTGGAGACTACCAAGAATCCCGCGTTGTATTGTTTGATGACTTCATCTCGGACTTTCAGGACCCACTCTGGCTTCATTCTTCGAAGTTTCTGCTTCACTGGCTTCATATCTGCCTTGGTTGGCAGATGGTGTACAACGAGCTCTTCATCGAGCCCCGGCATGTCTTCATATGAGAACGCGAAGTTGGACAATCTTGGAGCTAGGAACTCTATCATTTTCTGTTTCATCTCAGGTGGCAACGATTTTCCAATGCGTATTTCCCTAGGGATCTCAGGTGTCCCCAAGTTTACTATCTCGAAATCATCAGCTACAACATTGGCTTTAGATTCGAACTTTTTGAGGAGATCCTCTAGTTCAGGAGCCGGATCATCATCTTCCTCATCCCGAGCTTCGTCCAGACCCATGAGTTCGAAGTCTAATTCGATGTCGAAATCATATGATTCGACTTCAAACTCATGCGACTCATTAGACGAACTTGGCACACTATTGAATACAGGAAAAGAAACATTTTTTGGTGTTTGAGATTTTTCTGAAATGGAAATACTAGATGTTTTTGGCTTTTGAAAGTTTTTGATTTTTTTGGATTTTCGAAATTCACGGGACTTTGAACAAGCGGGCATTGCAGACCATAATTGAGCCCAACTTGTTCCAAAGTTCCGGTCGCTGCTTAAACAGGCATTTTTTTTGGAAGCCAGAGCCCTCAGATGGCTCTTTGGCTGATTCAAAAGTGAGGGGAACAGATGACCATTCAGGACCCCACACTTCCTCCCCTGAAGAGGTGGGGGTTGATGATTTGGGCGAAGAATCATGGTCTGGCCCAATGACCATGACTTCTTGCTGGTCGGATTCGAGATCTGAGTCGCACTCAGTCCCTCCCGGATCACTTACCTCGCATTGCAGTTCGTCTGGTTCCACAGCTAGACACAAGTTTGGAATCTGGACATCAGACCAATCTAGGGCTGGCCACTTCCCTTTCTTGGTCCAATGGATGGGCTGCTTCTGCCCCTAGCTGATGATTGATGATGTTGATTCTGTAGGGATGAGCAAGTCGTGCCCCTTGCTAATTGGTGCTGAGATGGGCAAGTTGTGCCCCTTGCTGATTGAAGTGGGCAGGTTGTGCCCCTGGTTGAGAGAAGTGGGCAGGTTGTGCCCCTGGTTGATTGATGCTGACGTGGGCAGGTTGTGCCCCTGGTTGGGAGCAGGTGTCAGGGTAACCTGGTCCTGAAGCTGCTGTATTTGACTTCCTTCTTCGTCTTCATCCTTTTCTTCTTCTTCTGGAGGCTTAGATGGTTCGAGAATCTGATCCCATCGAATGGGGGGCCACGTGGCCCAAACTAGGCTCATCGGGAGGCCTTTGTGTAGTGCAGTCGGTTGATTCCCTCCTGGATCTTTGCAAGGTTCTCCTGGCTTGACGAACTGGATGGGTGAGCACCGAAATTTCTTCCTTCTTTTGTCCATGAAGGTTGCCTTGTATCCGAGTCCCCATTTGTGTTGGTTATATATCAGCGGTACCTTTCTGGATTTGAAGTGATTCTTCATTCTGTATTTGAGGCTCAGACGCTCTGCCGGTGAAAAGACACGATCCACCCTTATCGGTTCTGGATTGGCGATAGAGTTCACAGTCTCGAATTCGAAACTGTGAAACGGGATGTCTTCTTTAGAGTGCTGGATATCGATGACCGAGATGTCTGGTTCCGTGGCAGCAGCATTGGAAGGAATGATGAGCTACTTCTCTGCATGGATAGAGATCACTTGATTTCCATAGATATACTTCACTCGTTGATGCAGGGTTGACGGCACAGCTCCAACCTTGTGCAGCCAAGGTCGTCCGAGCAACATGTTGAAAGAGGTTGATATATCCAGGATTTGGAATGTGATGGTAGAGACTTCCGGACCTATCTGTACCTCTATGTCGACCTCCCCTTCCACTGATCGGCGGGTGTTGTCGAATGCTCTGACGCATATGGTGCTGGGTCGGAATGAAGAAGGACTGATTCCCAGACGTTCTGCAGTCTTGAGTGGGCAGACATTTAAGCTTGAGCCATTATCGATAAGGACCAGCGGGACACAGAGGTCTTTGTATCGTAAGGCTATGTTGAGGGATCGCCCATGATCGCGTCCTTCTGGTGGCAACTCATTATCTGTGAAGGTGATGGCGCGCGGAGCCAGGAGTTGTCCAATCATCAATGCTATCATTTCTGGTGCCGTATCGGAGGAGACGTGAGCATCGTTCAAGGTCTTGGCAAACATTTCTCGGTGTATGCGAGATGTGCAGAGTAGCTCCCATATTGATATTTGAGCAGGGATTGACTTGAGCTGAGTTGCCACATCGTATGCGGCTTCATTTTTGTTGCCGAGGCCTGAGAGAGCGCCTTTAGGATCTCCTCTGTTCTGATTATCTCTTCGGATGCAACGCCCATTGGGATTCATGTTCCCCACTTCCGCACATTCTGGATAGTGCCATGGAACCTCTTTGTAGTTTTCCTCCCTTTTGCCTTCTAGGACCACCGGTTCTTGCAACGGTGCTGGTGTGGGTACCAGATCTTCCTCGTATGGAGCTTTTGCCTTGAGAACTACATTGTTGCCTGTGCTGAAGGGGTAATATCGAGGCTTGTCTTCATAGACCACATAAGGTCGTGGTCCTGACTTGACTGTTCCTGGGGCGGGAGGCTCCCATGGAATGAATACTGGTCCTCTTGATATGGCAGGAGGTTTCTCTGTTCGTCCGAGTTGCCGTAGCGTGATTAATACTCCTCCGGGACTTGCCCCTTGCAATATGACAGGCTTGACTGGAGAAGCTCCTTCCAATACAACGGGTTTTTGTTATTGATGAGTATAATCCTTCCATTGTGGATTGGATTGTTCTTGAGTTGCCCCTTGCAAGATGACAGGTTCGTATGCGGGCTCGATGTATGATTGTGCTCCTTCTAGGACGACTGGTTCCCAACATGAGGGGCCGTAAGGCGCCCCTAGCACACTGTATGGAAGTGCTCCTTCGAGTACTACTGGCTCGAGGACTGAAGGAGGGAAGGGACTTGCCCCTTGCATGATAGGAGGAAGACTTGTCAGCCCATAAGTGTAAGCATGAATGGACTGGATAGGGGAGAAGAAGCGATCGAGATGGTCTCCTTCTTCTATACTATTGACTGCAGGGCCACGAGACGAACTGGGGTCCGTCGGATGTTGAGGCAGAGGATTCTGAAGGATGTTGGTGGAAGCTGCTGGAGAAGTTCCAGGGACCGAGATGACGATCTTGCGGTCATCAATTAGGTCTTGTATAGCATTTTTCAAAGTATAGCATCGATCAGTGGCGTGGCCACGTCCTTGATGGTAGGCACAGTACTCATTTTCTCGGTAGTTTGGTGGCAAAGGATAAGGAGGAGGCCTAGGTGTCATCAGAGTGAGTAACTGCTTTTGTACCAGCGTAGTCATGATTTGACTAAGTGGTTGACTGAGTGGAGTGAACTTCCTGGACTCCCTGTAATTCTGCCTGTTCTGGTATGAGTATTGGCCGTTTCCTCTGAACTGCTGCTGTTGTCGAGGTGGTTGTGGCTGAGGATTTGGTTGTGGCTGATACCGCTGAGGCTGATACTGAACTTGATTCTGCTGATACTGTTGACGTCCCTGTGGGGGAGCATGTTGATTTCCTTGAGCAGTGGTATTGATGTTGTTTACCTCTGTTGGGCGGGGAGGAGAACCACTGCGGTTTCCATTCCTATGCCCGATAGGACTTCCTTCCACTCTGTTCCTCTTGACTGGAGTGGCTTGATGAGGCCATGGGGAAATCGTCCTGGCACGGATTCCTGCTTCGACTTGCTCTCCAGCACGGATTAGCTGCGAGAAGTTCGCATATGGATGCGAGATGAGATACCCGGATATGCCTGGATATGTTGAATGAACAATCATGGAGATTTGTTCTTCATCGTCGATGGGTGTCCGCATTCTGGCTGTCATAGCTCGCCAACGTCCCACATAAGCTGATAGTGTTTCATCACTCCTTTGCCTGAGAGCTGTGAGGTCGGCTCTTCTGGGTGCCATGTTGAGATTGTATGCGAATCTGTCGACGAAAGCCTGGGAAAGCTGCTCCCATGTTCTGATGCGGTGGCAGTCCAATGAAGTGTACCAATCTAGGGCATCGCCCTTCAGAGATTTTTGGAACAGACGAATAAGGGCCCCTTCATTTCCTGCGATTGCACTCAGCTCCCCGCAGAAAGCCTTGAGATGTGCTGTGGGACAACCGCTGCCATTGTATCTCTTGAATTTTGGTACCTCAAAGTTTTGAGGTACTTGAGCATCTGGGAAAGGACACAAGTCTCTGAACTTGGTCGAAGGTAAGTCGATTCCTTGCTGTCGCTGAAGCTGATTTTGCAAGATCTGGAACTGCTCCCTCAACTCGTCCAGTCCTGAGTGATCTGTTCGAGCGACTGGTGTCTCTTGGAGTAAGGCACGTTCTTCTTCGGCATAGTGGTCGATGTCTTCGACCCTATGGGCTTGCTGACAAGCAACCGCGGGTTGCTGAAATTGATTTGATGACTGAACTGGATTCTGATGAACTTGTGCTTGAAAGGATTGTAACTGAACTGGAGATTGTACTGAAGGTTGAACTGGAACTTGCTGGAAATTGACTGGATTTTGCTGAATTGAAGATTGCTGAAAATTAACTGGATTTTGCTGAATTGAAGATTGCTGGAAATTAACTGGAATCCCATCGGCGGGGATGTGCTGGAATTGAAAAGTGCTCCTGTTTGCAGGAGGCTGAGATGCTGGGAAGTGACCCCCTTGTTGGGTATTCGCCACTGTCCGCTGATTGATGTGGGCTTGACACTGACCCCCGTTGTGGGCATTCGCCAGTGCTGTCCCTGTTGCTGGAAATTGAATTGAAATCCCATCGGCGGGGATGTGCTGGAATTGAAAAGGTGTCCCATCGGCGGGGACATGCTGAGATCTACTGAGATTGTTGTTTACAAGATTGACTGGAAGCTGACTGGATGTTCTTGCAACGGAAGTGCTCTGAGATGGCCTTGTCGTCGCAGGAAGATATTGAGAAGGATGCCCCATAGCGAAGGGCTGAGATGGCTGCTGTCGGTAGTCTTGGGCAGACTCCGATGGTTGTGCTTGATTTGAACTGGAGGCCGGGAGGACCCGGCATGGTTGCTGAAATTGCTGAACTGGGCCAACTTGATTGTTGGCTGCTGCGGTGGCTTGTGCTTGCATGAATTGCAAGAGCATTTCTTGCATTGCTCTCACTCCTTGTGCCAATTCTTGTATGATTGGTGTATTATCAATGGGCTGTTGCGCTGGAGGTTGCGCTTCGGTCATTTCAAGAGCAGGGAAGTGATGAGTTTCTTCTTCGTGGTCGGACATGGCTTGCTGAGCCCGAGTGCGGATTATGCTGCGGAAGGGAAGCTGTCTCCGAACACGTTGAGCCCGAGGTGGCGCAATGGTGAGGACTATACTCTACTCTTTTTGGGTTTTGGGATTTTTTTTTTTTTTTGGAATTTTCTATTTTTTTTGTTTGGGTTTGGGTAGAATGCTATGCAGATGAGATTGTATGAGGATTAATGACTTTCAAGTACGGGAAGGAGTCTGTTTTCAAGTCGGATCACGACTAGTGGGACTAGCTTATCCCCAGCAGAGTCGCCATTCTGTGGACCCTCGCCGATTTTTCCGCGCTCCCATACGACGTCGTTCTCCCTTTCCTTTCGGAAGAAGAAGAAGAAGAAGTGCGTGCGTGCGAAATCGCCGTTTGTGCCACTGGCTTGCCTCGTTCTCGAGGGCTTTGTTTGGTTGTCGTGTTAAGCTGGATATGTTTAAATGAGTTTATATAAGACCAGAGTCGCCACTAGCCAATTACTTCGAATCTACAGTCGGCTAGACCATGTAGAAACGTTAGAGAAGGGAATCCGAAGATTCCTTCCTCTAAAATGACTCATGTTGATCTGCGGCCAGAGATTCAAGGTAAGGGATCACGGTTACAGGGTGGGAAGAGGTTAAGCACCCCACACACTGCCCGTACCGAAGTACGGTCTCTACTTCACAGAATCGATCGAATATTTGAAAGTCTAGTTTAATCCTCGTATATTCTCATGGATGACATGATGCATGAATGCGGGTCTGATCAGTAAGAGTTTCTGATGGGCAGGTTCCAACAACGGGCAAGCCCAGAGCGTACGCTCGAACTGACAGGTGCTTAATGTAAGACGTATGCAGTGTGCTTGAATGATCAAGGTGTTTTATGGTGAAGCATGAATGCAGGTCTGAACAGTAAGAGTTTCTGATGGGCAGGTTCCAACAATGGGCAAGCCCAGAGCATACGCTCGAACTGACAGGTGCTTAATATAAAGACATATGCATGTGTGTTTGAGTAATCAAGGTGCTTGTAGTGAAGCAGGGGGGTTGGAAGAAAAGTAAATGTCGCACTTATGCTAGATGCAAATGAGATGATGCTGGAAAATGAGTAGCTGGGTGGACGGAGGTGTCGCAAGGGTTGGCTTCGAGTGGCTGGATCAAGACTTGGATGGCTTGGGAGGCTTGGACCAGTGGTCAGGCTGGGCTGGACCAGGGTTAGACTCTCCCCACTCGGGCTCTCCTTGGTGAAAAAATGGGCTAAAGGGTGGAGAGATGGACTCAGAGCTCTCGGGCTGAAATGGACTCGAATGGCTTGTTGAAATGATAAGGGGAGGGGGGTATTTATAGCAGCAGAGAGGGGCACTCTCGTAATTTTTTTCGAGCGGCCTGCCATGGGCCGCCCGTACGGCCGCTCCTCGGTTTCCAGCGAGTACGGTCGCTCCCTCGGGGCTGCTGTTGGACTCGCTGGTCGACTCAGTGAGTTGACTCAGCGGGTCGACTCGGTGGTTTGACTCGACGGGTTGACTCGACGGGTTGACTCGGTGTTTTGACTCGACGGGTTGACTCAGCGGGTTAACCCAGCGAGTTGACTCAGTGAGTTTGACTTTTTTGGGATTTTTTGACTGGCCTTTTTTATGGGGGGTTTTTCAGGGTGGTGTTTAGGACTGGGTTGACTGGGTTCAGGCTTGAACTGGGCTATGGAATGGGGCTTACAAGGGTGAGTTTGGCTGAGTTTGGACTTGGGATTTGAGGGTATGGTCCTCCGTTCAACCAGCTATCTCTACCAACAGTGTAGCCGAAGGTAGGGTGTCTATACTATGTCAAGTCTTTGAATTGACTAAACGCAACTACACATCAAGTTGAGCCAAGTTTTCATGTTCTCAAACTAAGGAAGAAATTAGCCATTTTTTGTATATTGATTACAAAAAAGGATTTAATCAGTACTTTGGCAGAATCAAATTAGCTGGGATGAGTCTTAGACTATTGGGATCTATAAAGCCTGATCATGATCGGTGTATTGCTCAACCAGCAAGCACTTTTGCGGGTCGAGCTCTATGCTAAGCTCGTTAGGGGTTACAAGGGGGCAACACCCCCTTCCTTGGGGTCTTAGGGCATGCTCCTCATTCAGAGGGTAATTTTGTGATTTCACATATAGTTTTATGTAAACTATTGTTTATTTTAAGTAAAATGTATTTTGTTGTAAGAGAGAGAGAGAGAGAGAGAGTTATCATTATACTGAGAGTTACTTCTTTTCTTTTTTCTTTTTCTTTTTCTTTGCCTTTAAACATCATGAATTGGTGTGAATTCCTATACGTATTGAAAGTAAATAGTATAAATCTCTGTTATAGTTTACCTCTTCTTCTTTTTTTCCTTTTGATCATGATATTGTTGTGTGTGTGGTTTAAAAAGAATCTTTCTCTCAACATAGACGATAATTAGATAATTAGACGATGATTTCCACCAATTTCAAATTGCTTCCCGGCATAAAATGCTATTAAGTGTTATCATTATATAGTGAGTCTAGATGAGTCAAGGTGAAGGCTTAGTCGAGCCCGCATGCCTTAAACCCGACCGGACCCAGCTAAATGCCAAGTTCAACCAAGTTTTCATATTTTTAGCCTGCAGTTCAGGTTAGCCATTTTTTAGCATGTTTGATACTCTGGCGAGTACCATGGATGATATGAAGGCATTCAGAAAATTGCGCCGACTTAAAATAACAGTCTAAAGTTGCGAGGCCTAAAAAAAGATGGGAAATCATCCAAATTTCAGATTCTTTGAACAAACTGGACCCACTAAAGTGTCGTGTCTGCAGAAAATCCGAGCCCTGAAAAATGCTGGCGTTATCATTAGGATCATACAAGGTTAAAATCATGCAGATCAAATTATTAGATGGGCTACACCATCCAAATAAAGGGACGAGCAACGATCTGATGGTGATTTCTATCTAGTGGCTGGGCTGGCCTGATAAATTTCTAGTCTTCTGGCCTACTTATAAAATGTCGACAAGAAAAACAAAGGAACGGTCCACGTTAACTGAAACGTCCCAAAATCGGTTGGTGGGGGTAACTTGCTAATGGCCTGGAATACTCAGCAATGGGCCTCCCTCCGGACCCGGTGGATACCACCATGCAGGGAGCGGATTGGGTGAGACCCGGATCCGCCGGGGTGGGTGGGACCCCTGACTGTGGGGCTCACAGTGATGTAGTGCCTTAAATCCACACTGTCCAACCATTTTGAAAGGTCATTTTAGGAAATGATTAAAAAAATGAAGCTGATTTAAATCTTATGTAGACCACACCACAGGAAAAAGTCGTGATTGAATCCCTACCATTAAAAACTTCATGAATTCCACCGGAATGTTTATTTGGTTACGACCTTCTACATTTCTTGCCACTCATTTTCAGGGAATGAGCCCCAAAAATAAGATTCAAATCTCAGGTGGACAATACTATAAGAAACCGCGGTAATCAAACGCCCACTATTACAAACTTCTTGGGAGCCATCACAGTTTTGTTTAAGCTAGCATTTGTGTTTTCCCTTCAGTTAGGGTTGGGTGAACTTCTCAACAGGTTCGGATTTCGACCTTCCAAGTGACTGACCAAATCTGTGTAGGGTCCATCGTAATGTATCTGTTTATCCACACCATCCATCCATTTCCTATGATCATGATAAGGTATGGGCCCAAAAATTAGCCAGATCCAACACTCTAATGGACCACACCAAAGATGACCCTTGCATTTAATGCAACCAAGCTTACTATTTGGTGTTGTCCACTAGAGTGTTGGATCTGCCTAATTTTTGGGCCCATACCTAGCATGAACTTAGAAAATGGATGGATGGCGTGGATAAACAAATTAATCACAGTGGGGCCCACATAGATATAGTCCGACACTTAAAAAGGTCAAACTAGGGGTCAGACACAATCGGCTTCCTGAAGCCAAATTTTTTAATTTGCTTCATTTTTTGGCTCATGCTCTAAAAGGAGGGCTCTTAATGGGTCATCCTCCAATTCCGAAAATTTGTAGACCGATTCAAATTCGACTAGATCCAAAAGGTGATATCCATATCCAATCCATTTATGAATAGGTAGATCCATTTTTGATCCAAAAATCCATATGGCTATTTGATTCGGGTTGGATCTAAGTCCGAATCCACCCCATCACAAATCTAAAATATGTATAATATAATATATTTAATTTAGAAGCAAAATGATGCAAATTCCACTATTTACTATGATATCGTTGACTTGAGAGTCGCATGTGTCTCAATTTTGGGATGTGGCCTAAAATAATATGGAAAATCAACTCGGCAATAGCATCCTTTACACTTATTGTTCCAGTGTCCCCCCTCCCCCCTCTCTTTTTTAATCTTTAACTAAGTAGGGTCTAGGTATTGATGATCCACTCCATTCATTAACTCGGTTAGCCCATGAAGGGTCTAAAGAGACTTCTATTAGGTAGCTTTTGGTGGCATAAACATCACTGTGGGCTTGGAATGGTTTCAATGCATGGTGGACACACAACTTTGTTGTTTCTTGTTGTATGGTCCACGTAAGATCTGAATCTTCTCCAATTTCGGACTCATGGCCTTAAATGGTCTTTCAGGATGGATGGATGGACGGTATGGTATGCATGTAACATATACATCATAATGGGCCCCATGAGTGGCCCCTAGGAACATTTTTCTCAAAAGGGTTCAGTTGAAGGCTTGAACTATGCAATAGTGAGGATCTAATCGGATCTCACTACTACATCTAGATCCGACCTGAATCCAAAAATAAGAGTGTATTGAAATTTTCTAATGAGAATGCACTAAAATCCAAAAATAAGAGTGCATTGAAATTTTATAACATATTTATAGGGATTATTACTGAATCAATTTAACATCCCAAATGAGAATACATATCATATTTGTTAGAATAATTGCACAAAGCTCATTGAAATATACATTTTAGCAAAAATATGACAAAATTTTGAGCCTTGAGCAGCCCACAAGCATAGAATCACAAACGATCAAGTTGCCAACAACTTTTAACCATGGATTTACATTGCCAATGTTTGAGTTATTTAAGTCATTTTATTGATGTAATTTTAGCAAGGTAAACAATAATTTGATTAGTTTGGTATCATTAACATGCGCCACATCCAATAGCTTAGTAGCCTAGCATTATTTTTATTACACGGTGTGTGGCTCTCTAATTTATGAAGGGGCCAAAAAAAGTAGTTTCACTCTCAATAACAACTTTGGTGAATGAGTGTGAAAAAATGAAGAAACAAACAGAGATTTAGGACACATTTGGATGTTGGGAAAACCGGCAGCGAAAGCGGAAGCCGAAATGTGCGGAGCAATGCGAGATCAAACGAGAAACAATATGAAATCAATCACACACAAGCATTCATCACAAGAGAATCCGAATTTACGTGGAAAAACCCCTCAATGAGTAAAAAAAACCACGGCACAAAGTGATCCACTATGAATAACAGAAGATTACAAAGATTGACAGCCCCCCACAAGCAAAGAAAAACAGAGAAAACCCTAAGTTCTCTTTCATACACACCTTTCCCCTCTTCCTAACATGATTAGGAAACCTTAGATACCTTAGGATCACATCAAAATTTGGATTACAACTCCTTAAATAAACAAAAACACTCAAAATAGAAATATCTTGCGCAGTACTGTGAGCAACGCAAGAAATCCGGGCGCACAGTTGACCGGTTGCTCGATTGGTCGCACATTGCACATAAACAGTCCAGGGAGAAACACACCGACTCTACCTCACCACCGACCGGTCGGAGCCCCTTGCAGACCGATCGGCCTGACCGGTCTAGGGCAACACAGAGTGCGTCTAGGGGCCTCCACATACATCTGGGTTACACAGCCAGACCGATCACTCGACCGGTCTGAGCACCCATTCTGTACATAGTTTGAAAGCTACCCCAACATTGAATACTATTAAATAAATTATTTTTTCTACTGACAATAATAACTTTTTTATTCAAAGCTGTCTAGAGGGTCTTTAGATCATAAGTTATTTTGGACAAGCTATTTATTCACTGCCCACCATCGTTTCTACTTATTCAGCTCATAAATTTGGTGGTATCCAAACGGGGCTTAATTACATAAGTTTAATAAGTAGAAGTCAAGATAAGTGACTTGAGGCATAAGTAGCTTAAGTAACTTACCATCCAAACGCCACATTAAAAAACACTCAAACCGTGTACTTAAAATTCCTCCATTCTAGATTCTTCAAACCCTGCAATTAAAATTCCTCCATTCTAGATTCTTCAAACCCTGCAAATGACTTTTGGATTCGAGTACACTCAAATCAAAGCTGAGACGACATCCTAAACACTGGCCTTAGAAACGTTGTCAATCCACAATGAGGCCCACTTGTTGGACAGTTCATGTTGATGAATAACCCTTAACCCTTCCCAGTGCAATAGACAGAGAGAGTTGTACTCTGTTCTTGATTTTCCAGCTCTACTGTGTCATTTCCTATGCATTGCCGACTACTCCAAGCGCACTCAACCCACGTGACAAATCGGCCGGCCTGATTTTCAGCCACTCATGATCACCGCGGCCCCCGTCCGATGGACGGCCTCAATCTCATACACGTGCCGATCTAGCACGTTTGACTGCGGCAATCTCCTTTCTCCCTCCTAAATACCTCTCCTCCTCACAAATTCAAATCTTAGAAAAACCCTAATCTTCTCTCTCTCCAAATTCCCATGCTTTTAAATATCAGAAAACTCAAGTCCTGGCAATCCAAACGCTCCATCCTCTCTCTCTGCTTTCATTCCATTCTCCCACAAAACCCTAACCCTTTCCCACAAAACCCTCCAAACGCTCCCATCTCAGATTCCAATCTCCAAACCCTAACCCTCGCCCAATACCGCCAAGGCAAATTCCACAATCTCATCCAATCCGTCGTCTCCGATCCCTCCGTACTCTCCGCTGCCGTCCGAAACCTCACCCCAACCCCGAATTCCGACGTGCCCGCCTCCGATTCCAGTTCGGACTGCTTCCCAAGCGAAGCCCTCTCTCTTGAGCTCCGTGCCAACGGTTTCGACGTGGGATCATGTTGCGTCCGGTTGATACCCAACCGGAAGAAAGGAGAGCCGCTGGTTCTCCCCAACCTGAAACTGAAGGTCGTGATCGAGGCAGTCCGGATGGTGCTGGAAGTCATCTACGATTCGCGGTTCGCGACATTTGCGTACGGTGCCCGAGTCGGGATGGGCCGGCATACTGCAGTTCGGTACTTGAAGAACTCCGTGGAAAATCCGAACTGGTGGTTCCGGGTTGAATTTCGTCAGAAAAAATTCGATCTCTGCCATATTCGGAAATTGGCTTCCATCTTGGCAGAAAAGATTGAGGATCGGGCTTTGGTTGATCTGATACAGAAATTCTTCGAATTCGAGGTAGTTCGGGTCGAATTCGGAGGGTGTTATTTTGGAAGGGGTTTCCCACAAGAGAGCAATTTGAGTGCCATTCTTGTTAATATATATCTCAACGGTCTAGATCAAGAGATCCACGATCTACGGTTGAAGATCGACAGCAAGAATCCAAAATTCGATCCCCGGGAGATTTCAGGCTGGTCCAGTGTTTTCCATAAACCTGTAAAAGTATATGCAGTTAGGTACTTGGATGAGATATTGGTTATAACTTCGGGCTCGAAATTGCTGACAATGAATCTGAAAGACCGAATTGTCAGATTTTTAGAAGGGAATTTGGAGCTGAAGATAGATAGATTGAAGACTTTAATACACAGTGCTGTGTCTGAGAAGATGGATTTTCTCGGAATGGAGATTCAGGCAGTCCCACCGATGGTTTTGCATCCGCCTATGTCGGATAAGGCGATCCGGGCCCAGAAGAAGTACATCAGACGGAAGGAGGCGAGAGCGTTGGAAGTGAGGAATGCAAGGGAGACGATACGGAAGAAATTGGGATTGAAGATTCTGAACCATGTTTTCAAGAAGCTGAAGCGGTGTGACGGGTTCAAATTCAACATGAAGATTGAGAATGAGGTTCGCAGCATTTTTGGGGGTTGGGGAGAGGAAGTTGTTGGGGAGTTTTTTGGGTCTTCAGAGGAGTGTTGGAATTGGCGCCGGAAGCTGTCCTCTGGGGATTTTTTGTCGATTAAAGCAATCAGGGATCAGCTGCCACAGGAGCTTGTGGATGCCTACGATGAATTTCAGGAGAAGGTTGATAAGTATATGAAGCTCGAGGGAGCTTGCAAGGTCTTGGAGGAAGAAGATAAGAAAGAAGAAGAAGAGAGGCAGAAGTATGCGGAGAAAACGGTGGAGGATTTGACCAAGTTGTGTATGAAAGTCAGCGCGCCGTTGGAGCTGATAAGGAAGGCTGTTAAGATTGCAGGGTTTACAAATTCAATGGGCCGCCCGCGGCCCATCAAGTTACTTATTGCACTTGAAGATGCCGATATTATCAAGTGGTATGCTGGTGTTGGGAAGAGATGGCTTGATTTCTTTTGCTGTTGCCACAATTTTAGAACGGTTAAAACTATTGTCAGCTACCACTTGAGGTTCTCATGTATCTTGACGTTGGCAGAAAAGCATGACTCTACAAAGTGCGAAGCGATCAGGCATTACACAAAGGATCTGAAAGTCCCTGGTGTGGATGGCTCAGAGGAATTCCACTTCCCCACGGAACGGGAGATTAAAATGATGGGTGATAGGAATCTTTCGGACCCAAAACCTGTAGATGGGAACCTATGCATGGCTTTGATTAGACTGGCATCTGATGAGCCGCCATGCTGCTGTCTGGTGCATTTCTGTGATAGGATGGATACTGTCTTTTATCGAATCCGTTTACTGCAAAATCGTCTGAATGTTGATCCATTGGACCAAAATAAGTGGGTCCAAGGAATGGGTGCCATTCATGAAAGTCTGAACCGGAAGTGCCTCCCACTCTGTTCGAAACACATAAGCGATTTATATTTGGGCAGCATCTCTCTCCAGGACATCGATTGTGCTAAATGTGTTCATCTGCAGTGAATGAAACTCCTAGCCCACATTTGGGTGAACCTGGAATCGTATGTCACACAGATATTTTGGTTGAATGGATGGAAACTCATTCCGTGGTTCATGTAAGGAAGGCACATAATTCAGGAATTGCATCATCCTGTTTATAGTTGGTAATTCTCCCTCCCCAGTAGGCGTTTGATTTGCATGGACAAACATATGGGATTTGTTTAGCTGGTAAGGGAAAAGCTAGAAGAGTTGTTTATCAGTTGGGGCAATGGACCTTTCAGAAAAAAAAAGAGTAAAAATGCTTTGGAAGCTGCGTCCATTTGCCCTGTGTTGGGTGATGTGGAAGGAAAGAAACAGCAGAATATTCAAGGAAGAGTTCTCTTCATCTCTGGAATATTTGGAAAAAAAATCAAAGGAAGCATTGTCAGTTGGGTGCTCAGCTTCAATTTCAGGGGTATTCGCACCTCATATCTGTATAGAGAGTGGTCGTCTGTTGCTTGAGCAAACATTCTAAGATGGTCACTAGATGGCTCCCTTCTATCATTATGTAGAAATTAAACTTTTATGGTGCTTCCTTCAGCAGTCCTGGACTGGTGTGGTTTTACGAGATACTAGTGTTTGCATCCATTTTGTGTTTTTGGGCCCCTGTGTGGTGTGGCCCATATGGTCGAAGCCCTATCACTTTGCGATCAAATCACATTTTCTCTAAGATTGAGGTTGGGTTGGTTATTGTTGAGGGCTTGGTTAATGTAATTCAGTGGTGAACCACGCAGACCGTGAGCCTTCAGAGTTCGTCCTTGAAAAAATTAGATATCTTACTTCTCAGTTAACATTTTGTTTTTCCATGTACATAGAGAGGCTAATTCCACTGCAGGCAAGTTGTGGCTAGTGAGGGTATTGGTGCATCCCTTCTTTGTATTTGGGAACTCCCATCTCCTTACTCTGATTTTAGGCACATTTACTATTCGTCCCACAGTATCAATGGTTTTGATAACTAAAAAATGAGCCCCACTTGTACAAACTGAAAATGATATCAATGTTTTGATAACTAAAAACGTGCGCCAATTGTACGAACTGAGAAGCCGAATGGTACAGCACAATCTCTTGGCCAGAATCCCCACCTTGCATTGTGCCATGGCCCCAAAAATTAGGCTAGACCTATACTTACATTGTTAGGTGGTTAGGGAAGTGTAGATTAATGTTTTCAGGTAATTGATATATGATCATGTGTTCTTCTCAATTCAGTGGTGGATGTCAAGCATGGTGAAAAGGGTCTATTCAAGATAAGGTGGTTGGTCTTGTGGAGATTGCTTCTCTTAGCCCTTGTGTGGGATATTTGGAAAGAACAGAATAGAAGAATAATTATGGTATCCGATCTCTGATTTCAGTAGCGAAGGAAAGAATTAAACACTTCATTAGTTGGATAGTTTGCACTAAAGCTTTTAAAGGAGTTGTGTTTTGGAGCTAGGAAGAAACTGGAATTTGGTCGTATCTGATTGTAGCATGTCATGAAAAGATTTACCACTCCTGTTTGGCTGAAGTGTTGATAGAAACTCAAGGGGGAAATAATCTTGGACAATCTGGTTTGAGGCAATGATAAGGGACGAATAGGAGGGGTACGTTAAAGACTGGATAGGGGGTGCCACCTGGCCTGTATCTTGCAAACACGTCACATTAGACACGTGTTGCCGGTTGAATTACATATCACTTTAATGTATCTATTTTCCTGTTTTAGTAGGTAACTCTTAAGCTACCATTAATGGTACTTCTTTTGCTAATCACAGTAGATAATGAAACATCAATCATCGATGCATCTACAGCAGAGGGAATCAAGTATAAGACTCTGCACTATCTGGGAAACAGGAATGTATTGGTCCAGCAAGTTTGAGTATTCATAGGTAAGTTTTTTCCCCTCATCAGCAATCAGTGGTCTGGATCAAAACCCTTGTAGATACCAGACCATTTTCTTTTCCTACTCATGCTAATTGTTGGCTATTTGTGATGTGTCAGCATCGCTCGTTGTGCATCACTTCAAGTGAGCATTATAGGGTGCAGGTATGCCGTTAATCGTGAATCTAACTTCTTTGTTTGTGAGGATCAGTATAATCTATATCAGCATATAGAGGTTTGCTAGCCCCCACATGCACCCTCTCCGCATGCAGCACCATGTGCCAACTTGGTGTCGGTTTTGGACACCCGAGCAGTGCATAAGAAAGCCCCCACCATGAAGACTGCCATAGACAAAAATCAGGTCGGTCCACTCACCAGGCAAGCTAACAAGGTGGCCCCCACTTCATTATGATCCATTCTGTATCTTGCAAGTAAAAGCTCAATACAGCACTATAATGGATATGGGCATGTAGAGGTTTGCTAGCTCCACATGCACCTCTCTACACTCACCTTTACATGCAGCACATGTGCAAACTTAGTTTATGTCTCATACATCAGAGAGTGCATAAGGTGGCCCCCACTGTGAAGATGACCATGCACGAAAATCAGGCTGGCCTACTCACCGGGCAGGCTACATATGCAGGTTAAATGAGGACTTTTAGCAACTCTTGAATAGGGGTGGGCCACATAATGAACGGACCAGCCTGATTTTATTTGTATTTATATCTTCACTGTGGGTGATGCCTTTCGCGCCGATCAGATGTCCCACACACTTGCTAGGTTGGCATTTTAGGTGCCTCTGGATACTTGCTGATTGAAGAGGAATTTTAGGATCCTCGAGGTTTTGCGAGGTATACTTGGTTTCCAGTTCTCACGAGTGTTGACCTGTGGCCTAGTAATCCAGACCTTGGCAACTCTTCCATATTGGAAGATCCTAGCAACCAATCTTTGGACCTTTTTGGGCTGAATGTGGGCTGGTGGTGATGCCTCATTTCAAATGTCTGTTTTGTAGGCCACGAATTGAAAGGTTAGGATTGTCTTATTCAGGATTTTTTGGGGCATATTTCATACATGTTCGGATCCAGCAGACCAATAGTTTGGATTGCTGAACTAGGGGTCCCACTTGTACCTGCAATTTATTGGATCTCACCTTCATGTTAGACTATCGGCACGATACAAGCGTATTGCAGATCTGGAAGATCTGTTTGTCCATTTCTGTATACATCCATTCATGTGTATCTAAGTATTCAATTCCCACCTTGTCTATAGAATGTTGAAGAATTTTGGTTCCTTGTTTGGTTAAATGTTGTATACTTTTTGGAAAGAGAAGTAGAAAGTGTCTTTCTTAATATGATTCTGTTTTCAGAGTTGGGCTGCATTTGGATGCACAAGTGAATTAGATTAGAACCATTACAGATGGACAAATATTCTTATTTGCAAATCTATATGATGTTGGAATCCATCTTGCCATCAATGTGGGTATTTTTGTCCTCAGAGTAGGATCTGCAACTCAGATTAAAGCCATGAAACAAGTAGCTGGAAAATCAAAATTGAAGTGGGCTCAATTCGTGGAGTTAAGAAGCCTTTTGCCCAATTTGCTTCTGATCTCAAAAAGCCACTCATAATCAATTGGCAAGAGTTCAACAATTACGCGAGTTGTTGCTCAAACAATCCCAATCAGCCCTCTTAATTCTGTTAAAACAACTGGAAGTTTCCAGTGTTCATTTTGAGGTAGCAGCTGCTCTCAAATTACCAGGTACTTCCCCTCAAAGTCCAACATGAAAATTTTAGAATTGCAATCTTGGATCCTAGTCGGTCAATTCGAATGATGGGGAAGTACAATTAGAATTCAATTTGTACGGACTTTCTTGACCAAAATAAAGGAACACCTAAAATATCCTCTTTCTGGCCACCCATTAAATTTTGTACATCGTGGCCCACCTGAGGAGTGAAGCAGTGATATTATTATGCCAGAACATCTAAAAAGTGTGGCCTATCATATAGAAAACTCGGATCATGCATAACCCTATATACTTCGAAATGTTCCTGATTTGACGGAATCAGATCCCTCCTCCATGATATCTATTCTCCTCTCTCTGCTCTAGTACACTACAACAGTTTCTTCTTCTTCTTTTTATCTTAAAAGCAGGTCCTAAGATCTATGATCCGAGCCATTACTCTAGTTGGTTCCACTATGCATGGACATGTTCCTTACATAACCTACCCTACCGCACACAGGGCCGAGCTTGGGTTCGATCATGGCATAAACATCTCTGGCTCAGGCTTATTTGTTTTAGCCGATCACATGTCTAAGTAGGGCTCGGGCCTAGGTTTTACCTTGCAAGTCGGGCTTCGATAGACCTCAGCTTGGCCCTAGCTTGGTTTGTTCATAGCCCTAGTTGTAAGTGTTCAACATGTATTCAACATTGATTTAAGAGAACTGAAAAAACATGACTTGATTTTCATGACTTTTACATGATTGTAATAAATTTAACTAAAACTTCGTGAGTCATTAAAGCTTAGAAGGTGCTTTTAAAATATCTAAACTTGCGGTAGTGATTGTAAATTAGAAATTAAATTGTTTATCATGAAATATATGAGTTTGGTAATTATTATTTTTTAATATTTTTATTTAATTTAAATTTTTGCATCTACTTTTGTTTCAAACTATATTATTAAATTCTTATCCAAAATAAAAATTGTCAAATAATTATTTTATTCATTTTTTCTCATTTTTTTAGAAGGTTTAATTATTATTCTTTAACTTCTATTCTTGTTTAACAGGATTTGAAATAACTAAGATATTGGAAGAAACTAAAGTAATTATTACATGTAAATTTAATTTACATGCAAGTGTTCTCTTGTTGAATAGCCACTAGCGTTCCTATGAAAATGCTAACCTAGGTGTATCTAAATGGTTACTTTCTCCAACGTGATTTAATGGTAATGACATCGTCCCCAATCATCAATTAGGCCTTACGCTGATGTTTTTTTTAACCATCAGCGTTTCTCATTAAAAGAAAAAAGAAAAAGAAAATTTACAAATTATTGGAAGCGGATCAACTCCCCCCACCCGTTTCTAGCTTGGAACAGGCAAATCTAACTAGATTTCTCTGATGTTCGTGACAACAATATTCAGATTTCAGAGGTTTGCTTGAGACTCAGATGTTTGGTTGATAAATTTGAAGAAGGCAAGATTATCTAACTCGAACCATGTATCCGCATCCCAATGCTTCTTCCCCCCAATTTTTGCTCTAACTAGAACCATGTATTAACATCCCATGCATGTATTATCTGACTAGAAACAAACCATGTATTAACATCCCATACAGATGATGAAGTGCAGGTGGGTTTACCAATCCTACAGAAAACAAGAATCATGAGATGGGTGAGAGTGAATCTGCATATCTTCTACAAGAAGTTTATACAACCTTCTTTGATATAATGCTAGCAAACATCTTCTTTAAACACACAACACAATTAGATAAAGATATTAAGAGGATTACCGTGAGAGTCTCTCCAATTTCAGCTACAAGAACATTCGTTTCTGGATCCCACAAAGTAACAGCATCTTCTATAGCAATAGTCAGAACAGAGCCATCGCCAGAAAATACAGCAGCTGTCATTGGCCTTTTCCTGCATGAAAATCAAGTTCTCAATCAGAACGAGAACTAGAGCTGTAATAGAAAAATAATTCTTAATGAGGATAAGAAAACCAGAGAAGTTTTATCGAGAAGTTTTATTCTGATTCAAGACGAGAACTGAAAATGTAAATGCAAGACTAGAAAATATAAATTTGTAAGGTAAACTGTGGATTCTAAAACAGTTTAGAAATCAAACTAGTTTATTTGGCACAAAAAATATTATCTGCACAACTACACTAACCAAAATTGAAGTGCCTTTTTTTTTTTTTGTGGAAGAAGTAGAACACTCAGTAAGGGGAGCAATGATCGTTTGCATTGGGAATTGGAGCTAAGGAAAACATGCGCTAGCTCAAACTGCCTTGTGCTCATTAATTAAGGTTCCCACAGTTTTGAACCACCGCATCGTATTCCAATGATCCTTCACATAAAGCCATGCTTGAAGAAATAGGATGAATCTCTGGCATATGAGCTCTAAGAACTGTAATAGAGAGAGAGGGAGAGAGAAGGGTTAGGGTATTGAGGGAGAGATGAGGACGGAGGTAGTTAGGGTATTGACGTTGCCACTAGGCAGGTGACTAGTGATCGGTGCTCTGTGGCCGCAACCATGATGTATGTGTTTTATGCAGGCCGTCCATCCATTTCTCAAGATCATCTTAGTGCTCGATTCAAAAAAATGAGTCAGATCTAAATCTCAGGTGGACCACACCAAAAAGTAGTGATTGAATGTCCACCATTAAAAATCCCCTTGCTTTTGCCAATGGGTTATTGTAGCTGCTGGTGACCCTGACGGCTAAAAGCCGTTGGGGAAACCACCACATGATTGATGGCTTTGGTCATTTTCTTGGTAGTGATTGTTTGGCCATGATCCTGAACATAAGCTGATTCAACAATCAGGTGGGTTAGTCACTAAAATTATAATTAAAACCTAATGTTATTACTCACTTGAATTTTGGAATACCATGATTTTTAGGTAACTATTTTCCAAGGTTTAAGCAAGTCAGGTGAATGAATTGGACGATGTCTAAATACCTTAAAGAGTTTTAGAATACCATGATTCTTAGGTACTTCTTTTATATTAGGCAAGTTAGATGAATAGATTGGACGATGTATAAATACCACCACGCGTTGGACACGTTAATTGCTCAGTGAAATTAACTCAAGTAGCACCGGCGAGACACCCTATTGTGGTTTTATTTTCTCTGCAGGTAAGGTAACGTGTATGTTAGTTTGGCATAACTAAGTTTAGTCTGTACGATAGAAGGAGAACTAAGTATGAAAACGGATTTCTCCATATGAAATGAGGATAGATGAATTCGAGAGGGTGAATCTACACATATGCAAACAATCTCGTGCCTGCGATTTCCGTGCCAATCCTTAGGGGGGCCCACGAAAGCATTTTCTGCAACTTAAATCAGCCAATCTACTGATCAGTTGGACACCTCAACTATTACAAGAAAAATGTACGGCTATAAAGAGAACAACAAACGTAAGGTCATGGCCCATGCCCACCTTACGAGTGAACGAACTTGGTTTGTTCGAAGGCATGCTGACTTGAGCCACACCTGGCCCGGATCTCTCACGCGCGTTCCACATCTTGGTACCGTGCCGCGATTCAACCCTTCGACAGCCTCGCGCGAATAGCTCGAGCATTTTCTCGTCCGTCTTTAAGGCGCCAGAGCGGGAACTTCGAAACGCGAGTCACTGGCCGCGCGCGTACAGAGGTTTCGAAAATCTTCCATGCGCCCCTTTTCCAAAACTATAAAAGCCCCCTTCACTCTCTCTCGAAGCAGAATGAAAACGAGAGCAGTTTCTTCATCTTTCTTCTTTCATCTTGCAAAGGCTTTCCGTCTCCGGATTTTAGCGATCGCTGTAAACCCTTTCCGGCATCTCTCTCTCTCTCTCTCTCTCTCGTTTTCTCATCAATCGCTGGCAGATCTCCAATCCGGTAAGAATTCTCTCTCTATCCCTCTCTGTATTCTCTTTGTTTTTCTGTCTCATTATCTCAATCCATCGCTGGCAGATCTTGATAATCTAGTTAGCACTCTCTCTGTACGGCATTCTCATCAATCGCTACCTGATCTTTAAAATCCGGTTAGAATTCTCTCTCTCTCTCTCTCTCTCTCTCTCTCTCTCTCTCTCTCTCATTTTCTCATCAATAGCTTGAAGATCTTTAAATCCGCTTAGAATTCCCTCTGTCATTTCCTTTTTTTTCTTTTTTTTTCTTTTTTTTATAGATATTTTCTTTGTTGCTTTATCCATTATCTAGCTCTTCCGATCTTGATACTCTATATCTTTCAAGAACAAGATACCCGTTTTTAATTCTCTCTGTATTAGATCTTTCTCACTTCTTTGTCGCGTTTGTGCAGAGAAAACTATGGCGGAGGTTCTTGATCTGTCTCTGGGGATTGCTTCCATTTCTGTGTTTGGTGAGTTTGGATTCTGATTTCCCTTTTCCCTCTCTCTCTATCTCTCTGGAATTGTAAGGTCTTTTGGAGTATTGTGTATCTTTTCTGTTGATTCTTTGTTTGCGTTGATTTTGTTGCGGATGCGATTTTTTATGGCCTGGGCCTGAGATCATTGATGAGGTGTGTGGGCCCATCCATCGGTGAAGCCCACGTGTATGTATGATCGGATAATCTGAAGCATCCACCTGGTGCTTCCTGCCTAGTTTTGCCCACAGGACTGGTATTAACGTAGGGGGCGTGGAGAAAGAGGAGATCACCAGCTGCTTCTCAAGAAAATCCCTTAAGAGTCCATAACGAAAGAGAAAATCTCTAAAAACGAGAGAGAAAGATTGGTCTTACTGATGAAAAGTGTTGCTTATAACATATCGAAAGCTATAGTGCGTGATTAGACTGTTTTTGTGCAACTGGGGCCCTCTTCAGCCCAAATTTGTGCAATCCTGGCCGTCCATTGAGTTGTTCTGTAAATGGGATAGTCCTCACTTAACAAACTATTAATGATGCTCCAATGGACATTTGAAAATGAAAGAAGCCAAAGGTTCATGTGTAATGCAGAGGATTTGACAAGCAGGGGACCATGGTTGTTCATTTGTTGTTACTTTTTGTATGGTGAGACGTCCACATGACGGCCTTCAGGTGGACACTTTGGATCATCTGACCATTCTGCGATGTGGGCGCTGACAACCAGATGTTGCTTTTTGTGCGGTGAGGTGTCCACAATAGGACCCTCCAGATGGATGGTTTGGATCATCTGACCATGCATCCATGTGGGTGATGTCCATGGATGGAGCAAGCAATGAACTCAAGCTTGACAGCTGCAAACTGTAAAACAACTGTTCAATTGATGATTGTGATAATTTAGATTTGCTACTGTGATATTTACACTAGAATATAGGGATTTTAATATTTTTCTGTCATCTTTATGCTTGTTTGAGCTTTTCTCCTCTTATTGAGTTTTTATATGGTTGATTGTGTGCTAGTTTAGCCCTATTTTGAATTTCCATGCTGATCTTCATTTGTATCATTTCAGAATGGCATGATTGGTAGGTCTGTCTATGGGTGAGGTTTAGGTTGTGTCCTATAGTATCCTGTACCTGGGCTAATCGGGCTTCTAGCCGAATCTGGGTCCTGTGTCCAATTCTTTAAGTTGGGCCCACCTGATGGATGGATTAGATCGCATGGTGTGTAACATGCTCTGTTACATATATGTGGCTTAGGAAATCTTATTTCTTTTGGTAGAAAAAACAATATATAATAGGGATTTTCTTTTTCATATAACCTCCTATCTTTTGGGCTATGGACTGAAAAAACCCCGCTTTTAAACTATTTCTATAGAAGTGTTTGCCTTTTTCACCATCAGTGTAGCAATTGCTTGCCATCAGTTTCACATAAGTTTTGACTCTCGTATTTTCGTATTGATAAAAAATGACCTCGACCCGGTAACTTAACATTGGCTTGCGAGTGCTTACATAGGTGGGGCCCACTGTGTTGTTTCTGAGAAATCTACAACATCCATTTGTTTTTCCAGCTCATGTTAGGGTATGGGCCTAAAAATGAGGCTGATCCAAACCTCAAGTGGCCCCACGGAAGGAAACGGTGAGGAAGGAAACGCCTACCGTTGAAACCTTCCAGTAGGTCGGCATTGCCATTAGTATGCCATCCAAACTGGTCATAAGGTCATTCCCACTGGGATGAACTGAAAACCCAAACTTAGTAGCTTGATACAAAACTTCTATGGTCCCATGACTGCTTCACGAATGTTTCAACAGTGGACATTAAATACCATCTGTTTCTTGTTGTGTGGCTTGCTTGAGTTTTAGATTTGCCTGAGTTTTTAGCCTAAAATGATCTTACTAAAATGGTGGATAGGGTGGATTTCTCAAAAACATTACAGTGGGCCTCGATTGTTTGAGCTATGGTCATTCAATCTCTAATTTTTTTTTGTCATGTGGCCCACTTGAGTTTTGGATCTACCTCATTTTTGGGCCCACTCCCTAACACGTGCTAGAAAAACGGATGGATTGGGTTGATTTCTCAAAAACATCATAGTGGGCCCCACGACTATTTCAATAGTGGGTGTTCAATACCCACGATTTCCTGCCGTGTGACCCATTCGAGTTTTGGATCTGCCTCTTTTTTTTTGGCCCACCACCTAAAATGAATTGGCTAAAATGTGGATTGGGTGGATTTCTCAAAAACATCACAGTGGGCTCTCGAACTTTTTCAACGGTCACATAATGGAAACTAGAGAGGTAGAGAGTGTTTCAACAATGGGCGTTCAATATATGGTTTTTTTTTTTTTTTTTTTTCCTTTCTATATGGCCCACTTGAGTTCTAGATCTACCTGAGTTTTGGGCCCAAATCCTAAAATGATTCAAGGAAACTAGAGGATGGGGTGGATTTGTCAGAAACATTAAGGTGGGTCCCTAGTGTTTTAATTGTGAAACATTCAATCTCCACTGTTTCCTATCATGTGGCCCCCTTAAGTTTTGGAGCTTAATTTTTTATGTTCTAGTCCTAAAAGGATTCTTCAAAATAGATGGACATGGTGGATTTCTCAGAAATATTATGATAGGCCCCCACGATTGTATCAACGATGGGAATTCAATAACCCACACCGTTTCCTGTCGTGTGGCTTACTTGATTTTTGGATCTGCTTCATTTATGGGCTCACATCATAAAATGATCTAGTGAAGTTGGTGGACGCGGTGGATTTCTCACAAACATAACTGTGGGCCCCACAATTGTTTTAACTATGGCCATTCAAGGTCCACTGTTATGTGTCATGTGGCTCATTTTTGAGCTTATGCCATAAAACCTTATTGCAAAACTGGTGGATTGGATGGATTTGTCAGAAACATCACGGTGGGCCCCGAGCGTTTCGACAATAGGTGTTCAATTCCATTGTTTCTTGTCATGTGGCCCTGTCGAGTTTTGGTTTTGATTCATTTTTTGGGCTCATGCCCTAAAATGATTTGGAGATCTAGGAGAAACTAATGAATGTGTGGATTTGTCACAAGCATGGCAAACTGCATCCTCTTTGGTGTGTCTAGCTGCTACCCTTAAGTCTCTTGGGAACTAGTGGAAGCACAAAGTATAATCAAACAAAGTACTACCAATCGCACAAGCAAGTCCGTACAAGAGAACAATCCGAATTTACATGGAAAAACCCTTGAGGGAAAAAACCACAGCACAATGATGAATGCATTATGAATAAGAAGTTACAAGAGATTGAACCTTACCCGGATCAAAGTCCCCAAGAGAAAACCCTAGCTTTTCTCTCTCCAAAACCTTCTCAAACCTTAATACACGACTTAAATACCCTAATCCCGCAACTACACAAGTGTTTATATAGCACTAATATGAAATTAGAAACAAATTGTGCAAAAACCCAAAAAACAGCGCAAACCTGCGCGTGCCGTCGGTCGGTCAGTTGATTGATCGAGTGGCATCGATCAATCGGTCAATCACAATTGCACAAAACTGTCCAGAGAGTTCACTGAATTAAAATCCGATTTGCGATCGATCGACCAGGGTGGTCAATCAATTGATGGCCCTGTGAAAGCATAGATTTGAGGCATCCGATTTTCAACAAAGTCCATCTCTCTCTCAATAACTCTCTTCTCTCCGCTCTATGCAAGAAACCCTCTCCCCTCTCTCAACTCTCACATCGATCATACACAGGGCCTTAGTATGGATGGCTTACGTCTCAATGGTCACAACTGTTAGATGATGTTATCCATTTGATGTGTGGCCATTAAAGTGATGGAGGAAAACAAAAATAGCTAGAAGGTCAAATATGTAGTGGGATAAATTGTTGATAAAGTAATCAATAAGATTTTGTTGATGGGTTTTATTTTTGAAACGTAGGCCATCTTTCTTGATGCCAATACATGGGTGGACCCTATGCTCACGTCACTGTTGAAACCTTCCTAGGGCCCACCAGCATGTTTATTTGCCATCCAACTTGTTAATAAGTTAAACAAACCTGGATGAAGGGAAACCACAAATATTGGCTTCATTCAAAACTTTTGCCCCCAACCGGTTTTCACTGGTAGGCATTTAATCCCAATTGTTTCATGTGGTGTGGTCCACCAACAATGCCTCTATGACATCCATTCTATCTACTCAATTCGCAAGTCGATGGAAAGGCGGGAGCTCAAAAACTAGATTTGCTGGATTCTCCCCATTTTTGTCATTTTTTTGGTTGAAGTGCTCATGTGGTATGTATGATGATGTTGTTGTGCAGATTCTTTCCTGTAGGCAGGGGCCAGAAGCTCACAAAGTTCATTCCTTGAAGAATCATAGTTAGATACGAACGTTACTTCTGGAATAATGGCAATGGCTGATGAGTCGGAAAACTGTGGCAAATTGGCCGTGAGGCCTGAGCAGCTTGGATCGATGGAAGACTCTCGTGGTGCAGGGGTAGATTCAAACAAGCCAGAGAAAGCATTGTCTAAGAAGTCTGATGTTCAGGAAGAGGAAGTTACTGCTGGAGGGATCCAAGAAAGCAATGGTGACCGAGAGAGCATGAGAGCCCCAGACACAACAGAAACATGCACAGCTGGAAGTAAAAATGCTGATCTGTTTGAGAACTTGGGCCATCAATCTGAAAGTACTGAGGAATGGATTGCTGGATCAGTTGAGGAGAAAGAGGCTAAGATTACATGTGGCAACAGATTTATAGGGCACAGGAAATATAAAGTGTTATCGTTTCGAGAGAATTCCATAAAAGGAAATGAGGTTACCAGTGGAGGTACTGAATGTGTAGGGTTAGATTGGCTGGATGGTTTAGACAGTACCCACAAAGGATATTTTCCACAAAATGGGAACTCTTCTCAGCTGAACAAATCAAGAAATCAGTTTCGGCTTTTGGCTGTTAAACATTCAGATGGCCATGCTGCTTTTGAGCAAACCCAACCGATGCTTCCACCCCTAGTGCCTGGAATTGTATCTCACGATAATGGGGGGATTGTGAACCAACAAAGTGATGGTTTTCCTGGCGTGGAAGTGGTCTCTCCAATTGAGAATGGGTTGCATGAAAACAATGGTGATGAAGAGAGCAAGAGAGCCCCAGACACAGCTGGTATTGAAAATGTTGATCCGCTTGAGAACTTGGGCTGTCAATCTGAAACTACTGAGAAACGTGTTGGTGGATCAGTTGAGGAGAAAGAAAAGACTGAAGAATTTTGTGGTGATGAAGAGAGCATGACAGTCTCAGACACAAGAGATGCAGGCCCAGCTGAAAATGTTGATCAGTTTGAGAAACCAGATTGTCAATTGGAAAGCACTGGGGAACATGATCAGTCCCAAACTGATGATGGTGGATTGTTTGAGGAAAAAGAAGTGGTCGGTGATGTTGTTTTCAAGGCTAAGATTACACGTGGCAACAGATTTATAGGGCACAGGAAATATAAAGTGTTATCTTCTCACGGGAATTCCATAGAAGGAAATGAGGTTACCAGTGGAGGTACTGAATGTGTAAGAAATCCGTTTCGGCTTGTGCCTGTTAAACATTCAGAAGGCCATGCTTCTTTTGAGGGAACCAAACCTATGCTTCCACCTAAAGTGCCTGGGATTGTATCTCACGATAATGGGGGGACTGTGAACCAACAGAGGGATGGTTTTCCTGGTGTGGAAGTGGTCTCTCGGATTGAGAAAGGGTTGCATGAAAACAATGGTGATGAAGAGAGCAAGAGAGCCCCAGACACAGCTGGAAGTGAAAATGTTGATCCTTTTGAGAACTTGGACTGTCAATCTGAAAGTACCAAAGAATGTATTGCTGGATCGGTTGAGGAGAAAGAAGAGATTGGAGATCTTAGTGGTATTCAGGAAGAGGAAGTTACCATTGGAGGGTTCCAAAAAGGCATCGGTGATGGGGTCATTAATGTTGTTTTAGAGTCTGAGATTCCACGCGGCAACAGATTTGAAGCGCATATGAACTATAACAAGGAATCGTTGAGCAAGAATTCAGTAGAAGGAATTGGGGTTACCGGTGGAGATGCTAAATATGTAGGGTTAGATGGGCTGGATTGTTTAGACAGTACCCACAAAGGATATTTTCCTCAGCCGAACAAATCAAGACGTCCGTTTCAGTTTTTGGTTGTTACCCATTCAGATGGCCATGCTGCTTTGGAGGAAACCAAATCGATGCTTCTACCGGTAGGGCTTGGGGTTGTATCTGAGGGTACCGGGGGGATTGTGAACCCACAAAGGGACGGTTTTCCTGGTGTTGAAGTGGGGCTTGGGGATGTGTCAAATGAGACGAGTGGGCCTCCTCTGCTCAAAACAGAACAGCGTGATGGCAAAGGTGACTTGCATGGTGATCCTATTTTTGGTGAGAATGACAGTAAGCATGACATCAAAGATGGCCTGCCCACAGGTGCAGTTGAAGAAAATTCTGTTGTTTCCAAAGCAAAGAACTGTGAAGATGGATTACAACTCGACCCTAACACTGTTGAGACTAGAGAGCCATCTGGTGATTCTACTGCCAACATTGCCTGCAAAGGACAGCATTGTTTCTGAAAATGCGAGAGAAAGGGAAAGTCCTGTTACAGTAGGGGTAAGATTACACTTTGCTGGTTAGTAGGTGTTTTTACTGGGTTATAGGTTGTTTGGATGTTCCTGCTGCCCAAGGCAGATGGGTCACATTCCACCCCTCCAAAACTTGAGCAAGATGAGAAAAAGTGTTTGCATGATCTTGTCTTGGAGCTGAAAATAATGGAAACAACAGGGATATTGTGTGCCAAAGTCACCAAACCCAAATGCAATTCGCAGAGTACATCCAAACAGGCCATTTCCCACCTAATTAATTGCATGAGCAGATGTTGTGAACTGATCTTTCCATTGTATGCTGCAGGATGGATCCGATTCGAGCGAAGATGGAAATGCCTCTTTCAATGTGTGTTGCGGTGTTTGGGATTGGGTTCGTAGGGTGCGTGGATAGGGGTGCGTAACCTACAGATGCAAGCTTTGCTGTTGTGTCCAACAGATTCTACTGAAGCTTCTGCCGTCGTCTGCGGCAATTCCAGCAGAATTCTAGCCATTCACAAGCTTGGAACTCAAATTGCAGCTTTGTAAACAGGAAACAGGAATTCAGTGAGAAATCTCACTTCGTGGGGTCCTTTTTCATGGGTTGAATATAATCTTTTAGGATTAGCTGCCTTACATCCATCTTTCATATACATTCGTTTCCATTGGCATTTTGATGTCTTGCTTTGATACTGTTGATTGGTGAAAATAAATACATTTCATTTGTTTCATACACTTTTAAATGTCCTCTTTCAGTACATAAGCGGTTCTTGGATCAGTTGTAACTACATCGGATAAAATTTCAAACATTTCATTAGATTTTCTAATAAAGCGAGTCCTTTCAAATTCAACCTAGGTGCTGATTCTCCAACTAATTCACTGATTGATGTCAAGGAATGACCAGTGTCTGTCCACAGGGATTCTCCATTAAATGAATTCATTTTTTGTTCAAATTTTTGGTAATTGTTAGGAAAGGTGACTTTTTTGTTCATTGGCATAAACCTAATGATTATACAGATCTTCCTAAAAAAATGAACCTGATTTGAAATTGGTTGGGTTCACGTTGAGCAAATTCAAGTCGGGTTAGGTCAGTTGGGAATGAGTACATGTATTTAGGTTGGGTTTGGTTAGATCAACTTGGGTTATGTAGAGCATAGAGGAAGTGGGTCGGGTTTGGTCGGGTCAAGCCAGGTTGGGTAGAGTATGGAGGATTTGGGTTGGGTTCAGGTTTGGTGTATCCGGTTGGGTTCAAGTTGTGTATGTGGTTCTGTGATGCAAACGGTTGAGTGTTCAGCCTTTTCTTTTCACCCTAGACTTATATCTGTACATGAGGCATTGTTGGTTGGGCAATGACATGATGTTAGCCTCTAGAGAACATGATGGGCTTCCTGTGGCCCCCTAGTTCTTAATAGTGGGCGTCGTGTGGTGTGATCCACTTGAGATTTGGATCTGCCTCATTTTTGGGTTCCTGCCCCTAAAACGAGCTGGCAAAATGGGCAGAGTGGATAAAACACATACATCATGGTGGCCCTTGGGAGTCACCCTCGGATGCAGATTAAGTATTACCACAGCCTGCCCGAGCTCGGCACAAGATGGGCTCAGATGGGCCCACCGTAATATATGGCGTCCATCCACATATCCGTCCATTTTGTCACGTCATTTTAGGCTTTTAAGTCCAAGAATGAGGCAGATCTCAAGGCTCAAGTTGACCACACCACATGAAAGAACAATGATAATAATGCCCACCCACCGTTGAAACCGTACTAGGGCCCACCGTAATGTTTACTTGCTATCCAACCTGTTCATAAGGTCACATAGACTTGTATGAAGACACAAACATCATCTTGATCCAAAACTTTTGTTCATAAGGTCACATAGACTTTTATGAAGACACAAATATCATCTTGATCCAAAACTTCTGTAGACCCCACGAAGTTTTCAACCGTCGGCGTTTAATTCCCACTGAGTGGTCTACTTGAGCCTTGGATTGAGTCCTTTTTTAGCTTATTTCCTAAAATGATACGGCAAAATGGATGAACGGTGCGGATAAAACCCATACATCAAGGGGCCCCTCGGAGCCCCAGCCTCTGGCGAGCTTGGGAGAGGGGGAGCACCCAATCCGCGTCCGTCGCCATCTCACTCTCAATTGGACTACACGGTGGGGATCAAACCCCCACCATTAAAAACTTCCTGGGGGCCACAGAAGTTTTGGATCAAGCTGATATTTGTGTTGAGCCTTCATCCAGGTCTATGTAACCTAATGAACAGGTTGGATTGCAAATAAACATCACGGTGGGCCCTAGGAAGGTTTCAACGGTGGGTGTCATTATCACTGTTGCTTCCTGTGGTGTGGTCCACTTGACCTTTAGATCTGCGTCATTTCTAGGCTTATAATCTAAAATTATATGGAAAAATGGATGCACAGTGTTGATAAATGCATACATCACGGTGGGCCCCTCATAGCCCCAGTCTGTTCCGAGCTTGGGACTGGTGAGGGCAGTACCTAATCGGCGTCCTCCTCCTGTGCTTGTGACACGTGGCGGAAAATGAGCGGCTATCGTAACTAACGTAATCGAATAGGATCCTGATACGTGTTCATCGGCTATTGGTTGGGTCTTCGCAGACCTCACCTATATAATGAAAAACCCTAGATGTAGAGAGATGCTACGCCTCTCTCTTCCTCTCTATATCTGCTAATCTAATTTTCAGAATCTCTCTGGTTTTTTTTTTTGTTCTCTAATTACATGAATTTTTTTTCGGAGGCTCCATATCTGAGTCAACAGCAGGTGCCGGTCCATGGTACCCTGTCTGCCGCTTGGAGCCGATACGAACCGTTCAGTCGAAGATTGCATGAATCTCAACCGTTGGTTCATGCCACAATACCTGGCAACATTTCTCTTTATCTGATTTTTATCTTCTTTTCTTTTTCATACGTACTAGTTTTGATTTTTTTTTAATCTGGTGATTGAATTATTTTCCTCTTTTTTTATATATATTTTTTCTAGATATATCGTTTTTGATATCTGACCCTGCTGTTGTATTGCCAAAAGTGATAGATCGTTAAGGAGTGATACAAAAGCCAGATCAACGGTCTGGATTGCTGGACCATATTGTTCCCATTTGTGATTGATGGCTCTAGTTCAGACACGGGGGTTTTGTTTGTTCAATAACAGACCACCTTTTGCATAGTGCCTAAAGAAATGTTGTTGCTACACGATTGTTGGGAGTGCAGATCACCGTTGCTTCCTTCAAATTTGAAGCAACCACATTCTATTTCAATCTCAGCCGTTTCTTGTTTTTTTTTTTTTTGGTTTTGGTCTTTATTTTCTCATGTTTGGACGGGGGTGGGCCGGATGGATACGTGGCCCATCTGCGATTGATTCGAACCATGACTTTTCCTTTTATGATGAATGTCATCGTTTGTTCCATGGCCCATTCACCGTTTGGCCTATTAAGTGGACGGTTATGATGAATGTAGCTAGTTGGTTGACCCTGATTGTGTAGATGGGTCACTAATCGTTAATGAAGTAGTACACCTATCAAACGAGTGTTGACAATCAACCGTCCGCATGAAGTCCCGTGATTGGATGGACAGGATCGTTGAAATCATGGATTTTTTATACACGGTGGATGGACGGACTATTGCCTGGTGACCGGTTCTTTGCTGACCCCTTGTGGTGTGATCTGATTGGGCCGCGTGCATCTCTTAGAGATGGGACCTGAGCTCTACCAGCCCTAACTCTGAGGGAGCGGATGGCCTGTGACCTCTTGCTGCAATAAGATCCCACTGTCGGAAGCTAGGTGGGGCCCACCAGGATGCTTATAAGAAATCCACCAGATCCATCTGTTTTGCTAGCTCATGTTTAGGATAGGCAACGGTAGGGATTGAACACAATAATGCTCACCAATGAAATATTTGTGGGGCCACTGAAGTTTTTAATCAGGCTAATAATTTTTGTTTCCGGTTCATCCTAGATTAAATGACCGCATGAACGGTTTGGATGGCATATAAACATCATGGTGGGCCTCTTGAAAGTTCCATCCGTAGCGGTTTCCCTCATGCCCCACTTGAGTTTTAGATTTATCTAGTCTCATGATCATGTCATGATCTGGCAAAACGAATGTATGGGTTGGATATCTCACAATTATAATGGTGGGCCCCACCCAAGCAATCCGTGTCCAATCCCTGACAGCCAGGCCCATCTCTGATAGTGCCGAATGGCCCAACCATATTCTGCCATGTCGATCATGCAATCTGTTGAAAATGTATGAGCCGAAGAATGGAAAAGCAGATACGATCTAGGGAAGCTGGAGGAACCATGGCCATTTTGCTTATGGAACGAAACAGGAGGGGCTTTTCTCAAGACAGAACAATGTGAAGCAGAAGACTTGTTTTTTTTTATGATGACATCGGCAGTCTGCCCATATTGACTAGGCACATTGTTGAGACTGGATGACGACATCGAGGGTCTGTTTAGTATTTGACCTTAGGCGGGATTTAATTGCATTTGGTCCCATGCAAATTTTACAAGGGTATAGAAGAATTGAGATTATATCCAATAAAATTAAATTTGGAATCCACTACTAGAGCTGAACATGAGCGAAGCTAACTCAGTCAACTTGTTCAACTCGGCTTGAATAACTTGATTTGGCTTGGATTGAAGCTAGGTTCAAGAGGAGCTCAATCTAGTTTTTGAGCTGACCCGAGATCGACTTGACTACATTTGAAGCTCAAACTTGACTCAGTTCAACTCAGCCACTTTTAAATACCATAAATATATATAACATATATAATATACATATAATATGGATCGAATTCAACCCCTTTAATACCTATCCTTTATCCCTGTTCTTTAAGAACAAATCCCTTTTTTTTTCTATTTTATTTTTATGCCAAAGCTGATCTGAAGTATAAAACTATCCACTACATTTATGAGCCCATATCAATGCATGTGTTTTTTCCACTCTATCCATTCATATGTGCCCGTTACGTGTGACATTTGAATTATATACCTGTACATATGACTGACATGGGAATCGGGTCTAGATAGTATTAATTCTTCCTTGTGCAATTCCATGCCTTTTAATCCTGCGGCCAAACAGGCCCCTGAAGCAGTCTGCCATAGAAACGTCTGCTGATTGTACTATAAACCTTTGCCAGTGAATAGCAACACTCTTACAGCCGCACCATCAAATTACAAGAGGAGAGGAAGGGAAAAACAAAATAAAAAATAATTCATTTATACTAAATGTGAGATGTCGTAATCGCATAACTACATCTTATGCAATTACATATTTGAAAGACTGCGTAATGCCCAATTATACAAAAAATCAGATTGCTAGGATCATCCACTCAAAGTAGTATGAGTGAGGTGCATGATCAAAGGCGGCCCACATGATAGATGGGCGACACTAATACTTTTTCCTTCATGATAGCCATGGGCAGTCCATTTTCCAAATAACTAATATGATGATTTGCATCATTTGATCAAGGTGATTTGACAGGGATTGGGAAACAAAAGTGGGCCACATGCAATGTATAGTTCACAGCAATGCTGAGACATTTTTATTGTACTCAATACAGACCGTCCATTTAATACACTTATCTGACGCTTAGGGCTGTCAATCAAAGAAATTTGAAAGAGATGGGCAATCAAAGGTGAGCCCCACATGATGGATGGTCCACATCAATGCTTAGACCTATCTAGCATGCTCAATATAGACCACCAATTTCCCAAACCACTAATCCAACAAAATGTGGAGCCCGCATGATGACAATGCACCATCAATGCTTAGATATCTCTAATACATTCAATATGGACCCTCCATTTCCCAACCCATCAATTGGATGGTTAAGGTCATTTGATTAGAGTGATTTGAGAGGGATGGGCAATTAAAGGTGGGTCCCACATAATGGATGTGCCACACCAATCTTGTACAGTCTATAGCATACTTGAAATGGATTGTTCATGTCCTGAGCCACTCATTTGATAGAGAGGGTTCTCTCTCTCTCCTCTCTCTCTCTCTCAACTTGGTGCTCAAGTAATTCTTGATGTAATTTCGTTTGTTTCCTATTTAAAATGGTGTAATGCGGGATTAAGGTAACACAAGGAGTCTTAGACATATTTGTGTGGGTTGAGAGAGTTCTAAAGTGAAAGAATAAGCTTGGATCCGGGTAAGTTTTCTTCTGTAGTCTCTTTAACTTTTAATTTATAGTGGATTGTTTGCTTTGTGCTGTGGTTTTTTATCTGTGAGTGATTTTTTCACGTTAAATTCAAATTGCCTTCTCTTGGATTGTCGATTTGCTTGATCATTGCATTGTGGTTTGCCAATAAGTGGTATCAGAGTAAACATTAGGAGGTAGATTGGAATCTAAGATGAGGTATTAATAGCATCAAGCATGAGATTTGATGTAGAGAAAAATAACTTTAAACTTTCGAACGTCAAGATGGAGGGTCTCCTGGTTCAGTAAGGATTGGAAGAAACACTCATTGGAGAGTGATCAGAATTCATGAAAGAAGTAGAGTGGAAGAAGATGGATTAAAAAGTTATGATCTCAATCCTGTTGTGCTTAACAGATGAGGTTCTGTATAAACTACGGTTAATACTTGGGCAAAGTTAGAGAATATTTATGCAAAAAAGGTCTTTTGAAAATCGTTTATATCTGATGGTGCAGTTGTTCAATCTAAAAATTGTGGAGGGGACTAATATTGAGAGCCACATTATCAATAAGTTCATTCGCAAGTTATTAGATGTAGATGAATAGAGGACAATTATCAAGCATACATTTTGTTAACTTCTCTTCCGAATTCATATGAGTTGTTCAAGGACTTGTTATGCGCAGGTAGGGAGTCCATTAACTTGAAGACCGTTATCTCAGCCCTTCATACGAAGTCGATGAGAATGAAAGGCATTGGTAATGATGAGAAGAAATTCTAAGTGGGATTGAGGATTATCGTGATTTAGATTTTAATCCAAAGGCAAAGGAAAGAGCAAAGTGAGGTGCTGGAATTGTGGGGAAAAATGACACGTTAAGTGGGATTGTTTGAATCTTAAAAAAAGGCAAGAGAAATCTAAAGATTATTTTAAGAGCTAATACTGTGAAATCCATGGAGGATGAGTGTGATGTCTGTGATGTATTGACTGTGTCCGGTAAGGGGTCTCTCGATGGAGAGTGGCTCTTGGATTTAGGTACACAATGTTACATATGTCTTGACGGGAGTTTATTTATAACATACAGAGCATATGATGGTGGATTAGTATTTTTGGGTGAAGACTACTGTTGGAACTAGAAAATGAACCGCAGGGAACATTCTCCTGAAATGTTGTGTTTAGTTGCTCTGGGGTTCTGAGTAATGAAAACATTCGTAGACAATCACAAGCATTCACAAAAGTACATAAGAGAAGAGATATCGCAAGGCGAATTTTATTCAAGAGATTCTGAGATCTTGTACATTCCAGGCCGTGGTATGGCACGGGCCCTTAATTACATCGAATGATCGATGACCCTTGATTAGAAGGTAAAAGACTAGTCAGCAGGGACTATGGTCTTAGAGTTTGTGGCCATGGGACCTATATTTGCTCTGCTGTGTATTGAACCACCTTTGTATTAGTCAGGAAGTCTATGTCCCATATTTTAGCAGAATACCCGGGTTGAAACTGTCAGGGTTTATTACTGAGATGGATGACTCTGGGCCCGCGCCTGTCAATGTAGGGACAGGTGACCTCGGGAAGTCCATTCTACAGTTGTGTGTACCTGCGCAGTCCAACCGGCGGATACTGTCTAAATGGGTAGGGCATCGACTGTTGTGTTGTGGCAGTTGAGTACTTGGCTTGTAGAGAATCGAAACTCTTTGGCATGGTTCATTGCTGGTAATTAAGGTCCTGCTAGGTCTAGCTTTTGGCACAAATCAGATCATGCCTTTACAGTGAACGTAAATGTCAGCATATTTGCATAGCTCTGAATGTTGGCGACCCCTTTTCGGGAAGTTACTCCGTTCATCGAGCCGGACCGGGTTAGGTCTCGAAGATGCTCGACTCCGCTCATTTAGAGTTCTCGAAACATTCGTTTGGCCGTTCCATTGCGTCCGGAATGCTCGAAATACCCAAGACAGGCTCCGACGGACCTTGAAAATACTCAGAATTGAGCCTGGTGCACCTGCTGACACGTTCTGACAATTGGCTGATTTTTTAGGGTGCATGAGGCTTGATTTACAGGGTGCGTGAGGCTCCACACACCTGTCAATTCAATGTTGATTTCAAGACGAATTTAGGGGTGCGTTGGTCAGTTTTCAAGGTGCGTTGAGTGCGTGGGCCTTCGCAAATGGCGGGCCAACGTGCAGTTTTTAAGGATGTGTTGGATGCGTGGGGTGCTCGGATTTCAGGGTGCGTTGGACACGTAAATGTGGGCTCCACCGATTGGGTTTTGATTTTTGGAGGGTTTGCGGGGCCCGTTTCATTGCGCAATCACTTGCAATGTTCATCATAAATAGTGACGGAGTTGCGGGTCCATTTCTGGGCGGTTCTGAACATGGTGATCGGCGGGGCCCACTAGGGAATTTGGCTAAGTCTAGGGAAGTCATGTACACTTCCGTTTTGCGTGCGCTGGAAGGCGTTCTTCGCGTGATTCCTTCAGAGGTATATGGTTATTGGACTTATTTTAAGAATGTCCACTATTTGGGACCCCAACAACTACGCTCACAAGGTGGTGGGTATTGGTACGGTGCACATTAGGATGTTTGATGGGATCGAATGAGTTCTGGAAGGTGTGAGGCATGTCCCTAAGATGAAGATGAATGCGATCTTTCTCGGTGCACTGAAGTGATGGGGTGCAGGTTCATCGCCCACAATCAGTACTGTAAAGTGACAAAGTGGGCACTTGTGATGATGAAGGAATGGAGGTGTGACCATGTTTACAAGTTGATCGCGAGAACTTCTCACGGTGGAGTTGCGGGATCGACAACGGGATCCACGGTTGCTCATGTGTGGCGTGTGCATAAGGGCCACATGAGCGAGCAGGTTGTGAAGGTGTAGGAACATATTCGATGGAGGCACGAGAAGCGATTGAACTATAAAGGAGACGGAATAGAGATGAAGAATGAATGTTTGGAGCAGTTGGAGATTGAAGCCACGATGGAGATTGTTAGGGATGTCTTCAATCTTGAACTACTAAGGGTTGTTGGGTGTTTGACGAGTTCGGGTCGGGCGCCTGAGGTCACCCGGATATGGCTTATATAATCTAGAACTGCTGGATCTGTTTTGGGGGGCTATAAGGGGGCCCAACGACTGTTAGTTGAGCACCCGATGAATGTTAACGGGCACCCAAAATTCCTTGACTTTATTGTTGGAACTCTTGGGCTGCGAACTGCAAAGTTGGTTGCGCAAGTTTTGCACGAGATTTATTTCTAATTCTGTTTGTTTCCTATTTAAAGGGGTGTAATATGGGATTAGGGTAATATAAGATAATAAACGTGTTTGTATGGGTTGAGAGGGTTCTAGGGTGAGAGAATAAGCCTGAGGAAAGACTACGCTGGTCTTTCTCTAAGAAAGCTTGGATTTCTCTGTGAGACTTTGGGATCCGAGTAAGTTTTTTTTTTTTTTTTTCTATAATCTTTTGTAACTTCTGATTCATAGTAGATTGTTTGCTTTGCACTATGGTTTTTTACCTATGAAGGATTTTTTTCACGTTAAATTCTAATTGCCTTCTCTTGGATTGTTGATTTGCTTGATCATTGTATTGCAGTTTACCTTGTACTGTGATCCGCTTCCACTGTCGAGCTTATTCCCAACACAACTATATTAGAATTCTATGATCCTACCTTATCTCATGCATTTATATCTCATCTTCCTTCCACTATTATAGTCATCTACCAAAGATCTAATACCTGTATAGATCAGAGTGGTGGATCCCCATATGTGGACCATCAAAATACCATCAAGTGCAATATAAATAATACATTATATCCATAATTTGGATAGAAACTTTGAATGCAAATAGATTTCATGCTTGTATGTAATAACACAAACAAAACATATGAAAGCCGCCTACATAAGAAAAATAGACCAAAAACACAAATGTGGTGAGCAGATAAAGGCTTTTATTGTGCAAATGCCTTAACTCCACATGTAAATGTTGTAAAGACAAATAGGGCGCACCATCCATGGAAAGATGATATCATCATCATTGTAGATACAAGATCAAAGAGTAAAAATAAAATAATCAGTGGATGAAAAATTCGGATGAGATGAATGCATCTTTAAGTGGCACCCAAACAGGCCCTTATGAAATTCAAGGAGATGATTAATACAATCAAAACAATTCAACTCCTTTATATTAATAAAAATAAAAAATACGTGTAGATGAAGTTCGAAATTTGGTCTACATGCTCAAGTGTGACATTAGATCACACCCTGATCTCCGAGTGCATGTTAGAACCAACCCAAAAAAACCATTTTTTTCAGTTAATCTCTTCGCTAAAATCACCATTTTCCATGTTCTTGCTATAATACACCAGGGAGGCAGCAGCTCGCCAGGATTTTTTAATTAGCTCATCCTTCTGGGTTTTGTAACGAAATAACGGTTTCAAATGCCCCCGCCAGCGCCCTCACCTTATTCTTCCTCTGCTCTGCAAGCTTACTCGCCGTCTCTTCGATCACGTCATTGTATGCCTGTGGTGCTTCTTTCTTCCCGCGAACATCTGGGCGCCTTGGTGTCACATTCTCCGACTTGGGTTTTGTATTGTCAGGCAGGCCTTCCATGTCTCCGTCGGGTTTCTTGACTGCCGATTCCTCGTTGTCTCCTGCATTGTCGATATCTTTGCCATCATCATCTTCTGAATCAGTTATGACTTTTTTAATTTCAATCGCCTGCTTCTCTTCGACACCCTCCTCTTCATGCTCTCTGTCATGGACTAGACTTTCTTCAGAGTGTTGGTTGTTGGGCTCTCCGTCACTGCCATCTTCTTCCTTGACTTCGTGATTGGCTTCATCTTCGCCTTCAGTGTTTTCATCGTTCTCGTCATCTACTTCTTCGTCAGGTGGGACCCACCTCATGTTCATCTAATGACAGCGAAGCATTGCAAGCTTCATTTGAAATGTTCTGTCCGGCCTCTTCAGAATTGGGAGCTGTTTGATCTTGTACCAGCGGAATCTCCACTTGGGCATGTTCTTCGTCATCTGCTTTCAATTCCTCTACTGTAACGTCGCGGATGGATTCCTTCTCTTCTCCTTCATGACTAGTGCTCGTAGTGGTAGAAGTACTAGTTGCTTTGGTTTCTTTCTTCTTCGGAACTCCCACCTCCTTCCTCATGCTCTTCGCCTTTCCAGCCGTTTTAACCATCTTACCCAAGATGGGTTTTGTCGAACTGGCAGTTTTAGGCAAGGAAGTCGACGGTTTGAGCTGTTTCTCTTTGGAGCTGGCTGAGAGAGGTGCTTTTTGAGTTTGAGATGGGGATGGAGGCTTTTCGAAGGATCTTCTACTAGTCAGGCGCCTTGTTGTCGAACCTTCAGATGCTGGTTTCTTCACATACTGGTGAGCTTCATTGGTGGAGCTTATTGTCGGCTTGAGATAATGCGGGACTGGTTTTTCTGATGGAGTTGAACTATCTTTGCCTGGCAAACCAGATACCGACGATTTGGAAGTCGATCTGGGAGTCCTTCTCCCATGCTGGCCTGTCGATGTTTTGGGGTGTTGAAGGGGAAATGCCGCTCTTTTCCCTTCCATGACCACTGCCATCTTTTGTTCTTGTAGCCATCTAGATAAAAAATACCTCTGCATATGAAATGAGAGAGTGAGAGGAGAATCAGAACAATGTGAACTTTATTTTTTATTTTTTATTTTTTATTTTTTTTAAGTTTGGATAAGTAGGGACATCATGGTTTTCAATGATCCAGACCATTGGTTTCTTGGGTTAACACAAATTCCCCCACCTAAAGAGACAATCCTGACCTTTGGAGTTTGTGGCCTGTGAAGAGATATACAACAACAATCCACATACAACTGAGTAAAAGACCCTGAGGTTGGCGTCGGTAATCTCTTCCAATCTTGATGATTTTTGGAGCATTTTCCATCGATTTTAGTCCCAACAGATCAATGCCCTTGATCATTGGACCACAGGGCCCACTAGTAATACATAATTAATGTTAACTTGACCGTCAATATGTGTTATAGAACAAGATTCTAATACATAATTATTGTTTGCTAAAATAAGATTAGATCATTGAAATTATGAGATCGAGTGCAGGTATTTCCATGAGAAAATGCTCTGTTATATCTCGCAATGTGGCCTCAATAAAAGAACTTATTGATTCAATGAGAGGAGAATGTTTGGCTGCGCTGGCCGAAATGACCAAAATTCATGTAGTGTCTGGGCTTGAAATTGCAATTGCATTACCTTCAAGTTAGACATGAAAGGAATGCATGCGAATTTTGAGGGCTACATTCTCATTATGAGTAATAAGGAAATTGCAACATCAGTGTTTCTCTTCATGGAATTAAGGGTGAATCCAAACATGGACATAAAAGTGTGTTTCGAGGCGTAATCGAATTGGATTGCAGACACTGGTCTGATAAAATGGAAATAACCCAATTGTAATTTCCTTCCTTGGTATTCACATCGAAAGACAGGGTCCAAATTGAAGTCGCATTGCATCCTGGTTGAACGTGAAAGAAACTCAAACTGCGATATAAGGCCTACTTCTTCCTTGCGAGTGCCCGTCTGCAAAAATACTGATTGAAAGCTACCATTTCCATCTTTATCAAAACAAGTGTACCATTTCGTTCTACTGATTTTCTTTTTTTCTAAAATAAAATGTTTTCGTGTTTGGGGTGTTAAAGGGTCACTTGCTATTGGTCCCTTGGGCCTTGTTTGGTTGCCACTTAAAAATGAGTTCATCTTATTTTAGTTAGGGGTAATTATGTAGTAAGATGAATTTGGTTGCACTAAATTTCATGAAGGTTTGTGCCGAATTGGACTGATTAGTCATGAAATTTCACGATATTTGGTGCAATCCAAATACGCCCTAATCATAATTAGTATTAATTAAAATGATATGAACCATCTTTTTATGGCTACCAAACAGTACCTTAGCATTTCTTTTAGTATGTTTTCAAGCTTGTAATAAAATTAATAGCCTTTTGATAACACACAAAAAGAAAAGAAAATTGCCCATCTAAAAGAAACTATTTTAATGGATGATTTCATTTTCCCTTTGTCTTGACTGAGTATCCCGTCATGTTTCGCTCTATCGGGCCCACATGATGAGACGATCAGATGATTGGAACCGTCCATCATCTGGCTACAGGCTATCCGAAGAAACTTACACCGAACAGATGATTCAGGCCATAGTTGTGTGCGGATGAATTTACAACATTGGAAAGAAGATTTTCACCATGTGGTCCAGATGATCAAGGATCCCACCATGTTCGGGCTACTGAGCCTACATGATGAGATGATCAGATAATCTGAACCGTCCATGCTCTCAATGTTATGCGATCCAGCTACCCTGAGAAACTTACTTATGTCGAACAGATAATTCAGCCCATCGCTATGTGATCAGAGGTCAGGATGATCAAGGAATAGTACCGAGTAAATGGACGGTTCTGATCATCTAACCATCTCATCATGACATAGGGAAAAAATCCTCCTATGAGATCATGGTTCACGTACCTTGATTGAAGTATCAAGCAATGGACTTTTTCTGCATTTCCAAAATCAATGAGAGAGAGAGAGAGAGAGCGAGAGAGAGATGAAGAGTTCTTGTTTTTGAGGGTGATTGAATGAAATGGAATGAAATGAAAATGAATGGTGAAGAGAGAAGGAAGGTATAAGGGGGGAGTAGGACCCACGTTTTAAGGGGATGGTGGGCCAAAATCCACTCATTATCAAACTAACAATACAAGTGGAATGCTGACCGAGTCAAGTAAAACGGTTGTTAACGGCAGTTTCTCCACACCACTTGCCCGTAACTCAGGGTTAGCTCCATGGGACCCACCGTGATGTTTTTTTTTTATTATATCCACTCCGTCCATCCGTTTCTCCGTCTAATTTCAAGGAAAAAGCCCATACATGAAGGAGATCCAGAACTCAGGTGGGCCACACTGCACGAAATAGTGGAGATTAGATGCCGACCATTGAAATCATCATGGGGGCCACAGGTTTTCGATCAGGTCGATATTTGTGTTTTCCCTTCACCAGATGGGAGTCACCTACTGAACGGTTTTGATGGAAATATAAACAACACACTTTGTCCTAGTAAGATTTCAACGGTTGGTGTTTCCATCCCATCTGTTTCCTGTTGTGTAGATCTCCTTCATGTTTGGGATCTTCACCTAAAATGATCTGGAGAAACGGATGGATGGAATGGATATGACACAAACATCCCGGTGGGCCCCACAGAGTTTGGGTTACATGGATCTCTTTCATCTTTGGGATCTTGCCCTAAAATGAGCTGGAGAAACGGATGGACGGAATGGATATAACACAAACATCCCGGCGGGCTCCACAGAGCTTTGGGTTACAGGGACTCCTGTAATGGCGTTTACAGGCAGGTCGCTTCCGTTTCTCCCGTTACATGAAGGGCACTTTTAGTGGCTCGTGTGAGATAGACCCGCTAATTTCCCACGTATTTGTTGTAGGAAATCCGTGCGACAAAGATCTTTACTGGGCCCACTGTGATTGGTGTGTGACATCCACTCTGTCTATTATCTGATTCAACATATGTTAGGACGTGAGTCTAAAATTAAGGTTATTTAAACCTCAAGTGGGCTACACCACAGGAAGAAGGATGGGACTCATCTAATTGAAAAATTCTTGAGCCTGCTAAGGTTCTCTCGTGAGGCTGATATCAGGGTTTCCCTTAATTCCAGTGGTACTCACCTTTTTTGTTTTTTTAGGGTTAATGTTAGTACACCCACCCACCCTTTTAGTCACTGCAATGTTAGCCACCCCCACTTTGGGAATAGATACCAAGGCCCCAGTGTTGAAACAAGGCTATCTTTCCAGGGACTCACCTTGTGAATGGGTTGGATTGGCATATAACCATCACCTCATTGATTATTTTAGGTCAGCCTAACTTCTAAGCTCACGTCCTAACATGAGTTGGTGTATAATGGATGAACTATAGGTCATGTACAGCCAACATGGGGACCTGCAGATCTTTGTTGCGCGGGCTCTCTGTCACACAAAACAAAGGGTTAGAAAACACCAAGTTTGGTGAGGCCCTGACACGTCCAGATTTGATTGGTCCTGCCTCATGTGACATCACTCAATTGAACAACTTTCAAATGGGAGGGTAAAACCAAGTTTAATTAAGCTGTGACTTGGCATCATTTTATTGGCCAGTAAGAAATACTATTAGACAGGGTCAGCAATTTTCAAAGGTTATCAGTTGTTATTGGACCTTGTCTGGCATTTCAATGAAATGGCACCAACTCATGGCTTGAAACTCTGTTTACCATTAGAGGTGGAGCCTACCTTGATGTATGTGTTGTATATCGAGCCCATCCAACTGTTTTGCCAGCTCATTTTAAGGCATGGTAAAAAAATGAGGTAGATCCAAATCTCAGGTGTATGGAGTCAGTGAATCCTTGGCAATTTACATGTTATAGCATTCTAATGTTAGATGTTAGGATGCACGAGGGAAAACGATATTCCATGGCTTGGATGTGCTACAAAAGGGTGTCCCATGATTCTCAGATGTGCTGCGAAAGTGCTAGACTGGCATACGTGCTAGCAAAGATCCCGAATAGGATTAGAAATTTGCAATCAAGTTTACTCAGCACCCCCAAAGGTGAAATTGAATATGACATGCTATCCATGGACAATTAAGAGTATGCTTAGCTAGGAGTGTGGTTGTTTCAATATGGGTTATTCTGCTACTTATTGGAATTGGAACAAATGACATTTTGTCTCTAATACCGCGTAAAATAGCCACTTGTTTGAGCTGTTAGAGGATGGTGGTGTATCCATGTATATTAAGGAACTTTAACAAATATAAAAGATTTAAATGATGAAAATCATTTCTAGCACAAGCAACGTGGGGGTAACTAGCATTGAAAGGTGACTAATAGTGTAGGTGTGTGTACTGACAATGGGATGTGTGTACTAACCTAAAAAAGAAATCATTGAAGGGGAAAATCATGGCACCTAGTACGACACAAATCTACAATAATAAAAATAATGGAAGTACAATTATGAAGAGAACTCTCTTGAATACCTAAACTATTTCACTCAATGATAGATTACAAGCAACAATGAAAAAAAAAAATTATTTTTTACAAATTAGGAATTATACAAAAAACTCCCAACACAACCATTGAAGAAGACAATAAAAAAATCAGCAGTGGATGAACTGTTGCAAACTTAGATGTAAAGATTTCGATAATAAAAAGATCTAACTCTTCTTATACCAAACTTGTCAGGATGGAGACACTATCCAATAACACTTTTTAAATTTTATTTGAGGTATAGTGGCGTTTTTCATCTTCCATCAAATTCATTTAGAAGTTTCTCATGAAAGTTGCATTGCTAATGGGTGCATCATGTGACTAAATGTGTGGTGTGTGTTACGCATTGATGGAGTTAGCTAGTCTCAAACCTCAGACCTGGCTGGAAAGGCCGTGGCATGTCAACCAGCCTAGATATCAGGCAACTAACTGGTGTACGTGTAGGGCTGTCAATGGCACGGATCTTGATTCGTATCCGATCCGTATCCGATCCGATTTAATCGGATTCGGATCAATAATCAGATAATCGGGTCGGATACGGATATCCAAAGATGATCCGTTTAATATTCGGGTCGGATTCGAATCAACCTTGATCCGGCCCGTTAACGATCCGACCCGATAAAAAAAATAAATAAATAAAATAAAATAAAATAAATAAAACATAGGATAATCTCTCTTCTCTCTCTCTTCTCTCTCCTCTCTCGGATATCCGGTTGGATATCGGGTCGGATCATAATCGGATCGGAAACGGATTTCGAAAAATTTAATCGGGTCGGGTTCGGATCATATACTTGTGATCCGAATCGGATTTGGGTCGGATATATTCTTAATCGGGTCGGATTCGGATCATCACTGATCCGGCCCGTATCCGACCCGTTGACAGCCCTAGGATTCATTGTTGCATGACCGAAAAAATAAAGCTTATGCGGTACGTTGAACCCTGGTTTTTTTTCAGCCGCCTATTCTTTTCAAATATTTGCAAGCAACCCAATGAGTGGATCGCTCTACATGTCGACTCAGGGAATATCAACGATCGATCCAATCCGATGAATGGTCCGGATCACTTATCAGGTGCCATGTATGCACATTTACGGCGAATCTCTTTTTTCAATCTCCCGTCGCGCGAGTCCCCGGCATTACTCGCTTCACAGCAAGACGTTTGCTTCCCGCCCCGAGTTCGTAAAAACACACGCACACTCTCGCACTCTCTCATTTTTAGGGTTTCTCAAGTTCTCGATTTTTTCTTTCTAAAGCTTCTTGATTTTCATCTCTCTTTCATTTATAGGGCATCTCTCTCCCTCCCTCCCTCCCTAGGGTTTTTCCAGGTTTTCATATCCATCTCTGATTTCTAAGGTTTCAACTCTCGCATCTCAATCCATGAATCTCTCTGGAAAAATCGCAGCATCTCTCTCACACAGCAAGGGCAAGAGATTTCTTCTCCTTCGCTCTGTCCTCCTCCAATCATCCTCTATCTCCACTCAACCAGCAGCGTCAGCGCCAGCGGGGAAATCGAGCTGGACCAAAACGCCCAAACCCAAATCCAAAAATCCCGAACCTGCTCCTAATCCGACGGTGCTCCTGGACCATGCTGCCCCCTCGCTGCCCCCTCCACAGCAACCTTTCAATTGGTCGAGGCCTGCTGAAGTACCGTGGCAGCCGAAGGTTGCTAATTCAGTGCACCTCATGGGCTCCGTTAGTGTCCCAGTCCAGCTCGACATCTCCCCCGACGGGAAGTACTGGGCCGTCTCCGTCCTCACACAGGAAAAGATGAAGGAATTCCCGCAGCTCTGGTTCGTCGATTTCTTCCCTCCTCTCTCTCTCTCTCTATTGATGTCTGTCTGCCATCAGTCTTTTCTTTGTTGCCAGTAATTCGAATGTTTATTGTGATATAATCGAAGTTGCTATGAGGAATGATGATCTGATACTTCCATGGGACGCTTGGCCCAAACTCTTAACTACCATGGACCGTCCAGCTAGTGGGGTCCATATTGGATTGCTCACTCCCCAGAAATTTTAGCCGATTCATCTACCATTTGTCATAATTTCATTGGGCCCACCTTGATCAACATGGACAATCCATTTAGTGTCCCCATTGGCATTACCTGTGGCCTGAAAAACCTGCAGATGGAAAGATATAGCCAACAGTCAAGATTCAGTGGCAGAAAACATGCTGATTTGATGGTTAGGATCATGGTATTGGAATGCTTTTTGGGCCATGAGGAAGGTAATTGGGGTTGTTAAGCTGATCATCCAGAACAAGATTGGATGTCCGCCCATGCTGAATATACAGACATTCTACATATTCAATACGCAGATATACCAGATGTATGGGCTTTCTCAGGGCCAATTGGTGGAGGTGGTTCTAATTGCATGGGGCTGGAAGCTGTTTATGTGGGTATTAAGTTGGTAAGTTGGTAAGGGAATCATTCTCAGGTCAGCCGGTGGTGGAAAGTGACTCAGAAAATGATATTTCATGGGCAGCTGCTCTCTGCCTGTCCCTGTTGAAGAGCTGCTCTATTGTTAATGGGTCACACTCCTAGAAAAAAAAAGTTAATAAGTCACGCTTCTTCAATAGTGCGGACCAGGTCTCTCCTTTCTGCTCCTTAGGAATGACTGATTATGTTGTCACAGAAATTGTTTCAGTAAGTATTTTGCTGATTTCTTATCAATTCTCAAATCAAGTGATATATGCACCACAACATATCAACTTAGATTCAGAGCAGGCAGCAGAATTTATATACAATGAAAGCCAAAATATCAGATGTGCAACGCTCTGATTGTTGATCTAGATTGTCCACCCTGTTGGCTGCAGATATCAGGTTGATGGATTTTTGGCCATTGAATCTCGGTCCTATTTCTTGTTTTTGACCATCTATTTTCTGCCTTCAATCTGATAGATGGTTCTTCCATTCAAAGTGTTTTCAAGTCATAGAAAGTCTAACGTGGGGCCGGCAAGGTTTATGGTCTATATTGAGCAAGGCCAAGCTTAAGTGTATGGTAGGATGGGCTTTTTATCATGTACTATCATGTATAGGTGTTGTGTTGGATCATTACCCCATGCACAATTAGGGTTGTTAATGGTTTGGGTTCCATAGTACCTGTGCCTGGTCTAACCAGTTCCAGTCTTGCTGGGTCTAGGCCCTTTCGGGTCCATGTCTAGATCTTGGAGACCCAGGTCCAGATCCAATCAGGTTTGGGTACCCCTGTTGGGTGGCCATAGGGTCTCTAGATCTAGGTTTCAAGTTGAGTTTGGGACAATCAAGAGCATTTACATCTTTGGACCTACATGATGAATGGATTAGATTGTGCACACATATGCCACTTTGATATGCATGTTTTGTAAATGAGCTCTCTTATTTGTGGCTTAGGAAACCTCATTTCTTTTACCATAGTAAATTAGTAATCAATGTATATTAAATATATAATTTTACTACTAAACTACCTGGACCTAACTCGACTAGACCCGATTTTAACTGGGTCCAAAAGCTGAAACCCGGACCCAATCTGGTTCTTAACAAGTCCAATAAATGGGAGCCAGATCCTTTAAAATTGGGTTGATTTCATTGGGTACCTACTGGTACAGGCACCCATCGGCAGTCGAATGTACAATTTCCAAAAGATATTAGAAGTAACTGTGTAAGTTGCTTAAATACTCAAATATGTTCTTTTGGGTCATCTGCACATGGAATCTCATGATTTTCTTTTGTGGATTGTGCTCAACCTTTTCTTTCCCTCTAATATATCAGGATTCCGATAATATTCGAAGGTGATTTGGCACATGTTGCCGCATGCCATCTCAAGGAAAATGATCTCATTTATATAACTGGACAGCTGAGTGGAGATCCACCGCCATTCACTATCGATCAAGGGCGAGCTAGCATTCAGGTATAAATTGTTGTGGTCATAAGGGACTGCCTAATCATTTTATGCAAAAAATGGCATGGGGAAACTGTTGCAATTATTAGTGAATAGTGACAACATATATTATTCCCTACAAAGAACATCATATGTGAAACACACCTTAAAAACCAAGATATAGTGATTGCACTTTTCCATAGAGTATCATATTTGAGACCCACCTTAAAAGTTCAGGACCATTGTTGTCAAATGCGATCACATATGCGCATACTGTGGATTAAATCGCTTATGCCATGATGGCATATGCAATCCTGACAAGTATGCCATGGCATACTTTTATATGTGACCAATATGCGATCGCATAAGCGAGTATGCGATCGCATGTTGTATATGCCATCGCATAGTTCTCAATGGTCAGAAATATGATCGTTTAGAGCAATTTATTTTTTATTTTTTCAATTTGGGGCACTTTGTATCCTCTTCATTTTCACAATTGTTTACTCCAAGGCTCTAAATTCAAAACCAAGATATAGTGATTGCACAATTCCATAGAGTGAAACCAACCTTAAAAGTTCAGGACAATTGTTGTCAAACGCGCATACTGTGGATTAAATCAGATATGCCATGTGATCCTAACAAGTATGCCATGGAATACTTTTATATGTGACCAATATGCGATCGCATATGCGATTATGTGATTGCATACTGCATATGCGATCACATATTTCCCAATGGTTATAAATATGACCGTTTGGAGCAATTTATTTTTTATTTTTTCAATTTGGGGCACTTTTGCCTACAAAATAGGCACTCATATTGTCTTCTTTTTCACTATTCTTTACTCCAAAGCTCTAAATCTCTCACTCTTTTTCTCTTACACCTCTTTCTCTCTTACTTTAATCTCTCTACAACTATTTTAAGTGTGTTTATTTTTTATATTTTGTAAATTGTGTTTTTTTTTTTTTTTTGTCAATTGTATTTGTAAATTAAGTTGTAAGTTGTTAAGTTATTAACTTGTTTCAATTTATTTATCAATAAAATTTCTATGTTTGAAGTTTTTAATAACTAATTCTCCCTTAATGTAGCTTGTTGATTGTTTGTTAAAATTTATGTAAATATAATGTAAGTAATTAAATATATAACTTAATGAAACACCCAAACCACAGTGAAATAAGTAAAATAACCCAATCCAATCATGTGTAGTTTTTCCGAACTTTTTAGAACTTTTTTTTCTTTTCGATTTTTCCTTTTTTTTTTTATTTAAAAAAAAATGCGATGGCACATGCAAACAGCATATGTGATTTGATAACATTGGTCAGGACTAGATATGGCTTCAGTATATGTCATTTGATAGCATTGTTCGGGAATGGATATGACTTCAGTAAGGTTTGGCTTTCTAATCAATTCATATGGGCTGTACATCAGGTTAAACCCACACTTCATTGGCCTCAATGAGAAAATCACACCAACCAGATATTCCAATGCTCCTAGTTGCGTAGGGACACATGAACAGTCTAATCAATAGATGTGGACTGTACATTAAGTTAGGCCCACATTTTACGTGCCACAATGAGAAAATCACACCACAAGATAATCCTATCCCATCTCAAATTTGTCCCTTTTTACATCCATCCCTTTTCCAAGCCATGGATGTGATGGTTATAATTATCTTATCAAGGCAAGCAATGCATAACAGAAACCCACTAAGTGGATGGATGTTTCAACAAGGAGCTCTGGGTGATTTTTTTTTTTTTTAATACTAATAATATTTTTTTTCTCTGTCTCGTTTGTTGCTTTGTTTTTCACATTTTTCAACAAAATTAAATATCATATGCTATGGTTCTCTTTTTGTTATGCAAGCAAATCTCTCTTATTCAGTTTGTATGAATTTGACATCTAAATTATGATTCTGTAGGTCATGGTGCAGAGCCTAAGTTTTGTCCAGAAAACTTACCCAACTCAGAAAACACAAGGCACCATATGAAGAAAATGGACAAGCTTCTGATGATCTAGGTAATTACAATTTAAAAGTCTCTCTCAACCCAGCATTACTTCTTCACACCTCATGAACGAACTCTGTATCATGTTTTTTCCATTTTAGTTCTGAAAAGCATATTCTGAATGGACACTCAAATTTTTATCATTTGTTGTACTTCCATGAAGCTTTTTGCTTCCCCATAGGGAAAACACATCTCAAATATAATTGAATTACAAAGCTTGTTTAGCAAGCTTAATGGCAACTAGACGTATAAAAGTTTGTGTAAGCATCTTTACCTGGAAAGAACTTCTATCCCTGAAAATTGGTTCATAAGTGGTAGGTGTACATAGTACGTGAGCGGCAACGAGAGTGTATATAGCTAGTTATAGAGAGTTACCAAGAGTCCAGATAAAAAGGTGTGTTTGCTTGTTTTCTATTGATCCGATTGAGCTATATGGACTACCCTGGTTCTCTTTTTCATTTGCCAATTGGCTTTATTGGTTATTTCTTCTATTTCCCACTAATTTATGCTTATCAAAACGTTGCTTACCCTGCATTATTTGTTTCTTCATTTGCTGTTGGACTTCAATCTCCTACTCAATGTTCTATACCAAAGGTTCTATATATCTCTATTTTCATTAAGTATGATATTCTATGATGAGGAATGATGAAAATGAACCTGACAAAAAGATTTCACCCCCTTTCTCCTCAGTATATTCTTAGTCAAGAAATTCCTTAAATCTCTTACACCATCCATGCATGTAAGAAACCCTTGTTCCTAGGTGTGGACACCTTTTCCCTACTAAGAGTGGAAATTTTTTGTTGGTTGGCAGGCAAAAGTAAAATTCTAACTATCAGTAATCTGAAAAAAGAATCGGTTCTTCCCAACATCTGATACTTATGCTGGAAAAATGAGGAGAAATCATTTCTTGAATAAATTAATTTTGAAGAATGTTACAAATATTTTTTACTTCATTTTATAACAGATGAGTTGCAACACCCTAAGCTTTGACTCACCTCCAAAGCTTCAACACCCACTACAAATGCATATGCATGTTGAATCTTGCTCACCTGCTCATTGAAGACCAATGATACATGACACGCAACATCGGCATCTCTTTATGTCAGTAAAAAAGACCCACCAACAGCTTATAGATTAGAACAAACAATGCTCAATGAGTCAATATAGCTAAATAGCGACTCTAATTCAGACCAACTACCACACATGCAGGTCCACCTTTCTGTGATCCAGGTATTTCATATGGTTGGTAGGTCTCATCATGAATGATCACCCCCTAACTTCTCACCCATTGAACATCATGTGTCCAAATGAGAAAATGGACAGTTAAAAAAAAACATCTCCCAGATTCCATCATATACATGTGTCCTAAGTGATTTGACTCGCCTAATATTTGGGTGAGGTCATCTAGACATTAAAGCCACCTGATGCATAAATTGTCGATACAGAATTCCTTTTTTGGGGTTTGGCACAACTTTACCCCCGTGCACCCTAAGCCCAGCTCTTCAACATTACAAGAAGAAAATAATATCAATCTAATCATGGGATCATATCTCATACATGCACGTCAAATTGAAAAAATAGAGTCAAGAATCCCACTACATTTCTAACAATTTAAGAAATTAATGAAAAAGAAGAAAATAATTCCATATCCTTAAAAAAATCTGATTATAGGATTGCATCTCACACGTGAGTGATTACAAATTGCAAAAAATTGGAAACCAAGAATTTTTTAAAATTTCCAGCAATTTAAGAACAGAATAAAATAGAAAAATAAAATAATTCTGGTTCGCTCTCCTAAAAAAGAATCTAATTATAGGATATCATGTCATGCATGTGTGTCAAATATAAAGATAAAAGTAAAAACCAAGAATATCCCAACATTTTAGCAATGTAAGATAAAAAATGAAAAAGATCTCCAAAAAAAAAAGAAGATAAAAAATGAAAAGCAAGATAATTCCTTGATCCCTAAAAAATCTGATTATAGGATGGTTTCTCACACGTGTCAAGTAGGCAAGTAGCAGAACATTAGCAATCAAGATTTTCCCAACGATTTCAGCAATCTAAGAAATGAATAAAATAGAAAAATAAAATAATTCTGAAACAATTATTTGCCTAGGAGTCGATTAACGTACTCTTTCGAGTAACTTATTATTAGAAAAGAATTTAAAGAGAACTTGAAGAGAGGGAATATGATATGATCCGGTCCCATGATGGGCCACACCTTTAGAATCACACCAAATAAATGATCTAGTATGACCTTTCTTCCTTTTAGGTGGAATTGTGGTAAAATAAAGCGATAACACAGGTTGGCTCATTTTGAGGAGAACCAGCCTCCAATATTTTCAGAGAAGGAAACAAAAGGACTTGATGGTTTTCTTCATTGCTCAGTCACATAATTAAATAACTACATAACTCAACCATCCACAATAGCAAAACTACCTAGAAATGGATGACTCTTTACATGGCATGTGTTCCATACCTACAAAACTACCTAAACACGGATGACTCTTGACTCAATCAACAATCGACTATAAAGTCATGGGAAGGCCCCATGATCCATGTATGAAGGCCCTATAATCCACGTATGCATGTATCAATCCTCCCCACTCAGAGTGACCTTGTCCTCACGATCTACATCAGGAAATCACTCCAAGAGTGTATGGTACATCTCCCATGTGGCGTCTTCTGGTTGCATGCCCTCCCATTGAATGAGTACTTCTGTAATAGCACGGTTGCCTCACTTCACCATCCTACAACCGAGAATGGTTTATGGCTTTGGCTGAATAATTCTATCTTCAGTTAGGGGAGGAAAGGAGTCTTGCACATGCACATGAGTCCCTATCTTTTTCGTTAGATGTGAGACATGGAAGACGATGTGGACTTTGGATCCCACTGATAGTTCCAATTTGTAGGCAACCGCTCCAATATGTTGCAGAACCTTGAATGTGCCGAAATAAGGATGAGATAGCTTCATGGATCACTTGAATGCTACAGAGGCTTGATAATGCAGGAGCATTTTCACACCGGGCTCGAGTGGGGAAGCGGGAGCACACTCGAGGTGGGGCAGATCGTGCGAAGCGGGACCCATGTGAAGTGGGGCGGCTTACGAAGGAGGGCTTGACCAGGGGCCTGGCCTAGCTTGGGCTATGAGATAAAATGATATTCTGTGCCTCCTCCATTAGCTTTGGAGCTTTTGGTGAGTTGGTCAGATGTCTTGCGTCAAATTAGTATCAGAGCGGGAGGTGATTAATGCAGGGGCATTTTCACACTGGGCTTGAGTGGGGCGGCCCGTGCGAAGCGGCTGCACTATGCGAAGCCGGACCAATGCGAAGTGGGGCGGCTCACGAAGGAGAGCTCGACCAGGGGCCTGGGCTATAAGATAAAAGGATATTTCATGCCTCCCCCATCAGCTCTGGAGCTTTTGGTGAGTTGGTCAGATGTCCTGCGTCACTTGACGGTATGGTTAGAGCTGTAAATATTCCGCATTGTCAACTTAGAACTCTTGCTCAGTACAGTGTGAGTTTGCTATCCTTTCATTCTCTCTTGTGCTGCCTGTAAGTTTTTCTTGAGGAGGGACATAATGTGGTCCCAATTGTGTAGCTCGGCTGCTTGAACTTGAGTGGTCGCTAGCGCACAATGGGAAGCTAGGGGGTGGGGCACACCATAGACGGTTTCATATTGGTTATCTTGGTAGCTAAATAAAAAGAGGTGTTGTACCACTATTCTGCCTACCGTAGCCAATTTACCATTCTTTCGGTCGTTCGCTTAAGAAAAATCGTAGGTAATTTTCCAATCACAGGTTAACTACTTCAGTTTGGCTATTAGATCAAGGACGATTAGCTGAGCTCATGTTCAACTTGGTTCCCTGTAAGCGAAACAATTCCTACTGAAAAAGACTGGTGAAGATGGCATCCCTGTTGCTAACAACGGTGCATGGCATACCATGAAGTTTAAAGATTCATTCAACAAATAGTTGGGCCACCATCAAAGCGGTGTAGGGGTACGACTTTGCTATAAAGTGGCGTACTTAGATGAACGATCCACTATTGCTAATATCACACACTGTGAGAGTAACCTATCTATGAAGCCAAGAGATGTCTGTCCAAACATTCTTAGGGATGGGAAGTGGTTGTAACAACCCTAGTGGTGCAATGTTCTTATTTTTGTGGTGTTGACACACATCACACTCTTATATATACTAGTGAACATAACATCGGAATCCTGGCCAATAGAATGATGTGGTTACTCGATGAAGGGTCTTGTGAAACCCCGATGTGCCCAGTTGTTCTACTCTTGTGAAGTTCCTTAAGAACTTTGGCTCGTAAAGGCGAGGAGGTGGCGAGCACTAGGTGACTCTTATAGTATAGAATCTTGTCACTCATCACATAGCATGTGCTGTCCAATTGACCTTCTTGCTAATATTGAGACAACGATTGTAATTTGGGTTGGTGCTGTATTCAGCCTAAACCTCATCAAGCCAAGTAGGATGGGCAGTGATATGACTAAGGGCCTGTTTGATGAAACTTATTTTCAATGCTTATTACTAAATTTTGCTATTTTTAGTGATTTTCGCTTATTTAGGGCGTTTGGTAAATCCACGTTATTAAGTGCTTAATTTCTATTTCCATTGAAAAGGTTTTTTTTTTTCTAGCTCCCCTCTTGACCTATCACTTAACGCGGAATGCGGGAAGTGATTTTACTCTGTATCAATAATTTAAAATGGCGACAATGCCCTTATTCTTCTAAAAAAATGATAGCACTTGTTGGGCCATTTTATAAGGCCTGATCACAGATGTAAGCTGTTAATCTCGAAGTACCTGTCAAGCCCTGTGAAACGAGTGGTCACTTGTCTAGAATGGAGATCAAAGTGCTGAGATCTTGGATGTTGAAGTTGGCGTGTTACTACACATTCGAGCTACATGTGCGATAATAATGATTTGACATTGTGGCCCATTTTTCAAGGTGTTTCTAGACTCCTGTTGTGAAGTGGACCGCACATCTTGTAGTACTCATTGATAACTTAGAAACAAGTAGTCGCATGTCCCGGACAGAGATCAGAGCACTGAGTTCTTGTGCGTTGAAGTTGGTGTCACTGCACATCCATGCTACATGTATGATAATAACGATTTGACTTCGTGGCTTAGTTTTCGAGTTGTTTTTAGACTCCATTCGCGAAGTGGACTGCACATCTTTTAGTACTCATTAATAGCTTTGAAATAAGTGGTCACACATTCTGAAAGGAGATTGAAGCATTGGGATTTTGTATGTCAAAGTTGGTGACATCGAGCCACATGTGTGATAATAACTATTTGACTTTATGGCCCAATTTCTAAGATGTTTCTAGTTTTCTTTCGAGACGTGGACCACACACTTCTTACAATACGCGTTTATAACTTCAAAATAAGTAGTCGTACGTCCTGAACAAAGATCTTAGACGTATAAAATTGCGTGTTGTCACACATGCTGACAAAAAATAAAAAAAAATGCAAAATCTGATGTTTAGCTGTTTGTGGCCTATTTTTGGCAATTTTTTTCTCCTTTAGGAGATTTGAGCCTTCCATGACGTCCAATGCTTTGAGCTCTATGAAATTAAGGGGTCGTTAGTCCAGATCGGTGCATGTATTGCGATATAAACAAATGTTTAAGATGACCTATTCATTCAATGGATCATATCTCCTCGTCCATTGATCAGATTTGAACAAAATTTGGTCTAGGCGGGTTTTTAGATGTGTTCTTTGAGATGGTCTAATTGAATTTGACCATGCCTAACAAGATCTAGCTAGATGAGATCATGACTAGGAGATCTTGTTTTTTAAAGATCTGATTCAATTCAAATCAGATTGGGTTTTTAGACTCAGACGAGAAAGCACTTTCTTTATGTTAGGTGATGGGATAGGAGCTTGAAATTTGGATGCAATAGTTTGGCGCTGAAAATCGTTCTCTAGCCTAATGAATGCCCACCACCAATACCATCCAGAAACCTACCAAGACCAAATTTTGTTCAAATTCGATTAGCGGACGAGGAGATCAGACCCATTAAAGGAACATGCCATCTTAAACATCTATTTTTATCTTGATCCATGCCCTGATTTGGACGAGCGACCCCTAAATTTCATAGAGCTTGAAGCGCTGAACGTCATGGAAAACTCAAATCTCCCAGAGGAAAAAAAAATGCAAAAATGGGTTACAAACAGCTAATGTCAAATTTCGTTTTTTTTTTTTTTTTTTTGTCAGCATGTGTGGCGATATAATTTTGTACGTCTAAGATCTTAAGTTCTCAACACTCAGATCTCTGTTAGGGACACATGACTACTTGTTTTGAAGATATAAATGAGTATTGTAAGACGTACGGTTCACATCTCGAAAGGAGACTAGAAATACCTTGAAAACTGGGCCATAAAGTCAAATCATTATTCTCGCACATGTGGTTCGATGTACAGGCGACACATCAACTTCGACATACAAGATCTCAACGCGTCGATCTTCATTCAGGGCATGCGACCACTTGTTTGGAAGCTATCAATGAGTACTACAAGATTTGCAATCCACTTTGTGAAAAGAGTCTAGAAACACCTCGAAAACTGAGCCACAAAGTCAATAGTTAGTACCACACATGCGGCCTAGATGTGTAGCGATACACCAACTTCGATGTGCAAGATCTCAACACTCTGATCTCAGTTCTGGACGCGTGACCACTTGTTTCAAAGCTATCAATGAGTACTACAAGATGTAAGGTCCACTTTGCGAAAAGAGTTTAGAAACACCTTGAAAAAATGGGCCATAAAGTCAAATCGTTATTACCGCACGTGTGGCCTAGATGTGCAGCAACACATCAACGTCGATGTCTAAGATCTCAAAGCTCCGATCTCCGTTATGGGGGAGTGACCACTGTTATTGAAGGTTTTGATGAGTACTTCGATATTAATGATTTATATATGTGATCAGACCTCATAAGGTAGACCAAAATGTGCTGTCATTTTTTTAGAAGAGAAATAACATTATTGTCATTTAAAATTATTGGTAGGGGGCAAAATCACTTACCACATTCCGCGTTAAGTGATAAATCAAGAGATGGGAGCTGAAAAAATAACCTATTTTTCAGTGAAAATTAAAATTAAGCACTTAATTATGTCGATTTACCAAACGCTCTAAATTAGGAAAAATCACTGAAATTACCAAAATTCAGTGATAAGTACTGAAAATAAGTTTTATCAAACAGGCCCTTAATTTAAATTTCCGACCTTATTTTTCAGTTTACAATGGCACCTAAAAGGCTCCCTTCTTCAGCCCTTTTGGATAAGGCATCAGCTGCTTTATTGTCACGTCTGCTTTTGTAGTCTATTTCATAATATCATATCCAAGGAGTTTAGTTGACCACTTTCATTGCGTGGTAGGGGCTATACGCTGCTTGAAGAGATATTTTAGACTTCTTTGATCAGTTTTAATTTTGAATTGCTTCCCCAATAGGTACGGATGTCATGTTTGGACTACAATTATAGCAAGGAGCTCCTCATAAGTTGCAAGATTCAGACTTTTCACTTTTAAGGCTTGGCTAATGAACACCAAGGGTTGCCCATCCTGCATTAGTACCGCACCAATTCCATTTCCTAACTCATCACACTCCAAGACAAAGGTTTTGGTGAAGTTGGGTAGGGCCAAGACAGGTGCCTACATCTCGGCTTGCTTAAGTAAATGAAAGGCTCTTTTATTCACCTCCGTCCAGCTAAAAGAATTCTTTTTAAGAAGAGAGGTGAGTGGTGATGTGATCTTGCCATAGTCATTTATGAACTTTATGTAGTATTTGGTGAGGGCTGTGAGGCCCAAGAAGCCTCCCAGGACTTTGGAGCAGTGGGGCAAGGCTAGTGGAGCATGTAAGCAATTTGTCAGGGTTGATAGCTACTCCCTTTTGTGATATTATGTGGCTTAAATATTCAACTTTCTATTCCCAAATCTGCGTTTTATCTGGGCATAAAGCTGGTGAGTCCTTAAGATCTTCAAAGTGGTTTGAAGATGGGTAAATGATCTCCCCAAGTTTGACTATTTATTAATATATCATACAAAAAGAAAAAAATGAACTTGCGAAGATATGGCCAAAAGGCCTCATTCATTAGGCTTTGAAATGTAGAGGGAGCTTTCGTAAGCTCGAAGGGCATAACAAGGAACTCACGGTGCCCTTTGTGGGTTCAAAAGGCAGCTTTGGGAATGTCATCAGGATGAACTCGGATTTGGTTGTATCTGGACTGAAGGTCCAACTTGGTAAAATATTTAGCCCAATGTAGCTCATCAATTAACATCAATAATGAGAATCAGAAACTTATCTTTGATGGTTTTCTTGTTGAGAATGCGATAATCCACACAGAGGCGCTAGTTGCCACTGCATTTCCAGACTAGTAAAATAGGGTTAGAGAGCTCGGTTTGAAGATCCTCGTATTAAGCATTTCACAAATTATTTTCTCAATTTCATTATTTTGACCAAGGTATCTAGGCCTCTTAGAGCACCTAACTAGTATGGTCTCATACTAACGGGTTGGCTTCCTTCAGGTAAGGGAATCTGATGGTCCTATGGGCACGGTGGCTGCAGCCTGCGCGGTTCCATGAACACATCCTTGAAGTTATCAAGCAGAGACTTCAATTAATCGTCTGAGGGAGGTGGTTCTAGATGGCCGATCAAATTATTGATGTGCACCATCACCCCCTTGCCTCGCTTCCGAATCAGCTTTGCGATGCTTTTATACTCGACCGCCTCGACCCACTTGGTGAGAGCTCAAATGGTTCCTAATGTGTGTAGCCAATGAAAAATCCCAAGGGTAGGAGATAAACATCGGTGTGAATAGGTAATGTTAGACTATGATGTCAAGCCCCCTGCATTTTCCCTCACTAGTGAGCCTTTCATTATTGGCCACCATCACTTTGAACTGGTTGCCACTTCGCACTTTGATACACGCTCTTTTGATCACGGTTGGGTCCACAAAGTTGTGCGTGCTACCCAAGTCGATCACGATGGTCATCGACTGCTTGTTGATGCGACCTTCAACCCTTATGGTCTGAGGTGTCGGAGCCTTCTCAATAGCATGTAATGAGATCTCTGGAGAGGGTTCTTGAGGCTATTCCGTTACCCGCTTTAGCTTCATTGGGCTCTTAATTGTTTTCTTCCTCATTCGGTTAGTTGTCTTCCATAAGGAAGAGTTTGTGTCTAACAACGATGCCCTGGATGGAATTTCTCGTCGTAGTTGTAACAAAGACGTTGATACATTCTTTCTTTGATTTTGATTGGTGTCAGCCATTTGATTGGTGGTGTGGTCCCCTTGGACATTCCTGGACTTGATGTGATGGAGGCCTTAATCCCCTTAGGTCGCATTAGCTTCATTCTTGCAATCAACTTTTCCTCTTGAAGTCTGGTCAAAACGATTGTTGTTGTGGGGGACTTAGCATTGAACATCTGAATGTCCAACCTGAATTCGTCTTTAAGCCCACAAGCAAAGCAACTCACTAGGAAAGACTCGCTAAAGCCTTTAATGTGGTTAGCTAACCTTTCGAATTGAGCTTGATTATCCTGCAATGACGTCGTCTGTTGCACCTTGGCCAGAGCTATCGTGTGGTCCTTGAACTCAGTGGGTCTAAACCTAGCGTTCAACACCTTAACAAACTTATCCCAAGACATGGGGCCTTGGGCCTTCTCCAACCATTGAAACCACTAGAGCACCTCCCCTTCCATGTGGAAGGATGCAATGATGAGTCGCTGGTCAGGTGTCATTTGATGATAAGCAAATAATTGTTTGGCCTTGTAAATCCAGCCATATGGGTCTTTCCCACTGAAGCAAGGAAAATCCAATTTGAGCAACTTTGTTTGCATGATCCCACTTGAACCGGATTATGAAGAATCCCCTCTGGCTTTGGCTCGTGAAAGTTGGATATGGGAATGCCCTTTGAACCTCTCACTCCTATCCTTCTTGAGAGAAGTTGCAAGATGGTCGTATTTGATATCTATAGCCGTCAACTTCCGTGGGATGTCAGCTAACATTAGCTCTTGCTTGGTTGACAATTCTTGTAGATGCCCAATCTCAGCCTCGTGCTCTTCAACTCGGGGATTAACCATTGCCAAAGGTGGCTCTGATACCACTTTGGTATGGCCTTTCTTCCTTTTAGGTGGACTTGTGGTAAAATAAAGAGATAACATAGGTTGGCTCAATTCGCAGAGAACCTGCCTCCAATATTTTCTGAGAAGGAAACAAAGGGACTCGGTGGTTTTCTTCATTGCTCAATCCCATAATTAAATTACTGCATAACTCAACCACCCACAACAACACAACAACTTAGTTACATGACATATGTTCCATGCCAACTACCTAGGCATGTATGACTCTTTACATGACATGTCCCATTCCTACAAAACTACCAATACGTGGATGAATCTTGACTCAATCAACAACCAATTGTAAAGTCATGGGAAGGCTACATGATCCACGTATGAAGGCTGACCCATGTATGCACGTATCATTATCTTAATGGGAGAGTATTTGGTTCGAGTATTGGGGAGAGAAGTGTTTCACGTATGCAAGGAGGTTTGATTATAGTTACACGAAGTTACTGTCAGTTATGTAATGGTAGCTATGGGGGAAATTATGCTAGATTGATTAGATTATGTGATATTTACTATCCGTCCATCAAGTCTGCCTGCATGACTACATGCACTAATGTGGGGGCATGACTATATGCTGATGTGGATGGAGGACCATGTGAATGAGATCCACCCCGTCCATAAAGTGTGCCACCTTGTGTTTGGCTGGGGGCCCAAAAACCACACTGATTCAAGACTCAGGTGGGCTTACACCATGGGGAACATTTGAGATGAGAGATCCCACCATTAAAATCATCCAAATTGTATGTGGGGTCCACCTTCGGGTGTGTATGCCATCCAATCCACTCATCTGATGGGTCACACCAGGATTAATGGATTCCCTGAAAATCAGGACATTCCAAGAATCATGTGTGCCACACTATGTGAAGTTAAAGAGGGTTCACCTAAGTCGTAGATTGGCCTGATATTTCGGATCCATGGTGCGTATGTCCCGGCACACCAGGATGGGGTGGATCTGATGCACATTCTCCTCCATGTGGTGCCCAGTTTGTTGTACAAAAACCCTCCTGTATGATGAAGCATTCTGAGGCTAGCCCAGACCGTTGATTAGCTTCTGTGTTTCACTAGTACGTGATTCGTTGAGTGGCCGCTCATGTGAGGGGATGTAATATGTATCAGAGATCCACGTGGATGCAATATTTGTCAGAGATCCGACCCATTCGTCATGTCGGATACAAAGTGAGCATGCTATGGACCAGCATAATGCCTGTCCACTAATCAGGCAGGTCAAACTTTTTGCACAATAGAAAAGGGACAGTTAGAAAAAAAAAGTATGAAAAAATTCAATAAATGTGTGGCTCACTTGATGAGTGCGATACCTTGATTTTTGGTAGGTGGCATGGTCACAGCGCACCCTACATGATAGATGGACCTGATCTTTGATGTCCCATAAGCATGGATTTACGATGGGTATTCAGGGCGCTCGATGAATTCCAAGGCTAATGATGCTCTCAGAAAATCATGACTCTAATAAGGGGATGTATATATTTGGGTTTTGCTAGGTAGGGTGATCCTGTACGACAGTAGTACTGTGTTTGGTTTTCACCCCGGATATGCATTTTAAGGATGATCTGAACCGTTCTTGTGTTTTGGAGATCAAAACATGAGATTTAAGCATGGTTCAACAAATTGGCTTTATCTATATGATGTGATTCATGTAATTTGATAGTCATGTTTGTAAGAATTATGCATGTTAAACAGATAAATGGCTTTTTTTACCCATTACACCTTCCCATACCCCTTATTCACAACCTTGATGGTGCCACAATCAATCATGCACGATGCTCAATTGTAGAGAGAGAAACTATAATTGTGCTTTGAAGATTGCTTTCTAGGCTACAAAAGTACATTTGTTCACATGCATTTGTAATCCGACTTCTTACTCTGCTTTTCGTAAGAGGATCATGATTTTTTCAAATTCCTTGTTATTTGGGACTGTAGAATTTCAATATACTTTAACCAAAAAGAAAAGACGAGAATTTTAGGATAGATTAACATTTTATATGCTGACACAATTCATAATATTGTATTATCTCCAGGAGACACGAGGAAAACTGTGCAGTCAGTTGGGAGCCATTGGAGAGATCTTCTAGATAATCCAGAGCAGTGGTGGGATCACCGAATGGATAAGCTCAATGGATTGGTGATCATTTCTCTCCATGCACTGTGTATTCTTTGTTTGGTATGCATATATGTAAAACTTAGAATTATCTTCTTATTCAGGTGAGCCCAAAGTATCCAGATTTTAAACACAAGGAGAAAAACTTGCCAATATGGATTGACCGTGCACCAGAATGGGTCCTGTCAGGGACTCAAAGGACTAAACTTTGATGTGAAAAAAGGAGAAAACGATAAGCATGGATCGCCTACAAAAAGAACAGTTGGTGGTGAGTATTACTGGATATACTGGTCGGGTTAATAATCGTTGAACTGCTATGTGGATAATCGCTGTAGAATGCATGAAATCCTTTAGCAAAATCTAACTCTTTCCATAGGAATGATGTTACCACCTAAATTTAAAACTACGAACATGATCTTTCTTTCTTGTCATCATGTATGTAATAAAATATTATATTTTAATAGTATATTGGTGATTATTATATTTAAAAACAGAAAATGTTTGGCTAGTGGGACGGCGTCGCATTCTTACGGTTGACAATCTTTGAAAAAGAGGGATCGTCATCCCAAATATTTGTATCATGTGCATGGCCAATGAAGAATCGATCGATCACCTATTCATTCATTGCCCGTTCGCTTCTAAGGTTTGGGATTTCTTCCTATCCTCGAACAACGTGCGATGGGTCATGCCTTTACATGTCGAGGATCTGCTTTGGGCGTGGCATGGAGGAGTGGGGAAGAGTAGAAAGGTGGTCTGGAGGCTTCTCATCATGGCGATTCTTTGGGCGGTTTGGGGAGCAAGGAACACTCGATGCTTCCAGAATTCCAATGTAGGGGTCAACAAGGTCATCCATAGGGTTGACAATTTACTGGCAGAGTGGGAGGTTTATGTTAAAGTGGGGCCAGGCGGCTCCACTGTTTGATTTTTTTATTTTTATTTTTTTCTGTTTTCGCTGAGTCCCTTTCGGGCGTGTATTCTTTTGCGCTTTTGCGTTTCTTCTAATAAACTTATTACCTCTCAAAAAAAAAAAAAAAAAAAAAAATTGAGTTTACTATTTATATTTAAAAAGTTATAAACATAAAGAAATAGTATTCGAAGTTTAAAAAAAAAAAACATAAAGAAATAGTATTTGAAGTTACAAAGAAAATAAAGAAATAGTTTTCTTTTTATTTTATTTAATTTTATTTTAACCACTTCCACAAGTGTTGACAAAAAACACAGATGTGAGGACATGGTACATTTAGAGAAAGGGGTGCGCTCCAGTGGTACCAGTACTGCTGTAAGCTTATGGTCGTATCGGGCAGATGGTAAGCCCAGTGATATGTTGACAGAATCGAACCTGTCCATAATATGCGTCACCTTAGAAAATCCAAAGGCCCAGCAATCAGCCTGATCCAAAACTCAGATGAGCCACAGCACAGGGAACATATTGAGAGGGAATGCCCACTGCCCACTGTTGATTACAGTGAGGGGCCCACTGTTGTGGACATATAATCAAGGCCATTGAGATCCTTCATCCTGTACAGATGAAGTATCAGGACAAAATTCAGGTTGTTTGAGGACTCATGTTGGCCCCTGTGAAACACAAGGGTGGACGATGCCTCCCAGCTTGTTCCCTTAGCTGCGGCTCATGGATTGGGCTGAGTTTTGGTTCCAAGGGTTTTCTGAGGTGATGCATCATATGGATGGCTTGGATTCCATGAACACATCACGTGGACCCCACATCTTCCTGTTATCACTGGAGCTCCCCTCTTTAGTAAAAAAGGTAAAGATATCCTTGTTATGTAGTTTCTAACTCTGCCTGGAATCTACAGACCCGTCCTCAAAACCCCACATGGAATCTACAGACGCATCTTGGAAGGACTTGGTGGAAAACCCAAAGAATTGGTGGGACAATCGATCCTCTAAGGTACCTCAGCAAGAACACAAAATTTGTAGTTTTGAGCACTCATCATTCAATTCTCATTGTATTCTAATGCAGTTAGTTTTTTTTTTTTTTTTGCTCATTTTCATTCTTGCACTCGCAGTTCAATCCCAAATCCCCTGATTTCAAGCACAAGGTAACTGGTGAAGGATTGTGGATTGGCAGCACACCAGCTTGGGCATTGCCCAGGTTGCCACCTTCCAAACCTAAATCAACGGCCCACATTAACATGAAGGATACACTACTGTCCTGAGTGCTCTACCCTATTTTCTACAACTTATTCTGGTTAGATCCTCAATTTTCATTCATTTGGCTTTAATTAGTGAGGAATTGCAAGGTTTTGGGATAAGGTATTCTGTCCGTGTGGGGCCCACGGTCCTGTGATCTATGATGTTGGTCTGATTAAGCTCACTGTGGATAGGTGATGCCCAAGGTATTCAATAACAGTCATTTTTCTTTAAAAAAAAGGAAGAACTGTAAAGGTTCTGTAATGGACTGTTACGGGCCTTTTCTTTTTTTTTTTTGGTTCAGAACTGGCTTATAAACCTCTACTGCGAAACAGATCCCACCATCATGGCCGTTATGTAAATTTTTTTTTTAATACCAAGGCGATGCCTCAAAAACCACCCATAGTGGAAGATCTTAACCCTTTCAGATCAGTGGGCTGCAAATAGATTTCCAAGAGAAATACCATTGTTGTCCACAATGTAAAAGATGGGATCTTCCATTATGGATATTGTTGAGGTGCTTCCTACCATGGTCTGGCCCATCAGATCAATGTCATGGTTGATCAATATGTGCGCCTGTAGGGCATGGAATCTTCCTTGCTGAGGACCATTACCTTGTAAATTCCCTGAAATAACAATCGGCCTGAACTTGGTTTCACTGATTTCTGAAGGTGGGGGAGTACAGTGTAAAGTTATGAAGAGAACTGGTGCATTTCTTTCATGCAAGTGTATGCATGTGGACATACATGGTTCTGCTCTTTGCTTGTCCGGCAGGCTGACAGGTACTGTTGTCTTGACATGAGCTAGCCATCAATAGGTTCGTTGTCCATGAGCACCACATATATTTTTCAACGCCCATGGCACCATACAACACTGATACAGGATCATCAACTCCCATTAGCTGCGAGGTGCATTGATGTTATAATGTACATTTTTTGGAGAATGTACAAGCAAGAAAAGGCACTTAAGATTGCCCGAGATGGAAAATGTTGTCTTGTAATTAAGATTGGATCTTGAGAATGAACATTATAAATGGGGACTGAATTTGGGCTTTTGATGAATTGGGGGTTTGGGGAAAGAAATGATATAAGATGAGATTGCACATTTTTTACATTAATTGCATACAACAATGATAGTATTATGTGTGCTTGTCAAATGTAGGTACTGCAGTGAAGAGCATAGATTTCCCTGCATGAAATGATGATTTGGCCCACTTTACTGTAATGCTTGCATTGCATATGCCGCTCTTTCACTGGGTCATCATTGAGGTCTTAGGAGTTATGATAACCCTTGGTTACAGGTATTTAGGAAAGAAATGTTACAACTAAAATGAGGTTGAAATTTTCAAATTTTGTTGGTGGGGCCAAATGAGAAGCAATGTGGGTGGGTATAAATTCACTGTTCACTACACCCAGGTGCTGTGCATACAACTAAGATATGGCAAGTTAATCATGAAACCAGAGGAGGTGCTGTGCATACAACTAAGATATGGCAAGTTAATCATGAAACCAGAGGAGGTGCTGTGCATACAACTATGATGTGGTGAGTTCATCTTGAAACTGGAGGAAGTGAGTTTATTCTCATATCCTTTTGATGAAATACCTCTAAGCCATGTTTGGTTGCAGCAAATATCATGAAATGTCATAATATTTTCCACCATATTAGTCTGATTTATCACTAAATTTCATGGTATCTGGTGCAACCAATGGGAAAACTTTTAGCATAGGTAGAAAATTTTAGCATAGGTAGATGTTCAGTGGGGGCTTTCTCAATAGTGTCAATGAGCCTGATCTGTTTAATATTGGTTTGTGAAAGTTAGCTCAGGGCTAAATATTTTGGACAACCATTTATGAAGAGCCCCAGAAAAAGGCTCCAACTAGGCCTCATATCGAACATTAAATCTTTCCTTGCCAACCCAACCCCAGCTAGCTGGGGGCTGGGCCACCAACACTTGCCGGCTGTTCTTGCTAGGGTTGTCAACAGCTGGGCCTATCAGGGCCAAGGTCTGTCCGACAACAGTCTGCAAAGTAAAGCCAGGTCTGAGCCTGGCCTGGACCTTTGGCGGGCCACAACAGATGGGCCTGAGTCATCCGGACATTATACTCGATCAGGTCCCAAGCCCTGCCTGTTTATCCACTCTTTGTGCAAGGGCCAGCCCATTCATTATGTTTGTCTCACCATGCATGATGTATTACAAAAAATGCCTCCAAAACACTAAATGGACTCAGTTCAATGGGATGTTAGACAGCCTGGGCCCAGCCCTAATAATAAATGTGCTTAAATATTGGGCCTGGCCTTAGAACCCCATGCCTGAAATACCAGCCCAAGCCCGCTTGCTAACTTAGCCCATTAACTGCCCAAGATCTAGCTATCCTCAGCTGGGTGAGTTACAGGTGCAGCAGGATTTACAAAGACGCTTGCAAAGGTGAAAGATGAGGGTTTTCACTTTTCAACATGTCACCATTCTCATGCGACCCGAGCAGGTGTACTAGTATCAGGGATTTTAGACATGGATTGACTTGTTCGATCTCGAGTCGAGCCAGAACTCGCCCAAGTCAGGAGATGGATCTGCCCAACTCACCTCAGTCAGTGTTGACTCAAAGTATCGAACCGGCCCAAGTCAGGAGATGGATCTGCCCGACTCACCTAAGTCAGTGTTGACTCAAAAGTATCGAACCGGATCGGCTAACGCTGAATCCTAGTTGACTTGTCCAAGACTCATCCGACTCCAAAGAGTCTTACAACCCTGACTACCAGATTATAAATGTACTCTTCACAGGTCAAAGCACATGGGCAGTAACCAAGAAGAAGAAGAAGAAAAAGAAGCTGCAGCAGCAGCAGCTATTATTCTGCCAAAACTAGCTATAGAAGATAACAGTTAAGCCCCGTTTGTTCGCCACTTAAAATTGAGTACCCATAATTTAAATAAAACTATGATTATTAGTATAAACACCGTAAACTAAAAAAAAAAGTGAAATGGACTCATTTTCAAGTGGTAACCAAACAGGATACATGCACTGCTCTTCTCTACTTCTAGTACTATGTTAGTACCACAGTTTATAGTACCCGAGATTATAAATAAATAAATAAATAAAAGGTGTATGTTTCAAAAAAGAAGAGGTGGAGTTTGCCCAAACATTAAAGTAGCAACACAGATCCAATCTGATCAAGAGTCTTGGATTGCATTTGCAAACGCGCAGTTCAGTCCTATGAGGAAATGGTAATAAAAAACAAAAAACATTAAGTAGCCCTGAAAATGCAATCGCAGTTCCTACTCCAATACAATGCAATTGCAATTTGTAGCACAGATTCTCAATATGAATAGGAAATTGCAATTTGGTCATATCCACTTGATTAGATTAACAATTGCAATTCCTTTCGATAGTGCAGCCAAACATGACTGCGGCCATAAGTCCAACAACCTCTTTCTTCCAAACACCCAAAAGAAAAGAAATAAACAATGAGATTTTATTGCTGAAACAAACATGGAGTTGGTTGGTTGCACACCAAACTTTTTTTTTACACAGCTGTACACATTTTCATCACTCCAATACAACTATAGACAACCTCTCTTTAGATCTTTCTGATAGAATGAAATTGCTTAATCAAATAGCAAAAAATAGACAAAAAATGCAAAGCTTATAGCCCAACCTGTAATCATTTAGAATACCAAACACACAAGGAAACTGAAGCTGGTTATCTGATATCCAAACAGCATGGAAGAAAAAAATTGAGGAAACTTGGCAGGCGGTCATACTGAAGCAATTCGCTCAGGCACTGAACCTGTCCCCTTTGCACCTGAGTTTGGGTCCCAGTCTGCCCCAGATGAAGCAAACAATTAAAGGTATTTGTCATCCATGCACAGTGAACATTGAGGGTTGCTGTGCACCCAACCCCCTCTGAGGAAAGATGGCGGGCCGGAATTCAACAAGCAGTTGGAAATGGGGTTATCAAATCTCATCTTCGAATGTATTAGGATTCCTGCCCACCATTGAACTTCAGGAGATTGGTGTGAACCCCCATTTATACAATTTGTTTTGGGGGTGTTTGGATAGTTGAATAGTCTGGAGTTTCCAAGGTTTTACTAAAAAAACAGTAGGTATTGATTTCTCCCAAAAACATGTAAATGTGGACTTACATAGGTTATGAGAGATGGCCATCTCAATTTGACCACAGGCCTTTCTAACGTTTATATGGAAAACATACTCCAAACCAAACAAGTGAACAACGGAAATGTTGTTGGATTCTGCATTCTATTCCCTAGATACCACCAAGGGTTTTCCATGTCTAAGTTTTGGATTCTTTTTATCCAAGCAGGGTGGATTTAGAAAACTAAAATGAAACGTTGCAAGACATGGGCAGTAGTGAATTCCAACAGTAGTTCTGTTGTTTGTTTTGGAGGGTGACTTTTCTTGGGAAACCTTGGAAAAGGAGAAAAGTGAGAAGGCATGGTCTACTTGCTTTCTTTCCTTGCCATGGAAATCGATTCAATGCCTTTTTTGGGGGGTCATTATTTTTCATGATTTTTTTTTCCCTGAAAACCTTGGAGAAGAATAATGATTTCCACACGGTTTTCCCCCCCACAAAAAGGCAAAACAAGGATTCCGTGGAATGGATTTCATTTCCAAGGTAATACACCTAAATAAACAGTGCTTAAACTTACAAAGTGGTAAAAAGTTGCAAACCTTGCAAGCAGTTTCTTCTACCGCTTGATGCTGGCTGCTGCAGGGACCCAAAGAGGAACTAGAAGCACCGGAAGACTCAAAACAACTCAAGAGCCATTTTAAGCTTACTCTGTTTCCACTTGGGTAGCTTGTAGAAAGCATCCTTTGTCATGTCGAATTTCTCTTGGAATTCTTCTGAAGACAGATAAATCTGCATTACAAAGAAAAATCTTAGAACAGCTTAGACATGGTTCTACTACCAAATCAGATGTTTTATGGTGCACTGTTGGATGCTCACTTGGAACTGAATTGTGATAATCCAATTTGATATAGAAGAAAACCGATGTGGGTGTGACCACTTTTTAATCTGTGAGACGACCAAACCCAAACTGCAATTCCAAATGTTTCAAGTTGGATCCGAAACAATCTTAATTGTAGTATCGAGGCTAGTCTCTCATTATCAATGGAGTAGGTTTAACCCCACTTGGTCATTCCATTCAAGTAAATATTACAATTCAACTCAATTGAGCATCCAAGTGCAGTCTTGTCATTTACCTCACGCCTGCTCACGTCAATTTCTGTAACAGGATCACTAGATGATACTTTTAGACGTTCGTAGGGGAATATTGGAAGCCCTTCTTCATCTTCAGCCTCACCCTCCTTAACATCTTCTTGTATAGTGAGGGATTCAATTCTACTGCTCATAGAACCAGGGCTCTCCCCAGAATCTGCCTCTGGTTTCGGTTTCGAGGCCTCAGTGTTCACTTCACCACAAAGAAAGCTGGTTCAGTTTTTTCAAATATGACATGAACTTTTGCATGAAAATGATAAATACTGCCAGCACAGACCTTTATTAGGCTTTGGGGCTTTATTCTCTTGTGCTGGTTCGAAAGAAGCAGTGAGGGCTGCTATTGCTGCTGATCTGGGGGCCAGTGATGCTAAATCTGGTGTTGAAGATTTTGGATAGGGCTTTCTAACTATTGGAGGTGGAGTAGAAAGATTCCTGGTACTTGCATTCTCGAAATTGGCGGCCAGTGCATTAAAGGCTGGAGATCTGCCTCTTACACGGACTCGGTCAGGGCTGAAGGACATGCTCCTGGAACGCTGGGATGATTTGTCTGGCACACTTGATCTTCCTACATATGATGCTGGTGCCCTTCTTTTAGGCTTCTGATAAAGCAATAATTATCTAATCAGCAATCTTTCTAATAAAATTCCCTTATATATATATATATATATATATATATATATATATATATATATATATATATATATATATATATATATATATATATATATATATTCTTCTCTTCTCTTACAGCTATAGTTGGAATGACCCCATTCTTCACTATCGCAAGCTTCCTCTGGAATGAGTTTCCATGCATCTGTAGGAAAAATGAAATATCAAAAGCCTTCAAGTCCAAAACTTTTAATGCTGAGATTAAGAGTCTTTTAGACAGCCTGTAACTGGAACCAGTAACCATTCCAGAAAAAAAAGAACAAAGAAAAAAAAAAAAAAAAACCATTTTCCAGCATTACAGCTCAGCATGCTTGGTATGCTTATTGACCAGCCACAAAGATGCAATGCAACACAATGGCAGGTTTCATGACTTTAGAGAATGGTAGAAATTTTGATTTACATTTCAAAATTGCCGAATTGAACATCGGACATAAATAAAATACTATGCTTAAATGTAATGTGGAGCTTCTGTAATATGAAGAAATTGCTTACTGCAGATTTTGCTGAGTCCCAGGTGAAGAAGCGTGTGAAGAAGGGTGGCTCACTCCCTTCCATGACAACAAATATAGGAGTTTCTTGAGATAACCTTTCTAGAAGAAAATCATGCTCGAGATATTTCTGTTGAGAAAAAAAAAGGAAAAAAAAGGGAAAAAAAGAAAAAAAAGAAGAAGAAGAAGAGAAGAAGCAAACAATGCATTAGGAGCCTGACCAAGTAAAACTCAATTCAACAGGAACGAAGGTTTTAAATCGGTGCCTCCAGTTTCATATCGTTCACCAAAAATACAGCCCCATATCACCCTGTATCGCCCCTGCATCAGGCTGTTTCAGACCTATACGGGCTGATGCAACCATATTGCTCATAGGCAATGCCAGTACATTGGGGGATATGTAGCGGTTTAGGATGATACTTTAAACCTTGGTAGAAACTGATGCGCACTGCTGACCAAATGTAATACAGTGTACCTCCCCAATATTCAAAGCTTCCATTCTGACTGCGGATTCAACCTGCTGCCCAATCCAAACAAAGACCTCTGAGTTACAGTCCAGAATGAATACATCTTCGGTCATTAAATCGTCCTGGGTGAAGTTGAATATCTCCTTGACCTGCAATGGCAACACAACTACGATCGATCAACACCAACATTAAAAGTCAGCCCCCAAGAGAACAGTTTGGTTTTTTTTTTTTTTTTCCCTGTGTGTGTGTGTGGGGGGGGGGGGGGGGGGGGGGGGTGGCTAGGCTAAAAAGGCCTCGGCCCTGGCTGCCCTGGCCGGCCTATAAGGAAAAGAGTGATATGATCATAGGCTTGAAATATAGTCTGAATTGAGAAATATTTTACAGTATCCCCTCCATCTGGGATAAATCCATCGTTAAAATGGTTTTTGATGATAGAAACATGACCTTGAATCCAAAAGTGCTTTTAAACTACAGATGTTGAATGGGAACACGTACACGTGTCTTCAAATCATCCATTCTTTTGTATAACAGTGACTCACTTGATGATGGGACAAGGCCATTCATCATTGGCCTTGGCCCTATCTAGCCCGGACACTAGGCATAGATTTCAAGCCCGAGCCCACCCCTCGGGGCCAAGCCTTAGCCCACCGGGCCGGGGACCCAGGTCCCTTGCCACCCCTAGTTATCCGCATTTATTTTTTGGTCTTATGACAATAAGTAGTAATTTACTCAGTGGAAGTATCAAGAATTGCAGAGGACATGCTCCTGTAATTTAGTAAAGGTACCCACCTTTAAGTTGCCTGCATGCCGATGAACGTAACAGCAGCAAATGTTGCACAGAATTAAAAAACCCACATGTATTAGACTTAAATTTATGTCACTTAGAACAAATTGTAGTGAAGATTTCAGAAGAGGATGGAGACAGTTTTTCTACTCCTACCTTTTGAGAAAGTGCAAGTGAATAGGTGTGGATCACTTTCTGTATTCTTCCCAATCTTCTGGCTCGGGAATTCAGATTTACCTCCAAGCAATTTCCAGAACTGCTCGGTTTCTGTACCTTCCCTCTGCGGTTTGGACTGCACGTTTGGCTGCAAACAGTTGACAGGGATATTACACATAAAGTAAATGGTATGATAATGCATAGAAAATGAAATGACATCATGCAAATGCTTGAAGAATGATACCAAATGCTTGTAGACAATATTCATTGACCCTATAGATTGCTGCATAAGTATAAATATTACCATTCAGGAACCGCCAGTCAACCCAAGTCAGAATTTTCAAATATAAATAACCTTTAGGAAATGTGGAAAAAAAATGATATTTTACAAAGACTACAGTTTGCTCAAGGATGACACATGTGGGTTCTTGCCCGGTGGTTGTGACTTGTGGGAGAGCAGGATACAAGTTTATCAAATGACTCAACTACAGGTGACCATCTATCATGCAGAATATAAGCATCAGATGCAATACATGTATACTAGTAGGTATGGCACGTGCAATGCATGTGGAGAGACATGGGTATGGCAAATGCAACGATGCTGGGCCATCAGCCGTTGGATCTGGGTTCTTTTCAGTAACAAAACCTACATATATATGATGGGCTTAACTGTTGGTGGAGTATACCCAAACCAACTCTCAGATTTAGGTAATTTAAAGGTTATGGAGACCATCCAGATTCAAAGAAAAGAGCCCAATGATCAAAGGATAAAATATTCCAATCCAAGAGGTTTTCTTTTTTTGTATGTACCCCATCTAAGGTGAGACCCATCATATAAATGGTTTAGTTTTGTAGGCGTATGTTCGTGTGGGCCTATGACTGAGCCCACAAGTATATACACATAGGCCTTATGTGTTATGGGCCTTAGGCTTGGCCCTTTTCCCCCATATGCGTTCTTTCTTCCTCTCTTTCTCAAATTCTCTCCTCCACCTCTGACATGGTATTAGTGCCTAAGTGCTCCTAGGGCTCTTTCTTTCCTCTTCTTCTTCCTTCCTTCCTTCTTCTTCTTCCCAATCCTGTGCTTTGTTCTTCTAATCTTTCTGAACGAGTGGTTGATTACCTTCGTAATCTTCTTTTCACTTTTCTTTCCTCTTTTCTTCTTTTCCCTTTGGCCTTCACCCTTTTTTTCTTCTTCTTCATTCTTTTTTCCGTTTTGAGAGCTGTGAGACCTTTTCCTCGCTAACTTTTGTAATCGGGGGGGGGCGCTAGATTTTTTAGGGTTTTGAATCATGTGTTGTGGATTTAAAGCCCCTTTTTGCTGATCAGCTATAGTTTTTGGTGATCCGGTTGATGCGTTGCTGGATTTAAAGTTTCTTTGATATGTGGTTGAAGCCCTTGCTGATTTTTTTGCTGTCATGATAAGATGTTGCTAAAATTTATATTCAATTCATTTTTTGAAGGATTTACCCTTTTTTGCTCAATGGTTGGAGGTAGCGTTGGAAATTAAGGTTTGACAATTTTTTCAAGACATTTTTCTCCAGATTTCAACGTCTGGTTTAAAGCAGTAGGAATTTATTGGCTATTGTTCTTTGGGCAATTTTTTGGGCTTCTTTTCTGATCTATTTATCTAGTCGTACGGCCCCTCTCCTCCTCCTTAGTTTTCTCACTATTTTTTTTTATATATATTATATATGGCTCTTCATAGACTTCTGAGGCAGTTGATCCTGTTAACTCTACGATGAACGGTTAATTGTTCATTCTGAAAACCTGGTTGATAGATTACCACATGCAAACTTAAGTCCAACAATTACCTTCAATGGTTGAAAGCCGTTGAGATGGTTATTGGACAAAAACAAAAGCTGGGTTATATAGATGGCAGTACCACAGAACCTTAATTGTCTAATCCTTCATATGGAGATTGGAAATTAAATAATTTGCTTCTCATGTCCTGACTTCTGGATTAGATTGAATAAGAAATTAGCGAAGGTTTTTTTTTTTTTTTTTTGTTATTTACTTCTTGTGAGATCTGCCAGACTACCCATGAGCTCTATGCAACTCAGAATAATATGGCTCAGATTTATAATATTTATTAGGAGATTGAAAATTTGAGACGGGAGGAGTGATCCGTGTTTGACTATTATGTCAAGATGTGTGGCCTGTAGCATGAATTATCCTTTTTGGATGTTCTTCATTCTGTGTGTTCAACAAATGCATAGGCATAAAAGAAGAGCATTGAGAAGAAAAGAATTTTTGAGTTATTATCAGGCATTAATACAGAATTTGAACCAGTTCGCACCTGAATTCTTGGTTCACCCTCTTTACCATCACTTGATATCATATATGCACTATTATTGCATGATAAGAAGCGCCACACTATTATGGGATCAACAATGGACTCTGGTTGAAAAATCTGCTCTAATGAAAAGTTTTCGAAATTTTGATAATGCTAATGCTAGTCGTGGTAGAGGGTTAAGGAAGAGGAGGATGTGATGGTAGCCGTAGTCACAGCATCAATCGATTTTGTACTCACTGTGGTAGACAATGACATACCGTGGATTATTTTTGGGTTCTTCATAGTAGACTCCTAGGCCGAGCTGCTAACTCTGCAACTTTAAATGGCAGAGATTCTTAAACTACTGTTGGGGACATGGTTCCTTACTCATCTTCACCTATGGTTCCAATTGCTGATGATGTTATTCATCTCTCAAAATTTGGGTATGAAGCTTTGTTAAGAGATGCCACTCAGAATAAGGCCTCCTCATCCACTTCTTTGGCTCAGACAAGTAATACATCCATTGCTCTTTATACTACCTCTACGTTAGGCCCTTGGGTCATTGATACAGGGGCTATCAATTACATGACAGGTACATTTGACTCTTTTTCTTAATTTACTCTCAATTTAAGTTTAGGACGTGTGAAATTGGCATATGGTACTCTAACTCCTATTGGAGGTAAGGGTACTATATATATTTCCCCGTCTTTTCCTTATTATCTGTTTTATTGGTGCCTATCATTACATCTTATTTGTTATAAGTTAGTAAGGAAACGAAGGACTTGAATTGCAGTATGACATTTTATCCTGATCATTGTGTTTTTTCAGAATATGAAGACAAAGAAGTTGATTGGTGGTAGACATGAAAAGGATGGTTTATACCTTTTTCGTTTGAATACTTCAAGTGTGATGCGAACACAAAAGCATTCAAGGTGTACCAACGAAGGAAACGCCAACCACAAGTGTCATTCTTGTGGATAGGCGATTATTGAGGAACTGAAGACCCGCTGAAGACCCTTCACATGTAATTGGACATATAGAAGACCCCACTCAGGGAAGACACGTGTGAAGGAAGAAAGGAAAAAGAAGGCCGAACTGAAGAATTTGGGCGCCCGACCACTGCCTTCGGGCGCTCGATCGAGCGCCCGACCATAGCCTTCGAGCGCCCCATCGGGCGCCCGAACTTTGCCTACCGAGTGCTCGAACCTCTCTGGAGGTTTTCGGACGACTTCGGGCGACATCTCGGGCGCCCGAACTTTCCCACATTTTGTTAATTGCGCGTTTTTGCTTAGTTTAGGGGTATTTTAGTATTTTTATGTCTTTATTTGCCTATTTAAGAGGGCTGAAGCCCTAAACTCGAATTGAACTTTAATTATTAATTAATGAAAAGCCTCTTGGAGCTTCTCTCTTCCTCTCTCTCTCTCATGGTGATGTTTCTTCTTCCTTGATAACCCTATTTCTTCTACTTGCTTCTTATGCCCCTCTACTCCTTCGTCCAGGTAATTCTATCTTCTCTAATCTATTCGTTTCGATTACCACAATCCCCAAAATTTGAATTTGAGCCTAAACCCTAAAGTTTTCAGATTTTCAAATCCCTAATCCGAAATCCCTTGATTTCCTGGATTAGAGATTCCTCTTAATTGATTGGGTTATAGCCATGCAAGATTGGGAGGTCCTATCCCTCGCCGGATCCAACCTAATTATACTTGAAACTCAAACTTCGTGGTTGTGACGATTGGCCCGATCCATTGTAAGCTCCTTGTGGATTTTCTTAGTTTATGATGAATGATTCTGGATTTTAGAATATTTATTCCTTTTATTTTTGCTGTTTAATTATGTTCATAAGCATGCATCATAATTAGGGCTATCCTACGTCAAAGTGAGTGTCTTAGTGTATATCTTTGGTATTGTAGGTTTGGTCATCCTTCGAGTTTAGTATTGTTGTCTTTATTACCAGTGTTAGTTGAGGCTAGTGATGTTAAAAATTTAAAGTGTCGGGCTTGTGTTTTAGCCAAACACCCTAAGTTTGTCTATCTGCCTGTGGAGAACTATTCCAGTAGAATTTTTTCTTTAGTTCATTCAGATGTTCAGGGTCCAATTCCTATTGTTTCTAATGGATTTAAATACTTCCGTCTCGTTATTGATGAGGCATCTCATTTATTTTCGAAGTGTTTCATAGTTGGGTTAATGTGAGTATTGGTACTCTTCATACGAATAATGTAAAAGAATACATTTCCCATACTATAATATCTTATCTTCAGGAGCATGGTATTATGCATCTACCCCACAACAAAATTGTGCGGCTGAAAGGAAGAATAAACATTTTTTATTAGTCACTCAGGCTCTTCTAGTTAGAATGGCTATTCCTAAATCTTTTTGGTCATATGTTATTCTTACAGCCTGCTATTTGATTAATCATCGTCCCATTAAAGTTCTTGCTAGAAATCTTCAATACAGTACTTTACGGACTTTTGTCCAATATCTAACATTTCCCTCCATGTCTTTGGATGTGTATGTTCTTAGAAACAAATTGTAAACAAAAATCCTCTTAGAACAAGTTGTTAAATAGAGTTGTCAAATGCATTTTCTTGGGTATTTGTCTTCACAAAAGGGGCATAAATGTCTTGATCCTCTTACTAAAAAGCATTTTCTCTATGAATGTTAAATTTGTGGAAGATACTCCATACTTTTCTGATAAAAAGGAGGAAACACATTCTATGGTTCTTCATGTTCCTATTCTTAAGTCTTCATAAAAGGGGTATAAATGTCTTGATCCTCTAACTAAAAAGTGTTGTCTTTATGGATCTTAAATTTGTGGAAGATACTCCATACCTTTTTTACAAAAAAGGGGGAGGAGACATTCTATGGTTTTTCATGTTCTTGTTCTTGAGTCTAATGAGATAGTGTCTATGTCCTCTAAACCTAATAGTGCTAAAACAAGGTTGCTATTGTTAAGTCAAACTTAAAAGTATATGAATGAAGGAACGTTCATAAACACATTATTTCTCAGGGCAACATGAAGGATGCTCCTTCAGCTACAGGTACTGATAGTGGTCTTACTCGATTGCCTATTTATGATGATCCTTATTTAGAACCAACTTTAGATTTACTTCTTGCTATCAAAAAAGCAAAAAGGCGGTGTACCACTCATCCTATTTAGAGGTTTGTTTCCTATCATTCCTTGTCTTCTCAACATCAGTCTTTTGTTTCGGCTATTGATTGTTCTTCATCCACCATTCCTAAAAATCTTAAGGAGGCTTTTATTTCTCCTCTATGACGCCGAGCTAGGGAGGAGATGGTAGCTCTTGAAAAGAATCATACATGGGAGATCATTGTGTTACCGGCTGGGAAGAATTTTAAAGCTTGTTGTTGGGTATATATTCTTAAATATAATCCCGGCGGAAGTATAGCTCACTATAAAGCCCACCTTATAGCTAAAGGTTTTACACAAACCTTTGGCGAGGATTATTTTGAGACCTCTGTTTCAGCTAAAGGTTTGTTTTCTATCATTCTTTATCCCCTAAGCATCAGTCATTTGTTTTGGCTATTGCGTGTTTTTCATCCACTATTCCTAAAAATCTTAAGGAGGCTATTATTTTTCCTCTGTGGCGCCGAGCTATGGAGGAGTGGTAGCTCTTGAAAAGAATCATACATGGGAGATGACTGTGTTGCCAACTAAGAAGAATCCTATAGGTTGTTGTTGGGTATATGTTCTCAAATATAATCCCCAACAGAAGTATAGCTTGCCATAAAGCCCACCTTGTAGATAGGTTTTACACAAACCTTTGGTGAGGATTATTTTGGGACCTTTGCTCCTGTTGATAAGATAAACTCTGTACGGGTTATTATTTCCCTTGCTACAAATTTTGAATTAGCCATTGCATCGGTTGGATGTTAAGAATGCTTTTTTGAATGGCAATTGACTGAGAAGATCTATATGCTTCCTCCTCCTGGATTTACTCAAAAGGGGGAAGAGAGCAAGGTATGTCATCTGAAGAAGGCAATATATGGGTTAAAGAAGGCTCCTCACTCTTAGTTTGAAAATTTTAGTGGAGCCTTGATTAGTATTAGTTTCACTCGTATCATATCCATTCCGATCATTCTGCGTTCGTCTAGTGGCATGTGAATTGACTATTATTGTGAGTGTGTGTGTGTTGATGATGTTCTTGTTATAGGTGATGATGTAAATGGCATATCAGAGCTGAAATTCTAAACAAGGTATTTGATATTAAAGATTTGGAATCGTTATATACTTTCTTGGAATTGAAGTCTCTCAGTCCTAGAAGGCATAATCCTGTCTTAACGAACATATGCTCTTGATTTGACTTCAACTGGCAATCTTTGTGTTAATGGAGGGGTATTCTAATGCAAATTTGGCCTTTTGTATGAGCTCACAAAACATATTGAAGCTGATTGTCACTTTATTAGTGAAAAAATTGATGCAGGTGTTGTTTCCACTTCATTTGTTCCGTCTTTTGAACAATTGGTGGATATCTTTACAAAGAGTCTTATAGTGGAAGCTGGACAACGTGCTTTTGGCAAGCTGGGCATGATTGGTATCTATGCCTTAGATTGAGGGGAAGTGAGGTATATGTGCGTGTGGGCCTATGACTAGGCCCATAGGTACATACAATTGGGCCTTATGTGTTTTGGGCATTAGTGTTAGCCCCTTTCCCTTTTTCTCTTTGTTTCATGCTTTCCTTATTTGCCCCCAAGTCTTTCTTTAGTTTGTATTTTATAATAAGGATAGTGTGTGTGTGTGTGTGTGTGTGTGTGTGTGTGTGTGTGTAATTATGCCTTCCCTTCTATTATTATAAATAAGATAGGGCTGGACATTCTAGTCGTATCTACTCTTTTTCTCCCATACTCTCTTCCTCTCTTTGTCAAATTCTCACCTCCTCCTCTAATAGGCTCATTGGAAGATGATCCCAGATTCCAAAGCTAAAGTCCTGACTTTTCATATTGCAATATGTCGGGATGTGTTCTAGCAAACCTGGGTTCCTAGATGTGGGCTACATGCACTTAAAAGTTGCATGTAGTCTACTCGCGTCAACATTTCAAAATGACAAAAATGCCCTTATAGCTGGTGGAGTGGGTAAAAACTGATTTCATTGAGGGGTCGAGCAAGTAAAATCTCAACCATTGATTGCCAAGCATGAAGCATGCATACAGTGTTTTCAATATCGGTATCAATGGATGTGTTGCATCTTTAGGATCCGGAAACATAGCGGGTATCGCATGGAAAATATAGGATGTAACGTGTACTGTATTGCTTGTTTTTGGAAAACATTAGAAAATATTGGAATGTTAAAAAGACATCATTACACACTTAGAACTCAAAAGATTACAAAAATCAAGTACACAATAAGTTTTCTTTATGTAGGGTACTAAACTATGCGTTGTCAGATAGAAGTGATGCAACTATGTTAAAAATCAGTACATATAAAATAATAGAAATCAAAAATATTTCTATAATTCATATCACATATTAACATATTCAATGTACCAAAATATTGACACTAGATGTGTCCTACAATATATGGTTCATTTATTTAAAAATACATTTTTAATTTTAAAAAAATAAATTAAAATTTGAAAATATATAAACAAGTGTGGCTAATGTTAAGATCAATGTACACTCTCAAATACAAAATATTAGTGTACGTAACATCAAATCAATCTAATTGTTTTCAAATAAGACTATTTTTAATTAATTTCCAATTAATAATATTTTTTCAAAAAAATTCAAAAAGTTTCGTCATTCTGTAGATCAGCCTCCAAATGCTCTAATGTAATTTTTCAACCTCTAATTGCAGGTTGAACGGGTGAAATAGAAAAAAATTCATATTTTCCTAAATTCAAAAGTCGAAGGTCAAAACTCTTGATTGAGCACGCAAAACATGCAAAATCATGAATTAGAACTTCATTCCACTGATTCCAAGGAATTTAAACAAGAAAATACTGTTCAAATTCACAAAAACTTGCTAATTTGATTTTGGTACCACACTCTCTCTGACCTCAATTTCTACCACCGAATCTCCTTCTCTCCAAATAATAAAAAAGGACTGGTTGAAATTTCCTTAGAAATGTAATGAAAGAAAAAAAAAAAAAAAAAAAAAGAAAAAGAAGCAGAAAAAACATATTTTTCAGGATTTTCAGCAAAATTTTTAATATTTTTCACAAAGAGGACCGACGCAATTAAGGTATCGTTTATAGATAGCGATGCATTACAATACATTATTTGCAATACTTTGCTATGCATTGCAATATATCAACCGATACTAGGAAGTTTCCCAACTAAAGCCCAGCACTGTGTTAGTACTGTGTAATACCGAAAACATCGGCCGATATTATCGATACTGCAATCATTGGATGCAGACACCTCTAAATTAACTAGATGCCCTTACCTTTGGTTCAAATTCCTTCCCATATCCTTTGAAAATAAAAAAAAAAAAGTTTAGACCTCCAAAAACTAATTGTGAACTTGTTACTCAAGTTTATATATGGCAGATATATGTATGTATACATGAATGCATTTTGTATTTGGCATAATTCAATGGCTAGCTCATCTAAAAAAGCAAAGAACTCATGGTGAAACATATACGAGACTAAATTTACCATTTCAACAACAGCTAAATAGTTCTTAGAAAGAACAAACCTTGATCAAATCTAACTGTCTTTCGACAAGCTCATGGTCCTCTGAGGTAGTAAGGCTTCCTGACCACGTAAAGACAGTAGAGCCACTTTGTAATATATAACAATAGGAGGAATTCAACGATGATGCCACCTGATATAAATAAAACATAAGTTTTCTTTATTAGGAGAAAAAGACACTAGAATGATAAAATTCTTGTCACATGTGTATGCATTAAGGAGGCTGACTTTATAATTTGAACTCACAAATTGAAGAAAATAGGCAAATGTTGGAGATTGATGCAATCCAAATAGAAGTTTGGATTATGTTGGATTCCTAAAAAGTTCAACAATAATGCATATAAAGTTAATGGACCACAAGGGCATGAATCTATCACATATTCAATGTGGGAAATTTCTCCAAGTTCCATGGCAATCTCAATGAAAATGTTGATGATTCACCAATCATATGCTGGAAGTTCAAGCTCAAATCCAAGAGGAGATCAAATAAAGAAATGCAATTCGCCAGATTGCCATAAACAAATAAAGGAATAGGTCCTCGATGTTGGAGAACTTGTAATGGTCTGTTTGTGAAAAATAAAGTCTTACCTACAACAAGATTGTCTCTTAGTTCGTTTATTCATAAAACGGCAACACTTCTCAACTGTATTATGAAGAAAGTGTTGCAAAACAGGAAGTCGTACTCAATGGAGGAAAGTAGAAACTGAAGACAAAAATATCATATCTTGCTTGTTCAAGTCTTGACTTGAATAGACAGATTTGTCACCATTTTTTGGATATTCTAGCAAGTGCAAAAGAAGGGAGATAGCAAATTGTCTTCTAGATACAATGAACACACAGATCTAAAAATCAACACAAAGATTTCCACCTCTACGTGTTGTTAACTGATCTCCAAGAGATGACACTGGTATGCCTCACCAAAAACTTTCTCGAAAGGACAAGTGCAAGAGGGTAGATGAGAATGCAATATTTGGTGGCTTGATATGGGAATTATATTCATCTCTGGACTATTATGTCTAGGATATATAGAACCTAGAAGGATATGGTGTCATTCTTGGAGAGACACTCTTGTGCCTCTTCAGGATATCCACACACCCATTCACAACAACCAGTCACCCTGCTATGAATGGACATGATCCTTTGTCTTGTGATAGTTATTTCTATTTCTTATAGTCTGAGATAGTTACTCAACAATATAAAACTATTGTCACATGTGACCCAGATCATAGTCATCACAACTTCTGCCACATGCATAACACATGGTACCGATACCACGTATGCAACCATATCTTAGTTACTCTCAATCAGCACTATAGCTAAAACCTTAAGCCCCAGTGGGTCAACAATATAAAACTGTTGTTGCATGTGACCCAAATCTTAGTCATCACATTTGTTGCCACATGTATGACACGTAGCATTGATACCACGTGTACAACTATGTCCCAGTTACTCTCAATCAACACTATGGCTAAAACCTTAGGCACCAATGGGTCAAGACTCTCGCTAAACGCTGGTTCACTTATTGCACCATGGCTCGGATGAGTCCAAACCAAGTGCCAAAAAGAGTAGGCTCTTTAGGCTTCTTACGATGATGTGTATGTGCGAAGTGTGAAGTGCGAAGTCCGAAGTACAAAGTATGCCTAATAAAGTACCAAAAAGTGCTCAAGCATTCCTACAACCTATGCCCTATGCATGCATGGACGACACTGTGTGCCTTGTGGAGATTTGAACCTAGGTTTTGTCAAGGAAATTTTTTTTATTTTTTTTTATCACTTAGCCATATAAGACTTTTTAAGAAAGTTTCCATATATAATATATTTATTTACTTTATAAAATAATAATTTTATTTTTTGAAATTTATATTTCTTAAAACTACAACATGAAGAACATGCAAATTTTTTCAAAATAAATGAACGATTTGTGGTATTCGGTCATGGCAATTGGATAGGGAAAGGGTTTTGTAAGTGTCTCTTGGTGGGTAATTGTTTGGAGAAAAATTAAACTCAAATGGTGGTGAAAAGTCACAGCCAAATTAAGAGACGCTATGAAAGGACACATGATTACTCAAGAAAGGGTGTGTTCGTTCAATTTGACTGAATGGACACATACAAGAGCCTCAAAGTGTCCTTTATACATCTATAAAATGCCATCCATGGGTCATTCTGGAATCATCTCAACTTAATCTATCAAAGCCCCATATTCTCCTCAAAAACTCTTCTCTCTACTTTTCAGATAATCTCATGGTGTTTGACCAAATGTGGTTTTCTGCAAAATCTGTTTTTTTTTTTTTTTTTGCCCAAGTTTGGGCAAATAAGTGTTCTGAGTGTTCGGTGGGCGTTCTCTTCGATTTTGCAAGTCGAAGGACACTATTCTTGTGATCGAGAGGTGGCTTGATTTATCCTAGAAGCAGATTTTCTAGCAACCCTTGCGAACCAGTTTTAACTATTAGTAGGGGGCAAATAGTGGTAACGTGATTCAAGTCTGCTACTACTTTCCCTACTCACATTCTAACAATGTATTACTAAAGAATCATCAACTGTAATCATCCCATGCCTCAGCATAGATAGAAGATCCAAGGCAAGAGTTCAAGGGAGTATGAAAACAAAGATCATGACAATGTTTTCAAGGAGAGACTGAAACAAATGGTTTATAACATGCTCTATATCAGAAGAAATGGTTACATGATAAATTGACAATTCAAGTGGATGCTCACTATACCAGAAGAAAGGGTTACATGATATATTGACAATTCAAGTAGGGTATACCGGTTCAACTTGAATTGCTTGCATGTTATCTGGACCAGATCCTTGAACTCTAAACAATGCAATCCCATCTTCTGTGTATGTATCATCTGTAATTTCTTTCTCAGTTGTGTAGTTCTTATAGCCAGAGCTGACACCACCCTGTGACGTTTCAAATCAATCAGTGCTCTTCATTCATTAGGAAAGATCTAAAGAAATTTCAGGAAATAACTTTCCAGCAGAACAGAAATGAGTCATTTTTGCATAACAAATCTTACTACAAGAACAAACCTTAAACATGATAAAGCTCTGAAAGATTGAAAACAACTGAATAGGTTCCTTCCCTTCAAAAATGCGAGCCTGTAAATGCATAACCAGAAATAATTTAGAAAGAACATGCAAATCATGTGAAAAAAAGGGGTTCTCAAACTTAAGACAAATATCGTAGTAAATTACCTGAACAGCCTGCAGTTTCAGAGATTCAACCATCTTGCTTGCAAGTGATATTGCTGCTTCCTTCTCTTCCTGCAATAAAGTCAGTGCAGTACACAATGTCTTAGAAAGCACTGTTTCTTTCGCCAATATGAAATAACTATTACAATTTTTTTTTTAAATTGGCGACTTGGACTGACTCACGTGTTCCTGAGTTGACTCACGATTGTGGACACGTGGATGTTGTAATCATAATACCTAAGTGAATTGAACTCACCCGAGACTGAGTCAATTCGGATGAGTAAGCAATCCATGATTATTAAGGAGAACTCCATGCACATGCAGCCAACTATGTAAAGCTTAACATGTAACACAACTAGAGTTGTACTCTTCTATGACTGGCTTGATGATGGCAATGCTCATATCTCCTCATAAAAATAAAAAAAATCAACTAGGCAAATTATATCGCTTATAAAGGAATACAGAGAGATGCAAAAGTGGCAACTATCGAAGGGCAGTCCAAACTCCCAACTAAAGAGAAAAACTAATAGTGCAAAGTACAGGATACTAAAAGTAATATGAAAAAGGAGGCTGGTTCCACTACAATGTTGTAGAATAAGCTTGTTCCAACACTTATTCACATGGATATAAAAGTTATTCGCCAGCATGGAAACCTATTCACATGCGTGGAGACGTATTCACCTACTTGTAAAAGTTATTCACCTGCCAGCGAAGGGCACACCATGTTGTGTGTATAACATCCAACCTGAGAATGAGCCCAACCATGATGGGGGGGAATACACAAAAGTCCAACCTATCCAATCATCAGGTGGATCACACCATAGAAAACAATCTCCAACCACCCAATAACCTCCAAAACAGGTGGTCGCTCATGCAATGGTTGAATTGTCATAATTTTTAGGACATCCCACTTTCATGGTGGAATGACCCTGATGGACAGGTTGGATGCCACACAAGCTATGGTGGGCCCCACAAGAAAAGTGTCATAGAATAAGCTTATTCAACAAAGTTGTAGAGGAACTGGCATGCACGAAATTAGACCATAACCATATCATCCAACTGCCACTTGAAGACATATACAGCAACAGAATATATCACAAAGTATAACACTAAAAGATCGCTGAGTTAGTTACTGATCTAAATGACATTACTCTCAGTTTTTACTTTTACATTGAAAAAATGGGCTGCGCTCCAAACTTGAGGCACTCAAGGTTCAAAACACAAGATGTAATAGTAAATATAAATTGCACAGTAAATTTCCTGACCTCGATGCTGTGCTTCCCAAACCAAGTGCCAACAAGATACTCCTCTTTATCTTCCCCAGTATATGTGTACTGAAAGATATAGCAATCTCCACTGTAAAATTTCGACTGCTCGGAAGATGGAATGAGAGTCTGTTCCTGGCCATTCACACGCCAAACCTGTGCATCCAAGCTGGAAACAGTAATTAGAAACTAGATACGGAATTTCAAATGCAACTCCACTGCTGGTCTACATTAATCCCTTAATTACTATTTCCGCATCGTGACTAATATATGTGATGTCGGGCGATGCAATTAAGCCGACACAGCAGCAGATAAAAAGCTGTATCTAAAGAGAAAATGAAGAGTCATAACAGCACCTGCAGATTGCCAGTACAATCAATATACGGTTGAGGTTCTTCTTTTTCTGGAGCGGCTTTTAAGAGGCCCTTGACATCAAGGCCTTGGCGTTTCAGAAGTGCTGACAAATCAACCGGAATAGTAAATTATAAAGAGTAGAAAACCAGGTTGGGGTCATAAAAAGCAGAAATGAAGGGTGGTAATTTATATTACAGAGAATATACATCATCATCATCATCTAAGTCTTATCCCAACTTATTGGGGTTGGCTACATGAATCCTTCTCTGTCATTCCACTCTAATCAACGGCCATAACTTCTGTTAGACCATAGGTCATCAAGTTTTTTCCCCTCACTCTTTTTTAGAGCCTTCAACTTATCCCAACTAATTGGGGTTGGCTACATGACTCCTCCACCATTCCACTCTAATCAATGGCCATAACTTCTGTTAGACCATAGGTCATCAAGTTTTTTCCCCTTGCTCTTTTTTAGAGCCTTCAACTTATACCAACTCACTCCTAACTGGAGTGGTTCTTGGTCTCCGTTGCACATGACCAAACCATCAAAGTCTTCTTTTTTTTCAAATCTAGGTCTACTTTCCCTCATCTTATTACCTCTTGGTGCTACTCCTAAATTTCCTCGAAGGCAATCATTTCTAAATCTATCCTTGTTTTGCCACTCATCCATCTCAACATCCTCATTTCAGCTACACTTGTCTTATGAACACGTTCCTTAATGGAGAACTACACATATGAAACTTTAGAATTACTGACCCGCAACTTTGCCTCTCCCACCCTCAGATACAGCAGTTTCAGCTGTCTGTGGCCATGAATCGAATTTCGATCGGAACATTACTGTCTCAAATCCCTCAATAATGCGAATGAAGTGAGATTTCGCCCGGTCAGGGCCGCGGAGCAACTCCTGTGTGGTGAATTAAGATTAATACACAATAAGTATAAAAGATTTTGAGTGAGAAAAAAAAAAAGATTCGACAGAAACTTTTGATAAGCGGGCTTTCGGTATTACTTCTGTTGCCACACCAGCACTTTTCCTCTCATCAAGAGAAGAATTTCTACCCATCCATACGAAAACTTCCAGCCCACAATCTAGCAGGTAGCATTTGTTTGTGTCCAACAATTCTCTTGTCAAGGAGTCAGCCTCAACGGGTTCTGGGTGCCCTTTCTCGATGCTGGAAGCCACAAGAGATTTCATCAGAACGAACTACGAAGAGTGTAGTACACACATCTGCTCGATACTTTTATGAAACAAGAAGAATCCAAGCAAGGATGAGAGAAACATTTGATAGCGTATCCAAATGCTGCAGTTTCAAATATGAATTCATGAAAGCAATTTACCAGAGCAGCTTTGTGGGAGCCTCTTCAGTTTGTGTATCATTGTCTATGGCTGCCTTTTTTGGAAGTGGAGCAAAGCCACCAAAGAGACCCCAAAATTCTCCGGCTTCAGCATCAGCCATCAGCTTTCCATCCTCTATATAAAATGAACCAATAATCAAATCAAATAAAATCATCGTAAGCTGTTCAATTGCTCTGATCAGGGTTCTGGATGGATATGTAAACTTACCAACAGCAGCTACCTCACATTTCCCATCATGATGGCTATCTTTGATGAACTGGACAACTTCTAGAGCTTTCGCCCTTTCTTGAATGGATGAGTTGGACCCATTGAACTGAAAAATCTTAGACTTGGTGTCCAAAATGAATATGTCATCGTGATTGAGTGAAGATCGAGCAAAAGGGACCTAATAAAAATGAACCGCCAACTCTATTAGATTTAGATAAATGGACAAGGTATCCTAATCCTTGTAACATGATCAGCGATATAACTTTAACTTGCCTCTTTCACATGGACGACATGTTTTCCTTTACAAACATATAAACGGGTCTCGTACTCATCAGCTTCATTATGCTTGAACCCGGAAGCTGTGCCACCTTTTTGAGGTATGATACATGGTTTGAAATAAGACAGGAATTTCTCGGTTTCATGGCCCTGCACCTCACGGTACTGAACGGCACGTCCTCCAAGAGCTGCATCCAGTTCCACGGTCTTGATTGCTGCAGTTCCAGCTTCATCCTATTTATTTTAACAGATGAATGGTTATCAAGCGACAACATTTAATGAGTATTGCTAACATATCTTTTGCAGGAAAATCAGTTAATACAGAGAAAAGATTAAATGAATCACCTGACTGGTATCTTTACCGTGCCAGTAATGGATATCATGACGAAGAGCACCGCTTTTTAAGCCAGTTGTCTGCACAGAAAAAATTATAGAAACAAGATGAAAATGAAATTTTAATTAACAATTAGATGCCAACTGAGATGAACATATGAGAATGTACTCGTATTGAAGTTCATATAAGCACATTATTCCAGAGGGCATGTTAGGCTACATTTATAGTAAGACAGAAAAGGCTCACTTTTCTTTTTATATGAGTGAACTGCTAATCATAATACACCATTGAACTTGAACCCATTTCTTGAATCAAGTCTTCACGATGATGAAAACACCAGTACCAATGACCAGCATGCAATTAAACTGATTACACAGGCATCCTAACCCATTTCTGTATCCATATTTGTGAGAGATTTACGAAGCAAGAGAAATCAAAAGGCTAGTGAGAGTTTTTGTACAAAACTAAATAAGAAAAGCAATAGTGTACCTTTAAAATCACATATGAATCTCCAGTGAAAAACTTCCCATATGAGGTCGTTGGGATGGGGACAGGATGAAAGTTTTCAATACGCCATATCTCCAATCCACTATGCATTGTCAAGGACTACACAAAAAATAAATGAAAACCAACAGAACTATTGAAATTTGGAATTGCAAATGCTGTGTTACTACAAGGAGATAACAACAGCAGAGGCTTCTCAAGTTCAACTCCCACTGAATATTCATAGCACATTTTTTTTAGTGTAAAACGACGAAACATCACCAAAAGGTGCATTCATAGAGAGATCATTTTAAGAAATTAATCATGTACATAGAAGAAGTGCACGCTTAGTAAAGTTTAATTGCAAACCATTTACTGGCAAGAAGAAATGAATTTTGAAGGCAGACAACAAAATTCAATAAAATCTATTTAATATAAAAAAAATTATATGATGAAGGATACGCTTTCTGTCCGGCACCCTGGAAAGCAGGATCCAAATCTCTCATGGAAACAGACATTCATAGAGAGATCATTTTAAGAAATTAATCATGTACATAGAAGAAGTGCACGCTGCAGAGCAGCTTAGTGAAGTTTAATTGCAAACCATTTACTGGCAAGAAGAAATGAATTTTGAAGGAAGAGAAAAAAATCCAATAAAATCTATTTAATATAAAAAAAAATCATATGACGAAGGATACGCTTTCTGTCCGGCTCCCTGGAAAGCAGGATCCAAATCTCTCATGGAAACAGACATTTTGTTCTTTGGGTTTTAAGGAACTAGTCTCTCTCTATCTCTCTCCACCTTGGCAGGAAGACAAAGTAGAAGTGCCCTGCAATGCAATTTTTATAGGTAATAATTCAGCATAACTATCAATAAAGTTCCATTGGTTTACATTCAATAAAATTGTACGGAAGTATAGGAATTCAACCGAGAAAGTAATGCCATATGCACTCATTGCACAAATATGCTTTCTTTAATCGATTATTCTAGCCTATTTGGATGGGTGGAAAATGAGATTCAACAGAGGAAAGAAAACTGATTTCCTCTGGTGTGACAGTTCCCCTCATCTGTGAAAGCTAAGAGGGGTGAGGAATCAGTTTTCATTTCCTAAGAAAAGAGCCGTTTCATTTTCTTCTCTAGAACATAAAAAATGGTGATTTTCACCTTTTTCGAGAGACAACTCTCACTTTTTAACCATTGAGCATTCCACATTATGTTGAAATCATGTGTTAAAAAAAAACAAGTTATGTACCAACAAAGTTACAGGTGGTGTGCTCCCATCTTTGAGGAATAAAAAAGTTATGTAAGGATTTTTTCTATAGATTTCCTTTTCCATACTTTTCTTCAAATGTGATGTTTTCCTTTCTTTATCTACTTTCTGGTTTCCACCAATTGAAACAGGCCCTAAATGAAATTCAAATCACAGATCTCCAAATAGCCGTCGAGCTATGGGACTTTTAGACTCCTGCACTATACAAGGCAAACAAAGTTTAAAATGAGGGTTGAAAATCAGTTTTGGTATACCGTATCAGTCACCACCAAAACTGGTACATATGTGGCTGTATCGGGCCAATACTGCCATATTGTCCATGGAAGAAACTGCTGATGATACTTAAATCCAGAGAAGGTGGGTCTCTAAAGGTTTTCCTAGAACTTTCCTTATTCTAAACACAAATTGATAATGCATCATGATTGAAGAGAAGGGGGCAGCTATAGACAGTCAGTTTGGTGCTTGTACCGATAATCCAATATGTCCATTTTAAGAAACAAATGCGAGAAAGGATTGTGCTCAAAGTCAATATTCAAAGTCGCACCATTCCTTTTATTGTGCAGTATGATTTATTTTCAAAGAACTCCTATGCAGTTCCTTCCTCACCATATACATGGCAAACATGTATGTGATCAGGGCTGTTGATCTGGCACGCCACCACATGGATGGGCTACCAACTGAAATTCTCAGTGATCAGACAACTCTGACAACCTATTTGTTGTGAGCTTTGCACTTTGAGAGGATGGTTGCCTGTTTTGTAGCAAACAGTCTCATTTTCAGGCCACAGATTGGATGGCAACCACAGACCAATCCCCTGGATTATCGGGATATGGCCATCAACTTGGTTTACTACAAAATCAACACTCCTGATTACTGGAAGCTAGTGCCACATGTACAATAGAGATGTCATGGGACTCAGTAGAGTTGTATTTAGGGGATAGAAAAATATTTTTAAAAAATGTATGTATTTGACATAAGATACACACATGAGAAAGACAAGCATTGAACCTTCCAAGGGGGGATAATACCTTACAATCACAAGGCAAAATCATCAAATCAAAACCAATTTGCAAATTTTTCACAAAAAGAATTTCATGGAAAATTCAAAAACTTCTAAAATCGAGATTAGGAATATGCATCAAAAGAACCATCTCAAATTCACCTCATTAGCATCAAAGCATGGAATTAGACACAAAGCAACAATCAAACAAGAACAAACAAGCGAAATGGGGACTCTCCAAATCCCAAAATTGGAATTTTGGAAAAATGCAAAACAATGTAGCAGAATCTCGAGCAGCACCAATTCAATCCTAAAGCAACCCCACGTGGAAATATCAAAACCGTCCATCCCAAACACTCATGATCGTTGAATTACATATCCTCCAACCAATCACATTCCCACACAATATACAGAAACACGCCGCTTCATCTAACCAATCAACATCCCAAAACCCCGAAATTTCTCCACTTCAAAAAAGCAAGAAGAAAGCTTTTTCCACAAATTAAAAAATACAGATAACTGAATAAAAATTCTCACCAAATCCCAATATTCCAATTTCAGAAAATGCAATCACCTAATAACACCACAACAGAATCTCTACCAGCACCAACTCAATCCAAACCAACCCAGAAACAACAAAATCATCCGTCCCAAAACAATCACCACCTCTGAATTATGCATTCACCAACCCATTACATTGCCATTCATCTAACCAATCGGCATCCCAAAACCCCAAAATTTCTCCACTTCCCTAAAAAAAAAAAAAAAAATACCTTTTCCCCTGAATTTGAAAATACAGATAACTGAATAGAAATTCTCTTAAAATAAGTGACAAAATAAAAAAGAGATTCGTTCTTGCAATTGGATTGAACCTGAAAAAGGCGGCAGTGTCGACCTCCGAAAGAAGCAAGAATCAATCCAGAAGGAGTTGAAACTCTAGAAATGAAATCCAGCAGAATCAAGAAAAAAGATTCCGAGAGAGAGAGAGAGACTGGAAATAAAAGTGTAATTAAAATCTCTGTAAATTTCAATTATTACATTAATAATCTTAATTAATAACATAATCTCGCAATCTTAATAATCTCATATTCAGAGAGAGAGAGAGAGAGAGAGAGAGAGAGGAGAGAAGGGTAGAATAGTAATTTTCCTTTCTCGACGGAGAGAGAGACGAGTTCAAAAAATCCCTAGACAAAGGCGGAGGGCCGAGTGCTGATTAGCGGGTTGTGTTTCGATTTCGGGTCTGGAAAACCGGCGAAGAGAGAGCAACGGCTTTTTGCTATAAATGAGAACTGAAAACCTACAGCCTGCTGCATGCTGAATTAATATCCAGCCCCATTATTTTTTCATTGTACCATATATGTGGAAAATCGGATCCATTTGATCGGTATATCACATCATAAATATCCTTTAAATAAAATATCATACCGATTAAATTTATAATAATATCCGAAATATACAATCAATTTTCTGACTTTTCATGAAAACAAGGCTTTCTTGATGAACGGATCAAAATTATTTTCAATGAATACTATATATATGATATTAAATACATTTTTAATGGATCAGATTTTATTCATATGTGTAAATTTAGTGGAAAAATAGGAATGGATAAACTTTCCATACAGTCGAATGAAGCTTATCAGGGATTCGGATGATGGCGCGCAAGAGAGGGCAGGCTAAATTAACATGAAGCACTGTTTTTTTTTCCCGCCAACGTGTCATATTATAGTAGATCTGACCCGTGAGAAACATGGACCCCACCATGAATATTACCTGTGGTTATAATCAGAACCATCTACTAATTAGGTGGGCCACATATGTGCTTTAAGTCAGACCGTAGACCTTCCATTTGTTTCAATGGTCTGGCTTGCTTGATTAGTAGACCAACTTAATTTTTTGTTCAGATGATCTTCATGGTGGGATCCACTGTTTTCATGGCATGGATGTTACATGCAACTTACAAAATGGCTGGAAACATAGGGCACTGCATACTAAGTTTCAAAATTAAAAGACGGATGATCATATTCAGCGCTTACTTTCATGCTAATATGCCACGTAATTAGAAAATCCAATCCGTGTAAAATGTGGGCCAGGACCTAAATAACGATTTACAAAAAATTGAGTCCCATCCATTCATCAATATGGACAGTACATAGTTATCAATTGATAATCACTGTATGATCTATAATGTACTATCTCGGTCTAAAAATAAATGGATGACCATATTTGTTGATGGAGACGCCTTAGTCTCGATGTAACATATGCTGGGCCTGACCGGTCTGTGTTTATATTTGGGATTTTTTCTAATTTATATTAAAAGCATCTTAATCAATATCAAGGTGTCCTAATTTGAGTTTAGGGCTTAGAGTTGGAGAGATGGTGAGATTTGAGAGTGCATTGTTCATTTTTTGAATTTGTTTGTGGGTAGATTAGCTCTATAATTTTCTAAAATTTATAGAGAATGTGTCACTTTGTACTGTGTTTTTTCTACGAAAGTATTTTCCACATAAAAACGGATTGTCGGTCTTTGTGTTGATTGCCTGTATGGCATATGTTAATGGTTTGAATCTCTTCGATGCTTCTGCTGACTAGATTTCCAACAATATTTTCATTCTAGGTGATCTTCGTGGTGGGGACCACCTTTTTAACGGATCCGATACCACACATGTGGCCATGTTGGCGGGAAATACGGGGATTATGTGGAAGTTCAAATTCAGGCGCAGTGTATGATAATTTCCAGTAACGGTACCTTTGCCTTGCGACCTGGACTTTCAGATTCGTTCTTTTCCGAGAGAAATAGAATAATCCGTCCTTTTCATTCTGACAAGTGGGGCCCACATTTCAGTGATCAAGACAATTGGGCAGTTGTTTATCAATGTGGATGATTCACCGTTCAAAAATCTCGCTTTCCAAACCATTTTTAACCTTTCTATTTATGGCCTAAGATAGACGGTTGTGCAATAAAGTTCAATGACAGTTAGCATTCAACTGAAATGGGCCCCATTGATTGGTCTTTGAGATCTACCGATCATCTACATGTGTGGTCCCTTATCCATCCACGGTGGGAATAAACAGGCCATTGGTTTAGATTACTGAAAATGGGCTACACTAGTCTGAATTGAAAAATCCGTGTATATTCTTCAAAGATTCAGATCAGGATTATGTAATTCTGCAGTTTATTTTGGACGGTCCGATTGGTAGCTGAAATGGACGGTTAAATGAATATGTAAATTATCGAAATTCTGCAGAGTAACTAGATCACGGATATAATCATCCGCAATGGGGCCCACATTTGAACGGTCCTGATTGCAGAACATGCATTCCATGAGGATAGGTGATGAGTCGCCACGCCACTACTAGAAAATATGGCCGTTGATTTTTGAGGAGTTATTTGATACGTTGGTAGATGGATGTTTAAGAAGGGAAGTGTAGCAAAGGCTAGATATACTGAATGGAGGTATTCACCTTATACTCGAGGTTTCAATTTGTACAACCGAAGCATGGTTCACTGATCTAAACCGTTGGTTAGTTGGGCCAGACTGTAAATGGGCCATAACCCGGAAATCTCCTCAATTGGGTCATCATAGTCTTATGCTTTCTAGCAAAAGATACACAAATTAAGAAGAAAAATACAGAAACATCCACGAAGATGGCCCATTTCAGGAAATTTTTTTGATAGTTCCATCCATTGGGGACTTGCATCATCTCAACGGTTTGGATCACTGAACAATGGGTCCCACTTGTACAAACTGAAAAACCTGATTGGGAGGTTTTCTAATTCCACACCCGAGTTGGCCCTGTCCATCCAGGCACATGTGCCAACATATGACACACCAATGAGAGATCTGAGCCTTCCATCAAGTGAGATAAAGTATCTAGATCTTCTTTACCACAAATCAGCCCAGCTCACACTTAAGTGCGCTACATCATCCAACACAATGAGCCGTGGGAAAAAAACAAAGTGTTCTGAGAGGCATTTTATTTTGTACACTGTATCCACTTAGGGCTCTCAATGGAGTGGGTCATATCCGAGATCAGATTCACTCTAAATTCGTATAATGCATATTTGGATCTTAAAATAGGTCTGATTAATTAAATGGACCAGATTTGGATTCACATAAATATATTCGAATCCGACCCGAATCCATTTATAGATTTTCATATTTGGAGTTGGATCCAACTGAATCCAACCCAAATTGGATTCATTGTCACATTATTATTTTTGTTATATCTATGTTGGCGATCCGTTATCCATATTATTTTAGGCCACATTTCAAAATTGAGACATGCCAATTTCAAGTTGACCCTATCATAATAGCTAGAGACATTTGCATCATTTTGCTACTAAATTAAATATATCATGTTATATATTTTTTAATTTATGATTGGATAGATTCGAACCTAGGTTTGACCCAAATTTGATAGTTATATTGATTTTGGATCAAAAATAGATTTTGCTATTTATAAATAGGTCGAATATGGATATCACTTTTTGGATGTGAGTTGGATCCAAATCGGATCCGAATCCAGGTACATATTTTCAAACTGGGAGCCATCCTACACAGATCCGACCCATTGAGAGCCCTATGTCCGCTTGAGTTATTTTGTCATGAGGAATAAGATCAAACCAATATTTTCAACCAGATGGACAGCTCAGATCTCGAACGCCTAGCAGATATTGGCACGTGTGAGTGTGGATGGGTAGGCCCCACGCGCTAGCGGTATTTTCAAACTGGGCACGGCTTTGGTGGATCCCTGAATTTGGGGCCCACCTTGATGTATGTTCCTTATATCCACGCCGTCCATCCGTTTAATCAACCACATGAATAAGTGGTGATTGAACACCCACCATTAAAAAATCTTGGGGGCAACGAGAACGTTTATTTTCTATCCAACCTGTTGATAAGGTCACAAAGACTTGGATAAAGGGACCACAAAAATATCAGCTTGATCCAAAACTTTTGTGTCCAACAAAAAGTTTTTAATGGTCAATCACAACTGTTTCCTGTGGTATGGTCCACCTGAGATTTGTATCGTCTTAATTTTTTTGTTTGTGCCCTAAACCTAGGTGTCAAAACGGATGGACGGCGTGGATGTCATGTACATACATCATGGTGGGCCACATATTCAGGGATCCACCCACTTCTTGCAGACCTCAATTGACTAGGCCGTACATATCCTCGGTCAGGGGTCATGTCATTCCTGAAGGGAAATAACCCAAACCCAAGCAGCGAATCCGACGCCCGAGCCTTGTCTCACGCTCTCAACACGTGACATGCAAAACAAAGAGAATCAATCACGTACAGCAGCGGTACCACAATTTGTGTACGTAGAGCTGTATACGAGTCAGAGTAAGTTAAAATTGGCAAGATTCCGACTCAAAAATGTGATCACAAGTGGGTTTGAGCCGGGTCAAGTCAGATTTTTATCGTGAACCTTTTAATCTCAGAAAATAAATTAAATAGAAAAAATAAAAAATAAAGACAGGCTGAAGCACATGAAAAACACGTTATACTTAAAGCGCGTAATTCACCCCCTATTCAAATCACTTTGAGTCTGCTGATAGGTTGCACCCCTATTGATACGACTAGCCTTATGTGGTTCTGCGTACAACAAGAAACGAATGGACCACTATGGAGCTCAATAACACTATTGGAGCTCAATAACACTATCTGGCAGATGATAAAGAGAGAGAGAGAGAGAGAGAGAGAGAGGAATGACAATCTTCTTATTACAGTAGTAGACTTGGTCTAATTGACTTGATTTGTAACAACCAAAACGAGAGGTTAATAGACTCAGATGGGTGCTAGTTCAGTAGAAATGATTGTAATTGTTGTGATGAAATGAACCAGACCTGTCCAGTTTATATAGGTAAGGGTGGCTGACAGTTTCGATCTAAAGCTATAAAGGCACTAGCCGTTTTCTGGCTGTTGTGAGAAATTAGCCGTTTTTGGCAATTTCTAACTATTATGCATGTGGGAGTTACATACTTGCATGCTAGCTGTTTAAACTCAATAGCTAGCCGTTTCTGACTGTTGGGCTAGCTGCATGGTCTGAACCGTTACTGCATGAATAGTTACACAGATCCCTCTAAATAGCCCTGTAGCTCTCTTATAAAAAGCAGAGAGGTCTCTCTGTCAGACCTCTCACTCACAGCACCTCCTCTGCTCTAAGCCCAGCCACCTAACCTACTAACTAGCCTCTATCGCACCAGTCTCTCTCCGGTCCGTGAGGTCACAACCAATTTGCGACACGTGCGAAGTGCTAAGTGCGCCACTAGCGCCTCTACAGCCACGCTGCATTACATGCCCACACACTCGCACCTAGCCCGAACCCATGCTCGTATCCGAGACCAAGTCCGAGCCCGAGACCGAGATTGAGCCCGAGCCCGTGCGCGTGTGCGTGCACGGTTCGCACTGGAACACACAAGCTACCATACTCCCTCTCTTCCACCATAAATAAGTAAGGTGCACAACACCCTACTTATAAAAGAAGTAAAAAAAATTTCTCCCATCCAATATGGGACAACTAAAAACCCATTTTTTCAACTTTTTTCAAAATATTTTAAAACAAAATATTTCAACAATTTTGAGTGTCGAATGAATTCAAGTCTAGCATCGAGCGTAGCCTCGCTCGACTCAGCTTGAACTCACTCGACTCAATTTAGAGAGTTGATTCAAAGTATAAATACTAATAAAAAACCTTAACTTTTAATCACATTTATGCATAAGCGCCTCCCTTTCTCTCTAACCCTAACCCTCCCTCCCTCTCTCTTTAAGCTCGATAGCTGGCCACACCAGCCACATTCTCTCTCTCTCTCTCTCTCTCTCTCTCTCTCTCTCTCAGCTCGACGGCCAGCCACCCCCGATCTGCTACGACACTGCTTGTCCACTCGCCCACCTGCCATTGTGACTTGACCTGCTGCCCTTTGCCTATCCACTCGCCCACCAACTACCCCCGAGCTACTGCGGCGCTGCTTGTTCGCTCATCCACCAGCCACCCCTGAGCTTCTCTATCGCCTGACCTACCCCTCCCCGCACCCTGTCGGCCTACATTGCCATTTTACTTATCTGATAAGCTCTATCCGACTATCCCCCTTTGACTACCGACCGACCTTACATGATTGATCACTGTCCAACAGCAACCCAGGGTTGTGAACTAAAACTTGAACTCAGCTTGAAATAATTAAACTTGTACTCGGATTGAAAACTCAAACTCAAACTCACTCAATCAGTACACTCAAAGTCACTTGATCTACTAATGGAGCATATCTAAATTGTGGTACCGTGCCATCTGTCCCACCAGCATGTTGGTTAGTAGGACATCGGTACTATGAAAACATTAGAATCAACAATTAAGATTATCCTAGTGACCAGATCACTACGTGGCCCATACCATTAAGTTAATTCAGATCGTCTATTTCCATTGATTCCAATAGATTAGGCCAATGATGGTCTAAACGACCCATTTTTTGTTTGCAGTGATTTTCACGATAATTCGTACATTTTAAAGATACTGATTTTCTTCACGTGTGGCATGTTGCTGTGGTACCTTGCCTGTATGTGATAAGCAAAACCTCAGATCATGCGATCGTGGGGATTATGTTGAAAGCGATTTTCGAGGTAATGCAACTTCGGATTAGGTCATTAAAGTACAACCCACCACCATCTCAGAGGATGTTCAAAATTATGAGGAGGTGAGGAAAATCAATACCTCAATCTTAAAGGATAGGGAATGAGAGTCTGAAGTTATTCCAGACATTATGAAGTCAATTTTAACAGAATCCATGAGCATCCTAGAAAGTGTCACGCTAGCAATGTAGGAAATCGTGACGATTGTAGTTGCCTGAACTTTCTGATGAATTGTTGATTGTGGAAGAAATTGTCCTTTCTTAAAAAAGGCCAACTTTCGATGTGCTAGAGAAGGTTGCAATTATTCATGTTGGCGTGGAGAAGAAGTCAGAGAAATTTATTGCAGCATTCCAGGATAAGGCCAACAAGCATCGACTTCCAAGGTTAAAAGCAAATCATGACCCTAACCTAAAGCGAAACTCGATGACGAGTTTTTTTCAAGTGAGGAAGAATGATGTAGGGGAAGAACCCTATGATCGAGGTTGTTGATCACGCACCTTCTTGCGGAAGATGGACAGGAAGAAAAACAAGAGGAAACTAAGGAATTTTCAATTTTGGAGATTCAACAAAAACAAGAAATTGTTATTCCCGTTTTTAGATTTTGGCCCAACTAATGGGGCTCATCTTGATCATTTATGATGATCCATTCCGTCCATTTCGTAGAGCTGCTCGACGCCGAGAAAACCCAACAAGTTTTATGTCGATCCAAGTTACAGATTGATCATGGCGTCCAAAATGGTACGAACTGTTGAGAAAGTTCTGAATTTCGCCCACTAAAATTGGAGATGGTCTAGGTGGCCCACTACTACTGATATGGAGAATTTGAACCGACCATCTTGAAGAGTACGTCGATTGTTAGCAAAACCAAAAAGTTTTGTGGCAATCAAATATATGGATTGCTCGTATCAGTGAAAGGAAGATGACGCTCGACATGCATTATATAGTTTGCGCAGATTTTTCTACTTCTTTTTTAATTGTATTAGGATTCTTTTTTTTCTTTTGCAAGTTAGTGTCAAGTACAGATTTAGAGTTTAGTTTATTATTTAAAACAAGGTAATTATGTTTTCTTATTTTCATTTAATCTATAAAAAATAATTATTTGAAATTAATTTCCTAAGATCGACCCCTTGCACCCCCCCCCCCCCCCCTCGAAAAGGGCTTTTCATCCTGGTGAGTTACACCTGATTAATGGTTATGATGAAAGATACCATAGTGGGCCACACACAAACCTATGGTTGGCACCACATCCCCGTTTTCCATGTGTTGTAGCCCATCTAAATGATGGATTTAGATGATTTTTTTACCTTAGGGTCTAACATCCCGTATAGAACCTGATAGACGGAGCGGATTTTCAATAATACAACACAGTGGGCCACACAGACTTGGTTGTTTTAGGCACAGGTGTTGTGCAAGATTCGAGTACCCCAGTAACATGGCCTGATTTGTCTCGAAGCCAGCAAAATCCTGGCTCCTGACCGGCACTAGATTCTGGAGGAAGTGTGGGCCCCGCTCATATATAGCTCATGCACGCATTCCCAACCTGTGGGGCCCATGGTTCAGTGATCTGAACCAGTGGCTTGATGCTTTCATAGTGGATAACGGATGCCTCAGAAAATTCTAGATCGGATGATCCCAACCATCTATTTTTTGGATCGTTAAGTTCTAATGTTCAGATCACATCCATCTATTTTCTGGATCTATTTTTTTGGAATCATCCCATTCCTAACCCATGGTGGGATCAGATCAACGATTGGATCGCTAATCACGAGCCCCTCGAGAAACCTGCCACCAGCAAAATGTACGGTTGATATTGAGCAGGGCCTTGTTAAGTAGGATGAATTATAGGAGCATGCTGGGAGCTCCGACCCATGTCCTGTCATCCAAACCGTTGATCTGATGTATCTCATTGTGGATAAGGGATGCCCTAGCCTCCAAGATCGGAGGATCCTATCCCTTTGATATTTGGACTGTCCGCACTGAACGTGGGACGTTGCAGTACTTGATAAGGACACGATCGACAGTTTTCATTACCGAAATATGGGTCCCACATTCAAATAATCATGTACATCGAAGAATCAGGCAAGTAAAACCTACACCCAATACCCAACCCGGCTCGTGATGGGCCAAAACTAACAGGTGCGAGCCTGGACCGATCCTGTCCACCCATTTCTGTACAAGATCTGGCATGTTCATTGAGTGTGCCACAAAAATGCCCTTCAAATGTTAATGGGCCAGACCGGGCGGGGTTGATGGCCTTACAAATGAACCTTGATCCCAGACCAGTTGGGCTTAAATTTTAGACTCGGGTTGGACCTGGGTCTATTATTCCACTCCAGACACGTCCAGAATCAGGTCAGACCCTAAAGCCCGCCAAGTCAGCCAAGCCCATTGCCAGCCCTACCTAAAACCAGGAGTGACTGTGGGTCAGGTTGGCAGGCTGGTCAACTGGCCTGACCGGGTTGGGTTTGTGCCAAGCTAAATGGGTAGTGGTTAGGGCTCATGTTAAATATGTGGCCCGTTTAAGCGGATGGGCACCCTACCCAACCCGACCCGACCCTTCTATATATCTTATTGATGGACTGGCCCAGATGATCCAGCATGATCGGGTCCAATTTTAACAGGGTCCTGGTCAATTTTAAGGGGGTCAGGTTCGGCCACAGGGAAACAGGGTCATGGGCCAGGTCTGTCGCCCGTTTAGTAGCTAGGGCTAACCACAGCCTAGCCTGGCCCTGACCCATTGCAACTCCTCCCTAAAAACCATTACAGGCCCACCCATTGCCACCCACTGATGATCCTAACCGTTTGATAGTTAGCTCGAGCATACGGTTGAAAAAATACAAGAAGCTGAAATGTTGGTTCTTAGTGGGCCCATATTCGATGTGGGGCAGACACCATTTTTGCTACAGCAGGCCTCATTTGAGTAGACAAATAATGGTCCACATTTCACAAGCAAAAAACCTTGTTGCAATTATTGGATCTATAAGCCTTTTTGTCATGGGCCCATTTGCAGTGGGGCCCACTAGATGGACACTCCAGATCACTCAACACACTGTGTGATTTGCACTGGCCGGGAGCATCACACAGTTCCTCTGTATTCCGGCGACGAGAAAATTAAGAGCTGAGTTCAAGGAACCTTTGGACCATGGGATGCTGGGCGTGGGAGAGATCGTTCGGTTCCAAAATGTCCACCACCTGGCCCTCAACGACGAGGCATGCCAAGTCAGCAATCCGCTGTATCTGCTTGATGCTGTGAGAGACCATGATTGTCGTAAGTCCGTGAGTTTTCTTGAGTCGCACGATCGTGTCCTCCACATGCTGAGTCGAGATCGGATCAAGAGCGCTCGTTGGCTCATCCAATAGCAACACCTTAATATTAGGAAAAAAGAATATAAGATTTGAGCCCATCCGGCATCATCAGGCCAATTTCGACGCCCGAAATTGAGGCCAAGGTCTAGATTATGTGGGCCACAGAATGGGGTCCATCAACCATAGCCACAAACGGCCCTGATCTATGTCCGCCCGGGCCTTAATGGTTCACACGCTTGTGATATCCATCATCATGTGGGTCCGCTGCGTAGATGAATTAGCCCAAAAATAAGACTGCTCGTCCAATCAGGTGGACCACATACATGCACGCAATGAATGGACGGTGGAAATTTAACCAACTGTACAGATTCAACACGCCTGTATGTGGTCTCCCGGATGAGTGCACCTCTCTAATTTTTTGCCATCTACATGGTGGGTGACACTTTCAGGCCAGTCTCTGCTCACTAGATGGACCACGCTTTTACTTGAAATGTGAACCGTCGGCTACATTTTCGACGGTCCATTTTTAGTGATAGGTGCGCCCCACTTGATGAGCCGCACATTTTCTGATTCGTCAGTGTGTGCGCATACAAGGTGGAGCACACTTGATTGACGGCACAGATCTGGATTCTGGAATGCATGGAGCAATGCTGGCCTTTTAGTTGGTACCCCTCTTGTGTGGGGCCCGCCGACGTGTCGAATGCCGAAGCGGGTTGGGTGGTGACCCCAACACCACCGATATCCTTGTTGACCGGACTCTGTGGGGCCCGCCGTGATGTATGTGTTTTAACGACGCCTGACCTCGACTGTTGAAACCTTCCTAGGGCCCTACCGTGATGTTTATTTTCCATCCAAGCCGTTCATAAGGTCACACAGAACTTTTTGAACGGAAATCATAAATATTAGCTTGATAGAAAACGTCTGTGGCCCTCCAAAAGTTTTCAACTGTAGGCGTTCAATTCCTACTGTTTCCTTCAATTCCTACTGTTTCCTGTTGCGTGGTCCACTTGAGCTTTGGACGTGCTTCGATTTTAGCCCATGCTCTAAAATGAGCTTAAAAACGGGGTGGACAGCGTGGATAAAACACATACATCACGCTGGGCCCCACAGAATCCGGTCATCAAGGATATGGTGGTCTCGGGGTGACCATCCAACCGCTTCCGTTGACTGCGTGCACAAATAAACTTTGGTAGGCCAACTGCTTCCCCAATAATATATCCACGTGATTCGGTAGGGTAATGATGCACGCGAATCCAATCTCCACCGTTGATTTTAGTTTGACCCGTGATCAAACCGTCCAAAGGCCTAGATCTTAGATGCATCACATGGGCATTTCGATTGTTTGATCGCAGGCCATAGGAAAATCAACGGTAGAGATTGGTTTGGCCCAGATATGGCTTGCGTAATGTAGATGACTGCACACGTGGACGCACGTGAGGTGGCTTACCTCGGGTTCGTTAGCAAGTGTCCTTGCTAGGGCGACTCTTTGCGCCTGGCCCACCGAAAGGTCGTTGCCGTTTCTTGCGGCCAAGGAAGGATCGAGGTCAGCGCAGGTTAGCAGCTTCGACACCTCGGCGTCCGTTAGCTCCCGGCCTTGCAGCTGCGGTCCGTACCGGATGTTGTCTGCTACGGTTCCTGGATACATACGTCTATGGATTAGAAATTTGAAAGATTTTGATACTCTGAAAGCGTGTGGTGGATGATACGCAGGTACTCAAGAGATTACCTGAAAGTGAATACATGGCAAAATTAATTCAAATTGAATCATCCGATTTTTGGGTCCCACCTTCAATGAACTATGAAACAAAATCTAAGTTTGTTTGATTAAGTGAGTACCAGATTGGTGGACATTTTATGACCTGTTTAAAATGAAAATATCCAATGTCCTAATTTAACAACAACTGTCCACAAATCAGAGGTTAGGATTGTGACTTAGAGACACTTGATTCACATGAATATACTAAGCAAGGGTGGAGAGATACACAATTCACACTCAGGTGAAGAAATACATTACTGATCATACAACTTGCTACTTCGGGTATTCAAACACAGAACCTTCTACTTCAATACAATGCAACCACTTTGCATATAAAGGGACTAACAATATATTTCAAAAGTGCCTACGCTGATGTGAGAACGCCAAGAGTATGCCGAAGGAGAACGCCAGAACGAGTACACAGGTCGCTGGCCGAAATTTTCTTTCTTCCTTCTAAAAACTAAAAATGAGCTAGGTTTGAAACGTAGGCCTACTTAACTTCATTGGTCATTGTGTGTGGGCCCACCAAAGGCTTCAAGAGCCATACACACATGGGCTGAAGAATCAGGGGATCCAATCATCAGGTAGACCACAACTTGAAATGCTAAGGAGACACACTAACCCTAACGGTGGGTGGGTGCATCGTGTGACTAACCGTGTGGAGTGTTGTATGACTAACGAAAAAAAACAAAGGTAGACCACAACTCAAGACACAATAGAGACTGTCAAACCACTGTTATAACATTTGAGGGGCAATGTGCAAAATGTATCATACACCCACAGTGAAATGTGTGACCGTATGATCACGGTTGGGATGGGCTGCCCAGTGGACCAAAGGACAATTTCAACGGTGGACGTTTAATCAGCTGGGGACAAAGGCATTTTTCGTGGAAGCGGATTTACTGGGTAAACTCTGTGGGGCCCACCGTGATTTACGTATTTATCCACTCCATCCATCCATCTTAACAGAAAATTTTAGGTATGGTGCAAAAAATTGAAGCACATCAAAATCTAAAGTGCCCCCACCACAGGAAAAGTATGAACTGAATGTCTACCATTGAAAAATTCTTGAAGGACACGGAAGTTTTGGATCAAGCTGATATTTATGTTTTCCTTTCATCCATATTCATGTGATATTATGAATGACAAATAAACATCACTGTAGGGCCTGGGAAGGTTTCAACGGTAGAAATCATTATTCCCACGGTTTCCTGTAGCATGGTTCACTTGAGATTTGGATATGCTTAAAATTTGGGCTCAACCCCTAAAATGAGCTGGAAAAACGTACAGACGGAATAGATAAAGCACATACATTCTAAGTTGGCCCAACAGAGTTTACTCCGCACGATAATAGCGTGAGGACCCCGCACGCAATCCGATTCCACTTTTCTTCCACAAGAAGGGGCTGCCGCTGTCAGATGTCAATATAAAAAAAATAATAAAATAAAATAAAATAAAATGAGTAGGCCGCCTAATTACTTAATTATGGCTCTGACCAAATTAACATCTAATTTGTTCATAAATGTAATGTTATACACTGTTCCTGACCGACTTGTTGGAAATAGGATGATGGCCGGTTCGAGATAGTTTATTGCTGTTTGCATTCAACAAAATTGGCCAAATGCCATATGCAAATGGGAAAGGGGGATTGTGATAGCCGATCTCGTATGCAATGCGGGAAAATTGGTCGATGGCCGATGCCATACGCAACTATGACGTTGTTGATTTTGTTGGCCGATGCTGTCTAAGAAGCAAGAAAATGACCGATTTCAACGGTCAACGACTAATTGCCATTCAACAATCTGGACAGCGGTCGAGCAGATCCAAAACTTTTGTTGGCCCAAGTTTTTAATGGTTATTCATCACTGTTTCTAGTTGTCTAGTCCATCTGAGATGTGGATCTTATTAAGGTTTGGAATCTCATCCTAAAATAAAATGAAAAAACAGATGGACAACGTGGCTGCAACATAAATACATCAAGGTGGGCCACACACGATTGTGATTGTTGTACCTTATAAGAAAGAAGTCTCTGAAGAGTAGGCAGTTACCAAGATGTGTAAAGAGGAAAAATAATAGAAGCCTCTAGAAGGCAACGTGGGAGATGGTTACAATAATCGTCAGGAAGTGGAACATCTAGATAGTTTCATTTTTAAGAAAAAAGCTATAAAAGAAGGAGGATCTCAGTAGTGAAAGAGGTCTAGCACCAACCAAATCAATCTATCTTTCCAAATTATCAAATTCTTTACATTTCATAGTGTAATCAATCCATGTTTACATTTCAAGTACTTTGTATTTCTTAGAGTAAGTGCTCAGGCATCTATCAAGTCAAGATTATATTATTGCTTAGCAAGTTTAATCAGGTTATTCGTCTATTATCATTTACATTTCTTAGCGTAATTAGTTCTCTTTACTTTACTTTCTTTAGCATTAATCACATTGTCCAATTTCGGTAGCATAATCTCTGAAATTACTTTCGTAGCTGTAAGTTTTACGATCAGTACAAGTTTCATTTTACATCTCTTATTGATGATATTAGAAGGTAAAAATCACCTATACGGTCGATTGTTAAATTCTTTTCTTTACATCTTTAAAGTAATGCCAAGAGAAATCCTTTCGCTCGGAAGGTAAAGTTGCAACCCACTTTTTTAAGGACCTCCAAACATCGCCTGATTACTTTTATTAAGTAACTGAGTGACTGGCTGGTTAGGTGACCGATCTCTACAGATCTCGGTCATATACAGTCGATCACGACGTATCTGCTTTCCTTAGCGCTTGGGGTCATTGTTGTTCGGTTGGAATCGAGCCGCGAAAATCAATTCTAACATGCCCGCACACACATCACACGCGTGGCCGATGAATAACTCGGCAGCAGAAAGCCCCGTCCAAATGAAGTCAGTGTGATATAGACCGTTCGGCATCTTAGGAGAGAACTATCCTCGCGATTAGCCATAAGCATGCTGCCCAAACGTGTGCCATGTGTGACATATCCGGGACTTGCAACACGAATGACAGGCTGGCAAGTAAATGGGACATCTGATCAGTATAGGAATTGGACCCGATCTCAAACACAAGTATACAAAATGACGGCGGTCCAATCACAGAGTAGCCACCTTATGCACAGATCAGATGGCACGTGTGCTTCCTGTAGAAGTGTGTTAAACACCCAAGAGCAAGACACGTGATGTTATCCCCGTACACGGTGAGGCCCATCGTCTTAACGGTTTGGATATATAGCAATAAGTTAGAGATATATTGTAACAAGTCTCTTCACAAAAAGAAGCCAAGTGGGCCTTCCGTGTGATACATCCAATCCGTCCATCAGCTTCACGATTTCATTTTAGAGTGTGAGCCCAAAAATCAGGCAGATCCAAAACTCAAGCGGGCCACACCACATAAAAAAGCCCATCATTAGAACCTTTCTGGGCCCACTGTGATATTTATATGCCATCCAAGCCGTTCATAAAGTGATTCCCAACATGATGAAGAGAAAAAAAAAAATACAAACATCAGCCTGATCTCCAGTGGTCCCAAGAAGGTTTCAACGGTGGGCGTTCAATCCCCACCGTTTCTTGTCACGTGGCCCACTTAGAGTTTTTAATATGGCGAAACTGATGGAGGGAGTGGATGTCACACGGTGGTTGGACCAACTCTCGTACCTGTAAAACGGCGCACGTTAGACGCTCTAACTTTACGTACCTTCGAAAAGAACGGGCATCTGAAAGAGCATCCCTACTCTGCGCCGGAGGCGCAATACATCCAGCCCACATACATCTTCTCCGTCGAGAAAGATCGAACCGGAATCGGGTTCCCACAGCCGGTTCAACGCTTTCAACAACGTCGATTTCCCGCTGCCGCTCGGCCCGATTATTCCCACGATCAGACCCTTCGGAATATCGAGACAGACCCCGGAAAGAATCGGGTCTCCAGTTTCGGCCCGTTTCGTCAGATTTCGGATCCGAAATTTCGGTTCCGCTACCGATTTCTCGTCAACGATATCTAGGAGTAAAGGCTGCCTTCCCTCGTCTGAAAGAAATGGAAGAAAGTAGTCAGACATTGGAGAAATTCTGCCACCTGCTCATGATCCAAACCGTTCATCGAGAATGTCCCGCTGTAGATGGGCCACATCTAAGAAATCTCATTAATCAGAGACGATTACTATTGATCAAATAGTTTCTTGACTTCTTAGGGACGGTGAGGATCTACTGGTAGTGAGATTTTGATATGTGGAACATCTACCGTGGGGCGTTAAAGATGAACGGTCGGATCATGATTTTGTAGGGACAGAAGGAGCGTGAGAGGGAGAGAAATATCATTACCGGAAACAGAACCCATGGTGGATGAGAGTTCGTTGTGCCGACGGATGGATGTGCATGCAAAAACTCGGATTTTTATGGACGCGGATTGCGTCCGACCCTGGTCGGACCTTAAAGCGTCCGATCAGATCTTTGTGGGGCCCACCGTGATGGATATGTTTATCCACGCCGTCCATCCATTTTCTAAGATCAATTTAATAATTGGGCCGAAAAATTAAACAGATCCATCGTGGTGGCCTCCACACAGATCTGGTGGGACGCTTATAGACATTACCGTGGACCCTAGGAAGTTCAATGGTGATCGTTCAATGAACATTGTTTCCTGTGGTATGGTCCATTTGAGATTTGGATCTGCTTCATTTTTTGGGTCCATGACCTAAAATGAGCTGGAAAAACTGATGGACCGCTTGGATATATAATACATACATCAAGGTGGGCCCCACGGTCAGGGCCTCACCCACTAGCATGTTACCCAGGTAACCGCTCCCGAATTTTATAGTTCTTTTTCCTCTGTCGCGACTTATATTTAAGTGTATACCCCAGCCCTCTGTGGCCCACAGAATGAGTGTTACAACGATCTTATCAGGTTCATATTGCGGAATCTCGGATATTCAGATCAATATATAAAAATTTCACTGAACGTATGACTTCTAACATCAGTACAGGTAGAGCAATGTAGGTCAATGAAAAGAAAAGTTTCAATGTCTCACAGTAAATATAAAAATCGAAGGTTAAGATCATAATTATAGATAACAAGAGATAATATCGACGGCTATCTCAAAGGTATGGTCCATCGGGTCGAGGCAAACTCATGGTTCTCAGTCGCGACAGAGGCAAAAACGAACATTTTGTAGAGAGTGCACTCGTACCACAAGTGAAAAAATGTACACGTGTACGATACCTGAGTTGCAAGTGTCTCTGCGGTCTGCATGTGCACTGTACAACCTCCGTGCAATGCCACGTGTCTTCACCTGATTTGTTCCGGTCAGAAATAGAGTACAACAATCAGATAGCTAGATGGTCCACACCAGTAAGTTAATTCAGACCGTCTATTTCCATTGATTCTGTTACCCCCCCCCCCTCTTTTTCTGCAATGATTTTCATGGTAATTCGTACATTTTTCATGGTAGTGATTTTATTCATACGTGGCATGTTGCACGTGACCACATGATTTGATGCCTGGCGAGTATGCAATCAGCCAGATGGGCAGATCATTCGAATGTACGTACAAGAGTATCTTTCCTCAGTCCCCGATTGTGGGGCCCACCACGTTGTATGTGTAAAATCCACTCCATCCATCAGGTAAGAACTATTATTTGGACCGCACGTTAATCCCCCTTAAATATCTCAAATGGGAAACACCAACGGCAACAGTGTAAAATTGCTCCACAGCAGCTAAGTTCACACGGTGTGGTGCACCTGAGTTTTTTTTTTTTTTTTTTTTAATCTATTTTGGATATAGATTATTTTTTTTTATCTTCTCTTCATCCGGGTGAGTTACGCTTAATTAATGGGTTTGATGAAAGATATATACCACGGTGGGCCACACGCATAGGTTGGCATTACATCCCATTTTCCATGTGTGCTGGCTAGTGTTGCAAACGAGCCAAGCTAGCTTGGTTAGCTCGCTCGACTCGGCTTGGCTCGAATAAGGCCGATTCAAATTAAGTTGGTCATTTTTTCAAGCTTAAAAGGATTTTTGAGCTGAGCCTTAGCCAACCCAAGCTTTATTCAGCTCAAGCCAAAGTTCAACTCGATCCCAACTTGATTGGGCTCAACTCGTTTAGCTTGGTTAGAACTTGACTTGACTAGTTGAAAAAGTATGTTGTTTAGCCTACACTGGAACTGAACAAAGAAATGAGATGTGAAACTCTTTATAAAAGTAAGTAGGAGTTATTATGGGTAAAAGTCTGACTGAGTTGAGTTGATGTCTAAGACCTTGGTAAAATTTTGCTGAGTTCACAACGAATCAGGTAATTTAATCTAGCCAACTTACTCTTGGAGGTTAGCTCGAATACATTGAGTTATTTCGAGAGATGGACGAAGTAGCAATGATCGATCCTATCTCTTCTCCCGTTACAGAAAGCGGAGATTACGGCCCTTAAAGATGAGAGATATCAGCTTACTTTCGAGACATTTGCCGAGATATCGACGAAGATATTAGTCACCGTTCCAACCTAGGAGATCTCTTCCAATCACTATAAAGGAAGAGAGCAGATCTCAATTAGAGGTAGACTGATCCTTATTATCAAATTAAGTCCCTCTTTTATTGAAAGATCGATTGACTTAGGCATGTGAGGACTAACGGTCGCCCTAACCCCCCTCTTAATCGTTAATTCCATTTTGTAAGGATTGTCATCAAAATCTAAGCTATTCAGGTTGATAGCCACTCAATTCCGATCCACTTGTAGATGTGCTTATCTTCATTTCAGCCTCTACTAGAAATCAACGACAATAGGAGGTGTTAATGGGTTTTAGACTGCATTTGGGCCTTGATTTGACAATTTTAGGCTAGATTTTTTGATAGGCCTATTTAAATTTTTTTTTTTTTTTTGGGCTTGAAAGCCTAAGCTAGTGTACTGCTATAACTTTGGCTCATGTGAGCAAATTTTCAATAATAGAACAAGGTGGGCCCACAGACTTCGTTGTTTTGCGCACAGGTGTTGTACAAGATTCCAGCACCCCAGCAACACGGCCTGATGTGTCTCGAAACAAGCTAGTCACCGGGTACCGGATTCTAGAGGAAGTGTGGGGCCCTTCTCATGACTAGCTCACGCACACATTTCCAACCTGTAGGGTCCATGGTTCAGTGATCTGAACCAGTGGCTTATGCTTTCACAGTGGATAAGGGATCTGGATACCTCAGAAAATTCTAGATCGGATGATCCCAACCATCAATTTTTTGGATCGCTAAGCACTAGTGTTCAGATCACATCCATCTACTCTCTGGATCTTTTTTTTTTTTTTGGTTGAATCATCCCATCCCTTACCCATGGTGGGATCAGATCAACGATTGTAATGATAAGCACGGCCCCCATCTGCCACCAGCAACATGTACGGTTGATTTTGAGCAGGGCCTTCTAAAGTAAAGTAGGACGAATTATAGGATCCTGCTCATCCACCTTACTGTTGGGAGCTCCGACCCATGTCCTGTCATCCAAACCGTTGATCTGATGGATCTCATTGTGGATATGGGATGCCCCAGTCTTCAAGATCGGAGGATCCCATACCTTTGAAATTTGGACTGTGCACACTGAATGTGGGACGTTGCATTACTTGATAAGGACATGATCATCGGTTTTCATTACCGAATAAGTCCCACATGCAAATAATCTGAGGAGTTTCAACAAGGGGTCTGGTCTCGAAACCCATCAGTGGTGAAACTCCATGCTGCTGACAGCACACCAGTGGGTGCATTGCGTGATTAACTGGGTGGGTGTGTTGCGCGATTGACTGGGTGAGTAGGCTACATGACTGACCGAGAAGAAGAAACAAAAAAAAAAAGGCAAGCGAAAGCTACGACTAATCCCCCAAGCTGGCTCGTGATGATAAAAAGCCGGGCTGAACCGAACCGAGTTTGACCCATGTTTGGTTTGGCTCGTTTAGGTGATACTCCTGTTCGGGCTTTACATGAACTGAACTTGGAGCCTATCCCTAGTGTTTCAGCTTGGTTTCTCCAATTATTCTAACTTAAGTTTGCTTTGTTTTGGTCCAAATACCTGAGCCAGCTGAACCAAGCTAAGTTCAAACAGGGTCAGCTCGCATAACAGTGATAATGACACAAATGTGGATAAAGGTAATCGACCATGAAATACTTTGTGTGGGCCACAAAAGTGTTGGATCAAGCTAATATTAATACTATGATGATCAATGTTTCATGTGGTATGGCCTACCTTACATTTGGATCTACTTCATTTTTTGGCCTATGCCATAAAATGAGCTGGAAAATGGTTGGGCAACGTGGATATGCATCAAATACATTGAGGTGGGCCCCACCACAAGAAAGATCCAAAAATTCTATCCCCCATCAAGTTTGGATCCTGTGTTGTGTTCTACGGAGGTTTGGATCTTCCTTATTTTCGATCTCATACTGTAAAATGATATGAAATTTTTGATGGACGGCTGGATAAAACATGGGACCATAGAACTTTGACACGAACCATGTGGCAGGTGTTGAGGTCACCAACCAATTGGAATCCCTCTTTTTATTTATTTATTTTTATTGTTAGTCATACAACACACACATCCACCCTGTTAGTTGGGCAACACACCCACACTGATTAGTCACACAATGCACCCACCCGCCAATAGGGTTGGTGCATCTCCTTAGCATTTTGAACCTAAGACCTGTTGTTGATACGCCTAGGCGTTTTTCAGCTGGGCTAGCAGGCAAGAGACAATTTGAATCCCGCTTTAGTGTACTGAATAAACTTTGTGGCCCACTGTCATGTATATGTATTATCCATGCCCTCCATCCGTCTTAATGTATAATTTAGGACATGATCCAAAATTGAATCATATCTAAAGCTTCGGTGGACCAAACCACAGGAAGCAATGTGCATTCATGTATATCTACTATGTATTATCTACGTCGTTATCACATTGTCCATCTGTTTTTACATATCATTTTAGGACATGATCTCAAAATTGAAATGTATCCAAAGCTCAAGTGGATCACAACACAAGAAACAGTGCATACAATCTACAAGCCGTATCAAACTGAACCGAATCAAGCCGAGCTGGTACTGCTCTAGTTTGAGCTTTTTATTTATTATTATTTTTTTTAACCAGATTGACCCCGAGGCTTGGTTTGGTTTGAACTTCTATTCCAACCGATCCAAGTTGAGCTTTTTCAAACCAATCCGAATCGAGCTTTCAAGCTGGCTTGGTTTGTGTCTAGCTGTAATAAAAATGCCCTAGAAATCTTAAATAGGCCAGGCCGGGAGGTGTTGAGGGCTTAAAAATGAACCTTGTGCCTAGACCAGTTATTAAATGGGCTTAAATTTTAGACTCGGGTTGGACCTTGGACCTAGTATTCCACTCCAGGCACGTCCAGAATCAGGTAACCCCCAAAAGCGCGCCAAACCAGCCAAGACTATTGACAGCCCAACCTAAAACCAGGAGTAACAGTGGGTCAGGTCGGCAGGCTGGTCAACTGGACTGACCTGCCTGTGTCAGGTTTGCGGCAAGCTAAATGGGTAGCGGTTAGGCTCGGGTTAAATTTGAGGCCCGTTTAAGTGAATGGGTCAAGCTTCGATTGAAGCCTAAACGATCTGACCCATCTATATAGTTTATCGATGGGATGGCCCAGATGATCCGGCATGATCGCGTCCAATTTTAAGTGGGTCATGGTCAATTTTAAAGGGGGTCAGGTTGGGCCACAGGGCAATGGGTCAGGTCTGTCGCTCATTTAGTAAACAAGTCAGGCTAGGGCTAACCCCAACCTAACCTGGGCCTGACCCATTGCAACTCCTCCCTAGAAACCATCACAGGCCCACCCATTGCCACCCACTGATGATCCTAACCGTTTGATAGTTAGCTCGAGCATACGGTTGAAAAAAATACAAGAAGCTGAAATGTTGGTTCTTAGTGGGCCCTTATTCGATGTGGGGCAGACACCATTTTTGCTCCAGAAGGCCTCAATTTAGTAGACAAACAATGGTCCACATTTCATGAGCAAAAAACCTCGTTACAATTATTGAATCTATACGCCCTTTTGACATGGGCCTATTTACTGCGGGGCCCACTAGATGGACACTACAGATAACTCAACACAATGTCTTTTGCATTGGCCCGGAACATCACAAAGTTCCTCTGTGTTCAGGCGACGAGAAGATTAAGAGCTGAGTTCAAGGAACCTTTGGGCCATGGGATGCTGGGCCTGGGAGAGATTGTTTGGTTCCAAAATGTCCACTATCTGGCCCTCAACGACGAGGCATGCCAAGTCAGCGATCCGCTGTATCTGCTTGATGCTGTGAGAGACCATGATTGTCGTAAGTCCGTGAGTTTTCTTGAGTCGCACGATCGTGTCCTCCACATGCTGAGTCGAGATCGGATCAAGAGCGCTTGTTGGCTCATCCAAAAGCAACACCTTAATATTAGGAAAAAAAGAATATAAGATTTGAGCCTTATATCATCTAAGAGGAGCAACGTGATTCGGTAGGGTAATGATGCACGCCAATCCAATCTCCACCGTTAATTTTCGTTTGACACGTGATCAAACCGTTGAAAGGCCTAGATCTTAGATGCATCAATGGGCCTTTGGATTGTTTGATCCCGGGCCATATGAAAATCAACTGTAGACATTGGTTTGGCCCAGATATGACTTGCGTAGAATAGATGACTGCCACGTGGACGCACGTGAGGTGCCGTACCTCGGGTTCGTTAGCAAGGGTCCTTGCTAGGGCGACTCTTTGTGCCTGGCCCACCGAAAGATCGTTGACGTTTCTTGAGGCCAAGGAAGGATCGAGGTCGGCGGAGGTTAGCAGCTTCGACACCTCGGCGTCCGTTAGCTTCCGGCCTTGCAGCTGCGGTCCGTACCGTACGTTCTCTGCTACCGTTCCTGCACAGCCCTGGGGATTAGAAAATTGAAAAAAAATGATACTCTGGCAGCGTATGGTGGATGATACGCAGGCACTTACCTGGAACCGAATACGTGGCAAAATTAATTGAAATTAAACCATCCGATTTATGGGCCCCAGTTCAAATGAACTTAGAAATAAAATTTAAGATTATTTATTATTTGAATACCGGATTGATAGACATTTTATGAACGGTTTAAAATGAATAATCAACGTCTTAATTCAACAAGCAACTGTCAACAAATCAGAGGTTAGGATTGTCTAAGTAATATTATTTTAGGATTTTCACTTAGAGACAGTTGATTCCGCAATTTAGTCAGTTTAATTCGAATTAATGAATGCCACGTGTATAACTTTCGAGTGCCTGCGTATGAAGCGTCATATGATGCCTGAGCATCATATAATTGCCCGAAATAGAAAGCACAAGCACGTGACGTCAGTATTAGCAGGATCGTTCGTCATCCTAGAAGAGACAGATGGTGGCTAGTGGCTACCCTTGGGATTCGCCATAAGCCTGCTGCCGACACGAGCGCCATGCAACGAGGGCAGGGCTTCGGTGGATCTCCTGACCCACTGAGGTGGGTAGATCTCTGACTGTGGGGCCCACCTTGACGTAATTACCTTAAATCATCACCGTCCATCCATTTTGAAAGCTAATTTCAGAGCATGATCCAAAAAATGAAGCAGATTCAAATGTAGCCAATTTATTTTTGGATAAGCTGATATTTATGTAGTCAGGTATTTGTGATCTTATCAACATGTTTGATGGAAAATAAACATTCCGGTAGCCCCTAATAAGTTTTTAATGGTGGATATTCAATCAGCCACTGTTTCCTGTTGTGTGGTCCACCTGTGATTTGGATCTGCTTCATTTTTTGTGATTATCCCCTAAAATCAGTTGTTAAAACGGATGAACGGCATGAATGTAAGGCACATATATCAAGGTGGGCCCCACAGTCTGGCAAGTGAACGGTACATCTGATTAGTGCATGAAGTGGATCCGATCGCAATCACAAGTATACAAAATAAATGAAGACGGTCCAATCACAGAGTGGCCACCTTATGCACGGATCAGATGTCCAAAACACTTTCCAGATGACGCGCGTGATTCTTGTAAAAGCGCCCCGAGCTCGGAAGGGGCAGGGGTTCTGAGTGGTCACCGTGATGTATGGGTATTATCCACGCCGTCCATCCATTTTTTTCATATCAGTTTAGGATATAGGCCTAAATCTGAGGAAGATCCAAGACAAAAGTGGACAACACAATGAGGATTAAACTCTGACCGTTGAAAAATTCTTGGGGGCCATAGAAGTTTTGGATCGAGCTGATATTTATGTTTTCCCTTCATCCAGGTTCATATGACCTTATCAATATGTTGGATGGCAAATAAACATCACCGTGGGCCCTATAAAAGTTTCAACGGTGAGCGTCATTATCGCCACTACTTGCCATGGTGTGGTTCACTTAAGCCTTGGATCTACTTAACATTTGGTTCTGTCCCATAAACTGACGCGGAAAAATGAATGGACGGTGTGGATGAAACCCAAACAACACGGTGTCCACTCAGAGCCACTCACCGTTCCGTGCTCGGAACAGGTCCGGTAGTACGGAATCCACATTCGCGTTAAACTCGAATTCATAACACGGATTGGGCTCTCAATGGGTCGGATCTGGAAGTCCTAAAATCGGATTCGGATTCCAAAAGCTAATATCCATAATCAATCCAAAATCCATATAACTATAGGATTCAGGTTAGATCTAAGTCCTAATTTGCCCCCACACAAATCTAAAAAATATTAACAAAATAATGCAAATCTCATTACTTATTGTGATACGGTCAACTTGAGATTGACCTAAAATAATATGAAAAACAAATAGCCGACATAACAGGTGACAATGAGTAATACTCAGTCGCTTAGAAATTTGGCACGTGGCATACAAGTGTCCCAAACTAAACTGTCCAAAATATGGGTGAGAGTTTACATTCATGGTGAACAAAAAATTACTCAAATCTGATCATCTGATGAATGGATTGGTGGACATTTATTGGACGGTTAAAAATGAAAATAATCAGTTATCATCTTTCCACAAACAATTGCTAACGAATCAGAGGTTAAGATCATCTAACTATTCGGTTTAAGTGCACACAATTTTTTAAGTGCCTGCGTATCAAGCCCGATAAGCTGCGAGATTTTCAAAGCAAATACTTCCCATTAGTAAAATACATCGCGAAATATTGTAATTTTTAACGACGCTGACTGGAGCAGTTGGATTTGGGGCCATGTTACAATAATCCGAACCATTTATACCATGGGTCATACCTTATCTGAGTGATACCTGGAAAACTTTCAAGATATAAGGATCCTATCAATGGCCCACAAACAATAGAGACCGTACATGTTAAAATGACCAACATGTAGAAACGTACCAGTCCGAGAGATTTTTCCTTTCCTTTTTTTTTTTTTTTCCCTTCTCTTTTAATTCTTTTTTATGTTATCATCGTCCACGTTGAGGCCCAACTTATTAACGGTTTGGATCGCATAGGTTAGGGATATATTGTAGCAGGAGGCGGATTTCCTGGAAGCTAAGTGGAGCCCTTCGTGATGTTTTTGAGAAATCCACCCCGTCCATCCATTTTTTCCAGATGATTTTATGACATGAGAAAAATAATGAAGTGGATATAAAACTCAAGTGGGCCACAATAGAAGAAACAGTGGGGATTGAACGACTACCGTTGAACCATTCGTATGGGCACATAATTTTTCTAACAGGCTAAGATTTCTGCGTTTTCGGTTATCCAAGTGGGAATGACCTTATAAACGGTTTGGATGGCATATAAACATCAAGTTAGACCCAAGAAGGTTTCAACGGACGGTAGGCATTTCTTTCCCCTATCGTGTGGCCTCCTTGAGTTTGGATTCGCCTCATTTCTTGGTCTCTTGTCCTATAACGAGAGAAAAACGGATGGATGGAGTGGATGTATCACAAACATCATGTTGGGCCCCACCTAGCTACCCAGCGAAGGAAGCCCTGCGGAATGATTTCTCGCCGGGAATCCGCGTCCCATCCATTGTAACAAGTCCTCTTCACAAAAAGAATCCACGTGGCACCTCTTCTCGGCTACCGTAAAACGTACGAGAAGTAGGTGGTACGGAGAGTGCACACGCCATGTCCTTATGACATCTAATCCGTCCATCAGCTTCGTCATTTTGTTCTGTCCGTCAGCCCAAAAAATCGAAGCGGGATTGGCTGGTGCACTCTACACCAGCTAGGAGATTAAGGTCATGTGGGCCTCAGAATGAAGTATTTCATATATCTACACCGTCCATCCATTTGAAGAGAACATTCTAGTGCATGGACCAAAAAATGAGTCATATCCAGATGTTAAGTGGACCACACCACAAAAGTCAGTGGGGACAATGATTCTCACCGTTAACAAATTCCTAGGTCCGACCATGATGTTTATTTTCCATCCAAACTGTTCATATGGTCACACGGACCTGGATGAAGGGTAAAACCAAATATCAGATCGATCCAAAAGTTCTGTAGCCCCCAGAAGATTTCAATGGTAGACGTTCAATCTACCACTTGTTTCTGCAGTGTGATCCACTTGATCTTTGGATCCATCTTATTTTTAGTATCAAGCATTATCAGGATGTCTCCAAAAGGATGGACGGTTCGGATATAACACGCACATCACAGTGGGACCCACGGACCTTGGTGGCGTAAATACACCAGCGAAGGTAGATGGTGTAGGGTGCACCGGCCAATCCGCTCCTAACAAAATTAGGCAAACTAAAAACTCAAGCGGGCCTACAACACATGAGACGATAGGTATGGAAAAGCCCTTCATTTGAACCTTCCTGGCCCACCTTGATGTTTATAGGCCATCCAATCCGTTCAAACCCCTGTGGCCTCTGGAAGGTTTTAATGATGGGCGTTCAATACCCATTATTTCTTGTCACGTGGCACACTTTAGAGTTTTTTAATATAGCGAAACTGATGGAGGGAGAGGATGTCACACGGTGGTTGGACTAACTCTCGTACCTGTAAAACGGCGCACGTTAGACCTACTAATCGTACGTACCTTCGAAAAGAACGGGCATCTGAAAGAGCATCCCTACTCTGCGCCGGAGGCGCAATACATCCAGCCCACATACATCTTCTCCGTCGAGAAGGACCGAACCGGAATCCGGTTCCCACAGCCGGTTCAACGCCCTCAACAACGTAGATTTTCCGCTGCCGCTCGGCCCGACGATTCCCACGATCAGACCCTTCGGAATATCGAGACAGACCCCTGAAAGAATCGGGTCCCCAGTTTCGGCCCGTTTCGTCAGATTTCGGATCCGAAATTTTGGTTCCGCTACCGATTTCTCGTCGACAATATCTATGAGTAAAGGCTGGCTTCCCTCGTCTGAAAGAAATGGAAGAAAATAGTCAGACATTGGAGAAATGCTGCCACCTGCTCATGATCCAAACCGCTCATCTAGAATGTCCCGCTGTAGATGGGCCACATGTAAGAAATCTCATTAATTAGAGACGACCAATGTCGATCAAATAGTTTCTTTCCTTCTTATGGACGGTGAGTATCTACTGGTAGTGAGATTTTGACATGTGGAACATCTAGGGTGGGGCGTTAAAGATGAACGGTCGGATCATGATTTTGGAGGGACGGAAGGAGCGTGAGAGGGAGAGAAATATCATTACCGGAAACAGATCCCATGGCTGATGAGAATTGGTTGTGCAGGGATGGATGTGCATGCAAAAACGGAGTTTTATAGGGAACGCCGGATTAGGTGTTAACCGGGAAAATACGTTTGTGGGGGTTGCCCTGACCGTGGGGCCCACCTTGATGTATTATTGGTATATCCTCGCTAACCATCGGTTTTTCCATATCATTTTAGGCATGGTACGAAAAATGAAGGAGATAAAAATCTCAAGTGGACTACACAGAAGGGATTGAATTCCAATCATTAAAAGCTTTATTAGGGACACAATTTTTTTTGGATCAAGCTTATATTTTCGTTTTGCCTTCTTCCGGGTAGGTGTGACCTAATCAACAGTTTGATGGAAAATAGAAATTACTGTGGGCCCTAGAAATTTTAATGGTGAGCGTTTAACGACCATTGTTTTATGTGGTGTGGTTCATTTGGCATTTGGATATTTCTTATTTTTCAAGCCATGACCTAAAATGAGCGGGAGACACGGATGGATATACAACACAACGAATCCGGATCCTCTGTTTGCTCCAAGCAAAGAAACCCTGCTTGGAGCCTTTTTATTCACCAGGTCATCACATAGATCTGCAACCCTATCACATCCTTAGTGCAACATGATCATGCTAAAATAATACAGTGTGATGTGGACCAATGAAAAGGCTACTAGTAGGGTTTTTCTGCTTGGAAGCCAACAGAGGATCAGGACTCACAACACATAAATCAAGGTGGGACCCATGGTCAGGGCCTCACCCACGAGCGCGTGGATGCAGATTGGGTACTACCCCCACCCAGACGGGCACGAATTAGGTGTTACCCCATGAACAACTTAGTGGGTGTTACCCCTACCGTGTGGCCAACATGGATGATATTTTGTATATCCACACGGTCCATCCGTTTATGCCGTCTATTTTAAGATGAGGTTCCAAAAATTATGAAGATCCAAATTTCAAGTAGACCATATCACTAGAAACAGTGTGATTGAGTGCCCTGCAAAGAGCCCATAGTAAGGTTTTGGTAGTGTTTATTTGCAATCCAAGCTCTTGATAATGCCAATAATGTCTTGATGAAGGGAAAATATAAAGATAAGATTGATCCAAAACTTTTGTGGCCAAAGTTTTTAATGGTAATTCATCACTGTTTCTAGTGGTATGGTCTACTTGAGATTTGGATCTTCTTAGGGTTTTGTATCACGTCTTAAAAAGATATGAAAAAACAAATAAACAGCATGAATATATAAAAAAATACTATCGCCCACACGATTAGGGTAACACCCACTAAGCTGTTCCGGGGGTAACACCTAATTCGCGCCCCACCCGGACCCAGCTAGAGACGGACGGTCCTGTCATGGGCTCTGTGGGCCCACCTTGATATATGTGTTTTATCTACTGCCGTCCATCCATTTAAAAAGATCATTTTATTAAATGACAAAAAAAAGGCAGATCAAAGTCTTTATTTGACCACAGATCAAAATCTTTATTTGACCACACCACAAGGAGAAGAGGTGACAATGACCCACACCGTTGAAACCTTCCTACGGTCTACCGTGATGTTTATTGGCCATCCAACCTGTTCATAAGGTCGCATAGACCTGGATGAAGGGAAAACATAATATTATCTTGATCCAAAACTTCTGTGGGCCCGAAGAGGTTTTCAACGGTAGTATTTAATCCCCACCGCTTCCTGTAGTGTGGGCCAGATGAGTTTTCAATCTGCCTTCTTTTTGGGTTCATGACTTAGAATGATCTTTCAAAATGGATGGACTCCTTGGATAAAACACATATATCATGGTGGGCCCCACAGAGACCCTAGCAAGACCGTCCGTCTATAGCTAGGTCCTGGTGCGGGTAGTACCCAATCCCCGCCCCCAGCACGTTACCCGGTTAACACCTAATCCGCTCCCTAATTTTTCGGAAGTTCGTTTTTCCTCTGCCGCGACTTAACATCAATTTACATCGCAGCCATCTGGGGCCCACATAATGAGTGTTACAACGATCTTAACGGTCCATATTGCGGAATATCAGATATTCCGGTCATCATGAAAAAAAAATCATTGAATAGAGGAATGTAGGGCAATGAAAAGAAAAGTTTCAATGTCTCCCAGTATAAAATAGAAGGTGAGGATCATCATCATAGATAACAAGAGAGAATATCGATGGTTTAAATCATCGGACCATCTCCGCAGATCGGGTCCATCGGGTCGAGACAAACGCTTAAATCTCTGTCGTGACAGAGGTAAAAACGAGCGTTCTATTGCGACGAAAAAAGCAAAGAAGAGAGTGCACTCGCATGACACGTGTATGATATCTTAGCTTCTCATCAGGCGAAAATAATTTTTTAAGATCAGAGAATTAAAAATCAGCGGAATATGATCGTCTTTTGGGCTACTAGATAAATCAACGGCTAATAGTAACTAAAATGGTTTGACATCGAAAAAGAAAGATTGGCCCATCAGATGCTCATATCAGCCTAATAATAGTTTTTATCTCCATATGAACGGATCATATTTCATTCCCGTGTGATATGTTTCCACGTGTGACGCGAAAGTATTTACAAAGTACACGCGAGCGATTCCACTTAGTATTTTCGAAGTGCCTTCACCCGATAAGGCAACTCCCAGATCTCACCTTCCTGCTTGTGGGATATCTGGAAACGGACGCGTTTTCTCGATGTTAGTTCATCACCATTTTAACGATTCTTAGAGCCCGCCGTGGCACAGGTGTGTGGAAATCTGGACCGTCGAAACCATGAGGACCAATGTGTGTATAGTATAGAGTACAGACTGAAACCCACATGAGACGAAAAATACTAACCATTGGATTGGTAGTCATCAGTTGGCCCGGGGCGGTTTAATGTAAAATGTGTAGAGGTCAAAATTCAACTTTAAAAAGTTACATGTTTTCATGGATCAGATCCACCCCAATGGGCCATCAATTTGGGTGGTCTGGATTTCTGTACATATATGCCAAGTGCATCACCACCGTTTCAAAAGTGGTGTTAAATGAACACAGTACTTTTTTTTTTTGGAAAGATGTGAAACGGTACGATTGGGAGCAGTGGGCAAGAGATATCTCTGTGCTTGCTCTCAGACGACGTTATTTGATAGTCTGGCAGACTATGGAGAGTTGTACTCATGCGGCCCACCATTGGCATACATGTAAAACGATCCTAACCGTTCAAATATTATTCCTCTGTGTCGAAGGATCATGGATCAATAGAATTAACTATCCTTAATTTCTGAATGGTGGCCATCAATGAGATTATTAAAATGAAAAATTCTCAACCGTCCAAATCCAAAAATCAAACATCTAATAATTAGAGGTTAGGATCATCCAATCAACTCAATCTGGGCCTTCATTTATATGAATTATCTGACATGTGTGCTGTGTGTTGATGCTGAAAATTGGTCAACAGACGAGATGAGGTGACTTTCAACGGGTCAGCAGATGAGATGACATGACCTTCACCTTGGACTGATGGATGCAACCGATCTCCTGCAGGTGTGCGGTCTGGATCTGGATTGAAGGTTTCCTAAATCCTATAGAATACAAAGGAAAGCTAAGGGAGGTGGCTGAGTTCCAGTCGTTAGCCCTCCTATGCTTAAGTTAGTTGGATCTTGAAAGATTAAATATCTCTTTTTAAATCACTTTTTTGTATCGTCCCTTGATAATGAAGAAGACGTGTCCATTTACACACTTAGGTTACAAGATTGTATCTCCTTTTCAAAGCTGTAATTTCAGGGGAGGGATTTTCGGATCATCGTGATCCTCAGGCCATTCCGTAGTTATAGGAGACGTTTCCGTATTCCTCGACGATCCTCCAGATTTCTTGCCTATTTTCTTGGCTGAAGCCTAAGATCTCGACATTCGTGGTTGTAAGGCTATAACTCCCGGAGACGTGTCCGGTTTATTCGGGCTCGTCCCTGATTTGTCGCGCTCCTTTATGGTGGTCATTCGTTTGGTCGGCCTAGGGATAGAGCTCGTCGGAAGAGCTCATCAGTCGAGCTCTTCATTAGCTGAGCTCATCATTAGCCGAGCTCATTATTAGCTGAGCTCATTGGCCGATGGAGCTCATCACCTGAGCTCGTCACTTCGTATGTCATCTTGTGTGGGTAACCTCATGTCGTCCTGGAGGTCTCAGGTTAACCTGTTGAAACCTCGGTTCTTGTCATCGGCCTAATCTTAAGTCGGCTTCTGCTTTTATCCTCGGCCTAGTCTCATGTCAGATTTGAGTACCTATACATAAGCCCGGTGGACTATGGGCTTTCCTTATAACACTTTGTATCTCTAATTTACCCTATACATGGGGGCCAGCTCGGATTTACCCACAACACTGTGTATCTCTGCTGCATGCATGAGCGTGGGCCATCTCATGGTCTTCGTGACCTACTCGTGACCTATACCTGAGGCCAGCTCGGGTTTACCCACAACACTGTGTGTCTCTGTTGCATGCATGAGCGTGGGCCATCTCATGGTCCTCGTGACAATACAGGGTTTTCCACGTCTTACACTATGGCGTATACTTATCGGATGATCCTAACCGTCTAGTCGGTGGGCCATTGACCATCTTAGAAGGAAAACGGTAGCTAGCATCAGTTGGTTGGATCTGATCTGGATTTTTAAAAAGTTGACCCATGATCTCCATTCGATGAACAGAAATTCTCCCGTCCTTATGACTGTCCTAACCATGTATTTCTTTTGGATCATGCTCATGTAGGTTAGGTTTCACCAGATGGATGGTTCGGATTTCATACTTGTGTGCCACGTGTAGGGCGGTGGAATGCACTGGGACCAAAAAAACAGAGGAAGAAGTGTCCAACACTGGATCTTTTCTCTTCAATTAAATATAGTTTATTAAAATAAGGCCAAAGCACTAACGTACGCTTTGTGGTACAGAAGAAAAAACAAAAAGCATCACGTTAATAAGCACTCGTATTTATCTGTACGTATGGACGAGTACGGTGATATGCCCGCGGCTTCGGTGGATCCCCGGATCCACCAAGGTCGGTGGATCCCTAACTGTGGGGCCCACCTTGATATATGTGACTTAAATCGACGCCGTCCATCTGCTTTGAAAGATCATTATAGGGTTTGATCCCAAAAATAAAGTGTATCCAAATCTGAGGTGGATCACACTAGAGGAAACAGTAGTTATTGACCATTAAACACTTTAGGGGGTGTTTGGATTCACGGAATCCATGCATGGTAAAACTTACATTATTACTCTTGTAGCTGGTTGGATAAAAGCAGGCTGAATCTGGTTGAATCCAGCGGCCTGGGGTGGCTAACATTGAAGGGTGACTAACTGTGGGTGTGTATACCAACCAAAAAAAAAAAAAATGGTAAAACTTTGATTATTACTCTTGTAGTTGGTTGGGTAAACCACACTATCAAATCATAGTAACTCATACTAACGTAAGTAGGTGGAAGGGCTTTACGTGGCACAATTTTGTACGCCCATTATTATATCCATAATGACCGTTAATTTTGCCATAGCATTTTATGAAACTAGTTTAAAAAAATAACCAAACGGCATCCAAATTAAAAATTAACCACATAAAAAAAGTAGTTTGGATTGAACGCCTATCATTAAGAAGCTCTGACAAGCCACAAAAGTATTTGATGAAGCTAATATTTAGTATCATGCCTCAAAACGTTATTACAAAATGAATGGATGAAGTGAATATAGCACATATTAGGCAAGTTATATTCACATATAGGGCTGCACATCTGTCGGGTTAACCCGACAGGGCTTGCCCGATCTAATTTGGTAGAAACTTGATCCACTCCAACCTGGTAGAGAAAATGGTCTGATTCCTAGTGAATGCGGCTAGACTGTTTTCAATCTAGGTACGGTTTAGAATATACGTCAAATTGACTGACCTGACCCATATACAACCCGTTTCGCCCGACCCGAACTGCCTCGAGTTCTGTTAGAATATTCTAAAAAAAAAAAAAAAAACTTTTGAGTTCAATGTCCTCTATGCTAGTAAGATGGTAAACACACCTAACTGTTTTTGCCCTTATCATGAGGGTATTTTTTCATGAGGCTCAATAGGGAACTCCAGTCCATATCTGTGAGGCCCATGGTTGGGTTATCTAAGCCATTCATCTTATACCATCATAAGTACACCAAGAATGTGAATAAGTAGAATTCAGTCCTAACCTAACCTGACTCAACCTGGTTTAGCATATAGGGTCGGGTAGGATTAGGGTTTACCCTTTTACATGTAGGGTAGGGTTGGGTCAACCAAACCCAATCACAACCAAGACCAAAACTTAAACCTTTAAAATATGTTTAGGTTCAATTCAAGATTGGCCCAACCTGACCCATGTGCAAGCCTATCCACGTATGCTTATTTACGAAAATACATTACAAGCCTATAAAAAAAAATTAAAGCTTGAGAGGAAAATTGAAATTACATCCTACTTTACTTGCTACTGCGGTGATAATCTTATTACCTTTTTACAATGGACCACACCATAGTCCAATGGATTCCGCAAATCCAAACACGCCCTTAAATGGACCAAAAATGTTTCCAATCAAGCTTATATTTTTGTGGTCCTTTCATAGAGGTATTTTTGATGTTATCAACAGGTTGGATGGAAAATAAACATCCTGAGCCCCGCAGGGATCCACCGACCTCCGCCAAGCCGTGCTCCTGTTTTGGCAGTGACCCCTCTAGTACCCATCGGTGCTGGAAAACCTACGTGGGCTCCACCATGATGTATGTGCTTTATCCACGCCGTCCATCCATTTTTCCAGGTCATTATAGGGTACAGTCCAAAAAATGAGGCAGATCTAAATCTCAGGTGGACGACACTACTGGTGACTAAACGCCCACCACTAGAAACTTCCTAGAGCCCACTGGAATGTTTCTTTGCCATCCAACCTGTTGATTAGGTCACAAAGATCTGGGTGAAGGGAGACACTAATATCAGCTTGAAAAATCCTAACCGTTTATTCGTGGACGCTTGTTTGTGTGACCCCTGGATTTTTTAATTTCCAACCGTCCATAAATGTCCACCAATCCGGTAGTAACATAGAAGGAGAAGATTGATTTTTTGGATCATGGTACATTTAAACTGGGACCCATTGTTTGTACGGTTTAATTTTAATTAGCTGTATCCCACTATGCAATTTTTAAGTGCCTCTGTATCATCCCTCACACACTGCCAGAGTATTAAAGTGTTCCTTAAAAAGAAAAAGAAAAAGAAAATCATCTGTCCGTATTCAATGCACTTTTGGCAAAAGTCCAAGTGTAACGTGTTGCCACGTGCATGGTCCAGTCGGTGGGTGTACTGCTACGTGAAAATGACTATTTGATACTCTGGAAGAGTTGCCGTTGATACGCAGCACCTAGAAATTGCACAAGTTGCATAAATTAACTCAAATCAATTCCATTAGATTGTGGCGTCCACGGTCTCTTAAGTCAACTGATCCTATGCTCTGATTCGTCGACATTTGTTCATTGAAATAGAACCATTGGATGTTTTTAATTTTAAACCGTCCAATAAGTGGCTACCAATTCGATTGTTAGATAATCAAATAATCATATTTTTTAGTTCATGATACATCTAAAATTCAACGCATAAACAGCTTAGTTTTAGTTACCACGTTTGCTACTTCAAGTACCTGCGTATCATCCATCACTCCCGCCAGAGTATCAAAGTTCTAGAAAAAGGACAAGCATCGTGCTTGGGGCCCACCGCTCTGTTTATGGCATCCAACCTTTCCCGCAAAAGGAAGTCCATCATGAGAAGTTGGACTCCCCAAATTAGGCAGATGCAACCAAATTATCGCGTGGGCCAATGTAAATTTGGAGTTTTGTGGATGGTTGTTCATTGTTTTCTATGGTTAGATGGCCCATCACATCTATGGTTAGATGGCTCATCACATTGTATATATGGTATCTACCCCGTGCATTACGTGTGCCCCACCATAAAGATGGGATGCCCCAGAAGTAAGGCCTATGTAATTAGAGCTGTACACGAGTTGAGATGAGCCCAGCTTTGCCCTATTTGAGCTAGGCTCATTCAATGACCACCCTGGCTCATGTTCAGCTCAGCTCAGCCTTTAAGCTGAACTATCATGATTGAGCCGGCTCGACTAAGCTTTTGAGCCGAGTTCGAGTCCAATTAGAGCCTTGGAAAAATAAAATTTTAAATAGGGTCAACTTAAAATTGTTTAAAATCTAAGCCCAAAGCCCATTGACAGCCCCCACTTATTTTTATAGAGAGTTTCACCTCTCATTTCTTTATTCTCTTCAGATGTGGGGCTAAACAACATACCTTTCCAGCTATTGGAGTTGAGTTCCAACTGAGTCGAGCTAAGGCGAGCCGAATCGAGTTGTGATCAAGCCGAACTTCGAGCCGAGCCGAATCGAGCTTGGGTTAGCTCTGTTGGGAAAAAAGGCCAGCAGCGGAAGCAAACCAAACACACGGAGTGTGGAATCAAATGAGCAACACAACGTAATTAATCACACACGCAATCAACCACGCAAAGATAATCCGATTTTAACTTAGAAAAATCTATCACGGGTAAAAAAGCCACGGCACAAAGTGAATTTACTATGAGTCAGAAGATTACAGTTATAAACAACCCACAAGTAAGGAAACCTAAGAGAAAACTCAAGCTCTCTCTCTCACAAAACCCACGCCCTAATACAATTAAAAAATCCTGGACACCTTAGGATTCTACCTAATCCTGGTTACAACCCTTTTTATAGAAAAAATTCTGAAATTAGAAGCATCTTATGCAGATTTGTGTAACTATGTAAAACACTGACACCGTCTATAATCGGTCGTAGCTCACCGATCGACTGATCGCAAGTCTCAAAAAACTGTCTAGTGAGGAGAGCCCTCGAGTCGACCTATGGTGCCTAAAAATTGATCGGTCACTCAAACCTGAAATTGTACAGTGACCTTTGTGCTCCCTAAGGCTTATTCGGCCGGTTGCCAGACCTTAACCCAACACAATTTGAAGGCTCCACTAACAATCTCCACTGAGGCTTCAAACAACGACTCCATCCTTCCTTGCTTTCTTCATCATCTCAACTTTAACATAGCTCCACCGCTTCTCGTGCCTCCATTAATTTCATCATCGCACTTTCACATCCCTTGCCGCTCTTCTTATGTGTCCCTTGGGTACTTGCCACATACGAGCAACCGTGGATTCTGCTGTGGATCTCGTAACTCCACCGTGAAACGTGCTCTTGATCAACTTGTAAAGATGGTCACACCTCCATGACTTCATCCACACGAGTGACCCCTTCATCACTTTACAATAACGATCAAAGTTGATGAACCTACACCCCATCGCCCTGAGTGCACCAAGAGAGATCAAATTCTTTTTCAGCCTAGGAACATGCGTCACATCTTCCAAGACTCGTTCGATCCCATGGAACATCCTAATGCGCACTGAACCAATACCCACCACCTCGAGGGAATAAGCATCGCCCACAATCACCGATCCACCATCATACTTCATGTATGTCATGAATGAACTCTAGTTAGGACATTATGACATGATGCACCTGAATCCAAGAGCCACTCTCAACCGAGAGACCCCTTATCGGATATAGTCAATACATCACAAACATTACACTTATCCTCCGTGGATTTCGTAGTATTAGCCCCCTCCCCAAAAGAATTTTCAACTTCTCTTGCCTTGTTTGAGATTCTGACAATCCCCCTTCATGTGGTCTTCCTGTCCACAATTCCAGCACTTCACCTTAGCCTTCCCTTTGCCATTGGCTTTATATCCCGATCGAAAATATCCACCATCGTGCTCATAATTTCTTCCCCTCATAATCATTGCTTTTGAGGAAGAACGAGAACCCACGTCACTACTTTTATTTCTCATCGCCTTCAACTGGATGGCTAAGATAATGATTTTAACGCTAATGGTTTCTGTAACAACCCGAAATTTTGGGTGTGAGTTCACACGTACATGAGTGGGTACAGTAGCACTTATTCAACCATAAGTATGTAGATTGATCAATTTTAACCGTCTATCTCTAATCTAGCGTAAATCTAAATCATAGGGAGTATTTTCACCCATAGATTAAGTCATCCAACCATTGATTCTTAAAACGAACCATCAAATACCCTAATGTTCTCACTCGATCAATAAAACTAACCGTAGAAATACCCTATCATCATCAAATGAAGCCATCTGACCGTTCATTCTAAGTTTGGACTACTTAATCATACTAAACAAACTTCCCAATCTCCACATCTGTCAGTATAATCTCAATCTAGAACAGTTTGTATATATAAACATGTCACTAAAAGCAGACAGTGTACATTCTTATCATAGACCTCATCCAAAACCCACTTTCCATGATTCAATTTATGAAACCGACCGTACCATAACCTGTAAATATGAATAGGATCATAACCATTCACTTACCTTAATTTTAGAACATCATCTGATCATTGATCATGCTCATATCCGCCAAGCGGGCCACCCAAATGTTAGAATAAATCGATCATTTCAAGGATCGTAGGGTAATTGTTCAATATAACGGCTAACTTTTCTATCAGATGTCCTCAGTCAATGTATTAGATCACGAAGGGAGTTAGTCCATTAAAAAGGTATCTTGCTCACAGATAAGAGATTGAGGCTCAAACTTAGTATAATGATAGAGCATGACAAGTAACAGATCTGGGTCAAATTCTAGCTCATTCAGACAGTAGAATTAGAATTTATGGGCAGTGGAAGTCGGTATAATAGAGAAGGGCAAACTTGTAATTAACAAGTGTCATATATATGATATGAGTGCTTCTGTTTCAACTTCTCCAGGAAAGTTTTTAATGATTGTTAGTATCTACCTATGGTGCCACCTAGCTAAGATTCATACCTGCCTCATACTCGGGCCAATGGCCTAATATCATCTAACAAAACTGTTGACTGGAATGGATTTTGGTCCACAATATTCTAGGTTTATAATCTCTCTATTTATATATAATATTATAAAAAAGAAATATTTTGTATATGTTGTATCAACATGTGAGACCTAGCCAAATTAAATCTTCTCCAACTAGGAACGGTAACTTCCCCTTTTGAATCAAGAGACGTGTGGTGGTGGGCTTTCTCATACTCATTCTCTATAGGTCAATATGAGCTGTCATTCTCTAGAGCCAACCATCTTTTCGCTACCATCCATTCACCAAATCCAATCATCCTTCAACCATTCAATCAAAGCCATACAAATATAAATTCCTTCATTATTGACGGCCATCATCCAACCTTTGCTGCTCCTCAAAAGTGGGCCATCCGATTGGCAAATCTACCTCATCTTAGAATCTTTGTCCCAACTCTACATATTGAATCAGATTAACGGAGTAGATTTCTCCGAATGTCATCATGCAACCACCTAGCCTTTGAGATAAACGTATCTGTTTTATTATCCTGAATTCAAGGAATAAATTCCAAATCTCTTTCCCTTATCTCCTCCCTAAAATCTCTCTCACCTTCATTATTATCTTTTCCTTTTAAAAGAGGGCATCTGTAGGAGAAATGAGAGAAAGCCTAAGAGAGAGAGAGAGAGAGAGAGAGAGAGAGAGAGAGAGAGGAGGTGTGGCTGAGAACTTTCATCCAATGAGCCAAGTGTTGGGATAAGTCTTCAAACTTGGCACGAATTAGGTGCTCCGACCGGCCGGACAGCGTGACCCAAGTGCAGTTGAAGAGCGCCCCCCCCCCCCCCCCCCCCCCCCCCCCCTGGTCAGTTTCTGTGCCCAGACCGGTCGGCCTGACGGGTCATCAGTGGGCTCCGACCGGTCGGCTGTGAGGCAGCAACGTTGATGATCTCCCTAGACTATTTTTTGCTTGGCCGACCGGTCGGCCAACTTGTCGGCTGTGCGCGCAGAGTTCTTGTGCAGTTTACAGTACTGCGCAATGTGTTTCTATTTTCGGATTTCTTCCTATCTAAGGTGTTGTAATCCGACTTAGAGAGGAATCCTAAGGTGTCCAAGGTTTCCTATTCGTACTAGGAAGAGGGGAGAGGTGTGTGTGAGAGAAAACTTGGAGTTGTTTTTTCTATTTTTCTTTGCTAGTGGGCTGTCAATCTCTGTAATCTTCTGATATTCATAGTGGATCGCTTTGTGCCGTGGTTTTTTTCCCGTTTTGGGGTTTTTCCACGTAAAGTTCGGAGTCTCTTATGGTGAGTGCTTGTGTGTGATTGATTGCATCTTGTTTCTTGTTTGATTTCTCATTGCTTCACGTGTTCGGCGTTCCGCTTCCGCTGCCGGCTTTCCCAACACCAAGTTACTTTCCTTTGATTTTTATTACTTTCTTCATATTCTTCTCCGAACTATCCAATGGACGAGACCGATCGGCCATACATCCATTGTATAGATTTGTGGACTGATGTTTTGATCTAGATTTGATCATGGAAGGATGTGATTGATGGGGGCCATCTGGATGAGCCAGATCCGATCTGCACAGATCCAATGGATCGAAAGGCCAAACCATGCTTAGGTCAGAAATCTCAGATTGATCTGATCCACAAGTGGGCCACGTCAATTCGATTTTAGATTGTAAGTTTGAACCTTTGATGGACCAACAGATGTATTTGATCCATCACATTAATATGAACCACTGATAGTATTTTGTATGAATCAGATTGTCCGGTGGACTATCAAGATCTGTATTATTATAATCATGTAAATAATAATGTATGATGATCTTCCTAAATTAGTTTTAAGATTATGGGAGTGATCATGGACCATTTAGAAATTCAATGTATAATGGATGGTCCAGATCTGACTCTTGATGACTCTAAGTCCATAAGTTAAATGATCCTAGGATTGATATTAAAGAAGAGAGTAAATTAGTGTATGATGATCATCATGGCTTAAATGTCGGATTATGATATGATTATGGACCATTTAAAGATATGATATATGATGGACAGTCTGGATCTAATCCACAATGACCTTATAGATCAGTATAACCAAGTATTAAGAGTAAAGAGTGTAAGTCGACCGGCTAGAGAAAACTGAACTGGGAGTTCTTCGGTCAACCGAAGGGATGGTTCGGTCAACCGAAGGACTAAGTCGAGCAAATTGTAATCATGACCGAAGAGGGCTTCGATCGACTTAGAGTGACCTTCGGTTGACCGAACATAGGGCTCGGTCAGTCGAGCAACCCCCTTTCCGACTCTTTCGTTTGAATTATTATAAGTTGAATTAAAAGAAATGATTAATTGTACCTTGAGTGGCAAAATGGTAGAAGACCTTAGAGAACTAGACTAAGAATTATTAACTAGGGAAATGTTTATTAAGCAGGTCGAATAAATGAAGGATGTCGTGTGACTATTGTATTCTAGGATCTTGATATTACTCTGAAATTGGAAAAAGGACTTATGGAACTCAAGTCACTAATCAGAGGTGAGTGAATCTTAACATGTTTCCTTTCCATCACAACTAAGATGGATTGTATGGTATTGTTGTTTGGTGATTGGTGGATTGTATGTGTTTGATGAATGAATTATATTTGAATTATTGTCATGCAAATTACTGTGAATTACATGAGCATGGATGATGCATAAATTAAGTATGTTGATTACCTATCTAAGAAATGAAGAGAAAAGAGAAATTATCTCTCATATAATGAACTAAAGATGTATTACATTGTGACTTCTCATATGGAGAGGCGAGCTATCTAATGTGGTTTATCTCTAATATAGAGATACGAGACTGGGCGATGATTCTGGACATATGCAGTACATACATCATGGTGTGTACTTGGAGGAATCCTCTGGAAGATTTGTATGTACTTAAGTACCGGATACCTGAGAGACCATCCATGGATGCCCACACAATAGTGAAAGCCTACCCACTTAGTTGGGTAGATGCCGACCCTAGGAGGGCTGATGGAATCCAACTCAAGCCGGTGGACGGACTTCCCATGCGGACCATGCATCATGCATTGTTGCATAGCATTTCATCTTTCATTGCATTGCTATCTTACCTGTTATGTACATGAACCATGATGGGTCACTCATTGAGCTTGGCCAGCTGATTGTTTATTAATGGAAAAATCACACAGATTTAAATGAAGCTAATCCTATAGAGCAGAAGTTGCAAAGCAGTGCTGATTGAGTAGAGGAATCTCAAGCGAACTGGTCTTACTTGACCAAGGGGGAGCTTGCTACTTCAAACCACTATGCCTAGATTAGGTTGTTCTTTCATTAGCTTATGTTATTAATTTCTGTAAATTAGTAACTCTGACTTTTAGATTGAATGATTATTTGTTGGAATAAAATCCCAAATGATAAAACTTAGTTAAAGTAGTTTAACAATCATAGCCGTTAGGTTAAAAGGATGGAATGTTTGTGTTATGGATCAGAACTTAGTCTACATGTATATATGTTGCCTCTGATTAACAATATGAATCATGGCTAAAGTACTCTAGGAGTACAAGTCATACCCCGTAACCTGGGCATGAGGGTGCATACTCTATGTCCGAATTTCGGGGCGTGACAGTCTCCCTCCCTACGACAAAGAGTCCTTGAATGACTCATATGAATCTGGAAGAGAATTCAACAGGATGCATGCTTGATATTTGTCCTTCATCGGTTTATCTATATCCAACAACTTCCAAATCAGCCTATTGAACGTACTAATGTGGTCCTCTAAATCTGTCCCCTTCGCCATCTTCAGGTTAAACAATTGAAGCTTCAAGTACAGGCGATTCTCTAAAGATTTCTTTGCATACACGTACTCTAACTTTGCCATCGTATCAGCTGTAGTCTTCTCCTTCATGATGTGATAGAGGACGTCATCCTTCAGGCAAAACTGGATTGAGGTTTTGGCCCTTTTATTGAGCTTCTTCTACTCATCCTCTCTCATAGTCTCAAGTCGCTTTCCAAGAGCCTCTTTATGCCCTTACTGAACTAGGAGGGCTTCCTTCTTTACGTTCCATAATTTGTAGTTGTTTTTGCCGAAGAACTTTTCCATGTCGAACTTCGTGCTTAATGTCTTACACTCGTCTTAGATTCGAATTTTGCAACCACCCAACAATATCTATGATACCACTTGTTGGAAAAAAAAAACGGCTCGCAAGGGAAGCAAACCAAACATACAGGGTATGGAATCAAACGGGCAACACAATGCAATCAATCAAACACGCAATCAACCACGTAGAAACAATCCAATTTTAACGTAGAAAAACCCCTCACGGGTAAAAAACCACAGCACAAAGCGAATCTACTATTAGTCAGAAGATTACAAAGATGAACAACTCACAAGCAAAGAAACCCAAGAGAAAACCCAAGCTCTCTCTCTCTCTCTCTCTCTCTCTCTCTCTCACACACACACACACACACACACACACACAATAACCTCTCCCCACGCCCTACTACAAGTAGGAAACCTTGAACACCTTAGGATTCTACCTAATCCCAATTACATCCCCTTTTTATAGAAGAAATTTCGAAATTAGAAACACCTTATGCAGATTTGCGTAATTGCGTAAAACACTGACACCGTCTGCAACCGGTCGTAGCTCAACAGTTGACCAGTTGCAAGTGTAAAAAAAAACTGTCTAGTGAGGAGAGCCCTTGAGTCGACCTGTCGTGCCTAAAAACCGGCCAGTCGTTGATCCCTGCAGACCGATCGCCTAGCCAAGCTGTGCCCGATCGCCCAAACCCAAAATTTTCCAGTGACCTCTGTGCTCCCTGGGGCTAATTCGATTGATCAACTGCCCTTGTCGACTAGTCGCCAAACTCTATCCCAACACAATTTGAAGGCTCCACCAACAAGCTCGACCTTAGCTTAAAAATCCTTTCGAACTTGGAAAAATGACTTGGCTTAGTTCAAACCCAACCTTCGAACCAAGCCGAATCGAGCTAGTTCAAGCTGAGTCGAGCGAGTTAATTGAGCTAGCTTGGCTCATGTTCAGCTCTATATATAATCATTAGGTTGGCCACACCGTAAACTAGAGAGGGAGACCATCCAAATTAACATAATGGCCCACCTGATGATTGGGTTCGCGTGATTTTTGGGTACCGACTTGGGAGCATGTTGGATGCCATAAGCACAATCAAGTGGGCCCCACGCGCAGGTGTAGAATAGGCTTATTCTACAAGCACTGGAACAAGGTACCGGCCTCCATTTTCATATGCAACGATCCATCAAGGAAAAAAGTCTAATTTGATTTTTTTTTTTGGGATGTATCATTCCAATCATTTGGGCCCCATGTCGTTGACTTGGGCCCACAAACTAATAGTCACGAGACAGCTTACCCAGCTAGTGCCCTTACATCACATAAGAGGACGAAAAGAAACAGGCATGGTGTGGACATCTCAAGCTTCAATAAAGTGAGAGATTTTCTAGATCGAATGGCCCATCCTAATCATGGATTTTTACTGAGTCCCATCTCACCCGAGTCAAGAGTAAAAGGAGGCGACAATCCGTGCTGGTCCCCAACGAGTCCAAATCTGGTTCGGAATCCATGGTCCTAATTCCTAACATATATTCTCAATCGTAAAATGATGTTATGGCATTAATATTATAAGATTTTTCATAATTTAGACTTCTTTTCTTCATTTTACTGTGAAATTGTTGTCTAATAGAAATTTTGTTAGTGTTGGTGAGGGGATTAAGACATGTATTTATAGAGAAGAAGGCCAAAGAAGTTTACTCATCACACTTCTTACCTCTAAAGTCTCCACACCGTAAGTTTCCACATCTGTCTGAATAACTATGTATAGAGACCACGGTTCAAGCATCCCACCTCAAACCTATATGTAATGATCAGAATTATAATAATTGTAGTGGGGCCGATCGGATCACTCAAACTAAGTAATTCAACAGTCGGATCAAAATTGATGATCACGTGTGGTCCACCTAACAAAAGTCTTACACATTTTCTAATATCCCAAGAAAAACCTCAAAATAAGTGAACAAAAGCTTTCAGCACAAGAAAAAAAATCTATTATGTGGCTTACAGTGAACAAAAGCAGGCAGAATTTTATGTGGGGCCCACTATGATATATGTGGCTGATCCACGCCATCCATCCATTTTGCGGGCTGATTTTAGGGCATGATCCCAAAATTGATGTAGATCCAAAGCTCAAGTGTACCATACCACATGAAAGAGCGGGTTAAATGCCTATAGTTAAAAACCTTTTAGCAACCACGATTTCCTATGGTGTGGGCCACTTGATCTTCGGATCTCCTCATTTTTGGGCTCATGCCCTGAAATGTTGCATTAAAATGGATGGACGGCATGGATATGTCATAGACATCATAGTGGAGCCCACGAGCTTACATTAATCCTTTTCAAACAGCTTTGCGCCAAACATGGGTAGATGGTAATTATTATCCATTTACTCCCAATTCCCTCAATTTACCGCCATTTACTCCTAAACAAACACCCCCTAAGATGAACAGAGTGGATCTCACACTTAAGTGGAACATGGATGTGTCCATGCCAGATCGGGTCAGATATCGCTGGCCTAGTCCTGCCCTAGCTTGAGCATTTGGCTTAGATTTCAATCATACCTTTTGGTCAAAGTTAAATAAGTCAGGCCCTAGCCCTATATGGCTAGTGTCCGTGCCCAGGCTGGGTCAAGCATCGTTGACCTAGCTTGAGCATTGGGCTTAGATTTCAAGCATGGACCATACCAAATGCTTTTTTTTTCTTTTTTTTTTTAAAATCATCCCATGAGTGGGGCCCATTTACAGAACTAACCATGATTATCATAGATTGAACTGCTACCACCTGCCCCAAGTTAGACCATCAATCAGCTGAAACCACATTCCCAGGTTAGACCATCAATCTGCTGAAACCACCTTCCCCGGTTAGACCATCAATGGCACCATCAATCTGCTGAGACCACCTGCCCAAGTTAGACCATCAATGGCCTGACTGGTTCTTTTCACCTTTTTTTCAAATGAAAAATGATCACACACACATAGAGGTGGTGACTCTAACACCCAGCTAGCTAGTGGAAAAGCTCTGTGGGCCCCACCGTGATGTATGTGTTTTATCAATGCCATCCATCTCATTTTACGGCATGAGCCCAAAATGAGGCAGATCCAAAGCTCAAGTGGACCACACCACAGTAAACACTGGGGATTGAAGCTTACCATTGAAAACTTCTTGGGACATATCTTCTACAAATGATCTTGTCCATCCATATTTTATGCCAGAGAAAAGATGGTTTGGATGATCCAATTGGTGTCAGTTTTTTCAAGGCAGGCTATGAAGAGTGGACTTGAACTGATGGACGGTCCAAATTGGCGTGCATGGAACACTCCCATACACTTAGCCCATTAGATCATTTCTACGTGAAAAGGACAATTGGATGGGATGATTTAGATGGACCATTTGATTTTCTTTTTTTTCTTAGTAAACCTACAACAAAACAACATATGCCACAACATGTATGAACTTGAGTCATCGATTTGAAGGGACTGGATCCAGTGCCTTTGGAGGCATGGGGCCCACCATGCGTCTGTTATTCTGACCAGATCGAAATCATCAAATAGTGAAGGGACCATAGCACAGGGTGGATGGTTTAGATCATCATACACTTTTTTGGAAGCCAGAATGTTCATTCGAGGGGCTAAAATGACCAAAATGCCCTCGTGTTTATTTGTGGGGCCCACGAGGTGTGAATATGACATCCAACCCATCCCAGAAGCCCATCCCAAGATGATGATCAGATGCACCAAAAATCAGGCCATTCCAATCATGCAGGTGGGCCATACGTGAATTTGCAGATTTTTTGCACGGTGGACATTTTTTTTTATTGCGTGGCCCACTCGTTGATCAGAATGGCCTGGTTTTGGTCCATCCGATCATCATGCTGGGCTGCAATTGGACGGGTTGGATGTCTCATACGCACAGCGTGGGCCCCACAATGGGCGGCTCCACCACCTTTGGAGGATGAACATATGCGGACATTTTGGTCTATTCACTCGTCAAGTGCTCCTTAGAATTTTTAAGAAGTCAAGGTGAAAAATAGGACTTCCTGAGGAATTTTGCTGCAACAATCCCATGAAAGAAGAGACGGAATTATGCCAAGAAAAAAAAATTACACCCTTTGACGGTTTTGGTCAATGTTGTTCACCCAAATTGGCATACACATCATCGACACACGGTAACACGTGATCAGAACCTTGCATCGAAGTGGCCCACCTTGTCGACGATCTGGCCTAAAAATCAGGCCAGCCCCCTCATCAGGTGGGCCACAATTGTATTTCAAATGTGGGCTGCAATGGATCTTTTAAACTTGTCCATTGTTTTCACACACATTCGACCACCTCATGAGTCGACCGGCCTGATTCTCCACCAAAGTATTCCACACAATGTGGCCCACCTAATGCACGGCTGCGAAGTTCCACATAGTGGCCGCACGTAGAGGCCCACATGGGCTTAGCAAAGCTCTACTGATCCAACAAGTTCTGTCCTATGTTTGGCTTACCCGGTGACGCTCCATCCACGAATGTTCTCCACTTGAACTCGCCAATCCTTCCCGTCAATCCCACAGAATCGCGCTTTGTGGAACCCTCCGTTTCATGGACCTTGATATCGGCCGATACAGTACCTTTGGCAGGTCCATCGATTGCTTTCACCACACCATCGTAAGAAAGAAATTGCACCACTTCGCGATTGCTGCCGTCCGTGCCTGAAATCAACGCTATACCATCACCAGGACCGTTCTGAAGTGGGACGAACGCTGTGTAAATCTTGAATCCGGAGTCGCCAACTGTTGTGCTGGTGAAAGCTCTTTCATCTGCCAATGGCAATGACTTGTACATCTTCCCATTGGCTCCATTGTACAGTACAACCTCCAGTGCAGCTGCACTCGTCGACGGTCCAACTACGATTTCAACAAACTGAAAAAGAAAAGACGTTTGCTATTTCAAACATTGGAGAGAATCTATATCCACACGTGTGTAGCTAGTAAATGTGTGAAAGATCTGAGCAGTCGATAAAGTGGGGTACAACATATAGATACTCTTCACCAAAATTTAGGTGGTTTGGCTCAACAAAGCTATTAGTTTACACATCCTTTTTTTTTTTACACATCCTTTGTTTCATGGGGAGTTATGTGATACTTTGGCAGCGTATGACACTTGAAATGCAGGCACTTAGAAATTGCATACATGGCATTCATTAACTCAAACTAGCACCGTCTAAAATGCTGAACCCACTGTCGCTAAGGGGGCGTTTGGATTGTAAGTAACTTAAGATAAGTTACTTATGCCTCTCTTTTGTCTCTCCTAATGCCTCTCTTCTCTCTCCTAATGCCTCTCTTCAGCAACTTATGTAAAGTAGAAAAGCTAAAAAGATTAACTACTTATCTACTTAAGTAAAAAGTTACTTACAACTAATCATAAACCAAACTACTTATCTAAAATAAGTTACTTATCTACTGCTGTAAGTAGAAAAAGTAACTTATTTGGTGGTATCCAAATGGGCCCCAAGTCACAGCCGCAAAATCAGATTGTTTGACCAGTCCTTACCTGCTGCTAGGAGAGACATGTTTGTTGAAATAGGACCATTGGATCTTTTCATTCCTAACTGTCCAATAAATGTCCACCAACCCGATAGTCAGCTAATCAAACCGGCAGAATTTTTGGTTCATGATATCTAACCTTGGACCCATAATTTGGACAGTTTAACTTAAAATTACTTGTATGCCATGTATTTCTAAGTGCCTGGGTATCATCCATCACACTGAGCAGAGTATCAAAGTTTTCTTCTTTCATACACTGGCGCACCAGCAAGCCTGACAATTTTCCGTACAGAATGTGATCAACCTACTGAATGGGTAGGATCTTAAACACAGATCCTATATTGGCACATGTGCTGGCATGTAGATGGGCAGCATACAGATGCGTGTGGATGTAGGATGTCACCGTGATCAATGATACACATCGCTCATCCTATGGAAGAGATGTTCTATTAGTTGATTCCTGCAACTATGATACATCAATTATGTGGTCCTTGACCTGCAGATATGCAGGGTGTCCCTTCAGCCTTGAGGCTGTAGGGGTGGGCCCCGGCATGCCCCATAAAACTCCCTGATGGGACAACCTAACCCTTCGATCGATGGTCTGGAACTAGGAGGGTAAAAGAAACAACAACAACTTGGCAATGGTTGACATTCAACAGAGAGAAGGCTAAACATTGGATGGCCAGGATATCCCAATCTTGGAGGGGCATGGTCTATCTATCCACTGTCCGGACCATAAAATAGTCTGGATCCCTCAACTAAAGGCCCCACTTGGACAGAAAAAAGGCTTGCTGATACTACCTATATCCTTGGGTTAGAGATCATATAAGACGAGAGATTTTCTTCTCGAGGCTGGATCCACTACAAAGCTTTGTAGTTTTAAGCTTAACCTACAATGCAGTGTGTGCATGACATCCAAACCATCCAATATGCCCCTGCTGGCCAAAACTCAGGCGGGCCACAACACGTAAAATCGTGCCTTAAACTTCTAAAATCATGTGGTACAGCCCACCTGAGTTTTGGACTGGCCTGATTAGAAGGTTTTTAATGTCGGGTGTCCCCATCCCAACTGTTCCCTGTGGTGCGGCCCACCTAAGTTTTTGGCGCCATCAAGAACATAAGAAGGCACACATGATGGACAGATTGAAAGTCATGCACACATAACAGTGGGTCCTGCACATCACGTTGTTGGTTATGGTTAACCTACAAAGCTTTGAAGTGGATCCAGTCTCTTTTCTAAATATTGATGTCACAAATACAATGATTTTGATTTTTGAGATATACACACCTCGTTGTAGTCTTTCCCTTTGTTGTCGTAATGGAACTCATTAATCCATGCCTTTACGGAGGAACCGTACATGACCGGGCTGCTTGGAATTGCATGTTTCCATATGAGATTGGCAAATTCAGGATGATCGACAAAAGGGTTCCTGTTGTGCTGATATAGCCTGCATATTCTGTCATTTCTCAACTGCTCTGCTCTCGATGGTGGGTCAAGTTCATTCCATCTCAACAATGCAGAAAGAAGGCCCATTTCTCTTCTTTCTGCAACGAATGAACAGCACTCATAAGAAAAGGGTTCATGCCAACTCAGATCAATTGAAATTTGGAAATCAATCAGCAGTGAGAAAACCCAATCTAACTATGAATAGAAAAATTGTCAGAGAACACAACAGAATTGAATAGCATTTTTGGGGAAAATGGGATTGTGTTGACCTGCAAATTTTGATCTTTCTTTCTCTTTTTTTTTTTCCACCGCTTTTGTTTAGCGTTGGGAAGAATAAGTCAATACAACATAGCATGAAATAGTGGGCTTCCAATGTGGGTGGAAATAAGACCAAAAAAAAAAAAAAAAAAACCCCACTGACCAAACCATCCTAACCATCCATCAAAAAGAAAATGGTGAGTCCAAAGTCAGTGGGTGATATTAAAATCATCCCAGTGTGATTTGGGCTGGGTGGCACAGCTATAGGCGGGACGAGATCGAACACCATATCTCTCGTAGGATAACTGATCCGAATCCACCGATCTATCAAGAAGAACACCCGATCTTCCTTGATTTCTCAAGGGGCCACTCGAAGAACACGAGCAAATAGAGATAAATCTCAGGGAAATTGTATTAAAATTATTCAATAATCTCTAAAACGAATCAAAGCAAGTATAAATAGAGTTTCTAACCCTAATCTATGCAACCAAGGAGTCCTAATTGAAAATGGAAAGAAAAAGAAGAAAAACAATTCAAAATAGCAAGTTCGCGCACACATCTGCGCCAGTACTGACCAGTCAGAAATTGGCCAAAATTGTCTAGAGAGTTTGGACACTCTCTGTTGAGTACGCGATCGGTCATAAATGGCCCAAAACAGTCTAGAGAGTTGGGCTGTTTCTGGGTGGAAATTCGGCCAGTTGTCAGATCGGTTGTTGACAATGGGCGACCAGTCATCAGGCACAAATTTTGCTGCCTGTTGCAGCTCCCTGGTTCCTTTCTTAGAGTCTTCCGTGGGTCCTTACTTTGGTTAATCTTCATCATGTAGAGTTGAGCAACCTCCTCTACATCACTGGGCCCTACCGCAATTGGGCCATGATTTGGAGGTACTTATTTGTCAGATAAGTTGCCTACATTTAACATATGGTGGCAAATGCACCAATACCATAGCTCATTAATGGGGACATCAGACCATCACGTTCATTTTCCCGAGTGTATTGCGCACGCGGACTATTTTATTTTGAGCGTCGTTTTGTTATTTTTCTTTTGTTTAGGCACTTTAGTGCACCGTTTTATTTTTAGTGTCGTTTTGTTATTTTTCATGTGTTTAGGCACTATAGTGCACTTTTTCTAGATATGGATTATATAAGCTTGTTAGAAACCTTATTTTTCATGATGTGTTTATGAATATTAAAGAAAAAACTCTTTCTTACTTGAGATAAGCTTAAAACCTCCAGTGATTAGAGCCCCTTTTGGTGTGATGCCAACGGTATGGTGTCGCGTATCATTCTTCTATCTTTCTTTTCTTCTTCTTCTCTACGAATCCAAGTATTTTGATTGATTATTTTCATCTGATTGATAGATCTTTTGATTTTTCTTGAATCCAAGCCCAAAACCCTCAATCCTTGAATCTTTTCTCAATTGGCACAGGCCCATGCGACCTTAAAATTTGTTTTTCCCCCAAACCGCAACTTTTCCTCATCCGAATCATTCAAATCTAGCCTAATCTCACACCACTTTCAAATTCAGACATTCCCTTTCATCCAAATCCGAATTTCAACCTTCCCATAACCCTAAATCCCCAATTCCCAAATTACCCAAACCCAAACCCTAACCCTAATTTCCTGCAATCCCTCATTTCATCCATACCCTAGGAACCCTAGAGCCCCATCCTTAGAGTTTAAGATTAACCCTATGCTTGAACATAGAAGTTCTGTCTTCCATAGGTAGCCTTTGAGATTTTATAGTTCCTTTACTATTTGCTTGTAGTTTATGGTTATGGTGCATGGTTTATTGCTTATTTGAATTTCCACATATGTAATTTGAGTAGTTTTAATTTAATTATTCGTTGTTTCATATTTTCACTTTAGTTTCATTCCGCATCATATTGATAAGCCCATTGTCTTGCGTTAAATTTTGGTATCAGAGCCAGGTTCGAAGCATTGGGTGTCTAGAGCATGTCATTCGTCACATTTAGGGTTGGTTAGGTGCATGCATCATATAGCCTAAGGTTTCATATTGCAGCGTCTAGGGTAGAAACTTTTTTGTGTGTCATAAAATAGAGTTGTAGGGTCTTAAACTTCAATTCAGAGTTGTTCCTTGTTTATGCCCACACATTCTAGTCGTGGTTTTGGATTACACATCACCACCATGAGTTAGGATCAGGCTCTTGAGACTCTGACTATACTCCAGCGTCTGGAAGCCTTCGAGGTCCAGAATAGAGCTACTCAGAATCACGTCACGCAATTAGAAGTGTCTAATCAAGCGAACCTCGACCTTGGGGAAGATGATCAATCCCAAGTGGGAGGTGCGGTAGACAATCCTACAAGAGGTCCAGGAGTAGGTGTTGGAAGAGGTCGTGGCCGAGGTTAGGGCCACCATGGGGTGCGTACCCAGCCACCCCAAAGAGAGTTTGAGAATAGGTACGACCCTGATGATTGTATCCTTAAGAGTGTCAAGGTTAAGGCCCCCAATTTTAATGGTTGTCTGGACCCAAAGGCCTTCCTCAATTGGTTAGTAGAGATGGGCCACTATTTTGAGTGGTACGCCATGTCTGAGGACCATTGTGTGAGGTTCACCAAGATGAAGTTGGTGGGCCAGGCTAAATTATTTTGGACTAACCTTGAGCGCTAGTTGGAAAGGTCGGGTCAAGTTCCGATTGCACATTGGGTTGAGATGAAGGAAGCGTTGAAGGAAAAGTACCTTCCCCTCTCGTTTCAACAGAGGTTGATGGATCAATGACAATCCCTTCGCCACGGATCCATGCCAATGACCAATTACATCGCAAAATTCGAGTATATGATGCGGTGTAACATCGATGATGAACTTATGGTTACCCTTTCTAGATACAAGATGGGCCTCAGATCCGATATATAGCGAGAGTTGCATGCTCACGGGGCTAGCACCTTGGAACTTGCCTACCAATTGGTGCAAGAGCTAAACTAGTACCTGAAACCGCAAATGAGTTAACGGTTTGATCCCCGAGAGTCCAATGCTAGCGCCGCCCCCTCTGGAGCAAGACATACGTTTGGGGGTCAATCAAAACCCACCACTAACACTCCAATTACTCAATGAGATATCAAAGGAAAGGTCGTTGCCAGTGCAGGCCCACAAGCGAGCCCATGTAGTGTTTCAACTGCTATGGTTATGGCCATTTCACGTATGATTGTCCCTCCAAACCGTGAAACAAATACCTCGTGATAGGTGAGCAAGGAGAAGATGATGAAGATTAGGGTGATTGTGAAGAGTTGGAATATCACCTTGTGATAGGTGGTAGTGATGAGGAAGAGGACACCACACTTCTTGCAGTAGTGCGTTGTGCCTTAGCCCAAGCTAAAGGTACAGATGATTGGCATAGAAGTACCATCTTTCATACATACACCAAATGTGGAGAAAAGAATTGCAAGGTCATTGTAGACGGTGGTAGTTGCACGAATGTGGTTTCCTCTAACACCGTCACTCGTCTGGGCCTGACACCCACACCTCACCCTCAATCCTACCGTGTGTTGTGGGTTGACGCATCCTCTATGCCAGTGACACAGTAATGTCCGATCCCTATCCAGTTCGCTGCATATACAGACTCACTATGGTGTGATGTTTTGCCCATGAATGTAGGTCACATCATCCTGGGTAGACCCTGACTGTTTGACCGTGATGTGATCATCTATGGTCGTTCAAATGTATGCTCTTTCATGCATGAGGGAAAGAAGATAAAGTTGAATCCTCTTCCACCCAAGAATTCCTTGGATGCAAAGGAAGATGCGAGAAAAGGTAAGCAAAAGGTAGCGAAGAAACTGCAATCCAAGTCTCTCCATATAGTACACATGAAAGAATTTGAGAGAGAGACTACAGAGGATGCGATGGTGTATGCCCTTGTGGTTAGGGAGGCTACACCTGAGGTTTTGGTAGACGTAGCACCAGAGCTGAGTCCCAATTTAGAGGAGTATCGCAATGTCTTTCCAGCGGACTTACTAGATGAGCTACCACCCATGAGGGACATTCAGCACGCCATTGATCTTGTCCCTGGGTTGACTCTACCAAATCTCCCCCATTATAGAATGAACTCTATGGAGCATGCAAAATTGAAGAGGTAGGCTGATAAGCTCCTTCATAAAAGTTTCATTTGTGAGAGTATGAGTTCATGCGTCGTGCCAGCGCTTCTCACGCCAAAAAAGGATGGCACATGGCGTATGTGCGTGGACAATAGGGCCATCAACAAAATCACGGTCAAGTACCAATTTTCCATACCGCGTCTTGATGACATGTTAAACATGATGGCTACTGCCACCATATTCTCCAAGTGGACCTAAAGAGTGGGTATCACCGAATCCATATGCGCTCGGGAGACGAATAGAAGACGACCTTTAAGACGAAGGGCAGGCTATATGAGTGGCCAGTCATGCCCTTTGGCTTGACTAATGCCCGAGCACTTTCATGAGGGTGATGACCCAGGTGCTAAGACCCTTTATGGGTAAGTTCTCAATGGTGTACTTTAACGATATCCTCATCTATAGTACATCCAAAGAACAACATCTCGACCACTTGAGGCAAGTATACGGGGTCTCCTTTAAGCTGAGAAACTTTACACTAACCTTAAGAAGTGTACCTTCATGTCTACGAGCGTTATATACTTAGGGTTTATTGTGTTAACTAAGGGGATGAGAGCAGACTCTGAGAAGATTAAGGCCATAGTGGAATGGCATGAACCGCGGAATATTCACGAAGTGCGAAGCTTTCATGGCTTAGCCACTTTTTATAGGCAGTTCATCTGAGGATTTAGCACTATAATGGTTCCCATTACAAACTACATCAAGAAAGGGGAATTCATTTGGACTAAAGCTGCTTCGAGAGCTTTTAAGGAAATTAAGGGTAAGATGAGTGAAGTGCCCGTCATGCGCCTCCTTGACTTTTCAAGGTCTTTGAAGCTGCGTGTGACGCATCGGGTGTATGCATACGTGGAGTATTGAGCCAGGAGGGACACCCCGTTGCATACTTTAGTGGAAAGTTAAATGAGGTGAAGCAATGATACTCTACCTATGACAAAGAATTCTATGTGGTAGTCCAGTCGTTAAGACATTGGAGACATTATCTGTCACTGCAGGAATTTGTCTTATTTTGACCATGAGGCCTTACGTTATTTAAGCTCAAAACAAACTAAACCCAAGCTATGCAAAGTTGGTTGAGTTTCTTCAAGAGTACTCGTTTGTGTTGAAACATAAGGACAAGGTCGACAACAAACCTGCAGACGCCCTCAACCATAGAGTGGTGCTCCTTTAGACCATGAGTGTTGAAGTCACGGGATTCGAGAACTTGAAAGATGAATATCCTACGTGCCTTGACTTCGAACACATTTGTGCATCACTTTTGGATGATCAAAGGAATAGTGATGGGTTTATCTTATTCGATAGTTTCTTATTTAAAGGAGATAGACTCTGCATTCCTCGTACATCCCTACGGGGTTTCGTTGTCTGGGAACTTCACACGGGTGGAATCGCTGGACATTTCGGGAGAGACAAGACAATTGCCCTCGTCGAGGACATATTTTATTGGCCAAGTCTCAAGAGAGATGTCACCAAAATTAGAGGGCAATGTCATACTTGTCAACTGGCAAAGCAAAAGAGACAAAACACTAGGTAATACACGCCTTTGCCAGTGCCACATGAGCCGTGCCAGGATATCAGGATGGACTTCGTGCTTGGACTTCCCAAGACTATTCGAAAGCACAATTTCATTTTCATGGTTGTGGACTGTTTCTTGAAAATGGCCCACTTCCTTCCTTGCTTCAAAAGTTCAGAGGCCTCCAACATAGTCAAGATATTCTTTGGGGAGGTAGTTCGCCTGCATGGATTGCCCAAAACTACAGTGTCTGACCGTGATATGCGATTTGTGAGTTATTTCTGGAAGACACTGTGGCATATTATGGGCACGAGACTCTAGTTTTCATCTGCATACCATCCACATACCAATGGTCAAACGGAGTTAGTAAACAGGAGTCTAGGGAATCTTCTACGATGCTTGGTGAGTGATCACACTAGTACATGGGACGGTGTTTTACCTGTAGCTAAATTTGTATATAATAGTTCGGTAAATAGGTCTATTAGTATGAGTCCATTTGAAGTCGTTCTTAGTTGTCAACCTAAGAAACTTGTAGATCTCATTCCCATGTTTGTTTCTCGTAGACCATCAAAGTTAGCTTAGTCATTTGCACAGCTTATCCATGAGTTACATGATGGAATTAGGAAGCGGATAAATGTAAGCAACGAACAATATAAATTAAATGCCGACTTGCATCGCGGGTTGCAGGAATTTCAAGTGGGTGATTGCGTCATGGCCCGCATAAGACCAGAGCGGTTCCTACAAAGAGAGCAGTCCCCACAAAGAGTTGTTAAGAAATTACAAGCACGTAGTGCTAGCCCTTATAAAATCTTAAAACGTTAGGGCACTAATGCGTATGTAGTAGATCTTCCACTTGGCATAGAAATTAGTTCCACTTTTAATGTTGAGGATCTAGTGGCTTTTAAGGGTCACCCAGATGACATATCTACCCTACCTCATATTCTATGGCCTATCCCTACCCAACAATGTTGTTAAATCGCATACGCGATCATGTGCGATTGCATATGCCTGTGCGCATATGCGACCGCACAATCGCATATGTGGTCGCATGTGTGTGTGTGTGTGTGTGTGTGTGTGTGTGTATTTGAAAATTAAAAAAAAATCAGAAAAATAGGGACAATTAAGAAAAAAGTGAAAAAAATATAAACAAGTAGGGGAAACTTTCCTAAATTAATAGATAACTAATTTTACGTGTTTAAAATACATTTAAGTGAAATAAAATCAATTAAACAATGAATTAAACATCATGTCATCAACACTCAACAATATATTTAACAAATAATAATAAAATTAACACTTAGTGAGTACTAAGTAAGAACTAAGAAGTAACAAAAGTAACTAAACAAAATGGAGCCTTGAAACTTGAGAGAAGTTGGAGCTTAGGCCTTGGAGACTAATTGAAAGATGGAGAATGAAATTATGTAAAAGAGAGAGAGAATGGAGACTTTGAAAATGTATGAGAGTTTAAGTGCATTTGTGATCTGTCAAAAAATATGTGCATATGTGATCTGTCAAAAAATATGTGCATATGTAATTGCATATTTGCATACATGACCGTACATTACAACATTGCTACCCAGTCTTCCCAACCTTTACACCCTTTACCACACATACCTGAGAGAAAGGAAGAGATTGAAGATATATTGTATGAACAAGTGGTGTCCATAAGTGAATGAGGGTACCAAAAGTATTTCGTCAAGTGGAAGAATAGGCCGACTTCAAAATACACATGGCTTAAGAGACCGAGTTGCAGTGGCTTGATCCAGATATCCTAAAGCGGTACTGGAGTTTTATTTCATCGGAGGCAAATTCTTTACAGCCGTGGAGAGTTGATGGGGACATCAGACCATCATGTTTCTTTTCCTGAGAATACTGTGTATGCTGACTGTTTTATTTTGAACATCATTTTGTTATTTTTCTTTTGTTTATGAACTTTAGTGCACTATTTTATTTTTAGTGTTGTTTTGTTATTTTTCTTTTGTTTAGGCACTTTAGTGTACTTTTTCTAGACATGGATTATATAAGCTTTGTTAAAAACCCTCTTTTTCATAGTGTTTATGAATATTAGAGAAAAAACTCTTTCTTGCTTGAGATTAGCTTGAAACTTCTAGTGATTGGAGCCCCTTTAGGTGTGTTGCCTATCCTTCTTCTATCTTTTTTATTTTATCCTCTACGAATCCGAGTATTTTGATTGATTATTTTCATCCAATTGATAAATCTTTTGATTTTTCTTAAATCCAAGCCCAAAACCCTCAATCCTTGCACCGTTTCTCATTCGGCATAGGCCCACGCGACTTTAAAATTCGTTTTTCCCCAAAACCCCAACTTTTCCCCATCCGAATCATTCAAACCTAACTTAATTCCACACCACTTTCAAATTCGGATATCCCCTTTCATCCAAATCTGAATTTCAACCTTCCCATAGCCATAAATCCATAAATCTCCAATTCCCAAATTACCCAAACCCTAATCCTAACCCTAATTCCGATCAATCCCTAATTTCAACTATATCTTAGGAACCCTAGAGCCCCATCTTTAATTTTAAGATTAGCCCTATGCTTGAACATGGAAGTTCTACCTTCCATAGGTCCCGACCTTTGAGATTTTATAGTTCTATTTGCATGGTTTATTGCTTATTTGAATTTTTGCACATGTGATTTGAGTAGTTTTAATTTAATTATCCGTTGTTTCATATTTCTGCTTTAGTTTCATTTCATATCATATCGATAGGCCCTTTTTCTTGCGTCACTCACCCCTAAGATAAAAACAATAGCTGGTGTGAAAACCCAATGATATATTTATACACACAATCTTACTATGAATAACATGAGTAGCCTGGGGCAATTTTTTACCGCAATCAGTTTTTGGATGAGGTGGAGATTTGCCTTACTTAAAGGACAAAGGGAAGGGTATTTCATAAAAAAGGGGAGGGTATTTGGGTAATTTAGGAAGGTACAACTAACCACAGGGAGAAAAGCTCCACTTTGGCAGAGTAAGATGGTGGATGCATGGGCATTATGAAATTGTACATGTGGAAGACCATGAACTGAAATTAAACCGTGCAAATCATGGGTTTCAAATTGAAAGGATGTTAGTAAATTATATTGATTCGATTTTCTGACAGGCTGATTGGTGAATATTTAATGGATGGTCAGTAAAACAATCGATAGTCCGAATTCAACATATAAATGCTTATTAATTGGAGAATAAAAATGTTAAATCAATTCCAATTTTGGAAACTAACCTATCTAATGTGGTTCCCATAACTTGGACAGTTTGATTGAGCTAATGTATGACACGTACAATTTCAAAGTGCCTGAGTATCAACCATCACTCTGCTAGCATATCAACTCCCTTTTACAAGCAACCCTCTTAACTCTCTTTGACACTTTCCCACATCTTGCAAACCACTTTGTCTCTCTCCATGTGCATTGCGCGTTTCATATCCACTACTGATAAATACAGAAGCTACAAAAAGTTGAAACTGTCTGTTGCAGCCCAAAGAAATCACCAGTAGCTGCCTTCACGTTCCTCAATCAGACTCTGAAACCAAAATGTTTTTTTTTTCTCGTACTTAAAACTCAACATAGAAAATAAATCTAACAGCTCGGAGTGGCAGTTGTCAGGCTTGGAAAAGTCCTAAGGCCCAAATTTTTGAACTCATTGGGTTGGGCCTATTCAAAACCTGGCATTTGCTCATCCTTGGCCTTGCCCATTAACAAACCTATGAATAGCCTGGGATTATCCCAAAAAAAAAGAAAAAAAAAATCCTCCCAATCCTAAAAGAGAACCCATGTTGGACAGACTTTTTCCCTTCTGGAATACCATCTGCTGTTGAGTGTGGGTGGGAGGATACAAAGGTGAGTGAAGAAGTCTTCTTGGAAGACAAAAAGATAAGAAATGATATGAGCAACTCTCGCATGAAATTATATAAAGAAAGATAGGCTAGACTCATATGTTAGTTTTGTGCCATCTAAAAAATGGGAGCAATTTACCCTTACATGTGGCACTGATGTACAGCTATGCATGCAGACATCCAAATTGTCCGCCTCATTGTGGATGGAGCATTTCTCTAGAACCACACTGGTCAAGCAATCCTAACTGTCAGATTAATGGAAATAAAATGGATGGTTAAAAGTAAAATAGTGAGTGGTCCAAATTCAAAGGAAAAAAAAAAATCAGATGGTTGATTTTGTTCTCAGTGCAAATTTTCGGTTATGCTCCATCCACAGTTGGGGACCGCCACGATTTCTGTACAACTATGCCATGTGTATGTTTTGACAAGTCACCACCACTTTTCAAATGGTCCAAAAGCTATCATAGGGTCTAGCCCATTAAAGATATAGAATGATGCTAAGAGAGCTTACCCAAATGTACAACCAGGAGTACATGAAAATGATATGAAACATAAAGATGATACAGGTACCTCCAAAAAAAAAATGAAGGGTTACCTCAATTTGTTTGTTTTTGTTCAAAAATCCAAGGAAAAAAAAAAAAAAAACTTCTATTTGTTTTTTTTCGAACTCCAACTATAAATCCAATGTGCAGAAATGGCTAATGTCATAGACAAAGGCGCTCATGAATGATTATCCATACCATATAAAATTCTGGGGCACACTATTGATGGACTGTCTCTCTAAAGTTGCACTGATTATGCAACCCTACAATCCAATTGACAGCTATCAAAAGGATAGTTAAAAGTAAAACAGCGAGTTGTCCAAATTCCAAGGGCAAATCATATAATTAACATCATCTCAAGTTTTGGGTTACCATCGATCTACAATTGAATGAGTAATTATGGTCTGGATTTCCATACAAGTAGTGTTCAGGTTATTGGTATCGCTACAAGTTTTGCTAGCCAGGGATACAAAAATAGTATCGTTATTGCTGATAACTGGAAATGCAGTGAAACATGGGAAAAAGATGGAATTTTTCAGTGGAACTTCAGGAGATGCTAAAATATACATATTTGCATATTTAGAAATTAAAAAATTACAAAAAATGAATATATATATATATATATATATATATATATATATATATATATATATATATATATATATATATATATATATATATATATATAAATTTTAATGGGGCCTAAAGCATGTGTTGCCATAAGAAATCAATCCAATAGGCAATAGTCACCAAAAGTGAATTTATATAATACTAATGTAGGTATCGTACAATAATTAAGACATGTTAAAGTAAATGAACTCAAACATGCATCCATCCATGATCTATCCATGATTTGTATAATACAAATGCAGGTACCATACATCTATCCATTCATGCAATCATAAATATACACACATACAGACATGCATTTTATCATACAACCATGCGCTCATTAAAAAATATTGAAATGGAACTTTTTTTTAGTAAACAGATTTTTGGCGATATCGATACGTTAACAATACATTGGTGATATTATCAAAATATGGCCTATACATTGGCGATACAAGCAACGATTGGAATTTACATGGTCGAAAATATTGGTGATACAAGCGACATGTGGAATTTACGCAGTCGAAAATATTGGCGATAATTAGCGGCATATCGCTAATGCCTGAAATTTTTTATACTACCAGTGTTATCGGTATCGCTACCATTGTTATCTGTATTGGCAAGCTGGAGATACAGATAATATCGGGGATACTCCGAACAATGGTACAACCATGCCATGTGTATGGTCAAAGAGTCAACCATTTTTAAAATGGTGGTAAACTATCATAGCAGTCTAGCCCTTCATTCTATTAAAAGTCGTCATAACCTACCAATGCTCGGCGAATCAGAAAGTTGCAGGTTGGGGCTTCCGCTAGACTGAGAGAACCCATAACGCACTGACATGTACATTAGAGACCTTGCAATATCCCCCCTAACCTGAAAGTCATGTGATGGCACTCAGATCTTTTAGATGACATTTATTATCTAATGTTAGGTCGGGAAACACGTTTTTCTGTTCCACCCAGGTACAAGTGGAGCCCACGTTTGGGTAACCTAAGCCATTGATTTGGAGGACCCCATAATGTGATGGGCCATGTCCTAACACCTCTCCTATCAGATGGTCATAGCTCCTGCTGAGAATGGAACAAGTTAGTTACAACCAATTGTCCAGATGTAAAATGGGCCAACTCATATGATTAGGATCATCCGGTGGGGGAGATTGTTAGGTAGCGTCAGTACACCTTGGAGACCACCATATGAAAGACTCAGATAGACGAAATGTGGGCCACACATGCATAGAGATGCATACTGATCAAAAGAAAGCCAAAAATTGAGCAGCTTTTTTGTTTGGTGAAATAGATTTCTTGACTTAACAATTAGAAGATGTCTTTCATTTCAAAAGGTAAGAACTCGCAATCAGAACTTACACATGAGTTTTGTATGTGATGAAAGAATAAGAACACCGCAGGATCCAATAAGGTGGCGAACAAGAACCTGTAAGGGTGGGGCCCATCTCTCCTTGTCGGTTTCTGTGTCCAAAGCAGCTTCATTGTTCGCAGGCTTCAAGCAGTCCTTCGAGTACGAAGCGCATTCTCCATAGTATTTGTTTCCCCTTGACGAATTCACTTGAAGAAAGTGCTGTCTGTTATCAGTTTTTTTTTATATAATTTAAGGGTCACATGACATTATATAACTGAACGTAATGAGGCCAATCCACTACAAAACTAAGTAGGTTAAGCTTACCCTACAATGTGATCTGTGGTGCCCACTGTGATGTGTGCATGACATCGAATCCGTCCATCATGTGTGCCCCCTCATGTTCTCCTTGGCATCCAAAAATCAGGCCATTCCAAAATGAGGTGGGCCACAACATCTGATTTTAGAATGGCCTGATTTTGGGGTTGTCCATTCATCCTAGTGGGGGTCATCTTCTGAATGTATTGGATGGCATATGCAAAACACGGTGAGCCACTGCACAATCTAGAAGGCTTTTAACGGTGGGTGTTCCCATCCCATTCTCTGTGGTGTGACCCACCTGAGTTTTGGACGGGCCTGATTTTTGCACGCCAAGGCGAACATGAGGGGCTCACATGATGGATGGATTGTATGTCATGCACACATCATAGTAGGCCCAAGTAGAAGGAAATCCACATTTCCAAAAATATTTCGATGTCATTTATAATTAGACACGGGGACACCCATCTCACCATTCACATCTGCGGGCCGAATATTGTGTAAATCGGTTAAGGATGGACTGTCTGTTAGTCCATATGAACGAGGCCATAAATGTTCCCCTGCAAAGAAGACAGTAATTAATCTTTCTTTCTTTTTTTCGCTAGAAATGAAACTTCAATTAAACACGAGAAAACACGCGCTGAAGCGTCCACATGCAGGCTATCACAAATGCAAAAAGGCATGCCGACGAGCCAAGCTTGCATGGATAGTGGTTTAATACCTTCTAGAGTATGACAGAGTAATTAATCATACTCTTTGCAGCAACTGCACATTTAATAAAATTCTTGGAATAGACAATCATATGTATCAGGGAATGGAATTGCTTCTCTTGCACTTTTTTGCCTAACAACATATGATGGGTGTGCATTTCATGGAACAATGATTAAACAATAGACAACCTTAACATTCAGTGTGGCCCGCCTATAGTATCACACAACCTAACCACTATATTATGCTCGATTGGAAGGAACATTCTTGTTTTGATTGAACCAGCAATCGTAAAGGTGGGTCCTACCTTTCAGTATCCTAAGCCATCAATCTGGTGTGCCCAACATGGGATGGACAACTATCACTTCATCCAGTGAAAATGAATAACTGCAACTGAATGGTCCCCAGAGAGAGAGAGAGAGAGAGAGAACTTTTGGGGCTTCTCCTACCCACCACACAAACAACTCAGGACAGACAAATGTTGGCCACATGTTCAGTTCATTAGGCCAAGCAAACGCTCGACTGAAGATTGTATGTTCCACCATAAACAGTAGCGTAGCTTTCTTTAATAGTCGGTTGAAGCTTCAGATAATAAGAACTAAGCATCTTGAGCTACAAGCAATTGAGCAGCTATAACAATAGCATATCGGAATTACTCACTGTTCCATCCTTCTGGTTTTCCCGCTAATGATTTGGAGACAGCTCTCAAGGAGTAGATTTCTACACTGCACTGAGTTAGAAATATGATATCGAAATCTTGGTCTTGCAAATGGAACTAGGTGAAATATAAGTATGTGGCTGAAACACCATTCAACAAGGATGATGCATGCTTAAAAGACGTACACGTCCGAAGAGGCTGCTGGGTCATCAACATTGGCTGCATCAAGAATCTTGAGAGCATTCCATACCTGCCGTGAGCCATGTTACTCAGCTAACCATTATATTGACAACACTACATGAGATGTTTTCATTGAGAATGAAATAAAGACAGCCCACACACACAATCCAGCCATTGGGAAATGGATTCCATGGTGAGGGACTGAATTTGTGTTTGGTTAGTGGGAAAAAGGGTGGGAAATGAAATCCCATGGAAATCCAATTCCCAAATATGCACTTTATTCACATTTTTAAAATGGGTTGCAAAATCCTGGAAAATGGATTCCCATCCAACAGTCATATTTTTGAAAAGGATAAAAAGGCCTTTCCTCTCCTAACAACTATTTCCCAACATCAACAAATAAAAACTGGATTCCTGAGAATAGCTTTCCCAATACCCAAACACTACATACAGAATTTCTTTCACTGGGAACCCCTTCATCAAGTCAGACAGAGACATCAAGGTGTGTCAACCTGATAATAATCTGTGAAATATCAACATCTTCTATAATCTTGAAGAGAATTGCACAAGAAGTTGAAGCAAGAACAGTTTGACAGTACCACATTCATTGATAGTGGTTGCATAAACTATAAACTAAGGGTCTGTTTGGATGGGAATTTCCAATCCTATGTGACAGGATAGGTCCCATCCATTTTGTTTTGGATGGCCCATTTAGATTTTACAGAATTTCCAGGGGACTCGGCATGCCCAAATGACAATTAGGCTGCATTTAGATCTTTAGTTGAATTGAGTAGGCCAAGCCCCACTTCAAATAACAATGAATAGCCCTCAAGTAGCCATCTAGATGGTTTCAAGTCCAAATTGAAATGCAAAGTAATTGCAATCGGGGTTGATCATCATATGAGTTTAAGTGGTACAGCCTCCATCTTGGTCTTCTTTTTTTCATCTTTTTTACTATTTAAATGAATCGTTGAAATTTGGTCAAGTGGCCGACTGAGCATCCAAACACACCTTTATATGATATAGGCATCACTTCTAAAAGAATGCTAACAAGTCACATTTCATCATAGAACAGCTCTCAGACTTTTGGTTGATACACTTGTCATGAAACCATTGTATGAGAAAATGTGAGCAGTGCAAAGAAGATAAACATCTATTGCAACCACAACTAAGGCTGTCAATGGGTACCCAATGGACCTGACCAGGTTGTAACAGGTCTGGGTCCAACTTTTTGAACCCATGAACTAATCAGGTACCTGATGGACATGGGGGTCCACTTAGTTATATGCGTGCATGGCATTTAATCCATCCATAGGGTAGGTTTAGCCGTGTAAATGCTCTTATTTGACCCAAATCCAACTAGAAACCTAGATATAAAAACCTGATTTGATATGGGTCCTCAAGAAACCTGCACTTGGCAAGACTTGAACCTGGTTAGCCTGGATACGGGTACTATAGAACCCGACCCAAACCTGACCAGTTGACAGCCACCAGACGGCTCAGTTGTAGCAAGAATATAATAGAAAAGACGTTAAGTCTTTTGAACCTTGTAAGCACCTCTTTGTAAGGCAGGGACTGGTGATGAGAGACAATGGAATTCAGTTCTTTCATCAATGCAGCTCCTTCCATCTGATCCACATGGGAATCGTAACGAGAAACATCTTCACACGCATATCTCGATGAAAGAGCTGCATTATCGTGGGCCTCTGCAACATAGTTCAGAGACAAGACGAAAATACCGATGATTCCAGAAGCAAATCCACAGGAGAAATTAAAGTGTTTTGGCCACCTGCAAACCCATTAGCCACATCAGTAAAATCTTTCCCACAACAATAATCACCTGGGACAAGGAATGGATGCTATCCGCATGCAAAGCCATCCCGCATAAACTAGAGAAGTTATACAGGAACTCGTGTAGAATTTATGCTGATGTGGCTAAACTAAAGGAATCAGAACCACAGTTGGAAAATCATCCAATATGACTCAGTATTGTCCGAGTCATTTTGGTGTCGCACCTTTCTGTCTGAAACTAAACAATTCAACACATGAAAATGGTACTGAGTCATATCAAGTTGGACCGAGTTGTACCATTTTCAGTCTCCAAACAAGTCACACTCCAAAAGTGCTACTGAAATCCACAACCTCAGCTCACGTAGAAGCCTGCTTAAAGCATACTAACAACACCAATTTGTTCAAGGAGGCGGCATGTGGGTTAAAACAGGCACCACGAGCTTAGTTTGATGCAGTATGATTATCAGATACTCGACAAAGTGAAACAACTAATTTTTATTTGTTTTACAGATCAGATTGTCTGTGTGATTGGCCCCCCCATGTATGAGCAGACTGAGACAATCCACCTCCATCCAACCATCTCAGCCATTGGATCATCAGACTTCTTGCTGTTGCAGTATATTTTGTTCCTAACCATCCATTTGCGGGCCAATTACTGGATAAATTTTGTGCAGCATTGCCAATTGACGATGGGAATGATCATACTCAATGAATGGTAAAAGTATTGGATAGTTGGAAGGTGTGGCCCACCTGTATGGAGTGCTGGCGCAGGTGAAAATGCTGATAATTTGGCTGAGCATTGTATATTCCTATTAATTAATTTCCCTCATGCCAGTAATCACAAGTAGTCCCACCTTCTGATGATCTAGACCATCCATCAGGTGCACTCTGCCATCAGGTGGGCCACACTCCAAAATCACTCCAATCAAACGATTCTAATAATGTGACTGGTTTGGATCATCACTCCAATCACAAGTAGTCCCCACCTGCTAATAATCACTCCAATCACAAGTAGTCCCATCAACCAATGATCCAGACCATTCATCTGGTGTGCTCTACCATGTGATGGGCCACACTCCAAAATCACTAATAAAACATTTCTAATAATTTGACTGGTTTGGATCATCACATGGGGGAGAGTAGGACGCATGGCCCACCCAAGATCAACACACCAAATGAACGGTAGATTCCCAACTCTTACACTATATAACACAGCATTCAGATGCATTCTATCACCACATCCCAAAATCCCACCACACCAAAATTCAGCAAATAAGCATAATTTCCAAAAAAGAGAGAAGTGATACTCTGGCGGAGTATGATGGTTCATACGCATGCACCCAGCCAATGCATACTCTCTATGCATGTAACTCAAATTAAGCCGTACAAGTTGTGGGACGCACTTCAGATGGATCATAGTCCAAAAATTGCAAACAAACGATCCTAGCCGGCCGATTTTGTGGGACATCCAATGGACGGTTAAATTGAAAAAAAAAAGCCAGTGTCCTCTCGATGTCCCAACACAGTGGGGCCCACGATTTAGACGGTTAGTTCAAGCTACACGCCCTTTCAAATGACATCCAAAATGGAGAAAGAAAATCACATATATGGAAAACAGACCCTCACCTGAAACAGAGATTTGGAGTGGGCCCCACACCTATAGACCACGGGACGGATTTCTCGATTTGATTCTTGTATGCGAGAATCAGTGGCTGACGATTCGTATGAGATTGCGATGTACTCGTTCTGATTCTTCTGCGAGGCGTATATATGGATAAGCTCCTGATTGTATCATACGTTGTGGGAAAGAAGAAAATCCGAGCGAAGGAGATGGAGTAGCAGTTCAGATGGAGGACGGCATTCATCTTTCAGGAGCGGTGTCGACTCCATGTATTTAGAGATGGAGAGGATTTTATGTTCGGGGAGTTTTCGATACTCTGGCTGATTATGACGCTTGATACGCGGCCACTCTGAAATTCTACACGTGGCATGCGTGAACTAAAATTATACCAAATAAATTGTGGAAACAACGCTTGATAAGTCAAGTCTCAAAAACAAATTGGCTGAACAATCCCAACCTCTGATTCGTAGACAGTGAGGGCCATTGGATTTTTTTCATTTTTAACCGTCCAATAAATGTCTACTAATCCGATGGTCAGATAATAAAATAAGCTTGATTTTTTTGTTCATAATACATCTGTGGTGTAACCATAATTTTGACCGTTTATTTTGACTTATTTGTGAGCCACGTACGAATGTTTAAGTACTAAGTGCCTGTGTATTATCCATCACACTCTGCCGGAATATTAAAAGCTTTCCTCATTCAGGTTATCTTCGCGGGAGATGGATGATACGGTAGAGCCGGTAGAACCGCAGAAGTTATCTTTACAAACAACACGTGGCACTGTGATTTATCAATCTGGACCGTCCATCTAGTTTCGCATGCTGTGTTGTGAAATTATTCAAATACATCTAGATGAGATCGTCACAACTGTTTGGTTAGAAGTGGGCATCGAGTGGAGTCGTACTGAGTTTGGGCTCACCCAGCTCTATCCAGCCAAGGAAAGAGCCTGAATCGAGTTGGTTCGGATTTGGTACCGAGTCAGTCAGGCCTGAACCAATCCGAACCGTTAATGGAGTGGTCTGATTCAATCGGAGTCAGACCGAGTTAGAGCCAAGTCGGATCGATCATAAAAACCCCCAAATCTCAACCCTACAACATCTTTTCATAAAATTCCTCAAATTTGAACCAAATTCACAATATAATTCCGCCAATAATCAACAAACAAAATAAGAAATTAGAAATTAGAACTTTAGTATTGAGATTAATCCTTACCTTAGGCTTTAGAAGTTGAGATTTAATCTGAAGTAGTCCAATTCAATGTCAAATCAAGTGCGGACGGCATCGTACAGGCAAGGAGGAGGAGAAAGAAGAGGACTGAGTAGGGTGGAGGAAAAAAGAGAATTGTGAAATCTCTCAAGCAGTGTCAGTTGAGTGGAGTCGCCCGAGCAGGGCAGCAGCAGCAGCAAGTAGGGTAAAATAGGTAAGGTAAAAATAATTTTTTTTTTTTTTTTCCACTCATACTCAATGCCTGAGTCGGATCAAGTTTCAGATAAGTTTGGATCTCTTTCAGATCTAGGTCAAGTCGAGCCGAATCAAAGGGTAATCTAGACTCGACTCGAGTCATATTCAAATCCAACACTTAATACTCCATCCGAGTTTGGATCTCTTTCAGATCTAGGTCAAGTCGAGTCGAACCAAAGGGTAATCTAGACTCGACTCGAGTCATATTCAAATCCAACACTTAATACTCCATCCGGGACCAACTTAGACTATCAGATTGGTTCAAGCCGAGTTTGAATGGTTCAGTTGAGTCAAGTCAATCAAGTTGACCTGACCCGTGCCCAGCTCTATGTTTAGTTAGTTGTTCTCCAAGCAACGATAGAAAACAATGGATGCAGATTGCATACTGGCATCGCGGCATTGCCAGTAGAGACGAAGTTACTGGACAGTGCTCCATGGGCCCCACCATAATGTAAGTATTTTATCCACATTGTCCATCCATTTTGGATTATTATTTTGGGCATGACATAGAAATGAGGCAGATCCATATATCAAGTGGACCACACCACAGAAAAATAGTGGTGATTAAACAACCACCATTAAAAGCTTCCTAGGGCCCACTGTAATGGTTATTACCTATCTAACCTGTTGATAAGGTGCCACAAACCTGAATAAAGGGGGGAAAAAATCAACTTAATCCAAATCTCAGGTGGACCACAGCTTCCTATAATGTGGTCCGCTTGAGATTTGGTTCTGCTTAATTTTTGGGCTCGTGGCTAAAATGAGATTTGGATCTTCTTAATTTTTAGGCTAATGCCTAAAATGAGCTGGCAAAATGGATGGATGGCGTGGATATACCATATATACATCAAGGTGGGGCCATGGTCAATGCCACAGTATGTTGGTGAGGCCCGACTGCACCTAATCCACTCCATCGTGTATCAGGTAGTAAGGCCCCACTAGCAGCAATGTGGTGATGCGGTCAGATTTGGTTGCTACGGTGAGATTCGGTTGATGGGCCATACACTGTCTGAGGTGGACCGGGTATTTACTTGGCGTAAGCCTTTAGAGAAGCCCCTAGCCATCTCCAACAACATACACCACACCACTCAATTCTCACCACGTCACCACGCAACTGTAGGTGGTGGTGAGGGCCTTGTTATCTAATCCGCATCCGCCTCATTTTTCTTTTTGCAGCAGTATTTGGCCCAATTAAATCATACCAAGTCAAGACCTTTGCCAAAGTTGGTGTTTCCATCTCATTGTATTTGGTTCCAGTTTTTTTTTGTAAGATCTGAGCCGTTCACTAGGTGTGCCCTTTATGCATGATATGTGATGAAAATGCCCTTCAACCCTAAATGACGGGATAGTCTGGGCCTAAAGAAGGTTACTTAAGGCTGTTTGGATAATACCATATAAGTTACCTTTTAACTTATGTTAAGTAATTAAGTTATTTTTTCCCTTTAGGTAGTTTTATTATCAGCTAAAAGCTACTTATCTTAGTAAGATATTGCTTTGAGCTTTTCAATTTAGGACTTTTCAACTTTTCTCTTGTGGTCCATGTCAATGGAGGCTCACTCACACTGTCTATATCAAAGGAGGCCCCAAATGGTGAACGGTCTACATCAAAGGTGGGGCTCACATGGTGAACAGTCCACATAAAAGTTAGGCTCCATGTGATCGATGACCCTGTATTAATGTAGGCCCATATATGGATGGTCCACATCAAAGGTTGGCCCACAATGATAAAAATACATCATCCAAAGCGGGCTGATATGACGGATAACCCACTTAAAATTGAGGCTTACATGATGGACGATCCACATCAAAGGTGGGCTCCACATGATGGGCAGTGGGCATTGAAGCTGGGCCCCACATGATGGATGACCCATATTGAGGTGGCCCCACATAATGTACGATCCACATCAAAGGTCGGCCCCTAATGATGAATGACCCACATCTAAGGTGAGCCCCGCACGATGGGCAATCCAGATTGAAGTTGGTGCACACGTGATGGATAGTCCACAATAAAGTTGGGCTCCACATGATGGGCAATTAATAATGGTGGGCCTTACATGATGGATGGTCTATATCAACATGGGCCCCACATGATGGACGATCCACATCAAAGGTCGGCACTAATGATGAGTGGGCTATATCCAATGCGGGATCTACATGATGGATGACCCAAATCAGAGGTGAGGCCCACATGATGGACGGTCCACATCAAAGTTGGGCTTCACATGATGGGCGCTAAATATTAAAAGTGGGCCCCATGTGATGGACAATTACATTGATAGCAGGCCCACATAATGGATGACAAATATAAAAGATGGGTCCTACATAATGAATGTTGCACATAAAAGGTCAGCCCTAATGATGAACGAGCCACATTTAAGGTGAGCCTTGCATGATGGACGACCCACATCAAAGGTGGGGCCCACACAATGAACGATCTACATCAAAAGTTGGCCTCAAATGATAGATGGTGGATGTGAGGGGGGGGGAAGCCCAATGTACATTTTTATTTTTTGGTCGATATGTATATTGTCCACCTAACATACTCATATGCTTAATAAGTAGAAACCAAGATAAGCTGCTTATGACATCAGTAGCTTATCCAAGTGCCTCCTTAGAAACATAGCTGAAGCTAAGCTGAGTGATGGGCCTAGTATTCAAGGCCAAGCTAGATAGAAGCGAGTAGGAGGAAAACCCGATCAAGGATAGCCCCAAAGTGTTTTGCCTCTAGAGCTGGACATGAGCAGAGCCAACTCGATTAACTTGATTTGACTCAACTTGAAAAAATTCAACTCAACTCAACTTGTTGTTGAGCTCAAACTGAGTCAAGCTAGGCAGGTGTGATTCGAAAAAACCCGAGTCAAGTTTGAGTTAGACTGAAATCAACTCGAGTCGTAACTCAACTCAAACTCGAGTTCAACTCAAACCAGTTCAGTTCAACTTGTATGAATGATATAAATACTTAAAAAAAAAACCTAATTTATTTATATTTTCTACCTTAACCTACCTAACAGTGTCCGAGCCCGACTCTGTCCTACCCCACCTCCAAACCCCCCCTGCATGACGCCCTTGTCCAATTGGACACAATCAAGCTCGTGGATTCCGATTCAACTCAAAAAGTCTCAAGGAGGTAATTTTCAAGTCCTCTTTTGTTTGTTTTGGGATTTCTTAATTTGGGGAAAGAAAATAGGGTTTAGAGTTGTCGGGATAAATCGGGATCGGATCGGATCGGGTGTAAGTTGGATTGTGGTGATTCGACTCGACTTGAAAGGATGAGTAAGTCAAGCTTGGTTCAAATCAATTAGATCCTGGATTGAACCGAGTGCAAGCCGACTAGATGGTGCCCAGGGCCGAGTTGAACCGTGTTCGAACCTAGCCAACGACCAACTGAGCCTACTAAAGTTAAGGCAGAGTTCGACTCGATTCGGCTCAATGTCCAACTCTTAAAAATTGCTTCTAATTCACCTTGTGTGACAGCGAGGAAGACGTGTGTAAGATCGAAGCGGCTAATCAGCTGATCGCCTATCCCTAGATGGCTTATGTAAAGAGATGAGGCTAATCTGCCCATCGTGCAGGCCACACACATAAGAGTAGAAAAGCGACGGTTAATCTCTCCTCACCGTTCATTTTCTTGTACGGCTATCTCCCATCCGAAGATCTGGTTGCCGTGTTTATTATGCACAGGTTGGAAGAATCTGACGCCTGTGTGCCCCTTAATCCTATCATGCACGTGCGTAAGAAGTTAATCCGACCCTACACGTGTGTGCTGCATTTGGACCGCGTGTCGCATTATTCCTCTGATGGATTCGAAAACGGACGGTTGGCGACGTTTTTCTAACTGTCCACATCAAGCTATAAACACCGATAGCCATAGCCATTCCATCAGGTAATATTTCTTTCCTGTAGCACATCCAACTTCATATTCGTAATACGAGACGGTGGCCATCATCCGACCAGGTCTTCATGTGGGCCCTACGAGGCGACATGAGGCAGTGAGCGTCAATCGCGATATATGCAAAACGATTTTTGGACCCTAACAAGCTGGCGATACCGTACAAGAATCATTTACGAGGGTCGCTGTAATGATTCGCGCAATGAAAGAGCCAACGAGGTGGATGGACGAACAAGCACCCACTTAAAAATATAGGTGCGGCATCACGTCCGATCATTAGGTGGGTCCCACCTTGAAAAGGCCATTTTCCATTGCCAGTTCACTCATCAGGTGGGCCACACTTATAAGAGCGAAACGAACGGTCTCCAATCAAGTTACAAGTGTGAGGACACACCTGTCTAGATTTCTTCACACGTCATGGCCACGTATAGATGCCCACTCAGCACATGGACCCGATCTGCTACACGTGTGCCAATTCGGCACGTGCTTCGTGGCTCAGCTCTTCAATCTCTCACCGTGGGAAGCGCTTTAGCATCTTTCAACCTCTTTACGGCCTCGTGCAGGAAGTTCCTGCACTGGGAACCAAGGTGGGGCCCACAGTGATGTTTTTGATAAATCCACCCCGTCCATCCTTTTTGGGAGCTCATTTTAGGACATGAGACAAAACATGAGCTGGATCCAAGACTCAAGTGGGCCGAAAACGTGAGGATTGAACGTCCACAGTTGAAATATTTGTGGAGCCACAGGAGTTTCGAATCAGGATAACATTTGTGTTTCCAGTTCATCCCAGTAGTAGTGACGTTATGAACGGTATGGATGTCATATAAACATCATTGTGGACCCCAGGGAGGTTTCAACGGTAGTAATTTCCCTACCGAACTTTTCCTTTAGTTCGGCCCACTTGAGTCTTGGATCCGGTTCATTTTTGGTTTCATGTTCTAAAATGAGCTCCCAAAACGGATGGACGGGGTCGATTTATCAAAAAACATCACTGTGGGCCCCACCTTGATTCCCAGCGCAGGAACTTCCTGCGCTAGGCTTTCGCAGGAAATCCGCGTCCTCTTTAGGGTTTCTTCTTCCGCTCCCCCTTCTCAAACGAAGCCTCTCTCTCTCTCTCTCTCTCTCTCCCCCTTTTATTCTCCTTTCTGTCCGTCGAAATCCATGGACGAAGCAGGCGCACCGTCCATCGCGAAGCACCTAGCCTCATGCAACACCCGGACCAGATCGCAAGCTCTGGCCCACCTCACCACCTTCTTCTCATCTCACCCGTCCATCTCCGAATCTGATATGCTCAAGATCTGGAAAGGGCTCTTCTACTCCCTTTGGCACGCCGACAAGCTCCCCGTCCAGCTTCGTCTCATCCAACGGCTATCCTCCCTCCTCCTCTCCCTCCACCCATCCCCTCTCTGCCTCCAGTATCTCCGCTGCTTCATCTCCACCATCCGTCGTGAGTGGGCCGGCATCGATTCCCTCAGGTTAGACAAGTTCTATCTCCTCATCCGTCGATTCCTACGGCATGTCTTCCTCCTCCTGAAATCGAATTCATGGGATCTCGAGATCTCGAATCAGTTGATGGATGTTTTGGTGGAAATGACGCTTTTGGCCGCCGACAGTTACCCAGCGCAGGGCGTAAATTACCACATCTCCGAGGCCTTTTTGGAAGAGCTGAAGGAATTCCTCCCTCTCACAGCGGAAGTTCTCGACGCCCTTTTGAAACCGTTCTTCTCCGTTCTAGAGAAAACGACTGATAAGGTGTTGGTGTCTAAGATCAAAAGGAGTATGTTTGATTGCTTGCTCGAGAACGGAAAGAAGAAGATCTCAGATCTTGGAAAGGGAGGAACTTGCGAGGATTTGGACGACGAGGATGTGGAGAAGTTCGGGACCATTGCTTTGAAAATGGGGTTTTCGGCGAAGTTCTTTAAATTGGCATCGGACCCAGATGCAGTTCAGGCGAATCGGAAAGTTCTGTTTGGATTGCACGAGGAATTCTTGAAGTTGGAGAGGGATTTTGAGAAGTTGGGGGTCGAAATTTCGCTGCCGGTGGTTAATGCGGAGCGGGATAAGGAGCTGGCGGATGCAGTGGGAGCTCCTTCGGAACGAGTTGAGGGGGTCCCGCAAGATCGCAAGGCCTCCAAGAAGAGCAAAAATGCCAAGAGCAAGAAACAGTCACAAGAGGTTGTTGATAAAGAGAGTAAGAGCAAGAAGAGGAAGAAGAAGAAAAAGAATGGTTCTTCTGACTCTGAATCTACCGAAAATGGCCACGTAGCTACAGTAAATGGATCGGACATTGAGAAGGATGATATTGGGATTTCTTTCGACGAGTCGGTGATTTCGAATCTGCAGAAGCAGTTCGAGAAGGTTGCGGCTGAAGCTGGCATGGAAGTGGATGGCACAAGCACATATGCTGCACCTATGGTTGTGGTGAATGGGAAGGCATCGAAGAAGAGGAAAAGGGCTAAGATCGCTGACAGGAAGGTTTCTGTTAGTGAGGGCAGCATTGGCGGGAGTGCAGCAGGGAAGAGTGGGGAGAAGAGCGCCAAGAAGGTCCGCTTCTCTATGAAGAACAACTTGGTGTGGAAACCCCACTGCCCATTGCCTCCACAGAGCTTGAGATTACCACCATCTGCTACGCCGAGAGGGAGTGCACTGAAGAAAGGCGTGCCTCCAGGGCCTGTTAGAGAGGCTCCCCTCGCAAAGAAAGTGAAGCGCAAGGGTAGTGGGGGGAAGAAGGGGAGGAAGATTACGAAGACAGTATCTCCAGCCATAAAACGTCTTCGAAAGTTGCAATCTCTTTCTGCATAATTTGGGGGTGGAGAGAGCAAGAGAGGTCGGGATTGTAACATTGCGCTTTAGATTTCGAATTTCAGTACCGTTGTTTCATTTTCGGGTAGTTTACTTCTATTCGGATTCTGTCGGATGAGCTCCTGTTCAAGTACAATTCTCAACAATCAAAGGGAAAAAAGAAGATATGTTCAAGAACAATCATGTTATCAGCTACTCGTGTGGTACGTAATAGCAGTGCACAATGCATCCGGTTGTTTTCTTGATTCCATTCTATTAACATGCATTCTTGACTCTTGTGGATTTTTTGCGTTCTCTTGGTAGCTTCATGGTGATACCAGGGGTTCTTATGGTCTATACATTCATTCCTGAGATTATCGGCAATATTGGCACCATAATTCATTAATTTCTGTAGTCTTAGTGGACCTAGATAACAGTGATTGTTTTTGTTGGTAATGAATATTTATTAAAAATGAAACGAAAGAGAGTATACCTATACAAAGCAAAAATATCCCAAGAAACTTGCAAGGATATCCTGAGCCTGAGGACCCTTTCCCAAGTGAGAGAATCCTCCTTGAGTTGGCTTCTTTGGAAGCACAAGGAAACGCTTACTTGGAGTTCAGGACATCATATAAGGGTCCAAAGGCCAATAGGATTTCAGGTACATCACATATGAGTTCTGCAAAAGCTTGTTTCATTAAGTTGAATCTCAAACATAAATTGCCATGCTCCTGCGTGAAATATTATAATAAATGTTTACATTTGGGTTTGCGACTGTTTTGGATTGGCTGTGTTTTTTTTTTATTAGTTTTTCATGGCTTCTTCTTCTTCTTTAATTGAAGCCACTTCATGAAGACATGCTGAAAGACCTAGATATTTGGATTGCTTTGTGTGATCATCATCAATTGACAATCACATCATATAAGGGTATGATATGATTTGAATACCAAAATGGTATATTTTTGGCAACCTGAGGTCCATCATCATTATCTTTTTATCAATGACCAAATTAATATTAAAATAATATAATACAACAAAGAGAAATCAAGGCGTGTAACATGGGGAGGGTAGGATGTTGATGAGAAGGCAGGGAAATGTGATCATCTAGGTTAGAGGGTAGTCGTGGTTGTTGCTGTTGAAGTCCCGCACTGTCCTCCGTGTCTCTGATCTCTTCTACTGTCATTCTTTTTCTCAGAATGCAGAGTTACCGTGTGTCTCATGGCCTAACCATTCTACTGCCCTATGCATACCCAGGAAGAGGAAGGGTCTTTGCATTTGTTGATTGCATATGCTTTTTTTGCTGTAGGTGTGGCAATTCATCTGTTCGCATTTGATCAGAGATGGGCATTCTAACTCTGTGATTGAATTGCTTTTCTTGGAAGACTCTTGGGGTAATGAGAAGTTCATATCATTTTGGATCCCTTAACTGAGGATATGGTCCTTGATAGAGTGGCATGGCAGAGTAGGATTCATGTAGCTGACCTCAAGTAGTTGGGATAAAGCTTAGAAGATGATGACAATGATATTATTTTGGCAGAATGGTGTTTCTCTTAATAGAAAAGATTTGATGACCTATGGTTTAACTGCAAATATTGCCCTTGATAGTGGAATGGTGGCACCAGATTTGTGTAGCCAACCCAAATTAGTTTGACAAGTCTTAAATAATGACGATGCTTCTCTGAATGCAATCTTATTGGGTGTGAGTGGATGTTGTGTCCTTTGCATTTCCTTGGCGATTCCTGTGTTTGATGATTGGGGGCGGCCTATTTTTGCCATTCCATGAGTTTCTCTGTGGAAGTTTTTCTTTTGAAGCTTGCAGGGGTTGTCCATGAGTCTTTTATATCCATCCTTGGTGGGATTGGAAGATTTTAGTCATTACACATACTTTTTATAGAGACGAATGCAACGATTTTTGAGCGTGAGGTTGGAGCTTCTACATTTATATTTGGGTGTTGATTATTTTTTTTTGTCAGTTCTTGTTTGTTCTGTCTTGCTTGGTTAGCAAGGGTTCTTTGGCCAGAGGGCGGATAAGTTTGCTGACCATGGTCTGAAATCTCATTATCTGTAATTTCTCTGTTATTTAGAATGTGTGAACCTTCATCTGATAGGAAGAAAACCAGAATATTTTGTTTTTTGTTTTTGTTTTTGTTTTATGACGATACATGAATAATGCACAAAACTCAAAACTTGGGCATACTGAAAGAGCATGATATCCAACAAATGCGAGCTTTAGATCATGGTCCCCTGAAGAGTGCAAGAAATGGTGAAGAACCTGGGCAAGGTTAAACCAATGACTTGGTTCAAGATAGATGGACCACGTGATTCACTCGTCACTTTGAATATCTAAGCTACTCCTGGTGATCCTATGACTGTCCATATTTGCTTCAGTGACAGACCATGTCATGAATTGGTCCATCTTTCTTTCATCTACAACCTATGGTAGTTTGCATTGAAAAGTAATAACAGGCTTCCGCATGCAAAGAGGACAATGATCTATTATGGGTTGTTTGGGGTGAAATCCATATAGATCCAAGGATTTGGGTCAAAGAGCAATCTACAAAGAGAAAAACTTTGATACTCTGCCAGTGTGTGATGGATGATAGGCAGGCACGTAGAAATTACATAGAAATTGCAAAGGTGGCATACAAGCAGTCAAGTTAAGCTGTCCAAATTATGTATTCAGTGTATGTGTATCATGAACCAAATATTAAGTGTATTTGATTATTTGACTATTGGATTTGTGAACATTTATTGGACGATTAAAAATGAAAAGAAAAGAAAAAAAAAATCCAACGGTCTTATTTCCACAAACAAGTATCTGTGAATCAGAGATTAAGATTATTCAACAAATTTGATCTTGGGATTGTGACTTAGCGATAGTCCGGTTGCACAATCTAGTCGGTTTATTTGAGGTAACGTGTCACATGTATAATTTCTAAGTGCCTGGTATCAAGTAGCATATAACTCTTTGAATAATGAGAGAGACTTTTTAAAACCAATAATAGCTATATGCTTGTAATAAATGCTCAGCAAATTAATAAATAATCTGCCATTATCCATGAATTTGTAGCTTGATTATCAAAACATCAGACTTAGGGATTTTTGCCAAATGTAAATTCAACGCAGATTCACAAACTTGATGAATAAATCCATAGTCTCTTTTAAATTCCAAACATGCCAAGAACATTTTTGCCCATGCAATTAGTTTCATGGTCTTTAACATTTTATAGGACATTAAATGAGATTTTCAATATAGATAGGTTATACTTCTGGAATTTTGAAAATTTCCATGATTATAATGTGTAGCTTGCATGATTAACCCATCCAACAAAAGGCTATGGGAACCTACTGCGATGACTGAGTAACATCTGTCCATATCTATTAGTGTTGAAAGATTCTTATCTTTCCTCTATATATATATATATTTTTTCACTTCTTTTTCTTTCAATTTTTCTTCCTTAAAAGTATACAAGAATCCTTTAATAATTTATGTTTTTTTTTTTTTAAGTGTAGAATCCATTTGAAGAAAGCAGCGTTTGACCTTTTTATATTGACAAAAAAAGATATTTTAATTTGTAACCATCATTTCTACAATACATACAAGTCAATATTATCACAACCATCCATAAAAACATTCCAAATAAATCATATATCAATTTAATATTTTGATAAATTATAAGAAAATCAACATTATTTAAAATAAAAGAGAGTATATATCATTTAATCTCTTATAAGAACAAATAGAATAATTAACCCCATCTAAATGATTCTCAAAGCACCTGCACTGGGTTTGGGCGAATGGCAAGCGTCATGGGTGTGCTCTCCACATTAGTGAGTTCGATTCTTCTCCCCGAGATTACCCAATGCACATGGTTTGAATGGGGATTTGAATGGTAAAGAGTAAAATTTAAATAATGAAATCTTAGGATTTATCTAAAAAAGAATTAAAGGTGAGATCCAGATTTCTTGTGCTTAAGATTTAACACAGATCACACCCCATAAGATATAGGATTTTAACAACCATGGGCCAACTTTCCTTTCGACTCGAGTCCGTTTGCCTGATGTATGGTGCGGCTGCTCGACATCGAGGTTTGTGTGGGTGATCTTTTCGGTCTCGTATCTATCTGAATGAAAAAGAGGTTTGGTAGGATCCATCTGGATGTATTGCAGTAGGATATGTTCGGTCTTGGACCGTTGGATCGAGGTCCTTTTCGTTTCCAGGTGATCTTTGATGCAACCTCTGTCGCACTGTCATGAACAGACCCAATAACCTTCTCTCAGACTCTTACCTTCCCCGGGCAAGCGGATTGCGTAGCGTGCTGAATAAACTCAATCCACTCCGTCCATCCATTTTACCAGATCATTTTAGGTCTTGAGCTCAGAAATGAAGCGTATCCAAAATGGACCACACCACTGGAAACTGTATCAATTGAATGTCTACCGATGAAAAGTTCTTGGGGGCCACAGAAGTTTTTGTTCTCCCTTCATCTATGTCCGTGTGATCTTATGAACAGGTTGGATGACAACTAAACATCACTGTGGGCCCTAGCAAGGTCTCAACGGTCGAAGTCATTATTCCCACTTTTTCCTGTTGTGTGGTCCACTTGAGCTTTGGATATGCTTCAATTTTGGGCTCAACCCCTAAGATGAGCTCGAAAAACGGATGGATGGTGTGGATATACCACATACCTACATGGTGGGCCCAATTGAATTTGCTCGCTACGCAATCCGATTTCCTTTCCGGGTACCCATGGACACGATGTGGCCCATCTAGTCACTACCCTAAAGTCCTCCAACCTTCCACCGTTTAAATGCCATCTTCTAAAAAAAAAAAATCAGAGGGTCCGATAATTAGATGGGCAACATGCTTGCATAGAATCTGTACCGTTGATCGAATTCTGTTGATTGCTCATCGTTTCCGTACATGTGTGGTCCACTGACTGATGACATCAGCCTCATTATTTGGACAGAACTTAAAAAGCGGGTAATTTCTGATGAGTGGCTCTGATCTTGCAGGTCTGCTTCCCTTTCATGTGCTGGACACCACTCACAGTGTGCTTTCGAGAGAGTTCGATCAGCCATTTAGGGCTGCCAACGAACCCGGTCTGGGGTTAGCTTTGGCCCGGATTTTGAACGGCTCAGATTGTGTCTATTCAAAATTTCGATCTTGCCAGGCCCCAGCCTGGCCCAATTGTCAGCCCTAATTAGTAATTACTAGGGCTGAAAGTCGGGCAGGGTTGGGTCGGGTTGGTGATGAACCCTAACCCAACCCAAGGTTCCTATACCTCAACTCCAACCCAACCCAACCCAACATCGGGTTGGGAATTCTCAACCCAAGCCCAACCCAAGCGGACTCGGTTGGGTTGATCGGGTTGGTCGGGTTGACACATGCTAATATTTTCGTTATTACATTAGTCTATTATGTTTCAATACACGCCTTATTTTTGGTACCTATGGCTTTATTAATTATATATGTACTTATTTACGTAAAGAACTTCACTTTTCCTAAATAAATAAGTTAAAATATAGGTAAACATTATAAGTTTACTTCATTAAAATATAATAAAAGTATAAGTAACTTGTATATAGATCGGGTTCGGGTTGGGTCGGGCAACCCGAGACCTCAACCCAAGCCCGACCCAAACTTCATCGGGTTGAGTTTTTATAGCCCAAGTTTGAGATCGGGTTCAATACTTCTTGCCCAAACTCAACCCAATGTCGGGTCGGTCACCGGGTCGGTCGGGTTGAACCCGCCCAACTTTCAGCCCTAGTAATTACCAAACGCGGGGTTATTTGATACTACGGCAGAGTATGATACTTGATACACATGCACTCTAGCCTATTTTGAAAGGCAAAAAATTCAATGAAAACAACCTTTGATGGAAAGTCGTTGAAAATGCAAGGTACATGCACTGTGAGATCTTTCTTTTTGCCTCTGATGTTAATTGGGAAAACTTGTGCTCTGCTCACTGGACCCCACATGCTGCGTTGTCCGATGATCGGAACCATCCACGGATCACCATCTGTAGATGACTTGCATCTAAGGGTGGCAATGGGCCCGGCTGGCTCTATCCTGGCCTTAGTACCTTTAGCCCTGGCCCTGGAAGTCTGGAACTAATCAGCCTGAAAAAGCCTGGGATCAAAATTCTGGGTCCACACTTTTGGATGGTCTAGATTGCTCTAAATCAGTGCCGCTTGTAGTCACCGACTTTTTTTTAAATGGTGCAAGAATGACAAGATAGTAACCCTTGTTGAATATCTTTTGGAATTGGAGTCATTTGCACCCTTAAGAGGAAGAGGATTGCAGCTTCCGACCAGATCTGTGTGGGGCCCAACGTGAGGTATGGGCGCTAAAATGGACCACACCAGAGATTACTTTTGCATTTAGTGCTCATTTAAAGCAACCCAAGTTTACTATTTGGTGTGGTCCACTAGAGCGTTAAATCTGCTTCATTTTCATTTTTTGGACCATACCCAATCCTGATCTTAAAAAAGGGGAGGTGGCCCCGACGCAACGCAACCCCCTTCCATTTAGGAAGCGGGTGCACATCGTTTCACATGCAATACATGTGCAGAATCCAAGCTCTCCATCAGGTAGGCTATAGTGCCGGTAACATCAGTCATAAAAATCAGCGCATTTCATCAGCCGGATGGATGGTCTACAACAAACAAAACAAATTGGACGGCTAGAAAGAAGAGTTCAACCATGATCCACTAAAGAAGTGAAATTGGTTTATTTTTAAGGTAGAAGATATATATTCCATCTAGAACCCACCAGAAGGCTCAGATCTGTCATAAATATTCCATAATCGAATACGTGTAGACATGTGGACGAGAAAGGTACCGGAAATTTAAATTTAGCGGCCAGGATACGCCAATTTCCCATATGCACCCAAATTAAAGTCAATAGTTGCAACTTGGGTTCAGGTCAAGTAACCCGAGTTCGGGTCAGGTCAGGTCGTTGTCAAGGTCCTCCGGCTGGGTTTGAGTTGGCAATGATAGGTCGGGTTTGGGATAATCACATGAATTTGGGTCCGATTGGATCGAGATGGGTTGAGTACAGGAATTCAGGTTGGGTTGGGGTTGGAGCCCTCGAGTGTGAATTTGGGTTGGGTCATTTGTCTGATGGACAATAGATTTGTCATCAACGGACAGATTGAGATGGACGGCTTGGATAAATAGATACATCACGGTGAGGCCCCAAACAGATCTGGTTGGAGGCTTGAAGGTCTGACCAGGGTCAAACACAATCCTCTTTATGTTTTGCTTACATGGCACTGATTTCCTAAACCAGTGGCATGTTAGCAGAAGTTGGGATCAAAGGTCATGATCATCCCTGAATTGTGAATACCGATTGGGGGACAATAGCTTATTCATGGTAGCCATGAAAATTGGACGGTTAAAATCATTGGACCATCGCAGTCTGTGGGCCCAAGTGTGTGGTGGCACACGCAGGATCATGAGTCGCGACAAGGCAAAACAAACTCTAGCAACAATGAGGGGTCCACAAGTCTACGTCACCTTGCTAAATTATAGCCGTTGGACCAAAACGAAAGATGTGCAGCTTCAACTACTAATGGCCCCCAGCTGTTTTTACTTTACATGGAAACAAAAGGAAAAGGCCAAAGTTACAGTGGGCCAGTAACCACCCAAATGACCAAAATAGGCATGCACCCATTGCTTCCTAACGTACAATGCCATGGGCATTAAAGGAAATTTAGATAACCTTTATTTTCAAAATATCTAAAAAGTATTTTCATGCAACTTGCCCTTCAAAAGTCATGAAAGGAACATAAAACTCAATGATTTCTCCCCCTACCAAAAGCCTTAACCCTTTCACATATACTGGGCCCTACCTGAATGGGTGAAAAAAAATCCGATCAAATCCCGGCCAAGCACTCAGGCGGTGGGACCGGATTACGGGTCTTGTCGGTGCAGTAGTCGTAGATCATGTGGTTTAATCGGGCCCATCTGTATTTTCTAGATTGGATTGGATCAAGCTGTTGGTAGGGTGGGGCATCCCACCAGTTGTTGGATTTGTTGGTGCAGCTGGGTGGGCCTGGAACAGTGCAACCGTCAATGTCGAAGTCCTTGTAGTAAGTGTAGAAGGGCGACTTGCTCCAATCGATCTTCTCCAAACCTCCACGCGTGGCCCAATCATCGGCGTTCCATAGCGTTGAGTAGATCCCCATTGGTTGAGAGTTTGGATATGGGATACCCTTCGCCTCAATGTTCTTGAACACTCTAATGGGGACGCTGTCGATGAAAAATCTGTGCAACAGTGAATCTAAATTAAAAAAAGAAAAAGAAAAAATTGAAACACTTTTTTCAGACATATTGGCTACATTTATATAGCAAAAATAGAAATAAATTCACATTGTAATCATTTCAGTTTTCTATAAACAATTAGTCCAACACAAGATATGAGGTGCTCTTGTCTTACTAAATAAGATTTTCACTTGCTATTCAAATAAAACCTCTAAAAATTAAATTCCCACTATGTAGAATCGTTTATCTTGTCGGACTCATCATAGATGGTCCATAGTTTAAAAATGGAACCTTCCCAATGCTTCGGTCATTGATATGATTTTGGAATTCTTATGTTTTTTATTTTTTATTTTTTATTTTTTATATAATCTTTTCAGCTTTGTAAGATGTAGGTTGGAAAATAAGTCGTTGGACAACAACTGGCTGGAAAATGAAATCCATGGAGCTCACCTTTCTCCAATGAGGTACCCAAGCAAGCATGAAAGAATCTCATCATTTCTTGGAAATGAGAGTCCTTGGACAGCAGGTGGTTTGGAAAACAAAAACCATGGAACTCATCTAAAAAAATAATTCTTCTTTTTTTTTTTTCTCCCCAGTTGGGAAGCCAAAACAAGCATGAAGGAAATCCCATCATTTTAGGGGTGGGTCCCAAAGACTACCATACTCTCTCTCCTTCTCTCTCCTTTAAGGGTGGGCCAGCCAAAGACTCCTTTAAAGGAGTCTATGGCTAGAAGATATTTTCACTGGAAACGTCTACAAACGCAGGCTCTACACAGCTGCGAAGAACACTCTGGCTCGTTAGGGCTCTCAATGGGTCGGATCTGGATCGGATCCAGTTGGATCCGGATCCAAGTCAGTATATCTGTAGATGGATTCGGATCGGATTCGGATCCGACTTGGATCCAAAATGTGATATCATATCCGATCCATTTATAAATTGTTAGATCCATTTCCGATCCAAAATCCATATAACCATTGGATTCGGGTCAGATCTAGGTCTGAATCCACCCCATTACAAATTAAAAAAAATATATAATATAAAATATATAATATAATACATTTAATTTAGTAGAAAAATGATGCAAATCCCACTATTTACTATCGTATGGTTGACATGGCCTAAAATAATTTGTAAAACGAATGGTCAGCATGAATATAACATATACACTAAGGTGACAATGAGTCGGATCTTAATCGGATTCAGATCAAACTCAAATATGTTCCTGTGAATCCGTATCCGGTCCATTTAAGTAATTGGACCTATTTTAAGATCCATATCCGGTCCATTTAACTAATCGGACCTATTTTAAGATCCAAATCCAGTATTAAACTGGATTCGGAGTGAATCGGATCTCGGATCTGACCCGCTCCATTGAGAGCCCTATGGCTCGTAGTGGAGGAGGTTCGAAATTTGTATAGAAGGGAGGGGAATCCCTGCCTTATCAATAAATGTGGGACCCACCATATTGTATATATAAATCTACTCCCTTGTTAAGGTGAAAACCCTTATTTTAACCATACAAACAAAAGATCAACCTGTTAAAAATACTCCAATGGGCTATACCAATGGAAACGTTGTAAAATTGCTACAAAAACCTCTAACTTAGCACAGTGTGGCCCACATGAGTTCTTAATCTGGCTTAATTTTGTATCTTCACTTCATCCTGGTTAGTTACACCTGATTAATGGAATTGATGAAAGATAAACACCATAGTGGGCACAGCAAGCATTTTTATTTTTATTTTTTAAGTTAGTACAGCACAATCCACTGTTAGTTACACTGCAATGTTAGCCACCCCCACTTGAGAATTGATAAGAAGACCTCAATGTTGAAATGAGGTTATCTTCACTTAGTCTGCTACTTGAGCTATAGATCGAGGTGTTCCCACTAGCAAGCCTATGGTTGGCATTCTATCACTATTGTTCCCCATCGTATGTCCCACCTAAGTTGTCGGTTTAGCTGATTTTTCTTCCCGACAGTTATCATGCTTTCAACAGGCACTAATACTGCTGCGGAAAAATCTGCTCGAATGTATTTTTAATGACATATGCACATGCTCCATATTCAAGTCATCTGAATAATTGATCACCTACTGGTCCCTGTATTGCTATTTGTGGTACAAGGTGTTTAGCCACAAGATGAGCAAAAGACAGATGAAAAATGGTTGGAGAGGGATTCTCACCATTAGTTTTTTTGTAGGGCCCAACGTGATGTTTATATACCATCCAATTCATAATCTGATGTGCCTTATCATGATGAAAGAATTACCCAAAAATTACAGTAATTCCAAAACTTAACCGGGCCAGACTGCTTGAAATTAAAAGTTTTCGGTATAACTTTAAGGGGTGGCCCACCTGAGTGTTGAGGTAGCCTGATTTTCAAGGTATAGGTCAAACAGGGATGCTGTACCTGATGGACGGGGTGGATTTAATGCATGTTAAAGTAACCCCAGTTGGTTCACAGGCAAGGTGAACCTTCTCTTTTGGAAGTGCCATATCTTCATGAGAAGCGTATCTTCTTTTTATTAAAGCTTGTCGTTAGAAACCTTTTAATAGTGGTTTTGGATGCTTAAACAATGCTCTCTCTCTCTCTCTCTCTCTCTAATCCAAGACATTGATGTGATGATTTCCACCGTAGAAGGATTGTGTCCTAAAATCTCCCAGATGGAAGATTGCAATATTTAAACTTTCGGAAATTTTCTTTTACGGTTGAATGTGGACCCTTGTTATGGTTCTCTTTTTAGCCGTCTATTAGTAGGCCAAAAATTCAAACATTAAATTGGCCAATGGACGAAATTTTTAGGTGCATAATCCATCCACATTAGGATTCAATAGACCGGCGGTTCGGATTATCAGAAAAAAATGGCACTACTAGATTTGAAAATGGCATTTCTATCCTGATGTTTTAGCCGTTCTTTTTCACATCCTGGATTGAATAATTACTAGAGTCCGTTCATACATCATTGTACCAAATAATCTATTCATATAAGCCTATTAAAACAAGCTAAGAATCTAGGGTCATCTTTCAATGATCCGAGCCGTTTATATGAGGGACCTCACTAAAAATGTAAAAACTCGTTTCCTACGAAAATTGATGTTCTTCTCAACCTTTGAGTAATCAAAGGATTGAAATATTTCAATCTTAGATTTTTTCTTTTGGGTGTCCCCATCTTCATATAAACGGCTTGGATCATGACAAATGATCCTGATCCAATGGCTAAAGTCCGGACAAAATTGGGATACCAGGAAAGGTTTGCTTGCGTACTATGTGCAGCCATAGCTCCCACCATCTAGCAAGCATGAGTGATAATCTAACACACATCTTAAAATTGGTTTTTCAAAAATCCCAATTTAAAATGCATATAGATTCCCGCCCGACCATCTCGAATGGTAAAAAATAATTATGATGAACTTACACAATGTGGTGCTGGTTCCAAAGGACCGAATACGTATGAAATTCGGCAGATGGGTCGAACCAAAGGTTCATCCTCTGCTCTCTATCGCCCTTCCCATGTGCAAATACATTAGTTTGGAGCGTGTATGGCTGGCCTGATCGGTTCCCCAAGAACTCGAAATCAAACTCGTCTCGAATCTCATTTGTATTTGAATTCAACTGCAAAATAATAAAAAAAAAAAAAAACCCACAATTGTTTTTTTAATTTTTCTAATTAAATAAGTATATAATTTTCTAATCGAATTGAGAAACGTGGATCAAATCAAAGGAATTTGAAAATATGTACATAAAATGCTGTGACAGTCCCTGCAGAGTCCCCTGGGATGAGCTTGATTTTCATGCTGATGTGGCCGAACAGGTACTTGTTCTTGGAAGCAAAACCACACCCTTAAAAGACAATGGCAGATGATTTTAAACCGTCAGATTAGATCAGATAAACATGCAAGTGATAAAATTCTATATAGATAATAATATTTGAAGAAAATGCTAGCTAAATACCAGATGTTGGGTCGAGCTGAAGTTGAATTGCTGTCCCATTTTCCATTTGCTTGATGTGCGATTCTGACCATGTGATGTAGAAATCTTGAAGAAACGTAGTGGGCCTCGCGGTGGATGGATGGACGGTCATAAGCTCGAGAAAGAGAGAGATTGTAATAAGAAGATAGGTGAAATTGGCCATTTTTTTCGGTTTGGAGAGTTGTAGTGTATGCTATCATCTAGGGTTTATTTATACTAGGAGTTTTGGGTCTTGGAACACTGATGGTTGCTTCGATCGGTGAATCGGGACCGTCCATGCGTGGGTCAGTGTGGATTGTGCATAGCTGAGAACCAACAGTAATTGGATGACCGTGGCCGTGGCATTAGCGTACCTTTTAATCTTTGAATTTGAATTTGATCATTTTCTTTATCTGTATAGCGTATCTGAGGACTAAATTTTGGTGATCCTGACCGTTCATATGGTGGGGCGATTAAGGATGGGAGAAACCCAGAAATATCTAACTACTTGATGATCCCAACCGTTGGATATGCCTCGTCCTTTTCTCCATCAAGTTGGGTTTCAGTAAAGCCGTAAAATCGGGAGTTGACTGACAGTTACGTGATGTGGCAAAAAGTTCACGGTCATACAGCTCACTGCAAGCTTAGGTGGGGTCCACAGATTTTACCGGCTGTAGCCAGTCTACATGCTGAAGCACACATGTGCATCGGCGCCTTTCGAAGTAGGACCGCCTTATGATGATTGATGAGAACGGATTGGGTGGTGGCACGCTGTGGGGCCCACTGTGATGTTTGTTTTATATCCACGCCGTCCATCCGTTTTGCCAGCTCATTTTTGAGCTTGACATAAAAAATGAAGTAGACCCGAAGCTCAAGTGGACCATACCACAGAAAACTGTGGGGATAATGAAATCCACAGTTGAAATCTTCCTAAGATCCATCGTAATGTTTATTTGCCACCAAACCTATCATGGAGACCTGGATGAAGAGAAAACAGAATATCAACTTGATACAAAAAGTTTCGTGGCACGGGAAAGTTTTTAATGGTGGCCGTTCAATCACAAGTATTCACAGATGTTTCCTGTGGTGTGGTCCACTTGAGCATTTGATCTGCTTTAATTTTGGGCTCATGTCCTAAAATGAGCTGACAAAACAGATGGCCAGTGTGGATAAAACACATACATCACGGGGTCTTGGGTGTTTTTGGGTCCCTACCCAATCGGCTTCCAACTCACGTAGAAACGTGGACGGTTAGGATAAGCAGGACGGCTGCAATAGGTGGGGAGCGGATTAGGTGAGACCTCGGATCCACGGAGGTGGTGGAACTGGAACCCCCGACTGTGGGGCTCACAATGATGTATGTGCCTTAAATTCACACCGTCCAACCATTTTCAAAGCTCATTTTTAGGGCATGATCACAAAAATGAAGCATGCCCAAATCTTAAGTGGACCACACCACACAAACAGTCGTGATTGAATCCCCATCATTAAAACCTTCATGCAGTCCACCGAAATGTATATTTGCCATCCAACCGGTTGATAAGGTCACAAAGGCCTATATGAAGAGACCACACAATTATCATCTTGATATAAAGCTTTTATGGCCTACAAGAAGCTTTTAATCGTTAATTACTACTGTTTCCTGTAATATGGTCCATTTGAGTTTTGGATATGCTTCATTTTTTGAATCATGACTTAAAATGAGTTTTCAATACAGATGGACAGTGTGGATGTAGTCACATACATCAAGGTGGGTCCCACAGTAAGGGCTGCTTAGATCATAGTTAGATTGGGAGTTAATTGGTACCCTGATCGAGTATGACGCTTGATGCGCAGTCACTCGAAAGTTGTATGCATGGCTAAGTTAAAAACAAAAACACAAAAGGGGGTTACACCGACAGAACAGAATTATGGAATCCACTTTATAAAAGTTACGTTGTTACAAAGAGAAGCTTTGAACAATCCTAGGCCTGTTTGGAGCGTGGATTTGAAACCACTTGGATTTGGAGCCCCTGGATTTGAAGCCCCTGGATTGTGTTTGGCACTCTTAGATTTGCAATCAAACTAAATGCAAAAGTATAATATTTATAGAGGTTTGAATTTAATTACTAAATCAACTTTAATATCCCTAATTATTGTATGTATGTAATGTTTGACACAATGGTTGTAATAAGCCCGTTGAAATATATACTTTAGCTGAAAATGATAAAATTCCAAGTTTCAGATGGACCACAAGCATTGGATTACATCCAAGTGACTAACCAACCATTTTTAATAGTTGATTTGTATGTACAATGTTTGGACAGCACAAATCATTCTATTAAATTAATTTGAATGATGTGGTTGATAATCTAATTATTTTGGGATATCATCAGTGTGCCATATGCCCCATAAGTTAGTAACCTAGTGACACACATCTTGCACGTGACTTTTGGAAGGATTTTAAATATAATCCAAGCTTTCACATTGGATTTCAAACCCTCTCATCCAAGGGATTTAAAATCCTCAATTGTTTTTTGTGCCAAACACACCAGGGATTAGGAGCCCCTCAAATCTCCTCAAATCCTCCCAAGTGCCAAACCACCCGAGCCTTTGATTGGTGGATATTTCGTTGAAATAGCATCATTGGATATTTTTCATTTAACTTGAAAATAAATCTATCTATACTAAGACCATAATTTGGACGGTTTCATTTGATTTAAATGTATGGCACACATGCAATATCTAAGTGTCTGCGCATCATCCATCAGAGTCTCGCAGAGTATCAAAGTTTTTCTCTAAACGGTCCACAGACGGACAGAAATGCCGGGTAAGATGGACGATTGTACATTTCTCTCTATGGTGTGTCCCACCTGAGCTTTTGACAGGGATAATTCTTGGGATTTACGGTGCACCTATGAATGTTTCTCCATTGAACGGTTTGGATTCTACATAGACATCGTGGGTGGGTCACACAGCTCGAATATATGGTTGCGATTCCAATGCATTTGATCGTTCCCCGTCTAAGGATATCTATAGAAATAGCATACGTAGGGTTTGCAGATTGTTCAAGTGGGCCTCTGCTTCCATGATCCGGTCCATTGATGTCATGGTCCCCGTTTTGGATGGACCACGCATAAATGTTGAAATCTGGACAGTTGTTTATAACCCACCTTTGTAGGAAAGGCGAGGATCAAAGATCAATGAGATATTTTACCATGTGGTTCTCTACACGGGGGAAATTCTAGATGAACGGCCTGGATCATTACTTGGTGTGTTGTAGTAATGCCATTTACAAAGTTTTCGTAGCACAGCACCGAAGGTGTTTGATCTCCCATCTCCTACCATTCAATATCCATGAGCGGGAATCTCAACGCACACTCCCAAGTAAGAATTTGAAAATCTGTATTTGAAATGCTCGCTGGGATTCTCTCTGTGCATTGTGAGCATGCACTCCATTAGAAAATATCAAGTAGCCATCATCACCATACATGTGGCTGTAAAATGGGATGTTACAGGCAGTCCGACAGACTAGCTTGCCATAGGTGGGCCACAGTCCAAAAGTCATGGAATCATGAGATATGGGCCGTGGAGGGGGCCTTGCATGATGTTAGCTCCTTTGTTTGTATATGGATGCGGTCCAACCGTACAATATTGGTGAGGGTACATATCAATGCTCCTGATTGATTAAAAGAAAGAATAGAAAATTGCACATGTATATAATAATGAGGTGTGATCACCTACAGCTGGCTGTATGATAAGTATGCAACTCATTCTTTCCTGCTTACGTGTCACTCGAGTGGAACATCTGAACCATAGAAACAGTGGGGCCCAATATCAATGTCACTGTGCACAAAAATCGGGCCAATCCGCCCATCGGGTGAGCCATGCTAGAGTCGGAATCAAAGAACGGCTGGTGGTCTAACTCAGCTACAGGATTAGCTACCTAGTGATTGAATTGGACCGATTCTCCAGATAGGTGATTGCTGACTTGGATTTTTTACACAAACGGTACTCCGGTGTAAAGGATGGTGCTGCGTGCGAAGCTAACATGCGGCCTGCTGTAGGCCATCAGTTACTGGAACGATCCCTACTATCCATATAATGCAAATAGCCTTTGAAAATTAAGGGTACTTTGCATTTGGAATTAGTTCATGCCAAAGCCTTCTACCTTTCCTCTTCTTCATTTGTAGCCCACGTGAACCGTAGTATATAAGCATTAGGGAGGCAATGTAATATTAATCATGTGGGCGTCATGACAATCTTGCCACATTTATACCATACATCTAAAACTATTGAACTTGTTGGGATAGGAGGGCCGACAATGGAAGTAAAGCCAAACACAAACAACAAATTGAATTAAATAAGTAACATAATGCAATCACAATGCATGCCATCACCTCACACATAGACAATCCTAATTTAACGTGAAAAAACCCATCACGAGTAAAAAATCATGGCACAAAAGGACACTAATCCATTATAATATCAGAAGTTACAAGAGATAGAACTCAAGACAAAAAATCCAAGTCCACAAGAAAAATTCCAAGCTTACCCAAGAATAAAACCCTCTTTTTCAAGTTCTTTCTTTCACCTAGAAGCTCCCTTAATCCCTTTTTGCAACCTTAGTAACCACTAATCTCGTATTACCCCTTAAATAGGCAAGAAAAACGGATTTAGAAATCTCTTGCGCAAAAATCGCGCAAGAAATCGTGTTGCAATAGGACACTGCCGACCGATCATCTGACCGGTCGGACACCCCTATCGGCCGGTCGGTTGACCGACCAAATGGCCTAAATTTGGTCCAGCAGCTTCGCTACCTCTGCTTCACCGTGACCAACTGGTCGAACGACCGATCGGTGGTCCCTGTCACATGTGATTTGTGTCATCCGTTTCCAACAGCACTAGCTCATGTAAATGGAAGAGAGATATTATATCTCAGGTTCGAGTGCTAAGGAGGTACACTAACCCTACTGGTGGGTGGGTGCATCGTGTGACTTACCATATAGGTGTGTTGCCCAACCAACAGGGTGGGTGCCTTGCATGACTAAAAAAATAAAAGAAGCTCATGCAAATGGAGAGAGACGGCCAAAGTAGGCGCCACATGCTGAAAAGTCATACATCTTTTTCTTTTATGTGCAAATTAATGAGATTAACAATATATGAGATTTATAGATGATAATTAGTTCCAATACAAGTAAGCAAATCATCAAACATGTAAAGCTAGTGCGAGTGATATAATTTTTATGGGAAAAGCACTGGACTTAATTTGACACAAATCCACTATATTAAAAATAATGAAAATACAATTATCAAGAGAGTAACCTCTCTCCAACACCCGGTTCCATAGCTCAAGTGGTAGACTGAGTGAGCCTTGTTTTAACACTGAGGTCATGGTATCGACTCCTAAAGGGGGGGGGGGGGGGGGGGGGGGGGGGGGGGATAACACTGTAGTGTGACTAGCACGGGGTGGGTGTACTAACCCAGAGAGAGAGAGAGAGAGAGAGAGCAACCTCTCATGGATACACAAATACATCACCCAAAATGTCCATTTCAAACAATAATAAAAGAAATAAATTTTCTCATAAATTAGGGATTGTACAAAACTCCTAACACAACCCTTGAAGAAGTCAATCTAATAAATTAATATTGTAGATGGAGACTCACAAACATGGACATAAATATTTCGATGATAGAAGACTCTTGATCTTCTTCTTCTACAAAATTCATTTTCTCTTCTTCCTCTCTCCTTTTTCTTTTTCAAGAAAGAAAAACCATAAATATGTTGCAAAAAATCTCTCTAGGCAAAAAAAATACATTTTCTCTCTTTTTTACTTCACTTGGCTAAAAGAACAAAATGCCCCCACTAGGGCGATGTGGACAAAAAAGGACTACTTAAGCTCACAAATGTGGGTCCCACCTCCACATGAGATACTTAAGCTCACAAATGTGGGTCCCACCTCCACATGAGATACTTAAGCTTACAAATGTGGGTCCCACCTCTACATGAGAAGTTACTCAAACACTACATATGCTGAAAAATACTACTAAATATTGTGTTAATACCATGTTTCATGTACAAGTATTTTTATTTTTACCATTCGAACTACATTCCTCATGTACATGTACTTGTTTCCATGTATATGTTATTTATTGGTTGTTACAAAATATACAACTGTAATATGCTTCATATGCACGTTTTGTATGAGTACATGAAACATGGTACTTGGCAACTTTTTTTTTTTTTGTTTATTTTTTAAAAATTACTCTAACAATTCTCCACTTATTTTAAAACAATAAAAGACTGGGTATAATAAAGAGTTACCATACATAATGATGGTGATGAATCATCTTAAACTTCACTTAGGGCGTATTTGGTATTCGAATTTCCTATGTAATGCAAATTAAATGAGTCATCAATTTCATTTCACAACATTTATTTAGATAAGAATTACGAATCATAAATCGAGAATTAAATATACTTATAAAGAAAATGGATAAAGAAAATAGTAATAATTACATTTTTACAGTTATAAAACTACTATTTTTACCGTGATAATTTGGGTAAAACAATTAATGTAACAATATCATCATTGTAATCAAATGTAGTTAATGTAACCACATAATTACATGAGTAAGTAATCATTACTAATTTCTAGCTATTTATCATTTTAATTGAAAAATAAACATGCCTTTAATGAAATGTGGTTAGACCATAAGAAGTTAGTAAAACACATCTTGAACTAAATTTTTTTAATGTAAACCACATACGAGACACACACAATAGTTCTAAGTGTCCGCAAGGTATTCAGAGATGGACATTATAGTCATATGCAATAACATAGTTTCATGAGCATTCTAAAAAAATTATATAGCTCAGTTCTCATAGGTGGTGAAATCCTTACCGTGTGAGTTCTATTTATATTTTTGGGTTCTTATGTCTTTGCCTTAGTGGTAGACTCCCAAGAGTTTCAACACTACGTCTGGGGTTCAAGTCCCATAGGTAGTGAACTATAACATGAGTGCAGGGTCCGGGGTATGTGTGTGTGTTAAAAAAAAAGGCTCCATTTTCATGAGAAGCAACTCCACTTTTACATTTATGTAGGTGAGTTCATTAAAGTTGTCTTTGTAACAATTGTTACCTTACCTTGAATGCTATAAACACATAAAGGACTATATCCAACCACAATCCATTACAAAGATCCACATTACGTGAATATTAATTATTCCGAGTCAATATGGGCTTAGTTTTGCTGAAAATTACAAGTACATTATTTTTAAAATTAATCTTTCTTTGTTAATTGGATATGGTCTGCCAGCTTAAAGTATTTTTCCATACATGTTACATGTCTCAAAAAATGTCACGTATATTCACTTGCGTGACATTTATTTGTGTCATGGTGGGATTGAAACTATTTCTTTGTCTTTAATAAAGGCTTCAACTCTTGGGTTTCACACAACTTCAGAAATTTTTTTTAATCGAAATTTTCTTTTCTATTCTTCTTCTTGGGTGAGTGAAAGAGGTGGAACAGTACATGAAACATGGGAATATTGATATATTGCGTTTATACTGTAGTTTACAACATATGTCAGGTACACTTTTAGTCTTATCTTTACAATTATACATTGGCTAAAAAATGAGGTAGATCTAAAGTTTTGAGTAGAACAGAATACTAGAAAAAGTGGAAATGAGCTGCCCACTAATCAAACCATTCCAAGTGCACTTCTTTCTCTCCCTCTATCTATTTCTGCATCCTTTCCTCCATTTCTCCCCCTCCCTGCAACATACTTGCTATACTAGCTAGTAATTATAGTGATCGACCATGGTGATGATTTACATCACTCTCCGTATTTGAAATGCCATGGCCTTGTGGGAGCTTAAACAAACAAACTTTGATTTGAAAAAAAAAAACAAAAAAAAACAAAATTTGTGTGGCGTGTTTGGATGCACAATCATATTGAATTGCAAGTGAAAATGATCAAATTGTAATTTCCTTCATCAGTTCATTTAAACGTTTGCAATTCAATTCACTTGTGCATCCAAACACATCTGGACTTAGCCGCTTATCTAATGGGCTATTCTGGGCCTGAGCCTTTCTACTCAGTAAATTTGCTGGGCTTGGGCAAGCTTAGATCAGACCATCTACACATCTATGATGGTTCGGATGATGGCATTTGGGTCACCTTAATGTTTAAGTGCCATCTAATCCATCCATCATATGACCCCCAAGTTGGGCATAGATCTGAAAATTCAGCCCAATCCATAACTTAGGTGGGCCACACCAATTGTAAGAGTGACCACAAAAGTCCTCATGTAATGTGGGTCCAGCGTGTTGTGTATATGCCACCAACCCATTCATCAGGTGAGCCCCATGGAACAAAGGGACACCAAAACTCATGCCATTTCAAAACCCAGGTTGGCCAAACGGCATGAATATATAGGTTTTATGTGTGTTTGTACATTTCTCCTTGTGGTGTATCTTACTTGAGTTTTGGATCAAGATGATTGTTGGTATGCATGGTGAACATTAGGAGCTGCACCAGATCCACGGTTTGGATTCGAAGTACACATCAGGGGTGGGCACCAACACAATCTTTTGTGATCATTTCCTTATTAAAATTCTTATAGACAAATGCCGGGAACGATGGATGTTAGTCCACCACAAAAGTGGCAGGCCCATCATCTCCATCTATGAGCCAGGGCTGTCAATAGGCCTATCGTTGGTAGGTCACGGCCTGGATTTTGAAATGGTTGGACCAGGCCTGTTCACCAGGCCCTATTCAAGATATCCATGTGGGCCCCCAAAGCGCGTGTACATTCGCGAGTTTACTTGTCACTGTGAGGTCCAAAAGAGGTTTGCTAGAAAACATTCCATGCATTGCAAAAGGGACTCTAACCGTTGGATCTAGGTCATCTATCCAAACCGTTCATGTGACGAGTCTACCTTTCTGTGATGGAAATTAAACGAATAAGATTTATCAATTCGAAAATTACAACCTCTTGATAATTTGGTTCTTAAACGGTCACCAGATCCTTTGTACAATCAAAGGGTTGAAATAAAAAGACGTCTTTTGAGCATCACCCATCCAGGGGGATTCCTATCAAATAAACGGTTTGGATCACTTAAAATTTCTAAATCCAACGGCTTGATACATCTTATTGAAGTCTTATGTATTCGAGCAAACGTCGCTCCCACTTCCCATAAGCTCAGTTATCTGATACTCTGGCGAGTATCACACTTGATACTCAGGCACTTAGAAACTGTACACGTGGAAAACAGTAACACAAATCAAACTATATAAATCACGGAAACCACTTTCTTTAATTCACAGACCCAAATTCAGATTGGTTGAGCAGTCCAAACCATCAATTTGACACTTGTCTGTTGAAATAGGGCCATTGGATATTTTTTCAATTTTGACCGTCCATAAAGTTTTAGTTCAGAATTTTGGATATTTTAATTTGAATTACTGGGATGCCACGTATGCAATTTTAGTTCAGAATTTCGAATATTTTAATTTGAATTACTGGAATGCCACGTATGCAATTTCAAAGTGCCTGCGTATCATCCACCTACCTCTGACAGAGCATCAAAGCTTTTCTCACTAACAATAATTACCAACAGTAACCATGCTTTCTAATTCAATTACACAAACCACCCTCGCTTTTCAGCATACTTACACAAACTGCCCCCTCCGATTACAAACACTCTTACAGATTCTCCCCAACCGGTGGTGGCGTTTCCGTAATTTATTTCAACACAGTGGGCCATCCTTTATAATCCAGACAAGGAACATTCCTTGGGCGGGCCTTGAGGGAACCGTTTAGTATCTCTACAGTAATCATAGATCATGTAATTCTTTTGGACCCACTTGAGCTTCTGGGCCCCATTTGAGTCCAGTGATTGGGCCCACCACCTAGCCTTCGTCGGAGAGCACAATGATCTCCCGGCGGACCACACGCACGCGTCGGCGCTGAAGCTACGGTAGGATGCGATGAAGGGCGCATGGGCCCAATCGGTCTTGACGAGGCCACCGCGTGTGGCCCAGTCATCTGCGTTCCAGAGGCTTGAGTATAGGCGCATGGGTTGGTCTTTTGGGTATGGGATTCCCACCCCTTGGGCGTTCCTGAAGACCCTGATGGGCGTACCATCTACTGAGAAGCTGCGCAAAATTTCAAACGAAAATGACCGTTAGTTTTTTTTTGGTTGTGGGCCATTAATATCAAGGACTGTCTGGCCCACCAAACAGGTGATCAGGATCTACCAACTGGGCAGACACGTGCATCGAGTTGAGTGTAGGGGTGACATTTGGCCCGGTTTGGACTCGGCCGGGCAAGGCCTTGCATGGCTTGACACTACAAGATCCAAGGTCCGAGCCCGAGAAATGGTTGGACCAGGCCCATACTGACTAGGCCCGGACTAAAATTGATCAACTCCCTAGTTCCCACTTGAATGTTTCTGATCAATCTGTCGATCAAGTGGGCCAGAAAAGCTCAAAATTGTCAGGCCATTCATGTGGGACCCAATCCCAGATCATGGGTCAAGCTAATAGGTCGAGCTTGGTCCAAAGGTGGCCAGTCGTGCAGGTCTCTAGGGCTTGGGCTTTGGTTCACGGACCAGGGGTCCTATTTACATTCGGAGAAGAAAATGGCTGAAATACTAACATGATCTGCTGCTGATTCCATAAAATAGAGTAAGTATGGAAGTCCGCCCTCGGATCAAACCATAGATAGAACTGCTGCTCCCTGTTTCCCTTCCCCTGCGTAAAAACGTTAGTATGGAGGATGTACGGCTGGCCCGTCTCGTTCCCGAGGAACTCGTAATCGATCTCGTCGTGTGTCGGCCCCTGCGATGACAGCTGCCCCACCAAAATTCCAATCATGTTAGCTTCAATAAAAATGAAAATTCATGAAAAACAATTGAATTGAATTGCGAACGTTTATATTGCAATTTGGAGCCAAACGTTTGATATGAATGCTAAGGAATGAAATTACAATTTGGTTATTTCCAATCATTGGGTGCATCCAATCACACATGCGCGAGATACTGGCCGTTCATTAGGCAGGCCAACGGTGAATAATATAACCAGCTAGCTCAAAAGCCATCGTAGTCCATGCATTAGGTGGGCCACACATATAAGTCGAATTTGAGCTGTTGGATTACTATTTTCTGAACAGCCCATTTATTTTTGTACTAGTATGGACGACCTGGACAATGGACCATGGTGCTGGATTGATGAATGGCTCAAATAACATGATACACGTTGAATATGTGGGCCACACACGTACGTTGTATTTGGGTTGTCTGGTGAACATTTTCTTAACAACCCATTTATTTTTGTACAAGTATGGTCCACCTGAGCAGTAGACCACGGATCGATGAACGGCTCAGATAACATGTTAGATGTTGGTATGTGTAGGGTGTATCAGTAAGTAGCATTTCGGGTTCGCTCACATAGTAGGCGGTAACGGTGCCGGCCGAATTCCCAGGCACGACCTTGATCTGCATGTCGATCTTGCCGTATAAATACTCATGTTTGGATTGAAATCCGGCGCCAGACGCCTTATCTAGCGACAGCTGGAGAAGGCGGCCACCGCCGGATATCGTGCCACGCTGGCCGCCCCATGTGAGATCGACGTCGGACGTGAAATCGGCGGAGACAGTGAGGAAGAACGTGAAGAGGAGGAAGGCATGCAGAGAGGAGAGGGTGGGAGGGGATAGTTTGGACATTTTAGAAAGTGTTTGGGGGTAGAGTGCGAATAGTATTCTAAGCTGCTGATATGGGGTGTGTTTTGTGAAACGTGAGAAGGGGAGGATTGGAATTTATAGAGGAGAGAGAGAGAGATAGAGAGAGAGAGATAGAGGGAAAGAGGCGGCTGACCGGGGAGTGGGGTGCAGCTGGCTCTATGGGTTGGTGGTGTTTGGGTGTATTTTTTGGGCGGTAGGAGGGACCACTGGGTGATCAGTCATGGGCCTTTGATGGACGGTTGGATGTGGATGTTAGGTGTGGATAGAGATGCCGTAGTTGAAAAACATTGATACTCTAGTAGATTGGGATGGATGACACGCAAGCACTTAAAAATAACTTACATTGCATACGTGACATAGAGGTATGTGATATTAAACTGTCCATTTATAGGTCCTGTTTAGATGTATCATGAACCAAAAGTAAATGTATTTGATCATCTGACTGTGTGATTGGTATCCATTTTTTGGACGGTTAAGATGAAAAAACCCAGTGGTCATATTTCAACAAACAATTGTGTACCTGTGTATCAAGATTCAAGTATTAGAGGGAAGCAGATTGCGACTCAGTCCAAGCAGGGGCTTTTATGCGGCCCACTGTGATTTATGGCTTTTATCCACATTGTTCATCAATTTTTCATGTCATTTTAGTGCATGAGGAAAAAAATTGAAGCAATTCAAAGGCTCAAGTGGACCACACCATAGAAAGAAGGAAGAGATAAATGATGCCCACTATGATATTTGTTTGCCATCCAACCTATTCATAAGGTAACAGACTTAAATGAAGGAAAAACACAAATTCTGATCAAAACTTGGGAAAACACAAATATCAATTTGATCAAAACCCCAATAATCTATTTAATGGTTGGCATCCAGTTTCCATTGTTAGTTTTCAGGCCCACTGAAAAATTTTTTGAATAAACCACCTAGATAAAACCCAAACGTCATTGTGGGCTCCACAAAGCCTACACTAGGTCTGACTAAGTGGCGGTTAGGCGGGTCTCGTCCAACAAGGTAAAGCCTAAGGTGGCTATGTTTGATGGAGCTAGGCTTATATTATTCAAGTACTACTCAAACATTTTCAAATATGCTTTGCATGGTTCAATCATATATCAGGCCTTATCTCGCACCTGACGCAATGGGCTCCCTTAATTAAAGTGATTCATGAACCGGCTTGGATTTTGTCAGCTCCCAATTACAGTCCAGTTATTTGATACTCTGATTATGTATAATACTTGATATGCATGCGCTCTGAAATTGCACACACAACATTAATTTAACTGAAGTTAAATCAATCAAACTGCATAATGTGCTATGTATGTTAGAGTTCCTAAAATCAAAATTTTGAACAATACTCAGCTCAATTAGTGGCACAATAGGACCATAGGATTTTTTTTTTATTATTATCAACCGGCCAATCATGTCCATCAATCCGTGATGGATAATCTATGAATTGAAACAGTTCGATAACTGAGTTTCCGCATTTGAATGGCAGTTTGGTTTGTCTTAATTCTGTGCCATGTATTTAATTTCTGAGTAATTTTTAAGTACCTGTGTATCATCCATAATACTCTTTCAGAGTATCAAAGTTTTTTCTTCTAAAAATATGAGAGTGGCCCCCGTACCCTGTCATATCCGTACGGCATGCGCACGCATGCCCAAGCCAAGCCACTCTACAGATGGCATTGCTTGTACTCAATTCCAACTCTCCAAATTGTGGGTCCACAGTGGATATGACCTACCCCAAATCTAGCCTCCAGTGGAGTATTCCTCACCGTCTATTTGGTGATTAACGAATAGAAAGCTAAAAAGAACAATTGTCAACTGTTTAAATTCATTAATCCAACGTTCATGAATTGGACGATCAAAACCGTCCTATCATCATGATTAAAAACTGTACATTTGATGTTTTCTCATCCTGAACATCCATTTAATGACCACCTATGGAATGGTTCGGATCATTGATCACCTTTTCAACGGTCCGGATTAATTTGCATATCCCATTATATATCAGTGTCGTGCATGGATATGGATGATTGTGCTTTGCCAGCTGTAATGACCTGGGCCCACTTACACAAGTCATCTTTGATTTTTGGCTTTACCGTCCACGATACATGACTGCCACGTGTACGGTGAACATGTCCATGTCCATGATGTGCCATGCTTATGACACCATACGCATCCTAATGCCTCGATTGGAGATCCCATCCCTCGGGAGCGGATTAGGTGAGACCCCGGATCCACCGACGTGGGTGGGACCCCTTACTGTGGGGCCAATGTGATGTCTGTAACTACATCCACGCCATACATCCACATTGAAAGATCATTTTAGGGTATGATCCAAAATATGAAGCAGTTCCAAATCCATATCGGCCATAGTACAGGAAAGAGTGGTGAATGACTATTAAAGACTTCCTGTTGGCCACAAAAGCTTTGGATCATGATGATATTTATGTGGTCTCTTCATCTAGATGTTTTTGACCTTATCAACAGGTTGGATGGAAAATAAACATACCGGCGGAATCCATTGAAAATCCATGAAGTTTTCAATGGTAGAGATTCAATCAAGACTGTTTCTATGGTGTGGCCCACCTAAAATTGAGTCAGCTTCATTTTTGGTATCATAGCTGTAAAATGAGATTTCACAATGGTTGGACGGTGTGGATTTAAGACACATACATCACTGTGAGCCCCACTGTCAGGGATCCCACCCACGTCGGTGGATCCGGGGTCTCACCTAATCCACTCCCCATCCCTATCTCGTAAGAAACGAGCCAGCCACAACTGGCGTTTTTTGTCAAGTTCCTCTGATGTTACACTCAAGCCATCAAGTGCCATGCTTTGGAGGTTAATCCCAATCTACAACGCCATGTGTGGGGCCCACCGTTGTGTTCATGATATCCAATCCGTTCATCATGTCCGGCCCCACCCAAAATTCAAGTGGGCCACACTATAGAGAATAGTTGGGATGGGAACAGCAAACATTAAAAACTATCAGACTGTGTGGGGCCCACCGTATTAATTTTTTTTTTTTATTTTTAATGTCAGAAAATGCACCCCAAAGGGGATGAATGGACGACCCAAAACGCCAGATATTTCTAAAGGTCATTTTGGCCATACCACGTGATTTTAGAGGTTTTCGTGATGATTTTACATGATGTGGCCCAGTTGATCGTTTTGGGTCGACCTGATTTTTGGGCGACAAGGACAACATGTGGCGCACATCATTGACAGATCGGATCCCATGCTCACATTACTGTGGGCCCCACATGCTTCGTCCTAGGTTAAGATTAACCCACAAAGCTTTGTACTGACAAGTACCTGGCCGCCCGCTGTTTGTAATCCAGACCGTTGGTTTGTTGGGTGTCATGGTGGAAGGGCTATACTAAAAATAATCTCCTTTATTGGAAGATCCGAGTCTTGTGGTTTTCTTGAGAACAATATGAACCATTGGTTTATTCTCTTCCCAACTGTCTGTCGGCAGGCCATGAATTGAACGATTAAGATTGCTTACCAATCGACCATGAGGTACAGCTGATCAGTGGACTGGATTACCAAATAATGGGCCCCATTTGTCAGGAATGTAAGCTGGGTGCCAAGATGCGGGTCGGTTATCATATAGATATTCTAATGGTTTGGTTTCATGTCATTCTCATACACTCCTTTATCTTGGGACTCCCAAACAACCCCAATTATTTATATTCTACGGTCGTGATTATCTGGAATTCAATGTACCAAGATCATAAATTGAAGTGGGCCATGGATGCACACCATAAGTCCTTACTGCTTGATGCATGGCCTACTGCATGCTTGAGGTATGCACCTGCTTGGAGGGCCCCACTACTCTCCCTGTGCCTCTATTTTTCACCACCGTTTGATTCGACGGCCACGATGATCGCATGCTCATCTTATTTGTATATAAGCTCAATGCACATGTACTAAGCCCACGATGGGGTCTAAACTCAAGCACATGTGCATGCCAATATGGTATATTCACAGGCAATTGAAGATCCAAGATTTCCATCAGGTGGGCCACACCGATTTAGATCTGCTGTCTAGAACAAAGGAACAACTGAAACGAAAGTTCCTAGCCATCCATTCGTTTTGGACACTATTGTGGTCGAAGTGGGATGCACCTCGTCGGAGTCAACACAGACTCGGTTGAGTGATCCAGCAACCCGAGTCAGAATTCAGAACTCAACCTCAGCTCGACCTAGTCACGACTCAACTCAGGATTGGGTCCGACTGGCCGAATCGTAAAAGGCTTAGATGTCACACACGTGTGCCATATTAACACGTGTGTGTTCGTGTGGGTGGGCCATTATACATAGCAATTCTTAATTTGCTTAATTGGCACAACCATTGTTTTATAAAAAAGTTTCAAAAAAGATTCTGAAAATGATTACGATCATTATTTTAAACGGTGGTAAAGCTACAGGGATCATCATCTTAGCTACTTGGTTGCTTGGTGGGCCCCACTATTCATTAGCGGCCCCATGTCTCACCTCCAACGACCACGTACGCATTTTACGTACTATACACTTCCAAGGTTTGCTAAGTCCCACACACGACACGAATTGCCAGTAAAACAAGAATTGTAAGGAGTTGGGTTTGTATGGGTTCTATCCACACCGTCCATCAATTTTTTCATTTCATTTTAGGCCCTGACCCAAAAAATGAAGCAGATCCAATGCTCAAGTGGACCACACCACAGGAAGCTGCAATAATAATAATCCCTACCGTTGAAACTTTCCTAGGGCCCTCCGTGATGTTTATTTGCCATACATCATGTTCATAAGATCACATATCAGCTTGATCCAAAACTATTGTAGCCCCCAAAAAGTTTTCAACGGCAAGCATTCAAAATGGGTTCTTGCTAGAAGTCGACTTCGCGACTCAGTGGGGTTACTCACAACTAGGGACCAAACCAGCTAGTGTGAGTGGCCCGGTCTGCAAAGGCCTGATTTCTTGGCAAGATGATCTAAATAACATGGCCCATCTGATGGGAAGCTGAGATTTCACACGTGCACCATATTAATACGTGTGCACGAGTATAGGTGGGCCCGTATGCATAGCAATGCTCTATTTGCTTAATTATGGCATTAGGAGAATCGGCCTGATTATTTTTTTTTAGTTAAAAATTTTAAAAGAATGATTCTGTAAACCATTAAAAATCGTTATTTTAAAACGTTGGTAAAGCTACACCGTTCATTGGTCGGATGCCATCTCACCCACCAACATACCTAATATGCGATTTGCACCGTTTCTTAAATGGTGGTAATTCATTCACCACACACACTGCTTTCATCTAGATCAATCTAGACCATTCAAATCGTGAGTCAGATTGTGGATGGATCATATTCCAAAAGCAACACTTATCTGAGTGATCTGAACCATTCAAATTGGTCGGCCGTTGAAACTGAACAGCTGACTAACATACATGTGTATTGGGATCATCCTATGAATGCCATTTATGTATATTAACTTTAATCTTCTATTTAAGGCCCACCATTTAGATGGTTAAGATCATCTACAAATGGGCCACAGATGGAATTTCTAGTGGTCCCATCTACACCAATTTTCCCACCAATGGGTCACATTTGTGGTGCATCCAGGCCGTGTCACGGGTCACATGACTCACATGCATGCATAAATCTACGGACATGCATTCCCCATTTTTCCTTTTTTATTGGTATTGGTTGAGATTAGCCATTTATTTTCTTCTCTTTTTTCTATTTATTTATCTTGTTGTGAGTATGAGTATGCTAGGGCTAGACCTATGTGCTAGCTAGGTTTGCACCTTTAAAAATGGTAACCCTACACGTGTCCTAGTTGTATGGCAATCGAGACCATCCAAATTGGGATGGGGCATAACTAAAAAGATTTCACTGAGAAGACAATATCAACCTCTTGATTTTTCCCTTTTAATTTGGACCGCTCATGTCTTAGTTTTAACCATTCATTTGCTAGCCATTGATTTGATGGTTAGAATAGCTCAATCAGTCTGATTTAGATGTAGAAGCCATGCATAGTGGGACCCATAATTTGGATGGTCTGGATAGATATAGATCAGTGCCGCATGGGATGAGCATGAGTTACTACCATTTTCAAAAGGTGCTAAACTAACATTGGAGTTTACAACATAGCTTATCTGGAACGTAAGTTGATTCCAGTTCATCTTTTGCTGTGCAAAAATAATCATAAAAATCCAATGGTCATTATCAGACCTATCTTCTACAAGAGATCTTGTCCATCCATTTTTTTTTTTCACAACATTGATTGGGCTGTTTGGATCATCCGACCAATATGAAGGGACTCTAGGAAGACTGATATAGACCGTACAGATTGGTGATATGGGTTGTCCACATGTCCAAATGCAACAGGGTACCCCTGGCCCAGTACTTCTGATGTGTCAAAATAACAATTCTTCCTTTTCTTCTCTTTTCTTTTAGAGATTCTATTTTAAGTAGGTTTGATGGTGGTAGGATAGGATTTTAGGATGGGCCCACCATACATTGCAATTTTTTGAAAGGACTCAATCAGTGTCCCAAAAGAACTAAGTATATTCCATCAAGGCAATTAATCTATAGGGAGTAGATCAGTGGAAGATAGCTGGCCCACCAATTATATGAACTGAACACCAACAGCCGGCTGTATACTAACTTGCCATGCAGCCCCACTTTTCCTGCCTACATGCAGTTTTCGTGGGACATCCGGACCATGTAAACGGTGGTCCCTGCCATGAATATTATCGGGCACAAAAATCAGGCTGGTGCACTGATCAGGTGGACCACACTGTGGGAATCAATGAACAACCGATGTTCTGACTCAATATACAGGTGTGGCCCACTTGATGAGTATACGAGGCCAGTTCTCTGGAAGGTCATGATCTTCAGGATGGGCTTACTGTTTCCATGGTACGGATGTCCTACACGAGCCATACGATGGCTGGCGGGAAAGATGGGGCTGCATGGCAAGTTAGCATGCAAGTAGACGTAGGAGATCAGTTCTCCTTCTATTATTGTACTTCCTACTGCCTAACCAGTGTTAGGTGCTGGTATAATTCCCTGTAGAGTAGTTTGATGGTCTTCCCACGGTTCCATGGTGCATGAATCATCAATATCGTGGGTCACACTGGTGGGGCCCAGCTCTTAATCAATGTGCTTTAGTTCTAAACTCATCTCCGAGTCAACTCAACCTGGTTTAACTTCGAGTTGACTCACTTGCAGTCTTGGCTTGACTAAGACACACACAAACACATACACACGCCTTTGACTCGTCTTACCCAACTCATCAGATTTTAGTGCCTCGATTCATTTTCAAGTGTTTTCTCCTTAATTCTTAAATTATATACCTCTTACATCATATATTGGTTGCTTGTCCTTTGGGGTGTGCGTGTAATAGTTCTTTTGGTGTGCACTGAGGCCTATTTCTAGGTTAGATGGTGCTGGCATGTGCGTGTTGGAGACTCATTAGGTCAAGTTGGGGTGAATTGGCTTGACTCGTATGAGTTATGGGTGACTCGCTGTATTGAACAGGATTGAGTCCAACTCAGTCTGAGTCTACTCAGACGAGTGGTACGTGACTCATCCAAATCTTAAAACCATGCATGTGGGTGGTGCCTAGAGCTGAACGCAAGCCGAGCCAACTCGGTTAACTCGTTCAACTTGGCTCTGATAGAAGGCTAGGTTCGAGTTGAGCTGAGATATATTTTTGAGCTCGATATAATTTCGAGCCAAGTTTGAGCTGACTGAGCTCGACTCGAACTTGACTCAGTTCGAATCAACTCAACTTAGTCCAGTTTTAAATACCTTAAATATATATAATATCCATTAAATTTAAACGTCCTAACCTTTAAAAAAAAAATCGCTCGAGTCCTCCTTTTTTTTTCCTTCACCTTAGCTGATTCAAATTCAGCTTGAGTTGTTGACCAAACTGAGCCGAGCTAAGTCAAACTCAAGCTAGGGATAGGCTGCTCGCTGAACTGAGCCAAGTTGTGCCAAGCTCAACTCGATTCAGCTAGTCTATAACTCTAGTGGTGTCTAAGTGAGGGTATGCTATGGTCAATTCCAAGAGCCCATGTAAAAGAAGAGAGTCTGCGTAATTCCATACGTCGCCAACAATAAAATATTTGCGCATGCATCATTTAAAACTCAACCCCATCATAATAATAAACCCCAGAGTTCTCCCATAGTAACTAACCTAACTAAGGTATTCCACAACGATGGCGGCTGTTGTTGTAACAATATGTGCCGTAAGTCTTGTGTGTGTGTGTGTGTGTAGGTCATTTTTTCCATAACAGTTGTTATAACCTTATAAAAAATAATGGTTAACATAGCCACCATTATGAGTACTGTTTTATAACTATTTTGGAATACCTTGAACATTGACAAAAAAATTCCCTATTTTAAGCAGACTTTGTGTCGGAATATGGAAGTGGTAGAAATGGTGAAAGTACCTATTTCTTTCATATAGTAATTGCTCATCTACTTTAGTTATAGATTGCCAATGAGTTCTGGCAATTTCTGACTATAGAATACAACATAGATAAAATACTCTACGACAACTTGATATGGTTGAAAGCAACCCCAAACACTTTAAATGAGCGAATGTACTAAAAATGAATTCTATGATGAAAATATTCTCACTCTTAAAAGCTACTCTCTATTGTAAAAGTTTTAGAATTTTTGAGGGAAATCAAGTTTCCAAATACTGGGCGTGATCCACGGTTTGGATCGATAAACCATGGGCCCCACTTGCTTGAAAGGCCCATCAGGATAGTGTCACTTTCAGGACTCTCTGTAAATGATTCATATACTTGATTAAAAGTGAAGTCTATTCAGGAAAAGTATAAAAAATGTGTGAGAATCAACTCATGAAAGAGAGTGAATTATTGAGTAGAGGAATTATGTAGTTCCCATGCATCAGAACCTAAACAGTGTCTTGATGAGCAGAATTCATACAGTGGGGCCCATTTTTTTTTTTTTATCCACGCCATTTGATCCTATGGGACCCACCGCAGTAGGTGATGACACATAACTCTCCTAGATTAGAAGATCTAAACCATCAAATCTGGAAGAGTTTGGCTCAAATAGTAGGATCACATCCATGAGAACATTAATAGTGCTCCAGTACTGTACCTATTTCATATAAGTGGGGCCATGTTTTGTTGATCTGGACCATTGATTATGCAGATGAAACAAAGATTGGGTTTGACCCAAAACTCTGCTAGACTGGGAGACCACAGACATCAAATCCTTGGCATTTTCCTGTTCCTGTATGGCGGGCCGCTGATCAAAAGGCAAGAAACCTTCAATGAGAGAGATTTTCAGAAATCCCCCGTCAAAAGCAAGTCCATTATGACCAACGGTCTAGATCACCAAACAGTGGGCCCCACTCAAATGGGTCTTTCCAGGCCAGTACATCCAAAGCTGGCAAAAGAGAAAAGACCAGAATGCAAATCCTGTGGTGCTAATATTGTTGAAAAATGTAGCAGAAAATGGCTGTCAAGATAGCAATTTTCCTATCATTTTCTATCATTTTCCTACCAAAAATGATGAGAGAGAGATATTTGGACGTGTTTGGTTGGATTTTGATATTGTGATTTGCATTCCTTGGATCATTCTTTCAAGCCAACCACACCAAAGTTTGGCTGTGGTCGCTTGTAATGACTTGTACGAAATCCACAAATATCCAATAAGGTAAGTAAAGATTTTCATCTCCAGCTTTGTGGAGGTATGGGCCCACTTCTATATGATGCTGGCATGATCACACAGGACAGATGGTCCACAAGTGTGTGGGTGTGGGCCCCACCTTTGGTCAGGTAAGAAAAGCACCATCGACCCAAATTTGTCACTGAATCATGTCGAGTCGACCAACTCAAGTCAGGGCTGAGTCACTCTCAGTTCCGAGTTTTCTAATGACTCAGCTCAAAATCTTGCCGAGTCAGGTTGAATTGGTTAATTTTGAGTCGATTCAGCTGAGTTTTAGAGCGTATGATTTGACTCAGTGCGGCCCACCCAATGACGGGCTGGCCGAATTTTTACAGTGGGCCCATCTTATGACTCGTGTTGCAAGACTACTCGGAAATGTTGGGTGGGCTACACAATGGATGGGCCATGGTCTATAAATCAAGGCAGTCAGACAATCCTAACTGGCGAGGCTGCTGGATGAGTGGTCCAGATCGTGTGCATGCCTGCCAGGCTGGGCTTCCGTTGTTTTAGGCCAGGATTTTGAGCTGATGGGTCCAGGTCTGTTCGACTGGGCTCAAATAAGTTTACCTAAGCCCAGGACCGGCCCATTTTCCATCCTATCCTTTAGTTATTTTATACTCAACCTGCGTATGAGGCTTGATACACAGGCACTCAGAAATTGTACACGTGGCACACTTGTACTCAAGGCGAACCGATTTTGGAACCCACTATACTAATTGGCAGTCCGAAGATGATATTGGTTGGACAGAACGCGGATTTCCTGCCAAAGAAGTTCCAGTGCTGGGAACTCAGTGGGGCCACCGTGATGTTTGTGAGAAATCCACCCCGTCCATCCGTTTTTTTAGAACATTTGAAGGCATGAGACAAAAAATGATCCGGATCCAAGACTCAAGTGGGCCGCACTAAAGGAAAAGGTGGGTAAGGAAATTCCTACCGTTGAAACATCCATGGGTCCACGATGATGTTTATATGCCATACATACCGTCCATAACGTCATTCCTACTGAGATGAACTGAAAACCTGATTCAAAACTTCTGTGGCCCCGCAAATATTTCAACTGTGGACGTTCATGTTTTCAACCCACTTGAGTCTTGGATCCGGCTAATTTTTGGGCTCATGTCTTAAAACAAGCTCAAAAATCGAATGGACGGGGTGGATTTCTCACAAACATCACTGTGGGCCCCACCTAGGTTCCCAGGGCAGGAACTTCCTGCCAAAGCCAATTCTGCTTCCGGTTGAACAATCCTAGCCGCTGATCCGTGGACACTTCATGAAACAGGACTCTTTATATATATATATATATATATATATATATATATATATATATATATATATATATATATATATTTGGCCTTTTTAACCGTCCAGTAAATGTCCAGCAATCTGGTGGCCAGATAAGCAAATGACTGTAATGTTAGGTTCATGGTGCATCTAATCTTGGAGCCATAATTTGAAGGGAATTTCACAAAAAACTACTTAATTAATATGATATTTATGTTCCCATACCTTTTTAAAAAAGCTACCTCATTAATTAATATAATTATCATTCCATCACCTTTCCGTACATTTCTTTATCGGGTTGGGTGGCGCCAGAGCGAACGGGTAGGCTGCTTGTGTGGGCCCCACCATAATATTAATATAAAATCCATCCCGATCACCACCTCCATCACCTATTATTAGTCTATGGGACTGAAAATGATTCAAGTGGACCACCTAATTGGAATCAGTGTACAATTGTACAGAGCAACTATCGCCTTTAAACTTTTTGCCTTTGTATGGTACAGATGAATCATGGATAGGTCTAAGTTTTAGATGGCTATCTTAAATTTTTGTGTTGCATCTAATGGTTGGAGTGGATTTCATATAATCATCATGGTCAGCCCTCTAAAAATCAAAAGAACACGTCTCTCTCCCAACTTCTTTCTTTGGTGTGGCCCACCTAAATCACAAGTCAGCCCAATTTTTTACCTCTTGAACCAAAAATGGGTGTAACATCTAATGGTCGGAATGGATTTTGCATATACACCACTGTGGACCACTTAAAAAATCAAGTACCTGTGTCCCTCGTCAACCGTACAAGAGAGATTCTCAAAAAAAGAAAAAGAAAAAGGAATTGTATTGACGGGCCTCTTGATTTTAATGGACCTACATGATGTTTCCTAATATCCACTCCAACCATAAGATTCCAAAATAATATTTAGTCCCATGACCCAAAAATCATACCTACAAATAATTCATATGAGCCACACTAATGAAAACAGCTAAGAGAGAGAACATTGTCCTCCACACTGTTTCCAATTATATAGTCCTCCTAAATCATAGATGAAACTGATTTTAGAAATATTAACCTAACATGGGTTGGCCCACCTAGTGGTCCGGGTGGATTTTACATAAACATGACAGTGGAGCCCACGGGAGCCATAGATCCATTTGATCACTCAACAGCTGGAAAGGCAGTGGAATGGTAATTATTAGGTAGTTTTTTTTTTATATAAATAAAATTCCTTAATTTGGACGCTGCAATTTGAATTACTTGTAACGTAAGTATGCAATTTTTAAGTGCATGAGTATCACGCGCCCCACTACGCCAGAGTATCAATTTTTTTTTTTTTTTTTCCAATCCTTGATAGTTTGCTCATACTGCTTGCACCTTCTGCCCCACCACCTGACGATCCAGGTCGTTCATCTAGAAGTCTCACCATTTGTGGACCGGATTGAGTACATCTTGCTAATTGTATACCCTCACAGTCCATTGACAGCCATAGATATAAAAGCAAGACGGCCATCAAACATCTAGTTAAAAATAAGGATGATCAATGGTCCACATTTAAGGGGCAAAAGGTCCAAATCAGAAAGTTCTGATTGTTTGATCAGTGGGCCATGATCCATCCACGGGAGGTCCTTTCAAGATGGATGGTCAACCATGGGAAAAATCACACCACAAATATGATTTGCACATCTAAATGGCGGACTTCTCCGGTTTTGTACAGGCCCCGGATGGACCATGGCCTGCTTTGACCAGTTCAGGGTTGATCCTGGACGTTTATGGTCTGGGCCATCAACTGAATTAATAGGTCTATTACTGATCAGCCAAGACCCAAGTCTGCTTGAAATGAGGCAAGATCCTTAGCTAGTGGGCTTGTCTGGGCCTTGGCCCAACTAATTAAGTGTTGCAATGGGCCAGGCTGCAGACTAACGTAGTTGCAACCCCAAATTCATTTGTACGCCATCCATCTTACACTTAAGAATTTCCATTAGGCAGTTTTTTTTTTCCGTGTGGCCCATCCACCGTGGGGACCACTAAATGGACGGTGAAGATGACAAGTCATGTGGGCCAGCTTTGGTGATGCATCACAACTGTAATGTGATGTGCGCACTTAGGATACTTCCATCTGATTAAAGCAGCACTCAACCTCTTGATTTTGACCTCTTCTTTATCATGGAAAAACTCCATCCTACATCATGCTCCTATCTTTAATCTGACATTGCACCCCTTAGTACAATTTCTTTTGGTACTCGCGGCTAACACGTGCCAAATTGAAACATGTGTTAGTGATCCAAACGGTCCTTATTTCTGGATCTGTCTTCTCTATGCATTGGTACCAATTTCCATTCCAATCGGCTAATGATGTGGTCCCAATTGTAGAAAATATATGGACGGTTAAAATAAAATGATCAGATTACCATATTCGATGTTCATTTCGGTTATAGGATAGGCGGATAACCTCAAGTAATTACATAAAAACGGTGTGGATTTCTCACACGCAGTCCAATTTGGCACGTGCGAGGAGCAAGTTCTAGAATATCACAGTCGCGCGATTAGTTGGTGTTTCTCGTAAGACGCTACAAATAGACAGCTGGCTACAAACGACGGATGCTAATGATACTGCTGCGCTGGAGGTTTGGAGAGAGCTTCGTAGTAAACGGGACGCATCTCTTACGTGTGAAGAGTCCGGACCGTTGGTCAAATAAATGGTACATCATGAACAAACAAAGGGCCAGAATTAAACCGGTCTATTGGTAATATATTGGCCACTTGTACAATGATATTGACTGCTGCTTGACTAATTCTAACCGTTCATTTTTTCCATGCTTTTTAGGCCCACTTTATCAGTGTAACCAGCTGATTTCTTGGCCAAGGAATTATCACAGTGGGCCCTGTTTGATAGATGGCATTGATCCTTCAGGATTCTTCCGTGATGGCACATGTGCTGCGATTGGCGATGCGTGCATCTAACGACGGGGGCTGCACCTGGCATTTCTCAGTGTACAAACGACAAGCGCGAACCGAAAAGGGTCCACCACCGCTTGCACCAAAAACGGTCCAACGCGGAGACGAAGATGGAGGTTTCAGTACCAACCTGCCAGCTCTGACACGCGTTAACCTCATTTGTCCGGCTCCTCACACGAACCTTTCTCTCCTTTCTCTCTCCCGATCGAGAAATAGTTTGATACTCTGGCAGAGTGTGATGGATGATACACAGGCCTTTAGAAATCATTTAGAAACTACATACGTAGCATGCAAGTAATTCAAACTAAACGGTCCAAATTATATTTGCCAATTTAGATGTATCATGAACTAACCAGTTTTTATTTTTTTTATTTTTTTTTATTGGGTTATCTGACTATTAGATTGCTGGCCATTTTTTTGGACGGTTCAAAATGAAAAAAAATCCAATGGCCATATTTCAAAAGATAATCGTTCACGTATCAGAGGTTAGGATTGTTCAACCAATCTTAGTTTTGAAGTATAGCTTAGAAATAGGTGGATCTACATTTTAGTCGGTTTAATTGGAGTTAATATTTCTCATGTTTACCATTTTTAAGTGCTTGTGTATCAAGCTTCATATGGAACCAGAGTATCAAGTAACTCTCTCTCTCGCACTCATTCACGGATGTTTCGCTCTCATCTCTCCTCAGTCCTCACCTCCCTATATATTTGCCTCAGTTTGCCATCTCTCTACCATCACAACACCAGCTCCTCTCTCTCTCTCTCTTCACATTTCCACCTATTTTCTAGCTTATATTACACCAACCTCTCTCTCTCTCTCTCTCTCTCTCTCTCTCTCTCTCTCTCTCCATATTGCAATCTCTACTCTTCCTATAATATATTGCCAAACATGACCATCCTTTGGAATGCAATGATGTTGTTACCAATTTTATTGATAGCAAGCTCTTTAACAGCTGCCTATGGTGGTAATTTCCACCAAGATTTTGACGTAACATGGGGTGACGGTCGGGCTAAGATCATGAACTACGGCCAACTACTCACGCTATCGCTTGACAAGGCTTCCGGCTCTGGATTCCAATCCAAGAACGAGTATCTCTTTGGAAAGATCGACATGCAGCTTAAGCTAGTTCCCGGCAACTCTGCCGGCACCGTTACCGCCTATTATGTTAGTGCCCATGCCTTTTTGTACTCATTTCCAATTCACATACACTGTTTGGTAGTCATATCATACAATACAATGCTTCTTCTAGCCGTCCGATGTGCGGTCCACCTGTGTGGTCAATTTGACCGGGAGTCTTTCCCGCCAAATTACCACCATCCAACGGCCATGGGCACTGCATGGTAACTTCCTTATAAGACCTTGCATTGTATCAGTATATGATACGTGGTCTTCATCTTTGCACAGTTTCATAGTTCTAAAACTCGTTGGCTCGACTCGAAAATCAGCTGAGTCAAATCGACTGGGTGAGATTTTGATCCGAGTCACTGCGAAACTTTCTTTTAAGAACGAGTCGGACCCATGACTCGGTATCTCTTCTATTGCATCATGCACCCACCTGTGAATATTTTAGCTATTTTATATTATATATCCTGTAATAAAGATTTCAAATATCTATAATTTTTTGTACTAAATATGGAGTCCAGCCTAGTAAAGAGCCGGCCGAGTCTTCAAGTTGATCTGACCCAGCTGGACATTGAGTCGAGTTACGGGTTCTTTTAACTATGAAGTGTAAAAAGCAAGTGGGCCCATGATTGGTAATCTAGACCATTGGTCTGCAGGTCCCATCATGGAGGGACCATGCTTCAATAATATCAGAGACCGAAAGATCCCACCAAACGATCTGGATATTTCTTCTTTCGAATGGGGATCGTTGTTCTCTCTCTCTCTCTCTCTCTCTCTCTCTCTCTCTCTCTCTCTCTCTTCTTATGCATCTATCTGAAGGCCACAAATTGAAACATCAAGATGGTCTGGTCGAGGAGATTGTTGGGCCATATTAGTCCATCCACAGAGGGACCCAACAGACCAATAGTCATGATTATTATATTGCAATTCTCATTACTAACATCCTGGTAATTGAATTGGGTTGCAGCTTAAGTCTCAGGGATCGAACTGGGACGAGATCGACTTTGAATTCCTCGGCAATCTTAGCGGCGATCCATACATTCTCCACACCAATATATTCACACAAGGAAAGGGCAACAGAGAGCAGCAATTCTACTTATGGTTTGATCCCACAAGAAACTTCCACACATACTCCATCTTATGGAATCCTCAACACGTCATGTAAGCTCTCTCAAATCTCATTTAATCTATTTATGGCGATCTTACCGCCTTGATATCTACATGGGCCCCACTAAATATCAAAGGAAAATGGGCCCATTTGTTTTAATGGTCATTTTATCTTTCTTACATTTGCTTAATTGCAATTGTTGCAGCTTCTCTGTGGATGGTAGACCTATCAGAGTGTTCAAAAACGGCGAGGCCATTGGCGTGCCGTTCCTTAACAAGCAGCCCATGAGGATCTACTCCAGCCTGTGGAACGCCGATGACTGGGCCACTAGGGGTGGGCTCATCAAAACCGATTGGTCGAAAGCGCCCTTCACCGCTGCCTACAGAAACTTCAACGCGAATGCGTGTGTGTGGTCCTCCGGCAGGTCTTCTTGCGATTCAGGATCTTCTTCATCGTTGTCGAATGCTTGGCTAACTCAAGAGCTGGACGTGACGAATCAAAGGCGGCTTAGATGGGTACGAAAGAATTTCATGATCTATAACTACTGCACCGATTTGAAGCGGTTTCCTCAGGGTCTGCCAGCCGAATGCAAATTCCCTTAGTGAAATTGAATCACGAGAAATTACACGTTTGTTGTATTGTTTTTTTCTTTTTTTGAATTTAAATTCAGTGTTGCATGGGCGTCGTTCTCTTTGAGTGTACTTGTCTTTTGTAATAAAATCACATAAATAAATTAATAAAATGATAATTTTTTTAATTGCTTCTAACTCTGATTAGCTACATTGGGACACTTCGACAGTTCAATCGATCAATCTGGATTTTCGATTATGTTTTTTCACATTTCATGGGCCACATGCAAAGTCACTGTGATCTGAAGATGCGGACCGTCCGTCAGTGATCGCTTGTCTTCTTTTTATATTAGCTATCCATTTTCCATGCATGGATGGGATGATTAGGATTGTATGATAAATGTGATTATTTAGAAACATGACGGATCGGTGATGGGCGCAACAGATAGATGGCTGATATTGTCTCTTCTTTCCTATTAGCCATTATGATCACACCATTTGGATGATCCTATCCATCCATTAGTTTTCCTCCTCTTTTTTTTTCCTCATATCAATGCATTTTACAAGCCATGGATGGATGGGGTGATTAGGATTGTATGATGGAAGTAATCCAATAGATCCATAAAGATCCATGATGGGCCCGGCGAATAGATGGTTCAAATTGTGAATTGAACTTAATTTCAGTGAAAGATGTGGATCATCCATTTTGTAGGCCATTGATCGAATGGTTACAATCATTAAGAGATGTGGTTTTTGCTTATTTTAATACTGTCTTGATTAGCTTCATTGCGACTCCCCTCCCCCACCACATTTCTGTACGGCTTGCAAATCAAATCAAAGTCCTCCATCTGGTGGGCTCTACCATCGATGGCCCGTGGGCAGGGATGCCACACCAATCTGGCAATCTTGGCCATCAACAATGTAGCCTTGGACGTGAGAATAATTAGTTGGCCAATCAAAGGACTACATTGGAATGGACAAAGTCTATCCATTAGATGGAAGGATCGGACAACCGGTGCAATTTTTCAATCGTGATCATCCATCTTGGGCGGCCCACGAAATGAACGGTTCAGTTCACCGACTGTTCAGCCACGTAAAAAGAATCGATTCCTATCAACCATACCGTTCGTCGCGACGAACATAAAACTTTGGCGACGTTTACTTCTTGACATGTGGACTACCCAACGTGGACGGTTCCTATACAAGCTCTTGCTACAAGCGCTGCGCGTGGGCCAACATGGACGTGTACGGAATCCAAACCGTCGAGTATGGTCTCCCCCACCATCATGAAAGTTTGGATTAATTCCAAAAAATAAAGCTGATCCAACCAATACGGGGGCCACCAGCCAACGCGGGCTATTCTTTTTACGCGGACCATTCTTTTCGCATTGGACGGGGCGACGTGATGAGTGGACCAACCAGATTTTCGTATTGGCTAGGTTGTCACGTGTGCCACAAGTAACGGTGCGTGTGGGGCCAGCAAAGGCCGAAACTTCCAGACATGCGAGACTACAGCAATCCACGCTTTCACTCTTTCACAGACTGCACTTAAATGCTTGCTCTCCGGTGGTCATGACCCTCACTTGAGGTCGTGATTTTCACGTTATTTTTCGACGATGTTATTGATAGAGATGGACTGAAAGAATATTTAGAAAAACTGTCGGAAGTTCAGCATCATCAGATGCTGATCATCTGTCATCGGGCACCCAACCATCCATCAGGCCATCAGGCGCTCAATAACTTATTATCAAGTGCTCGAAATTTATTTGAATTTTGCTTTAATTTTTTGGATAGTTTTGTTCGTCATCAGTCCTCCGACCACTGTTCATCGGGCGTTTGAAGTTCATTTAAATTTTGTGATTTTCGCTGGACTATTTTTGGAGGTCATCAGGTGCCCAACCATACGTGGATACATGTGCAAATTTGCATGGATTTTCTAATCTTCTTTTCAATTTTTTGTGATTCTTTCCTAATTTATTTATAACTCTTTTAATAACGTTTTTAGGGTTTTAGAATTTCATTTTTCTTTATTTAAGGAGGCTTAAACTCGTTTGTTAAATAATCTCTTTTTTTATTAATGAAAATTTCAAACTTTTTAGACTTTATTTTTCAATGTGGATTCAAAGATAAGTCTCATGGATTTGAGATATCCCTTCATGGATTCAAGAAAGATTGGTTGAGGAGTTTTAATAGCTCCGTGGATTCAGAGTAGGTATCTTGTGAGAGAGATAGTGATTGATCTCACCCTGTCTACACTGTGCCAGACTTGGCTCACTCTCATGTGGATGCGCATTTTCAGTGCAAGAAGTGCAGGCAATAAATAATCCACTCTGCCCATCATTTATGCCATCTCATAATATTATGATCCGAGCTAAAAATAAGGCCAATCCAAAAGTCAAATGGGCCATCCAACAGGGAAGAGAGAGAATGGGGACGCTCATCATAGAAACCTTTTTGGTGCCCACTGTGATGTTTAGATGCCATCCCTCCCGTTCATAATGTGAGTCCAACCAGTATGAAGGGACACATCAAATATCAGCTTGATCCAAGAAAGTTTCAATAGTAGGCCTCCTTAATCCCAGTTTTTTTCAGTGACATGGCCCATTTGAGTTTTGGATGGGCCTTATTTTTAGGATCACCTCTTAACATAAGCTGGCTAGAACGATGGAAGGGTGGATTTTAGACACACATCAAGGTGGGCTTCAAAGAGCCTTTCGTTGCATGGGCTCCCAACAACAGTCTGTAGGAAATTCCAGTTCCGAGGAAGTTTCGAAAGCGTTAGACAGCTCAACGTCATTGTCAGTTGCAAATCTTCGAAAGAACACAATATCATGGTATTACTGTCTAAGTCGCACACGAGTTTGGTTCCCAACCATCCACACGAAACCACACGTGTCAATATGGCACAAGTGTGAAAGATCCTGGCTGGTTTTCCATCCTTTTGGGTCTTTGATTTAAAAATCAAAGCCATTTCTCTCCTCATGCCGGTCGCAATGCATAAAAGGAAAATAAAGGTAAGACATTTATTTTTAGCCATCCATTTGTTTTGTGCACTGTGGCCCATCTATGGTCCACCTTGGATTTTAGCCCTAAGATCTTAACAATGCAATCCACGTGATGGAAAGTTCGGATCTCAAACGTGGGAGCTCTTCTCAGTTCTACCACAGATGACGAGGCCTCTTTGATCCCAAACGAGGTCCAGCCAAATGCGCTGCCCGTGGCAATCGAAGGGACAATCCAAGCTGTGCAGGAGATGAGGTATACAATGTCGATAACATGCTAAAAAATAAGGCTCGTCCACTCATCAGATGGGCCACAAAATAATGTAGGCCGCTCACCCAAAACTTTTGACCTTCCATTTCTTATTATGGTGTGACCCACCTGATGAATGGGTTTGCCAGATTTTTTGAGACAGGTCATCTTCACGTTGCGCCCCACCTTTTGTACGGAATGGATAATATCCATACATTCGAAGGTGGCACGTGTGACGGAATTTGGAAAGGCGTGTGTATACAGGCGTTTTGGCTTAGCAGACGCTCGTGATCCTATTGAAAGTCGTTTGAATCCGTGACGGAGGTTCCATGCACAGTCCTGTCCGGCGCGTCGAAGAAACTAACGGAAATGATATGGTAGAAACGGTAGCACCAGAACATGGCACCCATCTCACATTACACGTGGCATGATGGCATAAGAAATTAAGAATCAGGCCGTCCATCTACTTGAAATTACTGTGGATGGAGAGTGGTTTAGAAAACATATAGATTGGACAATTAGAAGGATCTGATCAGCGGATTTTAAAGTGACGGTACAAAAAACGGTGATGGCTAGGATTGACTGATACGAGTGAACTTTGAAACATGGTTCGTCCATGATAGAGCCCACTAAATGGATAGATCGGATTGATGTGTTACCAACGTGTACTGTACCAATGGAATTGGTCCACCTAAATTTTGACATGCTTGATCTCCACCATGACGGGCTTATCTACAGTTCATAGAGATTGGAACTTTCCCTCCAGTATTCACCACCATGGATGATCCAGGATTCTAAAGTCAAACCAATTGACGGATGCCAATGGGCTTATTGACTAGTGGCCTGGAAATGGACGGATAAAAATTAGAGTAGTTTTTACACTTTCCATATGGCGTTTGAGCGGCTGTATTGGCGGGAAATTTGCACCGTAGTCCACCTATTTTGGAACTCACAGGATAAACGGCCCTGATGATCCTACCACGAGCTTGAATTACGGAGGGTCGTAGTTTAGGGTGGTACTGACGGCTACTTTACTTTTTGCCTTCAACGTCCTTATTTGACTTTTCGGATTCTCCGTGAGCGTTGACTTTCTTTTCCGGTCAAGTGCTGCTGATGCACACGAGTGCGCTCTCCTGGCCCACCTGAAGATCAGATCATCCAAAAATTTCTCAGTGTTAGATATAATTAGTGATATTTCCTGATGAACGGTTGAGATATCAAATACATGTGCATCATCACTGCGTGTGGGGAGAGAAAATTGCAACGGCTCGGACTTTGCGTCCTCCTGAAAAGAATATATGCTCGGACACAGACAGCTATTGCAACGGCTCTCCAAAAAACAGCTAGCCAGGGGTGAAGCATGCGAAGCTACTCGTGCGAGTAGGACTAGTTGGGAGATGATAGGGTGGAGCACCGAGAACCGGAATACAGTAGATCCATATCTCTGCAGTAGATGTGTCGGGAGAAAATCGGGTACCTGAATCTAGTGGGCCCTATCATAGATGTCTTATGTGTAGAAAATCACACTCATTAGAAATTTTTCATTTTAGTTTTTAATAGCATTCTTTTCTACCGTTGCTTTGATGGACACCAATCGGATGACTAAGATCATCCGTATTATGTGTTTTTCTAACGTCATCTCCCAAACCATAGTACTGTGGAGATGCTATATCATATTCCGGTTCTTGTGATGGTAGGCACAAGCATTCATTGAATATGAACCGTTAGTCAATATCCAACTCTCTTATCTTTTCAAATCTGAACCGTTAACTAATTTTGAACACTATCTTTTCATACCCATCTAAGCAAACCATCCTAAATGTCGTGGCAGAACGCATGTTGAGTATGGCCTACATGATGAATGGATTTGACCTTGATCGTGCCTACCCCATGATTGTCGCCATTAATTTGGAACAGCAAAAGAAACTTTTCAATGGCTCAGATTCAGCTGTAGACATATCAGCTTGATCCAAAACTTTTGTGACCTCCAGGAAATTTTCAATGGTTCAGGTTTAATTCACACTGTTTCCTGCGGTGTGGGCTACTTGAGCTTTGGATATGCTTAATTTTCTGTCTCAAGCACTAAAAGTACATGTTAAAATGGATGGACGGAGTGGATAAAATACATAAATGCCCATACCGCCATCTTCCCCACGCGGGAGATGTTTACTCGAATACGTTGGATCTCTAGATTTAGATAGTGGGCTTGTCTGGGCCTTGGCCCAACTAATTAAGGGTTGCAATGGGCCAGGCTGCAGCCTAACGTAGTTGCAACCCCAAATTGATCATTTGTACGCCATCCATCTTACACTTAGATTGTCCATTCGGCAGTTTTTTCGCCGTGTGGCCCATCCACCGTGGAGACCACTAAATGGACGGTGACGATGACTATTCATGTGGGCCAGCTTTGGTGATGCATCACAACTGTAATGTGATGCGCGCACTTAGGATACTTCCATCTGATTAAAGCAGCACTCAACCTCTTGATTTTGACCTCTTCTTTATCATGAAAAAGCTCCATCCTACATCATGCTCCTATCTTTAATCTGACATTGCACCCACGAGTACAATTTTTTTTGGTACTCGCGGCTAACATATGCCAACTTGAAACATGTGTTAGTGATCCAAACCGTCCTTTTTTCTGGATCTTTCTTCTATATAGATTGGTCCCAATGTCCATTCCAATCGTCTTATGATGTGGTCCCCAGTGTAGAAAAGATATGGACGGTCAAAATAAATTGACCACCTTTCCATGTTCGATGTTCTTGTTGGTCACAGGATAAGCGGTTAATCTCAAGTAACTACATAAAAGCGGAGTGGATTTCTCACACGCAATCCAATTTGGCACGTGAGAGTGTAAGTTCTAGAAAAGCACAGTCGCGAGATTATTTGGTGTTTCTCCTAAGACGCCGCGATCAGACAGCTGGCTACAAACGACGGATGCTAATGATACTGCTCCGCTGGAGGTTTGGAGAGAGCTTCGAAGTAGCGGTAGCGGAGTAGGTACTACCCCACCAGGACGCCGAGGAGACGGACGGGGTGCGTGGCACCTCGTCATTGGTGAAGAGCAGTGGGCCCGCACCCTTCGTAGCAAGCGGGACGCATTTCTCACGTGTGAAGAATCCGGATCGTTAGTGAGATAAATGGTACATCATGAACAAACAATGGGCTACAATTAGGCCGGTCCATTGGTAATATATTACCCACTTATACATTGATATTGACCGCTGCTTGTCTAATTCTAACCGTTCATTTTTTTCACACTGTTTAGGCCCACCTTATCAGTGTAACTAGCTGATTTGTTGGCCAAGGAATGAAGACATTGGTCCCTGTTTGATGGATGGCATTGATCCTGCAGGCATCTTCCATGACGGCACGTGTGCTGCGATTGGCGATGCGTGCATCTAACGAAGGGGCTGCACTTGGCAATTAACGGTGTACAAACGACAAGCTCGAACCGAAAAGGGTCCACCACCGCTTGCACCAAAAACGGTCCAACGCGGAAACGAAGCTGGAGGTTTCAATACCAACCTGCCAGCTCTTACACGCGCTAACCTCATTCGTCACGCTCCTCACACGTACCTTTCTCTCCTTTCTCTCTCGATGGAGAAATTGTTTGATACTCTGGCAGAGTGTGGTGGATGATACACAGGCTGTTAGAAATCATTGAGAAAGTACATACGTAGCATGCAAGTAATTCAAACTAAACGGTCCAAATTATATTTGCCATTTTAGATGTATTATGAACAAACCAGTTATTTATTTATTTTTTATTGGGTTTTCTGACTATTAGATTGCTGGCCATTTTATTAGACGGTTCAAAATGATAAAAAAAAAAACCCAATGGCCTTATTTCAAAAGATAATCGTTCAACTATCAGAGGTTAGGATTGTTCAACCAATCTTAGTTTTGGAGTATAGCTTAGAAATAGGTGGATCAACCAATCTTAGTTTTGGAGTATAGCTTAGACATAGGTGGATCTATATTTTAGTCCGTTTAATTTGAGTTAATATTTCTCATGTGTACCATTTTTAAGTGCTTGTGTATCAAGCTTCATATGCAACCAGAGTATCAAATAACTCTCTCTCGCGCTCATTCACGGATGTTTCGCTCTCATCTCTCTTCAGATCCACCTCCCTCTATATATGCCTCAGTTTGCCATTTCTCTTCCATCACCCCATCTCCTCTCTCTCTCTCTCTCTCTCTCTCTCTCTCTCCACTTTTCCACCTATTTTCTAGCTTAGATTACACCCCCCCCCCCCCCCCCCCCCCCCCCCCCTCTCTCTCTCTCTCTCTCCCCACTTTTCCACCTATTTTCTAGCCTCTCTCTCTCTCTCTCTCTCTCTCTCTCTCTCTCTCTCTCTCTCTCTCCACTTTTCCACCTATTTTCTAGCTTAGATTACACCACCACCCCCCCCCCCCCCCCTCTCTCTCTCTCCACTTTTCCACCTATTTTCTAGCTTAGATTACACCACCACCCCCCCCCCCCCCCCCCCCCCCCCCCCTCTCTCTCTCTCTCTCTCTCCACTTTTCCACCTATTTTCTAGCTTATATTACACCACCCTCTCTCTCTCTCTCTCTCTCATTCTCTTTTCTACCTTATATTAACCGTCTCTCTGACACTCTTTCTACACATTTGAACCTCTTTTCAACCTCATATTTCCCACCCCCCCTCTCTCATATTACCAAACATGACCATCCTTTGGAATGCAATAATATTGTTACCAATTTTATTACTAGCAAGCTCTTTAACAGCTGCCTATGGTGGTAATTTCCACCAAGACTTCGACGTAACATGGGGCGACGGTCGGGCTAAAATCATGAACTATGGCCAACTACTCACGCTGTCGCTCGACAAGGCTTCCGGCTCTGGATTCCAATCCAAGAACGAGTATCTCTTTGGAAAGATCGACATGCAGCTGAAACTCGTCCCCGGCAATTCTGCCGGCACCGTTACTGCCTATTATGTTAGTGCCCATGCCTTTTTGTACTCATTTCCAATTCACATACACTATTTGGTAGTCATATCATACCATACAATGCTTCTTCTAGTCGTCCGATGAGTGGTCCACCTGTGCGGTCAATTTGATCGGGAGACATTCCCGCCAAATTACCACCATCCAACGGCCATGGGTACTGCATGGTAACTTCCATATAAGACCTTGCATTGTATCAGTATATGATACGTGGTCTCCATCGTTGCACAGTTTCATAGTTCTAAAACTCGTTGGCTCGACTCGAAACTCAGCCGAGTCAAATCAACTCGGTGAGATTTTATTCCGAGTCACTGTGAAACTTTCTTTTAAGAACGAGTCGGATCCATGACTCGGTACCTCTACCACTGCACCATGCACTCACCTGTGAATAATTTAGCTATTTTATTTTATTTATTCTATGTTGTAATAATAAATTGAAAACAACTGACAGATATTAAAAAAATAAAATTAAAAGGAATGTAAAGAACTTATTGATTTGAAGAACACTGAGTCGAGGCGTGACGAGTCACTGGGCTTGAAACCAAATCTGCCCTCCTTGGACCGCTTTCCAAATGCAACAGGAGTCACGGACAGTTGGCCTCCAGGATACAACGACTATCACCCTAGTCCCGGCTGTGCACTCGCCGTACAGGGCTCGAACCAGCAAGTATACCGCAAACTCGAGATGCAGTGACTCAGTGAGTCAGAAAAACAGAAAATCAAACCAGAGTCCAGAGCTTTAGTAAAGTTGAGAGAGAAGATGATTTTCGAATCTATTTAAAACGGATTAATCAGATCTATATATAGACTTGATTAGGTGCTTAATGCACCGTTTTGAATTGGGTTAGGTCCGTTGGGTTTAAACCCAACTGATGCGACCATCCGAACAGACGCTTCTCTGGACGTTTAAAACAAAAGACCGTTCGTGCAAGTACACTTTCAGTGTCCGTTGGAGCAAAAGGAAGGTGCGCAAGTATACTCACAGTAGACCCAGACCCAGACCCAGACCCGGACCCGGACCCGGACCCGGACCCGGACCCGGACCCGAGCCCGGCCCGGCCCGGCACCGGCACCGGCACCGGCACCGGCACCGGCACCGGCGACGGCGACGGCGACGGCGCGGCGCGGCGCGGCTCGGCTCGGCTCGGCCGGCCGGCCGGCGGGCGGGCGCGCGCGCGCGCGCGCGTGTGTGGTTTTTGGCATAGTATGGTTCAATGTGCATAGCCCCCCACAAACCACAAAATTCACCTGCCCCCTGAGGGCCTAGCCCATGTGCAAAACCTCTACTTTTATACTTGCTTTTTTCCTTGGTTATTTCCGATGTGGGACAAAGAAAATGCACAAACTCCAAAAACAAACTTGTGGAGGGAAACCATTTTCAAAGGAAAATTTGAAATAAATATTTTAAAATTCCTTTTTTAAAATACAACAATCCCCCACATGTTTCAAATTTCAAAACATTTCGAGTTTAGAGTAGAACAGTTGTGTAATAGTGTTGATGTCTATCGGACTTTAATCAACATTTAGAGTAAGCAAGACAGGTTTACAGGAATTAGGTGACTATCGGTCTTTAACCTAACCCTTTAACGTAAACGGCCATACATGCCACTCACACAACTATTCCGATACTGCTGGTTCTGCGGTTTGGTGCGTTTCGGCCATGCACCTTTACCTGGATTTTCATGAGCGCTCTAGAGAATAGCCTAATATCTCATAGGAAGCGGCCTCAACTTCCACACTCATATAGGTGAATTCCATCAAGTGTACACAGCAAAAGGATACACCACCAATCTTGGTTATGGATTCATTAAGAGTTCAGACTCATCCTCCCAAACATTGCTGTTTGCACTGCGTACATCTCAGGAAGGGGTAACTCACTGCAGTGCTTCCCAGTCTCCTAGTGTCTTGTTGTTTACCCATTGAACCTATCGCATGGGATCTCCACTTGTATAGGTTGGGTTGCCGACACTGGTAGCTCATAATGTTAGGCTCAACCCCATTCCTTTCGATGTTTCTATGACTAACCCTTTGGATAGTCCTTTGGTCAGAGGATCTGCCAGATTCTTTTCCGATCGTACGAAATCAATAGTAATAACACCATCAGTCAGCAGGTGTCTAACAATATTATGTCGAAGTCTGATATGTCTACTTTTACCATTGTAGATCTTACTATTAGCCCTGGCTATAGCTGTCTGGCAATCACAATGAATAGATACAGTCGATACAGGCTTTGGCCAAATAGGTATATCTGCCAAGAGATTTCTTAGCCACTCAGCTTCTGAACCTGTTTTTTCTAATGCAATGAATTCCGACTCCATTGTCGATCTAGCAATGCACGTTTGTTTTGTAGATTTCCAAGATACTGCTCCTCCACCAATTGTGAATACATATCCACTTGTGGATTTAATTTCATCAGAGTCAGTTATCCAATTGGCATCAGTATATCCTTCTAATACTGGTGGATAACCTGTATAACATATACCATATGTAGCAGTACCTTTTAAATATCTTAATATTCTGTTTAAAGCATTCCAGTGATCATAACTAGGGTTATGTGTATATCTACTCAGTCTATTTACAGCAAAAGCAATATCTGGTCTTGTACAGTTCATCAGATACATTAAACTACCTATTACTTGAGAATAAGCATGTTGAGATATACTACTTCCTGTATTCTTCTTGAGTTGCACAGAATGATCATATGGTGTACTGGCAGGTAAGCAATCGAAGTGTTCAAACTTCTTTAATATCTTTTCAACATAATGTGACTGAGATAATGTAATATTATCATCTTTCCTGATTACCTGAATACCTAGGATCATACTTGCTTCTCCTAAATCTTTCATATCAAAATTAGAAGACAGGAGTTGTTTAGTATTATTCACAAGTTTTACGTTAGTTCCAAAGATTAGCATATCATCTACATATAGACATATAATGACACCTTCATTATCAGAAAATTTACTGTAAACACATCTATCTACATCATTTACAATATAACCATTTGATTTTAAGACATTATCAAACTTTTCATTCCACTGTTTAGGGGCTTGTTTTAAACCATACAAGGACTTAACAAGTTTACATACTTTGTTTTCTTGTCCTATGATTTTATATCCCTCAGGTTGTTCCATATAGATTTCTTCTTCTAACTCACCGTTTAGAAATGCTGTCTTAACATCCATTTGGTGAACCACTAACTTATAAATAGATGCAATAGCTATTAATACTCTAATAGATGTAATTCTGGTTACAGGTGAATATGTGTCAAAATAATCATATCCTTCCTTCTGTCTAAAACCCTTTGCTACTAACCTGGCTTTGAACTTATCTATAGTTCCATCAGGTCTAAGTTTCTTTTTAAAAATCCATTTACAGCCTATAGGTTTGCTTCCAGGAGGAAGATCTACTAGTTCCCATGTGTTATTAGATATTATTGAATGTAATTCATCTTTTATAGCTTCCTTCCAAAAGGTAGCGTCTGAAGAATTTATAGCTTCTGAGTATGTTACAGGGTCATCTTCTAATAGGAATGTAAAAAACCCATCTCCCATATTAGTTTCTTTTCTAGCCCTTTTACTTCTTCTTAGTTCTTGATTTATTTCATTAGAAGCATTAGGTTCTTCCGCTATTTCATTAGTAGTTTCTATAGTTCTACTAGTTAAGTTCATATCCAAAGTATTATCATCTTTTGTTCCTTCCAAACATGATTTAAAAGGAAATACATGTTCAAAAAACTCTGCGTCCCTGGCTTCTATAATAGTGTTTGGATCTAAAACATTATTCTTTGAATTTAGAACCAGGAATCTATATGCAGCACTATGTTGTGCATAACCTATAAAGATACAGTCTGATGTTTTTGGACCTATCTTGGTTTTCTTGTTTTCAGGTAATCCTACCTTAGCAAGACACCCCCACACTTTTAGATATTTGTAACTAGGAGTATGACCTTTCCATTGTTCATATGGTGTCTTTCCAGACACCTTGTGAGGTATTCTATTTTGGACATAACAGGCTGATAGGATAGCTTCCCCCCACATGTTGAGAGGCAAACCTGAACTATTTAACATTGCGTTCATCATATCTTTTAGAGTTCTATTCTTACGTTCTGCTATTCCATTTTGTTCTGGTGTATAAGGTGCAGTGGTTTCATGAACTATGCCATGTTTTTCACAAAACTCCTTAAACTGTGTTGACATATATTCTCCACCTCTGTCTGATCTAAGCCTTTTAATTTTTCTACTTAGTTGGTTTTCAACTTCAGTCTTGTATTTGATAAATGCTTCAAATGCATCATCTTTATTTCTAAGAAGGTAAATTATGGTATACCTAGAACAATCATCTACAAAAGTTATATAATATCTTTTACCACCTCTAGACATGTGATTTTTGAAATCACCTAGATCACTATGAATTAACTCTAGTAATTCAGAATTTCTAACTATAGATTTGAAAGGTTTCTTATGAAATTTTGATTCTACACAAACCTCACATTTTTCTATATTTTCTTCTGATATATTAGGTAATAAACCTAACCTATTCATTCTTTTTATAGATGTTACATTAACATGACCTAATCTACTATGCCACAAAGAAGTAGACTCAACAATATAAGCAGAACTGGATGACATCTTATTATTATCAACGTTTACAATATAAAGACCATCATTACAATAACCCTTCCCAATGAAGGTACCATTCCTAGTCATTACAAGCTTGTCTGAATCAAATACAAGTTTAACACCAGCCTTGTTGAGGAGCGAACCAGAGATCAAGTTTCGTCGAATATCAGGTACATGTAGGACATTGTTCAACATTAACGTCTTTCCCGACGTAAGCTTCAGAACTATCTTTCCTTTTCCAGCAACCGGAGAGGTCCGAGCATTTCCCATGAAGACTTGTTCATCATCCCTTATTTCTTGATAAGAGGTAAACATGCTACGGTCCTTACAAACATGCCGAGTTGCCCCGGTATCCAGTATCCATTCCAGGTTGTGTACAAGGAAGACTTCGGTCAGAACCGCAACAACCGTATCAGCTTCTGTTTCAGCAAGATTAACTTGTGGCTTATTGTTCTTTTTCTTCAGCCTACATACGTTTGCATAATGTCCTGGTTTTCCACAAAAATGACAATTGCCTTTCTTTTTGAATTGTTTGTTTGGCTTCTTTTTCAGCCGACACTCATTAGCATAGTGTCCAAACTTTTTACAATTGTGACATTGTATTTTACTTTTGTCCTTCTTTTCCTGACCTGATTCGATTAGGTTAGCCTTTGAAACAGACTCATTGGCATCACCAATTTGATCTCTGATCCTATTTGCCTCCTCTATACGTATGTGTACAATTGTATTTTCCAAAGAGACGCCATTCTTTTTGTGTTTCATTTTATTTTTGTAATCTTTCCAAGAAGGAGGTAATTTCTCAATTAACGCTCCAGAAAGAAATACCTCGTCTAACTTTATTCCTTCAATTGTTAATTCATGAGTCAGATTTTGATAATCATGAATTTGATTTGTGACAGGTTTATCATCTGTCATATTGAAGTGAAGGAAGTTCGATATTGCATGTTTTTTAGATCCAGCGTCTTCAAGAACATACTTCTTCTGAAGTGCATTCCATATCTCTTTCGCAGAATCATACAAAACATAAACATCATACAGTTCATTTGACAAGGTATTCAGAATGTAATGTTTGCAATTATTGGCATCTTGAACTTCAGTTTGGTTGGCTGGGTCAACTATAAATGTATCAGACAAGATGTAAAAGACTTTTAAGGTTTGTAAAGCAAAAGAGATTTTCTGTTTCCATCGTTTATAATTCTGTCCAGAGAAGGGTTCAATCTTGGACAGTTCAGTAGTAGGATTAACTGTGATAGTAGCCATGTGTGCTTCACTTTGGTTTGAAGAGAAAAGAGTAAAATTCTGTTCCGAATTAAGTTTGGAACAGACAGCACAAGAGGAACTGTAATCTGTTCCGAGTTGAAATTGGAACAGACAACAGAAGATCACAGAAATAAAATATGTCTGTTGTTTTCAACTTGAATTTGGTTTCAAGATTGTTGTAATAATAAATTGAAAACAACTGACAGATATTAAAAAAATAAAATTAAAAGGAATGTAAAGAACTTATTGATTTGAAGAACACTGAGTCGAGGCGTGACGAGTCACTGGGCTTGAAACCAAATCTGCCCTCCTTGGACCGCTTTCCAAATGCAACAGGAGTCACGGACAGTTGGCCTCCAGGATACAACGACTATCACCCTAGTCCCGGCTGTGCACTCGCCGTACAGGGCTCGAACCAGCAAGTATACCGCAAACTCGAGATGCAGTGACTCAGTGAGTCAGAAAAACAGAAAATCAAACCAGAGTCCAGAGCTTTAGTAAAGTTGAGAGAGAAGATGATTTTCGAATCTATTTAAAACGGATTAATCAGATCTATATATAGACTTGATTAGGTGCTTAATGCACCGTTTTGAATTGGGTTAGGTCCGTTGGGTTTAAACCCAACTGATGCGACCATCCGAACAGACGCTTCTCTGGACGTTTAAAACAAAAGACCGTTCGTGCAAGTACACTTTCAGTGTCCGTTGGAGCAAAAGGAAGGTGCGCAAGTATACTCACAGTAGACCCAGACCCAGACCCAGACCCGGACCCGGACCCGGACCCGAGCCCGGACCCGAGCCCGGCCCGGCCCGGCACCGGCACCGGCACCGGCACCGGCACCGGCACCGGCGACGGCGACGGCGACGGCGCGGCGCGGCGCGGCTCGGCTCGGCTCGGCCGGCCGGCCGGCGGGCGGGCGCGCGCGCGCGCGCGCGTGTGTGGTTTTTGGCATAGTATGGTTCAATGTGCATAGCCCCCCACAAACCACAAAATTCACCTGCCCCCTGAGGGCCTAGCCCATGTGCAAAACCTCTACTTTTATACTTGCTTTTTTCCTTGGTTATTTCCGATGTGGGACAAAGAAAATGCACAAACTCCAAAAACAAACTTGTGGAGGGAAACCATTTTCAAAGGAAAATTTGAAATAAATATTTTAAAATTCCTTTTTTAAAATACAACATTCTATAATAAAGATTTCGAATATCTTGGGTCTGCAGGTCCAAACCATGAATGGTAATGCAAACCATTGGTCTGCAGGTCCCACCATGAATGGACCATGCTCCAATAATATCCCTAACCGAAAGATCCCACCAACCAATCTTGGGTCTTCTTGGATGGAATGTGGGCTGACGTTGTATCTCTCTTCTTATGCATCCATAGACAGCGGGACCCGACAGAACAATGGTCATGATTATCTAATTGCAATTCTCATTACTAACATCCTGGTAATTGAATTGGGTTGCAGCTTAAGTCTCCGGGATCGAACTGGGACGAGATCGACTTTGAATTCCTCGGCAACCTTAGCGGCGATCCATACATTCTCCACACCAATATATTCACACAAGGAAAGGGCGACAGAGAGCAGCAATTCTATTTATGGTTTGATCCCACCAGAAACTTCCACACATACTCCATCTTATGGAATCCTCAACACATCATGTAAGATCTCTCAAAATCTCATTTAATCTATTTATGGCGATCTTACTGCCGTGATATCTACATGGGCCCCACTAAATATCAAAGAAAAATGGACCCATTTGTTTTAATTGTAATTTTATCTTTCTTACATTTGCTTAATTGCACTTGTTGCAGCTTATCTGTGGATGGTAGACCTATCAGAGTGTTCAAAAATGCTGAGACCATTGGCGTGCCGTTCCTTAACAAGCAGCCCATGAGGATCTACTCCAGCCTGTGGAACGCCGATGACTGGGCCACCAGGGGTGGGCTCATCAAAACCGATTGGTCGAAAGCGCCCTTCACCGCTGCCTACAGAAACTTCAATGCGAGTGCATGTGTGTGGTCCTCTGGCAGGTCTTCCTGCGCTTCGGGATCTTCTTCATCGTTGTCGAATGCTTGGCTAACTCAAGAGCTGGACGTGACGAATCAAAGGCGGCTTAGATGGGTGCGAAAGAATTTCATGATCTATAACTATTGCACCGATTTGAAACGGTTTCCTCAGGGTCTGCCGGCCGAATGCAAATTCCCTTACTGAAATTGAATCACGAGAAATTACACGTTTGTTGTATTGTTTTTTTCTTTTTTTGAATTTAAATTCAGTGTTGCATGGGCGTCGTTCTCTTTGAGTGTACTTGTCTTTTGTAATAAAATCACATAAATAAATTAATAAAATGATAATTTTTTAATTGCATCTAACTCTGATTAGCTACATTGGGACACTTCGACAGTTCAATCGATCAATCTGGATTTTGGGTTTATGTTTTGTCACATTTCATGGGCTATATGCAAAGATCACTGTGATCTGAAGATGCGAACGGTACGTCCGTAGGTGAGCTTGTCTTCTTTTTATATTAGCCATCCATTTTCCATGCATGGATGGGATGGTTAGGATTGTATGATAAATGTGATTCTTTGAAAACACGACGGATCGGTGATGGGGCTAATAGATAGATGGCTGATATCGTCTATTCTTTTTTATTAGCCATTATGATCACACCATTTGGATGATCCCATCCATCCGTTAGTTTTCCTATTATTTTTTTTTTCTTATAGCCATCCATTTTACATGCCATGGATGGCGTGATTAGGATTGTATGATTCAATAGAACCACATAAACGATCCATTGGGCCCAACGAATAGATGGCTCAAATTGTGAATTGAACTTAATTTCAGTAAATGATCTAGATCATCCATTTATAGGCTATTCATCAAATGGTCATCATCGTCAAGGGATGTGGTTTTTGCTCATACCGTCTTGAATAATTTTCTGGACGTACCCGGTACCACTTACCGGTTTGCTTCAATATTGTGACTCCACCACCATATTTCTGTACGGCCTGCAAATCAAGGCCGTCCATCTGGTGGGCTCTTACATCAATGGCCTGTGGTAGGCATGCCACACCAGTCTGGCAATCTTAGCCATCAATAATGTTGTAGGCTTGGAGCGACGTGAGAATTAGTTCGTCAATCAAAGGGTCATATTCGAATGGATGAAGTTTATTCATTGGATGGAAGGATCGGACAACCGGTGCAAATTTTCAATCTTAATCCATCTAGGGCAGCCCACCATATGAAGGGTTCGGTTCACTTACTGGTCAGCCATGGGAAACGAATCGAGAGCAACTATCCACACCGTTCGTCGCGATGAACATGAAACTTTGGCGATGTTTACTTGATGGAAATAAAGAATACATTGACTACCCAACGTGGATGGTTCCCATGCAAGTACTTGGGGAGCGGATTAAGTGAGACCCCGGGTCCACCGAGGTGGGTGGGACCCCTGACTGTGGGGCCCACTGTGATGTATCTTTCTACATCCATGCGGTACATCTGTATTGAAAGCTCATTTTAGGGCATGATGCAAAAAATGAAGCAGCTCCATATCCCAGATGGACCATAGTACAGGAAACAGTGGTGATTGATCATTAAAAGCTTTTTGTGGGCCACAAAAGCTTTGGATCAAGATGAGATTTATGTGGTCTCTTCATCTAGGTGTTTGTGACCTTATCAACAGGTTGGATGGTAAATAAACGTTCCGGTAGAATCCATCAAGTTTTTAATAGCGAGGATTCAATCATAACTATTTCCTGTGGTGTAGTCCACCTAAGATTTGTGTGAGCTTTATTTTTTGGGATCATGCCCTAAAATGAGCTTTCAAAATGGTTGAACGGTGTGGATTTAAGGCACATACATCACTTTGAGCTCCAAAGTCATGGGTCCCACCCACCATGGTGGATCCGGGGTCTTACCTAATCCGCTCCCACTTGCTACAAGCCATGCGCGTGGGCCCACCTGGATATGTGCGACAACCAAACTGTCACCAGTAGGGATCCAACTATCACGTGGACCACCATTCGAATATAGAGGTTTTTGGGAATTGTCCATTGTCTTCTTATAGTGGGCCCCATGAATTACGTGAGATCCACGGTGACGATGAGATGCCCCGACCAGCCCTTAGGCCTAGCAGTACTTCACCCCAAGCCAGACCTGAAATGGGTCGTCAAGCCTGAAAGCCAGATCGACTAGCCAGCCCATTCCATTCTTTTTGCATTGGGCTGGGCGACGTGATGAGTGGACCAACCTGATTTCATATAGACCAGGTTGGCATTGGCACGCGTGCCGCAAGTAAAGGAGCGTGTGGAGCCAGAAAAGGCCACAACTTTCCAGCTATGCGAGACTACAGCAATCCACGCTTTTGCACTCTTTCACAAAAGGCTCTGTGGGGCCCACCGTGATCTGTGTGTGAAATCCACTCCATCCATCATTTACATGACCAGCTCATATCATGCTCTGAGCTCAAAATAAGGCAAATCCAAAAATCAAGTGGGCTGTCTAACAGGTAAGAGAGAGAATGGAGATGGTCACCATAGAAAACTTTCTGGGGCCCACCTTGATGTTTATATGCCATCCAATCCGTTCATGAGGTGAGTCTAGCCAGTATGAATGGACATACCAAGTATCAGCCTGATCCAAGAAGATTCCACTGGTGGGCCTCTTTAATCACACTTCTTCCAGTGACGTGGCCCACTTGAGTTTTGGATGGGCCTTATTTTAGGGATTACCCCTTAATATAAGCATTCTAAAATGATGGAAGGGGTGGAGTTTAGACAGACATCAAGCTGGGCCTCAAAGAGCTTTTTGTTGCATGGGATCCCTACAACAGTTTGTAGGAAATACCTGTTCTGAGGAAGTTTCGAAAGCGTTAAACAACTCTACGTCATTGCCAGTTGCAAATCTTCGAAAGAACACAATTCATGGTATTACTGGCTATGCCGCACACGAGTTTGGTCCCCTACCATCCACACGCGACCACACGTGCCAATATGACACAAATGTGCAAGATCCTAGCTTTCCATCTTTTCGGGTATTTGATTTCATAGTTAAAATTTCCTGGATTTTAGGCCCTAAGATCTTAACAATGCAATCACGTGATGGAAAGCTACTACCACGTTATGACGAGGCCTCTCTGATCCCAAACGAGGCCCAGCCAACTGCGCCGCACGTGGAAACCGTACGGATAATCCAAGCTATGCAGCAGATGAGGTATATATACAATGTCGATAACATGCTAAAAAATAAGGCTAGCCCACTCATCATATGGGCCACAAATGTAGGCCACTCACCCAAAATTTTTGGCCTTCCATTTGTTCTTCGATATGGCCCATCTGATGACTGGATTTACCTGATTTTTGGGACAGGTTATCTTCACGTTGAGACTCACCTGTTGTACGGATTGGATAATACGTATATTTCACGCTGGCACGTATGGGGGCATTTGGATAGGCGTGTATATACAAGCGTTGAAATCCGTGACTGAGGTTCCATGCAGAGTCTGGAGCATCGACGAAACTAACGGAAATGATATGGTAGAAACAGTGGCACCCATCTCACCTTACACCAGCTAAGCAAACCATCCTGAATTTCGTGGCAGAACACACGTTGAGTGTGGCCCACATGATGAATGGATTTGATCTTGAACGTGACTACCTCATTAGTCATACGCTAGCCCACTGGGCCCACATGCTGAGTGGTCCAACTAGCGCAAACAGTCCACCGGATGATTGCGGCCATCAATGTACGTAGATGAATTTGGAACAGCAAAAGAAACTTTTCAATGGCTCAGATTCAGCTGTTGAAATCATCGTTGAACCATAAATATTATTGGGAAATAGCTTATTTTACTGTTGTAACGATGATATAAACGGTTCAAATTATCGGACTACGTCAGTATATAGGCCCCAGTGGCTGGATACACGCTAAATCCTGCGTCGCGATGGAGGTAAAACGAGCTCATCTAATCCTCAATACCGCCACCTTCCCCACGCGGGAGACGTTTGCTCGAGTACATCTCGATGTACTTTAATAACATACGTCGCAACGCTAGCCTTTGGATTTGGGTTCTCTATTCAATGATCCAAACTATTTCTATGATAAGACTATTATTAGATGAGGATTTCCCGATCTTTGATTCAACAAATGTTATTTTGGCTGTTCATGTTCAAGGTGAGATAAAAAAATGAACAAAGGGTTGAAATAATCCAACTGAGAGTTTTATTTGATTACTTGCCAATACAAATTAAGACTTGTCGTGTAAACGGTATGGATCATCGGATTTAGAACAGATTCAAAGGTTGCAATGAGCCGAGATGTATTCGAGCAAACCTCCACGAAATAGAGCCTATCCAACTTTCAAAATTTCAAGCTTGAACAGCCAAACGCCAGCTGTGGCACTCAGCTCTCTCACCTTCAACGAGATATCCTCATTCCCACTCGACCTTTTCATTCCCCACGTAAACCCTTCATATCTCACCACAAACACAAACAAAGATCTCTCTCTCTCTCTCTCTCTCCTCTCTCTCTCTCTCTCTCTCCCCCCCCCCCCCCCCCCCCCCCCCCCCGTTCTTTCTAGAAAAGATGGTCTCTCCTTCTCCTTGTGTTTCTTCTTCGATTGGGAATATCATGTTGGTAATTTTTCTACTAACATGTTCTCTAATGGTTGCATCTGGTACGAATTTCTACCGAGATGTCGATATCACATGGGGCGACAGCCGTGCTAAGATACTGAACAATGGCAAGGTTCTTGCGCTAACGCTCGACAAGGACTCCGGCTCTGGCTTCCGATCCAAAAACGAGTTTCTCTTCGGAAAGATTGATATGCAACTCAAGCTCGTCCCCGGCAACTCTGCCGGCACCGTCACCGCCTATTATGTAAGTGATCACATGTGCCTACCTCCCATTTCTTGCTGCATCTCCTCCCTCCATTAGGTGGGCCGCACCGGTTGAATGACTTGCCCTGCTTATCACCCCCATGTATACGTTAACATGGAACATTCATCATTATTGTACGTCTTGTACGTACTTGATTAGTTGACTGGCCTTTCATGTGGTCCACTATTCAGGTGGTCCGTTCATTGGTGGGCCTGAATGCATACGTTAGTGTGGACCATTCGTCAATCAATGGTCCATTTGTCTGTAAATGTGAGGACCCAACTGATTAGTTGACCGGCCTGAGATTTCAGCGGGGCTAATTTTAGTACGTGGCTCACCTCATTTGCCTGGCCCGCTAATCAAGCCGGTCCGTTCATTGGTGGACCTGCATGCATACGTTAGTGTGGCCCATTCGTCATTCAATGGTCCATCTCTTTGTACGTGTACCACGACTGATTAGCATATATACCGGCCAATTTTATTGTGGGTCATACGTAATTGATCTGGACCGTTAATTGGGCTGGCCCGCTCGTTGGATGGGTACATGCGTAGGCTGATTTGGATAGTTTGTGATCTCAGTGTTAAATTCGTTCGTACATCTGTGGATCCCACCTAATTAATTGACGGGCCTGATATTTTTAGCCGAGCCAATATTAGTAGGTGGCCCACTTAAATGCGTGGTTACAACTGATTGATGATTTTGATGCAGCTTTCATCTCAAGGGAAAACCTGGGACGAGATCGACTTCGAATTCCTTGGCAATCTTAGTGGTGATCCTTACACTGTCCACACCAATGTATTCACCCAAGGAAAGGGAAACCGAGAGCAGCAATTCCAGCTTTGGTTCGACCCCACCAAAGCCTTCCACACCTATTCCATCCTTTGGAATCCTCAACACATTATGTACGTCTTCAAATCCCTCCATTAATCTTATATGAATTCGTTTGATTGAACAAAACCATACATCTCCTGGGACCCACCTCGGATAGGCCACATTCCGAAAATTACAGTGGACAGAGGTGATCCTAGCTATTGATGGGTCTCATCAAACGGACAGTTGAGAACCAAAATGAAAGAGTCTACAAGCAATGGCAAGGTTTGATGGTCAATGTGAACTTTACTCATCCACTTAAGTGCGCTAGCGGACGGATAGACGGACCGTCGGACCATACCGCATTTAGGACTACATTATCAATGACACCATGTTAACATAGTGGGTCGATGGTGGAAGAAAAGATTAAGTGTTTTCTTTTAAAAAATAGCCCTTGATCAATTCAGAAAAAGAGAAATTTCTAAAAGGTGAGAAAGAAGAGCTATCTTGTTGATGGCAAAAGTTTATTCTTATGGCACTCATAAAACTTGTACAAGTTATAAACCCTACATTCATATTCTCTTTTCAAAATAGTATTGTTTCTTTAAAAAAATAGTAAATTTAATACAAATATTAAATGACTTTTAAATGAACTTAAATTCTTTTTGTGAATGCTGCGTAGCATCTGTTTCAAGGGGGTATGACATTTGCCCGTTGCTACTTTTGAATTAGGGGCTATATTTGTATAGTTGACTTGACTGGACTTTGCTTTCCTTAATTGTTAGAAAGGTGTCCACGATAGCACGTTTTAATGTTTGGAGTTGCTACTAGCCAATATGGCGAGGTGATGGTTCATGGTCATCCAAAGCTGTAAACTTGCCAAAGAATTGTGAAAACACTTTAACCTGAGTGACTCCTATAATTAGTTTGCGATCCTAGATGTCTAAGCAAGGGCTTCGGTTATAAGAGGAAGAGATCAAGTGCCCTCTCCTACCCGCACCGAGTGTGGTCTCTACATTAGGGTTGTGTAATGATTAGAGGGATAAGATGCTTGCAAAAATGTTAATTTTTTTCTCTTTTTTGTTTGGACTTTTTTCTTTTCCATACACACTCACACACCCCCAGGCATGCTTGTGCACTCACACCACAATAGATGCTCAAACCCATGACCTTATGTTGAAACTCTTGTGAGTCTACCACTGAGCCATAGGGTTGTTGGTAAAAAAGAAAATGTTAATTATCTAGCCATACTTTGTATAACCCACGAGAGGGCTGCGGAAGCAAAAAGTGATAAAAAAAATAATAATAATAAATCCTAGCCTTGCTTCATAAAAACGAAAGACAATGGGCATGCAAAAGAAAACAAATAAAGGCAACGAAAGTAAATGCAGTAAAATAAAGATATAATAGGTAACAAGGTTAGTTATAAATGAAATGTGCAGTATGGAATGGGTTTTGAGCATTGATTAAGATATGGGAAAGAATAAGGGAGGTCAAACACCTTTTTTAAAGTAAAAAAGGGATAGCAAACATCTCTAATGCTTAGTCTACTCTTGAATTGGTCAGCTCATCTTGATATAACTGGCTTGGATGGGGTAGAACCTAGGTGTAGGTGGAGTGGTTTCGGGGCATCCTAGGTTGTAGAGTTCCCTTGTTCTAAGAGGTAGAATATTGTTTCTAGAATCTTTGATCCAATGTCTCTTTATTTTTATCTTCTACCTCCTCAACCAAGGTCCAAGGGCTGAATTAATAATCTTGGAAATCGTCAGCCATCTAGTGGCCGACGGGACCACTTGGCAGAATTTTGCCATGTAGATCCTATTACGGGACTCCAAACCCTAAAATACTTAAAAATAATAAAAATTCAAAATTACTAATTAAGACGTAAAATTTAATTTAAAACTCAATAAAAAACAATTATTAAAATGTCATTTTAAAAAACTATTTATGGGTAGATTATACCTTTGGCATTGGCCAAGACTTTAGCATTGGCCGAGATATAGAGCTCATTGATAGCCTTTCAATGACGTACATATAATATATGTGGATAATCAGTCACGGAGTTACAACCATGATAAACTATATTAGGCATTAGACCCTTCGATTGAACTCTCAAACTGGTTTTTCTTTTATACTAGCCACCCATATGATTTTCCTTGACCTTGTCCTAGGCCGGTCATTTTACCAAATTAAGCTTGAGAAAACTTTTATGCTCTTGAAAAGTGTAATGGATGAAACGCACGTACTTGGAAGTTAATTAGAAATCGCAAGCTTGGACTACATGTTTATGAGATTAAACTGTCTAAATTATATGTTCCCATTGATCAGGTTTATTACCAACTGAAAATTACACTTTTGATCACCTGACTATCAAATTAGTTGAGATTTATGAACTGTCAGATATGAAAATATAACCTAATGTCTTATATTCACAAACAAGTGTCAATGAATCGGAGGTTAGGATTATAAACTAATCTGATTTTCGTACCATTTTTAAGTGTCTGTGTATCAAGTGTAGCATGCAACCAGAGTATCAAATAGCTCCCCATTAATCTTTCCACAATAGTCCTAAACTATTATGGGACTTGCTTAAAAATTTTCTGATGTCTGCGTTGCACTCTTTTCAGTCTCTATGTGGATGACATTCCAATCAGAATTTTCAAGAATTTCGAGTCCAAGGGCGTACCATTTCTTAACAAACAGCCGATGAGGATTTATTCCAGCTTGTGGAATGCCGATAACTGGGCCACGAGAGGTGGGCTCATCAAAATCGATTGGTCGAACGCGCCCTTCACTGCTGCCTATAGAAACTTCAAGGCCAGGGCTTGCATAATGTTGTCTGGCATCTCGTCTTGTGCTTCACAATCTCCTTCTTTGCCGTCCATGGCCTGGATGACTCAAGAGCTAGATTCAGCTAGCCAAGAGAAGTTGCGTTGGGTTCAAAAGAACTACATGATCTACAACTACTGTGCTGATCCGAACCGCTTTCCGCAGGGTCTCCCACCCGAATGCGGATTTGCTTGATCATTTTTTTTTTTTTTTTTTGCCCATTTATCTCTTATATAGAGTGATTAATACTCATTCATACACATTATTTTATTTATTGATTGCAACCTATCATTCCTTGTATTTCTCTTTGTAATGAAGTTACATGAATATGATTCTTTTTTCTTTGTTGAGAAAATATTTAATACTCTGGCAGAGTGTGATGGATGATAAGCAAGTGCTTATAAATTACTTAGAAATTGCACATGTGGCAGAAACTTAAATCGTCCCATTTATGAATACAAGTTTAGATGTATTATAAACTAAAAATTATGCTAAATTGATCATCCTACTATCAGGTTTTTGGACATTTTGTGGGCGTTTGGATTGTAAGTCACATTACATGAGCTACTTATGCCTCAAGTAACCTATATTGAATTATTAGTAGAAGTTTGTTTGGCATCAAATAATTGATTTTCCCTCAAGTTTTTCAGTTAACTCTTAATATCCACCATCTATCACATGGGCCCGATGTGGACCACTCATTATGTTGAGTCCACCTTGACCTTGTCATAAATTTGAATTGTCCAACCTGTACGGCCTACCTTCAATGTGGACCATCCACCTTGAGGGGCCCAATTCAATATGGGCTATCCGCCATGCGTGGCCCACCCTTAATGTGGACCATCCGTATGTAGCGTCTAGCTTCAAAGTGGGCCATTCATCAAGTGGGACCTGCCTTGGATGTGGGGTCATTCATCATTAGGGGTAGACCTTTGATGTGAACTGTCCTCTTGTGGGGCCCACCTTTAATATCCACCGTTTATCATTTGCAGCCCATCTTTGATGTCAACTGTCCAGCATGCAGAGCCCACCTTGGATGTGGGTCATTCATCATAGGCACCTTTGATGTGGATCACACACTATGTTGGGCCCACCTTGATGTGGGTTATCCATCATGTGGGCCCACTATCAAAATAAATTCTCCATCATGTGGCGCCCACCTTCAAGTCCACTGCCCTTCGTGGGGAGCCCAACTAATTTGATGTGGACCATCCATTGTGTGGGCCCCATCTTTGATGTGGGCTGTCAATCATGTGGGGCCCGCCTTGGATGTGGGCAATTCATCATTAGAGGCCGACCTTGCTGTGGACTGTTCATCATGTGGGGCCCACCTTGATGTGAGTCATCCATCATGTAGGGCCACCTTCAATGTTATTGTCCGTCACGTCGGGCCACCTTCCATATCCACGACCGACTCTCACATGGAGCGCACACCTTTGATATGGATTGTCCATCTTGTGGGCCCCACCTTCAATGGGGGTCGTCCATCATGTGGGGCCCATTTAGATGTGGGGGCTACCTTTGAAGTGGATGCCCATTATGTGCGGCCTCCTTTGATATGAACCATCCATCACAGAAAGGAGCAGAAAAGTTAAAAGGTTGAAAAGCAAGGAAAAGAAAAACAGAACTTAACCGGAATAAATAACTTTATTCAGGTAAGTTAATTTTACAAATTAATATGCTTATCAAGCTAACTTACGGGACCTTATTGAATGGTTAAGAATGAAAAATATCCAATAGTTTCATTTCAATAAGCAAGAGTTAATGCATGCCACGTAGAAAAATTGAAGTGCCTGTTTATCAAGCGTTGTATGCAGACAGAGTAACAAATAACTCCAATTTGTTATGGGGAATAATCACATGCTTCTGCAATCGTGGGGCCTACACGTGATGTGTATATGGAATCCAAAATGTGCATATGTGGTGAGCCTCCACATAGGCACCGTACATCCCAACAATCATCCCTATCAGGGATTCAGGTGGGACGCACTTCCAAGAGCAATGTAATATCATGCCTAAAACCTCTATGTTCCCTCGTTGTGGCCCACCTAAATTTGGTATGGTTCGAGCTTTGGTGCGTCCCTTCATCCTAGAGCAATGGAAGGGGTCTTGTGACAATTGGGCTGGGTTTCTCAATTCAGCCCAAGCCCAACAACTTTGGTTGGTGGGCCAATTCCTCACTCCATGGGCTGCCAATGGATAGGGCTAGCAACGGCACACCTACTTGCTGAAGTAAAACAATGTTTTTAAAACATCCGATCCGAGCCATTCAAAAAAGGGCCTATTACCTTTCAGGCCCAGGCTGCTGCCTTGTAGGAATGTCAAGGGACTGGACAATAAAAAGGTCTGAGCCCAATCCGAACCCGAAGTGGACATGTTCTACAGGCCCGAGTCTGATCCAATTAATAAAAGGTCAACAATCTGCGTTCGGGTGGGAACATTCAGTTCCAACGGCTGCTATGTGCCCAGAAGTTTAGGCCCAAGACCGATCCTCGACCGGCCACCCCCACGATTTGTTCCGACTGACGTGAACTGGGGACACGCTAATGGGCTGGGCTTGGACGTGCTTTGGTTCCAACAGTCCCAGCCCAATTTCAACCATAAAATCGGAAAATACCATTATCGTTTTGTGTTTATCGCGACTCAGGATTAGGGCTGGTCATGAGCCGAGTCAGCTCGAGAAACTCAATCGACTCAACTCGAAAAAGCTCGCCTCGGCTTAACTCAACTCAGTAGAACAAGTCGAGTCAAGCTTTATTTAGGAGCTCGAGTCAGAAATCGAGTCAAGTTCGACCATTGGATCACTCGACTCAACTCGACTTGAAACTCGACTCGATTCAAGCTCAACTCGGCTCGAGCTCGAGCTCGAGCTCGACTCATTTCATATAGATATTTGTTAAAAAAAAAAAAAAAAACCTAATCTTCTTATTTCTTGATTCTCTCTCTCCCCTCCCCCATGCACACATTGGGGTCCAAGCTTAGGACATATAAAACCCTAACATGTTGGGGGGTTTCTTTATCTTACTATTTTGTTCAGGTAAGAACATTCCTTGTTGAGCATATCCAATGGATTAAGTAATTTCAAGTACAAAACATGGTGAGCACACAGTGGTTGTGTGTTTTACACGCTACACAAACACAGGTGCTACAATGAGACCACACACCATACATATCTACAAAACAGGGGCTATGGTTAGACCAAACACCATATGCAGCTATTGATTGCAAATTTACGAGGGATGTGGTGCATCTGATCCATGAATCAGCTGGGCCTCATCATGAAGATGGTCCACTCAATAATTAGGGCAGTCCATTCACGTGGTGAGCTATGCATGTACTGTATTAATTATGGTTCGTAAAATATTACTAGTGGTATGCATTCAATGCATGTGTGACTTGGCCAAAGAAAAAATCGATCAGAGATAAGTCATTTTAATGGTGGGGCCTCATCTATAAAAATATTATTCTCCCCTAATATATGTGTGACTTCTTGAACTTAATGTTGTTTGACTTTTAATTTGTATTTTGTAGTTAAAAAATATAATAAATTGAGGTGGGGGCAAGCTCGACTCACTCGACTTGAGGTAAGCTCGCCTTGACTCGATCCTACTGGCTCGCCTCGACCTCGCCTCGAAAGTTTTAGCAAACAAGGCAAGCTCCTAGCGGGTGAGCTCCAGCTTGAGCTGGAGCTTGAGCTTGAACTCGAACTCGAGGAGAGCACAGACGGGTCAAGCCAAGCTTGGCTCGGCTCAGCTAGATGTACAGCCCTACTCAGGAATCTATCGTGTGTCGGCATCTCACTAGGCTAACTTGCTAGATGTTCCGATGATTTAGACCGTCCATATTTTAGTTACTACTATAGATAAGCTATTTACCTATGATAATACATAAATTATGATCCTTGACCTTCGATATTTGGTGTTGAATTCAAGCCTCATTGACAATTTTCTTTTAATGTTCTAAATTCATATACTACAAATATTGATAGTTTTAATCATCCATCTACTGTAATTTTCTAAATATAGCCCTTATAGAATATATTCCACAACATGGATGGTTCCGATCATTGGAACAGTCAGCATGTTCACCCCAGTGGGTGGAGACACACTGAACATAGTAAGTCGCGGCAAAACGAACTCCAAAGAGAAAAACTTTGATACGCCGACAGAGGCTGATGGATGATACTCAGGCACGTAAAATTTGCTTAGAAATTGCAAAATTGGAATACAATTAATTCAATATAAACCGTCCAATTATGGATCAAAATTTAGATGTATTATTAACAATGAGAAAAAATCCAAATATTTATTTGACCATCGGATTGCTAGATATTCACTGGACGGTTAAAAATGAAACAAAAAAAAAAACCAATTATCCTATTCAACAAATCCACAAATCAGAGGTTAGGATTGTTTTAAAAAATATTATTTTGATAAATTTACTTAGATACATTAGGTTCCACAGTTTAGTCGGGTTACTCTGAGTTAATCTATCCTACGTTTAGAATTGTCAGTCGCCTGTGTATCAAACTTCATACTCTGTCAGAGTACCCAATAACTCCGCAACTTCAAAATCGCCATTCGCCTCTCTTCATTTTACCAGAGAGAGAGAGAGAGAGAGAGACGATGAGCGATCTGATCGCCGCTGCATTGGGATCCGTCTAGTACAAGCGAGCCCAATGCCGTCTTCGACACGGCGCGAGTCGCCGAGGTGAAATCATGGCTCGCCTCGCAGTTCGACGCCGCTGCGAAGGACGTGCCCGAGTTCGAGTACACGCCGCGGAGCATCGCGCATCTCCACGCGCTTGCGACTCTCTCCCAAACCAATACACAGGTCGCCGGGTTCGTCGCGTCGGACCTCCGCCAGAAGGCCGCGGAGTACCGCTCCCAGGGTTAGGTCTGCCTTTTCCTTTTACAAAAAAAAAAAAAAAAAAAAAAATCGTGTGTGCACCCGGAGTCCGTGCGCACACGTCTCGGGCCGGAATATCAGCAGGCATTTCAAATTGGGAGGGTGAAAATTCTCACTTGGGCACGCTTCGACCTACCCGCCAACTGTCTTTTTAAAGGGCAGGTCGCAATGTGTTCACCGAGTCTCGGTGCTCACTGTTTTCACTGGCAATTTTGAAGTTCTCCATCGTTAATTTGGGATTATATGATAGTTTGATGGAGAATTTTGGAATACTGTTCTCGCATTCATTTGGTGTACGTTTGCCTTAGGTGTTTTTGAATCCAGGCCTTCTAAATTATGGGCTCACGCTACGGATGTACTGGATCGATTATCCTGACCATTAAATTGATACCGCAAAATGGGTTATTGAAAAGAAAAATGTTCAACCGTCCAAATTTCACCAGGGGAATGTCCATCGATCGGATAGTTGGAACTTCTCATGTGGTTTTTGGAGGGGCCTGCAAGCTGGGTGGTCTGGAATTTAGTTCAGTTATACATTTGTATGGTGGTTGGGAGCATGAGTATTGGCCTTGATCAGATCCTTATCTGATTGTGGGCCCCACTGTGGATGTGGAGTAACCCAAAAGCTGCATTGATTGTGCAATTCTTATCTCTTTGAACACAAGCTGGACGGTCTGGATTTGGGTTCATGCTTGCCAGGTGGATGGTGGATGAGAGCATGGACATGATCCACCATCAACATGATTGAATCCAGACAAGCCAATTGGAGGGCCCCACTATGGATGGAGCATAACCCAAAAGGCTGCATTGTTTGCACAATCCTTACCATTTTTATTGGTGGCCATCAAATGGATGGTTGAAAGGAAATGTGGTCAATGGGCCCAATTCAATGGGCAAATGCTCATTTCATTGGATGGTTAGGTTTTCCTTACATCGATTAATTGGAATGTGCCTGTCAAGACCTACAATTTTGAGAGTTTGGATTTTGTATGTGTATGGCATGTGCACCATGGATGAGTGAATGATTGTGATTCTCTGTAGTGTGGATATTTTATTATCCTCTGCCTCAGAATACATGATTTATGATTTTTGTGACAGTCCGAAACCATAGATTTTCTCTAGAGGCTTTAATTGATGATTCTTGAACAACTGCAGCTGTCAGAATTAGAGAGATTTTGGAAAATGTGCGATTGGCCCAGGAGAGTCTGTCACCGAATGCTGTTGCATCTGCGCAGGTTCTGGCAAATGTTGCAAATTTGTTGAATATAAGAGATACTGAATTGAGTAGGTGAATATCGTCTCTTCTTCGCAATCCACATTGGCTTCTTTTTTTTTTCTTTTTTTGTTATTTTCCCCCTCTTTTGAAAATTTTCTACATAATTGAGATGGCGGCGGTGGCGATGATGATGAGATATGATGTAGTTTTCTTGTGGCAATGGGAGATATTTCTTTGAGAAAGACTGATATAGAGGAGAAGAGGGATACCGTAAAGAATGAATCGGAAGTTCTTCTTGACTATACACGGAAGGCTCTTGCAAGGCTGACTTATTTGAAAAAGTGGGTTCTTAATCGTTTTGTTCTTTATTCTCTTTTGGGTCTGTCATATTTGAATACATTTAGGGTCATTTTGTAGCTTAAACTTGATATGCATTGGTAATTACCATGGAATCCATGTGAATTGGAATGACTAGTCCATGCGAATTGGAATGACTAGTTGTTCTTGGCAGCCTATGAGAGAGAGAGAGCTTTGGCTTGTGAATCGGTGGTAATCGGAATTCATGTGAAATGGAATCACATAGTTTTCTCGCGATTTCCAAAAAAAATGCTTTTTTGTGTATTTGATGTGAATTGGATTCGAATTCACATCAAATACACTCCTCCCAAACACACCAATTCCTGCTTCCAAATGACCCCTTAGATGGTGCGGAATACGGAATTTTTGTTGTTCCATTTTATAGTTCAGTTCATCACCATGTATGTAGATTTACTATGTAGTAGGTGTGGAGAAAAATATCACAAATTCATAATTGGGACTGATGAAAGAAAGGAAATGGATTTGGCATGAAACATGTTAGTGCAAGTTTCTCCACAGGAAGCATGATAAAAGAAAGTTCGCCATGCGAAGTGTGCCGGTACCACCACTTGATTTCTTGATCCACCATCTCCTTAGTAAAAGCAATGGGGCACCCTTTCTATCGCAAACTGATCCTTGATTGGATGGTGATGAGATTCGCCCACAATGAGCTTTTTGGTATCAATGATAGAAACAGCTGAAATATATGATCACTGTCATCATCTAAGCCTTACCCAACAAATTGGGGTCAGCTAAATATATTGAACTGTAGCTTTTTTAGATGATCAATAATACAATTGCTTGCAAAGACGATTGACAAGGTCAGTGTTAAATACCCAACTTGCATAATCAAAGCGCGGCTTTTATACTGTTTGATCATAAACTACCCTAGGTAAGTATTATAAACATGAAATTATATCGGTTATACTGTTAATGTATAAGTAATAGGGTAGGTGTTGTGAGAAGAATACGAGCTGACCTCGACACCGTCACGAAGAGAATACGAGCTGACCTGAGGTCGGATCCGATTCAGCTCGCTCAGCTCGAAGCCGATCTGATGACAAACGGAGTAACTCAAATACAGGTCGTCAGATCTGACCGACCCGAGACTAAAGAAGAAAGGTAGTCCTCGAGAACGACCTCGCCAGGTCGACCTCTTTGCGACCTGATTCTATTTCCGTAATTCTCTAAGTTGGTGTACGATAAGGGGAAGGAAATCCGGGAGATCTCTAACCAACCCGCCGAAAGATCCTCAAAGATCACGGGACAGCTCCGGAAGTCCCAAAGATCCGAGAATCCCTCCCCTGAAATCACGGCTTCAAAAGGGAATACAACTCTGTAATCTAAGTCTATAAATTGACGCGTCTCCTTCATTATCAAGGTACGATACAAATACTGATCAAAAGTTATAGATTCAATCCTTCAAGATCTCATTTAGGCATCGGAGGGCTAACGGCTGGACCCCAGCCACCCCTCTTTGCTCAACTAGATTTTCAAACTCTAGTTCAAATATGCCTTCTATTATCAATTCTTTGAAAGTTTTTTATTTGTAATTTTCCTGTCACTAGTGGGGAATGCCCTCCTGGCTATGGTGTTGATGAGAACCTATGAGTTTTTCTTCTGACAAGAATGGTCTATGTGAGCGTACTTGTGACTTTATGAATTTACATATCTCACATCGTGTTTTGTACGTGTTCATGTGGGGATGGTTCTCATTTGACTTAAATTTCAAACGGTTTTTTTCTTTCTTTATTATTGCAGAACCCTTCAAAAGTTGGATGATGAAGTAGCTACTTGTGAGGCTCAAATGCATCATTGGAAGGCAAACTTGGCCATTATGGTCTTGAAAGAACGGCAATACAAGCAACAATATTCTAATTATAAGGTACTGCGTTATTTTCTATATATAATTTTTTTTTTTGTAGATGGACTTCAATTAATTAGTATGAAAGTAACTGGGCAGGCAAGAAAATGAACATGACCTGATCATGTCATCAGTGTAGAGTCCAGAGTCATATTGTAGAGTTAATGGTCCAAGTAGATAAGTCCTGATTGTATCAATCTATAATGTTTAGTAAATCATCTGGGGGTTTTCGTTTGTACACCTCATTGTTGTTTGATCATGTGGCTATGTTTTCAGGTGCCAATTTTTATTTTTTTTTTTTTTAATTATGCTTTGCTGACTTGAGATTCCCTTAGTGTTGAATGAATACAAACCACTTTTCATCAGTTGTTTATGTACCTGTTACTTGATAGTGATACATGTCTAGGAAGAATTTTTGTGGATTCCTCTCCTTCTGTGCTGTCAATAGTAGATTGTAACACGAGGAGACCTATAGCACCAGAGAATTTTTGTGGATTTGTGGGTCGGTTGATTCAACCCTATATCCCATATTGGGTGGGGGTGGCTAATATGACTGCAGGGAGGACGTGGTAGGTCGATCACCGTCTCCCTAACCGAGTGTTTCTCGAATCCACGAGAAGAAAAAAAGAAAAAAAGAGAGGAAATTAATTCCGAATAATGTTTTTTTGATAATTGAATCAATAATAAACGGAATTACAAGTGCATATAAATAGGAAACTAAACCCTAGGTAAAGTATCAGACTCCAACTCCAACTTAAACTCCTAGAAAACGCAACTTACTATAAATAGTAAACTTATTTTATTTATAGAAGTCGTTCAATCCTACTAGAACTCTTGGTTTTCAGCCAAAAATAGAAAGTTATCAAACGGCCTCAACCACGTTATTCTACTAAATATTCTAAGCCCTTTTCATGTTGGGCACTAACTCTAAAGCCCTACAGATCCCAAGTTATGATCGAATTAAAACTTACTATAAATAGAAAAACTGAAAATAAACTAGCCTAATGACCGTCGATATGGTCGAATCTCGCGATTCCGGCATGGGTAACCCGGCGTAGCGGGGTTGGTTGGCTAAAGTAGCTCTTGCTATCTCAAATTGATATATTATATGTCCCGAAACTCATTCCGGATTGTGAGATACGGCCGATTTAGGGTCCTTACGGTCCGGATCACTTTCGACCCCGACCGGTCTTCTTTTGATCCATCTGGGCCATGAAATAATGAGCGACCCGTTCTACATCATAATATGACCACATTGATCAAGGCTAATGAGAGTGCAAAATTATGGCTTCTTTTGGGTTATATGTTTTTATTATAATATATATAGACACATGTCTAACACCATCATATTTCTACTTAGCTGCATACTTCTTCCACCTTATTTTAACTTTACAGTAGTAGCAAACTGTCTGTCTGTTTTTCTTTTCTTTTTGAAAGCCAACAATTGTATTACAGTTCGAAAGAAAAAGCAACATTTTCTTTTGGAAGGTTAAATTTTATTTATTTATTTATTTATTTCCCTTTTTTGAAAGAAATGTCATTGCTAGCAGTCTTCCATTGCTGTGCTTACATGTATTGGATGGAACACATCAGTTTGTTTATGTAGTTGGTAAATGTTGATAGGATATGTATAAGTGATTAATCTTTTGATCTTGATTATCGATATGCATGTAGGCATCATGGACCCTGACTCGCTAGGAGTTTCGCTCACCCTCATGTGTTTGGCTAGGAGCACTGGACTTCTGCTGCTTCTTCCCATTCTAGAATGCCATTATCTCTTCAGAGCTTCTCACTTCTATTGCTTTCTACAACATCATTAACTTCACCTGCAGATATATTTTCTCGCAGATAAAAAAATGCACACATTCACACATTGAATGTTTTTTCCCCTCTATCTCATCAGTCTCTCTTTATGATATGCCAATCCACTTGAATGTAAAACCTTTGCTTACCACCATATTGGCATGGCCATTGCCTTGATTGGATTATGAGTTTGGCCTAAAGAGTACTTTGGTACATCAAAGTTTCTTAGGTGATTTCTCAGGTCTGTTTGATGAGGAAAAGAAACAAAAAACATGGAAATTTTAATTATTATTTCCATTGGTATTATTGAAAATAGATTCCATTTTTGGGGATACGCTTGTTTTGGAAGCAGAAATCTCTGATTCATTATGCAACTGTGACCTGTTATCTTGTGCCAGAGAATTGGAATTGAAGAACCGACAGTTCCCTTTGTAAATCAAATCGGGGAAAACATCCTTCTGTTCTATGCTTATGAAATAGGGCCTATGCATGTACAATACGCTTATAATATGATTTCTTTGGATCCAAAATCCCTCGTTTTACTGATTGTCTTTCACTCATCCTCGAGTGTATGTTTGGAAGCAGGCATTATTGAATCGGGTAGGTTAGACTCCCGAGATTAGCCATGGTGTGCTGGTGGATACAGCTGAACATAAAAAGGAATTGGAGAAGAAATCAAAGCCCATTTTGGATACCTTGAGGAGCTACCAGGACTTACCTCCTGTACGGTCCTAAATCTCAATCACAATGAAGTTGTGGTATGTAGTTGATGCATTGTATAGATGTAGCATCTCAGTCCCATTTATTCTTATGCAGGATAAAGCTCTTGCTGCTTTAGCTATTGAGGAGAAAAGAAGGCAATACACAACTGCTGAAAAGTACCTTGAAGACGTACTGCACTCGGCTCTTGCCACTACTGAATAATGTATAGGTGTGTGTACTGTTCATATAACATCAAAATGTAAACTTGATTCCATGTTGGTGATTTTTTATTTTATTTTTAAAGAAAGCCATTACATTAAGCTCCACCAGAATTCTCTCATCAGTTGTCCCCCCTTCACTGCTCGAAACGACAAGAAAAAAAGAAAGTCAAGGACAAGGAAAAAAACCCCAAAAAAGCACATGCCGGAATCGTGATGTAGAGCGGGTCTCTGATGCATTTATGGCGAAGATGGACCAAAGGAAGTAATGGAGGAAGGAGCTCAAGATCAAGAAAAAACAACAACCAACAGCATAGATCGGACGGCCGACAACCCTGGTCGACCAGCTGACCCAGATCAAACACCTTCCGATTTTGGCTGTTTGACAGTCCAGACTCTCAGGACAATTTTTGCCAATTTCAGCTGGCCGAAATTCTTTGGTCGACCAGCTGAATTAGCCCGAAATTCGACAGAGAGACTGTTTTGGTCCATTTCGACTAGCCGGCCGACTCTGTGCGATTTTAAACAATTTTATAGATTTATTTCCATTTTCACCTAGGACTCTTCCCTCACGCAATTAGGGTTTCTAGAGTTTGATTATTAGTATTTATCGATACTTAAGATGCTGTTTATTCATTCATTGCTAATTTTGGCAATTAAATTTGATGCTGTTTATTCATTCATTGCTAATTTTGGCAATTAAATTTTGAATTATTTCGATTTTCTTCTCGTGGATTTGAGGAAGCCTGGTTAAGGAGTCCATGGAGCTTCGTGGATTCAGAGTAGTTATCCAATGAGGAAGACAAGTGATCTGACCTCACCACATCCTTCCTTGCATCAAATTGAATCCCAATTCTCTGAAGTGAATCGATCAAGATCCTAGAGAACTCTGGCAGCACCAATGCCCTACTCAAACACCAACAAGGCAATACTCTGCTTGAGATGATGGGAGGAAAGAAGAGCAGCTTTATCATCAAAGATTCTAGCATTTCTCTCCCTCAGACACACTAAAGGATAGCGAAAGGAAACATCTTCCACATTGTTTTTCCCCGCCAAGAAAAAGGGTCAGCATACCCGCCCGGCAATGACATCCAAGGCACCCACCTTACTCTCAACAATCCGAAGAAGTGACCCAAATTTCTCATGCTGCCCAGCGATGAAGTAATAAATGGTCAACAGATTCCTCATCATTCTTTTACACACAAACACATAATCAGCAACATTTTCCTTTTCTCCTGTTTGGAATCGAGGAAATGAGAATTCGAATTTGGTAAATCCATCAACCTTTCGAATTCATGAGTTTTGAGAATGGAGATCATCATGGTGGGCCTACTGTTTTCATGGTACTGATTTGCTAGGCAAGTGGCATGTTGGCGGGAAGAATATTGTATGGTACAGCAAGCTGCAAAGCTGTTGGCTGTATGTGATCAGTTCTCTTCCTTTCCATTGTTGGAAACTTGGAAAACAATATTCTCTGGAGGGGAGGAAAGATGGGTGCTAGCGTAGAATTGGTTTTGGGTATGGTATCGAAGCTGTGGCCATCAGGTCAGTCCCAACACATCGGGCCCATCAGCCCATTCATTTTGGTGATTATGCTAGAGCATGGTGTGAAGCAGGATTGGCGACCCCAACATGGTGTTTAAACCCAAGGATCGGTCTTGGGACTGAAATTTCAAGTTGGACCGTTGATCATGCTGGATAAGAGGCAATGGTCTGGCTCAGCCCTAATACACACGATTAAAGTATTAATAATTCACAACTATTATTTATTCATATACATTTAGATTTGAATTGGTTACGCCCCTGATGGGCCTAATTTAGGCTTGATGTGAGATCCGCTGCCCAGCTTTGCAGGACAGGCTTAAGTTACAGTGCCATGTTTCTGCCACACTGTGATGTATGCATGACATCGGATTGTGTGGGGCTTGGCATGTTTTGCATATACCATCCAATCCGTTCAGAAGACGCGCCCCATAAAGGTGAATGGACACCCCAGGAATCAGGCCATTCCAAAACTCAGGTGGGCCACGCATGTGATTTTAGAGGTTTTAGGCATGATCTTGCATGGCGTGGCCCACCGGAGCCTTATTTTTGGGTGCCAAGGATAACACACGGGGGAGCACACGATGGATGAATTGTATGTCGTCGACTCATCATGGTGGGTCTCATGCATCGAGTTGTAGGTTAGGCATAATTACAACGGCTGTAGTGGATCCAGCTTCGGTGGGTGTAAGCCCGACCATATGAGCTTAGTGGGTTGTGTTGGCAAGGCTCGGCCTCCTTTTCCCACAACCGGCAGGGCATGAGCCCTATGATTCTGTCCTGTGGCTGGATTTGATCATAGGCAAACCCTGGCCTGGCCTGACCCAGCCCATTTGTAACTTGTACGGCTTTTCAAATTCATTAGCTTCTTGGTTGGGCTTGGATACTCTTATGACAGGCTGAATCAAATCCAAACCACCCACGTTGTGGGACCCACTATACGTTGGTCATATCCACCAAATCATGGCGATTCAAAACTCTAAGTGGGCCACACTACAGGGAACAGTTGAGATGGGGACACTCATGATTAAAAACATTACAGATTGTGTTGGGCCATCCAATCCACTAGAAGATCCGTGCCCGTAAGGTTGAATGGCCAACCCAAAATCCATCCATTCAAAAACTCAGGTGGACCACACCATGTGATTTTTGAGGTTTCAGGCATGATTTTAGATGGTATGGCCCACCTAAGTTTTGGATCGACCTGATCAGAACATGAGGGAGTGCACATGATGGACGGATTGGATTGCATGCACACATCACGGTAGGCCCCACACGTTTTTACCAAAGCTTTGGAGTGGATCCCGCCTCTGGTTGAATTTGGACCATTCACTACCTTTAGCTTCTATTAGATACGCAGCATGGGCCAGCGAGGATGACACTTTCAGTACAAGTCTTGGGTCATAAACCCTCTTATTGTGAGTCCCGCTATTTGGACGGACCGGATTTGAAGTGCTGACGCGGATTGAGTACTACCCCTGCCCGGCCCGAGCTCAGCACGGGCAGGGACTTTGAGGGGCCACCGTGAGTATGTCTTTTATCCACACCGTCCATCCATTTCACCATATCATTTTAGGGTACAAGCCCAAAAAAGTAGGCAGATCCAAGGCTCAAGTGGACCACTCAGTGGGGATTGAACGTCCACCATTAAAAACTTCGTGGGAGCTCCAGAGGTTTTTGATCAAGCTGGTAATGTTAAAATGGGGCCCACAAATCGTGAGATGGATTTAGTTGAAAACATTGGCTAACTAATAAACCTCAACCAACACGAAATGGTGTCGTGGTGTAGTTGGTTATCACGTCAGTCTAACACACTGAAGGTCTCCGGTTCAAGTCCGGGCGACGCCATTGTTTTCTATTTTAATTTTTTCACCCTTTTGTGATCCTGAGTTTTGGATGGCCAGGATTTTGGGTGGCAAGTTGAAGATTAGGTGGCGCTCATGATGGACGGATTGGATGTCATTAAAACATCTGATGAGCTCTGTATGTCGATTTGTACGTGAAGCTTATCTGGACATCGTTTGTACCGGATCCGTCCTCCGAAAGTCTACACTGCAGTTCACTCTTCCAACCTATGCCGGAAACTGATGGTGTTGGGCTAGGAGGTAGACCGTGACGTATATGTTTTATATCCACACCGTCTATCTGTTTTTCCAGATCATTTTAGTCCATGAGCTCAAAAATGAAACAGATCCGATGATCAAGTGGACCACACCAAAAGAAACAGTGGTGATTGGACGCTCACTATTAAATAGTTGTGGAGCAAGCTGATATTTGTGTTTCCATTCATCCAGGTCGTTGTGACCTTATCAACAGGTTTGATGGAAAATAAACATTAAGGTGGGCCCCACGCCTCTTCTATGTGATAATCACCCGAGGAATGAAACACCAGCAATCCATTGCATGAGAACTCACATGCAACGCAAAACACGTGCCAACATGAACGTGAATGACATTCAAACGGTGCATAAGGGGTGGTTAGAGAAATGAGAACACCTATCACAAAAATCAGGACGGTCTATTCAATAAACACGCCATGATGTACAAAAGAAATCAATGTTTCAGATCAAAGCAGGCCACGGTCTCATTCAATGTGGGGCGATGGTATATTTATGGGACATTGGTACGTGGAGGCATGGGGGCATGATGAGTACACATGCAATGTGTGCTGGTGATCGTTCAAGTAACACTTTTAACCACTATTCAAACCTCCCTTTTGATAGGGGCACCCTTGTTTCTGCTTTTTGTAATAAAAGAGTAGAAAATAATGCAACTGGGGAACCGAAGATTAATGGGCTGATGTGCCCCAATGGATGCCCCAACTAAGCCCCACATGGGCCGAGGATGGGTGTAGCTAAATAGGTGTGCGTGTAGAGCTATACACAAGTCAAGTTACCTCGGTTGGCTTGCTTAACTCGGTTTGAGCCAGCTCAATTTGGCTCCATTTGGACGCTAGGTTGAAACCGAGTTGAGCTACCTTTTTTCCAGCTCAAAGATTTTCAGTTTGTGTTTGATTTGACTCAATTAGTTAAAAATGAAGGTTGTTTAGTCCCGCGTAAGAAGAGTGTAAATGAATAAAAGGAAAAACTGCCTATAAAAGTAACAATTAGGAGTGTCAATGGGCCTAGGTTGCCTTCGAATTGAATTTTGAAGTGTTTTAAGTCTGGCTTTTGAGTTGAGCCTATTCAAATTTTGATATTTTTTAGGCTTACAATCTTGACCAAGCCAAGCACGCCATTTCAGCTCGATGGTCGTGCTTGAGTCAGGATTACTTGTAGGTCCAACTAGTTCACTTGTAGGGCCATCATGAAAATGGGATCCTCTAAAAATTAGGTTGAGCCAACTATTAGGTGGGGCACACTACGGCAATTAGCAAACTATGAACAACCCCAAAAAAATCTCCACGGCCATGAGAGATGCATCTAATGATTGGGTCAACCCGGTCTTTGGAGCATCCCATTTCTATGTGACCTTACCAATAACTTGGGTGGAAAATAAACATCACGGTGGTACTTAGATTTTTTTTAATGGTGGGTGTTCAATTACCACTATTTTCCATGGTGTGGTCCACTTGAGATGGACCCGCTTCATTTTTGAGTCCATGATCTAAAATGAGCTGGAAAAACTGATGGGCGGGGTGGATCTGCAACACATACATCAAGGTGGCACCCCACGGTCAGGGCCTCACCCACTATGCTGTTATCCGGACGCGGATGAGCCACTGACGGCTTCGGTAGCATCTTGGTACGGAAGTGACGTCACCGAATTCTGTGGGCCTCACCATGATGTATGCGTTGTATCCCCACCGTCCATCTATTTGGAGAGATCATTTTAGGGCATGAGCCAAAGAATGAGGTAGATACAAAGATCAAGTGGACCCGCTACAGAAAACAGTGGGGACAGTGATGGGCACCGTTAAAACCTTCCTAGGGCCCACCATGATGTTTATTAGAGATCTAACCTATCCATGAGTTCACACAGATATGGAGAAAGGAAAAACACAAATTTAAGCTTGATGGAAAACTTTTGTTGCCTTTAAGGAGTTTTTAATGGTAGGCATTCAATCCCCAACTGTTTTTTGTGATGAGTCCATTTGAGCTTTGAATCTGCCACATTCTTTGGCTCATGCCCTAAAATGATCTCTTCAAATGGATGAACGGTGTAAATACAACACATACATCATGGTGGGGCCATAGAACTTGGTGACGTCTCACTTCAGTAGCGAGATAGCTACTGAAGCCGTCAGTAGCTAATCCTCTATAATGTGATCCCAACGTAGTCCAGGGCACGACTTGGGTGACAACCCAGAACCAGCGACGTGGGTGGACCCTGACCGTAGGAACCCACCTCTATATATATGAATCGTATATACATGCTGTTCATCTGTTATTCTGGCTTATTTTATGCCATGGTACCAAAAATGAAGCAGATGCAAATATAGGTTGGACCACACCATAATAAACACTAGTTAATGATCATTAAAAACCTTTTGTGAGCCACAAAAGTTTTCTATCAACCTGATATTTGCATTTTCATGTCATCCCTGTCTATGTGACCTTATCAATAGATCGGACGGTCAATAAACATTACAGTGGACTCTAGGAAGCTTTTAATGGTAGGTGTTCAATGTGCACTGTTTCCTGGAGTGTGGTTCACCAAAAAGTTGCATCTGCTTCATTTTTGAGACTACATCCTAGAATAATCCGAAGAAACAGACGGACGGCATGGATATACAACGAATACATCCAGGTGAGCCCTAGGGCTGGGGTCTCTCCCACATTGCTGGTTCCGGGGTCTCACCCAAGTCGCCCCCATAGTCCCTACGGTCCTGATCACGTGCCAATGCCACGATTGTAGTGGACTAAGTTTCTGCAACGAAGTGAGATCCAGCTTGTCATAACCGTCCCTGTGCGCCATGCGTGCACGTTAGAGAAACCCCGTGACCATGTACTACACCACATACATTACTCCAACCAACATAACTGTATACTATATATACAACATTGAAAAAAATACAATTATACGGTCAAAGGGCACCCTACCCTACAACCCTAACGAATGTACCCTACAACCTGTCCTCATGCCGGCAGGATGCCAGCCCCATTCCCAGGTTGTTTCCCTTCTAAGCCGGCAACAAGTTAGGAGAACTGATCACATACCGACAATGTATCACAACTTCTGGTACTCACATACCGACAATGTATCACAACTTCTGGTACTGTACCATCTTTCCAGTCAACTTTCTGTTTGTGTAGTAAAATCAGTACCATGCAAACGGTAGGCCCCACTCTAAAGATGATCTAAAACAAAGATCAGGACGTTATGATCAACAGATGGGCCACACGCCCACGCCATTGGAATCAATGGTCAAACGACGGTCTGAATCAAAATACAGCTGTGGCCACCGAGGAAGCTGATCATCCTAATTTTAGACATAAGTGATATTCATTGCGTGGCCCACCATTTTCATGATGCTGATGTCCTACAGAAGTGGCATGTTTGGCGCGAAATATGTACCTTACCACAAGTTGTGGTACCGTTTCCGGCCCTTCCTTTTGCTAACGTGCACACCAAGCAACATTTATAGTTTGGTACTCCCGCACGTGATGCGTATGCACACCGAATACTGCTTTCCACTTTTTAACCGTACGTTAGATGTTCCTCGATCGTCCAATTATGATTACATGTTGGGTGTAGTGTTTGGATGATGATCCATCTGCAGTGGGGCCCACTATTTGGACGATGTAATTTGAGGCACATATAGGTGAGTTGTATACAATATCCGTGGGCGTGGATTAGTAACGCAAGAATACCGAAGCGGATTGGGTGGTGACCCGTGTACCAACGAAGTAGGTGGTGTTGGGCTCTGTGGGGCCCACCGTGATGTATATATTGTATCCATGCCGTCCATCTGTTTTTAAAGCTCATTTTAGGGCGTGAGCTGAAAAATGAAGCAGATTCGAAGCTCAAGTTGACTTCACTACAGGAAAAAGAAAGAATAATGACACTCACTGTTGAAACCTTCCTAGGGCCCACCATATGTATACCTTCAATCAAAACCACTCAAATCTGAGGCCCTCTATAGGTGGGGCATCATACCCAAAATCAGATTGATCAGAAGACCCTGATCTTTGATCTGGACCAGACACTACTTTCCGCTTTTCAACCGTCCATTGGATGTCCCCCTGATCATCCAGCTACAATTACATGTTGGTGGGTAGCACCATTTGGACAATGTGATTCGATGTGCATGCATGCCACGTGTACAATAAATGTAGGCGTGTATCAGGAAAGTCTGGCAGAGTATTAACGTTACAATACGACTTGAAATCTCGACCACTGCAATTAACACGTGGAGGGAAAGCCTCGACGGTCGGAACTCTCGAAGAGGAAAGAAAATAGGAAGAGAGATGCGTGGAATGGAATGTGTTGTTTTCTACATTCTCATTTTCATGTATGTCTACTTTCTGCTTTGTGCCGCTTTCATCGCTTTGGAAAGAGTGGGCCATGGCTACTCGCGCGCGACTAACCATTCGAATCTGATTGTCAGGTTTGCTATAATACATACCAACTTATTACAGTACGATACGCCTGAATTTTATCTGTTGAATCTGGTTTATATTCCAATGATCCAAACCGTTCCATTGCTTGGTCTTACTTTTTTTGATGGATGCCAATATATAGAAGCTCACTTCAACCCTTATGATTTGGGTTATTAGCTTTTTAACATGACGGCTGTCATAAACTTTGTATATTCAAATAATTAAAAAATTCGCTTTTTCTTCTTCTTCTTTTTAAGTGTCCCCATCCAAGACAGCCTTATAACATAACAGTTCAGGTCAATGAAAGGTATCCAAATCCAACGGCTAAAGTCCTGACGTATCCTACAGTAATACTTCGTGATGTATGGGAAAAGCCACGGCTGGAAGTAGAGGTTTGCGTGGCGGGACAACATGGTGTATATATTTCATCAAATCCGTTCATCAGGTGTGATCACCAAAATGAAGGGATAATACCAAAAACCATCCTGATCCAAAACTCAGGCGAGCTACAACATTGCGAAAATAAAGGTTATAAGTGCAATTGTACTTTGTACACACTGGTGTGGCCCATCTAAGTTTTTTGGGCCTTCTATTTGGGATGTACGGTGAACATAGTGGTTATCAGACTATTGACGGATTGGATGTCACCTTGGATGTACAGCCAAGAAAACTCTCATATCTAAATATTAGACCTTTGATTACGTTCAAAAGGCAAAGAGTTAAATAATCAAAGGGTGAAAATATTCCAATCTAATAGTTCTTAACTTTTGGATATTACCCATCCAAGATGAAAGGCCCATCGTATAAACGGTTTGGATCATTGAAAGATGACCCACGTTCAAAGGTTAAAAGTCAATTCTAACATAATCAAATTACTAAAGGGGCACGTGTGGGAGGCACGAGTCGTTCATCAGGTGGACCCGATTGCTAACGTACCATGTCCACACTGGGATATTGAATATGAACTGTGGTGGTTTTTTGTTAGTCATCCATTTTATATACACGTGTGGCCCACCAGTTGATCGGAACCGATGGTTTTAGGGCTAATGGAGTTTAACAATGGAGCTCATCAGATGGATGACTAGATTTGGCACACACGTGGCACACGGTGGATGGAGTAGGATTCGGATGGATACTCGCGCGAGTAGGCATTGTATTTTCGGGCAAGGGAATTGAAAGGCCATGAATGCTGTTTGGTGGGGTTCTGACGCATGGATGGCGATGTATCAGATGCGGCTGTAAATCATCCGAGGTACTCTTTCCATTTATATGTATGTACACGCCCTTTTCCCTCCAAAAACTCCATCTATTCCTTCCCTTTTGACTCTCTCTCTCTCTCTCTCTCTCTCTCTCTCTCTCTCTCTCTCTCCATTTAAGCATTTTGGAAGGTGGGTCCCTCCTCCTCCTTTTCATCTACATCTCTCCCTTCTCTTTTTCTTTTATCTAATCCATTCGAGAGAGAGAGAGAGAGAGAGATGAGGTTGGTTTTGGTCATGGTGGTGGCCTGTCTTTTGATTTTTGCAAGTATCGGGTCTGACGTCGCAGCAAGACAAATCTCTGGTGGCTTTGATCATTCAGCAATGGGTGGTGGAGATGAAAAGAAGAGACCAAAATGGTCTTTTTCTGCCGTTGATTCTGACAAGTGCAAGTCGAAGAAAATCGATTTCTGCGGTTTTTCAAGGCAGGTTGAGAAGAACTCCACTTTAGAAGATAAAAGGCTAGTGCCCACAGGCCCGAATCCTTTACACAACAGATAGAAGAGGAGAGAAGGGAAGCGCTAGTCTCCAATGCTACTTCACACCACCTCAAAAGATGGCAGTGGCTCATCCACCATACACATGGCCGAGTTGTACAGAAATCCAGACCGTCCAAATGGCTGACCCCATCATGGATGGAGCACAACCCAAAGATTATACTGAGCCATTCATTTTGGACCACTCACCAAACTCTTGACCGTTCATTTGATAGCCGCCAATTGGGAAGTTTGATCACCCCAATCAGTGTACTTTCCGTTCTATGCTCCATCCACTATGTGCCCCACTGTTTGGACGTCCTGGATTGCCGTACATGCAAGCCCCATGCAAGGAAGATGAGTCACCATCCTCTTGAAAATGGTGATGAACTAACACTGGAGTCTTTTCCAGAAGCAAAAGAGAAAGATAGAGAACAAGAAAGCAACACAAGGAAGAGAAGAAGAAGTCCCAATTGCAGTTTTTCTTTCTTCAATGGCTTTGGCTCAAAACATATGTTATAAAGAAAGAAAAAATAGATTTTTTTTTCAAAAAAAAATGTAATTTTGAATTGTCTGTAAATGGGTTGAAGCTTTTGAAATAGTGTTTGATTATTTTTGTTATTATTTGTTATGTTTATACCCACCGTATTGATTTGCACACACCCACTTCTTAGTTTGGGAAGTGAAACAGTACAAAATAGTAAATAGGTGTATTAAAATATAAAAATTTGGGGGGTGTAAATATCAATTCCTTTTTATTATTTTTGTTTTACCATTTCTGGAAATAGTGCAGGATTAGTACAGTATATGAAGCTTGATACACAGGCACTTGGTATATATTAACTCAACTTAAACCGGCTAAATCGTGGAACTTACAGTACCTAAGCTACAGTCCAATTTTTGTACATAATACTTCTTTTGTCAGTCATGCAACACACCCACCTTATTAGGAGGCAATGCACCCACACCGTTAGTCACAGGATGCACCCACCAACCAAGCATTTCCAACCTGAAATCTACTGTTGAAATGCCTTAGCGTCTTCCAGCTGGACTAGCAAGTGAGACACAATTAATTTTTGTACATGATACATCTAAACTGTAGACATAATCTGGACGGTTTAATTTGAACTATGATGTCACTTGTACAATCTCTAATTAATTTATAGGTGCCAGCGTATCATCCACCTCACTCTACCAGAGTATCAAATCAAAGGAGAAGCAAGGCATGTGGTAGAAAGGGGAGAGCAGTCTAAAAGCAAAAGACTCTCTAACTGTTTTCTTCTGTGGTTGATTGCAGTGTCCTTGTTCCGGGCAGAAAAGGTGACATGACTTGCGTTTATCTTGAATGTTAGTTTTTCACCATTTAAAAATGGCCGTGATTCTTCATACGTACACATGGAATAGTTATAACTCGATCCAGACTGTTCAAATTGTTGACCCAACTTTGGAAAGAGCATGATAAAAAATCGTAATATAAACTATCTGAGCCTTTTTTTTTCCAAATTTGGACCATTCAATATTTCAACTTTAACCATTGAATGTTAGGAATTTTTTATAGGTGCGGTTTAGAGAATACTCTATACACGGTGGGACCCACAATTTGGATGGTCTGGATAGATACACATAGGTTCCACATGTGAGGTGGATGATAACCACCACGTTCTAGATTGTACAAAACTAACACCAGAGTGTAGACCTTCTTTGAATTATGTCTCAATGCATTGCTTTGTAAGCCGCGGCATACGTAAATTTGTAGTCTGCTTGAACTCCACGTTGGCCACTTGGTAAGTGGCGCGGCTTCGTTGGATCCCTGAGTGTAGAGCCTTGATGTATTTTCCGTACATCCACACCGTCCATACGTTTTGAAAGCTCATTTTAGGGTATGATACCAAAAATAAAGTAGATCCTGAGGCCCATAATATTTTTTCAAGGGAGGGTATTCAATAAGCACTGTTTCTTGTAGTGTGGTTCACTTGAGATTTTAATCTATTTAATTTTCGGTAACATGACATAAAATGATCTTTCAAAACGTATGTACGAGTGGATGTAAGGAATATACACCAAGGTAGGCCCCACAGTCAGTGATCCACCCACCTGCACGCCCCTTTGTCACGGGGGATCGGAAGACCAATTTGTCTTATGGGAAAAACTTTGATACTGTGGCTAGAGGGGGGCAACAATCCGGGCCGAGCCGAGTTAGCCCTAGTTTGGTTTGATTTGTTTATGGACCACCGCAGTTTGTGGATCGATTTGGTTTGGGTTTCGGGCTGACCCATGCGACCCGAGTTTGGTTTGTTCTAGAAAAATCTGGTTCGAGCCGAGATCGGCTTGATTGAAAATTTCAAACCGGGCCGGGCCGAGTTCAAATAGACGGTGGCTCTTTTTTTCTTTATTCACTTAAATAGAAAAGAATTTAAAAAGTTAGAAAAAAAAGAGTACAAACATATCTTACTATATGATGTTTAACATCCTCCAAAAGAGTGCACCTTCAAAATAAACATGTAAGAGTATTTTCCAAACAAAAGTACCCAAGCATAATTTTACAAGTGCAAGGAAACAGTGTGCATTCATGTATATGTATGATGTATTATCCATGTCATCATGTATATGTATTATGTATTATCCATGTCATCATGTATATGTATTATGTATTATGTATTATCCATGTCATCATGTATATGTATTATGTATTATCCATGTCATCCATCTGTTTTACATGTCATTTTAGTACATGATCCCAAAATGAAATCATATATAAAGCTCAAGTGGATCACACCACAGGAAATAGTGTGCTTATAATCTAGGAGCCGAATCAAACCGAGCTGAGTCAAATTAAGTTTCGAGTTGAGCCGGAACTACCGTAGTTTGAGTTTGGTTTGTTTTTTCAAACGAGCTTGACTCGGAGGCTTGGTTTGGGTTGAACTTCCACTCGAACCAATCCAAGCCGAGCTTTTTCAAACCAATCCGGGCTGAGCTTTCGAGCTAGCTTGGTTTGTGCCCACCTCTAACTGTGGCCAATTGCTGGTTTCCATACACAGGCGCCAAGAAATTGCACATTAGTTTACATAACTTAAATTAAACCTTGAAAAAATGGTGGATTTCAATTTAGATGGCCCATTGTACGAAAATTAGAGGGATTTGATTCCTTAAATGAATGATTGATGGACATTTAATGGACAGTCAAAATGAACACTGGTCAACTGTCCGATTTAGAAAAACAAATGCCCATCAATAAGAGGCCAGGATCGTTCAATAAATATAACTTATGGACGATGAGATGTCGCAGGTAAAGTCTTGCAATTTGGTCGGTTTAGTTTTCTGTTCTCTATGTGAACGATTTTTTACTTCCAGTGTATCAATTATGACATCTGCCCGAGTATCAAATAATTTCAGTTGACCTAATGCCTATTGGGGGACGCAGACCTGCCCTCAGGATGGACTCGGTCCAGATTGTCTGGGAGACCCACTGCGAGGTATCCACGCCGTCCATCCATTTTACAAGATCATCTTAGGCTATGAGACCAAAAATGAAAAGCTCAAGTGAACCAAACAGTGGGGATTGAACGCCCACCATTAAAACTACTTGGGAGCCGCAGAAGTTTTGATCAAGCTGATATTTGTATTATATGACCTTATGAACAATTTGGACGGCGAATGAACATCACGGTGGGCCCCAGGAAGGTTTCAACGGTGTGCATCATTATCACTGCTATTTCCTATGTTGTGGTCCACTTGGGCCGTGGATCTGCCTCATTTTTGGGCTCATATCCTAAAATTATCCGGCAAAATGAATGGACGGCATGGATAAAACCATTACATCAGGGTGTGCCACACAGAGACCCTGCCTGGACCCAGTCCGTCCTGGCATGGACGGGACGCAATCCGCGTCCCTGTTGGGGTACCATTGAAAGTAAGAAAATGGCACGTGCTAATACATCTACATGCCAGGACACGTGCCGAATGGGACGTTTGTTCAAGAACCAAGCTTTCATTGATTTGGGCCGAACTGTCTTAGATTGCCTGCGCAAAAGATCCAAAGATAAGGCTGCTGGGTTACTGAAAAGGTGTTGCATGGCATGCAAAACAAACTAACGGCTAGAAAAGAAATCATTTAGACCTTCCATTTGTGTTGTAAACTCAGGCCTACCTGAGAATCGAACGAGCCTAGATTTTGGAAGTGATGATATCGGCTATGTGGCCCATCTAATGGAAAGCTCAGATCTTGTAAGCATGTGTCAAATTGGCTAGTACAATGGCGTGTAGATTAGCAGGGCTGTACACGCGTGTGGTACCGAGAGTGACATTTCCACACACACCCTTTTCGTACGCTCGACACAGCTGCATCACAAGTGAAACTGGTGGAACACGTGCGTGTATCCGAAACAGTAACTTCACGGTACCCCGCACTGCACGTGCCCTATCTTAACTTCAAGTGGACCCACTCTTTCGGTGGGCAATGCGGGCCGTCGGATTTAACATGTTGGTTGTGGCATTTCTATCCGTTCGTTTCTCTGTACACGTGGGATCCACATGATAAATGGACCAGCTAGGTTTTTGAGCTACAAGATCACGGTGGGAAACACCCTAGAAACGTCCCGGATCCCGATTGCACATGTGGGATCCACATGGCCAAATGGATGGCCCGGATCTCTGAAACGTGTGCCATCTGTCCGTTGGTCCAATTGTAATTTGTGCCCCCTCTTATGAGGGCCACTCACTGAATCATCCAATCCATGGCTTTGAAATGGATAAGTTGAAAATAAGGCCTACTGATAGATGGATCTAATCATCGGAGCAGTGTATTTTCAGATCATCGCCATGAAATGTACGCTGTTTTAGTGGGCGATCACGATTGATTGATTGGACTGTCCAAGTTACCCGATGCGTCTAGGAGTACAAACTTGCAGAGTCCTGAGAGCACTGGATCATATCCCCTGTTCGAGTTTGAGTCCAAGCTACCCGATGCGTCGGTTCGACTCGAGCAGAGTCGACTCAGCTCAATTCAGTTCTGCTCGGCTCGACTCAATTGGGTTCAACTCATTTGATTCGGTTTAGCTCGATTCAATTCGGCTCGACTCAATTCATCTCGGCTTGATTCGGTTTGGCTTAATTCAGTTTGGCTCAACCTAGTTCAGCTCGATTCAATTCGGTTTGACTCAAGTTAATTTGATTAACCCGATGAAATGTATGTTGTACTAGTGGAAATCAAGATTGACTGATTGGACCATCCAAGTTAACCAATATGTCTAGGAGCACAAAACCTTCAGAGTCTTGAGAGCACCGGATCATACCCTTGTTAGTCATGCGACGCACCCACCTTGTTGGCTAGGCAACACACCCACATAGTTAGTCACACAATGCAACCCAACCCACCCATCAACCGACCGGTGGGGTAAGTGTCTCCTTAGTACTTGGACTTAAGAACTATTGTTGAAATGCCTAAGCGTCTTCCAATTGTGCTAGCAAGCGAGACACACGGGATCATATCACATGTTCGAGTTCGAGTCCAAGTTATCCAATGCATCGGCTTGAGCCAATTCAATTCGGCTCGAGTGGTGTCAACTTGGCTCGATTCGGTTCATCTCGAGCGGAGTCGACTTGGCTCGATTTGATTAGGCTTGACTTGACTCGGCTCGGCTCGTCAGATCGGTTTGATTCAGTCTAACTCTATTTGACTCGGCTCATAAGTTTGGTTCGATTGGATTCAATTTGACTCTATTTAACTCAGCTTGGCTCAATTTGGTTTGGCTCAGCTCAACTTGATTTTAGTTTGGCTCGGCTTGATTCAATTCAGTTTAATTCAACTTAGCTTGATTTTGTTTGACTAATTCAGTTAGGCTCGAATTGGCAGCAGCTCGCTTTTGAGTTGTGTTCGAGTTCAAGATTTCAAATCAACTTGAGCTCAAGTGTTTTCCTTTTAGTTTTTATATGAGTAGGTCTTTTATAATGTTATTTATAATATAAAATATAATTTATTATTTAAGTTATATATGTAAATATAATATTATATAATTAAGTTATAACTTGAGTCGAATTGAAACGATTTTTAAGCGGTCGAGCTCAGCTTAAAATTCTACTTAGCTCAAAAAATCCGCCCGTCTCAGCCTAAACCCGACTTTTGAATCGAACAGGGTCAACCTTATTTGAGCCGAGCAAAGCGAGTTAACCTTCGTGTCCAGCTCCATGCCACACGCACAGAGATTGTAAACGTGGCATCCATGTAAACCGGCCAAGTGGTGGGGCTTACTCTAGATGGAATATAGCCCTAAAATCAGACTGAATACGTGATCTTGACCCCTAATTAATAGACATCCTTATGTCGAATCGTCCGTCCAATATTTCATGCTAAACCGTCCATTAGATGTCCTACAGCTAGTCTGTAACGATAATGATTTCATTGTAACTATTGAAAGTGGCCCATCTATTTTGAGGCCCACTATATGAACGGTTTAGATTGATGCACATATTTGTCATTTGTACAACCTCTGCATGCCTGCGTACCTGTGGTGTATCACATCAGATCAAGGAATCAAAGTTTCCTTATTTTGTTATGTATTTATCTAATATTTCTAAAGTGGTGGTGTCTCATCCAATTCTTCGGATACATGGATGTCAATCGTGGCCATCCAGATCATAAGTCCCATAGTTGATAAAGAAGAATAGCCCAAAAATGATATGGACTGAGCAATCCAAACCATCCAGTTTCTGACTACCAATTAACAGTTAAAATTAAACCAGCCAACGGTCCCGATTTGTGAGAGGAACCAGATAGGTAAGACTGTAGGCGAGGTATGTGATGGATCTTCCATTCTACGTCAGAGATGAGGTCCCAGATTTGATAAACGGCCCGGATCATCAAACCACATGGCCCACTTGTACGGAACTGGCACATCAGGATTCGTTACAGCAGTGAATAGATATGTTTCCTAATTGAGGAATGATGGCAGTTAAGAGGCGTCAGAGAGGAATTAAATTGATTGGGAGAAGAGAAGGCCTCGAGTACACTTCGAAAATTACACTCGCCTCATGCGTGGAATGGGGAACACGTGTGAGACATCCAAGCCCATCATCTGGAGATCCCATACCAAAAAAATCAGGATGATATGATAGCCATGGATTTCACGCCAGAATGATTATTCAATTGATATCATTTCTTAGACCTAGAATTTTGACCGTATAGATAGCCTGATGAACGGATCCGATCTTGCACATGTCTTAGTTATTCCCACGTGGGAGGTGAGGGAGCTAGCGCACGCGAGGAGCGAGTGCACTTGCGTTTTATGGTAATTGAATTGGGGTTATGATGTTTGGTTGGTGCGGGTGTAACTTACGCCGTACACGCCGGCAGGCATTGAATATGGGCTTTTTCTTTCTTCTTTTCTTCTTTCTCTTTGTTACTGTAAATGAGATTCCTATTTCCCGTTTCTCAAAAAACCAAAGATGAAAGAACAACAGAGAAGGAAAGACAGGTAAAAGGCTGTAGACTGCGTAGATATGAGAGAGAGAGAGAGAGAGAGAGAGAGAGAGAGAGATTTTTCTTGGGTTGGGTGCATGGAAGGTGTGGATTGATGAGATCTTTGATGAATATGGTTGGTGTTCCTGCGGAATTCGAAACTGGAGAGGATTGGAGGAATCATTCTACCATCATTGTCTTTGTATTGTGTTGTTGCTCCTCTCTCTCTCTCTCTCTCTCTGATGTGATGTGTATTAATTTTAAGGTTTGAACTGTTAACTACGGGTTAGGGCTGTTAAGGGGTATCCGGATCCGCGGGTTCCTAATGGACCCGACCCGATTTAATGAGTGGGGTCAGGTCTATAGGTGCAGTTAGTTTTAGTAGTAATACTAATTTATAAAGCACAAGTCCAAACAATTGAAAGCAAAGGGCATTTCTGGAATGCTGCTATTGGACAAATTAACAGGGCTTAGTGGTAGACTGGCAAGAGTTTCAACACTATGGTCGTGGGTTCAAGTACTCATTGTGGTGTGTGGAGGGGTTTGTGTAATAATACTAATAATAATAAACTCATGTTTGAGTAGACACCAAAAAGCAGTAACCAAGAGGAAGAGAGAGAAGAGTCAACACCCTTGAAAAGGGGATGGCATCTTAGATGGGGCCCTCTGTTGTTAATGGTAAATCCACTTCAACCATAAGGTGCATCACCTCATGTTAGATTGTAACACCTCAAAAAATCGGCACCCAAGTACGGAGACTTTGATCTCAAGTTCCCGATTATTAACTTAATAAAATGCTAGTTTATGAATGTCACACGTCGAAAATGCACTCATGTGTGTCCTCAATCAATTAACATTCATTTTATTTACAAATAATTAGAGTAACACATTTCAATTAGCGGATCATAAGCAAAGCGGAGGTAAATAAATTAAAAAAATATAGGGCTAACATCTTAGAAGTACAATTCAAATGCAGTGTCAGCCCATATGAGAATTATATGAATCATAATTAAAGCAATAGAAAGAAAAATTATAACTACCAATAGGATGAAACTATAAGACTACTCCGGCGCCCCGAGCGCACCACCATCTGGTCCTATTCTTGAGACATCTGCATATGTCAAATAGGAGGCGTCAAAATGCCAACATAGTGAAGAAATAATCCTAAGGTTATCCTCGGGATATTTAAATTTTAAATAAGTTCATATAAGTATATTAATCTTAAGCATGTCATCAAATCAATCAAATTTAGGTAATAACTACATATAAATCATACATCATCCTAGGCTAGTTGATTAAATGCATAGATGTCATGATTTTGCACACAATGCATGTTTCAGACAAAGCTCTAGCCTAACCGATTGGTATCAGAATCAACAGTCCACCTGTCCAGTAGGTCGTAAGTCGTGACTGAGTACATGGCTCGGATAACACAAAGAAATGACATGAAGTGCTCAAGGTAGCACTGGCGCCACATCAAGCAACCAGGCCACACGAGTCCCCTTCAAATGCAATGTTATGTATGTATGATTTATTAAAGTATTTATTAGTCCAATTCATTCAACAAATTGGTGAAGCTAGAATACCACATTGTATCGTAAAGTCTAACTAGGACTATCTGACTCTCTGCGATGCATCACCAAGCATCACCGGTAACCCCTCGATCCAAGGTTTGGGTTATACACCCATGAAAGCATAGTCTGGCTGTAACTCGTTAGCCACATCCAAACTAAGCAGAATGACTCATCACCCAAATATCAAATACGATTAATTTATTCAGAGGTGCAGGCGTTTCACTTGGAATTAACCAAATGCACGCCCGGGTCATTCGAACGGTGCACAGGCACGTAAACATCGGTTAGGGTCATATTTGTCACAAGGGCCGTTCAAACAACAATCAGTTACCCCTGTCAATGCTCACTAGTTATTACGAGGAGGCATCACTCCAGTATAAGCCTACAACTCAGATATGGTGTCCCATTCCACCATGCCTGACTCATGAGACTTGGTGGATCGAGTCACAGTATGGTTTTAGGTGGAGTATTCACAGTGGGAACGATGATATTCCAGATTCCATAGAGTGTGATTCAACAGTAAAAAATAATAATAATTAACTCTGAACAGGGCTTATTCAGTGGACCTAAGAAGACGGTAATAAACCAACAATGGCCACTATCGGTAAACCATGTCCCGCATGGTCAATCGAATAAGTCCGTGACAGCCAACCTAGTGGTAGGCAATAGATCAAACTGTTGTTAGAGCTTAATCCAAATAAACACTTAACTTATTATAACAATAATTTAGGTTATTAAATATCTAATCATAAACATACACGAGCACCTGGCCCGACCGATCTAATGGACCTAGATGACACAGCTCGGATAACATAGGGCGTCACATACATCCACAAGTAAAGATATATTACAATATTGTAAATTTATATCATTCAAGCATTTCATCGAGGATGTTATAAACTAAACGATAACAGAGGCATTTCATCGAACATGTTACAACCCAACAACAATTACTAACAAAAATTTATTGAGAAAAGCTTGAGGATAGATCTTCACCTTTGGGTTGAAATTCTGCGATTCGGATGCGGCCCGAACATCGAAAATTGGGGTATACCTCAATTACCTACAATGAATTACAAATCTAATGTTAATCAATTAGGGTTTAATCTAATTAAATGTCTAATTAGGGTTTAGGATTTTTGTATTTTGAATTTGAAAAAACCCTAAATCGATTCAACGAATCGGGGCCCGAACTCAGTGGACCGTCAGAATCCCAACAGAGTCGAGCTCGGATAGGGCTTTTACAATGCGTGGGCCATTTACATGTATCTTATTATAATATGTCAGGATGAATTCTAGTAAACTAATGAAGAGGAGGTTGCTCAGCTCAACATGATAAAGATGGATCAAAGGAAGGACCGATGAAAGACCCAAAAAAAGGAATTAGACGGCTGCAACAGGCAACCAAATTTGTGCCTGACAATCGATTGGCCGACTAGTCACTCGTCATCAACGACTGTTCCCACTACTGGTCGAATTTCCACCCAGAAACAGTCCAACTCTTCAGGCTGTTTTGGGCCATTTACAACCGGTTGCCCGACTAGTCGCCCATGCTGAAGACTGGTCGCGGACTCAACAGAGAGTGTCCAAACTCTCTAGACCGTTTTGGGCCTTTTACGATCGGTCGCCCTCATTGAGGACCGGTCGTCTGACCGGTTGGTACTAGAGTAGATTTGCGCGCGAACTTGCTATTTTAAATTGTTTTCTTTAGTTTTGAATTTTTTTCCTTTTTCAATTAGGAGTCCTTGTTACGTAGATTAGGGTTATAAACTCTATTTATACTTTCTTTAATTCATTTTAGACATTATTAAATGATTTTAATACAATTTCCTTTGAGAATTTTCTCAATTTGCTTTTGTTCTTTGAGTGGCCCCTTGAGCAATTAAGGAAGATCGAGTGTTCTTCTCGATAGGTTCGTGGATTCGAATTAGTTATCCTACGAGAGAGGCGATGTTCGATCTCACCCTGCCTATGGCTTCGCGACAAACCTATCTATTGAAGCCCTAGAAGGATCCATGAAAGAAGAAACTTTAATTAGGAGTGAACCGCCTTTACATAAGATGAGAGAGACTTTAAAGAACTTGATACAAAAATGCGATGAGGATAATGGAGGATCATTAAGTTACCAATCATAGGGCTTTAGGTAGGAACCATTGAAGGAGGACCATTGGCTAGAATGACGATAACTATGGATCATGGTCTAAATCCAGGTTAACAAAGTTACAGGTGGTGTGCTCCCACCTTCATGGAAAAAAAAAAAAAAAAATCATGGTTGCCTAAGAAATTCGATTTCCTTAATAATGTCCTTTTTAAAGCAATAATGACTTCTATTGAAGACGTGTTTGGAATTTTGGACAATCAATGCAATTCAAGGGTAGGGTGCTTCCATTTGAATTTAAGGCACATTCCCTAGGACAATTTAGCACATTTTAAAAAATGGTGGTGAACCAAGCTGTCCAAATCAATGACCAAACTGTGGATGGAGACTGCTAATGGGCTGGGCCTCGGCCAGATATAATCAATATCTAGGCCTAGGCCAACTAGTTCAAATTTTGAGCCTAAATCAGCTCTTGGCCTGTCTGCTGTCGGGCATAAATAGAGCATAACCTAGAAATTAAACATAGAAGATAATATTACCCATATGATTTTTTTTTTTTTTCTTTTCTTTTGAATTTGGACGACTTGCTGTTTCACTTTCATGATTCAGTTGATAACCATCAACAGATGTGTCGTAACCTAGATATTACACTAAGAATACAATATTAACCATCTGATTTTTATCTTTTGAATTTGCACCACCCACTATTTCACTTTAATGATTCATTTGATAGCCATCACTTGGGCGGGTAGGATTTCTTGATCAGTGTGGTTTTAGAGATACGTTCCATCGACGATATGATTTGATGGGTCAGACAACTGGATATGATTTCCACATGCGAGGAAGATAAGTCACCACCATTTTTAAAATCATGGTGAACTATCAATAGAGTTTCACCTTGTGAGAATTTTTAAGTTGGATTTGAAATGAGAATAATTCTAACATAGAGCTTAGATATAGGCCCACCAATGGCTTGGAGAATGAATGGCTAAAAAAAAAAAGAAAAAACCAACTTACAGATGGATTGGATAATTCAATAGTGTGATTTTTTTTTTTCTATCTTGGTGGCCCATGAAATTTATGCTGAATTTAATGGACAGTTCTGATCCATTGGTTGGACTATCCAAGTGACATGGCGCAATTAGCACTGAAACAAACACTGCTCAAAGATCAATGGATACAAATGGGTAATTTAGACCTTGAGCCATGGTACTCTAAGGATAAGTGGTTGGCCAAATCTATGGTGGGTCCGGCAACTTGGGTGGTCTCAGATTGACTGAAAATGCATACCCCATTTAAAATTCTTGACAAAGACAAACAGGAGAAAACAACAATCCCAAGAACTGAGGTGCATTTCCATTTTACCCTTGCATTTTGGGTGGCAGAATTGAAAAGGAAAGAAGTCAGTCATTAGTCTTTTTCCTCATTTCACCCATCCTCCCTACGTTGAGACCCCTGCCACTCTTCCAACCCCTCCCTCTCTCTCTCTCTCGGAGAATGACAGCAAAGCGAATTTAGTACCCACCAATTACCATAAGAGCAGAAAAAGTGGATTTCGTCTTCAAGTGTATGAAAATCCATGCACATGCACATAGGAGCTGTGCAAGTAGTTGCGTATATGTTCACCAAATTAACGGTGCAGATGGTGGAACTCACTTTCGGCGTGGTCCCAAGATAAGATTGATTGTGGGATCCTATTAAATTGGGATTGGTGTAATTTTTATTTTCATTTATTTATTAATATTTTTTAATTTGGACGGTTGGATTTGAACCGTTTGATAGCCGCTGATAGGATGGTTAGTATCATGTGTTCAGTCCTGCCTTTTCCCTTTGGACTGTCCTTTCAACAGTGAGACCGCTACGTAACATTTTGGATGGATATGCATACAGGCTTCAATGTTCAATTAGTGGGGCCCACCCCAGATGGGTCATAACCCAAAATCCATCCTAATCGTCGGAATGGTTATTATATTGGTTGCCAACAGATGGATGGCTGAGATGTAAATATCAATAAGAGGTTAGGATCATCGGATCAGTCTTATTACATGCATTTACGCCCCATCTACACAGGGTCCCACAATTTGGAGGAGCATGGATTGTGACACGTTTTCTACTCGTGCATAGTAGCAACATGCATGCGTATGGACGGGCATGCTCCACCACGTATATTTAATAACTCCCTAAAAGCTGCAAGAGAAGCTTCTGACCTTTTCTGACGCGGGAAACGTAGGGTCCCGTCCCGTCCTGCATGCATGCATGCATGCAGCTTCATGTATGGTTGTTTTGCACAGTACGGGGATCAAACGTTGGACGCGGATTTCCTGCGAAAGCCTCGCGCAGGAAGTTCCTGGGAACCAAGGTGGGGCCCACAGTGAAGTTACGCGTCCTCAAACGTTGGCAGTGGTTGGCCAATCCTAATGGTCAGACTTGTGGCCCAGAAATAGACGGTTCGTAAGAGAGAAGAAAGGCTGAAGATGGGTGGCTAGACCATCCACTATTGTACCAACGGTTTGGATTATTGAATAATGGGCTCCACCTTTCAAACTGGAAACTCGAGTCGAGGATCCGACAAATCTTCTCTGGCCTCATCGGGTGAGGGATTTTTACTGCAATAGCCCTGATATGTGGTTATTTTTAATAAAAGTTCAATTTCTCGTCCGGCTCATCTTTTTTGGCCTTTTGACGAGAAATTGAAAATTTTACTATCGAGAATGCCCCTCCCACCACCATGTGCTCAGGAGGAATCCACCATGCCTCAGGAGGAATCCACAGTGCCCAGGGGAATTGGTAGGAGGGGCATTTTAGACCATAAATTTTCAATTTCTCATCAAAAGGCTAAAAGTGATAAACTAGACGAGAAATTGAATTTTTAGTAAAAATAGCCACACCTCAGGGCTATTGCAGTAAAACTCCCATCGAGTGATGGGTCTAGGCGCGGCTTCGGTGGATCCCGGATGTACCTACGTGAGTGGGATCTCTGACCTTGGGGCTCACCTTGATATGTTTTCCTTATATCCACGGCGTCCATCTGTTTTGAAAAATCATTTTATTGGATAATCCTAAAAATGAAGAAGATCCAAATCTAAGGTGGGCCATCTTACAGTAAACAGTGGTAATTGACCATTAAAAACTTCTTTTAGGCCACAAAAGTTTTGAATCAAGATGATATTTGTGTGGTCTCTTCATCCAGGTCTTTGTAACTTTATCAACAGGTTGGATCTGCTTCATTTTTGAGATCATGCCGTAAAACGAGCTTTCAAAATGGAAGGATAGTGTGGATGCAAGGTGCATACATCACAGTGGGCCCCACAGGGATCCACTCAACCGCGCCTTCTTTTGTAGGGTTAGAAAAGGCGACTAGCGACGGACCCATTGTGCTGAGATGGCAATTCCGTAATTTTGTGTAGAGAAATGGAGTCTTGCCCATGCTTGGTTAACAGGTTAGAGATCTGACCCATCCATCAGGTGGACCCTTGAGCATGCACTGCCCAAAGATTAGCTGGTCCACTCACGAGCTGGGCGACATGCAAATAGAATCGTGATGTATGTATTATATCCATTCCGTCCATAAGTTTCACCAACTAAGTTTAGGACTTGAGCTAAAAAATCAGTAAGATCCGGAACTCAAGTGGGCCACACCACAGGAAACGGTGGGAATGAAATGAATACGAAGACCCTGGGGCCACAAAACTTTTGAATCAGGCTGAAATTTGTGCTTCAGCCTCATCCCGAAGAATCGCCTTATGAGCAGGTTGGATGGCATATAAACATCACGTTGGACCAGGAATGTTTCAACGGTTTGCATTTCATCCCAATCTTTCTTGTGGTGTGGCTTGAGTTTTAGATCAATCTGATATTCATGTGTTCCTTTATGAATGAGTTGAATGGCATATAAACATCACAGTGGCCCCAAGAAATTTTCAAATTTTCAACATTGGGCATTTCATCCCCACTGTTCCCTGTGGTGTGGCCCACTTGAGTTTTTTTATATGCCTTGGTTTTTGAGCTCATGTTCTGACATCGTCTACTCTGTACAGGTCCACCATCTAGGATCTGAGTCAGTTGGGTACACAAGATAGGCTTGCATCTAGATGGCTTAGCTAGTGCGCTTGGATATTTTAACGATGGACTTGGATTGCACAATCCTTAGACTAGACCAGACCCCATTCACACGTGCTTACATATTTATTAGTTGAATGTAGAATTGTGGTAGGTTTTCCCTAACTAGCCATTTGGATACCACTAAATAAGTTCTTTTTTTTTTTACCTATGTTAAATAAGTAAGTTACTTTTTTCACTTAAGTTAGTTCGTAAGCATTATTATAAAAGTAAGTTATATGTTATAAGTTACTTAGGGCTGTTTAGATTGTAAGTTACTTAAGATAAGTAACTTATTTGGGTTTCTACTTATTAAGCAGAAAAGTATGTTAGGCAATAACATAGTTATCAGCTAAAAAGTAGATAAGCATGTTTGATTCTCAACATTAATAAATAGCTTTTTCATGACTTTTGTTTCCTTTTTCTTTTGAAAAACAATTCATCTACCATGAATAAAAGCTAACATATGCATTAAGCTCTGTCATATACCAGTTGAAAAAATTGGAACAACCCACTCAACTGATGGGCCATACACGTTCATTGATTTCAACGGGCCACAGATGTTGGACTGGCAAGGTGCGTCACTTGCTGGGGGCCACTTGGCCAGCAGTGTGGTTAAAATCATGATGGGACTTGGAGGTGGACAACACGTATAAAACATATACATCAAGGCGAAGCTCACAACAGGCCCATATTGGCCAACACAGCCCATCAATCCCAATGGCCCAGGGAAGATTTCAATGGCATGTGTTCATTCAAGTGTTTCCTAAGGTGCAATCTAGCTAAGCTTTGGATTTGGTTGGATTTTGGGTTGGACAAAATGATAGACGGTGTGAATTTCTCACAAGCATCTTGTGGGCCCTACAGCATGGTGGACTCACTCCCAACAAATCTGGATAAACAGCTGGACAAGGTAGATTTGGGCCCTACCTCTGATGTGGGCCGTCCATCATCAGGGCCCGCCTTGGATATGGGCCACTGAAAATTAGTATTGACCTTTGATGTGGACCGTCCATCATGTGAGGCCCACCATGATGTGGATCATCCATCATGTTGGGCCCACCATTATTAATTGCCCATCATATGGAGCCCACCTTTATTAATTGCCCATCATGTGGAGCCCACCTTTGATGTGTGGACTGTCCATCATGTGGGCCCCACCTTTGATGTAGGTTGGTTTTCAATGGTATGTCTAAGGTTTTCAATCGTAAGCATTTCATTCCTACTGTTTCCTATGGTGTGGTCACTTGAGCCTAATATCTATCTCATTTTTGGGCTCTCTGGATGGACGGCGTGGATAAAACACATACATTAAGGTGGGCCCCACATATCCCCTACCAGGATCGTCCACCTCTAGCTAGGTCCTGGTGGGGGTAGTACTAGTACCCCATCTGTGTCCCAGCTGATCTTTATGATGGAGTTGGCCTTTTGCACCGCTGTGATGTTATAAGCATGTGACACGTTGGTAGGAAGTGTAATTTGGAACATTTCTTTCCCCATTAGATGAAGGGGGTGGTCATATAATACTCTGGTATGATACTCAACACACAGGCACTTAAATATGTCACAGGACAAATATCTATTGAAATAAAAACATTGGATATTTTCATTTTTAGTTGTCCAATAAATGTTCACATATAGGAGGGTAAGATAATCACATAAGCTTAATTTCTAGTCCAATACATATAAATTAGTAGCTAATAAACTAAATTTTGGGAAAAAATTTCTCCCTCTTGACTTTTCAGCCTATAAAGAAAAGTAAAAAAAGTAAAAAAAAAAAATTGAAATACTTGTGCATGTTTCAATAATTAAGTAATTGATAATTATTTGTTAACTAAATTTACTTACTATCGAATAAGTAACTTAACTGTTGTTGTGAGCAGAAAATGTTACTTATCTTGCTGCATCCAAATGGACCCTTAATAAGTAATTTTTTTAATTCTTTACCTTATTATTTTTGTACTTCTCTCTCTCACCATCTATGTCAAAGGAGGTTCTCTCCGACAATCCATATCAAAGCAGGCCCAACATGGTGGACTGTGCACATTGAAGGTGGGGTTCACATGATGGATGGTCTACATAAAATGTGGGCCCAACATGATGGATGACCAATATTAACGTGGGCCACATATGGATGGTCCACATCAAAGGTTGGCCCATGATAATAAAAAGCCCACATCCAAAGGGGGATGGTATGATGGACAACCCACTTCAAAGGTGGGGCCTACATGCATGATGGACAAGGTCCACATCAAAGGTGGACTCCATGTGATGGGTAGTGGACATTGAAGCTGGGCTCCACATGATGGACAATTCACATCAAAGGTTAGCCCCCAATGATGAATAACCCACATCCAAGGCGAGCCCCGCATGATGGGCAACCCACATTGAAAGTCAAGCCCACATGATGGACACTCCACATCAAAGGTGGGCTCCACATAATGGGCAATTGATAATGGTGGGGTCCACATGATGGATGATCTATATTAAGGTACGTCCCACATGATGGACAATCCACATCAAAGGCCGGACCATAGTGATGAATGGCCCCATATCGAATGTGGGGCCCTTCATGATGGACAGCTCACATTAGAGTGGGGGCCCACACAATGAATGGTCCACATCAAAGGTTAGCCCCATATGATAGATAGTGGATGTAAGGGGGATTAAGTATGTTCTTTACCAAACATATTTAGCGGCCCAATAAGTAGAAACCAAGATAAGCTACTTATGGTATAAGTAGCTTATCCAAAGTAACTTATGATACAAATGCCCCATAACCGTCTATTATTCTTGTCCATGTGGGCTACGTGTGGGCGGCCTGATATTTGGATGAGATCATGTTTCCATGAGGCCCATCAGACGAATGGCTTGAATCTCACAAGAGTATGCAACGTTAGCAGTAGCAGAGCTAGCTAATCCCTTCTTGAAAGCCCGCTGGGTTTGGGGTTTTAGCCCAACTCCGGCCCATCTACATTTTTCACCTGTCAACATTGGTCATGTGGGCCCATGTGCTTAGGACGGCCACAAAATAAATGGGCTACACATGGGCCTCTTCAAACCAGATCTAAGCCCATTCCTCTCACAGTCCTCACAGAATCTTCAGTGAAAGCAACATCATCATGCACAATCACATGGCTTAAGAACGATCAGGACCCCTCATTTGATGGGCCACATCACAAACTAGAGTTGCTCGTAGTGGACAACACAGACCATTTGAAATTGCAGTGATTGGGAGGTCAGCTGAGCGTACGCTCCAGATCATGCTGATGACATGCATGTGGTTGTAGGCAATCACGGGCTCAGAAATCCATGTAAGAGTCCACCGCCGATGAAGATATGTCAGCTTGTGCCAATGTGTGAGATCTAAGCTGCTCATTAGGTGGACCACATGAGTATCGCTGTTATCATTTCTAGCCATTCATTTCTTCACCTGTATGGCCCACCCATAATGGGGCTTGATTCATTTTGTGTTCTATAATTTCTATCTATTCCACTTACAGTATGAAAATGCAATCTGGTCCCTTTGTATTTGGCACTTGAATGAGATCACGGACGGTTAGAAATAAAGGACCAACTGTCCATATTCAACGTGAACTTGTGCCGTGCCTGATGTATGGACCACTTATCAGATATTTCGTTCGGGAAATGCTGGTTGTGCCCTATTTGATGAATGGCCACGATTCTTTTTTCGATATTAGAATTAAATAATTGTCTAATTTCCTTTAATCAAACTAGTCAACCTCCTTCTGATGTAAGTGCCTTTTTATGCTATTAAAAGTGGATGTAAGAGGTGGCAATATGTCTACTACTTTCAAACTATGACTCATTGCCCAAAAGGCTACACATTCGCGATGTTAGATCCCAACCTGACTCGACCGATCGAGTTGTTGTAGCATTGTGCTTTGCTGACTTGAGTTTCATTCCTGAGACTTATAATTGCATTGAAATCGTTCTTACAATCTATAATTGCACTGAAATCATTCCCTCACACCGTATTTGTTCCCGAGAACTATAATGACACCGTATCATTTTCAGGACCTATGAAAATGTCATAATCGTTCCCAAGACTTGTAATGACACCAAAATCGATCGCACTGAAATTGTTCCCAAAACAATTGCAATATTTCAAAGATTTCAAATATTTTAAATATCTCTTTATTATTCTATTGTAACTAATTACATCTTGATAACAAGTGTTATAACTTTTGAGGGGTCCAAGGCCCAAAACTTGGTATTTTTATTTTGTTTTGGTTTTTAAGATCGGATTATCTAGGACAGCCCATCGATAACGTATATTGGCAGTCTTAATTTCTAGCCCCATTCTAACTATGAACCATTTAACATGATATGAACCTGGCTTAAAATCGGGTCGAGCAAGTTGACCTGGGACTCGTAAGTCGGTTGGATCCAATCCAGTTGGACACTGCGAATCAGCCTGATGAGTCACCTCTGACTCAGCTAAGTTGAGCTGATTCACCCCTGACTAGGGTGAGTCATGACTCAATTTAAGACTGAACAATGTTAGTACTATGGCAAGCTAACACTGTTACACCCATGCAAATGGATTTTATTTATTTATTTTATTTTTTGGAACCCCTTTATTCCCATCAGGTAGGGCATCTTGCTAAGTACGGACCGAAGTGGTCATTATAACACTTCACCAGATCAAATTGACAATCAACAACATCTATTATTATTGAGGAATCGGTTGATACACCTTTTCAAAGGTGAGGGTCCATATGGATGCGCCATGTCTGATTGTGGGGCCCACTTGGATGGGGCACTACCCAAACGTCATGTCTATAGGAAAATCCTAAAAGTCAAGAGCTATGGTCATTTTCTTGTGGAACTTGAGCCGTCAACCATTTCTTGTTTTCAGCCATCGAAGGACAGTACTTACCAGCTGTAAAGACCCAATTGAGTCGAGTTGACACAAAAACTCCAGCAAGTTTTTTAAAAAATCCATCTTTTTTTTCTTTTTTCTTTCAGTTTACCGGTTACATGTAATATTCGAAAACGTATAAATACGTCGAGTGGTTCTGAGTTGAGTCAAGTCAAGTTATTTTAAGTGTTGACCTAGTTATGATAGGTGAAATCTGGTCGAGTCGACTGCACTCGTCTTTTTTTTTTTTTTTTTTTTTTTTTTTTTGTTTTTAAATCACATCCCATCCAGAGTGGGCTAATGTAATGCATGGTTTGGATTGAGCAAGTATCCATGTGTATTTACTGCGAGTGTATGAATGAGTGTTGATCCATCATGCGATGGGTAAAAGTTAAAAAAAGTCATCAATAAAAGTAGTTTACTGCACAGGATTCCATATATGTGTGGCCCAACCATTTCTGTGGTGGGCCACACTCCATATGGCATGAAATGATGCAGAAGCATTGGATGATCAGCTCTCATGATTCAAATTACAAAAAACAATGTATGTTTGTACCATTTTTATTGAAAGCTAAACTATTTTTCCTTTGTGTTGGATTATGTCATTTGCAATAATAATAAATTAATGGAGAATGATATTAGCCCCTTAAAATTGTCAATTCCACCCTGAAGTATGAAATGGACAGGGAGCTTTATGCACGGGTGCAAAAGTAGCGATGCATGCAAGATTTGAGCTATTCATCAAGCAAAGAACACTAGCACTTACAATGATAAAAAAGGACAACATTGTTATGCTTGTGTTTCAAAATAAAAAGGTTTTTGATTTTTTTGCTTTCCCTCCAAAATTTGAAAATTGTGTTGCTTTTGTGTTGTGGATTTAGTCCCACATCTGATTTGCCCAAGCAACATTTCATGTTTATATGAAGGGTTTTTGCCTTGGAGCTTGAGCTACATTCAAGGGCATGTGAATTTGGTCATGTGGGGCTATGCCAATAGCTCTAATCTTGCCTACTCGCATAGGTGAGTGTACGTATGTGTATACCTGTGGGACTTTATTTTGTGTGAGAGTGTACTCGCACTTATGCCCTTTCATTTTTTTTTTTTTCAATAGAGAGATGCCTGGCCGGTTGATCGCATCTGTTGGGTTTAAAACCCAATGGATCAAACCTTTTTAAATGGTGTTTAAGGCACTATTTTGTTAGTGCACTTTTCTGTGGCATACTAGTGCACCTTGTTTGTCAATCACTTATGTCAGTGAGTCTAATGTCGGTTGAGCTTAATGAAGACGAAGACCGAAGACTCAAGACGGACCGACTGCATCAAGGAAGATGAAACAGGTAAAAGTGATGCCTTGGTGTGCTTTGCCTTGACCAAAACCTAACCCATAACCTCTTAGATGACTTGCACCAACTAGGTATACCCTTAGTCATCATCATTAGTCTTAGAACTCCATGAAAAACATGATAAGTTAGACTGATTAAAAAGGTGGAAGCTGCTGTAATCAAATCAGCTCAAATAGCAGTTTCCGATTGATCTCCGATCAATCGAACGATGGCTCCGATAGGACTCCGATCAATCGGACAGAAGCTCCGATCAATCGAAAATTGTTCCAACAACCATGAAAACCCACTGGACATATTTTCGATCAATCGGACAGTCTTCCGATCCATCGGAAGGGGTCAGTCCGATCAATCGGACAATGTTCCGATCAATCGAAAAATCCTCCAGAGAATTCTCTGGACTAAATTCCAATCAATCGGACATGTCTCCGATCAATCGGACTGGTCTCCGATCATTCAGACCTTCTTCTGATCAATCGGAGATGCGCGAATCTGCCCATTTTTTTACCGTTGGAAGAAAATCTATTTAAAGATGGGGGTTCATTTTTTAGCTAAGAGAGGAGATTTTGAGGAGATAGAAGTCACCATTGCTAGAGATCATTAGAGGCTCTATTCCAAACCCAAAGCAAGTCATTCTCCTTGTGTTTTCATCACAAGCTTGGGCCATTTAATGGCATCTTGAGAATGGACTTGTTCCCTCTTGATTCCTAGGGTTTAGACACCTTGATGATAGTTAAATCCTTTGTCTAAACACTACTTAGGAGTCCAAATAAGTGTATTCCTCTAGAAAACCCATTTCCTACCATTTGTAGAGGTTTCACCATTCCCTAGCACCTTGGGCATCTCCAATGGAGCATCACATGCAAGGTAGCTGATCTTGGAGCTGAAGCCTTGACAAAGTGGCGGCATCAACGATCGAGGGAGCACAAGGGGAGCTGATTTAAGCACGGGAGAGCGAGAAGAAGCAACCCGAAGTGGCGCTACAAAGGGGCTCAATCCGACAAGTAAGGTTGTCTTGTTAGGAGTCCATCTACTCAATTCCCTGTGGGAGTTGAATGTAGAGTTTGTTTGACAAACTCGACCTAGGGTCGTTAGCCGATCATTGGCCTATTTGTTGGGCCTAAAATCTAGGGACGTCAGCCGTTCCTTGGCACGTTAGTAGGGCCTCAACAAAGTCTCCAAGGGGGAGCCACCAACACGGGTACAAACTTGTAGGTTGGGAGGAACCTATAAACTCTCCGGTTGGGTGGATCCGAATTAAAAACACCTTGGTTGGGAGGAACCAGATTTAAACTCCCCAGTGAATGCCGGTGTGCTCAAAGGGGTTGAGTACTTGAACCGGGAGTGGAGTAGACAAGTAGTCGAACCACTATACATCCTTGTGTTTGTGATTGTTCTTGTGCACATTTCTCTTTATGCATTATGTATAAATTGGTTAATTATGAATGCTTAGTTAGGAATGCATGCTAAGCACTTGATAGGCACATCCACACTCACAAGATGTACTTTCACTACCTCATGTTGACTTAAGCATTTCTTGATCCATCCTCTATAGTCGACATGAGTTGTTTAGACTAGGTTGCTGATTGCACTTATCATTTGCTAGTCTTTTGATTGGACTCACTTAGGCTTGGAAGCCGAAGTGTTAATCGCTTACGTAGTTTAATTTGCTAAATTTGTTAAGTAGGCGAAAAGAGTTTTAAAAAGGTCCTAATCACCCCCTCCTATACGTTTAGCCATAATTCTAGTTGCTCTTTAAGCTTCCGCACGTGTATGCATAGGGTGTCGTGTTAGACTACCCGACGCAATTTCACATTTCATAGTCTATATAAAGACTCCCTCACTCTGCTTTATATATAATGAAAATCATTTTCCTTCCTATTTAAAAACTCTCTTTGTTGGTATTGTTCCTGTCTTTCTTTGATTGTTGATCAAGTTTGTTACTGAGTTAACTCAGTACTTTCAAATTAAACTGCAAGTGGTTCGAGCCCGTGTATGGTGAGTGCACCGTTGAGACCAAGTCATAGTCATTGTATCTAGAGATCGATTACTCTAGAAATCTATTACACTTGGTACGTTGTCTAAGGAAAGCAAATTTGATTTCAAGCCAAGTGACTTGCGTCACGCCTCGACTCAACTCTATAAGTTTCTTATCTCAGTTTTTGTATTTTCCTTTTTAGTTTTCTATTTTAATAATCTATTTGATTTCAACTATATAATCTAATAAAGGAAGAGAGTATGAATCTTTTCAATTTAGAGAATTGTGTGAAAATAGTGGAATAGTTCAATGATCTACAATTACGTACACACCAGAACATAAAGGAATTACACAGCTTAAGAATAGATCTCTTAAGGAAATGATAGATGTCATGTTAAATAGTTTAAGCTGTCAGCCTGTTATAATATTTTAAATATGATTTCTTCTAAGTCTCTAAGGGCCTGTTTGATTTTCAAATTCATAAGGAATTACCTTGCAAATGGGTAATAATTACTTCCCTTGTTATTTACCGCACATGTACCCATGCGTGATTCGACTGCCTACTTTTTTGGCTTCAAAATTGACAAACTTGTAAAATATTTGTAGGGCCCACCGTGATACATGTTGCTTATCCACACTATCCATCCATTATGCCACCTGAATTTATGGTAAGAGCCAAAAAAATGAGGCAGATCTAAAGTTCAAGTGGACCACACAACAAGAACATGGGAATCAAACACTTATCATTAAAAACTTCTTCAATACACTATTTCTTATGATGTGGGCCACTTGAGTGTCTGATTTACGTCATCTTTTTGTTTGTGTCTCAAAATATTCCTATAAAATGGATGGACGGAATAGATATATCATGTACATCATAGTAGGGCCCACAAATTCAAATCCATTCTTTTGGGTAGGTTTTCAAAGCAAAAATTTCACCCAATTTTCAAACATGGTAAAATAGTAATAATTACCCATTTACAGGGTATTTTCCTGAAAATTGAAAAAATAAATAGGCCCTAAGTCTACTGAATAGTCACCATATGAACTTTGAAAAAACTATATTTTTAGTTATAAATATCTTAAAGTGTGGAGGTGTTTTGCCAAAATAAGATTGCTTGAAACTAAGAAAATGAAACTAGGTCAATGAAACTAGGAAAATGAAACTAGGTCCTAAAATGACTGATTGTGTATTTATAGGATACATAGAAAACAGTGCAATCTACATGTTTCTAGTTTTAAAGACTAAGAATAATATTCTAAATCCTATTTCCATTATAGAAATGAAGGAGGCAAAGTTTTTTTTTAAAGCATATTCCCGATGAAATCTAAGTCTATATTAATAGAAAAGTTAGTGGACCAGATGTCACATTTATCGGTAATGATGCTAATGAATAGATAGTAGAAGAGATGGAACTAAAAAAAAAAAAATCACTAGAGTTAGAAAAGAAACTAAGATTGGAGATGGTTTTTTCACTTTCCAAGTAGAAGATGATCCTACAATTTATATAGAAGAAATTAACTCTTCAGATGCAACCTTTTAGAAAGAAGTAATAAAAAATGAGATAAAATCTATTCTATCTAATAACAGTTGAGAACTTATATATATCTAGCACTTGAAAGCAAACCAACAAATTATAAATAGATATTTAAGATGAAACTATAATTCGATGTGACTATTGATAAGTTCAAGACTAGGTTGATAGCTAAATATTTTAAACAAAATGAAAGAATAGATTATTTTTATACCTATTTTTCTATAACTAGGATTACAAACAATCAATGTCTTAATAGCAATAATTTTTATATATAAGCTGACGGTACATCAAATGGATGATAAAATGACCTTTCTAAATAAACAAAGCTGACTTTTCTATATATATATATCAACCTGGGGGTTTTAGGATATTAGGTAAAGAAAATAAAGTGTGTATACTAGTTAAGTCGATATATGATCTGAAATAGGCTTCTAAACAGTTACATGAAAAAATATATATATATAGTAAATTTTTTTAAAATAATGATGTTATTATTTGCCTTTACATTGATGACATGTTTATTTTTTATAACTAATATTAAATTAGTTAATGTGACTAAGAAGTTCTTATCATCTAAGTTTGACATGAAAGACTTAGGAATGGCTATTGTAATCTTAGGTATTAAGGTAACTAAGAAAGACGATGATCTTATATTATCACAATCTCATTACTTTGAGAAATTGTTAAGAAAGTTTGACCATTTTTTATTGTTTACTTGTCAGTATACTTTATGATTACAGTGTAACTCTCATGAAGAATACGGGTAGTAGTATGTCTCAATTAGAATATTCCAAGATAATTGCTAGCTTCATATATCTAACGAATAACACTAGACCAAACATAACATTTGCAATAGAAAGGCAAAATAAATATACATATAATTTTGAAAAAAAAGCATTAGAATATATGCCTTGTCTAAGATTCTACGCTAGATACTTAAAAGGCAATATGGCATATGGTTTACATGATAGTAGTTATCTCGATATAGTGAATCTTCTCAATTTAGGGAATGAGTGTATGAATGGGTGTTGATCCATCATGCTATGGGACAAAGTTAAAAAGGTCATCATTAAAAGTATAGTTTTCTGTGCAAGATTTTATGTATGTGTGTTTGAATAATTTACGTGGTGGGCCACACTTCATATGACATGAAATTATGTAGAAACATTGGATGATCAGCTCCCGTGTTTTAAATTATAAAAATAATGTATGTTTGTTGCATTATTATTAGAAGTTGAACTACTTTTCCTTTGTTTTGGATTATGTCTTTTACAATCATAATAAATTAATGCAGAATGACATTAACCCCTTAAAAATGTCAGTTCCACTCATAAAGTATGAGATGGACAGGGAGCTTTATGCACGCGTGTAAAAGTAGCTGGTGTATGTAAGATTTGAGCCATTCATCAAGCAAAGAACACTAGTATTGACACTGATAAAAAAAACAATACTTCCACAATAAACGAGCGTTATAGAAAAATGAAAAAAGCATAATGGACGAATGATCATGAAGCCCCATTCAATGGCCCTCAATTCAACCAAATCGACTTAGTTGAGTGCAAGGGAAGAACTTAATTTGGGCTCAACTCGAACTGAATGGGAGCAAAGGGAGCTTTAGGTTGGGTTGGATAGGATTTGTTTGAGATTAGATTGGGTTGGGTTGGGGCAAATAGGGTTTTTTTGAGATTGGGTTGGACTTGGGTTGAAAACCCAACTCGAGTTTAGGTTGAGTCGTCTCAACTAGAATCTATTTTGCACATGGTACACTTACATGTGAGTTAAGGCTACGAAACATTAATTAAATGAAATGTTGAGAATCATTCTCAAGTTAAAATTTAATTAATTAGAATACTTATTTATTATGTAAGATTATTTGAATTAAGTTGAAAAAATGATTGTTAGAACTAGAAAATGCTCAACGCAGTTATCTTGTGTATTGTTGCTCTGGGGTTCTGAATAATAGAAACATTCATACACAATCACGAGAATTCACAAAAGTACACAAGAGAAGAGATATCGCAAAGTAAATTTTATTCCAGAGATTCTGAGATCTTGTACATTCCAGGGCGTGATCTGGCATGAGCCCTTAATTACATCGAATAATCGATGACTCTTGATTAAAAGGCAAAAGACTATTCAGCAGGGACTATGGTCTTAGAGTTTGTGGTTGTAGAGATCTATATTTTTGTAGTCGAAAAGACCTGTATTTTGTTGTGTTTTGTTATGGACTGATTAATCTTTGTACGAGTCAGATATTTATGTCCCATGTTTTGACCGGAGATCCGGGCTGAGACTGTCAGAGTTTTTAACTGAGGGGTGCGACTCTAGGCCTACGCCCGTCATTTTTTAAGGGTGATTGAGGGAAGACCAATCTGTAGTTGTATGTATTTGAGCAGCTCAATTGGCGGATGCCGTTTAAATGGGTAGGGCATCGACTATTCTTAAAGTGTCAATCTTTAACAAGTTTCGTTTAATAGTTTAGAACTCTCTTGATATGATTTATTGTGTTAACCATAGTCCCGTTTGCTTAGTTCGAACCTTAATCCGGGTCATATTATGATAATACATGTAATTATGATACATTGGTATGATTCTGGGCACTGGCGGCCTCTTTCCGAAAAATTACTTCGTTCATTGTATTGGATTAAATCGAACTTCGAAGGCTTGCATTTTGCTCATTAGGTGTTCTAGATGAATTATTTGATTGCTCCATTGCATCCGGAACACTCAAAATACTCAGAATAGGCCCAAACGGGGCTCGAAAACATCCCAAAACGAAGTTTTAAGGGTGCTGGAATTGATGTTCAGAGTGTTGATTTTTCTGATCTGCTATTCTGATTTTACTGATGCGCTGGGGCCAGCGCGTTAAAAAATAACTTTGTTAATATGTGTATTTTTGTGATCTACTGGCCTATTTTTCTAATGCGTTGGGGCTAGTGTGTCGAAAAATGAATTTGTTTCAGAAATGATTGATTTTTATGGTGCTCTAGCTTATTTCTTGATACGTTGGGGCCAGTGCGTTGAAAATGACTTTGTTTCATAAATGACTAATTTTTTTGATGTGCTGAGGTATTTTTCTAATGTGCAGAGGGTCAGTGCATCCATAAAATAAGTCAAATTTGATTTAAGGTATTTTTGTGATGCACTGGTATACTTGTACATTTTTAGACTATTTCTTCACCGAACCTGCTGTGGTCAGGAATGAGATTACCGGTGAAGGGTTCCGTTGGTCAGAAAGGAATTCCAGTGATCGAAAAAGGGATTCCGACAAAGGATTCTGGCGGTCTCTCAAATACTCAACAGACAAAGCTCTCTCTCTCTCTCTCTCTCTCTCTCTCTCTCTCTCTCTCTCTCACTGGATCCGTCCAAATAAACAGTAACGAATAGGTATTTATACCTGAAAATACCGGAAGTCGGCCAATTGGAGGCTGCCACGTGTAGTGCGTCGAGAATATCGGTCGGTGCATCGAGAAAATAAGTTGATGCGTCCTAAAATATCTTGGTTTAAATGCTGATTTTGGGATGCATTAGTTGTCAGTGCGTCCTGAAATTCACTGAAAATGCCTGATTTATTGAATGCGCTGGACGTTAGTGTATCCTGAAATTCATTTCTGAAAACTGTCTGAATTTCTCGATGCGCTGGATGAATTTACTGATGCACTAACTGTCAGTGCGTCCTGAAATTTATTTTTAAAATGACTAAATTTCATGACGCGCTGGTTATGTATTTAATAATGCGCTGACGGACTTCCATTTTGATTATTTTTTATAATCTTGTAAAATAATGATTTATGGGCCCCGCTTTGCGATGAATGTTGATGCACTGGGCATGTTTATTCGTTATTGAACTTACCGCCCAAATTTGGAGGGTTTTGATCATGATGGATGGTGGGGCCCACCCCTAGGTCAACTTTTCATTTTTGGCAAATAAAGACACGTATTGCGATTACTGTCAAGACCCCTGATGCACTGGCCATAAATTCAGTGATGTGATGGATTGCATACTTATGACTCCTGTTTTGAGGATCCTAATTTTTTGGGACCCCAACAATGGTTAGTTAGGAAATTCCTTCTTAAAATTGAGGTATTAATAGAATTATAAAATAAAGAGTCCTTTTCATATAACGACTAGCTAGTACATATGTAAAAACTATATTCCTTTTCTCTATGACTCTTTCAATGAAGTAATTTTATTATTTAGCTTTTCGCTTTCTCTTTTCTCTAGGCTTCCTGTTGGGAGAAGAGATCTCTCCTCGACAACACAAAAAGCAATATGAAAAAAAAAGAAAGAAAAAAGATGCAAGTTACAACACAAAGATTTACATGGTTCCCTTTCAGTATGTCTACAAATTCACACCGATCTACTATGCTAGAAAAAAAAAAAAAAAAAAAAACTAAGAAGCAACTCTCAATACATTGATGACTCGCTCTCTCATGACATAATATATAGAGTAGATCCGTATTTTTTTAGTTTTTCTATTTCCACTTTGTATTAGTTAACACATTAAGTTGTTTTTTATTTTTATTTTATTTTTTATGAGTGATAATTAAAAACTTTATTTTCCAAGTGTTATTTCATTAGCTAGGAGTTTACTTTAATATTATTATTTGATGTTAGATATTTATTTTCATTTGTTAGTTTACTAGTTACTCGTTCAACCCGACCCTACAATTGGCTAAGATTGGACTTGGCTTGGATCACTCCACCTGATTTAGTTGATTTGAAATGCATTTCAGGTTTCATGTGGTCAAGATTGAAAAAATCTCAAAGTGAAGATTGTCATGGCTTCGTTGACTCCATTGTTCGTCGCACAACATACATAGAACTCAATAACAAGTGGTGAACTAGACTTAAATTTTACAATATTTTTAATTTTAAAATAATGAATATACCATTCTAAAATTGAAAAAGAAAAGAAAAGAAAAATCGCTACCAAGTTGTTGTGTCAATTAAAATGAACTTAGTGGGTTTTTGAGTTTTAAAGCTATTAAGGTACAATCAACAATTTTTAAGGTGTAAAAATATTAATCATTAAGTGCTTTTACAAACCTATGAACCAATTGACGCAGAAAAGGGTGTGAGGAAGAAGATCACCATCTACCTCAAGTATGCAAAGTCTTGAATCTACAAAATAAAGATAAAAAAGAAAATTTTAAAATTTTATTATTTAATAATGATCAAACTTCCTAATTATATCACAAACTTCCTAGTTATATTACTTGTAAATATAAAGCAAAAACTTTTATTAGGAGTCATAATTTGACTAAAATAAAATTTATCCGAAATAGTAAATTTTAGTAAAAATAGAAAATCATAATTTAATCATGACAGATGAGTGTTAACATGATTATAAGTAATTCCTAAGAATATTGCATATATTAAAACTCTAAAATGAATGAGATACATTCAAATTAAAGCTTACTGAAAATAATTAGTTTTTTCAAAAATTACGATTTTGAATTAAAATGAAGTGTTTTCTCTCAAAATGGACCGACTCAACCCAATATGGGTCGGCTAACCCCAGATGAGCTATTACAGTAAAAATTCATAGGTTGTGCGTCTCAAAACGATACCTAGATAAAAAGTTATGGCTGATTTACGATTCATATTTCGAACCGTCATTTAGAATGAATTTCTTCAAATCGGATGTGCTTAAAGCCGAGTTATATCATGCCCTACGTAGGATTGGACCAGATTTGACGGCATACGTCCACTTCCTTTCGAGCTACTTTCGATCCAACTATGCCAAGAATAGGCCTGCAGCCCGCTCTACATCACCAATATGCTCTGTGGAATATTAACACTTATCCTACCTAATGAATGGCCAGTATCTCCCACACGTTTGCTGCCCACCTAAAACTCCAACACACGTTCAGCGGCATGTGAGGCGCTCCACAACTCAATCTACAGGATGAAATCTGTGTAAAACCTGTTATAAAGCTCCCAAGATACCATGTATATATAAAATCTACTTCGGCCATCAGGTAATAAACCTTAATTTCACCGTGATACAAAAAAGATAAGCCAAAAAAGAATTATAATAATCTTATGGAGGCACCATCAATGGAAAATGTAAAATTGTGCCCAAAATTTTTAATTTGCACCGTGTGGCCCACCTGATGAACTGATTTGATTAAAGATAAGCACCGTAGTGGTCCCCACACAGAAAATCTACCGCTGGTGTCCATTTACCATTATTTCCTTAAGTGTGATTGAGTTATGTATCTGGCTGGTTTTTGGGCACGAGGCGTAGCATTGAGGAGCCGCACTTTGCCTGCCATAGGGTGTCCCAGGAAGGTTATGTGTTCAGAAGCTAGGTGGGGCCCACTGAAATGTTATTGAGAAATTCATTTTATCCATCCGTTTTTCCAGATCATGTTAGGATATGAGCCCCTCATATTCAAAACTCAAGTGGGCCGCACGGCAGGAGAACGTGGGTAAGGAAATGCCTACGGTTGAAACCTCTTTGGCTTCCACTCTAATATTTATATGTAGTCCAATGGGTTCATGAGATCATTCCTATTGTGATGAACCGAAAACAAAAAAAAAAATATTAGCTTAATCCAAAACTTATGTAGCCTTATGAATGTTTCAACAGTGGACGCTCAATCCTCATTCTTTTCCATCGCGGGGTCCACTTAAGTATTGAATCTTCTTCATTTTTGGGCTCATGTTCTAACCTTATGTAGTAAAGAGGATGGACGGGGTGGATCACTAACAACGTCACGGTGGGCCCACCAAGCTTCGGACCGCATGAACTTCCATGACTGGGATGGGTTGTAATAGGGGTGTTTCCCTTACCGTGGGGCCCACCTTGATATATGTATGGCATATCCATGCCTTCCATCAGTTTTTCTAGCTCATTTTAAGGCATAGTTTAAAAATGAAGGTGTTCTAAATCTCAAGTGGACCATACAATAGAGATTGAATGTTCACCATTAAAAACTTCCAAGGGTCACAAAAGATTTGGATCAAGTATGTGTGACCTCATCAATAGGTAGGATGGAAAATAAATATTAAGGTGAGCCCTAGGAGGTTTTTAATGATGGGCATTCAATCACCACTATTTCTTACGGTGTGATCCTAATTAGATTTGAATCTACTCTATTTTTGGGCCGGAGCTCTAAAATGAACTTTAAAAACGGATGGACGGCATGGATATATAATATGTATATCAAGGTACAACCCACAAAACACTGTTACCAGGTAACACCTAATCCACTCTACGGCTCCAGTAGTTGGCAATGAAGCAATCCGCGTTCTTTCCGCGCGCGTAATAGGGAGCGCATCAGCTTAGTGGGTGTTACCCTTACCATGTGGGGCCCACCTTGATAAATATATTTTATATCCACGCCGTCCATCCGTTTTTCCAGAACATTTTGAGGGAATCCTAACAAAAATTAAGAAAAATCAAAATCTATAGTGGACCACACCACTAGCAAAAGTGGTGAATGACCATTAAAAGCTTTTTTTAGGAGATTAAAGTTTTGGATCAAGGTAATATTTGAATTTTCCCTATTTATGGGTTGTACGGCAAATAAACATTACAGATATGCTTACACTGGGCCTTGGGAAGTTTTTAATGGTGAGAGTTTAATCATCACTGTTTCTTGCGTGTGGTCCACCTTGGATTTGTAAATGCTTAATGTCCGGTGGCTCGTCTTAAAATAGGCTAGAAAAAGGAATGAACGGAGTGAATATACAACGTATGATTAAGGTGGGAGCTTTGAGGAAGATACAACGCTGAAGTGGACCACACCACATATGTCTATTGCGTGCTTTGTGCATTTAATGCAACCAAAGCTTACTATTTGTTGTAGTTTACTTGAGTGTTGGATCAGCCTCATTTTTGGGTTCATAACTTAAAATAACCTGAGAAACGTGATGAACGGCATGAATAAACAGTTACATCACGGTGGCCCCGATTTGTGTGGACAGTGTTAGAGACGGGCAGCGTAGGACGCAATCCACGTTTGTTGTCGAGAGTTACGGGCCCTTTAGGGCTCTCAATGGATCCGACTCCAAGTCCATATATCTGTAGAGGATTTGGATCAAATTCGGATCCAACTCGGCTCCAAGTCCATCTATCTGTAGACAGATGGGATTGGACTCAGATCCAACTCGGATACAAAAGGTGATATCCATTCCCGGTCCATTTATAAATGGTTAGATCCATTTCCGATTCAAAATCCATATAATTATGGGATTCGGATGGAATCCAGGTCCAAATCCATCACATTACAAATCTAAAAAAAATATAATATAAAATATATAATATAATATATTTAATTTAGTAGAAAAATGATGTAAATCACACTATTTACGATGGTATGGTTGACATGGCCTAAAATAATTTGTAAAATGAATGGCCAGCATGAATATAACATATAAATAAGGTGACAATGAGTCGGATCTTAATCAAACTCGAATATGTTCATGTGAATCCATACCGGTCCATTTAAGTAATCAGACCTATTTTAAGATCCAAATCTGATTCATTTAATTAACCAGACCTATTTTAAAATCCAAATCCATATTAAACGGATTCAGAGCGAAACGGATCTCGGATCTGAACGCTCCATTGAGAGCCCTAGGGCCCTTCCTACAAAACCACAGTCACGTGCCATAAGATACGTTTATAGAGAAGCTAAGCTGGTAAAACACGTGTCTCCAGGAGTCACGTGACATCTGACCCGCTTATCGAGAAAAGCTAACCACTGGTAACACGCGTCTCCACCTGTCGCGTTCCCTTCAACTTGGGCCCCCTGGGACGGGCGCGAATGGGGGCACTACCCCCAGCAGGACCTACCTCTAGAGGGACGGTCATGTCAGGGGCTCTGTGGGTCCCACTTTGATCTATATGTTTTATCCACAACGTCCATATATTTTAAAAGATCATTTTAGTGAATAATTCCAAAAAGGATAAAGATCTGTGGCTCAAGTGGACCACACCGCATGAAGCAGTATAAATTTAAATCCTACCGTTGAAAGCTTTTTGTACCTCAGAAGTTTTGGATCAGGGTGATATTTATGTTTTTCCTTCGTATAGGTAACAGCTTAATGGGTGTTACCCATACCGTGGGGCCACCTTGATTAATTTTTGTATATCCACGCCGTCCATCCCTTTTTCCAGCCCATTTTAAGACGCAAACAAAAAAAATAAACACATAAAAATCTCTCAGGTGTGCCACACCATAGGAAACAGTGGTGATTGACTGCCTCACCATTAAAAATTCTGAAGGGCCCATCTTAAGGCTTTCGTAATGTTTATTTTCCACCCAACCTGTTGATAATTTCAAGAAAACCTGGATTAAAGTAAAATATAAAGATCGAATTGATTCAAAACTTTTGTATTCCACAAAAACTTTTTAATGGATATTCATCACTGTTTATAATGGTATGGTCCACCTGATATTAGGATCTTCTTTATTGTTTGGGATCATGTACTAAAATGAGATGTAGAAACAGATGAACGGCATGGATATACAAAAGATACATTACGGTGGGCCCCACACGGTTAGGGTAACAAACACTAAGTTGTTACCCCGGTAACAGCTAATCCCTTCCACTGGAACCGGTACAGTGTACTTTTTTGTTTTTTTGGGTTAGTACACCCACCCCTTTTTAGTCACTCAGTCTACCACTTGAGCTATGGATCTGGGTGTGACCGGTTCAGTGTGCTTGCAATGCCTCGGGCCCACGAAACTTCTGTGGCCCAAAAAAGTTTCTTATGGTCATTCACCACTGTTTCCATTGATGTGGTCCACCTGAGATATGTATCTATTTAAGTTTTGGGATCAATTCCTAAAATTATCTGAAAAAACTGATGAACAGCATGGATATGAAATATGTTCATCAAGGTGGGCCCCACAAGGTAAGGTTAACACCCACTGAGGTGTTATCCAGTGGGATTCGGATTCGGTGGTGACTGCTCCAGTACCAAGGTCGGTAGTGGTCGCTGCTGAAGTATTTGTTTTATCTATGCAATCCATCCATTTCCCATTCATTTTATTGCGTGATATTAGAAATAAAGAGATCCAAATTTCAGGTGTACCACACCAGAAGAAACGGTGAAAATTGAACTTTTTTTTTTTAATTATTATTCCAAGTATGCAATTCCTAAGTGTACGCGTATCATCTATCACACTCTGCCAGAGTATCAAAGTTGTCTCAATACCCGGCACCAGCTATTGGAAAGAAAAACACGCGTTCGAAAGTTCGCAAATTCTCAGTCGGCTACTCGAGATCACTAGTGACCAGCATGGTTGGCAACAGTGGGCCCCACATGTGGATATATTGAGATGATCAGATCCGTCCATTTTCTGTAAGCTACAAAATAGAGAGGACACTGAGAAACTTACAGAGAACGGATGATTTTAACCGTTGATATACGTATCCAAATGTAGACCGTCCGAAAAGAAAATATTCATTCACTCACATTTAGGTCCACGTACCAATGGATGATCAGCACCCTCACAATGTGATTTAGGCCATTCTAAATTATGGCCAGGACGGTATCGATCATCACGCCCTCTCTCAATGTGGCCACAACATGCCTTCCATGTACTTCCCCACCCAGTATCAGGTCAGCCCAATCGATACAATGTGCACATGGCTCACTCACAATCCCCTAGGTGATGGTCCACACCACGAAATGATTAAAAATCAGCCATTGCTAAGGAATCAGAGTACTCCATGGAAAGATGGGATGCATGTTGCCTACTCACACTGCCAGCTGGAGGTGTTGCGTGGGCTCCACCATAATATATGTGTTTTATCCACACGGTCCATTCATTTTGCGGGCTCATTTTAGGGTATGTGGACCACACCACAGGAAATAATATGGGTATGTTCACCCATATTTAAAACATCTTATATTTGTGTTTTCTCTTCATCTATGTCTTTGTCACTTCGTCAACATATTGGTTGGCAAATAAACGTTACACTGGGCCTGGTAAAGTTTTTAATGTTAAGCATTCAATTATCATTGTTTTCATGCAGGCGCAGTTTATATTTAAGATTTAGATCTGCCTCATGTTTTTCAGCTCATGTTTTAAAATAATAATAAAAATAGACAGGCAACGTGGATAAAACACATAAATCATCATGGGCTCACATGGCATCGTCTGGTGGTGAGGTCTCGTTAGGCAACCCGCATCAGGAAAGATATATTCCCGGGTTAGAGCCAGCATTATGTCGGTCCTAGCACTGTCATGCAGTTGCTCAGCCAATCAACTCCGGTCTACGATGGCGAGTTGTTGTGGTGAAAATTAGGCATTACCCGGGTAAAGCTTAGTGGGTGTTACCCCCACCGTGGGGCCTACATTGATTATTTTCTGTATATCCGAGACGTCCATCCCTTTCTATGGAACATTTTATGATGTGATCCCAACATTTATACAGATCCAAATATCAGGTGGACCACACCACATGAAACAGTGTTGATCGAGTTCCTCACCATTAAAAATTCCAAAGGTCCCATTGTAGCATTTTCTTAATGTTTATTTTCAATCCAACCTGTTGATAATGTCACGAAGATCTGGATGAATGGAAATAAGAAATATCATATTGATCCAAAGCTTTTGTTGCCCGCAAAATATTTTTAATTGTTATGTATCACTCTTTCTATTGGTATGGTCCACCTGAGATTTGAATATTCTTTTAATTTTTTATAGAATCGTAAAATGAGAAGGAAAAACAGATGGACGGCATGGATATACAAAAAATACATCAAGCTAGGCCCCGCACGGAGGGGGTTACACCCAGTAAGCTGTTAGCCGGGTAACAGCTAATTCGCTCCCGAGTTTTTATACTCTGGCAGTGTACGACGCTTGCTGCGCAGGCACTATTTAACACGTGCACTGGTGGAACCTACTGCCGTTAGGGTTACAGTCCCAGGACTGTTTGTCAGTTTTCAACTCTGCTTTTATGGGCACTTGTTTGTTGGATTAAGACAGTTAGGTTTTTTCTCATTTAAACCGTCCAATAAAATGTCCACCGATCGGATGGCCATTTAATGTCAAATTATCTTAATTTTTTCATCATAGTCCATCCATAATAGAACCCGTAATTTGGACAGTTTTCTTGCATGAAACATGCACACTACCTAATTAATGTTTTAGTGCTTGAGTATTTTTCTATCACACCCTAGCAGAGTATCAAAGCCTTTTCTCTTGAGAAAAATGGACGACGACGATTCCCTGCGAAAGCCTTGCGCTGGAAGTTTCTCCACTGGGAACCTATGTGGGGCCACTGTGATGTTTTCGAGAAATTCAGTCCATTTGATATTTGAGATCAATTTAGGACATTATACAAAATATTAAACTGATCTAAGATTCAAGTACGCCGTACTAAAGGAAAAAGGTTGGTAGGGGAATTCTTATCATTGAAACATCCTTGGGTTTACAGTAATGTTTATATGCTATCAATACCATTCATAACGTGATTCCTGCTGGGATGAACTGAAAAGACAAATTCTAGCCTGATTTAAAACTTGTGTTCCCACGAATATTTGACATTCAATCCTCACATTTTCAGCGAACTTAGTCTTGAATCCGGATTATTTTTGGTGTAATGCTCTAAAATAAATTTAAAAAAAAAAAAAAGATCACGGTGAGCCCACCTAGGTTCCCAGCGCAGCAGCAGGAACTTCCTCAGCGGCTTTCCCAGGAAATCCGCGTCCGAGAAAAAAAGCCGACGCTTCGAGAGACGCAAAATTCGGATTCCACGAATCCCGGAGCAAATATCTGGACCGGTCGGAAAGGGGCGGATTGTGTGTGACCCCGGGCACAGCAGAGATATCTCTGTGCCCGAGGCTGTGTGGGGCCATAGATATATCTGTGACAAATCCAATCCGCCCATCTGTTTTAAAGACCACAATAAGACAGCACTCTAAAAGTTAGGCAGATCCAAAATTTATGTGGTCATCGGCAAAACATTTGCTCCTACCGTTTATCTGAGTGGGGATTGAATGTCTGGGATGACAAGTTTTGAACCAGGATGATATTTGTTCCTACAATCTATCTGAGTGGTAATAATTCTATGAACGGTTTAGATGGCATCATGGCCAGCTCCAGAAAGGTTTCAACAGTGGACGATGTTGTTCCCACCGTTTTGTTGGTATGACCCACATGAGTTTGGATATGCTGAGTTTTAGAATCTCGTCCTATCCTGGTCTTTAAAAACATAAAAACGAGTGGATTTGTCACGGACATTACTGTGGACCCAACTTCATAGGCTAGGAAAGCATACTGTACCGCATACTGTACCTCCGGGTCTGCATGTGTTATGTCCACACCATCTTCATATTGCAGGATCATTTTAGGGCATGAGCCGAAAAAAACATGAGGCAGATCTAGACTTCAAGTGCACGCCAAGCATGGGACAATGCTGCCAGGTTGAAACATTCGCAAGGCATGTAATGTTGTTTATTGGACATCTAACTTATTAACAGAGCCACATAGGCTTGAGTGAAGGAATAAAAAAAACCTTACTTATCCAAAACTTTTGTAGTTTCCAAGAAATTTGTTTAGAGGTAAACGTTAAATGCTTGCATCTTTTGTGGCGTGACCTATCTTTTTTTCTTAGTCATGCAACTCACCCACCCTAATAGCTTCACAACGCACCCATATGATTAGTCACATGATGTACCCACCCACCGGTGGGTGTGCGCCCTTGGCACTTGAACCTAAGACTTGTTGTTGAAACACCTGGGATATATACCCAGGTCCATAGCTCAAGTGGAAGGTTGAGTGAATATTGCCTAGTTTCAACACTGAGGTCATGGTATTGATTCCCATAGTGGGGGTGGCTAACATTATGGTGTGACTAATATGGGTGGGTGGGTGTGTTAGGTTGAGTCTTCAAACTTAGTTCGAATGGGTGCTCCGATCGGCCGGACAGTGTGACCCAGATGCAGTGTGAAGAAACCCATGGACAATTTTGTGTGCAGACCGGTCGGCTGACCGGTCGTCAGTGGGCTCCAACCGGTCGGGCGACCGGTCGGCTATGAGGCAGAGATGTGTGATGTTCTTCCTGGACTGTTTTTGTGAAGGCTGACCGGCCGGCTGTGCGCGCGGATTTCTTGCGCAGTTCGCAGTACTGCGTAAGGTGTTTCTATTTTCGGTTAAGGTGTTGTAATCCGACATAGAGAGGTATCCTAAGGTGTCCAAGGTTTCCTATTCGTACTTGGAAGAGGGGAGAGGTATGTGTGAGAGAAAACTTGGGATTTTCTCTGTGTTTCCTTGCTTTGTGGGCTGTCAATCTCTGTAATCTTCTGATATTCATAGTGGATCGCTTTGTGCGGTGGTTTTTTTACCCGTTTTGGAGTTTTTCCACGTAAAATTCGAAGTCTCTTGTGGTGAATGCTTTTGTGTGATTGATTGCATCTTTTTACTCATTTGATTTCGCATTGCTTCACGTGCCGGTTCTATCCCAACAGGGTGTACTAACAATGGAGTGTTGGTTGAATACCAACCAATAAAAAAATAATAGTTACTATTGCAGTGCCTACCGTAATTTTTATTTGCCATCTAACAATGTAGATAGGATTATACCTCCGTCAATGATGAAGAGAAAAAACAAATGTCAGGTTGATCCAATACTTTTATAGCCCAAGATGAGTTTTTATTGTTCAACCACTACTGTTTTGGTGTGGATCACTTGAGATTTAGATATGCTTTATTATTATTATTTTTCCTTTTGCTCCTGCCCAAAAATTAATAAGAAGAACAAAAATGAAAAGCATAGATATATAATGCATACATCACTGCCGGCCCACGGGAAGACCGCACCTAGTCTACTCCTCGCATCCATAGGCATGATGGGACGGATGCGGTCTAGCTCTACGGCTCAATAGTAGACAGGCTCTGTTTCAATCCTGAGACAGGGATCCTAACCGTGGCTATTAAATGGGTGGTTAAAAAATAAAACAGCGGTTCCTCTCAGTTTGAAACAAACGGTTAATATCATATTCTCGGGACACCTCTCCTGGCTCTGCGCCAACTGCAATTCGGTCGACTATTTAGGCGGCGTGGATTGGAGTAAAACCATGCCTTGTGTACTTTGAAGAGTCCCCAACTTTTTTCCAATGATCCAATACTACAAGTCTAGGGAGAAAATTTTTGCCACACCCACGAGTTAGCTACGCTGGCTACACGGGCTGTAGCAATGACCCACCATGATGTATGTGTTGTATCCAGGCCGTTGATCCATTTGGTGAGATTATTTTAAGGCACGAAACAAAAAATGAGGCAGATCTAGTGGACCCAACATAGAAATAGTGGAGATTGAAAACCAACCGTTAAAAACTTATTGGGGCCACTTGAACTTCACATCTACCTCATTTTTTGGTTTCACACCCTAAAATAATCTCACCAAAAGAATGGACGGCATGGATATAGCACATACATCATGGTGGGGTCATTGATACATCCGGTGTAGCTAGCGTAGCTAACTCGCGGGTGTAGCGAAATTTTCTCGAGTCTAGCCCCAAGATAGCGTACATTAAGGAGGGCCAAAACCAAGTGATCATCCGGATGTAAACCTCAGTTCTCACACACATTTTCCATGGCACGTGTGACCATGTGAAGAGGGAACTGCGTATAAACACTCATATGCTCCCGACGTGCAACGTAACCATCACTTCCAACTTCGAACGTGCATAGAAATTTTTTGCTACACCCACGAGTTAGCTACGCTAGCTACACCAGGTGTAGCAATCACCCCACCTTGATGTATGTGTTGAGTCCGTGCCGTCCATCCATTTGGTGAGATCATTTTAGGGCATGACACCAAAAATGAGGTAGATATGAAGCTCAAATGGCCCTCAATAAGTTTTTAATGGTTGGCGTTCAATCCCCACTATTTTCTGTGATGGTTCCACTTGAGCTTCAGATCTACCTCATTTTTGGTGTCATGCCCTAAAATGATCTCACCAAATGGATGGACGGCGTGGATACAACACATACATCATGATGGGTCATTGCTACACCCGGTGTAGCTAGCTAACTCGTGGGTGTAGCAAAATTTTCCTCGAACATGCATCGGTCTCCTCTATAAAAGAGAGAACTCTCCCCACCTCTCCCTCTGCTCCACCCTCCAAAAAAAAATTACAAATCACCCCCAAAAATTAGAAAAAAAACACACCCAAAAGCATGGAATTCCTGGATTGGAAGTCTATCGGCTCCATTCTTGCCACCTTCATGTTCCTCCGCACCGCTCTCCGCGACTTCCTCCCCCCTGAAATCTCCGGACCCCTCAAACACTTGTTCCACCGCCTCTTCGCCGCTCTCCATACCAACATCTCCATTATCATCGACGAATTCGATTCCTCCTACGACAACGAGCTATTCGACTCTGTACAGTCCTACTTGAGCTCCAAATGCTTCTCTTCTGCCAAAATAGTCAAACTCTCAAAACCCAAGAACTCCAAGAACCTGACCTTTAGAATGGACTCTAGCCAGAAGATCGAGGACACCTTCGACGGCATCCAAGTAAACTGGTCCCTGCATTCCATCGAGAAGGAGTCTAACAAATACAGATCTCAAGAAAACCGCTTCTTCGAATTATCTTTCCACAAGAAGTATAAATCCCAGGTAATAGAGAATAATTACGCAAGTATTTCATGGCGCATTTTTCTACATTGTCTATTAAATACATGATTATTTTCTTTTAAAGGTACATTCAATTTATATTCCACGCGTGATGGAAGAAGCTGCAAATATCAAATTCAAAAACCGGGAGCTGAGTCTCTACACTAACAGATCGTCTGAGAACCATGGACGGCTGTGGTCGTCGGTACCTTTCTCGCACCCGTCTACTTTTGATTCAGTGGCGATAGACTCGGCACTGAAGGAGGAGATCAAAGCGGATTTGATGAAGTTTGTGAGTAGGAGGGAGTATTATAGTAGGGTGGGGAGAGCTTGGAAGAGAGGGTATCTCTTGTACGGTCCACCCGGGACAGGAAAGACTAGTTTGATCGCTGCGATCGCGAATTTTCTGGAGTTTGATATCTATGATCTAGAGCTGACGGCAGTCACGAGCAATTCACAGCTGCGGAAGCTGCTGATCGCGACTTCAAGCAAGTCGGTGATTGTCGTGGAAGATGTGGATTGCACACTGGATCTTTCAGACCGTAAGAATCAGTTTGGGAAGAAGGAGAGTACTGAGTGCGGTGATTGCGAGCCAGGTATAGAGGAGAAGGAAGAGATGGAGAGGAATGGCGGTGGTGCGATGTTTAGCAAAGTGAGCCTTTCAGGGGTGTTGAATTTCGTCGATGGGCTGTGGTCATCCTGTGGTGGAGAGCGGCTGATGATCTTCACAACAAACCACAAGGTGAAGCTTGACCAGGCGCTGCTGCGAGCCGGCCGTATGGACAAGCACATTAACCTCAGTTACTGCGAATTTCAAGCATTCAAAATGCTGGCAAGGAATTACCTATACATTGACGATCATGAGCTTTTTGGGGAGATTGAGGAGGTCTTGGTGCCAGCAAAGATAACGCCGGCGGATGTGGCGGAGATTTTCATGAGCTGCAATGACGATGCTGATGTGGGGATGAGGAAAGTGCTGGAGGAGATGAAGAGGAGGTTGACTGCAGATAAATGCAACAAGGAAATGGAAGGGATGGAGAAAAAGGCTGTTGAAGAGAAGGAAGAGATGGGGATCAAGGAGATGGAAGAAGAGGATGTGGGGAAAGATAACAAAGAGTAGGATCATCAAGCACGCAATCTCCGTACGTGTGGTGTACTTGTCTGAGATCCAGACTGTTCATCCGTGGTGGATGCCCCGCCTTAGTTAGCTTATGTGCTGGAAACCACAGGGATTAAATAATTCTAACCATCCATTGGAATTTCAGCCTCCCATTTGTGATCATACGGAGTCGTACGTCCAATGGTTGAGGTCCAATCGATGAACGGTCCTGATCGCCAATGCTAAGCCACATCGAGGGGATTGGGTGCTTGATGACTTAGATAATATTACTAATGGGCGCCTCTTATATTTTCCAAAGGGTCTGTTTTTGTTTGCCCCATCTGATGCTGTAGGGCCCACTAGATTAATGGTAAGATTAATGGTATGGATCTGCCATGATGATTTAGTAACTAAATTGATGGTGATCGTTTCCTACTTTTTTTTCCCCCCTTCTTAGTGGATAAAAGGTAGGGCTGAAAGTCCGGCGGGTTGGGTTGGGTCGGGTCGGGTTGGTGCTCAACTCTAACCCAACCCAAGGTTCCTATGTCTCAACCCTAACCTGACCTGACCCAACCTTGGGTTGGGAATTCTCAATTCAAGCCCAACCCAAGTGGGCTCGGTCGAGTTGATTGAGTTAGTCAAGTTGATACATGCTAATATTTTCGTTATTACCTTAGTTTATTATGTTTCAAAACACAATTTTTTTTTTCTTTTACCTATGGCTTTATTAATTATATATATGGTTATTTATTATAAAGAGCTTTACTTTTTCTAAACCAATAAGCTAAAATATAGATAGCAACTCCTTTAACATTCAAACATTTTAAATTCAAGTATATTAAATTTCAAACATTATAAGTTTACTTATTAAAGTAATATAAATTAATAAATTTACATAACTAAAGTATAATAAAATTATAAGTAACTTGAACATAGATCGGGTTCAGGTTTAGGTTTGGGTTGGGTCGGGCAACCCAAGACCTCAACCCAAGCTCAACCCAAACTTCATCGGGTTGGTGTTTTCATAGCCCAAGCTCAAGATTGGGTTCGATACTTTCTGCCCAAGCCCAACCCAATGTCGGGTCGGTCACAGGTCGATCGAGTTAGTTCCTGCCCAAGCTAATACTTCCTGCCCAAGCCCAACCCAACTTTCAACCCTAATGGAAGGTTGCAAAATAGCTAAGTTATTGTCTAAAATTCTAATATCATTTGATGATTTGACTTGGTTTTCCTTGAGTGGGTCATTTAGATACTTGTAAAATCTTTTGTGGCAAACTCATAACAAGTAATCAGATTATAGGAAGCGGATTGCATGCTGGTTAACTCACTATGCTAAGCGTACTGAGTTAACTCTATAGGGCCCACCATATTTTATGTATTTTGTCCACTCCGTCCATCCATTTTATCAAATAATTTTAGGGCTAGAGCCCAAAAATAAAATATTAAGAGCAATAGAAGTTTTGGATCAAGCTAATATTTTTGTTTTCCCTTCATTCATGTCTGTCTAATACTATAAATAGGTTGGATGGAAAATAAACAACACTGTGGGCCCTAGAAAGGTTTCAACGGTGAAAATCATTATTCCCACTCTTTCCTGTGGTGTGGTCCTCTTGAGTTTTCGATATGCTTCAATTTTAGAGTCAGCCACTAAAATGAGCTGTAAAAACGGATGGACAGTCTGGATAAATCACATACATTCACGGTGGGCCTAACAGAGTTTACTCAGTATGATAAAAGCGTACTAAGTAACTCAGGACACAATCCTATTTACAGATTACATGGGTCAGTTAAACGGGTATATTTGCCTGGTAATGGAATCGTAGGCTGTAATCGGAATCTGAAACATGTCAATTTCTTATGCAGCAAAATTTCTGCTTCTGCACTCCCACCCTCCCCTTCTTTCAATGGTGGGACCCATGGTTCAATGATATAGGCCATCGGACATTTATGGCTCATTGTACATGACACCTACGATACATGAGGGGCTCACTATAATCCTCTTATGTGATATATCGTCCATATATGTTCGAGGAATTAACGGTCGTGATATGGCCGGCTATACATGTGGGGTCATACATATATGGTCCTCCAATACATATGTGTAATCATGTATCGTGTATGACCTGCTTTGTAATCCATCTTTGTACCTCCCTTTGTATCATGTGTGATTCATTATACACATTTGTTGATCGTGCATGTATGTCTAACAATACATATATGGCCATGTACAATGTCCAGCATGTGTGGGGCCACCATACATGTGGAGCACACTATAATCGACACTAGTACACTACACGTTCACATGAAGTAATAGTTAATCATTTATATTTAATCATTTCTTATCAAAAAATTAAATTTAAATTAGTGGGACCACTTCCGTGGTCCACCAAATGATTGGTTTACCATATCAGCTATAACTTTTATTGAGTTGGCTTCCTAAGGATCTATTTTAAATGAATGCTTTATATGTTATTTGATTATTTTTAAAAGATTTATTACTCTAAATTTTGTTATATGTGAACACACTCAGTTACAACCGGTGAATAATTTATAAGTAAACATATTACAGCTTAAAGTCAAATTAAACAAGATTATAAACACTTTACACTTACAGTCCGATTACAATATTTAAAGATTTTACAGGCATCCAAACGACCCTTAAGGGACTGTTTGGCATTACTGCCGAGCGGGTTGAAATACTGGGAGACTACCTGTCAATGAAAAGGCTTTTTCGACAATTATCTTCCCCATTGATTGGGGTATCCTTGTTTATGTGGAGTTGGCCTAAATCACAAATCCGATTGCATCATCTTCAAGTTTAAACGAGGGAAGTATTCATGTTTTTAGTGATTTTCTTGTTAAGGAGGATCATGGGCCTTAGCTAGAATTAATGGGGGAGAATGCAGGATTATTAAGTTACCTATCATAGGGCCTTAGCTAGGAATGATTGAAGGTGGACCATTGATGCCGAACCTATGTGGCTAGGAGAAGACCACAAACAACAACGATGATCATGGATCATGGTAATTAGCTAAGAAACATGATTTCTTTATAATCCTCAAGATGAGGGTGCTCCCATACGTTCATTTAGCACATTTTAAGAAAATGGTGGTGACTCAGACTGTCCAAATCATTGACCAGACAGTTGATGGAGACTGCCAATGGGCCGCACCTAGGCCTGGCATAAACAATATCTTTTAGTAGGCCTAGCCCAACTAGTCTAAAATTTGATTCTAAACCAACTCCTGGCTTGCCTGCTATTGGATTTTGCATAGGGCATAACTTAGAAATTATACTTAGAAGATAATATTAACGATATGATTTTTTTTTTTCCCTCTTTTGAATTTGGACTACTTGCTATTTCAGTTTCATGATTCATTTGATAGCCATCAATAGATGCGTCATGACCCAGAGATCATTACGCTAAGAAGACAATATTAACCATCTGATTTTTTTCTGTCTGAATTTGCACCACGGATAGCCATCAGTTGGATGGGTAGGATTTCTCGATCATTGTGGTTTTAGAGATGTTCCCTGGTTTGGATGGCTGTATATGATTACCACATGGGAGGAAGATGAGTCACCACCATTTTCAAAATCACGGAGAACTGTCAATAGTCTCACCAAACCCGTAAGTGCCAAATACACCAAACCTAAGGCCAAATAAGTTACTTTTTAACTGAAAGCCATTTTGTTACTTTTAGCAATTAAGTTAGTTTAATAAGTATCATTGAAAAGTAACTCATCTCCTAAAAGCCACTTATCTTAATAAGTTTTATTTTTCCTTTTCTTTTTGGCCTATCACTTTTTACTCGTCTCTCTCTCATAGTATACATTAAAGGAACCTCTCTCTCATGGTTCATGTCAAGTGCTGCTCTCTCGTACGATCCACATCAATGGAGGGCCCACATGATGGACTATCTCATCAAAGGTGGGGCTCATATAAAGGACGATCCACATTAAAGATGGCCCTCACATGATGGATGATCCCATATTAATGTGGACTCACATAATGAATGGTCCGCTTCAAAGGTTACCCCATAATGATAAATAACCCACATCCAAAGAGGACTGGCATAATGGACGACCTACTTCAAATTAGGTGAGGCCAACATGATGGCCAGTCCACATCAAAGGTGGGCTCCATGTGATAGGCAGTGGATATTGCAACTAGACCCACATGATGATGGGCCATATCAAGGTGGACCCACATGATGGATGATCTAAATCAAAGGTCGGCCTCTAATGATGAATGACCCACATCCAAGGGGATCCCCGCATGATGGGCAACCCACATTGAATGTGGGGCCCACATGATGCACAGTCCACATAAAAAATGGACTCCACATGATGGGCAATTAACAATGGTGGGCTTCACATGATGGATGATCTACATCAAGGTGGGCCTCACATGATGGACGGTCCACATCAAAGGTCAGCCTAATAAGAGTGGCTCATATCCAAGGCAAGCCCCGCATGATGGACGACCCAAATGAGGGACAGTACACATCAAAGGTGGGCACCACATGATGGGCAGTGGATATTGAGGATGGACCCCATATGATGGACAATAACACTGATGGTGGGCCCCACATGATGGATGACCATCACATAAAATATTTTCATTCCTTTGTGCCTTCGTAATTGTGAGTGCCCATTTCGAAACCTCTAGGACACCTTCATAACCGGCAAACTTGCACCCAAGTGCATTTAAAACTCCTAGAGAGATCAAATTCTTCTTCAAATTTGGAACGTGCCTCACATCGGTCAGAGTACGCTCCTCCTATTAAATATCTTGATTGGAGCTGAACCAATTCCTACAATCTTACAAGCATGATTATTGTCCATAAGAACCAGGCTAGTATTATACTCGCTATATATAATAAACCAACTCCGATAAGGACATACATGATACGATGCCCCTGTATAAAAAAATCCACTTCTGGTAAAAGTGACGCATATTGGACATTAATAACACACCACAACCACCTAATCTTTCACCAGATTCTGCTGAATTGGCTTCTTTTGGCGAATCATTTGGTATCTCTTCCTTTCGGGTCTTGGGATTTTGACAGCCCTTCTTCGTATGTCCAATCTTCCTACAATTTCAGTACTTCAACTTACCTTTGCCTTTCAACTTAGATCTAGATTGTGACAGCTTCCCCTTCTCTTGCTCCGGCACTCTTCCCTGAGCAAACAATAAATCTGTAGAAGTATTGTCCTTCTTTCTCAACTGTTTTGATTGAAAGGCTGAAATAATGGTCTTAACATCCAAGGTATGTCTACCATAGCATAGAGTATTAATCAGGTACTCGAAGGACTCCAGGAGAGATGTCAATAAAATTAGGGCTTTGTTTTCTTCTTCGATCTTCATTTTCATACTTAACTTGCAAACTAGTTTGTTGAAGACGTTAATGTGCTCACAGAGATCCAACCATTCCATCATCTTTAGAGTGAAAAATTGTCTCTTCAAATATAGACGATTTGTGAGCAAATTCGTCATTTATATGCTCTCTATCTTCGTCCATAAACCCGTGATAGTCGTCTCATTAATGACACTATAAAGGAGTACTTCATCGACCAAGCACAATTGGATTATGCTAATCGCGCTTTGATCAAGTTCATACCAATCATCTTCCTTTATAGATTCCAAATGATGCACTTTTCTAAGGAGTGCATGCTGCAACCCTTGTTAAACTAGGAGGGCTTTTATCTTCAACCTTCATAGTTTAAAATTATTTTTACCCGTGAACTTTTATGTCTCGAATCTCACATTTGATCCCCTTGATGACATGTCTTTAGATTAAATTTAATATCCTAATGACGCTCTGATACCACTTGTTGGGCGTGGAAACAACCTCAAATCGAATCAAACAAGCAATAGAGAACAAAAAATTTAAGCAAATATAGACAATACAGAGATTTTTACGTTGAAAACCCTTACAGAAAAAAACCGTCGCACAAAGTGACAATCAATCCATTATTTTCAAAAAGTTACAATAGCTGGAACAACTTACAATATAGAAAACCCTAGAAATTGTAGAGGCTCTCCTCTTGCTTACCCTAATCATGCTTAGAGAAGTACTTATATATTATCGTACAAGATTAGAAACAGAACTTTCACTTTCTAAAAAACTTACATGTTTTGTTGATCAAATTGTTGATTGAATCGACAAGGATCGACACATCATCGATTGAATCGACAACGTCCAAAACATTCCAGTGAGCAATCTGGAATTTTGAATTAGTTTCTCGAATTTCTCGATTCGATTAACACATCATTCAATTAAATCAACTAATCTTCTACAACACTAGGATTAAAGGCACTCGATCAACAAACACAATGATGCAAATCTTAATCTAGTTTTATCTTGTCTATCTACGCTAGCATGCTAGACGGACCTTAAGTTAGATTAGTGTAATCTCGTCCGTCTATGCTACCACGTTGGATGGCCTTAGTTTAGCTTGGTGTTATTCTGCTCATCTATGCTACCATGCTAGACTGACTTGTTAGTTTAACTTTAGTATAATTCCTTTCGTCTATACCATAGTCATTGAACCAAGGAAGTCCATAGTTCTAGGACTTTACCACCTATGCCTCAACCTTGGGATTGTAGAGGATTTACTTTTGTAAGCATTTATAAATGCAATTATGTTTCTTTAAGTTACTTTAGTTGTGTTATTGTTGATTAACCATTCATATCACGGTGGAAAAAATCATTTTGGTTGAAAGAAAAAAAGAACTCATTAGAAGCACGAACACTGATCTCCTTGACAAATCACCTAATCTCTCTAATATGTGATTGAATAGATGGACAATCCGTAAGGTTTATTCTCTAGATTTATCTCAACATTTAGGGTCAAAGGTATTCGGTTTGGACGAGCAATCCTAGAATTAGGCACATGCATCACGCGATTGAATTCGAGCTAAACACATATTTCACTGAAATATTCTGAACTCCATGTCTATTGAAAGTAATCTGGATATGTAGCAGAGTTCAGGCAACACAACACAAGATGGCTCACAACTTCTATGGGGCCCACCAGTATACTTACTCCAAATATCCAATGGTCAGATTATCTATAACATTGATCATGTGAAGCCCACCTAATTGAAGTATTACATCATCCACTTGGTTCCGAGTCCACCACCATCTTGGCCCGAGTTAATATCCAACTGGAGGAATCACCTTATAAGCAGGTTGGATCGCATGTAAACCTAAAGGTGGGCCCAGGAAGGTTTCAACAGTTCGCGTTTCATCCCAAATGTTTCCTCTGGCGTGGCCCACTTGAGTTTTGTATCAGGGTGATATTCATGTGTTTCCTGCATCCCATAGAAAATCACCTTATGAACCAGTTGAACCGCATATAAATATTACCAGTTGAAAATCTCTGCATTCCACATTTCGTCCCCACTCTTTACTGTGGTGTGGGCCACTTGAGTTTTTTTATATGCTTCATGTTTGGGCTCATGTTATAACATCATCTGCACGGTCCAGGTCCAGGTCCAGGTCCACCATATAGGATCAAGTAAAAATCCAGATGGGTCCAATCATCATCATCAACAACAACAACAACAACAACAATCACAGAGGTTTGCTATCCCATGCATGTAAGATGGCACATTTGCATACGAACTCATGTGTTACAGTGGCACACATGTGTGTGATATAATTCATTCATTGGGCTGGGCCTATAATGCAAACATTCTTAGATCTGGACTTCAGGTTCCTCAAAAATGAGACCGGACCTGAAAAGACCCTGACCCAGCAAGCCCCGAACCCGATCAAGCTGGTCAAGGGCACTATGGGGTCCTACCGGAGACTTGTTAACAACCCTGACGTTTGCCGACCCTGAGCGGATCAAGTTCCTCAAAAATGAGACCAGACCAAAAAAGACCCTGACCCAACAAGCCCCGAACCCGATCAAGCTCGTCATGGGCACTATGGGTCCGACTCGAGACTTGTTAACAGCCCTGAAGATGTATGTAGGTGTAAAACTGGAAGGGAATGGCAGGCACGGGCCCGCTTTAAGCCCACGGAATAAGATGGGAATGAGTTTTGAGGCCCAGAGATAATTGGGCCAGGCCAGGTTAGTGGGTGTACAAGGGTCAACATGAGTACTGGGCCTGGTTTCTTGGGCCGGGTTTACATATGGATGCTTAGCTAGTTGGCTTGGATATTTTGGCGACGGGCTTGGATTGGACAATCCCCAGACTGGACCAGACCCCATTTACACACGAGTATACGTTTGTGTATGTTGAACATAGAATTGTGGTAGGTTTTTCCTAACCGTCCATTATTCTTGTCCATGTGGGCTATGTGCCTGCTGGGTTTGGACTTGTAAGTCCAAGTCAGCCCATCTGCCTTTGTCACTGGCCGGGATTGTGCATGTGGGCCCATGGGATTGGGATGAACACAAACTAAATGGGCCACACCTGGGCCTTTTCAAGCTCGATCTAAGCCCATCCACCAGACAGTCCTCATGGGATCTTCAATAAAAACATCATCATCATCATGCACAAAAGTTGATTTGATAAGCATAATTGCGAAAGTAACTAATTTGTTTGACGCTGCTTATCCCACATAAGTTTTTTTTTTTTTTTTGCTTTTTTTTTTTTTTTTTTTTTTTGAGGCATTTAACCTCTCTCTATCCATACCAAAGGAGGCCCCACATGATGGACAATCCACATTCAAAGGTGGGCTCTACATGATGTGCAATAAATAATGGTGGGCAACACATAAAGGATGATCCACATCATAGTGGGCCCCCACATGATGAACAGTTCACATCAAAGTTTGGCCTTAGTGATGAGTGGCCCATATCCAAGGCAGCCCCGGTCTGATGGTAGGGATCACATGATGGACAATCCACATCAAAGGTGGGCTCCACATGATGGGTGGTGGATATTGAAGGTGGGCCCCATATGATGGACAATAACATTGATGATGGGCCCCATATGATGGATGACAAACACCGAAGGTGGGCTCTACATAATGGATGGTGCACATTAAAGGTTGCCCCCTAATGATGGACGACCTACATTAAAAAAGGTGGTGCCCACACAATGAACGGTCCACATCAAAGGTTGGCCCCACATGGATAGAAGATGTGTACTTGTAATGTGGAAACCAAACATGATTTTGTACTTTTTGACTGATAAGTATGTTTATTGACCTAGCTAAATATTGATATGCAAAATAAGTAGAAACAAGATAAGTTAATTGTTGCGTAAGTTGCGTATCTTTAGTAACTTATAATCACACCTTTCTATTTGGTGCTTGAATGAGATCATGGCCAGTTAGAAACAGAGGACCAAGAGTCCATTTTCAACATGAACTTATTACCTTATGTATGGACCACTGATCAGATTTTTCATCCAGGACATTCTGATTGTGCCTTATTTTTTATGAATGGCCTAAATCTTGCAAACCAGTGACCGTCCATCTCAACCACTCTAATCATCCAAATCATTCCTCTTCTCAGGTTAAGAAGTTTCCGTAACCAAAAGTGCACCCTATATATACTTGTATCATTCACTGATGGCCCGCATATGAGCAGAATTGCCGGGGAACTGATTTGTGGGTGTTACCCTAACCGTGTGGGGCCCATCTTAATTTTTTTTTTTATAAATCCATGCCGTCCATCTGTTTTTCGGTCTCATTTTAGGTCGTGATCCCAAACCCTGAGAAGATTCAAATCTCAGGTAGACCATACCACTAGAAACAGTGACGAATGATCCTTGAAAAACTTTTTGTGGGCTACAGAAGTTTTGGATCAAGCTGATCTTTATATTTTCCCTTCATCCATGTCTTCTTGGCATTATCAACAGGTTGGATTGCAAATAAAATTACAAAAACCTTACGATGGGATCTTTGGAATTTTTAATGGTGAGGCACTCAATCACCACTGTTTTCAGTAGTATGGTCCACCTGAGATTGGATCTGCATAATTTCTGGAAACCCAACCTCAAATGATCTGGAGAAGTGGATGAACGGCGTGGATATACAAAATTTAATCCATGTGGCCAACACGATAGGGGTAACACCCACTAAGCTGCTCCCCCGTTAACACCAAATTCACGCACAGTCCAAATGCTTCATGATCTATTCCGGTAATGTGATGGGACACATTGATGTATGACATATCATAGAAAAACCTTGTAAGGACACTGAAGGAAATCACACTGTAAAGCTTGATTTAGGGTGATACATGTCTCATCTGCCGACAACCTTGCTATTAAAATTGTGCATATAATATGCACATTTTGTTTTTGGACAATCATAACTTTATAATAAAAATCGGGCTATAATATATGGTTAGAAAATGAGCAGCAAGCCTCGGAACTTGCCTAATGACTAAAGCCGAATTTGGCGCTGTAGATTTGGAATACTTGTATTGGCAATTCCTTGGATTCTGAATACCATAGATTCAGAGTACTCCGTTTGTATTTGACCCCTGGATTCAGAATCTCCTATGGCATTGTTTGGCACTATGGATTTGGATTGGTTGTATTAGAAATCTCTTGGGGAGTTCTATGATTGTGTTTGACGCCCTAGATTTAGAATCCCTTATTATCAAAAGCTAACTATGCACTTAAATTATATACTATAGTTACAAGAGTTTGAATTTAATTTCTAAATCAACTTTGATATCGCTACTTAGTGGAAATATGTGATGTTTGACACATTGATTGTAATAAGCCCATTGAAATATATATTTGGGTAGAAAATGATAAAATTACGAGCCTCAAATGAGCCACAAGCATAGGATCAAGCAAGGAACTAATATTTTTTAATTGTTGATTTACATTGATTGTTCAGATCATTCGATTGATGTTATTGCAATTGATAATTTGATTGTTTAGGAATATTATCAACATGCCATGTGTGCAATAGATTAGTTATCTAGTGACATATGTTACAAAAGAACCTCCTACCTTTAAAAATGAGAAGAAGAAAAAAGGGCAATATATCCGAGCAAAAGAGAGGGATTGCAAAATTCACCCAAACGTAAGGCTTTGAAATCCCTTTGATTTGGAATACCCGCTAGTCCACTTTGCCAAACCACCAATGGATCCAAAATACCGTCAAATCCCCTCCAAATCTGAGGTCCAAATGATTAGGAATAAATGGCAGTTGACTAAGAATAATTTTCCAAAATAAAGTAATGTTAGGTATGAAATTTTAGTTCAAAGTCCAATGTAATTTTTATATAAGTTAAGATAATTGTGTTGAGGTTTGAATAGTTCAATTAGAACTTAAAGTGTCTATTTAGATATTTTAGAAAGTTTTGGTCAATTTAAATGTCTTTACTATTTTTATAAGTTTATTATATAAAAAGATTTTTTTATTTTTATTTATTTTATTTTATTTTTATGTAAGTTATTTCAAGTTTCCTCCTCTTCTTCTTCTTCTTCTTTTCATCCACTCAAGGTTTCTTAAAAACCAAGGCAAATCATGGATGAAGGAGACAAATGCTCTTTTCCTCCCATTTTCTTCACACACCCGCTATGTTATATGTGCAAGTTGTTGGGATTGGAAGCCTCGAATATTCAAGCATGAAGACCACCGACCGGCCGGCCGGCCGGTCGATTACGTTGGAGATGAAAATAGCAACATCTGGAACGTTTTTGGGCCATCCGACCGGTTGGCCGATCGGCCGGCCGACCGGTCGGGCAGTTTCCTTTTTAGACTTGGTTTCTTGCGCGATTTTGCGCAAGGAGTTTCTAATTCCAGTTTTCTCCTATTTAAGGAGATGTAATCCGAGATTAGGGTTGCCACCAGTGGCTGCCAATAGGGCTGTCAACGGGTCGGATTCGGAGCGGATAGTAGCTGATCCGAATCCGATCCGATTTGTGATCCGGGTGATCCGTATCCGACCCGAAATCCGACGGATCTCTAAACTTCTATCCGAAATCCGACCCGACAGAGATTCAGCCGATCCGACTCTAATTCGACCCGATCCGTCCGTCCACCATGGGCCCTACTGAACTGATGGTTTGGATCATGAGAACTAGCTGGGTTTGTGGTTTAAAAAAAAAAAAAAGAAAAAAAAACGAAGAAGAAGACGTACCTGGTGGACGCCTCTCTCTCTCTCTCTCTCTCGTTCTCCCAGACAGTAGCTGGGTGTGTGGTTTAAAAAAAAAAACAGAAAAAAAAACAAAGAAGAAGACGTACCTGGTGCCTGGTGGACGCCCCTCTCTCTCTCTCTCTCTCTCTCTCTCTCTCTCTCTCTCTCTCTCGTTCTCGCGACAGGTAGGTGGGTTTTTTTTTTTTTTTTAAATCTAATCGGATCATTATCGGATCGGAGCGGGGTCGCTCCGAATCCGACCCGATTAATAAACGGATCACAGATTTTGATCCGTATCCGATCCGTTGATCTGATTAATGATCCAAATCCGGTTAAATCGGATCTGATACGGATCGGATACGGATCAAGATCCGTGCCATTGACAGCCCTAGCTGCCAATGGGCCAAAGGGGATTGAGGGAGCTTCTAGGTGAGAGAATTAGCTTCGGGTAGCTTGGGATTTCTCTTGTGGGCTGTGATCCAGGGTATTTCTTCTGTAATCTCTTGTAACTTCTGATTCATAGTAGATTGGTGTCGCTTTGTGCCGTGGTTTTTTTCCCGTGAGAGGTTTTTCCACGTAAAAATCGGATTGCTTTCTTGTGTATGATGATTTGCTTGTTGATTGCCATTGTGGTGTGTTCCTCGCCTGCTTTGATTGCTTTCGCTGCGAGGCTCCTAACCCTAACACAAGTACCATTCCACTAAAATTTGCCTTATTGGAAGATCCTAGCCCTTAATTTTGAGCAGGCTTTTTTATTTTTCATTTGAAACATGATCTATTGTTTGTATCTCTTATCAACCCTTTATTAACAAGATAAAATATGACCGGTCTAGAATATCCCACGAAGGAGACTTTTGGTGCATTTACATCCATGGTGGAGCCAACACGTTCACACTGGAAACTCATACTATTCCAGTCATCAAGTGGGGCGCGGATTGGCTACTGATAGCTTCAGTAGCTATCTCCCTACTAAAGTGACGTCTCCAAGTTCTGTGGGCTCACCGTAATATATGAGATGTATCCACACTGTCCATCCATTTGGAGAGATCATTTTAGGGCATGAGCCAAAGAATGAGTCAAATCCAAAGCTCAAGTGGACCCCACTATAGAAAACAGTGGAGATTGAACGCTTCCCATTAAAAACTTCCACGGGGCCACATAAGTCTTCGATCAAGCTGATATTTGTGTTTCCCCTTCGTCCATGATGTCTGTGTGAACTTATGAATAGGTTGGATCTCAAATAAACATCTTGGTGGGCCCTAGGAAGGTTTCAACGATGGGCGTCACTATCCCCACAATTTTTTTTGCAGTGGGGTCCACTTGACCTTTGGATTTGCCTCATTCTTTGTCTCATGCCCTAATGATCTCTCCAAATAGATGGATAATGTGGTCTTTAAATAGATGGACAGTGTGGATACGGCTCATACATAGAGGTGGGCAACAATCCGATCCGAGTCGAACATGGACCGGATCGGATCATTCAGTTACTTGAGTGGGTGTGTTCAAACAATGTTCGAACAAACATTCGAATAGGGTGGCTCTGTTCGAACTCGATTTAGTCTAGCTCAATCATGTTCAAACATATGGATTTCGGATAATTTTTACAAGTTTGAACAAGTTCGAACAATTTCACTTTTTTCGCTTGAAAATATTTTTTCTACTACTGAATAGTAAACTTAGTCAACAGTCAACAAGCCCAGCTTAGCTGATCCAAATTATAGGTCCAAGCCCAAGCTCAAGCTTACAAGAACAAGTCATAATCCCACACACGTATGAGATCTGAGCTTTCCATGAGGCCAGCTACATTGTTTGATCTTCTAGCATGAAAATCAGGCCATTTCACACTTTACGTGGGCCACAACACATTAAAAAAAAAAAAAAAAAAAAAAGAGCTGGCTCACTTGAATGAAAATTGTCTGATTTCTTAGTTGAAAGATTTAAGCATTATTTCCACTCTTTCGGTTGGTGTGGTCTACTTGAAATTTGGATATGCTTCAATTTTGGGTTCATACCATAAAATGAGCTGATAAAGCGTATGTACGTCGTGGATAAGACACATATATCACGGTCGCCCCATAGAGTTTACTTAGTAGGCAATCCATGACCAGTTACAAGACACTATGGCATACTATGATGCTTGATACGCAAGCACTTGGACATTGTACCTGGGAAATCACTAGTGGAAATCATATTCGGTAATTCATAGTAAAAAAATCAAATTTGTTTAATCAATCCAAACCTCTAATCAGAGGACACTTGTTCGTAGAATAATGGCCATTAGATGTTTTTTCATTTATGTTCGAATCAATGTCCACTAATCCAATTGTCATATAATCAAATAAACCTAAGTTTTTGGCTCATGAAACATATAAACGGGGACCTATAATATGGAAAGTTTAATTTGAATTACTTATATGCCACGTGTGCAATTGCCAAGTGCCTGCATATCATAAATCTTACTCTGCAAGAGTACCAAAGTCTCTACGTTAACACGTGTTTTAAAGCCGTGTGCACTCTCTACGCCTGTGATAAGATGCTGGAATGATAGTGACGGAAGATAGAAACTGCGTAAGGCGACTTGGGTTGGCTCGTGGCCGGTTATGAGAACACCTGCTAGCAAATCGGTGGGTCCCACCATGATGTATTTGTTTGATCCATTCCGTTCATCCATTTTTACAATTCATTTTAAAGCATTAAGCAAAAAATGAAGCAGATACAAAGCTCAAGTGGACCACATCATAACAAACACTGAGGAGAATGATGTCCACCATTGAAACCTTCCTAGGACCCATGGTCATCTTTATTTGTCATCCAACCTTCTTCTCTCTCAAACCCGCGCCGAGGAAGTTTCTGCGCTGGGAACCAAGGTGGGGCCCACAGTAATGTTTTTTCTTTATGAATCCACCCCGTTCTTCCGTTTTGGGAGCTTATTTTAGGAGGTGAGAACAAAAATGAATCAGATCCAAGACTCAAGTGGGCCTCAATAAAGGAAAAGGTGGGTAGGTAAATTACTACCGTTGAAACCTCCCTGGGTCCACAATGATGTCTATATGGCATGCATACCGTTCATAATGTCACTACTACTGGGATGAACCGGAAACACAAATATTATCCTCATTTGAAACTCATGTGGCTCCACAAATATTTCAACTGTGGACGTTTAATTCTCATATTTTCGGCCCACTTTGAGTTTTGGATTCGGTTCATTTTTGTTCTCTTGTCCTAAAATGAGCTCCCAAAACGGATGAACGCGGTGGATTCATAAAAAAACATCACTGTGGGCCCTAACTTGGTTCTCAGTGCAGAAACTTCTTCCGCAAGGCTTTCGCAGGAAATCCGCGCCACAAAGTTACTGGGAATCAAGGTGGGGCCCAAAGTGATGTTTTTGATAAATCCACCCGTCCATCCGTTTTGAGAGCTCATTTTATGACATGAGAGTAAAAATGAACCGGATCCAAGACTCAAGTGGGCCGAAAACGTGAGGATTGAACGTCCACAGTTGAAATATTTGTGGACCCCAAAGAGTTTCGACTCAGGATAATATTTATGTTTCCAGAGTTCATCCCAGTAGTAGTGACGTTATGAACGGTATGGATGTCATATAAGCATCACTGTGGACCCAGGGAGGTTTCAACGGTAGTAATTTACCTACCCACATTTTCCTTTAGTGAGGCTCATTTGAGTCTTGGATCCGGTTCATTTTTGTTGCCATGTCCTAAACTGAGCTCCCAAAATGGATAGACGGGGTGGATTTATCCAAAAACATTACTGTGTGCCCCACCTCAGGAACTTCCTGCGCAAGGCTTTCGGAGGAAATCCGCGCCCCTTCCCTAGCTAATCCGCGTCCCGTCAAGTAGGCCTAAGAAACTTTCCAACTGGGATGTGACTCCTTTATGACTATGCAATTTTTTTTTTTTTTGAAGTCAAGCTGCTGATCTACCTTTATCTGGAAAGTAGAGGCTTCCTTTTATCGGGAGAACCCGGATCCACCGTGGTGGGTGGGACCCTTGACTGTGGGGCCCACTTTCATATATTTGACAAAAATCCACGCCGTCCATCTGTATTGAAAGCTTATTTTAGAGCACGATCCAAAAAATGAAACAGTTCTAAATCCCAGATGGGCCATAGTACAGGAAACAGTGGTGATTGATCATTAAAAGCATCTTGTGGGCCACAAAATCTTTGGATCAAGATGATATTTTTGCGATCTCTTCATCTAGGTGTTTTTGACCTTATGAACAAGTTGGATGGCAACTTAACATTCTGGGGGAATCCATGAAAGAATTAATGGTGGAGATTCAATCAAAACTGTTTCTTCTGGTGTGGTCCACCTAAGATTTATCACTCAGCTTCATTTTTTGGATCATAATCTAAAATGTGGTTTCAAAATGGTTGGATCGTGTGGATTTAAGACACACATCACTGTGAGCCCCACAGTTAGGAGTCGCACCCACCTTTGTACATCCGTGGTCTCACCTAATCCGCCCCCCACCTTTATCAGGTTAGCCATGGCGGGCGTCCCACGCGGATCAGCTACTGACGCTTCAGTAGCTATCTCGCTACCGAAGTGACTGTCACCAACTTATGTGGGCCCCACCATGCTGTATGTGTTGTATCCACTTCGTCCATCCACTTGGAGAGATCATTTGAGGGCATGAGCCAAAGAATGAGGCAGATTCAAAGCTCAAGTAGACCCCACCACAGAAAACAATGGGGACAGTGATGCCCACCGTTGGAACTTTCCTACGGCCCACCATGCTCTTTATTTGATATCCAACTTGTTCATAAGTTCATACATATATGAAAGAAGGGAAAACACAGATATCAGCTAGATGGAAAACTTCTGTGGATCCAAAGAAGTTTTTAATGGTAATCGTTTAATCCCTACTATTTTGTGTGGTGGGGTCTGTTGTGCAGCATGCCAACAACACCAGTTAATCGAGATCCAATCTTCGGTCTCACCCACAAATGATAAATAGGAAGTAATAATAATTAAAAGAGAAATTCATACAAACTAATAATCCACATGACATAGTTTACGTGAAAAAACTCTAGAAAGGGTAAAAAACCACGGTGTAAAACTCTACTATAAAGAAGAACGAAGCTACAAGCAATACACTTACCTTGCTAATCCTCTCGCCTCTTTCTCACCTTGAACGTATAGAAACTCTAATCCCATAGCCTAATCCCGGTTTACACCCCTTTATATAGTAAACTCCAGAATTAGAACACAAAATAGGAAATCCCGCACTTAAGCCTACGGCCGGTCAGGCGCCCGCCCATTACAAAAATCGTCTAGTAAGTAACAGGCCAAAACAGCCTATTATCGGGCACCCGGTCACTTTGACCGCCGAGCGCCCGCTTGTTGACAGAACAATTCAGGGACGTACTGTCCCAAACTCATGAATATCGGGCACCCGATCCACAGACCATCCGGGCGCCTGACCATGCTTAGGTGTGAATTTGGTTCCACAGTCAACAAGGCCCACTTGAACTTTGTATCTACCTATAATTTTTTGGCTCGTGCCTTAAAATATTCTCGCCAAATAGATGGACAATGTGGACACAACACATACATGCATAATGGTTGGGCCCACAGCCTTGTGATGTCACTTAAGTAGGGAGATAGCTATGAAGCCGTAAGTAGTTAATCCATGTCATTGATATTAGGTTTAAATAATTGTTTAATCTTCCTTTTATCAAACTAGTCAGCCACCTTTCCAAGTAATTGCCTTTATTATTATTATTAATACGGATGTGATGGTACTGTCCACTTTTACTCACAAAAAGTAGGCCGCGGCAGAACAATGTCTTAAAAGACTTCACAAAATCCAACATTCAAGTACTTTGTGCGGTCCCCTTATGCATACCCAAATGTCACATATTCTTCCTGAGCTACAACCATTTTAATAAACGGTATATTTAAATATTGTTGTATATTCACCGGATAATAAAATATGACAAAACTTATGTTGAGATTTGATCCAGATAAGATCAACACATAGACTATCCAAAAGTGGATGTAAGAGGTGGCAATATGGGGAATGGAAGACAGGTGCGGCCCTTACCATGGGGCCCACCTTGATGTATTTATTTTATATCTATGTTGTGCATCTGTTTATTATTTTTTTTTTTCATATCATTTTATGGCATGGGCAAAAAATGAAGAAGATCCAAATCTCTCGTGGATTATACTTAGGGCTGTACATCGAGCCGAGTTGAGTTGAGGTGGGCCAAGCTTGGCTTGACTTGTTTGTGCTCTCCTTGAGTTCGAGCTCAAGCTCGAGCTCACCCTCAAACTTACCATTGGAGCTTGCCTTGTTTGCTAAAACTTTCGAGGCGAGCTAGTGGATCGAGTCGAGGTGACCTTGCTCCCACCTCAATTTATTATTTTTTTTTACTACAAAATACAAATTAAAAGTCGACAACATTAAGATTAAGAAGTCACACATATATTAGGGGAGAATAGTATTTCTACTAGTGGGACCCCACCATTAAAATGACCTAGCTCTGACCAGTTTTTTCTTTGGCTAAGTCACACACAGACATTGAATGCAGATCACTAGTAATATTTTCTTAACCATAATTAACACAGTACATGCACAGCTCACCACATGAATGGACTACCCTGATTATTGTGTGGACCATCTTCATGATGAGGCCTAGTTGATTCATGAATCAAACGCAACATCTCCCTCTTAAAATTACAATCAATAGCTGCATATGGTGTTTGGTCTTACCATAGCCCCTGTTTTGTAGATATGTATGGTGTGCGGTCTCACCGTAGCACCTGTGTTTGTGTAACGTGTATAACACATAACCACTGTGTACTCACCATGTTTTGTATTTGAAATTACCCATCATATATGCTCAACAAGGAATGTTCTTACTTGAACAAAATAGTAGGATTAAAAAAATCCCTCAAACGTGGGAGGGTTTTATATGTCCTAAGCTTGGACCCCAATGTGTGTGTGGAGGAGGGGTAGAGAGAACCAAGAAATAAAAAGATTAGGTTTTTTTATTAACAAATATCTATATGAAATGAGTCGAGCTCGAGCTCGAGCCAAGTCGAACTTGAATCGAGTCGAGTATCAAGTCAAGTCGAGCAACCCAATGGTTGAACTTGACTTGATTTCTAACTTGAGCTCCTAAATAAAGCTTGGCTTGACTTGTTCTACTGAGTCGAGTCGAGCCAAGGCGAGCTTTTTCGAGTCGAGTCGATTGAGTTTATCGAGCTGACTCGACTCATGACCAGCCCTAATTATACTACAAGAAATAGAGGTGATTGAACACCCTACCATTAAAAACTTATTAGGGCCGATTGTAATGTTTCAGCAATGTGTGTTTTTCAACCAACTTGTTGATAAGGTCACATAAATCTGGATGAAGGGAAAAAGTAAATATCAGCTTAATCCATAATTTTTATGGCCCATTAATGATCAATCACAACTGTTTCATATTCTCTGGTCCACCTGAGAATTGGATCTGCTTCATTTTTGGGCCCTTGACCTAAAATGATCTGAAAAAATGGATGGACAGAGGGGATTTAGAATACATACATCAAGGTGGGCCCCATAGTAAGGGCCGCACCTAATCCACTCCTGGCAATATGTGTAGATTTAAACGATGACTCATTACCCAAAAGGCTATAATGCTTATCACATCCACAATGTCTGAGCCCAACCAGCCTCGGCCGAATTGTGGTAGGATCAACCCAAATTGAGTTTAAGCATTTGCAGCATCTGCAGTCACAAAAGCAACTGTTACAACTTCAGAGAGGGGCCCAGGACCAAAACTTACGTAGTAGTGGCAACAACAACAACAACAACAACAACAACAACAACAACAACAACAACAACAACGAGGAGGAAGAGGAAGGGGAGGACAATGACAACAATAATATATTATTATTATTATTATTATTATTATTATTATTTACCTTTTGCTTTCAAGGTCAGATTATTTGGCAGGGCCCATTAATCACTTATATCAGTGGATTAGGTATTTTCTATGACAGAAGCAACTGTTACAACTTTAGACAGGCCAAGGACCAAGTACAAGAACAACAACTACAACGACGACGGCAATAATATATTATTATTATTATTATTAATTATTTACATTTTGCTTTTAATGTTGGATTATTTGGCACAGCTCATTGGTAACTTACATTGGTGGATTAGTCATATAGGGATCAACTTGGAGAGAACCCATTTACTTAAATGGGTCTCAATTTATAGAACGACTCTTAACTGTGAACCACTTAAAATTATATGAACCCGGCTCAAAAGCGGGTTGGGGAAGTTGACCTATATATGGGAATGGATTAAGTCGGAAGTCGATCAGGTCCAATCCAGTTGGATGAGTCATCCCTGACTCAGCCAAGTCGGGCTGATTCACTGCTGACTAGGGTGAGTCATGATTGAATTCAAGACCAGACATGTCGGCCGAGTGATGAGTCTTAATCCATGCATGCGTGGCCACCTACCAATGCGACATGTGCATGAACTTTTTGGGAACCATTTTTATCAGGTGGGCAACTTGCCAAATACGGACCGAAGTGGTCACTGTCACACTTCACCAAATCAAATGACAACCAATAGCATCTCTTATTATTGAGGGAATCAGATGACACATTTTTTTAAAGTGTGAGGGTCCATACGCATGCACCGTGTCTCATTGTGGGGCCCACTTGGATGGTGCACTACTCAAACATCATGACTACATGACAATCCTAAAAAAAAAAACTCGGTTGAGTCAAGATGACTCGAAGACCTAACACACGCATGTCTATGGAGTCTGCGTGTGTATGTGTGAGTGATGGTCCATCATGCTACAGGACACAGTTAGAAAAGTCACCAACAAAAGTAAAGTATATTTTCTGACGCGCACGATTCAATATATGCCTGACCCAACCATTTGTGTGGTGGGCCCCACTTCATATGACATGAACTGATACAGAAGCATTGGATGATCAGCCCACGTTTGAAGTTAGAAAATAACGTGCGTTTGTCGCGTTATTATAGGAATCTGAACTAAAGCTAAGCAACCTAACACTAGATAACATCCGCACTTTTCCTTTTGTTTTCGATTTTGTCTCCTGCAATAATATTAGATTAATGGGAAATGATATTGGCCCCCTAAAAATGTTAGTTCCACCCGAGACAAACAAGGAATTTTATGCACACGTGCAAAAGTAGCTGGTGCGTGCAAGATCTGAGCCTTTCATCAAGCAGAGAACATTGACAACACTTCCACAAGAAATGAACTCAGTTATAGGAAAAAAAAAAAAAAAAACAAAAAAAAAAAACAAAAGGGACTAATGAACCAATCACCACTAACCCTGCCGAATGGCTCTCAATTCAACCAAGCTGACTTAGATGGAGTGCGCAAAGGGAAACAATTCCGTTTGGGTTGACCAAACCAGATGGGTGCAATGGCAACTTTAGGTTGGGTTGGGTTGCGTTGAGCAGGGTGGGTTTGGTTTTTTCGAGATTGGGTTAGGCTAAAAATCTTAACTTGGGTCTAGGTTGGGTTAGCTCAACCGGACTCAACTAAAACCCTTTTTGCACATGGTACATTTACATGAGTTGTTGCTGATGAGATTTTAACAACAAACGAGGTGAGGTCGAATGATTGATCTCACCAAATGTAGAGAGAGGATGATCTCTCTCTGAAACCTGCAAGAATAAACAATGGCTAAGGAAGGGGCCGGGGACCGGCCATTAGTCCTCCGATACTTAAGTCAGTACAAGCTTTCTTAATAAGTAATATCTTTTTTGTGAGTAAGAGTTTTTCGTACCTCTTTGGTTAAGAGGAGGTATCCATCCTTTATATTTAGGTCTCGGAGCTGCGTTCTTACAAGGAAACATAATTCTTGCGGTTCCTTATAATTCTTGTGGAGAAAATCTCGGATCCCCGTTATATCCGGGCCGTTCCGTAGTTCTTGGAGACATTTACGCACTAGTTGACGATTCTCCGAATCTCTCTCCCATTATCTTGGCATAAGCCTAAGATCACGGGATTGTAATGATAAGACTCAACTCGTCGCATGGCCGAGATTGATTTTTCGACGAAGTCTGGACATCGGTCTCCAGGTCAAATCGAATGATTCTGACCTGTCTTCAGGTCGGTCAGGTCTAACCTGAGGTCAGCTCATATTTTACCTATAACACAAGTCATGGCTAAGACAATAATTAATCAAAATGTTGAGATTCATTGTCAAGTTTTAATTTAATTAAGATTCTTAGTTATATAAGTAAGCTTTGATTAAATAAAATTAGAAAAAAATAATTAGCTAGAAAATTCACTTCTTAGAGATGTCTTGTAATTAGGATTAGAAAATAAGGAATTGTTTTCTGTACAACTGCTCACTAATACTTACACAACACATTTAAAATCTCTCTCTCTCTCTCTCTCTCTCTCTCTCTCTATAGTTTCATTTGAATAAGATAATTCTATCTTTTAGTCTTTTTCTTTTTTTTTTTTCTTTTTTTGCATTTTTTTGTTCTTTTCATTTTTCCTTCATTCTTCTCCTCCAATGGCAAGACCCTTTTACCAACATTTTTTCCAGTGTATTTTTCTACATGGTATTAGAGTTATATTGTTGAGTATGTTGATATTTTTTGAGTTTTTGTGCCCTCACACACCAAGATTTTATTAATTTATTTTTATTTTATTTGTTTATGAGTGATTATTGAAAATTTTAGTTTTCCACGGTTATTTCAATAATCAAAGGTCATATTTTACTAGAGTTATTTGATGTTAGATATTTAGTTTCACTTGTCAGTTTACTACTTACAAACGTTAGCCTAATCTTTTTTTTCTTTTTTTTAGCACACACACTTGCACACCCACCCCACATGGGCAGTCGAACCCATAGCCTCAATGTTGAAACACCCTCAGTCTACCACTAAGCCCACATGGGAACTTAAACCCATGACCTTAATGTTGAAACACGCTCGGTCTACCCATCATAGACTATGAAAAACTAAAAAAAAATTGCTATTTATTCATGGCTCTGTTGACCCAGTTCCATATGGCACAACACAGAGAAACTCGATGGAACTCAATAAGATTCTGGAAAAGCCAGATTTAAATTTTAAAATATTGAATACACCATTCTCAGATCGAAAAAAGAAAAAGAAAAAGAAAAAGTAAACTACTACCGAGTTTCTCAGTTGATCAGAGTCAACTCAGTGGGTTTCCGAGTTTTAAAGCTGTGAGGGTGGAACAACCATTTTTAAAATATTAAATCATCATGTGCGGTTTGGTTGTCCAAGCTAGTGAGTCAGCACCGACGAGGCGAGAGCGACGTAGCGCTACCAGACAAAATGTGACATCATAAAGCGGGTGGATCCCTAACTATGGAGCCTGCGTTAATGTATTTATCTTAAATCCACGCCGTCCATACATCTTTACAGATAATTTTAAGATATGATCCATCAAACGAAGAAGATAAAAAACTTTAGTGGACCACACCACAGGTAAATTTGTCGATAGAACATTAAAAAATTACTGTAAGCCACAAAAGTTTGGATCGAGCTGATATTGGTGTTGTCCATTAACCCGCATGTCTTTGTGACCTTATCAACAGGTTGGATGGAAAATAAACATTCCAGTGGCCCCAACAAGTTTCTAATGGTGGGTATTCAATCACCACCGTTTCCTTTGGTCTGGTCCTCTAATATTTTTATCTGATTTATTTTTGAGATCTTGCCCTAAAATGAGCTTTCAAAGCTGATGAAAGACGTAGATATGACGTAAATATATACATCACAGTCAGCCACCAGTCAAGGATCCACCCACCTTGGTGAATTCCACCGTCAGTGAGGCCGTGCCTCCCACCAGAGAAGAGATTAATTAAAATAGCCTCCAATTATCACACAACAATGTGCTGACACCATTTGTGAATGGATCTTATTTTAGCCCTTTGGGTATTGTTTGGAATTTTGAAGGACGAAGATGCCCCTCTACCACCTGTCTACTTGTATAGAGGTAGCTTGTCGTGGAAGTCGAGAAGGCCTTTTCAAAAGAGAATTGTGGGCCCTACTAAATCAAGGATTGAGGCCACCTATCCGTCAATGTAATCCGTTCACTTTAATCGAACAGTCGTGAACCTCCGATAGAGTCATTTTAAAAAAAATGGAGATGTTTGTGGCCCACATTACATTAACATTGTTCGTTAATTCTGAAATGTTTCCTTGGGTGTGGTCCATCATGATGAGTTTTGCCCTCAAACTTAGTCGATGATATGACATCGTTCATGTGAATAACTTTGATCTGCTATAAGACAATTCAGTAGGCCTCATATAAGACGTGGGATGGGTTTAATTAGTTGGTCCACTGTGTAAGAAGGTCATTTGGCCTTTTCTTTCTCTTTCTTCTTTATTTTTTTTTTTCACAGGAAGGGACCATTTAACCCTTAGCATCGTTGCCACCTCCATGGGATCCACTCCAACGAGCTTCTAGCATGCATCCAGTGTCATTTCTTCCATTCCATTTAGGGCTGTAAATGGGTCAGTGGACCCGATGGGGTACCCAAACCCAACCCATTTAGACCCGACCCATTTGTTAAATGGTATAAGTCTGGGTCCAAGAACAGACCCAGTTGCTAAATGGATCTGGGTCTGGTTTCCTTTATATTCAATGAAAAATGTCATAATAAAATTTGAGCCTACTTTTGGACAACTAAATTGTGTCCAGATGAGATGATTCCAAATCCATTTGAAAGCTTATCAAATTATCTTTTCAACCAGTACCAAATCACTAAAATCAGACATGTAACGAGGGAGTTTGGCGCAACGTAGATGGGATGAGATCAAGCACCGTCTCTCTCATAGGACAACTACTCTGAATCCACGGAGCTATCAGGACTTCTCAACCAGTCTTCCTCGAATTCACGAGGGGATATCTCAAATCTACGAGACATTTTCTTCGAATCCACGAATAACAAATAGAGAAAACTGAAGTTTTTTTTAATGAAAGAGGAATAATATTCAATCATCCATTAAAAATGAGTTTAAACAAGTATTTATAACTTAGGTCTAGTAAAAGAAACCCTAATAAGCGTAAATTAAGAGTCCTAAACCAACTTGGAAAGAAAATAAAAGAAAATTGAAAAGAAACTTCTTCAAAATAAAAAAAAATTGTCATGCAGCCCGCACATCTCACGACCGGTCGATAGGGGGCCACGATCGATTGTGGAGGGCCCAAAATAGTCCAACGAGTTTGAACTATATTCCAGACAAAATACGACCGGTATTAGAGCTTGCATGACCGGTCGCCCGACCGATCATTAGATGATGTTTTTTTTTTTTTTTTTTGCCCATTCTCTCTTAGTCTATCTCCTTCAAGAACACACTCGCTCATCGCCCTTGATCATGAAATTCTCTCTCTACATCAGAGTTCTAATCTTTTTTATGAGATTAGTGATCCATAGTGAGTATTGACAACACATAGTAACTTTGGACCCACTTTTGTGTAAGGAAATGATGTCCAAATGAGGTGATTCCAAATCCATTTGAAATTTCATCAAATTACCTTTCAAACGAGTACAATATCACCTAAATTGGACATGTAACGAGGGAGTTATGACTATTTTCACGGGATAGGTGAGCCATAGTGAGTGTTGGCAATCCATATTAATTTTGGGTGCATTTTGGGTTATCAAATGGTGTCCAAATGTGGTGATTCCAAAGCATTTGAAAGTTTATCAAATTACCTTTCTAACAAGTATAAGATCACCTAACTCGAACATGTAATAAGGGAGTTATGACCATTTTTGTGGGATCATCGATCCATAATGAATTTGGGCCCACTTTTAGGCAATCAAATGGTGTCTAAATGAGATGATTCCAAAGTCATTTGAAAGTTTATCAAATTATCTTTCTAAGAGTCTTAAATCACAAAAATCGGACATGTAAGAGGGAATTATGACCATTTTTTGTTTGGCTAAAAATCTTTTAAAAAACATTTAGAAGCTCGTCGGAATAGAAGAAACGACATTGGATGCACGTCGAAAGCTCGTCGGAGTAAGCCCTATAGAGGTGACAATGGTCCTAATGGGCAAATGATCCCCTCTCATGAAAAAGAAAGAGAAAGAAAAGACCAAATGGCCTTCCATGTGAGGGACAAACCTATTGAACCCATCCCATATTTTATGTGGGAGACCACTGGATCGTTTTGGATCAGATTCAAGCTATCCACATGAAAAGGGCTTTAATTTTATGTCATCGGCCAAAGTTTTAGAGAAAAACTCATCATGGATAGACCACACCATTGAAAATAGTCCAAAATTAACGCACGCTCATGCAATTGTGAACCACAGACAGCTTCGGTTTTTTTTTTTTTAAATGACCCTATTGTAGGTTTACAACTGTCCGATTGTAGTAAATGAATCAAATTGGTCGATGGGTAGCCCCAGTCATTGATTTAGTGAGGCCCATGCCCCATTCTCAAAAGACATTTTCAACTTTTGAGACAAGATAACATCGTACGAGGAGATGATTAACAGATGGGCATTTTTATCCTTCAAAAGTCAAACAATGTTCAGAGAACTAAGGGCTTATTTGGATTTCTGGAAAGGGTTGCAAAGGGTTGTAAATGCACACTTTCTCATAGTATTCACTTGATTGGATACGTAATCTCTCACCGTATTCCAGTCCCTTAAGAACATCACCGTAATGAAGACACAAATCCACCGCATTTTGCCCAAATCCAATGATATTTAGGGTTTTTTTTTTTTTTTTGTTTCTAACAAGGATGGACAGCATGGATGTGAGGTATTTGTGATCTTGCATCCTGCAGGTGTATCCAGTCACAATTGAAGCCACACCCATTTTGTCCTACTAAGAAATACGTATCCAATCACCTAATTTACTATTGTGCGTGGAATTGGTCCCAACTAAGTCACAGTTACATAAATGAACAGACATAATCATTATGGTAATACCACTCGTTATGGTGGATTTTAATGTATTTTGGAAGAGTCCGGATCCTCCTCTGTTGGCTTCCGATTCTGCATGGAGCCTTTTCATTGGTACATGCCAGATTGCATGACATGATGTGACCAGGTTGCACTGAGGTATCACCAGGTTGCATTGAGGATGTGAGAGGGTTGCAGACCTATGTAATGACGTGGACCAATAAAATAAAAAGGCTCCAAGCAGGAAACGGAAGCCAACAGAGGATCCTTGCTTATTTTGGAAGTGTTAGCACCGGAAGCAGATTGGGTAGTGAGTTACTCCGCACCCTTAGCGTGGAGTAGACTCTGTGGGGCCACTGTGATTTATATATTTTATCTACTCTGTCCATCCATCTTAGAGGATAATTTTAGGTATGATGCCTAAAAATGAAGCATATCAGAATCTAAAGTGGACCACACCACTGGAAAAGTGTAAACTGAATGTCTACCATTGAAAAATTCTCCGAGGACACAAAAGTTTTGGATCAAGCTGATATTTATATTTTCCCTTCGTCCATGTCCGTGTGATCTTATGAACAAGTTGGATGACAAATAAACACCACTGTGGGGCCTGGGAAGGCACATGCATTCTAGGTGATCCCAACAGAGTTTACTCCGCACGATAAGAGCGTGCGGGACAATCCGATTTCGTCAGCACCTTTACTTTGTCATAATTGAGAGCTATTTTAATTTATCTCCGACAGCAAGTCTTGCGCAACACAGACGGTTGGAAGTGGCGCTTGCAATGCCCTACGTATCACTGTGAACCAGACCATGATATTTTTTTGGAATCCTCTCGGATCATTAGTTTATACACCACATGGTCACCGTAATTGAAACAAACAAGATCATGAAAAAAAAAAAAAAAACTCATGTAGGCGACACGGTTTCTATGGTGTGCGTTCCCTTCCCTGCTGTTTCCTATGGTGGGGCGCACATGAAATTCTGAATCGGGCTGATTTTTGGGGCTCAGCTACCAATACGAAGTGTGGCAAACGATGAACGGAAGGTGCGGCCCTGACCGTGGCCCCCCCTTGATGTATATCTTGCATACCACGCCGTCCATCCGTTTTTCCAGCTCATTATAGGGCATTATTCAAAAAATTAAGTAGATCCAAATCACAGGTGGGCCGTATCACAAGAAACAGTGGTGATTGAACGGCCACCATTAAAAACTTCCTAAGGCCCACCGAAATGCCCAGCGTAGTGTTTATTTGCCATCCAACCTTGTTGATAAGGTCACACGGACATGGATGAATGGAGAAAAAATGTCAGCTTGATCCAAAACTTTTGTGACCAACAGGAAGTTTTTAATGGTTAATCACCACTGTTTCCTGTTGAATGGTCCTCCTGAGACTTAGATCTGCTTCATTTTTTATACCGGGCCCTAAAATGATAGGAGAAACGGCTGGAAGGTGTGGATATACAAAATATATATATCAAGGTGGGCCCCACGGTCAGGGTCGTACCGTGTTGGGTAAGGCTGGGGACGCAACTAATCGGGCGCGGCTTCGCTGCATCCCTGGATCCACCGAGGTGGGTGGATCCCTTACCGTGCCGTCCACTATGTGATGTGTATGTATTACATCCACGTGGTTCCTTCATTTTGAAAACTTATTTTAGAGCATGATCCAAAAAACGAAGTAGATCCAAATCCCAGGTGGACAATAATACAATAAAAAATGGTACTCGATTATTAAAAGCTTCTCGTGAGTCACAAAAGTTTTGGGCCAAGTTGATATTTGTGTGGTCTCTTCATCCAGCTCTTTGTGACCTTTTCAACTGGTTCGATGGAAAATAAATATTCCAGTAGCCCCCATGAAGTTTTTAATGGTGGAGATTCAATCACTACTTTTTCATGTGGTATGGTCCACTTAAGATTTGGATCTGCTTCATTTGCTTCATTTTCTGAATACCCTAAAATGAGCTTTCAAAATGCATGGACGGTGTAAATCCAAAACCCACCATGTTCAGCTCTAGCAGACTGAGAGAATTTGAGCTGATTAGTAGCTGTGGCCCACCTGTAAATAGTGAAAAAGCATCGCGCAGTTAGTTGATTCACACTCTTCTCAAGTAGGAATGCCAGCCTGTCTTGCTATTAGAAAACCACGTGATATTCGAAAATCTACAAATTCTCTCAGTCTGCTACTTGATATTACTATTCATCATTCATCAGGGCGTCAGTGGGGACCACATGTAAAGATATTGAGATGACATACGTGTCCTAATGCAGACCATCCGTATACTTCCCACCCAGTGTCAGGTCAGCCCAATCGATACCATGTGCACATGGCTCACTCATTAGCCCCCGAGTAATGGACCACACCACGAAATGATTAAAAATCAGCCATTGGTTAGAAATCAGAATACTGCAGTGAAAAGAAATACTTCCGGTTCGTCGGGAGAGCCTGCCAAAACCAACTTTACCTGAGTCCTTGTATTTTCATGCAGTTGCTCGGTCCGTACACTACAGCCTACTGCAGGGAGTTTTTGATAGTCTGGCGACCACCAATGCTTGATACGCAGGCACAAAGAAACTTCACACGTGGCAAACATTCACTCAAATTAAAATGACCAATTGTGTGACCCACTGCCGTTAGGTCACAGTCCCAAAATCAGATTGGTTAACAATTTCACCTCTGATTCGTGTACACGTGTCTGTTGGAATAAGACCGTTGGATGTTTTCATACAAACCATCCAATGAGTGTCCCCCGATCGGATGGTCATATAATCAAAATATCTTATTTTTTGGTTCATAGTCCATCTCTAATGGATCCCATAATTTGGACAGTCTACTTGTATGCCAAGTGCTGCTGCTGGAAACTGGACAACAGATAAGGTGACATTATCCTCACCGTGGACGGATGGATGCCATTGATCTCCAGCAAGTGTGCCGATTGGATATGGACCAGAGGTCCACTCGATCATGTAGAACACAAGGAAAGCTAAGGGGGGTGGTCGGCTCCGTCTGTTTGCCCTTTGATGCTTAAGTCAGTTGGGTATAGAAGATGATAGAGACTAGTCCAGTAGGTAGAGGATTGAGCATACTTTAGGCTGTGGAAGATGACCTCTATATATAGGGCATCGAAGAATAGTTGAGGGCCATGATTGTGGGTTGTTACGCTCGCTGAGGACAACGTGATATCCAGAGGCGTGGGTTACACCTATAATGTTTGGGGACGTGCTCGGCCGTCTTCTTCGGGCTCGCTTCTGAACTCTCGCGTGCCTATATGGTGGTCGCTATCCAGGTTGGCCTGGTAGTGATGTTGGCCAAGGCCGAGCTCTCTGCTCATCAGCTATGTCAGTAGGCAACCTAGTTCGGGTTTGTCTTTGATGTATCCAAAAGGTCCTTTGTAAAGGCCGACCTGTCATCGTATCAGTTCCGGTCATCGAGTAGTCTTTTCCTATCATCGTCAGGCGTCTTGCACCCAACATCAGTATGTGAGCTTGAGATCTGAATCTGGACCCATGGGCCTGTGTGCTTTCCTCATGACCTGAGGTCAGCTTCATTTTACCCATAACACCATGTATGCAGTACCTAACTAAGTTTTTAGGGGCCGCTTATCATCCATCGCACTCTATAGAGTATCAGAGCTTGCTCGTAACCCTGGGTGCCCAGGGCTATGTGGGGTCCACGTAGATGTCCTCTACAAATACACTTCGTCCATCTGTTTTTAAAAATCACAATTCTAAAAATCAGGTAGATCCAATACGTAAGTGGGCCACACCAACAAACAATGGGAACAACAACATCCACTGTTGAAGTATTCCTAGAGATGACCAAGATGTTTGTATTCCATCCAAATGGTTCATAGAATTATAACCACTCAGATAAACTATACGAACAAATGTCATCCTAATACAAAACTTGGATCCCTTTCAATTTTGGTCGCAACAACTAAAATGATCTCACAAAACGGTTGGACGGCGTAGATTTCTCATAAACCCCACATGGTCCCACCCAGCCTTTCGCAGGCTGCGCCCCCCCCCCCCCCCCCCCCCCCCCCCCCCCCCAAATGTCCACGCGCCACGTCCTAGCCTGTCCTGACCTACCAGACTACCTCTAGTCTCAAGATTAAATTTGGACCACTCACATGTACGTATGATGAGTTAGACGAGTCCAACGGTGTAGATGACATAACTCAAAAATCAGCCCGGTCAAGTCATCGGGCTTTTCAAATGTCTACATTGAATGTGGATGGTTGGCGACTTTTCTTAAAGCATTCCTAGTTTCCTTACACACACGTGGCCCACCTTTGAAGTTCATTGAACTGACTTTCGAGCCAGGTTCACCAGTACGGTTGGGTGGGCCTATCTGATACGTGGACCGGATGAATCGCACACGTCTCATTTTACAGGCTAGTGGAATACAGGTGGTACATGGAATAGCATTAACTAATTTGTAATATCATCCATCCAAGGGTTAGTTTTGCAGAGATGAAAGGCTAATATTTTTCTAGTTTTTTTTTATCAAGAAAAGAAGGGTCAAAAGGCAGAAGAAACAAAAGAAACACAACTGTTGTGGGGCCTGTTGATGCTGAAAATTAATCAACAGACGAGACGAGGATCCCTTGATCTTGACGGTTGGATGGTGTTGATCTTCCCCCTGAAAGAAGATTGAAGCTGAACAAAAGATTCCCTGGATCCTGTAGAACACAAAGGAAAGCTAAGGGGGGTGGCTGGGATCCAGCCGTTAGCCCTCCGATGCTTAAATTAGTTGGACCTTAAAGGATTAAATATCTCTCTCTTTAGGTCAGTTTTTGTGTCATACCTTGATAATGAAGAGAATGCTCCAATTTATAGAGTTAGGTCGTGGAGTTGCGTCCCTTATTTGTTGCCGTGATGTTTGTAGAGGAAATCTCTTATCTTTGAGATTTCCGGAGCTGTCCCGTGATCTTCGAAGATCTTTGGGCAAGTTGGTTAGAGTTTTCCCGGATTTCTTTCCTCTTATTATGCACAAACTTAGATAATTGCGGTAACAAAATCAGGTCGCAAAGCGATCGGCCTTACGAGGTCGTTCACAAGGATCACCTCTCCCTTAGGTCAGTCGGTCAGACCTGGCGACCTGCATTTGGATCATTCCGTCTGTCAATCAGATCGACTTCGAGCTGAGCGAGCTGGACCGGATCCGTCATCAGGTCAGCTCGTATTCTCTTCGCGATGGTACCGAGGTCAGCTCGTATTCTTCTCACAACAGAAGTCCCCCCACTCCCGAGCCTAGCTCGTCTGTCTCGGGAGTAGCTTGATAAAGAAGATACGACGATCTGGCTACCTTTAGTGTTTTACAGCTGTTGCGCCGTCATCTCAACGGGCAGGAAAACGGCATTTAATGCGTCGTTCAAAAAATCGAGGCATCATCATTCGTTTGTAAGGCGTGTCAGCGTTCAACAGAATATTATCGAACGGGGGGATGCCACGTGTCTGGAGTAATGCGTTACTTTTCGTACGCTTCAACCGAGAGCCGCCACGCGGAATCATTGCATTAAATGCCAAAGAATCCTTCGGGTATAAAACTCGAGGGTTAGCGAATTTCGAAAGAATTCTTCTCTTCTCCGATTTTGCTTTTCTTTCTTTTTGAGTCCTTCTCCATTCCCTGATACCTCTCATCCGGCCGGTGTACCAATCACCTAAGGTACGCTCTCCTTACCATTAGAAGACCTTCTTCTCCCCTTAATATTTTTTCAAAAATGTCGGAGACCTCCTACTCTGATGCCATACCGATGGTGAGGTTCGGGGATTCTGAATCGGACCCACCTCTATCAGAACATCAGGAGGTAGACCCCCGAGAATCCCATTCCAGGACAGCCGATCCTGTGAATGAAGAGGAATCCGACGTTCCTGAGCCAGAAGTTGGGAATGGGAGGGCTCAGAGAAATTCCTTCGAGCTGGATGGCGTGACCTCGCAGATTACCCAGAGAGAACTGGATAATGCGAGGAGGACGTACGGGATTCCGGAATCCGTAGACTTAGGATTCCGGACCGAGCTGATAGACCGAGCCGACCTCGCCGGGGGGAAACCGTAATCTCCTTGATGCATTTAGAGGCCGGGCTCAGGCTACCTCTGCACCCCTTTGTGCGAGAGGTCCTTAGCGTCTTAGGCCTCGCACCGAGCCAGCTGCAACCCAATGGCTGGAGGTGCATGGTGGGAAGCTATATCTTGTGGCAGAGAGTGAGAAATAAAGAACTGACCTCGAACGAGCTGTTCTCTATGTACAGTCTCAAGTCTCTGGGAGGTCAGGGTCTTTATTACCTTTCTTCTCACCCGAGCCATGGGGGCTCAATAGTGACCGGCCTACCATCCTCGACAAGAATTTGGAAGAGGAAATGGTTTTTTGCGTCGGAGGATTGGGAAGCTTCGTCGGATGAGCTTCGCCCTCTGGAGCATAGGGTTCGAGCTGATTTTGCTCTGCCAGGTCGAGCTGCACTTAGACAATTTTTTTGAATTTCTAATGCTTTTCATTTATGCTTTATTGACTCTGACGCAGGTTTCCCTGTCTGTGCAGCTTCGGTGGCCATCAGAGTAGCGCTTTCTGTGGTCCAGGAGAGGCAGATCCGAGTTGCACGGGAGTATCCGCTTGAAGAAAGGAACTTCCGCAGTCTAATCACTGTAGAATCCGTCTTTGAATCAGGTCAGCAATGTTGACATTTATATTTTACTTGTCTTTTCTCCACATATTTTGTCCTGACATCTTTTTTTGTGTTTTGGACAGGCATGGCACCAAAGACGGTTTCTAAATCCCGCAGAATCCCTGCTCAGCTCCTTGAGCGCGGGGAGAGCTCGGTAGAACCTCTGAGCAAGAGGGTGGCCACGGAGGCTCAGAGACAACAAAGGTTGCCTCAGTCATTCGTGTGCGGGTTTGGACAACCTCTGGGCTCATCCCCTGCAGGGGGTGAACCTCTGGCTGTCCAGCCCCCTGCTTCCGGGGTTCCGGTCGTCAACGTGCCGGACACCTCGGATTCCCGGGCCGAACCGTCAACGGGCCGCCCCACAACTCGTGCCAGCTCGTCGGGCACTCCGACAGCATCGACTTCAACGGGGCCCGCTCGCACCCCAGCTGAGGTCGGATCGTCGTGCCCTCCTCCAGCTCCTCGTACCACCCGCACCGCAGTTGCTCCTGGGGCCGAGCAGCGCGAAGACCAGGTCGACATGCCTCCGGTAACGGAGCAATTTTCGACCTGGAAAGAGGGGGTTAACGCCTATATCGACGTTAACCAGAGCATCCCTCAGGATCTGAACTCTCTTGCATTGTCAGATCCTGACCAGATGGTCGGAGTCGCAATTGAGAGCAGTCTCAGGGTGAGCTGACTGCCTCTTTTTCTCCCCTCTCTTTTTTTTTTACTCATGCTACTGTTGCATTACTGACTGTCGGAACTCGTTTTTGTAGGACTCGGCCTTGCTGATTATGATCCGCCAGAAGATGGCTGAGCGGACTCACCAGATGCAAAAAGCTCTGGTTGCTGCCTCTTCTTGGAAGAATAAGACTGAGGCGATGAAGGCTGAGCTGAAGAAGAAACTGTCTGAGCTGGCGACGGCCCAGACGGAGCTGCAGATGGCCCAAGCTGAACTGCAGACAGCCCAGTCCGAGCTGAAGGTGGCTCAGTCCGAGCTGGAAGTGTTGCAAGTACAAGTCCAGTCTCTGGAGGAGGCGATGAGGGAGACCTTAGCCAAGGCCCAGTCTGAGGGGAACAAGGTCGAGTCGCTCGAGGCCGCTCTCAAGACAGCTGAGGAGGAGAAGGTGGACCTGGCCAAGCTCTTGAAGGAGGTCGAGATGAAGGCTCTGGCTGATGCAAAAAATGCAGAAACTAAGTTTGAGAGGCTGAACGCAATTTCTGAGGAGCTGTACAATCATGGCTTCCAGGATTGCAGACGGCTTGTTCTCAAACACTTTTCCGATCTCGACCTGACTCCTGTTGACAATGATGAAGACGAGGACGAAGTCGTGAGGGAGGGACCTTCAAAAGGGTCTGCGGCCGGGCCATCTAATGCTACCGAAGGCTGAAACATTTTGTATATTTTTTCTTTTTTTCGATGTAACAATGTAAAACAAACTTTTACTTCAATGAAAGCCCTTCAGAGGCATCTTTATTCGAATTGTGTGCACAGCATTTTCTCTCTTTTATGCATACGCGAGTCTTGGAATGACTAAGGAACCTTTTGTAATCGGCGAAGCTCGGTAACATAAATCCAACCATAATATTGTATTAGATGACTAGTCGTCAGGCTTCGATAGCAGCTAGGAACGTTAACACCGCTGGGCCGATCTGCTGCTGCAAGTCGGAATGCCGCTATTCACACTACTTAGGAAGCAATCTTAAAGTAACTTTATCGAATCATCACCTCGGAATACACATTTTCTACGAGGCCCTGCTCGTTCATGGATATTAGGTCTTCAAGTGATCAGCGTTCCATGGATGGGAAAGGGGTCTGCCGTCCATGTCTTCGAGCCAATAAGTACTAGGACGACGTGAGCTGAGCACCCTATATGGCCCTTCCCAGTTGGGACTGAAGGCAGCGATTTTGTCTTTAATATTAACCTTTTTGAGAACCATGTCGCCAGCTCGAAACCGTCGCTCTTTTACTCGGGAGTTATAGTATCGCCTAACCCATTGCTGATAGGCTGCTAATCGTATTTGGGATGCCTCGCGTACTTCATCGAGCAGGTCCAGGTTTGTCCGTAGTTGTTCTTCGTTTTGGTCAGGTCGGTGTTGGCTCGTCCTGCTCGTGGGCATCCCGACCTCTACAGGAACGACGGCTTCTGCTCCAAAAGCTAAAGAGAAAGGCGTTTCTCCGGTTGTGGACCGAGCCCTGGTCCGATAGGCCCAAAGTACTTCGGGAAGTTCGTCAGCCCAAGCACCTTTCTTCTCTCCGAGCTTTGTTTTGAGGTGATTTTTGATGATCTTGTTAACTGCCTCGACCTGACCGTTGGCTTGCGGATGGTGGGGAGAAGAATACACGTTCTTGATCCCCAGACCTTTGCAGAACTTTCGAAACTTTTCGTTGTCGAACTGCCGCCCATTATCAGTGACAATTGTATTCGGGATCCCGAATCGGCACACGATTGCTTTCCAAATGAAGTCTGTTGTTTTCTTCTCGGTAATGGTGGCTAGCGGTTTTGCTTCTGCCCACTTCGTGAAGTAGTCGAAGGCGACGCTTGCGTATTTCACATGTCCCTTCCTCGTCGGAAGAGGGCCAATGATGTCGACTCCCCATTGAGCGAATGGCTATGGTCCAGACATGGGAGTAAGCTCTTCGAGCTGTAGGTGAGGAATTGGGGCGAATCGTTGGCATTTATCGCATCTTTTAACAATTTTCCGGGCGTCATGCTGGATGGTGGGCCAATAATATCCCTGCCTGATCACCTTTTGCGCTAGTGATCGGGGCACCAGAATGATTCCCGCAACAACCAAAATAGATTTCGCGTAACACGTAATCAGCTTCTTCGGTCCCCAAACAAAGCAGACATGGAAAAGAAAATCCTCTCTTATAGAGGATTCCATCGATCAAAGTATACCGAGCCGATCTAAGCGAATGCGCTGAGCTTCTTTTTGATCGACGGACAATTCGCCCGACTGTAAGAACCGGATGATAGGGTCTCTCCAATCTGGGGTAGCCGACACTGGAAAAACCTCTGTTGACTCGTTTGACGATATGCTTCGTTGAGGGAGGAACTCGATGGGAACCGTCCTACCGAGCTCGTCGTTGGCTGATGAAGCGAGTTTTGCGAGGGAATCCGCATTCATATTCTTGCTCCTCGGGATCTGAACAATTTCATATTGATCAAATCGTGACAGTAGCTCTTGAGTTCTTGCCAGATATGCCGACATTTTCCCTCCTTTCGCTTGGTATTCTGCGGTCACTTGCCCGACCACCAATTGAGAGTCACTATGTATCTTTATAGATCGGATTCCTATTTCAGAGGCGAGGCGGAGATCGGCTAGGAAGGCTTCATATTCAGCCTCATTGTTCGAAGCTCGAAATCCGAACCGGAGAGCATATTGAATTTGGATCCCGTCTGGCGCTGTCAAGACGAGACCGGCTCCGCTACCTTGCGAATTAGAAGATCCATCAACGTGTAATAACCAGGTCGATGTGTCGTAGTTATTTACTGGTGACGGGTCGAATTTGCTGTTGTCCTGAACTTCGAGGGGCTCGGTCAGTTCGACGATGAAGTTAGCGACGGCCTGGCCTTTGATCGCAGCTCGAGGTCGATACTTTATGTCGAATTCACCGAGCTCGACAGCCCATTTGACGAGACGACCTGAGGTTTCCGGGTTCTGTAGCACCTGTCGCAATGGTTGATCAGTCAGCACAGCTATAGGATGCGCCTGAAAGTATGGCCTCAACTTCCGGGCTGATGTGATTAGAGCCAAAGCTAGCTTTTCTATTGTCGGATATCGGGTTTCGGAATCGAGTAGGGCTTTGCTGACGTAGTAAACAGGCCTTTGGATCCCTTTGTCGTCTCTGACGAGTGCCAAGCTTACCGCCGCTGTGGAGACTGCTAAGTACAGGAGCAGTTCTTCTTTATGTGCTGGTTTGGATAACAGCGGCGGAGAGCCGAGGTAGGCTTTCAATTCGCAGAAAGCTCGCTCGCAGTCCGAGGTCCAAATCATCTCCTTGCATTTACACAGCTGCTTGAAGAAGGGGAGGCATCGATCTCTAGCCTTTGAGACAAACCTGTTGAGTGCTGCAATCCTTCCTGTGAGCCGCTGGATATCCTTCACTGTGCGAGGTGAGCTCATGTTGAGAAGTGCCTGAATTTTTTCAGGGTTGGCCTCAATTCCTCGGTAGTTTACCATGAAGCCAAGGAACTTTCCCGAGCTTACTCCGAAAGCACATTTGCTGGGGTTGAGCTTCATTTGATACTTCTGCAATATCCTGAACGCAGTGCAGAGGTCGTAGACATGGTCCTCTGACCGTTTGCTTTTCACGAGCATATCATCCACGTACACTTCCATAGTTCTGCCGAGTTGGTCTGTGAACATCTTGTTCACTAGTCGTTGGTAGGTTGCCCCGACGTTTTTTAGCCCAAAGGGCATAACCTTATAACAGTAGAGCCCCCGATCCGTAATGAATGCTGTCTTTTGCCTGTCGGGAGTATGCATTTGGATCTGATTATATCCAGAGTAAGCATTCATGAAGCTGAGGAGCTCGTGCCCGGCGGTTGCGTCGACGAGCTGATCTATTCGTAGTAGAGGGAAGCTGTCTTTAGGACAAGCTTTGTTTAGGTCAGTGTAGTCCACACAGACTCTCCATTTCCCATTGTTCTTTTTGACGAGGACAACGTTTGCAAGCCATTCCGGATAGCATATTTCTTGAACGAATCCTGCCTTGCGCAATTTCTGTACTTCTTCTTCAATCATCATGTACCTTTCTGTATTGAAAGAGCGCCTTTTTTGATGGATCGGTCTGATAGTTGGATCGACGTTTAGCCGGTGGACCATCACTTCCGGGCAGATTCCGGGCATCTCTTCATGGGACCACGCAAAAACGTCCACATGCTCCTTCAAAAAGGTGATTTGGCCCTCTCGCTGCTTGCCCTCCAAACATGATCCGATTTTGATAGTTCTGGTCAGGTCGGTATCCGACAATGGAATGTCGACCAGCTCCTCGGCGGGCGACCCGCGCTCCTTCTCTTCCTCCCTTGGATCGAGAGAGGTCGCATGAGAAACGGTTGATACCGTACTTTTATTCTTTCCTCGTAGGGAAAGTTCGTAGCAACGACGGGCTTCCTGCTGATCTTTCCTGACTACGCCGATTCCATCGTCGGTTTCGAACTTCATTGTAAGGTGATAGATGGAAACGGCAGCTTTGAGAGCCCGCAGGATAGGACGGCCGATAATGGCATTATAGGCAGAGGGGGTACTTACGACAAGGAAGTCAACCATTATTATTTTCTGGTTTGGTTCTTCCCCGGCGGTAACTGGTAGAGTTATCTCCCCTTCGGGCATGATGCTGTCTCTTGTGAATTCGGTCAACGCTGTCTTGACCGGTCTTAGTCGGGATCGGTTGATCTTCATTTTTTCAAATGCCGAAGCGTATAGGATGTCAGCCGAACTGCCCGTGTCGACCATCATCCTGTGGAGTCTTTTATTGGCGACCACCATCGCAACGACAAGGGAGTCGTCATGTGGATGTACGACCCCCCGAGCGTCCTCTTCGGTAAAAGCTATTGTTTGTGAGGTTACCTTTGCGACCTTTGCAGGTCGGCTGGTGACGTTCACAGAAGGTCTTGGTAAGGACGTTCTTCCTTGCCGTACATAGTTTTTGCGGGAGTTCCCGGTATCTCCAGTGGTCGGCCCTCCAAAGATCATGTGGATTTCTTCCACAGGGTTGTTGTTTTGTTCCTCGTTCAGGTCGTTGGCTCGACCTTCATCTCTTCGTCCATCCGAGCGCTGGGCAATGTAGTCTTTCAAAAATCCTTACTGAATGAGGGCTTCTATCTGTCGCTTCAAGTCAAAGCAATCCACGGTGTTGTGACCGTGGTCTTTGTAGTACAAACTGTACCTTGATTTCGACCTTCTATTGGGGTCGGTTTTTATCTTCGCAGGTCGTTCGAAATTGTATTTGCCCTTCTCTGCTAAATACACTTGCTCGATGGTTTTGTTGAGCGGTGTGTACTTTTCGAACCGTGGTGCTGGTGATTTTGTTCGGCGAGCAGGCCTGTTCCGAGTCGGCGATCTTTGCTCTGACTTCCGCCCTGACCTGTGTCTTTTTGAGCTGCTGCTATCCTGACGATCCTTATTCCTGGTCGTTGGTCGGTGAGCGTTAACCAGTTCCTCGGCGTTGATGTGTTTTGCCGCCCGATCTAAGAATTCTGCCACGGATTGAGGTGGCTCTTCCCCGACAGATCAAAGGAATCTTCGGTCCTGCAGTCCTCCGATCATGGTGTGTAACAGTACGTCTTGCGAGAGATTTTCAATTTGAACAGCTTCGGAATTGAAGCGTGCGAGGTAATCTTTCAGGGACTCGTCTTCCTTTTGCTTGATCGCAGCGAGATGAGTTGAATGCTTCCTCGGGTCGGTGCTCCTGATGAACTGAGTGGCGAAAGCTCGACTCAATTGAGAGAACGAACTGATTGTGCGGGGTTTCAGGTTACGAAACCAAGTCCATGCCGAACTTGTTAAGGATAATGGAAAGGCCTTACACATTATGTGTCCGTTGGCCCTGAGGAGATCCATGCGGACTTTGAAGTTTTCTAAATGTTCCACCGGATCCCCTATCCCAGAGTACTGTTTCAACTGAGGAACCTTAAACCCTTTGGGAAGGGGCTCTTCACGAATCTCGTCGGTGATGGACGACTTAGATGAGTCGACCAGTGCATCCACAACGATTGGAGCTCGGGCTCGCTGTGCTCTCTGAATATCGCCCATTGTTCCCGTAGTTCCCTCAGCTCGGCCTCTAGTAGGCTCAAGTTGTCATCAACCCGGTTGCTGGCTCCAAGATCAGCTCGTTCATGTGCGAGACGAGCTGTTCTTCGTTCCTCGAGCCTATGTCGTAGATCGGTGGCGGGCAAGCTTGTTGTTGGACGAGACCTAGTCTCGGTTGCTCGGCTGGCGACCTCGTTTTCTTCCATCGGAGTGAGGTGTTGAGAACGCTGCGACGGCCGAGTTTGGTGAGAGTGCTGGGTTTGTTGAGGCTGAGAATGGGTATGCCGAGGCCCCTCACGGTCTCTATCATTCAACATGGTTGGACGGGCTAGACCAGTTAGCATGGCTTTAATTTCGTCCAGCCTCTAGTCCACGTAGCCCAGTCGTTCGTCGACCCCACCCAGTTTTTGGTTGACCCCTCCTACCTGCTCTTCGAGAAAGGACAATCTGCCTCCTCGGTTGCGAGGTCTCTGTTGTCCCCCCTGCTGAGCGAAAAGAGGAGAGTTCCCACCGACTTGGATAGCGGGGGTGTCGGGGAATGATCCTTCATTCTCAGAGATTTGATCGTCTGAAGGTCCATCGATCGCGGGTGCTTTCCCTTTATACTTTCGCTTTCCAGCCATAGTAAAAGAGAAGGAAGAAGTTGAGATCGTCTTTAGTGATTGGGCGAGAACACGGACTTCTTAATTAAAGGAATCTTCGAGTTCCCACGGACGGCGCCAATCTGTTGATGCTGAAAATTAATCAACAGACGAGACGAGGATCCCTTGATCTTGACGGTTGGATGGTGTTGATCTTCCCCCTGAAAGAAGATTGAAGCTGAACAAAAGATTCCCTGGATCCTGTAGAACACAAAGGAAAGCTAAGGGGGGTGGCTGGGATCCAGCCGTTAGCCCTCCGATGCCTAAATTAGTTGGACCTTAAAGGATTAAATATCTTTCTCTTTAGGTCGGTTTTTGTGTCGTACCTTGATAATGAAGAGAATGCTCCAATTTATAGAGTTAGGTCGTGGAGTTGCGTCCCTTATTTGTTGCCGTGATATTTGTAGAGGAAATCTCGGATCTTTGAGATTTCCGGAGCTGTCCCGTGATCTTCGAAGATCTTTGGGCGAGTTGGTTAGAGTTTTCTCGGATTTCTTTCCTCTTATCACGCACAAACTTAGATAATTGCGGTAGCAAAATCAGGTCGCAAAGCGATCGGCCTTACGAGGTCGTTCACAAGGATCACCTCTCCCTTAGGTCGGTCGGTCAGACCTGGCGACCTGCATTTGGATCGTTCCGTCTATCAATCAGATCGACTTCGAGCTGAGCGAGCTGGACCGGATCCGTTATCAGGTCAGCTCGTATTCTCTTCGCGATGGTACCTAGGTCAGCTCGTATTCTTCTCACAACAGGGCCCACCTACGGAAACAAAGGCTTCCATCCACATATGATGGTATTACAAACAAGAATAGCCACGTCACAAAAAGCAAGAAAGGACTATAGTGCCTCTTCAACGCCCACGGGCCACCTAGAGATTGTTGAATTACTCTAGGTCAAGCTTAAACTACACGCAACGTGTGGAGCCCACCGTGATGTGTACATGAAATCCAATCCGTTCATCATGTCTCTTATGTTCTCCTTGTCTTCTAAGAATCAGGACTCAAGCGAACCGCACCAAGTGAAACATGGCCCAAACCTATAAAATTAGGTGAGGTGGTCCACTCGAGTTTTCTTAAGATCTGAATTCGTGAGTGTCAATTCATCCTGGTGGGGCTCATCTTTTGAATGGATCGGATGGAATATAAAAAATCATAGTGAACCCAAACAATCTAGAATGTATTAATGGTGTTCATCTCCATCCCAAATGTTCCCCGTGGTATGGCACATATGATTCTTAAATTCTCCTTATTTTCAGAGATTAAGAATAAAACGAGGGGCCTCACACGATGGATGGATTGGATTTCATTAAAACATCAAGGTTGACCCAACACATTGAGTTGTACGTTAACCTTTCAAGTGAATTTAAGATCCAATCCGTCCAATAGGTTAGCCCCACCCTGAGGATTACTCTATGTGAAAATCAGCCCCCATCAACTCCATCAAGCAAAGCACTATTATATGTTTTTTTTTTTTTTTTATCAGCTGCTATGCATTATTAATTTCCTATGGTGTGGTCCACATAATGAGTGGATGTTGCTGATTTTCACACAAGGTTATCCTCATGGTAGGGCCAATATATTGGACGGAGTGGACATCACTGCCATATAAGGCTATGGATTTGAGGATTTCTCTGATTTCACCAATCCACTGTGTGAAACACCGATATCTTTTTCATTTCTAGTTTCATGCCCTAAAATGATACAGCAAAACGGATGGACGGCTTGGATATACAATAAATACATTAAGGTGGCACCACAGTAAGGACCGCAACATCTCAAGGGAGGCCGGGGCCACACCTAATCCTCTCCCCTCTGAAACAAAAGGAAAACTCCCCCGGCCTCTCTCTACTCCAACCCCCAAAAAAATACAGCCCACCGCAAGAAACTCCAAAAACCACCCCCAAAAGCATGGAATTCCTGGACTGGAAGTCCATCGGCTCGCTCCTTGCCACCTTCATGGTCCTCCGCACCACTCTCCACGACTTCATCCCACCTGAAATCTCCAGACTCTTGAAAAGCTTCTTCCACCGCCTCTTCGCCGCTCTCCAGACCAACATCTCCATTCTCATCGAAGAATTCGATTCCTCCTACGAGAACGAGCTCTTCGACTCTGTAAAATCCTACTTGAGCTCTAAATGCTACTCCTCCGCCAAAATCATCAAACTTTCAAAACCCAAGAACTCCAAGGACCTCACGTTCACCATGGATTCCAGCCAGAAAGTCGAGGACACCTTCAACGGCATCCGAGTAAAGTGGTCCCTACAATCCATCAAGAAGGAATCCAACAAATATGGATCGCAAGAATGCCGATTCTTTGAATTGTCTTTCCACAAGAAATATAAATCTCAAGTAATAGAGAATAGTTGTATATTTCATACGCTTTACATTTTTGTATGTTCTTTAAATACATGATTATTTTCTTTTACAGGTGCAATCAATTTATATTCCCCATGTAATGGAGGAAGCTGCAAATATCAAATTCAGAAACCAAGAGCGGAAGCTCTACACTAACAGATCGGGCGACGAACATGGACGGCTGTGGTCGTCAGTACCTTTCACGCACCCGTCTTCTTTTGATACCGTGGCGGTAGACCCGGCACTGAAGGAAGAGATCAAAGCGGATTTGCTGAAGTTTGTGAATAGGCAGGAGTATTATAGTAGGGTGGGGAGAGCTTGGAAGAGAGGGTATCTCTTGTATGGCCCACCTGGGACAGGGAAGACTAGCTTGATTGCTGCGATTGCAAATTTTCTGGAGTTTGATATCTATGATCTGGAGCTGACGGCGGTCATGAGCAATTCACAGCTGCGGAGGCTGCTGATCGCGACGTCAAACAAGTCGGTGATTGTTGTGGAGGATGTGGATTGCACGCTGGATCTTTCAGACCGGAAGAAGCGGTTTGGAAAGAAGGAGAGGGAGTGTGGCGATCGCGGGTCAGAGGCAGAGGAGAAGACGGGAGAGAAGGAGAAGAATGGTGGGGGTGCAACGTTTAGCACCGTGAGCCTTTCAGGAGTGTTGAATTTCGTCGATGGGCTGTGGTCATCCTGTGGTGGGGAGCGGCTGATGATCTTCACGACAAACCACAAGGAGAAGCTAGACCAGGCGCTGCTGCGAGCGGGCCGCATGGACAAGCACATCAACCTCAGTTACTGTAAATTCGATGCGTTCAAGACACTAGCAAGGAATTACCTGTACATTGATGATCACAAGCTTTTTGGGGAGATTGAGGAGGTTCTGGTGCCAGCAAAGATAACTCCGGCAGACGTGGCGGAGATTTTAATGAGCTGCAACGATGATATTGATGTAGGGATGAGTAATGTGCTGGAGGAGTTGAAGAGGAGGTTGGCTGCAGAGGAATGCAAGAAGGAAATAGAAGGGATTGAGAAAGTGGTTGTTGAAGACAAGGAACAGAGGGAGGAGGAGATGGAAGCAGAGGGTCTGGGGAAAGAGCACACAGAGTAGATCATCAAGCCGCAATCTCCATACGTGTGGTGTACGTGTATGAGATCCCGACCGTTCATGTGCGCCGCCTTAGTTGGCCCATATGCGGGAAACTACCATGATCGGGTGATTCTAACCATCTATTGCATATTTTCATTTCACCTGTTTGACAATTACTGTTGGTTGGTTGGAATTTTTTACAGCCTCCCATTTGTAATTGAGGCCCAATTGATGAACGGTCTGGATTACCCATGCGTGAGCCACATGGAGGAGATTGGGTGCTTGATAACTTGATATTACTAGGTCCTCCTATCTTTTCCGAAGGGTCTGTTTTTATTTGCCTAAATAATTTTATCCCCGGGTCCACCTATCCTTTACAAAGGGTCTGTTTCTGTTTGCCTCATCTGCTGCTATAGGGCCCATTAAATTAGTGGTATGGATCTTCTATGATGATTTAGAAACTGAATTGATGTTGATCTTTTCCCACTCTCTGTTTGGTTTTCATTTTTTTTTTTTTTTTTTTTTTTTTTGGACTAGATGGAAGTTTGCAAAATAGCTAAGTTATTGTGTATGATCTTATTATCTGATGATTTGACATGGTTTTACTTCAGTTTAGGGACTGTTTGGAATTACCGCCGAGACGGCGGATATGATCCAAGGCTACCTGCCATTGAAAAGGCACCTCTTTCAGATGGTAATCTTCTACATGGATTAGGCTCTGTTTTTCTCTCGAACTGGCCTAAATAATAGATCTGCTTGCCTCATCTTTTTTTAGTGTTTTTCTTGTTAAGGGATCCAGACCAATTGTGATTTCTAGATGATACAAACGCAGCCACAAGCTTCCTCAATTCCGCTACCTGAAATTGTCTTTAAATTACAAGAAATAGGAAAGAAAAAAAAACAAGAAATAGGAAAGAAAACTAATGTGATGTTAGTGCTTGAAATTTGAAGGAAATATTCTTCTGCATGCATTTCCATCAAAAGAAAATTAAAAAGAAAAAAGAAATGTTACAACTATATACCCAATGCTCCTTATTCAAACCCAATTAAAAAAAAAAAAAAAAACCCAGAGCAGAAACAATGCTCCTTATTCAAAACCCAATAATAATAATAATAACAGAGCAAAAATCCAGAATCCTACTTTAATTTACTTTCCAACATTCTCTCTTAAATCATACTTCTGAAAGAATGCAGTGGAGCTTCTTGTTTCCGGGCATTGCTCTTTTCTGGATTTAAAGAAAAAAACACATAAGCATGCTCCTGAAACATGTTTATGTTGCGGCGCTGCCCAATGCTGTTAACATATTAAATGATGTTAGGGTGCATTTGGATGCACTTTTGAACTTGTTAGAGGAAGGAATGTATTTTCTTTTATTTTTGGTGTTCCCTCAGGACACCTTACGAGTGTAGCTCATTCTTCTTCATAAAATAGGTTAAGGAGGTCATTGCTCCCCGGCCAAGATCTGCCCTAAATCTATCATTTCTACAACTTGTATCAGAGCAGGTTTTTCTATGCCTAGGTCTGTATTCCTTATTTCTCCGGTTTCTTTTCTGGTATAGGAAAAAATGAATTCCTTTCTAAAAGGACTGAATTGCTATTCATTCAGCTCATTACATAGGAAATGAACAATGTTGGGACTGGGGTGGCACATGGTAACCCCCAATTGCAATTTGGGGCATTTCAAGATGGACTTGGAAAGATGGGACCCGTGCATTGCAGGCTTTCCTCACTTTGGTCATTTACTTCTAGTTGAAATGAGCTGCTGCAATTCAATGAGATCAAATATCCAAATTCAGCCTCACTTTTGTTATACAGTCCTTGATTCGAAGGCCCTGACCGATGAGGGAAGGACGGTGAATCATTTCGTAAATGAGAAGAGAAGCTTTCACATCTAGTCTCCCAAGAACTATATTCATTATACCGTCGCTTTCGATCTAGAAATGCAGGCTTCATTGGTTCTGCTAACATTTCCGCATTGCTTGTCAAGATGGTAACGATTTCCGACATTCGGGGCCTTAGGCTTGGATATGACTGCAGGCATAACAACGCCACATGAATCGCTTGTAAGACATCTCTCTCATTAAATTCATCTGATTGCAGTTTTGGGTCCACCAGATCAATGACCCTGGATCTATTGTAGAGCTTCCATGCCTACAAACACAGAGCGAATATGCAATTCTTCAATAGATGTATGTGAGGTGATTAATGGAAAGAGTGAGAAAGGATTGAAAACGCACATATTCGGGAAGATATTGCATATCTGATGGTAATGTGTGATCTGCATTTTTCCTACAACTGATGATCTCGAGCACCAAAACTCCAAAGCTGTAAATGTCCGCCTTCTCGGACAGCTCTCCTCTGATGGCGTATTCGGGAGCCGTATAACCTCTGAAAGACAGTCTGGAAATCAATACCGACATTTCTATCCTGCAAACGGACCATATTTGGATGCACTATTGAATTGAATTTCAATAAGATTGAAAGTAATTCAAACTTAACCGTCCAAATTATGGATCCCAGTTTAGATGAATCATGTACCAAAAATATGCTTATTTGATTATCTGACTGCCGGAATGCCGAACATTTATTGAATGGTTGTAATGAAAAACATCCAATGGTCCTATTTCAACTAACAAGTGTCCACGAAACAGATCACAGCTTAGGATTACTCAACCAATCTGATTTTGGACTGTGGCTTAGTGACATTGGGTTAAGAATTTAGTCGGTTTAAATGTATGCCACGAGTTCCCGTATATCAAGTTTCATATTCAGAGTATAATAAATCCCCTTGCAGTTTTGGTCGTCTTCTGTATTGAACACTATTGCAATTCAATTCAGTGGTGCATCCAAACACAGCCCTAAGTGATCCATCACTTACATTTAAACTGAACATTCATGTGAAGAGGATCACCGTACACGTTTGAGGACCACTTATCAGGCGGACCCACTATGAACAGTAAAATCGTCAAGTGAATCACAGATTATGCTGAATGTGTGCTCCACCTGAGTGAAGCAGGCCAAGCTGATTTTTCAGGCCAGGGCTTGTTCACATCGAGGACAGCCTGATGAACAGTCCAGATCTTGCACCCATATGCCACATTGAGTATCCTTGAAAAAAACATACCAACCCAATACATATTTCAATCGAAGAATGTTGTGACTTCTCTTCAGCTGTGGAAATTGCAATTAGCCACTGAACACTTACAGAGTTCCGGCGAATGTAGTGCTGAGATAAGCTTGATCTTCGGGGAAGAACCTTGCCAGTCCAAAATCTCCTATCCTCGGCTGAAATTTATGGTCGAGAAGGATATTACTCGCCTTGATATCTCTATGAATGATCCTTATATGTGAATCCTCATGCAGATACTGCAATCCTCGAGCAATGCCGAGAATTATCTGGAATCGAGTCTTCCAGTCCAGGAACTGATCACTTCTTCCTGTTCCATTGACGAAATCCACAATCTATTAACAAATAATCTCAAATTCGTGTGGCCCAACAAACTATACATGCTGGTGTTGAGTGTGGAGACCAGTCACACCAGACCATGGTCGGGCGCCCGGATGGTCTGATGATCGGGCGCCCGATATTCATACGGTTTGGGACTAAAGCCACTGGACTGTTTAGTGAATGGTCGGGCGCCCTACGGTTAAAAGTGACCGGGCGCCCGATAATGGGCTGTTTTATGCTGATTCTTGCTGGACATATTTTGTAATGGGTGGGCGCCCTACCTAGTTACGATCGGGCGCCTGACCGGCCGCGGACTTGAACGCGGGGTTTCTTATTTTGTGTTCTAATTGCGGGGTTTACTATATAAAAGGGTGTAAATCGGGATTAGACAATGGCATTAGGGTTTCTATACGTCCAAGGTGAGAAAAATGCGACAGGATTAGCAAAAGGGCTATTGCTTGTAACTTTGTTCTTCTTCATAGTGAAGTTTGCACCCGTAGTTTTTTTTTTAATCCTTGTTGGGGTTTTTTCCACGTAAAATCTGTCTTGTGGATTGTTGGTTTGTGTAATTTCAACTTCTAGTTATTATTACTTCCTGTTTATCATTTGTGGGTGAGACCGAAGATTAGATCTCGGTTCATCGGCGTTGTTGGCGTGCTGCGCAACAACTGGTATCAGAGCTATTGGTTTAGTTCAAGTGGGAGCGATGACGGAAGAAGGGAAAACTAGAATTAAAAAGTTTGATGGTTTAAACTTTGCCTTTTGGAAGATGCAGATGGAGGATTATCTATATCAGAAGGACCTCTACATTCCTTTAGGAGGAAAAGAGAAGAAATCAAAGAAGATGACAGATGATGAATGGGCTTTAGTGGATCGGAATGCTTTAAGAACGATCCGACTCTCTGTCTAAGAGCGTCGCCTTCAATATATCCAAAGTAAAGACCACAAAAGAATTAACGCAGGCTTTGGCTACGATGTATGAGAAACCCTCAGCATCCAATATGGTTCATCTTATGAAACAACTATTCAACATGAAGATGTCATATGATGGGGGTGTGGCTAAACATCTAAATGAGTTCAATACAGTCACGAGCCAATTAGAATCCATTGGTATCACTTTTGATGATGAGGTCAGGGCACTATTGATCTTGTCCAGTTTGCCAAACAGTTGGGATGGTTTGGTGATTGCTGTGAGCAATTCCTCAGGGTCTACAAAGTTGAAATTCGATGATGCGGCCGGTCTAATTCTAAGCCAAGAATCTAGAAGGAAAGCATCGGGAGCTTCAAGTGATTCAGGGAATGCTCTAATTGTTGAAGGAAGAGGAATATCTTCGAACAAAGGAAGCAATAAACATGGTCGTTCTAAGTCGAGAAATAAGTCCAAGGGACCGAAAGACAATGATGGGTGTTGGCATTGCAGGAAGAAGGGGCACATGAAGTGTGATTGTAGGGCGCTTAAGAAACAAGAAGGAAGCTCTCAAGGTGGGAAGGATTCGGTGAATCTATCTGAGGAGAGTGACATAGAGGCGTTGATCTTGTCTCTTGATGCGCGGAATGAGTCTTAGATTATAGATTCGGGTGCTTTGTTTCATATCACTTCGTCAAAAGAAGTCCTTCGTGATTATGTATCAGGTGACTTCAGAAGAGTCTACCTGGGTAATGATGAGCCATGCAGTATTGTTGGCAAGGGAGACGTTCACCTAAGTAAAAAAGACGGAATGGTCTTGAAGCTGAAGGATGTCAGACATGTACTAAGTTTGAGACAGAATTTGATCTCAGTGGGGCAGTTAGCCGATATCGAATATGTGACGACATTCACGAGCGATGCATGGAAGGTCACAAAAGGTGCCTTGGTAATATCTCGAGGCAAGAAGAAAAGTATCTTATACGTGACTTCCGGATCATATAATTCACTCGCAGTCATATCAACTGGAGTGAACGGGCAGTTATGGCATCAGAGGTTAGGACATATGAGTGAGAAAGGGATGAAAGTGCTATTATCAAAGGGGAAGCTATCAGAGTCGAAAGCAATCGATCTAGAATTCTGCGAGGACTGCGTGTACGGCAAGCAGAAGAGAGTAAGCTTTAAGAAGACAGGATATGCTCTAAAGACACAGCTGGTGGAGCTTGTACACACTGATGTGTGGGGATCGACACAGGTATCATCTCTTGGTGGCTCACATTACTTTGTTTCTTTTATTGATGATGCTAGTAGAAAACTGTAGGCCTACTTCTTAAAACATAAATCAGACGTATTCGATGTATCTAAGAAGTGAGAAGTTATGGTAGAAAATGAGACCAGTAAAACTGTGAAGTGTCTCAGATCGGATAATGGGGGAGAATATTGTGATAAGAGGTTTGATGAATATTGTGCAATAGATGGGATCAAACACCAGAAAATGATTTCAGGGACACCGTAGCAAAACGGTGTGGCTGAGCGCATTAACAGGACTATCCTTGAGCGCGCTAGGAGCATGAGGCTACATGCAGGGTTGCCCAAGACCTTTTGGGCAGATGCTGTGAATACTACCGTATATATCATTAATAGAAGTCCCTTAGCACTATTGGATGGTGGGCTACCAGAAGAAACGTGGACTGGAAAAAAGGTGAACCTTACACATCTCAGAGTGTTTGGTTGCACTTCTTATGTTCACATTGATACAGAGCACAGAAACAAGCTGGATGCGAAGTCCAGGAGGTGCACGTTTATAGGCTACGGGCAAAATAATTTTGGCTACCGATTTTGGGATATTGAGAACCGAAAAATTATTAGAATCAAGGACGTAGTCTTCAATGAAAAAGTGATGCATAAAGACAGTTTGCAACAAAAGCAGAATAAGGCCGATGAGAAAGAATTCGTAAAGTTGGAAGACTTATCGGACACGGGTGTATGATGAGGCAGAGCCGCAGACACCGGTTGTGAGGAGGTCTACTCGAGAGAGGAGACCCAAGGTCCGATACTCACCCTCCTTACATTATCTACTGTTGACAGATAATGGTAAGCCATAGTGTTTTGAAGAGGCATTACGGTCAGATATGCGGGTTAAGTGGGAGTAAGTCATGGAAGATGAGATGGACTCTCTTGAGTCCAATCGTACGTGGGAGCTAGTTACTCTACCTAAGGGTAAGAAAGTTCTTCATAACAAGTGGGTTTACAGACTGAAGGAGGAGCACGATGGTTCGAAACGGTACAAGGCTAGACTGGTTGTGAAAGGGTTCCAACAAAAGGTAGGTATCAATTTCACAAAAATATTTTCACCTGCGGTGAAGATATCTACAATTCGCATGGTCTTGAGTATAGTGGCTACAGAGGACTTACATCCAGAGCAGGTATATGTTAAGATAGCCTTTCTTCATGGAGACCTTGAAGAAGAGATATATGCATCAGCCGACAGGATACGTGGCACCAGGAAAGGAGAACAATGTGTGTAGACTGAAGAAGAGTATATATGGCCTGAAGCAGGCCCCGAGGCAGTGGTACAAGAAGTTCGACAGTTTCATGTCGGGAAACGGGTACAGAAAATGTCATGCAGACCAATGTTGCTACTTGAAGAAGTTTGATACGTCGTATATCATTATTCTTCTGTATGTTGATGATATGCTTGTGGCCGGATTAACCATGAAGGATATCTCAGATCTCAAAAGACAACTGTCTAGAAAGTTTGCCATGAAGGATTTAGGAGTAGCAAAACAAATCCTAGGCATGAGGATAAAGCGTGACAAGGAAAACAAGAAGCTAGTTTTGTTATAGGCAGAGTACATAGTTAAGGTACTTGATCGATTCAGCATGGGAGGTGCTAAGCCAGTTAGCACTCCATTAGCCAACAATTTCAAACTTTCTAAGGAGAAAGGAGCTAAGACACAGGAAGAACGGGGCAACATGGCTAAAGTCCCTTACGCGTAAGCTATAGGGAGCCTCATGTATGCTATGGTTAGCACGAGGCCAAATATTGTTAAAGCAGTGAGAGTTGTTGGTAGGTTCATGAACAACCCCGGGAAGAAACATTGGGAGGCTGTAAAGTGGATTCTCAGATACCTGGTAGGTACTGTGGATGTAGGGCTGTGTTATGGAGGGTCGAAAATCAAGTTACAAGGCTACGTCAACTCAGATTTGGCAGGGGATATCGACAGCAGAAGGAGCACTACAGGGTATGTCTTTACCCTGGGTAGTGCTGCAGTCAGTTGGGTCTCTCAATTACAGAAGATAGTATCCATCAGCATAATGGAAGCAGAATATGTTGCAGTTACAAAAGCGTGCAATGAGATGGTGTGGATGCAAGGTTTTATGGAAGAGTTGGGGTAGAAGCAAACAGATTGCAAGCTGTACAATGACAATCAGAGTGCAATATACTTGGTTAAGAATTCGGCCTTTCATTTGATGACCAAGCATATTGACATTAGATATCACTTCATACGTTCATTACTGGAAGATGGATCGATTACTTTGGAGAAGATTCATACAAGTGAGAATCCTACAGATATGTTGACCAAGATGGTCACACGGGAGAAGCTGAAGCTCTGTTCAGCTTTGATTGGTCTTCAGGCTTGAAGACTAGGAGGTGGTGCACTCCAGATGTAGAAGACAAAGGATCATGTGGTGATGTGTCTCCAAGTGGGAGATTGTTGAGTGTGGAGACCAGTCACACCAAACCATGGTCGAGCGCCTGGACGGTCTGATGAGCGGGCGCCCGATATTCATACGGTTTGGGACTAAAGCCACTGGATTGTTCAATAAATGGTTGGGCGTCTGATGGTCAAAGTGATCGAGCGCCTGATAATGGGCTGTTTCATGCTGATTCTTGCTGGACGTATTTTATAATGGGCGGGCGCCCGACCAGCCGCGGACTTAAACGCAGGGTTTCCTATTTTGTGTTCAAATTGCGGAGTTTACTATATAAAGGGGTGCAAACCGGGATTAGATAATGGGATTAGGGTTTCTACATGTCCAAGGTGAGAAAAAGGCGAGATGATTAGCAAAAGGACCATCTCTGTGCATGGGAGCATAGGAGAAGGTAAGTGTATTGATTGTAACTTCATTCTTCTTCATAGTAAAGTTTGCACCCGTGGTTTTTTTTTACTCTTGTTGGGGTTTTTTCCACTTAAAATCTTGTCTTGTGGATTGTTGGTTTATGTGATTTCAACTTCTAGTTATTATTACTTCCTGTTTATCGTTTGTGCGTGAGACCGGAGATTGGATCTCAGTTCATCGGCGTTGTTGGCATGCTGCGCCACAGCTAGGGCATCTGAATTGTTCATCTGGTGGGCCCCATAGTCGATGGGAGACACCCCAAAAATCTCCCTTATAGATGATCCTAACCATTTGATGTTGCCCATCCAATTCTGGGTGCTCGCCAAACCAATTGCTTAAACATTCGAAAGGTGGGCCCATGGACACTCCAAAAATCTCCATTACAGATGATTCTAACCATTTGATGTCGCCCCAGTGAAATGTGGCGCATCTGACTGATGAGGATTGTCTTAATAAGACACATGTTCGATCTGATCTAGCACCACAAAGAAGTGAAGGATTGTGTGGCCAGGCAGATTGATCAGATTGATGGATGGAGAGGGAATACTGACCATATAGTATCACGTCCAAGCTTCCATTAACCATGTATTCATACACAAGCAATCGTTGCGGCCCATCCGAGCAACACCCAAGAAGCTGCACGAGATTCTTGTGATGGATGCTAGTGATCATCCTCACCTCTGTGAGGAATTCTTCCTCTCCTTGCTTGGATTTCTCTAGAGCAAGCTTCTTTACTGCAATCATCCTTCCATCTTCCAAAACTCCCTGCAACCAAACAATCTTACTGTGTTAAGGCTGACATTTTTAGCTTATCGTTGTTCCAGTGGTCCCCACTCTGTAATGTGATCCAAGCCATTGATCAGTTGGTTCCCACTCTGTAATCGAGCATCCATTCATCGGGTGGGCCACACATGTATATTCAATGTTGACAATTAGCCAACATGTTCACTCAAAAGATGTCCATTGCTTTTCTACATTCTAGCTCAGTGTATCTATATCATGGGGCCGACCCGATGGACGGAGCTAGCTCAGGCTCTTCGAATTGCTGTGTTTGAACCTTATAAACTGGCCCGAACCCTCCTCTTCCAAGCTGGTTATTGGGATTGAAATTCCCCGTCGCTCTCTTCAGAGTCCTGTAGCTGAAGTAGCTTATCGTTCGAAGATTGCCACTGAATAAATCCGGCACTCCTAATACAGAATTCAGCAATGTTAAAGGCCTTGTTTCAAGCTTGAATTGCGATTTCTAAAAATCTTCTTTCTCATATGCTCCGGTAAGCGCGCATTACCTTGTACTCTATTGTTCCTGACCAGTATCTGATTCAGTGATGAAGATTTGTAGCATTTCCAGAAAATCACTATCAGAAGTACACAGACTACAAGCAGAATGCTGCTTCCGAGGAAGAAAAACGAGATGGTGATGCTGCGATTCGTCAGTGAGATCTGCAACTGATGGGGTTCGGATGGTGATGGAGACGGTGAGATTGCTGCATTTGCATGGAATGATCATGGTGATAACAGTTCTGTATTTTAAGGTGTGTTATTTGTGGAGAAATAGATTGACTGATGAGGTTTGCTGATGATCAGGCCCACATGGCATACGCGGGTGGGCCCCACCTTGTAAATGTTCTACATTGGCGAAACATCCGCACCGTCCATCAGGTGTGTCCCACTATGCAGATTCCCTGGCCGGAGAATCTGGTCGGTCCACTGATGATCACTTGTTGGCAAACAAACGGATGGCGGACAGAAAACTTGGCCAAATATCTGCGCCGTTCATTTGGGGCCAGAGCGTCTGCACTGTGGGGCCCACCTGATGGGTGTCCTGTACCTCGCACCCAACAGTCTCTTCAATCTCTCCTTTGACGAAATCACCTACTTCATATCACTTCTACTTGTCGGTCATAATAGATTGAAGAGACTGTTGGCAAAGCACATTCCTCAAATTCCATGTTGGAGGAATGTGCTTATGACATCCGAGCCATTCACCAGGTGGGGCCCACCATGAATCCCCTCTGGCCCGAAAATCAGGTTGGTCCATTTATTAAGTGGGCCACAGGTTTTTCAAAAAAAAAAAAAAATGGTCAAAATCACCAATGATCAACATGTGTGACCCACTTGACAAGCAGACCCGCCTGATTTTTCGAGCCGTGGCATGTACAAGGTGTGGCCCACCTAATGAATGTCCCATTTCTGTTTCTTCTGCAACTGGACTCCCACCATGGCCTTCTCCACGCTAAAGGAGAAACGATCACCTACAGCTCACTGCATGGACATGGCAGACGTTAATGTGGGTCCATCCATGAATATCAATGGCTGCGCGGCACACATGTACTTCAATCCGACCGTTGGATACTGATCAACCAATCGGATGCGAATTTCGCATGCAGTGGGTTGTAAGGGACGATCATCATTCATCCTACTTAAGTTACACTTAATCTAAATCCATAATGCTGAAGAACACTTACAGTGTAGCATAATCCGATGATGCATCTCCTCCCTTTCACGAGCTAATGGATTCTCTGCCTGGTTAGTGAGAAATATCGACGATCTAAGATGTGATCTTCCTTTTATCTCTTTTCTTATGATCATGTGGACCATCATGCGACCTCGCAACGATCGATCGAATGGAATGTCCGGCCCAACCGTCCATTCCTTTGTTCTTTTCTGCCATGATTGAGAACAAGAAAATGGATACAAGACAAAGGTTGCAACAAAACAACAATGTAATTTGTTTGATGGGGAATGATCATGTGAGTTCACATATGTTTGTGTAGAATCCAAACCGTGCATCAGGTCCACCGGATCATTTTCACTGTTCACCCAAATATCGAAATGATCCAATACTCAGGTGGACCAAAACACTGAAAACATTGTCAAATCACGCCTAAAAGATCAACATTCATGAGGTGTGGCCGACCTGAGTTGTTTAATGGCTGGATGTTTTGAGTGTCCTTTCATCCTTGTATGCAGCGTCTGATGAATGGATTGGATGGAATATGAAGAATGCTTTGGGCCCCACACACAATCTGGAAGTTTCTGTAGTGGGCATCCCTCCACCTTGCTCCTCATTGTTCCCTGTGGTGTTACCCTCCCGAGTTTGAATTAGTCTTCGTTTTAGGTTCTGGGCCTACCTGCAGGGGTGCATCTGATGGACGGTTTGGATTGCCCATAAACATTACGGTGGGCCCCTTGCAATTCGAATGTATGGGAACTCGAATCAGTCCGAACGCATGTGATCATCTCCCTTACTTAATCTAGGGGTGTCAATGGGCCGGTCTCGGGCCTGAAAAATCAAGATTTTACACAGTCTAACCCAGGCCCGGCCCATTGACACCCCTACTTAATCACGATTAGTTAACGTTGTCAGGGTGATGGTACAGTAGAGCGAGTTATACTGGAATAGCCATCTCCCAGTAGGACACTTATCCGAGTAATGTATCAATCGGGTCCATCCATCTCCTCGGTATTGTCGTGGGTGGTCCATTTTTATAAATTTACACCTATCAGACTATCCTAGCCTTCACCGTTCTCCCCTTCACTTAATATTGATGGTTAACCATTTTCCCTTATATTGTTACTTTGATGGCGAGTAATCTGATCGCTAGGATCACCTGATCTGTACAAAACATGGACTATTTTCCATCCACTATAGGGAAAACCATATGGACGGTCCGAATGGCAGATCTCAGTCGCGTACACCGTGCAGAAATGGCTCTCCCAGAACATCTCCACCTTAATTTGGGTGTCAATGGACCGGGCTCGGGCCTGAAAATCAGAATTTTAGGCCCCAAGACCTGGCCAGAAACAATTCAAAATCCGGGCCGAGGCCTACAATTGGCCCGGCCCGTTGATAGCCCTAATCTTAATAAACCCTTTTTTTTTTTTTTTTTTTTCCGTTGGGACATTCTTGTGCTACTCGTGCTACTCGAATGTCTGGCTGGTCAGCTTTTAGGTGGGCCGCACTCACATAGAACAAAGGATGTTTAAGAAATTTCCATGAAATGGATGCCAGGGAGAGAGAAAAAAAAGATCAATGGTCCAAATCCATCACCAGGCATCTGATGGTTTGGATCGTCTGAATGTTCTGATTTTTAAGATAGGCTCCATCTATAATGGGACCACTATTTTGGACGGTCGGAATTATGCCTGCCACCTACGGTAGATGGGCACCACATTTCAGGAACTGAAAAACGAATGTGAGAGTGTGCAACCTTCCAGTTTATGGCTGTCAACGGGCCGGCCCTGTGATAAGGTCTCGGCCGGATTTTGAGCTGTTTTGTCAAGCTGGCCCTAATCAAAACTCTGATTTTTCAAGCCCGAACCTGGCCTATTGACACCCTTAGCTTATATTACACTGAAAGTAGGAAGGGTACTTTTTGTAATCTTCATCGTCCCACTTAAGAGAATTCTTGTTCAAAAAGAGCATTGATACTATGGCCTATTGTGATGGATGATACACAGGCACTTAGAAAGTAGCTAGAATTTGCATATATGGCATACAAGTAATTCAATTTAACCTGTCGAAGTCATAGGTACCATTTTTAGATGTGTCATGAACAAAAAATTGTCACTCATTTGTGCGTTTGAACATTTATTGGACGGTTAAATGAAAGTTTCCAATGGCTCTTCACCAACAAAACAAATTTGAAAGAATACGGGAAAGAAAGGTCAAAAGATGTGTGTGAGAGTGAGATACTTTGAAATCAGCTCCAGACACTCTAATTGTACTGAGTATACTCAGTTGGACCCATAGTAAATGTATGTAGTTTATCTACGCAGTACATCTGATTTTCCAAATCATTTAAGGGGTTGAAACCAAAATTGATGCATATCCCAAATTCAGGTGGACCATACCACATGAAACAGTGGGTATAATGATTTCCACTGTTGAATCCTTTCTAGGGTCTGCAGTGATGTTTATTTGTCATCCAACCTATTCACAAGGTCACACGGACATTGACGAAGAGAAAAAACAAATGTCAACTTCATCTAAAACTTCCGCGGCCCCAAGAATTTTTCAATGGTATAGGATCAATTCACATTGTTTCCTGTGATGTGGCCAACTTAGGCTTTTTATATGCTTCATTTTTTTATTCAATGCATAAAATTATATCAAAAGGGATTAACGGATGGGATGAAATACAAAAGGGGGTGTTTGGGACATGATATTAGATGGGATTAAGTGGGATGGAATTGCATTTGGTTCCGTGCAAATTCCATATGTTGTTTGGGAAGTATGGGAGGCTTGGGATTAGGTGGGATGGAATTGCACTTGATCCCATGTGGGATTTCCATGAGATTTCAAAATCCCACACATGTGGGCCCTACATTGATGCATGTGTTTTATCCATGCTGTCCATCTATATAAGTCCTTTATGCATGACACTATGGTTATATACATGTTCAAGTGATGGACATCCATTGTGAATTTGGTCCGTTGATTGCAATTCCATGGTCCACCAAATGAGATTTTGCTTAATCCAAAGGTTTTCCTATGGTAAGTATTTGATCCCAAACATAAGATTGGATATGAAAATACCACAAGATTACTAGACATGTAATCATTGTACAATAAATGATGTTTATCCTACCTAATACCATTTTATCCCTTCTAATATCATGCGCCAAACACACCGTAAATCATGATGGATACCTAAGGGTTTACTCCATTGAGCGTACTGAGTTACTCAGGTATAACGGTGTGTTTGGCGCATGTATAACGCATGAAAAACGTGGGTGGATGGGAGCTTTGATTAGGTGGCCGGTGTCCCATCAGACTTACATCAAGATGTGATGGGAGGATTGTCAGAATCAATATATGATTGACTTTGTGACGTATTTACTTACCTGCAATTTCTCTCCCACTAGCAATAATTTGAAACTGAGGAGTGGCCGGTCGAAAATTACACCAATTTTCATGAAACAAGGGCTAAAACGCCATGAGCCCCACCATAATATATGTGTCATATCCACGCCATCCACTCAATAGCTAAGATCATTTTAGCATAAGGGCCCAAAACTGATGCAGGATGAAAAGATAAAGGCCCAAATTGAAGAACGAGTTTAAGGGCTTGTCCTATAGCTATTGGCCCTATGCACTTCATTATGGTGTGGTCTACTTAAGCTCAGGATTTGCCTCATTAAGACCTACAGAGTCCATCTCGATTCAAATTGAAAAAGGTATTGCTGTCAATAGCCACTCTTCCACTTAGGGCGTGTTTGGCGCACGGGATTAGGTGGGATTACGTGGGATGGAATTACGATATCCCACCGTCCAAATTCCGCATGTCTGTTTGGATAGAGGTGAGTTACGTTTGAAATACCACATCGAATCTCGTGCTGGAACTCCGGCAGTAATGGTGGGATTTCTCAAAACCATCTCGTGTGGGCCCGATCATGATTTATGTGTTTTATCCACGCTGCCCATCCCTTTACCACCTCATTTTAGAGCATGGGCCCTAAAAATTAGGCAGATCCGAATCTCAGGTGGACCACACGACAACAAAATAGTGTTGATTGATCGCCCACCCTTAAAAACTTAAGTGGGCCCACCGTGAAGTTTATTTGCGATCCAACCTGTTCATAAGGTCACACAGACCTGGATGAAGTGAAAACGCAAATATCAGCTTGATCCAAAACTTTCGTGGCCTCCAAGAAGTTTTCAACGGTGGAAGTTCCATAGCCACTGTATCCTATGGTGTGGTCCGCCTGAGATTTGTATCTGCCTCATATTTGGGCCCATGCCCTAAAATGAGGTGGAAAAATGGATGTCCAGCGTGGATTGAACAAATACATCATGGTGGGGCCCACACAACTTTGACAGCAGCCCTTGCCTTCCAATCCACATCCAAGCACTCCACGCACTCCAATGCCAAATCCCATGTTGTAATCTCCCTTCCAAACATGGCTACCGCTGGATGCACTATCCCACGGGATTAAAACCAATCCCACCAAAATGTAATAATTACCTTAAAAAGACTTCCATCCCACCGAATACCACCGAATTCCATGCGCCAAGCACGCCCTTAAGGGTGTGTTTGGATGGTGGAGTTCCACCATAATATGGTGTGATCCACTATAAATGGGTAATGATTGTCATTACTACCGTAGTCCGAAGTAAAGCCGTATATAATGTCAATAACACTTTGATAGCTTTAATTTTTTTATATGCATGTAATGTGCTCATGTAATTAGATTCGTGTTTATATAACTTGGCTAATATGTGTTATATCTACATCATCCATCTATTTTGCAATGTCATTTTAGGGCACCCCAAATATTAGCTTCATCTAACACTTCTGTGGATCACGGGAAGTTTTTAATGGCAGGCATTCAATCTCGACTGCTTCTGTGGTGTGGTTAATTTCAATTTTGGATGTGGCTCATTTTTTGTTTCTTCTCATAAAATGATCTTGCAAGATGAATGGACGGTGTGGATATAACATATACATCATGGTGGGGCCCACAAAACTATGCCACATCAATGCACCTCCATGCATTTAAGTCGATGAGCATTCCAACCAATTACTATGATTTAACAGCTTGGTTTATCCAATCAGTTGTGACGAGTAATGATGTAAGTTTTACACTGCATTATTGTGGAACTCGGTCACCTAAATATGCCCTAAATCCCGTTGGTAAGTAATTAATGCAAAAAATGAATAAATACAATGTAATTCTCATGAATTACATTATTTCAAGCAGGCCCTAAAATGGCTTATGACCCTATGGCTCAGTGGTAGACTCACAAGAGGTTCAATATAAGGTCATGGGTTCGAGCACCCATTGTGGTGTGAGTGCGCGAGCACATGTGGAGTGTGTGAGTGCGTGTGAAAAAAAAGGAGCAGACCCTAAATGATATTGAATTGCATGAGGTAAAATTAATAATACATAATAATTATAGGTGCGAAACAAACAGACCATGGAATTGTAATCGGTAGACAACATTTTACAACTAATGCCAGCCACTTGGATGCATATGAAACTTAATTGTCAGGTATAAAGGGCTCACATAAATCGATGATGTGGATAAAAGAAATGCATTAACATAGGGACCACAAATGTAGTGAATTTTGAAATCTAGAAATGCATTACATAGGGACCACAAATGTAGTGAATTTTGAAATCTATTAGAAATCGCGCCATATCACTTACTATGAGTGAATGATATAATACTTTAATTAAACCAATTAATCCAATCCATCTTTTCCAAATGTTGGATGAAATTTACATTGGGTCAAATGTAATTCCATACCACCTAATCCCACGTTCCAAAGATGCCCAGAAGGATTTGAACTATTAACTAATTTCATGATTTTTTTTTTTTTTTTTTAATAGAATTTGGGCAGCAAACATTCATCCAAACTAAATTGACCCGACAGCTTTGATGGTCTCAAATTGAGTGAAACATAAATACCCTATTTAATTTTCTTGACCAAGACACAGGACATAACAATAGTTCCAAGAATTGAGGTACATCCCTTTTTATCTTTGCGCTTTGGTAGCCTTAGAATTGAAAAAGAAAGAGGTCAGTCACGAGTCATTTTCCTCATTTCACCCTCATAAAACAAGGTACCCTCCCTATATTGAGACCCTATTGTAAGTTTTTCTAAATGGTGGGCTCAACTAATCAATTGCTCAGATCTTAGTATAGGTGTCAGATCTATATGAAGACTAATCAGTGGACCCCACTACATGCAGTGTAATCTCGTAAAGATAACAGGGGTGTACGTCTTAACTGCCTGGAAGTAGTATTACAGCAGAACATGGACTCTTAAGATATGAAATTCATACGGAGTAATGCTGGCAATATTTTGATAGGTTTCAAACACTGTTACACCCACTACAATTCCTATTTAAAGAGTGCTGGGTCCCCTAATCCGAAATTACACTGAAAACAAGCCTCATATAAGATTTTCTCTACAACTATTAATCTAGAAGGGAAGATCCAAATCTCAAACTAGAAATGGCCTACCAAACAAGTACGATTTATGTTTCAATTATCTGATCTACATATGCATGCACTACACGGTCTTATGTATTCTGAAAATCAGTTCTTACACCTATTCCTCCGACCTTTCTCACAGAAAATGACAGCAAACGCTTATTTAGTACCTACCTACTATAAGAAAAAGCGGATGGTGTCTACATGTGTGTTTGAAATATTTATGACAATCCATTCACATGCACACAGGAGCTACGGAAGTTGTGTGTAGGCTTGGGGTCCACTCGCCAACAGATTTATGGTCGACATCATGTCAGTAGTCCCATCCAAATACAGCCAATCAACACATATTTAATAAGAGAATAGGATAATCAGATCAGTCTCAGCACACGCATATAGATTAGACATAATATAGCATATTTACAAGAATCTCAGGAGAATAATGCTTGATAAATAAATACGTTACTCTTACCCTTTTCATTCAATGTGAGATAAAGTTTTACTTTTGTAAACATAAAAAAGCAACTCAAGATTTCCATGGGGGGTTCAGATGGTAAGTTACTTCGAATAAGCTACTTATGCCATAAGTAGCTTATCTTGGTATCTTTCTTATTAACTAATAAGTAGCTTCTCTTGGCATCTTTCTTATTAACTAATAAGTATGTTTGATAACCAACATACTTATCATCCAAAAAGTATAGAAAAGCATGTTTAGTTTCCAACATGATAAGCAATTATCCCTCAACTCTGGTCCCCCTTACATCCATCCATTCATCATGTGGGGCCAACATTTGATGTGGACCATTCATTGTGTGGGCCCCGCCTTTGATGTGGGCCATCCATCATATGGGGCCCACCTTGGATGTGGGCCATTCATCACAATGGCTTCGACCTTTAACATGCACCATTCATATGTAGGGCCCACCTTTAATGTTGGTCGTCCATCAAGTCGGGCCTACCATCAATGTTATTGTCCATCATGTGGGGCTCACCTTCAATATCCACCTCCCATCATGTGGAGCCCACCTTTGATGAGGATTGTCCATCATGTGGGGCCCCACCTTTGATGTGGGCCGTCCATCTTGTAAGGCCTGCCTTGATATGGGTCACTCATAATTAGGGCCGACCTTTGACGTAGACCGTCCATCATGTAGGGCCCACCTTTAATGTTGGCCGTCCATCAAGTGGGACCTACCATCAATGTTATTGCTCATCATGTGGTGCCCACCTTTAATATCCACCTCCCATCATGTGGAGCCCACCTTTGATGAGGACCGTCCATCATGTGGGCCCCACCTTTGATGTGGGCCTTCCATCATGCAGGGCCTGCCTTCATATGGGCCATTCATAATTAGGGCCCACCTTTGATGTGGACCATCCATCATGTGGGGCCTACCTTGATGTGGACCGTCCATCATGTGGGCCCCACCTTTGATTAGAGCTGTACACGAGCAGAGCTTAAGCCAAGCTTGACAAAGCTTGAGCTTGGCTTGGCTTGGCTTGGCTTGAGCATCGAGCTCAAAACAGCCACTCGAGCTGATCGAGCTTTGTTCGAGCCAAGTCGATTGAGCTCATTGAGCCAAGCCAAGCCAAGCCAAGCCGAGCTTTGTCTCCTTCTTCTCTCTTTTTTTTTAGAAGTGTATAACTACAACATAATAACCCCCACTCACCCAACCCACTCACCTGACTCAACTCACTAACTCCCACTCACCCAACTCACTGACCCAACCAAACCCTACCCGACCCACTGACCCAACCCAACCCTACTCGACCTAACCCACTAACCCCAATTGACCCAACCCGCTAACCCGACTCCAATCTTTCAACCCAAAACCTAAAAAAATTAGGGTATTTTCTAATTTAAATAAAATAAATCACAAATAAGAAAAAAAAAAAGAAAAAAGAAAAAAAAAAAAAAACACAAAGCCTACCATGTAGTGGTGGATGCTCGCCGAGGTAGGCTCGAAGGTGCGGTGCCGTCCGACATTCGCTGTCGGGTGTCCGATGCGGCGATGCCAGGTGTGATGCGGGGAGGAAGCTGGAAGAGAAAGAGAGAGAGAGAGAGAGAGAGAGAGAGAGAGAGAGAGAGATTTGAAAAAAAAAAAATGAAGGGAGGAAAAGAGGAAAAGGGGCAGCCGAGCAGGAGTGCGGCTGGTTGTGTGGGGTTGGGTGGGAGTGAAATGAAAAGAAAGAAAAGGGTTGGGTAGGGTCTTAGGGTTAGGTTTTTTTTTTTTTTTTTTATTATTATTATATATATATATATATATATATATATATATATATATATATATATATATATATAATAATAATAATAATAATAATAATAATAATAATAATAAATATCAAGGTCAAGTCGAGCCGAGCTTTATTCGAGCATCGAGCTTCGAGCTTAAGCCGAGCCAAGCTCACTCATGCTCGAACTTGGCTTGTTTTTTAACAAGCTTTCAAAAACGAGCTTGAGCTTGATCGAATTGGCCTACGAGCCAAGCCTAGCTTAAACGAGCCAAGTCGAGCGAGCTTTTTGAGTTAGCTTGGCTCGTGTCCAGCTCTAGCTTTGATATGGGCCGTCCATCATGCAAGGCCCGCCTTGATATGGGCCACTCATAATTAGGGCCCACCTTTGATGTGGACCGTCCACAATGTAGTGCTCACCATTATTAATTGCCCATTATGTGGAGCCCACCTTTAATGTGGACTATCCATCAGTGGACCCCACCTTCAATGTGGGTTGCCCATCATGCAGCGCTTGCCTTAGATGTGGGTCATTCATCATTAGGGGCCGACCTTTGATGTGGATCGTCCATCATGTGGGGCCACCTCAATATGGGTCATCTATCATGTGGGGCCTAACTTCAATGTCCACTGCCCATCACGTAGAGCCCATCTTTGATATGGATTGTCTATCATGTAGGCCCCACCTTTGAAGTGGGTCGTCCATCATACCAGCTTGCTTAATTTGGATATGTGTTATCATTATGAGCTGACCTTTGAGGTGGGTTCGGAGCCTTGCCTCATTGGTAGACTCTGCCGAGTTTAAACAGGAGGTCTTGGTTTCGAAACCCATCAGTCATGAAAATACATGCTGCTAACAGCACCGGTGGGTGCGTTGCGCGATTGACTGGGTGGGAAGTTGACTTGGAACAAAAATGAAGGGTTAGTGGTGGAGCCAATCCGGTCCTCAAAACCCCTGAGTTTAGACTTCTGAGCCCAAGTCAGGCCCACGCTCCAGATCATGCCAATGGTATGAATCACGGGCTCAGAAATTCCTGTGTGAGTGCACTGCCAATGAAGATATGTGGGGAATGCCCTTACGGGCTTGTGCCACTGTATGAGATCTAAGCTGCTCATTAGGTGGGCCATCTGGGAATTGAGGGCTGGGTTCAATAGCAAAGCATGTCATGTGTAATGACCGAGAAATGCCTAAGGTGCTCCCCATAAAAGTTGTCGTGCGAAAACTAGATTGGCCAAGTCATTAGGTGAGGTACACATGCACATTAAATGTAGTTCATTGATTATCATTTTTCTAGCCATTTATTTCTTCACCTGCGCATGGCCCACCTATATAATGGGGCTTGATTCATTTTGTGTACAATAATTTCCATTAACTCCACTTACAATATGGAAATGCAATCTGGTCCTTTTGTATTTGGCGTTTGAATGAGATCATGGACAGTTAGAAATAAAGGACCAACGGTCTATATTCAACATGAACTTGTGCTCCACATGATGTATGGACCACCGATCAGATTTTTGTTCAGGATATCCTGGTTGTGCCCTATTTGATGAATGTCCCAAATCTTGCAAACCACTGACCGTCCATCTCATGCAATCTGAGCATCCAAATCATTCCTCCCCTCAGGCAAAGAATTATGCAACCAAAAGTGCATCATATGCCTGACCAATGACCATTCACTAATGGGCCGAAGTACATGACGAATAGCTGAAACAACGGGAAAGACTTCAATGATTCATGAAAAAATCATACAACAAGAAAGTTTGGTTTAGGCAAGAAGAGCTTGATACGCGATATAACTACCAAAGACTAGAGGTGTACACGAGCCGAGCCGAACCAAGCTTTGGATAGTTCGGCTTGGTTTGGTCAGTGGGCGACCTTACATCGAGCCCAACTGGTAAGCTTGGCTTGGTTTGGTCGAACTTTCGAGCCGAATTCCAGCCTGTTTGAGCCTATTCGAGCTTCAAGCTTTCGAGCCCATATTCGAGCCGTGCTTTCGAGTCACTATCAAGTTTGGGCATTTGAGTTGAATCGAGCTTGGGTTTTCGAGGTTTGGGTGGTCGTTGGCTGGAAGAAGGTCGGTTGTTGGACAGGGACGGTCGTTGGCTAGAGGGAGGTTGGCTATCGGACAGGGGTGGTCGGCTGTCGGACAAGGTTAGGGATGGCTGGAATGGCCGGGAGATGAGTAAAGAGAGAGAGAGAAAGAGAGAGATGAGAAGAGAGAAGAAGAAGAAGAAGAAGAAGAAGAAGAAGAGAGAGAGAGAGAGAGAGAGAGAGAGAGAGAGAGAAGAAGAAGAAGAAGAAGAAGAAGAAGAAGAGAGAGAGAGAGAGAGAGAGAGAGAGAGAGAGAGATCAGAGGATTATGGTCCTTGTGGAGGCCAGACGGCGGACAGACAACCGTAGGTGAGGGTGACTTTTAGGGTTTTATTTTTATTTTAAACTTTTTTTTATATGTTATATAATAATATTAATATATAATATATAATATATTTTAAATACAGAGCCTATATACGAGCCGAGCCGAATCGAGCCTGGTTCGAGCCGAACCGAATCAAGCTCAGGCCAGGCTCGAGCTTGGTTTGAATTTTCAACGAGCCCATAAAATAGGCTCGACTTGGCTTGTTCAACCCTACAAGCCGAGCCGAACCAAGCTTTTTCGAGCCTAGTCAAGCGAGTTTTTCAAGCTAGCTCGATTCGTGTACGGCTCTACCAAAGACTATAACTTTTCAATTAAAATCATGATCATTGGAAAGCCATCAAACCAAGGTCAATAAGACCCTAAACGGTTTGCAAAATAAAGTTCTTTAGTTCAAAGTTAAATATATTATTTTTGATAAGTTATCATTTTATCGTGCATATAGTTGTTTCGTGCATTCAATAGTCTAAGTCTAACTTAGAGTTCTTATTTGAGTTATTTAAAAAAGTTTGAGTGAGTTTAAATGTTATTACTATTTTTAGTTAGTTTATTATTTAAAAAAATAATGTAGGTTGTGCCAATACATTATAAAGGGAAAAAAATAATTTAGAGGTTTTTATCCGAAAATTTCTATGATCATATGATACTCTCAATATATGACAAAATGTTCTTCTAACTTTATAGCTAAATGATGAAAAGTAAAAAATTACCCTTGATAGGAGATTTTCGCATAATCGAAAGCCCATCTTTCCCGATGTGGATGAAGATTACTCTCCAAGAAATTAAAAGCTATGCTGGCCCTAATGAGTTGTATTTTAAAAAATCCAATCTGATCACTAATTGCATGACTTAATTTTAGGTGTAGGCATGAAACATATAGCTCGGATTAGGTACTACCCATGCCTGTCCCGAGCTCGGGACAGGCCAGTACGTGGCATGCGGGTACTGGTAGAGAGTAGGTTGTCAGAGGAGATCTATCACATCAACAAACAGAGGGTCCCCTTTGACAACCTACTCTCCACCAATCCAGGCATGTTACAGATTGGCCTATCAGGAGCTCAGGATAGGCGGGGTAGTACCTCATCCAAGCTCTGAAAAATATGCCACATTTGTCATTTAGGTGGACTATATGATTGGAAACAGTGTACACGATGCCCACCTATTTCCCTTCGTCTAACCCACCTGAATTATGGATTGTCCTGATTCTTGAGCCTTAGGCCTAAATATTTTTATGGAATCTAATGGTTGGAGTAGATCTCTTATAGCCTTTATGGTGAGCCCTGTAAAAGATCAACATTGGACATCTCTCCCAACTATTTCCTCTATTCTGGTCCATTTGAATCACAGGTTAGCTTGGTTTTTTTACCATTGACCTAATGTGAGATTACACAACTAATGATTGGAGTGGATTTCACATATACATCATGGTGGGCCTTGTGAAAAATTGGCAGAAGCGTCCTTCCAAGAGATCAACGGACCCACCCTTTTAACTGTGCAACGCACCCACATGGTTAGTCACACGATGCACCCACCCACCCACCAGTGAGGTTAGTGTGTCTCCTTAAGAGTAGACCTGGTCTGGAAACGCTTAGGCATCTTCCAGCTGGGCTAGCAGGCTAGACACCATTTCTGTGGTGCGTTGGCATCAATAAGTTTTGTAGAGCCGACTATGATGTATGTGTTATATCCCCCATAATCATCCATTTTACGGTATCATGTTAAGTTATGTAGATCACACCACAAAAAAAGTAGTAAGGACAATGACGCCCATTGTTAAACCTTCCTAGGGCCCACCATGATGTTTTTTTGTTGTCAAACTTGTTCATAAGGTCACACAAACATGGATGAAGAGAAAGAAAAATATCAATTTGATCCAAAACTTTTGTGGCCCCTAAGAAGTTTTCAATGGTAGGCGTTCAATCCCCATTGCTATCTTTTATTTGGTCCACTTGATACACCTCATTTCTAGCCCATGCGCTAAGATGATCCTGAAAAATGGATGGACAGTGTGGATATAACACATACATCATGGTGGGACCTATAGAACTTAGTGACATCAATGCACCACAGAGGTTCGTGCACACTAAGCTTCCAGATATTTAGCTTTTGTACATGCAGCGGCGTCCTTCTCATGGTCACAGATTGGATACTTCCTCTACTAGGACCTAGTTAGAAAGGCTGTCAAAGGATGTACGAGGCCCACCATGCATGATATATACATTTTATCCATGTCATCCATCCATTTTGACAGACCATTTTAGGGCTTGAACCCCAAAAGGAAGCAAATTAAAGGCTCAAGTGGACCACACCATAGGAAGCACTGGAGATTGAATTCCTACCATTGAAACTTCCAAAGCCCCACCATGATGTTTATTTGAGAAAATATAAATATTAGCTTGATCTAAAACTTGTGTGCCTTCGGAAGTTTTTAACAATAAGCTTTCAATCCTCACTTTTTCCTATGGTGTGGTCCACTATAGCCTTCAATCAGCCTCCTTTTTGGGCTCATGCCTTAAAATTATGATGTAAGGGAGGAATGATTTGGATGCTCAGATTGCCCAAATCATTCCTCCCCTCGGGCAAAGAATTATGCAACCAAAAGTGCATCATATGCATAACCATTCACTTATGGGTGCCTAAGTACATGAGGAATAGCTGAGACAACAGGAAAGACTCCAATATCAATGATTCATGAAAAAAAATCATACAAAAAGAAAGTTTGGTTTAGGCAGGAACAGCCTGATACGCGATATAACTGCCAAAGACAATAACTTTTCAATTAAAATCATGATCATTGAAAAGCCATCAAGCCAAGGCCAATAAGACCCTGAACGGTTTCCAAAATAAAGTTCTTTAGTTCAAAGTTAAATATATTGTTTTTGATAAGTTATCATTTTATCATTCATATAGTTGTTTTGTGGATTGAATAAGTGTAACTTAGAGTCCTTATTTGAGTTATTTAAGAAAGCTTGAATGAATTTAAATGTCATTACTATATTTAGTAAATTTATTATTTAAAAAAAATTATATAGTTCATATGATTTATTATTTATTATTTTAAAAAATACATTATGAAGGAAATTTTTTTATTATAGGTTTTTACTAGAAACTTTTTATGAGCATATGACAAAATGCTTTTCTAACTTTATAGCTAAAGGATGAAAAGTTAAAATTACCCTTGATGAGAGATTTTTGCATAATCGAAAGCCCATCTTTCCCGATGTAGATGAAGATTACTCTCCAAGAAATTAAAAGCTATGTTAGCCCCAATGAGTTGTATTTTAAAAAATCAATCTGATCACTAATTGCATGACTTATGTAGGCATGAAAAAATATGCCACATCTGTCATTTAGGTGGACTATATGATAGGAAACAATGTATACAACGATGCCTAGTTATTTTCCCTCTATCTAACCCATCTGAATCATGGATTGTCTTGATTCTTGGGCCCTAGGCTTAAATGTTTTTTTTATGAAATCTAATGGTTGGAGTAGATCTCTTATAATCTTTATGGAGAGCCCTATAAAAGATCAACATTGGACATCTCTCTCAACTATTCCCTCTATTCTAGTCCATCTGAATCATAGGTTAGCCTAGTTTTTTTTTTTTTTTGTTTTTTTGCCATGAACCTAATGTGATATTAGGCAGCTAATGGTTGGAGTGGATTTCACATATACATCATGTTGGGCCCTGCAAAAAATTGGCAATGGCGTCTTTCCCATAGCTACAGCTAGAAGAGATTTTGGAAGCTGATGGCACATCGACCATGTTTTCTCTCCTTTTTATTTTTTGCTACTCACCCACCTTGTTAGCTGTGCAACGCAGCCACATGGTTAGTCACACAATGCACCCACCCACCAATGGGGTTAGTGTGTCTCCTTGACACTCAGAACCTGAAACCCGCTGTTGAAACACCTAGGTGTCTTCCAGCTGGGCTAGCAGTCTCGACACCATCAACCTCGGTGGTGTTGGCATCAGTAAGTTCTGTAGAGCTGACTATGATGTCCGTGTTATATCCACACAATTCATCCATTTTGTGATATCATGTTAAGTTCTGTAGATCACACCACAAAGAAGTAGTGGGGACAATGATGTCCATTGTTAAACCTTCCTAAGGCCCACCACGATGTTTATTTGATGTCCAACTTGTTCATAAGGTCACACAAACATGGATGAAGAGAAAGAAAAATATCAGCTTGATCCAAAACTTTTGTGGCCCCTAAGAACTTTTCAATGGTAGGCATTCAATCCCCACTGCTATCTCTAATGTGGTCCACTTGATACACATTTCTAGCCCATGCCCTAAGATGATCCCAAAAAATGGATGGACGGTGTGGATATAACACATATATCATGGTGGGACCTATAGAACTTAGTGACATCAATGCACCACTGAGGTTCGTGCACACTAAGCTTCCAGATATTTAGCTTTTGTACATGCAGCGGCGTCGTCATGGGCACCGATTGGATACTGCCCCCACTAGGACCTAGTTAGAAAGGCTGTCAAAGGATGTACGAGGCCCACCATGCATGATGCATACATTTTATCCATGTCATCCATCCATTTTGACATACCATTTTAGGGCTTGAACCCCATAAGGAGGCAAATTAAAGGCTCAAGTGGACCACACCATAGGAAGCACTGGGGATTGGATTCTTACCATTGAAAACTTCCAAAGGCCCACCATGATGTTTATTTGGGAAAACATGAATATTTACTTGATCTAAAACTTTTGTGTGCCTTAAAGAAGTTTTTAACAAGAAGCTTTCAATCCCCACTTTTCCTATGGTGTGGTCTACTTTAGCCTTCAATCAGCCTCCTTTTTGGGCTCATGCCCTAAAATTATATGCTAAAATGGCTGGACAGCATGGATAAATCATATAGATCAAGATGGGCCCCATAGAGTTCCTAATAGGACCACCCGTCTCTAGCTAAGTCCTGATGGGAATAGTAACCATCCATACCCCTTTTCCGGCAAGTGATTGAAGAGATATAACTTTCATATATTAAAAGTGAAGTAAAAAAAAAAAAAAAAAAAACTTATGGAAGGCACATCCAAGCCAACCGATATGTATATTGTAAAATTCACTCCTACCATTAGTTGTGAAATCCCACATTAGGCCCAAGGCAAAACAAATCAGGTTGACCTATGATTTAAGTAGGCCCCACCAGAGGAAATAGTTGGGAGAGATGTCCAATGTTGATTTTTTACAAGGCCAAGGTGGAGATTATTAGAAATCCACTCCAACCATTAGATTCCACAAAAAACATTTATGTTACGACTCAAGAATTAGGACAATCTATGGTTCGAGTGGGTCACATAACGGGAAATAATTAGAGGGTGGGCATTGATGTTTACACTATTTCTAATCAAATGGTCTACTTAAAGCACAATTTGGGCTCATTTTTTATATGTATGTCTAAAATTAGATCATGCAACTAGTGAAAATATAATAAAGGCCAACATAACTTTTGATTCCTCGGAGGTCCACATCGGGGAAAGATGAGGTTGTGGGTTATGAGAAAATCCCCCCATCAAAGGTAATTAAGACTTTTCATCCTCCATCCTTGCCGTGGAAGGAATGTTTTGGTAAACATGGAAAGTCATCATATGCCTCCAATAGGGCTGTAAATGGTCAGGTTTGGGGCCGGTTTAACCAAAGTAGACCCGCCCATCTACTAAAAGGGTATGGGTCCAAATTTTAAACCTAGACCCTTTTACTAAATAGGTAGGTATGGGTCAGGTCTGACTCAACCCCATTTATAAATGGCTCAGGTCTAATGTGTCTAAAATTGAATCTAGCATGCAAGCATTTTTACCAGGTTTAAAATCAGGTTTGGATGGGTCCGAGCCTGGATGGGTCCCTTGCAACATAGACCAAACTCACTCACTTACTAAATGGGTTCAGGTCACGTATGGTCAGTCCTAATATAAAGGAAATCAAATCCAGACCCATTTAGCAACTGGGTCCGTTCTTGGACCCCGGCCCGTACCATTTAACAAGTTGGGTTTGAGTCAGGTCTAAATGGGTTCGGTCTGGGTACCCCATTGGGTCCGCTGACCCATTTACAGCCCTAGCTTCCAGTAATTTTCTGGTAAAAACCCCCAAAAATTATTCATTATCAAATCTATTCTCATTTTAGATATATTTTTTATTCTTACATATGAAGGTATTCTATAAATTCAAGGCTAATAATTAATGACGGATCTTTTCCTCCCATTTTCTTCACACACCTGCAATATTTTACAAGGACCACTGCTAAAATTTCCTTAGCCGCCAACTTTGAACATTTCTCAGTTAAACATACGTGGGTGTTTGTGTCTCTAATCAACTTTTTAGTAAGAGGACAAAATATGAATGGTCAAGAACATCCTGTAGAGGAGACTTTTGGGGCATGTACATCCATGGTGGAGCCATTGCCGTTGATCTAGGAAGGTTCATAAAATGCCCTTTCTCTTAACATGTTCACAGTAGAAAAACTCAAAACTGTTCCGTTCATTTAGTGGGCTACAAAAAATAAGGTGGCGGATGCATTGATTAATTGGGGTGTGATTCTTCAACGGATTTTCTTTTTATTTTTATTTTTTTCAAATCAAGCTGCGCTGATCTTCCTTCCTTGGGAAAGTCTAGTCTTCCTTTTATCATCAGGTTGGTTACAGGCTTTTGATATTAAATTTAAATAATTGTCGGGTCTTCCTTTTATCAAAATACTCGGCCTCATGATGTAATTGCCTTTTTCATTTCATTAATAACGTTTCAATGGTGCCATCCACTAAAAAAAAGTAGGCCGCCGGAGAAAATATGGCCTAAAAGACGCGACAAAAGACAACATTCCAAGTACACCGTGGATTGCTTGTGCACACTCAAATGTCACAGAAACTATTTTAATAAATGGATATATTGGTATATCTCATTTATATTTATGAGATGATAAAATATGACAAAACACATACCAAGAAATGGTTCACATAAGATGAGACGTAGAAAGTGGACGTAAGAGTTAGCCAACATGACTCACTTAAACTCGAAATGTCTGAGCCTAACCTGACTCGGCCCATCGATTTGAGCTTCGCATGACTGGACCAACCCAAATTGAGTTTAACCATTTGAAACATTTGTCATCGTAAAAGCAACACCGAAGTTTTGAAACCCTTAAGGGGTACTCCAGGGACCATAACCTTAGCTCATTTGATAACTTATATCGGGGGACAGACATGTTGGGTTCGACCTGAACATAACCTATTTACTTAAATGGGTCTTGATTTCTAGGCTGATTCTAAACATGAACCATTAAGGGAATTGATCTGCTTGGAAGTCAATCAGATCTAATCCAGTTTGACACTACGAGTCACCCGCCACTCAGCTAATTCAAGCCTATTGACACCTGACTAGGTCGAGTCATGACTCAACAGGTCAGCCAAACAGGTCTTAATCCATGCTTGCGTGGCGATGTAACAATGCTACACCTATGTAGGTGAACTTTTTGGAACCATTTTTTTCTTTAGGTGGGGCATCTTGTTAAGTACGGACAGAAGTAGTCATTGTCACACTTCACCAAATCAATTTGACAATCAATAACATCTCTTATTACGGAGGAATCATATGATATATACAGTTTCTGAAGTGTGAGGGCACATGTACATGTGCCTTTTCTGATTCTGGGGTCCATATTGGATGGGGCACTACCCAAGCATCATGCCCATGGGACAATCCTAAAAGCCAAGAGCAACAGTAATTTTCTTGTGAAGCTAAGACTGTCAACCTTTTTCGGCCGTCCATTGACAGACAGTTTAAAAAACACCAAAAATCAACTTGACTCGATAACCAGTTGAGTCGAGTTGACTCAAAAACTCAGGTAAGTTTCTCCAAAATCCACCCTTTACTTTTGGTTTTCCAGATATATGACATTGAGCTGTACGGAGTCGAGCTGGGTCAAGTGGAGTTTTTTTTTTTTTTTTTTTTTTTTTTTTTTTTTTTTTTATCGAGTCTCCACTAAGTCATGATCAAATCGAGTTTTTATCAACTCTTAAGTGAAATCTGGTCCAGTCGGCACGACTCATGTATTGCTTTTTGTGTGTGTGTGTGTGTCTTTTCATTATATCGCATCCACATAAGGCCAATGTAATGAATGGTTTGGATTGAGCAGGTATGCATAATTGCAAATGCCTACTGCCAGTGTATGTACAAGTGCTGATCCATCATGTTATGGGACAGTTAAAAAGGTCGTCAACAAAATTATAGTTTACTGACCGCAGGATTCCATTTATAGTTTACTGACATGAAATGATATAGAAGCATTGGATGATCAGCCGTTTCAAGTTTCAAAGTATTGTATTTTATTGGCAATATTATATGAATTTGAAGTAAGCTAAGCAACCTAACACAACATCCGCAACCCTTAATTGTTTTTTCTGTTATTTGTCTTTTGCAATGATAATAGGTTAGTTATATTAGACCCCCTAAATAGAATTGTTAGGTCGACCCCCAATAGTGTGAGATGGACTTGGAGCTTTATGCACACATGCAAAAGTAGCTAGTGCGTGCAAGATCTGAGCCATTAGGCGAGTAGAGGACGCTGGCAATGACATTGATCATAGAGACAATGGATGTGGATTGGTGGTGAGGAACCCACCACCAACCTCACTAGTGAAATGGCAAATCGAGATTTCATTGGTGGGTGTATGCTGCTAGAGATGGCTGAGTATGAGCTCGAATTAGGTACTACCCCAGCAGGAAGCACGAGGAGACTGATGGGTACTTAGCCATTCGCCGGCACAGCAGGCTCCACATTTCGGGAGTTGTTAGACTCGCCACATTCTACCAATACTCAGGTACAAGGCCCGTTGCGTTGGCCAATGACAACACACCACGTATCCGTCTGTCTCTCATGCGTACTGCTGAGGGTAGTACCTAAACCGAGCTCGCGGAGTATGTACTATGCAGAAAAACCTTTAAAAGGCCCACTTATCTCTGACAGCATAGAGATAAAATTTTGCCATGTCATTTTACCACTGAAGTATGGGAAGAGCTCAGCCACCACCCACCAGGCCACCACTATCCAACTCGTGTTCAAAGAAAACACTTCCGCAAGAAAATATACAGCCACGAAAAAAACGACAAGGCTAGAACCGATGGCCCTAAGCCCGCTGAACGGCCAGCTAGGGAGAGAGCGACTCAGTACTACCAGACAAAATGTAACGTCACCATGCCACGTCATAAAGCTGCTCGGATGAATGAGCTGCGTGTCCCACTTGGCAAGGCTAATAGTCTGGCGCAGCTGAGTCCTCTTCAACTGTAGAAAGTGCGTGCAACACCCGAGTTTTATAGACGAAAACCAGTCTGTCCATTTTGTTTATCCACCACAAACCTCTTCAACTGTAGAAAGTGGGTGAACAATGAGTGTCTGTATTGAGCTGATTTTTGGGGCTTCCCTACTAACACGAGGTGCATCAATGGATGAAAGGAGTGGATTTCATGCATACATCATGGTGGACCTAATAAGTTTTAGTGGAGTGTGCAGTGGAAACAATTTTTTCTCCACGAAACAAAGCCTATTATGTCTCCTTCCAGGACCATCCACATCAATGTGTCAAATTGCCAAAAGCAATCTCAACGAAGAGCAGTTTAGATCATACCTCTGCACTATTGGTGATGAAGCAAAATAATCCAAGCCGATGTTGATCTTCTAGCCTAAGAGGTTTTAGGTGGTCTCTCCCAAGTCCATCCCAATATAAAGAGGTGAGAAAGCCACTAGTGGATCTCTAATAGGTGCCGGGGTCAACATGCACCATTTACAAAAATGGTCCACACAATTACACATGTGAAAAAAAAAAGGTTGAATGAGTAGATGGGGAGGATCCGTCCTCACTCTTTCTATACTTTTCTCCCTCTCTTGGACATTTAAAAGCTAGACATCGAGTACGGTTCTCTGTCTCTTTACTCTTCTATAAGAGATGATTATATATATAAGGGGGTTAGTGTTTTAAGAGTGCACTCAATATAATGCGCGCTGCCATCTTATGGGCTTTAGTATAACCTACTATTAAAAAAATCTATTAATCCGCTTCATCTATATATACGCTAATGATCTAGCCCTTTAACTATTGTCATGGCCAGCTACTAGAAATCTTCCTGTGGTGTGGCCTAACTGAGATTTGTATCTGCTTTATTTTTTGGACCATGCTCTAAAATGATATGTAAAAAAGGATGGACATCTTTGATGTAACATGCATACATCAACGTGGGCCCCACAGTAAGAGATCCACCAAAGCCACGCCCGGGATATACATCAATCAGTGCCGGCCATCTAGCAGGCCCTATGATGAATAGCTTAGGATCCAAATATCAAACCTACTAAAATCAGACGAATTCACGAGTAGATGAACGCTCTCAAATGATAAGTCAACTTGCCATGACTCTCTCCCATATTCGGGACCTTGTGTTGATCGGATTAATCAGACTGGATATATGAACAAGCATCCATTAATTCAGACCCTTCGTTGGTGGGGCCCACTACATAATATCCTCCATCAACAGAAGTTACCATCAAACGATCTTAGTGCTCGAACAGTGGCCTACAAACAGAGTTCAATCCGAAGACGTGGACTGATTGGAACGACCAGAAGACCAAGCTTTCGTTAGCGTCGTTTTTGGAACGTGGCCACGTGATGTCCGGTCACAGTCAGCTACTTCGCAACGAAGGAAGGAAGACCACCGCAATGAAACTTGAAGCCCAAGAAAGAGAGTTGTTTGGCGCTTGATACGCATGCGCTGACGAATTATACACGTGGCATACATTAAATCAAATTAATCTGAGTATTGTGAAAGTCCCAGTCACTGCCCAAAGCCAGATTCGTTGAGCAATCCTGACCTTTGATTCGGGGACTCTGGTTCTCTCAAACGGGACGCGGATTGCCTGAAAAGCCTTTGCAGGCATCTCCTGCGTTCGGAATCTAGGTGGGGTCCACCGTGATGTTTGTGAGAAATCTATGCTGTCAAACCGTTTTGTGAGCTCATTTTAGGCGTTGCGACAAAAAATGAACTGGATCCAAGACTCAAGTGGGCGGCACTAAAGAAAAAGGCGGTTAGGGAAATTCCTACCGTTGAAACCTCCGTGGTGTCTGCAGTGGTGTTTATATGCCATCATACCGTTCATAATGTCATTCCTACTGAGATGAACTGTAAACACAAATATTATACTGATTCGAAACTTCTGTGGCCCCACGAATATTTCAACCGTGGAAGTTCAATCATCACATTTTTGGCCCACTCGAGTCTTGGATCCCGTTCATTTTTGGTCGAAACGCTCAAAATGAACTCACAAAACGGTTGTACAGCGTAGATTTCTCACAAAAATCACGGTAGGCCCCACCTAGATTCCAAGCGCTGGAGATGCCTGCAAAGGCTTTCGCATGCATATCTTTCATTTCCACCGTCCAATTATAGTCAGATTATCAAATAAGCATTACTTTTGGGTCATGATACATTTATCCATGCAGAGAACCGTAATTTTGACGGTTTCATTTTAACTTTATTAATTACAAGTATGCAATTTCTAAGTGCCTGCGTATCATAAATCACCCTCTGTTAGAGTATTAAAGTTTTTCTCGAGTAGGAGCTGGGAATAACGGGCCCGCCGGCCGCCCTGGTTAGAAACAAAAAAAACAAAAACAAAAACAAAAAAAAACCCGTGTAAATCCACAAATTCTCAGTCTGCTACTCCGTATCACTATTCACCAGCATGTGTGGTCCCACATGTGGAGATATTGAGATGATCGAGACTGTCCATTTTTTGCGCGCTACCCAATACAGGCGACACTGATATATTTATACGGAATAAATTATTGTAACCTTTGATATACGTGTCCGAATGTAGACCATCCGAAAGGAAAATATTCCTAGACTCACATTTAAGTCCATAAATCAATTGCTGATCAGCATCCTCACCATGTGATTTAGGCCATTCGAAATTGTGGCCAGAGGATGTACGGCTTTCATCATCATGCCATCTCCCCATGTGGCCACAAAGGGCCTTCCAACGGGCCACATCACGAAATGATTAAAAATCAACCATTGGTTTGAAATAAGAGGACTACGGTTGAAAGATTTACTTCATTGGTAGTCGGCAGAGCCTGCCTTATCTCCGCTCTTGCAATTTCCAATCAATTGCGCGGCGAGTAAACTCCAGTCTACTACGGGGAGTTTTTATACGCTGGCAGCATATGATGCTTGATACACACGCACTAAGAAATTTCACACGTGGCAAAAATTAATTCAAATTAAAACGACTAACTGTGGAACCTACCATCGTTGAATCATGGTCCCAAAATCAGGGTTGGTTGACAATTTTCACACGTGTCATTCATTACGTGGGTCTCACTTCATGACCTTGCACACGTATTCTAGGCTGGCATCTGTGCCAGCTGGATATTCTGGAATTTACTTCTAGGCATCGGACGGCTGGGATCACTTAACAGATTTTTATTTCTGCCCAAATAAAATGTAACTAAGCATTTCGCCTCATTGAAATACTATGCGCCTCCCTCACATGTGAAAGACACTCATGGAGATCAGGACGGTTGATACTGTGGGCCACCACATGGATGAGCTATAGGCCACATATCACAGAGATTCGACAAACAATCCAACCAAAACAGTTCTTGTAAGCTTCATGAATCTGAACCGTTTATCTCTTTTAGCCCACCAGCTCCATTCACATCCACCAATCAGATGGCTACTACTGTTCAATTCCCTTGTTTCTAGGCTATACCCTATCCATAAGGTGGCCCACCAAATCAAAGCTCTTAAAAGAGGTTTTCTAACATCGCACGCGGCACACTTACCAATATAAACGTGTACAAGATCTGAGTTTTCCATCAGTTGGGCTACACCGTAGATTTATACCATTTCACAACTTAGGTAGGAGACACATCATGCGAAAACAAATGGACAGCTTGAAAAAGATTATTTGATCCGTCAATTTACTTTTGTACATTGTGGGCCACTTGAGAAGGAATACAATCTGATTTCTCAAGCAGAAGATCATCAATACAAAACAGATATAAAGCTCAGATCTCACACGGGTTTTCTGTGGCACGTGTGGGAAGGGAGCTGCATAAACTTTCATATGCTCACGACGTGCAAAGTAACATCCCTCCCTCTTCCTCTCTGTCCACTCTCCATTGCCTCTATAAAACGAGCTCTCCCCACCTCTCAGTTTCTGCACTCTCCACCCCCAAAGAATCACAAACCACCCCCAAAACCATGGAATTCCTGGACTGGAAGTCTATTGGCTCGGTCCTCGCCACCTTCATGTTCCTCCGCACCGCTCTCCGTGATTTCCTCCCCCCTGAAATCTCCGAACCCCTCAAACGCTTCTTCCTCCGCCTCTTCACTGCTCTCCAGACCAACGTCACCATCATCATCGACGAGTTCGATTCCTCCTACGACAGCGAGATTTTCGACTCTGTACAGTCCTACTTGAGCACCAAATGCTTTTCCTCCGCCAAAATCCTTAAACTCTCAAAACCCAAGAACTCTAAGAACCTGACTTTTTTTATGGACTCCAACCAGAAGATCGATGACACCTTCGAAGGCATTCTAGTAAAGTGGTCACTGCATTCCATCGAGAAGAAATCCAGTAATTATGGATATGTCCGCTCTCAAGAAAGCCGCTTCTTCAAATTGTCCTTCCACAAAAAATTTAAGTCTCAGGTAAGAGAAAATAATTATGTATTTTATATAGATGTATTTATAGTTTTTTTTTTTTTCTCAATATTTTCTGTTAGATACATGATTATTTTCTTTCATAGGTGCATTCAATTTATCTTCCCCATGTGTTGGAAGAAGCTGCAAATATCAAATTCAAGAACCGGCAGCAGAAGCTCTACACTAACAGATCGGCCAAGTACAGTGGAGGACGGATGTGGTCGTCGGTACCTTTCTCACACCCATCTACTTTTGATACGGTGGCGATGGAACCAGCGGAGAAGGAGGAAATCAAAACGGATTTGCGGAAGTTTGTGAAGAGGCAGGAGTTTTATAGCAGGGTGGGGAGGGCTTGGAAAAGAGGATATCTTTTGTATGGCCCACCTGGGACAGGGAAGACTAGCTTGATCGCTGCGATTGCAAATTTTCTGGAGTTTGATATCTATGATCTGGAGCTGACAGCAGTCACGAGCAATTCAGAGTTGCGGCAGCTGCTGATCGCGACGTCGAGCAAGTCGGTGATCGTCGTGGAGGATGTCGATTGCTCGCTGGATCTTTCAGACCGGAAGAAACGGTCTGGGGAGGATAAGGAGCTCAGCAATTGCGGGCCGGAGGCAGAGGAGAAGGGAGAGAAGGAGAAGAATGGTGGGGGCGCGGGGTTTAGCACGGTGAGCCTTTCGGGGGTGTTGAATTTCGTCGATGGGCTGTGGTCGTCTTGTGGCGGGGAGCGGCTGATGATCTTCACGACAAACCACAAGGAGAAGCTGGACCAGGCACTGCTGCGAGCGGGCCGCATGGACAAGCACATCAACCTCAGCTACTGCAAATTCAACGCGTTCAAGATACTAGTAAGGAATTATCTGTACATCGACGATCATGAGCTTTTTGGAGAGATTGAAGAGGTCCTGGTGCCAGCAAAGATAACTCCGGCCGATGTGGCGGAGATTTTCATGAGCTGCAATGATGACACCAGTTTGGGGATGAGGAATGTGCTGGAGGAATTGAAGAGGAGGTTGGCTGCAGAGGAATGCAAGAAGGAAATGGAAGGGATGGAGAAAGAGGTTGTGGAAGACAAGGAAGAGACGGGGAAGGAGATGGAAGCAGAGGATGAGGGGAAAGCACACAAATAGTAGATCATCAAGCACGCATACGTGGCATACGTGTCTGAGATCCAGACCATTCATCCATTGCTCCCCCGCCTTAGGTTAGCCCATATGCCAGAAACCACAGTTATCGATCAGATGATTCTAACCATCTATTGGATGTTTTGATTTCACCCATTTGATGATAACCGATGGTTAGTTGGAATTTTGGCAGCCGTCCATTTGGAATTCTCAAGAGCCACTCAATGGGTGAGTCCCAATCAATGAACGGTCTGGATCGCGCACCCATATGCCACATGGAGTAGATTGGGTGCGTAATATCTTAGTCAATATTATTACTGGGTCCTCTTTATCTTTTCCGAAGGGTCTGTTTTTGTTTGCCCCATTTGCTGCTGTTGGGCTCATTAGATTAATGGTATTTCTGCTATGATGATTTTGTAATTGAATTGATATTTGATCTTTTCTCACAATTTGTTTGGCTTTTTTGGGTGGATGATAGGTTGCAAAATAGCTAAATGGTTGTGTATAGTCTTGGTATTATCTGATGATTGGACGTGGTTTTACTTTAGCTATAGGGACTGTTTGGAATTATCCCTATAAAAGGAGCCTGTTTCGGCCTGTTATCTTCTACATTTTTGCCCAGATAAGGCTGTAAATGGTTGGGATTTGGGGTGGGTTTAGTCAAAACAAGACCTGCATATTTATTAAATGGGTTTGAGTTCAAATTTTAGACCCAGACTCTTTTACCAAATGGACAGGTCTGGTCGGGTCTAATAGAAGAGATCCATCCAAATCTATTTATAAATGGGTCGGGTCTAATGGGTTTAGGTCTAGATCTGATAGGCAAGCATTTTTATAAGGTTTAAAACTGAGTTTATGTGGGCTCAGGACTGTATGGGTTATTTGCAACATAGACTTGGGGTTATTTGCAACATAGACTTAACCCTGCACATTTACTAAATGGAGCCAGGTCGGGTCAGGTAATAATATAAAGGAAACCAGATTCAAATCCCTTTAGCAATTGACTATGTTCTTATATTCAGACCGTACCATTTAACAAGCAGAGTCAGACCTGGATCAAATCTGAGTACCCCATTGGGTCCACCAACCCATTTACAGCCCTACGTCGAACTGGCATAAATAACAAATCGGCCCACCTCATCTACGAGTTCAAATGAAGAAATTATCCGTATTGGAAAGGTTCCACTTTCATATGGTTATCTTCTAAGTGCCTGTTTGGAGTCGTTGAATGGGGGATGAATGTGGTGCATGAAGAAATTATCCGTATTTGATTACAAAATCTCATCTAGGATAGCAACCAAACACTGACGGTTCTGATCATCATAAAATCTCTTCATCCGAGCCATCCAACCATTTACAGAGATCATTTCATGAGGGTGAATAAAAAACCCCAACCAGATCGAAGCCACAAGTGCGCCATAAGACCATCAGAGCCAGTGGTCAATCCACGCATAGCTATGATTTTATTAGTCAAAACCACAATTATTAGACGGATGATGGCAGACATTACTCTTTGCCTTTCATCCACCAGTCGGTGACCAATATAGTAATGCTTGATGGCAAATTATCAGCGCTGTAGGCCCTCAAAGGGACTGGTGTTTGGAGTATGCATGACTAATTGGATAAAATATTCACCTTTAAAAAAAAAAAAAAAATACCGTTTAAGCAAATCAAACGTTTTTTTCGGTCATTTGAAGAAGTGCATCAATGGTAAAGTTAGATAAGGTGATGAAATCTAACACTTCAACTAATGGTATGTGATGGGGTGGGCCGATGACACAAAATCCATGATCGTCTGATGAACAGTGTAGAACGCATTGATTGTGAAGCAGTTAAATCACTGCTAACCGCTTGATATGACTAAAACTATTGTCTAAGTAATATGCCATCAAATTGAACAGCTTTATTTTAAAATTTTGATGGTACATGGAATATGTAAGGATTGTGTGCAATAAATAGAAAGAAAATAATGGAGAAAAACTCAAAACTACAACTACATAAAGATACAAGATATATGTGGTTCACCACTTGTGCTCCATTCATAAGTAATCCAGCAAAGAAAAATTCATTATATCAAGGAGAAATTACCCAAAAAAAAAAGAGAAAAAGAATGAAATGCCTTCTTCAAGAATACAACATTCTCCCTTAATCTATGCTTAAAATAAATATTTTCCACAATTGCAGTGCTGAAAATAGATCTTCTTACCTTAAACACCTAAAGAAGAAAATCTTAAGCTAATTTCCCCCCCTCAAAAATCATAACTCTACTTTAGCCCCCACATAATTTCCCCTAAAAGCTACCCTTTCCCTCCAAAGGTTCGCTAATATTTGGGTCTTGTTAGCAATTATTAGCTTAGATGAATCGTAGGTCATATGGGCTTAAAAAAAAGTAAATAAACCCATAGTAATTTTGATATCACTATTTAAAAATATCTGGCCATCTTAAGTCCATCAAGAGGTCAAGTGGTTGGAGTTCAGCAGTAGGTATGTTTTCAACCCATCCTAGAAATTGTCATTGAGGTGGGTGTAGGTTAGGACATCATGCATGTCAATCTTCAAGATTGTTAGGTCACAAACACCTTCTGATTCTCATCATCAGTTGTGTGTACGTCTCTTGAGGATAATCCACCATAGTAGCAATGGGATCGAAGGTGACAAGGATGTTGCATGATGGATAGAAGATGGAATACACTATCCAACTGTTTGGTGAAAAGTCCAGCCTCAATGAAGGATGCCATTGTAAATCTGTCATACGGTGTTTGTAAAATTCCCCTCATTAAGACCATTCCGGCCAACAATCGGAACGTGCGCCGTTCCCTATACTAGAGAGGAGAATGGAAATGGAATTGGAACTTACCCTTCCTTGTAGATTGCGTTTTCTATTGGTGGTCATGGCCATGCCGCTTGTTTCTTCTCTATGACACTTGAGATTAAAGAGATCTTGAGAAAGAGAAACCGTTCAAAGTCACAATGAGAGAGTAGTTGGGCAAGGGAGGGTTTTCGTTAGTTCATTGAAATACATTGATACACAATCCTCTAATGGCTTGAGCTTTTAGAGCAAGTGGCCACTTGACATAGTATCAGAGCAAAAGGTCAAGTGTTTGAATCCCAAGAGTAGCAAATATGAACCATTTTCCACGAACCCAAAATTGGTTAGGCTATGTGTAATCCATACAATTACATTCCACGGCCACGTGAGGAACAAATGGGTTGGTTGCCGGCCTGGGTGATACCTACTGGGATGTTTAAGCTCCATTTATGATTTAGGTGGACCACATGATTGGCAACAGTGTATAGGTAATGCTCACCCTCCAAACTGTTTTCATTAGTGTGACTCATGACGCGAATCACAGAGTACAGTGGGCCTTATAAAAATCATGGGTGGATGTCTCTCTCCAACTCTTTTGTATGGTGTGACCCACAAGGATAAGAGGGTAGCCATTTTTCTTTTTTTAATCTCTACTCTTAATATTGGACTAAGTATCTAATTTTCAGAGTCAATCTTACATAATTAACATCATGGCGGGCTCCGATCAAAATCAAGAGCAGATTCCATTCAGCTCCTTTTTCTTGAATTCTCTCTGTATGGTTGGAGAGGGATGCTAGCACTTGATTTTTTGCAGGGCCCACCATGACATGTATGCAAAACTGCTATGACCATTTGATGAGAAATCTCAATTTAGGCCCAACGGCAAAAAACAGACTGATTTGTAACTAAGGTGGCCCACACCTAAGAAAAAAGTTGTGAAAGAGACGCACAACTTTAATTTTTACAAGCCCACCATAATAATTATATAAAATCCACTGCAATCATGATACACCAAAACTTAGCTCTAGAGTATAAAAATCAAGCCTATTCATGATTTAGATGGGTTATGCTAAGGGAAACAATTTGGAGGCGATTATTGCCCTATACACTATTTTCAATCATATGGTCCACCCAAATCACGTGTTGCAGTGATTTTGGGCCCATGGCCTAACATGAGGGTTGGATTTTACATAAACATCATGGTGGAGCCCACCCCTAGCAGCGGACCCTTGCTCACATGCCTACCCAACCACCCTTAAAAGAAAAGTAACAGAAAGTAATTGAATAATAATTATATCGTTAATAAGGTAGTTTTTGAAAAGCTTTTTCAAAAAGGTACCGAAATGTAAATTTCATATTACTTAGGTGGTTCTTTTGTAAAATAAAATCCCCCCGCCGCTTATAGAACTGAATAGCAATTTGTTCAGTTCATTACAGAGGAAATGATCAATGTCGGGTGGTGTGAGGGAACCCCCAATTGCAATTTGGGGCAGTTCAAGTTGGACTTGAAAAGATGGTTGCCACACATTGTGGCCTTTTCTCACTTTGGTCATTTATCATAGTCGAAATGAGCTACTGCAATTCAATAAGATCGAAAATCTAAATTCAGCCTTTTGTTATATGGTCCTCGATTCGAAGGCCCTGATCGATGAGGGAAGGATGGTGAATCGCTTGGTAAATGAGAAGGGTAGCTTTCAGATCTAGTCTCCCAAGAAATAAATTCATGTCGCCTTTGATCTAAAAATGCTGGGTTCATAGGTTCTGCTACCATTTCTGCATTGCTTGTTAAGATGGTAATGATTTCGGATATTCAAGGACTTAGGCTTGGAGATGGCTGCAAGCATAACAAGGCCACATGAATCGCTTGTAAGACATCTCTCTCGATGAATCCATTGTATTGCAGTTTTGGGTCCACATGATCAACGAACCTTGATCTCTTGTAGAGCTTCCACGCCTGCAAACATATAGAGCAAATGTATTGTTCTTCAATAGATGTATGCCAGACCAGTTGGTGGAAAGAATGAGAAATGATTGGTAGTGCATGTGTTCAGGAAGATATTGCGTATTGTTGGAGTGTTAAAGTCCCTTGATATACATTGATATGCCATCCTCTAACAGCTGGAGCTTTTAGATCAAGTTGTTGTCTAACATGGTATCGGGGCATAAGGTTAAGTATTTGAATCTCAGAAGCGGCAAATATGCCACTAGGATATATTCCCACAAACGGACTGCATGCATTTAGATGCACTGCTAAATTGAGTTTCAATAAATTTGAAAGCAAATTCAAACAAAACTGTCCAAATCATTGGTCCCACTTTAGATGAATCATCTAAAAAAAAATGCTTATTTGATTATCTGACCCACCAGACTGCTCGATGTTTATTGAATGGTTGAAATGAAAAACAATCAATGGTCTTATTTCAACAAACAAGTGTCCACGAAGCAAATTGCAGGTTATGATTACTAAACCAATCTGATTTTGGGACTGTGCCTTAGTGACAGTGGGTTCAAAATTTAGTTAGTTAAAATGTATGCCATGTGTAAAGCATGGTACTCAAAGCATCACAGCTGCCCTTATGTTTTTGGTCATCTTTTGTATCTTTCGTATCGAACTATACTTATTGCAATTCAATTTAGTAGTGCATCCAAACACAACCCTAACTTGTCCATTGTCACTTACCTTTAAACTGAACACTCATGTAAACAGGATCACAACACACGTGTGAGGCCCATTTGTCAGGCATACGCAACAATGAACCATAGACTTTAAGCTGAATGTGTGTTGTGACAGCCAAGCTAATCAAGAAGCTCTTCAAGTTGCCAGCAGTTCTCTTTTTTATAAGTATATTGAGATTAATTGTCACATCATTCAATTTTTTTTTTTTTTTCTGACATTCTTCTTACAAGCTATTTTCTACGTTCTGAACCGCAGGTGAGCGAACAGACGAAGTGAAAGGTACGGTCCAAACAGTTTTGACCGTTCATTTGAACTCGTTCCGTGATTTCGTCAAAGTATAGATTGAAGAAGCTGTTTGCAGAACGCATTCCATGCTGGAGGAATGTGCCTGTGGAATCCAGGCCATTCATCAGATGGGACCCACCAAAATATCCCTCTGGCCCAAAAATCAGGCTCGTCCATTCATTAAGTGGCCACAGTGTTTCAGGGAAAAAAATGGAAGAATTACCAAGGTTACGTAATCGTAGCTCTTCAGGGCATTATTCTTCAGAGAGAAAATCATTGATACTCTGGCATGTGATGAATGATACGCGGGCACTTGGAAACTAGTCAGAAGTTGCATGCATAGCATGAATGTCCCTCATTTGTGCATCCGAATATCAGATTGTTCGACATTTATTGGACGGTTAAATGAAAATATCCAACCAATCTTCGTTTATGATAGTCATGAGTGAGGAGTAAGGAGTAACGATTCGCAATGGTGTGTTAATGTGTTGGACGCTGTGAGCCCAATGTAATATGGGTAGAGCTGGGCGTAAACCAAGCCAGCTCAAAAGCCCATCTCAGATTGGTTTGAAAAAGCTCGGCTTGGTTTGGTTCAAATAGAAATTCAAGCCAAACCATGTCTCGAGTTAAAATCCGTTTGAAAAAACAAACCAAGCTCAAACTAGGGTAGTACCAGCTCGGCTGGACTCGAAGCTTGGTTTGATTCAACAAGTAAATTGTAAGCACAATACTATTTCCTATGGTGTTATCCGCTTGAGCTCTTGATCCTTAAATTATATGTAAAATGGATGGACGGCGCGGATAATATATACACATGATAACGTGGATAATATATAATACATATGTATGAATGCACACTGTTTCCTTGCACTTGTAAAATTATGTTTATGTACTATTGTTTAGAAAAGTCTCTTACATGTCTATTTAGACGGGAAGTTGCACTCCTTATTTGGAGGATAAATGGTGCGTGTGAAAGTGGTGAAATTAAGCAACGTTTCTCTTACAGGGATAACTATTTCGAATCCCCGGATCTACAGGGACTCCTTAACCTACCTTCGTCGAATCCACGATGGGATATCTCGAATCCACGAGACCTTCTCTTTAAATCCACGAAGAACGACTCGAATGCACGAGCAAAATAAGAAAAAATTATAAGTTTTATTCAAAATATATCAAAGATGCCTTAAAATGAAAATTAAATAAGTATTTGTAGAAAACTAAACCCTAGAAACGCAACATAGGTGTCCTAATTGCAAAAGAAAACTAATTAAACCAAAACGGAAGTAAAAAACACCAAAAATAGAAGAGTTCACGCCTACGCAGTAGCCGTCCGACTGGTCAGGGGCCTCTGGCCGGCCGGACATAGTCCAGACAGTCCAGAGAGTTTTTGCTCTCTAGATTGCAACATCTGGCCGGCTGAAGCATCTGACCGGTTGTTTGGCCGGTCTGAATGGCTTAAGACTTGGGATTTTTTTCATCTTGCCAGTTCAAGTAGGCCCACTTTCGAGTCCTTCTTCTAGTCTTCTTTCCATCACAATCGGGAGAAGGCCTCACTACATCAGTCACCCTCTCTTGAAAGAAATTCGACCTCAAGTTTCACTTGTTTTTTCGAGGTCTTGGAGTTTTATGGCTCAAGACAAAGAGAGATTGCCCACCTCCTTTGGTTACTTGGCGGTTTTCATGTGGTGTCGCTTGGTTAAAGATGATCTTCCGTCCATCCTTGATGAAGTTGATGGTGTTGTCACGACCTTTGTGTACGGCATCCTGATCATATTGCTACGGGTGTCTGAATATCATGTGACATTCATCCATGTCAACGACATCGCATAGAACTCGGTCCTTGTAAGATTTGTCAATCGAAAGTGAGACGAGACATTGTTCCTTGACCACCATCGTAGTGCTTTTATGAATCCAGCCAATCGCATATGGTGAAGGATGTGGTGTGGTTTTGAGTTTCAATTTCTCGACTATGGCCTGCGATATTATGTTCTCACAACTACCACCATCGATGATGACGGTACAAACCCTTCCTTCCACGGTGCAGCTAATGCGGAAGAGACTATGTCGCTAGGGATTAGACGGTTCAACACGTGTAGGTGGTTGTCGCTGCACGACCAAGGATACACCCTGATCTCCTGAGATCCAATCAGTTCCTTCTTCATCTTCATCAACTTGTTTATCATCAACATTAATTTCTGGTTCAGTTGGTGCATCCTCTGTGGAGATGACCACATTAGCCATGGGCTGTTGAGGGCACGTGTTGGATAGGTAGCCTGGTTACCCACATTTGTAGCAATGGTTGGGCCTCAGTCGACCGTAAGGATTTGGAATCTTACTTGGGCTAGGCACAATAGCTGAGCGTTGCGACCTTATTGGGCCACTACCTTGTGTGGCTTGGCAACCAACATGGGGCTGAACATGCTCAACAACGGGTTCCTTTCCCTTGGATATAAATGAATTCTGTGTGGGGTCCATCATAGGGGCATGAATCGAGGAATAAGAATGCACATGTGTCTTATGGAGTTGGGTCTCTACACGGAGAGCTCGCTCCACAGCTTCTGCCACTGTTCAAACCGGCATTAACTGTACTCAGTCCTGTATTGCGGGTTGGAGGTCGCCAACGAATCTCGCGGTTTGTTGGGCATCAGTTTCTGAGAGATCGTTTCGTGTAGCCAACCTATTGAATTCTGCCACGTAGTCTTCGACAGTTCGATTGCCTTAATGGCAATTGTAGTACTTTCGGAACAGGACTTGCTCGTAGTCACGGGGTAGGAAGCCCGATCGAAGGAGTTGTCGCATCCGAGGCCATGACCGGATTGGTAACTTTTTTTTTCGGGTGCGGGAGAGTTGTAATTGTTCCCACCATGTCGAAACACCCGACTTTAATTTGTATGCAACAAGTTTCCAATCCTCCGAAATTTCCATATAATAAAAAAATCTCTCTACTTCTGCTAGCCAATAAAAAAATTCATCTATTCTAAGCAAGCCATTAAACGTGGGAAGTTCTTCCTTACTTCTATAGTTGTATTCATGTCAATCTCCACATTCATTATCATGCACTTGAGGCCGGGCAAGGAAGTTTTCTACATCGTCATTGTTGCCATCCGAATTTATATGATCTCGTCATCGATTTACTGTTGGGAGGGCCGGACGGATTGCTGGAATGTTCTGAACCTCCACCGCAGGTGGCTGAGCATCCATCGGAACTTGTTGTTGGGCCAAAGTCGCAGCAATCAGATTGAGGGACTCTTGTACTCCTTACATTGATGTCTTAACCAATTTCTGCAGAAGTTCCATCCTCTCTGCCAAGTACTGGATCCCCTAATCACCATCTGCGAGATTGCTACCACGATTTTCGTTAGATGTCATCACCGAGGAAGAACCTCGCTTTGATACCAATTTGATGCAGGACAACTAACCACTTGCTCTAAAAGCTTGAACTGTTAGAGTGTGACGAATCAATCCCTTTATCTCATAGCCCAGGTCGAGAGGGCTCCGAATCTATAGGCTCACCCTAAGCCCTCAGTCGAATCCTCCTACATGGGCCCCGAATCCACGGTCCCCCTGAGTCCACAGGCGCTGAGTCCACAGCTGACCCCACCCCGAGTGTGCTCCTGAGTCCACAGGCTGCCCCACTCAAGCCCAGTGTGAAAATTCTCTTGCATTATCCACAGACCTCCTGCTCTGATACCAACTTGGTGCGTGCAGAAGTGGTGAGATTGAGCAACGTCTCTCTCACGGGGATAACTAATCCGAATCCATGGATCCACAGAGACTCCTCAACCTACCTTCATCGAATCTACGACGGGATATCTCGAATCCACGAGACATTCTCTTTGAATCCACGAAGAACGACTCGAATCCACGAGAAAAACAAGAGAAAAATCTAAGTTTTATTGAAAATATATCAAAGATGCTTTAAAACAAAAATTAAACAAGTACTTATAGGAAGCTAAACCCTAGAAACGCAACCTGGGTGTCCTATTTGCTAAAGGAAACTAATTGAACCAAAATGGAAGCAAAAAAAACACTAAAAATAGAAGAGTTCGCGTGCACTCTGCGTAATGGTCAGCCGGTTGGTCAAGGGCCTCTGGCCGGCCGGACATAATCCAGACAGTCGAGAGAGTTTTTGCTCTTTGCAACATTCGGCCGATTGAAGCATCCGACTAGTCGAAAGGGCTTAAGAATTGGAATTTTTTTCATCTTGTCAGTTCAAGTGGGCCCACTTTCGGGTCCTTCTTCTAGTTTTCTTTCCATCACAATCGGGAGGAGGCTTCACTACATCAATAAACATTATGTAGTAAGGTACTTTTATATTTTTTTTTTTTGACTTTTTAATTTTTTTTTCTATTTAAACAAACAAACAAAAGCCGCAACTTGTTGGAACTTGGCTCGGTCTGGTTCGAAATTTTCGACCAAACAAATCCCAGTTGGAACTAGATTTTTATAGAGTAAACTAAACTTAGGCCACATGGGTTGGCCCAAAACCCAAATCGGGCCGATCCACAAACTAGGATGGCACAAAAAAAAGCCAAACCAAACTAGGGCTAACTTGGCCTGGCCCGGATTGTTGCCCACCTCTAGATATGTGTTTTATATCCATGCCGTCCATCCATTTTTTTTAGCTCATGTTACGGCGTAAACCCAAACATGAAATAATCTGAAGCTCGAATGGACCACACTAGAAGAAATAGTGGAAATAATGATGCCTACAATTGAAATTAAGGCTTGTCAATGGGCTGGGCTGGCCCGACAGGCTGCCAGGCTTGGCCCATCTCAAGTCAGGCTAGGACTGCAGTATTAGGCTTGAGGGCCGGGTTCAGGTCTAAAGTCTAAGTCCGTTTTTAAAGCTAGCCGGGTTTGGACATAGCTGTCCAATAGCTCATTAGCCCGGCCTGACCCGATAATTTTTTTAAATTTCAAATTTTAAATCTAAATATTTCTCTCTTACATTTCAAATTTTACACCATTTTTTCTATCTCCCTCTCTCGGCTGAGGAAGGTTATTTTTCTCTCTTTTTCGCTGTTGAAATAAGAAGAGGAAAGTTATTTCATCTTAAGATGATTTTTTTTTTTTTTTGGGGCAATTTTATTAGATGAGAGAAAAAGGACAGTGTATGATACATGTCTATATAATCCGGATGAAGAAGAAGAGGAGGTGGACATAGAAATGAAAATAGTTTGCAAATTATTGAAATGCTCCCTTTTGTTTTTATATTTATTTTTATAATTTGATTTTCTTATATTTATTTTTTTCAATAAATTTTTTTAAAATTTTGTTTAAGCAATGGTGTTGCCCATGTTTATATTATAGAGAAAGGTACATCATTCCAAATTTTTTTTTTTTTCCTCCTCTTTTCTTACCTTTTCATTTTCATGGAATTCACAACAGACCTTAGGGTCTCTTGCATTATTGGAATTAGATCTGGATTTCACAATAGCAGGCCAACCTTTATAACATTGCTTGATTTATATCTGAATTCAAATCTGGTTTTTGTCTTATTAATTTTTTTTTTTGTTTTTAATTTTTAATTTTTAATATTGTTTTCTTTTTTAACCTAAAGAAGACCTTACAAAAAGACTCAAAAAAGAAGAAAAGAAAGAACAAAAAACAAAGCAGCAAGTACTATTCAAACACCAAATTCAAAAGACTGTATGCAGAGTTCTTCTCCTCTCAGAATGGTCGGGCTCAAGATCGGGCCGGGTTCAGATCAGGCTCAGCATTTGTAATGCGGGCTGGGCTCGAGCTGGACTAATTTAGCCCGTAATGGGCCCAGGCCGGTATGGGTATATGTTAAAGATGACGAGGCAGGCTTGGAAAAAGCTTGGCCCCGCCCTAACCCCGCCCATTGACACTCCTAAAAACCTTCATAGGTCCCACCATAATATTTATTTGTCATTCAACTTATTGATAAAGTCATTAAGACCTAAATAAAGGGAAAACACACATATCAACCTCAACCAAAAACTTTTGTAGCCCAGAATGGAGGGAATTCAATCACCACTGTTTTCAGTGTCATGGTCATTTGAGCTTCGAATCTGCTTCACTTTTGAGTGCGGCATGGATATAAAACACATACATTACGTTGGGCACCACAACACTGCGACACAGCACCTGCTTGGGTCTGCTTCCTTGGAATAATGGTATGCACAATTTAGCCGATTTATTCTAAGTTAGTGTACAGCAACACTAGTACAATTCTCAGTGCATGTGTATGAAGCATCGTAATAAGCCAGAGTAACAAATAACTCGCTTTGTTCGGACTTTGGAACAGAGCGTCGCCATCTCCCTAGTAACATAAAAGGGTGATGTATCAATCGGGACCGTCCGTCTACTTATCGCGCATAAATCGGTTTGTAACGCCTCAGATTTTCGAGATTTATTTGAAAATTTTTTAAAATTCATTTTTAATTTATTTTTATTAATTATCGTACATTTACCGTTGATTTGCGAACAGCGGGACATCCGTAGGAGATCTTATAGGGGACCCTTTACAAAAGTTACTTAGAATGATCCCATAAACATCGTAGAAAGATCAGATTTAAAAAAATCACGCACTTTTCAGATAATTACAAAAATGTCATTAGTTAAACTTAAGTTAAGATGCCATTTTTAAGTATTATAGTTTCTGACGATCACTTTCACGCAAAACCCTGGATTTAAACTTTTGGGCACATATTAACCATACGCATCAAATTTCAGCCCTTAAATCATAGTAGAAGTGGTCCGATTGTCAAATCAGCCCCTTAACCCTTGATTTTCATGTCCATCGAGTGAGGAAAGTAGATGGTGAGTCGTAGTCGAATATTTCTCTTCATATGAGTGACTTGGATCGTCTTTATCATGGACCAATAGTGTGATTTGAGTGCCGCACCTTGATAAGCATCTTTCTTATGCGCGAAATTATCCCGTTTTAGAAATTAATGAGTTACCAACTCTTTTTAAATCTGAACCTTTCAATTTACACACTTCTCACCATCAATCGCTTCTCAAATTTGGACCACTTATTATACTCATATGACTACGAGTTTACACAAAGTTTGGACCCCGATCAATAATCCTACACCGTTGAACCACAAAGCCAGCCTCTTCCTTTTTCGCCAAAAGTTAAAATTTCAGATCTAGGCATTTCTCACCATCAATCAACTACTAAACTTTGTACAATTATTTGCCTATCATGACCATATATTTTTTCAAAATTTGGGCCCTGATCATCAAGCGTAGACTGTTAATTGAGATCAAGCCCAATTTAGCGCCTGTTAGGCCATTTTCAAGGATCGGCCAATCTAGAATGTGGATCATCAAGAAATTTACGTATTCTGACTCTACTCTTCGAGCTTGATAAGATGAATGGATTGAAATTATCATAGATCACCCGAATATTGAGATTTGAGAAACCCACCTCAAGAAGTTGTTACACAAGACCTCGCGTGCACATGCCTCTCCATATTTCTACTACGCACCTTCAAATCCTTCTCCTAACCCTAACCTCCATGCCCTAGAGAGAGAGAGAGAGAGAAAAGAAGAGAGTTTTTTTCTCATATTTTTCCATCGGCTAGGATCTTCTACAACCCTCTTTTTCTAAGTCCATCATAAGGTGAGGATTTTCCTTCAAGCCTTTCATTAATAATATTATGATTATCATAAGTTTCTTTTGTGACATGTGAAGTTGGTTTGTTTTGAATTGCTGATCCATATAACATGAAGTTTAATGTAGGATTTGTAATGAATATCATTATATAATGATGTGATTCATTGTTTAGATTTTTTACTTAGAAGCATGTGTATTTGTGTTATTTATCTTTGTGAAATCTATGCCCTTATTTTCTTAGTCTATATGTTACAAGTAACATTGGTTTTCATATTGTGATATATATGAAATATGTGTATAAGATCATCATATGGACATCCCATTATTGTATACTCTTTGTCCCTAAGTTGGTAAAATTATTCGATGTAGAGAGATGGAACCCGTGAGCGATGTCCATGATGGAAGAAGATATCTTGATTTAACTGAGAGAATGAAGTGATTGTTTGTTAATGGATCCTTACATGTACATGATGCTTGATTGGATCCATTTACATTACATGAGTATTTTAATGAATTTGGTCATGATGTACAACATTGGCTTTTTGGGACATGATGAAATCATAAAACGGGACAATAAGTAAACATTAATGGTATATAAATTCTCATGAGCCGGGGTTGGTGCTATGGACACTAATCCTGTGCTGTCGGCCTATGCTGGGTTGTTTGTGACTCCCCATAGTGACCACTGAGCTTTATGTAAACCGGTTGTATGCGAAACTACTTAAATAAAGGTGAAACTAAAGTCATGCATTCACTTGGCTCCATCTGGGTGTATGGAATTGAGAATAGGCTAGAGCGTCCTACTTCTCCCGTACATTGTCACGTGTAGATTTGGGCTATGAGCGTCCCGTTTCTCACGAGGTCAGGCAAAACTATGGGCTTGTGAGTCCCAGGAACCTCTGGTGACTAGTGGCTAGCGTGAAGTCGTAACAGGGAGTCTCCCATTTCATGTATTATGATTTCTAGCCAGGGTGCCTTAGCCAGAGCATGTATTCCATGTATTGCATTAACAAAGATTTTTAGTTGGTTGTTTTGATTTGATTAAATGATAATATACTGCTTACGTTTACTCTATACCGTTATTATTATTCTTGATTGTCTTGGAGGAAATATTCCCAACTATGATAACGTTTAACGCTATCCCAAACACAATTTAGATGATGCAGATGAAGATCCCAGGTATTGAACCCGATTTTTAAGGAGAAGAGTACGATGGTTCGTACGATCACATGGCGGATGACTATGTTAGAGAAATTTAGTCGATGTTTTCATTTATTAAATGTTTCTTTTGAGTAGTTGATACATTTATGAAATTGTAATACGTCTTCAAGAGAAGACAATAAGTTTTCAAGAGAAGACATAGATTGGTATTTTAGTTAATTAGTAAAGATATTGGTTGGTTCCCTTATTTAAACATTGATGATGATGTAATGAGTTTGATAGAATAAAATAACAATTGTTTCCGCCATTGTACTTGAATGTTATATTTCATTATTTGACAAATTAGTTATTCCATAAGTTACTTGAGAATTCGGCTGTTGTGTTATACACGAGAGTCGGAAATCTCAGGTCGTTATAGATCGGGTCATTCGGACGGAAGTTTCGGATGAAACTGATATATTGTTTTCCTTTCGTCCTGACGAGACTCACCTTATTTAACGGCTTGGATGGCTTATAAACACCATGGTGGGCCCGAATGAGGTTTCCATGATGGACGTCTCCTTCATCCCTACGATTAATTGTGGTGTGGCCCACTTGAGTTCTGGATTGGCCTAAGTTTTTGGATCGCATCCCATGAGCTACTGCAATTGAAGTAGAGTTGAATGCCACGCTTGAGCACTGGCCTTGCCCAACGTAGTGCCGCGCTTACAATGGGGCCCACCTTGATATATATATATATATATATATATATATATATATATATATATATATATATATATATATATATATATATATATTGTACATCAAATCGGCCCACCCGTTGTTTTAGAACATTTTATAGAATGATCCCAAAAATTAAGAAGATAAAAAACTCAGGTGAACCACAACAGAGGAAACAGTGGTGACTGATCATTAAAAAATTCTTGTAGGCCACAAAAGTTTTGAAACTGATTTTTTTTTTTTTTTTTCCTTCATTCAATTCTGTTTGACCTTATCAACAGGTTGGATGGAAAATAAATGTTAGGATTTGCATGACAGTGAGGGCTGGGAAGCTTTTAATGGTGGGCGTTCAATTGACACTGTTCATGGTGTCGTTCACCTGAGAGTTCCAACTGGTTCATTTCTCGTATCGTATTCTAAAATGAGATGCAAAAACGGAGGGACTGCGTGGATATAGGATATATACATCAAGGTGGGTTCAACGGTCAGGGCCGCACCCGCTCCCCTTCTTGTACTTGCTCGGCTCCTTGTACGGACCGGAATCGTCTTCAATGCCTGATTTATGCAGCTGGCGTAAAATACCGGGCCCGTATGCATAAATCCACCCGGTCCGTCAAGCGAAAGAAATCGGATTGCCTACTGAGTTACTCATAATCAGTATGCTCTTATCGTGCTGAGTAAATTCTGTCGGGCTGTTCGTGAATGTATGTGGTTCATCCACGCCGTCCATCCATTTTTCCAGCTCATTTCTTCCAAAAAAATGAAGCATACACAAAGCTTAAATGGAACGTACCAAAGGAAACAGTAGAGCCCATAGTGATGTTTATTTGTCATCCAACCTGTTTATAAGATAAAAAAAAAAAAAAAAAAAAAACAAACAGAGAGAGGATGAAGGGAAAACACAAATATCAACTTGACCCAAAACTTCTATTGCCCTAAGAAATTTTTGACCGTCATTTAATTCTCGCTGTTTCTTGTGGTGTGGTTCACTTGAGATATGGATATGCTTCATTTTTTGGCTCAAGCTCTAAAATTATATGCTAAAATGGATGGACGGAGTGGATAAAATAAATAAATCACAGTGGATCCCACAGAGTTTAAGCGTACCGAGCAATCCGCTTCCCCATCATGCTAGAACCCTTATTTGAACCGTGCATACAAAACACAGGCTTGATGAGAAAAAACTCGGGTGGGCCACATCAATTGGCACGATCCAAAATTGCTCCACGAGCTGTCGTCAACCTGAGTTATGGATCGGACTGATTATTGTGTCTTCGCTGCCTCTTGCAACCGATGAACGGGTTTGATGAAAGCTAAATACCATGGTGGCCCACACTCAAACCTATGGTTGGCAACCCATCCCATTTTCCCCTATGCTGTGGCCCACCTGAGTAGTAGATCTGGCTGATCGTTTCCCTAGAGCTCGGAAATAGAGGATAGAACCTGATGTACGGGGTGGATTTAACTTATACAACTAGTAGGCCCCACAGAATTTCGGTGTTTCCGTAAAACACGGTGTTTGTACGATTCTTGTCCGTAAAACGGAACAGAGCAATCCCTCTCTGCCCCTCTCATATCAGCAGCCATATAAATGGAACAGAACCACCCCTCTCTCTCTCTCTCTCTCTCTCTCTCATATCAGCATCCATGTAAACGGAACAGAACCACCTCTCTCTCTCTCTCTCTCTCTCTCTCTCTCTCTCTCTGATGGCGCTCTCATCATCTCAGAAGACTCGCTACTCCATCATCACAACCTCCTTCTTCTTCTTCTTCCTTCTCTCTCTCCTCTACTTCTCCAAGCGCTCCCTCGAACCATCCGTCTCTTTCTACAGGCATCCATGGCCCGAATCCCTTTCTTTCTCTTCCAACACAACAACACCCACACCCACATCCACAACGACGGATCTCTCTATACCACCCTCAGAAAACCCACAACGAATCCCCACCATCCAACTCCCATCTCTTCCCCCCAACAAATCTCCAGATCCTCTTCCTAACCCCATCCAGCCCGCTGTCGCGCCAGCCGAAGACGACAACCCTTCGCCGGAGACTGTAAATTGGGAGGATAATAAATGCGATTTGTATACGGGGAATTGGGTGAAAGACGACGAGTATCCGCTGTACCGGCCGGGTTCTTGCCCCTATGTAGATGAAGCGTTCAACTGCCAAGACAACGGAAGACCTGATGCGGATTATACAAAATGGAGATGGAAGCCTGACGGTTGTGATCTTCCCAGGTATGGATTTTTATCCCCTTTTTAAAGAATTTTTGTGATCTGTATTGTTCGAATGGTGGGCCCTGCGGTTGATGAGAGGTGCCCAAAGATCTGCCTCGTCGGATCGAGCTAACTCCCAATTAGCCCCTTCAATTGCCGACTGCCGGTTGCAATAGTCTATTTTCCGGCCACCCAGATGGCATGAATCGTCCAATTAGAGAAATGTTGTGTTGTGGCCCGTTGGCTTGCCTGTTAAACAACTTCCATTACCAAAATGTGGGTTCCTCCGATATTGTTGCTGGATTGAACGAAAACTAGTTCCCCCAGTCAGGCATTATATAGCATCAATTCAATACTGGTTTAAAGGCTGCAAGATTGTTTCTTTTTCATTGGTCTTGATCATTTTCTGTGCACCTTTCATAGTTACTGCTTCAGTAACCGAACTGGTTGTGGTACTCTCTGTGCTCGGAGTTGGGCAAATCGAACTGGTTCATATTGTTTGTATGGTGGCCCCCATGGTGGATGAGCAGTGCCAAAGATCCGCCCATTCACATCATGCTAACTCCCAATTAGCCCCATTCAAGTGTGGCCCATCAGTTTTAATGGCCTATTTTCTGGTCATTGAGACGGCATGAACTGTCCAATAAGGGTCATGTTGTGTCATGACCTGTTGTCCTGCATATAGACAGTGTAGATTGCCAAAATGTAGTAATCAAATCAGTTGCATTGGCCACATTGAACTGATTCCCAGCTTCTTACGAATCAGTTCACCATTTGCTTGAATTTAGAGAATCAGATGCTTGGATTTCCTACTCTTAAAATCGTACGAGGCTTGGAGCTTCCAATCCTTAAGTTCGCTGGCATTTGGACCCAGATATCCCCATGACTTGAATTCGTAAGATGGGCTAGCGACGACTTGAATGCAGGGCATGTAATAAGATCTAGAGCAGTTTTTTGGAACTGAATGAATGGATTCATGAATTGAAAAGGTCGAGACATGAATCAATGCCATTTCGTGGACAAATCCCTAATTGGATTTATTGGGCATCTCATGAATCAATAAGGCCGTGTTTGGATGCACTATTAAACTGAATTGCAAGTATTAGTCTACTAAAGTGGAAATATCCAAATACTAATTTCCTACCATACCAGTCATATTGAAGATCTAGCCTCCAAATTGTAATTGCATCAAGTTCTAGTAGGAGCTGAAAGAAATGCAACTGCAGTTTTGAGACTTCCCCAATTTCCTTCCATACTGTTCATATCGAGGGTATGGCTTCCAAGTTGCAGTTATGTTAAGTTATGCTTTGTTTGGGTAGGGGATTGATGCAGGATAGCCCTAAATATGATGTATGCTCATGATCACAATTATCCAATGGAAGTAAAAGCAATAACAATAATGAAATCTAGCATTAATCATCATAAACTAAGAAAAACAGAAAGGAAACATGCAATGGGACGGGCCATCATCACAACTATGGAGTATGGGATTCAATTAGTGCATAGGTTGGATCCAGCGAGGGATGGAACCTCCCAATCTTGCATGATTATACCCAATCGATCAATGTTGATTACTAGTCTGAAGAACCAGGAGGTTTCTCGGATTAGGGATTTGAGAATTTGGGGATTTAGGGTTTGGATCAATTCTCAAGGTTTAGATCGTAGGGAATAATCAAAGCAGAAGTTTAGAAGGATAATAAAATAAAATACCTGGAAGAAGTTGGAGGGGCTCAAGAAGAAATCAGAAGAAGAAGATCAAGAAAAGAGAAGAATCACCATGAGAGAGAGAAGAGGCAGGAGGAAGCTCAAAGAGGCTTTCATTAATCAATAATCAAGTAATTTCGTGTTTAGGGCCTAGCCCACTTAAATAACCAAATAAAACAAGTAAAAGTACTAAATTACCCCTAAACTAAGCAAAAACGCGTAAATAAGCAAAACTGCGCAAAAGTTCGGGCGCTCGGTCGGGTGCCCGAAGACGTCCAAAAACGCCCAAAGAGTTTCGGGCGCTCGAGAGGCCAAGTTCGGGCACCCGATCGGGCGCCCGAAGGCAATGGTCCGGCGCCCGATCGGGCGCCCGAAGACAGTGGTCCGGCGCCCGACGGGCGCCCAAGGTCTTCAGCTCTTCAGTCCTTTTCTACACTTCCTACACACGTGTCCTCCCTGGATGGGGTCTTCTATGTGTGTGATTACGTGTGGAGGGTCTTCAGCTCCTCAATAGTCGCCTATCCACAAGGATGATACTTGTGGATGGCGCTTTCTTCGTTGGTACACTTGAAATGGTCTTGTGTCCTCATCAACTCCCCTCGGGTGAGAAAAACTCAACTCCGACGAGTTAAAACTCTTGTGGCGCTCTAGTAAGTCTGGATCAACACGCTGCACTTCCGCTTCAGTTAATCATGTAGCTTTAGAAGGTGGTTTGTTCCTCCATTTGACAAGATACCTCTGGAATCCTCCCTCTCTCGTAAATACTATTTCATCATCCAAGATCTCTTCAATTTCTTCTTTATGGACAATAGGTGGAGGAAGGGGTGGAAGGGGTTGTGAAGCAAAATCAGAGTAGGGCCATGAATGAAATGATGGGTCAATGGTAGGGTCAGGGGAACGAACTAGATCTTCTACATTGAAAGTCGGGTTAATGCCCATTTCAGCTGGAAGGTCAATCCGATACGTATTGGACCCAATTTTCTGCACTATCTTGAATGGCCCAGCACTACGTGCTTGTAATTTCTTAGTGGAACCCTGTGAGAACCGCTCTGGCTTTATCCTTACCATTACATAGTCTCCTTCTTGAAAATCTTGCAGTCTACGATGAGAATCAGCTGAAATTTTATAATTATCATTACTCTTACTTATCCGCTGTCTAATATGCGTATGCAATTCATGGATATGTCGTGCAAATGTATTAGCTGACTCAGAAGACCTTTGGGTGACAGACATGGGTAAGAGATCTATTGGCATTCTAGGTTTATACCCACTAACAACCTCAAATGGACTCATCCATGTAGATCGATTTACTGACCTATTATAAGCAAATTCAGCAGTTGGTAAAATTAGGTCCCAAGTCTTAACATGTTCACCCACTAGACAACGTAGAAGATTTCCAAGACTACGGTTTAGCACTTCAGTTTGACCGTCCGTTTGTGGGTGGTAAGCAGTAGAGAATTGCAAACGAGTTCCCATAATATGCCACAGTGTCTTCCAAAAGTAGCTAATAAATCGAACATCACGATCAGACACTATGGTTTTAGGTAACCCATGGAGACGCACCACACCATCAAAAAAGATACGAGCAACATGAGACGCATCTGACGTTTTCGAACATGGGAGGAAATGCGTCATTTTAGAGAAACGGTCCACCACGACAAAAATGGAATCGTGCTTTTTTATTGTCTTGGGAAGCCCAAGCACGAAGTCCATACTAATGTCCTGCCACGGAGCATGTGGCACTGGCAATGGCGTATACAGCCCGGTATTTTGCTTTCTCTGCTTTGGCAGTTGACATGTACGACACTGCCCTAAAACTTTGGCTACATCTCGCTTGAGACTTGGCTAATAGAAACGATCTTCCACAAGGGCAATGGTCTTATCACGACCAAAATGGCCAGCTATCCCTCCTGAATGAAGCTCCCAGATGAGGAATTCATGAAGGGACATACGGGGAATGCAAAGTCTGTCTCCCTTGAAAAGGAAGCCATCTTTAAGAACATATTCGCCCATAATGCGCTGGTCACTAAAGAGCGACGTGTAAGTACCCCCAAAATCAGGACATGTGGGGTATTCATCTTTCAGTTGCTCAAACCCGACTACCTCTACATTCAAGGAGTTGAGCAACGCCACTCTTCTACTAAGGGCATCCACTTGTTTGTTTTCAACCCCGGCCTTATGTTTCAACACAAACGAATATTCCTGAAGAAACGCTACCCACTTGGCATGCCTTGGGTTGAGTTTCTTCTGAGAATGCAAGTATCTCAAAGCCTCATGGTCAGAAAACAAAACGAATTCCTGCGGTAGGAGATAGTGTCGCCAATGTCTTAGGGATTGCACTACCGCATAAAATTATTTGTCGTATGTGGAGAATTTTTGTTTTGCCTCATTCAGCTTCTCACTGAAATAGGCCACTGGGTGTCCTTCTTGACTCAACACTCCACCTATACCGACACCAGACGCATCACACGCTACTTCAAAGACTTTAGAAAAGTCAGGTAGGCGCATGACAGGAGCTTCTACCATTTTGCCCTTAATTTCCTTAAAAGCCTTGACTGCAGCTTTAGACCGCACGAATTCTCCCTTTTTCACTCATTCTGTAATGGGAGCCATGATCGTGCTAAAACTCCTAATGAACCGACGATAGAAAGTTGCTAGGCCGTGAAAGCTTCGCACCTCATGAATGTTCCTCGGTTCTGGCCACTCAACTATGGCCCTGACTTTTTCAGGGTCTGCACGCATCCCTTCAGATGACACTATGAATCCTAAGAACACAACTTGGCTAGACATGAATGCGCATTTCTTAAGATTAGCGTACAACTTTTCTTTCCTAAGGACGCTACAAACCTTCTTTAAATGTTCAAGGTGTGATTCCTTAGTGGTACTGTAAATAAGGATGTCGTCAAAGTACACCACTGGGAACTTTTCCATGAACGGCCTCAAAGCTTGTGTCATCACCCGCATGAACGTACTGGGTGCATTAGTCAAGCCGAAGGGCATGACCAACCGCTCATACAACCCATCTTTTGTCTTAAACGCAGTTTTCCATTCATCCCCTGGGCGTATACGGATTTGGTGATATTCACTCTTGAGGTCTATCTTAGAGAATATAGTGGACCTGGCCATCATGTCAAGCATGTCATCAAGTCTAGGTATGGGGAACCTGTACTTGACAGTAATTTTGTTTATGGCACGGCTGTCCACACACATGCGCCACGTGCCATCTTTCTTTGGCGTCAACAATGCAGGCACGGCACACGGGCTCATACTCTCTTGGATGAAACCCTTTTGCAGAAGCTCATCAACTTGCCTCTTTAATTCTGCATGTTCTGCAGGGTTCATCCTGTAGTGAGAAAGGTTCGGTAGAGTAAACCCTGGGACAAGATCAATGGCATGCTGTATGTCCCTCATAGGTGGCAACTCATTCGGTAAATCTTCAGGAAATACATCACTGTATTCTTTCAGAACCGAAGTCACCTCACGGGGTAACTCTGATGGAACCTCGGGTGTAATCTCTCTAGCCACAAGGGCATACACCATAGAATCCTCCTTAGTCTCTTTTTCAAACTCTCTTGCATTTATTATATGTAGAGACTTAGGCTTGGATTTCCCCACTCCTTTAGGCTCACTTGCCTTCTCATCCTTTTTCTTCCCTAGTGTGCTCTCAGGTGGCATAGGGTTAAGTTTGATCTTTTTACCGTTATGCATGAAGGTACACGCATTGGAACGGCCAAAGATCGTGACATCATTATCGAACAGCCACGGTCTACCTAGGATAACATGCCCCACATCCATAGGTAACACATCACACCACAGGGACTCTTTGTATGACCCAAACTCGATGGGGACTAGACATTGATGGGTGACAGGTAGGGATGTCTTGTCAACCCACGAAACTTTATATGGGTCTGGATGAGGTGTGGGTTTTAATTTCAAGCGCTCTAAGGTGTTAGTGGAAATCACATTCTGACAACTTCCACTGTCCACTATCACCTTACAATTCTTTTCACCACACTTGGCAATAGTGTAGAAGATAGTGCTTCGACGCCAGTCAGCACTACTTCTAGACTGAGCTAGCACACGCCTGACTACTATAAGCGTTGCTTCCCCATCTAACTCTTCATCATCAGTAAGTCCTCCTTCAGGGTGATACTCTTCAACTTCATAATCACCCTGGTCATCTCCACCCTCGTGGGACTCGCCTATAACTAAGGCTTTTCCACGGTTCTTCGTAGGACACTGATTAGCCATGTGGCCCAGATTGCCACACTCATAACACCTGACTTGGCTCGTGTTGCTAGGACCGGCACCAAGAACCCCTTTGCCCCTGTCCTCCCTAGGTCTAGGCGGAATGGTCGCCTGTGCCCTAGGTTGACTACCAACATTAGGTCTAATCCCCTGGGAACTAGATCTAGCACTGGAGTCTCGGGACTCGAAACGACGGACTACAAGAGTCTTTAAATATTGCTCTAACTCTTGCACGACTTGATATGCTTCATCCAAGTCCGTTAAGGGCCGAGTCATAAGCTCGCGCTGAAGATCCGTACGAAGGCCCGTCTTAAAATGCGAGAGCGTTACTAGAGGGTCTTCTTGGATATCACATCGCATCACATATTCTTCAAACTTAGCGATGTAATCAGCGGCAGACATTGACCCTTGGCGCAAGGATTGTCATTGGTCAAGGAGCTTCTGACGGTATGAGAGGGGAAGGTACTTGTCCTTCAACTTCTCTTTCATCTCATACCAATGTGTGATAGGGGCTCTACCGACTCTTTCTATCCTACGCTCGGTGTTGGTCCAAAAGAGCTTGGCTTGACCCACAAGCTTCATCTTAGCAAACCGCATTTGACGGTTTTCTGACATGTCATACCACTCAAAGTAGTGGTCCATATCAGCAACTCAGTCAAGGAATGCCTTGGGGTCCAAGCGCCCATCAAAACTCGGGGCCTCGACTCTAACATTCTTCATCGCACGCTCATCTGGATCATAACGGTCTTGATGATCATATGTGGCTCGTGCCTCTCGCACAACACCACGACCGTTACCACGACCTCCATCTTCATCACCTCCACGTGTGGCAGCGCGTTCCTCTATGATTCCTCCCACTTTGGAGTGCGCATCATCCCCAACAGCGGGGTTTTCCCTTTGGGACGCCTTTAGTTGCTCAACCTTGGTCCTGGTAGTGGTGATCTGGTCCTCAAGGCGGGCAAAATCACGCTTGTGACTTGCCTCTAGGGCGGTTATCTTTTGGATCAATTGAGCAAGTTGCTCAGATAACTGCTCGTTACTTATAGTAGGTTGGAGTCCAAAACCTCTACCTCTCCTAGTGGGCATACAAACAAGGCTTGTACCAAAACTCTACCCAACTGGACCACTAGGTGTGTTGACTCTCAAGATGGATGCGATGAATGTGAAACTAATATGAACTGACTCAAATAAAATAAAACGGAAAACGACTCAAATCTGGAAATTTTCCAAATTAAGAAACTTTCTAAAATTGGAAAGTTTCTAAAATTGAAAACTTTCTAAATCTGGACTTTCCTAAATTAAACCTAAAAATCAAAACCCTAATTTTTGATAACTCGATCTAGACAAAACCATGCAAGCCTATTCTTTGATACCAAATTTGATGCAGGACAGCCCTAAATATGATGTATGCTCATGATCACAATTATCCAGCGGAAGTAAAAGCAATTATAATAATGAAATCTAGCATTAATCATCATAAACTAAGAAAAACAGAAAGGAAACATGCGATGGGACGGGCCATCATCACAACCATGGAGTATGGGATTCAATTAGTGCATAGGTTGGATCCGGCGAGGGATGGAACCTCCCGATCTTGCATGGCTATACCCAATCGATCAATGTTGATCACTAGTCCGAAGAACCAGGAGGTTTCTCGGATTAGGAATTTGAGAATTTGGGGATTTAGGGTTTGGATCAATTCTCAAGGTTTAGATCGTAGGGAATAATCAAAGCAGAAGTTTAGAAGGATAATAAAATAAAATACCTGGAAGAAGTTGGAGGGGCTCAAGAAGAAATCAGAAGAAGAAGATCAAGAGAAGAGAAGTATCACCATGAGAGATAGAAGAGGCAGGAGGAAGCTCAAAGAGGCTTTCATTAATCAATAATCAAGTAATTTCGTGTTTAGGGCCTAGCCCACTTAAATAACCAAATAAAACAAGTAAAAGTACTAAACTACCCCTAAACTAAGCAAAAACGCGTAAATAAGCAAAACTGCGCAAAAGTTCGAGCGCCCGAAGACGTCCAAAAACGTCCAGAGAGTTTCAGGCGCTCGAGAGGCCAAGTTCGGGCACCCGATCGGGCGCCTGAAGGCAATGGTCGGGCGCCCGAGGTCTTCAGCTCTTCAGTCCTTTTCTTTACTCTTCCTACGCACATGTCCTCCCTGGATGGGGTCTTCTATGTGTGTGATCACGTGTGGAGGGTCTTCAGCTCCTCAATAGTCGCCTATCCACAAGGATGATACTTGTGGATGGCGCTTTCTTCGTTGGTACACTTGAAATGGTTTTGTGTCCTCATCAGGGATCCTACTAAATTGGGATTAAACCAAATCCTGATTTTCGTAAGCCACACACCCTTCGTGTTGGATTCACTGCCCTAAAGTGTTGTTTTCCTATGCATATGTGGGATACCATCACTAAACAGACCCTTAGCATTGAAAGGAATGCAACTGCAATTTGAGAGCTAAATTCCCTATTGTTAATACTAGGAAGCATCATTAGTTTTGTTTGTCATTTTCTCTTGATTAAACTGAACATTCAAAATCCAATTCATGTGTGCATCTAACTGCAGCTCATATGTTTATTATTTAATTCGAGTCTTATTATAAATGTTTGTTGAAGTAAAGAATCTTCCCCAATGATTGATGCATCGTGGGCATCGTTCATGTAGTGGCAGTTGTCCAAAGGTGAAGAAGCAAGTTATGCTTTAGGAAGTATCCACTCAAGATACATATATAAAATGAAAGATTTTATTCCTGAAAGGATAAAGAAAAATACATCGAGAGGGATAGGATGATTCCTGGATAGCTAGAGAGGGAAGAAACACTCCTCTCCCACACTATCCACAATTGAATTCGCCTATTTGCCAGCACGAGGGAACAAAGTTTTCAGCCTCAAGGCAAGGAAACGAATTTCATCAAACACCGAGGATAGCTTCCATGGCTCAGAGTGATCTGTCTGCCCACTTTTTGACATTGATAGTTTCCTTCCAAGATAACCAGGCCCACATGATTTTTTGATAAATAAATTTTATTAACTTGAATTTTCTTTCCATGATATTAGATCTCTATAAGGATACAGTTCAGTAATTTCTTCATTCCTAAAGAATAAACGTTGGGGATGTGAAATTTTTAATGTATGATTGTCGTCTGCTGGTGGTACTTCTGGAGCGGAACTGATGTGAACAAGAAATGGGAGTAGAAGTAATACCTTGTTGCTCATATCATGACTAAGTGATCCAGCGATGCAAACATTGAATGCATCCTTATCCTTAGGCCATGTTTGGTTACACAAGTGAATTGAATTGTAAAAATTCAGCTCAATTAAGATGAAATGACGAAAAGTTAGAGAGGGTTCCCAGTATTCAAGACGAGGAAGTGACTGCAAAATTACAATTGCATTACTTTCAAGTTGATTTTTTTTTTTAATTTTTAATTTTTATTTTTTTATGGCGCAGGGTATCCCCACACCTCCCTTAGGGGATGGGACTAATCCCTACGCTATGGGACTTTCAAGTTGAAATTAAAAGAAACGTAATTGCAATTGGTTCTCAGACCCTAAGCATGAATGGAATGCCAAGTAAAGAATTACAATTTGGTTCTTTGCACTTCATTAGACTAATTAAAATTCAGTTCGGTTGTGCATCCAAACACACCCTTTTTTTAACATGCACACTCACACCCCTCACACACCCACGCACTCACACCACCGTGGCCTTTTATGCCACAATGGGTACTCGAACCCATGACCTCGTGTTGAAACTCTTGTGAGTCTACCACTGAGGCATGAGTAAGGACCCCATCCAAACACACCCTTAATGTGTCTTCTTGTAAAATAAAGTATGTATGTAGTTTAACACAAACACACGTAGGGAATAGGCATGGACATGTAAATGAAGTGTCATTCCACCACCCCTAAGAATTTAATACTCTAGATGATCAGTTTATAGACACATTAAATTGCATAAAGTATACACTGATGCTTTTCATGAGAAGAAAATGTTTTGTTTTTTTGCCCCCATATAGAGTACTGGAATTGCATTCTAAGATAATCCTCTGTATTGAATTTATGCAGATGATTGTATATATTTCATATGCATACAAGAATGAAGGAACTTGAATGGAGGTGAACCAACCCACAACCTGATCCAACCTGAATTACAACCTAAGGTGCACAACCCAAACCCAACCTGAATTCCTCTATACTTGACCCAGCCCGACCCAAATTCATGTGATTATTCTCAATCCGACCTAACCAAACCCGAATGTACTCAACCTGAACCCAATCTGATTTCAAATCGGGTTGGCTTTTTCCAACCCAAACCCATCCCTAGGACCTTGACAACCCAACCCAACCGGACCCGAACTCGTATTGAGTCAATTCCCAAACCCAAGTTGGAGCCCTAATATGATCCATAGTCAGAAAACCCATTTGATATCTTTCTCAGAATCTGAATCCAGAGTTCCTTCAGCCTTTTTAAGATAACTGATGTGTAACTTAACACTTATCTCTTTCTTTAAAATTTAAAAAAAAGAAAAAAAAAAGCTTCTTATGCACTCTAAAGTGAAATTCATGGTGTGGATTTTCCCTCTTGATTTTGTTTGATTCATCAGCTTTCACTTCTGCATCTTTTGATATTGATCGGATTCATCAGAACTATGTATTTTCTTCTGCCCTCATGCATGATTCGTAGGTTTAATGCAACAGACTTTTTGGAGAGGCTGAGAGGTAAAAGGCTGTTGTTGATCGGAGACTCCATGAACCGGAACCAGTTTGAATCAATGCTTTGCCTTCTACGTGAAGCCCTGCCAGATAAGAGCAGGATGTATGAAACTCGAGGGAATAAAATAACCAAAGGACGGGGCTACTTCATCTTCAAATTCAAGGTAATCATAGGGTCTCCCCTTTCTCCATTTCTCAATCTGAATGCCTTTTGCTGACTTTTCATGAAAAAGATCACTAAACAATCCTAACATCTTGTGGAATACCAAAACACTATTTTTGAAATTCCATTAATGTCATTCCCTCAGTTTAGGATTCTAAGACATTTCTCCAATTTGGGAAGACAGGTCTTTTTGGGTTCCTAGTCCTTATACAATTAACACAAGGTCATGATACTTTACATAACATGAGATGTGCATCTATTCCAGCAACAAATCTCATTTTTCTCCGAGAAGCTAGCTAGAAGAGGAATTATAGGTTCCGTTACCCATGGAAGACATGTACCACTTGGGTTATCAGCTTTTAGAAGTGGGGCCCTTTAATCAATGATCCAAATGATTGATTGCCCAATAGTTACTTAAGACTGGAATAACCTAGTCATCAATCTTGGGTTTTTTCCAGTTGAATGTGGATTGTTGCTGTGTCTATGAAAGGTTTGGAGTATTCAATCTAGGAGATTACGATGTGCTAGAGAGATATATTCATTTTGGTGCTCCCTCAGGACACAACATTCTTCTTCTTCTGTTGCTGGTCCAGAATATATCTGAACCTGGTCCACACTGTTGCTGGTCCAGATAATATATTCGAAAACCCAAAACCATGTCCATATCTATAATTGTATTTGGCAATCACAGTGAAAACTGCATCTGTACTATCATATCATACTGTCAAGATGTTTTTAATCCATCATGAATTGGGCAGGACTATGACTGTACCGTAGAGTTCTGTCGGTCGCATTTCCTAGTTAAAGAAGGGATCCGTCTCAATGCAAAGGGTCAGTCGAATCCAACCCTACTAATAGACCGCATTGATAAAACTTACGCCCGGTGGATGCGCGCCGACATCCTGGTTTTCAATACCGGCCACTGGTGGACTCATGGAAAGACAGCTAGGGGGTATGCAGCCTTCTGATGTGAAAGCTCTGTATTCATGCTTTTTTTAATGTCACACACACACACACACACACACACACACACACACACACACAAAAACAAGATGTGCAGCTATGCCATCAAGTCCTTACTGAATAGACGGATTTCGGGTTTTTTTTTCCCTTTCAACCAGGAAGAATTACTATCAAGAGGGTAATTATATCTATCCACAGTTTGATGCCGTTGAAGCATTCCGGAGAGCCATGAAAACTTGGGGAAGGTGGATCGATGAACATGTGAAACTTAAGAAGTTGGTTTTTTACCGTGGGTACTCTACTGCTCATTTCAGGTGAGGATTTTATTTAGGACTTGCCAAGTCCCAATGCATAAGAAATGCATGTGGTGTCTTGATGCACCTGATTTGTACAAGTGGGACCCATGGTTTGGTGAATCCTGAGCAGTGATCTGACCCAAAAGTCTTCTTTCTTTCTGGACCATTGCTGTCTCCACACTCTATTTGTAACCCAGTATTCTTGAGTGTTGGTATTTTCCAATTTGGGAGATTTTGAGAGTTCCTCATCCACAGTGAGTGCCCATCAGATCAATGGTCTGGCTCAGCATAATGTGGGGCCCACTTGTATCAACCAGTACCGCTGTGACCCAATAATTCCTCTTGTTATTTTCAATCTCTGTTCGTCAATAGAAATTCAAGCACGCAACCCCACAAGATTTCAAGTATCTATGTCACATCTTTGCATCAGGGGTGGAGACTGGGACTCTGGTGGGACGTGCAATGGAGAGACAGAACCTATTGCAAGCGGGCCGTTCCTCGATAACTATCCTCTGAAAATGAAGATAGTGGAGGAGGTTATCCGCGATATGCGGTTCCCTGTAATCCTTTTGAACGTAACAAGGCTGACCAACTTCCGTAAGGATGGCCACCCATCAATCTACCGCAAGACAGCGACAGAAGGGCGGAAGCTTTCGACACGGCGCCAGGATTGCAGCCATTGGTGCCTGCCTGGTGTACCAGATGCATGGAATGAGCTGATATATGCTAGCCTGGTAATGAAACAAACACCTTCATTGAGTTCTAAGAGGTGACCTTTTTGGCGGGAAATTGTAGAATTTTACATAGGGAGGGCCTTAAAGTTTTATTGGGCCATTGATTGCTGTGATCAATCGAATATTTATCATATTTATGTGGGTCTATTTGTATCCATCAGAAATGAGTAGCATGTTCATTCACAATATCTTTTTACCATTTATCCAAGATCATTCCAGACTATACTGGCCCATATTTAATATAGACGGTCCAAATTGTCAGACCCCATTGCAGGTTGAGCTGGCCAATAAATTGGCCCATATTTAATATTGGCCAATTTGTATCCATTGTAGGCCAATCAATGGATACAAATGTTGTCCCCACTGCTTTCTGTGGTGGGGTCCAATTGAGGTTTGGATCTGCCTCATTTTTGGGCCCATGTCTAAAATGATGTCACAAATTGGATCGATGGTGTGTGATATAACACACACATCATGGTGGGCCCACAGAACCTTTCCATGTCCACACCACTGAGGCACACCACGCAAGCCGCTTTCGTACTACTGAGTAAACTCTGTGGGGCCCACCGTGGATGTATGTATCCCATCGACAGTGGGGATAATGGCCGTCCACCGTTGAAACCTTCCTAGGGCCCACAGTGATGTTTGTTTGTTTATCATCTAACGTATTCATAAGATCACACAGACGTGAATGAAGGGAAAACACAAATATCAGCTTCATCCAATACTTCTGCAGCCCCAAGAAGTTTTCAACGTTTGGCATTCACTTCACATTGTTTCCTATGGTGTGGTCCACTTGAGCCTGTTGGGGTGCAAAACAACCACTCAATTCACACGAGCACCGGGCCTGATTCATTGGGCTTGGCTTGCATCTATATGCCCTGCTAGCGGGCTTCCATATGTCGATAACGGGCTTGGATTGGGCAATCCTCAAGACTGGTCCACCGACCCAATTATACACACCAAGCCATACTTGTATGTTGAATGTAGACTTTTGGTACGTTTTTTCACACTGTTCATTATTCGTGTCCATGTTTGCTACGCATCACCCAGCCTGATTTTTAGACCAGATCGTGTTTCCATAGGGCTGTACATCGAGCCAAGTTGAGTCGAGGTGGGCCAAGCTTGGTTGACTCGTCTGTGCTCTCCTCAAGTTTGAGCTCGAGCTCGAGCTCACCCTCGAGCTTACCATTGGAGCTTGCCTTGTTTGCTAAAACTTTCGAGGCGAGCTAGTGGATCAAGTCGAGGTGAGCTTACCTCGAGTCGAGTCGAAGTTGCTCCCACCTCAATTTATTATAATTTTTAGTACAAAATACAAATTAAAAGTCAACAACATTAAGTTCAAGAAGTCATAGATATATTAGGAGAATAGTATTTCTATAGGTGGGACCCCACCATTAAAATGACCTAGCTCTGATTGGTTTTTTCTTTGGCCAGGTCACACATTCATTGAATGCAGACCACTAGTAATATTTTCTGAACCATTATTAACATAGTACATGCATAGCTCACCACATGAATGGACTGCCCTGATTATTGTGTGGACCATCTTCATGATGAGGCTCAACTGATTCATTGATCAGATGCACCACCTCCCTCGTAAAATTGCTGCATATGTTGTTTGGTCTTACCATAGCCCATTTTGTAGATATGTATGGTGTGTGGTCTCACCGTAGCACCTGTGTTTGTGTAGCATGTAAAACACACAACTACTGTGTGCTCACCATGTTTTGTACTTGAAATTACTCAATCCATTAGATATGCTCAACAAGGAATGTTCTTACCTGATCAAAATAGTAGGATTAAGAAACCCCCCAACATGTGAGGGTTCTATATATCCTAAGCTTGGACCCCAATGTGTGTGGGGAGGAGGGGGGAGAAAGAACCAAGAAATAAGAAGATTATGTTTTTTTTTTTTTTTTTTTTTAAAACAAATATCTATACGAAACGAGTTGAGCTCAAGCCGAGCTGAACTTGAATCGAGTCGAGTCGAGTCGAGTCGAGTGACCCAATGGTCAAACTTGACTCGATTTCTGACTCGAGCTCCTAAATGAAGCTTGGCTTGACTTGTTCTACTGAGTTGAGTCGAGCCGAGGCGAGCTTTTTCGAGTCGAGTCGATCGAGTTTCTTGAGCTGACTTGGCTCATGACCAGCCCTATGTTTCCATGAGGCCCACCAAACGAATGGCTTGAATCTCACAAGAGTATGCCACGTTGGTAGTAGTGGATCCAATCGCCTGTTCAAAGCCCACTTAGTTTGGACGTCTGAGCACAAGTGCAAACCATCTAAGTCTGTCACAGGCTATGATGAGTCATGTAAGCCCATAGGCCTTCGATGGACATAAAATAAATGGGCTTTCCGCCTGCGCTTCTTCGATCCCATCTAAGGCCATTCCTTTGTAGGGCTGTAAATGGGTTAGCGGACCTGATGGGGTACCCGGATCCAACCCATTTAGACCCGACCCAGAACCGACCCATTTGTTAAATGGTACGGGTCTGGGTCCAAGAACAGACCCAATTACTAAACGGGTCTAGGTCTGGTTTCCTTTATATTAGGCTCGACCCGACCCGACCCGACCCGAACCCATTTAGTAAGTGGGTGGGTTTGGTCTATATTTTAAGGGACCCATCCATCTCAAACCCGTCCAGACCCATTTTTAAGCCTTGTAAAATGCTTGCATACTCGATTTAGACCCGAACCCATTAGACCCGACCCATTTATAAATGGGTATGGGTGGATCTCCCTCTACCCGACCCGCCCATTTAGTAAAAGGGTCTGGGTCTAAAATTTGGACCCAAACCCGTTTAGTAAATGGGCGGGTTTGGTTTTGGCTAAACCCACCCCGAACTCGACCATTTACAGCCCTATTCCTTTGGCAGACCTTTTCATTGGAACATATCATCATGCGCAACGACATGGCTTGAGAATGATCTGATCTCTCATTCGATGGGCCACATTACAAACTGGAGTTGCTGTATTGAACAATCCAAACCATTTGAGTAGTGATTGGGAAGTTAAGTGGCCCTTGAACGGTTCTCCGAAGTAAGATTATTTTAGGAATCAAATTTTAGTTGAAAGTCACGTACAATGTTTTTATTAAGTTATGATTTTAGTATCCTTTTATTTGTTTTCAGGTTACTATTTGAGTTATTCATTCATTATTAAATCCTCTCTCTCTCTCTCTCTCACTCACTCAGTGCTTTTGTGAGGAAGGAAATTACTATAATGTCCATTGTACACTTTTTTTTTTTCATTTAGGAAGTGGTAAAGTGGATAATTGTGGGGCCCGCATGATATTTGTATGATATCCATCTTGTCCAATAGATGTAAATCACCATGATGTTTCGAAGAACTAAATTTTTTTTTGATCTGAACATAAAGTCGGTCGCACGACAAAAATAATGTGCGCCACTTAAAACATTAAAAAATGCGAGTGCAATGCACAAGGTGATTTGCTCGGAAAGATTTTTGGGTAGTATGATTATCATGCTTAGAAGCATATGTTTGACAGATTGGATGTCATATGCATACCATATAAGCTCTAAATTTTCTAACTTCATTAGTCTCGCCTCAAAATGGGGCGGGGACACCCTGACATCATTTATATAAAAATTTAAATAAAAAAATAAAAAAAAGCTCAAAATTCTCAACCAGGGGTATTTTGAATGATGGGGATTAATTCTATGGTAGATTCGGGATTTGTGAGAAATTTTCCCATAAAATTCCTCCTTTGAAAACCTTGTACACTCAAAGTTTCTTATAAATTCAAAGACCATCATAGAAAGAAGATGGTGATCTTGTCCTCTCATTTTCGAAGGCCATGTTAGGCATGCCAGGACTATTCTACTAAAATTTCACTTATTGGAAGATCCTAGCCATCAAATTTAGGCACTTTTAAGTTAAACATGGCCTATCATTGTATCTTTTATCAACCGTCTCTTAGAAACTATCTATTAACTTTGACAAATTATGGAATGTCCAGAATAACTTGTCAAGGAGACTTTTGGGCATTTTCATCGATGGTGGAGCCAACACTCTTGATCAAGAAAGGTTCAAAAAATGCCCTTCCTCCTAACACGTTCGTACTAGAAAACTAAGCGGGGATTCAACTTCCTCAAGGGTAGGGTATTACAAAAAATTGGTCATGAATTATCAATTAGTCTAGAATTGATTCTTCTTTAGTCGATGCTTAAACAATTTATAAGAAAAGACTGAAAGACGTTGATGATATTGCTGGTTCAGATCTAGCTCGACCTAGCTATTCTTAGCATGATATTGGGAAATCTCATTGCTCTTACCCAAACAAGATTAGAATATTTGCTTGCATATTCATCCATAGGTCATGTTGGAAATGTTCCACTCATCTAATGGGCCCTAGAAGATAAGGTAGCCCATAAATGGGTTAGTGAGGGTGCAATTCTTCTATTGAAGTTTTTTTTTTCCTCGTCTAAATCAAGCTAGTGATCTTCCTTTACTGGGAAAGTCTAGTCATCCTTTTATCAGGTTAATCACAAGTCTTTTGATATTAAATTTAAATAATTGTCTAGTCTTCCTTTTATCAAATAGTCAGCCTCCTTCTAATGTAATTATCCTTTTATTTTATTAATAAAGTTGTGATGGTGCTGTCCACTTTAAAAAAGTATGCCGCCAAATAATAAATGACTTAAAAGAGGACAAAATTCAACATTCGAAGAACACTTGTGGATCACCTAATGCACCCTAATATGTCACATACGCTTCCTAAGCTAGAACTATTTTAATAAATGATTACATCCATATATCTCTTATTCATATTTAAACCTATACCAAGAATGGATTCACATAAGATGAGACTGAGAAAGTGGACCCTAAGAGTTGGCTAATGCGACCACTTAAATTGTTTATGTCAGAGCCCAACCAGACTCAGCCCATTGAACTGTAGTAGGAGCATGCTTCGCCTAGTTGGACCAATCCAAATTGAGTCTAAGCATTTGTAACATTTGTTGCCGCAAAAATGACACCGAAGTATTACAACTTTTAAGGAGTCTAGGGACCAAAATTCTATCATTTCGTTTAGGTTTTTAAGGTTGGATTATCTGGCTCAGCTCATTGATAACTTATATTGGTGAATTGATCATGTGGGTTGTTAACAGATAATAAAGGGAGAACATCTTATTCTAATATGATGATTATGAACTATACAACGAGCCTATTTATATGCTTAGATGGTAGGTAGAGAATTTAGTACAATAAGTATACAATGGATGGTAGGTGTTGTACAAAAGTACAATGTAAGGCCTAGTACATGGGCCTAGTATATGAGCCTACTATACACTAACATCCCCCCTCAAACTCAAGGAGGTTGAATAGAAACTAACTTGAGTTTAGAAACTAAGTCTTGGAAACGCCCCAACGGATGTGCTTTGGTAAAGATATCAGCAGTTTGGTTAGCAGACGTAACAAAAAGGAGACGCACAGTGCCATTGCCAATATGTTGATGAACAAAGTGACAGTAAATCTATATGTGTTCGGTGCACTTATGGAAGGCATCATTGTGGGCAATCTGAATAACACTTTGATTATCATAATAAAGAACAGTGACAGTAGAATATGTAATACCTATATTCTCAAGTAGCCAGCGAAGCCAAAGGAGTTGTTGAGTAGTGTCAGCGAGAGCACGATATTCAGCCTCAATGCTTGACCTTGCAGTAACAATTTGTTTCTTGCTTCGCCAGGAGATGAGCAAGTCTCCTAAGAAAAAGCAAAAACCTATAGTAGAACGACGATCAGTGGGATCACTTGCCTAATCAACATCCGAGTAGGCACGCAACTCAAGATAAGAGGTTGAGGAAAAATGAAGTCTATGAAACAATGCACTTTTAATATAACAAAGGATGTGTAAGATAGCTGCAAAATGAGTGGAGCAAGGAGCCGACATGAATTGACTAACCAAGTGAACAGCATAGGCAATGTTAGGACGAGTAACAATGAGGTAGATAAGGCTGCCAACCAACTGTCAATAGAGGGTGGCATCACTCAGTAAAGTATCGTCAAGAGGAGTGAGACGAACATTAGGCTCGAGAGGAGTGGAGGCAGTCTTAGCATCCGTGAGACTAGCACGAGTTAGAAGATCAAAGGCGCACTTAGCTTGTGAGAGATAGCAGCCACGAAAATTAGATGAAATCTCAAGGCCCAAAAAATAACTAAGAGATCCAAGATCTTTTATTTTAAAGTGGTGACTAAGGACCTGTTTGAGAGCAGAGATGCCGGCAAGGTCATCACCAGTAATAATAATGTCATCAACATAGAGTAGAAGAAGAGTAGTGTCGTGCTCAGTTTTGCGAACAAAAAGTGCATAATCATAGGGACTAGAGGAGAAGCCAAAATCCCCAATAACAATACTGAACTTAGCAAACCATGCCCGTTGAGCCTTCTTAAGACCATACAGAGCTCGATGAAGCTTACAGACCTTATGTGGAGGATGATCATAGCCTGGAGGAGGTTGCATGTAGACTTCCTTAGTGAGATCACCATTGAGAAACGCATTTTTTACATCCATTTGGAATAAATTCCACTTACGAATTGCAGCAACTGCAAGGAGGCTATGAACTGAAGTGATACGAACAGCAGGAGCAAATGTCTCCTCATAGTCAATTCCATGTTCTTGAGTGAAGCCTTTGGCCACCAAATGGACTTTATAGCGTTCTATGGAACCATCGGATCTAGTCTTGATTTTGTAAACCCATTTACATCCAACCACTGTTAAGATGAACAAAAGGTTCTCTTACCTGAGTAGAACGACAAAGTGGGGGATCAGAATCATCAATAGAAGGGGCGGAACAGGAGCAGGAGCAGGAGCATAAGCAAGATCATCAGACAGAGTAGGCATCTCAGGAAGAACCGGGGAGATGGAATTTGGACAGTGAAGAGAACATCTTATGTTCCCAAAAGATAACATGGCGAGAGATATGAAGACGTTTGGAAAGAGGATCCCAACACCTATAGCCTTTGTGTACTATACCATAACCCAAGAAGCAGTAGAAACGGGGCTGAGGTTCTAACTTGGTACGTTCATAGGGCTGAAGTAAAACAATGCAAGCACATCTAAAAACTCGGAGAGAACTATAGTTAGGAGGATGGTCATACAAACGTTCATAGGAAGTTTGATTGTCAATGACAAGAGACGGAACACGGTTGATAACATAGGCAGCAGTGAGAGTTGCTTCCCCCCAAAAACGTTCAAAACAAGAAGAAGAGATGAGAAGAGCACGAACTGTGTCCAGGATATGGTAATGTTTACATTCAGCGCGTCCATTTTGTTGAGATGTTTCAAGACATGAGCGATGTGGAATGGTTCCTTGACTGTGAAGAAATGTAAGAAATTATGTGTTTTTGTATTCCATGGCATTGTCTACACGAAATATTTTGATAGAATGCGAAAATTGGGTTTTCACCATTTGGGTAAAGTTATAATAAATTTATTTTAACTTAGAGCAATTATTCATAAGATACAACCAAGTAAAACGTGAATAATCATCAATGAAAATGATAAAATGTTTTGACCCCTCATTGTAGTGGTGGGAGAAGGCCCTCAGATATTAGAGTGAATTAGATCAAAAGGTGCAATAAAAACAGAATCACTTTTATTAAAAGATAAAGCAGTTATTTAGCAAGTTGACAAAATAAACAATTAATATGGTCATTGGTAACAGGACCAAGATGACCACTAGAAAATAAGAAACGTAAACAACTAAAGGACACATGACCTAAGTGGGAGTGCCACAAAGACTTAAAGAGGAAGTGGAAGAGGCTAACACGGCAAACTGTACTAGAGGAGATGGTCGAGAAAGAGTGTGAAGATTGATGAGCTCGAATAGGCGTCCAACTTTACGACCTATCCCAAGTATCTATCCTGTCTGCGGATCCTGCACATGACAACCAGTACGAGAAAAGATAACATTAAGGCCAAGTTCACATAGTTGACCAACAGAGATAAGGCTCAAGGTAAGCTTAGGTATGAGATATGTATCAGAAAGAGACACATGAGGGTTAGAAACTTGTCCTATGTGACTGACATACATATGTGAACCACTAACAGTATGAATAACAGGGATATGAGAAGCAAGATTTTAGTAGGATCAGATGTCATATTGTTACTACAGGCATAATCAAAGTTACCTGAGGCAGCAGAAAGAGCAGTAGAAGGTTGAGTACCAGAATTGGAGAGGACTTGTTTGAGGATGGATTCAAGTTCAGTAACAGAGATTGATGGAGAAGAAGTGTTCAAAACTGAATAATCCTCAGTAGTAGAAGCAGTAGTAGATCGGGATGCAGTTGTGGTGTTGAGATTTTGATTGACTTCATCTGTTCGAGAGTTGTGTGGTTGTTTATTAAGATTGCGTGTGCAATCATCTTGATAATGATCGGATCCCAGTTTACAATAGAACTTGTAGACTCTGGTAGGACAATCAAGTAGATAGTGACCAATTTCGCTATAATACTTGCAGAATTTAGAGGAAGATTATTCACCCCTAGAATGATGAGTAGCAAGGACTGTGTTGATATGCTGAGATTTCAAAGTATTGTGGCGAGTTTCTTCAGAGAGTGGTTCAGAGACAACACTGTCTAATGTGAGTAGGGGGTTGCGATGAAGTAATGCGGCTCGAATAGGTTCGAAATCATCATGAAGAGCCATCAGAAAATGAACCAAACGTTGTTGGTCTCTGTACTTGGTAAATTGTGTAGTATTAAGAGAACAAGTCCATGTGGGTTCTGAAAGAGTCAACCAATCCCAAGTTGCATGCATCTGAGAGAAGAAACTATCAATAGACTGGCCAAGTTCTTGACGCATATGATGAAAATGACTCAAAAGTTGATACTGATGAGAAAGATCAGATGTGGTGTAGCGTTGCACCAACAAGTCCCAAATGGCTTTGGCGGTTTCGAAACAGCCAAACTGAAGACTAATAGATGTGGTGGATGTGTTACGGAATCAAGTGATAATCTAATGATTTTTGTTGTCCCAATCTTCAAGTTGATCGGTAAACTTGGCATTTGTTTCGTCTGTCCCTTGTTGTGGTTTTGTAATACACCCAGTAACATAGCACCAAAGTTTACATCCTTTGAGAAAGCTAGTCATAGTTTGAGTAAAAAAGATGTAGTTTGGTCTATCCAAGATAGTCTGAATAGGTTGAGAAGTGTCGGATTTGTCCATGGTATGAAGAAAGTACACTGAGCTTGAGAAAATGAGGCAGAAGTGAGTAATAAATAGGCTCAAATTCAGCACAAGTCCAGAATACAATGTCTTTAGAGATCAGCCCTTTAAACAGTTTGTTGAAAGAAAATGGGCCCCGATTATCATGTCCTTCAACAGAAAACCACTGAAGTCAGTGTGAGCATCTAGCATACCATTACAATCAGCAATCACAACAGTTATTAAGTCAGCATTCAATAACCAGGTAACAAAGGGCCAGTTGAAAATCGATTTGGGTCACACTCCGAACAGCCGTGGAATCTGAAGTTTGATCAAAGGATTAATGACAACAACAGAAAATCTGAAACAGAGGTGCAGGATGACAACAATAGGTTTCTAGCAGAGGATGGAGTAGAGAACGCCAGCAACAATGGCGGGATGATGGAATATGGCTGTTGATGGAATGGGTTTTGGAGATCCGCGAGATTTGCACAAATAGGGGTGATGAAATTTAGCTGTTGAAGGCTCTGGAGATGCCGGATCTGAGGCTGCTAGATCTATAGTTGAGTGGCAGAGGCGCAGGATGAGGCGCTTGATCGGACACGGCCGTCGGACGGTGAATGCCGCTGGTGATGCCGAGCAGATTCCGGCGTCGGGTTGAGCAGATACCAGATCTGAGATGGCGGTGACAGAGATTGCAATATTTGCGATGTGGTGGCCAAAGACGTTGATCGGCATATCTGGATCTGAATCCAGATGCAACTGACTTGGTGTCTAGGTGACAGGTGAGTCTGGATGATGTGCACTTGCAATGGTAGCCGCTGCAATTGCAACGGCAATGGGGGCAATGAAGTGGGGTGCCTTGAAAGATGAGATGATGATCTGTGATATGAGTTTGCAACAGATGGGTTTACCTTGATATGAGTTTGCAATATGATGTAGAGGGCATGGCGGACCTCTACATGATAAGAATGGACCAAAGGAAGGACCAGTGGAAGACCACTATGAAAGGATTGAAGATAGTGAAAACTGATAGAGCAGATGGCTCTACTGACCGGTCGTCCGACCGGTCGAACCCAGCAAAGACCGGTCGCCAAACAGATCTAGCCCAACTGGGAAAACGATCTAAATTCTCTAGACTGATTTTGCCTAAACTCGATCGGTCGTCCGACTGGTCGCACGTCTAAACAAATATCTCAGACCGGTCGTCCGACCGGTCGTGGACAGGTCGCATATTGTCCAGAGAGTTTATGAAACTCTCTGGACCAACTCAGACCGGTCGTCCAATCGGTCGACCAGCGTCCAGAACTTTTTCGTAAATTTCTATTTTCAGATTTCTTTCTCGTTTTAGGAGTTGATATTCTTTCCTTTTGCAATTAGGACTCCTAGGCAGTGAAGCTTAGGGTTTAGTTAGTATAAATAAGGTGTTATTTTCGATTTTAAACATTATTGCATAATTTTAATACAATTTTCAGAGTTTTCTCTATTTTGACTCGTGTTCTTCGAGTTGCCCCTTGAGCGATCAAGGAAGATTGGGTTGTTTGCTCGATAGATCCATGGATTCGGATCAGTTATCTTACGAGAGAGACGGTGATCGATCTCGTCCAGCCTACGACTGTGCTAAGTTAGTATCAGAGCGAGGCTTTCCCTCGGGTGATGGCTTCTAGCGACAATCAAGGCAACAACTCCACTGGCAGTGATCAGGGAGTTGCGTTTCTAGCAGAGAAGATAGAACTTCTCCAAAAATCGATGAAGACTTCAATGCAAGGGCTAATGGAGTTCATTGATCAACTCGTGGCTGCATTAACACCGCAGCAAGTTCCAGCGGTTACCCAACCACCCGCTATGGCTATTGGGGGTAATCTAGCGAATCGCCCGGCCCTTCCGACCTCTATTCGACAGCATGGTTATGCATCTCCCGGTGGCAGCGATGATGAAATCGAAGAAATCCTTGTACGACCTCAGGCATGTGGTTTTGACCATGGGGATTGTGATGAATATTAATACAGAGGTAAGGGAGGACTCCCTTCTTTTAATGGTATGCTGAGAATTGATGAATTCCTCGATTGGTTAGTCGAAGTAGAAAAAAAATTTGATCACATGGAAGTCTCGGAAGATCGAAAAGTTAAACTTGTTGCGTACAAGTTAAAATCGGGTGCATCGGCATGGTGGGAACAATGACAGCTCTCCCGCTCCCGAAAAAACAAATTACCCATCCGATCATGACCTCGAATGCAAAAACTTATTCGAGAGTATTTCCTTCCTCGTGATTATGAGTAAATATTATTCCAGAAGTATTAGGATTGCCGTCAGGGCAATCGTACCGTTGAAGAGTATACCGCTGAATTCCATTGGCTAGCCCCTCGTAACGACTTGACTGAAACGGAGGCCCAGAGGACTGTCAAGTTTATCAATGGTTTACGACTCAATATACGGGATCGAGTACATATGTAACAGATATGGACAGTAGGGGATGCACTACAAGACGCCAATCACGCTGAAACTCGGCTTACAAGAGTTCCTACGTGAACATATCCTTCATCCCAAGTAACTACTATCACAGTGGAACAAGAGATTTCTCAAGCCAAAGGAAAATGACCTATTGGGGAACGAGTCTAACCGCCTCCTACAACTGCGGCTCAAGGAACGGGGATCGAAACGCAAAGACCGCAACGCAGTGCAACACCCATGGTTGGGTCAAGTCAAGCCCAAAATCCTTATGCACGACCCCGACCCAATCATTGCTGGAGATGTGGCCAACTTGGTCACTTATCCAATACATGCCTAAATTGACCAGTGGCCAATTTGGCCATGAATGAAGGGGAGTTCGCTGAAGGAGAACCCGAAGAGGGCAATGATCACCAAGCTGATGAAGAATACGAAGAATAAGCTGATGTAATCGAGCAGGACCATGGGGAATCCCTGGTGATGATGCGTCTTTGTTACACTCCAAGGGTGGAATCCCACCCCCAACGCCATAACATCTTCCACACCCGATGCACTGTGAATGGAAAAATTTGTAATGTTATCATCAATGGTGGGAGCAACGAAAACATAATATCCAAGATGGTGGTGGACAAGCTCAAGTTAACGACGATAAAACATCCATCTCCGTACTCTATTGGCCGGATAAAGAAAGTTAGCGACACCAAGGTAACTGATCAATGGTTGATTTCATTTTCCATTGACAGAGGCTACAAGGATGAGGTATTATGTGATGTTATTGACATGGAGGCATGCCATATTCTCCCTAGCCGCCCATGGCAATTAGACCGGGATGTTACCCATCATGGGCGTGACAACATTTATATTTTTATAAAGATGGGAGGAAGCGTATCCTCACTCACATGCCACCCAAGAGTTACCCCAAGACTTCCGTAGCGTAGGGGAGCTCTCTCCTTGCCATGAGAGAGTTTGAGATAGAGGCTAAAGAGACAGGTGAAATTTATGCAATGGTGGTAAAAGGGGAAGGTTCCCAAGAACATGTTATACCTCCGAGCCTCCATCCTTTACTCAATGAGTTCAACGACACGTGGCGAGATGCGAGATATACAACCCTTGATGCGAGATATACAACATCACATTGATTTCATCCCAGGATCCAGTTTACCTAACCGGCCACATTATCGATTGAGCCTCAAGGAGAGTGAAATTCTCCAAGGCCAAGTGGATGATTTATTAAAGAAAGGAATGTTGAGGGAGAGCATGAGTCCCTGCGCCGTTTCAACACTATTAACTCTTAAGAAAGATCAGAGTTGGCGGATGTGCATAGACAATCGAGCTATTAACAAAATTACTGTGAAATACAGATTTCCCATCCCTCGACTAGATGATATGTTGGATATGTTGGAAGGCTCCAAAATATTTTCTAAGCTAGATTTAAGAAGTGGATATCATTAAATCCGGATTCGTCCGATGACTGGAAAACGGCTTTTAAGACCAAGAAAGGCCTATATGAATAGCTAGTCATGCCATTTGGGCTATCGAAAGCACCAAGTATCTTCATACGACTTATGAATCAAGTTCTAAAACCGTTTATTGGCAAGTTTGTGGTGATTTATTTCGACGATATTTTGATTTATAGTCAAGATGAAGTATCTCATACGGCACATCTTAGGGAAGTACTTCAAGTGCTCCAAGACAACAAGCTTTACTTGAACCTAAAGAAATGTGATTTCCTAACGGATCACTTGTTATTCCTGGGTTTCGTCGTTTCATCCACAGGCATCTGAGTAGACGAAGATAAGGTAAAGGACATATGCGAGTGGCCCACTCCGACCAACATACATGAAGTGCGTAGCTTTCATGGGTTGGCCACCTTCTACCGCCGCTTCGTCAAGAACTTTAGTATCATAGTCGCACCAATCACAGATTGCATGAAGAAAGGACCCTTCCAATGGACTGAGGAAGCCAATCGAAGCTTCGCTGAAATCAAACACAAGTTGTCCTCAACTCCAGTTCTCATGTTACCTAACTTCGACAAGGTCTTTGAAGTAGACTGCGATGCATCCTATGTGGGAATTGGGACAGTGCTATCTCAGGAAGGCAAACCGGTAGCCTTCTATAGTGAAAAGTTCAGCGATGCTAGGAAGAAGTGGTCCACGTACGAGATAGAATTATTCGCCGTAGTACAAGCTCTTCGGCATTAGCGACACTACCTCATTCAGAGGGAGTTTATCCTAAACACCGATCATCAAGCTTTAAAGTTTATCAATAGTCAGGCTAAAATCAATCGTGTGCATGCTAGGTGGATTGCATTTTTGCAGAAATTCACTTTTGTGTTAAAACACAAGTTTGGGCAACAAAATAAAGTAGCCGATGCCTTGAGTCGCCGAGCCTCCCTCCTTGTTACATTATCTAGTGAGGTGACTAGGTTTGATTGCCTCAAGGAATTATATACCGACGATGAAGACTTCAAGGAAGTATGGGCTCAATGTAAGAATAACCATCCCGGTGATTTTCATATCCAAGACAGGTTCTTATTTCATAGAAATCGATTATGCATCTGTAGACACCCCACCTTCGGCTACACTGTTGGTAGAGATAGCTGGTTGAACGGAGGACCATACCCCCAAATCCCAAGTCCAAACTCAGCCAAACTCACCCTTGTAAGCCCCATTCCATAGCCCAGTTCAAGCCTGAACCCAGTCAACCCAGTCCTAAAAATCACCCTGAAAAACCCCCCATAAAAAAGGCCAGTCAAAAAATCCCAAAAAAAGTCAAACTCACTGAGTCAACTCGCTGAGTTAACCCGCTGAGTCAACCCGTCGAGTCAACCCGTCGAGTCAACCCGTCGAGTCAACCCGTCGAGTCAAATCACCGAGTCGACCCGCTGAGTCAACTCACTGAGTCGACCAGCGAGTCCAACAGCAGCCCCGAGGGAACGGCCGTACTCGCTGGAAACCGAGGAGCGGCCGTACGGGCGGCCCATGGCAGGCCGCCCGGACAAAATTACGAGAGCTGCCACTCTCTGCCGCTATAAATACCCCCCTCCCCTTCTCATTTCAACAATCCATTCGAAGCCCTTCGAGTCCAGAGAGAGTCCATCCTTTCGAGTGCCCTTAGCCCATTTTCCCACCAAGGAGAGCCCGAGTGAGGAGAGTCTAACCCTGGTCCAGCCCAGCCTGACCACTGGTCCAAGCCTCTCAAGCCATCTAAGTCCTAATCCAGCCACTCGAAGCCAATCCTTGCGACACCTCCGTCCACCTAGCTACTCATTTTCCAGCATCATCTCGTTTGCATCTAGCATAAGTGCAACATTTACTTTCCTTCCAACCCCCCTGCTTCACTACAAGCACCTTGATTACTCAAGCACACATGCATATGTCTTTATATTAAGCACCTGTCAGTTCGAGCGTATGCTCTGGGCTTGCCCGTTGTTGGAACCTGCCCATCAGAAACTCTTACTGTTCAGACCTGCATTCATGCTTCACCATAAAACACCTTGATTACTCAAGCACACATGCATATGTCTTTATATTAAGCACCTGTCAGTTCGAGCGTATGCTCTGGGCTTGCCCGTTGTTGGAACCTGCCCATCAGAAACTCTTACTGTTCAGACCCGCATTCATGCATCATGTCATCCATGAGAATATACGAGGATTAAATTAGACTTTCAAGTATTCGATCGATTCTGTGAAGTAGAGACCGTACTTCGGTACGGGCAGTGTGTGGGGTGCTTAACCTCTTCCCACCCTGTAACCGTGATCCCTTACCTTGAATCTCTGACCGCAGATCAACAGGAGTCATTTTAGAGGAGAGGATCTTCGGATCCCCTTCTCTAACGTTTCTACGGGGTCTAGCCGACTGTAGATTCGAAGTAACTGGCTAGTGGCGACTCTGGTCTTATATAAACTCATTTAAACATATCCAGCTTAACACGACAACCAAACGAAGCCCTCGAGAACGAGGCAAGCCAGTGGCACAAACTGCGATTTCGCACTCACACACCTCTTCTTCTTCTTCTTCCAAAGGGAAAGGGAGAACGACGTCGTGTGGGAGCGCGGGGAAAATCGGCGAGGGTCCACAGAATGGCGACTCTGCTGGGGACAAGCTAGTCCCACTAGTCGTGATCCGACTTGAAAAACAGAATCCTTTCCGTACTTGAAAGTCATTAATCCTCATACAATCTCATCTGCATAGCATTCTACCCAAACCCAAACAAAAAAAATAGAAAATTCCAAAACAAAAAAAATAGAAAATCCCAAAATCCAAAAAAGGTAGTGCATACCTCTCACCATTACTCCTCCAAACCAAATCACCCTGCCACGTCCAGTACAAAATCAACATGGCTCTCCCATTCCCTGCCCTCGAAATACTTGAGGCTTCCTCTCCACAGTTAAACTTGAGAGAATCCATGTCAATTCCTGGCATCCAAGAGCTACAGCAAAGTATGAAGGCCATGCAGGAAATGCTTCTTCGATTCACACAAGCCCAGGTTTCAGCAGCCAGCAATCAAGCCGGTCCAGTTCAACAACATCAACAACCATCGAAGGTACTCCCGGCCTCCAGTTCATCCCAACCACAACCGCCAAAGATCACTCAGGACTTTCGATACCCTCCTAACAGGGGCCTTCAATCAGAACAACCCTCAACCTCAAGGCATTTCTTCCAGTATCCTCTTGTGAATGAGAGCCATTTTCAGTCACATCCCACAACCAGAACTCCGAGCCAATTCCAACATCCTCTTCCTAATGAGAGTTCCAACCAATTTCAATATTCTCCTGTGACTGGGATTTCTTTGCAGTCTCCTTTCTCAGCTCCAGTCCAACAAAGTCCCTATAATGAGAGTAATTACCAGGCCCAACCTTCTTCAAGCAGGAATTTTAGGAGCATCAATGACACCAATTATTATGAAAGGGGGCCATCTCAGTCCTGGCAAGGGGCAAGATCTCCTTCATCTGGTCCCTCCGAAATAGAGCAACTCCGAGAGCAGATGCGAGAGATGAAGAGAAAGTTGCAGAAGCAGCAAGGGGTGGATCTTCCATCCACTAAGTTCAGGGACCTTTGTCCATTTCCCGATGCAATGGTACCTCAAGGCTTCCAGGTACCAAAATTTAAAAGATATGATTGGACAGGGTGTCCTGTAGACCACTTACGAGCTTTCTGTGGAGAGCTTAATGCTGTGGCGGGCAATGATGGAGCACTCATCCGCTTGTTTCAAAAATCTCTGAAAGACGATGCCCTAGACTGGTACACATCATTGGACTGTCATCGCATCAGGACTTGGGAGCAGCTCTCCCAGGCTTTCGTCAACTGGTTCGCATACAATCTTAACATGGCACCCAGGAGAGCGGACCTCGCAGCTCTTAGGCAAAGAAGTGATGAAACATTGTTAGCTTACGTTGGACGATGGCGGGCCATGGCCGCTAGAATGAAGACTCCCATCGACGACGAGGAGCAAATCTCCATGATCGTCCACTCGGCAAATCCAAGTATCTCTGGATACCTTGTCTCACATCCATATGCGAACTTCAGCCAACTCATCTGCGCCGGGGAACAAGTCGAAGCCGGAATAAGGGCTGGGATGATCTCTCCTTGGTGGCCTCAGCAAGCCTCTCCAGTACAACTGATAGTGGAAGGTGAGCCTACCGGATACGAGAGCGATAATGGTAGTGTTCCCATCTCCCATCCAATGGAAGAGGATGATCTTGTCGCCTCTACCGAAGGTGCACCATTCCTCCCTCAGCATGGACATCTGCAACAACAGCAACGACCAAGATGGAACTCACAGTTTCCTAATCAAGGTTGGCAAGGGGCACCTCTAACTAGTCCAGTTTCAGAACCCCTCATCCTGCAAGGGGCATTTCCAGTTGATCCAGTCTCCGCAATGCAAGGGGCACCTCCTGCCTATCCAGCTTTCACCAGCCAAGAAAAGCCTCCTCTCCAGTTTATTCGTGCCATCAACTCTAATTCAGAGTTCGAACCTCTCATCCTGCAAGGGGCATCCTCAACTATTTCGATCCCAGAGCCCATCATCATGCAAGGGGCACCTTCAGTCGATTCAATCTTCGCACCCATTTTTAACCATGGGCACATTCAGCCCATCTCAGTCAACCAAGGGGACAATCTCCCTAACGCAGCATCAGCAAACCAGGGGCACAACCTGCCCGTCTCAGCAATAGTCAGCCAGGGGCACAACTTGCCCATTTCTCCAGCAAACAACCAGGGGCACAACTTGCCCACCGCACCTGTCTATTCGGCTTTTACTTCAGCCATCGTCCTCCAAGAAGAAGACCCTTCCTCGGACAGCATGCCACATGCCCTAGCAGAATTAGGGCCCAGCTTCAATTATGTGGCCACTATCGAGGAGGTCGAAGGAGAGATTGATGTCCAGGTTCGGATCAATCCAAAAACATCAACCATCACTCTTCAGGTCTTAGACATATCAGCTTCATTACATCTCCTTTCTGATCGGACCTGGTTTCACAGAATCGGTGCCATCTCTTCAAATCTTCACCAAAGGGTCAAGCACATCTTCGGAGATAGGGCGATCACCATCATTACCGATCCCGGACAATTTTCCATGGTAGAAGCATCCAACCTCCGAGAGCCTACCATCCCAGCCATGGACGTACAACGCTCCAATGGGGAGGTCTCATACCATCACAATGCAAATTACTTCCCTCGCGCATGTCCCATCGGATCGAACTACGTCTTCCTTTCTGTCGAGTGTCAAACCTTCTACTATCAGCTCGAATATCAAGACTCGACCCGAATCATGGGAGTTCAAGAGAATGTGGATAGAGAAAGACTGCGATATCAGCCTACTCAGATTAGGCACAGAAATTTCAGAAGAAGACGGGGTCATCAAGAAGAAGGGAACCTCTGCATCATCACACCAATCCAGTTCATCAGTACAGGGATTATCTATCCTGATGATGGGCTGGATTCCACCTTCGATGATCAAGCGAGCAGATTGAGTCTGATAGAGTTGCCCAAAGAAGACTCAAGCAAGGGGCAGAAATTTCCCCCGATCAACTGGACTACCGTCCTGATCCCACCTCAGCCGGATGAACCTGAAGAGCTGCAATTCATCGGGGACGAACCAGGAGAAATCGCATCCGACACTGACTCGGAGCCCAATTCCAGATCTATCCTGATGTTTGGGCGCAACGATGAGGGTTGGCCTACTGATCCCTCTGGCCCTGCCTCCTGAGGGCAAGGAGTGCAGGGCAGTAACAGGTTTGTAGTCCCCATGACGGCCAATAAAAGTCGACAGTGCTCGGCTCCCCGAGCCGAATCAAGCAACATCTGGTTCACATCGCCGTCTTGCTCGGGTCCTTTACAAAAAAAATTTCAAAAAAAAAAAAAATCAGAAAATTCAAAAACCCAAAACACCAAATATTTCAAAAAAAAAAAAATTTCAAAATTTCAGAAAGTCCAAAATGTTCAAAAAATCCAGATATTCACAAAATTCCAAAAAACCAGAAAATCTTTAAAAGCAAAATTTTTTTTTTTTTTTTTAAGAAATCTTTTTCAATAAAAGTGTCAAGTCTTTCTGTCAAAGCACTTGAGTATGAAACTGACTCATAAGATTTCGATCTAGGGTTGGACTTCAAACTCAAAGGTCTGGATAAAGCCAAATGATGTGGAAAATGATGAGCTGACTCCCAAACTTAGAGGGTCTCCTCGAAAGTTCGAACCAAAAGCCGATGTCATCTCAAAAATTTTCAAAATTATAAACCTAGGATCTCCTGAGACCCATAAGGAAGTGTGCATTAAGAATCCTTGTCCCCGAAAATAAGCAGAGAATGATCGAATTTTTGAAGTCATGACTTCCCAATCTTGCGTCCTATGAAGACTTATCGATCAAAAACTCATCAAGCCTATCAAGAAGATGCTGTCAAGATTATGCTTGCATTCCATGCTGGATTATGCGACCAGACGAATGATCAGTGAAATCTCGCAGCTCAATGAAGACAAGATTGTGGCCAATATGTCAGCAAATACTTCAAATGTCAGCAGCATGCACATCGAATCCATATGTGTGCTTCAACCTGACAATGCTCCAGCTATTCCCTGTACGAGGTATCTACATCAGCAGAAGGATCGACTCGGCATCATCTAGCGGTCATACGCATATACTTGGGGCAGTCGATTACAGCACAAAGTGGATGGAGTTAATATTCTGATCTCGCACGATAATTCTCATGAAGAATGACATCATCAATTGTTAAGGGTTCCCACATGCTATCAACATTGGTAATGGGATGTCCTTCGAAATCTAAGGATGGAGGAGTTCAAGAAGCTTAAAATCAGAAGACAGACCTACGAGTTCAACTCAAAATCCCGTCAACGTGAGTGCTGATGAAGAATGAAGCCGAAGAAAGACAAGTCATATCGGGTTTACAACAAGCACTGCTGCATCTATCAGACTCAAGGGGCAAGCCCCAAGAATCAAAGAAGTTCTTCTGGGAGGCACCGTTCGACTCACCAACCTGAGGGATAAGGATCTTCCAGAGCCAATCAACGCCGACAACGTGAAAATCTCTCACAGGTAAGCCAATCCAACCTTATCAAGAGTTACATTAGTAGAGCTGAAGTCAAGAGGTCAAGGCTTAGACCTCTAAGAATCCCTTCCCGTTCACCAATAAGTGTTCCAAATAAAGGGTTCAAAAGTCAAAAAAAAAAGAAGAGAAAAAAAAGAATAGAGCAAAAAAAAGGGGGGCACACAACCCAATAAAAAAAAGAAGAAGAAGAAAGAAAGAAAGAAAGAAAGAAAAAGAAAAAAAATCGACTCAAAAGAAACACATCTATCCATCCATCCACCTCAGAAGGGTCTGTAGCTAAGGCCGACAGCTCTGCCATTGTAACTTAGGATAAGGGCCGAAAGGTTACCATCGACCGGCAACGACGGATTCTTGACCTCTGGTCGCCGCAGTTATCCAAAAAAAAAAAAAAAAAAAAAAAAAAAAAAAAAAAAAAAGATGTGTGCCTAAACAAAGAGGGCGGAGTGAAAACCCGAAAGGGCGCTCCGAGTAAAAACAGTGGGCACATAGCGGACTTGGTGAAAACCCGAAAGGGCGCCAAGGGTAAAAACAGCATAGCTGCTAAGGGGCAGGCAAGATCAAATACCCGGGACGTGGTGAAAACCCGAAAGGGCGCCACGGGCAACAATGACGGGCAAGCCGGACGCAGCGAAAACCCGAAAGGGCGTTGCGGGTAATAATGGCTAAGAAAAGAAAAAGAAAAAAAAAAGAGGAAAAAAAAAAGCAGGTACATGAGAAATCCAAGCAACATGAAGATTCAATGGAAGCAAGGATGACGGTTATGAGTCAAGAATTCTTTCAAGATCTACCCAAATTCTAGGGGCAGGATACCATTGCGCACTATCTTAAGGGGACCAGGACCCTTGGTGAATAATTAAGAAAATGAGTATGACATCAGGCTGAGTCAAATATTCTGATTCCTACGTCTAAAAGCACATGTCCAAATCACGCACAGACAGATAAGCACTTGACATAAATTTTTACTTCATGATTTACATATATTTTCCAAAAAAAAAAAAATCATTTTTCCTTATTTGCAAAAAAAAAAAAAAAAAAAAAAAAAAAAAACCTTACAGGGCTTTCAAAATAAACATCCCCCAGCCAACTTATAGAGTGCCTCGTACAAGCGTCTTTCTCCCGATCATTCCTCCCAGAAGGTAAGTATCTATCTTCCTGCCTTGATGCTTCAATCCTTTTACTAAAGTGTTTTCTCTCCTCACAGGTACCAGAAGGTAATCTAAGATCAGCCCATCAATGTGCATCATGACCCCATCACCACCATCCATCACATCATCCATGTGGCCCCCACTCAAGGGACACATAGCCTCACCTATGTCCCATCTCCTCATCTCATCCATACCAACCATTTCTCCCATAATCAATGGCCCATTCAAATCTGAAATTTCAGCATGGCTGCCATTAATAGGGTCATTCAAAGCTCCACCAAACACCACCCTTAATTCATCATCAATACCCCCATTCAATGCTCCATCTCCACCATCAATCAAAGGCACCTCATCATCTTTAAAGCCTTCATCAAGTGCTGAAGTGTGGGACCCACCAACCTCTCCCATAAGGACCCCCAAGCCATCATCAATGGCTGCCCAAGAAAGGACCAAGCTAGAAAAGGACAAAAAGAGAAGAAAAGGGGAGACAAAAGAGAGATTCATGGCTGCAATCGAACCAGAGAATACAAAGCAGGTGGGGACAAGGGCAGCAGACAACAGGGAATATCCGAACCCGAGCCAGCCCAGGCCGCTCAAGAGGCGAGCCTTGGGCGGCCTGCTCTGGGCCGCCCGTACGGACGCGGTTCCTCTCTCTCCGCGGGATTGGCTCCGGGGTTCTTGGTAGGTGAGGCCGACAGTCCACGTCAGCAGATGGCACTCCGTGGGCCGCCCAAGGCTCCGGTCCACTTCAGATTTCGATTGAGGCTGATCAAGATCATATAAAAGGTGCCCCACCGGTCCAATCACGAAGCAATGCAGCCAGAACATGATTGATCAAGTCAAAGAGAAGGAAAGGTGGTCAAGTGGGGGCCGCAAGCAATCAAAGTCATTCAAAGACCAGATCATCATAATCTGAACCATGGAAAAACTCGCATGAGCCATCAAACAACAAGATCAAAGGTCTGATCATCAAAAGAAGGGCCAGAATCCAAGATCTAATCATCAAGTGGGCCCACAAAGCCAAGTCAAGCGATCTGAGACGTTCAAGCCATCATCCACACCGTCAGAAGCCAAAAAAAGCAAGGTAAGTATGCCCAACCCCAAAAGTTGGTCCGAAGACCTTAAACTACGTCGGGATCAAGATCCCGAGGGATTTTTAATAAAAATGGGTATCGATCTCGACCATCAAAATCAGAATCGATGACCCAGAATATTTTTCAAAAAAGAAAACAAAAAAATGTCTTTCCTCTTTTAAAGTTTTGGGTCCGAAGACCTTAAACTACGTCGGGATCAACGTCCCGAGAGATTTTTAATAAAAAACCAACATCGATCCCAGCCTTTCAGGCCAAGATCTGATGATCTGGATCATTTCGAAAAAAACAAAAAAATGTGTTTGCCCCCCCTTTTACTAAGTCTGGGTCCGAAGACCTTAAACTACGTCGGGATCGACATCCCGAGAGATTTTCAATAAAAGCCGGCGTCGGTCTTGTTTGCTCACATCAAGATCAATGACTCCGGACATTTTCAAAAATCATAAAAATATATTACCAGCCCCGCTTTTAAAGTTTTGGTCCGAAGACCTTAAACTACGTCGGGATCGACATCCCGAGAGATTTTCAATAAAAACCGGCATCAGTCTGGATTGTCCATCCGCTGATACCGGACATTTTTCCAAAAAAAAAAAATGTTTGCCCCTCTTTTGTACAGTTTCATGGTCCGAAGACCTTAAACTACACTGGGATTAATTTCTCGGGGGACCTTTCTCGCTTTCAACTAAAAACCGGCATCGGCCTCGACCGTTGGGATCATGGTTCGATAACCCGGATCATCTCAAAAATACCAAAAATATTTTAAAGCTTTTCATAAAAACCAGTGTCAATCTCGATTACTCGAGTTGAAGTCTGGAACCTTTTCAAAACAAAAAAATATAGATACAATATAAAACAAAAAAAAATGATTCACCAAAAATTTCAAACTGCACAAATTCATCCCCAGCGGTCCGAAGACCTAAAACTACACTGGGATTAACTTCTCGGGGGCTTTCTTTCCTAACCTGTTCCAGACATGGCTGACACTTGATCGTACGGGTGTCTGGAATCTTTTAAACAGGTAAAGGCTGAGGCGGGCAGAACTCCGCAATCCTGTTCGTGTTGAACGCACCGTGATAGACAACCTTGAGTTGGAAGTCGCTGTTGAAGCTGACGGATGTTCCCTGTTCCTAGAACTCATGAAGGGGATTAAGGCTGTTGGGAGGTGAAGCTCACCCTCACGGAATTGTGAGCAACGTAAGACCCCAAACTGGATTGACTAAGGGAAATGTGAGGATGTGGCTCATCTTGTGGCCGAAGGAGTCCGTCGGACGATACGTGGTCTATGTGCATTGCACATGAGGAACAGGCAACTTTGTGGGTGTGTTGACTGAAAACCCTCAAAATCCCTTCATCCGAAGATGTAAAACTACGGCACTTAATTGTGTGAGACTCGTCTTGCTCGCTGACGTAAAATGGATCGGGTGCCTTACCAGCAGTAGAAGCTGGAAGTGGATGGAAATTCCATATCTTTTCCCTGCATTTCAGAAAAATCACAAAATACAAAAACATTGCAAAATCATCTCTTCAAAAATCACAAAAATATTTCCATCAAATATCTGCAAAAATCACAAAAATATTTCCCTTGCTTTCAATCAAAATATTTCAAAAAAATATTTCCTGTGTTTTCAATAAACTGATCTTTACTCTGACCGCTCAGGTAAAGATTCGGATCCAAATATCTGCAAAAAAATCACAAAAATTAGCATCCCCAGCACTACAATTCAGGAGTCTTGAACTCCGCTCACTTCACAGTATGGAATGACGGATCCAATCGCCCGCAAATTGGAATCTTAACCAAAACGGGCAACCAAACACCATCTCAATCACATGTATGCCCAGAAGAACATCTTGAAGTCGGATGATATCCTCGTACATTCTCATTAGCAAAGAAACAGCATCTTGGGACGATGGACCTAATCGACCACGGGTCGGGATCTTGACCAATCCGCTGTCCAAATCTCCGTATCAAAAAGAAAAATTCCCAAGGGAAGCACAACCCTACAAGCAATAAGCTCAAAGTTCTCTACACCCATAGCAAAAGCAAAATCATCAAACTGAAAGAGAATGAGCCAAAGCCATGCATTCATCATGCATCTCCATGCATCAGCATCCATCGCATCAATCATCATGTTTACCTGCTTTCAAAATAAAAGTCGGTTAGCTAAAGACCCCACAGGCATCCCTAGTGGAGGCACATGCGAACCAGATTTTCATTTCAAAAAGACAAAAAATATTTCTATTTGCAAATAAAAACCCCACGGAGTATCACTCCCCAGAGTGGGTATCTTTTCAAAAACCCAAAAATACTTTCTCAGTAGAGCGTTCTGCCTCCAACACACTAGGAGATCTTCCATATCTCTGGGTAGGAGCCAACGCAAAAATCAAATAAGATCCGATGTCTCGCGGTTTCCCCGGAGACCATCAGATCCAATGCACTCAAAGTACGGTCGAACTGAACTCCAGTGTCAGTGCGGTCGTACCACATGCCAAGATACAAAAAGATGAAAAGCCAAAAGGTTCGGTCACAGAAACCATTTGAACAGGTGGAAACGATGAATTGTAACCCAAGTATCCAAATCAGCAGATTGGGTGGAAAGAGTTCACCCGCACATACCTAGGCGTGGATGCCTGAAGTACCTTGACTGAGTCCAAGTCGGCGTAGTAGAATCCCGTAAGACTATCGGACGCAGGGCGTCTAACCACTTTGACAGTCAAGCGAAACAAGTACTCCTGGAGTGATCTGGGAAAACATCAAACATCACACAATCAGTCTCAGGGTCAGTAACCTCGTAAGACTGTCGACGCAGAGGCTCTGCTGTACCTTTCCGATGTTAGTACCGATCGGGAATGGAAGGGTTGCGATTGGGTACCCAGGTTGCAGCAAACTGCAGGGACAATCGCAACGTTTTCTCCAAACTCTCGCGGTATGTGCGAGTTATCAATTTCCAGATAATCAACTGACCCAGATACAAAGGACAACAAAGATTCCAGACCACAATCAAGGAAAGAATGAATTGCAAACCAAGCATCAAAACCAGCAGATCGGGTGGAAAAGCCCACCCGCACATACCTAGGCGTGGATGCCTGAAGTACCTTGACTGAGTCCAAGTCGGCGTAGGAGAATCCCGTAAGACTATCTGACGCAGGGCGTCTAACCACTTTGACAGTCAAGCGAAACAAGTACTCCTGGAGTGATCTGGGAAAACATCAAACATACAATCAAGCACAGGGTCAGTAACCTCGTAAGACTGTCGACGCAGAGGCTCTGCTGTACCTTTCCGATGTTAGTACCGATCGGGAATGGAAGGGTTGCGATTGGGTACCCAGGTTGCAGCAAACTGCAGGGACAATCGCAACGTTTTCTCCAAACTCTCGCGGTATGTGCAAGTGAGCGATCTCCAAACGATCAACTGGCACAGATGCAAAAGCAAGCAAAGATTTCAGACCATGATCTATGAATGACCGGGTCAGAAGTGGGGTGTCCACTCGCTTTGGCATTCGGTTGCATGCAACCTCTGCCAAAGAGGGGCATCTGTAGACACCCCACCTTCGGCTACACTGTTGGTAGAGATAGCTGGTTGAACGGAGGACCATACCCCCAAATCCCAAGTCCAAACTCAGCCAAACTCACCCTTGTAAGCCCCATTCCATAGCCCAGTTCAAGCCTGAACCCAGTCAACCCAGTCCTAAAAATCACCCTGAAAAACCCCCCATAAAAAAGGCCAGTCAAAAAATCCCAAAAAAAGTCAAACTCACTGAGTCAACTCGCTGAGTTAACCCGCTGAGTCAACCCGTCGAGTCAACCCGTCGAGTCAAATCACCGAGTCAACCCGTCGAGTCAACCCGTCGAGTCAAATCACCGAGTCGACCCGCTGAGTCAACTCACTGAGTCGACCAGCGAGTCCAACAGCAGCCCCGAGGGAACGGCCGTACTCGCTGGAAACCGAGGAGCGGCCGTACGGGCGGCCCATGGCAGGCCGCCCGGACAAAATTACGAGAGCTGCCACTCTCTGCCGCTATAAATACCCCCCTCCCCTTCTCATTTCAACAATCCATTCGAAGCCCTTCGAGTCCAGAGAGAGTCCATCCTTTCGAGTGCCCTTAGCCCATTTTCCCACCAAGGAGAGCCCGAGTGAGGAGAGTCTAACCCTGGTCCAGCCCAGCCTGACCACTGGTCCAAGCCTCTCAAGCCATCTAAGTCCTAATCCAGCCACTCGAAGCCAATCCTTGCGACACCTCCGTCCACCTAGCTACTCATTTTCCAGCATCATCTCGTTTGCATCTAGCATAAGTGCAACATTTACTTTCCTTCCAACCCCCCTGCTTCACTACAAGCACCTTGATTACTCAAGCACACATGCATATGTCTTTATATTAAGCACCTGTCAGTTCGAGCGTATGCTCTGGGCTTGCCCGTTGTTGGAACCTGCCCATCAGAAACTCTTACTGTTCAGACCTGCATTCATGCTTCACCATAAAACACCTTGATTACTCAAGCACACATGCATATGTCTTTATATTAAGCACCTGTCAGTTCGAGCGTATGCTCTGGGCTTGCCCGTTGTTGGAACCTGCCCATCAGAAACTCTTACTGTTCAGACCCGCATTCATGCATCATGTCATCCATGAGAATATACGAGGATTAAATTAGACTTTCAAGTATTCGATCGATTCTGTGAAGTAGAGACCGTACTTCGGTACGGGCAGTGTGTGGGGTGCTTAACCTCTTCCCACCCTGTAACCGTGATCCCTTACCTTGAATCTCTGACCGCAGATCAACAGGAGTCATTTTAGAGGAGAGGATCTTCGGATCCCCTTCTCTAACGTTTCTACGGGGTCTAGCCGACTGTAGATTCGAAGTAACTGGCTAGTGGCGACTCTGGTCTTATATAAACTCATTTAAACATATCCAGCTTAACACGACAACCAAACGAAGCCCTCGAGAACGAGGCAAGCCAGTGGCACAAACGGCGATTTCGCACTCACACACCTCTTCTTCTTCTTCTTCCAAAGGGAAAGGGAGAACGACGTCGTGTGGGAGCGCGGGGAAAATCGGCGAGGGTCCACAGCATCCCATAATGTTCCCTTCGCGACAAAATAATACTTGAGCTACAGGTGGTGGCTTAGGGAGACATTTGGGTCGAGACAAGACAAAACTCCAAGTGGAAGAGCGTTATTATTGGCCTCATTTAGGCCGGGATGTGGGGAAGATGGTCACACGATGTCACATTTGTCAAACTGTCAAAGGGCATTCTTGGAATACAGGCCTCTACACTCCATTGCATGTGTCAAAGGGTCCATGGGAGGATATTTTCATGGACTTCATCTTGGGTCTCCCACGAACACAACGAGGTGCTGATTATGTGTTTGTGGTGGTAGACAGATTTTCGAAGATGGCCCATTTCATCCCATGCAAGAAGACGTTCAACGCATCGAATGTAGCCAATTTATTTTTTAGAGAAATTGTACGATTGCACAGGATCCCAAAGACCGTTACATCGGATCAAGATACGAAGTTCGTTAGCCACTTTTGGCAAACTTTTTGGAGCAAATTTGATACTCAATTACAATTTAGTAGTGCGTATCATTCACAAACAGACAGACAGACTGAAGTGGTGAACCGAACGTTGGGAAATCTCATTCAAAATATTTCGGAAAACAAACCAAAGCAATGGGACTTGGCCCTACCTCAGGCCGAATTCGCCTTCAACAATATGACAAATCGGTACATAGGAAAGTCCCCATTCCAGGTTGTCTACGGAAGGACCCCATGTCATACACTTGACTTAGTCTCCTTACCCAAAGTTCCTGGAAAGAGTATTACTGCAGAAGATATGACCAAGAATATAGCAGAGATTCATACCGAGGTCCAGCACAAATTGGCTGAATCAAATCATAAATATAAGTTTGATGCAGACAAGCGCCACCAAAGCAAGGTTTTTGAAGTTGGTGATCAAGTGATGGTTTATCTACGCAAGGAGCGTTTCCCGACTAGGCACCTATAACAAGCTCAAATACAAGAAGATTGATCCAATACCAATCCTTCGAAAAAATTAATGATAACGCCTATGTTGTTGATCTTCTCGAAGAACTTGAGATCTCTCGTATGTTCAATGTCGCTGACCTCTACAAATATCATGAGCGTGAGGAAGTTATGAACACAAGGTCACGTTCTTTTCAGGGAGGGGAGATTGATGTAGAGGGCATGACGAACCTCTACATGATAAGAATGGACCAAAGCAAGGACCAGCGGAAGACTACTACGAAAGGATTGAAGATAGTGAAAACTAATAAAGCAGATGGCTCTACCAACCGGTCGTCCGACTGGTTGAACCCAGCAAAGACCGGTCGCCAGACAGGTCTGGCCCAATTGGGAAAACGGTCCAAACTCTCTGGTCTGATTTTGCTTAAACTCGATCGGTCGTCCAACCGGCCGCACGTCTGAACAAATACCTCAGACCGGTCGTCCGACCGGTTGTGGATAGGTCGCATATTGTCCAAACAACTTAGATCGGTCGTCCGACCGGTCAACCAGCGTCCAAAACTTTCCCGCAAATTTCTATTTTCGAATTTCTTTTTCATTTTAGGAGTTGATATTGTTTCCTTTTGCAATTAGGACTCTTAGGCTGTGAAGCTTAAGGTTTAGTTAGTATAAATAAGGTGTTATTTTCGATTTTAAACATTATTACATAATTTTAATACAATTTCCAGAGTTTTCTCTGTTTTGGCTCGTGTTCTTCGAGTTGCCCCTTGAGCGATTAAGGAAGATCGGGTTATTTGCTCGATAGATCCGTGCATTCGGATCAGTTATCTTACGAGAAAGACGGTGATCGATCTCGTCCCGCTTACAGCTGCGCCACAATAGGTGGGTTTGATGTGGGTTTGCAACAGATATGTTTGATATGAGTTTGCAACAGGTGGGTTTGATATGAGTTTGCAACAGAGATGGGACAGGCTATGATGGTGCAAATCTAAGCACGTCAGAGATACTTTGTAGTCAGACAGACTACCATTGCAGGCACAAGATCTAAGGCTTGGATTAGAACCAATGCTATGATACCATGTTGACAAAGAATGAAGGGAGAATATCTTATTCTAACATGATGATTATGAACCATACAACGAGCCTATTTATAAGCTTAGATGGTAGGTGGAGAGTACATTACAAGTGTAGTACAATAGATATACAATAGATGGTAGGTGTTGTACAAAAGTAGTACATGGGCCTAGTACATGGGCCTAGCATATGGGCCTACTATACACTAACATTTAAACCCAATACAACCCATTTAAATAAATGGATCTTAATTACTAGGTCGAGTCTAACTATGAACCATTTAGCATGATATGAACCTGGCTCGAAAGTGGGTTGGGCGAGTTGGCATGTGAGAATGGACCGGAAGTTAGTTAGATCTAAATTAATTCAGTTCGACGCTACGAGTCACCTCCAACTCAACCAGGTCGAACTGATTCACCCCTGCCTAGGGCGAGTCATGACTCAATTCGAGACTTGACAAGTCAGCCTGAGTCACATGTCTTAATCCATGCCTGCGTGGCAACCCAACAAGGCAATAATGCCACGGCTATGTACATGAACTTTTTTGGAACCATTTCTTCATCAGGTGGGGCATCTTGCTAAGTACAGACCGAAGTGGTCATCCATCACCAACCCAAATTGATGATCAATATATAACATCTATATTATTGAGGAATCATATGATACAATTTTGAAGTGTGAGGGCCATATGCATGCACGGTCTGTTGTGGGGCCCACTGTAGATGGGGCACTACCCAAACATCATGCCCACAGGACAATCCTAAAAATCAAGAGCTATGGTCGTTTTCTTATGAAACTTCGACTCTCCACCATTTTGGGTTTTCAGCCGTACGTCCATCAACGGTCACCCACCATAGTTTAAAAAACACGAAAAATAGACTCCACTCAAGACTCAGTTGAATTGAGTTGACTCGAAAAACCTGGGCAAGTTTCTTGAAAATCCGTCCTTTATTTTTAGTTTTCCAGTTATATGTAATATTAAAAAATGTATAAATAATGTTGAGTGGTGTTGAGTCGAGTCTAGTTATTTTCAAGTTTAGGCCAAGTCAGGATCAAACTGAGTTTTTATCAATTCTAGGTGAAATCTGGTCGGCTCGCATTTTGCTTTATCCTTGTTGTTTTTTCTGCTTTTTTATTTGTTTGTTTATTTATTTATTTTTCAATGATTTGGATTTAGCTTCTGCAACTGTATGGTGCTGATCCATCATGCTATTGGACAGGGGGAGCGGATTAGGTGTTACCCGGTGATAGCTTAGTGGATGTTACCCTTGCCGTGGGGCCCACCTTGATGATGTGTCGTATATCCACGCTGTCCATCCGTTTCTCCAGCCCATTTTAGGAAGTGGTCCCAAAAATTAAGCATATCCAAATCTCAGGTGGACCACACCACAGGAAACAATGGTGATTGAGTGCATTACCATTAAAAATTCCAAAGGGCCCATGGAAAGGTTTTCCGTAATGTTTATTTTCCATCCAACCTATTGATGATGTCAAGAAGACCTGGATGAATGGAAAATACAAAGATCATCTTGATCCAAAACTTTTGTTACTCACAAAAAGTTTTTAACGATCATTCGCTACTGTTTCTAGTGCTATGGTCCACCTTAGATTTGGATCTTCTTAAGATCTTGGATGGTGTTTTAAAATGAGATTAAAAAAAAAAAAAAAAACAGTGTGGATATACAATAAATACATCAAGGTAGGCCCCACATGGTTAGGGTAACACCCACTGAGGTGTTGCCCGGGTAACAGCTAATCCACTCCCATTGGACAAGAGTTAAAAAAGGTCATCAACAAAATGATAGTTTGCTGACCGAAGGATTGCATTTATGTGTGGCCCAACCATTTATCATTTATCTGATGGCCCCACTTCAGATGGCATGAATTGATTTGGAAGCAATGGATTATCAGCTCCTATGTTTCAAGTTACAAAATATTGTATTTTATTGGCATTATTATATGAATCTGAACTAAGCTAATCAACCTAGCTAACCCGGATTATCAGCCACCTCTCTCTCTCTCCCTCTTGATTCTGTCTATTGCAACAATAAAAGATTAAATGGAAAATGATATTGGACTCCTAAAATTATTAGTTCCACGTCAATCTGTCCAATAATTTCATGATCCAAACTCTGATGTGGACAACTAACCACTAATTTTAAAGCTCTCAACAATGAGAACAAAATTACTATATCAGTTCTCCTAAAAGGTAGTCAATCTATTGGCGTCATGAGGATTGCTCTAGGGCCAGCCTATGCATGTTTTTTTAGGCCTCACACATTGATCTAGCCAACCAAAGGTTATGGGCCCATCCATAGCAAGCTAAAGGTGGGCTCACGCTATCGAGTGGTCACATGGTCAAATCCATTCTTACATGTGCAAATTTGAAAATACAAATTTTATTAATATTGTAATTTTAGGATGGAAGGAATTTTGAAAAATTCTAATTTTTTTTTTTCAACTAAACAAAGGAGCGAGGTGGCATGGAGAAAAATAAAGAGAGAAGGTGTTTGTACACGCCACCCTCTCTCCCTCTTCTCATGTCCGTATGGAAGCACAAGGGTAGGGGAAGGCTGACATGGACGTGGCCCCACATGAACTGGTCCTTAGATGATTTGAATTGTCCCTTCTTTCTTCCTCTATGTGAACTCTTTAATTATATCAATATGTATGCATGCCATTCACACGGTATACTTAAGTACTTAAGCCAACCTTCACTAGCTTGATTTCCATCTTCTAGATCTACATCTTATAGCGTTGTTCCGACTAATCTTTGTCGACTAGAATGCTAGACATAATAAGATCTAATGATTAAAATAAATATATATCAGAAGTACAAATAAAGAACAACCTGAAATCGCTGCCTCTTTCAAACCATATAAGCGTGTAATAATCATGAAAATTAAAAATCATCATCAACCAAGCCTTAGATTGAATCATCACATACAACATATTATATAAACACAAACAATTTATATTCAATAGACAAAACACTTCTATCAATCCCCATATGTCCTAAAACAATCAATCCTTCAATTTACACTCTGGACACAACAAGATAAAATTGAAACGGTCAAATCTGCCAATATGGAAATCCGATTGCACTCAATCTCTCTTCTTTTTTTTTTTTCTTAAATAAAGCTTGTCCAATGCACTATCATATGGACAATTGAGGACCAAATATAAAATGATCATATCGTTGAATGTTTTCAGAAATCAACATCCATCGCATCATGGGCCATTCTGATACCACCTATTGGATCGTTTGGCTTTAAATGCAATGGAAACTCATTATTTTCAAAGATTCAATCCCTAAAACCTCTCCATGTACGATAAAATCAAACTTCAAATATAAGATTAAACCCTTGAATGCTTTATATCATACCTAAGCATGATCACGAAGTAAGACACTATTTTCACGATGAAAATTTTGATGTCAATCCTTTAAATTAAGAGGTCCTCTCTCTAATCTATTGCAAGCGAAAGAAGCTAAGAGATCACCGACAAATTATCCGGTAGGAGTTAAGGATGACGAAACCTGTCTACATAAGTTTACCACACATAAGGACATGTGATGGAGATGAACCAATAAGGAGATGGGATGAAGAAGGCATTTTTGTCTCTCATCTCCTATAAGGTGACACATAGGGGAGAGGGAGGGTTTAAGGGTGCATTTTAGTATGGTGCTCCATCGCCCAATAGACCAGTGTACCTTAATGTGAATGATGCTCGTTAAACTACTCCATACTTGCACATACTCATGATCTAATCCTTTCACAAGTCACCAACCATAAATTTAGATCACATTCTAATCTAATAGGTAGATTATCAGATCATCATTACATGTCATCAAAACAGTTGTAATGGTTAATGTTAATTAAGTGCCTTTACTTTGGTGGTGCAATCATTTCGGTTGGTTGACCAAAGCACGTTGTGATGTTCTCGGTTGACTGAAGTCTATTTCGGTTGACTGAAGTCTATTTCGGTTGACTGACTGACTCTGTTGATATCTGGGTTGACCAAAGGTCCAGTTGGGTCAACCGAATGGGATGCCTAAGTTTTTAGAAAGTGCGGGTTTTATTTCTTAATCTTATATGGGGGTATATAAGTGTATCTCTAAGCATAATTAGGGTAGAACAATGAGAGCGTACACAATTTCTAGGGTTTTACAAAGAGAAAAACTAAGGTTTTTATATTCTGTAAGTTGTTTTATCTCTTGTAACTTTCTGATATAGTGGATTGATCGTCGCTTTATGTAGTGGTTTTTCCCATAAGGGTTTTTCACGTAAAAATCTATGTCTTTATATTTGCTTGAATTTTTCTTTTTTTATTGCTTGTTTGATTTGTCTGAGATTGCTTCTGCATCCAATAAGTGGTATCAGAGCGTCGTTGGGGTTTAGATTGAATCTGATAAACATGGCATCGAGGAGATCAAAAGTGAAGTTCGAGACAAAGAAATTTACAGGTAAAAACAATTTTGAATTATGAAGGTTAAAGATGAAAGCCCTCCTAATTCAGCAAGAGCTGCAGCACGCATTCCTTGAGAAAGCACATTGTCCGAAAGCTATGAAAAAAATGATTGGGATGAACTTGATCAGAGGGCAATTAGCACAATTCAATTGTGCTTGGCAAATGAAGTTCTTTATAATGTCATTGATGAGATGACTACCGTAAGATTATGGACGAAGATCGAAAGTATCTACATGATGAAATTGCTCACCAATCATCTATATCTAAAGAGACAGTTCTATACTTTGAAGATGGTAGAAGGGTCGGATATATTAGAGTACATCAACATCTTCAACAAATTAGTTTGCAAACTGGCAAGTGTGGAGGTGAAGATCGAAAAAGACAAAACTTTAATTTTGTTGATGTTTCTTTTTAAGTCCTAGGAGTATCTAGTTGATACTATATCCTATGGTAGGGATACCTTAGATGTGGAGACTGTTATTTTAGTCATTCAGTAGAAGCAGTTGAAAAAGAAGAACGGAGGCGAATGTAGCTCTACGGATGCATTCTTTGCTCGAACTGGACAGTCTGAGCAAAAGAAAGGAAAGTCGCGATTAAGATCCAAGTTGAAAGACAAAGGTAAGTTGAAGTGTTTGAATTGTGGGAAGACTGGACATATAAAGAAGGATTATCAGAATTCAAAAATCTAAAAGGAGGAGATGTCAGATGATTCGCCGAATGAGGCCAATTCAGCAGAATCGAGTGAAAGATCAGGTGATTGTGACGTATTGTCAGTGTCCAAGTCTGGTTATCTAAGTCACAAGTGAATTTTGGATACAAGGGCATCATACTACATGTGTCCTCATCAGAGTTAGTTCACTACATATAGCGAGTACGATGGTGGATTGCTTCTTATGGGCAATGATCATACATATAAGATGGTAAGAATTTGGATCGGTTCGCATCAGGATGTTTGATGGGATAGAGCATACTCTGATCAATGTGAGACACATTTCATATTTAAAGAAGAATCTGATCTCTTTGAGAACTCTTGAAACACTTGAGTGCAAGTTCACCAATTATGACCGTGTTTTGAAAGTTTCAAAATGGGCACTCACATTTATAAAGGCACAGTAGAGCGAAAATCTTTACAAGTTGATCGGGAATACCATATCAGGTGGAGTTGTAGCATCTGTAGTGGAGTTCATGTCAGCACATTTGTATCACGCATGCCTATGCCACATGAGTGAGCGAGGTATGAAGGTATTACTTTATCGTTCTTTGATTCTTAGATTTAAAAGTTTTGATTTAGATATATGTGAGCATTACATATAAAAAAATAAAAAAAAAAATCAAGGTTAAGCTTTAAAACTAAAAAACATGTTAGTAAAGGACAATTTAATTATGTGCATTCGAATGTGTGGGGGTCATCGCTTATTTTTCTTAGAGGATGATCATCATTCTTTGTTATATTTATTAACGACTTTTCTAGAAAGGTTTAGATTTATTTTATGAAACATAAAAACATAAATCTAATGTATTTATCACATTTAAGATATGAAAAAGATGGTTGAAAAATAGAAAAGATGAAAAGTGAAAATTCGGAGGATAAATAATGGTGGAGAATTTACTACAAGAGAATTTAATTGGTATTGTAGAAATAAGGAGATAGTAAAACACAACTACAATGAGACAATCTCTCCTTTACATCAATCCCACAACACCCTGCAATGTGCTTGGTACAATAAGAAATGTCAATTGGGGCTCATGGAAATGTTAGCAAGAAAGTTTATATGGTCACAAGCTATGTGGGGCTCATCAAGGGGAGCAAATTAGGTGTTACCCTTACCATTATCGTATGGGTCACCTTGATGAATTTGTCGTATATCCACGCCATCCATTGGTTTTTACAGCACATTTTAGGTGTTACCAATTGGATAGTCCGCATTCTACTCTAACCAACCGTGCCGATCTCTCCTCCGCATCAAGCTTAGTAAGATAGGGGACACCAATTGGGGTTCATGGAAATGTCGGCAAGAAAGTTCCCTGTGGTCACAAGCTATGTGGGGCTCATTAGGAGGTGGATTAGGTGTTACCCTTACAATGACCATGTGGAGCTCACATTGATGAATGTGTCGTATACCATGCTGTCCATACATTTTCTGAGCGCATTTTAGGAAGTGATCCTAAAACTCTCAAAAGAAGACACAAATCTCAGGTGGACCACACCACCGGAAACCGCGGCAAATGACCATTAAAAACCTTGTGGGCCACAAAAGTTTTGAATCGAGCCCATCTTTGTGTTTTTCTCTCCATCAGGTCTGGTTGACCTCATCAAAAGGTTGGATGGCAAATAAACATTATGATGGGCCCTATGAAGGTTTTAATGGTGGGCGTTCAATCACCATTGATTCCTATAATGGGGTCCACCTGAGATTTGGATCTACTTAAATTTTGAGACCATGTCCCAAAATGGGCTGAAAAAACGGATGAATGGCATAGATTTATGACAAATCATCAAGGTGGGCCCCACGGTAAGGGTAACACCAAATCCAATCCCCTCAACGGGATGTCGGCAAGGAATCGACGTTGTCAAATTTATGCGGCTCATGTTAGGAATTGAAAGAAAATAAAAATAAAAAAGGAAGATCCAAAACTTTGAGTGGACCACTGTACAGGTAACATTAATTGGGCATGTAAATGCCAGGTAGGAACCTGGCACGAGTTGCCTGCGTCACGGCCCACAGGAAATTGCTGCAGTCCAAAGCTACATGGCCCGCCAAGATATATATCCATGACGAATTCATCCCATTCATCAGTTTCTCCAGCTCATCTAATGAGACGATCCAGAGAATGAGGCAGATACAAAACTCAAGTGGTCCACACTACAGGAAACATGAGGATGGAGCACCCACCGCAGTAACTAACCTTCATGAGGGCACAAGTTTTGTATCAACCTAAAATTTGTGTTTTCAGTTCATTTCAATTAAAATGACCTAATAAATGGTTTGGATGGCATATAAATATCATGGTGGGACTAGGGACGGTTTCAATGGTGGCATTTCAATCCCCACCTTTGGCTGTAGTGTGGTTAAGGGTGGTTAATGAGCCAAATTATTTGTGAATGGTTTTAATTCAGTTCGATTAAAGTTTGTTTCAGTCAATTGATTAGTAAACAAACCAAACTCAAGCTTTATTTTTAGGTTCGATTAGTAATCAAATCAAGGTGGACCACACAATAAGCCTATCCAAAGCACAAGGAGAATATACCACGCCGTCCAACCTACAATAAATTTTGAAGGTGCAACATCTCATTTGCCCAAGCATTTAAAATGTTGCATATAGAGGTCGTTAATGAACTAAACTATTCGTAAACCGTTTGAGTCCAGTTCAGCTTATTTTAATTGGTTTGATTAGTAAACAAATCAAACCCAAACTCAAACTCAAACTTGAGTTTCAATTATTTAACTTAAACTCAATCCAAATACGGTGGTATTTGGCACGGTTAGGTTTGGTTCATTTACACCCTAAGTGTGTGGTCCACTAAAGTTTTGGATCTACCTATTACTTAATGATGGATTCGACTTTTCTTGGACAGCTCAGTGGGCCCCACGTAGATCCCGATGGCGGAACTTGCTGCGGAGCACGGTGCTGCGAAAACCACAATGATTGAGAACGTATTAGGTGAGGCCCTTACCGTGGGCCCCACATGGACGTATTTATTCTATATCCAAGCCATCCATCCGTTTTTCCAGATCTTTTCAGGGGATGATCGCAAAATTGAAGAAGATCCAAGTCTAACGTGGACCATCCTAAAGGAAACAATGGTTATTGACCATTAATGGGCGATAAAAGTTTTGGAACAATCTGATTTTTTTTTTTATCCTTTCATCCAGGCTGATGAGATCTTATCAACAGGTTGGATGGAAAATAAACATTAGAGAAACATTACAGTGGGCATTAGGAAGTTTTTAATAGTAGAGCATTCAATCGCCACTGTTTCCTAGCATATCCATTTGAGAGTTGAATCTTCTCTATTTTTAATCTCATGCACTAAATTGATAGGACAAAACGGATGGGCGGCGTGGATTTAGAATAAATACATCAAGTCCCACGTAAGGGCTTCTCTGTCCGGGGTGAGGACTGGCCGCACCTAGTCCGCTGCTTCGTTGGACTCGCGGACCCGGTTGCATACGCTGCCAGTAGCGAGGTGTCGGACAATGCTCTGTTTGTTTTATCCAGAGGGTCCATTTGTTTTTCCAGATCAAAACAGATCCAAATCTCAAGTGGACCACACCACGAGAAAACAGTGGTGATTGAACGCGCACCATTACAAGGCATGAGGATGTTATTTGTGTTTTCCGTTCATCCAGATCTGTGACATAATCAGTAGGTTTGACGGGAAATAAACATTACAGTGGGCATTCAATCACCACTGTTTTCTTATTGTGTGGTACACTTGAGATTTGGATGTGTCTCGTTTTTAGTCCCATGCCATTAAAATGACCTGAAAAATAGATGGACGGTGTAGATAAAACACATGTGGGTCCACATAGCACCGTCTAGTAGCTAGTGGCTACCGACAGCGTCGGCAAGCAGTCCGTGTCCGGGACTGGCCATCTGACACGTTTGTCAGAATGGGCCACTGCCAAAGTAAGACGTGTCTCCACCAGACGCTTTCAGTTTTGACCTCTTGGATGGTAAATCTGATACGTTCATCAGTAGGAGCCACTGCCAAACAACACGTGTCTCCACGACACGCTTTCAGTTTTCCTCAATGGACCAGTACAGTGTCCTTGCGATTGCTTGTATAGGGAGATAAAGGTAGCGAATCACCGTCCAGTCGACCGGCCCGTCCGGCACAGGACTCAGTCTGCCTCGATGAACATCTGACATTGACCAGGTACATCAGTTTCATTGGCACGTGTTAGAGTGTAATGCCGAAAAATGAGTCAGATCCTGAAATCAGGCAAGGCATGTCATGACAAACAGTGTGATTGAACGGCAACCGTTGAAACATTATTGGAGCTCACCGTGATGTTTATCTGCCATCCAACCCTCGTGATTTGGCCCACCTTAATTTTAATCTGCCTCATTTTGAAGTCACATTCTAACATCAGCAGGAGAAACTGATGAACGGATTAAATGTCAGACGAACAATGTGGTGGCCCCACAGACTTATATAGTGGACGAACATTGTGGACCTGTGGTTGTCCCCAAACTCAGGTCAATGGGGCCACCATGTTGTAGATGTGAAATCCACTCCGTCTATCGGGTTCCATCCCCAATTTTGTGTTCTAAGGCCAAAAGTTAGCTAGAACAACAATATAAATGGGCCACACTCAATGGTACAATGAGATGAATGCCCATGATAGTTTTATGCCTGGAGCCACCATGGTGTTTATCTTGCATCAAACCTGTTAATCAGGTGTAAATCGGTAGGATGAAGAAACTACACAAAATTCAGCCTGATACAAAGCTCACCCGTTCCACACGGTTTGGACAGCGGTTTTGATATACGTTTTACGTTGTCTCCGTTGTTGTAGATTATATGAGTTTTAAATCTATACCATCTTCTGTATTTACGGTCCAAATAATAGTTCTAACCTGATGGACGGGTTGGATTTTACGTATATAACGGGGTGAAACTCATAGAGAGGTGGGGTGTTTGACGCCACGTGTAAGCCGGTAGAACCGGAAGGTGGTACCGCCATCTGTCCACTGCATACGAGGCACATACATATCAATCAGGGCCGTCCATCTAGTGGGCCCTACAATGGATGGCTTGTAATCCAAATATCAAACATATTAAAAATCGTATGGATCACTTTTTTCAACCTTCCCTAATAAGGATTTTGATTCCAATAGTTCACTGGTGCCCAGTGATTCGATGGCTCCTGTTATTCGATTCATGTGTACCATAAGTTGATGAACGGTCCCAAATGATAAGTCACCCTGCCACATGTACTATGGAGAGATGGCTCACTCCCAATTTGATCGGACTAACCATACTTGAAACATGAACAAGCACGGTTAGTTCAGACCCTTCGTTGGTGGGGCCCACTTTATAATATTTTCCATCAATGAAAGTTACTATGAAACAATCTTAGTGGTCGGAAATTGACCTACAAACAAGCTTTGGTTGGTGTCGTTTTGGACTGTGGCCCACCTCTAAGGGGCCACGTGATGTCCGGTCAGAATCACGGGCGCGGATCGGCGTGGTTTCAAATCTTCTGTGGCCCCCAATAAACTTTCAACAGTGGACGTTCAATCCCCACTGTTTTCCTTTGGGGTGGTCCACTTGAGATTTGTATCTGTCTGGTTTTTGGGTTAGTACCTTAAAAATCAGATGGAGAAATTGATGGACGGAGTGGATAAAACACATATATCATGGTGGGGCCACAGAGATTTGAAACCACGCCTTATGCTGGTCCCGTGCCACGTTGACAATATTCGAGAGGAGCAAAAAAAAGGACTGGCGCAATGAACCTTGATGCGAAAGAAAGAAACAGAGTTATTTGATACTCGGGCGCTTCATACTCGGGCACTGAAGAAAATCCACAAATTCTGCCTGCTGCTAGAGACCACTATTCATCAGCATGTGTGGCGCCAGTTGAGCCCAAATATGGAGATATTGAGATGATCGGATCCGTCCATTTTCTGCGCGATACCCAGTATGGGCGACACTCAGAAATTTATACAGAATTGTAACCACTGATTTACGTGTCCGTTAAAGAATATTCATTCATTCACATTCAGGTTGACAAATCAATGGCTGATCAGCATCCTCTTCATGTGATTTAGGCCATTCTAAACTGGGGCCGGTGGGTGTACGGCATCGATCATCACTCCATCTCTCCATGTGCCCACAATGGGACTTCCATGGACTTACCACCCAGCGATCAGGCCAGCCCAATCGATACCCTGTACTCATGGCTCACACACAAGTCTCGTGGGTGATAGGTCACATCACGAAGTGATTAAAAATCAACCGCTGGTTAGAAATAAAGAGGACAAACGGTTGAAAGATTTACTTCAGTGGTAGTCGGTAGAGCCTGCCAAGGCCAGTTTTTTCGGTCCTTGCAGCTCTTACATAGGGTTCTTGGGGCCAATGGCCCCATACTATGATGTACTTATGTCAATGGCCTGTTCTTTCTCAAATCAAGTACTTTTAATCTTGAACCACTTTTTCATTGTTGGTGGACGAAAATGCCCCTTCCCCACAACTGCCCCTTATACTACAAGCTTTTGTCTAAGGAGGAGAGCTCCTTTTTTAAGAAGGGCATGAGCCTGACCAAAAACAGGAATTCAGCCCACCCCTCTGATTCATTCATTTTAATCGAACAATTGTGAACTCGTAGAATTTTTTTTTTACGATTTTTTGTTTGAAATTCTCTGTGGCCCATAACTACATTAATAGTATGCATTAATTCTGAACTTTTTCCTTCCTTGTGGTCCATCTATGATGTGTTTTGCCCTCTAACTTAGGCCAACGACATGAAATTAAAACCCCTTATATATGGAAGAGATATATTTACTTCAAGACAACCTAGTGAGCTCCACATAAGATGTGAATAGGTTCAAAACGTGAGACTCATGCCGCACGATGCTAAAGTCATTTCAATTTCTTTTTTTCTTTTTTTTTTACTTCCTAGGACCATACGAAGTCGAAGTTTCCTCGACAAATGTTAGTTGTACGGCTGATTTACGTACACTCTGGGTGATGATAAAAAAAACTCTGGCAAGCTCAAACTAGTTCTCCAGTGGAAATTTTTTTTTTCTAAAGTTTTCTAATTACAATCTTCGAAGTGAAAGTTTTTTAATGTTTTATGTAAATATCTGCGGTCTTCAATGAATATTCGTGATCCTCAAATAATATTCATGGTCCTCAATGAACATCCATGGTCCTTAGAGAATATCCACGGTCTATGTGGTCTCACCATTCATACAACAACAAAAAAGACCCTCACGCCCTCACCTCTTTTACAAACTCCAATAATTCATTCCCATCAAAGAGAGAAAATAAAAAAAAAACATAAAAATTTACCTCTTCTCACTATAACTTCCACCTAAAAAATTATGGTCGAAAAACTTTAGAAAAAAACTTTTTTTCGTCGAAGAATCGGTTTGAGCTTGGCCTGAGCTTGTCGAAGTTTTTATTGTCGCCTAAAGCGTGCGAACAACAACCATATAACTACCAATTGTCGAGAAAGCTTTGACTTCGTGTGGTCCTAGGAATTGAAAAAAATTAAAAAAAAACAAAACAAAACAAAAGAGGGAAGAAAAAAATGAAATGACTTGGCATCGTGCAGCAATGGCCCTACATTTTGAACCTATCCACATCTTATGTGGGGCCCACTAGGTTATCTTGAAGCAAATTCATCACTTCCATATATAAGGAATTTTAATTTCATATCATTCTCCCAAGTTTGAGGGCAAAATTCATCACAACTGGACCATAAGGGAAGAAACGATTTAGAATTAACGCATACTGTTAGTGTAGTTGTGAACTATAGAAAGTTTCAAATATAAAACCTAAAAAATCCTTCTGCAGATTCACAACTGTCCAATTAAAATGAATGAATTAGATTGGTCAAGGGGTGGGTCAAATCCCTATTTTTAATGGTGCCCACACCCTTTTTCTAAAAATGATTTTCTTCTCGAAATAAGAGTATGTTGTATGAGCGACGACTATGACATATGGACGTTTCTGTCAACTAAAAAGTGAAAAAATGATTTCAAGATTAAAAACCTTGAATTGAAAAAGAACATACTTGTTATACAAACACATCATAACATGGGGCCATTGACCCCAAGACTCCCTCCACATGGTGAATACACACCCACTACAGCGGGGAGTTTTTATGCTCTAGCAGATGCTTGATACACAGGCACTAAGAAATTCCATCCATGGCAAACATAACTCAAATTAGAACGACTAATGGTGAACCTACTGCCGTTATATCATAGTCCAAAAATCAGATTGGTTGACAATTTTCAACTCTGAGTTGCAGGGGAGTAGTTTGGGTAGATCTTGGTGGATCCCTAACTGTGGGGCTCACTGTGATGTATGTTCCCTACATCTACACCATCCATCCATTTTGATAGCTCATTTTAAGGCATAGTCCTAAAAATGGAGCATATAAAAATCTTAGGAGACCATACTGCAGGAAACAATCTTGATTGAATCCTCACCATTAAAAACTTTACTGGGGACATCAAAATGTTTATTTTCCATCCAACCTGTTGATAAGGTCACCAAGACCTAGATGAAAAGACCACACAAATATTAGGTTGATCCAAAGCTTTTGTGTCCCACGAGCAGTTTTTAACGATGGATTACAACTGTTTACTGTATTATGGTCTACCTTAGATTTCGGTCTGCTTCATTTTTTGTATAATGCCGCAAAATGAGCTTTCAAAACAGATATATGGCCTGGATATAAGTCAAATACATCACAGTGGACCCGACGTTCAGGGATTCACCCACCTCGGTGGATCGGGGGATCGACCGAAACCGCGCTCGAGTGGCAGACACTTTTTTGTTGGAGTAAGACCGTTGGATGTTCTTCATATGGACGTTCTAATAAATGTCCACAGATCTGATGTCCATGAATCAAATCTTCTTCATTTTTGGTTCATAGTACATGTATGATAGAACCCATAATTTATTATGGTAGTCTACTGGTATGCCACGTATCCGGTACCTGTAGCCTGCGTATCTTCCATCAAGTCTGCCAGAGCATGAGCGTTTTTGTATTTTTCCGGAAAGGACTCTGAACCGAACGTACAACTTGAGGCACGACAAAATGGTACTCCTCAGGGAATGGGTCATATACACGTGGTGAGAACTGGTCAAGGGGTGGGCCCCTGGACGCGGCTTTCGGTGGGAGTTCCCCGGCTGAGAAGCTAGGTGGGGCACGTTGATGTTCGTGAGAAATCCACCCCGTCCATCCGTTTTGCTCATTTTAGGAATTTCAACAAAAAAAAATGAAGACGATCAAGGCTCAAGTGGGCCACACGAGAGGGAAAACTGGGAAAGAACTGACTACCGTTAAAACCTTCCACCTTGAAGTTTATATGCCATCCAAAAACCATTTATAAGGTCATTTTCGTTGGGATGAACTGAAAACACAAAATAAATAAATAAATAAATAAAAAGCCTGATAAAATAAAAAAACTCATGTGATGGTATGAATGTTTCAATAGAAGTAGTTCAATATCAAATTGTTTCCTTTCATGTGGCCCACTAGGGTCTTGAATCCTGTTAATTTTTGTCTCATGTCTTAAAATGAGCTTGCAAAATACATGGAGGAGATAGATTTCTCACAACCATCGACCCAACGTCCCAACCCAATTGTCCAGCGCAGGAACTTTGGAGCAGATTAGCCGTTACCCAGGTAACCTCAGGGACACAGATTGGGTACTGCCCCCACCAGGACCTAGCTAGAGACGTCCGGTCCGGTGAGGAACTACGTGGAACCCACCGTGATGTATATATTTAATCCATGTTGCCCATATATTTTAACCGATCCATTTATAGCACTAGCCCAAAAAAAGGCAGATCGAGTGGACCATAGCACTTGAACCAGTGGAGATTGAACTCCTACCATTGAAAACTTTTTAGGGCACAACGTGATGCTTATCTGCCATCCAACCTATTTATAAGTTGAGCGTAAGCCTGTACGAAAGGAAAACATAAATATTAGCTCGATCTAAAATTTCTGCAGCCTATGAAGTTTTCAACGGTAGGCTTTCAATCTCCACTGATTCCTGTGGTGTGGATTCACTTGAGCCTTTGATCTGACTTCTTTTTAAGGATCATATCATAAAATGATCCGTATAAATGAATGTACAGCGTGTATTAAACAAATACATTATGACTGGGGCAAGCAGAGCATCTGACAGGACCGTCCGAGCGGGTAGTACTTAATCCGCGTCCCAAGAAAAAACTTCGTGCCAAAGGATTTCCAGGATATCCGCGTCCCCCGCAGAGGGATGAGCTACGTAGGGCCATGTGATATTTGTGATAAATCGGTCCTGTCTATTCATTTTGCCAGCTCATCTTCGGAGATCAGACAAAATAGGTAGATACAAAACTCCAAGAAGCCCTACAAAAGGAAAAGAAAGTAGGGAAAGTAAGGCCCGCCGTTGAAAATTCCATGCAAATTATTTATCAGTTCATGTTCATCCACACAAAAAGCTTAACTTTATATAAAACTCCTATGGCCATGTCAATGTTTCAACGAGTGTTATTCCATCTTCATTGTTTCCTTAAAGAGTAGATTTCTAACCTACATCATGGAGGGCCCCACCTACCTCCTAGCGAAAGCCCTTTGCAGGCAATCCTTGCCGGGCATGAGCCCTCAATGTTACCTTTTGGAATATCACAACCATTCCATATATGGATTATATGGACCAATGAACGGTCACTGTTGTTTTTCCATGCGCAAATTGAGAGTGGATTGCGTAGTGAGTTATGTGGGAGCCACTGTTTGTTAATAAAATTTGAAAAAAAAAAGAAAAAAGCAGGGCCCCATGGTTGATTATTGTCTTCCTCACCAGGTGTTTCTTGAATCATGAGAATAAATAAAAAAAGACGAAAGGAAAATAATTTTGAAGAAATTATAAAATAATTGATTAAATGAGTAAAATCATCTCTACAATACTTTAAATAATAAACTCTAACTCAAATTCTTAAAAAAGCCTACACTTTTAAATAAAAAGATTAAAATAGAAATCTTTTCCATGTTAAAAATTAAAACAATCAAATTCTATACACTTTTAATGCCCTTTTCATGTTCGGCACAACTTTTAAAACACTACGAATCAAAAGATATGATCTTACTATTTATAATAAAATTAAACTAAAACTAAGTTAATCATCGACAATTGGGTCGAATCTCTCAATTTCGACTTGGGCAACCCTATATTATATATCCAAAAACTCATTCTGAATTGCGAGATAAAACGGTCCTGACAATCTGATCACTTATGACCTTGAACGGATTTCTTCTCATCCATCTAAACCATGAAATAGTCGGTGACTTGCTCTACATCATGATGTATGTGTGTATCTATTACTATCATCTGTTTTTGTAGCTAAGTTTGGGGCATAAGCCCAAAATTAAATGATATCCGAAACTTAAGTGGGCCACACCATGGGAAATAATGGAAATAATGAGGTACCCCATTGAAACCTTCCTAGTGCCCACATTGATTTTTATTTGCCATCCAACCTGTTCATATAGTCACACCTCCTACTGCCCACATTGATTTTCTGTAGTGTGGCCCACCTGAGGTTTGGGTATGGTTTAATTGTCGATTCATGCCTTAAAATGAGACGCAAAAATGGATGTACAACATGAGTCAGACACATACGCAGAGTAGGCCCTCACAGAGTTTACTAAACTACGCAATCTCCGTCCGCCCAAACCATCATCAAAGAGGAAATTAGAGACGGGCGCGACTTGGGTGAGACCCCGGAACCCGGATGTGAGAGGGACCCTGAACGTAGGGCCCACCTGGATGTATTCTTTGTAGATCCATGCCGTCCATCTGTTTCTTCATATTATTTTAGGATGCACTTCACAAAACTGAAACAGATGCAAATCTTAGGTGGACCACACCCTAAGAAACAGCTATTATTCAACCGTGACCATTAAAAACTTCCTGAAGTCCACCGTAATGTTTATTGACCATCCAATCTGTTGATAAGGTCACATAGACAGAGATGAAAGGAAAAAAATAAATATCAGGTTAACAGAAAACTTTTGTGGCTCACAAGAGGTTTTTAATGGTCATTAACCAGTGTTTCTTATGTTGTAGTCAACCCAAAATTTTCATCTTCTTCATTTTTGGTACCTTAGTACAAAACAATCCGGAAAAGCAGATTAACGGCATGGATCTACAAGGAATACATCCAGGTGGGCCCCAGGTTCAGGGTCCCACCCACATCGCTGGTTCCGGGGTCTCACCCAAGTCGCGCCCATTAGAGCCATGGTCAGGATGCACTTTTGTACTGGACTTTCACACGTGGCATTCATCAAGTGGGTCTCACTTCATGGATCTTGCACACGTAGTCCAGGTTGGCATGTGTGCCAGGTGAATATAGTGGAATTCACTTCTCATCATCGGACGGCTAGGATCACTTCGCTTCATTGAAGTACTTTGCATCTCTCTCACATGTGGTAGACACGTATGGCGATTAGAACAGTTGATAGCGTGCTGCCAGCACATAGATAGGCCAAAAATCGCAGTGATTGGTCAGTCCGGCTCCATTCCCGTCCACAATTCCACGATATACCCTATCCATAACGTGGCTCCCCAAATCAACTCTCTTAAAAACAACATAGATGTTTGCGAACTTCATACGCGGTACAACACGTGCATGAGATCTGAGTTTCCCAGCAGGTGGGGTACACCGTTAACATTCTTGCTTTAGAATTGAGAATTAATTCCTAAGAAATTTGTTTTGGGAAAAAGCATGAGAGTACTCAAACTAAAACCGAATTACCATAAATATAAAACTATTATTTACAGAAGTCCTTCATTCCTACCATTAGTGGCTCTCAAATGGGTGATTAAAAGTTAAACAACGAATCGACCTACTTTCAAACAGATGGTTCATATCATTTTCTGAAGGAACTTCCCCGGTTGTGCGCCATCTACAGTTGGGTCAGTGATTTGAGCGGTGTGGATTGGAATAGAACCATCTCATGAGTACTTTGAAGTGTCCCCACCATAGGCCCGGCCAACTGACAGCCCTAGATATTTGTTTTCACAGCTTATGGGATCGGGGATAATCCCATGAACGGTTTTGATGGCATATAAACATCATGTTCAGCTCCAAGAAGGTTTCAACGGTGGACATTTCCGTTTCCACTGTCTCTTTTGGTGGGCCTATCTTAGTTTTGAATCTTCTTGATTTTTACATTTATCTCCTACTGTGGTCCTTAAAAACTGATGGAAGGAGTGGATTTGTCACGGGAATCTAAATCTCTGTGGCCCCACACAGCTTCCTGTCACAGATATAGGTAGTCCGCTTCCTTCCTCCGTTCACCTTCTCCTCTCCATCTATAAAAAAAACCTCTCCCCACCTCTCTCTCTCTACTCTATCCACCCCCTAAAAAATACAAACCACCCCCAGAAACATGGATTTTCTGGACTGGAAGTCCATAGGCTCGATCTTTGCCACCTTCATGTTCCTCCGCACCGCTCTCCACGACTTCCTCCCCCCTGAAATCTCCGACGCCCTCATACACTTTCTTCCACCGCCTCTTCACCGCTTTCCAGTCCAACGCCTCCATCCTCATCGATGAATTCGATTGCTCCTACAACAACGAGATCTTCGACTCTGTACAGTCCTACTTGAGCTCCAAATGCTTCTCCTCCGCCAAAATCCTCAAACTCTCAAAACCCAAGAACTCCAAGAACCTGATGTTTACGATGGACTCTAGCCAGAAGATCGAAGACACCTTCGACGGCATCCCAGTGAAGTGGTCCCTGTGTTACACTCAGAAGACGTCCAACAATGGACTCTTTGGCTCTCAAGAAAGCCGCTTCTTCAAATTATCTTTCCATAAGAAGTATAAGTCTCAGGTGATAGATAATAATTATGTATTTCATATATATATATATATATATATATATATATATATATATATATATATATATATATATATATATATGTTTCAATGGCGTCTATTTAAATACATGGTTATTTTCTTTTACAGGTGCATTCGATTTATCTTCCTCATGTGATGGAAGAAGCTGCAAATATCAGATTCAAGAACCGGGAGCTGAAGCTCTATACTAACAGATCGGTCGACGACCATGGACGGCTATGGTCATCGGTACCTTTCTCGCACCCATCTACTTTTGATACGGTGGCGATCGACCCAGCGCTGAAGGAGGAGATCAAAGCGGATTTGCTGAACTTTGTGAATAGGCAGAAGTATTATAGCAGGGTGGGGAGAGCTTGGAAGAGAGGGTATCTTTTGTATGGCCCACCTGGTACAGGAAAGACTAGCTTGATCGCAGCGATTGCAAATTTTCTGGAGTTTGATATCTATGATTTGGAGCTAACGGCGGTCATGAGCAATTCAGAGCTGCGGAAGCTGCTGATCGCAACGTCGAGCAAGTCGGTGATTGTTGTGGAGGATGTGGATTGTACGTTGGATCTTTCAGACCGGAAGAAGCAGTTTGGGAAGGAGAGGGAGTGCGGCGATTGCTGCGGGCTGGAGATTGAGGAGAAGATGAGAGAGAAGAAGAAGAATGATGGGGGCATGACGTTTAGCATGGTGAGCCTTTCGGGGGTGTTGAATTTCGTCGATGGGCTGTGGTCATCTTGTGGTGGGGAGAGGCTGATGATCTTCACGACAAACCACAAGGAGAAGCTGGACCAGGCGCTGCTGCGAGCGGGCCGGATGGACAAGCACATCAACCTCAGTTACTGTGAATTCGACGCATTCAAGACACTGGCAAGGAATTACCTGTACATTGACGATCACAAGCTTTTTGGGGAGATTGAGGAGGTGCTGGCAGCGACGAAGATTACGCCGGCGGACGTGGCAGAGATTTTCATGAGCTGCAATGACGATGCTGATGCGGGGATGAGGAATGTGCTGGAGGAGATGAAGAGGAGGTTGGCTGCAGAGGAATGCAAGAAGGAAATGGAAGGGCTGGAGAAAGAAGTTGTTGAAGATAAGGAAAAGATGGGGATAGAGATGGAGATGGAAGAAGAGGTGGGGAAAGAGTAGAAAGAGTAGATCATCAAGCACGCAATCTAGGTGCATATGGCGTACGTGTCTAAGATCCAGACCGTTCATCCCTTGCACCTCGCCTAGCCGGGCGCGACTTGGGTGAGACCCCGGAACCAGCGATGTGGGTGAGACCCTGACCATTGGGCTCACCTGGATGTATTTTTTGTATATCCATGCCGGCCATCTGTTTCTTTAGTTTATTTTAGGATGTAGTCTCAAAAATGAAGTAGGTGGAAGTTTTAGGTGGACCACACAATAGGAAAGCAGTGTTCATTGAACACCTACCATTAAAAACTTCTTGGGGTCCACCGTAATGTTTATTGACCATCTGATCTGTTGGTAAGGTCACGTAGACAGGGAAGAAAGGAAAATACAAATATCAGGATGGTAGAAAACTTTTGTGGCTCACAGAAGGTTTTTAATGGTCATTAACCAGTGTTGGTGTGGTCCACCCAAAACTCGCATCTGCTTAATTTTTGGTAACATGACATAAAATAAGTCCTGAAAAGAAGATGCACGGCATGGATATACAATTCATGCATAGAGGTGGGCTCCTACGGTCAGGGTCCCACTCACATTGCTGGTTCCGGGGTCTCACCCAAGTCGCGCCCGGCCTTAGCCCATATTCTGAAAACCACATGGATGTTTTCATTTCACATTTTTTATATTACCGATGGTTGGTTGGAATTTTGGGCAGCCGCCCATTTGCAATTAGTAGCTCATTGGGTGAGGCCCAATCGATGAATGGTCTGGATCACTCACGCGTGTGTCACATGCAGGAGATTGGGTGCTTGATAACTTAGATGTTAGTTACCACACTGGGTCTTTTATCTTTTCCAAAAGGATCTGTTTTTTTTTTTTTTCTGTTCATCTACTGCTGTAGGGCCCGGTAGATTAATGGTATCGGTTTGCCATGATGATTTAGTAACTGAACTGATATGGATCTTTTCCCACTCTTTGTTTGGCATTTTTTTGGGTGGATGGAAGGTTGCAAAATAGCCCAAGTGATTGAGTATAATGATGTTTCTTCATGCTTTTACGGATTTGGTGGGGGCAAGGATTGACTGGTGATCCTTCCACCAACCAACTAGCTGTTAGACCCTTCCACCAACCAACTATCCAAATAGGCACCCACAGGGTTCTATGGCCCAGTCCCATATGGGTCACACTAAGGCCTATGGTGTGGTCCACTTGAGATGTGGACCTATTTCATTTTTAGGCTCATGCCATAAAATGATCTAGCAAAAATGGACAGAGGCATAGGTATATAACATATATACCGAGGTGGGCCCCACAGTCAAGATCCCACTCACATCACTGGATTTGAGGTGGCAGCTAAGTGGTGTCCCTGTGGTGACCCCTGTCAGTGCTACAAAAGCTCTGTGGGATCTACCATCAAAATTTTCAGCTCATTTATGGCATGTTCCCAAAAGAGAGGTAGATCTGCAGTGCAATGACTCCGTGGGATTCACCATGATGTATTTATTTGATCAACGCCACCCATCTGTTTTTCCAGCTCATTTTTGGGCATGAGCCCAATATTACGTCCAGCCTGTCTAGACGAAATCGGTCCAGGCAGGGGCTCTGTGGGGCCCACCATAATGTATGGGTTTTATCCACACTTTACGTCCATTATTTAAGAGTAAGAACCCAAAATGAGGCAGATCCAAGGTTCAAGTGGACCCAGTGTGGGGAATGAACTCCCACTGCTAGAAACTTCTTAGAGGCCATACAAGTTTTGGATAAATCCATATCTATTTGACCTCATGAATAGGATGGGATGGCCAATAAACATCAGAGTGGGCCCTAGGAAGGTTTCAACGGTAGGCGGTGGGCATCATTATCACTGCTGCTTCCGGTGGTGTGCTCCACATGAGCTTGGATCTGCCTAATTTTTGGGCTTATGCTCTAAAATTATCTGAAAAAAAATGGACGCTTAAGCGTAGATAAAACCCATACATCACGGTGGGCCCCGCAGAGCCCCTGCTTGGACCAATTTCCATCAGGTTAATTTGCTATGCCATACATGTAAGATAGCACATTTTCATACCACACATGTGTCAAAATGGCACACGTGTGTGATCTAACCTATTCATCTTACAGTACTGAAAGACCCTGACCCAGCAAGCCCCTAACCATGAGTCCTTAAACATGGAGCAACCTGAGGATGACTTGAAACCGTGGTCCAAACACCCGAACGGTCCACAACATATACGGAACCTGAGTTTATCTGGAAAATGAGACCGGACCAAAAGGCCCTGACCCAGCATCTGCCTAATCCGGACCAAAGGCTAAGATGGGAATGAGTTTTGAGGCCCGGAGATAATTGGGCCGGTCTTTTATCAAGATGCTTAGCTAGCGGGCTTGGACATTTAGACAACGGGCTGGATTGAACAATCCTTTGAATGGACCGGATCGACCCATTTACACACACCCAGCCATACGTGAATGTTGAACATAGATTTTTGGTAGGTTTTCTCTAACCGTCCATTTTTCCAGTCGATGTGGTCTACATGCCACCGGACCTGGCATTCGGACCAGATCACGTTTCCATGAGGTCCACCAGACGAATGGCTTGAATCTCGCAGGAGTATGTCCATTAGCACTAGTGGACCATCTACGTTGTCACAGGCAAGGATTGGGAATGTGGGCCCATGATCTTGGGATGGGCAGGAAATAAATGGGCCACGCCTGGGCTTCTTCAAGCTCGATCTGAGTCCATCCCTTTGGTGGTCCTTTTATTGGATCTTCAGTAAAAACAACATCATCATGCACAACCATATGGCTTAAGATTGATCCGGATGGCTCATTTGATGGGCCACATCACAAAACGGAGTTGCTCATATTGGACAACCCTGACCATTATTATTATTATTATTGCCATCGTTTATTAACCCCACAAATATTGATGGTCAAGAATAACCCATGGAAGAGACTTTTGGGGCATTTACATCTATGGCCGTTGATCTCAAGAGATTCATAAAATGCCCTTACTCTCAACGTGTACAAACTAGAAAAAACTGTTCCGCTCATCTAGTGGGACTCTATAAAGCATGGTGGCAGAAAATTTTAGTAATTGGGGGTATTTTTCTTCCACGCACATACGTATATGTTTTTAATCAAGCTGGTGATCTTCCTTCATAGGAGAGTCCAGCCTTCCTTTAGTGGGCGTTTGGATCGTAAGTTACTATGGATAAGTAGTAGCTTATCATGGTTTCTACTTATTCAGTTGACAATGGGCTACTACTAAACAAGTTATTTGTCGACTGAACTTAAGATGTTAAGTTACTTTTGGCACTTAAGTTCGTTTGGTAAGTATAATTGGAAAGTGACTTATCTCTTGAAAATTACTTATCTTAAGAAGTATATTTCTTTTAGCTTTTTGTCTTTTGACTTTTGACTTTTGACTTTTTTACTTATCTCTCTCATGTCACGCTTTTGCTTTCTTTCTTTTTTTTTTTTCTCTAGGTTAGTACACACCCACACTGTTAGTCACCCTGCAAGGTTAATTAACCACCCTCCAATTTGGTTTTTCTACTTATCTCTCTCATGGTTCACTCAATTACTGCTCTCTCATACCGTGCATATCAAAGGAGGCCCCACATGATGGACTGTCCCATCAAAGGTGGGGCTCACACAGTGGACATCCCACATCAAAGATGGGCCCTACATTAATTGGTGCAAGATCCAATCCACCAATCAAGATGATCTAATCTTCGACATCTTTCTCAAAAATGGTTCTAGTCTGCTTACCATGTGGACGGACTATATATTGGAAACAATTGAATGGGTTAGAAAACTTCAGCCAAGTCTTCCATAGCCATACATTTGTTTGGCAGACTGTGGCCCACCTGACCAGTGGATCAACCTGATTCTTGTGCCAGGGCATCCATATAGTGGTCCCGTTCTAATGGATGTAATGTATCTTAGACCAATCATGCTATGCTAGCACATGCATGGCATGTACATGAGCTTTATTGCAAGCACATGTGATTAGAAAAGCTCATTCTGCTAGCCTTTTCCTTTCATGTCAATATGTTGCTTCTTATATGTAGATTTGAAATTTTCTTTCGAAAGGTTACTTAATAATGTGTTATTACCAAACATATTTACTTATTGGCTGATAAGTATGTTGTTTACCAAACGTACTTATCTACTTAATAAGTAAAAACCAAGATAAGTAACTTAAGTAACTTACAATCCAAACAGCCCTAAGTATGTTAAGTAACTAACATAGTTATCAATGAAAAAGTAAAGAAGTATGTTTGGTTTCTAACATCATCAACAATTATCCCTCAATTTTGTTCTTTCCCCCTCACGTCCACCATCCATCATATGAGGCCAACCTTTGATGTGGGCTGTACATCATATAGGGCCCACCTTGATGTGGGCCATTCATTATTGTGGCCTGAACTTTAATATGCATCATTCATTACGTAGGGCCCACCTTTCATGTTGGTCATCCATCAAGTGGGGCCCACCATCAATGTTATTGTCTATAGTGTGGGGCCCACCTTCAACATCCACCATCCATCATGCAAGGCCCGTCTTGGATATGGGCTACTCATCATTAGGGCTGACCTTTGATGTGGACGGTCTATCATGTGGGACCGTCTTCATTGTCCATTGCCCATCATGTGGAGCTCACCTTTGATGTGGACCGTCCATCATGTAGGCCCTACCTTTGAAGTGCATCGTCCTTCGTACCAGCCCACTTTGGATGTGAGCTTTTTATCATTATATGCCGACCTTTGATGTGGATCATTCATACGTGGACCCAAATTAATATGGGGTCATCTGTCATATGGGGGCCACCTTTGATGTGGACCGACCATTGTGTGAGCCCCACCTTCAATGTGAACGGTCCACCATATGGGTTCTCGTCCTTTAACATGTACTGTGAAACAGAGAAATAGAAAATCTATTAGTTAAAAAGCAATATATATATTGGCATATAAGTTACTTTTACATTTATGTTTACCAAACTAACTTAAGTAAAAAAAGGTAACTTAATTACTTAATATAAGTTAAAAAGTAATTTATTTGGTGGTATCCAAACGGGCCATAGTGACCGGTCTTTTGATATTAAATTTAAATAATTGTCCAGTCGTCTTTTTATCAAAACAAGTCACCCTCCTGATGATGTAATTATCTTTTTTATTTTTAAAGTGGTGACCGTGCTGTCCACTTCTACTTAAAAAAAAAGTTGGCCGCAGTTGAATAAATGGCTTAAAAGACTTACAAAATCCAACATTCAAAGTACACAAGTGAATCACTTTATGCACGCTCAAATGTCATGGATTCTTCTTTATCTAGAACTGTTGGATTGCTGCCTGCCCGTCAAATCAAAGCAATACAAATGGGACGCGGATTCCCTGAAATACTTTCGCAAGAAGTTCCTGGACTGGGATGCTAGTTGGGGCCCACCATGATGTTTGTGAGCCGAAAGACTTACCTCCTCAGCGCCCCCCGGCGGAAGAAGTGGCTAAGAGCTCCATTATCTTCCTTCTCTACCACCCCTCTGCAATGGGAAAACGAGACCTGAAGTTGGGAGTAGAGTCGGGGACAGGGGCTGCAATGTATATATTGTTTAGGCCGCCAGTGACAACATGCTATCTATCGTTGGATGCTCGACAATTCTGTCACACACACACACCCACCTCTCTACTAGAAGAGGAGAATACCTAGCTTATTTGAAACTTCTCTCACATATGGATGCTCCACAATTCTGTTACAACTTTTAATAGGTCCAGGGACCAGAACTTTATAGTATTTGGCTTCAGAACTTTATAGTATTTGGCTAAGCTCATTGATAACTTGTACTGGTGGATCAATAATGGAGAAATCAAAATCAACACAACCCACTTAAATGGGTCTTAATTTCTAGGCTGAGTCTAATCGGGAACGATTTAGCATGATATGAACCTGGCTTCAAACCTGGTCGAGCAAGCTGACCCATGGGAATGGACCGACCCAAGGGAGGGTTGGTCAGATCTAATCTAGCTCGACACCACGAATCACCTTGATAAGTCAACCCTGATTCAGCCAAGTTGAGCCGATTCACCCTTCATCAGGTCAAGTCATGACTCAATTCAAGAGCCCATTTCACAGGTCTTAATCCATGCTTGCATGGTGACCTATATACATGAACTTTTATGGAACCATTTTTTTTCATTAGGTGGGACATCTTGGTAAGTGTGGACCCAAGTGGTCATTGTCACCCATCACAGAATCAAATTGACAATCAATAACATCTCTTCCTGTTGAAGAATCACATGATACTTTCTTTTAGAGAACTTGGGATGTAGTTCAATATGAAAGAAATTAAAAAAAAAAAAAATTGGAAAAAGTAAATTTGTGAGTTGAAATTTTAAATAGTTAATATCTCAAGATAAATTTATTATCCTTTCTTTCAATATTCTAATAAATGCTAAAGAAAAAAGTATTATTTTCATAATACAATAAACTTGTTGATTTGAAATTCAATAAGAAGATTTACGTCTCCAAGTGTTGAACAGATCTCCAAGCATAAAAACTGACATTATTTCACAAATGTACTCAAAATAACTATTACAAAGAGGGTAGAAAGTACAGAAGATTTTAGGGGCCGTTTGGCTACGACCAAATAAGTTACTTTTTTTCTACTTATAGCAGTAGATAAGTAACTTCTTTGAGATAAGGAAGTTTGGTTTATGATCACTTATAAGTAATTTTTTATTGATCACTTCAATTTAATAAGTAGAAATCAAGATGAGTTACTTAAGGTATAAGTAGCTTAGGATCCAAACGCCCAATAGATGAATTGATCTGGATTATTACTTTTTTTAATCTTTTGGACTATAATTTGGCATATGAAGGGACTTAGAATCCTTGAAGACACACTCTTGTGCTTCCATGGAATAAGCACACTCAGGGCAAATTTCTCCAAAACCCTTCCTTTAGTTTTAGTCTTCCATACGTATACAATATTAAAAAAGTATCAATAATGTCAAGTGGTGCTGAGTTGAGTCGAGTTGGGTCAAACTAATTCTTGAATTTCAACGAAGTCATGATCGAATCGAGTTTTTATCAACTCTAGGTGAATTATGGCCGAGTCAAGTCCAGTCAACTCATATCATGTTTATATTTATTTATTTATTTTCATCATATCGCATTCATTCACAGGAGGTTAATGTAATGAATGGTTTGGGTTAAGCATGTATGCATATGTACAAAGTGTATGCATAAGTGCTGATCCATCATGCTATGGGACAATTAAAAAGGCCATCAACAGCATTATAGTTTTCTGACCGCAGGATTCCATATATGTGTGGCCCAACCATTTGTCTGGTGGGCCCCACTTCAGATGACATGAAACGATATAAAAGCATTTGATGATCAGCTCCACGTTTCAAGTTATGAAGTATTGTATTTTATTGGCATTATTATATGAATCCGTACAAAGCTATTCAATCTCACACAGAGTATCAGCGGCCCTTTTTCTTTACTTACAGCGCTATCACGCCTGAAAAAGTAGCTGATGCACGCAAGATCTGAGCCACTTATCGTGGCAGAGAACATTGGCAATGACAATGATCACAAAGACAAACACTTCCACAAGAAAAGTAAAATAACTACAACCATTGACCACACTACTATACAAAATGCCATGTCACCATGCCACATCATAAAGCTGCTCCGTTGATTGAGCTGACGCTTCAGACACTTAAGACATCACCCCGTGCAGAGCTCAGGATAGTGAAGACTGTCACGTCGGAATTGGTAGAGAGCAAGTTGCGGGCCCACAACCCCTATTCGTCTAGGAAAACAGACTCTTCAAATCAATTGCACAAGGCCACAGACTGATCGGCCGACCGGCCGGTCACACAGTAGATCTAGGCAGCGTTGCTGCTGTGAAGATTTTAGGCCATCCGACCAGTCGGTAGGGGTGTCTGACCGATTGGACGACTGGTCGGCAGTATCCTAGTGCAACGCGGATTCTTGCACAGTTTACGCGCAAAAGGTTTCTAAATTCGTTTTTCTTGCCTATTTAAGGGGGAATACGGGATTAGAAGTTTCCAAGGTTGTAAAGGGGATTGAGGGAGCCTCTAGGTGAGAGAAAGAAGAAGAGGATTTTCTTCTTGAGTAAGCTTGGAATTTCTCTTGTGTATTTGGGTTTTAGGTCTTGGGTTCCATCTCTTATAACTTCTGAGATTATAGTGGATTGGCGTCGCTTTGTGCCATGGTTTTTTACCCGTGAGGGGTTTTTCCACGTTAAACTCGTATTGTCTATATGTGGGTGATTGCGTGCATTGTGATTGCATTGTGTGGCTTGTTTGATTCAATTTGCTATTTGTGTTCGGCTTTACTTCTACTGCTAGCCCTTCCTATCCCAACAACTGGTATCAGAGAGATCGTTGGGGTGTAGCAGAAATTCGAATCTGAGACAAGAGCATGGCATCAGGCATGATGTTCGACATAGAGAAGTATTCGGGAAAAAATAATTTTGAACTTTGGAAGGTGATGATGAAAGGCCTTCTAGTTCAACAATGATTGCAAGTTGCACTCCTTGGAGAGCGGTCAGAAGCTATGAAAGAAGAAGAGTGGAAGAAGATCGATGAAAAGACCAATGTCTCAATCCAGTTGTGCTTGGCAGATGAGGTCCTGTATAACGTCATGAAAGAGAAAACTGTGGCTAAAACATGGGCGAAGTTGGAGAATATCCACGCGAAGAAATCTCTGAAAAATCGTATATATTTGAAGCTTGAGTTGTACAATTTGAGGATGACGGAGGGAGGCGATTTTGAGAGCCACATCAGCAATTTCAATAGGCTTATTTGCAAATTGATGGATGTAGATGAGCCGATGAAGGACAAGGATCAAGCATTTATCCTGTTGAATTTTCTTCCAAAATCATATGAGTTGCTCAAGGACTCTTTGTGCGCAGGTAGGGAGACTATTGGAGTAGAAACCGTTATCTCAGCCCTTCAGGCGAAGGCGATGAGAAGGAAAAGCGGCGGTGTGGGTCCTTCTACTGATGAGGCACTGGTTATGAGGGGGAGGAATTCTGAGCGGGGTGGAGGATCTCCTTCATCAAGATCTAAATCAAAGAGCAAGTGGAGGCACAAGGTGAGATGCTGGAATTGTTGGGAAGAAGGACATGTGAAGAGGGATTGTTCGAATCCCGAGAAAAGGCAGGAGAGATCTGGAGATTCTTCTAGGGAAAGAACCAATACTATAGAGGACGGTGGTGACGGCTGTGATGTATTGACTGTATCCGGCATAGAGCCTCTCGGTGGAGAGTGTCTCTTGGATTCAGGGGCATCATGTCATGTATGTCCTGACCGAAGTGCATTCATATTATATAAGGAGTATGATGGTGGATCGGTGTTTGTGGGCGATGGCTACGCTAGCAATGTGGTAGGGATTGATTCGGTGCGCATGAGGATGTTCGATGGAGTCGAACGGATCCTTGAAAGTGTGAAGCATGTCCCTGAGATGAAGAGCAATGTGATATCTCTTGGTGCACTCGAGGCGAAAGGGTGCGGGTTCATCGGCTGCAATCGGTATTGTAAAGTGGTAAAGGGGGCACGTATGATGATCAAGGCACGGAGGCGCGATAATCTTTACAAGATGATTGGGAGCACAATTCATAGTGGAGCTGCGGAATCGGCAGCGGGATCCACGGTTGCTCATGTGTGGCAAGAGAAAAAGGGCCACATGGGAAGAGCAACAAGGCGTGTGAAGATGCAATGATAAAGTCGATGGGGCATGAGAAGCAACAGGACAATAATGATGACGAAGTAGAGGTGGAGGTTATGTGTGGCAAGGTGGTGCATGGTGATTTGAGTCGTGGTGGAGTTTATTGCAAAACGGACGCCTCAAATCAATTACACATGGCCATAGACCGGTCGGCCGAGTAGCCGGTCACACAGTAAATCCAGGCAGCGTTGCTGCTGTGAAGATTTTAGGCCATCCGACTGGTCAGCCGACCGGTCGGACGATCGGTCGGTAATATCCTACACTACAAGAAAAATGACCTTTACCTACGAAATTTTTACCGAGGAAACGAATTTCCTGGGTAATAATACACTTATACCGAAGAAATTCTAGTTTCCTAGGTAAATACTAATTCGCTTTTCCCAAGGAAACATTTCCTTGGTAAAAGTCAGAAAGAACGACGAAAAATATATTTCGTGGGTAATTTCGTGTCGAAAAACAAAAAAAATTTCAATTCGTTTAGCCTACTTTTACCAATGAATACATTCCTTGGTAAAAGATCATAATTACTGAGGAAATTAGTAATTTGTTGGTAATTATCACTTTTACCAAGGAAATTTTTTCCTAGGTGAAAAGTCACATTTCCCAAGGAAAATATTCCTCGGTAAAAAGTGCCGACGAAATAAATTTCTTAGGCAATTGTATACTTTTAACGAGGAATGATTTCCTTGGTAGAACATATATCTTCTATGATCAATGCTCTGTGGACCCCACCATGATGTATGTGTTTTATCCCTGCTATACATCCATTTCTAAATATCTATTCAAAGCTTCAATGGCTGGATAAACCATATACATCAGGGTGGCCCCACGAGAGCCCTGACAGGACCGTCCATCTATTCGAGTGTAGGGGTGCGGTTTAGGTGGATTCCTGGATCCATCGAGATCGGTTGATCACCAACTATATGGCAACAAAAGTTTTCAATTGAGCTGATATTTGTGTTTTCCCCTCTTCCATGTTGTGTGAACTTACGAAAATATTAGATCTCAAATAAACATCATGATGGGCCTTAGGAAGGCTTACAATATCTCTAACTGTGGGGCCCACTGTGATGTATGTGCCTTACATCCACACTACCCATCCATTTTGAAAGCTCATTTTTGGCATGATCCTAAAAGTTAAGAAGATTCAAATCTTAAGTGGACCACACTACAAAAAACAATCATGACTGAATCTCCACCGTTGAAAACTTCATGGGGCCACTAGAATGTTTATTTCCCATCCAACCTATTGATAAGGTAAAATAGACCTACATGAAGAGACTACAAAAGTATCAACTTGATCTAAAACTATCGTGGCCCATGAGAAGCTTTTAATGGTTAATTACCATTGTTTTTTGTATTATGGTCCACTTGAGATTTGGATCTGTTTTGTTTTTGGTAGGATGCTTTAAAATAAGTTTTAAAAATGAGTGAGGTCATGGATACAAGGAAAATGCATCACAGTGGACCCCCCGGCCAGGGATACAGCCACCTTCAGGTCCACCTAAACCCCACCCGATCTATCATTGAGAGCAGATTAGCTATTATCGTGGGAACATCTTAGTTGGTGCTACCCTAACCATGTGGGGCCCATCTTGATGTATTTTTTATATATCCAAGCCGTCTATCTATTTTTTCATATCATTTTAAGACATGATCACAAACCATAAAATGTCCAAATCTTAGGTGGACCACACCGCTAGAAAAAGTGATATATGGTCACTAAAAAGTTTTTGTGGGCCAATAGAGCTTTGGATCAATCCGATCTTTATATTCCCCCCCTCATCTAGACCATCTTTGCATTATCAACAACTTGGATTGCAAATAAACATAACCACATCCTTACCATGAGATCTTTTGAATTTTTAATGGTGGGACACTCAATCACCACTGTCTCTAGTGGTATGGTCCACTTGAGATTTGAATCTTCTTAACTTTTGGAACCCCATCTTCAAATTGGATGGAGAAACGGATGGACGGCATGGATATATAAAATATCATCCATGTGGCCACACAAAAGGGGAAACGGATTGGCTAGTGACCCTGCCACTAAAAGTGATGAATGGCCATTAAAAAGTTTTGAATCATGCTGATATTTGTTTTATTCCCTTCATCCAGGTATGTATTGCCTACTCAACAGGTTGGATGTCAAATAAACATTACAGTGGGCCCTAGGAGGCTTTTAATGGTGGACATTCAATCACAGCTTTTTCTTCCCATGGTGTGGTCCACGTGAAATTTAGATTTTCCTCATTTTTGGTATCAAGCTTTAAAATGATCTGTAAAAATGGATGGACGGTGTGGATAAAACACATACATCATGGTGGGCCCACAGAGCACTGACCACTTAGGTTTGAATCTCTACCATTGACCGTCTCTCGTTTTTACCCATCAAATTGATTGACACAAGCTTAAGTGGACCATCCTTGCATTTTTTGTTACAATTGGTAAATGTGCATTAGATCCACACCGGTCATTAGGTAGGCCTTGCATTTGTTGGTTTATTATCCAAAATTCAACGGATATTGGCAACCCAAACCATTGGATTTGAGGAACTTTGGTAGGTATTTCTTTTTATAACCATTTATTTTAGCGTGATTTTTGTGTATACAGATGATCCATCACAAAACCCAACTGCTTCATTTTTTGGACAATTCTATAAAATGATCTAGAAAAACAGATGGACGGCGTGGATACGTAATACCTACATCAAGGTGGGCCCCACAGTAACCCACGGTAAGGGCCGCACCCAATCTGGGGTAATACCTAATTCGCTCCCATCCCTCCCTAATTCTCACTTTTCCAGAAAAAGTGCCCGCCCCTCATTTTCACAGTCCCTCCCTTTCACCCCCTCATTTTCACTGACCCTCCCTTTCACTCTCAAAATCTCTCTCTCTCTCTCTCTCCCCCATTTTCACTGTACCTCCCTTTCACTCTCAAAATCTCTCTCTCTCTCTCTCTCTCTCTCTCTCTCTCTCTCTCTCTCCCCTGGAGTGTTTTGAATCTAGGGTTTTCGAAATCGAAACCCTAAGGTTTGAAAACAAAACAAAAAATCAAGTAAATCCCTCTTCTCCGCACCACCACCATCGTCAATCGGCAGGAGCGTGTTATTGAAGGGTTAAAGGTTAGCTTTAGAACTTCCTATTGTTATTGTATTGCACTGTAGATTTTGTTGGATGGTTGTTCAATGTTTCCATTTTAATGTTTATTTGGGAAAAAAGAGAAAAAAAAAGAAAAAAAGAAGAGAGAAAGATATTTTGGACGGTCCAGATTCACCTGTCATAGGGATGATTCACCGATCATCCATGGCAGGGCCCACTAAATTCATTGATCATTCGTACAAGGGCCCACCAATTGGACGGTCCAGATTCACCTGTCATAGGGATGATTTAGAAGCAGTGCTGGAGAAGTGCTGCAACTGTTTGGTTGAAAGAGGAAGTATTGAGTGAAAATTTTGATCGATTTTTTGAATGCATTGATTTAGGACATTTGACCATTTGACAATTTCATATGATGCATGCATAAACTAATTTGGACAGTTTAGTTTGAATTCCATCGTATGCTGCCATGTATGCAGTTTCCAAGTAATTTCTAAATGCTTGCTATGCATGGAATGAAGTGAAGCTGGGTTGATGCTCCGAGCTTTCGAGCATGTCCCACTTTAGGCTTGGTTTAGGCTGTTGTTAGTCCTTGTTTTGGGCTTCGGCCTAAAATGATAGCCTACTTTAATTTGGTCGGGCTCGTGGTTTGATCTAGGATCATTAAGTAGAGGTCCATCAATCTGATGGTTAGTTGTGGTTTATGATATGATAATTTGAATGCCAGACATTGAATTTTTAAGTGCGTGCATGTCGTCCATCATACATTGCAAAGTATAAAAAACTTCTGTATCTTCCATTCCATGCATGGAATGCAATGAAATTGGCCCACAGTAGGGCCTGCTTTGGGCAGAGACCTGGAATTAAAGTCTGTTTCTTTATTCGGTCGAGCTCAGGCTTAGTAAAAAAAGCATGGCGACTTGTTAGGATTTCAATGGGTTTTTTTTAATATGGCGCAGTGATGCACGAACAGTTCAAAACTTGCATAAAAGTAGATGGCTGGGCGTGGGCTAGACTTTGGTCCATGCCTGCTTCATTGGCATGTCATGGTTTTGGGTTCTGTTTAAGCCTATGTTTTTTTTTTTTTTTTTTGGAAGGATCAGCTTGAGCCTATGTTGTACTCTAGGGCCGGGCTTTGACAGACCTTGGCCTTGCTTGGATCAGTCCATTTACACTCTAGAGATGAGGTGTGCACGAATGGTAAAAGAGGCAAGCTTGGGGGGCCCTGTTGGTCATGGGTTGAAAATGGAATTAAAACTCTTTAGGGATTTTGTATGAAGTTGGTGGGCTTTAATTCTCCTTCACATGTACCACAAAAAACCCCTCTATTAAGGGCCATTTTGGATCAAAATGTCCATCCAATCTGGCCCTTAATAGTGACCAAAATGTAGGCGGGTGACTGTCAAGGGATTAGGAACATCAACTTAATGTGCAAGGTGTGTCTAGTTTCATAAAGAGTATTGATGTGCAAACACCTCTACTGTGAGGGGTTGTTTGGGGAGTGTATGTGAAGGGTTGTTTGGGGAGTGTATTTGACATGCATTGATATGTATTGGCAATTACCATGTAAATGCATGAAAATTGGAATCACCAGTTGCAGTTGCATTTGCAGCCTGCAATTGGAATTGGAATCTACTGTAATCGCCATTTGCAACCTATATTTGGAAGACATGTGGGAGATTGACCAAGAATAGATTTGACCAAATGTAAAACCATGTGGGAGATATGGGACATTGGTTGGGTGGATCCCATCAGTTTGGGTGTGTACAAAATCAATGGACAGATCAATTTAAGCAATTCTCAATACATGAACACTAGGCAGATTTACGTGATTTGAATAGAAAGAATAGTTGATGTTATTTATTTTTGCTAGATAAATAAAAATGAAAATATCATGTTATTTATACAAATTATTTATTAGAGATGATGTCTAATACATAATTACAATTATCTAAAACGAGTTGAAACCATTCTCAAGTGTCTACCAAACAGGCCCTTGCATTTCTTGTTAAAATTTACGAGAATGCGACTGAATGAGGAAAATGACTAATAGACAATATCATCAATGAAAACTTTGACTTTGGTGTGTAATTTTTCTTAACCTATTAGGGTTCAAATTGAACATTTCGCTAACCATGGGATTTCACCTAGCTTTAATAATATCTACAATTTCATTCTTCCTTTCCAAAGAGGCCCTTAGAATTAAGAAATAAAATCGTATAGGAGGCTGACCTATTCTTCAAACAGTGGTTATTCTATGCTTTCGAGGCTGTCCATATCACTGCGAACAATAAAAACAATCACTTTCTAACTTGTAAATAAGCGTTTAGATTTTTTGTTCATTAAAATTTTAATCTACGTCATCCTATATATTAAACTCATTTATATTCATTGACTTTGTTAGGATTGTAGCGATGGATAAGAGTTGGATGCGAGCTAATAGTAGATTTGGCCCGGAGTATAAACAAGGGGTTAAAGAGTTCATGGATGTTGCATGGCCTAAGAGTTAGAAAAGACTCCTTTGACAGAAGATGTAAAATTCTCCTCTCTAATATTTTATTGAATTATGAATAAGAGAACCCATGGCCTAAGAGCCAAAGACACCACTATGAATTTGAATCCCCTAAGGTTGCGTTTGGTGATCCACAAAGTACTCATTGTGCCCTAGTAGCTTTTGAAAGGTGTGCCATTTTGATGAAAATTGAGAGTACATTTTGCATTAGGTGGAAAGTATCCTCTTTCATATGGCCTGAAGAGATGCATCCTCTCCACTGCGAAATCAAATGGCTACACCACCCAATGGTAATTCAATAATTAAAAGTAATAATTGTGACACATATTTTGATATTCTGTTTTTTGCCCCCTTACACAGCTACCGGCAAACAAGGAGTTTGTGGAAGAACTGCTTTGCCGAACTCCCCTTCGACGCTTAGCAGAGCTAAAAGACGTTTCATCTTTGGTAGCATTCCTTTGCTTACCCTTTGCATCATACATCAATGGCCAAGTCATAGCTGTCGATGGAGGATTCACTGTCAATGGTTTCTACCCATCGAAAGACTATTACTAGTCCAATCATGTTTATTGATTAAGAAGGTGGGATGGGTGCATTACTTGGGAGAATACTACCAAAAATTTTATACCGTCCATCTTTTCATAAATTTGTGTGGCCACTTAAGGATTGTATTTTTGGATCATGCCCAAACATGAGCTGGCAAAAGGGATGGACAGGGTTGGTTTCTTTTCCTTGGGGTGTATCTATGTATATGCTTGTCTTTGTCACAGGATATCACGATGGCACCGGGCAGTGGCAGAATACAATCTCGCACGGGATCCACCATTACATCACAAGCTAGGTCGGAGCTTCTGTTAGAGTCTCAATCTCCACAACAGTCTCAGGCTCCATCACAGTCAGTGTCAGAGCCTTCTGTCCATCTGACCACACCTACCACTGCATGTAAGAATTATAATATTTAAACTTATTGTTAATTGCATAATATGTGTAATCACACACACACACACACACACACACACACACACACACACACACATATATATATATATATATATATATATATATATATATATATATATATATATATATATATATATATATATATATTTGTTGTGGCAGCTTCATCAACGACTAAACAAGGTCGTGTTTGGACACGAGGATTATCCCTACAGAGGTTGACACGTGGAGGTGCCAAGGTGACTGTGGTTTTTCCGAAGGGGTGCATTGGACCCGTTGGGGATAATGCCAAAGAGTTAACGTTGGAGGTTGGGATTTTATGTCGATCCATGATCCCGGCATCTACTTCAAGTTGGTTTGTTGTCACGGACGTCGACAACAAATTATATTTTTTATTTTATTTGTTCATTTATAGTTGAAATGTGATATTGATATGTTTGATGGGTTAACTTGTTATTTATTGCTTTGCAGGATAAATTTGAGATAGACCTGAGTGATGCTCGTATTCGATACGCAGTCAATGATATGATGAAGAACCGATTGCAAGATTATCGTGGGGAGTTACATTGACACTACAAGCGGTTCGGCACGCACCATGAGGCAGTCCAGCACCCACTAGGAGGCGTCACGGTGGAGGAGTGGCAGATTCTTTGTGAGCGTTTTGGTTCAGAGAAATTTCAGGTGATATGTATATACTTCTCTTATAGAATAGTCTTTTCATACATCTTACATGCCAATTCATAATGTTAAATAATTTCTGTATGCAGAATAGGAGTAAAATAAATTCAACGAACAGGGCCAAGTTGATAGTGAACCACTTAGCAGGTTCCAAGTCATTTTTACGACATCGATATGAGATGGTAAGATACGTGTTCCAAGTAAAAACTTGTTCCATTTCCCTTAATTACTTGCTTTTCATCCGTAATAATTGTATTGTGTTTTAAATGACACAGCAAGATCCAGAGACGAGGCAGGAGCGTTCTGAGATAGATCATTACAAGGACGTTCATTTTCGGCCGCAGACAGGAGAATGGGTTCACCCATTGGCAGGGGAACATTGGGTAATAAATGGAGTACAAATTAATTTTGCTTTGCTAATGATGTTTTCTTCTTCCCTAACATTTTAATTGTGTTGGTACAGGAGGAGATGCAGCTTAGGCGTAGTCAGCCTACACCAGATGGTACTCAACGGAGTGAGCCAGAGATCATGAGTGAGGTCCTCGGGACGAGATCAGGATACGTGCGTGGGCTAGGGCATGGGGCCAAGCTCATGGCACCCGCTAGATCGAGCTCCAATCGTGGTGCAGTCGACGAGAGTACTAAACGGAGGGCTGAGGTGGTCGACAGAGAGAATCAACAGCTACGAGTGCAGATCAACGAGCTTAGGGATACGGTGATGACGAGTCAGGCTACGATAGAGGCAGAGATAGAGAGTCGGATGGAGGCGGAGAGACGGATGGAGGAGGAGATAGCGAGATGAACAAAGGAGATACGACTACAATAGGAGAGGCATATGCAGGAGATGTTTCAGAGTCTTGCTGCGTGCTTTCAGAGTCTTGAGACCCCTCCAACTTCATGGTAAAACTCTTTTGTCATACTCAAGCTTATTAGAAACTAAAATCATATAATTATCGATTGAACTCCCTATGGATTACCCCTAGTTTTGATAAATATCTTCAATTCAAGTTTTATTTCTAAGGTTTCATAATGTGATTATATGTTGTTTTATATTGCAGATTGTTTGTTGGTGGTAGTGGGGATGTTCGTGCTGATATTTTTTTTTGTAAAGTTTTTTTAAATGACACAGCAAGAAGGAAGGTACCTTGTACGGTTGGTTGGCTTGTCATTTTGATTGGGATATGAATTGAACGGTCATTTTGGATATGAGTTGAATGGTTTATCATGTGATTGGGATATTGAATGCTTTATTAGGTGGCTGTGAAGTAAATGGTCATTTTGGACAGGAATTGAATGGTTTATCATGTGATTGGGATATGAATTTAACAGTCATTTTGGATATGAGTTGAATGGTTTATTGTGTGATTGAGATATTGAATGCTTTATTAGGTGGCTGTGAAGTGCATGTTTTATCAGGTTATTATGATATTTATGGAGAAATTATATTTGCTGATTGAATATTTTGTTGGTGATACAAGTTTCCCAAGGAAATACTCCGTTGGTAATGCTATTATCTTTTTTCAAGGAAATAATTCGTCGGTAATTGTACTACCTTCTCCAAGAAAATAGTTCGTCGGTAATTTTACTGTTACATGACTACTTTTTCAAGGAAATAGTTCGTCAGTAATTTCGTTGGCAATAGTTTTTTCCAATGAACTTTTTCCTCGCTAATAGGCTTATAATTACCGATGAAACAAATAATATCCACGAAAATTTCAACTGTTACCGATGAAATATGTCGTCGGTAAAGGTCGCTTTTTACCGACGAAAAATTCCATTTCGTCGGTAATTGTTTTCCTCGACGGACTTGTTGCAACGAAGACAGCGACGAAAATTTTCGTTGGTAATGACCTTTTGCGAGGAAATTATAACTTTCACCTAGGAAAATTTTCCTTGGCAAAAGTGAAAATTGTAGTAGTGCTAGTGCAACGCGGATTCTTGCGCGGTTTGCGTGCAAGAGGTTTCTAAATCCGTTTTTTTGCTTATTTAAGGGGGCATACGGGATTAAAAGTTTCCAAGGTTACAAAGGAGATTGAGGGAGCTTCTAGGTGAGAGAAAGAGCTTAAAGAAGAGGATTTTCTTCTTGGGTAAGCTTGGGATTTCTCTTGTGGGCTTGGATTTTGGGTCTTGGATTCCATCTCTTGTAACTTCTGAGATTATAGTGGATTGGTGTCGCTTTGTGCCGTGGTTTTTTACCTGTGAGGGGTTTTTCCAGGTTAAATTCGGATTGTCTATATGTGGGTGATTGCATGCATTGTGATTGCATTTTGTGGCTTGTTTGATTCAATTTGTTGTTTGTGTTCGGTTTTGCTTCCGCTGCAGGCCCTTCCTATCCCAACAGTTCGCTGATGTGACGAGTCTCTTCTAACAACCTACTCTCCACCAATACCAACATGTCACGTACTAGCCTATCCCAAGTTCTTCACAGGCAGAGGTAGTACCTAATATAAGCTCTTCGTGCCCTGTCCACACTTAGGGCTGTTAACAGACTGGGCCTAGGTGGGTCACGGCCTGAATTTTGAATTGTTTTGGGTCAAGCCATCGGGCCATTGACACCTCTATCCAAAGTCCAGGCGCGACTTGGGTGAGACCCCGGAACCAGCGATGTGGGTGGGACCCTGACGTGTCTCCGCCCCATTCGTCCAGCAAAACAACTTTCGTGCAAGGCTTCTCACGTGAGAAACGCAAGGGAAAGAGAGAGAGACTAATGTCCGTTAAGCTAGGGATTCAGGGTCACAATTATACCCTCTCATTTGTCTCCCTCCTCTCAATCCGGCTCTCTCCCTCTCTCCGTCCAACTCTTCATCCATCAACCTCTCTCTCTCTCTCTCTCTCTCTCTCTCTCTCTCTCATCCATCAACCTCTCTCTCTCTCTCTCATCACTCCCCTCCATATCTCGTACAAATCCTCTTTCTCTCTCTAGTTATGGTAGTAGGAACACCCGTAGGCATTTTCTTTTAAAAAAATTCCTTGTATTGTCTTTTTTTTTCTTTTTTCTTTTTTCTTTTTTCTTTCATATTGGTTTGTTGTTATGAAAAAAATACAAAAAAAATTGTGCAAATGAACAACCCTAACTCTAGGGCTTTTTCATACAGTTCTTTTTTTTTTCCTTTCAGATTGATTTATGATTTTAAATTATTTTTTCAAAAAAAAAAATTACGAATCAAGAACTCTAATTGTGAAGATTTTTCATATTTAGCATCTTTCCCTTATTGAGAATTTTTTTTAAAAAAAAATCGGATGTAGGGTTTTGAATCAAGAGCCTTAATTGTAAATTTTCATTTTTTGAGAAATTTTAATATTTATGAAATTTATTTTATTGAAATCTGTAAAATTCCTATTTCAAGTCCCTAATTTTTTTTTCTTCAGATTGAATGTATGGTTATCAATTAAGAACATTAATTAGGGACTTTCACTATTCGAGAATTTTTCATATTTAAAAAAAAAATTGATTTTTTTAATCAAGAAACCACTTTTTCAATTGAAAATGGAACATGGGTTATGTTCTCTTTATTTTATATTCTTATGTTCTTTCTTCTTCTTCTTTTCTCTTTTAAGAATATGCCTTCTTTCAACAAAATTGGTAACACGCTTTTCTTTTTTCTGAAATTGTAATAAAAGAAAAAAGTAAATTCCCATCAAATACCAATATAATTCATTCAATTCTCAGCTTTGTCCACTGCCCGCTTGAGAAGGCCTAAAATAGATGGTCACCAATCCCATAATGGCAAACATCATGTCCATGGATAACTACAATTCATATCAATTTCCACATTTTTTATGTTTACCTGCGATTTCACATTCGATTTTCAGTTTCCATTATTTTTTCTTAACATGTTCTAGTTTTTTTGCATTTCTTGTTTGTCAGCGATTCTACATTTGATTCTCAGTAGAATTAATGGGTGATAGCATTGGAAAAACAAATAGCCCCAAGGGTAATAACATTGGAAAAATAACAATTAGCAAGCCAAACGGTCAGCCTCAACCAAGGTTCAAGGATGAATGACAACATTAGAAAGAAAATCAATTAATGGTCAATGCACCAGGACTTAAATATGTAGTGGTGCACGCATACAACTTGTCGACTTACACCCAATTTGGCACCTTGGATTTGGTGGTAAATGAGTGTATTTTAAAATCAAATAGCTGTTTTTGTGTTTGGCTGCCTCAAGAGGTAAATGGAATTGGAGGTGTTTTAAATCTACCATTTTTGGTGTGTTTTAAAATCCCAGCAAAATACCGAGATTCGGGTGTAATCCAAAGGAAATGCCTTTTTAGCCTCCTTTAAGGGCAGGAGAGTTGCACACGTGACAAAGGTGTTTTTAAGCTACTAATTTATTAGACACATGGCATGCTAATGATACCCAAAACCCAAAACAATCCACTTATCAGCTGCAAAACTAAAATCACATCAATAGAATGATCTAAATGAACCAACGTAGATGCGTCACCCGTTTGTGATCATTGAAATTTGTGGCTCACCCAAGGCTCATAATTTTCTCCTTTTTTTTCTGCGTAAGTATATATTTCAATGAGCTTATTACAATCATTCTATCAAATATCTCTCTCTCTCTCTCTCTCTCTCTCTCTCTCTCTCACACACACACACACACACACACACACACTAATTTGGGATATGAAAGGTAATTTAGTTAATCAATTAATCTAAGTCCCATGAATCTACAAAAGAATTAAAATGTCCTCCTAATACAAGCTCCCAAACAAAAGATTTGGATTCCAATGCATTTCTACCAACACAAATGAGAATTCAGAATCACTTTGATTCCAATGTAATTGTGATTTGGATTCCAATGCTTTTTAAATCCAAGCTCCCAAACAAGCCCATGGTCAAGCTCAAGACAAACAAGTTAGAATTGGAGAGTTCTTTGGTATGCCGGTTGCCTAGGCACTAAGAAATGGTACACATAGCATGTAGAAACTTAAATTAAACTGAACAAATTGTGAAATTTACAATCAGTTAGTTACAGGCCAAAAATCAGATTGATGGGGGAAAAAATCCAATGAACCAAACGTACCTGTTAATAATCCAATGAATTGTTATAATTCAATTTTAATTAGCACCCAAACATACCTGTTAATAATCAAATGAACCAAACACAATCCAAAATGAGTTCAAGCTATTTTTTGCCAAGGAAAAGATTTCTTATATTCAATCAAATCATTCTACAATGGTGCCAAAATCCAAACATAATCCAAAATGAAGACGCCGATGGAAGTGAGTAATTATTAATTTTCAGCATTTAGTCATTCATAAAACAAACAAAAAAACATCTACACGCCTTAATCCCAAATTTCTAATTATGAACCTCAAATAGGGATTTTAATTAGAAAAAATCTTAAATATGAAAAATCTCCAAATTCGCAAAAATCCACAATAAAGTTCTTTATTCAAAATTATAAATTCAATTTGAAAGGAAAAAAATTTAAGTTAAGAAAAATACTCACGAAAATTTCAAAAAGAAAGCTACTGCCACCCCCGATGTTGCTCCCGCTGCGAATTCCAGTGTTGCTTCCACTGACGAACAGAGAGAGAGAGAGAGAGGCTAAGGGAGGAAGAACCGGACGGAGAGAGAGAGAGAGGCTAAGGGAGGAAGAACCGGACGGAGAGAGAGAGAGAGAGAGAGAGAGAGAGAGAGAGAGCCGGACGGAGATAGAGAGATAGAGAGAGGTTAAGAGAGGAAGAGTCGGACGGAGAGAGAGAGAGAGAGAGAGAGAGAGAGAGAGAGAGAGAGAGGGGGGCTGAGGGAGGAAGAGCCGGACAGAGAGAAAGAGAGGCTGAGGGAGGAAGACTTGGACGAAGAGAGAGAGTATGTGGCTGTTACCCCAAAGCCCTTGCCTAACGGACGTTAGTCTCTCTCTTTCCCTTGCGTTTCTCACGTGGGAAGCCTCTCACGGAGGTTGCTTTGCTGGACGAATGAGGTGAGGACACATCAGCATCCCACCCACGTCGCTGGTTCCAGGGTCTCACCTAAGTCGCCCCCCCAAAGTCCACACCGGAGGGGATTCCTTTATAATACTGACGGCAAAAAGTGCATGCAACGCTTGAGCTCTATGACCCCTACTATGATATTTTTTTGAAATCAACTCCGTTCATTAGTTTATCCACCACATGTTCACCGTACAATGAAAAAAAAATCATGTAGGCCACACTGTGGTAACAATGTAAAATCACTTCTAAGATCTCTAAATTCACTCTTTGGCTCACCAAGTTTTACAGGCTGATTTTTTAAATGCCTCTTTATCTCTGTATAAGGCTTACCTAACCAACGCCCCTAAAAGGTTTCTAGGATGTGCAATCCCTTGTTGTTTCCTATGGCCGGGCGTACATGAGTGTCCCATTTATATTGATGTTTAGGGCTCAGCTACTAGCATGTAGTGCGGCAACTCATACATAGAGTGGATTTGACACACATCACACATCTTTTACCAGTGTTGTGGATGTAAGCGGATTGTCGAGTGTTCTTACATGAAGATACATTTGCCTTCTACGCCATAAATTCAATAGTCACATCCACCAAAGAGATAATCAATGAAGATTAATTTATAGGCATTTATTAGTAATGGTTTAATTAAATAAAATTTCCTTCCATATTTGTTGAAATTTGAAGTAATTTCTTTAATTTTTCTTCATATTGGGGGCTATCCCATTAATTTGGGTTTATATACACCATATTTATATTGAAATATATACAAGAAAGATTAATCAATAATTTCCTTAAACTCATTTTTTATTCTCTAATTTCTTTTAAGATTAAATACACACCTTTGAAATATTCGTGAGGTTAGGAAGTTTTGAATGAGGCGTGTTATGGGTAAAACCCGAGCTGACCAAGAAAACCGATGAGACGGGCAAGCTCATGGGCCCAAGTCTAGGTCCTCTGAAACGGTCGTTGTGGTTTCCCGCATGACGGCCTATAAGAAGGCAGAGAGCCAAGGACTAAAATTGAGCCAATGACAAATCAGCCTTGATAATGGCCATTTTGGATATATCAAAGATAGACCCAATCCAAATTGTCTGCTGATGAGGTCGACTCGACCTCGAGATCGGCCTCAGTTGTAGCCAACAGTGGACCAACCTGATCCGCCACCGCGATAACTATGGGCGGAAGTTCAGGAACACATCTGAGGAAGACGAACATGTCTCTAGCCGTTACCAGCGTAATCCACTTCCCCAGGAATCGTGTCGCATGACAAGACTTGCTCCCATGATCATGGCCACGATTTTGGCCCATAGTTACTCTCCGATGGCTATAAATGAAAGCATTCACCTTCATTCCAAGGTACGCAAACCTAACCCTCCAAAGAGCAATCACATGTCTCTCTTGTGCTGTGCAGGATCTATCTTTCAGATTCAATCAGTTCACCAGCAAGAGATCATAGTTATGCATCAAACTTAGGTGGACTTCTGCCCACCTCGTCTGTTGACCAGTTTCTAGCATCAACAAGGCTAGTTTTTTTTTTTTTCTGTTTTCAATTATCCCATTATGAATGACCTTAGGAACAGTTCAAATGGCCACAGTTTAAATGAACATCTTCTTCTTCTTCTTCTTCTTCTTCTTCTTTTTAACTCAAATACACTCACACCCACACATCCACATGAGTACTTAACCCAAATGTTGAAACTCACATCTCAAATAACCTCACGAACAGCCCCAAAGTTTAAAAGGTAGGCATTTCCCTTACTATTTCCCACAAACATTTAAAACTTGTCTCGGTCGTAGACTCACAAGAGTTTAAGGTGCCGTTTGGTAAACTGAAAATAAAGTCTGAAAATTAATTTAAGTGCTGAAAACTTAAAAGTGCTGAATTTTAGTACTTGTAAGTACTAAAAATCTGTTTGGTAATTTGTCTGAAAAAAAAGTCTTGATACTTGAAAATAAACACTTTTTTACAAAAACTTGTTTGATAAACACTGGTTACAAATGTCTGAAAATTGACAATTTGTCACATTTACCCATGCTAACTAAATTTCTAACTTATGTAGAGCAAAAAATGAAATCCACTATTGCCATGCCTCCAAATTTGGCATACCTATGCCTAATGCAATAAAAATCTAATGCTTTCCCCCCACCAAATAAAGTCAAGTAGATGAATAGTCTTGATCTTTCATGTTTGCCACGTGCACTAATACGAATTAATTGTGTAATGAGAGAAGGTGATAATGCAAGTGGTGCCTTTAGATTTGTGATCAAAGTGCATTGGTGAGATGGGCCACATCATGGATCATACATCATATTTTTCTTAATAGAATCATCATAACCTTCTATTGGTGTCTTTAGGGGACAAGCACACCTAATGGGTAACATGTTGGTGCTATGTGGACCCCATCATGTTGTTTATATATTATCCAAGTCATCCATCCATTCACTACATCATTTTTGTGCATGATCCAAAAAAAAAAAAAAAAACAGAGGTATATTCAAATCTCAGGTGAACCATACCACATGAAACAATTGTGATTAAACACCCATCATTAAAAACTTAGTAGGGCATATTGTAATTTTTATTTCCATCCAACATATTGAATATGTCACACAGACATGAATGAAGAGAAAACACAAATATCGGCTTGATCCAAAACTTGTGTGCCCCTAAGAAGTTTTTAATGGTGGGTGTCAATCACCACTATTTCCAATAGTGTGGTCCATAAGAGATTTGAATCTGTCTCATTTTTTGGCTCATGCCCTAAAATGATGTGTAAAAATAGGTGGATGGCGTGGATAAAGCACACACATCATGATGGGCTCACAAGCTTTTCCACCACCGGGAGGGGTCACATAGGAATGTGAGTCCCTGGTTTTGGTGGAGGGGTAACACCTTAGCGGGTGCTACCTTGATAGTGGGTTCCACCTTGATGTATATTTTGTGTATCCACTCCATTCATCAGTTTTCCCATCTCATTTTAGGGCATGTTACAAAAAATGAAATAGATCCAAATCTTAAGTGAACCATACTAGCTATAAGAAGCAGTGGGAATAGTGGTGCCCACCGTTGAAAGCTTCTTAGGGTTCACCCAAATGTTTATTTGCCATCTAACCTGTTCATAAGTCATATAAACATGGATGAACGGAAAAATCAGCTTGATCCAAAACTTTGGTGGCCCATGAGAAGTTTTTATCCATCAAATCCCTGCTACTTCACATGGTATGGTCCACCTAAGCTTTGATCTGCCTCATATTTTGAATGATGCATTAAAATGAGTTGAAAAAATAGATGGATGGTGTGGATAATACACAAACATTATGGTGGGTCCTACGGAGCTTCGACCAGTACGGAGCTTTGTACTAGAGGGGTTATTACATTATCCAAATCCTTTTTAAGGAGGATGCCCAATACGGCACCTAAAATGTGTCTACGGTTGAAAAGTTCCGTGTTCTCCATCATGATGTATGTGTTATATCCACACCGTCCATCCATTTTGTCAGGTCATTTAAGGGCATGAGCCCAAAAATGAGGCTGATCCAAAGCTCAGGTGGACCACACCATTGAAAATAGTGGGGATTGAATGCCTCCCATTGAAAACTTCTTGGTGGCTACATAAGTTTTGGATCCATCTTATATTTGTGTTTTCCCTTCATCTAGGTCTGTGTGACCTTATCAATAGGTTTGGATGACAAACAAACATCATCGTGGCCCTTAGGAAGGTTTTAACGGTCACGTCATTATCTCTACAACTTCGGTGGTGTCATCCGCTCTAAACTTTTGGATTTTCCTCATTTTGGGCTTTTGCCCTAAAACGATATAGGAAAATAGATGGACAACATAGATATAATAGATACTTTATGATGAGGCCTACAAAACTTCCTCGAGTGTTGCAGTTGGAGTCCGTTCAAAGCTTCATGGAAATGATAGAGTTGTCATTTATAAAATATTTTGAGGATAATTTGGTTAAAACAAACCAAAGATTTTAAACAAAATCACTTATTGCATTCGGTCTTGAGTTTTAAGTCACAGGAGTATAACTTAAAATTTTGCTAATTTTTTAAGTGAAATTTCAAATTAAACTCTTAATTTCTTTGATTTACCGACTGGTCTGGATAAAGAAAATCACTAAAACTGGCCTGCTTTAGTGTTAAGGGCTGGAAATAAGTTTTACCAAACAGTTTTCCCACAAACATTTAAAACTTGTCTCGGTCGTAGACTTACAGAGTTTAAGAGGAAAAAGACTTGGCAAAGTGAATTTCTCACAAGCATCATAAACATCATGATGGGTCATACCGAACTTTCCACTGCAGAAATTGCAGGCAATCCCCATCCATCCCAATCCCCTTCCTGATGGGCCACACTACGAAATGATTAAAAATTGGACATTGGTTACAAATCAGATTACTACAATGGAAAGATATAGATCCGTGGTAGTCGGCAGAACCGCCAAATCCAGCATTATCTCAGTCCCAGTCGTTGCACTGTTAATGCAATTGCTGGGCGAATAAACTTTTTTTTGTACTGCGGCAGCATAATACGCAGGCACTAACAAATGAATTTGACACGTGGCAAGCATTAACTCAAAGTAAAACGACCAACGTGGAATCCACCGCCGTTAAGTCACAGTCCCCAAATCTGATTGGTTGACAGTATTCACTTCGGATTCGAGGACACTGGTTTGGTGGAATACGACTGCAAGGTTGTACCTTTGGCGCTACGAGGCCTCAGCTCTGTCGGCTGTGGTGTTCATGTTTTATCCATGCCATTCATCCATTTTTTTATAGCATGAACTAAAAAATTATGCAGATCCAAACCTCACGTGGACGAAACTCCATGAAATAGTGGAGAATGAGTGCTCACCATTGAAAACTTACTAAGGCTTACTATGATATTCTATTTCTCATCTGAATTGTTCTAAATATAAAAAAGACCTAGATGAAGGGAAAACACAAACATAAGCTTAATCCAAAACTTCCATGGCCTCCAAAAAGTTTCCAGAGGTCGGCATTTAATCTCCACTGCTGTATATGGTATGGTCTAACTTGAGCTTTGTATCTGCATCATTTTTATGTTCATGCTATAAAGTGAGCTCTCAAAACAGAGACACACGGTCGATAAAACAAATACTTTATGGTGGACCCCAACAGTGCTTGGGTACGTTGTACCACAGGTATATCCCTGTTTGCAGATGCCACTACCTTCCGCGGAAAACGGAACAAAAGTCGAACGTACACCTCAACGGTTGAGTGGTACTCCATGGGTCGTGGGGCATGGACTCGGACACGGCTGTGACCCGCTCCTTGACGAGATATCGATATTGGTCGGTGTTGTGGCCCCACAATGATGTATGTGTTCCATCCACTCCATCCGCCCATCCATTTTACCGTTCATTTGGGGGGAATGACCCAAAAAATGAGGCAAATCTAAATCTAAGGAGGAGCACACGGGGAAAAAGTGATGATTAAACACCCACTACTAAAAACATCCTAAGGTCCCCTATAATGCTTTTTGGCCATCTAACCTATTGATTGGGTGACGCGGACTTGGATGAAGGGAAAAAACAAATATCAACCTGATCCAAAACTTTTGAGGCCCCTAAATTTTTTTAATGATAATCATTCAATCACCACTATTTCTTGTGGTGCGGTCCACTTGATATTTGAATATCCCTGATTTTTGTTAATGCACTTTTTGTGGCATACTAGTGCACCTTGTTTGTCAATTACTTTGGTCAGTGAGTCTAGTGTCGGTTGAGCTTAATGAAGACGAAGACCGAAGACTCAAGTGGTCCTGCTGCATCAAGGAAAAAGAAACAGGTAAAAGTGATGCCTTGATGTACCTTAATCTTGACCAAAACATAACCCTTAACCTCTTAGATGACTTGCACCAACTAGGTATACCCTTAGTCATCATCATTAGTCTTAGAACTCCATGAAAAATATGATAAGTTAGACTAATTAAAGAGGTGGAAGCTGCTGTAAACAAAAAAGCTCAAACAGCAGTTTTTGATTGATCTCCGATCAACCGGACATTGGCTCCGATAGGACTCCGATCAATCGGACAGAAGTTCCGATCAATCGGAATTTGTTCCAGCAAAATTTAAAAATCCTCTGGATAAATTTCCTATCAATCGGACATACTTCCGATTTATCGGAAGGGGTCCGTCCGATCAATCAGACAGTCGTCCGATCAATCGGAATATCTTCCAGAGATTTCACTGGATAGATTTTCGATCAATCGGACGTGTCTCCGATCAATCGAACTGGTCTCCGATCAATCGGAGATGCGCGAATCTGCCCTTTTTTTACCGTTGGAAGAAAATCTATTTAAGATGGGGGATTCGTTTTTAAGCTTAGTAGAGGGGATTTTGAGGAGATAGAAGCCACCATTGCTAGAGACTATCAGAGGCTCTATCTCAAACCCAAAGCAAGTCATTCTCCTTGTGTTTTCATCACAAGTGTGGGCCATTCAATGGCATCTTGAGAATGGACTTGTTCCCTCTTGAATCCTAGGGTTTAGACACCTTGATGATAGTTAAATCCCTTGTCTAAACACTATCTAGGAGTCTATAGGTGTATTCCTCTAGGAAACCCATTTCCTACCATTTGTAGAGGTTTCACCATTCCCTAGCACCTTGGGCATCTCCAATGGAGCATCACATGCAAGGTAGCTGATCTTGGAGCTGAAGCCTTGTAACGCCCCGGATTTACCGTAATTATTTTAAAATTTTTTAAAATTTATTTCTCTCTCTCTCTCTCTCTCTCTCTCTCTCTCTCTCTCTCTCTCTATATATATATATATATATATATATATATATATATATATATATATTAAATACCGACCATTGATATTAAAAATTCGAATAACGGGATATTCGTAGGAGATTAGATGGTGTACTCTTAATTAAAGTTGCTTAGAATGACCTCATTAACAATGTAGAAGAGTTAGATTTCACTAAACTCAAAGATTTGTAAAAATTACGAAAATGCCATTAGTTAAACTTAAGTTAAGATGCCATTTTTAAGTATTATAATTTCTAACGATCACTTTCACGCAAAATCCTGAATTTGAGCTTTTGGGACATATTAACCATACACATCAAATTTTAGCCCTTAAATTATAGTAGAAGTGGTCCAATTGTCAAATCAGCCCTTAACCCTTGATTTTCATGTCCATCGAGTGAGGAAAGTAGATAATTAGTCGTAGTCAAATATTTCTCTTCATATGAGTGAATTGGATCGTCTTTATCATGGACCAATAGTGTAATTTGATTGCCCCACATTGATAAGCCTCTTTCTTATGCGCGAAGTTATCCCGTTCTAGAAATTAACGAGTTACCAACTCTTCTCAAATTTGAACCTTTCAATTTACCCACTTCTCACCATCAATCGCTTCTCAAATTTGGACCACCCATTATAATCATATGACTACGAGTTTACACAAAATTTGGACCCCGATCTACAATCATACACCGTTGAACCACAAAGCCAACCCCTTCCTTTTCTGCCAAAAGTTGGAATTTCAGATCTAGGCATTCCTCACCATCAATCAACCACTAAACTTTGTACAATTTTTTGCCTATCATGACTACATATTTTTCAAAATTTGGGCCCTGATCATCAAGCGTAGACCGTTAATTGAGATATAGCCCATTTTAACACCCGTTAGGCCATTTTTAAGGATCGGCCAATCTAGAATGTGGATCATCAAGAAATTTACGTATTCTGACTCTACTCTTCGAGCTTGATAAGATGAACGGATTGGAATTGATCAAAGATCATCTGAATATTAAGATTTGAGAAACCCACCTCGAGAGGTTGTTACACAAGACCTCGCGTACACATCCCTCTCCATATTTCTACTACGCACCTCCAAACCCTAATTCCAACCCTACCTCTATATATAGGGCCTCTCTTAGCCAAAGGAGACCCCCACCCACAAATTTGAGAGAGGGAGAGAGAGAGAGAGAGAGAGAGAGGGGGGGGGGGGGGGGGGGGGGAGGTAAGAGAGGGAAGGAGTACCATCTTGCTATTCTTTCATCATCTTATATCTCTAATAAGTCGAGGATCATAAGGTAAGAACTCCTTTAAAATTGGATTAATAATTTCATGTTTGTAGGTTGATAATTCTTATGTGTTTTTGTTTACATGTGTTTATTTATTCTTTCCTTAGTTAGCTATATATGAATGCTTTTAGATACTTTTTTCCATCTCATGGTGATGAGGATATTTATTAGACTTAGAGAACTAGTAAGGAATAAAATTATGTTTGTTGCACATATGAGATTTGTGTAACCATCTTTAAAGGGACCACCTTTCTTTCTATACTGTATAAAGAATAGTTGTGATTGTCTAATGGAGATTCTTATATTGCTATATTCCTTTTATATATATGGATGGACCTTGATCTGTGGTGATTAATATCGGAACACTCGGTTAAGAGGTTGCCCTAACCTGAGACGATACTTTTAGCTTGTCCGGTTAAGTGGCCACCCTGATCTGTGGTGGTGGTATCAAGATCGCCCGATTAAGTGGTTGTTAAATCCATTTATTACTACTATTATTATTATATTTACTATTATTATTATTATTATTCCTAAAGTTGTTAAGGATCTCCATAAGACGATAGTTGAGTATGGTTGTTATGAAGCTTAGTAGTACGGGCCGCCATCATGGGATGTGATGCGTCGGTTACGACTATTTTGATGAGTGATGAACCATAAGGAAGGATGTGGTGGTACCAAAGGTTGGTTAGAAGATAAGTGGCTTGGTGTAAATTAGTAATAATAATAAAGAATGACTAATTCATGCATGCACGTGACTCCATGTGGGTGTATGGAATTGAGAATAGGCTAGAGCCTTCTACTTCTCCCATACACTGTCACGTGAAGATTTGGGCTATGAGCGTCCCGTTTCTCACTTGGTCGGGCAAAATTATTGGCCGGCATGTCTAAGGATTCCTACGCTGAGTCATGCATTATCATGCATTGCATTAAGAAAGAGTAATTGATGTTTTGTTATGATTTTTATGCGATTATTATTTCTAACCTTAAAGTAGTTCTTCACTATGCCGCTTTTGACGGTGTTTTGTGGAAATAATTTAAAACATGTAGGTAACGATCCTCAGGAGCTCGAGCCTCAAGGAGACGATTATGATGGCTCGTGGGAGCAGATGATGGAAAACGAAACCGCATAGTCATTCATAGTTCTAGCATTTATTTAGTATTTGAAATTGTAATAAGTCCCAATGAGAGGACGTAGTTATGAACATGGTGTTTGATTGAATGATGGTTACATGGTTTGATGATTTAGTTTAGTTAATGAAATAATATATAAGTTTGGTTTCACCGTCCTGCTCATGATTTTCCAAATAGTATGAAATGTGCATGTTTGTGTGAAAATTATGTCAGGGGTATAACCCTCACACATTCCAAATAACCTTGGGAATTCGGCCGTCGTGATGTACACGGAAGCCGAAATCTGGGGGTGTTACAAGCCTTGGCAAAGCAGAGACGTCAAAGATCGAGGGAACACAAGGAGAGCTGATTCAAGCACGGGAGACCAAGAAGAAACAACCCAAAGCGGCGCTACAAAGGGGCTCAATCTGACAAGTAAGGCTGTCTTGTTAGGAGTCCATCCACTCAATTCCCTCTGGGAGTTGAGTGTAGAGTTTGTTTGACAACCTCGAACTAGGGTCGTTAGCCGATCCTTGGCCTATTAGCCGGCCTAAATTCAAGGACGTCAGTCGTTCCTTGGCACGTTAGTCGGGCCTAAGCATAGTCTCCAAGGGGGAGCCACCAACACGGGTGCAAACGTGTAGGTTGGGAGGAACCTGTAAACTCCCCGGTTGGGTGGATCCGAGTTAAAACACCTTGGTTGGGAGGAACCAGATTTAAACTCCCCAGTGAATGCCGGTGTGCTCAAAGGGGTTGAGCACTTGAACCGGGAGTGGAGTAGACAAGTAGTCAAACCACTATACAGCCTTGTGTTTATGATTGTTCTTGAGCACATTTCTCTTTATGCATTGCGTTTAACTTGCTAATTATGAATGCTTAGTTAGGAATGTATGCTAGGCACTTGATAGGCTCATACACACACACATGATGTACTTTCACTCCTCATGTAGACTTGAGCTTTTGTTGATCCATCCTATATAGTCTACATGTGTTGAATAGATTAGGTTGTTATTGCACATATCATTTGCTAGTCTTGTGATTGGACCCACTTAGGCTTAAAAGCTAAAGTGTTAATTGCTTACGTAGTTTGATTTGCTAAATTTGTTAAGTAGGCGAAAAGATTTTAAAAGGTCCTAATCACCCCCCTCTAGGACTTAGCCATAATTCTAGCTGCTCCTTAAGCTTTCGCACGTGAATGCATAGGGTGTCGTATTAGACTACCCGAAGCCATTTCAATTGGTATCAGAACGGGTTGCTCTTTAAGGAAGTAACCGTCTAGAGTAAGATCCGGTACCGGAGCACTAGCATTATGTCTAACCGAGACGGGAGTACCACCAACCGTCCACCTTTCTTTGACGGGTCCAACTATGCTTATTAGAATTCTAGAATGACGATTTTTCTCCAATCCATGAACCGTCCGGTGTGGCTTAGTACACAAACTGGATATACCTTGCCCATCGAGCAAGTGGAGGTTGATGGGAAATACATTGTCATTCCCAAAGATGATTTCAAATGGGATGACATAGAGAGATCTCAATACATGGCAAATGCCAAAGCTCTCAATGCGATTTGCTGTGCGGTTTCTCCGGATGAATTTCAGCGCATTCTCACATGCGCAACTGCGAAAGAAGCGTGGGATATACTTGAGGTTACCCACGAGGGAACTAGCATAGTAAAACACTCGAAGCTTCAGCTCTTAACCACCAAATTTTAAAACATTAGGATGGAAGAGACTGAAACTTTCATGGAGTTTTATACTAAATTGTCAGATATTTGCAACTCCATGTTTGTCTTGGGTGATCAGGTTCCAAAGGGTAGGATTTGTAGAAAAATACTTAGGTCCCTCCCGGATAGATTTGACTCCAAGATAGTTGCCTTAGAGGAGTGTAGAGACATAGATAACATGAAAGTAGAAGAACTCATAGGTTCCCTACAAACTCATGAACTACACTTTAAGGCCCCCTCTAAGAAGAAAAGCATCGCTCTCAAGTCCTCTCTCAAACATAAGAAAATTAAGAGTGAATTGGAGGAGGATAGTGATGATGAGGATGATGAGGAAGAAAAATTGAACAAAAATTCAAAAGATTCCTCAAATTTGATAGAGGGAGTAGCTGCGACAAGAAGGACAAGAAGGGTGAAAACCATAAAGGAAAATCATCCAAACCTTCATCCGTCCGATGTTACGGTTGCGGTCGTCGTGGCCATATTGCTCCGGAATGTCCGGATGGGCCTAAACCGAAAGGTAAAAAGGCAATGGCTGCTACTTGGGATGAAACGGAGGAGTCCGAATCTAAATCCGATGACTCCGCTAGTGATGAGAGCCAACATAAAGATCTAGCTCTCACGGCTTTCACCACTACCTCTCTTCCCGCTTATCTAAGAGGGGATCCCGACCGCTATCCCTTTTATGAGAAGAAGGAGCTCCCAATCCCTCACCTCATGCTACATTTTATGAGGGTGTTGAGGAAATTAGTTACCCTTAGGCTTATCAACCTAAATATAGTTAGTTAGGGTAGCTAGAAATGCTTAATAGGAAAATCTGAGAATTTCAACCTCATTTTTGTGTGTATGGGCAAATCAGAGGATTCAAGCCTCATGAGCCCAAATTTGGTAGTTTAGCCTTACTTTTAACTTACATATTTGCTTGCTAGACTATCATCATACTTAAATTAGCTAATTTTGTTGAATTATATGCTTCATTGTATGCTAATCTTTGCATAGTATTGGTCTTGATATACCATTAGGGGAGGTTGGTTGATTGGGCTATAAGCCCTTTGTGCTTTTATTGCAAATGTATATCCTTGACCAATTATGCATGATTAACTATGATTAGATAGTTACATTTTCTTGTTAATCATGTTCCATGCATGCTCCATGTCTTATATGATCATGCACCCTATACTCTCTCTAGTTAGCATGTACATATATTTATAACTGCGACATACTATCTACTCTTACCTTAACCTTAATTGATATATCATTAAGGGGGAGAGAATAGTTTGTCAATTGCTGACAAAAAGGGGGAGAAAGATCAAGTCCCACCAAAACTAGTTTGCTATGTTTTGTGATGCAGGGATTGACAGGATATGGGGACCATTCAAGAGGAGCTTGCTTAGTTACATGTCTTAGTGTTTCGAGTTGTAAACTTTTTAACGTTGACATGTAATGTATTTTGTTTTGGTAGGATAGGTTTTTGTAAGTAATTGATAAAGGGAAAGATTGTTAGTGCACTTTTTCGTGGCATACTAGTGCACCTTGTTTGTCAATTACTTTGGTCAGTGAGTCTAGTGTCGGTTGAGCTTAATGAAGACGAAAATCGAAGACTCAAGTGGTCCTGCTACATCAAGGAAGAAGAAACAGGTAAAAGTGATGCCTTGATGTGCCTTAACCTTGACCAAAACCTAACCCTTAACCTCTTAGATGACTTGCACCAACTAGGTATACTCTTAGTCATCATCATTAGTCTTAGAACTCCATGAAAAACATGATAAGTTAGACTAATTAAAGAGGTGGAAGCTGTTGTAAACAAAACAGCTCAAACAACAATTTTCGATTGATGACATTGGCTCCGATAGGACTCCGATCAATCGGACAGAAGTTCCGATCAATCGGAATTTGTTCCAGCAAAATTTGAAAATCCTCTGGACAAATTTCCTATCAATCGGACATACTTCCGATCCATCGGAAGGGGTCCGTTCGATCAATCGGACAGTGATCCGATCTTCCAGAGATTTCACTGGATAGATTTTCGATCAATCGGACATGTCTCCGATCAATCAGAGATGCTCGAATCTGCCCGTTTTTTACCGTTGGAAGAAAATCTATTTAAGATGGGGGATTTGTTTTTGAGCTTAGTAGAGGAAATTTTGAGGAGATAGAAGCCACCATTGCTAGAGATTATCAGAGGCTCTATCCCAAACCCTTGGCTAGAGATTATCAGAGGCTCTATCCCAAACCCAAATCAAGTCATTCTCCTTGTGTTTTCATCACAAGTGTGGGCCATTCAATGACATCTTAAGAATGGACTTGTTCCCTCTTGATTCCTAGGGTTTAGACACCTTGATGATAGTTAAATCCCTTGTCTAAACACTACCTAGGAGTCCATATAGGTGTATTCCTCTAGGAAACCTATTTCCTATCATTTGTAGAGGTTTCACAATTTCCTAGCACTTTGAGCATCTCCAATGGAGCATCACATGCAAGGTAGCCAATCTTGGAGCTGAAGCCTTGGCAAAGCAGCGACGTCAAAGATGGGGGGAGCACAAGGGGAGCTGATTCAAGCACGGGAGAGCAAGAAGAAGCAACCCAAAGCGGCGCTACAAAGGAGCTTAATCCGACAAGTAAGGTTGTCTTGTTAGGAGTCCATCCACTCAATTTCCTGTGGGAGTTGAGTGTAGAGTTTGTTTGACAAACTCGAACTAGGGTCGTTAGCCGATCCTTGGCCTGTTAGTCGGCCTAAATTCAGAGAGGTCAGCCGTTCCTTGGCACGTTAGTCGGGCCTAAACATAGTCTCCAAGGGGGAGCCACCAACACGGGTGCAAACGTGTAGGTTGTGAGGAACCTGTAAACTCCCCTGTTGGGTGGATCCGAGTTAAAACACCTTGGTTGGGAGGAACCAGATTTAAACTCCCCAGTGAATGTCGGTGTGCTCAAAGGGGTTGAGCACTTGAACCGGGAGTGGAGTAGACAAGTAGTCGAACCACTATACATCCTTGTGTTTGTGATTGTTCTTGAGCACATTTCTCTTTATACATTGCGTTTAACTTACTAATTATGAATGCTTAGTTAGGAATGTATGCTTGGCACTTGATAGGCTCATACACACACACATGATGTACTTTCACTCCTCATGTAGACTTAAGCTTTTGTTGATCCATCCTATATAGTCTACATGTGTTGAATAGACTAGGTTGTTAGTGCACATATCATTTGCTAGTCTTGTGATTAGACCCACTTAGGCTTAGAAGCTGAAGTGTTAATTGCTTACGTAGTTTGATTTGCTAAATTTGTTAAGTAGGCAAAAAGATTTTAAAAGGTCTTAATCACCTCCCTCTAGGACTTAGCCATAATTCTAGCTGCTCCTTAAGCTTCCGCACGTGTATGTATAGGGTGTCGTGTTAGAGTACCCGAAGCAATTTCAATTTTTGGGGTCGCTCCCCAAAATGAGCTGAGAAAATGAATAGACATGAAACACATACATTATGGTGGGCCTAGAGAGCCTTTCTAACGGCCAACACAGAACTTGAGAAACACAAAACTGAGAACTGGAGGGGTCACTACCGAATCTGAATCCGTGGAGCATGTACAAGTGGTCCAGGACGGGTCAAGGAGTGAGCCTCATAGGATAGGCATGAGCCCAAAATGTCACCTTTGGAATATCACAGTCATTCCATATATGGACCTTTGCTTTTCTAACGGTCAGGGTTGTTTTTCCTTGCCCAAATGATCACCAGTAGGGTTGTCAATGGGCCGGGTTCGGGCCTGAAAATCAAATTTTTGATTAAGCCCGGCTCGAAACAGTTCAGATTCGGGCTAAGACCTACCCAGGCCCGGCCCATTAACAGCCCTTCATTAGAGAGGAAATAGCCATGTTCAGCGGACGCCGACTGTGTAGTGAGTACAGCCCGGTGTGGATTTTCTGTTACCGTGATGTATGTTTTTTATCCACACCATCCATTCATTTTTCCAACTTATTTTAAGGCATGATCCCATAATTGAATCATACTCAGAGCTCAAATGTACCACACCACAAGAAACGGTAAGAATTGAACGTATACCGTTGAAAACTTCTTGGAGCCATGAAAGTTTTGGATTAAGCCGATATTTGTGATTTCACTTCATCCAGTTCTGTGTGGCCCTATGAACAGGTTGGATTACAAATAAACATCACTGTGAGCCCTTGGAAGGTTTCAACGGTGGACGTCATTATACCCGCTGTTTTCTATGGTATGGTACACTTGAGCTTTGCATATGCTTCAATTTAGGGCCCATGCACTAAAATGAGCTGTAAACAACACAGACGCACGGTGTGGATAAAGCATATACTTGACTGGGGCCCACACAGAGAATACATCCCACTCCAGCGAGGTGAGCTCTTTGCCTCTTACTCCACACTCCGCGTCCATGCTCAGCGAGGATGCACTTTTCTTCTGTACTCAAACTTTCATACGCGGCATGCACCAGGTAGGTCCTCACTTCATGGATCTTGTATGACGCGGATTGCCTGCGAAATGCTCATGGATCTTGCAGGACGCGGATTGCCTGCGAAAGCCTTTCACAGGCATCTCCTGCACTCGGAATCTAGGTGGGGCCCACCGTGATGATTGTGAGAAATCTACGCCGTCCAACTGTTTTTTTTTAGACCATTTTAGTCGTTGCTACCAAAAATGAACCGGAACCAAGACTCAAGTGGGCCGAAAACGTGACGACTGAACTTCCATAGTTGAAATATTCATGGGCACACATAAGTTTCGAATCAGGATAATAGTTGTGTTTTCAGTTCATTTCAGTAGGAATGACATTAGGATCACGGTATGGATGGCATATAAACATCACTGTGGACCCATAGAGGTTTCAACGGTAGGAATTTCCCTACCCACCTTTTGCGTTAGTGCGGTCCATTTGAGTCTTGGATCCCATCCGTTTTTTAACGTAACACCTAAAATGATCTCACAAAACGGTTGGACGGAGTAGATTTCTCACAAATATCACGGTGGGCCCCACCTAGATTCCGAGTGCGGGAGATGCTTGCGAAAGGCTTTCGCAGGCAATCCGCGTCCGATCTTGCACCAGTGTTCCGGGTTGCCATTTCTGCCAGGTGAATACAGCATAATTAACTTCTCGTCATTGGACGGCTAGGATCGGGAGTGGATTAGGTGTGGCCTTCCCATGCTACCCAGTTGACGCATTCTATATCCAAGCCGGTGAGGTACGTATTCTAATATCCTAGCCGTCCATCCATGCATGAGCCGAGCCCAAAAAAAGAAAACAAATCCAAATCTCAGGTGGACCATACAATGAGAAACCATTAAAATTTTCTTATTGGCCACAAAAGTTTTGGAATAAGTTCATATTGCCTTTCTTTTATTTCTTTTATTCTTTTTTTTTACACGTAAAAGGAAAGGATGTGCCGTTTACTGTACCTCTAAAATTCATCACCTTATCTTTAAAGTGGTCCAAAACCAACATACGATTCTAGCCCCCCAAAAATTGTACGGGAGCCACAACCAACCGATCACCGGATATAAACCTCAGATCTCACACACGTTTTTTAGGGCACGTGTGACTGCGTGTGAGGAGGGAGCTGCATAGACTTTGATATGCTCCCGACTTCCAACGTAAGAATCTCCTCCAACCTCTTCCAACGTCCCTCCCTTCACCTGGATTCCCACTCTCCTCTCCCTCTATAAAAATCCCTCCAACTCTCTTTTTATACACTCTTCACTCCCAAAAAGATCACAAACTACCCTCCAAAAATTCCAAAAACCATCCCGAAAGCATGGAATTCCTGGACTGGAAGTCCATTGGCTCGATCCTTGCCACCTTCATGTTCCTCCGCACCGCTCTTTCCGACTTCCTCCCGCCTGAAATCTCCAGAGCCCTCAAACACTTCCTCCTCCGCCTATTCGTCACCCTCGAGACTAACGTCTCCATCCTCATCCAGGAATTCGATTCCTCTTACCAAAACGAGCTCTTCGAATCTGCACAGTCCTACTTGAGCTCCAAATGTGTCTCCTCCGCCAGAATCCTCAAACTCTCAAAACCCAAGAACTCTAAGAACCTGACATTCACGATGGAATTTAACCATAAGATCAAGGACACCTTCGACGGCGTCCAAGTGAAGTGGTCCCTGCATTCTATTGAGAAGTCCAACGAACATGGATTCATCCGCTCCCAAGAAAACCGCTTCTTCAAATTGTCCTTCCCCGAGAAGTATAAGTCTGAGGTGATAAAGAATAATTATGTATTTCATATGTATAGTATTTTTCTATTTTGTCTGTTAAATACATGATTATTTTCTTTTACAGGTTCTTTCAATTTATCTTCCCCATGTGATGGAAGAAGCTGCAAATATCAAACTCAAGAACCAGGAGCAGAAGCTCTACACTAACAGATCGATCTGGGGCAATGGATGGCTGTGGTCGTCAGTACCTTTCTCGCACCCAGCTACTTTTGATACGGTGGCCATCGACCCAGCCCTGAAGGAGGAGATTAAAGCGGATTTGCTGAAGTTTGTAAATAGGCGGGAGTATTATAGTAGGGTGGGGAGAGCTTGGAAGAGAGGGTATCTTTTGTATGGCCCACCTGGGACAGGGAAGACTAGCTTGATCGCCGCGATTGCGAATTTTCTAAAGTTTGATATCTACGATCTGGAGCTGACAGCGGTCACGAGCAATTCACAGCTGCGGAAGCTGCTGATTGAGACATCGAACAGGTCAGTGATCGTCGTGGAGGATGTGGATTGCTCGTTGGATCTTTCAGACCGGAAGAAGCAGTTGGTAAAGAACGAGAGGGAGTGTGGCGATTGCAGGCCAGAGGCAGAAGAGAAGAAAGGAGAGAAGGAGAAGAATGGTAGGGGCATGATGCTTAGCACAGTGAGCCTTTCGGGGGTGTTGAATTTCGTCGATGGGCTGTGGTCGTCCTGTGGTGGGGAGCGGCTGATGATCTTTACCACAAACCACAAGGAGAAGCTGGATCAGGCGCTGCTGCGACCAGGCCGCATGGACAAGCACATCAACCTCAATTACTGTGAATTCGATGCGTTCAAGATGCTGGCAAGGAATTACCTATACATTGATGATCACGTGCTTTTCAGAGAGATTGAGGAGGACCTGGCGCCGGCAAAGATTACGCCGGCTGATGTGGCGGAGATTTTCATGAGCTGCAATGATGACACCGATGCAGGGATAAGGAATTTGCTGGAGGAGATGAAGAGGAGGTTGGCTGCAGAGGAATGCAAGAAGGAAATGGAAGGGAAGGGGAAAGAGGTTGAAGACAAGAAGAGATGGGGAAGGGGATAGAAGTAGAGGAGGTGGGGAAAGAGCTCAAAGAGTAGATCATAAAGCACGCAATCTGAGATCCAGACTGTTCATCCGTTGTGGCCCCCCTTAGTTAACCCATTTGCCAAAAATCAAAGTCATCAGATGATTTTAACCATCCATTGGATGTTTTGATTTCACTCATTTGACAATTACCAATCAATGGTTAGAATTTTTGGCAGTAGCCCATTTTGCAGTTCTCGAGATTTCCTAATGGGTGAGGCCCAAACGATGAACGGTCTGGATCACTCGTGCGTGTACTACGTGGAGGAGATTGGTTGCTTGGTAGCTTAGATAATATTACCAGTACCGGGTCCTCTTTATCTCTTTCAAAGTGTCTCTTTTTGTTTGCCCCGTCTGCTGCTGCAGTGCCCATTAGCTTAATGTTATGGAATTGCTATGATGATTTAGTAACTGAATTGGTACTGATCTTTTCCCACCTCTTTGTTTGGCCTTTTTGTGGATGGAAAGTTGCGAAATAGAGCAAGTGATTTTGCATGATCTTATTATCATTTGATGATTCAACATGGTTTTACTTCTGTTTAGGGAATGTTTGGAACTGCGTTAGATGGGATTAACACCATTATTGCTCAATGATCACATGTCTGGAAATATAATGATATTTTGACCATCCAATCACATGTTTGGGATCGGACTCTTCTTCAACTAAAAAAACACCCAATTAAGCAAAAGAATTTGTAATTAATTGATATACCAAATTTATATCTGATGTCCGTTACTTGCACACATATACAACTCAAATGTCAAGTGTAAAGGATGCATATGGATGGACCCCATGGATAAGCAAATGCATCAATGTGGGCCCCATAGATTTAGTGGATTTCAAAAACCACCACAGCATAGGACCAAATCAAATTTTGTTCCACCTAATCCCATTCCTTTTAGGGCTCTCAATGGGTTGGATTTGGATCAGATCCAGCTCCAAGTCCAAAAACCTATGGCTAGATTCAGATCAAATCGAATACGAAGCCATTAGATTCTTGGATCTAGGTCTGAATCCACCCCATCACAAATATAAAAAATATATAGGATAATATATCCTTGGGGTCCACAATGATGTTCATATGCCATCCATACTGTTCATAGTGTCATTCCTATCGGGATGAACTAAAAACACAAATATTAGCCTGATTCAAAACTTTTGTGGCCCCACAAATATTTCAACGGTCGATGTTCAATCCTCACATTTTCGACCCACTTGAGTCTTAGATCTGGCTCATTTTTTGTCACATGTCCTAAAATGAGCTCACAAAATGAATAGCCGAGGTGGATTTCTTACAAACATCATGGTGGGTCCCACCTAAGTTCCCAATGTAGAAATCTCTCTCTCTCTCTCTCTCTCTCTCTCTCTCTCTCTCTCTCCACTTATGTTGCTTGCGGGAGCGAATTAGGTGTTACCCAGTGAATTGCTTTGTGGGTGTTACCCCTACCGTATGGCCCACATGGGTGACATTTTGCATATCCACACCATCCATTCGTTTCTCCAGCCCATTTTATGATGGGGTTTTAAAAATATATAGATCCAAATCTCAGGTGGACCATACCACTGGAAACAGTGGAGATTGAGTGCCCCACCATTAAAAATCCTAAAGAGCTCATCATAAGGTTTTGGTAGTGTTTATTTGCAATCTAACCTCTTGATAATGTCAAGAAGACCTGGATGAAGGGAAAATATAAATACTAACTTGATCAAAAACTTTTGTGGCCCGCAAAAAGTTTTTAATGGTCGTTCATCACTATTTCTAGTGGTATGGTCCACTTGAGATTTTGATCTTCTTAGGGTTTGGTATCACGTCCTAAAATGAGATGGAAAAACATATGGACGGCATGGATATATACACAATACATTAATATGGGTCCCGCCAGTTACGGTACCACCCACTAAGTTGTAGTAATAGCTAATACGCTCTCATTGCTTGCTATTCTAGGGGAAATTCTTGGAGAAATTCTCGAAAGAGAGAAAAGAGGAGCTTACTCTCTCCACATTAAAATCTCCTCTCAAGATATGAAATTCACCCACAGTATTTAATATTTTCTATTGTAGAAGTTGAAATGATTGAAGGCTTGAAGCACGCAATAGTAGGGATTCGATTGGATCTCACTACTAGATCTGGATTCAACTCGAATATGATTTGGATTTATTTTTGTGAACCCGAATCTGATCCATTTAATTAATCGGACATATTTTAAAATCTAACTACGCATTATATGGGTTTGGAGTGAATCGGATCTCAAATCTAACCCACTCCATTGAGAGCCCTAATTGCTTTCCATGTCTCCAAACGTCCCATGGAATTTGCACCGAACCAAATGCAATTACATCCCACCTAATCCCTCCTAAGCCCACGTACCAAACAAGCCCCAAATGAAAACAAAAGTAATTTATCAAAACTAGTTCTAGTCTTATGTAGGGCATGGCGTAACTAGTCTTAGTCAGGGGCGGAGCTAGGATTTTCTTCCAGAGGGGGCAAGGCATAAGCATGAGGCAACGGTGGGCGGCATTGTCCCACTGTTTTTGTGATGGGTCCATTTGAGCTTTGAATTTTCCCCATTCTTTTTATCAAGCCATAAAATGATCTCTCTAAATGGTTGGAAGGTGTGCACATACATCACAATTAGGGCTGGTCATGAGCCGAGTCAGCTCGAGAAACTCGATCAACTCGACTCGAAAAAGCTCGCCTCGGCTCGACTCGACTCAGTAGAACAAGTCAAGCCAAGCTTCATTTAGGAGCTCGAGTCAGAAATTGAGTCAACTTTGACCATTGGGTCACTCAACTCGACTCGATTCAAGCTCGACTCATTTCGTATAGATATTTGTTAAAAAAAAACCCTAATCTTCTTATTTCTTAGTTCTGTCTCCCCCCTCCCCCACACACACATTGGGGTCCAAGCTTAGGACATATAAAACCTTAACATGTTGGGGGGTTTCTTAATCTTACTATTTTGTTTAGGTAAGAACATTCCTTGTTGAGCATATATGATGGATTGAGTAATTCCAAGTACAAAACATGGTGAGCACATAGTGGTTGTGTGTTTTACACACTACACAAACAAAGGTGCTACGGTGAGACCACACACCATACATATCTACAAAACAAGGGCTATGGTTAGACCAAACACCATATGCAGTTATTGATTGCAATTTTACAAGGAGGTGGTGCATCTAATCCATGAATCAGCTAGGCCTCATCATGAAGATGGTCCACACAATAATTAGGGCAGTCCATTCACGTGGTGAGCTATGCATGTACACGTGAACTATGCATGTACTATATTAATTATGGTTCATAAAATATTACTAGTGGTCTGCATTCAATGCATGTGTGACTTGGCCAAAGAAAAAACCGATAAGAGCTAGGTCATTTTAATGGTGGGGCCCCACCTGTAGAAATACTATTCTCTCTTAATATATATGTGACTTCTTGAACTTAATGTTGTTGACTTTTAATTTGTATTTTGTAGTAAAAAATATAATAAATTGAGGTGGGGGCAAGCTTGACTCGACTCGAGGTAAGCTCGCCTCGACTCGATCCACTAGCTCACCTCGAGCTTGCCTCGAAAGTTTTAGCAAACAAGGCAAGCTCCAATGGTAATCTCGAGGGTGAGCTCGAACTCGAGGAGAGTACAGACGAGTCAAGCCAAGTTTGGCCCACCTCGACTCGACTTGGCTCGCTGTATAGCCCTAATCACGGTGGTGCCATAGAACTTGATGTTACTTCACGGGAGCTCAGCACTGAACCATCAGCTGGGGATTTCTTTAGTAAGAAGTTACTGCTCTGAACATAGGTGGGACCCACTGTGATGTTTGGGAGAAATCCACCCCGTCCATTCGTTTTGTGAGATCATTTTAGGACATGCGACCAAAAATGAACTAGATCCAAGACTCAAGTGGGCCGAAAACGTGAGGATTGAACTACCAAAGTATAAACATTCGTGGGGCTACAGAAGTTTTTAATCAGTCTAATATTTATGTTTTTAGTTCATCCAAGTAGGAATGACGTTATGAACGATATGGATGGAATATAAACATCACTATTGACCCAGGGAGGTTTCAACGGTAGGAATTTTCCTACCCACCTTTTCCTTTAGCGTGGCCCACTTGAATTTGGGATCCAGCTCATTTTCATTCTCATGTCTTAAAATGAACTTAAAAAACGGATGGACGGGGTGGATTTCTCACAAACATCACAGTGTGACCCACCTAGGTTGCCAGTGCAGGAACTTAATGCCAAAGGAAATCCACATCCGCGTCCAAGATTTCCTGCCGACCTGAACCTAGAGACGGATGGTCTTGTCAGGGGTTCTATGGGGCCACGTTAATCTATATATTTTATCCAAGCCGTCCATCTATTTTGAAAGATCATTTCAATGCTTGAAACCAAAATGGAGGGAAATCGAAGGGCTCAACTGCACCACACCATACAAACCAGTGGATTGAACTCATACGGCTGAAAATTCAAGGGGGCATTTGCCCCCCCTCGCCCCTACCTGGCTTCGCCCCTGGTCCTAGTGTGTCCATTTTGAAGAGATTCATTCTTGATATAGGAAAATTGTCGTTTAAAGTGTTGATTGTAAAACAGTCATAGCTTTTGATCTGAAATTGTCATAAAATGCATTGCCTATTGATCTTTATGTAACGGTGGTTTTGAGGTCGATCGGCCTCCAAAATAGGTTACAAAAGTCCATTTCGCAATAGATGCTTATCTTAAGGTTCAAAATTACAATTTTAGAAAGAAAAAAAAATTTACTATTTTTAAAATTTTTAATTTTCATCGTATCTCCTTATTTTTACAGTTTTATGATTTCCATCTTTTTTTAGAAGTTGCTTGTAATAATGCCAGGAACACTCTAATGAAGCTTATTTGATGTTTTTATTTTTGACAAATTTAGTCTTTTGGGATTTTTTTTCAATTTTGGATAACTCCGAATTAGAGTTTTGGGTCTTCCATATAAATGATATAAATGATATAAATGATGTAATTGAGCAATCTTTAATCATTATTCAATAAAATTAGTTGAATTTTTTTCTCTTATTTCCTGTGGACTTAAGAACTATCCTTGTGATTTGAGATTTTGATTAATTAGGGAAGATGGTGATCTCCTTCTCTTTCTGACATGCTCTTCCCTGCGTCAAGTTCAAATGAAGAAACCATCTGTTTTATAAGTGTTTTTCTTGCTAAGGAATTCATCCCAATCACGATTTCAAGACGACCCAAACGCAGCCAAATGGCATGCTCAAATCCGCTGCCCAAAATCGTTATGTATTCATACACAAGCAATCGTTGCGGCCCATATGAGAAACACCCAAGAAGCCGCTTGAGGTTCTAATGATGGATGTTGGTGATCATCCTCGTCTCTGCGAGGATTGTGCCTCTCCTTGCTCGGATTTCTCTCAAGCAAGCTTCTTTGCTGCAATCATCCTTCTTCCGAAACTCCCTGCAACAAAACAATCTTCCGATGTTAAGCCTGGCATTTTTAGCTTATGGCATACAAAAATGATTTTTTTTTTTTTTTAAAGAATTCCTACGCTTGAGCAGAATTTCAAAAATCCATGATGATGAGATTCTCTGTTGTATTCAATAACAAGTGCTCATGATTTTTAGAAATTCTACTAAGAGAAGAAATCCCAGAAATATTGGCAAACCATTTTTTTGGTAGGATGATAGAGCCGAGTTTTGTTAATCCTCTGGATGCCATCATGCCAATACCACACATGTGAATGAGATACAAGCCATCCATCAGGTGGTCCCCACTGCATTTAAGTGTCTATTCATCAGGTGGGCCACACGTGTTTTCAATGTGGACAGTTGGCAAACATGTCCACTTCCTACATTCTAGCCCAGTGCGTCTCGTGGGGCCCACCTGACGGATGGAGCTTGTAGTAACAAATCAAAAGCAGGCTCTTTGAATTGCAGTATTTGAAGCTTATAGACTGGCCTGGGTGATGAGTTTGGGGCTAGAGCATCTACAATGTGGGGCCCATCTGATGGGTGTCTTCTACCTTGCACCCATGTGCCCCACCGGCAGCATTTGTGTGGCATGTAGATTGCCTAAATCATGCCCACATGAAAGTGGACCTATTTTCTACGATCTGAACTGCAGGTGGACGAACAGGTGAAGTGAAAGATACAGTCCAAACAGTTTTTGACCGTTCATTAGAACTCGTTCTTACCGCCAAATAGTCTTGATCTAAGTAGGTGATTTCGTCAAACGATAGATCGAAGAAGCTCTTGGCAGAACACATTCCATGTTGGAGGAATGTGCTTGTGACATCCTGGCCATTCACCAGGTGGGGCCCTCCATGAATATCCCTCTGGCCCAGGCTGGTCTATTCATTAAGTACTGGGCCACAAGTGTTTCATATAAAAAGGAAAGAATTACCGATGGTGTCTAACCAGAGTGAGTGCCACCACAGAGAGGGCCGCAGCGTACCTCGGCTGCAGACTGTTGTGGAATGTTACAGCCCAACGGTTTACATAGCCTAGCTGGACATGTTCCATCAGTCTTGGGGCTTTTGGTGTCCATTTCTCTAGAGCCAATAATTTTATACGAAGCACCATTGTACTCACCCACTTGATGATACTACTAAATCTGAATTTAGTGAACTACTGATTTTAGTAGGACAAACACCCTCCATGTTGGGTTCACTGCCCTAAAGTGTCGCTTTCCTCTTCATATATACAATTACCCAAGCTCTACAAAAATAAAACGCTACAAATTGCCTTTATGTCGAGGAAATAGCTGCTTTAGTGCGGCGAATCTGATGCAAAGGGAATGAGGCCAGCCAAAATCAAGATTAGACTTAATCCTAATTGTGTAGGATATTCTACCCAAACGGACTCTTGAATGGAAAGAAATGCAACTGCAATTTGAGAGCTAAATTCCTTAATATTAATTTTGGGAAGCATCATTAGTTTTGTTTGTCATTTACTCTTGAATAAACTGACTATTCAAAATCCAATTCGCTTGTGCATCTAACCGTGGCTCATATGTTTATTACTGAATTTGGGTCTTAGTATAAATGTTTGTCGAAGCGGAGAATCTTCACATCTTGGGCTCGTTCATGTAGTGGCACTCGTCCAAAGGTCAAGAAGCAAGTTACGTTTTAAAAAACAAAAAAAAATCGCCTATATATAACGAGAACTATAATCCTTAGATAATAAAGCAAAATACATCGAGAGGGATAAGTTGATTCCCAGAAAACTAGAGAGGGAAGAAACACTCCTCTCATTAGACTATCCGCAATTGAGTTCGCCTATTTTCCAGCATGAGCGAACAAAATTTTTATATGGCTGGCAAGGAAATGAATTTCATCGAACACCCACATGATTTTTTTTTTAATAAATAAAATTTTATTATTGAATTTTCTTTCCATGATATTAGATCTCTAGAAGGATACAGTTCAGTAATTTCTTCACTCCTGAAGATTTAATTCTTGGGGATCCGGCGATGCAAATGTTGAATGCATCCTGATCCTCACGCTGTGTTTGGTTACACAAGTGAATTGAATTGTAAAAATTCAGCTCAACTAAGATGAAATGACAAAAAGCTAGAGAGGGTTCCCAGTATTCATGATGAGGAAATAGCTGCAAAATTGCAATTGCATTATTTCAAATTAAAATTGAAAGAAACATAACTGAAGTTGGTGCTTAGACCCTAAGTATGAATGGAAATGCCAAGTAGTGGAATTAAAATTGGCTTCTTTTCACTTAATGAGATGCAGTTCCCTGACCAACTTCCGGATGAAAGACTCCGGCAGAAGGGTGAAGTCAGGATTGCAGCCATTGACGCCTGCCTGGCGTACCAGATGCATGGAATGAGCTGATATATGTTAGCCTGGTCAAGAAACAAACACCTTCATTGATTTTTTTGAAGTAGAGTTCCAAGAGGAGGCATTTTCAGCAGGAACTGTACAATTTTAAATAGGGTGGGCTTTAAGTTTTATTGGGCCACTGATCAATGTGATCCGTCGAATATTTATCATATTTATGTGGGTCTATTTGTATCCATTTGATCAGAAATGTGTGACTATGATCTGGCACCATTGCAAGTTGATCTGGCCAGAAGAGTACACCCACTGGACGATCTTAGCCATTTGATTTGGCCTGTTGAATTTGGTAGCTGATCATTAGTGGCCACTAATTGGACGGTTAGGACAGCCTGGTGAGTGTGATTTTTTGCTCTGTGCTCCAGCCTAGTGGGCCTCATGATCTGGGTGTCTGGAACGGCTTTCATGTAGGCCACATGTGTAGTATATGAGTTACCACAATTTAGTAAATTATGACGATTCAGATTTGATATCACATCCGTATAAACAGTACATGGTTATGCCATCTCCACTTTTCATTAGGGCTCTCACCCCCATCTGACGTGTGTCCAACCCAAAAACAAAGAGCCCTTAGCCTGGCCGGTGCTGATTACCTGGACACCTGCTTTTGTGCAAGATTTGAGCTGTTCCTTAGGTGTGGCCCATCACTCACGGTATAACTGAAGTCCCCTTGAGATACAGCCCGAGCCTAGCTTGATTAACAGACTGGCTTAAATTTTAAACCTGGGCCTAGCCTACAGGCCTAGTATTCCAGCCCAAGACTATCTTGAAGCAGGCCAAGCCCAAACACCTAACGGGGCAGCCCAACTCATTGACAGCCCTACATTTCATCTCTTATACCTTATCGTGGGCATATACAAGCATCACAAAGATCAATGGTCATGGAGGTCTTTAGGAAAAAGTCTAGCCACGGGTAGGAAATTGATGATGGGAGAAAGATACGAATGGACTAATCCAAATAATTTAGGTGAAAACAGATATTTGTAAGAGGAGACTTAAATAGTCATAGTCACGTAGAAAATAGAGAATAAAGGATATGAGGGGATAGATATAGGATTTGGATCTAGGATAATAAATCAGATAACCGATGGTATCATTGATTTCGCCATTGCATACAACAATGTTTAAAAAACATGTACTTCTTGTGTGCAGCTTCGCACACATGTCATGAACACAAAATGCGAACGGTCCATGTGATGGGCACCCCATGAAACCCCTCACCCAAATTTTATCCTTATCCAAAACTCTGTTGGGCCATGGCAAATGAAAATAGTATCCTCCCTTGATTTTCTTCTCCCTTTACCATGCCCACTAGAGTTTTGCATCATGCTAAAATCTGAGCCCTAGGGGTTTCATGGGGTGCTGCATCATGTGGACCGTTCGCATTTTGTGCCCATGACACATGTGTGAAGGTGTGCACAAATTCTCACCTAAGAAGGTGCACAGTGAACATTTCTCAAAGAGATAAACATTTATAAATTTTCGAAAGTGAATCATGGACCAGTCAAGTGGATTTCTTTCTACTTAGAAAAATAATACGATCAATATATAATGATTGCAAAAATATATTCAGAAAAATGTCTAATTCAAGTTAATGGTTATGGAGGTTTACATTAAAGGCATGTTAGACATCTCTCGTATATATTGTGCCTCACCTGCTAGTCCAGCTGGAAGACGCCTAGGCATTTCAACACCAGGTCTCAGGTTCGAGCGCTAAGGAGACACACTAACCCCACCAATGGGTGGGTGCATCTTATGACTAACCAAGTGGGTGCATTGCCCAGCTAACAGGGCGGGTGTGTTGCATGCATGACTAACTAAAATAAAATAAAATAATAAGAAAATAAAAAAAATAAAAATAAATAAAACATCTCTTGTATAATTCAATAAGAGCTATTCTAGTAAGAGTTAGGCCCCATTTGGCACCATGGATTTGAGAGGATTTGAGGAGATTCGAGGGGTTTTAAATCTTCTGATATATTTGGCACATAAAGCAATTGTGGATTTAAAATCCAGGGGGTTTCAAATCCCTTCAAATTGGGGGGTTTCAAATCAAAGGTGGAAGCTTGTATTACATCTAAAATCCTTCCAAAAGTTACATGTATAACATGTGTGTCACTAGGCTACTAATCTATTGGGCACATGGCCCACTGATGATATCCCAAAGCAATTAGATTATCAACTACATCACTAAAATTACTTTAATAGGATGATCTATGCCGGCCAAACATTATCTATGTAAATCAACAATTAAAAATCATTGGTTACTCACTTGGTTGTGATCCTGTGCTTATGGCCCATCCAAGATTTGGAATTTCATCATTTTTTGTTAAAGTATATATTTCAGCAGGCTTATTACAACCATATGCACACTATCTAGAGATACTAAAGTTGATTTAGTAATTAAATTCAAACCCCTGTAAATACACTATGCATAGCAACTTTTGAATTACAGGGGAACCATATCCAAGGTGCCAAACACAACCATGGTGTTTCAAATTAGGGGTTCCAAATCCACTCTCCAAACAGGTCCTTAGAAAATTAAGACTTTTTGTTCTAGTTTTTGTATTACAATTAGTCTTAGGCATGATTTTACATTGTTCCCTACTTGGTGGCCCCCTAGGTTTTAAATCAGCCTAAATTTTGATTTTTATGGGGAAGATGAGATTGAGAACATGATGGGCAAGGTGGATTGGATGCGCTATATAAATCCCTCTGTTATTTCGTCATAAGTAGAAAATAGAACTCTAATAAAGATGCGTCGATTAATAAGAGGCTGTGTGTGTAGTAAATGATTCATAAATCCTGCTTATGTTACAAGTATGGTGTATGTATTTGTAGTAAATGGTGCATAAATCCTATGTATGTTACAAGTATCTATATATATATATATATATATATATATATATATATATATATATATATATATATATATATATATATATGTTGTCATGCATGATACATCTGAATATTGTTTGGTAATGCCAAACAATGGATTTTATGGCGATCCTAATTTCATCGGAACACTTGAACAGAGCACTCATTCCATCCAGAGCGTCCATTAGGTCTATGGTCCAAAAAACCATACTGACAAGATAGTCAAATCTATCAACAAGTTGACCTTTTTCTTTCTATAACCGATAGTTTTTTTTCTAATGTATAGATTGAATGGTTAAGATCGCCTAATAAAAGTGATGATGAGTATGATACTTCTCGGTTGGATTGCAGCCTCTTAGGCTGTCGTTTAGCTGATATTTTACATTCTTGGCTTAGTAATTCCCTGTCAGGGTGACAATGGGCCAGTTTGGGCCGGGCCACATTAGGCCTGGATCCAACGTGACACAAACTTGAGGCCCGAAAATTGATAAAAATCCCTATTTAGAACTCGAATGGTCCTAATCCATCCATTGATCAAGTGGTCCACACAAACCTAAGGCCCAAGCCCAAAAATAATAATGGGCTTAACCCAAAATGCCCAAATTTTCGTAAAATCCCATTTCAAACTTGAATTTTCTTTTTCTATACATTGATCAAGTGGTCTGTTATGGGTAAAATCGGGCTGAGCTCGAAATATGGAAGCTTCCCACTGGGGCTCATCTACAATGATCATGGACCGATTATTTAAGAGAGGAAGCTAAGTCAGGCCTCGGTCCACTCGGGCTCGGCACTCAGCCTTCTCGACCTTGGCCCACCTCAGCTCAACATCTGGCCCTCATCTCGGCAAGAGACCGGGCCTCATCTGCCTTGGTTTGAATAAAGCTTATCCCTCCAGATAAGGATAAGGATAACCATTTCCCTCCAGATAAGGTTAAAGGATAACCACTGATCCAGATAAGGATAAGGATTATCCCAACTTAAATCTCTCCAAAAATCATCTATAAAGAGGACTCCGCACTCTCTCTCGAGGTAAGCAATCCACTGCCATTAAACCTCTAATAGCCTTCTCTTTCAGTATCCATACTGACTTTGCCATCGGAGGGCCATAAGCCGGGCCAACCGGCGGCGGTCCTAACCTTTGTCAGTGGTTGCAGGTCCCTCCATCTACACCATTTATCTCTGAGTGGAGATCGGGCGACGAAGAATCGAAGTTGGTCCCTGACCAACAGCTGTTGACCAATTTTTGGCATCAACAGATTGGCGCCGTCTGTGGGAACGACTAGATCGTTCACTTAATTATTTCTTCGTCATTTAATCGCTCTTCATCTCGCAAATGAAGTGGCTCCGCCATCATTTTAAACCAGCAGTTGCCAAGGTCGATCTCAGATGCAGAGCATCTCATCAATGGAGTAGATCCTTCCAGCACTCTCAACGCCCTGGGCTATGATGAGCATGAGCAACCTCTGTGCTTTGCTGAGCAGATGGATCATCTGCAGCATTGTTAGAAACAGGCACAGTGTGTTCGACTGGGTTCCCGGTAGTGGGTGCACCATCCATTCAACAGGCCCCACGTTCCGAGCTTCATCTAATATGGTGTTAGCCAGGCCGGTGATAGTCCGCTCCCATGACCAGTTCTCTGTGGTGTGGCCCACTTGCCTTTTGGTTCCGTCTGCCCTTTGGGATCACATCCTAGCATGGGCTGGTGCAACTGATGGACGAGACGGATGTCACTCACATCACGATGGGCCCACCAGCTTTTTGTTGCACGGGATTTCTTGTACGAAATTCGCGTCCATGGTGGCCCCTCTTGTCCAAGGATCCACCACATGCAAGATCAATGATGCAATTTGCAAGGTCGTGATCTCAACCGTTGGTATATTGTTGGATTGGTGATCCGTCACACTCAACCATCTGATTGGGCGGTTGTGGAAATATCATCAGCCGAATGCTCCTCTTCCAGTCCAAAGAGGATTATGGCGACCTCCACGTTAGACTGGAACTATAGCGCCACAATCACTGCCGCTGGATGAAGCAGATCCCACCAGAATGATGGTTATAGAGGCCGATGTCCAGGCCCTACACGTTGACGCTCTGTGCTTCGTCGACGTCGCAAGATGCCTGAAGCAGATCCTCCTAGTCCTACAACAGCTACAGCCAGACGCACCGGCCCATTTTGTTCAACGTGAACAGCGTGAGCCTGACGGTCCGGCAATGAGTCGAACCAGACCATCATCAGTCCAGATCAGTGGGTCGTCCGTCCATCTTCACCCATCCTTCAACTCACAACCGTCCAGCCATTCGTGCTAGCTGGACCATCACCCTCCATTCAGTCTTCCACCCTCCATCACGCTGTGAGTAATCTCACGTTCATCAACATTGTCCATGGTATCTATCATCCAGTAGATGGAGAACCCCTCCATTCCAAGACCAGCATCTACAAACTACATCTATGGTGGGACCCATCTTCAACATTCCAGCCATTTGCTTTGCCATTTCTGGCTAACGCCAAATGAAACTGTACATTATTGTTCCCTTAATGTCAAAACCAAGACATCTACAGGGATATGGGGAGGAAAAAGAAAGCTGAACAATACCAACCAAATCCTAAACTTATGCACCAGACTTCACACGTTTAAGACAGCCGGCTAATGAGAGAACACTACACAGAGGGTCTTTGTCCAACCATCAGCGCTCATCTGCCATTTATCCACAGCTGGCCATGCTGCAAACGATCACCTTCTTCCACCCATCCTTTCTAGGATATTGGGGACCCTTGGTGCAGCTCCTCCTGAATGAGCGATCCGAGATTGCAAACGGAAGAACCGGTGGAGGAGAAGCTTTTTCTGTCTCGAAACCGTTCGAGATCTCTTTTCTTTCGAGCTGAAGCTACCATCCTTCCCGAGGGATAGAAGAATCGGTGAGACGATTGAGAGATTGGGCGTTGCCTGCTTTCAATCGGAGATCCGTTCCTGAAGAGATCGGAGGATTTTCTGACTTCTGGCGTTCTGTTTCTACGTTAAGGTGGTGCGAAACCTTGTGAAAGGTGGAGACTGGTCGATCTGGTCGGAGATCCATAGGCATCGGTTCTAAATTCGGTTTGTGATATGTGTTTCTATGCATAGAGAAACGAAGTCAATGCAGAATTGGTAGAAAAGCGACGCCTCTAGTAGTTTCGAGTTGAGATTTGAAGACTTACGGAAACATCTTTCAGAATCTTAAAAGTTCGCTTTTAAGAAAAAAAAAAAAAAAAAACCAACTAGCGGCTCTGGAAGAGATCTCTACTGTTCAATCAGCAAGGAGGGAACATCCAGCACCAACAGATGTCCCACAATCTCAGCCGTTCCTTCTACACCATCCAACGGTCCTGGAATCACCAAGTCACCGTCCATCTTCAGCACCAAAAGGTGGTGCGTCACCAGATCATTCGCCCACACCATTGCCCAACTAATGAAGGTTCCATCTTCAGAAGCTAGACCATCATCAGCCTAGATCAGTGGGCCATCCGTCCATCAGTCTAGAAATGTGTCGACCATTTGCACCTCCAACATCATCAACAGTTGAAGTGTCGAAGACCGTCCATCAATACTTAGCTGCTCAACCTTCACCTCTTCGGTCCATATCAACGGGCAGCGAAGGCCACACAGTGTCCAGCCATGGACACCCCCAATCCAAATGTTTCTTGTACAAAACCAGTGGACCCCACAGATCAAGCTTCAAATCCAACTGTCCACTTCCATCACATGAACAATAATGGTGGGTGTTCTACCTTCCTCATGTGCTGGCGATCAACCATCACGCATCTGGATCACATGTACAACATCTTGGAAAGCTGGCCACTCTTCATCAACGACCATCTTTTTCTATCGTTCAACATGTGGGCCATCAAGGTGGACCCCATCAGCGCCACCCAACAGGTGGGCCATCTTCAATCATCACCACCTGATTAACTGGGCCTCATTTCCAACATCCAGCAGAGGATGTTCATCCGGTCATGCATCCAACAATTCCAGCCATCCATGTTGGAATCATCATCTATGACCGTCCACACCTTCAGCTACCAGCATCGGAACCAGTTTCCCTTTGGTAATCCAGCCATCCGCAGGGAAGATACAGCAATACATCAAACAGGATTTAATGATTTCAACGAGGCAGGCCGTGATATTTTCCAATCTGCTTCTGAACTGGACAACCAGGGGAGATTGGTCGGACCCATCCTGGCCGTTCATCTCAACGATGAACTCGTCGATGCAATTGTCCACCTCGTGGATCGTATCGATCAGTTCGCGCGACCAGCTGCATGCTGCTTTTCCTCACCAGCAATCTGGACCCAACATCATCGTTCATCCATTCAGTCATCTAGGAGCGTCCAATGGATTTCCAAGGGACATCCCACCGTCGATCACACCGTCCATTAAATTTAGCATGAGGAGACACTTCATCCTAGCTGTCCAAAACAATAGATAATCAACCATCCATCCAGTGGACATTTAAGGTGGTTCATGGCAAGCTGGTCTACGGCTAGCACAAATCATGACATATGCATCAACCGTCCATTTAGCTTAGCTAAGACATTCAGGACAAAATGGTTTGGGCGACCTTTAATCTAGCGTGCAGATCTCTTTCAACGATCTAGATGATGCAGCCATCTCAACTGATCAGCTCACCATATGTTCCCACTCGCGACAGGCCAGCAAAGAGAGGGATATCACATCTCACCTTTAGCTCACACGTGCCATTCACGGAGCACTTGCAAAGATCTCCACATGCGCAGCTTTCTGATTGCTCATCATCAACTCCATTAGATGGACCACACTCAAATCATCAGCCGTCCAGAGTGGCAGCTACAATTCCAGCCACCACCTCATTTTCCACCAGCATAGACGGGCCATCTTCAATCAACGGCTCGGATCAGCAAAGCAGATGCCTTCGGCAAAGGTCATTCATATCTCCACCGTGCAGAGAGATTCAAGATTAATTCCACACGTGCTGCAACACCACCTCTAGCCCATCTACTCTCCATTAACGACCAGCAATGAGGGACGTTCTCTCCAAACCATCCATCATCAACAACTTGAAGACGAGCAACTCCCGCTCCAATGGAAATCTTATTGGTTTCAATGCTGCTGGATACAAGGCCCTGTTTCACTCTTTGGAAGTTCAAGTGCCATTTACAGCAGCCACGTTATTTAGGCCAATTAAATGTTTTGAGAGAGCAGCTGAAAGGTGTCACACGGATTCACTATCCAGTATAGTTGTATCATGTTCCTGGGGTAAACATGTCGCCATTGGCACAGGAACACCTTTCCAGATTAATGTCTGGTGAAAAAGAAGTCAGCATATCAGGTCGAAGGTGCAACGGGTTACGAGTACAGTCATGGTCCGAGTATTAAAATATATTTGTTCGCTATTTAGAAAGCTACACACAAGGGCTCGATTCCATCGCCTCGGCTCACCCGCCCAAGCTCGGCAACAGGCTTCGGCTTTGTTGGTCTTATCACTCGGCTCGGCCTACTCGGCTCATCATTTGGCTCCCGTCGCCCTTGGATCGACATTCACCTCAGGTATTTGGTAAACGTCCTTAGCATCGTCCTGAAGGCTTTGACAGACGACCTCCGCATAATCCAGATGCGAGTACGGTAGTGATCCGAGTATTGAAATGTATTTATTCGCTTCGGTCTCATCGCTTTGCCTCATCCATGCCTCAGTCCATGATTCGGGCATTCATTCGTGAGGCTTCATCCTTAAGGAAAAATATGAAATCAAGACACTGGCCCATAAGGGCTATCCCCGCAACTATATAGCGCGGCGAAATCTCTTCTCCAAAAAACATGGCAAATCTCCAGGTCAGCAAGACTGACCATGACGAGATCAATCGCCTTAGTGCCCTAGACTAAGAGTCGAAAGACCAACCTGGGCAGTCGGAAGTGCCTTAGACTAAGAGTCGAAAGACCGACCTGGGCAGTCGGAAGAGCCCTAGACCAAGAGTCGAAAGACCGACCTGGGCAGTCGGAATGAACGAAAGAGTTGGACCAAAACACGAAGTGTCCAGAAGTCACCTCTATATGTCGACCCGTATAATTGGCAGAGCCTACGGGCCACCCTACTAGGCCGACCTCATGCACTTGGCCAAATTCAAATGTCAGCTCATCCATTTCTCTTTACTCTCAAGCCGAGCAAGTCAGGCTCGAGAGTAGGGGGGCTTCTGTTATGGGTAAAATCGGGCTGAGCTCGAAATATGGAAGCTTCCCACTGGGGCTCATCTACAATGATCATGGACCGATTATTTAAGAGAGGAAGCTAAGTCAGGCCTCGGTCCACTCGGGCTCGGCATTCAGCCTTCTCGACCTTGGCCCACCTCAGCTCAACATCTGGCCCTCATCTCGGCAAGAGACCGGGCCTCATCTGCCTTGGTTTGAATAAAGCTTATCCCTCCAGATAAGGATAAGGATAACCATTTCCCTCCAGATAAGGTTAAAGGATAACCACTAATCCAGATAAGGATAAGGATTATCCCAACTTAAATCTCTCCAAAAATCATCTATAAAGAGGACTCCGCACTCTCTCTCGAGGTAAGCAATCCACTGCCATTAAACCTCTAATAGCCTTCTCTTTCAGTATCCATACTGACTTTGCCATCGGAGGGCCATAAGCCGGGCCAACCGGCGGCGGTCCTAACCTTTGTCAGTGGTTGCAAGTCCCTCCATCTACACCATTTATCTCTGAGTGGAGATCGGGCGACGAAGAATCGAAGTTGGTCCCTGACCAACAGCTGTTGACCAATTTTTGGCATCAACATGGTCCAATAGATATTTTAGAGGAATGAAACCAGCATCGTATATCCAATATAGATGGATTGCTCGATAGCAGGCTGGAATGGCAAATTAAACACCCGATCAATGTAAAACAAACTGAACTACAAAATAATAATAATAACCAATACAAAAGGTCGAAGGGTCAAATCAAATCATAGATGAAGCGTAGAAATTCATGTGGTTTGATAATATGTCTACTCCATAAAGCTAGAGTACAAAACTTGTTTCTGAATTATTTCTCCATGGAAATTTATTTTATAGTTGGAAAGGAGATAATTATTGCACTTCCAATTTCTTTTATTTTAATGAAAAAGAAACGTCTATATCATTGCCTTTTGGAGTAGGTATATTACTGAATAATATAAATCCATGTCTCTTATTTCTTTTTTTCTTTTTTTGGCCTTTTAATCATTTATTTGATTCTTTTTTCTTTTTTTTCCATTTGTTGTTTGTCCTACATCGATTGTGCATTGGTGTTTTTCTGCAACAATGTTTTTCTGCAACAATTTATTAGTAAAGTCTGATCAAGGTGAGTTAGCTCAGGCCAAAATTGTTCAACCTTGAGTCTTTAAGGATTAACTGGCCCATACATGCTACCTAGTAGGGCTGAAAGTCGAGCGGGTTGGTGCTCAACCCTAACCCAATCCAAGGTTCCTGTACCTCAACCCTAACCCAACTCAACCCAACCTCGGGTTGGGAATTCTCAACCTAAGCCCAACCCAAGCGGGCTCAGTCGGGTTGATCGGGTTGGTTGGGTTGATACATGTTAATATTTTCGTTATTACATAAGTTTATTATGTTTCAATACACGTCTTAATTTTTGTACATATGACTTTATTAAATATATATGTAGTTATTTATTAGAAAGAACTTCACTTTTTCTATAAAAAAAAATAAAAAAAAATTTAAAAAAAAAGTTAAAATTTGGGATAACCACTCCTTTAACACTCAAGCATAACAAATTCAAGTATATCAAATTTCAATAATTATAAGTTTACTTACTAGAGTAATATAAACTAATAACTTTACTTAACTAAAATATAATAAAATTACGAGTAACTTGTATATATAGATCGAGTTCGAGTTGAGTCGGGCAACTCAAGACCTAAACCCAAGCTCGACCCAAGCTTTATCGGGTTAGTGTTTTCATAGCCCAAGCTTGAAATCGGGTTTGATATTTCCTGCCCAAGCCCAACCCAATGTCAGGTCAATCAATGGTCGGTCAGGTTGAACCCGCCCGACTTTCAGCCCTACTACCCAGCCTATTGCCACCCTTAATCCCCTAGGGCCAATTCCGATGCAGACCTAACCATGTCATTGCCACCTTTAAGGTGCACCCATCGACATCCAAATCCTAGTCAATGTCATTATAAAAGTCTCATTTCAACCATTATTCATAATTCTTCTTTTTAATTGTCCATTTATGTGTATTGATTGAACCGGCCTTGAGCGGGCCGTAATGTGCACATGCTTGCCCTGTTGGCACGTGTATATCCTCGCATGAATCTGAATCACCTTTCGTAACCACTACGTGAAAAAGCGCTAAATTCGACGGTCCAAAACCGTCGAAGTTTCGAAAATTCGACGGTCCGCGCCGTCGAAAAAAGCCGTCGTAGATCAGCCAGTGTAGAAAAAAATTCGACGGTCCCTAACCGTCAGTTAAAATTTGACGGTCAGTCGGTTAATATTCGACGGTTCATGACAGTCGAAAATTTTCGACGGTCCGTGACGCTGGAAAAATTTCGACGGTCCACACCCGTCGAACTCGTATTTGCATAATCGGCGGTTGTGAACCGTCGCAAAAAATTCGACGGTCCGTAACCGTCGTTTACGGTTCGAATATCATAGAATATTTCGACGGCTAGCCGTCGGAAAAAATTCGACGGTCTTAACCCGCCGTTTCTGGGAAAAAATTATAGGAAATTTCGACTGTCCTGGACAGTCGAGAAAAAAATTCGACGGTCCTAACCCGCCGTTTCTTCGAAAATTTATGGGAAATTTGGACGGTCCTGGACAGTCGAGAAACAAATTCGACGGTTCTAAGCCGCCGTTCTGGGTAAAAATTATAGGAAATTTCGACGGTTTAGGACCGTCGAATTTTTGTCTGCACGGGAAAAAAAATAACCTGTATTTTGGTAGGGGTTGTGCCCCAATACATCCTGTTATTCGTAAATAATTTAGAAAACTGCAACATTTACTAACACAATGTACAAAGACAATCCTCCACATACATAACACAAAACATCCACAATCCTCCACATACATAACACAAAACATCCACAATCCTCCACATACATAACACAATACATCCACAATCACATTACATAACCAACACAATACAACCACAATCCTCCACAATCACATTACATAACCAACACAATACAACCACAATCCTCCACAACCACAAACCTCCGCAACCACAATCCTCCACAACCACAAACCTCCGCAACCACAATCCTCCACAACCACAATCCTCCTCCACAATCACATTACATAACCAACACAATACAACCACAATCCTCCACAACCACAAACCTCCGCAACCACAATCCTCCACAACCACAATCCTCCTCAAGTACAAACAATCCACAACCACATTCTCCACAAGTACAAAAGAGTACAATCAACTTACAATATACCATCAACCAATCGAATTTATGTCTGCATGAAAAAAAATGACCTGATTTAACGAGGATTGTGCCCCAATACATCCTGTAAACCTGTAATTCATAAATAATTTAGAAAACTACAACAATTACTAACACAATAGTGGCTAGGATTACCCGTGCAACATGCATCTAGCATAAGGCCAATGGATGAATGACACAATTCAAGTATGTGCACCACATCAGTGACTGATAACTTAGACATTAGAGTTTGGAACTATATACTTGCCATATAATTTATGGATAAAATTAAAAATTAAAAATTAAAAAATAAAAAAACCCTCTTTTATCTTCCATTTCTTTTCAAACTATGGATAAATTACATGCATTATCTCATAGTTTTTAAGTTTTGAACTCCTTAACAATCTTCCAAGCCTATTTGATTTTCCAATTTCCTATGAAATGCAACGAGTCATTGTTACTTCCAGCTGTTTGTTTAAAACTGGAAAAAAAATGGCCCGTAAATCAAGAGTCAAATACACCTATAGCCTGAAATGCCAATGAGATAGTATTTCCTAGGGCTGTCTACTTCATTGCTCAAAGCAATCATTACATTTTTCACATTATAAGTGGGTGAAACAAACAATGTAGCAAAATCTTCATTATAGTAAAATACAATTACAGAAGTAAATAATCATTTACCCATTTACAGCCATTTACCATTGTAATTGGAAAACGAAAAGTCCCTTAGGGCCCGTGTTATGCACCTACGCATTGCAATCCTTGCTATTAGTAAGGAAGCTGATTTGTTCTGCCAAAAGGTCCACCTAACAAAATTGTTGAATTGACACAAAATTAATAGCAATAAAATTAGCAAATAGGCAGAAAATGACTCAAAACACAAAGCAATATTACAAGCAGCAACACAGTAAAGCTTGAGCGTTGTTAACAAATGTTTTAAGAATATTTGGTTATGGTTATGGTAGAAACCATGCAATGGTTATGATAGTAATAAGATTGAAAAATAAAATGGATATTAAAAATTGGCATCAAACATTGCTCACCTTCACTTTTGAAATGAGACGACCCTTGGATTCAACCTTCATGTTAACTGTAGACATCAAAATCTCTATTGCATGATGGAAAAAACAGATTATTACTGTTATTATTTTCAATTCACAAGCATCGACAAGGTAACATGATAGGCAACAACTGAATTGGGCTTACTCTTCTCAATAGCCAGCCCTCTTTCCTTCAGAATCTCTGCGATTGTGACAGCTGTAGTGATCACTGAGGTAGAAAAAGCAAGAAAGTTGAGCTAAGGACATGAGGCTGCATTGAAAGTCACACAAAATCCAAGGGTCGTATCAATATGATCCAAAACTTCCGCCGACTCCCTAAGATTTCAATGGTGGGTGTTCTGTCCAACTATTTCTTGTGGTGTGGGCTCCTTGAGGAGTGGATCTAATTCATTTTTGGGTGAGAGCTGCTGAAACTGATGGGCAGTGTGGGTTTTACACAGACAATGCAGTGAGCTCCACAGAGCTTTGTGTTTCGAGAAACTCGCCTCGGGGTTTGTCTTTTAGGCTCAATTCCTAGCATGAGCTGATCCAACAGATATGGCCAGAGAGGACTTCGCGTGGATATCACCGCAAAAGCACGATCTCCTTACAACAGTTTGGCGGACGCGAGTATGGACACAAAGCATCCATGCAGATCTGCAGCCGGCATCACCGTGATGTATCTATCTGTTTATCCAGTCTGTCCATCCCTTTTCCAAGATCATTTTAAGGCATATTTATTATAATTAAGATCACTAACACTATTTATTTAATGAGGGTTGTTCCCCAATACATCCTATAAACGTGTAATTCATAAATAATTTAAAAAATTACAACATTTACTATTACGAAATACAAGTAGCTGGTTTCTTTTGATAAAAAAAAAAAAAGAAGAAGAAGAAATTACAATAATGGCACCTCTTGCCGTTGCTGGTACATGCCCTGATAGATCGACCCATCTAAGACAATGCAAATAAAGACGTTATAACTGCCAAATGAAATAAGTCAATCCAACATTCATCAAAACTAAGGATTAACAATACAAGTTATAAAAAATTGTTTAAAGGGAAACTACAAACACATCCCTAGTTCAGTTAATATAAATGTTCACAGATCAAGATGCAGAATAGTGGAACCTATTTGGACCAATACTTGCAAGAAAAAAAATTCACAAAGAAGCCAAAGACCCATGAGAACTTGAGAATTCATAAGTACTTTTAGTGTTGGACCCTTAAAAAGTTTTCCTGTAAGAAACTACCTGGCAAGCTCACAACACTTTTTGGGGTATTCCTATCCATACAAGTTCCTTCAGATGAACCAAGGCCCTTCGTCCACCCACCATTTTCTCTACAGCCCTCTGCAAAACTATCCTTGAGCATAAAAAACCTCATTTGCCTGTGATATGTTCTAGATAGCTGGAGTCTTTCTTTGATAAAGAACTGAGCTGCTTCCTTAGAAGAAAATTGTTTCCTGCATCTCGACATTTTCAGATAGCTGATAAAATACATAAACAACCATTAGTGCATTATATCTTAATGCCTATTACAAAAGAAACCTTTTACATTTGGAAAAAAGATAAGAAACCTTGCTGTGCATGATTTTTTCCCCAAAAAGAATAAGTTTGAAGACATACACTCCCATGGAAGCAATGTATGGTTTCTTTTCAGCCTCCTCTCGTGACAGCCCTATAACCATAGTATCCACCGCCCAAGGAATTTTTAAATGAAGATCATAGAAAATTGTAGAATCGCTTCATACTCATAAGCTCTGATTTTAGTCTAATCCTATCAGCAGATGCAAACATAAGACATCAGGAAAAGTGTGATAATCACCATTGCCTTCAATTCCTCTCCTTCGGGCTTTTTACTAAAGAAAAGAACCCTTCCTTAGATGTCCATCTCCATTAAACCAAAGTCTGAAGGCATGGCTGTAAAGGAAGAAATATACTCCAAATTAATATAAACCATACATCTTAAAAGCTCAGAGAAACATATGGAAATAAAAAGCTTATTCTACACAAGTAAAAGAGGTAAATGAGAAGGATGGTAAACATGGTAAAAGTTAGAAGTATAGAAGGTATCAACTAAGTATATAGGCAAATACCACAACATATCTCATCATTCACGACTTCTAAAACCATCTTCATTTTCATATTGCTTGAAACATGGGAAATGGTAATTACACACTTATCTACTATTCATCCCTAGTCAATGGGCAGGCCACATTGTGCAAAAGCAGTTGATGGCTTAAACATGGATTGAAGACTACAACACAGACCAACTCATTCAGTCCTCAGTCGAGTCAGGACTCGAATGAGTTGGCCAATTTATGCAAAGGTTTAACCCAGACCAACATCAACCTCCAATTCATGCAGAGGTTTAACCCAGACCTGCTAATGGCATGTGTGGTCCACCTAAGTTGACTGGCCTGATTTTATCCTACATGACATCCAGGTTGGTGACTCATCCACCACATTTTCAATCTGAACAGTTTTCTCTTAAAATACACGGTTAGGATTAGATGATATGCATGGTTAGAACTACATTAAAGTGTCCCTTGCTTAAGAAGTATATATGCATGCAAAGACTTCAGTAATAGTTGTATTGGCATTAATAAGTAAATAAAAATGATTTCATTGGCTTAGCAAGTGTTGCCTCTTTTTCTTTCTTCTTCTTCTTTTTGTATGGGTTGCCTACGTTAGAAGGAAGAAGAGCAGGGAAACATTGTAATTAGTAGCATGACAGGTGGTTTGATTTTCAAGAAGAAGGCATGTACCTGCATCCAAATCAAAAATTCTCCTTTTTTTAGATTTGATTGCGTCAAGCTTTACATATCAAATTCTCTCACCTTCTCCGATTTGGTTCTGTCAACTTTACAGTGAAGTCTCAACAGATGAATGGTTTGGATCATGGACCATTATGCGACATATCCGATTTGAATGTAGCATACTAGATTGTGATGAGATGACAATCTAATTAGAATAAATGAAATTACCTCCATATCCCAATTACACCGGACTATGATGATGGCTAATATCAACGTTTGGATGAGAGTCCCACCGATCATGCCACTTCATATACCCTGAAATATTCCATGTCAGAAAACTCATACATACACCAATGCTCTGTGTACAGTCCCAAAAAATCTAATTAGAATTTAAGCAAGCATGGCAGAAAAAAAGATTTCGAGCTTACCTTGACTCCAAAATTGAATAAGATTGCCAGCTGCATGTGTGGGCTACCACGAGTGGATGGCCTGATTTTTTCAGTCCATCTACAAGGAAAGGAGTGATCCATATCACTGATTCATTGAGTTCCAACGTTGGTGGACCATGGTTGAAAAGTCTCCTTGATAGAACATCTTAACCTTTCAATTTGTAGCCTGAAATTTGATAATTAGTAACAGGAATCCAGCAAAAGTGAACTGAAATGAGGCTAATCATCTTGATCACTGAACTATGAAATGTAAGTGTACGGACTGAAACCCAAGTATACAATGCATATTGTTGGCCCATGATCTTATGACCTGGAAATAATCATTGGAATTTTCCTTCGAAATACAAAGAAGACATTTTTTTAATCAATTTAAATGTAGTGAGATCCGTTTATTGAATTGTAGCAGTGAATTCCTTTAATGTGATCATTCCCAAGTCTCCAAATGAGGTATCATACAATGACATGCTCCAAATATCTACACTTTGATCAGCTTTGCAGTTTTGTACAAGTGGGACCCAAGGTTCACATGTCCAACTGGTTGAGAATGGGTCACATTGGTTTCTAATGCAAGAAGATTCTCTTGAGCAGGAAAATGCTATGACTTCCAATGGCGGTCTGAAGTTGATATAATTAAAAAAAAAACAATAAAAAATGAAATTTAAAAAATTGAAGTTGATATAAAAATGAGCTGCTATTAAACTCTAGGATTTATAAAAATGAGGTCATTTGGTACCTGAACATCTTGAATTTCACCCTCAGGAAACCTTTAAGCTGCAAAATTTAGAATTGAGGCTCAGTTTTTAGAACAACTAAAAAGCATAGGAGATTTCGGATATGTCAAACTCATACCTAACAAAGAAGGCAACAACTTGCTTTTCCTCCTGATACCCTTTCAACTGACCATTAACTTGGACATACATCCCATTACTAACAATAGGGGGCAAAGGTAAATATATACTATCTCAAATTAAGGCTCAGCTTTGATGTCAATATATGACAAACATTTCTCATTTTGATAATTAGAATGAAAGATAAAGAGCAATTGTATAAATGGAAATCAACCAATCATGAAACACTAATAGCCAAAGTGAATCTTATCATTGTCTAATCAAATTCAATGGTGTGCAAAAAGGTTCTTAAACACATCAAATTTCATTTTATGATCCTTGGCCAACAAATTAAATCAGATAAATGTGCATCCAATATCCTCTTGTGAAAGTTCAACAGAAGTCAAATCTGCCTTTTTTCTATGTAAAATAACTCAGGCCATGCAATTTTTTGCACAACAAAAATACAATTCAAGTTGTACAATTTTCTGCACAAATATAGCTATCGGATTAAATCTAAATCTTTGTACAATGGGAAGTACAGAAACAAATCTAAATTTCTGCACACAGAAAGTAAAGTTCAGATTGCACTTGGTGTACATGAGAAACTACAAAAGCAAACTTCAAAGCTGCATGCACAATTAAGGTTTATATTGTGCAGTTGTTGGAAGTAAATCCGAAATCTTGCTCGCACGAATAAAGTTCAGATTACACATAGATCAGATTGCACAAAACTCCGATTACACAGAGTTTAGATTTGCACAGAGTTCAGCTTGTATGAGTTCGAATTGCACAAAAATGCACAAAAATCAGGTTGTACAGAATTCAGATTGCACAAAAATTGGATTGCACAAAAATCAGATTGTGCAGTTGCTGCACATGAGCAATCGTAGAAACCAAAACTGAATATCTGCACAAGCGAACCAAGTTCGGATTGTGGAGTTCTAGCATCAATATAATAATTTTCAAAAATCAGATTGTGCAGAATTCAGATTGCAGTGAAATTGGTTTGCACAAAAATCATATTGTGCAGTTGCTGCACACGAGCAATGGTAGAAACCAAAACTGAAAATCTGCACAAGCGAACCAAGTTTGGATTGTGGATTTCTATCATCAATATAATAATTTTTAAAAATCAGATTGTGCAAAATTTAAACCAAGTTGGTTTGCAGATTGCACAGAAATTTGTTTGCACAAAAATCAGATTGTGCAAAAATCAGATTTTAGACCCTTGTGGCGGACCCTACAAATACCCATTTGGTTAACCACCACTGAGGTTTTGTAGCCCTCATAAGTGAGAGTATAAATGACCTCCTACACCCCCAAAGTGGGTCCCATGTGATCGGTGAACAACGCCCAAAATGGGGCCAGCAATAGTTGTGCAGAAACTGTGTAGAAATTCCAAGTACCCATATTGGGCCTTGCACCATAAATTCTAGGCACACTTTCAGCAGGCCCCACCTTAGGGGTTTTGATGCCCATACATAGGGCTATCAAAATGTCACATCCTCTCGCCCAAAGTGGACCCCATGTGATCGTGAATCAGACCCAAAAATGGGCCCGGCCAATTTCTGCACAACATGAAAACTGAAAATCTGTTCTAACTAATTGGGGTCAGCTTCATGAATCCCTTTCCACCATCCTAACTAATTGGGAACATCAATCATGGTAAGCCTTATACCAACTAATTGGGGTCAGCTTCATGAATCCTTTCCCACCATCCCAACAATCATGGTATTCAAAGAGATAACATCTGGTTGGGACATTTCACCAAACACACGGTGGGCATCCTGAACGTATCTGCATTTGCAGTACATGTTGGCCAAGCTGTTGGAAGGAAGAGAGCAGTTTCGAGTATGGTCTTGAGTATTCGAGAATGTATAGAATGAATAGGGTTTTTTTCACCTGATCTTCCTTTAAGTTTCTCAGTAATGAGATTCTAGGTCTGAGTACCATATTGGGCAACAAGCTCTTTGAGCTCGGCATCTTCAGCTGGCCTCCAACGGCCTCTAGCAGAGAGCTTGGGGTACTGCCGCCTACCTACAAAGCACACCTATCATCAGAAACTTAAGGCAAAAGAAAAAAGAAAAAGAAAAAGAAAAGAGGAGAAGGAAACGACTACATACCTCGCTGGTGGATAGAGATTGTTGGTAGAGAGTCGATGAAGACAAATCGCCGGTAGAGAGCCGTTGTCAAAAGGATCAACAAAGGAGATCTATTGCCGTTTGGGTGGTGAGAGAGAGAGAGAGAGAGAGAGAGAGATGAAGGCAGGGCTGGAATTTGGGGTTTCGGGCGGGGTTGGGATTTGGGGATTTTATTTCTGGCGGGAGTAGGGACGCGGATTAGCTACTGGCAGGTTGGAGTAGCGATTTTAGCTACTGAAGTGATGTCATCATGTTTTGTGGGTTTCAGCATGATGTATGTGTTGTATCCAAACCATCCATTCGTTGGGAGAAATCATTTCAAGGCATGAATCAAAGAACGAGGCAGATCCAAACCTTAAGTGGACCCCACCACAGAAAACAGTGGGGAAGTGACATCTGCCGTTGAAAACTTCTTAGGGACCGATTAAGTTTTCGATCAAGCTGATATTTGTGTTTTACCTTCCTCCATGTCCGTGTGAACATATAAACAGGTTGGATCTCGAATAAACATCATGGTGGGCCTAGGAAGTTTTCAATGGTGGATGTCACTGTCCCCACTGTTTTATGTGGTGAGGTCCACTTGAGATTTGGATCTGCCTCATTCTTTGAGTCATACCCTAAAATGGTCTCTCCAAATGGATGGACGGTGTGAATACAACACATACATCATGCTGAGGCCCACAGAACATGGTGACGTCACTTTAGTAGCGAGATTCACTACTCAACCTGTCAGTATTTAATCTACGTCCCGGGAGTAGGGTTTTCAGCGATTTGGGTAGGGACATACTGCCACTATCCAGGGGCTAGTGGTCGGTGCTCTATGGGCCCCACCAAGATATATGTATTTTATCCATGCCGCCCAGCCATTTTTACAGATCATTTTAGTACTTCATCCATAAAACGAGGCAGTTCTAAATCTCAGGTGGACCACAACAAGGTCAAACAGTAGTGATTTAAATGTCTACCATTAAAAACCACGTCCTAGGGCCCACTGTAATGTTTACTTCACATCCAACCTATTAATTAGGTCACACTTCACATCCAATATTTTGTGGGCCCCACCATTATGCATGTGTTGTATCCACACCGTCCATCCATTTGGAGAGATCATTTTATGGCATGTGCCAAAGAATGAGTCAGATCCAAATTAGGAGTGGACCCCACCACAAAAATTGGTGAAGATTGAACGCCTACCATTAAAAACTTCCAAGGGCCATAGAAGTCTTCAGCCAAGCTGATATTTGTGTTTTCCCTTCGTTAATGTTTGTGTTAACTTATGAACAAATTGGATCTCAAATTAACAATCATGGTGGACCCTAAGAAGGTTTCAGTGGTGGGCGTCACTCTCCCCATTGTTTCCTGTGGTGGGTTCACTCGTGCTTTAGATCTACCTCATTCTTTGGTGCATGCTCCAAATTGATCTCCCCAAATGGATGGACGGTGTGGCTACACCACATACATCATGGTGGGGCCCACAAACACCGTTTCCTATCATGTGGTCCACCTGAGATTTGGATCTACCTAATTTTTTGGACCACATCCTAAAATGGGCTAGAAAAATGGATAAACCACATGGATAAACATCAAATCATTAAGGTGGTCGCAAGGTAAGGGATTAGGAAGGTGCATCATTGGCTCAAATCGAGCGATCATCAGTAATGCAGACTATTCAATCATCGATCGAGAACTTAATGAAACGATTTACATTGGTTTGTATAGTTCAATCATTGATTGGATGTTGCTCAGATGGTCGACAATACTTTGCATCGTCTGATCATTGATTAAGAGGTCAATCGGGTAACCATCAGTGATGTGCACTATTCGATCGTCGATCGGGGACTTGTTGAAATGATCTACGATGGTTTTCATCGTTCAATAGAAGATTGGATGTTGATTGGATGGTTAACAATACTTTATGTCGTCCGATCGTTGGTTAGGAGGTCGATCGGGCGATCGTCAGTGATGTACACCATTCGATCGTCGATTGGGGACTTGATGACACGACCTATGGTGGTCTATACCGTTCGATCGTTGATTAGAGGTTGATCAAATGGCTGACATCACTTTGTGTCGTCCGATGATTGATTGGGAGGTCGATCGAGTGATCATTGGTAATGCACATTGTTCGGTTGTCAATGGAGAACTTAATGAAATGATCTATGTTGGTTCGTACCATTCGATCGTTGAGCGGAGGTTGATCGAATGGTCGACAACACTTTGTGTCGTCTCATCATTGATTGAGAGGTCGATTGGGCAATTGTCAGTGATGTGCATTGTTCAATCGTCGATCGGGGTCTTGATGAAGCGATGTACGATTCTTTTTACCATTCGCTGGAGGATTGGAGGTTGATCGGATGATCGATAGCACTTTTTGTCGTCCGATCGTTGATTGGGAGGTCGATCGGGGTGATCGTCGTTGATGTGCACCATTCGATCATCGATCGAGGACTTGATGACATGATATATGGCGGTTTATATTATTCGATCGTTGATTGGAGATTGATTGTATGACACATTTCTTGGATTTTCATGAGGTCAGTGAGTCGCAGTGCAATTTTGAACAAAACATTTGGCTCAATTTAGAATTCTAATCTAGTTACTTTATTCTACTCATTAATATCTTTGATTTGATTGGTCACTCACCTCGATTGGATTTCGAATGAGAAAGATATTGGGTGGACAAAATTGATCATCAACAATATGATGGGTCATATCTTGCAATCCAACAGTTAGATTTGAGTAAAATTTAGTCTAAACATCTGAAGTCATTTACTCTTCAATGTTGACAGATCAGATTGTCCAAAATCTGTCTAAATCTAGACAAATTGATCATGCTCATTTAAATAGTGTTTTGGATGGATCTAATTTGTTTCATGTCAGATTGGGCTGAATTTCTCAATTTTTTTCAATCTCAAAAAAATAATTTTAAATATTTTTTTTCAAACATTTCAATTTTTTTAAAAAGCTTAATTTTTTTTTAAAATCTCAGTCTTTTTTAAAATCCCAATTGTTTTTTTTTTTTTTTTTTCCGAACTTTTGAACTTTTTCAAACTTATCATAAAACGTTTTTTTTCAAAATAATCAATTTTATTCAAACATATCAATTTTTTCAAGATGTAATTTTTTTAAATGTTTTTTTTTCCAAATTTCAATTGTTTTTTTCAAAATCTATTTTTTTTCAAACATTACAAAAAAAATTCCAAACTTTTAAACTTTTTCTTTTCTCACAATCACAATTTTTTAAAATATTTAACACCATTATTGAAATTATAGGAAATTTTGGGCTCATACCATAAAATAATTTGAAAAAATGTATGGATGGTGTGGATAAAACACATACATCATGGTAGGGCCCATAAAGCACCGATCAGTACTAACTAGTAGCTAGTCAGGGTCACTAGCCAATCCATACACTCTACTTTAACCGTGTGAGTACCAAGTTGAAATATTTTATGTATATTATATATCCCGTTCATCTATTCTTAAATATCATTTTATGATGCCATACCAAATCTCAAGGCTTAAAATCTAAATCTCAACAACTAAATTAGAGTTTAGGGTCCAATGACTGCACATTTCTTAGATTTTCATGAGGTCAGCAAGTCCCAATGCAATTTTGAACAAAACATTTGTATCAATTTAGAATTTTCATCCAGTAATTACTTTATTCTACTCATCAATATCTTCGATTTGACTAGTCACTACTCACCTTGATCGGATTTCGAATGAGAAAGATATTAGGCGGACAAAATTGATCAACAATATGATGGGTCATATCTTGCAATCCAACAGTTAGATTTGACTAAAATTTAATCTAAACGTCTGAAGTCATTTACTATTCAATCTTGACCGATCAGATTGTCCAAAATCTGTCTAGATCTAGACAAACTAATCGTGCCCATTTAAAGAGTGTTTTGGACGGATCTAATTTGTTTCATGTCAGATTGGGCTGAATTTTGTTCTATAACCTATTCAGCATGTTCCAAATATATTTGACCGTTCAGATCAACTTTACGATTACCTGATTATAGAATTTAATCAATCTCATCATTATAAGTTATTCTTGTAATTACACATCATTATACTTAGGCCCTCATTTTTTGTAGAAGTGAATTAACTTGTGGGTATGCATAAACCAATATGATAAACTTAATGACTGTAATTTTTTACTTTCAACCATTCAATAAATGTCCACTAGTAAATTTTGTTCACTCATTTCAAATTTCTTAATTTTTTTCAATCTCAAAAAAATATTTTTAAATATTTTTTTTCAAACATTTCAATTTTGTTAAAAAGCACAATTTTTTTTTTCAAAATCTCAGTCTTTTTTAAAATCCAAATTGTTTTTTTTTTTTCCAAACTTTTAAACTTTTACAAACTTATCATAAAACATTTTTTTTCAAATTTATCAATTCTATTCAAACATATCAATTTTTTCAAGATGTAATTTTTTAAAATGTTTTTTTTTTTTTAAATTTCAATTTTTTTTTTCAAAATCTATTTTTTTTTCCAAACATTGCCAAATAATTTCCAAACTTTTAAACTTTTTCTTTTCTTGAAATCAAAATTTTTTAAAATATTTAATTTTCTTATTCAAAATATTAATTTTTCTGTCAAAACCCCAGTGATTTTTTAAATCTCAATTTTTCTCAAATATCGCCCATTTTCTTTTTTCAAAATCCTAGTTTTCTTTATAAAACGTTAGCTATTTTTTTTTTAAATCATAATTTTTTTAAATGTTAGATTTTCAAGAATTCGACGATTCTAGGCCGTCGATGCTTTAAAGGTACTATAATTGACGGCTTTAGACCGTCGATTTTTTTCGTGCGTAAACGAAAATTTTCACGCGTAAACGAATTTTTTCGCGCACTAATTTCCGGCTGTGCTAATTCGACGGTCCTTAACCGTCGAATGTCATGCCCTAAATTCGACGTCTTTGGACCGTCGAATTTTTTCGCGAGTTAAATTCGACTGAGATAATTCGACTGTCAGTAACAGTCGAATTCTAGGTCGTAAATTCGACGATTCTGGACCGTCGAATTTTTTCACGCGTTAATTCGACTGAGCTAATTCGACGGTCACTAACAGTCGAATTTAAGGTCCTAAATTCGACGTCTTTGGACCGTCGAATTTTTTCTAGCGTTAATTTCGACTGAGCTAATTCGACTGTCACTAACAGTCGAATTTCAGGTCCTTAATTCGACGGATCTGGACCGTCGAATTTTTTCGGGCGTTATATTCGACGGTCATGGACCGTCGAATTTAGCGCTTTTTCACGTAGTGAACCAAGCTCAAATATTTTCCTTTGTTTTTTTATTAAGGTATTCTTTTTCAATTATATGCGGTCCACATATCCAAACTAAGATCACATTCGTGGAATCTTCTATTGCCAATCATCATCAATCTACCTATCCTCATCATGCATTGCATTTCCCTCACATGTGAAATGATAGCAATGACATTTCCATTCCAACACACATCAAATTCAAATCATCTATGAAAGCTGACATTACTTCGTGGAATGCTAATATTCACTCGAGCATGTGCATTTATTTTGGTACACACCATACATGGCAACGGGCCACATGGACGAAAGATCAGAGCCGCTCATCGACCCATCTCCAGTACGTAGATGCCTTTTCTAAGAAACTAGGCCGGTCCGATCATCGCGTGTGTACATAGAATTGGAACATTCTTTCGAATTCCGTTTACTACTCATTTGTTTCGTATGCCGTTTGCCCATCTGATGATCAGATCAGCATGATTTTCAAGTCAAAAGGGTCCACTTGATGATCGGCTCAGATCTTCCACATGCGTATCTAGTGTGCTCAAAGATCGGCATTCCTCCGTTTCAATTCCGGTTGGTACGTATCAATCAGTGTTTTCCCGGGAGCCATTTCTTACACCATCTTTATTATAGATACACCCTTGTTATGTGCTATTCTACTCCAAAACGTACACAAAAAGGGTGCATCTATCAAACAGATAGGGTGAAATCGGCCGTGAGGTTTTTTTAGCTAACAAAATCACCCCTACAAGACAGAAAAACTCTGATACTCTGGTAGAGTGTGATGGATGATACACAGGCACCTAGGAATTACTTAGAAAATGCATAAATGGCATATAATTAGTCAAATTAAACCGTCCAAATTATGAAATACATCATAGATGGATTATAAAACAAAATTTTAGCTTATTTTATTACGTGGCTATCGGATTGATGGACATTTACTGGATGGTTAAAAATGAGAAAGATCCAACGGAAACATGTGTCCGAAAATCAGAGGCTAGGATTTTTCAGCCAATCTTATCTTGTGATTCTAATTCGGTAAAAGTAGGATGCACAATGTAGTCCGTTTTATTTGAGTTTACATGTGCCACGTGTACAAGTTCTCAGTGCCTGCGTATGAAGAGTCTCATACGCAGCCCAAGTATCATATTACTCGTGAAAGCCTAAATTATATGTAAGTCATTTCAATGGGATTTTGGCCCATTAAAAGATATGATTTCAAGGAGCGATGACCCTCTTCTCGCCGACATGTAATATAGACATCTAAGCCGTTCAAGAGGTGGGCCCCACCATAAAGATCACCTAGCGTGAAAATCAGGCCAATCCGTTCATCATGTTAGGCCGCACCATTGGAATCAACGGCTATCCCACCTAATGAGTGGATTGGCCCATTTCTTATGTAGGTGATCTTCGTGATGGGGCCGCCGACCATTTGAACGGCTCCGATGTGCGACATTAACCCGCGAAGCTTCACATGCTGTGGTTGTATGTTACAACTTCTCTTTAATTTCTTACTAAGAGAGCTAGATACTGATAAATAAAGAAATTAAAGTAGGGAACAGTAGCTTTCAACATGGCATTGAGTAATCTTTGATTGTCCCGTGCACATGGAATTCCTTTTTCACAGTTTTTCCCTTGTTTGTCATGACATTTTGGCACATTGGACACATAGCCATTGTTGCAGCGGCCGCCTTCGGCAGCTGAACAATGAACGGCGGCGATCTGAGCTTCATCGACTTCATTTCTTGCAATTCCGATTTCAATCTTCGATTCTCGTCGCTCAGGCTTTCGCAGCATTTCTTCAAGAACTCACAATCGACTTCCGTTTGCTTCAATTTAGTCCTGCACCATGCCATTAGCAGCTTAAAAATAAAAAAGAAAAAGAAAAAGAAATAAATTGCATGCGCATATCGTGCACCAAGAGTCAGCGTGCCCAATAATCCCATCATCCAACTATGGTCCATCGGAGCCTTGACGTACATTTTAGTTGGGATAAAATCATTTTCTTTCCAAAATTTTCAACAATTCCAATAAGATATTGTTACTGTTGAAGTCCATTGATATACATTGATACACCATTATCTAATGCCTGGAGCTTTTAGGGTAAGTGATTATTTGACATGGTATCAAAGTAAAATGTCTAAGTATTCATTGAGACTTTTCTACCTAGCCCTTCTATTTTGGAACCATACTTCGACTTGTCGGGGCCGAAGATTCAACTGGTCTGCTAATGCTTGCTTCTCCATCTGTTAAATAAATTATTATATTTCAGTAAATAAAAGAATCAAAATTAAAACACCCCCTCAAACCAACAATTAAACAAATACACCCTATTATGCTCCAGCAAGAAAATAATACTATCAATTGGAGGTGCAAACGGGACTGGAAGTTTCAAACCCACCCATCAGGGGGTTTGTATTTTGGATCATGCCAAACTTATTAAAATCCAAGCAGAGCTCAATCAGGTAGCTTGTTTTATGGATCATGTTTACTATAAGAGGACTTGGAATTAACTGTCTTACTAGCTTATAAGAAATACAATGGGCTTTCACACATGAAGTCCACACGGCCCGCTCAGGCCTAACGTAAAATTTTAAAAGCCAGAAGTATCAGAGATGCGATACAAAATATATATAGGATCCATCCATTAGTTATTGCCCACAAGTGAACCCCACATGCCCATGTCCAACACCATGTACATAGGCAAAGCAATACACATGTATATAGAGTCATGTGTGTAACCTTTCCATGTAGGACATAACACGATAAATATGAATAGAATTTTGTGATTTGGCACTCGGTTCGGTCGGTGTGGTTTGGTTTGATCTCAGGTCAAGTCAGGTTGATTAATTAGAGTTGAGTCGTGGACCCAACCTTACCCAACTAGGCCAAATCGAGATCTAAACATATTTCTTATTAAGTCGGGACAGTCCATTCATTTGTCCGCCGACACATTTTCACCTTTACTTTTGGTATTACTGTCTTGCCAAAAGTAGAAAAGAGGGTATATTCATCACATTGGGTGGGTGTAAATATTAGCCCTCCAAAGGAACTATGTGCATGTAAATATAGTGAATGACTATTTAGACCCACCCTTTTGACAGATGAGCCTTTTTCTAACTTTTGTGATAGAACTATTGCGACATCAAAAGTAGAAAAAAAGGGTGAATCTATCAAATTTTGGGGTGGGTGTAAATATCAATTTCCGATAATACATCAACATGGGGAGCTACATCTACATCCACACTTTGACTCATACACCTTTACATGTCTACTTCCAGCAGAAAAAAAGGGTGTATGTATAAAAAAAAAAGTGGGTGTAAATATCATTCCCCTTATGTAGTATGCATATACGTATAAATGAAAATGTATACCGGAGTAAGGGTATTATGGTCTTTGAAAGTTTCTTCAAGCAAGCTTGATTGTTCTTTGGTGAGCCGGAGTTTCTTCCTTGTGATGTTTTTTATGTTCATATCACTATTACTGTTAACATCTTCTTCTTCTTCATTTGTAGCCTTTGATTTTGATCTGTATACATCGTTCTGTTCTTCTATGATCAGACGGTCGGTATGAGTCGGGAAAAGGATATGTAATCTGACGGGCGGTTTTCGTTGCGGTAGATCATGGTGGGGTTCAAACGGGAGACTTCCATGGCCCACCCCAAGAGCAAGTCCTGTGTTGCATGAGTCTTCTTCTTCCATGCTCCTGTTTTTCCCGGCAAGGAGGAGAGGATTGGAATATATATATAGGGTGAAAAGAGGTGTATGGTAGAAGAGTGTGGTGTAGTAACTAAGGTGATGTGCGTTTTGGGACTTTAGAAGCTTTAACTATTTTGGAATTTATGTGTGATACATGCAAGGAACAAAAACTGCCCTTTGGACTTTAGAGCTTATAAACACTGTGGGGCCCACCTTCCCTTCGTGATAATATCCGTTCGTATTTGTTTTGGCCCATCACTCGGATCTTTTGGTGGACGATAACATGGGTTGGGCTACGATCTTACGAAGATTGGATATTTACAATTTATAACTGATGGTTGTAGCTGAAATGGACGGTGAAGATCATTATGCGATCATTATGTGTCCGATCAAGAAGGTTTCGGATCACAAAATGGTGGGCTTCACATTCAGGAAGCAAAAGATCCACCCTTATGAAGGTTTTGGATCGCAAAAATGTTGACCCCACATTATGTAAGCAGGTGGTCCACCTTATGGATGGTGCATGTTGGCCCCACCTTTCCATCGTAATCCAAATCGGGCGGACGAGGAGGACAACATGGATTGGGGGGCCACCCTGATGAAGATAGATTTTTACAATAGATAGCCAATAGTCTTAAGCTGAAATGGACGGTTAGGATCATCCTGCGTCCAATCCACCATGGCCCCTCCTAGACGAAGGTAGACCGAAAGAAAGAGGGAAAAAAAAAAAAAAAAATTGGCGTCGCCCGGACTTGAACCGGAGACCTTCAGTGTGTTAGACTGACGTGATAACCAACTACACCACGACACCATCACTGTGATGATTAATTAAGTTTTTGAATAATATGTTTTTCTATTTGTCGTGAGCCTTTCGTTTTTGCAATCGTTGATCAATGATCTAAACCATCCATCGTGTGTCCCACTTTTGATTGCACATCTCTTTATCTCCCCCTAAATTGATTAGGAAAGTGCAGTCATTCATCTGAGCCATCTATCATGTGTTGCTCGCCTATGATTGCACATGCCGCTCTAAAAAGGAACGTGATATGTGTATGATGGGCTGTGTGGTATGTGCATGACATCCAACCATTGAAAATCTATACCCCACCATGATGACATGGGACGCCCCACCACTTCAGGAGTTGCCCTTTCCATTATAATTATATAATGCTACTGCCAGTCGACCGTTATAACCTTCTTCTTTTTTATTTTTTTAAGTGGAGAGTAGGAAAACAAGTCACTGTGCAGCTGCTTCCCTACTTATAGGCATTTGGCGCATAAATTGGTGATCAGAACCATTGATCTGACGGTCCACCACAAAAACATGACATAGTCCAAAACTCTTAGGGATCTGAAACCATCTAATCTATTGCGATTTTGTGGACCCATGTGGGCAGTTCTTCGATTTGCCAGATGTGGACTGTACGGCTCAGATAGTCCGATGGCAATGATGGCCTGCTGTCCATCCAAATCCTGGCTCATGGAATCAAATGCACAAGATTGTGATGTGTTTAGTGTAGCGGATTTGCTGGCGGTGCACCATAATTGGCACAAGTCGTGCTCATGCCAATTCTAGGGACTTCCATAGGGTACTGCCCCACGAGTCCTGACATTGATTAGACAACAGAGGTGGGGCTTAGGGTCCGGCCAAACAACTTTCAAGCATGCTTTGAATAATAGTATCTAATTAAAGATAGCAGTCTCTATCAATTACCTGTCATCCAATTAAATTCTACAATCTCATGTCTATGGCTACAAATTTGAGAATGCCTACTTGACTGCATTGGCAAAATCACTAATGTTGGTCAGACCCTAACTACCGGGCTCACCTTGATTTATGCATCATATATTCACAGTGTATTTGTTTTGCCATCTTATTTTAGGGCGTCATTCAAAAAATGAATCGCATACAAATTTCAGATAAACCACACAGCACAACAGGAAGCAGCGGTCATTGCACACCACCATTAAAAACTTCCAGAAACTAAAGGTTTTTAATGGTCAATAATTACTGTTTTCTATGGTGCAGTCCACCTAAAATTTATATCTATTTCATTTTTTAGACCATGCCATGGAATAGGTGGACAGTGTAGATATAGAATGCATACTGCTATTAAAATGCGAACCTGAGACCAGCTGTTAAAACGCAAGGCGTCTTTCAGCTGAATCTTGATCCTCTGTTGACGACGTGCAGAGAACCTCTGTTGCTCTGATTGGTCCAGCTCAGCTTGATTGTGTCAGAGCACAGCTCTGACACAATCAAGCTGAGCTGGACCAATTAGAGTAGCATTTTCAACCCAGGATCCGGACTCCTTCCGGCTGCACTAGCAGGCCAGACACTAGTTTTGCCCCATTTAAAAAATAATGATGGTGAATTTTCAACCACACACCTAAAATAATGGTATGGCAATCTGGACTGTCCAAACTGATCCAAATCCACGCAACTTAAAAATTGCACACATAAGATACAGGTTAAGCATCTAATCCAATTTGATAGCCATTAATTAAATGGTTAGGATTGCTTGATCAATTTGATTTTAGACATATGCTCCATACACAATAGAACCCACAACTTAAGATGTACAGCAGGGTCAGATCTGACGAAAATCAGTCACTACCACAGTAGACAAAGGAGGTCTATGAATAAAAAGGAGAGGTTGAAAATGTCAGGTCCAAATTATTTCCATCGTGACCGTTAATATATAGTTTTGCAATATTGTAGGACATCTACAAGTGGGCCACGTGCCAGCCTTGCACAATCCATAGGACACAAGAGCCAGTTAGCATGCGGGACCCATTATTATCTGTGTAAAAGTTCAGGCTGGTTAACTATCAGGTGGGCAGTATGCCTTTGAAAACGATGGACGGTCCAAAGAGAATCCACTGTTGGGTGGATGTCGGTGGATGTCTTAACTACCTAGACATTGAAATCATTGATTTTTTCCTACTAGATCTAGATTGTGGGTCCTACCCTTAACGTGTACTGCCTGCGCTCACCTGATTGATAGATTGATAGAAACATCCACTCTTTATAGGGATTTTTACGGTGGAATTCCTTAGAAGTTACGATGTTACTAAAAAGTGCCTGGATATTGAAATTACTATAAGATGCTTTCAGAAGTTCTTTTTCTTCTAAAGAATGTGGAGTTCAGGATTGTGGGGTCCACATGTTGTTGGTATAACATCTAACCCTTCCAACAGGAGTACCTGACTATGACGATCAGCTATAAAAAATCAAATTGAAGCCCACACCCATTAAAAAAAAACAATTACACCATCTAGAAAAGAAAAAATTCACGTGCTGCCCACGTGATGTCGATCCACACGATTTTTAGTTTATTTGATCATCATGATTAAGTGTACTCACCGAACCAGTTTAGATGTCACAATACAATATTTCAATGAATTTTTGGGAAAGGAAAAGTAGGTAGTGTCAATCGGTCATTTCATTTCTTGAAAAGCACTTTTGGAAGATTACCCAATGTTCAAGCCCTTCTTGCTAAAATGATAAATTATGAGGTACTCTCCAGTAAAAAAAAAAAAAAAAAAACCCTTCATCTAATTATGCTAATAAATAGGACTACTTTGCACAAAACGTGAATACCAAATCAGTAAATGTCGAGAAACCTCTATAACCGTTCACCACCATTTAACAGACGCGGTTTAGCCAGTGACCCCAACACTAGCCAACTAGCTAGTTTCAAAGCTGTGTGGGCCCATCATGATGTATGTATTTTATCCACACAGTCCATCCATTTTAAGTCATGGTACCAAAAATTAGGCAGATCAATTCTCAGGTGGACCACACCAGAGGAAATAGTGAGCATTGGATAAGACCGTTGAAAACTTTTTGGGGCCGCAGAAATTTTGGATCAAGACAACTACTTATGTTTTCCCTTCATCCAGGTCTGTGTGACCCTATCATCAGGTGTCAAATAAACATTATAGTGGGATCTAGAAAGTTTTTTATGCTGTACGATCAATCAATACCGTTTTTTGTGGTGTGATCCACCTGAGATTTGGATTTGCTTAGTTTTTGGTCTCATCACCTAAAATGATCTGAAAAATGGATAGACGGCTGGGATGAAACACATACATCATGGTTGGGTCCACGGAGCATCGACCATTAGCCATTGGCTAGTATCAGGGTCACTAGCCAATCCGCGTCTCATTTAACCGTACACGTGGTACTTCCCAATTGTTGATGGAGCATAAGCTAAAAAAAATATACTGAGAAGGTGATAATAACCATCTGATTTTTGGACCACTCACTATCATACTTTTTAACCATTCATTTGATAACTATCAATTGGATGGTTAGAATTGCTTCATCAGTATCATTTTACAAATATTATCCATTCACTATGTAACATAAAATTTGGATGGTCTGGATAGCTGGACATGAGTGCCACGTCCTATGAGTCTAAGCTAAGGTCCTTTTTTTTTTTTTCGTTGTATGCCTTCTATCACGGTCTAATCCTGATCGGACGGTGAAGAATCCATCCACCGACCTAGCCAATCAACTACAGAAGATCAGAACAAGTGATGAGATGTGGGACCCGCAACCTATCACCGTCCTACTAGGATTGAACGTTGACAAGATCACCCCATTTCCTTTCACATCTGATCTGACAAAGAAAGAGCCATCCCAATTTAAGATAGCGCGGCTTCAGTGGATCCCCGGACCCACCGAGGTGGGTTGGATCCCTGAGTGTGGGACCCACAGTGATGTATGTACCTTATATCCTAACCGTCCGTCGGTTTTGAAAACTCATTTTAGGAAGTTATTCCAAAAATAAGCAGATTCAAATCTCAGGTGGACCATAAGAAACAGTGGTAATCGACCATTAAAAACTTCTCGTGGGCCATAAAAGTTTTGGATCAAGCTGATATTTGCATGGTCTCTTCATCCAGGTCTTTGTGACCTTTTCAACAGTTTAGATGGAAAACTAACATTCCAGTGGGCCCCATGAAATTTCTAACAATAAGGAATTAACCACGACTACTGTTTCTTGTGGTATGGTCCGGCCAAAATTTAGATCTGCTTCATTTTAGATCATGCACTGAAATAAGCTGTCAAAATGAATGAATGGAGTGGATGTAAGAAACATACACCAGAATGGACCTACAATTAGGGATACACCCAAACTGCAGGAAAGGATTTTGACGGCAAAATTCCTCGCAAATTAGGATATTACTAAATAATATCTTTTCAGCTATGAAATTACCATAATGACTACTATAAAATCCTTTTGGAAGTGGTAAAGTGTAGAATTATGGGCCCATGTGATATTTTTATAAAATCTAATCCATCTAGTAGATGTAATCCGCTGTGATGTTTGTAAGAGCTAAAAATTTAGTCAATCTAAACATAAGATGACACACACCATAAAAAATGTATATCAACTAAAAACATCCAAATGCATGTTTAGCCTATCTAGTGATTCAATCATTAAGAATTTTGGTCGGTATGATTATTATAATTAGGTGCATGTGTTTGGCAGGCTGGACTTCATTCACATACTTGGTGGGCCTCAAAGTTTCCTAATTTTATTAATTTTGGAGTATAGTAATTTTCCTTCTCAAAATGATGGACCCCTAACTGTGGGGCCCACTGTGGTGTATGTTCCTTACATCCACACTGTCCATCTATTTTGAAAGTTCATTTCAGCGCATGATCCCAAAAATTACAACTGTTTCTTGTGGTATGGTCCATTGTCAGTCTACTTCATTTTCTGGATCGTGCTCTAAAATGAGTTTTCAAAATAAATGGATGGTGTGAATATAAGACACATACATCATGTGGGCCTCAAGGTCAGGCATTCCACCCACTTCGGTGGACCCAGGGATCAACCAAAGCCGCGCCTGATGGTAAATTTGGAATTTAGAGGAAGTTTTTCGTAAAATATACTACCGAGAGTATGATGGATGATACCTAGCAATTAGAAATTGCATACGTGGCATTCAAATAATTCAAATTAAACTGTCCACATTATAAGTCTTAAGTTTAAATATACCTTTAATAATGAAAAAAAAAAAAATTCAATGGTGGTGTTTTAATGTATTCCGCATTTACTGGGTTTGATTGGGATAATGTGTGCCAAGTGGACAGTTTCTCAGTGGTGGGTGTGTACCAAGTGTCATGCCGCTCCAGGGTACTTAGTAAACTCTATGGGGCCACCATCATGTAAGTATCTTATCCATACTTTCCATCCATTTTTTCAAATCATTTTAGAGGATGATCCCAAATGGATCATATCCAAAGCTCAAGTGGATCACACAAGAAGAAACTATGGGAATTCAATGCCTGTCGTTGAAAACTTCTTGGGGACTACTGAAATTTTGGATAAAGCTGATATTTGTGTTTCCCCCTCATATATGTTTCTATGACCTTATTTGGATGAGAAATAAACATCACTGTGGGCCCTAGGAAGGTTTCAACGGTGGATGTAATTATCCCCACCGTTTTCTGTGGTGTGATCCACTTGAGCTTTGTGTATGCTTCAATTTTAGGCTAATGATCTAGAATAATTTGGTAAAATGGATGGACGGCATGGATAAGACACATACATCATGTGTGGGCCCCATGGAGTTTAGTAAGTTACTAAGTAGAGTCAGTACACACTCCCCTTTTAAGATGAACCCGTGAAGTCATTTTCTATGTCATGAATCGTAATCTTATTTTATCCAAATTATAAGACGGAGATCACGCGATATGCTGATACGGACAACAGCAAAAAAAATGACAATCCACACCGTTCATCGTGATCGTGGACGACAAAAGACATGGGAAAAGCATCCTACGTGAATGGTCTTGTTTGGGCTTGGAATACCGCACGTGAAACCAATGTCCCAGTCCTTCTAATTATGAGAAAACAGTTCCCATTCCTCAGCCAAAATATCTCAATTTCCCCATTCTATCCTCCTCCCTAATAAATAATTGGAAGGTAGAGAGTCATGTGGACAGACCTTCCATAGGTCTGTTTCAGTCACAGAGACCGGCCATCATATGACCCACCAACCCCAATTGACTTGCGCATGATATTTGCTTGACGTCCATTTGTGCAATCAGGGCCATCATTTCGGTGATCCAAACCATTAAAATGGTAGACCCCACCATGGATGGATCATGGTAACAAAACCTATGATTGTAGACTGTCCTAAGCCTTCCATTGGGAAAGGCTTTCAAATAGCCAGACTGGCATAAAGCTAAAGAATGGACAGATGGATTTTTTGGGTTTTGGGTTTCTCCAGGCGGTCGCCCCTTCTAAGAAGGGCCCATTAGATCAATGGTCTGGATCACTGGAACATGGGACCCACTTGCACAAACTGCACAGCCTTGGGTTGGGGGACCATGTATCTCTTCAAGCACAGCCACAAGCATGGGCACAGACATGTTGCCTTCCCATTGTTTCAATTATTGGGTTTTTCTCTCTCTTCAATGAAAAACTGCTCCTCCCAACTTCAGCTATTTATGCAACTTTCCCACCATTCATTTCTTCCCAAGAAGCAGCTCCACACCACCCATTTCCCTTCTTTCACAATGAAATCCTTTTGCATTTTACTCTGCCTGCTTACAACAGCAGCTGCCATCCGTCTCGCATCTCAGACAATCACAGATACTCCTTCCATCGTCGTCGTCGATGGCGGGCAGCCCACAAGAAATCTGATCTCACCGCTCGATGGTGATCAGCCCACAAAAGAACTAAGCTCAACGGCATCCAGCTCTTCCCAAGACAAAGGCAAGAAGAAAGAGGTTTGTAGGCTGTTGCTAGTGTTTGTTAGTTAGATTTTGCAAGCACCCAATGCTAGCTACTCTTTCTCAAGTTATAATGATACATGGACAGAATCCGAAACTAACCGCTATGCCGATCCAGGTCATCGAAGGAGGGATGGAGAGATCCAATGAAGTAGATTCAGCTGAAGGAGAATTCAACGGCCACGACGAAGGAGAAGGGCTCATTTACAATGTAGATTATCATGGAGTAACGACGCATCCATCACCATCACCCAAACCGAAGCATCCTCAACCATAGCATTCACTATTTCGCCGTCGATGGGATAAGATATATAAAAATATCATTCCTGTCTTGTATTATTTTCTCTACTCCATATTAATGTACTATACAATACTTAGTTCATATGGAAGCTCGACCTTAGCTTCTGTTTTCACTGTGTTCGCTGATACAGTCCGCAGTGGCCATTAGTAGCTGGAATTTTCAGTAACTACTAGTAATAGGATCGAAAGGCAGCATTCGTTACTAACTGAATATTTAGAAGGAAGGGGAATATTAAGGTCCTCAGAGCTTTTAAGTAAAACATGGCACATACACACCCAATCATCAATCTGGACAGTCCATTCAGTATCCTAATGAGAGAAAGCCATTGTGTAAAAATCATGCTGATCTTATCATCCTAACCATCTAATCAATAGCATAAAAAAGAACAGTCAAGACCAAGCATAGAAACAAAATAGATCGAATCAGAAACGTCTATTTAACAGGTCCCATCATAAATTAGCTGTGATTCCAGAGTACTTTGGTCGATAATGCTAATCATGCATCTATAGGTAATAAAAAGGATAGTCCTAACAAAATGGCCCACATTCAATAGGAAAGATCATCCTAGTGATATGAATGAATGGTCCATCTACATTGATGGATGGCCATCCCAGATGTGATTAAAATCTCTGGGGGCATTGCAACCATCCCTGAGAAGGTGCTGGTGTGTGTGTGTGTGTGTGTGTGTGTGAGAGAGAGAGAGAGAGAGAGCGAGAGGGATCTAGGATGGCATGTGCCTGCATGCCCCTTAGGCTGCGTTTGGCTGCACAATTGGCTTGAATTTCAAATATTAAAGGAGGAAGTTACATTTTTTTTTTTTCCGTGTATTCATACTGCAGAAGCAGCCTTCAATTGTAGTTATGCTCCTTTTAAGTCCAACCTGAAAGTAACGTAATTGCAATTTGGAGAATCTGCAAGAGTTGTTTCTACTTTATTACACCAATCAATATGCAATTACAGTTTGGTTCTTTATACTTTATCAGACTAGTTATTGCAATTCGATTCCATAGTGCATCAAAACACACCATAAAGAATTCTTGGTAAGCCGCGTATTCCATATTACAGACGACAAGGATCTTCAATTTTTCTTTTCTTCTTTCTTTTCTTTTTTTTTTTTTTTTCCCAGTTGGAGCTATCCCTCCAGTAATCCTGGAAATCAGAAGCATGTGATAAACAAAAAGGATGGGAAAAAAACAATCCAAAATGAGTATCTTGGAAATTAATCATGCTAGTTTAAACAAGGATTGAAAGTATCATCTGAAACTGGTAAGTTCCGCCTGATTCGGACCAGTATTGGCCATACACTGTTATGGGTGTATCAGCCCGATATGGGCCTGAAACAGAAAGAATCAGGGCAACGCGACCCTATATCAGTGGTGAATGATATGATGCGCTAAACACGATTTCTAAACCTTGGTTTAAACCAAATATCCACTACTTACACCCATCCCTTATGATCCACCTTTTTTTCTCATTAGGACTCGCATGCAACTTGACAGGCGTGGGGCCATATGTCGTTCAACCCATCAAACAGGGTCGAGCTACCATGAAAATCAGACACCCCAAAATCAGGCGGATCCAACCATCAGGCGGGCAACATGATAGAAATCAATAGACAAATGCCCAAAAACTCGTGGGGCCCAGAGTGGTGTGTATGCCATTCAACCCATCCAATAAGGTCGCCCTACCATAAAATCGGACACCCCATATCAGGGCAATCCAACCATCAGTTGGGTGACACCATAGAAATCAATAGAGAAACACCCAAAAAAGTTGACATGGTTTTGGGTGGGGGGGTGATCTATTGTGTTCTAGTCGATGGATTTCTATGGATGGTTGGATCAGCCTGATTGTTGGGGCATCCCATTTTCATGGCAGGGCGACCTTACTGGACAGTTGGATGACACACCACAGTAGGCCACACAAGCAACTAGTTGCACAAACTTCTCATCTAGAGGCCTGCCATGCTAAAAAGAGAGGAAAAGAATAGTGCCTGTCTACAAAAAAAGATGGGTATAAATATCACTTCCCAGTTAATCAACAGATGCAATGATGTTGCTATAATCTTTCTTATTCAAGATTGCTTTCATGTTGATAAGTGACCGGATACAATACTAATCTACTCCCAGCTTTTATGGGGAAAAAGGTGCATGAGCATTCCATATTAATCTACTCCCAGAATCCGTCAGTTCTTGATTCAAAGGTCGTCGTCGTCGCCGTTGTCTTCGGAAGCGACCCCTAGAAGTTCAGCCAACTTCCCACTTTCATATGCTTCAACGGTATCTGACATTCAAAGATGGATCATTTTTAATCGCCGATTGAATTTTCTAACAAACCAGTTCTTCACTTCGGAAGAGAAACAGACAAAAATATGAAAAACATAGGACTGAGTTAGTTACCATCTGAGCCACCAATGTGCTTTCCATAGATAAACACTTGAGGTACAGTACGCCTACCAACGATCTCACTCAAGGCATCTTGGATCTCTCTTCCGTTGTCTGTGAAATGCACGAAATTTCAAAAAACTTAACAGAACAAAACAGCTGCACATCCACTGTTTTCTTTTCTGTATGGGTCCCTTCACACACAGTAGAAATGCATACCGCTCGACATTTAGCCATTTGAATCAAACAGGTGTCATTGCTTCGGATGTGTGCATGGATTGCATCAAAAGAGAGATGTGTAAATCCTGGTTGAAGTCTTTTACGTCTAGTAAAAGAGCAAAATCATGGATAGAATCAATGAGTGAGGACCTGATAACTCAGGTTTGTCCAATCAGCAGTGTAAGCTTCAAAGTTTAATAGCCCTTGATTCAAGTTCAATTCCCTATAGATGTGCAAAATGTGCCCCACCAAGAAGAAGATAAGGCTCCAAATGATCTACTGAAACTCAAAAAAAAAAAAAAAAAAAAAAAAAACTGGGGGGATTGAGATAGCTTGCTAAAATAACAAATCACACCGACTCGCCCTCCATTCAGTGTTGAAGGACAGACCTCAAGGAGCTTCACCCATGCCTCGTTGTCAGACCTAGCTTCAATCACATTTGGAATGGCAGAAGACTCTGCAAAGCAGGGCTTCACCTTCATGACCTTATCTTCTATTCCTGTTGGGAATGGCAGAAGGCTCTGCAAAGGAGCTGACCTTCACTTCAATTCATTTGCAATGGCAGTGGGCCACACCAAACTCCATGTTAAAAACTAAAGATGTAGAACAGAATCACCGACACAGAGGAGTGGCCAACACCGGCCTTGGCCAACTCAACCAAGATAAAATTTGCTTCCCTGCCAACATAGGCAAAGGGAATCATTGACCTAGAGGCAAGGACACGGAATATCATCCAATCTTTGAAGATATAAAGGACATGAATCACTTCCTACAAAACCAAAGTTTCAGCCAACTGGACAGCATCTGTAGGCAGGGAACCCCAGAAAGCTAAAAATGATGCAACCACAGTCAGGCCAACTTGCAGCTAAGGATGCCAAACTCCATATTTTTTTTATATGAAGTTCTTTAAACTCTAGTATGTGGGATTGACTGAGACGGCAACTTAGGTACTCTTATTCCTTTCTGTTTGTCTTTTTTTAATTTAGACTACGTAGTATGACACATGCGATGTATGTGGAGCGAGGGGAATGGGATAGAGAGAGAAAAGGATGAGAGATTCAGAGGGGAGAGAGAGTAAGGGAGAGAGAAGAGAAGACCTGCAGTCCTCCACAACACCTGTTTCACACACTTTCTGTGTGGCCCACTGTTTTTAAATGTAAAATCCACTTCGTGCATCAGGTTCTACACTCTCGATGTTAGGTCATGAGGTCAAAACTCATCTAGATCCACAACTAATATGGGCCACACCACAGGCAGTAGTGGGAACAGGATGTTGACAACCACAGGTTTGTATGTGGACCACTACGCGATGTGTCTTTCATCAACCCATTGATCAGGTCTAACTCGCTGGGATGAAGAGAAGATACAAAAATCACCCTGATTAAAAACTTAAGTAGGCCACATCCACACCATGTGAACTAATTGGTTTTGGGAGTAATTATTCATTGTTCACATTGGTGTGCCCCATGTGAGCTCTTAATTGGGCTTATCCTTTATATGGATCAAACAATGGTTCTCACCCAATGGACGGAGTGGATTTTACATATCCAACATGGCAAACCCCACAGCATGACATGGTCTTCTCTTCATGTAGGCTACACACAGAGACGAAGAGAACTCTGCAGGATGCACACATTAAAAGAAGTGAACGAGACAAGTTCAATCCAAGCTGTCCCTAGTGTAGTAAAATCTCAAACAACCCTTTCCAATCAGCTTCATTTTTATGACGAATTTACCCTAACTTAACCAATGTTGTGAAGAGAAATTTAAGGTCTATTTTAATCACCAAGTTGTAATTGTTTGAAGAGAAATTAAGGTCTATTTTGAGTATATATCTTGCTTAGAATCCATAGCATAGCAGTAGCGGTAGCAGTAGCGTACATAGCATACCCTCCCTCTCTCATTCTATCTATCTATCTATCTAATTCTAATGCTTTTAGTTGAATTGATGATGTCAAATGGTGGATCCTATTGTAGAAGGAGAATATTTGTACATGTACCCATATCAGACAATCTTAAACATCTATAAACAGGCCCCCACGTGTACCGTTAAGGATTTATCGCTTGTGTTTAATGGTGTGGAACTCACATTTTAACGAAAAAATTAAGGGTTTTGAAAGCTTTTGAACCCTAATACTCAAATGCGCACACCCCTCCAGCCTCCAAATCCCCATTTTCAATTCTCTCGATCAGCAAAGGCATTAAAGTGAAGATTTTGGCCAATCAATCAACCCCATGAGTGTTGGAGGCATCAGCAAACCCCCTAATATACTTTGTTCTACCATTCCCTAACAGCTCAAGCTTTCAGCGCAACCGGTCAGTAACATGGTATCAGAGCAAGACGTCCGATGTTCAAGTCCCGGGGTTTGCAAAATTCGGTATTATAGGGCATCCGGTATTGTATCAGCCCAAAGTATCACGTGCGGGGCTAGTATACCGCCAGCACAAGAGGGGAGGTGTTGGAGGCATCAGCAAACCCCCTGATATACTTTGTTCTACCGTTCCCTAACAGCTCGTGCTTTTAGCACAACCGGTCAGTAACAATGAGAAGGTCCATTTGTTGTATTTTCAAGAGCATTGAAGCTGAAACAAAGGGAAAAAAGAAAAAAGAAAATCAGATTTCCCCCTTTCATATCCGTATGGCTACAAAGCTCTAATTTTCAGTTTTTTATTAATTGAATCTCTTCTCGAGCTTGATAGAAGTATATTCTTGCCCCTTAATATCTGTTAATGAGTACTTTTTTTTTTTTTTTCGGATGAAGATTTATGTTTTTTTTTTAGCCAGTTGTTGTGCAATGTTGTAGGATAGGGGTTGCTATGCATTTTTTTAAGGGGCATGTTGTAGTGTATGTGGTGTGTTTTAGCTAGTTGCTATGCAATGTATGTGCATGGCATATATATATATATATATATATATATATATATATATATATATATATATATATATATATATATCCGGTGCATGGCATGCCATGCAATGTTTTTGTTTTTTTTTTTTGTGTGTGTGTGTGGGAGGTGTTTAGGTGGCTATGCATTGTTTTCCATGGCATGGCCCACGTGACGGTTGCATAGAATTCATTTTCTTAGGTGGCTCACATTCGGCCATCATTTTTATGGCGTGACCCATCACCCGGTCTAGCAAGGCGGATCTATTTTTCTGTATTGTGGCTATCCATTGTTTTCTATCATGTGGTCATCCATTTGCTTAGAAAGTTGTTGATGTAATAATGATTTAATGTGGTTTAAATATGAGTGGATTGGCTTTTGATAATACTTGTTTGAACAGGCTTTTACTTGAAATAATGAATAATTTTTTAGGCCTTTTGTCTTTTTCCTTTTTTTTTTTTTACATTTATCCTTACTATTTTATCATATTTCTCCCTATTTTTTAATTAAAAAATAGAAGTATCGTGTAGCTTATGCTACACATGTCATGGGTAACACGTAACACTACATGCTATAGAGGACTGAATGTTAGGCAATATGCTAAATGCTATTTAAAACACTGCTAGACTCATGGGGAGCATTTTTAATTTACATGATGCTGCTTTCATGTGATTTCAATCTAAGCTGAAGTTACAGAAACAACAGCAGAGAATTTTCAGTTAGCATTGCCTTGTTTCTCCCAACTATTGTTCCAATGAATTTCTTATACCATTCGACAAAGCTGTTAGAGAACAAACCTCTCTGGTCTAGCTCGATGACATAGGGTTCCTTTTTCAACTCCTTGAAAACAGCTTTTGCCCTTTTGCAGTACCTGTACATTGCCAGGGGTAAGGTGAAAGAATGAATACATTCTCCAAGTGAAACTAATGCGAGTGGATGCTAAACTTACACAGATTGACAGACAGGAGCAACAGTACATGCCAAAAAAAGGACACTGCATAACAAGTATGATCGCCACCAAAGATTATTATGCTTTGAGAATCGTGTCATGTGGACTGAATTAGATCATTAAAACAAAGTGCAATAGCCCATATCTTCAATATATTAGTTACTGCAGATGGCCTAACTAATCCATGTAAGTATAAGGAAGCTTCAAAACCCTATACAGATTTCTTCAGGCAGATTCGATGCCTATTGACCATCATGAGTCATGTACCAGATTATAAATTAGTCCCACATCAGAAATGAATGAAATATGAAACACCCATCCAATCTAAAGGTTTCTGTTTAGCCAACCCCAATTAATTGGGGTAAGGCTCAAACAATGACGAAGACGATGTTGAGAATTTGATCTCAAATTACACAATTATAAAATAAAAATGAAAATGAAAATGAAAATTGGAAAACCGAATTTGAAGGACAGGCTAAAGCACATGAAATTCATGCTGTCCTTAAAGCGTAATTCGCCCCTACTCAAATTACTTTTGAGTCTACTGTTAGGTTGTAGGCGGATTGCTTCCAGGATACGACAAGCACAACGAGCCTTGTCTGGTTCTGCGTTCAACAAAAACGAAGAGACCACTAATGTAACTTTGTTACACTTTCTTTGGCAGATAAGTAAAAGGAAAAGGAGAGAGATAGAAGGGAGCCTGGTGATCTTGGAGCAACAAGTTAGACCACTTCTCTAGTCTGGTTCGTATGGACCCCTTGGGTCTTGGCAGGCTAGGTTCATATGAACCTTGAGGCTAGAAGATTTAACTGGATCTGTTGATTCTTGTAGAAACTCAGAATTGGTTGTGATGTTATTGAAATGAACCAGACAGGTCCAGTTTATATAGGCAAAGATGGTTGGCAGTTTTGGTCCAGAGCCACAATGGCACTAGCCATTTTCAGGCTATTGGGAGAAACTAGCCCTTTTCTGGCAGTTTCTGACCGTTGTGCATGTGGGAGTTACAACTGCATGCTAGCTGTTTAGACTCAGTGGCTAGCCGTTTCTAACTGTTGGGCTAGCCACATGCAGTTGTTACTGCATGGTCTGAACTGTTACTGCATGGTCTGGACTGTTACTGCATGAGCAGTTACACAAGTCCCTCTAAATAGCCCCGCAGCTCTTTATAAAAAACAGAGAGGTTTCTCTGTCAAACCTCTTACCCACAACACCTCCTCTGTTCCGAACCCAACTACCTAACCCACTACTAGTCTCTGTCATACCACAACTCACACTAGTCTCGCTCCGGTTCACGAGGTTGCCACCCATCTGCGACACAATGCGCACGTGCAAAGTGTAAAGTGTGCCACTAGCACCTCTACAGCCACACTGCCTCACATGCCCACACCCTCGCACTGAGCTCGTGACCGAGACCAAGCCTGTGCCCGTGCCCGTGACAGAGACCGAGCCCGTGTGCGGTGTTCCAGTGCGAAGCACTGTAACACGCAAGCCACAATGCTCCTCTCTCCCACCATAAATTAGTAAAGTACACAACACCCTACTTATAAATAAGAAAAATTCTCCTCCCATCCGATATGGGACTATTCAAAAACCATTTTTTCTTTTTTCTTTTTCAAACTAAATATATATAAAAATATTTTAAACCAATATTTCAACAATCTTAAAGCGTAATTATCATGGAAGCCGAAGGGGTATCATCAATCAAACTAATGAACCACGATCTGATTCGACTAGATCGATTAGATGGAACCAACTTCACCAGGTGGCAGGATAAAATTAAGTTCTTGCTTACGGCGTTGAAGATTTACTATATCTTACATCCAAACCTGAAGTTGCTGCCTCCAACCATTGATGCAAACACACCTGAGCAGATCGCTGCATGTATCAAACAAGAAAAAGATTATCTGCTGTGTCATGGACACATCCTAAACACGCTGTCTGATCGCTTGTACAACATATACACCAGAAACGAATCTGCGAAAGAAATTTGGACCGCTCTCGAATTCAAATATAAAGCCGAAGAAGAAAGTAAAAACAAATATCTCATAGCTAGTTATTTCAACTACACTATGGTAGATAACAAATCGCTGTTAGCCTAAATCGGAGAACTACAGCTAATTGTAAGCAAAATAAGTGCCCTAAAGATAGATATCCCTGAATCATTCCAAGTCGAGGCTATAATCGCAAAATTGCCCCCGAGTTAAAAAGAATACAGGAAGAAACTGCTACATAAAACGGAAGACTATACACTGGAACAAATCCAGAAACATCTCAAAATAGAGGAAGAATCCTGAAACCATGAAAAGAACGAGAATTCCTCGTCCAAGGTACAAATAGTGGAAAGTACCTAAAATAAGAATCCTGAGAAGAACGATTCTCTGAAACCCAATAAACGGAAATTCAAAAAGTCAAAGAAGAAGAACGGAAAGTTCAAAGGCCCTTACCATGTTTGCAAAAAAACCGGGAATTACGCTCGAGTATGCCGACTTCGCAAATCAAAAAAAGAGGCAAGTGCGGTTGAATAAGACGTAGTAGCCATGATCACTGAGGTAAACATGATCCAAGGCAAAGTACCCAGTTGGTGATATGATATAGCTACCACAGTCTATGTAAGCTATAACAGATCAGCCTTTAAATCTTATGAGGACGTGACCATTGGTCAAGAGGTCCCAGTGGGTAATGAAGTCCGATCGAATATTGTAGGCAGAGGAACAGTGAAAGTAGTCTTTACCTCTGGAAAGAAAGTGGTCTTAACTAATGTACTGCACGTCTCGGACATGAGACGAAACCTAGTTTCTGGGGATCTTCTGGGAAAACCCGGAATACGAGTAGTATTCGAGTCAGAAAAACTAACTCTGCCAAGGAATGGAAACTTCGTTGGTAAGGAATATACTTGTTACTAGATAATCAAATTTTCTTTGAATGAAAGTTTAACCATTTGAATATTAAAGAGAAGAAAACCTCATTTGATCCAAATATCAAGTTAAATGAAAATACTGGAAGAACAGTTGCACAATTAGAGTATGCTAGTGTTATAGGAAGTCTAATGTATGCAATGCAATGCACTAGGCCAGACATCGCATACGCTGTGAGTAAACTAAGTAGGTTTACTAGCAATCCCATATGGAACACTGGAAGGCAATAAGTAGAGTACTTGGTTATTTGAAAGCAACCAAGGACTTAGGGTTATTCTACTCAGAATTTCCAGCCGTATTGAAAGAATATACCGATGCAAGCTGGATATCGAGTGCAGGGGACAATAAGTCCACTACTAGATGGGTTTTCACCCTAAGAGGTACAGTTGTATCTTGAGAATCCAAGAAACAAACCTGCATAACTCACTCAACTATGAAGTCAGAGTTCATAGCCCTTGCTGCAACAGGTAAAGAGGCCAAGTAGCTTAGGGATCCTCTATTAGAAATTACATTCCATGTGAAGCCGATACCAGCTGTTTCGCTACCTTGCGACAGTGAAGCCACATTAACTAAAGCCTACAGCGGCACATATAACAAAAAAATCCAGACATATTGATTCAAGATGGAATCATTGCAATCTCTTACGTAAAGACAAGTAATAACTTAGTTGATCCTTTTACTAAACGTTTAACGAGAGAAGTAGTAAGGACACATCCAAAGGGATAGGGTTGAAACTCTTTTCAATAGATTTCACCAGTGATGGAAATCCAACCTAAAGTTAGAAAATCTCTAAAAATATGGATTCAATGAGTAAAAACAAGTCACTGATACGTGGAAAGTTTCAGCACTAAATCAAATATAAACCTTATCCAGGATTACAATGTTGGCCGTTACAGATAGAAGATTGAATCTTAAAACTCTTAATGTAATCCAGTCTTAAGGACAAGTGTCTGAAAGTAACAGAGACACTGAAAGGACTCCACCTATATGAACGTAGAGGTGGTTCCGCCTCTCATGAGAATAAGAGTTTTCTCGAGATCGTTCATGAAACAAGATAAGCATAAGGCAATTAAATGTGTTGAGCAAGATTTGTACGAACTCAAACAACACTAGGAAAGTATGTGTATGGTATCTCCGGTCCTATTATCTAGAAATAACTGGTTCAAAACTGCGGCTACCAGTAATTTCAATAGGTCTTTGAAATACTTACACTAAGGAAGGATTCAAATCGAAATATATTTTTCTTTACACATATGATCAGTTTGTACACTGGCAGACGCCTTTTTTATTTTTATTTTTTTAAAAAAATCAACCAAGTAGGGTATTGTTGAAATATTGGTTTAAAATATTTTTATATATATAGTTTGAAAAAGAAAAAATAATTTTTGAATAGTCCCATATCGGATGGGAGGAGAATTTTTCTTATTTATAAGTAGGGTGTTGTGTACCTTACTAATTTATGGTTGGAGAGAGGAGCATTGTGGCTTGCGTGTTCCAATCCAAAGCACTGGAACACCACACACGCGCACACTCACACGCACACGCTCGAGCTTGAGCTTGAGCTCGATCTCGGTCTCGAGCTTGAGCTCGATCTCGATCTCGGTCTCGGTCACGGGCTCGGTGCGAGGGCGTGGGCATGTGAGGTAGCGTGGTTGTAGAGGCACTAGTGGTGCGCTTTACACTTCGCGCATGCGCATCGTGCCGCAGATGGGTTGCGACCTCGTAAACCGAAGCGAGACTAATGCGAGTCGCAGTGCGATAGAAACTAGTAGTGGGTGGCTGGGTTCGGAATAGAGGAGTTGTGGGTAAGAGGTCTGACAGAGAAACATCTCTACTTTTATAAAGAGCTGCGGGGCTATTTAGAGGGACTTGTGTAACTGTTCATGCAGTAACAGTAAAGACCATATAGTAACAGCTGCATGTAGCTAGCCCAGCAGTTAGAAACGACTAGCCACTGAGTTTAAACAACTAACATGCAGTTGTAACTCTCACATGCACAACGGTCAGAAACTGCCAGAATAACTTGTTTCTCCCAATAGCCAAAAAACAGTTAAGTGTCATTATGGCTCTGGACCAAGACTATCAGCCATCTTTGCCTATATAAACTGGACTTGTCTGGTTTATTTCAATAACATCGCAACCAATTCCAAGTTTCTACAAGAACCAGTAGATCCAATTAAATCTTCTAGCCACAAGGTTCATACAAACCTAGCCTGCCAAGACCCAAGGGGTCCATATGAACCAGACCAGAGAAGTGGTCTAACTTGTAGCTCCAAGATCACCAAGCTCCCTTCTATCTCTCTCCTTTTCCTTTTACTTATCTGCCAGAGAAAGTGTAATAAAGTTTCATCAGTAGTCCCTTCCTTTTTGTTGAACGCAGAACCACATAAAACTCGTCGTATCCTGGAAGCAATCTGCCTGCAACGTAACAGCAGACTCAAAGTAATTTGAGTAGGGGCGAATTATGCTTTAAGGACAGCATGAATTCCACGTGCTTCAGTCTGTCCTTCAAATTCGGTTTTCCAATTTTTATTTTCATTTTATAATTGTGTAATTTGAGATCAAATTCCCAACAAACGACCATGATGATCTAAAGGTTTCCATTTCCATGTAACCTTGTCTAAAACATCAAAAGAGACAACTCTAGAATACCAATGGGAGACACACTTGCAAGTTGCAAGGATGTTGTGAACCCCGTGCCTATGTAGGGACGCAAGGGCACTTGAGGTGCACTGTGCACTTCTCACGTATGAATCCTCACAAGCCATGGTGCAGACCATTGATCAAACGATTCAGTTTGATGGTTTGACAAGGTTGACGAACTTGGTTGTGCCTTCTTTGGAGCAAATAAGGAATTTTCATTAAAGAAGATCCAGGGATCAAGTAAAACACCACTGAAAAGCCAAATACAAGGCAATTGAAACAACGAAAGAGAACCATTGCACCCAGTTAAATAATGTTTAACCTGGACAGCCGAGACACAAACCAGCACTAAGGCCCCCCAAACACTCCCTTTGCCTGAAATGGATGAACCAAGGCAACTGAAACAACGAAAAAGAAACATTGCACCCAGTTAAATGAATTGTTTGACCTGGACAGCTGAGACACAAACCAGCACTAAGGCCCCCCAAACACACCCTTTGCTCGAAATGGATGACCCCCTAATCTTAGACGACATAGCTGCCCATTCAAAAATCAATCCAGTGATTTCCTCTTTGAGAGCTTCTACAGAAATCTGGGCATCCTTAAAGATCCTGTTGACTAAGTTGACTATTGGGCAATGGAGCACGGCTGTATGGAAATTACAAATTGGGTGACATGGCAGTTCTTGGGTGTTAGTTATGTGGTGGGGCATAATGGCATGGCAATGTGACTGAAATATTTGATCATGGCCAAAAGAGTTGCCTGGGTGGAAGGGTTCCTTGAACATAACTCTTCAGAACAGGCACAAAACACATGCCGGCAGGCACAAAGAGCCTACAAAGACAGTGTCCACAGAGTTTTCTTTGCCAATCTTTCTCTTATATATTGGCAATTGGCATCTTCCACATTGTATAATTGCTCTCGAATTTTCACCATCGTTCTTCATTGTTTTTATGTTGTTATTCAATCACTACAGAGATAGATATAATCACTGTTCTTTAAACCCATTTTGTTGCCATGTAATCAATCCCCAGCCAGCATGTGTGTGAGATTGCTCAAAGTAGGCCCCACCTGATCACACATGTGGCCAATATTAACAAGATTAAGTATTGAATGCTAAAAGAAGCACGCATATGGGATATACATGTGGTATATGAAATAAAGATTTGTGTGTGTTGCACTATGCACAACTCTATGAGTGTACACAGCTGAATACAGAACTGTACATCTGTGTATAACAGCCCCTATACACCACACACATGTATTTTATTTAGTAACTAAATTGGAGAAGTATAATTAACAAGAGGTTTCCCTATTTTTAGTAGTCTAGTTGTACTGAGAGCGCTTTTTAAGATTGTTTGGAGTCCTTCCTTAGTTGTCTTTTATCGGAAAATCCATATTAAGGGGTGGATGGGTGGATTTTCTTTTTCTCTTTTGAATCTGTTTCCTGCAAAAGGAGGTGCTGATCTTCGAGCCGAAAACCTTATTGTTTTTGGAGACTTCTGTTGCAAAACTGTGATATGTATCTGTTGATCTTCTGCAACTAGTTCCTCTTTAGATGCCAGTTTGCATCGCTAAGAGGCATTTGGCATTGACCAACTAAGACTGCAAGTTAAAGATCAACAACAGAGATCTAAGCTTCATTTTATCTTGGGGACAGGTGGCTGGTAACCTAGCTGCAGACTTGGAGTTTATCAGTAGTGGGGTAAATACCGGTCTTAAGGAAATTGATACCATAACATGACTTAAAAGCCATTTTCCTTAATTGTTTCAGTTACCCATCTACAAACTAACAACATCTCCAACCAAAAGAAGATGGAGAAATAAAAACAAACAGAAAATATATCTTAAAAGTATCATGAGGGTCAGTGAGTTCACCATTTCCCCCAATATTACTTCAGGTCAGGCACACAATCAACCAGATCTTGAGATCAAAACTGACCGCAAATATCACTACCAAAACATTTGATAGGTCTCAGAAAGAGCATTATCTAGTTTTTCCTCCAATTGTAAGACTGGAGATCAAAACTGACCACAAATGAAAATCAAACACGCCCAAAAGAATATACAATTGAAAGACTGCATGCAAAAGAATGAAATTTCCGACTATAAAACTACCAGCACTATGTAACAATTGTAGGAACATTCCAAATATCAGATTGTTTTTAGCATCCTTCTTGCCTAGAAGAATCTAGTTCAAACTTAAATCTTTGCAAGCATGATTGCATGCTGACTTTGAAACAATAATAGCCCAATCAAGGTTTTGAATATCGGTTCCGGAGCGCATATCAGACCTCCCAAAACCAACAATGATACAGGCCAATACAGTCTGTATCAGCTCCATATTGGCCAATACAAGCCCGTATGGCGTATTGGCCACGGCTGATTAAGCCATAATCTTATCAGATATCTGGAACCGTCAGCCCGATGGAGGGGGGAGACTACCATCCACACTCTCTGCTGCTTCCTAAATGTTGAGAGAAATGCTAATTCAAGACGCCCCCATCTTCAAGTTCCAAACACAAATGCTCCATAAGTACTGATTATGCACACATGGGCCGAATCTAGGACGTCCATAGGGTGGTCCCATTTTAAATTTTCGCTAGCCCAAACAAATAAAAATAAAATGTGGCCCGCTCAATTATCTGATGGACTCCACATGCACGAAGAAATGGGCGCTTGCATAAATGATAACGGCCCACATTCACCGTGCACTTATCGCTTACCTGATGAGTGGGCCAGACTGATCTTTAGGGACAGATCTGTACCTTGGGTCACCCCATGAAAATCCCAATATCCTGCGAACACATCGCATGTTCGCATGTGCAGCGCATTTTTGTTTGGTGCTTCAAGAAGTGGGTTGGGGATCATCATCCACCATAAACAGGCCCCACCATACACTGATCCCGAAAATCAATGAGACTCTCTTAATAATCCAATCCATGAATAGACGGTCAAAAAAGAAGAGGCGAAATCAGATAGACACAAACGCCTAGGCCATACTCCATCCAGATTGAGGCCCATGATTTGGACGGACTGGATTGATGAACATGCATGAAAATCTACCCCAAAACAGAAAGAAAATATAATCCAATTGCTACAAATTCAGACCTAATTATAAAAATAAAAAATAAAATAAAATAAAATAACCCAAAACCTCAGAATCCGTAATTTCAAGCAGAATCAATCCCAGATCTGAAATGAATTCATGTAGAGAGAGAGAGAGAGAGAGAGAGAGAGAGAGAGAGAGAGAGAGAGATTACGGGCAATAGGATTTGGAGAAGATGACGATGTCATGAGAAGAGACGGTTTTCCGAACGAATGTCTCCTCTCTCGAAGCAGCAGCGCCGGCGTAGGCACTGAGAGAGATGACGGCCAACATAGCGGAGAAGATAACGCCGTTAACCCTCTTCGCCATCGCGCCCCAGATCGATCTGGACTGCAGTGGCCCGCTTCCGAGTTTTAAAAGCGTTTTTCTAAAGCTGGAGTATTTTTTCAGACGCGGATTACACGATGACACTGCTGGGTAGCAACTCGCTTCTCGGTGGCCCCCACTATGATGTATGTTCTGTATCCATGCCGTCCATACATTTTTAAAGCTTATTTTGGTTTCTGATACCAAAAAATTAGTCGGATCAAAATTTCAGGTGGACCACACCAAAAGAAACAGTGGTGATTGAACGCCCACCATTAAAAACCTGTTGGGGGCCAGGAAAGTCTTGGATCAAGCTGGTATTTGTTTTTTCCCTTCCAACATGTCTTTGTTAACTAATCAACAATTTTGATGGAAAAAAAAAAAATTACAGTAGACCCTAGAAAATTTTTAATGGTAGGGTTCAATCACCGCTGTTTTCCTGTAGTGTGGCCAACCTGATATTTTTAACTTCCTCATTTTTGGGCTCGTTCCCTAAAATGAGCTGTTAAAGTAGATGTACAGTGTGGATAAATCACATACATAATTTGGGGGACCACAGAGCACCGTCCAGTAGAGAGGTCGCTAATGGCGGTATCCGTGTCAGATTTTTTCCAAGTCAAGGACATCATGGGGATTTTCTCTGATGACAGAAACTTTGATACTCTGCAGTGTGTGATGGATGATACGCAGGCACTTAGAAATTGCATACGCGTCATACAATTAGTCAAGTTAAACTGTCCAAATTCATGGTAATCAGTATAGATGTATCATGAACAAAAAAAAAAATGGCTTATTTAGTTTATCTGACTATCGGATTGGTTTCACATTTATTGGACGGTTAAAATGGAAAATAACCAACGGTTCTTCTTCCACAAACAAGTGTCCGTAAATCAGAGGTTAGGATTGTTCAACCAATCTACTGTTGAGATGGTGACTTGGAATTACTTCACGCGTACAGTTTCTGAGTGCCTGCGTATTTAGTGTCATGCGAATCCTGAGTATCATATGACTGCTCTTTTCTTTTTCTTTTCTTTTTTTTTTGGGGGGGGGGGGGGGGGGGGGCGGCCTAGGCGGCTCAGAACAGGCCCGGCCCAGCCCAAATGTCAGGACCGGCGGAACCACAAACTGGATAGTACGAGCGTGCAACACCCGAGCTCTGTGGGCCCAACTCGGAGTGCGTGAGAAATCCACTCCATCTATCGGCTGTGACACCTCATGCTCGGACCTGAGAACAAAATTCAGGTGGGCCACACCACAAGGAAAACTGCAATGGGGACGTCCACCATAGAAACTTTTCTGGGCCACCGTGTTGTTCATATGCCGTCCAATCCCAAAAATCAGCCAGATCCAAAACTCAGGTGGGTTACACCGGTTGAACTTACAACTTTTGGTCCTGGGTTTACATTTGATTCCTACGTATGGCCCACTTTTTTTTTTTTTTTTTTTTTTTTTATAAATCTGGTTTTTAGATATGTACGGTGAACATGATTTGGCGCAACTTATGGACGGAGGGGATGTCCAGCGCATCACACTGGCATGATAGAGCTTGGGGTGTTGCAGGCACTTCCTAGCCGTAGAGGATTGCCGTCGGAGCCCCCCTCCCCCCTTGTGGCGATCCGTACCATCGATATCATGGGTCTCATAGTAGATTGAGATTCAATAATGATCTCGCTCGGTAGATGATCCAAACCGTCAGACTTGGTGGGGACCATCGAGTTGTAACCTTCCACTAGTTGGATGGTTCGGATCATCTGATGGTGGAGATGCCCCTCGGAACTCCGTCAACATTGCTAGCTCCAACAAAAGTTATTGTCTCCATGGGTCTAACATGTGTATGCAGTGCCTCGCTAGTCGCTACAAGGATTGAAAAGTGCCTAATCCCAGTAGGCGACCGTGGCATAACCGTGTCATACACGCGCCGTGTCATACACGCGCGTTATTTCTGACCGTCAAACTAACCCACTGATGGAGTACGATCTGCAAACCACACTTATTGGACAATCTTATCCATCCAATCAGTGGCGATCAGAATGGACGGTTAAAAAAGGAAATGGTCAGTGGTCAAATTCTAGGGTCCCAGTCAGATGGTTAAAATGAAGAGCTTAGATCTTTGGTATTACGACGAGAAATAACATCCCAAATACATTACTGACAAAAGCAAGGGCCACGAATTGTCCATGGTGAACCACGCGTGTGCATAGGAGAATCCGTCTGCATACCAACCTGTCCGCCCACATACCACATGTGCGAGATCGAATCCGTTCAGCCGTTAAGTCCCACCATTTAGATGCTCTTTGCCCAAGAATCAGGCCAGGCCATCAACCATGCCACCATGTTAGCCATTGATTTTGTTTCCTAAACCGTAGCTCAACTGTTAAGTAAGCACGCACCTTTTTTCTTTCTAAGGGCATCTAAATTGTGAGACCCATCCAATGGACAGCTTGGATCTTGCACGCTTGTGCCATTTAGCAACTTTAACGGTGCAGGGAGTATGAAATGTAAGAAGTGTGTGAATTCTTACATTTCCTCAATATCCGGACTTGCTCCTCCTGGTGAATGTTCCTCACTGCCACACGATCAGATGACATGAGATCTGTTGATGGCCCCCCTCCACGGATGGGCAATGGGCTGGAAATAAACGATCTCGCACATCAGCTTGGTAGCATTCAAATGGATGGTTAAAACAAAACGTGGTCAAACGGTCCACTTGGAAGAACAAACGGGCTAAGACATGATTACCTGCAAGATGTGGGCCACAGCCCACAAGATATGGTTCTGATTATCGAATGCAACCAGCCATTATGGACTCGCATCTTCCCACGATCATCTCCATCGTCTCCATTATCGGCCTTGTCAAAGGAATGGCAGAAGCTACCAATCCAAGTCATATCTGACTCAGCAAGTCAACTCAGTTCTGCAAGCATTTAACCCCCCATGCTCCCTACGGGCCAGCCCCAGCCCAACTATAACGTAGACACTCAAAAGGTCTCTGTCCCAACCCACCTATTAGATGCACGCACCAAAGTGCAAGAAACCACACCAAAACCCAAGAAACGCGAGCCATATCTAAGCCACACAAGCCTGGTCAGACCACACTGCTCCCTAGTTAGGGCTGTAACTTGGGTTCAATCAACCCAAACCCTGACTGACCCCACCCGAGTTCGGGCCAGGTTGAATTGGGTTGTCAACGTCCTCTGGGCTGGGTCAAAGTTGAAAAAAAGCCAACCCAATTTGAATCTACGTTAGGTCCAGACAGATCAAATTCTGATTGGATCAGGTTGGGAATAGTCACGTGTATTTGAGTCGGGTTGGATTGGGTCGAGTATAGAGGAATTGAGGTTGAGTTGGGTTGCAAGTTGGGTCCTCCTGAGGTCAGGTCAGGGATGTTTGGCCCTCACCTCTATCCCTAGTAAAACATCCGACTATCCATGCCATCTTCGAACATCAACTCACATTGCGAAACATGATTCATCCAATACAAACCCCAAGCAAGACGAATGCTTGCACACCCCACATAGGAGCAACCAACGTGAGGTCATGGCGATACATGTTAGGTACACCAGCGCGCAAGCAATGTCATGCTCAACCAATCAGGCGCAGAAAATAGAACAGACCACAGATGAGAATTTGCAAACAGATCATGTCTAGTGCAGATGCAGCCACTCACACAAATGCACTCCCAGCTGTTGGCTGCAAGGAATTGTAGGAAGCCATCAAGGCATCTTTCCCAAACAACCCTCACATGCCAACATCTATTGATCATCAATAGGTGGGCGGAAATGGGCAGCAGTCTTCCTCAACACCATACATCTATTGATCAGATGCTTAGGATTGCCCTATCAAACAGTCAGGCCCACCTGCCCTGTAGGATGACTGTTGCATAAAGAGATCATTTCCCCCTGCATGCGTGTGTGCATGTGTTTTGAACTCAAAACACAACATAGCAGTGGTGTTGTTTTTGTTGAACTAAACTACCTCATGCAGATAGAAAACAGTCTTTACAGATTCATACATTATATCATCAGCTAAACTACATTACGGTAACTACAGCCCTGAGAAGGTTTTTTTCTTGCCACTTTTGGGACTTTCTGATTCTATGGTGGTCTCTCTGTAAACTTGAGATTGGATGGGGATTTTTATTTCACACCTGTCTCCATCAGGATACTGGGTCGATGATGCTTTCTCGGTCATCTTACTGGGATGGGTCCCCATGGCTGGCCAAGAAACGGACAACGACACAGGTTATGTTGTCTGCACTGCCTCGTTCATAGGCTTCCTGCATCAGCCTCTTGGCTGCTTGTTCCGGATCCTCTATGGATTTAACCATCGAGACAGCTTCCTTGAGAAAGTCAAAAAGGAACCATGGTAAAGCGAGTCAGGTTCCTTGCAATCCTAAAATCCAGGGGGGTGTGGAGCATTACCAGTTCCCAAGGCAGGCACAATGGTTGTGCCCAAATTGCAATTGATACAAGAATGAGACCTGCCCATGCCTGACATGTTATCGGGTGTGGGAGAGAGTGGGGAAAAGAAAGCAAGCTTTAGGGTGCGTTTGGATGCACAAGTGAATTGAATTGCAAACATTCAGCTTAATCAAAAGGAAGTGACAAAAGTGGTAGTGTTTCCTGGCATTCATAATGAGAAAGTAGCCCATATCCAGGGTTACATTCCCTTCAAGTCCAGCTTGAAGTGAGGTGACTGCAATTTGCAGCCCAATCCCTCAACATCCATGGGCCTGTTTGGGTGCCACTTCAAGATGAGTTCATCTCATTCTAGTTAATCGTAATGTATTAGAGATGATATTTCTTCTTGGAATGGATTAACAATCATGATCTCTTAACTACAGTTAGATAAAATGATAAGAACTCATTTTTTAGAAGCACCCAAGCAGGCCATGAGGAAATCACAAATCACAATTTGGTTATTTCCACTTTGTTGGGATACTGATTGCATTTCAGGTCAACTGTGTCCAAATGCACACCTGGGGCGGATCCCATTTCCTGAACCACCCCAAGCAGCGATGGTACTCGGTCTGCTTAGGAAGCTGAGGCAACTGTACTCAGTCTGCTTAGGAAGCCCTGCCGACCATGATTTGACAGACACCCAAATGCTCGATAATGCACCAAACAGGAAATATATGCTGGAAATTAAAAAAAATAAGAGAACCTCATTTGTCACGACATCCCACAGTCCATCACTTGCAAGGATAAGGAATTCGAGTGAACTGTCAATCACTTCTTCCTGCAGTTTCCAAAGCAATTGAATCAGTCAGATGAAGACAGAAACCACACAAGCATTTGAAAACAATCAAAATATTTCTGGAAAAGGATATCTCATCCCAAGAAAGCGGCACCCCTCAAGGTTCACAGAAACCACGCAAGCATTTGAAAACAATCAAAATATTTCTGGAAAAGGATATCTCATCCCAAGAAAGCGGCACCCCTAAGGTTCCTCCGTGAGGAGGTTCCACAGACAAATCAGACCCAAATGTCAAAGCTGGAAACACAGGATTCCTCCAGTATTTGATCCATTCCTGTTTTGCCTCACACTGCTATGGTAGAATATAGTAATAATAATCTACTGCATGGATGACATAATAAAGGGGAGGGTTGACAATATCTTGTCATTGCTGCACGGATATCCATGGGACCCATTCCAGACACATACAACATCCAATGCACTCATCTCGCAGGCCCATCATGCATTGGCCACAGCCAAACAGTCACAACAGCCATATGACCCTAACCATTGGATCTGTCAACTTTTGAGGGACTAAAAGGATGGCTGATTCACATTCAATGGACAAAAATCCTCCAGTTGAACAAATAGAAAGCCTGGGTGGTGTCGGTTTCAGGCTATGGCCCACCCATGTTGGAGCGATCTGGATGCTGTACAAATGTGCCGCATGAACTGCGACTTAAATGACAACCGAAAAGTTCGCAAATAAAATCACAACCTGAATCTCTGGATCTGCAACAACATACTGCTTCAACAGCCTATCACCAAATGCACGAGAGACAGCAAGAACACCTCCAACTCGCCAAGTGCCTGCAGTTGCATTATATTGGAGAATTCATAAGATTATAGATGCTCAAAACAACAAAGATTTCAACTTCAATTCAGAAAATAGTAAATGCTGCTAGGATGTATTATCCTTTACCAGCCCACATCACAAACCCTCCAGCTTCCTCAATCCGTTGCCGCTCATCAGTCTGGTCCGGCTTGTGATCTCGTGAAACAGCTATAGCTGAAGTTACAAGTATGGTTTGGTTAGATGAAGAGTGAGAAAAAGGGGAAATGCAACAAAACACGCACATAGTTTGAAGATCGTGTATAGTTCAAAAGGCCATGGAATGAGAAGAAAAAGAACTCTTCAGGGGAAGCCGTCCATCATTAGTCAACCATCATTCCCAATTTTGACAGCCAATAAAATCCCATAACTTCTTACTTTTCCTCAAACTCATGGAGAAGCCCCTTTGGGTCTAGCTAAAGCATGTAAAATAAAGAAAATTGTGTCCCTGTAGCATCCATGACTTGTAACTGAATGCAGTAATGCACTCATTGAATTATCCTTTGTTCAAGATGAAACATGAGCTTCCACAACAATTTTACGTTTTGATAGTTTTTCCATAGGTAATTTTATATTTTGATAATTGATAGTAGCAAGAAATGATGTTGGACAAATTACTGTCCTATGCCAGACTTGCCAATGAAGGAGATGTAACAGGGCAAAAGCTTTGGCTCTTAAAGGCCTAGAGAGAGCTTCTTCAGCAATTTCTCCAGTTCGATTATTACCAAAGGAATCAGTGGCTTTGGCTCTTAAAGAGATCTATAGAACTTCTCCAGCCATTACTTGCAGTCAGGTTATTGCCAAAGGAACTTGAATGTCATCCGCTAGATTTCAAGTGGCAAAGTCAATCTGTGTTATCTTAAGCAAAATTTCCCACATTTCAAATAGGCAAGACATTTTGCTTGCCTATGTTGGGAGAGTGGCTAATGTATTGGCTAAGGCCTAAGAGCGCCTTGCTAGATCTTCTTTACATGTCGAGAATTCATTCATCTTCCTTAATTTGCATCTTTTTTTTTATTAATAAAATTGCATTAGAGTCTAAAAAAAAATACATTTTTAAGATCAAACCCACATGGACATGGACATATGCCAGTGTTAAACATAGGCATGAGGTCTCAAACGCATGGGGAATCCTAGAAAACCTACAAGCATGTAGGTCCATACAAAACTATAATCATTATCATCATCTAAGTCTTATCCCAACTAACTAGGGTCAGCTACATGAATCCTTTACCGCCATTCCACTCTTTCAAGGGCCACCATAACTTCAGTAGGACCATATGTCATCAAGTCTTTTCTCACTACCTCCACCACGTCCCTTTGGGCCTTCCCTTTTCCTTTTAGAGCCTTCAACTTGTATGATCTCGCTTGTTTCTTGATCTCACTCAGCATAGTTTTTTACCTCCGTTGCACTTGATCAAACCATCTAAGTCTACTTTCCCTCATCTTGTTACCTACTAGTGTTGCTCCTAAATTCCCTCAAATGCATTCATTTATAATTCTATCCTTGTCTTGCCACTCATCCATCTCAAAATCCTCATTTCAGCTACACTCTATGGACATGTTGTTCCTTAATAGCCCAAGATTCTATCAACATGGCTGGTCTTATAGCCATCCTATAAAATTTCCCTTTCATTCTGAGTAATACATGAGGATCAAATAAAACACTAGAGGCACATCTCTATTTCTTCCACTCCGCTTGAATGCTATGGGCAACATCCTTCTCATTCTCTCTAGTCTCATGAATTATCGACCCAAGATATCAAAAGTGGTCATTAGAAATTCTTGGTCAACAATCTTTACTAATTCCTCGTTCCCACTCCCATTGTTACTAAAATTGCACTCCATATACTCTGTTTTAGTCCGACTAATTTTAAACACCCCTCCATAAATTTAGCTTTGTGTTTACGCTCTCCCTTAACTCGTAAATCAAAGTTATGCCATCTGCAAACAACATACACCATGCAATCTCTTCCTGCAAATGCCCTGTTAAGTAGTCCATAACCAATGAGAAGAGTCCGGGCTCAACGCCAACCCCCAGTGTAGCCTACAGTAATTGAGAACTTACTTATCTCTCCACTAGTGGTCCTTACATTTGTTACTACTCCCTCATACATATCCTTGATCATGTCAATATATCATCTTGAAACTCTTTCCTCTCCCAACAACCACCAGATTAACTCTCTACGGACCCTATGGATCGTAAGCTTTCTCTGAGTCAATAAATACCATGTGGAGATCCTTCATCCTCTCCTTATATTTCTCCATCAATTGTTTATGAAGGAAAATAGCTTTAGAGGTAGACCTCCCTAGCATGAAACCAAACTAATTTTCTGATCCATTAGTCTCGCGCCTTAGTCTTTGCTCAAGCCATACAAAATTATAATGACATTGAAAATTGAATTTTTGACAAAAATGTTAGTGCACAAATGTGTAAGAGAGAGAATCAAATACATAACAAGATTAGTACTATCTTCCTACAATTACATTAATACCATATAAATACAAGGAGATCTACATGCAACTAGCTAGGCAATAAAGTTATTGTCCAATGAGCTCCTAATTAGCAATATGTTACACATGAATGGCATCCAACCCATCCAATAAGATGTACCCACCACAAAGATCAACTCGTGAAAAAATCAAGCCAATCCACTCATGAGTTGGCCATCATGTGTACTTTGAGTCAGATCAATGGCTGACCATTGTTTTCTATGGTGTGGCCCATATGATGAGTAGATCAGCCTCATTTTTGCATCATGTGTCCTCGTGGCAGGGCCAACCTTTTTGGATGGGTTGGATTTTGTACACACTTGACATGTTGAGATTCGTGAGCTAGTAGGACTATAACTTCATCTTCCAACTTGTTGCATGTGAGACCTCTATAAATACCACTAAAACAAAAGAATGAAATATATCAATTTTTTTTAAAGGATTTTTTTTCCTTGGCCCTCTCTTCCTCAATGGATGTCCTACACACACCAGACATGACAATTTATAATTTCCAGGCCTTGTTGCATAGGAAAAACACACAAAGACAGAGTTTCACACCATGCATGCAAGGGCATCCTCAAGGCACCACCTCGAACCATGAGTCACCCGGACATTGGGCTCTCTTGGAATATGACAAAAATGGGACGTCATAGTCAGACAAATCCAAAATAACAGGGACGAAGATCTCCACAGACCTCATTATTTTTCCTGAATCCACTTAGTCATATTAAACCTGCCCACCGAGTCACATTAAGACTTCGCAATTAGAGGACAAGGCAGTGATTCGCAAAAATTCTAATTCCTTCTAAAGGATCTCCAACCATCATTTCATTCGAATCTTTAATACCAATGAATGCAAAAGGGTTATGTGAATCTCCCCTTGTCATATTTAATGACGCAGGTGTACGTAAGCTCTTATGGTATAGGGAGACAATCCAGTGCAATGTGCCCTGCCCTCATCATATTATAGGCCCCTGCCTTTGATCGATACTGGCCATTTGATAGGTAACTCCCATCTTAAATTTCCATGGACCAAAATATGCTCTGATTGGATGATCCTAACTGTTCGATCAAGAGCCTACAATTGGACAGACAAGTAATATAGACAGCAGTTTATGTTCCATTGAGAAGATGTTCAGGTCACAATGAATTTTGGAGAATGGGCAAATCCAGGTGGGCCTGTGCATCCATTTGGTCCAGATTGACCAAAGGCAAGCCACCAACCCATAAATGCATCTGCACTGTGATGTAGCACTAAGCTGGATCTCTCCTCTATGGTGTATGCATTTAATCTATCACCTAATACAGAACAAATTTCAATATACACATGATGCATGCAGCATGAGGTTTCTCTACACAAGGACAAAACCAATGTAGTGAATGGAAGACAAGTATCACCTAATACAGAACAAATTTAATATATGCACAATGCATGCAGCATAAGATTTCTCTATTAGGAATGAAAGCAATGTAGTCAAAGAATAGCAAGTTGCCTGTTGCATGCAAGCACTATAAGGAGGCCAATTGAATTTATAGTCCTAGACAATATAATACAAGAACTATTATTGAATCAGTAATTCTAGATATGAGTTTGAATATTTAATGGTCTATGAAACATGCAGAATCAGGGGATAGATTCTTCAAATAACAATCAGAAATGAATTAAAGCTATACAAAGTCCATTGGAAGTTCCAAAAATTAGATGGAGATATCATGAATGGAAACTTTTCAAATAGTTGAAGGAAATATCAGACCCTTACCATTTCCACCCCTGCAGATAACAGCCCTGGAGTCCCCAACATTTGCAACAAGCAAACGATCGCCAACGAGAATAGCAGTGGAAGCCGTTGAGCCAGCATCTCTGTTTTGATTGTTTTCCGATTTGAGAAATTCGGAGTCCGTGTGGTTGTAGGCATCAGCTGCAGAAACAGGAAGCAACAAATAAAATCTCAGAAACCAATCTTTAAAATTGAATATCAAAAGGAACCTTAAACTGCGCATACAACTGTAATGGGGAAAAAGAATGGCACCTATAGCTGATTTGGTATCAGAAATGAACTTTGGGTGACTGATCAGATTACTGAAGAGATTTTGTTTAACATACTCTGCAGCTCGAGCACCCCCATGACCTGAAGATACAATAATATATGCATAAGACTAACAAAAGAAAAGCAAATATGCAGCAATCTAGAGTACAAAAGAACATCATATCCTTTGGAACAGTTGCAAGTACAAACTAATATCAGCTTCAACTAAATTTATAGACTCTCCAGCATCAGTTAGTAATGCAAAGGAAAAGAAAACTAGCCTGCATTTTTGAGTCAGAATGGGCTCCGTTTCTACAGCCATATTAATATGATTCTGCTTTATGGTATTAGTGGGTACAGAAAACCATAAATACTTACCATCAAATACTCCAAACAGACCAACTATTTCTCCATTAACACCATCAATTCTGGTTTCGTAGAAATCCTCCATGGAAGACCTTTTCCCTGGAGAGCTCGCATATCCATAACCAAACTTCCCATTCTGACTGTTGCAAGAAACATGTTGGGAATTAAGTACTGCAGACAAGACAAGCCATGCAGACAACCTATGTCCACCACCATGATCAATACAGCAAAAGTTCTAGCTAGCATGCTCCATAAAGCAAGTAAGATTGCTATGAATATATCAGTACTTTCCTGGATTAATGAATGTTCTGGATTAGTTTTAAGGCAGTAAGTTGTTTCAAACATGAATCAATCTTGATCAGCGAAACAAAATCATTAAGAAATTAAGACATCTATAAAACATCTAAAAATCAATCATTAAAATTTTTCAGGTCACTATGCCAACCCAAATAGCTGGATCAAGGCTATAATGGTGGTGGTGGTGGTGGTGGTGGTGACTCATCACATTAAATCTCATATAAGCAACTCAGGTGATTAACATGACATATATGATTGGTAAAAAACATCTAAAATTAAGCAGATATCAAAAACATAACTTAGGCACTCATGATGAGTCCAAAAGTTAGATTATTGTTGGCAGTGAAAAAAATATCATGAAAATAATTTGAAAACTAAACCCCTCATTTTGACAACTAGAAGAATAATGTATTAATTATGACTCTAAAAAGAAAACTAGCGGTATTGGATTCTATATCCAGAAGAAATGATGGCAAGTTTAACAGCATCTGAAAATGAAGTCAAGGGAGCATTGTATGGCTCATAAATCTTCTAAAAATAACAACTGCAATCGTCAATGTACAAGGGAATTCTAGAAAATACCATTTCGTGGGCCTCAGGGTTGTCTATGGAACTGAACAGTTTTCCTTTACTATCAGTGAAGAACAAAGTTGCGGTCTAGGTGGCTTCTCCTACACCTCATTTGGAATACAAAACCGGGTTTCTAGAAAACCCAATTTTTTGCGGTCCTACTGGCAACATGTAGGAATACAAAACCTTTTTAACTTTGGGACCTTTCCTCACTTAAGTTTGGAGTTCCTTAAAACCAACTCCTAATTGGTATTTCAGCACTCCAATTCTGGGGAGCATGTAGGGACACCTAAGCTGTCATCAGGCAGACCCACCTGGTTTTGTGGTCAAATTAGGCCTTAAACCTTTATTTTCATTATTGTGCCTGTAGAGGCAAATGAGTTAGAGGCAACCCTGCCATGAGGTAGTTTATGTTGTTGCTCTTTTCTTCTTCTTCTTCTTCTTCTTCTTCTTGCATGTCCTATCCATTAGCTTGATGAAATCTGTATCTTTTTCTTCCTTTTCACTTAGTTGCCCATAAAAAAATATAAAATAAATTTAGCAATCTCATAGTTAAGGGCAAATTCTAGAATAAATTGTATCCAGAAAGGTTATCTGGCTCGTGGGCTGTTCCAGTGCATGGTGCAGGAAAGGTTGTGTGGTATGCTACTGCCTCCAATACATGCTATGCTAATCACTCAGAGAACGATCATGTAGTTCACTCCAGTACATGCACTAAGCATATACAATGCAATCTTATAATACAAATTCATTATTTCATATTGTAATATATGTGTGTGTGTGTGTGTGTGTGTGTGTGTGTGTGTGTGTGTGTGTGAAATGATGAAGGTTATTACTATAGATCTTGCATGCATGGTATTATGTAATATGCATGCTACTGCATAAATCTCTACATTATGTGATATGCATGCTACTGCATAAATCTCTACATTCTAAATATTCTAAATACCATGCATGCACGATCTATAATAATAACCTTCATCATTTTATAAACTTATATTACAGCTTAATCAAATATAGAACCATAATTTCTTGGTCAGCCAAAGCATTGATCCAGATCGTCAATGACCCATAACCCAAATCGTGCAAGTTTGAATGGAAAATATAGAGGTTGGCTATTTAGGTAAAAATGGTATAAATATTCAATGAAATTGCACTTTTGTCATCTAGGGGGTAGAAGTATACATGGATACACGGTAAAAACTGGGTTAAGATTGGAATCTAATAAGTGGAGTGCTGAAGCTATAAATAAATGAAAACTTACAGGCTGTTTGTGTGACACCATTACAAGTAATGAGACACATCTTCAAACCCAAACTCTGTTTTATTGCAACGATGTTATGTTTACATTTCAAAAACCTCAGTCAAGCATATATAATTATAAATAATAAAAAATGTTTCGAGACCAATTTTAGTAATAGAGCTTTATGAAGCCGGCACACATGGCATGAGCCTCTACATTCAACCAAATGGCATGTGTGGCGGACGCCTGAGACATGCAGCAGGTAAGCCCTGCCATGTAGGTGACCTGGCCAGAAAATTGGCGCAAAGAGCTCATTTAGTGAGTCGCACATAGATAAAACTGGCTAATTTAGTAAAAAAATCAATCATCCACATCCAACATGCATGCATGGCCCACCTGATGAGCCAACAGGCCCAATTTTCAGCCCATGCCATCCTCACAGCAGGGCCCACATGCCACATGTTTCAGACTCCGCCGTGCATGCGAAGCAGCTGCATGTGAAGGCACTGCACATATGTGGAGACATACGTGTCGCCCTATCGAAACTCTATAACAATGTCTACCAAAACCGCATAATCCAAATACACCGTGGCACAATCAAAATTAGCTAGTCGTCAATCGATCAACAGACCAACAGAAACACGACATCAACCGCAGACGCCAGAATCTTCGCTCCATTGAATAAGAATCAAAATCAGCCTATTCAACCGAACAGACAAACAAACAAGAACTCAACATTCGTCCATCCGCATGCACCCTAATCAATTCAAATTTCCAATTCTGCCAATAATAAAACCGCCATTCCTACAGATCTTAATTTCAAGATTCCGCCACCAATTTCCCACACAATCAGAATCCTCTCAATTCATAACAGACAGATACCGCAATAATAGCAATCCTACCGAAACTGTAACAATAAAACTGAAATAATCGTGGTGCGAGGCAGATTACCTGAGCCCTCCCCCACTGACGGGGGAATCATCGACCTGCGTCCCGCTCGTCATGGACAGAACAGGATTCAGATATCCCATGGTACACCGATCGCAGCTCTCAGATAAATCGATGAAGAAAAACAGAAAAATTAAATAAAAAAGCAAAGATTCTATTCGCGATTGGAATTAACAGAAGCTAGGAATCTCTGTAACGGCGTCGTCATCATCTCAGAAAAATACGCCTGCAAAAGAACGGAATCCCGAATTTCAGAAGATCAAGACAGAAATGAGATTGGAAATGAACTGAATTGAAAGAAAATGGCAGGATCTGTAAGACTGGTAGAGAGAGGGAGAGAGGGAGGGACCTGTTGCTTCTGAGAAAAGGCCACGCAGAAACGGAACGGGGGTTTTAGAGAGAGGGAGAGAACGGAATGAGAAAACCAGCGGTTTCCACAGAGAGAGAGAGGGAAGAAAACCCAGGAAAAAGGGTAGGAAAAGGGCGGGTGGGATTTCTGTTTCTTCGTGCCAAAAACAGGTAATACGTGTCGCCGGTAAATAAGGTTTGGATCGGCGAGGACTCGGTCAAAATAGCAAACGTAAGCACCCTAAACGACGAGACTCGCGCGAGTGAGATTCTGAAGCAGACTGCTGTCCAGTGCTTACATGGATATCTTGTCAAAGATCTGAACCATTGGTTATTTATTTCAATTGGGTCCTTTTTATGATTAGTTTATAAAGTAGTTTTTCAGATAAACATATTCTTACGAGGAAAAGGAACGATTATTCGTTAATGTTCAATTATATTCCTCCTGATTAGTAAACCAGGAAATTCTTTTCCGTCCGAATATTTCAAAATGGGCCCACCTTATGAATGGTGTGGATCTCTTACATACTTTCTGATTTGTCATTTTTCCATTACAAATCTCATTCGCGCGAGTACTCTTACCTTCATCAAGTGTAACTGATGTATCAGACGCGTTGGACTAGAATGGCCATTTGTCACAGGTCATCTGTAACATAATCATATCCGTACAGGTTCCCGCATGCACCCCCATCAAGAACATCCCTGGCCTACTACGGACGAAAGGTGGCACAAATTCCACAGATACCAGATAATCTTAGCCCTAGTATTTTGACCTTTGGATTTTGGACTGTTGATGGTAATATTTTTAACCGTCGATTAGATGGACGACCTTTGGACCGTTGGATTAGTGATTTTAGTAATCAGTGTGCCACGTGTACGGTGGATCATTGGCTTAGCCACACCTTTGTTACGTGGCGAAAGCACGTTGTAAACAATCTGCGTTTGACACATTTTTGGCAGTAAGTATAAAGGCTACGGTGCGCCGTTGCCACGCTTCGCCGAGTTTTGGGCATACATGCATGCCAATCGACACCGTCAAACTCCTGAGTGGAATGGGACTCAAAATAATAGAAAGATCCTCACCGTCTCCCAGGTGTAACTCCATTGGAGATAGAGACCAAACTAATAGAAAGATCCTAACCGTCTGATAGGTTCAGATCCATTTGTAGATAGAGCTCACACTGGTAGAAAGGTCCTAACCGTCTGATAGATGCCGATGAAATGGATGGTCAGAAAAAAATGTTAGTAGTCCAAAGTCAACAGTCAAAACATGGTTGTCAAGGTCGTGTCCAAGTGGAGTTTTCGCAATATCTCCCTCTACGGCAAGGCCATGACCTGGATGGTCTAGATTTTGCGTGCACGGATGCCAAGTGAAGGACAGATGGAAACATACGAGTGGGTCCTACCGTGTATGGTAGAATTTTTTTATCGATTGATCCAAACCTTCCAACTGATGGACCTCTCCAGCTGTCCATCTGGGGGCCACTAGCTGGAAAGTTAGATGGCTGAGATTTGGGGTGACCCAATGGACTATCAGTTCCGACCAGCGAGGGAGACGCTCTGAACGGTTGAAATTGTACCAGGTCACGATCTTAAGGTTCGCAATTAGGAAACGTTGATCGCGTGATAACTTACAGCCGGATGCATGAGAACTTAGCACACATGCAGCTCGTTCTTCCCGCCAAAAATGTCACATGTTTGAGACATCCAAGCTACATAAACAGTCGGCCCCACCACCATGATCGTTTGTCTCAAAAATCACGCAGATCCACTCATTAGATGAGCCACTCTTGTACACTAAATCCATCCACCGTCCATCGGTGAAGGGGAGAATGCATGCAACTTAGGACCCACCAAGCTGCATGTGTTCAATTTTGATAATTATTATACGAGCTCTACTAAGCCCACACGCCTGTACAAGTTAGCCAAATAATGCGCCACAACAAGTGCCAGCGTGGCAGATAGATGCAGTATCCAAGCCATCCATCAGAAGGGCACGACTATGTAGATTGTCTGTCTCAAAAATCAGATGGATACACTAATCTTGTGGGCCACAATTAACCGAAATAATCTGTGGTTGAGAAAAAATCAGCCCATTTTTCTAAGCCATCCACTTATTTCTAATGTCATGGTACATTTTCTAAGTGGACCACCTTTATCTTCCCATGGTAGCATCTACAAAGTAAGGTTCACATGATGGATGACCTGGACACTTCACCCGTGTGCCATTCTGGCATACGTGGCATGCACATCGACTTGTACATGGGATTATGTCACGCCCCGAAATCCGGACTCAGAGTGTGCACCCTCCGGCCCAGTTTACGGGGTATAACTGGTGCACTAAGTGCATTTATAACGTTAAACAACTTTAAGAGGCATAAAATGATGAAATACTAAGTTCTCATTTATTCATGAAGTATTCAACTATAAACTAAGTCCACCCATTTGGGACTTTATTAAATGTCTACTAATTATTGAAAATAATAAAATAAAAGAAACTAGTCTAAACGTCTTGGTTCAGGGCCGCCACTTCTTCCTCGGTTAAATTAGGCCAATAGTCCTGCGGTTCCTCTAGTGGTCCCATCTCATTATCAGGGGCATTCTCTGAAGGTTCAACGTCTACATCATCTGTATATTTTTAATCCACAACGTCAGCTGGAAAGCCCAGTGAGTAACCCAATACGGTTCATATGCATTTCAATTAAACAGGATAAACACATGCCATCAAATATAGGTAACATATAATTAATGCAATAATGAATGAAATGATGCATCAAGTGGGCATATATTCAGTCTTCCACTTGCTTCGATTGGATCCCATCAATCGGCTCCCCCTTCCTTGTAGGGCGGACTTCCACATATTAGTGGGCTTCCAGGATGGTCCCTGGGTAACCGAGTACTTAAGTACCTACCGGTCTTCCAGAGTCGAACTCCAGGCACAATAATTCATAATGCATGCAATAATTTACAGCCATACAATAATTCACGTCCGTACATTTCATCTCTCATTTTGAGAGGCAATCTTTCATGACATTTATAAATAGAAATTATTTAAATAATATTTAAACAAGTACAAATTAATCAATATCACATATTGCATCCATCACACAACTTACTTAATTAAAATGACTAGGAAACGTGTTGGAATGTACTCACCTGTTGATAGTGGCGATTACTTTGTTAATTGTGTCACGTCCTGAGCAGAATCGGTCCTGAATCTACAATAAATGTAATTTATATTTATAAACCACCAATCTAACCTTAATATACTTATTTTCAATTTGGATTATACTTTATTGAGTTTTGGTTCCTTAATGGACGGTCCATATTTGATTATTGTGACCCACGTTTCCAAAAGGAATGGCCCCTTTTACAATTTTCTGATGGTACGGCCCACTTGACTGGTGGTCATCCTATACTTGGTCACAAGTTCCCCAATGGTACACTACCAAATATGATTGATTATATTTTGCAAGGATTTTGTCGTAGGATATCCTAAAATGGTCCATTTATGATAATCCATACCGTGCCTCCCCACTATTTCACTTGGCATGGCCCACCTGGAACTCTGATTGGGCTGATTTTTGGTCACAAGACTAATAATTCATTACTCCAGAGATTGGGTGGATCGGATTTTTCAAAAACTACACAGTGGGGCCCACAAGCTCCTAACCAGTGGACAGGTGTTGTCCCCACTGTTTATCTTGGTATGGCCCACTGGAATATCCTGTACGGGCCATTTTTTGTCCTTAACTAGAAAACTTATTTATTAAGATATTGGACGGATTAGATTTCTTAAAATGTCATCAAATGGGTTCCAAAAGTGGACAGCAATCCAAAATCGGACTGCCTCAACCATGTGTGTTGTTATCATTAATATTTTAAGTGGTGTGGGCCACCTGAGATTCGGATTTATCTGATTTTTGGACCCAAGCTGTAAAACATTATACTAAAACATATGGTCGGCTTGGATCTACTGATTTCATCTCAGTGGGGTCCATGAGTGGACCGCTGTCCACGCCCAGAATTTCTACCTTTTTAAATTTTATTTTTATTTTATAAGTTTTCACCATTAGTTTGTTTCAGATGGTGTGGCCCATTCGGACCTCAGTTTGGGTCCAAATTCGAACCCCCATCCTAAAATGAAATAGGGAAATAAATGGGCGGAGTGGATGTACAAAATACATCAAGGTGGGTCCCATGAGTGGGGCCCCCAAGTCACCCTGTCAAAAAGTCCAACGCGACGCTGGAACGTCCAGCCACTTTTCCTTTTTCTTTTTCTTTTTTTTTTTATATTATTATTATTATTATTATTATTATTATTATTATAACGATTAAAAAGTGTATGTGGGGTCTACGAGAGATCTGGTCCGACCATTGGGTCGGCCACCTCATTGTGGCCCAATAATGTTTTGGAATAATATAATTTATCAGAATTAATTTACTAATTAAATAAAACAATAACAAAACAAATTTTAAAGGCTATCATTCATTCAATTGATGTGGCCCATCTGAAGGTCCATTCGATCTGAATTTTGAGGCCCATGTACATTTTGGCCATATGGTCATTATGACCCATCCAGATCGATTCCTGGCCCACCCAAATGGTCCCCATCAATCGTGATCATATATTCAAGGGTTAAGATAAAGATAAGGTCCCTAGATCAGTATAATGAACGGACGGACGATCCGACCCGTTCATTGGCTGGATCTGGCCTACTTAAATAAAATAAAAAGAACACCTACTTGATCTAGCCGCAAGATCCCTCTATTCCTCCTTCCTTCTCTCCTTTCCTTTCCTTTCTTTTACGATGGATGAAAACCATCTCGCTCTTTCTCTTTTTAAAGAGACGTTCGTTGGAGATTTGTTGCGGATAAGATGGGTTGGTTGAGATAAGATAAGATTAATTTTGAATTTCAAAATTCGTATTTAAAGCAAAAAAAAGAAAATTAAATTCTTGTTAGTGATAGGACTCGATACCTGGTCTTCCCTCTCGCTTAAGAGGGCTTTAACCAATCAGTCCATGCTTTTCTTTTCTTTATCATCTTAAATTTATTTAGCTAACCCATTTTTGCTCCTAAAAGAAAATTTTTCTACCGAAATTTTAGGGTCGTTACAGATTAGGCTTAGCAAAGCTCTTATTATATAGTCAACAGTATAATTAATGATGGGTCCAACGGCTTGGATTTTCTCTGGCCTTTTTGGGCTAAATATTTTTTTAAAATTATTATAAAAATAAAACAAATTAATAAAAAAATCTACTATTAATTTAATATTAATATGAAGTGTCTTAATTTAATATCATGTTTGAATTAGGGGTAAACTAACTGAAAGAAAGGACAAGTGTGACATAAGCATGTGGTAAACTCATATAAGCATCAAGATAAAGAAAGCTCTGCATTCGTTTATTTTAAATAGAAAGGTCAAGATTACTTTTTCTTTGCATTTGATATAATTTTACCCATTTAATATGTTATATTAATGGAAAGTTTATTTTCTCACTAAGGAGGTGTTTGGATCGTAAGTTAGTTAAGCTACTTATACCTCAATTAACTTATTTTGATTTCTACTTATTAAAGTTAAGTAATTAGATAACTTCAGGTAAAAAAAGTTACTTATAATTTATCTTAAACCCAACTTTCTTATCTCAAGTAAGTTACTTATCTACTGATCTGAGCAGAAAAGGTAACTTATTTGTTGACATACAAATGGGTCCTCATGGGATGTTTGAAAAAAAAGGTTTTACTCTATTGTTAAGAAAAGAAAATCAACAACATAATTTTATATTTCCAAAGCAGAAAAAAGGTCACATCAAAGAAAAACTATAATAGTTTCCTTAGTTTAACTTCAATCTACAACACCCTTAAGCATTAATAATGGGTTTGACGGTAAGTATTATAGTGACACCGAATCCACCCCATGGCTTATTGTGGGTAAAGATTCTAATTTCAGATAGCGATTGTAGAGTGGAAACATAAATTTGACCGAAGATAGAAGATACGTCAGTAATTTAAACAAAGATAAACTCTTAAGAAAAATAAGAAAAATGGAAATCAACTGTATTCTTCTTCTTTCTTCTTGTCAAAGAGAAAAACCAACTTCATTTGGTTAGCAATTACTCAATTACAATGCAAAGCAACTATTTGTATTACTCCCTAAACCTAGTAAATCTATCAATTACAATTCCATACTTAAAATATTTGAAATATTAAAAATGATAAAAATATCCATCAATCTTATGTCACAATAACGTATACCTTTAGTAAATCCACCATAACTCACCGAAACAGTAATTCGATTTGCATGGCCTTGAGTTCATTAGAAAGCAAACTCAATAAAATCCGAAACAAACCAATTTCATATTGTTTTGATGTCATCTAATGCTAAAAAAAGAAGTTGGTGTCAAGATTAATGACAGAAATGATGAAGACTTAGTCTTTGAGCTAAACAAATTAAAAAATAAAAAATAAAAGAAGCGTTAATCTATGCATCTAGATCTAAAGTCACTAAGGTGAACCCGGTACCTGGATGATTATGATTGTCATTCTCCAAGATTAAAGGTGACAGTGGACGCATAAATTCACATGAATCTAGACCATTAAGTGCGTTGGGATCAAAAGTGAGATGAGTTTCGAGAGCCAAGTTTTGCTACATCATGTTTTAACGGCAGATTACGGCTCAAAGCTGTTCGAGTACCATCACATCTACTCGACATTTTAAAACATTAGTCTTTACCCTATCATTAAAATAATCATCAGTGACATGACATGTCTAAGGAGCCATTTGGAGCAGCCGATGACAGCATTCTTGATTTTTTTTTTTCTTTGAGAAACAAGATTGATCAGCATTGAATTGATCAAAGGCTTTTGAATAATCATCTAGCGGGCCCACATGTTTCCCAAGGCAAAAGAAACCAATCTAAATACCTGATCAGCTCCAAATGATATTCGGTACTTTTTGTCTGGTTCAGATGTTCTATAAAAGTGTTGCAAGGAAACAAGTATTGTATCTGAAAGTTCACATACAATGTTGAATGTGAGCATTTCTACTAGAAAAAATTGTAACATTTTATTCTAGAATCCAGATCGTCTGCTCATCTTCAACAGGATTTTCTTGTTTTCCGACATCTAATTGGTCCAGCTCAGAACACGTCAGCACTGACTGCATTAAATGCAACAGTGTTGACAATGTCAGTACTAAGCTAGATCAATCAAGTGATTAGCAAACAGAAAAATACTGTTAAAGTCAAGCAGACAATCTATACTCTTTATTCTAATGTATCACCTATGACGGGTTGCATACTAACTTAAAATAAAGACACATTTTCAATATAAGCAATTGTAAACATTTTTGGGATAAAGACGCCCCCTCCGTTGAGAATGGACTTTAATATTTTTATAGTAAAAAATCAGGCCAACCCAACCATCATTAGGGTGACCATGTGATTTTTGGTAGGATTTTTTAGTTATATAATTCTCCTTTGTTCTCTATGGCGGGCCCATTGTGTCCATGCGTGCCATCATCCAAGCCACGCATTATGCAAGTCCCATCACAACAATGGGATGAGTCAAAGATGAAGTCGATACAATGATTAGACGGGCCTCATATCATAAAAATAAAATAAACAACAATATAAAAAAATGTCCAAATTCATGTGATAGCATATATGATAGATGTATTAGTTGGCTTTTAGGGCGTCCAACTTTCATGATGGGAAACTTTTGGGGCACATTGGACTCCATAAACATATTCAGTGAGGCCCACATGCAACACACTTTGGACATTTTATCATCTACAAAACTTCTTGTACATCATGGAGAACACCCAAGTTCTGTATGATTCACCATGCTGCATGTGTAAAGGCCACTCCATCCTTCAGGTGAGTACCATATTACTTTAAAACCATACCCACGAAAGATAAGCCCGATTAAAAACTAATATGGGCCAAAACAATGGGAACCATGTACAATTGCTCTCACATCCACTGAGTTCACACGGTGTGGCCCACATATGTTTTTAATCATGCTGATTTTTGTCTCTTCCTTTCATATACGTGAGTTACACCTTATTAATGGGTTTGATGATGGTCATTCATCACTATTTCTAGTAGTATGGTCCACCTGAGATTTGGATCTAGGTTTGGTATCATGTCTTAAAATGAGATGTAAAAACAGATGGACGGCATTGATATGTAAAATATATAATCCATATGGTCCCCACACAGTTAGGGTAACACCCACTAAGCTGTTCCCGGGGTAACACCTAATTCGTTCCCTTCTAAGCCATGTAAATGGCGGGGCACACCATGAAAATCACCTGTCCAAAAAATCAGACCATGGGCTCATTAATTGTGCTGCACGTCTGGTCAGGCCATCTCTTCAATTTTAATGGCATGGGCTGTCTGATGAGTAGATTAGCCTAGCTTGTTTTTGTACCGGTGATCTTCATGGTGGGACACACGATTTACATGCAGCTGTAGGTGATCTTCTCTTTTCATCTAAAGGAGAAATTTTGTATTCCTTCGTCCATGGCCCCCTTTCACTTAGGCGGCAGTTTTTGTCACATGATTTTAACTTATCATCCATTAATAGCATGTTTCACCAAATGAACGGTTTGGATTATCTGATTACTGATTGATATGGCCCACAGGGAACCTCAACCGCGACGAAGACAAACCTCATTCAAGCAATAACGTCCGTACGGTGCTGGAAACGATCGTGGCCCTCCTATTACGTATGTGTTTAATCCACGCCGTCAACCCATTCTTCCAGTTCGTTTTAAAGCATAAGCCCAGGAAGTAGATCCAAATCTCAGGTGGACCAAACAATAGGAAACAGCGGTGATTGAACGGCCACAATTAAAAACTTTCCCAGGCCTACTGTAATGTTTATTTTCCATATCCAACCCGTTGATTAGGTCACACAGACATGGATGAGGGAAAAACACAAATATCAGCTTGATCAAAAACTTTTGTAAGCTCCATGTTCAATCACCATTGTTTCCTACGGTGCGGTCCAGATGAAAATTGGATCTGCCTCATTTTGGGACTCATCCTCTCCAAAAATAAGCTGTAAAAATGGATGTACAGCGTGGATAAAACACATACATCATAGTGGGCTCACAGAGCTTTTCTATCACCGACCAGCACCGACGTCCGTGTCGTGTGCGACCTTCCAATCCAAGACCATGGATAGCACGTAGTTTTGCGGAATCTGATTGCCTGTGACCCGGGGCACAGAGATTCCTGTGCTCGGGGCTGTGTGGGGCCCAAAGAAATTTCTGTGATAAATCTTCTCCGTCCATCTGTTTCAAAAGACCAAAATAGGTCAGGAATCTAAAATACAGGCAGATCCAAAACTAATGTGAGCCTTAACACACGAAACATTAGAGATTGAACGCCTAGGATGACAAAAGTTTTGTATCAGGATAATATTTGTACCTATAGTTTATCTGAGTGGTAATAACTCTATGAACGGTTTGGATGGGATATAAACATCATGGTCAGCACCAGGAAGGTTTCAACGGTGGACGTTTACGTTACAGCTGTTTCTTTTTGTATGGCTAACCTGAGTGTTTTATCCGCCTGTCTTTCGAATTTCTGTCCTATGGTGGAGGTTCAAAACAGATGGACGGAGTGGATTTGTTACGGATGTCTCTGTGGACCCCACACAGCCCGCGGCAAAGGTGTATCTCTTTGCCCGGGTTCACAGTCAATCCGCTGCAATAGTCTGCCGTTTCCTAACGAGAGAAACTTTGATACTCTGGCGGAGTGTGGTTTGTGATACTCGGGCACTCAGAACATACAAGTTATTCAAATTAAATGTCCTAGTTTTCATGTATCACGAAACAAATATTAAGCTTAATTGATTATCTGAGCATCAGATATGTGGACATTTTTTGGACGGTTAAAAATAAAAATATCCAATGGCTATATTTCAACGAACAAGATCCATGAATCAGGGGTAAGAATTGCTAAACCAATCCGATTGGGCGAATAGATATGCGACGTGTACTCATATCTGAGTAACTTTGTGTAAAAAACTTTCCATTTTCAACGTGTTTTAGGGAGTCGGTGGAGCTCTTTTTTTTTTTTAGTACGTACGGACACGCACGGAACGGAGCTCTCACGGCAGCGGACTAGGTGCGGCCCCGGCCTCACCTTCACCCAACATGGTGTCGGCTGACTGTGGGGCCTACCTTGATGTATGTATTGTATATCCATTCTGTCCATCTGTTTTTTCAGCTCATTTTATTTACAAGAAAAAAAAAAAGGAAGCAGATCCAAATCTCAGGTGGACCACACCATAGGAAAGAGTGGTGATTGAACACCCACCATAAAAAACCTCCTAGTGCCCACTTTAATTCCTACCATAATGTTTATTTTCCATCCAACCTATTGATAAGGTCACATGCACCTGGATGAATGGAAAAAAATAAATATCATCTTGATCAAAAAAAAAAATTTATGGCCCACAAGAAGTTTCTAATGTCATTAACCACTGTTTCATGTGGTGTGCTCTACTTGAGATTTGGATCTGAATAATTTTCGGAAATATATATTAAAATGAGCTGGAAAAACGGATGGACGGCGTGGATATACAAAACATAATTAAGGTTTTCCCTAAGGTCAGGGCCCTACCCTGTTGGTTCAGTACATCCCATCATCTTTACCGAGGTTTCACATGTATATGGAATCTGATCCGTACATAAGTTGAGAAATGCCATCAAGATCTACTTTCATGAAATTCAGGATGATCTAATGGTCCTAATCTTTCCTTTGATCCAGACCATTGGATGTCAATAGAAAGTGATTTAGTGGCCATCCCCATGATCGGACCCAATTGATTATGCATTATATGCTCTTCATGCTGTATTTCATCTCTTTGAAGGCTCCAATGTCGTACTCAAGTCACACGTCGGTGGAAAGACGAGGGTGTATTTACAAGTTTACATAGAGAGCCGGTATTAGATCATTTCAATTATTTTTTTGTTCCATATTATTTTAGTAGAGCTGCATTCCACATTTCTACCACTGTGTAGCTGTACACATGCCACGTCCCTCAAATCGGAACCGTCCAAATAGTTGGAACTACCGTAGATTGGCCACATGCTTAAGATCAGATTAATTTAACAATTGTGACATCTACTTTGACTTTGTTTCTATTTTTCTCCATTAGATCTCCACCAACCGACCATTAGAACCATATTTACAGGTGAGATCCATGCCACGTGTATGGTGGAAGCATCGCCTGTATCCTAGCTAGAGCGAGTAGACTATGCTTTATTAAAACCCATAATTTAAAATTCATCACCACCTAACCATTTAGTTTTAGTGTTTTAAAATCACCATTGAGGATTCATGTACTACATTTGTACGCTAACTTAACACACAGCTTTTTATTTCTGCTGACACGTTACTTGCGTATAAAATCCGATCCGTGGAAAATGTGGGCCACATCATAAGGATCACCCGGGACGAAAACCAGGATGGTCAGTTCATCAGGAGATCTACACCATTGAAACCAATACACAGATGGTGGATGGATTCAATGTTTCTCTGTGGCCCACCTGATGTATGGATTGTTTCAAATTTCTCTTCATATAACTTTTATGATATGTTCTGCCATTTTTATGGCTTAGATTCCATTGAAGTGAGATATAAGAGGAAAATAGAAACGTTGGATTTTAAATTAACGTACAATGTTGTATGTGATCGTTTCTCAATTTTAAAATTCAACTAAGATTACAATCCATGTCATGAGGTGGCCACAAGATTAAGATTGTCAAAGAGAAATGATCCATGGGCTCAGCGTGTGGAAACTTTCCATGCACGTAGTTTTATTTGGATTCATTGAGCATCCACATCACCTATTTGGATTCTGGACCGTCCTCTATAACCAAACCCTCTAAATCAGATGGTCATAAACGCCCATGAATGGGCTTATCTTCTATTTACAATCTTGCCCGTCTATTTTTACATGTTGCTGAGTAGAAGGTTTGGGTCATCCAAATAGTATGATTTTTTGTAAGGCAGCCTATCAAAAGTGGACCAGACGTAATGGATGGTCTGGATGGGTGAGGTTGGATGCCAGCAAGTCCAAATGCAACTATGTGTGCATGAGAATGCTCCTCTGCACTTAGCCCACTGGATCATTTCTATTTAGCATCAGTGTTAGACTATGGATCTAGGAATCATATGATCCTCAGGCCCTGGATATGCGTAGTGTCTTTGGGTAGAGAGTTTGTACGCTGGATGAAGGTTTGGTGATCCAGATCGTTGATCAAACGGACCTCATTATGTATGCTGCATGTAATATATATATATATATATATAAAGAAATTTTCAGACGCGCTCTAGTGCGCAAATAACCCACGCGCACCGCCTTTTGAAAGAGACTTGCTCAGTAGAGAGACTTTCAAGGCTCCAGCAACTGCTCCCACCGCCACAATTAGGATGAGACAGAGGGTCGTGATCTATGGTAACTAGCATGATGTATACGTTTTATCCATGCCGTACATTCATTTTGAAAGGTCATTTTAGCACATGATAAATAAAAATTATACATAATAAAGGTTTAAGCGGACCACACCACTGCAAGCAGTGGGAATTGAAACCTTACCATTGAAAACTTCTTGGAGGTCAGGGAAGTTTTGGATCAAGCTTATACTTTATGTTTTTCCTTTATACAGGTCTATGTGACCTTATGAATAGGTTGGATGGAAAATAAACATCACGGTGGGCCTTTTGGATGTTTTTAAGGGTATGAGTTCAATCCTCAATGCAAGACCGACCGTCTCTAGCCATGTTCGTTGGTATAACGTACACAGTTTCTGAATTTCTAATTTAGAAACAGACGTCTGTCCTAAGCCTTAACTGAGTCTGGATTAGAAAAGGAAACATCTTCCTTGATTATGCGCACAAATAAAATTATGTATTGGACTATATGATGCCATATGGCCCACTTTTAGGACATGCGAACAAAAATGAGCCGATACAAGATTCAAGTGGGCTGCACAAAGAAAAGGATGGTAGGAAAATTCCTACCGATGAAACCTCGCTGAGTCTATAATGATGTTTATATGCCATCCATACCGTTTATAATGTCATTCCTACTGGGATGAACTGCAATCACAAATATTAGCCAGAATCAAAACTTCTGTTGCCCCACGAATATTTCAAATCTAGACGTTCAATCCCCATGCTTTCCACCCAATTGAGTCTTAGATCCAGTTTATTTTTCCTCCCAAGTCTTAAAATGAGCTGACAGAATAGATGGATGGGGTGGATTTTTCACAAACATCACGGTGGGCCCACCTAGTTCCCAGCGCATGAACTTCTTTGTCGGAAATCCGCATCTACCCATGCTAGGAGCGGGTCGTTACTGTATGGTGCTGTGGACGAGAAAATTTTTGCTACACCCACGAGTTAGCTACACCGGGTGTAGCAATGACCCCACCACGTATGAGTTGTATCCACGCCGTCCATCATGGTGGGTCATTGCTACACCCGGTGTAGCTAGCGTAGTTAACTCGTAAGTGTAGCAAATTTTTTCTCCTGTGGACCCATCATGATGTGTGTGTTTTATCAATCTAGTCCATACATTTTAACATCTCATTTTAGGGCATGAGCCCAAAAACGAGACAGATCCAAATCTCAAGTGGGCCCCACCACAAGAAAGAAGTGGTGATTGAACACAGACCGTTAAAACATTCCTAAGGTCCACTATAATGCTTGTTTACCATCCAACCTGTTGATTAGGTCAAACAGACGTGGATGAACAGGTAACACAAATATAATCTTAGTTTTTAATGGTGGGCATTCAATTACTGCTGTTTCCTATTTTGGGGTCCACATGAGATTTGGATCTGCTAAAAATTTTTATTTCATGCCTCAAAATGATCTTGGAAGACAGATGGACGGTTTGCATAAAACATATATATATATATATATATATATATATATATATATATATATATATATATATATATATATATAATGGTGGGCCATAGAGCATGGTATAGTGCAATAGACCATCCTTGTCCGCATACTCAAGATAGATGTTCCCTTATGTGATCCGAGAGCGGATTAGGTGAGACCCTAGGGGCCCACCTTGATGTATGTATTATGTATCCATACTATCCAACCGTTTATACACATAATTTTAGGTCATATATCAGAACTTAAGCAGATTCAATTATCAGTTAAACCATATCATAACAAATAGTGGTGATTGACCAATATTAATGGGCCCCAAGAGTTTTGGATCAAGCTGATATTTGTTTTTTTTCTCCTTTATCCTGATTTTATTTAACCCTATCCATAGTTTGGATGGTAAATAGACATTAGGGAAACATCAAGGAGAGGCCTAAGAAGCTTTTAATGGTAGGATGGGCAATCACTATTGTTTCCTATGGTATGGTTCACCTAATAAGTGGATCTGCTTACTTTTTAGTATAATGCCTTAAAATGATGTGAAAAATAGATGAACGGGATCAATACATAATGCATACATCAAGGTGGGGGCCACGGTAAGGCTCGCACCATCTTAGAATCCGCACTCCTCTGAGGTGACCCAGACTCTGTGAAGACAGATGTCTCTTTCTATATCCACATGCTCTACCAACGGATTTAGCTAGACACAGACGGTCTGCCAAGAAATCTGTAGGGCCTACCGTGGTGTATATGTTAATAAGGTCAAAGGGTCAAGTGGACCACAACAAACGAAGCATTGGGGATTGAACTAGTACCATTAAAATCATCCCCAAGGCCCACCGTGATGTTTATTTTCCATCTAATTTATTCATAAGGTCACGTAGACCTGTATAAAGGGAAAAATAAAGTATCAGCTTGATCCAAAACTTCCCTGACACCCAAGAAGTTTTCAACGGTTAGCTTCCAGCTCCCACTGCTTCCCGTAGTGTGGCCCACTTGAACCTTCAGTATACCTAATTTTTTTTATCATGTCCTAAAATGATCTTTCAAAATGGATGGACGGCATGGATAAAACATATACATTATGACGGTTATCATAGATGATCTATAGTAGTACCGTCCCTCTCATCCTAAGTGTGGCGGTGGGAGCAGTCCGGAGCCCCTAAAATCCATCTATTGCGCGGGGATTATTTGTACGCGATTAAAAATTCTACTCTCTCTTTAAATATATATATATATATATATATATAATGTTCATGGCGCTCACTAAAACTCATAAGCACTTTTTGAGGGTTCATCATATGTGATGCCAGACTAACATCTGAACCATCCATATGATGCAGCACCCCAAAAAACCTCGAGGCCCTGCTTCCAACTTGGTCAAAAACACTGGTGGGCCATGGAAAAAGGAAAAAGCTTCCTCCCATGATTTGCCTCTCTCTGCTATGGCCCCACCAAAGTTTTGGATCTAGCTGAAAGATGGGCCCTGAGGTTTTTTGAGGTGCTGGATCACATTGATGCTTCAGATTTTGGGCTCATATAAGTGATGAGTCCTAAAAAAATGTGAATTGGTGCGCAGGTGAGCATTCCTCTCTCTCTCTATATATATAAGACAATCGTAGTCCCCATTAAAGGGCTATGATTTTCAAATGCCTCTAGCCAGTAATAAGTCTACAACTATACTTACCACGGGGCGGCTCTGTCAACCCACCATGATGAGATTTATATTTGCATCATTTTTTGCCGATGCCATAAAATGAGCTCTTAAAATGGATGCACGGGGTGGATAAAACTGATAGACATGATGGATGGCCCACGGTTGACTAGACGTAGTATGGGCCCACTGGCCCTACTGATTGATTCTCCGTGTATAGAGCTGTACACAGCCGAGTCGAGCCGAGCTTTGCCCTATTCGAGCTAGGCTCATTCAATTACCCCCCTGGCTCGTGTTTGGCTCGGCTTGGCCTTCAAGCTGGATAGACATGTTCGAGCTAGGCTCGATCAATGACCACCTTGGCTTGTGTTCAGCTCGGCTCGCCTTCGAGCTCGATTGACATGTTCGAGATAGCTTGAACGAGCTTTAAAGCTGAGTTTGAGCCCAATTCGAGCTGAGTTAGAGCTTGAAGAAACAAAATTTTAAATAGGCCCATCCTAAAGCCCAGCCTAAAACTATTAAAATTCGAGCCCAAAGCCCATTTACATCCCCCACTTATTTTTATAGAGAATTTCACCTCTCATTTCCTTGCTCACTTTTGATGTGGGACTAAAAACATACTTTTCCAACTGAGTCAGCTGAGTCGAGTCAAGCTTCGATCGAGTTGAATTGAGCTTGGGTTAGCTCGAGCTCGACTTGAAAATCATTTCCAGCTTGGAAAAATGGCTCGCCTTGGTTCGAGCCAAACCTTCAAATCAAGCCGAATTGAGCTGGTTCGAGTCGAGCGAACTAATCGAGCTAGCTTGGCTCGTGTATAGCTCTATTTGTGTATATCATTTCCTCGTATACTTGGTTGCTAAGTTACTTAATTACTAAGATTGTATACCTCTATAAATAAACTCTTTTTAGGTCTACATGAATACAAAATATCAAAAGGAGAATTCTCCACATCCTTAATTTTTCTATGTTATCATGGTATCAGAGCAATTCAATCACTAAGCTCATTCCTCTGCAAGTTGTCACCCACCATCGCAACTCAATCCAAATGAGTCGTGACGGCGATTCTTGTAGTGGTTCTTGTAGCGATTCTTATTGTCGTCGTCGCACCTTCTGGCACGGTGGTGCAAATGCCACCTTCTGGCACAGTGGCGCAACCGCCACCTTCCGGCACGATGCGTAGTCGTCACTTTCTAGCATGATGGTGCATCAATTAAATATCGGCGAATCTACTGATGGTCCTGCTCAAGCCCTCCCACCAACTCTCCCCCATATTCCTTTGTTGCAATCTTCGAATCATCTTCATCTGGCGTCAGGCCTGAAATCAGCAAAATCCAAATCTCTGCAACCCCCTGCAACTCACGGTCCTTGTCTTCTGTACCCATCCATTGTTACAACCTCTTGTTCGGCGATCCCTGTCACAACCCTTGTCACTACCCTTGTTGTATCTCGACAGCCCCCTGCGACTCACGATCCTTGTCTTCCACATCCATCCGCTATCGCAACCTCTTGTCCGGCAATCCCTGTCGCAGTCCCCATTGCTGCTCTTGCCATAGCTGTGTTTATAGCTACCCCTGTGGCACAACCTTCAACGCCCTATACGCAGCTACCCTTATTGATACAACCTTCAAAACCCTTGTCCGCATAACCCTGCAAATGCCCGACCACTACATCATCCCAATCCGGTTTTAGATCTAGAACCAGATCTGCGTCTTTGGCCATTGTCCAGTGCCATCATCTTCCCCAGTGTGCTGCGCACATTATTGCGCCCCTGCTACCGGATCTCCCTGTTGCAGACCCACAGCCTCATCGCATATCTGTTGCTCAGATTTTCCATTGTTGCAACTTTGGAGAAGATTTCACATCGACTCTACCTTCCTCGTTGTTGATTGACGACTGTCCTCTTCCGATCTTCACAAATATTTATAGAAGAAGCGATTCAGTGGAGTCCCCAGCACCGAACCCACCACCTGTGAAACCCCACTCTCGTAGCACCATTTACAGCCTTGTCGCGACCCTAATCCAACAGTTACCTCAATCCAGCGGCGACCGTCCGATTCCAGCCCTGATCCGTCAATCTCCATAGTCGCACCTCCATCTCAAATCCAATCTCGGGCCGCATCTCAGGCTGTCAACATCTCGAGCCTCTAATTCTGGCCCTGAAATATGTTGAATCCGATATCTGTTGAAATCTCTAATCAAAGCCACATTGCTGCGATAGTTGGTGGTGTGCAAGTCTGGTTCATCTACTGTCTTCAGTTGCGATTCTACATCAAAACCTACGAGAATCCTGGCACATTTTTTATGTCAAAAGCAAGTACTCTACAAACACTGCGTCTCCAGCCATTATCTACGTCTCTAGTGCATTGCGTCTTCGGTGTATTTTGTATCCAGCCATTGTCTTTGGTGCATTGCGTCTCCAACAATCATCTACATAAATTACATCTCCGACCATCATTTTCGGTACATTGTATCTTCGGTCATCATCTGCAAACACTGCGTCTCCAGCCATTGTCTTCGGTACTGCATCTTAAAGACACTGAAGATGTAAAGGAATTGTTTCCTCTCAGTTTCAAAATCAATCCTCTAAGTAATGATAGCTGTGTTGAGGGTCATCTGATCTCCATCTATCAGTTAGCCCATCATTCTGTACGGTTCTGCTAGCATCTTCCTCTATACTAGGAAAATGTGACACGAATTTGGTATAAGAACTTTGGCCATCTCGCAATGACTTGCAGTGAGATCATTTGGTTTCATGGTCTTCTTTCATATTTTGGAATTGACCTCTCTACCCCGACTTCCCTTCATGATTGATAATATTAGTGCAGTTTAGATTGCTTCGAATCCCGTCTTTCATGAGAGAACAAAGCATGTTGAAGTTGACTGTCACTTTATTCGTAAGAAGTATCAATTTGGCCTTATTTCTCTTCCTCGTGTAGTGTTTTGAGATCAGATTGCTAACATTCTTACAAAATCACTCTCATCTGCCCGTAATTCCTTCCTAGCTGACAAACTATTGCTCGTCCATAACCTGCATCAATTTGAGGGGGGTGATAGATATAATGGATGAGCCACGGCTGACTGGATGCAGTGTGGGGCCTACTGGCCCCATTGATTGATTATCCGTATGTATCAATTCCTTATATACTGGTTGCTAAGTCACTTAATTACTAAGATTGTATATTTGTATAAACAAAAAAAAATTTAGTCTACATGAATACATAATATTAGAACGAGAATTCTCCACATTCTTGATTTATCTATGTTTAAAAAAAAAAAAAAAAAAAAAAAGATGCATTGGTAAAGCCACAACATGGACTAATATCAAGATATAAGTACTGGTGAGGTCACTACCGAGTATTAGTCCCTCCGGGGTGTTGGCAAACCTCTATGAGCCCTAATCCTAGCTGCCCATCTATTTTGCCATCTTAAGGCATGAGTCGATCCAAAATTGTGGCATATCCAAATCTTACGTGGACTGCACCAACAGAAACGGTGGTGATTGAACACTTACCAATGAAAACTTCCTAAGGCCCACTTTGATTTGGACCTGGATGAAGGGAAAACACAAATATCGGCTTGATCCAACTCTTTTGTGGCCCCAATAAGTTTTTAACCGTAGGCATTAAAACACCACTATATCCTGTAGTGGGTCCACCTCAGATTTGGATATGCCTCTTTTTGGCTCGTGCCTTATAATTAGCTGGCAAAATAGATGAACGCGCCGTGCACGTGGTACCTACATCATGGTGGGTCTATAGAGATTTTTGGCACCGAGCAGCACCGACATCGTAGTGGAGAGGTCAGTACCGAATCCAAGTCCATTTTCCTGCGCAAAAGGTGGGCCTCGTGGTAAAGATCATATGGGTAAAACAAGATGGTCCGCTCATCAGGGTATTTAACCCCCATTGAAATCAATGGACGACCCAATTTACAGTATGGCCTACCTAATGAATGGATTAATGGTCCTATTTCACTCGTTGTGGTTTTTATCGCGTGGCCCGCGTCCTGAACGGCTGAGATGTTAAAGAAAAGTGACAAGTGGACGGAACGAAACGTGGTACGTGAAGTTTGTATGGTACGTTGCATGTGATAGTTCAGGTAGAACGCTGCACGTTAACAATTCTCTTTTGATCTTGATTGAGTGGGCCCACTTCCCATCATTGCTTCAGCTTGATAAAGTGGCCCCACTACCCGTCACTGTCTCACCTTGATTAATTAGGTCCACTTCTCATCAAGTGGGTCCCACTTCCCATCGCTGTCTCGTATCAGGGTGCTCTGCCCTGCACGAGCTAGTAGCATGGTCTTTTGACTCAGCGACTCGTCCCAACTCATTAGGCTTAGAGTTGAGTCGTGACTCATTCGAGTTGGGGATAAATCAGCCTGACTTGTTCAAGTCAGGGGCGACTTGTGGGCTGCGGCCCCGGCCTGACCCATTCGCAGGCAAAACCGAGTCAACCGGGCCGAGTCAGATGGGACTTGGACGAATTGTCAATCACGAAACCCTCCATCACTGCCAAAAACACTTGCATGAGATCTGAGCTTTCCATCAGGGAAGATGTGTTTTTTAGATTTTCTGGCACAAAAATCAGGCCATTTAACACCTCAGGTGGGCCACAGCATATCAAAACAAATGAATGGATAGCAAAAAGTTAATCATGTGGCAAACCATTAGGCAGACGATCTAAGCATTATTTCCAACTTCGTGGAAAGTTCAGATCTCGCACACGTGCTTCATATCTGTACGGTTCTCCACGCATGTGGAATCAGCAAACCCCATTGATTCAACGACAAGAGGACTCTGGTTATGGTTCACCATCATTTTTAAGCAGTGCTGACTCTTCCATCAGACACGTAGGGTATAGTCACTTGACTCACTTCAATCAGGGCCGTCCAAATCACAAGGGCCACTGTAGATGGAGCATAGCCACTATCTCCACCGACCTCATTTTGTCCTTCCACGGCACCAAGGAAACGTTTCTATCATCGATCCTAAACCATAAACAAGTCAAATGAGTTAATGAGATTTGGACGGTTCATCGAGTGGGCCCACTGTGACTACCCGACTAGTACTGCATGTGGTCCATGCATTAAAATTTTCATTGATTGGACGATCTAACTAGGGTTGTAAACGGGTAACATTGGGTTCAACCCAACTATAAATGCATCTGAATCAGTATTCGGGTCTTTTCAGTCGGAACAGGATCCAAATACCACCATGATGGTCAGAGTCTGGAATCCCTCAAAGTTGAAATGACCCAGCTCGGGGTCGACTTCTAAATAGGTCTGGTTTGGATTTTGGACCATCCAAAAAATAGACCCAAACTAGACCAGACCGGATTTCCATTTAGACCCCTCAAAAAGTTGACCCCACCCAGCTCCGGGTCGACTTCTAAATAGGTCTGCTTTGGATTTTAGACCATCCAAAAAATAGACCCACCCAAACTAGACCCGACCGTAAGTCCATTGAGGCCCAGCTTCTAAAAATCATTTCATTTTAAGTAATTAAAGGTAATCCACTACAACATGGCAGCCAACTTTAAGGAAAAACACTTTTAAACTCGGGGAAACGGCCCAACGTGAGTGAAATCCACCCCCTTCATCAGGTGTATCTCCTCTCTTTTAGCTTTGATAACAATCGGGCTGATTCGGCATTTAGGTGAACCACCCCATAAATTTACTAAATTTATTGTACAACCTGTGATTTTTTTGTAATTCTTTCATTTTGATGAGTTACCATAGATGAATGGATTAGATGACATGTAAATACTACGGTTGTGTTTCTCGCCTGCTAGCCCTACTTGGAGATGCCTACGCGTTTCAACAGTAGAACTTAGGTTCAAGTGCTAAGGAGACACACTGGTCCCATCAGTGGGTGGGCTAAATCTGATTGGGCCATTTGTTGCTGTTAAAGCTAAGGCCCGCACAAAGCCATTTGAAGATTGTTGGTCGATGGGTTTGAAGTGGATCGCCTATAATCCCAGCTTAAAGTTATACATATGCCTAGGGTTGCATGGGGTTCACAGAGGTGTACATGACAAATCCACTCCATCCATCAATTTTGAAAGACTATAAGACAAGAATATAAAAATCAGGCAAATCCAAAACTAAGATAGGCCCCACAAATGAAACAATAGAAACACAAAAACATATACGTCTACCATTAAAACTTGTAGCAGACAATGATGTTTATGTGTCATCCAAATCATTCATAATGTTATTATCACTGAGATAAAATGTAGGCACAAATATCATCCCTATACAAAACTTTTGTCACCCTCAAGCATTTAATACCGTCGTTTTGTGTGCATGGCCTCATGTGAGTTTTGGATGTACTTGATTTTTACAATCCTATTCTGTTGTAGTCTTGCAAACAGACGGATGGAGAGAATTTGTCATGGTCCATGGACATCTCTATGGGCCTACACAGCCCCGGGCACAAGAATATATCTATGCTAGGGGCCAAAGTCAATTCACTTCTTGTTGGGTCTAAGTACAAGAACAATCTCTGATAACAATACGTGCCCAATCAAATCCCACACCTTATCTGCTCACCAATCAATCCCAAACTAGACCAGCCTTAAACTGCATTCAAACCCGACTCACATATAAATGAGGCAAATTTGGATCACTCAACCAGATATAACCTTGATCCGGCTTATTTGGACTTGGACCTGACCTAAACCCAACAAGCTAACATGGTTTTTAGGCTTGGTTGAGTCTCATTTGGCTCATCTGAGTCGACTCAGTAGACCTGATCCACCGAAGAAGTTACCCCCAACCTAGTGAGTTGGGCCAATTCACCTTGCGTCGGCTAGAGCTCGGTCCGTCCGAATCTTAAATCCATGATGCAAATGGATTCCAACCGGGGTTAAATCCGGACCCGATTTTTAAATCGTTCAGCTCGAGCTCTGCTCTATCCCACTAGACCCAACGCATTTGAACAACGAAATCGAACCATAAAATCAATGATGCGAATGGTCACGTGCAGTAGACCAAAAGGAAGCAACGGTCCACATTCAACAAGCAAAAGCAAAGGTCATAGCATCCTTTTATGGGAGCGGATTCGGTCAGGCCAGGGTAGCAAGGCGGTGACCATGGGCCCACCTTGGTGTCTTTTTGTATATCCCTGCCGTCCATCCATTTTTCCTACTCATTTTAGAACATTACTGCAAAAATGAACCACATCCAAATCTCACATGGACCACACTACAAGAAAGAGTGGTGATTGAACGCTCACAACTAAAAACTTCCTAAACCCACCTTAATGTTTATTTGCCAAACCTGTTGATATAAAGTCACACATGCCCGGATGAATAAAACATAAATATCAGCTTGATCCAAAACTTTTATGGCCCTTAATAGGTTTTTAATGGTCAATCACCAATTTCCTGTGGTGTGGTCCACCTGAGTTTTGGATCTACTTTATTTTTGAGCTCATGCTATAAAATGAGCCGTCAAAACGGATGCAAAGCGTGGATATATAACACATATATCAAGATGGATTTGACGATCGTTTCCCGACCGAACTCCCTGTTATATTTGACGATCACGGCCTGATCGAAATCGGTGTTATCTGGACTTTGACCGGATCCCCTCCCTCGTTTTATGGGAGAGGACCCATTATGTTCTACCCGAGCCTGTCCCGGGCTCAGGACAGGCTAGTACATGGCGTATGGGCAATGGAGGAGAGGAGGCTTGACATGACTGTCAGGCTTGCTGACATGGCAGGTCTGCCTTTCACTAATACAAATATGATGTTGTAAAAAATTACTTATGTATATTTAGTACACGACTAAGTCAGATCTATCGGGTTCAAGGCTTGACTAGAATAGTCAATTTCTCAAGACAGATTTGCTGCCATTTTTCTAATAATTCCAGCAAGTGCAAACGAAGGAAATTCACAAATTGTCTTCAGGATACAATGAACTCTCAATCCGAATTTTAACACAAAAATTTACACATTTAAGTGTTAAACAAATATCTAGTTATAATACCAATATGCCTTCAAGTACGTCCAGAAAAAATACAGTAAGAGGTGAGAGTAATGAACAGAGGATGTCTTGATCAGGAAATGGATAGAATCATTGATACTTCTGGGTTATAATATTCAGGATATATAGCAATTGAAAGGTCATGGTGTTTTTTCTGGAGAGACTCGTATGTCTCTTCAAGACATCCACACCCTTTCATATGCAAGAGACATTCTGCCATGAAAGGACATGACCATTTCTCTTGTGGCAGTTATTTCTGTATCCTTTCAGACAAAAACGGTTATGCAACAGCTCAAAACTGTTGTCATGTGGGATCCAGATCATAGTCAGCATAATTGCCGCCACATGTATGACACGTGGCACAAATGTCACATGTACAGAATGTCTTAATCAACCTCTGACCTAACCCAGGTTCACTCCTTATTGCACCTAGTGCCAAAAAAGCTAGCTCCTTGCGAAGTGCAAAGTGCGCCTAATAAAGCGCCCAAGCAGCCCATGCCCCGCGTACGCGCGGACGGTGCTTCGCACCGTACTTAAGGAGATTCGAACCTTGGTTCGAGTAGCAAAACTCCATCTTACCAATTGGCTATTTAAACTTTTATAAAAAGTTTTAATAATAAGTATATTTATGTACTTGTTAAAAATAAACTTTTATTTTTTAAATTAATTAATTTTTTATTATTTAAACAGAAACACAACATATGACACGAACGTGCCACGTCGGGCCTGTCTTGTCCTGAGCTTGGGATAGGCTCGGGTAGTACCTAATCCGCTCCCTCGTTTTATGGATTTGATTCTGAACGGACACGCCTTATGCAGTGGAGCCGAGTTAGTGGGTGAGCCAGATCTTGCCTAAAAATGCCACGACGTACCATTTCATATCAAAAAGCCTTGCTCTGTTATTTGTTTAAATATGGGGGGAGTCATATGTTACTTGGGCTTCGTATGACGCTTGATATGTAGTCACTCAAAACTTGTATATGCAGTACAAAATATAGTTGTTGCCGAGTTATTCATCGGCCATGCGTGTGATGTGTGTGTGTGGGTGTCTCAGAATTAATTTTCACGACTTAATTTCAACCGAACTACAATGACCCCAATGTCAGGGAAGTTATATACTTCGTCATCAACCATATATGATCTCAGAGATCGGCCGTCCAGCTAGCCACTCGTGCAATTGTTTCGTTTGAATACCACGGAAAGTCATATGTTACTCGGGGTCTTCCTATGACGCTTGACATGCAGTCACTCAAAACTTGTACGTGCAGAATATAGTAACTCAAATAAAACCTAGTAGACTGTGAAGCCCACGGACGCCGAGTCACAGCCCCACGATCGGATTGATTGAACAATAGTAACCGCTGATTTGTGGACACATTGTTGTGGAAATTGAACAGCCGATATTTTCAATTTTAGCTGTCCAATCAGTGTCCAGCAATCTGATAGTGAAAATAAAAAAAAAACAATCTTAATATTTGGTCGTGGTAAATTTAAATCTAGGTTTTATGATTTTGGACGGTTTAATTTGACTTCTGTATCCCACATGTGCAATTTCTAAGTACTGCGTATGATCTATCACACTTTGCCAGAGTATCGAAGTTTTTTCTCCCTGCCACAACTTAGTGGATAGAAAAACGCCACGTGGCTGTGAAACAAAAAGGCGATAAATTTAGTGGATAGAAAAATGCCACGTGGCTGTGAAACTAAAAGGCAATCTGAGAGCGATCGAGGTTTTCTTCTCCTCCACACGATCCATCACGTGACACCATCTTTCAAATGATGGAGATGGGTTTTGTTATGGTACGATGCTCCGGGACCAAGAACCATACATTGGCCAGTTTCCACCTCCTTATTGCACCCATAGATTGATCTGAACCGTTCATCGATGATGCTGATCTTTGAATCTTGGTTTTAAATGTGAGCCATTAAATATTCATCTTAATCTTATGATGGGCCAAGTAGCATAGAATCCAGAGAATGAACGGTTCAGATTATCAATTAAGATGCACTATTGGGGTGGATACGGGCCTCCGGCCTCACCCAATATGGCGCAGCCCTAACTGTGGGGCCCACCTTGATGCATATATTGTATATCCATGCGGTACATCTTTTTTTTTTTTCAGGTTCGTTTCAAGGCATAAGCAGAAAGATGAAGCACATTTAAATATCAGGTGGACCATACTGTAGGAAAACAGTGGTAATTGATCATTAAATAGTGCTTGTGGGCTATAAAAGTTTTTGATCAAGATGATATTTGTTTTATCCCTTCATCTAGATTTGTTTGACCTTAGCAACGGATGGAAAATAAACACGACGAAAACAATAACTTTCTTAGCGGCAGAACTTCAATCATCACTCTTTCTTGTGTCGTGGTCCACATGTGATTTGGATATGCTTCATTTTTTAGCTCATACCCGGAAATGAACTGAAAAATGAATGGATATGTCATGAATATACAGTACATGTATCAAGGTGGGGCCATGGTTAAGATGTACCTAATCTGCTCCCTTAACAAAACCCTAAGGGCTGTTGGAACCTTGGATTTCTAATGCATTGGAATCCAAATTACAATTATATTAGAATCAAGGTGATTCTGAATCTTATTTGTGTTTGGTTGAAATGCAAATCTTTTTTTTCGATTTGGTAGCTTGTATTTTGAAGGCATTAGAATTCTTTGACATAGCCACTGAACTTAGATTTAATTAGCTAAATTAGCTTTCATATACCAAATTACTATATATATATATATATATATATATATATATGATTAAATGATTGTAATGAGCCCGTTAAAATATATGCTTTGGCAAAAAAAAAGAGAAAATTCTAAACCTTTGGTGGGCCACATATACAAGGATTATAAACAAGCGACTCATAAATATTTTTTGACCGTCCATTTAGATATCCAACATTTGAATGGTGTAAATCATTCTATTGATGTGATTTTTATGTTGCACTTGATACTTCAATTATCACCAGCATGCCATTTTTCCAATAAATTAGTAGCTTAGGGATACCTTTGTTACATGTGTCATCCCCATCCCTTAAAGCATTTTGTTTGAATTACATTAGAACATGAGATTTGCTGAGATTAACTATTTAGATAAAAAAGATAGATTTGAAAAACCTCCGATTTCACTTACCTCCAAATCCAAGACTGCTTAACTATTTAAATTTGAAATACACTCATTTAAGCACCAAATCCAAATCCAAGATGCCAAATGGGGGTGTAATTGAGATATACGTCGTGCAATGCAATACAACCAGAGAGTTGCTAACCCCACAGGCGTGTGGATCCCTGCCCATCCTTTTCCTTGACAAGTTTGGATCCTTCTCTGATGTGCATGATGAGTTAGCCCTTGCGGTATACATTTCAATGTACGATTGCGCATCTTATAAGCCATAATCAAGGTTGTAATCGAATTTACCCATAACAATTGTATCGTAATCTTGTTAAAGAAAAGGTAATAGAGTTTTGAGTTTGACTGATCCAAAGTTAGATGACTATGGTGGGAATGAGAGCGTTTAAGTTGAAGGAAAGTTATTATAAGCTAGTAAACTTGATTTCAAGTGATAGTAAAACTAAGACGAGAATTAGTTTTATTCTTATATTTTGGCAAGATTCTATCTCAAGTCCAAGCTGGCTTGCTATTTTCAAATAAGAGTTGTGTGGCTTTAGAGAAATTATAAACTTGAGAGAGAGAGAGAGAGAGAGGGAGAGTTGAAAAAGTAATGTAGTAATTTTTTTTTTTTTTTTTTTTCATTCTCCTCCATCCATCTATGCGGTGTGAAAGCTACTTTTCTTTGAACTAGCTGCATGACTCGTTGATTCAAGTTGCCATAGTAATTGTAAAAGTGAGATTTTCACAATCTAAGTATTTTAATTCTTTCGATGATATTCTTATAGGCTCCCAGCATACAAATAGCCAAATATTAGTATTTGATTCATGCATTTGTAGTAATCTTAGTTTGGACGCTTCAGCGCAATCTTCTTTCTATGTTCAATGCACGTTTTTCTTAAAAAAAAATTTCTTATAGTAAATGGTATTGGCACCCCACAATTATGTTGATCAATCTCAGGACCAACTAATTGGCCACCACACACACACACACACACACACACACACACACACACACACATAAAGATGGCCCAATAATCATACGGTGCGGATAAATGTCCATTTGACCAGTCAATAAGTCCTAAAGATTTACTAGACAGTAGCTACTCATCCATGTGTGCATGCATGTACATCAATTTGGATGGTCCAAATTATGGATCCCATTGTTTTAGCATAGGTCAAAGATCTCATTGATTAGATGATTTTAAGCTTGTTTTTGTTAGACTGGTGATAAATTTTCTTACATTTACCGTCTACCGCTCACATCGATCAGAACATTTGAGTGATTTTGAGTCATGCTCCACCTAGGGTCGGATTCAATGGTCTAGATTACTGAACAATGGGTCCCACTTGTTACAATTGAAAATTCCTACCATGCAAAGATGAGCTGTGTAGTTCCTCATTTTTTAATAAGAAATGTTGTTGGGTGAGGCTGACGTTGGAATGGAATATTAGGCCCAAGGGCCCGAGCAAGCCTAAAAGTTAAGCTCTTTTAATAACCGGGCTGAGCTCAGGCTAAAGTGGGCGGCTTGGCTTGGGTTCGAGTTGGATTCAAGCTCTGGCTGTGCATTCTCATCAAGGGCCAAGGTGGGTTTCAGACTGTTTGTTTCAGCCTAGCATGGGCCTTGGCCTGGCCTGGCATGGACAGACCTCGCTACGTCCAAGCTTGGCCCATCTACAGCCCTACTTTTAGCCCTTCAACAAGGGGCATTTTTTGTCATTTTGATTGTTTTCTCATGAGAGAGGTACACTACTGCCTTTTTATAGGGGTCCACCATGATCTTTTTGTTACATCCACACTATATATCTGTTGCGCCTACATATTTTACAATGTTAGCCTAAAAAATAGACTATCAAAAGCTCAAGTGTTGCCGCAACTTTAGAAAATATTGGTGGGTTGCCCCCCGTTGAAGGACTCACTAGGGGTGCACAAGGAATTGGTGGAACCGGTTAGTTCGGTTCGGCTCGGAAGCCCACCGGCTCTGGTTCTAAAAATCAAAGAACCAGTTAGTTCAGTTTGGTTCTTGGTTTAAGGTTTTGTAAAACCAAATTAGACCGCGAACCGGACCGTAGAACCGAACTGTGGAATCGAACTTGGGTGTTCAACCCTCACTGTTTCATGTTGAGTAGTCCACTTAAAATTTGTATTCATTTGATTTTTTTTTTTTTTTTTAAATGTGGCTCACCTAAACATTGTCTCACAATGAGGATGGATGGTTTAGATCTAACAAACACATTGCATTGCATCAAGGAATCTAATGCATTTGGGTTGGATTATAAAAAGCCTAGAACGGTGGAACCAAACCGGACTAAACCAATCTCTCTTAGTTTTCCTCCCCCACTCTCTCCACATGCAATGCATATGCCATATCTCATGTTCTTGTACCCCTAGTTATCATAATATTCAAACTGTATGGGCCACGACATATCTCATGTTCTCATACCCCTAGTTATCATAATAATCAAACTATATGTGCCCACGACAGCAGAGAAGAGAATGGGAGAATACCTGTTGTTCGGGTGAGAAATCCTCCCGCTAGTTATTCATAGCCAAATGACACTTCAATCGCTCATCATCGTGCTTCATATTTAGGGCCCGTTTGGATTGTAAGTTACTTAAGATTAGCTACTTATCAGAAAAGTTGCTTATCTTGGTTTTTACTTGTTAAGCAGGTAAGAATGTTTGGTAAACAACATATTCATCAGCCAATAAGTAAATAAGTATGTTTGGTAATAAGACATTGATAAGTAACTTTTTCGAAAGAAAATTTTGAATCTACATATAATAAGCAACATATTGACATGAAAAGAAAAAGCTAAGCGTTGAGGCAGTTTTCCTAACAGAATGAGCTTTTCTAATCCCACGTGTGTGCAATAAAGCTCATGTACATGCCATGCATGTGCTAGCATAGCACGATTGGCCGGAGATACATTCCATCCATCAGAACGGGATTGGCACAAGAATCAGGTTGATCCAGGTGTGCCGCAGTCTGCAAAACAAATGTACGGCTTTGGAAGACTTGGTTGAAGTTTTCTAACCCACTCACTTGTTTCCAATAGTTGGTCCACATAGTGAGCGGACTAGAACCATTTTTGGAAAAGATGTGATTGGTGGATTGGATCTTGCACCAATTAATGTAGGGCCCCATCTTTGATGTGGGCCGTCCCCTGTGTGAGCCCCACCTTTGATGGTATAGTTCATCATGTGGGGCCTCCTTTGATATGGACGGTATGAGAGAGCACTAATTGAGAGAACTATGAGAGAGAACTTTGACATGTAGTGTGACCTGAGAGAGATAAGTAGAAAAGCCAAATTGGAGGGTGGTTAATTAAAATTGGAGGGTGACTAACAGCGTCGGTGTGTACTAACCCAAAAAAAAAAAAAAAAGAAAAAGAAAAAGTGCAAAAGCCACACGTGAGAGAGATAAGTAGAAAAGTCAAAAGTCAAAAAGCTAAAAAAAATAACTTATTAAGATAAGTAAATATAAGCTACTTTTCTATTATATTTGCCAAACCAACTTAAGTGCCAAAAGTAACTTAAACTTCTTAAGTTCAGTAAAAGAGTAACTTATTTGATAGTATCCAATCGGGCCCTTAAAGTCCAAACAAACCAAACCGTGCATTTGTTTGTCCCCTCATGTTCACCATACATCCGAAGAACCATCTCAATCCAAAACCCAGATGGGACACACCACAGGGATCAATGTATATATTCACCTGTTGTGGCCCACCTGGAATGGCTTGTATTTCAGTGCGTCCCTTCATCGTCCTGTGGCGCACATGATGAATGGGTTGGATGACTTTCAAATGAACACAGCAGGCCCCTTATTCCATCTTAGTATAAGTTTCTATGGTGGGTATCCCACCCTTCAATGCACAGCATTATTACCTTTGGTGTGGTCCACCTAACGACAGGTTGGATGGAACTCATAAGTCATTGGGGGCCCCACACAGCTCGAATTTCTTTAGTGTCCCAGGATGAATCATGGATTGGGGCTTTCCAAGGCCCAGGCCCACCACATTACTTCCATGGGAAGTAAATTTAGTTCAAGGAACTTCTGGTAAATTCTCTATTTTTTGCATGAGGTTTACTAATCCCACACGCATGTAGAGCCGTACATACCACACGCGGAAATACATGCAAATATGAAAAGCATGTGTGAGATCTGAGCTTTCCAATCAGATGATTTCACTCTTTCATGTGGGGGAAAATATAGAAAGTAAATTGACGGTTAGGATTTTTTTTTTTTTTCGGTAGATATTCATTTGTTTCGATATGCTCTGAACCTCCCATGGCCATGGACGGGATTCCTCTCCAGCTGCTATTTCACGCAGCGCGTGAAACACCCAATCCCTTGGGCTCACCATGTTGTATATGTGAAATCCACTCCGTCCATCAGGTGGGCTCCTTGATGCTATTGTCTGGGGAAAAAAATCAGCCTGATCTATGATTCAGGATGGCTGCACCACAGCGAATAATGGAGACGGTACAGCAACCATATGATTGTGTGTGGTCCACCGTGATGTTTTATCTTTCATCAAACCTGTTCATCATGTTTTACTTATCAGGATGAATGGACTACTTAAAAATAATCCCTATCCAAAACTCAGGTGAGCCAGAACAGGTGAATTTAGAGGTTAGAGATGCACTTTTACATTTTCCAATTTCTATGGCTCTTACGAGTTCTTATCATAATTATTTTGGTATATAAATTTTAAATAATGATTAAAACCTGATGGACGGAATGGATTTTACGTATACAACATGGTGGGCCCCAAAGCTGCTTTAAACATGCGTGTAGCCGATTCCGGTTCCAGAGGAATCGGATTAGGGCTCTCAATTGGGGCGGGTCGGATCCGAGATCCTATTTGCACCGAATATGTATAATATGGATTTGGATCTTAAAATGGGTCTGATTAGTTAAATTGTTCGGATTTGGATCTTAAAATAGGTCTGATTAGTTAAATTGCTCGGATTTGGATCTTAAAATAGGTCTGATTACTGACCAGATTTGGATTCACAAGAACATATCTGAGATCAATCCGACTCAATGTCACCATACTGCATATGTTATATTCATGCAGGCCATCAATTTTACAGATTATTTTAGGCATGCCTCAAAATTGAGACATGCCATTCTTATGTCAACCATACCACAGTAGATAGTGGGATTTGCATCATTTTTCTACTTAAATTAAATATATTATATTATATATATATTTTTAGATTTGTAATGGGGTGGATTCGGACCTAGATCCGACCTCGGATGGTTACATGTATTTTGGATTGGAAATGGATTTAATAATTTATAAATGGATTGGATATGGATATCACCTTTTAAATCCAAGTTGGATCCGAATCCGAATCCGAATCCTATCCAAATCCGTCTACAGATATATAGACTTGGAGCTGGATCCAACTAGAGCCGTTCCAATCCAATCCATTGAGAGCCCTAATTCGGGTCCAGGCCTGGAAACTTCCACAAATGCGTAAAAAAGCAAGCTTATGTGGCCCACAATGTTGTATATTTAAAATCAAATCCGTCCATCAGTTTCTATCTTTCATTCTAGTTTCTTGGAAAAAACATCAACAAGGTCTGCAACTCAGATGGGCCACACAGAAGGAAACAAAGGGAATGGATGCCCACCAGGGGCTCCAGTGTGGAGCCACCATGGTGAATATCTTTTTTCAAATCATTTACTCAGGTTTAAAACTCACCAGGATGAAGTGAAAATACAAAAAACCATCCTGATGATATCAGTTGGGCCACAACGTGTGAGCTTTAGATGTTTTAGGAGCAATTTCACAATTTTCTCACTGGAATGGACCATAAGACTCTTTTATCTGCCTTGTTTTTATTAAGTACGGTTAAAATATAAGTTATCAACCTGATGGACCGAATGGATTTATATGTTAAAACATTGTGGGCCCCACAGAGCTTGGGTATTTTACGCGGCTCAGTGTTGTAGACGATTCCGGTCCTTTGCCATGACCCCATGTGCGAAGTAACTTCAAAATCCAGGGTTTTGTCTTTTGATCTCTCTCTCTCTCTGCTGAGGAGAGATTTCAATGGCTCGAGAGCAGCAACCAATCCCACGCCCTTGGATTCTAGATGCTGTTCCTTTTCTCGTCGTCCTTCTCATCGCTGCTCACGTCTTAGCTTTGGTCAGTATTTCCTCTCTCAAAATCTAAACTCATAGACCCATTTCTCGTTGGCATTTCCACAAACACCTTTCGCTTATTACTTTTTTTTTTCTCGTTAAAACTCCTTTCCTCTCAGGTTTACTGGATTTATAGGCTTGCCATTGAGAAACAACCACAGCGAAGGAAAGCACACTAGAATACTGTAAGTTCTCTTCCCAATACCAAAATCTCCTTACCACTTATTCGTTTTATAATACGGGTGTTATGTGAAACTGCTCTGTTCTTGTAATAGACGAAAGATGAGAGACCGACCGAGGAAAGAACCGGGAAAAGGATTCAGAAGGCAGAAAGATCAAATCACGTGCGATTTCTTTGACCTGTCGTTGAATTCCTGTGTTTTCCTGAATTGTAGATTCTTTTATTTTTCATTTCTGGATTTATAGTTATGATGTGATATGTTGGATCACTTGTGTATCATTGCACGTTTGTTAGTAACTTGATCTTTCTTTTTCTTCTTTTGCTTAGATCGATTCTGAGTCATAAGGGTGTGATTGGAAGTACCCCCAAATTGGTGATTAGTTGAAAACTGAGCATTTGGGGCAGTATGGAAAATGAAACGCAAATTGCCATGCTATCAATTTCCTTCTTTTTCGACCTTGAGGGGTCGTTTTGATGCCTGTAAAATCCTTAAGTTGTAAAGGGATTACAGGTAATCCTCAAGTAACAAATTCATATGTTTCAACTATGAGTTGAGATGAGTGAAATATCAATTTCTGGATAATAATTTGCCATCCCACGCTTCCTATGTATTTCCAAATACGCTCTAAGACAAACATATGAATAGTATCGTGTGCAGAGTCCCAAAACTAGTGCTGTGCTATGTTATCAAAGCTAAGTAGCCACATTTTCCAACATGGATACCATTGGAAGTTGGCAGTTCTACTCCCCCATCTTCAAATATTATGCGACCTTCTCTCTTATTGTTGTGTATGTTGCATTCCATTTTATTTGGTACACTTGTAGCTTTGTCTATCGTGCGAACAATATATCTATCAATGAAGTGAAAGATCCATTGTTTTGACTATTAAAAACTTGATTTTAGGTTGCCTAAGGGGTTGTGATAGTTTTTTTTTTTTAATAAATAATTTCAAGTTGTTTGATGATGCTTATGCATTCTTGAGGGGCACTCTTTGTCATTAGTGTGTGTCCTTCCTGTTTTGGTGGCTGATCTTGAAGGCAAGAACTGCTCCATCTATGGTTTCAGCTTTGAAGTTTGAATGCCTTGTCTACAAAAGGACTAATTGTGAGGGCCCAAAAGGCAAAAAGATATGAGGATCCATCGAGGCAATGGTTCACAATCTCCAGCACAAAGATAGGACCGAAGAACACCTTCCTTAGCGAGGAAGTCAGTTATATGATTAGCATCTCAAGGGATCAGATGATGACTAACATCCATAGAGAGGGAATACATTTTGTAACTATTAAAAGGATGGTCCAGGTGGGCCACAAGTGTATGTTGAATGTGTACCTTGGTCATTTTTTTTCTTTCTTTTTCTAATCGTCTATTTTTCTCATACAAGTGCACCTCACCTGATGAGTTGGCCAGCTTGAGAATGTTCTTGGTGGTCTGCAGTTTCTGAATGACCTAGATATTGCTGAAATATGCCAAGTTGGCGCATGTGCGGCGAGTCCCATTCATTAACTCACTCATGCAAGTCAACATTAGTACAGCTTGTAGCTCATGACCTATCAACTTACTTGCCAGCTAATATAGGGCCTGGAGGCATAGTAAACAAGGAGGGAGATATATTGCACTCCTTATTGAGAGCTCGAAAGCACATGACTTACATTTTTTGGATAATTGCATCATTGACATGATGCAAACCATGATCTTGGTATTCCCCTAGGGGCCAAGGTAGCAGCTGAGGCTACATGAAGACCAATTATCAAGAAGTTTGAAAAAAGGTTGGCGAGGTGGTAGAGAGTTATCTCTCTTGCAGACTTGCAGTGGTTGGATCACCTTCAGCAAGGTGGCAATGTTGAATCTTCCAGTCTATAACTTCCCCTTATTCAAAGTTCTGGTTGCAGTTGTGAAGTTGGAGAAATTCAGCGAGGTTTTTCTGCAGGAAGGTAACAGGATAAGTTTCACCTCATAAATTGGGAGGAAGTTCGTGTTATCTAACACGAAGTGAATTGAGGTGACAAGCTTCATATGTGGGAGGATGTTTGGATCGGGGATAGTGCACTAGCTGAAAGAATTCTTCATTTATACAGAGTGGCTAATTGAAAGCAGGTACCTGTAAGAGAGTGTGTGGAAATTATCAGAGGCAAGATGGTCTGGGATGTTACTTTCGTAAGAAAAGTAAGAGACGATGAGATCCCTAAATGTGTGGATATGATGAGCTTCTTGGAGCTGGTCGAAGCCTCAGGGAGAAAGTATTATTGCAAATTTTGGAGGTGGGCTAAGGTAATGTATTCTGCTAACTCTTACTTTCAAATGCTTTTGAAAGATTTTGATGATTGATCTCATGAAAAGAAGGGGTTTTATCCTGCCTAACAGATGCGTCATAATTAAGAATGAGGAGTCTTCAAATCATCTGTTCATGCATCACCCTTTCCTTTGCAATATTTGGTATAGTTTCTTTGTTTGTTTTGAATTGTGGGTGTCTAGAGAAAAGATACTTCATTTTTTCCGTAGTTGGGGAAATGGCCCTTCTGGAGATGGAAGGAAAAGTCCTATGGAAGCTGTTTCCTTCAGCCTTTTTTTGGGAGGTGTGGCTTGAGAAAAATAGGCGGGATTTGAAGGATGAAGAATGTTCTTATAACATAGAGGGTGCTTAGTGGAAAGAGAAGAGATCACCATCTTCTTCTCAAGAATAGTTGTTGAATCCACAAGGAGAGAGAAATCTCTAGAAAAAGAGAGGAAAAAAATTGATATCATTGATGAAAGTCTGTTTCCAAAGCCCTTTTATATGACTTACATAAGCTCTACATTCTAAATTTGTAAAATTTTTAAAATCGTAATCTTCCCCAAAATAGTAAATTTACTGAAAACATTAAACAACTTCTAAATTGACTTAGACTCTTTATCATGAGTCATGACCCAAACAAGGACTTTAAATTATTCTGGGACTCTCCGAACCCTAAAATATCCTAAAAACGCAAAAACTATGACTTACTAAAAATAGTGCATTTGACTTAAAACTCAAAATTAATGCCTAAACAACCTATTTTTGGAAAATCTTTCAAGGGCCAATGGCCCTTAGCATTGGTCAGCATGTAGAGCTCGTTGATAGCTTTCCAATAATATATTATATGCAAGAAACCGACAACTGATTGGAAACTTATGGTCATTGGAAGTTATAGTGCACTCTAGACCTTGGATTGTACTTTCTAGCCATATTTCTTTAGATCCTAGCCATCCATGTGTTTGTTCTTGACTTTGTCCTACATCAGAACCCTACACTTGAAAAATTAAACTCGTCCTTGAGTTTAGAGCAATAGCAACACATTGCACAGATCTGCCTTTGTAGCGCGTCTTCCTTGCCTCTAGCAGCATTGATGGTGATCAAAATTTTATTCATAAGGTAAAATTTAAAAAAACGATATCTCACCTTCCTTTTCCTTGCATCCTCTGCATTTGGGGTGTCGACTTCCACCCCTTTTGCAATAATGGATTGGTGACCGTGGATTCCAGGAACATTGATTGTAACCTTCATTCATCGTTCAACTTCCATTGACTACGGTGTTATTGCCATCATTATTGGCGCTCAATCTGTGCACTTTAGCTGTTGCTTAGAAGGTGAAAGGGTATTGAAGAGATTGGTGCCATGCTGCTTGTAGACAATTAGTGCAATGCGGCATTCTTGATCTCAAGTGGCCCTCAGGCAGTGAGCTTGAACTGTATTCTGGTTCATTCGATATGGCCTGCTATCATCTGATGCTGCCTTTAGACAGTGAGCGTGGAGTAGACAAATGAACCCGTGCTGGCCTTAACCATTTGTGGGGTGTATCAGAAGGGTTCTGTGCTGTCCTTTGTCAGTGTACCAAATGTTCCCGCACTAGGCTGGAGATGAGCACAGACTGTCCTGTGCTGGCCAGCTATGGTTGCCTAGTGGGGTTCGTACTTAGGAGAATTATAATGCCAACAATTTGTTAGAAGGTATAGAGATGGTAACTGACAGTCTAGATGGGCATCATCATATCCAGATGAACGAGCACCTTTTACTTTATCTCATAAGTCACATCCTGATGATAGGGAGAAACGATAGAACAGGACTTGAAAATCTGTAATTTATTGTCTGGAAAGATTATGGTTTTCATTTGTAGTTTAAAAACCTGAAAAGTTCACTTGACTTTACGTTTATTCGGGTTGGGTCAACTTGAAGATTCGACCTGACTCGACTCAATATTAATAATTGTAAATTATTATATTTGTACTAGTCAACCATGCACTTCTTCCTTTTGAGGTTCTTTGTTTTCTTCGTATTGTCTTCTCTTCTGAATGATGGTGTCATTAGAAGTACCACCAGTGACAAGGGCTTGAAATTCAATGCCAGGAGTATCCATACTCAGTAATTTGCTTTTCTTTCGCACTCTACATATAGGGAAGGGTTTGATCACAGCCAGTATGATGTGATCATTCTCTAGCAATTGAATCCCTAGGATCTTGTGTGTGTGTGTGTGTGTGTGTGTGTGTGCGTGTGTGTGTAAAAAACCTCCTGCCTATTAGGTTTATTTGGGTACAAACCATTAGGCCAGTTGATTCACTTTCCTTGAGATTGTAAGAGTTACCCAGGAATCAAACAGTAGCGGGACATCTCTAATGATTCAGTTGTGAGTTTTTTTCTGGTTGAATGTGAACCATTGCTTTTAACTATTACCAATGTAAGAAGTCTAGCAAATTTTCTGCAAAGCAAATACATAATGCTCGGCCCAAAATACTGGCGTTGTTGTTTGTGGAACCCCTACTAATTGGTGCTACTTCTGACAATATATGCCATTCACCTGCTAGCATGGATTTAAGACTTGGGGACTCAGACTGACTTGTCTGGTCTCAAGTCGAGTCACAACTCACCGTGTCAGGGGTGACTCATGGTGTCAAACCGGAACATGTCCGAGTTGAGTAGGACAAGTTGGATGGGACTCGTCCGAGTCTTCGATCCATGCCTGGTAGCCCCCTTTGATGGGCGATGCTGCAGAAAGCTCCCTCATTGGACAAGGCCAGGCATCTGATAGTTGGTTTGCAAATTGAGGGCTAAAAGGAAATATAGTCAATGATCTGCATGAAACAGCAAAAGCTCCTCCCATTCAGGCCAGGCATTGGACAGGTGGGGCTTACCAGATGAATGAATGAGCCGGAAACCTGAAAGATGGTCCCCCTCTGTTCAGAATGCTTGGCCTGGATGTGAGCGCTGTTAATTCACTCCAGCGCTTGCATCCAGGCCAAGCATTGTACATTGCCACTTCTATGAGAGGTTGGTTTGTACCAAGTTAGCAAGGAAGTAGTGGATGTTTCAATGCAAGGAGATGAAATACATCTGCTGTTAGTCAGTTTTCTGAATCCCACTCTACTGAATATTGATGGTGATTTTTAGAAGGGACCCCGATAGTCCTTAGTGTTGAGAGTTGGAGTGTATAGAAAGCTTATGATGGAGGGAAGTGGGCCTTTTGTGTTTGTTTCTGATGGTATTATTGCTTGGGATTCTTGGGATCCTTCTGGAACTTGGTTGAGAAGAAAAGGTAGACCATCATATGCATGTGTCTACCATGATGAGTCAGTGGACCCTAGTTTGGGTCGAGTCGGCTTTTGGCATGTATCAGGCCAGGTCTACCTGGATGAATCGGTGGACCCTGGTTTGGATCCACATTTGGGTTCCATCAGGTCAGCTCCAGATCAGGTCATGGGACTGGCTCACTAATCAGGTTGGATTGATCCAACACAAATCCAACTTGTTTTTATCCTTAGGGAGAACTGGGAAGTTCTAATGTCCATGCTTGCTGATGTGGTTCTCTGTGGTAGCAGTGCCACCATAGTTCAAAAACCAGAAAACTCGGCTCGATTCAGCTCAATATTCAGCTGGGTTGGGTTAACTCAATGACATGGACAACAGGACAAGTCTTTACTTGATTCAACACAATATTTAATAATTTAAGGTAACAAATGTTTGAACATTTAGCTATACATAAAAATTTGTAAAATAGCTACAAGAATTTCACGAGGGAAGCTTGTGGCATGCTTAGTTGCAAGCGCTCTCATCTCAGGCAGAGGTAATAGGTTCCAATCCCTGTGGCATGCTTAGTTGCAAGCGCTCTCATCTCAGGCAGAGGTAATAGGTTCCAATCCCTGTGGCATGCTTAGTTGCAAGCGCTCTCATCATTTTCTTCTGTGAAGAACTGTTTTAAACAAGTCATCGTCTGTCTTGTTGAGTTGATCAAGCCAACATTGCAGTGTGACTAACAGGGGCGGATGGGTGTACCCCCGGGAAAGTTGTGACAGGTTGAAACCAAGTCAGTTACTCTGTTGGGTTTGACCTGACCCAGCTGAGTTTCGAGTCAAGTGACAAGTTTTAGAACTATGATTACCCTTAGGGTTATTCAATTTTAGAACTGATGTGTAATGCTAGTATGGAATGGTGCTGGCTAGACAGTTCAAAATTTGGGCTAAAGCCACCTGAGACGCTGCCCTTTGACATGCCTTTGTGAATTTGTGGGCCACTAACTTTTATGTGGCCCAAGCATACTTTTGGTTATGCTGTTCTTGGCATTTTTGTTAAATTGGTGTTTGCCTTTATCTGAGAATAGAGAATTAAAGAAGACAAATGCTCCCTGGCAAGTTTACCCCTTCCAAGTGACTCCCTTGCACGTTTGAATGACTCCGACTTTGAAGTTGCAAGGTTCTATGGGCCTCACCATGATGTATGTATTATATCCACACCATCCATCCATTTGTTAGAACATTTTAGGGCATGAATAAAAAAATGAGGTAGATCCAAAGCTCAAGTGGACCACACCATAGAAAGCAGTGGAGACAATGACGCCCACCATTGAAGCCTTAGTAAGGCTCAGTATGATGTTTATTTTCCATCCAACCTCTTCATAAGATCGCAAAGACCTAGATGAAGAGAAAACAAAAATATGAGCTTCATTCTAAACTTTTGTGGCCTATAAAAAGTTTTCATTGGTAGTTATTTAATCTACACTATTTTCTATGATGTGGTCTCCATGAGCCTTAAATCTGCCTCTTTTTTAGCTCATGCCCAAAAATAATCTCAAAACATGGATGAACGGTATGCATATAACAAATATATTATGATGGGGCACATAACTTTGCGACTCCAACAAACCTAGGTTTGTTGATCTACGCTAGGCAATCCTAATCCGCAAAAATCAGTGCTCAAAGGGTGTGGATTTGGTCTTACCTGATAAGACTTTAAAGTGGGTGATGGTGGGCCCACCTTAATTTATGTTCTGTACACCCACACTGTCTATGGCCAGCGTCCCACAAATGAAGCAAATCCAAATATCAAGTGAGCCACATCATAGGAAAGAGTGGTTATTGAACACCCACCATTAAAAACGTCCTAGGGCGCACACGTCCTAGGGCGCACAGTAATGTTTATTTGCCATCCACCCAGCGAATAAGGTTTCACATACCTGGATGAAGGGAAAACACAAATATCTGCTTGATCCAAAATTATTGTGGCCCGCAAGAAGTTTTCAATGGTGGGCATTCAATTACCACTGTTTCCTGTGGTTTGGACCACTTGAGATTTGGATCTGCCCCATTTTTGGGTTGATGCCTAAAATGATTTAAAAAAATAGATGAACGGTGTAGATATAACAAATATATCATGATAAGGCTCATAGAACTCTGCTACGTCAACACGGTACCATGGAGGTGCAGTGTTCTACGCTACACAATACACCTCATAAATAGGTGAGAAGGAAACGGATTAGGTGTTCCTATGGTAACACATTAGTGGGTTTGCCCTATGGGGTCCACCTAGATGTATTCTGTATATCCAGGCCGTCCATCAATTTTGAAATCTCATTTTAGACCATGGTCTAGAAAATAAAGAAGATTAAAATCTCAAGTGGACCACACCACGGGAAACAGTAGTCAATGAACACCCACCATTAAAAAGTTTTCTAGGGCCCACTACAATGTTTATTTTCCATCTAACCTGTCAATAAGGCCGCATAGACCTAGATGAAGGGAAAAGGCAAATATCAGCTTGATCAAAACTTTTGTGCCCTCAAGAAGGTTTTAATGATGGGCGTTTAATTACCACTTTTTTCTTGTAGTGTGGTCCACCTAATATTTGGATTTGCATTATTTTTGGACTGATGCCCTAAAACAAGCTGGCAAAATGGTGGGATGGCGTGGATTTCACGCATAGATCAAGGTGGGCCACATCTTTTTTGAGAGGCGTCAAAGACTATTGATGCCATTTGCAGTACTAAGGTGATAATGATGATGCTTTGTGGGCCCTACCATGATGTATGTGTTTTATCCATGCCGTTCATCCATTTTGGATCATTATTTTAAGGTGTGAGCTCAAAAGAGAGGGAAAAAAAAAAGATCTTAGGTGGACCACATTACAAGAAATTAAAGTGGTGATTGAACGCTCGCCATTAAAACATATTCGGGCCTACTGTAATGTTTATTTGACAACCACCTTGATGATTAGGTCACATAGAAATAGATGAAGGGAAAAGATTAATATAAGCTTGATCCAAACTTTTGTGGCCCCCAAAGAGTTTTTATTAGTGGGCGTTCAATTACCACTATTTCATGTGGTGTGGTCCACCTGAGATTTGCATCTGCCTCAGTTTTTGGGCTCATTTCATAGAATAAGTTGGCAAAATGGTAGGACTTAGTGGATTTCACAAATACATCGAGGTGAGCCACCTTAATTTTTTTAGCATGGTTGGAATGGAATCGTTAGCAGCACTCAACGTTGAATGTTGATGGTAGCTTATAGAGTGTTCTGTAAACAATACGTGTAGGCCATTTGATTGAATAATGTCTTTAACTCGGGGAAATATTGGTAGCATCTCACAAGCATTGTGGGCCTTACCTATGAGATAAAATGTTAGAATGATCCCCACACGTTCAAAGTCTTGTCCCTCGAGGGTTTATATTGAGAGACATTCTTTTACAGGATTGCACCTGAGAAAAACAATAAAAAGACCAATGGATTGGGCGTTGGTATGCCAAATTTGGTGCCACGACCATAGTAAGCATAGTATCATACTCTAGGAAAGATATTAAGTGAGACAACATGGGCAAATATGACAATTTGACAATTTTCAGACGTTTCTATATTCTATTTACCAAATATATATAAAAGTAGTTATTTTTAGATATCAGGATTTTTTTTGTGGACAAATTACCAAACAGATTTTTTAGTACTTATAAGTATTAAAATTCAATTCTTTAAGATTTCAAAACTTAATTTAATTTTCAGCCTTATTTTTCAGTTTACCAAAAGGCACCTTAGTCTCTAATTTGAACGGTTCAGATCATTTACACAAAAATAGGTCCAATCAACAATCTATTTGTTGGAATTCATCATAGATTGCTTTTGAATTTAAAGAATCACTTTTGTTAGACAATCCTAACCAGCCCATCCAGGGCTCGGAAAAAGGATGGCTACAAAAAGAAGGACAAGTTAGGAGTGGTGTGGATCATCCGATCAGTGTGATTTTTGCATGGTAGAACATAGGCTGTGTTCTGGACTTAATAAATGGTTTAGATCCATTAATTGGAATGTCCGAGTGACAGATGCAACTAGGAGGAGCAGAATAACATATAGTGCTCTGAGAGCACTGGAGCTTAATTCTCATTAAAGAAAGCTTTAAAAAAAATGCAATTTTACAAATGCTATTTTGAGAGTTGAATTATCTATCGGGCCGTTTGGATGCTCTCTTAAAAAGGGCATTGGCACTTGAACGGGGTTTTGAGATTGACCTCAGCTTGCGATGTGCATTTGGATGCACGTTCACATCTAGTTGGGCCACAGATGCACGTTGAATGTGGACCATTGGCCCTTTTTCTTTTTTCTTTTTTTTTTTTTTTTCTTTTTTTTTTCCAATTCCTGATCTTTTTGTAAAGGGATGGCCCATTCGATGGAGTTAGACTAGCCTGATTTTTTGTTTTTGCACTCATCATAATTTCTGGTCATTTCATCCTGTTATAGAAACCCTCCTGAAGATTGTGAAAGCCCCACTCAAGGCTAGAGGTGGCACTGTCCCCACCAGGACCTTGCTAGAGATGGACGGTCTTGTCAGGAGCTCTGCAAGGCCCACCATGATGTATGCGTTTTATCCACGCTGTCTGTCTATTTTGACAAATCATTTTCGTTGATGAGCCCAAAAACAAGACAGATCGAATGCTCAAGTGGACCACACTACAGGATACAGTGGGGAGTGAATTGGACATCTTGGCCGATCAGTAGATGATTTGGGCTTGGGTTCGACTTCTTATTTTACACTGTTCATGACCTTTTGAATTTTGGGCCCATTATAGTATATGGGTTGGATTTGAATCAGACATCTTGGCCAGTTTAATAGATGGGTGTGGGTCTGGGCTCACTTGACCAGCTCAATCCCATTCCACTTTCCACCCTAACGCATTATTGCATTAATCATTTTCATGCTTTCAATTCAAAGATTTGAATTGTAATGTGTACATTGATAGGAGAGAGGCTAGCATAAAAAAATTTAAATGACAAAAATAAGCTACGCTACTAATAGAACTAAGCAGGTAAAATTTGAATAGTTGGTTGCTAAATATACAAATACCACTCAATTACCTACATACCTTGAATTTCAAATCCCTTTCTTACATTCTTCTAAAAGGTAAAGGTCACTATGCTTAAAAAACTAGATGATATGATCCATTGTTTTACATTCATGGAACTTGAATGGCCTATTGAGTTTATATAACAAAACCATCATCATCATTGTCATCTTTATCATCATCATGGCGTTGTCGCAGCAGCTACTACGTGGGCTCCATCAATTAATGGTGAATCGATGGATCCATCACTCACCATATATTCCTTCTCATTGTCATTAGCCTTGCCCCATAGTAAGAGATAGAGACCCATAACTACCAAAACTGCTCCAATTATGCTAAAAAAAAAAAAAAATTCAAATGCATAAGCACCACTTTAAACTCAAAGTCCGTCCAATTTCGAGCCCAGATCATGATATGGCTGTGGGACTTCTCCCTCTTATATTCGGCTTATGCTTTTCTGATTTGCATTGCATGCAGGTGTATGGTGAAACCCTAATTTTCCCAGGGCTTTATATGGGCTCTCCCTTATGGAAGATCCATTACATAGGTGGGCTACACTCAAGGGTACAATGTGTGACATTGGGAAGGGAATGTCCAAACATAGAAACTTTTAGATGGAATGTAGGTTCCACCGTTGTTTATATGTCATCCAACCCAATCATCAGTTGCGTCCCAACACAATTAAGGGATACGCTGGAACTCAAGATATTCCAAAAATTAGGTGGGCCACAACAAGTGAATTATAGGCTGCAGATGCAACTGTAGGTTGCTTTGTGGTGTATCCCTCCTAAGTTTTTATAAGATGATTCCTAGGATGTCCGGTGCCCATGATGAGTCAGGCCAGATGCACGGTTTGGATCCCCATCACACATCGGGCCCCACACGCTTGAACATATGGTAACTATCATGCATTCAAACTTATGTGTATTTGATTTTCATTTACCCCAGGTAAATGCATGTAAATAGGTTTAAGTAGGTGATTATCACCATTTACATACGATTGACAGGAATGAGTTCCCCCCAACCCCCAAAAGGATTGATGTACATTTGTGGGGCCCATTGTGATGTTTGTGACATATGCACGCCATCCATTCATTTTGTTGGAACATTTTAGGGAATGAGCCCAAAAATTTGGCAGATCTGAAGCTCAAGTAGCCCACACCACAGGAAATCATAGTTGTAAAAGGTTTTCAACGGTAGGCGTTCAACCCACTGTTTGTGTCATTTGGTTCATTTGAGCTTTGGATTTGCCTCAATTTTCCTCACAGAATGGATGGACAGCGTGGATAAACCACATGTATCACAGTGGGCCCCACAAAAAATTCACACCACATAAAATTCACACCCTCCTTGATTTTAGTGTACAGAGCAAACTATCATTGTCAACTTTGAAAAGAGTGCTGGAAAACACCTTATAATTAATCATTATCTATTTGCATGTATTTACAAGATGTAAATGTAAATCAAACAAGCTATTAATGATGTAAATGAGTCCGGTAGCAGCACAGCTCGGCCCGGCCTATTGGGTTTCAGCCTTTCGGGTCCTGAGCTGATACAGGTCAGTTTCAGGCCTGTAATATGGGGCTATGGGCGTGATTTGAAGCTGGATGTGATCAATGGAATGGACCCAGGCCTACGTTTTATAAAATTCTCTATCAATTTCTGGCTTGAGCTTAGGAGCTGTCTCGTTTATGAGTGTAAGGGTCTGGATTGGGCCTGAAATTGAAGGCCCAATTACCAAAGATGAATGATGCCCAGTTCCTCCCAATGCGACACTATCACTAGTTATAAGGGGCTAAGTTTAGAAATGTTACCTCCCTAGGTGTGCCGAATTCCGAAGGACGACAGTGTCTAGAAGGAATGAGAAGACGATGAGGAGTGGAGAGAATGCCGCCGAGAAAACTGGGCCCTTCTTGTGGATGCACCATGTTTGTACATAATACAAGAGGCCCGTTACGACGATCCCCTGTGCATCACAGCTCATCAATTCCATGCATAAAACAAGATGTATGAGAGAGTTAGAGAACTTGATACATCCGAATTTTCATTTGGTGGGCCCCAACTTAGATCCATATCCTAATAGATCAATGTAGATGTACTATGGGCCCTATGTCAGGTGAATCTGGGCTTTACTAGCTTGTTTTAAACCGTTCATATGCAAGCTGGCCCAGTTGGACAGTCACTATTGTATTATCAGCCAGGACTTGGATTATAAGATCTCTCTGAGTGTGACCCAGATGCTTATTTCGTGCTATTTGGACCAGTGGCTTGGCTGGGTGGTCAGATGGGTTTAGACGGAACGCAGTGGCCTTTCTGCGCTGGGTCACTGTGGTACTCGGACCGTCGGTCCAAGCCGAAAAATCATAATATAATGCTTTCAGTGGCTTAAAAAGATCTGTACCACAGGCAGTGGTGCAGGCACTTGTATGTGAGTGTGATTCGAGTTATTGGAGTTAACTCAGATTCAGTACACTTGATGCAGTTTGACACCAAGGGTCAACCCTGACTCAGGCGACTCCAGCCGAGTCAGCTCCAACTTGACTCAGGGCCGGATGAGTCAATCAATGCCCAACCAAATCCCAATCTGACATGGGTGGGCTTCCGGAATTCAAATCCAAGCCCAGTCCAACCCATATCCGGACGCGGATTCGGTACAACCCCCGCCTGTACCAGCTCATAACAGGCTGTGGCTCTGAGGGTCCCGTCGTCGTGTATGGCTTTATTCACACCGTCCATCCATTTTTCCATATCATTTTAGGGTACAATCCCAAAAATGAGGCAGATGCAAGGCTCAAGTGGACCACACCACAGGAAGCAGCTGTGATAATGGCCTACCGTTTAAACCTTCTCAGGGCCCACCGTAAAGTTTATTTCCCATCCAATCTGTTCATAAGGTCACATAGACCTAGATGAAGGCAAAACACCAATACCATCTTGATCCAAAACTTATGCGACTACCAAGAAGTTTTTAATGGCGGGCGCTTAATTCCCACAATGCAGTCCACTTAAGCCTGGGATATGCCTGGTTTTTGGGTTTTTACCCTAAAATGATATGGAAAAATGGATGGACGGTGTGGATAAATCCATATATCATGGTGGACAGCCTGTCCTGAGCTCGGGACACGTGGGGGTTGTACCGTACGAGTCGTCTACTGCCTGAAAGGTTCGGCCCAGAATTCTCGGGGTTGGGCTAACCGAGCTCAAACCCGACCCACAGGAACATATCGAAACCGCCCAGATTTTTGAAAATCTCGCGATGTTATGAAATTCATGGGCGATATTTTCAAAATTTCGGTGATATTTATAATTGCAAAATTGAAAATAATGGAAGCGGATTGCGTCCGACTCCGCTGGACAAGAATCCGTCCAACAAGTGGCTCCCGTGGTGTCCACCGTGATGTATCTGGTTATCCACACCGTCCATACATTTTATCAGATTATTTGAAGTTATGATCCCAAAAAATGAGGCATATCCAATTCTCAAGTGGACCACACCAAAGATGACTCTTGCATTTAATGCAAACCAAGCTCACTATTTAGTGTGGTCCACTTGAGCTTTGAATCTTCTCATTTTTGAGATTATACCTTATAATGATCTGATAAAATGGATGAACGGTGTGGATAAAAAGATATATCACGGTGGGTCCAGAGGAGCGCCAGGTAGGACGCAATGCGCTTCCGAAAATAATCATTACCCCATAGAGGATGCCAAAGAGAACGATGCCTCCTTCCCAGCGTAATTCCCAAGATGCCCTCGGCTCGAAAAACACCGTTATAACGGCCGCTTGGATGGTCCCGAATAAGCTCATCATGGCCGTCAATGAAAGTGCCGCTGGATACTTCATAGTCACCTGCCCCTGAAATCGTCAGCCAAACATACCTTCCTTTCGTCATCTTGAATTCGGTGGGATTTTGAGCCGATTCAGTGAAAAACTCGCTCTTTGGTGTGACTCGGCTGAGTGTGACAGAGACTCGTTGAGTTAACTCGCTGCTCAGTCAACCTGGATTACTCGAGCCGAGTCACTCGCCCATCCAAATCTTCTCTTTAGAAAACTTAGAAAAGCAGAGGGAGAGATTTGAAAAACCTAGCCTTTTGTAAGTGATACACGTGCTTGAGATTAGACCATTCATCAGGGGGGCCCCACCATATGTTTCTGGTTCCTAAAATCAAGGTATGTGAAGTAAAATGAATGGTTAACCATAGGACCACATTCAGCATGCCTGATGAGCTGGCCTGGCTGGCTAGCTATTCGTGGGAGGGGACATTTAGGGTGGGACCCACGTCATGAACGGCCTCGATCTTGCACACCTGTGCCACGCCACAGTTGCATTTGCACCCGCAAGTATTTCTTGCATAATTGCATTTCTCAGGCGGACCACACTACAAGAAACGACGGTGATTGAACGCCCACCGTTCAAAACTTGTTGGGATCACAAAAGTTTTAGATAAAGTTGATATTTGTGTTTTCCCTTCATCTTAGTCTTTGTGACCTAGTTAATAACTTAGATGGCAAATAATCATTAAAGTGGACCTTAGTTTTTAAAGGTGGATGAGTGGTGTGTCCACCTGAGATTTGGACCTGCCTCATTTTTTGGCTCATGCCTTAAAATGGACTGGCCGAGAGGATAAAACACATACATCATGGTGGGGTTATGAAACTTTTCCAGCCCTAAGTCCTTATTGGAGCGGTCACTACTGAATCCATTGATCTCAAATAGTGGGGCCCACTATAAGAAGTGGGGATTTAACGCCTACCATTAAAAACATCTAGGGGGCAGAAGTATTGGGTCAAGCTGATAATTGTGTTTTCCCTTCATATCTGTGCGGTCTTTGGGCCCTAAAAATGTTTCAACAGTGGAATCATTGGGCAGAAGTATTGGGTCAAGCTGGTATCTGTGTTTTCCCTTCATATCTGTGTGACCTTTGGGCCCTAGGAAGGTTTCAACCGTGGAATCATTGTCTCCATTGCTTTATGTTGCTTGGTCTGCTTGAGGTTTGGATTTACCTCATTTTGAAGAAATTCCTTAAAATGATCTCAAAAAATGGATGGATAGATGGTGTGAATATAACACACTCAACATGGTGGCACCCAAAATACTTGATGACATCGACACACCACCCAAATTGCACCTCACAATTTGCTTCCACAAAAATCACAGTAAAAGATCACCATAATTGTCACACTGGCATTCACATTCACCTGCACTCATATACATTATGGCCTCGAAGTGAGGTTGTGATCCGGATTGGCTATCCAAATTTTCAGCTCATTGTAATGCATGATTAAAAAAATGAGGCAAATCCAAATATAATACCAAAGGAAAACAATTTCAGTAAAAGCTTCATGTATATTTGCCATCCAATTTGTTGATATCACTGTACAGCACCCGATGAAGGGAAAACACAAATATTAGCTTGAGCCAAAACTACAATGGCCTACAAAAGGTTTTCATTAATGGTGAGTGTTCAATCCTCACTGTTTTTGTGGGGTGATCCACCTTAAGATTTAGATCTGCTTCATTTTCTTAGCTTAGTTGAAAAAATGGGTAGACAGGCATCCATAAAAACACATACATCAAGGTGGGGCCATATATAGAGCATTGATACCAGCTAGCTGGATGGTGTTGAGTTCACTAGCCGAACAGCATCACGTCCGTTAGATTGATGGGTGACTTCTAACCTCCCATTAATGGACATATGTTAGTTGAATCTGAACAGTTGTCTATTTTTCATTTTAGCCATCCATCAGATGTCCTCAGGAATTTAAGGCAAATGTAAAACAGTGGGTTCAATGGTGGTGTCATTATTCCCACTACTTCCTATGATGTGGTCCACTTAAGCTCCACTTAAGCTTTGGATCTGCCTCATTTTTTGGATAACGCATTAAACTAATTTGAAAAAATGAATGGATGGTGTGGATACAACGTGCGTAGATGTCAACAAATTTCAGTAGCAGTGATGTGCCGTCAGATTTTGAGAATTTTCACGCGATATTATGAGTAAAATATCAGGAAATAAAATACCAAGAAGTGTGCAATAAATTATTCGAAAATTTAAAGAATTTTGCTTTAAAAATTGAAAAAAAAATGCTATAAAATCTCAAGAAATTGGAAACCGAGATTCTGAAAAATCGCGATATTATTGTTTAGTTAGTTTCCCGCGTTAATATCGAGATATTCTCAGAAACTTTGGAGATATTGCTGACGATCAGTGAGAAAAGATGCGATTTGCAGTGCATTAACCGCTCTCGCGAGTGCACTACTTTTCCCTCGTCTCTTAAACGTGGCACGTGGCACACGTGTATGTGATCCAATCCACTCATCAAGTCAATTTCACCTTTTATCCATCGGTCCAAAGATCAAGCGAATACGACCAAAGAAATGCACATATAAGGGGGAATCCACATGCAACACGTGGGCCCACCTGATAATCTGTTCATGCTGATGTATGAAGCAAAATATCTGAATGGTGGGGATCGCATGATGAGCAGAAATTGATTTCTCACATGTGTGACATCTTGCCACGTGTTTAGGAAATTACTCTCCTCCACTGAACGGCCGGGGGCTCTGAAGGGTCACCGTGATGTATTGGTTTCATCCACACCGTCCATCCATTTTTCCATATGGGTCCAAAAATGAGGCTGATGCAATACTCAAGTGGACCACACTACATGAAGCAGCGGGTTGACGGTTCAAATCTTACTGAGGCCCACCGTGATGGTTAATTTCCATCTGAACTGATCATAGGGTCACATAGACCTAGATGAAGGGAAATCATAAATATCAGTTTGATCCAAAACTTCTGTGGCCCCCAAGAAGTTTTCAGCGGTGCGTGTTTAATCTCCATTATGTAGTCCACTTGAGCCTTGTATCTACCTCATTTTTGGGCTCATGTGGTAAAATGATATGGCAAAATGTATGGACCGTGTGGATAAAACCCATACATCATGGTGGCCTCTTAGAGCCCTGTCCGGTACTAGCTAGAGATGGGCTGGCCATGTTGGATGGTTATGAGCGCTCAATGGGTGAGAATATTGAGCCACTCATGGCCCTTCATTAGTGGGCCCATTGTATATGGACGGTTGAAATTGGCAAATTCAAGTTAATCTCACCACTAGAAGATTCCAGGATGCAGCGGCGAGCAAGGCCACCACGAGCAGAATACTGCCTATAGTCTCATCTCCGGTCGCCTGAAAACCGCCCAAAGTAGACCGGCCGAGTAGGACAGGTCCCTTCCAGAGTACCATTTCCGTCGCACCCGCGGTGGAGACCACCACACCCCACATCTTGGCCTGACCATGGACGCTCCAAAAACGGAATTTCTCCTGCCGGAAAACCACCGCCAGCGCGAAGATCAGCACCGTCAGTGTGTTCAACGCAACGCTCTGGTACGTCGCACTTATGTACCGCAGGCTCAGGGTCAATAGCATCTGACATAGCGTTATCCTACGCACCAGATCCAAAATCAAGAAATTCAGAAGAAAAAAAAGATATCTGGGCCCTTCATCTCCTGTACCCACTATGGATAGAGACTACCGAGTGGGCTTGGATTACGTAGAGAAGCACACAACAACCACGTGAGGTACTGTGTGCTACTGGAAAAGCTTTGTAAGCCCCACCAAGATGTATATGTTTTATCCACGCCGTCCATCCATTTTCCCATCTCATTTTAGCCAACAACCCAAAAATGAGGCAGATCCAATTCTCAGGTGGACCACACTACAGGAAACAGTGGTGATTAAACGCCCACCATTAAAAACTTCCTAAGGCCCACTGTAATGTTTATTTTCAATCTAACCTGTTGATTAGGTCATACATACATGGAAGTAAAACACATATATCAGCTTGATCCAAAACTCAAAACTTTTGCAGTACCATGGATTTTTTCAATTGGTGGTCCTTCAATCACGACGGTTTCCTTCGGTGTGGTCCACCTGAGACTTGGATCTTCCTCATTTTTGGGATTGTTACCTAAAATGAGCTGGAAAAATGGATAGACGGCGTGGATAAAAAATATACATTATGGTGGGCCCACATAGCTTTTCCAGCAGCACACAGTACCCGCGCCTCGGTGCTGTCTGCTACATAACGCAATCCAAGTCCTGCAAATGGTGTGTTTCTTCGTCAGCAACACATCCACACCAGAAATGAAATGTATGTCATCGATCCAGACCGTCAAAACCGGGGACCGGATTATGGATGTATCATAGCCGGAAAACCACGTCAACACTCAAATCCGCTCCATGGCCAACAACTGGACGGTGTAGATCATCCAACAAGCACCATTCTCTGGCCATGCTCCACCCAAGTGCGGCCACGATTTAAATGGCCTGGATTAGCGTGCACGTATAGTGCAGTCTTCGGCAGTGCCTCCTCAGGTGTGGCAAACTCACACCATAATGTAGACTTACTGGAGCAATCCCAAGAAGAAGGCGTAGCAGAGTATCTGCAACGTGAGCGGAGGCCTCTCTCTGCAATGGCAAAACCGTAAATAATTATAAAAAAATCAAAACGACAAAAATCAGGAATTTGATTTTTTTTTTTTTTCTGTTTTTTCCTGAAATCTTACCTCTCGAAGAAGAATGCGAGTGCGGATAAGAAGACGGTGGCGACGATGTGTTCGTAGACGACTAACACGAGAGCGCTGATTCCTCTGGAGAGAAGGGATTCGAGCAGAATCATGAAGAATGAGAGAGAGAGTTCACATAGCGTCAGTAGCAGATGGGGTTTGTAACCGTTGATTTTCTGAAACCCTAACTCTAGATTCATTTCCGTTTGTTTTTTTTTCTGGGAAGGAGAAAAATGGTGATTGAGTGAAGTTAGTGGAGGTGGTGGAGAGAAAGGCTTTCGTTTTGGTTTTGTCGCGATTAATGATCCACTGTGTATCGTGGCGCACTGGGGCCTACGTGTTGAGATGGTCCGATGATTTGAACCGTCCATGATTTTGCTAGTAATGTAGATATGATATTAGACCAGAATGAAGTTTTATTGATGATCTTGAAAGTTGATCTTTTGATTTGAATGCAATCCGTTAAATATTGTTTTTATGGTTGTTCTGAATGCATGTACAGATAGTGTAGTAATAATAATTATTTCAATGTTGGTTTCCTGAGATAGGGATTATCAAATAGATTACATAATATGGACGGTTCAGATCATCGAAAAACTCATTATGTGGGCCCATTATCCGGCGACAGACGATAGATTATCAGTCGTGACAGCCAAAACGAACTCGGAAAAAGAGAAAAAAAATTGCTACACCCATGCGTTGGCTACGCTAGCTACACCGGCTGCAGCAATGACCCATCATGATGTATCTGTTCTATCCACGCCGTCCATTCATTTGGTGAGATCATTTTACAGCATGACGCAAAAAACAAGGCAGATCCAAAGCTCAAGTGGACCCAATACAGAAAATAGTGGGGATTGAACGCCAACCATTGAAAGCTTCTTGGGGACGACTAGAGTTTTGGATCTATCTCATTTTTGGTATCATGCCCTAAAATGATCTCGCCAAATTGATGGACGGTGTGGATACAACACTTACTTCATGGTGGGGTCACTGCTACACCCGGTGTTGCTAGCGTAGCTAACTCGTGGGTGTAGCCAAAATTTTCTCCTCGGAAAAAGGTGTGGACGACAGGGAGGGAACTGCCCTGCCTGCACCGAAGTAGCCTACACACACGAGTTAGCTACGCCGGCTGTAGCAATGACCCACCATGATGTATGTGTTGTATCCACGCCGTCCATCCATTTGGCGAGATCATTTTACTGCATGACACAAAAAATGAGTCAGATCCAAAACTCAAGTGTGAAAAATTCTCTCTCATTCCCTCGCCCCTCTTTCTCAACACTTTAAAGAATCTTTCCTTTTTTTTTCTTCAAAAAATAACAATAAGGTATAGATAATACAGATGGTGATTTCTTACCGGCCTCATTCAAGATTGTGTGGCGCTTACCGTGGGTTACCATGGGGACATCTTGACGTATGTATTATGTATCCACACCGTTCATCCGTTTTCCAGATCATTTTAAGGGATTATCCCAAAAATGAACCAAAGACAACTATCAAGTGGACCATAATAGTAGAAAAGTGTTGATTGACCATTAATGGGCCACAAAAGTTTTGGATCAAGCTTATATTTGTTTTCCCCCCCTTAATCTAGGCTTTTGTGAGGTTATCAACAAATTGGATGGTAAATAAACGATACAGAAACATTAAGGTGCGTCCTAATAAGTTTTTAATGGTAGGATAATTAATCACCCCTGTTTCTTATGGCATGGTCCACCTGATAGTTGTATTTGCTTCATTTTTTAGATGATTCAAAATGTATGGATTGAGTTGATATATAATACATACATCAAGGTGGGCCCACAGTAACCCCATGGTGAGCGTCGCACCATTTTAGAGCCAGATGCAAACCCATTTTCCTCCTTAAATTTGGATTTCAGCCTAATCCAATTTTAACTGGTGTGTTTGGTAGCAAATTCCAGCCAAATAGGATTCTATCTAAAAACCTAAATTGGTTGGAATCTGATTAGTAGAAACGATATGGGGGACCCTTTCTATATATGTAAGGGAAAAGAGGATGAAGTGAGAGTCACTAGGTTGGTGCCAACTCGATGTATGTGTTGTACATCTATGATGTATGCGTTTTATATCCACGCGGTTTATCCGTTTTCATAGCTCAATTAAAGGCATTAGACAAAAAATGAGGCAGATCTAAATCTCAAGTGGACCACTCCATAGGAAAACAGTGTTGATTGAACGTCCACTATTAAAAACTTCCTAAGGCCCACTATAATGTTTATTTGCCATCCAACTTGGCCATCTGTCTTGCAGGACTACTATTGGCCAAGGGTGAAGTTCTCTGACAGATTCGAAGCCCAAGTGGGCCATGCCGTAAGCAACAGCTGGATTACACAGTTTTCAACCAAACAAAATTTGGATTATATAGTTTTCAACCAACAACAAGTTTTAAATGGAATCTGAATTTATAATCTAGTTTATGCAATTTTAGATTCCAACATTGGAATATGAATTTTCTCTAGAATTTGGATTATGCAACCAAATAGGGCCTTAGGGTCGGGAGTGAATTAGTTAATAACTTGGTGGGTGTTACCCTAACTATGTGGGGCCCACTTTGATGTATTTTTTGTATATCCATGCCGTCCACCTATTTTACTATGTCATTTTAGGGCAAGATTCCAAACCTTAAGAAGATCCAAATCTCACGTGAACCAAACCAGTAGAAACAGTGATAAACGACCATTAAAAACTTTTTATGGGCACAAAAGTTTTGGATCGAGCTTATAATTGTATTTTCCCTTCATCCATATCTTTTTGACATTATTACCGGGTTGGATGGAAATAAACATTGCGGAAAACTTACTATGTGCCCTTTGGAATTTTTAATGGTGAGGCACTTAATCACGCTGTTTACTGTGTTATGGTACACCTAAGATGATTTGGATCTGCTAATTTTTGGAACTCCATCCTGAAATGATCTGTAGAAACAGATGGATGGCATGGATATACAATAAATCATCAATGTGGGCCACACAGTACCGATAACACCCACTAAACTGTTACCTAGGTAACAGCTAAGTCATGCCCCCGGGGTTTCAGTACATCCGGTCTCACGGGAGAAAAGTTTTTTCTCACCCATAACGCGGTTTGAGATACTAACGAAAGAGGCATTATTTACTCCAGCGGGGCTTCGACTTCTCATTCTCCACCAATTAAACTCAAACACATCACTTTAGCAGCATTTTTGTTATTGTAGTAGTCGGTAGCCAAATGGCGCCTCAAAGATGAAGCTATGCCATGCAAATCAATTTTTTGAAGGTTGACCGTAAGGATGAAAGTAGGGCTATAAATGGGTAAGAGGACCTGATGGGGTATCAGACCTAACCCATTTAGACCCCACCCATTTGTTAAATGGTACGGTCCAAGAACAGACACAACTGCTAAATGAGTTTGGATTTGGTTTCCTTTATATGAGGCCCAGCTTGACCCGACCTGTAGCCATTTAGTAAATGGAAAAGTTTTGTTTCTTCCAAGGGACCCATCGAAGCCCAAAACCATTAAGACACAGTTTTAAACCCAGTAGAAATACTTTCATGCTAGATCCAGACCAGACCAATTAGACCCAACCCATTTATGAATGGGTATGGGTGGATGGGGTTGACTCGGACCCCAATACAAACCACCTTATTTAGTAAAAGAGTATGGGTAAAAAATTTGGATCCCGATGCATTTAGTTAATGGGCGGGTTTGGTTTTGGTTAAACCCGCACCAAGCCCGGCCATTTACAGCCCGATGTGAAAGTTAAAAGCTTCACTTACCGTGAGTAGGGCTGGTCATGAGCCGAGTCAGCTCGAGAAACTCGATCGACTCGACTCGAAAAAACTCGACTCGACTCGCCTCGATTCAGTAGAACAAGTCAAGCCAAGCTTCATTTAGGAGCTCGAGTCAGAAATCAAGCCAAGTTTGACCACTGGGTCACTCGACTCGAAACTTGGCTCGATTCAAGCTCGACTCGGCTCGACCTCGACTCGACTTGTTTCATATAGATATTTAAAAAAAAAAAAAGCCCTAATCTTCTTATTTCTTGTTTCTCTCTCCCCCCTCCCCCACACACACATTGGGGTCCAAGCTTAGGACATATAAAACCCTCACACGTTGGGGGGTTACTTAATCATATTATTTTGTTTAGGTAAGAACATTCATTGTTGAGCAAGTACAAAACATGGTGAGCACACAGTGGTTGTGTGTTTTACATGCTGCACAAAACAGGTGCTATGGTGAGATCACACACCATACACATCTACAAAACAGGGGCTATGGTAAGACCAAACACCATATGTAGCTATTGATTGCAATTTTACAAGGGAGGTGGTGCATCTGATCCATGAATCAGCTGGGCTTCATCATGAAGATGGTCCACACAATAATCAGGGCAGTCCATTCATGTGGTGAGCTATGCATGGACTGTGTTAATCAATGGTTCAGAAAATGTTACTAGTGATCTGCATTCAATGCGTGTGTGGCCTGGCCAAAGAAAAAATTGATCAGAGCTAGGCCATTTAATATTATTCTCCCCTAATATATGTGTGACTTCTTGAACTTAATGTTGTTGACTTTTAATTTATATTTTGTAGTAAAAATATAATAAATTGAGGTGGGAGCAAGCTTGACTCGACTTGAGGTAAGCTCGCCTCGACTCGATCCGCTAGCTCAACTCGAGCTCGCCTCGAAAGTTTTAGTAAACAAGGCAAGCTCCAATGGTAAGCTCGAGGGTGAGCTCGAGCTCAAGCTCGAACTTGAGGAGAGCACAGACGAGTCAAGCCAAGCTTGGCCCACCTCGACTCGACTCGGCTCGATGTACAGCCCTAACCGTGAGAGAGTATGAAACGATCCTGTGCGTTCGAACGTACTGTAGCAACCTGTAGGGGAGCGGATTAGGTGACACCCGGATCCATCGGGGTGGGTGGGAACCCACCCCTGACTTTGGGGCCCACTGTGATATATGTGATTACATCCATTCCGGCGATCCTTATTGAAAGATCATTTTAGGGCATGATCCAAAAAATGAAGGAGTTCCAAATCCAAGATAGACCATATACATGAAACAATGGTGAATGGCCATTAAAAACTTCTTGTGGGCCACAAAATCTTTGAATCAAGATGATATTTGTGTGGCCTCTTCATCTAGGTGTTTGTGACCTTATCTACAGGTTGGATGGAAAATAAATATTCCGGTGGAATCTATGTAGTTTTTAATGGTGAGGATTCAATCAAGACCGTTTCTTGAGGTATGGTCCACCTAAGATTTGAGTCAGATTCATTTTTTCGGATCATCCCTAAAATGAGCTTTCAAAATGTTTGGACGGTTTGGATTTAAGGCACATACATCACTGTGAGCCACACAGTCGGGGTCCCACCCATCTTGGTGGATCCGGGGTCTCACCGAATCCACTTCCGTAGTTAACATAATCTCATATCACGGATGGGGCCCAGCAGCTCCATCGTATGGTAATTAGTATACGTGCGGATGTGTGTGATGATTCCACTCCATCGTCCAAATCAGTTAGTTTCGGATCATGCTTCTCTACAGCAGGGCCCACCAAATAGACAGTCCAGATTCACTGGCCAGCCCAAGCCAATCCAATCTTCAAAAGCAAGGCTAAAATCTCCCTACTCTTCCCTATTTTCAAATTCCCAGAAACATTCCCTTTCTTCCAATCGAAGATTTCGATTTCTTCTCAAATCTCATGCCTCCTTCTCTCCCTCTATCATTCTTTTCTCTCCTCTTCTCTCTCTCTCATCTCTTCCCTTTCTCCGTTTCCTCTTCCTTTTCACTGCCATCACATAAAAACCCATCTCCACCGTCCCTCCCAATCTAACTCCTCTTCAATCCTACTTTCATGCCATGACCACAATACCCTCAAGAGAATCCACCCCGCCAACGGCTTCCGAGGCACCTACAATTTCAGCGATCTCGAAAGCGCCACCTCTATGTTTGATTCAATGCCGAAAGCCGATACTTTCGCCTGGAATTCATTCATAAAAGCCCACGTCAATTTGGGCATGTTCGATGCTGCTCTCGGCCTCTATATGAAGATGCAGGAATTGAATGTTCGGCCCGATAATTTCACTCTTGCTATGGTAAATGGAGCGATTTCGGCCCTCCCGGGTTGTCTCCGACAGGGGGAAAAGAACCATTGTCTCGGAATACAGATGGGTTTTGGGTCAGATGTCTATTTCTGCAATACGTTGATTGGAATGTATGGGAGATGTGGTCGTATTGATTACGCTCAACGGACGTTCGATGAAATGACCCAGAGGGATTTGGTTTCTTGGACCTCGATGATTTCGGGTTATGTTCGGTTTGGAAGTTTCTATGAGTCATTTCAAGTATTCCGCGAAATGCAAATGGCAGAATTCGAACCCAATTCAGTGACATTGGTGACCATGTTGCATGCATGTTCTATCATCGGCAATGTAGTTCATGGTAGACAATTTCATGGTTACGGGATCAGGAAAGGATTCGATAGCTATGAGACTGTGAGGAACTCTATCTTGACAATGTATACCAAAACAGGTAGTTTCAAAGATGCAGAAAGTCTGTTTAGCATGACTGAAATGCGGGATGTTGTGCCATGGAATATAATGATTTCAGGGTATTCCTCGAAAGGAGATCTGTTGAAAGTAGCTGAGAGTTTCGATGTAATGAGGAGGCTTGAAGTGATTCCGAGCATTGAAACACTGACCTTGCTTATCGCTGCCTTCGCCAAGTTGGGAAATCTTCTTCAAGGCAAAATAATACACGGCTATGCAGCGAAAAAAGGATTAAATGATGTGTTTTTACAGACTTCTCTAGTTGATTTTTATGCAAAGTGCGGTGATTTGGAAAAATCAACTCGGATGTTCGAAGAAATTCAAGAGAAAAACAGCATTTCATGGAGTGCTATGATGTCTGGTTTCATACAGCAGGGCTACTACAAAGAGGTGATTGAATTGTTTCGCAGAATGCAAATTTCCGATTTGAAACCGACTGTTGATATATTGGGAGGACTCGTTATCGCATACATCCATTTGGGTGCTTTGCAATTGGGTAAAGGAGCCCATGGCTATGCAATACGGAATGGGCTTTATGCTGTGAAAGATAATACATCCATGAAAACCTCGATCCTAAACATGTATGCAAAATGTGGAAGCATTGTTTCTGCAAGAAAGTGTTTCGATCGAATGGATGTCAAAGACGTTGTATCATGGACTTCGATGATCGACGGCTATGGTATTCATGGGCTTGGTTTGGAAGCTTTGGAACTTTTCGATACAATGGTATCGGAAGGAGTTGAACCAAACAGCATCACATTCCTAAGCTTGCTATCCGCTTGCAGCCATTCAGGCCTAGTGAATGAAGGCTATAGGGTTTTTGATCTTATGAGCTCGAGATTTGGGATCAAGCCGGATTTAAATCACTACACTTGCCTGGTGGATCTTCTTGGTAGATCTGGGAAGCTTGAGGAGTCTCTGCAGGTAATAGAAAACATGACGGTCGAGCCCGATGGTAGGATTTGGGGTGCATTGCTCGCATCCTGTAGGATTCATTCAAATGGTGAACTTGGAGCGTATGCAGCTCGAAAGGTATTTGATTTGGAGCCGGAGAATGCTGGCTATCACATTGTATTGAGCAATGTTCACGCAAGAGGTGAGAGGTGGGGAGAAGCTGAAAATGTGAGGGCAATGATGTGCAAAAAGGATTTGAAGAAGAAACCTGGTTGGAGCTGCATTGAAGCAGGAGGGGGGCTTCATGGGTTTGTTGCTGGAGATGGTTCGCACCCTCAAGCAATAGAAATATATAGGATTTTGGACTGTTTGGTGAAGAACATGGAAGAAGGTGGTTAGGTATTACATAGCTGATTTTGTTTTACAGGATCCTGTCCACGGCACACTTATACTCCCATGCGCCAGGTTGGCTCCCGATGGTAGAGACCTTCAATCCTGACCCAAGTTAGTTCCTTCACATAGGATGACCATGCATCTCATAGTATGGTGTCCACAAATGTGTTCTAAGCATTCGTGTGACGACTATGGTTTAACATTGTAATAGAAATTCATGGATAAGTTTCCGAGGACTAACTGGGGAGTCACTCTTCACATAACCCATGGCCATGTGTTTAAGGTGATACCAAACATTAGCTAAGGCATCCTACATTTGTCTATAAAGACTTATGGTTATCATGTTTGACGGCTAAGATCAACCCCATCACATCCAAACGACCAGTAGATTAAGGTGCACATTGGTTTTCGAGACTGCACTGCATAAGATTTGTTAACCTGAGAATCTCGTCTATTGATTGCTACTGGCATGGGGAATGATCACATTGTCATACATTTTGATCTGAACGGGCTCACTTGTTCTATGGTAGATGTCACCCTCCCCGATGTCCCCCATTGTTCCTATTGGTGTGACCCACCTGAGTTATTGGTCAGGCTGGATTGCGGATCTAGGGTGACAATGAGGCAGTGCATCTAATGGACGGGTTGGATGGTACTCACACATCATGGTGGGTCCTATACAACAAAGGCACTTCGATAATTTTCCTGATAACATTAGTACTTGCCTCTTCATCCCTTATGAAACTTGGGTTGAATTTGCGTTCGCCATCTTGTTTAAAGGTGGTCATTTTACATGCAGCTAATCTGGCACATGTGTGGGACATGGGAACCGTAGATCAGGTGGGCTCCATCGTTCCGATGACCTGGCCCAAAAATCAGGCGTGACACTTCATACATCACTGTGAAATTCCCGGCGTATGTTCATATTACGGAGACTTCATTGTTCCCTTGGTTTACCAATTTTATTGATTTAAATAGAACTTTTGGGGGTATCTATCAAAATTAAAATAAGGTTAGACCACTGATCAGGTGGGTCACACATTTATATTGAATCGTGATGGTTGCAATCTCTTCTAAACCGGACTTATTTTCATTCGTGTAGTCCACCTTATGAGTCGACCGGTTTGATTTTGGGCCGACGTATCCAGGTATCGGGGCCCACCAAAGGCAAATGAACGGTTCATGTCCAGGAAACGTGACCCGCTAAGTAAATGGGCAGCGACTAGTACCAATCCCTACAAGACCGAATTATATGAAGTTTATAAATTAATAAAAAGCATTAATCATCATGCTTCCGCCTCAAAGATTTCAGTTGTTATGTGTAAATTAGTAAGATCAAGACTGGCATCAAAATTTTAAAATGATGAAAATGTGTTTATTCTTACTCTAATGGAAAATTTCTATGATACTTATAAAGCTAAGTAAGTAAAATTTAAACCGTCGCTTACTAAACATGTAAAAATGTCCGAAATACCTACATACCGTGAGTTCTTCTAAAAGGCAATGTTGATGATACTCGGAAAATGATATGATTCAATTTTTTTTTTTTTTTTTTCCTACATTCATTACATTTCATGGAAGTAGAATGGTCTATTGAGTTTATATTACAAAGCCATCGTTGTCGTCATTGTTGTCATCATCATTGTATTATTGTAGCTACGTGGGCTCCATCAATTAATGGTGAATTGATGGATCCATCACCGACCCTAAATTCCTTCTCATTGTCATTAGCCTTGCCCCATAATAAGAGATAGAGACCCCCCACTGCCAACACTGCTCCAATTATGCTACAAAGCCCAGCCTGTCCCGGGCTCTTCCCCAGCACGAAAGAGGCAGGGAATCCGCATCCATTTTTTTAGCTCATGCCATAAAATGAGCTGGCGAAAGGGGCGCAGATTGGGTTCTACACTCACCAGGAATAAGCTTTGTGGGGCCTACCATGATGTATATATTTTATCCACATTGTCAATCGATTTTGATATATAATTTTAGGAGATGTGCTAAAAAAATAAGGGATATCCAAGGCTCAAATGGACCACACTAAAGGATGAAGCGGGGATTGGATTCCTATAGTTGAAAACTTGTAAGGGGCCACCATGATGTTTATTTACCATCCAACTTGTTCATAAGGTCACATAGGCCTATATGAAAAGGAAAACATAAATATTAGCTTAATCCAAAACTTTTGTGGGCCCTAAGAAGAATCAAGGGTAATTTTTATTTTATTTTGCTTATTTTAATTTTTTTTATCCCCACTGTTTCGTGTGGTGTCGTCCACTCGAGACTTCAATTTGCCTCCTTTCTGGGCTCATTCCATAAAAATGATTAATGAAAATTGATGGGCAATGCAGATAAAATATATATATCATGGTGGTCCCATAGGGCCACTGACTGGACCATCAGTCTCTAGTTAGGTGTTGGTAGGGTAGTACGCAATCTATGCCTGGCAAAAAGGATAAAACACAGGCATCAGGTGGGCCCACTGAGCTTTTCTAGCCCTACGTTGGTATTGGAGGGAGCAAATTGCCTGTGACCTGGGCACAGAGATATCAGGGTTGTGTGGGGTCAACAAAGATGTCTGTGATCAATCCACTTCATCCATCTATTTTGAAAGACAACAATAGGACAAGATTCCAAAAAATTAGGACAAAAAACAAGCGAGAGATGGAATACCAAAACGAGAAAGTGTACCAAATAAAAAAGTAATTCTTGTAATTGGCACATATTTGGTTAAACCACCCATAATAACCATGTTTTGACTTTCATATGGAGAATATCCAACAATGGGTTCCATTGAATGAATAATTGATCCGGATCCTAGATACAATAATGCTTTCGAATAGGCATGCGTGATTAAATATATATCCAAAACTTAGGTGTGCCACACCAACAAAACAGTGGGAACAACAACGTCCGCCTATGGCCACCTGAGTTTTCTAGAATCTTGTCCTTTTTTTTTTTTCTTTCACATGCACACTCACACACACCCACACGTGCCGATGCACTCACACCACAATGAGTGTTGGAATCTATGCTCTCTTGTTGAAACTCTTGAGAGTCTACCACTAAGTCATATGGTGGCAAACATTTTAGAATCCCATTGGTGGTCTTTCAAAATAGATTGAGGGACTGGATTTGTTACCGGCATCTCTATGGATCCCACATGTCTATATCTCTGTGCCCAAGGTCACAGTAGGGCTGTCAACGGGCCGGACTTGGGTAGGTATTGGCCCCGGATTTTGAGCTGTTTCAGTATGGGGTTATTCAAAATTCTTTCACAGGCCCGAGCCCGGCCCATTGACACCCCTACATTAACAGGCAATCCGCTCCTTGTATTAGCGTCCTACCCCCACGTCTCCAGGTAGGAACAGGCAGGAGCTCTGAGTGACGACCGTGACGCATGGGTTTTATCGACACCGTCCATTCATTTTTTCGTGCCGTTTTATGTAATAGAACAAAGATTTAGGTAAATTCAAGGCTCAAGTGGACCAAACCAAAGGAAGTAGGGGTAGTAATGATTCTCACCATTGAAACTTTTCTAGGGCCTACGGTGATGTTTATTTGCCATCCAATCTATTCATAAAGTTACATAGACTTGGATGAAGGGAAAACACAAATATCAGGTCGATCCAAAACTTTCGTGACCCTCAAAAAGGTTTCAAGGGTGAGAATTTAATCTCCATTGTGTGGTCCACCTTTGTTTTGGATCTGCCTAATTTTTGTGCCTAATTTATGAAATGATATGAAAAAGATGGATAGACGGTGTGATAAAACCCATACATTACGATGGTCACTTGGAGCTCCTGCCCGTTGCCAGCCGGAGACTGTATCTGTCGGTTTCAAATAATGGGGCCCACAGCAGCAGACGAAAGTAACAATAAAAGATCACTATAGCTGTCGGTTGATAGCCACCAAAGGGGGGTCCCACGATTTGGACAGCTTTTGGATTATGGCACCAGCATCCCACCTGATCGGTGGTGGCATGCATGCGTCTGAGAGGGATTCTCTTCTGATGGAAGGGCACAATGGTTCGTACAAGCACTTGGAATAGCATACGTGGCACTTTTTTTTTTTTTTTTTGTCCTCAAATCCAACCGTTCAAATCATAAAAACCAACTGCATATACATTATGGCTTTTTTTTTTTTTTTTTAATTACTTCATCTGTAATTATATGCATTATGGCCCTCAAGTTAGATTGGAAAGCAGTACTTTGGCCAACTAGACCATCCAGCTGGTTGGTGTCAAAGCTCGACTATGTACCCACCATGATGTATATATTTTATCCACGTCATCTATTCATTTGTCAAATCCAAAAAATAGGGTAGATCTGAATCTTAGGTGGACCACACAATAGGAAAGCGAGGATTGCCGCGCACTGATACTATGTGAAATACACGATGGCCCATCAATGTATATCAAGGGACACTACAACCTACAACGTATTGAACAAACTCTGTGGAGTCCACTGTGATGTATTTATCTTATCCATGCCGTCCATCTACTCTACCCGATTATTTTAAGTCATGAGCCCAAAATGGAAGGATACCCAAAGCTGCAATCGACCACACCACAGGAAACCGTTTGAATTCAACGCCTACCCTCCAAAACTTCTTGAGGGCTACAAAAGTTTTGGATCAAGCCGACATCTGTGTTTTCCCTTCATCCACATATCAAGTGGACCACAGAGTGATGAAAATAAACATCACTGTGGGCCTTAGGAACGTTTCAATGGTCGACGTCATTATCCCTACTGTTTCCTGTGGTGTGGTCCACTTGAGCTTTGGATATGCATCAATTTTAAGCTTATCCCTAAGATGAGCTGAAAAAATTAGATGGACGGCGTGGAATAAGACATACATCCACGGTGGGCCCTGGAAGGTTTACTCAGTAGGCAATCCGCTTCCGTATAAATTTTCGCAGTCTTCTGAAGTACCGAAGTTCTGAAATCGGATTGCGTGCGGAGTAAACTCTGTTGTACCCACCTAGAATCTATGTGCTTTATCTATACCGGCCATATGTTTTTCCAACTCATTTTAAGGGTTGAGCCCAAAATTTAAGCATATACAAATCTCAAGTGGACCATGCCACAGGAAACAGTGGGAATAATGATTTCCACCGTTGCAACCCTCCCAGGCCCCAAAGTGATGTTTATTTGTCATCCAACCTGTTCATAAGATCACATGGAAATGGATGAAGGGAAAACACAAATATGAGCTTGATCCAAATCTTCTGTGTCCCTGAGAAATTTTCAATGGTAAACATTCAGTTCACACTTTTCTAGTGGTGTGGTCCACTTTAGATTTTTATATGCTTCATTTTTTGGAACCATACCGAAAATTATCTGTTAAGATGGATGGACGGAGTGGATAAAATACCTAAATCACGGTGGGCCCCACAGAGTTTAAGCGTGCGGAGTTACTCACTACGCAATCCGCAAAAAGTGCTATAAATTATTTCGAAATTTTTAAAGAAAAAGGGGTATTAGCTGATTTATTTTTTTTTCTTTTTAATGATATTTTTTTTTACTTTAAAATTGAAGAAGAATAATGCTATAAAATCTCAATAAATTGAAAAATCGCGATATTATTTTTTGGTTAGTTTCCCACTATAATATCGAGATATTCTCAGAAACTTTGGAGATGTTGCGCAATGCACCATTATGAGAGACAAGTAATGGACGCGGATTGGTCAGTGGCTACTGGTCAGTGCTCTGTGGGCCCCACCATGATGAATGGACGCGGATCCACTCCGTCCATCCATTTTTCAAGATCATTTTATATTACAATCCCAAAAATAAGATAAATCCAAATCAAAAGTGTACCGCATCACACAGTGTAGATTGAACGCTCACTATTAAAAACTTTTCGGGGGCCACAAAATTTTCGGATCAAGCTGATATTTTTTTCCCCTTTCATCCGGGTCTGTATGACCTAATCAACAGGTTGGATGTCAAATAAACATGACAGTGGGCCATATGAGGTTTTTAACGGCGGACATGCATTTACTACTGTTATCCTGTGGTGCGGTCCACTTGAGATTTAGAACTGCCTATTTTTTGGATCAACCCCTAAAATGATTTGGAAAATGGATAGACGGCGTGGATAAAGCACATACATCATGGTGGGGCCCACAGGGCACCGATTTTGCCTTCGCCTCTTAAACGCGGCACGTGGCACACGTGTATATGATCCAATCCACTCATCCCGTCAATTTAGTTTTGATATTCATCGTTCCAAAGGTCAAGCGAACAGTCCACATGCAACGTACACGTGCGCCCACCTGATAATCTGTTCATACTGATGTATGTATGTACGTGGCAACATATCTGATCTGAATGGTGGAGCTCGCATGATGAGCGAAAATGGATGTCTCACACACGTGACATCTTGCCACGCGTGCAGGAAGTTGCACTCTTCCGTGAACGGACAGGGGCTCTGAGGGGCCACCGTGATGTATCGGTTTTATCCATACCGTCCATCCATTTTTCCAATATAGAGTATGAGCTCGAAAATGAGGCTGATCCAAGGCTCAAGTGGACCACACCACAGGAAGCACCCGAGTAACCGTTGAAACCTTGCTAGGGCCCACCGTGATGGTTAATTGCCTGGATGAAGCTAAAGCACAAATATCAACTTGATCCGAAACTTCTGTGGCCCCCAGGAAGTTTTCAACCTTATGTGTTTAATCCCCACTGTCTGGTCCACTTGAATCTTGGATCTGCCTCATTTGTGGGCTCATATGAATAAATGATCTAGCAAAATGGATGAACGGTATGGATAAAACCCATACATCACGGTATGGCTATGAACGCTCAATGGGTGAGAATATTGAGCCACTCATGGCCCTTCCTTGGTGGGCCCATTGTATATGGACAGTTGAAATTGGCAAATTCAAGTCAATCTCACCACTAGAAGATTCCAGGATGCAGCGGCGAGCAAGGCCACGGCCAGCAGAATACTGCCTAAAGTTCGATCTCCGGTCGCCTGTAAACATACCGACCGAGTAGGACAGGTCCCTTCCAGAGTACCATCTCCGTCGCACCCGCGGTGGAGACCACCACGCCACACATCTTGGCCTGACCATGGACACTCCAAAACCGGAATTTCTCCTGCCGGAAAACCACCGCCAGCGAGAAGATCAGCACCGTCAGTGTCTTCAACGCAACGCTCTGGTACGTCGCACTTATGTACCGCAGGCTCCAAGTCATTAGCATCTGACATAGTGTCACCCTACGCACCAGATCCAAAATCAAGAAATTCAGAAGAAGAAAAAACAACGAGATCTGGATCCTTCATCTCTCGGTGGACCCCACTATGGAGAGAGAGTACCGAGTGGACTCGGATTACGTAGTGTAGCACACAACAATGACGTGAGGTACTGTGTGCCACTGGAAAAGCTGTGTGGACCCATCATGATTTATATGTTCTATCCACGCGTCCATCCATTTTTCCATATCATTTTAGGGCAAGAACTCAAAAATGAGGTAGATCCAATTCTCAGGTGGACCACATCATAGGAAACAGTGGTGATTGAATGCCCACCATTAAAATCTTCCTAGGGCCACATTAATGTTTGTTTGTCATCCAACTTGTTAATTAGATCATACAGACCTGGATGAAGGTAAAACGCACACCCGATATTTGTATCTTTCTCATTTTTGGGCTCATGCCCTAAAATGTGTTGTAAAAATGGATGGACGGCGCGGATAAAATACTAGCTTTTCCAGCAGCACACAGTACCGACGTTGGTGCTGTGTGCTACACTACGCAATCCAAGCCTTCCAAATGGTGCGTTTTTTCAGGTGCATTTGATCTTCATCGGTTACACATCCACACCAGAGCTGCAACGCATGTCGTCGATCCAGACGGTCAAAATCGTGTTGTGGATGTATCATAGCCGAAAAACCACGTCCTCACCATCTGAATCGGCTCCCCATGGCCAACAACAGGACGGTGAAGAGCCTCCAACAAGCACGATTCTTAGGCCATGCTGCACCCAAGTGCGTCCACGATTTGAATGGTCTGGATTGTCGTTCACGTAATCAACACGTACAGTGTAGTCATAATGGTTTCTTCAATTTGGTTTTCTTGAGATATAGATTATCAAATAGATTACATAATTTGGATGGTTCAGATCATCGAAAAACTCAGTATGTGGGCCCCATTATCCGGCGACAGACAATAGAGAATCAGTCGCGAGAGCCATACGAACTCGGGAAAAGGTGTGGACGACAAGAAGGGGCGCTGAATGCCCCGCATGTACCCGAAGGACGTGGTAGGAAGGCTGTTATCGGGCCGGGCCTGGGTTGCTCTCGGCCCGGATTTTGAACTAATTCGGGCTGGACCTATGGGCCGCCTCTATTCAAAATTCTGATATTTTAGGCCCGAGCCCGGCCATGATGCATGTATTCTATATCCACGCTGTCCATCCATTTTTCCAGGTCATGTTAGGCACGAGCCTAAAAACGAAGTAAATCCAATTCTCAGGCGGACGATGGTGATTGACCATTAATGAGCCACGAGAGTTTCTAACTTTCATTCAGATATATGTAACCTCATAAAGAAGTTGGATGGCAAATAAACTTTAAATAAATATTACGGTGCGCCCCCGTTTCTTATAATATGGTCCACTTGAGATTTAGATCTCCATTTTTTTTTTTTTCATGCCTCAAAATGAACCGACACAATTGATGGATTGCGTGGATATAGAATATATACATCAAGGTGGGCATCACTAAGGGCCGCATACCATCTTAGTTGACATTGAGGCTGTACCTGATATGCTCTTACTATTGGGGAAACCGGCCCGCAGTGGAAGCAAATCAAACACACAAAGTATGAAATTATATGAGCCATGCAAATCACTGTCATTATGTCGATCGGTTAGAGCCCACCGTCAACTGGTAAAGAATGGCAAAAAATTGTCTAGAATGCAAACTTAAAAAATTTGACCTGTTTAGCCACAACTATTGACCGGTTAATGACCGATCAAAAACACTCGAAGACTATCCATAGACTAATTATGCAATTTGGTCCATAATCCGACCGATCGGCCATTGCCAGCAATCAATCAAAGGACTCTATTTCATCGTAGCTTGAAGGCTCCTCCAACATTAACCGGGCTTATGTCAAAGATAGTATGCCAGAGTTGAACACAAACCAGGCTAGCTCGGTTAACTCACTTAACCCAACTTAGCTTGAGAGTTGGATTTGGGCCAAGTCAGGCTGCTTATTTGAGATGGAAAGAATTTCGAGCTAAGCTTGAGCGGGCTCGAACTCAATTTGACCCGGCTCAAAGCTGGGCCCCAACTTATATATATATATATATATATATATATATATATATATATATATATATATATAGTGAAACTGGTAGGAGGAGTGGCTTTGTCACCAACATCAAGATGGTGGGCCCCACGATCTAGTGCAGGATGTGCGTTTAATTCACACCGTTTTCAAGAAGACTCAAGAAGACTTACATAGATAGAGACAGACACATGCGACTTCAATGGTGGCAGTTCAATGCTCACTGTTTCCTTCCGTGTGGCCCACTAGAGTATTGGATCTGCTTTATTTTTGGGCCCACGCACTAAAATAATGGGGCGAAACTGATAGGTAGGATGGATTTTTCAGAAACATTGAGGTGGACCAGGGTATTTCAATTGTAAGCGTGAAGGGTACACTGTCTCCTTTCGCGTGGCCCACCTGAGCTTTTGACCCCTCACTTTAGGGCCCACCACATAGATTAATCCAGCTCAAAATGATGAATAAGGTGGGTTTCTCACAAACTTTACCATGGGCCGCACAGCTGTTTGAACGATTTTTAATACCCACTTTTTCCTACCGTGTGGCGCACTTGAGTTTTGTATCTACCTCATTTTTTGGTCCACATCTGGAGAAACTGGGACGGACTGGATTTGTCACAAACATTAAGATGATGGTACCACGATCTTGCTAAGGGTGTGCGTTTAATGCACACCGTTTTCAGGACTACTGACGGAGGTAGAGAAAACGATGTGCAACTCCAACGGCGGTGAATCAATGTTCACTGTTTCCTGCCGCATGGCGTAATAGAGTATCGAATCTGCCTGGTTTTCGGGGCCTACGCACAAAAATGATGGGGTGAAACTAGTAGACGGGATGGATTTGGCACAAACATCACAGTGGGCCCTGTTGTTTCAACTGTGGGCTTGAAGCGTACGATTGTTTCCTTCCGTGTGGCTCACCTGAGCTTTGGATCTGTCTCATTTTAAGTCCCACCACATACATTAATCTGATCAAACTGATGGACAGGGTGGATTTCTAACAAACTTTACTGTGGGCCCAATAACTGTATGAATGGTGGGTTTTCAATACCCACTGTTTCCTACTCGGTGGCCACTTGAGTTTAGGACCTCATTTAGCCCACACCATAAAATAATCTGTGGAGAAATTGGTTGGCGTTGTGGAATTATCACAAACATCAAGACTGTGGGCCCTATGATATCGGTGCCTTTTAATGTGTACGGTTGAATGACAGAGAATGAGGCAGAGACATATATATGACTTCAATGGTGGTGGTTCAACGTTCCTGCCGTGTGGCCCACTAGAGCATTTGATCTGCCTGATTTTTGGACCTAAAATGATAGGGAGAATGGAGTGGATTTCTCACAAACATCAAGACAGTCGGCCCCACGATCTTGTGAATGGTGAGTATTTCATGCAACCCTTTGAGAGGGAGAGATGTGAATTTAACCATTGCGGTTTACCGTGCACTATTTGCTGCTCTATGGCCCACTAGAGTATTACATGTGGCAAAACCTGTAGGCAGGGTAGATTTATCACAAACATCACAGTGGGCCCGGGTGTTTCAACGGTGGGTGTGAAGAAGCGTACATGATTTCCTTCCTTGTGGCCCACTTGAGCTTTGGATCGACATAAATTAACCCGGCCAAAGTGATGGACGCGGTGGATTTCTACCCCGCTTTACAGTGGGCCACAAAACTGTTTGAATATTGGGTTTTCAATACACTGTTTCCTTTGCAGGGCTCACAGTCATGTCTTTGTGACATTGACTATGCCCATATACCCGTATTAAGTGGGATTGAGTGGTATGGAATTGCATTTGGTTGCGAGCAAATTCCATCCAACATTTAAAAGCCCAATGGATAAATCCACTACATTTGTTGGCCCGTGTTGATACATGTGTTTTATCCACGCTGTCCATTTATGTGTCCTTTACACATAACATTCAAGATGCATGTGTCAGTTCTAAATTGTGGTCCATTGATTAAAATTCCATGGTCGCCGGCTTCACTTAATACAATGTATTTTTCAAGGGAAGAACTTGATCTCAAATGTAAGATTGGATGGTCAAAATACCATGACATTTTCAAACATGTAATCATTTTGCAATAATGGTGTTAATTCCATCTAATGTAATTCCATTACATTTAATCCTGTGGAACGAACATGCACAAGCCTATTTAGGACATGGAATTAGGTGGTATGAAATTGCATAGGGTCTAATGCAAATTCAATCCCACATTTATAAACAACAAGAAGGATTAGATTATCCAAGTATCAAATCATCGGGTCTCACCAGCAGATACCGTAGGATTTCTGATGGATTTTGAAATACACTATATCTATTGGCCTTACATTGGTGTATGTGTTTCATCCACGATGTCCATCCATATGCACCCTTTATATGTGACATTTGAGTTGCATATGTGTATAAGTGATGACATTAGTTGTGAATCTAGTCCATTCATTCATTACAATTACCTAATGCACTAAATGCTAGTTTTGCTTACTATAGTGTTTTTTTCAAGGAAGAATTTGATTCCAAACATGGATTGAACAGTCAAAATACCCTTGAATCACCAAACATGTAATCATTGTGTAACAATGATGCTAATTCCATACCATTTAATCTCACAAACCAAACAGGTGCATCTAATATAATTCCATACCATTTAATCCCGTGAACCAAACAGGCGCTATGTCTAGATACGATAACCCAAACAGAAACTAGGTCGGACATTCCAAAGGACATGGTGGAGGATGTAAACACCCAATGTTGACTCTTTCATGGGGCTCATATAGTTTCAATGGTATATATTCAATCTCACTTTTTGTTGCTGCACACCATTAGATCAGCCTGTTCTTTGGTGTCACATCCTACCTTGACATGATGAAACTGATGGACAAAGTGTCACAGGGACATGCAAGTGTGTCCCACTGATGGTAATGAGTGAGAGTAATATGGACATCAAAAGGAGGTTGTTGCAAAACAAGGCATAAAGCTGTCCTTTTCGTTCGTTAATTACAATTTTTGTTACAGAATCGTTAGTCAAAGTTAAAATAGAGTTTTTTTGGATTGTATTACTAAAAAGTCTAAAAAGCAGGTTAGTTTAGAGAAACATTTAGACAGTAGGCAGGTTTCAGTAGATAGCTCAAATAATAAGTGAGTATATGAGAAAATAAAACCCCCTATTTTTCTTACTTTGATCAATTAGGATGACAGAATGTTTCTCAGTCTAGGAAGTGGATTGCGGCCTGCTCCCCCTTGGATGGATCGGTTCCGTCCAGCCAAAGGATCTGTGGGCCCACTATGATACGTCGGTTTTTATCCATGCCGTTCATTTATCTTTCCATATCATTTTAGGGTATGAGCCCAAAAATGAGGCAGATCCAAGGCTAAGGTGGAGCCTATTTTTAAAAGCTTCTTAAGGGCCAAAGAAGTTTTCAATCAAGCTGAAATTTGTGTTTTTCCTTCATCCGGGTCTATGTATCCTTATGAACAGGTTGGATGGCAAATAAACATTACAGTGGGCTCTAAGAAGGTTTCAACAGTGGGCATCATTACCACCTCTGCTTCCTGTGGTGTGGTCCACTTTAGCCTTTGATCTCCCTTATTTTTAGGCTCATAATCTAAAAAGATTCGGAAAAATAAACTAACAGCGTGGATAACACCCATACATAACGGTAGGCCCCACAAAATCCCCACCTGGACCTATTTCTCTTCAGGCGGGTAGGATGCAATCGGACACGGATTGCCTACTGACGCTACCACTAGCGCGGTGGCTACGGGAAAGTACTCTGTGGCCCCACCATAATGTATGCGTTTTATTGACGTGCAGACATTCTTAATGCATGAGCATGAACGATCACAATCTTACACACACACACGCACACGCACGCGCGCACGCACACACACACACACACACACACACACACACACATATATATATATATATATATATATATATATATATATATATATATATATATATATATATATATATATATATATTTTAGGGGGATTTAGTGCACACCCACGGTTATAGTACACGATGTCAAGACCTCAGTGTTGAACGAAGCTATCTTCAGTCAGCCTACCTCTCACTCAGTCTACCACTTGAGCTATGTATCCGGGTGTATCTAGCTTGACTCCATTGCACATTACATATGGAGAAAACTCTGTGGGCCCACAGGTAATGTATGTGTCTTATCTCTACCCTCCATCTGTTTTATCAGCTCATTTTAGGCATGCATGAACCCAAAATTGAAGCATATCCAAAGCTTAAGTGGACCATATCACAGGAAACATTTGGAACAATGAGGTCCACAGTCGAAACCTTCCTAAGGCCCATAATAATGTTTATTTGTCATCCAAATTGTTCACAAGGTCATACAGACATGGATGAAGGGAAAACACAAATATCAGTTTCAATGGTAGTATTTTCTGTTGTGTGGTTCACTTGAGCTTTGGATTATGGTTCAATTTTAGGATCATGCCCTAAAATGAGCTGGAAAAATGGATGGACGGCGTGGATAAGACACATACATGTGGTGGGGCCTACATAGTTTACTCAATACGTGAACTACAGCGTACTGAGTTACTCAGTATTCAATCCGATCTTGCTTGACTCGGTCCATGACCGGACTGGACTCGTGAGATTCATTCCGCGCTTGTGTATTCGAGGAGATGCATGGAAATCGTAGGCACGTGTTTTATGCGGAAAACACCCGCGGCCCACCGCATGGAGAACCCATGTCCCTCCAAAAACAAAGGGATCGTAGCCATCCAATAAGTGGCCTGCAAAACTAACGGCAGAGAATGTGCACATTCAGCTACAAAACTGGATGGTAAGAATATCCATGCCGTTACGGTTCACCCACCGTTCATCTGGTGGGCCTTACTGTGGATGGTCAATGTAACAAAAATTTCAACAGTTAGAAGTCAAACGATTCTAGCTTTCCAATTAAGGTGCCTCCTGATTGAATCTAGACCGATGGTTGCCTTTATTTCAATCGCTCCAGATCATAGGATCACTTAGATGGATTACGTGGATCCACAAACCAAATCTTGAACATTTCTGAGCCAACCATTATCACCTATCTCATCAGATCAACGGTTTGGATCGCCGAACATGGTCTGGATCCCACAATATTTAGGGCTGTTAATGGGCCAGACTGGCCCACGGGACGGGCCTGCCCATCTGTCTGGGACGGGCCTGGGCCTAATTTAAGCTCGTCTAGCAACCAAGCCGAGTTTGTGCTCTGTTTAACAGCTCGTCAGCCTGGCCAGGCCCAGATCGTCTATGATTCCAAAGGCATTTCTGTCACATGTCATTCATGACACGGCCCACTAAATGAATGGCCCAGATATTCATCACATGCCAGGCTTGGGCATGTTTGCTGTGGACTGTCATGGCCTGGGCCGGACTCGGGCCTAGGTTTTACTTCGTGGACCAGGCATGGACAGACCTCATCCCAGCCCATTGACATCCCTAACAGTACCCCATGACAATATGTTCGAGCGGGTCTACCCGCATTGTGGTGAACCTTTGTGTAGAATAGTGTAACCAGTGGACCGGTTAAGCCTGCTGGGCTTCCTGGACTGGACCATTGGTTGGTTAGAGCTTACTCTCACTCCTGCAAGCTGGATCTGGGTCTTACCTTTAGGCCCACCTAATCGATAGCGCGGTCCTGATTTCTCGCTTGAGTCAAGGGGTGACTCGTCCTAGTCGGGCTTATTTGCACTACCAACTTGTACTGTTGAACCTGAGCAAACTTGACCAGGTCAGATGGGTCGAGTCAGGCCAATTTGCATGACTGATTCATGGTCTTGATCCCGATCAGACTCAGTCTGAGTCAACTCGGTTGAGTCGTCAATTAGTGGTCTCAGGCCCAAATTGAGGCTCATTAGAAAAATCATTGAACCTGATGCTGAACTCTGGCTGATCCCGACGCTTCCCAGCTTTGGCCTGCCAGACCTTCTATACAAAGGGAAGGAAATTCAGCAGTTCATCACTAAGGTTGCAACTGCATGCAATGGTCAGTGGGGTTTCGGGTCCATTCCTGATATGAGTTGGGCTTGGGCTTTCGAGTGTTGTACAGGTAAGTGGGCTCAATTTGCGATCTGATCATGGGTCCAGTCTGGCCCAGGTGCTGCAACATCGTCTATGACGGCCCAGGCCTAGGAAGAGACCCAATTAAGATTTTAATGGCCAGGCTTTGGCCTGAAGTTCAAGGTCCGTTGCTAGACCGATCAGGCCTGGGCGTCATACGAATTGACCATCCAAGCCACTCATCAGGTGAGTCCCACTGTCACCAATACTGACCATCTCACAAGTAAGTGACCCACCTTAGGTTTGCTAAGCCTACAAGTGTACAAGATTGCCGATCTTACTGAACCATGTTTTAAAGACTTGGCGACTCGGACAACTCATTCAGTCTCAATCGAGTCATGACTCACCCAAATCTGGGCTACATATGGTAACGAACCAGTCGAGTCGACTCGGAAGAGTCACATCAGGTTGTCAACTGATTATAAAACAAATGGATGTCTTAGAAAAACATGGCCATGCATAAGTCTAGATATCCATCTGTATAACACAGTTGTAACAACCCAAAAAATACTCGACTCAGTTTCGATATTGTTGTAACAATCCGAAAAAATATTCGACTCAGTTTGGATATTGTTGTAACAAATTGGCCGTATATAAACTCATTTGAGGGTGATTGACAATACACATGCAATTACAAACTTTCAAGATTTCATGGCATCAGAGACTAATAAAAAAACTTTGATCCTCCATCTGCAACCTTCTCTCAGGTCTGACCATTTGTTTTACATCTAGATCGTCATCATTCCTTCATTCGTTCGGGCGATCGAATTGCATATCATTCGACATCGATCGAACGGATGTTGACGTTGATGGAATCACATATCATTTTGGCCCCTCTATGATTGGATAGCGGAACCCTTAGCTCACCGTCCTGCCACCCAAACTCGTCGCACACTAGCCCAAACCCATTGCCTGCCAGCTCTAACCCGTTGCAGGTTAGCCCAAAACCAGCCTGCTGATTCGGTCACCACCACCTGCCCTTATCTTCACATTCTGACCCAAAACCTGGACCCCTTCACTGGCTCACCTTTGCCACCACCCGACCTTGTTGCCAGCTTAACCAGACCCTGAGGGATCATTGTCAAATCCCTGTAATCGCATTCTGACCTTATCTAACCATATGGTAGAATAACTAATTATAATAGGTACTTTCTTAGAAAACCAATTTATTTTTATCAGCCTTCAGAAAATCTTATAAAGTGAGCAAAAGCCAACCAATCAAGAACCCTAGACTATTACCTTCTTCTTCTTCTTTCTTTCTTTTTTCTTTTACACACACCCCACACCCACACACGCACGCACACCCCCACACTCACGCCGTAGTGGGATTTCACCACTTTTATATAGGACTCGAATCCCAAATTAACCTCGTCTTGAAACTCTTGCGAGTCTACTGCCAGGGAAGGATAAGAACCCAAACTTAGACTATTAGCTTGAACTCTATTATCTAATGCAAGTGTTTAAAGGTCTAATACCGTGATCTAATATTCCCAGCATACTCACACTCTATGTATTATGAAAGACAAATGCACAAACAACACTAAGTTAAGTTGACTTCCAATGAAAGAGAACTTTCATGTTAAACTTTCAATTTTGACATTTGTAGGTAGATCTAAAACAACACTGCCAATGTAAAGTCATGCCTAAAAAGTAAAAACCTCTATATTCATGTGGCCCAGCTGGATTTAAAAGTGTCCTCATTTTTAGAGAGAGACTTCGACTTGAGGGAGTGTGTCAGATGAATATATCAAACGGCATGCACACATCAGTGGACCCGACACCCAATTCAAAAGGTTTTAATAGAGTGTCCCATTCCTACTTTTTCCTATAGTGTCGTCCACCTGAGTTTTTTATTGGCTTGATTTTTTAACTCAAGGCCAAAGATAAGGTAGCATACCTTACAGGCCTAATAACTCCACAAGCATTAATGAAATCAAATGAGCCTAAGTTTAAAATAAAACATTTTTAGACATGACACATGATTCGCAACGCTCTAAAAAATGCATGTATCATGCAACTTTCATGCCTCTTTTGATTCTTCTAGTTTCTCATTGGTACCATGACAAATATTACTGGAAAATTTTAAAATCTCACTTCAGTTCCATGAGAAATATCACCATTTTAGAAATCTCCATCGCAATATTAACTTGAAAATGTTAAAAGCATTTATAAATTTGTTATATAAACATATATTATTTAATACTGTAAAAATATACATTTAAGTATTTATTTCCAATATTCTCCCGATAATATCTCGAGAAAACTCTCAAATTTTCAAAAATCTTCTAAAAATAAATTCCTGCCAAGAACAAGATTTGTGGCTATCCTCACCAGGGTTCTAAAATTCATCCTTGGGTCAAATATTTCTATACATCTCTCTTAAGGTTGATCTACGCTATACTCTATTTTTATAAGATGATACACACTAGCTAACAATCCGCCCAACACTACATCATAAGCACATGGGATATGCTTATCCATTCCAGAGTAGAATAAAAATTAGATAGTCAAGATCAAGAATGAAATAAAATAAGTTGTCATCATCTTGTAACATCGGGTCAAAGACACCAGCAGCCGGATTGCTTAGGACCCTAAAGAAGCAATCACAACCCCATATCATTATTAATGTGACCTTCATATAAAAGTCATTGTCCGTTCCTTAACCAATTTTTTTCAAGTGAAAGTGGTAAATTACACATTACACGCGGGCCCCGTCAAATCATCGTATTATGACAATCTAACTTTAAAAAGAAAAGATCAAAGGTTAATGGGCTAACAAGCGGGCCACTCATTTGTGGGGACAGAATATGTGTTAGATATAATATTCTAGTTTAATTTTTTAGGTAGGGCATATCGGAAACATGTCATGTCTCATTTAGATGAGCAATAATTTTATTTACCTTGAAATTAGTCAAGACCACAGCAGAGAAAAAAAGGTCACGAGGAAGGAGGGAAGGGCAGGGCAGCTTCAATATTTACATGGTAACCAAAATATGCTTTGAGCTGTGAGGTCCACCTGTGATGTGCATCTGGTGCACTCTTTTGTTCGGACGTGGTTTGGCTCTTGACCCCAACACTGGCCAGCTAATTGGTGTCAAAGCTCTATCCGCACCACCATGATGTATGTGCTTTACGCATGCTGTCCATCCATTTTTTCAGCCCATTTTAGGGCATGAGCCCAAAAATGAGGCAGATCCAAATCTCAAGTGGACCATACCACAGGAAAATATTGTTGATTAAACATCCACCGTTAAAAACTTCCTAGGCCAACTGTAATATTTCGTTGCCATCTAACCAGTTGGTAAACATGTCACACGGACCTCAATAAAGGTAAAACAAAAATATCAACTTGCTCCGAAACTTTTGTGGCCCTTAGAAAGTTTTCAACAATAAGCATTCAATCTCCACTTTTCTAGTGGTGTGGTTAGAGTTGAGCACCAGCCAAGCTAGCTCTGTTAGCTCGCTCCACTCGGTTGGAACCAGCTCGATTCGAAGGATAGGTTCAAACCAAGCCGAGCCATTTTTCCAAGCTTGAAATGATTTTCAAGCCGAGCTTGAGCTAACCCAAGCTCGATTCGACTTGGCTCAAAGTTCGGCTCAATTGACACTTGATTCAGCTCGACTTGACTCACTTGTAAAAAAAACTAAAAAAAAATATTTTTTAGTCTAACATTGGAAGTGAACAGAGAAATGAGAAATGAAACTTTCTATAAAAGTAAGTGGGCGGGTGCCAATGGGCTTTGAGCTCAATTTTAAACAGCTTTAAGCCTAGCTTTTGGGCTGGGCCTACCAGGCTCGAACTCACTTAAACAGGGCTCACCTCTAGGTGTGGTCCACCTAAGATTTGGATCTGCCTCAATTTTATGCTCATACCCTAGAATGAGCTGAAAAATAGATGGACCACGTCGATGATACACATACGTCATGGCAGGGGCCACAACTTTGATACCAACTAGCTGGTTGGTGTTGGAGCCACTAGCCAAACCGCGTCCCTTTTGCTCGCCGTGCACCAAACTCCAACACTGAAGCCGGACACGCCACAGGAAGCAATGCACAATCACGCCTAATATATATATATATATATATATATATATATATATATATATATATATATATATATATATATATATATATATATATATATATATATATTCAAGTAGTCTGGTCCACATGTGTTTCTCAATGGCCTGTGTCCCTTTATCTTGGTAAGTGACTCTAGTGAACGGGTTGGATGGCATATATATGGGCGCGGCTTCCGTGGATCTCCGATCCCCCAATGTGGGTGGATCCCTAACTGTGGGGCCCACCTTTATGTACGTAACTCACATCCATGCTGTACATCCAATTTGACAGCTCATTTTAGGGCATGACCCAAAAAAATGAAGCAGATCCAAATCTTAGGCGGACCACAACATAGGAAACGGTGGTGATTGAATACCCACCATTAAAGACTTCTCGAGGGCCACCTGAATGTTTAAATGCCATCCAACCTTTTGATAAGGTCACAAGGATCTGGATGAAGGGACCACACAAATATCAGCTCAATCCAAAGCTTTTGTGTCCCTCGAGAAGTTTTAAATGGTCAATCATGACAGTTTCATGGTGGGACCCGTTGTTCGAATGGTTCCGGTTGCCTAGCCAGGTGGGCCCACTTGTACCATGTGTTGGCATCAGATTTCATTGGCACTGTAATGCATCGGAACTTCATTTAATGGGCCATACGAGCACGTCGGCTACAGAGCGTCCAACACCGGTCGTTTTTCCTCTGTCCATTTATCTCATGATACTTGTGTGGCCCACCTAATGAGTCAACCAGCCTGATTTTTTTTTTGCCAGGGCATGTTCATGGAGGGGCCCACCTGATTAACAGCATGGATCTTGTAATCACATTGCCAAGTGTCATGAAAATTCCCTATTCGATTTCTTTCCTATTCGTCAGAAATGCTGCTGCTTTTTAATTAACTTAAAAACATGAATCAGGGCGAAGGGATGTATCTTGTCGCACAAAGTTACAAGTGAAACACGTGAACATCTCCATACCTCCACAGTTCTTATATAATACACGCGCCTACTTCTCTAAATAGTACACATGGACTTCAGTTCTGACAGGAGGAGATGTTTATCGTTAATCCAGACCATTGGTTTGATGTCTCCTACCGTGGATGGACCACAGGTGGAAAATAAATTAATTTGAAAATCTTAACCTCTCAATTTATGGGCTACAGATAGACGGTTAAGAAGAGAAATATAATAACGGTTCAGATTCAGTTGAAAAACGTCCTAATATCATCGACTTGGATATTCCATCTGGGATATTTTTCTAAGATAAGTAGTTGCGGCCCCGGCCTCACTCAAGACAGTGCGGCCCTTACCGTGGGGCCCACCTTGAAGTATTTGTTCTATATCCACACCGTACATCGGTTTGTTCCGATCATTTTAGGGCTCGAGACCAAAAATGAAGAAGATCCATATCTTAGTTGAACCCTAGGTAAGAGAAACAATTGTGATTGAATGCCCTATCATTAAAAACTTCCTAGGGCACACTGTAATGTTTCTTTGCCATCCAACCTTTTGATAAAGTCACATAAACCTGGATGAATTGAAAAAATAAACATTAGTTTGATCTAAAACTTGCGTGGCCCATTAATGGTCAATCAACACTGTTTCCTTTGGTATGGTCCACCTAAGTATTGGATCTGCTTCAATTTTGGAGTCATGCCCTAAAATGATTTGGCAGAAAGATGGACGGCGTGGATATGGAATATATACATCAAGGTGGGCCCCACAATAAGGGCCGCACCGTCTTGGTGTAGCTTGGACCGCACCTAATCCGGTCCCGATATTTTTGGGGGCAAGCTCCATCCACCGTGGATTCAACAGGACAGTGGGAGAGGACGGACGTGGGTTGCCTATGGGCCACACGAAGTTCCTGTGGTCGGAATCTATGTGGAGCTCGCGGAGGTGCCAGTGAGAAATCCACTCCGTCCATTAGTTTCTCAACCTCATGATAGGACAGGAATCTGAAAACCATTCAAATTCAAAACTCATGTCGGCCACACGAAAGGAAACAGTGAGAATGGAAATATCAACCGTTGAAAACTTTCTGAAGCCTACCATGATTCCTATATGTCATCCAAACCGTTCATAATGTTACTAACAGTGGGATAAACTGTAGGCAAAAATATTACCCTGATTCAAAACATCTTTGGCCCCAACGATGTTTTAACGATGACCGTCCGTTATATATTATAATATTAATATAATCTACCAGTTAAGGGATCATTTCAGTTGTAATGTTTTCCTATAAACCATCTAAAGTGGGACACACAATCTGGACAGTTTAATTTGAGTTATATATATTCCACGTGTACAGTTTCTGAGTGCCTGTGTATCATCCATGGCACTCTCCGGTGTATGAAGGTTTTTCTATTGTACCTGTCACTTATCCCTGACGCACACCGCATCTGTGAGATAGATGATGAACTCAACGTACGGTTCATTTATGAAAATCACAACCGTTCATCCAGCAGATTTCATACGGACGGACTAGTGTGAAATCACAATCGTTTGTCAATCATGTCCATCGACGCACTGGTCCGCAGATGGGTCTTTAGAACAACACATGAAGAAGTCCAATAAGAATTTGAAAATCACCCACTTTGGCATCACTCATGATGATCCAGTCCATTCATCTGAAACGCCTTTGTATGGCCCACATGGGAAGAAATCTAACCGATCGGAGATTATAGTTCTTCATGCATAAGCAAGCTAGAAACTGCTTTTCTAGACCATCCTTTCCACTTTGAATGAATGGATCTGATTTTTTTTTATATGGACCATCTACAGTAGGAACATCGAGATGAACGGTCTAGATGATCACAGGGTGGGGCAGTAGGGTCAAACCTCGCTAGAAAACCTCCACTAGTGCATGCATGCACCTAAATATACAATATGATTATTTTAATGCTTTTGCACGTATACAGGTGATCCATACTGTGTATCCACTGGAAGGATTTCGATAGGTCATGGTGCCGCCGTACCATAGCTGTGGCAGGTTGACAACCCCCTAATTGCATCCTTAGAGTAATCTGAACCGTTCATATTCTTTTTACTACCATTTAGAAGCTATTATCTTATTATCCTAAATCATTGATGACTCTGACCTTTGAATCTTGGATTAAAAATGAGCCATTAAATATTCATCTTCAGATACAATTACCCCTTCGACACATTCTTAAGGGTGGCCCGATTACAATAGAGTCCAGAACATGAACGGTTCAGATCATCATTTAAGATGCAATTTGGGGTGGAAACCTACCACCGTAGTATACTGTGGTACCGCGGTGGCACTGTAGCCTATCACAACCCCACTGAAATGCGGGAGATTCTGTCCGTCCGATCGGTCACAATTATACATCGGTTATTAGGGCTGTCAATGGGCCGGGCCTGACGTAGGTCTCGGCCCGGATTTTGCATTGTTTCCAACGGTCTTTCGGGCCAGCCCTACGTAAATTTTTGATTTTTCAGGCCCAAGCCCAGCCCATTGACACCCCTATCGCTAATCCATCAGAAATGCTTCACTGCTATTGGAGGCTGTAAGCTATCATGCTCCTTGTTGCATCTTGTTTACTTGGACAGTCTAATTGATTGATCTCAACTGTCCATTAAGTCCTTGACATGTTTCATGGTCTACCATTCAAAGATCAAACTGATAGGATGATGCTATCCATCCTTGATTTGGCCTTCTATTATATAGCCATCCATTTTCCCCTATCCATGGATGGGATGGCTAGGATTGCCTCACAAAAGTGATTCTTTAGAATCAAGAGAATCCATGAAGGCCCATCTGGTAAATTGTTGATTGGAACTATTTTTGTGCAAATGGTGGTGACCGTCCACATTAGAGGCCATTATTACAATGGACATTTGTTAAATCCATTTGCATGCTAGCCCATGTAATGCGCTCTAGACATGATAAACAGTCTAGATCAATGGATGAGTATCAAGAAGTAATTAGTTGAAATGACTTGGATGAAATTGGAGAGAGGATATAGATGTAACACTTTAACCTAACAGGGGATTTTTTTTCCCATTTTAAGTCGGCCATGAAAGTAACCCCTGCTCTAAGTCTTAACTCCACTCTTTATTTATAGGCTGTACAAAAAGTTTTTTAACAGCAGGTCTCAGGTTCAAGTGCTAACGACATCAACACACTAACCCCACCCCAAACGGTAGGTGGGCGTACCGTGTGACTAACTATGTGGGTGTGCTGCGCAACTAATAGGGTGGGTGGGTTTCACATATATATATATATATATATATATAAAAGAAGCTTATGGAAAAAGGCCTTATCAAGCCAATTATATGGTTGTGAGATGTTCATTTTATACATCTGTTGCAACGTCTCATCTTAAAACGTTAGCTTAAAAATGATAGAGACATAAGTCCCGAGTGGGCCGCAGTCCAAAAATGTTCGGATGGTTAATCCCTGTTGAAACCTTTTTTTTGTTAGCATGTGTAGGGCTTAAGTGTAGCTTTATCCTTTACCTCCATCTCTTTTTTATTCTCTATCCCTTTTTCTATCCATGTGTATTGCACATGCCATACCCTTAGTAATCACTTCAAAGGTAGTGCACGCCATATCATACCTGTTTTGCATGAGCGAAAATCTATAGAGCTAAGACGGTGGAAACCTTTTCATGCACATAGTTTCATTTATATTTGTTGGCATTTACATCTCCTATCTTAACCGCCTATTGTGTTTATTGCTGCCTTCTTTTATCACAAGCCAAAATTTATGGCAATTAGATAGTTCTAGACATTTGTAACTGAGCCTTTATCTTCTACTTCCATTTTTTTATGCCACTAATTGGAGGGTTTGGATCATCTGATCAATATGTATTTTTCGAGACAGCCTAAGAAGAGTAAGTAGACCTAACGGATAGTCTAGATAAGTGAGCTGTTAGCCCTTTGATCGGTTAAATATTTCCATGTGAATGTGGCCGGCTGCTGATCAATGCTTCAAATCTTCAAATCTTGAAGACCTTGAAGCCACATTTTCGGTTCCATTGGAATTGAATGGAAATGTTAATCTAAGGCAATACCCTTCCATAGACCTTCCATTCAAATGGACCGCGTGGTTTGATCACAAATTCTAGTGTCTATGGCGTGGACAAATAAAAGGAAGCTGTAAATTCACAGGTCTCCTCTATGATATTCTTCTTCTTCTTTTTTTTGTTCTCAGTCTAGTACAATTCATAGGTATTGAAAGATTGACCATTGTTCTTTTATTCTGGTCACTTAAGAAGCAGTGGTGCCACAACTTGCAATGCCATCTTTTCTGCTAACATAACACTTCTACAGGACATTTGTACTGTGAATAGGCAAGCTAGCATGATTATCACCTAGTTTGTCTACTCATCAAATTGTCACACTATTGGAACCATTGGATGTGGCATTACTATTAGGAGAAGATCAATTTTCGACCACACACAAAACAATATCGAAATCAAAAGAAAGTAGAAAGAAGGCAAACCATAACAAGGAGATTTATGTAGTTCCCTTTCAATACATCTCTGGATTTACACCGATCCACTATGATAGGCAAAAAAAAAAAAAAAAAAAAACAAAGTAATAGCTTTCAATACAATGCTCTCTCTCTCTCTCTCTCTCTCTCTCTCTCTCTCTCTCTCTCTCTATATATATATATATATATATATATATATATATATATATATATATATATATATATATATATATATATATATAAGAGGGGAACGCTCACCTAGGCACTTTTCTGACGAGAAACTCGTAAGCACTTTTTCATGACTCATCACATATGATGTGAGCAAAAAATCTTAGTTGTCCATGTGATGCAGCACCTCAAAAAACTCCAGGGCTCATCTTTCAATATGATCTAGAACTCTGGTGGGCCGCAATAGAAAGCAAGGGGCAAATTAAGGGAGGAAACTATTTTCTTTTTTCATGGCCCACCAAAGTTTTGGAACAAGTTGAAAGATAGGCCTCCTTTTTCATGGCCCACCAAAGTTTTGGAATAAGTTGAAAGATTGGCCCTAGGGTCTTTTTGGAGTGCTCATCATGTGGACGACTCAGATTTTAGGCTCACGTCATGTGTGATGAGCCATAAAAAAGTGCTCATGAGTTTTTGTGAGAGAAGTGCGTAGGTGAGCATTCTTCTCTCTCTATGAAAGTGATGTTTGGATGAATAATACACTTCCGATGATTACGCTCTACAAATTCTAACAATTACCTTGTAAAAGAAACTCATGCTTATTGTCGGAAATGACAAAGGAAATAATTCATGCCAAAGGAAATTTGAGGGTTCCCGAAGGTAAATTAAGTTTAAATCTCACGCAAAAAAATGTCATATTCAATAGATAACAATAATATTGTATCTTTTACCTAAGAATTACCACTAATGCTAAGTTTAGTAATCACCATATGGAGTTAATAGCGCTTCTTACATATTAAATAGTAGAAAATGCTCTATTAAAAAAAATGTTTTCTTATTCCGTGAATTCCTCCTAATTCTACACTTGTTTATGAATAATTGCTCTACTAAAATTTATTTTTCGTTTTAAGACTTAGACGAGTCCTCCACGCTCCTCAGGGCTAACTTAGAGTCAGTACTACTCAATCGGGTTCAATACCACAAAGGGTACGTAGTCGACCCAATACACCCCTTAAGCAAGTCACGACTTTCCTCGAGAATGAACGTTCATCCAAGCCATGGAGTCTAAAAACCACGCTTCAAATAGTCCACATTTCATCATGGTTCAATGGATCAAAGCTTGAATTTTTTTTTTTTTCTTTAAACTTTAAGTGACCTCCTTGCTCTGCTCTCACGCGTGTACGAGGCTAGCCCATCCACAAGGCACCCCACATGTCCATGTTGAACATGTGTTTGAGATCTAAGCCGTCCATACCGTAGCCATGCTGCCTTGATGCACCATCTGCTATTCTAACAGGCCATCCATTTGTTTCATAAACCAAGTTCAACTGATCAGATGCCCCTTTGGCCCTGCAAAATATGGCCCACCTGATAAACGTACGGGAGAGCACAGGTACATGTATGGCACTTTGGCACATGGGTGTCCTTGAGTTGGGCTCCTTGTACAGCTGCGCGGACGTGGCAAAGCAAAGAACGTCTTCTTCCTCAATTTCTCCACCTAACAACCACATGATGTCTAAAGCAAATGCAAACAAAATCACTTGGAAAGATACGCCCCATGAAAAAAGTGGACAGTCAAAAGCCCTTTTGTTTTTTATTGCAAATAAGTGGCCAGAAATGAAATTCTCAAAAGTAAAAAAAAGGGAGGTGCATTCATTTCGCCGGGCCACGTCAGAAGTGCGTTCAATCCACTTCATCCATCGTCCTCTCCTTTCTAACTCACCATAGAAATCAAAACTTCACTAGGCAACAATGTAGGGAACAATATAAAATCATGCCTAAGACCGATAAATCCACTTGGTGGGGCCAACTTGGTTTTAGAGTGGCCTGATTTTTGTTCTTCCGTCCCAGTGAGGCCCACAAACAGTTGGGGAGTTTTACTGGTTATGAAACTCTTTCCAACTGTTCCTTGTGGTGTGGACCACCTGAGTTTTTTTATCAGGCTGATTTTTGGCTCCATGACCTAACATAAAGGTGCATCAACGGACCAGATCTATACAAAATTGACGGGCCCACCACGGTCCGGTACCATCGCAAGATGGGGTGGCACTTTATTCTAAGAGCGCAACTTTAAAAAAAAATAAAAATAAAATAAAAGGCAATTAAAATAAAACTCCTCATCCTTGCCGTCACCCAAAAGACTCCACCCACCAACATCATAACCGTCGGCGTTAATAAAATAAGGTTTTCCACACCAGTTCCCACGTCCTTTTGGACGCCGTTTGGCTAGTGACCCCAACACCAGCCAGCTAGCTGGTGTCAAAGCTCTGTGGGCCCCAATATGATGTACATGTTTTATCCACGCTGTTCGTCTATTTTTCCAGTTCATTTTAGGGCATGAGCCCAAACATGAGGCAGATCCAAATCTCAGATGGACCACACCATAGGAAAACAGTGTTAATTGAACATCTACCATTAAAAGCTTCCTAGAGCCCACTATAATGTTTATTTGTCATCCAACCTTTTGATAACTTAACACAAACCTGAATGAAAGGAAAACAAAAATATCAACTTGATACAAAACCTATGTGGCCACCAAAATGTTTTCAACAGCAAGCGTTCAATCCCACTTCAATGCCACTGTTTCCTGTGGTGTGATTTGGATTTGCCTCACTTTTGGGCTCATGCCCTAAAATGAGCTGGAAAATGGATGAACAGCGTGTATAAAAAAAAAAAAAACATATATTATGGTGGGGCCCTCAAAGCTTTGACACCAGTTAGATGGCTATTGTTGGGGTCACTAGCCAACCCGCGTCCTATCATCAAGATCACCGATATCACCCACCATTGTTGAATATGAGAGGCCTGCAGCGCACATGCTGAGTGGTCCAATGATAGGAACCGTCCATGTTTTGGAATCTACGCTGTGTGAGCCACTCTAAGAAACTTACAGAGATGAATAGAATAATGGATACTTTCAATGGCCGCATTCAACTCTAAAAATCAACACAATGATCTCGATGATCATAACCGTTTGATTCCATCTGTTGAGTTTATGCGGTCCAGAATCTCCTTCCAAATTGGCATGTGATGGTTGCCAATTCAAGGACTTGGATGATCTGATGACAAGCGGACGGTTCAAATACTCTTAATTGATGTACATGCAGGGAACGTGTTTTGGAGCTTCATTTCCAGCTGAAAGAAAGTGAGGTTTTGTATTTCTTTTGCAGTTTTAGAGATGGAACATCCAAGCCGTGAAAAGAGTGGACTACACCATGATAGAGAGTGGACTATACCATGATGGTGAAAATTAGAACAATCGACTCGTCAAGTGGGCCATAAACAGTACATTGAGTCATATCTCAAGTTGAAAGTGAAGGAGCGGACATTTCTCATGCTCGATGCAAAGCTTCAAGGAAGGTCTGTGCCATTAGATCAACTGGTCCTAAACAAAGCTCGTTTGGGTCAAGAGTTATGATTATGATAGTGGGGCCCCCACGCCTCCAACCGTGAATTCAGTGCTTCGGATGAAATTTCAGCCGTCAGATGAAGCAATCTACATCAGCTAAGAGAGTGAAATTTCCGCCATTGGATAAAGCTGATCCATAGTCCAACCAAGTGTTTCAACCAAAGTGAGCCGTAAGATGTTGACATTTTGGGTAGGTCCTGCCTCTAAAAAACGGGACCGATTGTTCATACATGGCAAAACTCTATAAGCCCCACTACAATGTATGTGTTTTATCCATGCCGCCTATCCATTTTGCCAAATCATTTTATATCCATGCCGCCTATCCATTTTGCCAAATCATTTTAGGGCATGAGCCAAAAATTGAAGCAGATCCAAAGCTAAGTAAACCACACCACATGAAGTAGTGGAATAATGACCCATTTTGCCAAATCATTTTAGGACATGAATCAAAAATTGAGGAAGATCCAAAGTTAGAATAAACCACACCACAGGAAGCAGTGGAATAATGACCCATTTTGCCAAATCATTTTAGGACATGAATCAAAAATTGAGGAAGATCCAAAGTTAGAATAGACCACACCACAGGAAGCAGTGGAATAATGACATCCACGTTTAAAACCTACGTAAGGCCCATCATGTGTTTATTTGAAATCCAACTTATTCATAAGGATGAAGGGAAAACACAAATATTATTAGCTTGATGTAGCCCTCAAAAGGTTTTCAATGATAGGCATTCAATTCCAAGAATGCTTTTGTAGCCCCCAAAATGTTTTTGATAGGCTTTCAAATCCTAGTGTTTTTCTGTGGCGTGGTCCACTTGAGTTTTCGATATGCTTCATTTATGGGCTAATGCCCTAAAATAACACGGAAACAATGAATGTAGGGCATGGATATAACACATGCATTAGGGTGGGACCATAACACCTGTCACAATATTGAGTTCCGCCCGATTTTCAAGGCGAGAATCGGCCACCCTTCCAAACACGGGTGGATGGGGAGTCATGAAGCACCGAATTAGTTCTTTAAAATGAAAGCATTGTATTACTGGATTTAAGCAAATCCCAAGATCATGCCCGAAAGGAAAGTATCAACAAACGTCAAACACCTGTCGATCGCTGCCCATCCAAACACAGCACATGTACCAATATCAAACACCTGTGAGACTCAGCTTTTCATATGGTTGTTTGGTTTTGGAATCCTCAGCTAATGAAAAATTGCAGAATCCAACAATAATTCCTTTGTTTGGCTTGAAATGCAGTTTTACATGAAAATATTAGAAAGGTCGCTTAATGGCATTAGTTGTCTGCCATAACCTTGTCAAATCAAGATTATTTATTAATTATTATTTTCAAGAATTAATGTTAATGCTTTTTTAGTGATTTTGAATTAAAAGTAAAACTCGTTTTTCATCAAATTCTAATTCATTTCCAAAAATATTCTAATTCAATCCAAACACCCCCTTCCCTTGTACATAAAAACAGAGGTAAACTGGGTTTCCATTGAAATTGAATTAATTTCCAAAGCAGTTTCTCAATCCAAACGCCAAGTCTAGCCCTTTTCCCCATTGGTCTAGGAAAGGATTAAAACAAGAATCCCAATCATCATATAAGGAATGGCTTAAAATAAATCTAGGGGAGAAGTTTCTTACTCAGATTTGTATGGATGGCGGGGATCTCTGATCATGTGATTTTTCTAAGTGGGCCATTTATTTTCCAATGGTAGCCATATTCTATAGGACCTTATCTGGTGGGGCAGAAGGGACTTGCCGCTGGGAGGAGACCCTTGTAGGAGAATGTAAATACCCAAAAAAATCTGTGATGATTTCATTTCCATCTTTTCATACACAACCGTTGGATTCTTCAAGAATCAAGTTCTGGAAAGTGCATGAATAATGCCGCCATGATGATGAATGGGATGAGAATCTAAGCACACATTCCAAAATGAAATGGGGTTTGGAAAATTAGCACATGTGAAATGCATGCTGGATGCCAGCTAACACCATCTTCAACAAAGGGGAGTTACTTGATACTCTGGCAGAGTAGCACGCTTGATGTGCAGGCACTCAGAAATTGCTCACCTGGCATGCATTAATTCAAATTAGAGCAACTAAATAATGAAATCCGCTGAATCAGATTGCTTGAACAATTCTAACACTTCGATTCGTGGACCCATGTTTGTTGAAATAAGATCATCTATTGACATTCTTCATTTTTAACCGTCCACTAAATGCCCACTAATCAAATGATTTTAATTTTTATTTCAAGATACATCAAAACCTGAAACAGTTTAATTTCAATTATTCGTTTCTAGCTGCCTGCACATCATCTATCGCACTCCGCCAGAGTATTAAAGATATTCTCGCAGTGCACTGTGCGCATTGAATGTCCGGCTATCAGTGCCATTTTATCGGAAGAAATTGTGTGCGCGCCGTGCGCGCACATTTTCCGCCATTGATTAATTACGGGGGGGAATCTGGGGATCTCAACCCGCATTTAAAAACGGGCTTTTGAAAATGCAGGCTAGATTCGCGCCAGCCAAAGGCCTTTCAATGGCAAGAGATATGTGCGCACGGAGAGATCGGTGTGCACAGTGCACATTATAGCCGTGCCCCTTCTGTAATTGTAATTTCCTCCAAGATGAATGCAAAACTGAGATAGAAGACAAGATACAACAAAGAAATGCCTGCGACTGAGGTCAATCTCTCCATTAAAATATTATTGTTATTACCAACATCATTATCTACACCCATCGAACCCAGAGGGGCAAAACAGACAAAAAGATAGAAGGGGAGGGGTATGATGGGAAGAAATGAAAAGGTAGGAGGAGGAGGAAACCCTAACCTTCCTTTCCATCACCGTCCTGTCCGATTTCTGAACAGGGTCCGTGATGGTTGACCTTTGCGAAGCCTCGATGGCAGCACCCGCCCTTCCCTCCCCTCGATCCCCCCGCCGTCATAACGGCCGTCTCCCCCTCCGTCAAATCCACAAACGCCGCTGACGACATCTCCATCTGCGCTACCCTAACGGCGCCCAGCAGACGCTCCGGCAGCTCCTCCTCCGTCTGCGCCTCCACCAGAAACCCCATGTCTATCGTAACGGCCGTTACGTACCCTAACGCCAGGTGGAGGATAGCGCTGGCTATCGTCGAACTGCCGATGTCGACGTCGATCTCGAGGTAGTTCTCGCCGCGGTGGTAGTTACACGTCAGCGCCTTCCCGAGGAGGCAGGCTGCGTAATTCCCCACCGCGGCCTTCACAATCCACGGCCCCTTCACAATCCGGTTCACGATCTTAAACCGGGCGTTGCGGAACGAGTCGTCGCCGTGGACGAACCGGTAGAAGAGCGAATTCGGGGGGATCGGGTCATCCGTTGAGAAGTAGAACACCGCGCTGTGGTTCTCGCGGCCCGGGACTTGGAGATTGACGGCAAAGATGAAGGCTTTCCGCGATAGTCCGTTGGACTGAGCCCGGCGGAGGGCGGACATGATCCGGTTGTCCGATCGGGCGAGGACGTTCTCTAGCTTGCCGACAGATCGGAGCCAATCGACGCCGGCGGGTTTGAGGAGCCAGTCGCCGGAGGGGGATTTCTGCTTCTTGGAGAAGTAATGCTTGCTGCGGAGATAGAAGAGGTCGCCAGGGGGCGAGGCCCAGCCGTTGGATCCCTTGTGGAGGTCCACGTGTCTCAACGATCCACTGTTAATGGCTTCGTGCCGCCAGTCGTCGGACGCGGCTTCTTCGCCGGATTCGGATCGGGTTACGGCGCCGGATTTTTGCTTCGACGGACACATCTTCGCTAATTTTCTTTCGCGTTTTTTTTTAATTTATTTTCTTCTATTTTCAGATCTGTGGCACTCACTAGAGAAGTCCGTCTGAGAGAGAGCTCTGCTGAATATAAAGGCTGAGGAAAGTTCTACCGCCCTTCCTTTTGGGGAGAATAACGAAAATGCCATTGGGTTGCTATCTGCAGCTGCACGTGGGTTAGCCTCGTCGAAGAACCACACACGCGTCCCACACTACATGCCCGGTGAAATCGGATTGACTCCGCACGCTCTTATCGTGCGGAGTAAATCTGTTGGGCCCACCTATAATGTATGTACTTTATCTATTCCGTCCATATATTTTTACAGCTCATTTTAGGGGTTGAGCCCAAAATTTAAGCATATCCAAATCTCAAGTGGATCATGCCACATGAAACAGTGGGAATAATGATTTCCACCGTTGAAACCTTCCCAGGCCCCACATTAATGTTTATTTGTCATCCAACCTGTTAATAAGATCACATGAACATGGATGAAGGGAAAACACAAATATCAGCTTGATCCAAAACTTCTGTGTCCTCCAAGAATTTTTCAATGGTAGACATTAAGTTCACACTTTTTCTGTGGTGTGGTCCACTTTAAATTCTGATATGCTTCATTTTTTGGCATCATATCTAAAATTATCTGTTAAGATGGATAGACGGAGTGGATAAAATACTAAAATCAAGGTGGGCCCTACAAAGTTTACTCCGCACACTTAGCGCTACTCACTACGCAATCCGCTTCCATGCCCGGTCCATTGGATGTGTACCGTTTATTCTGTGGAAGCGGATTGCCTATGAACCCGGCCACAAAAATATCTCCGTGCCCGGGGCTGTGTGGGACCACAGAAATGTCCATGACAAATCCACTCCTTCCATCTGTTCTAAAAGTCCACAATAGGAAAGGGTTCTAAAAATAAGACAGATCCAAAACTTCGGTGGGCCTCACCAACAAAACAGTAGGAAAGCAACGTACACCGTTAAGACCTTCCTAGAGCTGACCATGATGTTTATATGCCATTATATGCCATCCAAACCGTTCATAGAATTATTACCACTCAGATAAACTGTAGAAACAAATATCATCCTGATAAAACTTTTGTCACCTACCAGTGTTCAATCTCCACTGTTTCGTGTGGTATGGCCAACATGAGTTTTGTATCTACCTGGTTTTAGAATCCTGTCTTAATGTGGTGTTTCAAAAAGATGGACGGAGTGGATTTGTTACAGACATCTTTATGGGCTCCACGCAGCTTCGGTCACAGAGATATCTTTGTGCCCGGGTCATAGGCAATCTGCAATTGCGTGCGGAGTAACTCATTACGCACGGTGATTTATGTCTTTTTTTTCATGCCATTTACTCCTTTTGGATCAAGCTAATTTTTGTGTTTTCCCTTTTTACATGCTGGTGTGGCCTTATGAACAAACAGCTTGGATGACAAGTAAACATAGCTTTGGACATTAGGAAGGTTTCAATGGTGGACATCATTATTCTCACTGTCTCGTGTGGTGTGGTCCACTTGAGCTTTGGATATAATTCTATTTTTGGAGGATACACGAAAATGGCCTGGAAAGACAAACGTATGGCATTGATAAGGTACATATATAGGTGTTGATAAGGTACATGCATCTATGGTGGACCCACAGAGTTTACTCAGACCGCATTAGGCTTTCTTAATCTGGATGTAGATTGGGTACTCCCCTAGTTGAGCATCCTCCACTTGGCAAGATTGGATTGGACAGTAGGCCTGTGTCAAAAATAACTACACAAAGCTTGCTAAAAAGCTATTCGGCGTAGTCGCTTGGGCCCATCTCCAGCATTGCCCTCCCCTCCAATTGAATCCTGTCCTGTCATGAGCCAAGGAAGTTGGGTCCAACAGTGGCAGTACCCAATTGACGCTCATTTATTCTAGCCTCATATTTGGGTACTTTTACAATAGGCCCCACCTGTTGAGCGTCTGAAAAATCATTACTTGGTAGTTGATGAATGTGACTATTTTGTGACATGTGTGACACATAAGCAGGTACAGGGCCCTTAGGAATCCTATTAGCCTATTTTTAGGATTCCCCGTAACCTCAAATTCTACAAGGTTTACCACGGTACTTGTCTTAATTCTACCAGGTCCATCCTTTTCACCATTTCACTTTAGGACCTGAGCCTATATGTTAAAGAGATATAAAATTCAAACTGGCCTCATCATTATTGCCGAGTTATTCGTCAGTTACGCGTGTAATGTGCATGTGGGCATGTCAGAACTGATTTTCGCGACTCGATTTCAACCAAACAACGATGACCCCGAGCGCTAGGAAAGGTAGATACGTCATGATCGACCGTATATGACTGAGATCTGTAGAGATCAATCACCCAACTGACCACTCACTCAAGTTGCTTTGTAAAAATAATCAGACGATGTTTAGATGGTGGGGTTCATCATCCAGAAAAGTGGGTTGCAACTTTACCTTCCGAGCGAAATGATTTCTCTCGGCGTTACTTTAAAAGGAGTGAAAAAGAAGAATTAATAATCGACCGTGTGGGCGATTTTTGCTTTCTAATATCATCAATAAGAAATGTAAAATGGAACTTTACTGATTATGAAACTTACTACTATGGAATGTAATTTCAAATATTATGCTACCAACATTGAACAGTGCGATTTATCCTAAGGAAAGTAACAAGAACTGATTATGTTAAGGAACGTAAATAACAAGACGAAGAACCTGAGTAAAATTGCTGAGTGATAATATAATCTTGACTTGATAGATGCCAAAGCCCTTACTCTAAGAAATACGAAGTACTTGAAATGTAAACATAGATCGATTACACTATGAAATGTAAAGGATTTGGTAATTTGAAAAAAATAGATTGGTTTGGTTGGTGCTGAACCTCTTGCTCTGTAGAAATCCTTTTTCTTTTATAGTTTTCTCCTTAAAAATGAAACTATGTGGATGCTCCACTTCCTGACGATTACGGTAACCGTTTCCCACATTACCTTCCAGGGGCTTCTTTTGTTTTTCCTCCTTAATGTTTTAGTAACTACTTACTCTCCAAAGACTTCTTTCCTGTAGGGTACAACAACCCCAATCGTGTGTGGCTCATCTTGATGTATTTCTGTCGTATCCACACCGTCCATTTTTTTCCATCACATTTTAGGATTAGATCCCAAGCCTTAATATGATCCAAATCTCAGACGGACCATACAACTAGAAACAATGATGAATAACTATTAAAAACTTGGGTCAACAAAAGTTTTTGAATATGCTCCAAATGGCAATCGACTGTGGAAATCGGTCACTTGTCGCTGTCTAGATTGCCGAACAACAATCGGTCGATGACCGTTGAAATCGGCCACTGGCCCACCCTCGAGCCACTGAAATTAGTCGTTGAAATCGACTTCTGTGTTAGTTTCCAAACTGAAATCGGCTACTGGCCCACCCTCGAGCCACTGAAATTAGTCGTTGAAATTGACTTCTGTGTTAGTTTCCAAACTGAAATCGGCCGCTAGCCTCGCTGTTGGACTGTAGTCAATCACTGAGTTCGGACGATCTCTTGCTTCTGAACAGCCAACCGCTCTCCTGCTTCAGCACGGCAAATCGGCCGCTCTCCTGCTTTGGCATGGCAATCGACCGCTTTTCCTGATATCGACCGACTCCTCCAAGGTCGGTCAGTAACAAGGTACAACAATCACAAGAAACAATAGGGATTAAATGTCCATTGTTGAAATCTTCTTTAGGCTATAGAAGTTTCAGATCAAGTTAATGTATATTTTCCCTTCATTCAAGGGAGACTCACTTTATAGGCTTGATGAATGGCATTTAAGTTGTTTGCGCAATTCAATCAAACACGAGGTCACATGTGTTAGCGAGGGCTTGTATTTTATTTTTGTGCAATTAGGAAAGTGTGAGTATGCTAAAGCTATATTTGACTCTATGTTTGATTAAACACTACTCCTAAGCATACTATATCGGTGGTATTCGACAACAACGATCTAATATAAAACTAGGTTAGGCTATACTGAGATGAAAAGATAAAGGTAAAGATTATGAAGATAAATTGTGTTTGGTGTAATCCATGAGCTCTTCATCGTGTTCTCATCTTATTGCTTTTAAAGTTGGCAAACCCTCGCTAAGTTTCCTTGTTGATTCAAAATCCTTCGTGGCAACGGCTTTTTTAATATGCTCTTCTTATAAGAAATTTTCATAAATTCTAAACTGTTTTCAAATCTCTTGTTAGCATTGCTATAGTGATTTTTGAATATCCGCAATTGTTTTTAGGGCTTTGTCTTATTAGATTTGGTTTTATCATACACTATTTTTATAAATCTCCAATCATGACTATGAATATTCTTGAAATTGATGAAATCAGTCCTATTAAATCTAGATCAAGTCCCAATTCATTAGTTTCAATCCTCTTAGATATTGGTCTGATCTTCAAATCACCGTAAGAGCTCCAAAACGTTTATGGGAGGATCTCTCATTTTGTAAGGATTGTGAGAGATGACTTTATTGAATATATCCAGATCGGTTTTAAGATTTTTTGTCAGTGAATTTTTTTTTTTATAGACTTGTTGAGTACGCTTCCTCAATCAATCATGTATCACATAAATTAGCGCTATCATTGAAGTACAAGAGCAAAAGATATATCATTGGACACGAGTATGATTCTATCATTATTAAGCTTATAAGGCCGACACATGGTATCGTATTAGTCCATGTATGTGTGTAAAAAATAGGTGTAAACATTAACGTCATAGTAGCTATAAAAATGTTGATGATGAGCATTCAATCCGTACAATTTCTTGTGGTGTGGCCCACTTATGCTCTACATCTCTCTTTTATTTATGATTATTTCTTAAATTGATCTAACAAGAAAGATGAATGGCATGGATATGACACAAAAACATGTAAGCCATCTCCACCTAGGAATTTTGCATGCCTGCCAGACCCAAAATTACTATAACTTTATAGGGCCTATAATTTTAGTAGATATAGAATTTAAGTGGGTCACATAGGAGGGGGCAATGGAGATAGGATGGCCAGCTGCAAAAACCTTCATGGCCCACCATGATGTTTTATAAACCATTCAAAATAGTGCCAAGCTGTGTCACAGGAGGGTAAAAGTGAAAACCGAGCATGAGCCTAACTCAAAACCTTCAATGGGTCCCAAGAAGATTTTATTGTCCATCTTTTTCGTCCACATTCTTTCATGTATTGGGGGATGTGAAATGGCGATTGCCCCTGGGTGCTTAGAGATGGCCCACGCAAAGCCTCCTACAATCTATTGTCCAATTAAATCTTGCCACGTTCTTTCTATACCAACTTTGATATAGACAGGAGCCGCACCCAATCGATTTTGGTATCGTGCGTGGCCTTAGCTCACGTGCAAACACGAGATGGCGCAAATGATGGATGGAGTCGATAGCACTCACACACACCACAGTGGCACCACAGATTTTTTGCCAGGAGAGTGGCATGATCGTAATTTAATCGGTTGGAAGCGGTTTGGTGAGAAGCCCCTGACAAAATGCAGCAAGCTTCCGCACTATTTTGACTTACTGATGTGAGAATCTGGATTGCGACACGTGGATAAATACAGGGCCGATGGGACGACGACTTGTTAGGAGGAACTCGTGGACTCGTGCCGATTGAAACTGCATGGTGTAGCGCATCATCTGGTCCGTTGATTTAAACCGTTGATCTGATCAATTCCACTTTTGATGGACGATGCTCAGTAATTTCCGAAATCGAATAATCTCATCCATTGACTTTACCGCATCAAGTAAAGGCTGGGAGAAAATAATGTAGCCAGTATTCCAAATCCCCAGAAAAGGACAAATTACAAAGGTATAGGATCCCAAGAGCGTCATCAATCCACCGTTTATCCCATCGAATCAACGGTCATATAACGACCCACTGTGGGCCCAATCCACTTCTGCGTAAAATCTCATCGATTGTTCACACGAGCAATTGAGAGTAGGCAGATTTTTTAATTTATCAACGAAAATGCCCTGCGCTACTACTGAGCTATTTTTCTTTGTAAAAGACGAAATTGCCTTCCGATGGAGTTGCGAAAATACGGTGGATTTGAGATTTTCCCTATGGGCTTTCAGTTTGTACAGGTGGGGCCCATGTTTCAGTGATCCAAGACGTTGATATGATGGATCTCACGGTGGATGGTCCATGCGCCAAAAATCCAACGGATTGAAATATCCTGGCTTTAGAAGTTTTGTCATTTACACCGTATCTTCTTTCCTTACCGTTCATTTCCGAGAACGGGCCTTACTTTACATGGACCAGCGACTATCGGGATCATAAAATCGATGGTTTGGATCCAAGCGTTGGGACTCCCATTTCTTTGGCAGATTGAAAAAGATGGCGTGAAGACTGTTTCTTTGACCCTTTGACTGCTCGACCGTTCATCCGCATTCAGGTCGCTAGTGTACACGTGTCACGCGTACATGTATCGTCCAAATTGTCTAAAGTAGGCGCTACTTTAGGTGGGCCATCCCCTCAAGTCTGATTGATTGGATGACATCGGACTAATTATTCAACATCCGTTGCTTGAATCTGGACCGTTGGCCTATTCAATCTTAACCCTCCATTTGAAGGCCACCAATCTTACAATCAACATCATCCATTCAATGTACTTTGACAAATACGGTTGGGATTAACGGATACGCGATATTCATACTCAGCTAGCGTATAGAAAACCCCTTTGTCAATGACTCGGACGCCATTACTGGGGATAGCTATGTTGCGCAGGCTTCTCAGTCCGCGCACTCCACGCATGCTTTGTGGTTGCGTGATGGAAACGAGAGCGGATTCGGTGAGATTGGGGAATCAGCAACTTCGGTGAGGCTATGACCGTGGGTTCCCACCTTGATGTATTTGTTGTATATCTACGCCGTCCATCCGTTTTTCTAGATCATTTTAGAGCAAAATCCCAAAAATTAGGCATACCCAAATCTCAAGTGGACCACACTACAAGAAACGATGGTGATTAAGCATCCACCATTAAAAACTTCTTGGAACCTACGATGACGTTTATTCTTCATCCAACCCATTGATTAGGTCACAAAGACTTGGATGAAGGGATAACATAAGATATCAGCTTGATCCAAAACTTTTGTGGTCCAAAAGAAGCTTTTAATGGTGAGGATGTTTCCTATGGTGTGGTCCACCAGAAATTTGGATCTGATTCATACATCAAGGTGGGCCCCACCGAATCTGCTCTCGATGAGACCCATATCAGCGATTTTTTAGGACCGGTGATCGTACCGGCAAGTGGACGAGGCACAAAAGCCGGGTCACGTGTTATGCATGTGTGAGTAGGTGTCGGAATTTCTATTGAATATTTTTTATAATTTAGTTAGGGAAATGGTACTATGAGGTCGACCTCATGGGAACTTCCCATAAGGTCGAGCTGTGTGGGCCCCACTGTGATGTTTACCGGACATCAACATCGTCCATTTGATGGGGGGCCCTTTAGTTTAAGGGATATCCCAAAAATCATCCGTATACGTGACTAAGGTGGGTCATACCATCTAAAATTATGTCAAGACATGCCTAAAACATTTAAAATCACTTTGTGGGGCCCACATAAGTTCTGAATGATGCTGAAACTTATTCTGACCCCTCATCCAAGTGGGGCACACACAGTGGATGAGCTGGATTTATTAAGCACATCTCATTGGGCCCAATAAACAATCATGAGGATTTTAATGGGTGGGTAATCCCTCTCAACTTCTGTATGTTGTGTGGCCCAAATAATTCATGGATTGACTTCATTTTTAAGTCAGATTCCCAGCATGAAATTTTGCATCTGACTGATGGTGTTGATGTCCGGTACACATCACAGTGGGTCCCACACAGCTCGACCTCATGAGAAGTTTCCATGAGGTCGACCGCATGGTACCATTTCCCATTTAGTTATTATTATGTAGTTGTTAAACCAGCTAAGTGAACCTTAGCATCATTAAACACCGGTCAATGGACTGGCCCACCTCCCAAAGTGCCTAGAGCCCACCGCTTTGATCCAAGCCATCCACATGGAGGCTCCAGTTGGTAGGCCATGACCCAAGATTGCAATCATGAAGAGATTTCAAGAGAGCGGATTAGGTGAGATCCCGGCCTCACCCAAGACGGTGCGGACCTTAACGTGGTGTTACCGTGGGGTCCACCTTGATGTATTTATTATGCATCCGGGCCGTCCATCCGTTTTTCCAGATCATTTTAGGGCATATTGCCAAAAATGAAGGAGATATAATCATCTGGTGGACCATACCATAAGAAACAGTGGTGATTGACCATTAATGGGCCACAAGAGTTTTGTATCAAGCTGATATTTGTTTTTCGTAGCCAGCGAAAACGATGTACAGGGTCCATATCACAAGCATCCTCGTCGGCCCGCAGCGTTTTTTTGTTCGTGGCTTTACCGTAGCAAATTCGCCTCCGGCAGCAAGTAAGGTATTTTGGACGCGTCTGCGGAACGTAGCTAGGGCCCAGCCCTGATTTTTTTCAAGAAATCCACTACGTCCATCCTTTTTTTCTTTGAGATCTTTGTCTTAAAAATTTTGAGGGTAGGAGTGAAAACATGACAGTGAGTCCCACCTAACTTCCCGCCGAAGGAACTTCTTGCAATAAAGTGGGCGGTTGCAGGCAATCCACACTGGCTTTTTTTTCTTTCTTTTACTTGATTGGGGTGGGCCCCACTTTTTGGTGGTCCAGATTGATGCAGATTTGGCCACGTAAACAGCGAATGGTACCTGCAGTAAAACCCGTGTAACTTGTCTTTGAGTGTGCTATCAACGGTTCGCCATCATGTATATAACTAAAAAGAACTGAATGACGTCGTTGGGCTATCCGCTTTCCTGGGAAAGCCTTGCGCTGGTAACCATGGTGGGGCCACATTGATTTTTTTTTTTTTATAAATCCACTCCGTCCATCCGTTTTGGGAACTTATTTTAGAACACGAAAACGAAAAATGAACTGGATCTAAGACTCAAGTGGGCCGAAAACGTGAGGATTGAACTTCCACAGTTGAAATATTTGTGAGGCCACAGGAGTTTCGAATCAGGCTAATATTTGTGTTTTCAGTTCATCCCAGTAGTAATGAAAATTATGAACGGTATGGATGTCATATAAACATCACTGTAGACCCAGGAAGATTCCAACGGTAGTAATTTCCCTGCCCACCTTTTCTTTAGTGAGTTCTATTTGAGTCCTGAGTCAGGCTCATTTTTGGTCTCCCATCTCAAAATGATTTCACAAAACGGATGGATGAGGTGAATTTATCAAAAACATTACTATTGACCCACCTAGGTTCTCAGCGCAAGAACTTCCTGCGAGGGCTTTAGCGGAAAATCCGCGTCCTATCCGCGCGAGGAGAAATTGAAGAGGCTTTTCGTGTGGTATCCGTGTGTGAGAGATTAGAGACTGTACGTGTGGACCCACAAAGAACTTGTCCTGTTTTGAAAATCAAGTTGGGCCACTAATCACGTGGGCAAGGCGTCCACATCACATATAGACCGCTGGTAACCATATTTTAAAACATTTCCTCTAACACGAGTGGGCCAAGTACTAAAGTTACAGCCCTGTACACGAGCAATTCAGCGACCGGTGGCTGAGTGGCAGGACCAAACTCATCTGGAGCGTTCGTTCTCTGCAGCTCTCTCCTCACGCGATTCAAAGATAAAAGGAAAAAGGTGATATGAGCTGTTGGTAATGTGACGTGGGGGATTTGATTGGGCCACCATGTCTGCTGTCTGAGATGGACAATACCTAAAAGCATGTAGGAAAGTTGCCAGGTCAGTGTTCCATAGGTGACACCAGCACATGGTTCATGAAATCCTGCCATATCTCAACACCAGCACATTTACCCCATTACCCCAGCACCACCTGACTCCGGAGAGCGGATTAGGTGTTACCCGGGTAGCATTTAGTGGGTGTTACCCTTACCCCGTGGGGCCCACCTTGAGAATGTGTTGATATATTGTTTCCGCAGCCCATTTTAGGATGCGTTCTAAAAAATTGTTCAGATCCAAATCTCAAGTGGACCACATGTAGACATCCTACCTTCATAGGAGGTGTAAACTACTCAGCGACTTTGATATGACAAATGTCAGAGTTCCTTAATGGTTAAATACACGTCCCCGAGGTGATAGACGATTCGGATCGACCCAGAAATATGATGTATGGCTGTGAGAGTAAGAGTGGCGCACGCACTCGAAATGTGATTCAAACTATGGAAAAAAATAGATTAGTAATTACATAAAAGGGTGAAGCTTCACCACGGCCACCGAGTGACCGTGGGGCGCGACTTGGGTGAGACCCCGAAACCAGCAATGTGGGTGGGACCCTGACCGTAGGAGCCCACCTCTATGCATAAATTGTATATACCTGCGGTGCATCTTCTTGTCCATCTTATTTTATGCCATGGTACCAAACATGAAGTAGATGCAAATTTTGGGTGAACCACACCATAAGAAACACTGGTAAATCACCATCAAAAATCTTTTGTGAGCCACAGAAGTTTTCTATCAACCTGATATTTGTATATTCCTTTCTACCCTGTCTACATGACCTTATCAACAGATCAGATGTCAATAAAAATTACGGTTGACTCTAAGAAGTTTTTAATGGGTGTTCAATGAACATTGTTTCCTGTGGTGTGTTCCACCTAAAACTTCCATCTACATCATTTTTGAGACTATATCATAAAATAAACTAAAGAAACAGATGAACCACATGGATATACAACAAATACATCTAGGTGAGCCCTATGGTTAGGGTCCCACCCACATCTCTGGTTCCGGGGTCTCACCCAATTCGCACCCGTGATCGTGGGCGGGTATCCACCACATTCTTCCTCCATCCGCACCCCTGGTTGAGCCACGTCACCAGCCGACGTGCATTCGCTGGCCTGCCTGTCAAGGCTCTGTCCGACGTTGCGCTTGCTGACATACTACGGCCAATCACGATCCGGATCGTTGCGCTTGCTGACATACTACGGCCAATCACGATCCGGATCGTTGCGCTTGCTGACATACTACGGCCAATCACGATCCGGATCGTTGCGTGTTCACTTCCAGCTGGCGAGTCGTGATGAAAGAATCTCCACGCATCCGTCTTGTATTCATGGGGACTCGTTAAATCTCTGCATTCATCCTCTCTCGCCCATCTATTTAAACCGGACCTAGCGAACGGACAGAGGGGCAGACGAAGAACGGGGAGTGGACGGAGAGCGAAGGTTTTGAGAGAGCAAGAGACATCGACTGAGCTCAAGTGAAGCTCTGCCAAATCCCTGCCTCCCAGGGATTGGCGAATCCGAGGCGTCGAAGCTCTGCCCCACTAATCAATCATCTGATATGGGTAGGGCAAGCCTCCTACTTTGGTAACTGTACACCAGTAACTAAGCCTCTCTGTCTTTGCCTATTTCTCTATTAAGAAGTCAAAAACAACATTGAGTAGGGTGGGAATCCGGAACGTCTTATCATCTTCTGTCTTTTCTATAAGAAATGAGTGTCTGATTTTCCATTTTCTTGCTTACATTTGGAGGTGCTCACCCTCTATCAGTAAATAAAAAACAACATTCTCAAAGTCAAAGTTAATGAGTGTAGTGGGAATCTGGAGCGTTCGATCATCTCTCGTTTTTCTCATGAGAAATGGTGTTTGACTCCCCCTTTTCCCTCTTACATTTTAAAATCAAACCATATTTCATTCCCCACATTCCATACACATTCCATCCTTCCACACACTCACTATTTGCTTTTACTGTTGCTACTTTTCTGTTTTTGCCTACCCGGGCCCTAAAAAGCCTATGACGTTGGGCCTAATCATGTATATTGTTATTGTGTTTTTATTGTTTTGCTTACCGGAGCCCTAAAAAGCCCGTGAAGTATGGCCTAATCTTGCAGGTTTAAAAGTTCTTTATAATTCCCTTAAAATCGTTTAATCCTGCAAAGTAGAGATCGTATGATGCATGGGCGATAAGGGAGTGCCTAACACCTTCCCCTTTCATAACTACGGACCTTACCCAGAATCCAAAGTGCAGACTAACTTATCCAAATGTAAATCATTTAAAAGACTAGGGATTCTTCGGAATACCCTAGTCATTTTTTAATTTTTTAATTTTTTATTTTTTTTATTTTTTTTTTTGCATTTTCACAGGTTTTGCCCCGCTGTGAAGTCTGAGGTTTCTTTTCGGCTGGTGGCAACTCCGTTAAACAAATCGAGTCCGAGAACGTCATTCTGTTGTCCTCGGAAAGGTTTTGCACAACCAAGGAAAATCCAAGGCAAGTCAACAAGTCATTGTAATTGTGCACCCCACTCCATATACAAGCCAAAACAAACCAAAAAAGAAAACAGTGGGCACACATGCATGCGCAAGTGCGAGATGATGTCCACAACACACTACAGGAAACAGTAATATTGATTGAGTGACTCACCATTAAAAATTCCAAGAGGCCCAATAAGGTCTTGTAGACACCCCACTGTGGGCCCCACTCTCTGACAATCAAGACCAACGATAGTTTTCTAAGAGTCGGCAGTGGTTCTCTCAGGGCCGCGGGTTGCACCCAACTCTATGATGGCCACTAACACCCTCTAGCCGTGCGCAAAGCTGATTGATGTTACCGCCTTGCACTCATCGCTCGCTCCGCTATCACTGTTGAACTTCATCATCTACAGTTACCCAACAGTGGCTGGCAACAACTATTTTTTACCTATAAATACTTGGATTCGTTGATCGGCAAAGGGGGTGATGGATTAAGTGATCAGAGAGGGGTTAAGGTGACGGGCGGACGAAAGGTGTGAATGAGCGGTTCGAACTAAAAGAAAGAGTGAAAAGAGAGAGTCAGAGAGAAGCGGTGAGAACTTTCGGCCAGAGATCTGTGGCAAAAAAGTTGCCCAAGTCCTTGGTCTCGAACTAGAAAAGATAAGAAAGCTTGCTGAAAATTCTTGTCACTTTAGAGTACAATCCCAACATATCTAAGAGTCATCACCAGGGGTCAATGCTATAGATATCTAGTAAACACCAGATAATAACTACCACAGATCGAGTGAAGAGTAGGGGACACGGTTGGGGACGTTCAATCATCTCTCCTGCATAAGGAGAGTATTTGATTTCCCCTCTCCTCCCCAGCTCTTTAGAACCAATCCATTCCAATTCAACACATTTTAATCTCTCCATCTTACTTCTAAGCCTGTTTATTTTTTATTTCATTTGGCAAGTCATTGTAATATTTTCTCCAAAGAAATTATAAAAACCTTGTAAAATAGAGACCGTGCACTGCACGAATAGAGAAGGGTGCCTAACCCCTTCCTTTTCTATAACCGAGGCCCTTACTTGATTCAACGGTACAGATCATTTCATGAGTCATTTCAGGCGAGAGGTTCCTCGTCTATCATTTGAAAATTCTACGATCCCTAGCCAACCGTAGAATTCAGAGCCATTTCCTGGCTAGTGGCGACTCTACGCAGCTCATCAGCCATTCCTACCACCTTACAAAAGGTTTTGCACAACCACGGCAGTCAAATCTGCCTTAAATGAAATCATATATATCTAGTGTGCTGAACACAAAACTTGTGACAATCGCCACGTGGACATCCTAATCATCCCTCTCTCCTTGCCTCGTGCCAGGATGGGAGGAACCTTTATGGCCTACACTTATGTGTCGACGAAGGCGTTCACAGGTCTTCATAATGTTTATTTTCCATCCAACGTGTTGATAATGTCGAGAAGATCTGAATGAAGGGAAAATACAAAGATTAGCTTGATCCAAAACTTTTGTGGCTCATAAAATATTTTTAATGGGCATTCATCACTGTTTTTAGTGGTATTGTCCACCTGAGATTTGGATTTTCTTAAGGTTTGGGATCAAGTCCTAAAATGAGATGGAAAAATAAATGGACGGCGTGGATATGCAATAAATGCATCAATCTGGGCCCCACATGATTAGGGTAACAGCTAATATGCTTCCCTAGCTCAATGGTGTTAATTGGGCCATACAGATGTTAGAGTTGGAGGTGGTCATGTTTGAGTATGTGTTCATCTCATTAACTTTCAAACATGCTTTACAAGGCTTCGAACTAGGCATAATCAAATCCCACCGCATGCTTGGATGGTAACCCCAACACTAGGTAACTATTGCATTGTTTGGAAATTGCTAGGGTTGATTGAGCCATGTGCCATTGTTCTGAGGGTGAGGCAAAATTAAAACTTAAGTAATGATGTTACCCCCACACACACAAAAAAAAAAAAAAAAAAAGTAATGGGAATGAAAAATGTTCACCATTGAAACTATTCTGGGCCAACCATGATATTTATATGCCATCCAAAACATTCATAAGGTCACTCTATTGGGATGAATTGAAAACACAAATAGTAGCCTGGTCTAAAACCTCCAAGACACAACATATGGATGGACCATTTGAGCTTTTGGGATTATGGCATAACATGAGCTGAAGAAATTGATGCACAGTGTGAATTTCTAATGGGTGTGCTAATTTCCACTTGGACTGCACTTCCCATTTATCTTTCAAAGCATGAACATGAATCGCTTGCAACTCATGCAGGGAGCCCGTGCAACAAAAAACTTCATGAACCCCACTGATATATGTGTTAGACATCTACTTTATCCATCATTCACGCCATATGGGCAGGAGCTTAGACATAAGGATGATCTAAAACCCATGTGGGCTGCCTCACAATGAAAAACTGAGAGTGAAATGTCTGCCATTGAAACCATCTTGCATCCAACAAAAGTTTTGTATCATTCTAAAATTTGATTTGTCCATTCATTCTTTATGGCAGCCTGTCACGTCACCCAACTAAACAAACGTTAAAATTGAAAGGCTCACTATGACTTATAGGTCTTATCCACACCATCCATCTCTTTAGCCAGTTCATTTTAGGGCATGAGCTAAAAAAAATGAGGCAGATTAAAAGCTCGAGCGGACCACACCACCCAAAACGTTGGGAATTCAATGCCTACCATTAAATGCTTCCTGGGGTCTTAAAAGTTTTGGATGAGGCTGATATTTTTGTTTCCCTTTATTTATGACCACATGACCTTATCAACAAGTTAGATGCCAAATAAATATCAATGTAAGCCCTATGGAGAGAATACTTTTCAGCGGAAGACAGTAGGACCACTATTTTTAGGGCTCTCAATGGAGCAGGTCAGATCCGAGATCCGATTCTCTCCGAATCCATATAATGCGGATTTGGATCTTAAAATAGGTCCGATTAGTTAAATGGACCGGATATGGATCTTCAAATAGGTCCGATTACTTAAATGGAGCGGATATGGATTCACAAGAACATATCCGAGTTAGATCCGAATTCGATTAAGATCCGACTCATTGTCACCTGACTGTATATGTTATATTCTTGCTGGCCATCCGTTTTACAAATTATTTTAGGCCATTTGGACCATACCATAGTAAATAGTGGGATTTGCATCATTTTTCTACTAAATTAAATATATTATATTATATATTTTATATCATATATTTTTTAGATTTGTAATGGGGGTGCATTCGGACCTAGATCCGACCCGAATCCGATGGTTATATGGATTTTGGATCGGAAATGGATCTAACAATTTATAAATGGATCAGATATGGATATCACCTTTTGGATCCGAGTTGGATCCGAATCCGATTCGAATCTGTCTACAGGTATACGGACTTGGAGCCGGATCCAACTATTTTCTAAGGTGTGGTCCACTTGAGAGCCCAAGGTGTGGTCCACTTGAGCTTTGGATCTACCTTATTTTTTTTTGGGCACATGCGCTAAAAATATGCTTGTAAAAGTAATGGACGGTGTGGATAAGTCAACATGAATTAAGAAAGTTTTTATGAATTGATTTTCGCAATGAAAATCCTCTCCAACAGTTGGTACGGAAATTCTCGGGCTTGACAGGGAGCATCTATCCTCTCTTTTTCACTGTCAATCGTAAGCATTTCATGCGACTAGATTCGTCCTGCCTCCTCTTTCGGCCGTTGCTACTATGGACGGTGCACATTGTCCCCCTCGGAAAGATAGGGGCCCATTCTAAATCCGGCCGTCCAAGCATTAATTGCGCACACAGGTACGTTGAATGTGGACCGTTGGAATTTTGAGCTGTCCACGGTTTTCATATATGGTTGACTTCGGTTTTTAGACTGGTACGTACACGTGCTATAGGTTCATCTAGGGACTAGAGAGAATTATACGCCCGATTTTGTCCGTTAAATTTGGACCACCACTTTGATGGTTAGGATCACCAGATCTAGTGTGAATTTCTTGGTGTGATCCATCCACGGTGGGCCAACAGTTTGAACGGTCCGGATTGGTGTGCATGACTGTCATGTGTACGGTAGAAGGGTTGTGGGCTGTGACACTGCGGGATTTCAAGGACTCGGATTCGTTAGCGACCCCTCGGGTGCCACGTCTGTGCTGTAAAAGCTCTGTGGGCCCTACTAAGATGTATGTGTTTCATCCAATTCGTCCATACATTTTTCCAGTTCATCTAGAACATGAGCCCGAAAATAAGGCGGATTGAACACCCAACACTAAAAACTTCTTGAGGTCACAAAAGTTTTCGATCAACATGATATTTTTCCCTTCATCCAGTTCTGTCAAACCTAATGAACTGATCGGATGGTAAATGAACATTATAGTGGGCCCAAGAAAGGTTTAATGCTGGGCATTCAATGACCACTTTTTTCTTTAGTATGGTACAACTGAGATATAAATATGAGCTGGGAAATGGGTGGATGACGTGGATAAAACGCATACATCATCGTTGCTCTATAAAGCTTTTCCGGCATCATCAGTACTCCCGACGTCGAGTCCGATTGTAACTTTTTTTCTAGAGAGAGAAACTTTGATACTCTGGTAGACCGTCATGGTTGATACACAAGCACTAACAAAAATTACCTGCGTTACATATGTGTAACTCAAATTAAACCGTCCACTTTAGATGATTTATGAAAAACATTGTACTCAAATTATTCTTTAAAGTCTAAAGAGTCGATCAGTTGATGTCCAATGGACGGTCAACATGAAAACCACTTAAACGGTTGGATTTCAACAAACAAATTTTCACGAATCCAAGAAAAATATCGTTTTCAATAGGGAATTTTACAAACAACTACCTCATTAATACGTTATTTACATCCAAGTACCTTTTGATTCTTTGAAATTAACATTTCATTGACCTACCTCATTAATGAAGATAATTGTCAAGGGGTACCTTCCGATGGTTTCCTCTCCTTTCCGTCTTATTATTTCATAAAATGACAAAAATACCTATATTAATAACCTACCTTAATTAGTTGAATGTAAATGCGATCTTTGTAAGGTATTTATTATTTAAAGTTATTAAAAAAAGAAAGAAAGAAGAAAATACAACCTTTACGCAGTGCCCACTAACGCTACTACTAGTCGGTGATCCATGGGCTCCACAAGAATGAATGCATTTCATCCACACCGTCCATTCATTGTACCAAATCACTTGATGGAATAATACAAAAAAATGAGTCAAATCAGTACCTTTGGTGAACCGACTTGTATGCAAAGCACCGACTTGTATGCACGTGGCTGAGGCTAATAGGCAATTGTCATACCATCCTTCATGTACGCGGATTGGGTACTACCCGTGCCTCTCCAGATCGGAATAGATAGGGGATCTGAGGGCCATCGTGATATATCTTTTTTATCCATACCGTCCATCCATTTATCCATATCATTTTAGAATAGGAGCAAAAAAATAAGTTGATCTAAGGCCCAAGTTGACCACACCATAGGAAGCAACAAGGTGGCTGTGGAAACTTTCCTAGCGCCCACTGTGATGGTTAATTGCCATCCCACCTGTTCATGAGGTCATAAATATCAGCTTGATCCACAACTTTTGTGGTTTCTAAGATGTTTTGGATGGCAACCATTTAATCCCCACTATGTGCTTCACTTAAGAGTCTTGGATGTTACTCATTTTTAGGTTCAAAGCTTAAAATGATATTGCAAAATGGATGAACGGTGTAGGTAAAACTCATTCATCACGTTAGCCCCCGCCCGTAGCCTCTATCCATTACTAAGCAGAGATGGGGTAGTACCCAATCCGCCCCCATCTTTCCCTCCATTAGCTAGTGTTGCTAGGGGAATGAGTTATGTACGCCCCAGTCTCACCCAAAGTGGGTGTGGCCTTGACCGTAGGGCTCACCCAATATATGTATTATATATCCACGCTGTCCCTTCATTTTTGCAGTTCATCTTAGGTCATTACCCCTAAAATGAAGCAGATCCAATTCTCAGGTGAATCACACCAAAGTAAACAGTGGTTATTGACCATTAAGAACTTCTTATCACTCACAAGAGTCTTGGATCATCCCGATATTTGTTTTTCCCCTTCATCCAGGTAGGTGTGACCTTACCAACAGGTAGATGAAAAATAAACATTAAGGTGGTCTCAAGGATGATTTTAAACAGTGAGTATTCAATCACCACGATTTCCTGTCATGTGATCTACTTTAGAAGATCAACTTTTTTTTTTTTTTTTGTTGGAATCATTCTCTAAAATGGGTTGAAAAAATGAATGGACGGTGTGGATATAAAACACATACATCAAGGTGGGCCCATGTTCAGGGTCAAACCATGTTGGGTGAGTTCGGGACTGAACCTAATGCACTCCTTTGCTGCCAAAACCACTTAGCAGTGGTCCGGTGATGTGTTGGGTGTTGTGGGGCCCACCGTGATGTATGTATTTTCCTTCCAACCTATTAGACAAGCCTAAATTAAGGGGGGAAGCAAATATCAACTCGATCCAAAACTTTTGTGGGCCCTACAAAGTTTTAAGGTTGGGCGCTCAATGACCATTGTTCATTGGTGTAGTCCACTTGAGATATGGATCTGAGTCATTTTCTGGCTCATGTCATAAAATGTTCTGTCAAACCAGATGGATGGGAGTGCAGATTAGGGACTACCCCAGCCCATCGTGAGCTCAGAATAGGCTAGTGCATGGTGGGAGAGGAGGCGTGACATGATTGTGTCAGGTTTGCTGATGTGGCAGGTCCCTTCTGACAACTGTCTTTTACAAATACAAATGTGGCACATATGTGCCATGTTGGGCCAGTCCTGAGCTCAGGACAGGCTCAGGTGGTGCCAAATCCTAAATCGATGGATGGCGTGGATAATTAAGCTACATCATCATTAATGATGGCAATTTTTGTCATTCTATTAAAAACCTGGATGGAAATGAGAGAACTAAAGGAAGGTATCCCTTCCTCCATTATCCGAATTAATGAGCTAGCCTAATGAAATTAGAATTTAAAAAGGTACCAGATGTAAATATGATAATAATTGGGTACTATTTCGTAAAATTCCCTTTTCAATATTCTATTAGGGTAGAGCTGAGCTTTATGATTTGAACGGTTTAATTTGAGTTAGGCATATGCAAGTGCCTGTGCATCATCACACTCTGTCAGAGTATCAAATAACTCCTCTTTTCCAAAAGTGGAGTGAGGGAGCATCCGTAGCAGATGACGCAACGCCGCGCTGTCGCTTTAAAACGGTGGGCCGTCCAACGTTGACAAGCTACAAACGAAGGGATCTGTCCTGACTCCTGAAGATATCTAATACGCGACAGGTTTCCAATTCTGACAAGTGAGGCCCATTGGTTTTGCAATCGAGACCGTTGATCCACCATGTCCCACTTTTGATGGCCCATGGCCCAATTTGATGGAGTTAAAAAACTAATATGGGAATTATTTTCAGTTGAGTGTGGACCATTGCTGTACTTCTAATCGAATTCTCCTAATGAGAATATTTTTGGGACATTATCCATGGACGGTGGGCCATAGAAGATAATGGTCTGGATTACAGAAGCAAGGTCACGTTTGTCAGAATTCATCCAGACCATTGTTCTATTGCACAACTGTCGGTGGATCTCCCAGAAGAACTCCCTGAATGGAAGATCTTCGCCATCAATTCTTTTTTTTACTTTCTCGAATGAAGATGGACCTTTACCTGTATTTCTCTTCTTAACCGTCCATCTATAGGCCCCAAATCGGAAGGTCTGATGGTCCTATTAATGAGATGTTTTTATGTAACGGTCCACCCTGGCGGAAGAAAACAAACCAATGGTCTAGATTGCCAAACCATTGCCCCTGCTGGACAGAATAATTCCTCACCTAGAAAGCTAGCTAAGGAAGGCTTGCTAATTGCTAGGCCCTACATGCATCTTTACACGCAGATGACGTGTCAAACACGCAAGCGTGTGGGACATCTGAGTGGTCCATACGATGGGCCTTAACCAAGAAGATAACCATGCACGGAAACCAATACGGTCTGGTCATCAGATGGACCATAAATAATTCGAGTGTTGGCACTCAGCCCAACACACTCCACCTCTAGAAGTCGCCGGCCAAGGAATTACAACCGTTCATCTAGTGGGCTACTTATAGTCCATCTACAGTAGCCCGCACTATTTACACGGTTCGGATTTCAGTCATCTGTCCAAAGGAGACGTGGCAGGGGATGTATCGATCAAGTCCATCCATACACTCGACGGATGGATTACGGTTTAAAGTAAAACCCATTAGACAATTCTAGCCATTGCTTTTTCAATAGCTTATCCCATATTTCAGTGTTGACTTATTTTGTTTTCCAGCGTCACTTTAATGGCCACAGATCAGATGGATTTGATTATTTAAGAGGGATGATATTTGTGATGTAAACCATCCAATTTAGGGCCCTGCGTATGGACGGACCTGATTTGAATAAAAGGTTTCTCCGTGTTCTCTGGAGAGATGGATCTACCGTGTTACGGTTCTTCGCGCTCTACCTTATCATCATTGTGCGTGCTCATTGAATTTTAGTTGTTCGTTCCAGGCATGATGATCCAATGGTTTGGAATATAAGTTGCCGTACAACGTGGAGGAATTATATAATACTCAAGCAGCGTGCTACATTTCCTGTGCGGGCACTCAGAAATTGTGCACTTGCCTCACATTGACTCGAATTAAACCAAGTAGATTGTGGGACCCATCGTCACTGAGTCACAATCCAAAAATCAGATTGTTTTAATGATCCTAACGTCTGATTAGTGGACATTTGTTTATTTGAATGGGCCATTAGATACTTTTCATTCTTATACGTTCAATTAATGTCCACCAATCTGACAATCAGATAATCAAATAAGCGAAATATTTTGTTCTTGATATATATAAACTGGAAACCATGATTTGGACAGTTTAATTTGGTTTAATTTCTATTTGTAAGTAATATTTTAGTGACTGCGTACCATCCATCATACAATACCAGAGTATCTTAAATGTTTCCCATGCATTACATGATCGTGAATAACGAGGTGATGACAGAATCCTCGAGCCGTTAGTTTGTACAAGGGGGGGGGACCATGGTCCCGTAATCCATACCGCTGGAATGATTGATTGGTTCCACCATCCTTGGCCCATTCTCTGAAATCCACTGGATGAAACAATCACAGTTTTCCGATCTGTAGCACAAAAAAAATGAACGGCTAAGAAGTAATATACAGCAACGGTTCAAAGGGCCTGAGATTGGATGGTTACAATTTTTCCTATTGGAAAGATAATTCGTAAATCCACCATCAATGTGGGGGCTATCAAATGAACGGTCTTGATCACTGAGATGTGGGCCATACTTGCACAAACACAACGAACAGGGATCTCAATCATATGCCTCGTCAGCAATACTTTGGATATGCGTGTGTGTGAGCTGGCGAGTTGGTGTCCATACACGTGCAAGTAGCTGGAATCCATAATTGCGCACGTGTATGAGCTGGGCACACAGTTGTTAGCTATACCATTTTATTTATTTTCAAGTGCGCTAATATGGTACACGTGCCACAAGGTGGTGCTGGGCTGTAGTGGGTCTCAAGTGAACTATGAATCTGATCCAACCCGTCCATCGTGTTTTACTCCATATTCTCATCATAAAAACAAAAAATCAGGTAGATGGAGGACCAAGATGGGCCACAAAGCAGGGAACAATGTATAATCGTGCCTAATAACCTATACGTTCACATGAAGTGGTCCATCTACGTATTGAAATGGCCTATTTTTTGGTGTGTCCCTTCATCCTTGTGCGGGGATTTCTGACTAATGGATTAGAAGGCCTATAAAAGACTCCTTCGGGATTGCAAACAGTAGGCAAAAGTTTACTAGTTGTCTCATCCTAACCACTCATTGTAGTCTTTCACACCTGATTCAGGATGAATTTTCGCCCCAATTCCTAACGTAGAGAGGCACATCTAATGGATGGGGTGGATCTGATGCACGGTTGACCGTGGGCCCTGCAACAGCCAGGTACCAACACAGGAATCACATGAGCACATCTCATTTATTTATACATTTATTATATAAATTGTGAAGATTTTGGCATTCCGGTATCATAATATTCGGAGCTATCTGGATCCCACTATAAAACTAACTACCATTATTCTTTCCACCTCAAAAAAATAAAGGCATTGAAAGACAGCATCTCAACGCCCACTTGAAATTATCAATGAGAAAGAGAGAAACGAGGGGTCCATTTTATAATGGTCCATTTTAGGGGTCTATGGTCTAGTGATACAAGCCATTGATATAGTGGCCCTAATTGCCGAAACTTAGGTATTTTAATCACGACACGAAATTGAAACATCAACAATCCTCTCTGTCTTTGTGGACTGCTAATAATGCATGCAGGCACATGCCATCGAATGCGAAATATTTACAAGTTAGCACAATGGTGGAAGTTGTATGCGAATGTTGATGAAAATAAATATGATATGATGTTACTTATATTTACATGATAATAATCTACCAATTCACTGTACATGCAATGCAATAATATTGACATGAAATATTTAAGATTTGGCTATTTTAATTCATCCAACTTTAGTTGAGTCATGATCTACGTGTTGACCGAGTGCAGTGCAGTTCAGTCGATCAAAGGCCAGTTGGGTCAACCAAAGCATGTTGTGTTGTTTTTGGTTGACTGAAGTCTGTTTTGGTTGATCGAAAGTTCAATTGGGTAGATTGAATAGGATACATATATAAGTTTTAGAAAGCATAAATTTTGTTTTTTAATCTTGTATAAGGGTATGTAAGTGCATCTTTACAAATAATTAGGAAGAACAAAAGAAGCTTACATGATTTATGAGGTTTTGCAAGGGAGAAAGTTATGACTTTCATATTCTATAAGTTGTTCCATCTCTCAAAACTTTCATAGGTGTTGAATCGAATAGTGGCCAGCCATGTCCAAGTTGACTAAAATGAGTTGCTTCTAAGTTGTCCAAGTCATCAATCCATGTATTAACTCATTAAAATGATAAAAATGAGGAAAAAAAAGAGAGGAATAAATATAAGAGCTAGCATGAAAGCAGCTCTTTGCTGAGGACTTCAATTTTAATAGATAGGCTGTGGACTGTTATGTATGAGAGCATCTTTTCTTAATTGTCTTAAACTCAGGCAAGTTGGTTTGGGTTGGGTCAAGGATTACCTAAGCAACCCAACCTCGACCGAACCCAGGCCTGACCAAACCTATCCAACCTGAGGTATTAAATACTCAACCCTAATGCAACTGGGTCGGGTGCAGATAACTTGGGCTAGGTTTACTAAGTTAGAAAGAGTGGATATGTTTTAGGTGTAATAAAACGTCAGTCATCATCCAATTCAAGTTAGGTTGGGTTGCCCAAGACCTCGTCCCAAGGCTATCAAGATTGGGGTCAGGTTAAGGATTTCCAGCCCAAGACCAACCTGCTTCAGTCGGACCTGACCTAAAGCCCGGGTTAAGCAAGTTGGGTTTGGGTTGAGCCTGACCCAAGTTGCACCCTTAGTGTTATTACCCCCAATTTAAGGGTTTCCCATTGGAGAGAGATGAGTGTTTTGGTGCTTGGGCAACCCACAGAGATGCCGATCAGATCAATAAGGTAAATCATTAGCCAAAAGCCCATGACTCATCTGAGTTGGGCTGACTCGGAGATGTGGGCTTGACTCTTGGTTCATAACTTAATTGGTAGAGTCTCAACATGGGTGAGTCGAATCAGACTTCTTTTTTATTTTCTTCAATTTTGTACAAATGGAAGGCCCTTTGTGTAAATGGGCTGGGCCTAATCTACGCTGAGGACAATCTGGCCAGGCCCACCTAATCTTTGATAAGCCCAAGCATAACTCAAGGCCATGGTGAGCATTATTTGTCAAGATCAACCCACTAAAATCCATTAAACCCAGGACCAAGCACTCCCTAGACCCTTTTTTTTACCACCTCAAATGCTAAAAGCAATAACATCTCTTATTTAAGGGTGTGTTGGTTGCACCAAATATCATGAAAATTTACAAATTTTGTGATAGTCAGTGTAACCAAACGCACCTTAAATAAAAAATCATTTTCAAACAAAAAAGCATAGAAATATATCAATTTTCTTCTTTTGGAAAGACAATGATACGACTCTGGGGGCTCAATTTTCTCTCTATTTCATTTTTACAACATACTACAGCATATTTAGGGCTGTCAACGGCTGGGATTGGGTCAGGCCGAAGTCTATCAAGCCCGGCCCACAAAGTTAATCCAATGCTCGGTATCAGACTTGTTTTCTTTTTTCTTTTTTAATCAAAATTTCAGCAATAATGGTTTTTACTTGAAATGTCTTCAAAATGGCCAAGCAACACGTAAAAATACCCATTTTTTCAATTCTTTTCCTTTCATTGCATGCTTCTGAGATGAAATGGATATGGATTGTAGGATTCAATTCTAAACTGCTAGCATCCATATTTTGGAAACATCTATTATTATTATTATTTTAAGATTCCAGTGGTTTTATTCCTCTCTTTTGACAGAAAGTTTCGAGAGCATTTGATGGATGAAATGGTTGAGTTAGCGCAGCAACTCAAAAGTGAGTAGCCTCATGATTGTTGAGCCAGTAGCTTCATGATTGTTGAGAGAACAAATCCCTTCTCGACCATACCCACGGCAATATCGAAATCAAAAGAACTTAGAGAAAAACCAAAACACAGAGGTTTACATGATCCCCTTTTAGTATGTTCATAAATTCAGATCAATCTACTATGCTCAAAAGTAAAAAATAAAAAATAAAAATAAAATGACAAAGAAGCAGCTCTAAATTACAATAACAGCCCTCCCCCAAAAGAAGCAACTTGACCTGCGAAAGATGGCTACACATAGCTTAACAATGATGAGTCCGGATCATCTGTTGAAACCAAGTAGAGAAACCAAGCAGAGAGCTCTGACACAGTCAGGATGAGGTGGACCAATCAGAGCAGCGGAAGCAGATGTTCTCTGCTCGGTTTCAACAGAGGATCCAGATTCAACAATGATAAACCAATCATTCCAAGACATGAGAAGTAAACACCTGGCAAAAATTTCAAACCCCATTGGAAACAAACCAGAACCCCATTGGAAACAAACCAGGCTGAGCCTGCACAATTTTGGGTAGGGTAGCAACAGGTTGGGCTCAGGTCAGGTCGGGATCAGCATGAGCCCAACCTGTTTACTTAACAGGCCGAGAATTTCAGCCCTAACCCAACCTGTGCCAATCTGACCCACTTATGATTCATAAAGCCTGAGCTGGACCCGACCTGCTTAATTGTAATAGAGTTGGGATCCACCAATCCAGCATGGCTGCACTCGGGTTTAAGAATGGAATATAGGCTAAATGTTTACCGACCCTGCCCAATTAGTGGTACGTACAAACACACATACATAATGTGTGAGTCTATAGTTATAATCTATTAACTTGTTTCAGGTTTTGGGTTGGGTTGGGTCATCTGGCCGAGCCCTTTGATAAGCTCTGAGGTTGGGTGGGTAGGATTCAATCCAAGCCTAACTCATTTAAATTGAAGGGGCTATCTTTTCTTACCCGAGACCAGCATTTGGCTTGCCCAAACCTGCATCAAATGCGGGTTGGGCTGGCTGATCTGCCCACTATTGGGAAAATCAGCAGCGGAAGCGGAAGTCGAACAGACAGAGTAATACAAGATCCAACAAGAAACACAATGCAATCACACCACACAAGCATTCAACCACAAGAGATAATCCGATTTTATGTAGAAAAACCCCTCAACAGATAAAAAACCACGGCACAAAGCGATCCACTATGATTAACAGAAGTTTACAGAGAATAAAGAAATAAAACGCCCACAAGAGAAATCTCCGAGCTACTCAAAGCTTATTCTCACATGAAACGGACAAGCACAGTCATTTTCTTCATCACAGAGAATCCTAAGCTTTCCCCAAGCTCTTTCTCTTACCTTAGAATCCTCTCAATCCATCTAGAAAACATAACCCAAATGGCAAAACTCCTAATCCTGCATTACACCCCTTAAATAGGCATAAAACCGAAATTAGAAACCTCTTGCGCAAAACCGCACAAGAGACCGACTTGCAATAGGAAACTTCCAGATTTGTCGCGTCCAGCCACACCATCTACCGATCGGAGCCCCTTGCAGACCGGTCTCGTATAGGGCACATGAAATCTGTCCAACGGCCTTGCTGTGCCTCTAGGCCGAACTGTTAGACCAGTCGCCCGACCGGTCTGAGCACCCAAACCGTACACAGTTTAAAGGCTATTCCAACAATCTCCACCGAGGCTTTAAACGTCGAATCAAACCATCCTCACTTCATTTCTCATCTTCATCATAGCTCAACTGCTTCTCGTGCCTCATCAACTTTATCTTTGCACCTTCACGCACCTTTATCACTATTCTCATGTGGCTCTTGCGCACTTGCCACTTACAAGCAACCGTGGATCTCGCTACTGATCCCGCAGCTCCACTGTGAATTGTGCTCCCGATCAAATCCGATCACAGTTGATGAACCTGATTGAGATATTGGCGTACCAATCCACCCTTTTCCATTTTACTTCTTTCATAGATACTAATCTTTTTCTATGTTTTTCTTTCACGGAATGCTTCTCTACGTCAAATCTTATATTTGATCCCATCTTCTCGTCTCAGATCTGAATTCTACTTCAGCCCAACTTTATCTTTGATACCACTCGTTGGGAAAATCGGCAGCGAAAGCGGAAGCAGAACATGCAGAGTAATACGAGATCCAACGAGAATCACAATGCAATCACACCACACAAGCATTTAACCACAAGAGATAATCCGATTTTATGTAGAAAAACCCCTCAACGGGTAAAAAAACCATGGCACAAAGCGATCCACTATGATTAACAGAAGTTTACAGAGAATAAAGAAATAAAACGCCCACAAGAGAAATCTCCGAGCTACTCAAAGCTTATTCTCACATGAAACGGATAAGCACAGTCATTTTCTTCATCATAGAGAATCCCAAGCTTTCCCCAAGCTCTTTCTCTTACCTTAGAACCCTCTTAATCCATCTAGGAAACATGACCCCAATGGCAAAACTTCTAATCCTGCATTACATTTCTTAAATAGGCATAAAACCGAAATTAGAAACCTCTTGTGCAATAGGAAACTTCCAGATTCGTTGCGTCCAGCCACACCACCGACCGGTCGGAGCCTCCTACAGATCAGTCACATGACTGATCTAGGGCACATGAAATCTATCTAGCGGCCTCACTGTATATCTGGGCCAAACCGTCAGACCGGTTGCCTGACCAGTCTAAGCACCTAAACCGTGCACAGTTTGAAGGCTACTCCAACACCCACTAACCACTGACCCATTGCAACCCTTATTTTTTGGTGTTTTGAACTTGTATGTGTATGCAAAAATAGCTGTTTGTGGCATGGTTTGAAGACTCAGAGGAGTCCAATGTGACTCATCCGAGTCAACTCACTCTTGGTGGTGCCCGATCTGGTTCAATACCATGAATCTATCCGAGACCCTGGGTCTTCAAACCATTCTGGTGATTATGTGTCTGTGATCCTTCTCTCATTTGGTTACAATTTCCACCATCTGATTGATTTTTGTGGAGATTATGAATTTATTCCTAGTATTTTCAATTTATAAAATATTGTGTCAAGCTGGGTCAAGTCACTGAGTCAACCCACCTGTCTGAACATAGAGTTGAGTCGAGTTTTCAGATTTTCGAGCTATGACATGGCCCAATATCAGCTTGTATTGGCTCCTGTATCAAATATCGGGGTGGGCCGCATATGACCAACGCGCTACATGCATTTAAATGACCGCTATTTCTGGGAGAGAAGTGAATGGTAACGACAGGTGGATGTGTATTATCTGGTTGGGGCCCATGTTATGGTGATCTGGACATTTTTACGGACGGTTAAATAGAAAAAAGAAAAATAACTAAATCTGGTTGGGGCCCATGTTATGGTGATCGGGTGCAGATAAGTTGGGCTAGGTTTACTATCTAAGTTAGAAAGAGTGGATGTGTTTATCATCCATGTAGGTGTAACTAAATGTCAGTCATCTTCTAATTCGAGTTGGGTTGCCCATGACCTCAACTCAAGGCCTACAAGATTGGGGTCAGGTTAAAGATTTCCGGACCAAGACCAACCTGCTTCAGTCGGCCCTAACCTAAAGCCCGGGTTAGCAAGGTCGGTTTGGGTTGAGCCTGACCCAAGTGGCACCCCTAGTGTTTTTACCCCCAATCGAAGGGTTTCCCATCGTAGAGAGTGTTTTGGTGCATGGGCTATCCACAGTGATGCCGATCAGATCAATGAGGGAAATCATTAGCCATAAGCCCATGACTCATCTGAGTTGGCCTAACTCGGTGATGGGGGCTTGACTCTTGGATGTGTGGGTCGCATCGGACTGTTTTTTTTTCAATTTTGTACAAATGGAAGGGCCTGTGTGTAAATGGGCTGGGCCTAATCTATGCTGACGACAATCTGGCCGGGCCCAGATAATCTTAGATCAACCCAAGCAAAACTCAAGGCTATGGGGAGCATTATTTGTCAAGATCAACCCACTAAAATCCATTAAACCCAGGACCAAGCACTCCATAGACCCTGTTTTTTACCACCTTAGAAGCTAAAAGCAATAACGTCTCTTATTTAAGGGTGTGTTTGGTTGAACCAAATATCATGAAAATTTGCAAATTTCGTGATGGTCGGTGTAACCAAACGCACCTTAAACAAAAATGCATTTTCAAACAAAAGAGCCTAGAAATATATTAATTTTCTTCTTTTGGAAAGACAATGATACAACTCTGGGGGCTCAATTATGTTTCTCTATTTCATTTTCACAACATAGTACAGCATATTTAGGGCTGTCAATCGGCTGGGATTGGGCCAGGCGTAAGTCTATCCAAGCCTGGCCCACAAAGTTAATCCAATGCTCAGTATAAGACTTTTTTTTCCTTTTTCTTCTTTTTTTTTTTAAAATCAAAATTTAAGCAGTAAACATGGTTTGCACTTGTAAAAGTTACGAATTTCCAATGTCTCTAAAATGTCCTAGAAACATGTAAAATTGCCCATTTTTTCAATTCTTTTCCTTTCATTGCATGCTCCAGATGAAATGGATATGGAATGTAGGATTCAATTCTTTCAGATACCCACCCCGCATAGGCACTTGATCCCATGATCTTAGTGTTGAAATAGAGTCTATCGACCACTGAGCCTCGAAGCCAAACCCCTCACTTTCCACAACTCGTTCAAACACCTGGCAAAAAAATTCAAATCCAATTCCAAACAAAACAGGCTGAGCCTGCTCAATTGTGGGTATGGCTGTAAATAGGTCAACAGACCCTATGTGGTACCCAGACCCAACCCAAATTCGACCCATTCGTTAAATGATACGGGTCTAGGTCCAAGAACAGTCTCAGTTGTTAAACGGGTCTGGATCTAATTTCCTTTATATTAGGTCCAACCCGACCCAACCCGAACCCATTTAGTAAATGGACGGGTTTGGTTTATGTTGCAAGGGACCCATTCAGGCCCGGACATGTCCAAACCAAGTTTTAAACCTGGTAAAAATGCTTGCATACCAAATCCAGACCTAGAGTCATTATAACTGACCCATTTATAAATGGGTATGGTTGGATCTCCCCCTATTAGACCCAGACCCATCTGATGGGGTTGATCCAGACCTGACCCAAACCTTTGGGTCTAAAATTTGGACCCATACCTATTTAGTAAATGCGCAGGTCTGTTTTCAGCTAAACTCCATCTAAACCCAACCATATACAGCCCTAATTTAGTAGGTTAGAAACAGGTTGGGTTCAGGTCAGGTCGGAATCAGCCTGAGCCCAACACGTTTACTTAACAGGCTGAGTATTTCAACCCTAACCTAACCGCACCAACCTAACCCACTTATGATTTATCAAGCCTGAGGCCAACACGTTTACTTAACAGCTGAGTATTTCAACCCTAACCTAACCCGCACCAACCTAACCCACCTATGATTCATAACGCCTGAGCCCAATCCAACCCAACCCAACCCAATCCATTTAATTGTAATAGAGTTGAGCTCAACCGATCCAGCACGACTACACTCGGGTTGGAGAATGGAATATAGGGCTAAATGTATGCTAACCCTGCCCAATTAGTGGCTACGTACAAACCCACATACATAATGTGTTTGTCTATACTTTCATCTATTAACTTGTTTCAGGTTTTGGGTAGGGTTGGATTAGGTTCATCTGTTCAAGCCCTTTGATAAGCTCTAAGGTGGGTAGGATTCAACCCAAGCCCGACTCATTTAACTTAAATAAGCTATGTTTTCTCACCTGAGACCAGCATTCGACTTGGCCCAAACCCGCATCAGAAGCAGGTTGGGCTAACTGATCTGCCCACTAACCACTGACCCATTGCCACGCTTATTTTTCGGTGTTTCGAACTCATATGCGTATGCAAAAATAACTGTTTCTGGCATGGTTTTAAGACTCAAAAGAGTCCGATGAGACTCATCCGAGTCAACTCAGGTTTGGTGGTTCCTGATCCGGTTCAATTCCACGAATCTATCCGAGACCCTGGGTCTTAAAACCATTCTGGTGATTTGTGATCCTTCTGTAACTAGGTTACAATTTCCACTATCTGATTGATTTTTGTCGAGATTTTGAATTTATTCCTAGTATTTTCAATTTATAAAATATTCTGGTGATCTGGACATTTTTATGGACAGTAGATGCTCCAAAATGTATTCAAACAGGAGCAATAGAAGCCCTTGGATTAAAACATTCTATGGGACAGTTAAGCAGAATAAAGAAAAAGAACAATGGTAGGTGGTCAGGGGAAAGAAGGCGATTTTCTGTGGGGCCCACTGAACCGTGGGCCTTAAGTGGGCTTGGGCCTAAGTACAGGGCCGAAATCATGTAATTCTTGAAAACGGCGTGAATTTCACATTGGAAGATAGCTGGAGTTACTTGAGGAATTTGAGGTATTATATGAAATTGAATTAGCATGATTGTTCATGCCATCAATCCAAATAGGTGGGCATGGGCTTTCAGCGATCTTTAACTGTTCATCTGCTACTAGATGTCATGTAACGAGCCATGGGTTGGAGTTTCATCCCTCGGCCATTTAGACACAACCGATAATTCGGTGGCTCATCCGCTCCGGAGTTGATTCGTGACTTGGCAGAGTCGTGCCAAGTCGTCCCTATTTCTAATGCTGACAAATGGTGCCCAGCTTTGATCAAACTCGATGGATAATGGGTCGACTCGGATCAGTTACATGCACCTCGAGCGAGTCCTCAGTCCTTTAGTTGGAACTGGGTTGGCTTGGCTTGTCAACGGGCATCCAGTGGAGCTAGGGCTGTAAATGGGTAAGTGGATCCGATGGGGTGGTATTCAGACCCAACCCATTTAGACCTGACCATACCTGACCTGTTTCTTAAATGGTAGGGGTTTGGGACTAAGAATAGACCCAATTGCTAAATGGGTCTGGATCTGGTTTCCTTTGTATTGGGCCCGACCCGACCCGACCCGACCGGAACCAGGCGGGTTTGGTTTATGTTGCAAGGGACCCATCTAGGCCCGGACCCATCCAAACCCGATTTTAAACTAGTAAAAATGCTTGCATACCAAATTCAGACCCAGATCCATTAGACCCAACCCATTTATAAATGGGTCTGGGTGGATCTCCCTCTACCAGACCCAGACCCATTGACTTAGACCCGACTCAGACCCAGACCCGCCCATTTAGTAAAAGGGTTTGGATCTAAAATTTAGACCCAGACCTATTTAGTAAATGGGCGGGTCTGGTTTTGGCCAAACCCGCCCCAAACCAGACCATTTACAGCCCTAAGTGGAGCTGACCTGATTTTAATGGGTCTGGATCCCATATTTTAGACCATTAAGAAATCGGGTTGGGTTTAGGTCTAATCTTTTGGACCCAGGTGAAAATTGGGTCTAGTAAGGTCTCCGTGTGTCACAGAGTCACATGGACCGGTTAAAGTCTGGTTGGGTCCGGTCAGATCAGCTCCAATTGGCTTTACTAGTATAATTACATATATTTAATGCATATTGATGATTCTAGGCCACATGCATGCAAGAGAGCTCATTTATACACCATGAACATGTCAAAGTGGCACATGCCTATGCGATCTAATCCATCCATTGGATGGGACCCACCATTTTTATGCTCTAATTTATCTAGAACCCAACTCAAAACCTAGATCCAAAGGCCAGATGGGTACCCAAACCAGATCAGACCTGGGTTTGAGTCTTCAAGAACTAGACCCGGACCCAAAAAGACCATGGGACCCTATCCAAACCCGTCTAGGCCTGGCCTGGTTGCATCCAGCTTTGGGCTGGCTTTGGACTATCCTTCAAGGCCCATGGACCAGGGACCCGGGCTTACAGCCCAATAAGTAAAACCAACCCAGCCAGACTTACTTAGCCCCTCTAGCCTCTAGCTAGCTCATGGGCTGGGGTCGAACATATTAGATTTATCTGGCCCAGTTCAATCTCTGATCAAGATCAGAGCCCTTGATATCCCATTGTGTGGGCCCTCAATCAATACAGCCACAATCACTGGGATCAAAATATACGACGATGGCGATCTGGCCCACCTACCTGTCCGCCAGGTGGATTTAAATTTAAAATTTACGGTCAGATTTGTTTGGTGAGGGGTTGATTCACCAATTCTGTTTGGTTGTTCAACCAACATTGCCTTCACTCTGTAATTTGTTCTAAGTAGAAGACAAGGCATTGGAACTTCAATCTACCCGTACAGCGTAACTTACGCGATAGTAATATATTCCATTAACAGTGGGGCCCACAATTTCTACGGTCTTGATTTTTTAATGTGGATCATCTACCATAATTTACTACTTTGTAGAAAACGCACGTTGAAAACAATGCTGGGGCAGAAACTGAAAGTTACTATAAATCTTGGGCCGAGAGTTATATAATGCTGGTTTGTATAGTTTTTATACAGACATTCTAAAGCATAATTGATACAATTTAAACAAGTGGGGTCCACATTTTGGTGATCCACGCCGTTGATATTATGGCCCCACTTAGGATACGACAAACCCAGAAAGCCTTCGAGATGGAAGAATCCTAACGCTTAAATAGGTGACCAACAAATTAACAGGCTAAGAAACAAAATACAGCTATGGTCCAGTCCGTGAGACATTATGACTATGGACCATCCACAGCTAAGCCAATTGTATGAACGGTTTGGATCACCTAACAATAGCCCACTTTGTCTAATCTGAAATCATGATCTTGGAAATGCATGTTGTGCGTTTTATTCAAAAAATAATAATAATAATTAAATAAAAAACAACGAATAAGACCGTCTGAAAGAATATGGTTGTATTGGCTATTTCGTTTTTTCTTTTGGATTTTGAAAATAAATAAATAAATAAAACAATGAATAAGACCGGCTGAAAGAATATGGTTGTATTGGCTATTTCGTTTTTTCTTTTGGATTTTGAAAATAAATAATAAATAAAACAGTGAATAAGACCGTCTAAAAGAATATGGTTGCATAGGCTATTTCGTACTATCTTCTGGATTTTTCATCGGCATTTTGCGTGTGGTGTTCTCCATATTTTGTGTCTTTTAGCTGTGGTGTCTTTTCGCCAAATGACACGCAAGCAAGGAATCTACTTAGACTGGGCATATGCAAGCGTGCCAAAATGGTGCACCTGTGATATATCCAGGCTGCTCATCAGCCCGGCCCCATGATAGCCACGATCGGGCAGATCTGGTTGGGGGGCCCAACGTGATGTATCTGTTTATCTACACCGTCCATCCCTTTTGTCAGACCATTTTAATAAATGATGCCAAAAACGAGGCAGATCCAACGCTTAAATGGACCACACCACAGTCTACTCTTGTATTTAATGCAAACCAAGTTTAGAATTTGGTGTGGTCCACTTGAGCGTTGGATCTGCCTCATTTTTTTGGCCCATACCTTAAAATGGTTTGATAAATGGGATGGACTTTGTGGATAAATAGATACATCACGGCGGGCCCCACACAGATCTGCCCGTTCGTGGCTATAGACGGCCAGGGTTAGGACGTACGCAATCCGCGTCCGTCGCTTCATCCCTACTTATTTTCTGCACCAACTTTGGCACGTGTCAGGCACTTGTGTGTGGCTGCACGAGTATGACTGCCAAGTTAGGTGATTGATGCCGTTCATCTGGTAACACCTTACCCTAGATGGCCCACCATGCAAAATAGAATAACCATTGAAAGACTTAGTGGGCCTCACTACATCAGAAATTATTGGGCAAGGCCTGGCTCGTATTAGCCGTCCATTTGAACGGCACTATGGGCCTACCATATCGTAGTGGGTCCAATGTTCATTTGCAGGATGGCCCACTGGATGAACGGTCACCACGAGTGGCTTCTCGTGGTCCGGTGAGAAGGTGGTTTATAATTCTACAACCATATTGTGTGGGGCCCACCGAACCATGATGTACTGCACACGTCCAATCCTAACCATACCCTGTTTCCCAGACCGATCGAAAACACAGGTGGGACACACCACAGGGAACAGTGGGGATGGGGAAACACACCATTAAAACCTTCAAGATTGTGTAAGGGCCCATTGTGGTTTTCAAATTTCATCCAATCCATTCATAATATGCGGCCCAGAAGGATGGATGGACGCATAAAAATTCAGGCCATTTAAAGAATTCAGTGGGCCACACTACATGATTATTATTTTTGCATCGCCTGGGTCACCTGAGATTTGGATCGACCTTGGCTTTGGTCTCCAAAAATAACATGAGGGAACGAACATGATGGACGGAGTGGATATCATGCATACGACACTGTGGACCCCACAAATGTAATTGTCACGTGGCTTTCTTCGACAAACGCGATCACGAGACCTTCGGACGAAAAAAGACGACAAGCGAGGAAGGTGAGGGACGCGGATTAGCTACTGACATGTTGAGTGGCTATCTCGCTGCTACTGAAGTGACGTCAACAACTTCTGTGGGCCCACTGTAATGTACGTGTTGTATCCACACTGTTCATCCATTTGGAGAGGTCATTTTAGGGCATGAGAGAAAGAATGAGGCACATTCAAAACTCAAATGGACCTCACTAAAGAAAACAGTGGGTATTGATCTCCTACCATTAAAAACTTCTTGAGGCCACAGAAGTTTTCGATCAATCTAATATTTATTTTTACCTTCTTCTATATCCGTGTGAACTTACAGATTTCGAATAAACATCATGGTGGGGCTTAGAAAGGTTTCAACGGTCTTGTCACTGTCCCTACTGTTTTCTTTGGTGGGTCTATTTGAGCTTTGGATCTGTCTCATTTTTTTACTCATGCCGTAAAATAATATCTTCAAATGAATGTACGGTGTGGATACAACACATACATTACGGTGGGTCCCACAGAAGAAGTTGGTGACGTCACTTCAGCAGCGATATACTACTCAACCTGTCAGTAGCGAGCGTCCCTCGGAAGGTGAGGCGGAAAGGGGCAAGGATGGCCTACTCGCCACTGGTCGGTGTTCTGTGGGTCCAACTAGGATGTATGTGTTTTATCCACGCCGTCTATCAATTTTCTCAGCACATCTCAATGAATTAGGTAAAAATGAGGAAGATTAAAATCTCTGGTGGGCCACACCACGGGAAACATTAGTGATTGGATGCCCACCATTAGAAACTTCTTGAGGCCCACCAAAATTTTCGATCAAGCTAATTTTTGTGTTTTATTTTAATCCAGATTTTTTAGACCTAATAAATAGGTTTGATGTCAAATAAACATTACAGTGGGCCCTAGGAAGTTTTTAACGGTAGGCGTTCAACTATCACTGTTTTTTTCTGTGGTGTGGCCCAACTGAGATTTGGATCTATCTCGTTTTCTAAAATATGTTCTAAATAATGATCCAAAATGGATGGACGGAGCGGATAACACACGTACGTTTCTGTGGGGCCCACACAGCACCCTCCAGTTGTTACCTCGTTACTGGCAGTGTCAGCGCGCAATCCGCGTCCTCTGGAAAGAGAATGCTTCTATTTGTCCGGACTCCGAACCGTTAGAAGGAGGCCGGCAATTATCCAACGCGCTTGTTCTTTTAAGAGTGTTTGATGCCCAAAGATTGACACGTGTAAACTGTATCAGTGGATCCTGACCGTTCAAAACGTGGGTATTAACAAACCTTCCCTATCGAATAATATTGGAGGCTAACCATCTTCATTTCACCGTCAATGGAGGCCACTTCTGTATGGATATGACATGATATATGTTTAGTTGTGATTTTCAACCATGGGCCACGTACCGAGAGGACCCTCTATATAGACGGTCTGATATACATCTCCATACCAAATTTCCACGTGTCAAGTACTGGACCACTAACATAACATTCATCAGACACAGCACCATGGCCGAACCTCGTCGAATTAATGAAACGGGAGCACGAACGGTTGGTGAGATCAGATCTACTGCAAAAGTAGGTTAAGCTTTACCAGCAGTGCGATGTGTGGGGCCCACTGTCATGCTTTCATGACATGGAATCCGTTCAGCTTGAGAGCCCACTCACGTTCTCCTCGGTTCCGAAAAGTAAGCCAATCCAAACAGCAAGTGGGCCACACCACAAGTAAAAAAGAAGAGATCGAACGCTACTATTAAAAACCTTCCAGATTGTGTGTGTGGCAAACCATTTTTTTATGCATCCAATCCATTCAGAATATGTGATCCGCCAGGATGATGGACACCCCCAAAAAATTAGCCCATTCCGAAATTCATACCGATCAATCAAATCGATTTTAATTTTTTTGCATAATTTTAAATTGTGTGGCCCACCTGAGTTTTTTATCAGTCTAATTTTTGGGATCCAAAGAGAACATGAGGGGGTTCACATGATGGACGGATTGGATGTCACGCTGCGCTCACATATTGTCTTGTAAATTAAGCTTACCTTACGGAGCCTTGTATAATTTCCGGCCTCAAGGATTGTTACAATGCAATTCAGATGGTCCACTTTGGTCTGCCATTTGCGGAGATGAAGGGATCCATCTTATTTACGTAGGTCCCATGTGTAGACGATCCAAACCATGAAAATATGTGGGCTCCATAATGACGATCACCCCGCATGAAAAATCAAGCCTATCAGTCATTGAGTGAGTTACTCCCGTGTCTACATCCCGACCGTATGGCCCACCTAATGAGTGGTTGAACGTGGTTTTCACGCCAGCTGAAATTCATGACGGCCAACCTTCTTTACGGCTCGCATGTCCTACCCATGTTGCGTAACTTACACTGCCCGAAAAGGGTATTGATGGGACGGAAGCAGATTCCCTGGTGGCAGCCACCGTAATGTATATGTTTTATATCTACGCCGTCCATCCTTTTTTTTTTTTTTTTCGAGATAATTTTGGGGGGTAAATCTAAAAATGAAACAGTGGGAATAATGACATCCACTGCGGCTCACCATATTGTTTTTTTGCCATCCTGTTCATGAGGTTACACAGACTAGGATGAAGTAAATATCAGCTTGATCCAAACCTTTCATGGCCAAATAAGATTTTAATGGTGGGCATTCAATCACCACTATTTCCTATGGTGTGGTCAACTTGAGCTTTTGATCCGCTTCATTTTTTGGGCTCGTGTTCTAAAATGATATGCCTAAACGGATGGACGATGTGGATAAAACGCATGCATCACTTTGGAACCCACAGCGAAGGGTCATCAGGCAATCCGCTTCCTGCGTGGGCACATTTTTCTGTCTATGACTTCTATGTTAGTTTAGAACCATTTAAAGACTGCAAATGACTCTTCGATCATGCATATGGCATGGCTGCATGGAAATCCAGACCGTCCAAACAATTAATCTATTTGTGTATGAACGAAAACAAAAATTTTAATAGGAGGACAATAATAACCATCCGATTTTCCCTTCAAATTCGGACTACTCATTATTTTACTTTTAACTGCCAATTTGATAACCACTAATTGGATGGTTAGGATTGCTTTATCAGCGCTAGTTTAGAAATACGCTCCATCCACAATGGGGCTGACAATTTGGATGAAAGCTCTATGTCAGTTCGACGTATGAGGAGAAGAAATACGACATTTTCAAAATGGTAGTAAACTAACACAGACTGGTAGGGTCATTCCCGTAATTTATGGAAACTACAGGATTATTTGTTTTGCTAAGAAACGATACAGCGTGATGCCCCCATGCTGCACATGTGGGTTGTCTTGAAGAGTCTCTCTCTCTCTCTCTCCCTCTCTCTCAGAGTCTCCCTCTCTCTCCGGCCCTCTCCCTCTGTCTGTAAGAATTGTTGGAATTGAATGTATTTTCTTAGCTATTCTCTCTCCTTTTGTCTTTATTCATTAGCTTGCTGTGCTTCTTTTGAATCAATCCCAATGAGAAAAGAAAAGAAAAAAAAAAAACCCAAAATACCATCAAAATGGCAAGAAATAAGAAATAATTCTGAATTAATACAATCATCAAAAACCATTTTTCATTCAATCTTTTCTCTATAAAGAAAAGCTATACATAAATTTTGATATAATCTAAAACCAATCAAAAAACAAATCTCCACGTTTGTTTGCACAACTGGATTGAGTTGCAACCACCGACGGTGACTAAAATCTCTCTGTTATATTGTTTTCATGTGGAATATGAAGCGGTGCAATTTCAATTTAGCGATCCAAACACCTCAATTCGGTAGTGCATCCAAACGCACCCCGATCTTTTGTGGCAGAGAAAAACACAAAATACGACAAGTAATCAACCTACTCTAATTTTCTTCTTGGGTGGTGCAGGAAGAGCGAGGAAGATCGAACTCAGATCGCGAGGAACTTTGTAGAACCCTTGACGGGGTGGCCCAGCTTTTCTTTTCAACGGCCGAGGTTTCCTCGGTGCAGGTGGGCACACCAAAGACGTCTTTATCTTCTGATCTTCTGATTTGGGTGTGTGGCACTCTCCATCGATGGCTTCAGCTGAATCTTTGACGTTGGTTTTTATCGGTGCAATCGATGGGAATTCTTCAAGACCTTCGGAACCCATGGCTCGCTGAAAAAAACTAAAATTCTACAGCAGAGATGCAGCCGATTTGAAAGGACATACCACGTAAATATGTAGCTATGTAGTATTGGATTGGATGTAAGAATTCAAAGGAGAAGAGGAGCGTACACGCATGAGATAACGAAGCAATGGAGAGAGAGAGAGAGAGAGAGAGAGAGAGAGAGAGAGAGAGAGATGTTTGGTAAGACAATGCAAATTAGAGAAGAAATATAAAGAAGCAATGGTTAGAGAGAGAGAGATAAAAATGAGAGGAAATATAATAGGACGCGGATTGTGTGGTGACCCCAACACCACCTAACTGGTTTTTGTACTCCGTGGGGCCCTCCACGATGTATGTGTTTTATCAACTCCGTCCATCCTTTTTTCCAGCTCATTTTAAGGACGGGTACAAAAATTGAATCATATCCAAGGCTCAATTAGACCACACCACATGAAATATAGGGAATTGAATACTTACCGTTGAAAACTTCCTGAGGGCCACAAATGTTTCGGATCAAGCTAAATTTTTTCTTTTCCCTTGATCCAGGTCTGTTTGAACTTATTAACAGGTTGGATGACAAATAAACATCAAGGTGGGCCCTAGGAAGGTTTCAACTGTGGACGTTATTATCACTACTTTTTTTCTGTAGTGTTGTTCACTTTAGCTCTGGGTATGCTTCAATTTTCTTCTAATGCCCTAAAATGACCTGGAAAAACGGATGGACGGAGTGGATAAAACACATACATCATGGTGGGCCCCACAGGGTCCTAAGACCGCGTAGCTAGGTGGTGTTGTGGTCATATAAAGAAGCATTGCTTTGAGAGAGAGAGATGGAACGTAAATGATTATGACGAATACTAGAAAGGTTCGGAAGGTACAAAAAACCAAGCACTGATAAGATATTGGAATTGAAGCGGAGTTATTTCATCCGCTGCCCACAAGCATGTGCATGGCCACTGTACACGTGGCATACTTTTCTCTCAATCCAATCTGTCCAAATAATCAGATCATCAACGATTTTCCCAATCGTTCAATTGGTGTCCATCAAATGGTTACTTAAGATGAAATTTTCAACCGTTCAGATCCAACAATGAGATGCTCATTAATGGTTGTTTAAGGTTGTCCAATGGTCAAACTCATCAGTTATGGCTCGTGTACAATGGGGTATAGAATTCGACCGGCTTGAATTGACTTGCATGTGTGCCAGTGCATAGAAGAGCTGTGCAGGTGTACGAAACATCAAACCTTGCCAGAGTATCAATGTCCCTTTTTTTTTTTTTTTTTTTCTATTGGGAATTAATCCAGCCTTTAACACGGTCTAGCTGTTCCAGTGTCGAACGGGTCGTGGGCCGGCCAACGGCGCATGTTAGCGTTGACCCTTTTTACTACTTTCGATTCTGTAGTTGCTGTTACAGGTTGCCATTTTTAGCGAAATGACGAAATTGGGGCCCCTGCTACAGTGACATCTGATGAATTTTAGAGGTCGGGTATTGTGGCAGTTTTGTTATTTCGTCTAAAATGGGGCTTTTAAGTAAGTTACGTAATCAAATTATCAGCTGATCCAGTGCTCCGCGAGGCATGCCACTTTCTTGCCTCTATATCTCGTACCGTACATGTGGAACGTGTAAATGAGGATCCGAACCTCTCATAATTAGTTATCTGATTATTCTTGTCCACCATATAAAAATCGATATGATTGGATAATGAAAAAATCTAATAACATTTGTACCGTTGATGAGTTATCTCATTTCAATGAGAACAATTAAAGGGTTGTAATCGTCCTAGAAGTGAGATTTTTGGTTTGCAGCCCACTACATATTCGATGCAAGGAATGAACGGTCTAGATTTCACCCTTCCTTTTCCATGTATGCATAAACACCTAAACACCATGAAAGCATGGTGTTTCTGAGGCATTAGATCCACTACCAAATTAGAACGGTTGCTGTAATTCTTCTGTAAGGTGTTAATGCACATTAATCTCTCCCCGCATAATCCTGTTATCTCGCCTGCCACATCGCAATGGATCATAACCAATGATCCCATCAACACGTGGCATAAACACAAAATCCAAACCATTCAAATCACGAACTGCATCATGGATGGGCATAAGACCAAAAACATGCTCCGAAAAACCTTATCCATCCGTCCAATTCATGGACATTGAATGGACGGTCAACAAGAAATGCCTACTGATTGAACAATTAGGATTACTTGATCGAATCTAATCCTTGGATTACATTCCATCTACATCTTAGTCCACAATTCAGCCATGATCGACTGAATGCATACCACATGTACGGATGACAATGTACGATCACCAGCAGCTCTCCCTTTGGCACTGACGAATCACTTGAACAGAACATCAAAACCATGCAAGAGGTGGGCCCCCACCATGAAGCTCAGCTAGCTGGAAAATCAGGCTGGTCCGATCATCAGTCAGACTGTACCATCAAAATCACTACTGACTCAACCTACAGATGTGGCCCATCTAATTTGTAAATTGGCCTAATTATTTCAACACTAGACCATCATGGTGGGCCCCATGTTTTTCAGGGTTCGGATTCCATACGCGTGCAATGCTTTGGTAGGAAAAGAGTGGCTGCACTGTTAAGTTGCCATGCAACCGGCTGTAGGTGAATTCAGTAAGTGGGGCCCATGAGAAAATGACGAATATGCCCTTGTGTGATTATACGATCTAAAATCAGATCCATCGCCGACGTGTGAGGCAAAAGCTGTTGGAAATCACATGGTTTTGTTGGGTGGTGGCTTTCCTTCCCTTTCAAACAAAAGAAGGAGAGAGAAACATGTGAACCTTCAACGCCTTCTCTAACAAGACTCTTACCCACCCCCTTAATAAAAGATATTGATCAGTCACTTAATCTTTTCACACGTCGCACAGTCGCATAAGATCTGAACCGTTTATTTGTTGGGACTGCTATGGATAGACCACACGCGAAAAATCACAAGATTCATGAAGTGGAAATTCCAATTAAAGGTTGACCATTTTTTGGAAAATTTCTTAATTTTTTCGATGTGAAGTTGGTGAACGTGATCGACGGCTGATGGGAGTCTACCCGCGTCAATGGCAGAGCATAACAAACGAATGGTCCAGATTCCATACACATGTGCCACGTGTGACGGAATTCAGTGCCAAATAATTGACTCAGATATTGGAAGCGGATTACGTCCTGCCTCTGCCTGGACGGAAACGAGGTCCAGGCCGGGGCTCTGTGGAGCTCACCGTGATGTATGGGTTTGATCCACGCCGTTCATATATATTTTAAGATCATTTAATGGTGTAATAGAAAACATAAGGCAGATCCAAGGCTCAAGTGGACCACACAGTGGTGATTGAACGCCCACCATTAGAAACTTCTTGGGGGCCAAAGAACTTTTGGATCAAGATGACATTTCTTTTCTCCCTTCACCCAGGTCTATGTGACCTTATAAACAGGTTAGATGGCAAATAAAATCACAGTAATCCCTAGGAAGGTTTCAACGGCGGGCGTCATTATCACCGCTGCTTCCTGTGGTATGGCCCACTTGAGCCTTGGATATGCCTTATTTTTTAGATCATGCACTTAAATGATATGAAAAAATGGATAAACGGATTGGATAAAACCTATACATCACGTTGGGCCCCAAACAGACCCTGCCTGGACCGATTTCCGTCCAGGCGAGGGCAGGACGCAATCCGCTTCCATCCTCGTTGAGGAGTTATTTGATGCTCTGGCAGCATATATTGCTAGATACTCTGCTACTCTCAGTGAATCACAGTCCCAATATCAGAGTGCTTGAAAATCCTAACCGCTGATTCGTGGGCACTTGTTTGTTGATATTGGACTAATGTATACTTTTCATCTTAACCGTTCAATAAAAGTCCAACAATCCAATAGTCGAACAATCAAATCAGCTTAATTTTGTTTGGTTATGATACATCTAGAAAAGGGCCATAACTTAGACAGCTGAAATTGAATTACTGACACTCCACGTCTGCAATTTCTAGTGCCTGAGTATCATCCACCAGTCTCTGCCAGAGCATCAAAGTATTTTCTCATTTTCTCTCTCGCATCAGATACCCATCTTTTCTTTCAGTTGGTACAACATAGGATCCTGATATTCGTTGAAGATAAGGTCATTTTCTGTAATTATGATGCGAATCAAGGGTATTTCCGTACTATTTGAGTATTCACGAAGATTGTAAACATGGAAGGAACATGAATCCGTAAAGGAGTTGGCTGTGGAAGAGTATACCGCACGAAAGGAAGCGATGCAGATCTGGAAAATTACTAAAAAAATGAATGTTCTGCTACTTCGCAGGACTACCTAATTTAATACTCCACGGGAATTGCACTTCACATGGTGGCCCACCACTAACCATCAGAATCACTCATCGAGTAGTCTCATCCATGGATGAACCATTGCAAGAACCCAAATTGGAAATTAACATAGATCACACTTGTTAACAATTCACAGTCAAGATGAAATTTCCATTAATTAGAAGACTATACAATCCAAACCATCAGACAACTTGGGTCCCAATCAATGGACGGTTCTGATCAGATGGACTATAAATTTCAGTAGCACTGCAGACTACTTATCTGATCTAAAAAAAACAAGGAAACAAAAAGACAGGTGGCGTGAAATTGAGTGAAGGGAACTGAGTTTCCTTTAGAATATTAATCCCAACAACTGAGTCAACACAGCATCAGATCCACAAACAAGAAAGAAAGAGAAGGAAAAAGACACCAATACCCCTCTTTTCTTTTTAATCTTTTATATGTCTGGAAATTCATAAACTATTAAAAAAATAAAATATAATAGAAAAGGGAAAGAAGCACTTTTTTTTTTAATCTTTCTAGGAGGCGTATTTAATACTCTGGCAGGGTGCGGTAGTTCATACTCACGCGCTCAACAACTGTAAAAGCTTAAGTGCATTTCATTCAATTTAGGCCGTTTTGATGCCCACCGGGGGGACGAGTTAGGATGCCCACTTTTTAATATAATTTTTGGGCTTTAGGCTCCATCTGAATATGGTACGATAATTTGGACGGTTTTTTTGAATGAAATGTATTCCATGTGTACAATTTCTGAATGCATGAGTATGATCTATCGCACTGCCAGAGTATAAAATATTTTTCGCCATCTTTCACGTTAGGTGAACTGAAAGGAGCATTGCAGTTAGTTTGGTTTCTGAGAGATGATACGGTAGAGGCAGAATAAAAAACGATAGGTCCTCTCTACCGTACACGTGGAAGAATGATGTTCAACCAGAGCCGTATACCTAATTCTATCTGTACTGGACGGCCTGTATTTAAAAGACAAAATACATTTAAACTTTTTTTTACATCGATTGTCCTTTACTTTTACACACTGAATATTGACCGTTAATTCTTTGAAATTCAGCTATCTGATGATAAAAGCATTGGATGGATGAATGTTTTTTTTTATCTATTTAAGAATATTTTTATTTAAAACCAGATGGACGGTTCTGATTGATAATTCACTGGGTCAATGTATGATATGAGCAGATTGCTCTACCGTATTGAGGTTACACGCATCTACCATATCATCGTCCTTTTGGCTCTGGACCCTCACATGCTTCCAGCGTCATCACCCACATGGAAGGAGAATTGGGAAAAACTCCTTACATCTTTTCCCCAAAAAAGACATTTGTTCCCATCTCTTCATTTTAAGAGAAGAGGGCAGAAATTCTACGGTACTCCCGCAGAATTTGGTGGATTATATTCGTCCATCCAATTTTGGTGACCGTGGAATATATCTAACCGTTGAAATAATCGATTTATAGTTGATGGGGCCTGAGATGAAAGTCACAATTATAAAAATTCTATCACTAACATTTACTTGTTGAATTTGGATCGTTGATCCATCTTTTGATAGTAAACCTATTGGATGGCAAGGATTTTATAGTCATTCTGATCTTGGGTGATGCCTCATGGATAGTGGACCACATGATAGGGAGTTTTGGAATGAGTAATAGCATGCCACGTGTACATCTATAGAATGCATGTGTATCATACTACGTACTACGCGTAGTACCATACAGTTACAGGAAAAGATCACGTAATGCATGCCCGATCACCACCATTTTTTTCTCAGGGTGGTGACTCATCCACCACACACATGGCAAGCACTTATGATAATCAACCGTCCAAATTATTCGTCAACTTTGATTGATTAATCCTAGCCACCCATTTGACGTACCAATTTAAAGCGAAAAATTAGACGGTTGATATAATCAGATCAGTGCAAATGTTGGGCCATGCTCCATCCATAGCATGACGCTCAGTTCGGATGGCATGGATATCCATCCTTTGAGTCACCGCCGTTAAAACAGAAGCTTACCACGTTATCCACAACCTTCTCTCCAGCTCTATTTAATCTCCACCGTCCAAAGGAAGGGAATCTCTATCGGGAATGGTACTGCCGCTTCACGAATTGTCTGGATCACATGAAAGGGACTCAAGTCACTCAATGCTAAGCAAGAAAAGCTTTGATACTCTGGCAGAGCGTGATGGACGATACGCAGACACTTAGAAATTGCATGTGTGGCATACAATTAACTCAAATTAAACTGTCCAAATTATGATTCCCAGTTCGAATATTTCATTAAAAAAAAAACTACGCTTATTCAGTTATATGAAAATCGGATTGGTGGACATTTATTGGACGGCTAAAGTTGAAAATATCTTCTGATCTCAATTAAACAAATAAGTGACCTCAAATCAGATCTTAGAATTTTTCAACCAATCCAATTTTGGGATATAACTTAGAAACAGTTGGTTCTACAGTTTAAACGGTTCAGATCGAAGTGACATTTTGTACAACTATAATTTCTTTCGCGCCTGCGTATGAAAATCGGATTGGTGGACATTTATTGGACGGCTAAAGTTGAAAATATCTTCTGATCTCAATTAAACAAATAAGTGACCTCAAATCAGATCTTAGAATTTTTCAACCAATCCAATTTTGGGATATAACTTAGAAACAGTTGGTTCTACAGTTTAAACGGTTCAGATCGAAGTGACATTTTGTACAAATATAATTTCTTCGCGCCTGCGTATGAAAATCGGATTGGTGGACATTTATTGGACGGCTAAAGTTGAAAATATCTTCTGATCTCAATTAAACAAATAAGTGACCTCAAATCAGATCTTAGAATTTTCAACCAATCCAATTTTGGGATATAACTTAGAAACAGTTGGTTCTACAGTTTAAACGGTTCAGATCGAAGTGACATTTTGTACAAATATAATTTCTTCGCGCCTGCGTATCAAGCATCATACACTACCAGAGGATCAAATAACTTCCCAATTCTAAAATGTACTTATGAGAGTGGGAGAGAGTAGTTGCCACGTCAACGTAATTAATCCAGTCACGAGAGGAAGTTTCAGGTATTTAATACTCGGGAACAATGCGATGATCCATACTCGCGCACTCATACTTCTCGATTTAGTACTCATATTACTCAAATCAAACCGTTCAAATCATGGGGCCCATTTCAGATTAGATCCTAGTCGGAAAATAAAAATTACCCATATATCCTAATCGTTGATTAATGGACATTTATTGACTGAGTTCCGTTTTCGACTATTTACAAAATGAAATAATCCATTTGGGACATCAGTTCATTAAAATTGATTGTTTTAGGAAACATCTAAAGTGGGACCCAAGATTTCAACGGCTTGATTTGAGTCCTTGAGTACGAACCATCACAATCCACCATACCATCAAAGTTTTCTTTCCTATATTTTTCTCAACCACGTCGTTGAGCTTCTCTCATTCCGAGAAAGAAAGAGGGTGGGATTCCCCTGCTTGGTTGGTTATAGCGGTAGGGGCCGTAGGGCAGTTACCGGGTCGCATACTTGGGCTGCCTACGTCGCTTGATACACAGGCACTCGGAAATTGTACACGTGGAACATACTAAATGAAATAAACCGAGTAGGTTCTGCATCCCACTTTCAAAAGTTCAAAATCCTAAGATCAGATTGGTTGAACAATCCTAACCTCTGATTCACAGATACTTGTCTGTGGAAAAATGACCGTTGGATAGTTTTCATTTTCAACGTACAATAGATGTTCACGAATCCAATAGTCAAATAATCAAATAAGGTCAACCCTTCTTATTTATGATACGTATACATGATTACCATATTTTGGGTGGTTTGGTTTAACTACTTGTATGTTATACATGCAATTTCTAAGTAACTTCTATCTGCCAGAGTATCATCCATCACACTCTGTCAGAGTAGCAGAGTCTATGTCTCGTGGTAAAAAGATAGCTGCATGAGCCATGCAGTACTCCATCTGAAATCTGAGTAGGTGAGAGATTCTTCTCCATGCTAGGGTGGTTGTGGTGGGGTTACTCTATTAATAACGAGGTCTCACGTACAACACCTCAAGCTAGAACATGAATATACACGTGTCAAGTGTGTGGACCATCCAATCAACGTGGGTTGCCTGTGACAACCGACGGTAAGGAAGTTCTTAGGTCGAAAGCTAGTGGGCCATGGTGATGTTTGTGAGAAATTCACCTAGTTCATCTGTTTTACCTGATTACGTTAGGACATGTGTAAAATGAGGTGGATCCAAAACTTGAGTGGGCCACATGACAAGGAAAAAGTAGAGATAGAAATGCCTAATATGTTTATGTGCCATCCAAGCCGTTCATAAGGTCATTTCCACTGGAATGAAATGTAGCCTGATACAAAACTTCCTGGCCCCATGAATGTTTCAACTATGGATATTTAATACGCAATTTTTTCTTTTGTATAGCTCATTTTAGCTTTGGATCCGCCTTATTTTGGATATCTAATCTTAATATGAGCTGGCAAAACTGGTGGATAGATTTATCACAATCATCATAGTGAACTACACCTAGCTTTTGCACCTAAGGACTTTCTTGGGCCACATAAGTTTTGTGTGGGGTGGATTTCTCATAAACATCACCGTGGGCCATAAGAATGTTTCAATGGTGGATGTTCAATACCCAATCTCTTCTTTTGAGCTTTGGATCCGCCTCTTGTTTTTTTCTCTCTCTTATCCTAATATAAGCTGGTAAAACTAGTGATGGGGTGGATTTCTCACTAACATCATGTGGGCTGCACCCATCTCTCGGTCGTAGGAACTTGCATTTGGGGATCACAATCAATATGCATCTCCATCTAACCCGTCCAATAAATTGGTCGCACCATGCGGGAAACATCATTTCTCTTACGACATAGGCCGCACCCTTAGAGTTGCACACAAGCCGAGCTAGGTCAAAAAGCTCGCTCGGCTTGGCTTAGCTCGTAAGCCAGTTCAACTAAGCTCAAGCTTGATTTAGGAAGCTGGTTTGAAAATTAGCCAAGCTCGAGCACGAGTAAGCTTGGCTCAAAGCTTTTAGCTCAAAAAAAACTCAGCTCGCTTGAGCTCATTATATATATATATATATATATATATATATATATATATATATATATATATATATATATAAAGTCATAAAGTAAAATCGAAACTCAAAACCCTACCCGACCCCACTATCCAAGCTCATTTCCCTCTCACTCTAAAAAACCCCAGTTGCCCTTGCCCCTCCCTCTCTCTCTCTCTCTCTCTCTCTCTCTCTCTCTCTAGGGGGGGGGGGGGGGGGGGGGGGGGGGGGGGATTGAGTCGGATTAGGGTAGGCCGTTGGGTCAGCTGGTTGGGTTGGGTTGGGGTCAGTGGTTGGGTTGAGTCATGTTGGTGGGTCGAGTTGGTTGGGTTGGGTAGGGTTGGGTTGAGTCAGTGGGTCAGGTAGGGTTGGGTCAAGTGGGTTGGGTTGGGTTGGGTTGGGTTGAGTCAGGTAAGGTTGGTTTGGTTTGGTTGGGTTGGGTTGGGTTGGGTTGGGTCAGTGGGTCGGGTAGGGTTGGGTTGGGTTTGGTTGGGTAGGGTAGGGTAGGGTTGGGTCAGTGGGTTGGGTTGAGTCAGTGGATCGGGTAGGGTCAGTGGGTTGAGCTGAGTCAATGGGTCGAGTAGGGTTAGCTCGGCTTAGCTTGGTTCGATGAACTCGATCGGCTTGGCTCGAAAAAAGCTCGATCAGCTCAACTAGCAAGCCAAGCTCGAGCGGTTGTTTTAAGCTCGATGCTCAAGGCAAGCTAAGCTCAAGCTCGGTGGGCCATTGATCAAGTCAAGCTCAACCTTTGTAAAGCTCGGCTCGTGTGCAGCTCTACACACCCCACAAATAGGGATCGACAATTCATCTGCTTTTACCCAAGACATAGTCTTAGACCAGGTCATATCACGTGAAGCTTCTTTGGGACATTATGGGTTGTACAATTGTATACCGATACCTGTGGCCAACCTTTTGAATGGGTTGAATGTCATACATACATGGCACTTGAGCAATCACGCATTATTTATATATACAATCGATCAGTGGGACCAATATGGCCAAGATTTTGAAAATCTTGCAAGAATATTATGAGAATACATTAAATGATATTATCATGAGACTATTGAGAGCTAGTTTTCAAAATATTGGCAGATCATAAAATATTGGGGTTTTATGGAAATATTATCAAGATATTATAAAAACCATTAATACCCTGGATTTGTAAGTCTCTATTTGTGTTTGGCACGTAGGATTTAAAAATCCCTTATAGTTAAAATTATACATGCACTTAAATTATGTAGTATATTTGCAAGAGTCTGAATTTAATATCCCTAATTACTATATATTTGTGATGTGTTGGCAAAATTATTGTAATAAGCCCAGTTAAAATGTATACTTTCGCTAAAAATAGTGAAATTCCAAGCCTCTTATGGGCCACAAACATAGAATCAAGACTAAGTGACTAACCAATGTTTTTAACTGTCAATTTACACGGCCAATGTTTGAACTGCTTAGATCATTTTGATGTAATTTTAGTGATGCAGTTGATAATCTAAATCTTTTGAAATATCATTAGTGGGCCACGTGTATAATAGATTAGTAGCCTAGTGACACATGTGTTACACATACGACTCTCTGGTCTTTACAAATGAGTAAAATAAACAAAAAAGAAGCAGAGATTAGTAATCAAACTAAGAGCGATTCTAAAACTCACCAAAAGTGAGGTTTTAAGTAGTCCCTTGAATTCTAAATCCCCTCTAATCGACCCTACCAAACGACCCTTAAGAGTTTGTTGTATAAAATTTATTTAAGTTTTAAATTTATTTACTAATATAATAAATATTTAAAAAATATATTTTCAACAAGATTTTCCCATTAATATTCTAAGAAAAGCTCAAAATTAAAACGTCTTTGAAAGTTTTGCGCCTGGAAATTTCTGAACAATGAGATTTACCACTATGTTGACAATAACACAATAATCCTAGTTGGTTTTGCTCATGACCTTGTCAATAAGAATGATGACAATGACGACATGAATAAAGATAACAACAACAATAATAACAATAATAATGGAGAAAGGATATTTGCATTCACTTCCATTACTAAATACACCCATTTTTCTGCACTTGATCATCCAATAGTACAACTTTTGCATCATTTTATAGGATTTTAAATGGGTTCCATACATTTCTTGTGCTTGTGAACCTGGATCTGAACTATACTAAGAGAATTGAACTTGGGTTATGGGATTTGGTCGGTACCGTCTGAGGCACCTATTCTGAATTATTTCGGATTAAAGCGTCCAATAAGTCTTGCCCGGTTTATTTTGGAGCATGAATTAGAATTCAGTTGGGTTGAATAAAAAACTAGGTCAAATTCAGGTGGTTTAGATATGAATCAGGTTCATATTCGGGTTTGGATATATATTCAAACATGGCTTTGTAATATTCTTAAATAATGAATAATTGAATAAAGGACAAAACTAGAAAAATCATTCTGTCTACCTAAGTTGGACACTTGATGTGATTTATTACCCAATCCTATGGTTGGATTCAAATCTAACCAATTAATAATAAATAATAGGACAGGGTAGGATTAGATGCTTCACCTGACAGTGTTGGGGCTGTGAGACAAAAATAAAAACGTTGAGATGGTAAGTGGTCACACAATGCGATGGGAATAAATGGGGGCTCCATAATTCCTATTTAATGCAAGAAGCCATTAACAATTCCTTAAAAATAACATACAAGGAATTCAATTTGAGGTGTTTTTGTCATTTATGAAACCAGGGTTGGTCAACAATTGTAGGGTTTAGATTTTCCCCGTAGAAAACTCGAAGCTGCTAGGATTTTATTTTATTTTATTTTTTTTTATTTTATTTTTTTTTTTTTTGTCTCTCTCTCTCTCTCTCGCTCTCTCTCTCTCTCTCTCCAAATATATTCGGCATCCTCTCCTTCTATTTCTGCACATAGCTTTGTAGATGCACTCTCCTTTTCTATCTCCACGTTCAATAACTTTTTGTACCATTTGCAAGCAATTTAATAGGGTTGTCCATGGGCCCAAGTGCCTTTCTAGCCATGCCAACCTTAGTCAGACTTGGGTTCGACTATCAAGCCCAAAGGCCAGGCTCTAACTTAAAATTTAGGGAAGTGGATTGCGTCTGATGGAATTGTCCAACTAGACTTGTGCGGGGGTTGATTGTGATCCATTTATTTATCCATGTCTTCCTTCTCCTTTCTAAGATCATGTTAAGGTATTAGCTAAAAAAATGAGGTAAATCTAGCACTCTAATAGAAGATGCTAGAGATGACTCTTGCATTTAATGCAACCTCAGCTTACTAATTTGGTGTGGTCTATTAGAGTGTTGGATCTATCTCATTTTTGGGCCCATACCTTAACATAATTGAGGAAAGAAATGAATGGTGTGGATAAACAGATACACTACAATGGCCCCTCATGAAGATCTAGTTAGACGCTTAAGGGTTTGATCAGGGTCAAACGCAATCCGTTTCCAAAATTTAGGCACATTTTCCAAATGAGTCTAGAGTTTGCAAAGGCAATTTTATAACATACATAATACATAAAAGAACTCATTTTGTGGCCTCTAATAAATTTTTAATGGTGAGTGTTCAATCAGTATTGTGTTCCTATGTTGTGGTCTGCTTGAGATTTCGATCTATCTCATTTTTTGGATCATGCCCTAAATGAGCTGAAAAAAATGGATGGATGATATGGATAAAACACATGCAAGTGAGGCCCACAAAACTCTTCAACCAGCACATAAGGCAATGTTTTTGCGTCCCAACTCAAGACCCACATGTCATTCTGAATATGTGGCCTACATGCATGAATGCACATGAACACCATTGTCCAAAAATCACAATGCTCTTTAATTGGTGAGGTGTGAACACCAAAAAGACATAAAGTCAGCAACGGCTACCGTTAAATGAGGCCCGTTTATTAGATGGTCCTGATGCTCTAGTCACCACTAAATTTAGTGAAGGTCAAATCAACGGCTGATCCTAAAAGGATGTCTGGTTCAGATCATAACACATGTGCCACGCATGTGGTAGACAATCTGGAGGCAGTAATCGGCTCCCTATATATTATATTACATTGGGATCTTCATTTGATCAACTCAATGATATTCATATGAAATCCCATCCAACTCTCGAATAGAATGAGCGGGCTGTCATTTAAATAAATGGGGGTTAAATGTCACAATCAAGCCAAATCCCATTCTTGGCTACTTATCGGCCAGGAAATTTCTCGGGAGATTTTCAGTTTTCCAGTCTTTTCTCCCGAGAAAATCATGCAGTAAATAAAATATTTATAATAAATTAATAAATCAATTTAAAATTTATATAATGAATAGTTTAAGGTTTTTAATATTTTTTGCGTACGAGATTTTTAAGATCTGTCCCTATTTTAAAATATCGTTATAATATCATTTTCTGTATTTTGTGAAATTATCATGAGATTTTAAAAAATATCGGCTAAAATTATCACACCGGCCTCAATAAGCATGTCATGTTACAAGGGAGCATGCATGAAACATTGCAAGATTCCAAGAAGATTTTCTTTTCTTTTCTTTTCTTCCCTTTTCTATATAAGAAAATTGAGGAAAACCATGATAGGTTGTCCACATTTAGTCCATCCACATGCTTGCACACGTACCAATGTGGAACACATGTGGGAGATCTGAGCTGTCCATCTGGTCAAAGACAATGGTTAGATCTTCTGCCTCTAAATTCACGCCTTTTCAGTCCTTAGGTGGGCCATAATTTACAAAAAGTTGACCTAACGGTTAAATAATTTTTTGTAGCCATCCATCCATTTTGCATGTTGTGAACTACCTTCTTTGAAAAATCGCCTGATATTTGGGCCAGAATATATAAATAGTGTAGCCAACCTAATGGAAGGACGTGATCCCACGCATGTGTGCCATATTGGCACGTGTGACTGCGTGTGCATGGAATTAGTATGCTTCAATTTACCCACATTGCGAGTGGTGCAAGCCATTTCAATTACCAAGGAACATGCTGTTTGGACATCATGAAAATCAGATTCATTGAAATTGTAAAATGCCCATGAGATTTTTCTTGGTGGGGAGAAAATACACCTCCCTAAGCCTACGAGAGGGAGCGGGTTAGGTCTAACCCGAGTAACACGTTAGTTGGTGTTACCCTGACCGTGGGGCCCATTTTGATGAATGTGTTATATATCCACGCCGTCCATACGTTTTTCCAGTTCATTTTAGTTTGGGGTTCCAAAAATTAAGAATATCCAAAATCCAGGTGGACCACACCACAGGAAACTGTGGTGATTAAATGGCCACCATTAAAAACTTCCTAGGGTCCACCTAGGGCCCAAAGTAAGTTTTTAATTGTCAATCACCACAGTTCCAGTGGTGTGGTCAACCTGAGATTTGAATATGGTTAATTTTTTGGATCAAGTACTAAAATGTGATGGAAAAACAGATGGACAGCGTGTATTTACAACAAATTCATCAAGGTGGGGCCCATACGGTCAGGGTAACGCCTAATCCGCTCCCCTTATGAGAAAGCCAAGCAAGAAATAAAAATAAAACTTAAAAAGATTAGTCATTAATGATATTTGATTTGTTATTAGTTATTGGTAATTTTAGAAGACGTAGGGAGTAGCGGCCCTGATAGTCAGGACCATCAGCTCATCAGGTGGCAAAAAACCGGATTGATCAATGTACCCAACTGATTGTCCACGTGTGTGGCCCACCTGATGCATCTTTGCAGTGGGGTCCACAACATGAAAGGAGTCACGGGCCAGGCCGGAGTTTTCCAAGGCCTAGCCCACATAGTAAATCCTATGCCAATCCCGCCCCAGGGCCATGGAGGACCACCACAAACAGACCTGGGCTCAGCCCAAACCAGAGCCCAGCCACCCAGTATTACGAAAGATCTGGCCTGTTCATTAGGTGAGACCCATCATTCATGATACCTTCGTGGGGCTTATAGGAACTTAGGTACAGAAGGGGCCCAGCCCCATTAATAAATGGGCCTGAATCCCAGTGTTACACCCCAGCCCAATCCAATATCAGGGCAGGACCGAAAGTCTGGTGGGCCACCTCAGTCGATTGACAGCCTTAATTCCCCGGAAACGATCGTTCAAGTAATGGAGCCATGATTGAAAACCACAGGTCTGTCAATGGGCCAGCCTGGGCTTATTTCAGTCCAGATTTTGAACTGGTAGAGACACGCCTGTTGGGCTTTTCTAGTCCGTCAGGGTTGGGCCCATTAATACCTTGAGAAAAAATGAAAACCGCAGTTAGACGGGTTGGGCCGTCAGTTAGACGGGTTTGGTCTGGGGTAGCGAAGACCGTCCGTTTTCTCTTTTAGGTCAGGGCTGGGCCACAGGCAGAAAATTAGGTCGAAGACCATCTGTGGTAGCTATATAGTTACATGAATTTAGGCCTAGGCCCAGATGAACAGATGTGGCACACCGTCTATGCCCCAGGACATAGATGTGGGCCAGCCCGCCCATCAACGATGTTGGGTGGGAGGAAAACCCTTCAAAATCAAGTGAAGGATTGAAAGACCTAATTAGGTTTTCTCATGCATTTTGTAAAAGGTATGACCCTACTGATAACAGTCTTAGGTTTGGCGATGAATGGACCGGGCGAGCTAGGCCCCACCTAGAGCAGGGTCCAAGCCTGGCAGACCCAGATGACGCCTGAAAAGGTGGGCTTGGGCCTGAGCGAGCCTAGACCAAAAATTGATCAAAAACCTATTTACCGCATGAACGTTCTTGATCCATGCGTCGATCAAGTGGGCCAAACATACAGGAGAAGAAGACGTTTAGGAAAATGAAAACCAACGGACTACATGCAAGGCTCATGTGAGGGAGGATCGGAAAGTCATATTTAGTATAGAACACTATACATATGAAATTATGCTGGGCCAGGCTGCTAAAAAACTTAAGCCCAAGTCAGCCGATAAAGTGATTGGGCCATAGATATCAAGCCCAAGCTGGTCCGGGAAGGACGCCCAGCCCATTGCCACACCTATCCATCACTAGATGTGGGCAACGATCCCGGCCAAGCCGAGTTAGCCCTAGTTTGGTTTGGCTTGTTTTTTGTGCCATCTCAGTTTGTGGATCGGCCCGGTTTGGGTTTCAAGCCAACCTATGCAGCCTCTGTTTGGTTTGCTCAAGAAAAATCTGGTTTGAACCGTGATCGATTAGGTCAAAATTTTCAAACCGAGCTGAGCTGAGTTCGAACAAGTGGCGGCTCTTTTTTTGTTTGTTTATTTAAATAGAAAAGAATTTAAAAAGTTGGAATAAAAGAAAACAAAAAAAATACAAAAGTATTTTACCACATGATGTTTAACATCCTCCAAAGGAGTACAAATTCAAAATAGACATGTAAGAGCTTTTTCTAAACAGAAGTACGCAATATATATATATATATATAATTTTAGGACATGATCTCAAAATGGAATCATATCCAAAGTTGAAGTGGATCACACCACAGGAAACAATGTGCTTACAATCTACAAGCTGAATCAAACCAAGCTTCCAGCCGAGTTGAGCTGGTATTGCCCTAGTTTGAGCTTGGTTTGTTTTTTCAAATGAGCTTGACTCCAAGCTTGGTTTGAACTTCTAGTTGAACCAATCCAAGCCGAAGCTTTTTCAAACCAATCCGAGCCAAGCCCAGCTTTTGAGCTGGCTTGGTTTGTGCCCAGCTCTATCCATCACTAACGGCAGGAGTGGGCTGCAACTCTGGTTCATTGCGCTGCATCCAGCCCTAGATTCCACAATCTTCAGGTGGGCCAGAAAAATGGGCCTAAACTTTTAGGCCGCTGATCTGTGCAAGATCAATTTCACACCTAATATGGCTTAACTTGTGTTGGCCTGGGCTTGGACCACTAACTTATCGGCCGGGCTCAAGGTTGACTCAGCCCAAACTTGCCCATATTGCAATGGTCCAACTTGCATTACTTTGCAAGCATGGCTATAAGGCAACGATGGCACCGACGGTTTGTTTTGCAAATACTCTACTCAGCTGAAGGTAGACGGGAATCCCAACGCAAATTCAAAATCTACTACCATATTTAGACTTTTCCATGATTGCATGCTTACACCACAGGGCTGGGCTGGCCCATTTGTCTTCGACATCGAGTTGGCCGGTCTGGCCCGCTTGGATTGGAATGCTTGGTCCGGGGCTAGACCTGGGCGTAAATCGAAGCCCATCTTTTCAATTGGTCCAGACTCAAGCTGTGTAACAGCCCATCAGCATGGCCCGTTTAGCTGGATTTACTGTGAAGTGGGCTTGATTAATACGGTCTGGCCCATTGACAACCCTAGGCCTATATCTGGGATGGGCCTATTTTCAGACCTGGGCATAGATTGCTAACATGTTCAAAAGGGCTCTACCCACGTGTAGGACTTCTTACTGCCCGAGTATCAAACCTGCTAGAGTATCAAATATTTCCTCTTGGATTTTTTACATAACACTACCTCATTAATACAGTATTTACATTCTGGTACCTATTTAAATTAACTTTTTATTAAGCTACCTCATTAAGAAAGTTAATTATCATAACGGTACCTTCCTTTAAATTTCACTAAATTCTGTTAGATTAAGCTTCTTTATTTCTTTTCTTTTCTTTTTGGCTCCGTTTGGTACCAAATCCTGCAATTTAGCTGCATGATTTCAGATAATTCAGATTTTGATAAAACCATTATGACATGCTGCTTTGGTTCTACAATTTCAGTGGCAGAAGAATCAAAACATATGCCTAACGCTTTCGACAAACCCAAATGAAAATCCAACAACTCCAATGTAAGATCCAAATAAGGGTTAGCTTTCTCATCTCGTAAAAAATAAGATAGTGTTAACAAAAACAACTCAAGAAATCAAGATTTTAAGAAAAGAAAAACACTTCATTAGGCTATTCTCTTAGCAATTTCTCGACTACTAATCCAAACAAACGGCACATTTTTAAATCAAAAGACAAATAAAATTTTTAAATCCAGAATTTTCAACTAAGATCTAGAGGGGAAATTGTAGCAAGAAGATAATGCCCTCGATGCCAATTCAAGAAATCAAGATTTCTAAGAAAATCGAGTATTTCAAACATAATTTTTATTAAAGCCCTTTGATATATATGTAGAATATGGCAAATAATATAATGTAATCATTGTACGTAGCTCTTGAGTTTGCATTGATATATATAGAAGATACGATAGGATAAATAAGAACAGTTACAACAATATATATCTTAGTTTGAATTTTAAACATTGAAATTGAAACATTTCTATCCATTCGGCTGTTGAAGAGTTGTTGTGTTAACATCCCCGCACGCTAGACGAGTATTTAGCAACGTGAAGCTTGGATTTTAAGAGTTGAAACCGTGCAGAAGTCAATCCTTTTGTGAAAATATCAGTGATTTTGTCAAATGAGCTAACAAAGCGAATCGTAATATCACCACGAGTAACTTTTTCTCGAATAAAATGATAATCAACTTCAACATGTTTTGTTCGCGCATGATAAACCAGGTTTGATGCAAGAGAGATGTCACTGATATTGTCACAAAAAATGATCGGAGGATTCTTGACAAATAGAGTTAAATCACGGAAAAACATTCTGAGCCAAAATAGTTCTGCAGTAGTACAAGCAAGTGAACGATATTTGGATTCCGTGCTTGAACATGAAATAGTGGGCTGCTTCTTAGCTTGCCAGGATATGAGACTGTCACCAAGGAAAATAGCAAAACCAAATGTTGAGCGGCGATCATCTAAATCTCCAGCCCAGTCAGCATCAGAATAGGCCCGAAGAGTAAGTGACCCTTTTTTTTAAATGAAGCCCATGTGTAATAGTGCCCTTGAGAAATCGAAGAATTCGTTTAACTACTAACCAGTGGAATGTATGAGACGCATGCATAAATTGACACACTTGATTAACAGCAAATGCAATATCAGGCCTAGTGATGGTGACATATTGTAAAGCGCCCACAATGCTCCGATACTCATGAGGATCGGAAAGAAGATCACCATCATAGCAAGATAGTTGAGACCCAAATACCATAGCAGAGCGCAAAGGCTTTGCACCATCCATCTTGAAATGGCGCCAAATCTAAGACATACTTGGATTGAGTGAGATATAAGTCATCGGAAGTGTGTTGCGCCTCAATTCCAAGAAAATAATGTAAAGGGCCTAAATCTTTCATTTCAAAAAGCTGACGAAGATCAGAGAATAAGACAAAAAGGGCCGCATCATGAGTGCCAGTGATGACGATGTCGTCGACATAAATAAGTAAGATGGTCAATTCCCCTTGACAACGATGAATGAAAAGTGACAAATCTACACTGGAAGGGACAAAGCCAAGTAAATGATAAGTGGTGAGACAAAGATACCAAGCACGAGGAGCATACTTGAGTCTATGAAGGGCCTTATGAAGCTTACAGACATGAGTTGGGCGAGAAGGATCGACAAACCATTGTGGCTGGGTCATATAAACGTCATCCATGAGTACCTCATGTAAAAATGCATTCTGAACATCAAGTTGCCTAACAGACCAAGCATAATGTAGGGCAATGGAAAGGACCATTCGGATTGTAGCATGCTTAACTGCAGGACTGAAGGTTTTACCATAATCAATTCCTGGTTGTTGATGGAAGCCTTTAGCAACGAGGCGTGCTTTGTAGCGTTCGATAGAACCATCAACACATTGTTTGATTTTGTATACCCACTTGCAACCAACTAGATTATGGCCGAGCTTAGGCGAAACCAATGACCAGGTTCCTTGATGTTACAAAGCGTCAAATTCAAGAGCCATAGTAGCCCTCCACTCAGAAGATTTGATAGCCTGTGTATAATAGGTAGGCTCGGTGGGAACAAAAGACACAAGAAGAGTCGCAGGCAATGAATGTTTAGTAACAGCAAAAATATTTAGTTTAAAAATACCATCCTTGGCCCGGGTACGCATAATATGAGTAAAGCTGGAACTTGACAGCGGGGAGGGGGGGGTGGGGGAGGTGGTAGTGGCAGTGGCAAAGAGGAAGAAGGAGAAAGTTGATGAGGTAAAGAATGGGAGTTAGAAGTTGGGGATGTGGACGAGGTAGGGGAGGGACTAGTAGAAATTGGAGGAGGTGAAATAGGTGTTATAGCCATTGGCGAAGGCGTCATGGATACCGAAGATGAAGTCGAGAAAAGTTAACCCAGATGGACATGATTAGGAAACACCATCATGTTAGGGTCCTTCTCAAGAGGCGGTAGCCGGGCCTTATCTTGATGCGCAAACAGAAAGTTGTTCTCATAAAAAACAACATGTCGAGACATATAAATTTTCTTAGTATCAAGATCAAAACACTTATATCCTTTATGACCACGTCCATACCCAAGGAAAATACAAAGAGTGGTGCGAAATGCTAGCTTGTGCTATGAATATGGACAAAGATAAGGATAACAGACACAACCAAAACAACGGAAAATATTATAATCTGGGGCAACACGAAATAATTTTTCATAAGGAGAAATAAAGTGAAGGGTGCGAGATGGCAGCTGATTAATAAAAAAGGCAGCAGTGGCAAATGCATCGTCCCAAAAGGAGAAAGGTACATTAGAGTGAGCTAACAAAGTGAGCCCTGTTTCAACAATGTGACGATGTTTTCGCTCCGTCAACCCATTTTGTTCAGGTGTGTGAGGGCAGGATATGCGGTGAGAGATTACAGTCACAAATAAAAAAAATTATAAAGGTACAATTGGTATACTCACCCCCACCATCAGTTTGTAGGGATTTAATCTTGCAATCCAACAAATTTTCCACCAAGGATTTAAAAGAAAGAAAAATATTAAAAACTTGAGATTTAAACTGAAGTGGAAAAATCCAAGTGTAGCAACTAAAGTCATCAATAAACAAAATACAAAACTTAGCACCAGTTATAGAGGATGTAAAGGGAGGACCCCAAACATTAAAATGAACGAGTTCCAAAGGAAAGCAAGAGACAGAGTGAGACAATTGAAAGGGCAGTCGAGAGCTCTTGCCACATTGACAAGATGAGCACACTGTCGGAGGTTGCAATGATCCCAAAAGAGGAAGACGAGAGGCAACACGTTGAAATTTTTTATGGGAGGGATGCCCTAAACGATGATGCCAAAGAGTGCTGAAAACACGCGTAGCAGAAAGAGCCATGCGAGAAGTAAGAGGGGGAGGAAGCTGCATCGAATAAAAACCCTTGTCAATCCGCCCTTGGAAGAGGATCTTCCCTATCTTATTTTCCTTGACACAAAAGCCAGAAGAAGTGAAAACAAAATGACAGTCATTATCTCATGTAAATTGGGAAACAGAAAGAAGATTATAAGAAGCACGAGGCACATGTAAAATATTACGTAAATATAATTGGGAAACATTAGAAACATATGAAGAGTGGCCAATGTGAGAAACGGGTAAACCTTTACCATCACTAACCGCAAGGCTGTCAGTGCCCACATAGTCAGAATGAAAGGCAAGATTGTTTAAGTCGACAGTAACATGATTGGTGGCACCGGTATCGGTAAACCATTTAATATCTGCCTTACAGCAGCCATAGCCTGTAGCTTTTTAGGAGGTTGGCGTCCTTGAAAAGAGAGATCCAATCAATGAAAGCAGTCGAGGGCCAAGTGACTAACACGATTACAAATTTGACACACATGAAGTTTCTTGGGCTGAGGAGAAACATGGGTGGAGAAATTACCCCGCCCGCCAGTTGTACGGCCTTTCCCACGACCACGAAAAGGAGGCCGACCTCGAGATGTGCCACGCATAGGAGTTTTAGAAGAGTAAAAGGCAGTAGTAGCTTGCTTTGTTGAGGAGCTGGATTGATGTGATTTAAGACGCAGTTCAAAAGTAATAAATTGGCCAAATAATTCTTCAAATTCAATAGGATGAATACGATTAACAATAGAAGTATGCACTGGGTCATATTCTTAACGCAATCAGTCGAGGACCTGATTATAGTTGTCATATTCTGAGACAGGCTCGCCTATAGCTTCAAGAGCATTAGCAAGATTTTTCATCTTATCAAAATATTCTATAATTGAAAAGCCTCCTTTTTGAGATTCTAAAACTGTTACTTCAATTGTAACACCCGTGAACGGGACTGAATTAAATGAAAATTTTCCGATCGAAGCTACACTTCACGGGCAGTTTGAAGACCAACCACGCGTTGAAGAACGGGTGGTGTGAGGATGGCGTTGATCCAAAGTAAGACAAGAGAATCATGTTTCAACCATTCTTCATATTTAGGATCAACCACAGTAGTGGGCTCGCCTTTGTCATCTAAAATGTATTGTACGGGGTAAATAGATGTGCCATCAAAGAATTTGAGCAATTTATTTGTACGAAGGATAGGGATAAACTGACTTTTCCACAACAGGTAATTGTCCAGTTCCAACTTAATGGAAACCAAACTAATAATGTTGGAAATCGAAATAGTTGGATTAGCAACCATAAATGAAATAAGAGGAGAGAAGAAATGACCTCTGTAAATATATGGTCGGACTGAAGAGTATCAAACAGTGATCAAATCTGGGAGAATAGGCAGAGCATAGTGGATAGATCTGATCTTAGCGGACCAAATCACAGTGTCCACACGATTACAACAGAAAAAGAAGATAGCCAATCTAATCGGATCAAATTACAGCGGGTGTTGTGTGTCCCTAATGCGAATAGGGAGAGGGAGATGGCAACTGCCAACATAACAGCAGAATGCAGATTGTGCAGATGGAACCAATCGTAAATTACACAAATGGGAATAGAAACCAGAGGGAGATATCACCACAACGTTATAGGGAAACCCACCAGGATACGTAGGATTAAATGAGAGAAAATCTCTCATAGGGCTTTGATACCATGTAGAATATGGCAAATAATATAATATAATCCATGTACGTAGCTCTTAGGTTTGCATTAATATAAATAGAAGATACAGTAGGATAAACAAGAACAGTTACAACAACATATATCTTACTTTGAATTTTAAACATTGAAATTGAAACATCTCTATCCATTCGGCTGTTGGAGAGTTGTTGTGTTAACAATTGTTAGAACTAGAAAATGAATACGATTCACATTTTCTTGAAATGTAGTGTTTTGTCGCTCTGGGGTTCTGAATAATGGAAACATTCATAGATAATCACAAAACATTCATAAAAGTACACAAGGAGAGATATCGCAAGGCGAATTTTATTCCAGAGATCCTGAGATCTTGTACATTCCAGGCCGTGATCTGGCACGAGCCCTTAATTACATCGAATGATCGATGACCCTTGATTAAAAGGCAACAGACTAGTCAGCAGGGACTATGGTCTGAGAGTTTGTGGTCATAGAGACCTGTATTTGTTTTGTTATGGACTGAACCATCTTTGTATTAGTCGGATGTCTATGTCCCATGTTTTGGCCGGAGATCCGGGCTGAGACTATCAGGGTTTATGACTGAGAAGGACGACTCTGGGCCTGCGCCTGTCAATGTATGGACAGGTGACCTCGGGAAGTCCACTCTGCAGTCGTGTATACCTGCGTAGCCCAACCGACGGATGCCGTTTTTAATGGGTAGGGCATCGACTGTTGTGTTGTGGCAGTTCATAACAATTGTTTTGCAGTGAATTGAAACTCTTTAGTATGGTTTACTGTGATAACCATAGTCCCGTTTATCTAGCTTTCGGCTCAAATCGGGTCACATCTTTACAGTAGGTACAAATGATGACATGTTTGCATAATCCTGGATGTTGGCGACGTCCCTTTCGAGAAGATGTTTCGTTCATCGTGTCGAATCAGATCGAACTTTGAAGATGCGCAATTCTACTCATTTAGAGGTCCTGGAACGTCTATTTGACCATTCCATTGCGTCCGGAACGCTCGAAATACCCAAGATAGGCTCAAACGGCACTTGAAAACACTTAAAATTGAGCCCGGTGCGCTCCTGAACATATTCCGAAATTGGCTGATTTTTCGGGTGCGTGGAGGTACAACGCACCCTGAAAATAGATATCTGAATTATATTGATTTTATGGATGCGTGGGGTAATTTTCAGGTGCGTTGGGGTCCAATGCACCCCAAAAATACAAATCCGCATTTTGCTGATTTTTCGGGCGCGTCGGGCCATTTTCGGGTGCGTTGAGGTACAATGCACCCTGAAAATACATGTCCGCTTTTTGTTCGATTTTTTGGGTGCGTCGACTTATTTTCGGGTGCGTGGAGGTACAATGCACCCTGAAAATACATGTCCGCTTTTTGTTCGATTTTTGGGTGCGTCGACCTATTTTTCAGGTGCGCCATCGTACTTATGATTTTTCATGATTCGGACCTGCGGTGGTGTTGGCCGGTGTGACCTTCCGGTGGAAGATACAGGCGATCGGAAAAGAATTCCGGTCACCGGGAAAGTTTTCCGGTTGTCGGAAAGGGATTCCGGCGGCAAAAACTCAGATGCTCAGGGGATAATCTCTCTCTCTCTCTCGTAATCTGTACAAATGAATAGTGGGGGGGGGTATTTATACCCGAGAATACCGGACAACAACCAATGAGGACCTGCCACGTATGACGCACCCCAAAAAATACCTTGACGCACCCTTAAATGGATGCGTTGGGACTCTGACGCACCCCGAAATGAGATTTTGAGATGCGCTGATTTTATGGGTGCGTCGAGCAATTTTCGGGTGCGTTGAGGTACAATGCACCCAAAAAATGCCATGTTGGTCATTCGTGATTTTATGGGTGCGTCGGACAATTTTAGGGTGCGTTGAGGTACAATGCACCCTGAAATTGCTGTTACGTATTTCTTGAATTTACGGACGCGTCGAGGGTATTTTTAGGGTGCGTCAAGCCATTTTTCGGATGCGTCAGAGGTGAAATACATCCGAAAACACTTGTTGAATTTTCATGAATTTAAGGGTGCGTCGAGCTGAATAATTGGGTGCGCTTGACGTACCCGTGTTTTGCAAATTTGGGTTTTGCAAAACGGAGGGCCTGTGGGGCCCGTTTCCCGGTGAATCGTCATGCACTGCTTATCATAATTCATGAAGGATGGCCCCGCTTGATTCTGGTCGGTTTCGATCACGGTGATCCGTGGGGTCCACCGGAGAAAATGGCTAAGTACTGGATCCTTTGCAAAACTAGGTATTTTGGGTGCGTCGGGTAGTGTTTTGTGGAATTTTCTCGAAGCACGTGCCCAGTCGATTTGTTTTAGAGGGTACTGACTTTTGGGACCCCAACAACAATACATTGATATAACATTCTTTAATAGCTTGAGTTTTCAAATCATGTAGTGAGTTGACATGGTATCAATGTAGAAGGTCTTGTATATATTCAAATCCCAAGAGTAACTTGATTAATGAGGTAGCATAGTAAAAACCTTAATGAGATAGTGTTATGTAAATTTTTTTCATCCCTTCTTCTCATTTTTAAATGCAAGACGTGTGTAAATTTATATGTGAGTGTTTACACACACATATACTGGAGTAGTATCTTAATTAGCTGAAAGGAGAATTAGTCTCCACTAGTGTAATTCGAAGAACGAACCACGAAAGGTGACTGTTTAGGTACGATGGATGGATATAATCTAATGGCTATAACTTTGCTAGCTTCTTGAAGCTCTACTAGCTTGTTATAGACAGGCAATCTCGACTACATAGGGATTGAGCAAAGTCCACAGTAATTTGTGAGGGGGGAGGAAGATCTGCACTCATCCATTCAGTTCGTTCGGTGAGGCGTGACCCACAACAAACCAAGAGGGAAAGCTTACACACACACACACAAATAGAAAGAGATGTTTGCACACAACTAGCTGCATGTCCAACTAGTTGGTTTGTGGGGCCCACTCAAGTCCAATTGGTTAGGGTTCACTTGGGTGGATAATTCCAACCACTGAGCGCACCTGACATCCAACCCTTCCAACAGGTTAGCCCCACCATAAGGTTCATAAGGTACTAAAATCAGCCCTTTTCACGCGTCAGGTGAGCCACACCATAGAAAATAATGTGTAGCCATTGAAAAATAGCAAAATACTAGTGTGATTCACTTTATCAGTGAATAAGGCTGATTTTTGCATACGTTAATCCTCTTGATAGGGACAAGATATTTGATGAGTTGGATATCGGACTTACATAAAAGGTTGGAAGTTATCTGCTTGGTGGACCATAGTTCATAGCCCAACGGGTGGAAAAGGATAACTTACAAACGGATGCAGATGGCTGAGAATGCCTTTTTCAGGAACTTCATATGACAGGAACTCAGGTGAGGCTTACCACGATGCTTGTGACAAATCCATGCTGTTCATTTGTTTTGCCATATCACATTAATGGGGCAGGTCCAAAATGCAAGTGAGCTGCATGATCTGAAAACGTCTACTATGATTTTATATGTCATCCATACCGTTCATAGGATCATTCCTACTGGAATGAACTGTAAACACAAAAATATTAGGTCAGTTTCATAACTTCTTTAGCTCCATGAATATTTCAACGCTGAACGATCAATTCTCACTCTTTCTTGCCGTGGGACCCACTTAAGTTTTGAATTTGCCTCAATTTTTTTTGGCAAAACGTGTATATTTTTCACAAGTATCGTTGTGGGCCCACCTAACTTCTTATGAAACACTTCCATGAGCAATCTGCATCCTTGGCGAATGGAGTCCACCATGTTTTTATATCACATCTCGCTCACCCAGCAAAGTTGTTCCACCATGAAAATAGTTGCCTCAAAATCAGATCTAACTCCACTGGAGCCAACATAAAATAAAAAAAATTAAAAAATTAAAAAAAAAAAAACAATGATGTTTCTAAAAAAACTCCACATTCAGGTGGGATGCATCTAAGCCTTTAGTTCTTCTGTGGGGCCCACTATATATTTAAAATGAACAACCACCCAAAAGTCGTCTCTACATTTACCCGTGCATCTTAACGTTTACTTTTCATGCATCTTAGTGTTTACTTTTCCACAAGGCTGATCATAATGTTTGCATAACATCTCAACCATTCAGTAAAATCATCCCACCATGAAAACGTAACACTCCAAAAATCAGGTTAATCCATCCATTAGATACATCCCAAAAGAATGTGGAGATTTTTATGGCGGTTCCTTGTTCTTTACGGTGTGGCCCACCTGTCTAGTTGATGTTTGGGATCTCTCGCTTTCATTGCGGACAGACGGGTTGAATGTTACAAACACCAAGGTGGGCCCTACACCCAAATTAGCTGGACGTCCAAAGAGAAGGTAAAGAGCCATCATGTTACAAACTAGGGCTGAAAGTTGGGCGGTTCAACCCGATCGACCCGTGACCGACCCGACATTGGGTTGAACTTGGGCAAGAAGTATCGAACCCGATCTCGAGCTTGGGCTATGAAAACATCAACCCGATGAAGTTTGGGTCGGACTTGGGTTGAGGTCTCGGGTTGCCCGACCCAACCCGAACCCGATCTATATACAAGTTACTTATACTTTTATTATACTTTAGTGAAGTAAACTTGTAATGTTTACTTGTATTTTAACTTATTTGTTTAGGAAAAGTGAAGTTCTTTACATAAATAAGTACATATATAATTAATAAAGCCATAGGTACAAAAAAATAAGGCATGTATTGAAATATAATAGATTAATGTAATAACGAAAATATTAGCATGTATCAACCCGACCAACCCGATCAACCCGACCGAGCCTGCTTGGGTTGGGCTTGGGTTGAGAATTCCCAACCCGAGGTTGGGTTGGGTTAGGGTTAAGGTATAGGAACCTTGGGTTGGGTTAGGGTTCAGCACCAACCCGACCCGACCCAACCCAACCCGCCCGACTTTCAGCCCTGTTACAAACACCAAGGTGGGCCCCACACCAATTCTGCTACGCAAGTGATTGACCTGCCGATGAAAAGTCATTCTACTTGCCTACTCACACGCTTATGCCTCTCTGGGGCCATCATGTTGGGTGGATTCCATCCAACCAGCGCATTAATTGGGCTCCACCATTTGATCAGTGGGCCACACCCTGAAAACAATTAACAACCAATCAGAAACAGCCAAATTAGCGTAGTGGTCCATATGATATGGTTGGCTCGGCCTGATTTTTGGGACATCCAACTTTTCATTGGGACCACAATTCTGGACAGCTTGGATGCCATACAAAGACCATGGTGGGCCCCACATGATCCTTGGAACCGCCTCATCAGTAAACACACACAAAATCTTGAGTGGTGACACGTGTTAAAAGATTCGATTTTACCCACACAGCCAAGTTCATCAGAATCAAGGATGGAGGCCCATCTGGACCGTACGTGTGTATACGCTGATTTAGCCTTGTCCGAGATGCTCCCATCACAGATGGGCCAATGTTCAAGAAATGCATTGGCCTGACAATCCTAACCATCTATTCCTGAGATGCCTGTTCAGTACGTGGGTATGAACAAGGTGGGCCATTGGATAGGTGGGTCACCGTGGATTGAGCATGGCCCCTATATCACCCTCATCAGACGACCAACAACATTCAAGTAAGTGACTTGCTATCGTCCATTTTTAATGCCCTTAATTGTATGGCTGCGATGGTGATCAGATCAAGGTCGTTTTTGAGTCATGTGCAATCAAGGGCAGAATCTTCCAATCCAACGGTCTTTATTAGTCGTTGGTGGTGCCAGTTTAGCCCCAAAAGCACTCACACCATAGCAAGGTAAGATGAATTCCGATTCGATCACTGTATTAGTCTAGAAAATTGGCCAAAATCTTCAAACGCGGGCGTAGGATACGAATGACTTTTTCTAAAAGTAGATTCTATTCCATCTTGACCCTCGAAAATCTTGATAGAAATTTTTTGTACATCAAAGACTTTCTGAAACGTTGATTCTTTCCGATCTTGACGTTTTGAAAATCTTGATGGAATTTTCAGAAGCAAGGTTGGAAACAAATACTTACATGCTAAGGAATTTCCCACAACGTGTAGAGAGCGCGTGCAACAAAATGCTCTGTGGGCCCACCTTGATGAATGTGTGACATCCATTTCATTCATTGGCGCCGGTTCATGTTAGGATGTGAACCCAAAAATCAGGCTGATCTAATCCTGAACTGGACTGCGCCACAGGAAAATGTGTGGATAAGGACGTAACACTGAAACCTGCTTTGGGCCCACCGAAAATTTGAATTGGGTGGATGTTTTGGTTTTTCTCTTCATCCTTGGGGGACTCATCTTTCGGATGGGTTGGATGGAATATAAACACCATGGTGGGACCCAGGAAGGTTTCAATGTTGGTTGAACGGTCTTCACTGTTCCACTTGGATGAAGTTTTGGATCAGCCTGATTTCTTGGATTTCTCCCTAATATGATCTAGCGAAAATTATGGACGGAGTGGATCTCACACAAACATCACGGTGGACCCCACAGAGCCCTTTTCAGCAGGTTCCTTGCAAATTGTTGCTGATAATTCTCTTGCAAAATCCACTAGTTGGGGGCTAGATCCGGTCCAGTTAGTTTTGGTAGCTACGGGTCTCTGAGGTTTAGCCCCACTGAAAGTGGTTCAACCCCCTTCAAATCCTGGGTCAAAACCTGACTAGTAATCCTAAGTTGCCAGAACACACAGACCTGATCCTGAAATCAATACGGGCCACCCACGTTTGTGCAAGATCTGGTCCATTCATTAGGCGGGATCCGTCATGCGTGCTATATCTGAACTTCTAGATGGGCGGGATTTACAGGCTCTTGGATAGAACCTGAGCCCGGTCCTATTAATAAACAGGCTTAAGTTTTGTGGCCAATCCCAGTCTAGGTTATTCCAGCCGGAGCCCCACCCATTGACAATCCTAACCCAGTGAGAATTGGCTCAGCCGGGGCTGGCTAGCCTTCAGAGAAAGGGGTGCGAATTAAGTGCGCCCCGGCCTCACCCAAGACGGTGTGGCCCTTATAGTGGGGCCACCTTAGGTGTATGTATTCTATATTAACACTGTCAATCCGGTTCTCATATCATTTTAGGGAATGGGCCCAAAAAAGAAGCAGATTCAACTCTCTGGTGAACCATATCATAGGAAACAGTGGTGATTGACTATTAATGGGCCACTAAAGATTTGTATCAAGTTGATATTTATTTTCTTCCCTTCCTCCAGGTTTATGTGACCTTATCACCAGTTGGATGGAAAATGAGCATTACGGTGGGCCCTAAGAGGTTTCAATGATAGGGCATTCAATCACAATTGTTTCCTATATTATGGTCCACTTGAGAATTATATTACGATCCACTTGAGACTTGGATCTTCTTCTTCTTTGGGATCTTGCCCTAAAATGATATTTCAAAATGGATGGAAAGCATGGATATAGAAAAATACATCAAGGTGGGGCCTGCAGTAACGGAGGCACCTAATCCCTTCCCCATGGAGAGAGAGTAAGTCAAAGCACTTTACTTTTGGGGGGAAGAGAACCTTTGATGCTCCGAAGAGTGTGACGGAAGATACGCGGACACTTAGAGACTACTTCGAAATTGCGTACCTTCCAAATAATTAATTGAAATAAACCACTCTTAGGGTGGCAGTTTAGATGCATTCCAATCTAATAATTACGCTTATTTTATTATGCAAATGTTAAATTGGACATTTATTAGACCGTCAAAATTGAGGAAATATCAAATGGTCTTATTTCTACAAACAAGTGGTCACCAATCAGAGGTGAATGTTACACGTGTACACTTTCTTACGCTTGTGTATCAAGCGTCACCTACAGCCGGAGTATCACATAACTACACTTATTTATTTATTTAATTACCTTTTCTTCCATTTTTCTTGTCAGGGGTGGCCATAGTGTAGATCTTCTGGGCCAGTTAAAGGCCGCGCAACAATGGCAAAGTATTTTTAGCCCCACCATTGTTTTGCACAAGTATGGACTACCTGATTATTGGATGACCTAAATTTTCGGCCAGATAATCTACAGAGTCTGTCCCACTTGATAGACGACTCGGATGTCCTGAAAACGTGCCAGGTGTTGAGTGTGGAGAAAACACAATAGACCATGGTCGGGCGCCCGGACAGTCTGATGACCGGGCGCCCGATATTCATCCTATTTCAGCCATAGGCTACTGGAATGTTTTGTGAACTGCCGGGCGCCCGACGGTCAAAGTGACCGGGCGCCCGATATTCATCTGTTTTATGTTTTTGTTGCTGGACGGTTTTTGCATTGGTCGGGCGCCCGATGGTTAAAGTGACCGGGCGCCCGACCGGCCGCGGGCTTAAGACGCGGGTTTCCTATTTTGTGTTCTAATTGCGGGGTTTACTATATAAAGGGGTGTAAACCGGGATTAGACACAGGGATTAGGGCTTGTATACGTCCAAGGTGAGAAAAAGGCAAGAAGATTAACAAAAGGGCCATCTCTGTGCATGGGAGCATATGAGAAGGTAAGTACATTGCTTGTAACTTCGTTTTTCTTCATAATGAAGTTTGCACCCGTGGTTTTTTACCCTTGTTAGGGTTTTTCCACGTAAATCTCTGTCTTGTGGATTGTTGGTTTGTGTGATTCCTTTCCTAGTTATTATTTCTTCCTGTTTATCGTTTGTGGGTGAGACCTGAGATTGGATCTCGGTTCACCGGCGTTGTTGGCGTGCTGCGCAACAACTGGTATCAGAGCTATTGGTTTAGTTCAACTGGGAGCGATGGCGGAAGATGGGAAAACTAGAATTGAGAAGTTTGATGGTTCAAACTTTACCTTCTGGAAGATGCAGATGGAGGATTATCTGTATCAGAAGGACCTCTACATTCCTCTAGAAGGAAAAGAGAAGAAACCAGAGAAGATGACAGATGATGAATGGGCTTTAATGGATCGGAAGGCTTTAGGAACGATCCGACTCTCTTTGTCTAAGAGCGTCGCCTTCAACATATCCAAAGTAAAGACCACAAAAGAATTAATGCAGGCTTTGGCTACGATGTATGAGAAACCCTCGGCGTCCAACAAGGTTCATCTTATGAAACGGCTTTTCAACATGAAGATGCCAGATGGTGGGGGCGTGGCTGAACATCTAAACGACTTCAATACAGTCACGAGCCAATTGTAATCTGTTGGCATCATTTTTTATGACGAGGTAAGGGCCCTATTGATCTTGTCAAGTTTGCCAGACAGTTGGGATGGTTTGGTGATTGGCGGGAGCAATTCTTCAGGATCTACGAAGTTGAAATTCAATGATGTGACTGGTCTAATTCTAAGCGAAGAATCTAGAAGGAAGGTATCAGGAACTTCAGGGGATTCAGGAAATGCTCTAAACGTTGAAGGAAGAGGAAGATCTTCAAACAAAGGTAGCAATAAACACGGGCGTTCTAAGTCGAGGAATAAGTCCAAGGGACCGAAAGACAAGGACGGGTGTTGGCATTGCGGGAAGAAGGGGCACATGAAGCGTGATTGCAGGGCGCTTAAGAAACAAAAATGAAGCTCTCAAGATGGGAAGGATTCAGTGAATCTATCTGAGGAGAGTGACACAGAGGCGTTGATCTTGTCTCTTGATGCGCGGAATGAGTCTTGGGTTATAGACTCAGGTGCTTCGTTTCATGCCACTTCATCAAAAGAAGTTCTTCGTGATTATGTCTTAGGTAACTTTGGAAGAGTCTCCCTGGGTGATGATGAGCCATGCAGTATTGTTGGCAAAGGAGACGTTCATTTAAGTCAGAAAGACGGAACGGTCTTGAAGTTGAAGAATGTCAGACATGTACCGAGTTTGAGACGGAATTTGATCTCAGTGGGGCAGTTGGCCGATACCGGATATGTGACGACATTCACGAGCGATGCATGGAAGGTCACAAAAGGTGCCTTGGTTATATCTGGAGGCAAAAAGGAAGGTACCTTATACGTGACTTCTGGATCGTATAGTTCACTCGCAGTTGTATCAACTGGAATGAACGGGCAGTTATGGCATCAGAGGTTGGGACATATGAGTGAGAAGGGGATGAAAGTGCTATTGTCAAAGGGGAAGCTACCAGGGTTGAAGGCAATCGATCTGAAATTCTGCGAGGACTGCGTGTATGGCAAGCAGAAGAAAGTTAACTTCAAGAAGACAGGACGTGCTCCAAAGACGCATCTATTGGAGCTTGTACACACTGATGTGTGGGGACCGGCACAGGTATCATTTCTTGGTGGCTCACGTTATTTTGTTTCCTTTATTGATGATGCTAGTAGAAAACTGTGGGTCTACTTCTTAAAACAAAAATCAGATGTATTCGATGTATTTAAGAAGTGGAAGGTTATGGTAGAAAATGAGACCGGTAAAACTGTGAAGTGTCTCAGATCAGATAATGGGGGAGAATATTGTGATAAGAGGTTTGAGGAGTATTGTGCAGCAAATGGAATCAAACATCAGAAAACGATTCCAGGGACACCGCAGCAGAACGGTGTGGCCGAGCGCATTAACAGGACCATCCTTGAGGGCGCTAGGAGCATGAGGCTACATGCAGGGTTGCCCAAGACCTTTTGGGCAGATGCTGTGAATACTGCAGTATATCTCATCAATAGAAGTCCCTCAGCACCATTGGATGGTGGGCTACCAGAAGAAACGTGGACTGGGAAAGAGGTGAACCTTGCATATCTCAGAGTGTTTGGTTGCACTTCTTATGTTCACATTGATGCAGAGCACAGAAACAAGCTGGATGCGAAGTCCAGGAGGTGCACGTTTATAGGCTATGGGCAGAATAATTTTGGCTACCGGTTTTGGGATGCAGAGAATCGAAAAATTATTAGAAGTAAGCACGTAGTCTTCAATGAAAAGGTGATGCATAAGGACAGTGTGCAGCAAAAGCAAAACAAGGCCAATGAGAAGGAATTCGTAGAGTTGGAAGAGTTACCGGATACGGGTGTTACAATGCCACAGGATGAGCATGCACAGGAGCATGATGAGGCAGAGCCGCAGACACCGGTTGTGAGGAGATCTACTCGGGAGAGGAGACCCAAGGTCCGATACTCACCCTCCTTACATTATCTACTGCTGACAGATAATGGTGAGCCAGAGTGTTTTAAAGAGGCGTTACGATCAGATATGCGGGTTAAGTGGGAGCAAGCCATGGAAGATGAGATGGACTCTCTTGAGTCTAATCGTACGTGGGAGCTAGTCATTCTACCCAAGGGCAAGAAAGCTCTTCATAACAAGTGGGTTTACAGCCTGAAGGAGGAGCACGATGGTTCGAAACGGTACAAGGCTAGACTGGTTGTGAAAGGGTTCCAACAAAAGGCAGGTATCGATTTCACAGAGATATTTTCACTTGTGGTGAAGATGTTTACGATTCGCATGGTCTTGAGTATAGTGGCTACAGAGGACTTACATCTAGAGCAGCTAGATGTTAAGACAGCCTTTCTTCATGGAGACCTTGAAGAAGAAATATATATGCATCAGCCGACAGGATACGTGGCACCAGGAAAGGAGAACAAAGTGTGTAGACTGAAGAAGAGTCTATATGGTCTGAAGCAGGCCCCAAGGCAGTGGTACAAGAAGTTCGACAGTTTCATGTCGGGAAACGGGTACAGGAGATGTCATGCAGACCACTGTTGCTACTTGAAGAAGTTTGATACGTCGTATATCATTCTTCTTCTGTATGTTGATGATATGCTTGTGGCCGGATCAAGCATGAAGGACATCTCAGATCTCAAAAGACAACTGTCTAGAGAGTTTGCCATGAAGGATTTAGGAGGTGCAAAACAAATCCTAAGCATGAGGATAAAGCGTGACAGGAAAAACAAGAAGCTGGTTTTGTCACAGGCAGAGTACATAGCCAAGGTACTTGATCGATTCAGCATGGGAGGTGCTAAGCCGGTTAGCACTCCATTAGCCAACCACTTCAAGCTTTCTAAGGAGCAAGGAGCTAAGACGTAGGAGGAACGGGACTACATGGCTAAAGTCCCTTATGCGTCAGCCATAGGGAGCCTCATGTATGCTATGGTTAGCACGAGGCCAGACATTGCTCAAGCAGTGGGAGTTGTTAGCAGGTACATGAACAACCCTGGGAAGGAACATTGGGAAGCTGTGAAGTGGATCCTCAGATGCTTGGTAGGTACTGTGGATGTAGGGCTATGTTATGGAGGATCGGAAATCAAACTACAAGGCTACGTCGACTCAGATTTGGCAGGGGATATCGACAGCAGAAGGAGCACTACAGGGTATGTCTTTACCCTGGGTAGTGCTGCAGTCAGTTGGATCTCTCAGTTACAGAAGATAGTATCCATCAGTACAACGGAAACAGAATATGTTGCAGCTACAGAAGCGTGCAAGGAAATGGTGTGGATGCAAGGTTTTATGGAAGAGTTGGGGAAGAAGCAAGCAGATTGCAAGCTGTACAGTGACAGTCAGAGTGCAATACACTTGGCTAAGAATGCCTTTCATTCAAGGACCAAGCATATTGACATAAGATATCACTTCATACGTTCGTTACTGGAAGATAGATCGATTGCTTTGGAGAAGATTCATACAAGTGAGAATCCTGCAGATATGTTGACCAAGGCGGTCACACGGGAGAAGTTGAAGCTCTGTTCAGCTTTGGTTGGTCTTCAGGCTTGAAGACTGGGAGGTGGTGCACTCCGAATGTAGAAGACGAAGGATCATGTGGTGATTGTCTCCAAGTGGGAGATTGTTGAGTGTAGAGAAAACACACCAGACCATGGTCGGGCGCCCGGACGGTCTGATGACCGGGCGCCCGATATTCATCCTATTTCAGCCATAGGCTGTTGGAATGTTTTGTGAACTGCCGGGCGCCCGACGGTCAAAGTGACCGGGCACCCGATATTCATCTGTTTTATGTTTTTGTTGCTGGACGGTTTTTACATTGGCCGGGCGTTCGACCGGCCGCGGGCTTAAGACGCGGGTTTCCTATTTTATGTTCTAATTGCGGGGTTTACTATATAAAGGGGTGTAAACCGGGATTAGACACAGGGATTAGGGCTTCTACATGTCCAAGGTGAGAAAAAGGCGAGAATATTAGCAAAAAGGCCATTTCTGTGCATGGGAGAATAGGAGAAGGTAAGTACATTGCTTGTAACTTCGTTTTTCTTCATAGTGAAGTTTGCACCCGTGGTTTTTTACCCTTGTTGGGGTTTTTCCACGTAAATCTCTGTCTTGTGGATTGTTGGTTTGTGTGATTCCTTTCTTAGTTATTATTTCTTCATGTTTATCGTTTGTGGGTGAGACCGGAGATTGGATCTCGGTTCACCGGCGTTGTTGGCGTGCTGCGCAACAACAGGTTGGCAAATATCTCCGTGTTTAGAGGTTTGTAAGTGCCGTGGACCAGAGTGCCTGTCTAGAGCCCGAACCTATGAGTTATTTGATACTCTGGCAGTGTATGAAGGTTGTATTTGTCGTATGCGATTTATTTGTTATTTCTAAGTACCTGCGTATCGTACATGACACTCTTTCGGAGTATCAAATGTTTTTCGACTCTCGCGGCATGAACCGTCGGCATGTGTCAGCGGTGTATGCTTTCAAATGTGAGAATTAACAGGGTCCAAGTATTGGGGCTATATACCGTGATCTGGACGGTTGAATCGACAGGCCTTACTACAAGTACCATTTTCCATTCTACACACATTGCTTTATTTTTTTCCTAACCATCTATTCATAGATCCACCAATCTAATAGTTAATACCGTCCAAATCTTTGAAAAAATCGCATGCATGATCTTCTAAAGTTGAGGCCTACCATATCAACGGTTTGGATCACAGAATTGTGGTTCTATTTGTAAGTGCTTGGGTACATCCTAATGCATGAGGACCTTGTAAGCTGTAACTTCTGAAAACGCAAACCTGCTTATTTCGTGGGAACAACTGAGAAATCAACCGTCCCATGTTCCGAAACTGAGGATTATATGATACACTGCCCCTCAGCTTTGCACGGAATATACGTGTTTCAAAATATGATAAGTGGGGCCCATCACCATGTAATCGATACCATTAGTACGTCTTTTTCCTGTAAGATTTCCTCATTGGAATTATTAATCTCTTGCTCTGTGGCCAATGCATAAACGTCTGAGAAGAGAGTTAGAACAACGGTACAAGCATCCCCAAATATCAAAACTGAGAAATTATTGAAGCTTCTACATCCACGGTGTTAGTCAACAGACTAGTGGGCCAGATTACTGATCAGATGCCCCAAAATGTCAGAAATGGAAACGCGTGTATACTGTAGAAATAATCGACAACGTATCATATTATACGTTTGAAACGTTGAAAAAACTTGGTTACTCTGCAGAGTCTGATGGATGATACGCACGCACTTAAAAATTATTTCGAAATCGCATCCGTAGCGTTCAAGTAGATTAAATTGAACGGTTCAAGTACCGGGATAGCATTTGGATGCATTAAAAACAAAAATTATGGTTATTTGATTATCTGACCATTGGATCATTTGACATTTGTTGGACGGTTAAAATGAAAATATCCAAGGGTCAGATTTCTACAAACAAGTCTCCAGAAATCGTAGGTAAACATTCTTCAACCAAATCATTTTTGGGCATGTAATTTAAGAATAGTGGGTTCCACCATTTAGATGGTTTAAATTGAATAAATCCATGCCATGTATACAATTCCTTAATGCCTGTGTATGAATCTTTATGCATTGCCAGAGTATCAGACAACTCCCCTTCGAGATCATGCACTGGAAAAACGTCTCCTGATGGGATACGACTCGTTCCGACGCCTAGCCCTGTGAAAAAAAGAGGTTACAAAGTTTAAACAACTCGGATTCGCGCGACTAAAGATTGAGAGGTGATTCGCGCACACACATGAAAGCTCAGCAGCAATTTACCCATTAGGTGGGCCATTCCAGTAAGAAGACCATGGCCTATTAGAAAGAAAACCCCAAATGAATCGAATAAACGTATGGCCCACCTGATAAGTGGACCATCCCAACCTATACAGTCATCCAATGCCAACACACTCTTCTACAGCCAGTTTTACTAGCTTGAAACACGCAAGAAAAGATCACGGGGCCCACCATGTTGTGTATATAATTCAGCTCCATCTGATAAATGGATGGGATCTCTTACACGTGTACCTGATAGGGATACATCGTACACCTTCTAAATCGTTTCATGCGCGAACCTCTCTCGTGATTTCTAGAAAAGAGCGATGCGTGCATGAAACAGGCATTAGTCCAGTCAACCCAAGAGATTGTCCTTGGTTGACTTGTATTTCCACAACTACAAAAGTCGCGGAAGAGAAAAACAGGGGCCCAGTATGACAGATGATAGGCAGGTAACAGTCACGGAAGAGAAAAACAGGGGAGTGGATTGGGTGCGGCCCCCGCCTCACCAAACATAGTGCGGCCCACACTGTGGGACCCACCTTGATGTATGTATTGTACATCCACGCCTTCCATCCGTTTTTTCCATCTCAATGTATGGAAAAAAATGAAGCAGATCCAAATATAAAGTGGACCACACCATGGGAAAGAGTGGTAATTGAATACGCACCATTAAAAGATTCAATGGCCCACTTTAATGCCCATCGTAATGTTTTATTTGAGATCCAACCTGTTGATAAGGTAAAGACCTGGATGAAAGGAAAGAAATAACAGATACCAGCTTGATCTAAAAATTATATGGCTCACACGAAGTTTTTAATGGTCAATAACAACTGTTTCCACTGGTTTCGTCCGCTTGAGATTTGGATCTGCTTTATTTTTTGGATCACCTCGTGAAATAAGCGTTAAAAACAGATTTACGGCATGGATATATAATACATGGATACAGGTGGGCCCCATGATCAGGGACGCACCTAATTGTCTAAGAAAGCGTGGCCGAGTACGACTTGCGTGGAATAGCGTAGGCTTAGATGTGCCATTTTAAGCTCACTCGATTATCTTGACTATCGGATGGTGTACATTGGACACGTATTCAAAATTCCAATGGCTGGTCTTATTTCCAAAGAGAGCGTCCAAAGATCAAAGGTTAGACTGTTCAGCCAACACGATTTTACAGTGTTGGACTCCGAATCGGTACTGACCCCTGCAGTAGGAGAAGCTTTGGGGCCGACAAGCCCGGCACTCTCCCTACCTACTCGATAATGGATGGTGTTATGTGGGCCCCTCATTTTAGTGCATGAGCAAAAAAAAATGAGGCATATCAAAATCTTTAATGAAATCTATCACAAGAAACAGTGGTGGTTGAATGTCCACAATCAACGGTTGATCTTTATGTTTTTCCTTTCATCAACCAGCGTCCAATCACCACAGTTTTTCAGTGGTGTGTTCCACCTCATATTTGGATCTCCTTCAGTTTTGGGCTCATCCCTTAAAACAAGGGTTCAAACTGGATGGCAGCATGGATAAAACCAATACATCAGGGGCGGATTAGGTGATACCCCGGATCCACCAAGGTGGGTGGACCCTGACTGTGGGGCCCACCTTGATGTATGTGATTTAAATCCAGATTGTCCAACCATTTTTACACCTCATTTTAAGCCATGAACCCAAAAATGAAGCTGACCCAAATCTTAGGTGAAACCCACCATAGGAAACAGTCGTGATTGTGATCCTCACCATTAAAATTTTCATGGATTGCACCATATTATTTATTTTCCATCCAACCTGTTGATAAGGTTACAAAGACTTAGGAGAAGAGACCACAAAAAATCAAAAGGTCACAAAGACTTGGAAGAGGAGACCACAAAAATATAATCTTGATCCAAAGCTTTTCATAGTCCTAGGAAGTTTTTAATGATTAATTACCACTGTTTCTTGTACAATGGTCCATTTGAGAGTTAGATCTGCTTCATGTTTTGAGTCATGCCTAAAATGAGCTTTCAATAAGATGTGCAGCTGCATGTAGTAAGGGGATCCGGTGCCTCACCTAATCAGCTCTCCATAAATGAGGTAAATGTAAATCTCAAGTGTACTAAACCTTTGAATCAAGATGATATTTGTGTTTTTCCATCAATCTTGTCTACGTAAGCTAATCAATCAGTTGGATTGCAAATAAACATTACACCATGACTTAAGAAGTTTATAATGGTCTATGTTCCATTACCACTATATCCCATGGGGTGGCCCACTTGAGATTTAGATCTATCTTATTTTAGAGTTCATGCCCTAAATTTAGCCGGCAAAAGGGTTCGACGCTTTTCAGTAGCACCTACATCGGTACTGGAGGCATCACTATCGAATCTGAGTCCCGGATTTAGTTGAATTTTAGCTCATTTCGGATGTCGGTCGGAGTGCTGCATATGAATCCTCATAAACAGCAGAGTACCATATAACTCGCCGCTGTCCGGGCTCACCTTAATGCATGTATTATATATCCACGCTGTCTATACGTATCACAGGTGGACTATAGAAAACAACAGGTGGACTATAGAAAACAATGGTGATTGAATGCTCCACCATTAAAAACTTTCTAGGGCGGACCTTAATGTTTATTTTCCATTCAACATATTGATAATTTCACAGTAACCTTGGATGAAGGGAAAGCAAAATATTCATCTGGATCTAAAAATTATGTAGCCTACAATAAGTTTTTAATCGTCCACTTGAGATTTGAATCTATTTCATTTTTTGGGTCATGCCCTAAAATGATATATAAAATCGGATGGACGGCGTGGATATAGAATACATAAATCAAGGTGGTCCCCTAAGCGAACAAATCAGCTCCCACGAGATTTCCCTGGCCCTCATTTTCCGGCTCTCTAGTTGGCGACAGCTAATCCTCGTGTCCCATTGGATTATTGCAGGCGGGTCTTGCATTCGGAAACCATGTGATAGAGCCACCATCTGCTGGATCATGACCGTCCACTTACTGTGCTCTAGAGTAGATGATCTATGGTTCAGCACCGCATTAATAAGACGATCCTGGCCATCGCTTTCGTTCCAACCGTTTATTTTCACAATTAACCGTCCATTTGAAGGCCAACGGATCTATTGGCTAGCATAAAAGTCGAGGGTGGAAATTTCAAGATGATCCATCCATGCAAAATTCCACGACTAGTACAGTCGCAATCCACCAATTAAGCTGCCACGTGGACAGCTTTGTAGAGACGGCTCAATCATATCACCCCTAGAAAAAATGAAGCACTAGTCAACCACCAGTTCTACACGTTTCCTGGAGAGAGTTAAGTCGGTCAACAGTTTTCACTGTAAAAAAAGCAAAGTGGGCCCCACTCGGAGTCTGCATCGCTTTTCCACCGTAGTTTCTCGGGGAAATGTAAAAGAGGGTCGGGAATCTCTACTCGCACGCGCTGTATTGATACTTAGAGTGTGCGTCTTGGGTGCCTCTTTTAACAAATGATATCAACTCTTCAACGTATGGGATTGGCGGATGAGAAAAACTATATATGATACTTTGGGCGTGTGGTGGATGATATGCGGTCATTTGTATATTATTTAGAAATCGCATACTAGGTATAAGGTTGTTTGCTGCTGAGATCCGACAACCTCCCTTGAATCCGGAAATCATCTCTTAGATCTCAAAAGAATGCCCAAGATCAATGCATAATATTACTATCATACCACATGTTGAGCAAATTCACAGCCGATTTTAAGATCTTACCAGCATTGATCTAGCACGTCATTATAGATCTTCTGCCTCTACGACATCACGTTTGATTGCACTCCATTGGGAAGACATGTGCCTGTAATGGTGTGTAAAATTGAAGACCAAGCAGTCCTTATAATAAAGTGGAAACACCTCATCATAGGATTTTTCTACGCCCGCATATGCTCAGTCCATTCTTGAGAGAGATTATTTTTCAACACAACTCTCTCCAAAGTTGCTACTTCACGTCCATAAAATTGTGTACACCCACTATAGTGTGGGCTTTACCTTGATAGTCATGTAATTGATTAAAACCAATCATTACATTGCCATATGGAATTCGACATAGATAACCCACACTCGCAAACACTCCCACATGAGTGATGCCCTCACATCCCCGCTTTCGCTTCTAGTTGGTGCAATTGGGGTATGATCTTACTTGAATGTAAAAATACATTTGATTTGAAATTGTAATTAGTTGAATGAAGTTTAAAATCTATAATTAGCTTGAAATCATAAAATCACTTAAAGGTTGGGAGATTGTAAGATCTCCTAACTCAAGTGACTCCTACTATTGATCCATAATTACATGAGTGATACCCTCACATAGGGCTGTCAATGGCACGGATCAAGATCCGTATCCGATCCGTATCCGATCCGATTTAATCGGATTCGGATCAATAATCGGATAATCGGATCGGATACGGATATCCAACAATGATCCGTTTAATATTCGGGTCGGATTCGGATCAACCTTGATCCGGCCCGTTAACGATCCGACCCGATAAAAAAAATAAATAAAATAAAATAAAATAAAATAAAATAAAAACATATGATAATCTCTCTCTCTCTCTCTCTCTCTCTCTCTCTCTCCTCTCTCGGATATCCGGTCGGATATCGGGTCGGATCATAATCGGATCGGAAACGGATTTTGAAAAATTTAATCGGGTCGGGTTCGGATCATATACTTGTGATCCGAATCGGATTCGGGTCGGATTCGGGTCGGATATATTCTTAATCGGGTCGGATTCGGATCATCACTGATCCGGCCCGTATCCGACCCGTTGACAGCCCTACCCTCACATCCCCACTCTCACTTATAAATTTAAGTGATCTAGACGCTCCTAACTAATCTAACTTCCCTCTAATCAACCCAGTAGCCTCTCACAACTGTTTGTTGTATTGCTTACAGACCTTCAATTGCCCATTCGAGGACCAATATTTGGCTATAGGCGCTCTTTATGTCCGCTATCCCCTTTTGGGTTTGGCAATGATGCCTTGTGCTAACGAAGGTTTCTTTTACAAAATCAACTCTCCAACTGCCATGTATGGAGGATTTTTGGAGTCAAGATGAGTTACCACAATTTATTCTTTACAAAATTTTGCCTCGGACGATTGGACCTGATGATTGTCTTCGGAGATTTCATGAGCCCTTTTGATTTGAGCCATTTGAATTTTTGATACCTTTAAAGTCTAGCAAATGTAACTTAATTAAGGCTATGCATAACCAAAATTTCAAGGATAACTTAGACAATCGACTGATATGTAATATTATCGAGTTACAGGACTGTTCATCCAGCTCGTTAATCAATTATATATGGGTTATGTTGATGACCCTTTTTATTTGATCCATTGGGATTATTAAGGCTTTCTAGATTGTCCGGAGATGGTTTTATTGAAGGGATGTGCATTTTGAACTTTCAAGGGGTTTTGGTGGTTTGGTTAAGATTAGACTCGATAGGACCCTAGATTGCGTCCCATCCAGCTTGCGTGATCATTCGATGAATATTGAGCCGTATAAAGCCATTTTTAGTTAAGTCTAGCGGAAGTCGAAAAGTCGTTTGTTCCCACTTTAGTGGGTTGTCTACAGTGCCATATTCCATCCTTGGCACATTGATGTATGTTCTTCCATTTGAGGAGAATATTACAAAAGATTTCTCAATGAAAAACAACAAGAGAAATGACTTGTTATTTGTTCAAGGTCTCATTATTTTCTAACTTAGGCGTTTATACATAATTATCAATTTGTCCAAAGGCACGTAATTTAAAAGTCACCCAGGCATATCTTTAACGCAAAGTTACCAAAATGTGTAAGAGAAATACTTCCTTCCACGGGTATGATGGATGAAACACTACGCATTTAAAATTTACAAACGTGGCATAAAATTACTCAAATTAAATTGTCAAAAATTATGGTAACCATTGTTGATTTATCATGGATGAAAAATGAAGCTTGTTTGATCATCTGACTATCGGATTATTAGACATTTATTGGACAGGTAAAAATGAAAAAGATCCAACGGTCCTATTTGCACAGACAAGTGCAAACGAATCGAAGGTTAGGATTATTCAATTAATCTAATTTTATTTATGACTTTATGACAGTGGGTGCACAATCTAGTCTGTTTTATTTGAATCAGTAAATGCCAAGTGTATAATTCCTGAGTGACTGCGTATTAAGCGCCATGCTCAGCTGAATATCATATTACTTCTGCTGAAGTGATATTTTTTCGAAAGTCAATGCACCCGCAAGTCAGTGTGAGAATTGAGAGAATTTTTGCTACACCACCATGTTGTATATGTTGTATCCACGCGGTCCATCCATTCCGTGAGATCATTTTAGGGCATCATACCAAAACGGAGTCAGATCCGCAGCTCAAGTGGCCCCCAAGAAGTTTTTAATGGTTGGCCTTCAATCCACACTATTTTCTGTTCTTGGTCCACTTAAGCTTTGTATCTACCTTATTTTTTGTTTCATGCACTAAAATGATCTCACCAAATGGGCAAACGGTGTGGATACAACATATACATCATGGCGTGGTCATCACTACACCCGGTGTAGCTAGCGTAGCCAAGGGTGCGCGTAGCAAAATTTTTCTCGGGGATAGGCCCTCAATGGGTCGGATTTGGATCTGATCCAGTTGGATATGGCTCCAAGTTGGTATATCTGTAACCGGATTTGGATTGGATTTAGATCCAACTCGGATCCAAAAGGTGATATCCATATCCGATTCATTTATAAATTGTTAGATCCATTTCCGATCCAAAATCCATATAACCATGGGATTTGGGTCGGATCTAGGTCCAAATCCACCCCTATTACAAATCTAAAAAAAAATATAATATAACATACTTAATTTAGTAGAAAAATGATGCAAATCTCATCATTTACTGTAGTGTGGTCGACCTAAGAGTGGCATGTCTCACCTAAAATAATTTTTAAAACGGATGGCCAAACATGAATATAACATATACAGTAAGGTGACAATGAGTCGGATCTTAATCGGATTCGAATCGAACTTGGATATGTTCCTGTGAATCCAAGTCCAGTCCATTTAAGCAATCGGACTTATTTTAAGATCTAAATCTAATCCATTTAACTAATCAAACCTATTTTAAGATTCAAATCTGCATTATAAGAATTCAGAGCAAATCAGATCTCGGATCTGACCCGCTCCATTGAGAGCTCTAGAATTGGAGTGGGAGTCGGGTTTCATATTGGTGGGGGTTGACGTGGCAAAGTTCCGTGGGACCCACCGTGATCTCTGTATTGTATGCACACTGTCCATCTATCGTTTAAGGTCACTTTAGGGCATGAACCTAAAAATAGGCATATCCAAAGCTCAAGCGGACCATACAATAGAAAGCAGCAAGGACAATGACACTCACGAAACTTTCCTGGGGTCTGTCCTGATGTTTATTTGCCATCCAACCTGCTTATAAGGTCACGTAGACCTCGATGGTGGAAAAAAAAAAAAAAAAAGAAGATAAATATAAGCTTGATCCAACACTGTTGTAATCCTGTTGAAGTTTACAGTGGTAGGAGTTCAATCTCTACCTTTTTCTCTGATGTAGTTCACTTGAGCTTTGGATTGATTCCTTTTGGGATCATGCCCTAAAATGATCTAGCAAAATGGATGGACGATGTGGACATAAAACCCATCACAGTGGGCCCCACCAAACTTTGCCACGTCAATGCACCACCAACCTCGGTGGTGTGTGCCCCACTACGCCATCCGAATCCATTAGAGTGGTTGTTGCTGTTACATCAGGTGGGCCTGATCATGCAGATATTTTGTCTCGAAAAATAAATAGGTGGGCCATGATGTTAGAAACAGGTGGTTGAGATAGAAATTCTGGCCATGTTTTGATCAGCTGTACATTTGGTTTGTAATCTGCGGCCCACCTTAGCAGTGGACCAGTGATTCTCGGACCAAGAAATCAAGTATTGTAATATTGATTGATGGATCCAATCTCGTACAAGTTACCTAATACGTGCATGACTGGGTGCCGCTGGTCAAGTAGCCTAACCACGGATAGCCGTCCAAAAGCAACACATTCAAATCAACCACAGAATTAAAGTAGTGGACGGTCAATATCTGTTGTGAAAACCAAACACGCATCAGTTTTGACCCATGGGCCATCTAAAGTAGGGCTCACAATTTCAGAGGTCCATGTTCAAACATAAGCTTGCGAGCGTATTTCTCACTTGTATGCGGGTTTCTACGGAAGCGGGTTGTGTGTGACCAGAGATATACCTGTGCCTGGGGCTGTGTGGGGGTCTACAGAGATGTAAGTGACAAATGGACGACTCTGTCAACTGATTTTAAAGACAACAACAGGACATGATTCTAAAATTCAGGAAGATCCAAAAATTTTATGGTCCACGCCAACGAAACAGTGAGAATGGAACGTGTTATTTTGGAGTGGCTGACTCTAGGCACAGTAATATCTACTGTGCCCGGGGTCACAGGCAATCCTCTACCGTTCGCCGACGTAGCGTGTTATTTAGGAGAACATCCGGTCCGCTCGTCAGCTAGGGTCAATAGCCATTTGGACGGTCAAGGTTTTGGTAACCATGCCATGTATACAGCGCAGGGTCACCGCCATCTAACCGTTAAAAATTTTTGTGATGTTTGAAAAAGGGAAAAGTTTTGATACTCTTGCCTGGTGTGATGGATGATACAGAAGCACTCATATGTTTAATTGATTTTTTGATAAGGCTTTCAATGGAGCGAGTTAGATTCAAGATTTGATTCGCCCCAAATCCATATAATATAGATTTGGATCTTAAAATAGGTCTGATTAGTTAAATGGACTGAATTTGGTTCTTAAAATAGGTCTAATTACTTAAATAGATTGGATTTGGATTCACAGGTACATATCCGAGTCCGATCTGAATCCCCAATTAAGATCCAACTCATTGTCACATTATTGTACATGTTATTATTCATGCTGGCCATCCGTTTTACATATTATTTTAGGCCATGTTTAACAATGGAGACATGACACTCGTAGGTTGACCATACCACAGTAGATAGTGAGATTTACATCATTTTTCTGTTAAATTAAATATAATATATTGTATATTTCATATTATATATTTTTTTAGACATGTGATGAGGTGTATTCGAAGCTCCAGCCGACTCCAATGTGATGGTTATATGAATTTTGGATCGAAATGAATCTAACAATTTCGGATATGGATATCACCTTTTGGATCCGAGTTGGAACCGAATCCTTATGTAGATTTACAGACTTGGAGACCGATCCAGATCCGATCCATTGAGAGCCCAATTTTCTAAACATCAGATTGTGGACTTCAATGGAAGGTCAAAAATAAATAATATCGAGAAATCCTTATTTTCACCAAACAAGTGTCCAGGATTTGGTTTTAGAACCCCCACCTTGCCGTCAATTCCTTCCCCAGTTTAATTGGTTTATTTGAGTGGCCACGTGTAAATCTCTTATGCCTGCGTATCAAGTGTGATGAGCAGCCAGAGTATCAAATAATAACCGCTGTTCTTTTCACTTTGATAAAGCAAAGGCGGTCCCACCACAAGGAAAAGAAGTCGCAGATCTCTTTTCACATCACGAAAACCCGAAACCAATCGCAGCCGTCCGATATAAAGTCGCGTTTGACTCGAATCATCTTGAGTCAACCGGCTATTCCGGTTGCCCACACCATATAAACCCTCGTACTCTCTCCATTCTCTCCCCCCATTCGGTTCTCTCTCATCTCAGAGCTGGCGTCTGACTTTAATGGCCGTCTGATCAGATCTTCCTCCCCCTTCCGTTCATCTCCTTCGATGGCCGTTGATCTGATGGGACTTGCGAAAATGGACGACCAGATCGCGATCCAAGAGGCAGCGTCTGCGGGTCTGAGGAACATGGAGCGTCTGATCTTTCTGATGTCCCACCAGAACCAGCCCCAAAACCATTTTGACTGCCGAGAAATCACTGATACCACGGTCTCCAAGTTCAAGAAGGTGATCTCGATCCTGAATCGGACGGGTCACGCTCGATTCCGACGCGGACCGAATCAGAATGGGGCGAGTCCGGCCCCAGCAACAGCAGCGCCTCCGACCCAAACCCTAACCTTTGATTTCACGAAGCCGAGCCCTAACCCTAACCCTATCACGGAGATGACGATGAATCGCTACCCGCCGCCAGCGAAGGAGCACTTCGGCATCTCGCCGCCAGCGAACGAGCACTTCGGCATCTCGCCGCCGATGTCATCCACCAACTCCTCTTTCATGTCGTCCATCACGGGAGACGGCAGCGTTTCCAACGGCAAGCAGGGATCGTCTCTCCTGCTCGCCGCCGTTCCGGCTGTCTCAGCCGGAAAACCGCCGCTCTCTTCTTCTTACAGGAAGAAGTGCCAAGGCCACGGCCACTCCGATGACCTTTCCGGCAAATCCGCCGCTTCCGGCCGCTGCCATTGCCCCAAAAGAAGGTACGCTTTTGACTTACGATTCTACGCACCTCGCGCAAGTTAGCATCCACGCACTCGTAATAAGAACCCGATCCTCGCATGGCATCATATTCCAATCCCATTAGGAAGTCGATCCCAAACTATTCTTCGCACCGCGGAAGTTAGCAGATCCTACGAGGTGAGGCTAACTTGCGCTGGCCGCGTCCCGCTATTCGCATCCAGGTGGTTTGGGAATCGGATTCTGGGACGGTGGAAGTCCACGGACCATGTGTTTACCATCCACTGCGCACGATAGCCAACATCCTTTTTTTTCTTCTTTTATTTAATATCTATTTTTTAATTATGCGGATGCAGAAAATCTCGAGTCAAGAACGTGATAAGAGTCCCCGCGATAAGTTCCAAAATTGCAGATATACCCCCAGACGAGCACTCCTGGAGGAAATACGGCCAGAAACCTATCAAAGGATCGCCTTATCCAAGGTACATGACAGAAATACCCCCTTACATTGGGCCGAAATTACAGGAAAAATCTCTTGTCGGAGATCCACCGAGGGCCGTTTTGGTAGAAACGCAACAATGGCATTTTTGTGAATTCACACTAATTTTTTGGGTTTTTTTAATGATTTCAGGGGCTATTACAAGTGCAGCAGCGTACGTGGCTGCCCTGCGAGGAAGCACGTGGAGAGGGACCCGGATGATCCGACGATGCTGATCGTCACCTACGAAGGCGAGCACCGCCATTCCCAAACTACCCCTCCGGATGCGGCAGCTATAGGCTTCGATCCCCAGGAAGGCCAGCTGTAAAAATCAAGAGAGTCGAGGGGCATTACTGTAAATTTAAACGAGCGGAGCGTGTGTGAACCGAAACCCTCTCACCTATGTTATAAAATATATGATTTAAATGGATTTGATTCTTTGTTTGGAATCCGGTTCTTCTCTCTCTCTGTGGGATGTCTTGTCGTGACGTGGGCGTGCAAGTCAAAAGGCGGGTGTAGTCTTTTGCGTGGTGGGCCCCGCGACGAACTATTTCGGGTGGCAAGCGGTCAAAGAAGAGGGCGTGGGTGGGGCCCACTATCTGGACGATGCAGCTGCTCTGCAGTTTGCTTTTATTTGGGTTCTTTGACTTGTAAGGAGTCTCTATTTAATAGGTTCTTTAATAGGTGGTGCGAGTCTGACTGTAAGAAAACGTGAGACGCACGACGATTGGACTTCTAGAAGATGTTATTAGCTACTATTTTTGAATTTATGACCGTCCAAAATTGTGGATGTGGCTTTTCTTGGTAATAGCAATTAATCCTATCCATCTGATTGATGTAACCGATTGCTACTGTGATGGATTGGTTGGCACGATGGCTTTTGATCTGGGGTCATGTTTCGATAATCCAAACCGTTGATATGATGGGGATTTTGGTGGATGAGGGTTGTAGAAAGGTCTCATATTTTCGAATATTACGTTCCTTTGATCGTTTAACTGTCTTTTTTTGAACAATAGTTGTGATATGGGCCACTGATAAAAAAAGTTTTAAGATCTTCCAATCTTGAATTTTTTTCGAGGTGGCCTTGATCAGTTGCATGTCGTGTCGGATCAATGGTTGGGATTGCAGGAAACTAATGGGTCATGTTCTCTCTGTTAGAAACCACTGGTCCATGTTTCCTTGCTGTGAGGATGGACCCATTTACACCCTTTTGCAACTAAGGTGGTCCCTGCCTAAATAAACGGTAGGCGTCCGTTTTTAATTGTTTGAGTATGGTGTAGCCCACCTGATCAGGAATCCACCTGAGTTTTGGGCAAAGGGGATAACATGGGCTGATGCAGCTGATCTATGGAATGGATGTCTGCGATGCCATTGATTGGGTACCACTTCTGCACAGTGCGACCATGAGCTTGTGGGAGCCTCACCAAACATGGCGCGGCCCTTACCGTGGGCCCACGTTGATGAATGTGTGGTATATCCATGCTGTCCATCTGTTTTGCTGGACGAACCCAAGAATGAAGCAGATCCAAATCTCAGGTGGACCACACTAGAAACAGTTGTGATCGAACGCCCGGATTAAAATCTTCCCAGGGGCATACCGTAATTTATATTTTTCCTGGAAAAATCAAATATCAGCTTGATCCAAAACTTTTGTGGCCCACAAGAAGGTTTTAATGGTCAATCACCATTGTTTCCTTTGGTCTCATGCGCTAAAATGATCTGGAAAAACGGATGGACAGCGTGGATATTCTGTAAGTACATGACGTGGGCCCCACTGTCAGCCGGAAACAATGCATATGTGAGTCCAAACAGTCTGTTTGGCGAGTCCAAACACCATTTGCAGTTGAACAACGCATATGTGAAATCAACTAGCCACACGCCAGAGTAGTGCAGGAAGATCCATACCATTCAAACTACAGGCCACATGAGGCACACCATTTGATGGTCTGACTCAACACATAAGCGTGGTCCACAAGAAGAGCAGATTTGCCTGATTTCGGCGGACGGGGATTGCATTGTGAACCCAACGCCACAGAACTGCGTTGTGTATGTACTGTGGATAGAGCTGGGGCACAAACCAAGCCACGTCAAAAGCTCGGCTTGTAAGCACGCTGTTTCCTATTGTGTGATCCACTTGAGCTTTTGAATATGAATCCATTTTGGGATCATGTCCTAAAATGATATGTAAAACAGAAGGACAACATGGATAATGCATATACATGATTACATGAATAATATACCATACATACGTATGAATGCACATTGTTTCCTTGCACTTGTAAAATTAAGCTCGTGTACTTTCATTTGGAAAATGCTATTACATGTCTATCTTGAAGCTGCACTCCTTTGGAAGATGTTATACATCACATACAAAGACATGTTTTTATTTTATTTTTTTTGGCTTTTTAATTCTTTTCTATTTAAATAAACAAGCAAAAAAAAGAGCCACCACTTATTTGAACTTAGCTTGGCTTAGTTTGAAATTATCCTAGCTCGAGTTAGATTCTTCTGAAGCAAACTAAACTCGGGCTGCATGGGCCGGCCTGAAATCCAAACCAAGCTGATATACAAAGTGAGATGGCACAAAAACAAGCCAAACCAAAGTAGGGCTAACTCAGGTCGGCCAGATCACCGCCCACCTCTAACTGTGGGGGCACACCTTGATGTATGTGTTTTTATCGGAATCGGATTGCGTACTCCGCACGCTCTTATCGTGCGGAGTAAACTCAGTTGGGCCCACCTAGAATGTATGTGCTTTATCTATTCCGTCCACATGTTTTTCCAGCTCATTTTAGTGGTTGAGTCCAAAATTTAAGCATTTTCAAATCTTAAGTGGACCATGCCAGGGAAACAGTGGGAATAATGATTTCCACCGTTGAAACCTTCCCAGGCCCTATAGTGATGTTTATTTGTCATCCAACCTGTTCATGAGATCACATGGATATGGATGAAGGGAAAACAAAAATATCAGCTTGATCCAAAACTTCTGTGTCTTCGGAGAATTTTTCAATGGTAGACATTCAGTTCACACTTTTCTTATGGTGTGGTCCACTTTAGATTTTGATATGCTTCATTTTTTGGCACCATACTTAAAATTTTCTGTTAAGATGGATGGACGGAGTGGATAAAATATGTAAATCACTGTGGGCCCCACAGAGTTTACTCCGCACGCTAGCGTGCGGAGTTACTCAGTACGCAATCCGCTTCCGTTTTTATCATGCAGTCCATCTGCTTTGCCAGATCATTTTAGACAACGAGCTAGAAAATTGAAGAGTATCCAATGTTCAAGTGGACCACACGATAATGAAATACTGGAGATTGATCGCCTATCGTTTAAACTTCTTGGGGGCCATGAAGCTTGAGATTAAGCTGATATACGTGTTTTCCCTTCATCCACATATGTGTGACCTTATGCATAGGCTCGGGTCGTAATCCCCATGGTTTCCTGTGGTGTGGTCCACTTGATCGTTAGATGTAATCCAATTTTGGCCTCACGCACTAAAATGAACTGGCAAAACGAACAGACGGCATGGATAAGAAAAAAACATCCATGAAGGTGGGGCCCAGATAATCCTCGCATCGCGTAGCTCCTTGGTGTTGGTTCACCACGCAATCTGCGTCCGATTACTGCACCAGTTGTTTTCCACCTGGACGGTCCAGATTATCTGTGGAAAACTGGCCTAATCAATCTGCATGCAATCAGGAGGTGCCGAATTAAATAAAAGAAAGCCGATTCAGAACTGCAGACCGGCGATTCAAAGGTTTAGAAAATGTGAGATCCGACACGTGTTTCGCGAGGCAAATGGTGCAGTCCACCCTTTTTTATAATTATTTTTTCGGCTGACTTTAGTTATGAGCCTCCTAGCACGTGTGTAAGTGCTCTCATTAGAAGGCCACGTGGGATGGCCAATCCTGAATCGGGACCGTTTATTGAATAGTACTTATGGGAACAAGCCATGGTGCAAGAATCGTCCGGATGGGATGATCCTAACGCTATGAATGGGGCCGATTCGTTACAACGGTCCGTTTTCTATGAGCTATATATCACATGGTTAGAATCATCAACCAGAAGTGGGTCTATCGAATCATAAGCAATATAAGGTGAGATCTATCAGAGAAATCTTTTACGATGATGATTGGACCTATTTTGTTTACCCACACACAATCTTGGCTGTCCATTTTTTCAGACTATTGATTGGATGGGTAGGATTATCTGATTGGTGTGGATTTGCACGATGGCTTGTCTCTAATTATATGTCGATGGTTCAAAATGATGATTAGGCATCCAACGTGTTAAACCTTATATGTATATCAGAGAGAAGTGGTTACACTACAGGTTATGGCCCACCAACTTACTAAGTGAATGCAAAATCCAACTCTTCCAATAAGTTGGTCCCACCATGAGGATCACCTAATGTAAAAATCAGCCCAACCCACTAATTAGGTGGTCCACACCTGATTTCTAGAAAACGATGTCTAACAATTGATAAATATCATAATACAAGTGTGGCATGCTGAATGAGTGGATGTGGCTAACTTTTTTCACTCATCAATCCTTATGGTCTGCCAAAACTATTGGACGGATTGGATGTCGTGTGCACATGAAAGGTTGAAAGTCATTTACTAGCTGAACCGTAACTTGTAGTCCAACCGTTTGACTTGAGACCTTCTCACTGGAGCTATCAACGGGCTGGGCCTGAAAGGATGGGCCCATTTAGTATGGAAATTCCATATGATGAAAGGCAAAGATCTCACATGTTAGGTTCACATGATGAACGGCGAAGATCTCTCGTGAGTGTAGCATCATACACGTGTGTGTGTGAGATACATCCCACTAAGTAGGAGAACCCCCAATGCGTCTAGATGTATTATTGTCCATGAATCATGCTGACACAGTCGTTAGGTGGGCCTACCCTCACGTGTACGTTGAGTGGGTACATTTGATAGACCTTTCTGAACCTTCTATTTCATTAGAGTGCACGAACATCGGCACGTGCATCATATGGTTCCCAGGTACATGTCCTACCCCAGACATCAGCTCCCCACGAAACCATGCAAATCTAACCGTCCATTTCTTCGTACATGTATGGGCCACCCAATTAATAGAACCACCATTTTAGTAGGGGGGAGGACCACCCTAGTGAACGTTCGAGATCTCACATAAGTGCCACGTTGGCAACCCGTGAACCTCAATGATCGAGGCCCAATAGCTTAAAGGCAAAGGCACGAATTTCGAATTTCCTCTGTCCTGTCCCATCAAAACGGCAGAGGAGACAGAGGGTACACTGTCATTTCCACTGGCAAACCCTACTCGAGCCACACGTGTTGATGTCGGCTTAACGTGTGAGATCTTTGCCATTGATCACGTGGCCCACCTTTAGGCGGGTTCGTCCGTTATGTGAGGCACGTTGGAAATGTTTGGACGGTTGAAACGAGACCTGTTAAACTCTGGTTCAGAGCGGACGCGGATTGCCTGCTAAAGCCATGTGGGGTCCACCATGATTCTTGTGAGAAATTTACCCTTGATATCTGTTTTTCGGATCATGTTACAACATGGGCCAGAGATGAGGCAGATCCAAAACTAAAGTGGCCACAAGACACGAAACAGCGTCGATTGAATGTCTATGGTTGAAACATTAAACGGGCTATAGAACTTGTCAATCAGGCTAATTTTTGTGTGTTTTCAGCTGGGTTTGGATGGCATATTAACATTGTGATCGACCATAGAGGTTTCAATGGTAGAACTTTCTCTAGCCGCTATTACCTATTGCCGACCTAAGGGGTATTTTCATCTCTTGGGAGGAAAAAACAAGAGAAAAAATGAGTTTTGAAAGGGAAGAAAAACAAGAGTCTTCTGTCACCGAAATTTTTAATTCGCGAGTGTCCATTTCAATGTCCGTTTCTTTGACGGTCTTCTCTAAGGAGTGTGTTCGGGAAGCAGATTGCGTCCTTAGTATAGATGCTTTTGGACGCACGGCCCACCCTAATGTATCTGTATATCCACTCCATTCATTCCATTTCTAAGATCAAGCTGACCACATGAGACCAATAATAAAGCAGGTCCAATGGCCAAATTGACATCAGGTCGACCACACCTGAGTTCAGGTTACATTAAAAACACCCAGCATTAAATGCAACAGTCATTTCTAATGTGGTCGACCTGATCATTGGACCTGCCTTATTCTTGGTCTCATGTGGTCTGCCTGATCTTAGGAATGGAATGGACAAAGTGGATAAGCATATACATCATGGTGGGCCTTTCCACAGCTCGGTTTAGAAGCTTTGCGTCCATATTGAGGAAGGATACAATCCGACTCCAGTGTTGGGAATTTTCTGCAATTTTTAATTAGCGAGAAATTTCTTTATTTCATTGTTGCTTGTAATCCACCATTTGGTGAAGCATTTACGAAGATGTCTCTTAATGATTGCACTTTCATTATTTTTATTGCAGTATATTTGTGTCAGAACAGGTTCCGTGATTTTTCCCTAAACATTTTCCATATAAAAAGCTTGGCATCTCTTGCATCTTATATGTTTGATGATTTGCTTGTTTGTGTTAGAAGTGACTTTCATTCATTAAATATTTTATATTATTAATCCCATTGATATGTAAATAGAAGGGAAAGTTATGTAGTTTCCCAACATTGATCACACTTAATAATAAGTTGATATTTTTAATCTTGTGGTCCACTACTTAATTTGTATATGTATTTAATCAATAAAGAATGACCAAAATGATAGAAAGATTAGATTAGGCATTGACTATAATGTTAAGGTAAAATCATAGACTTTTAATCGACTAGGGCATACGAAAGACTAGAATAGTAAAGTACCATAATTGATCTCTCTATGTCCAATTTTCTCCCCATTAAAAAATCTTGGGAGGCATAAGAGAAAGCCTACCGCGTCATCACACGAGAGAAACAAAGGGAGGAGAGAGATCCCCTATCTCCTTCTCCCCCCCCATTATATGTTCCACACATGTGAGGTCCACTTCAATGGCTCTCTGTCTTACTTTGGCGTTGCTCGATAACCGATGTGTTGACTCTCATCCTTCTACTTCAATATTGGCATTGTAAATTACTACTTTTCTTGACAGCTTCGCATAAGGTAATTGTAGCTATAAGATTTGTATTTTTAACTTTTCATTAAAATTATAAAATTTCAAAATAGAGATCCTTACGACTCAATAATTTGAAATCTTATATATTCCACTACATTTCGAAATCCTAACACCCACATGATGGACAGTCCCAATGAATTATTGAAAGTTTTCTTATTGTAATCAATCCAACTATCAATTTTATTGGTATACAATTCAAATGTTAGGATTGTCCAAAATAGATTAACCCTCAGGAGATATGTAGTCTAAAATGAATCCTACATGGTTGATATAGTTAAAGAACAATCATTATCGCTGATTTATACTGACCATTTAGGAGTCATGGATTGAAAGTTAGGATCAACCGATCATATCATTTCTTGAAAATGTCCACAAGCAAAGGTGTTGTCCATGACAAAATCATTTGGTTGCTTTCGCTGTCATATTAGTGGATTTTTTTTTTTTTTTTTGAACTATATTTCATCCACAATTGAATCTCCAGTTTGGACGGTGTAGATTGTCGTATAACTATTCTGCGTATACGGTTGAGGAGCATTTATTGTTCGGCTGTTTGGGCGGTTTGGATTTGAGATGCACCCATGTTTATTGGGTCTGAGGCTCGAGGCTCACACACGTGGCCACCATACCCATTCACATGCCAATGCATGTTTCAATATGCAACATGTGTGAGATCTTAGCTCTCCACCAGGTGAGATAAACTTTAGATCTTCTAACCTAAAAATTGCAATATGTCAACCATTTGATCATTTAACTCTTTTCCTTTTGAAATATGACCAGTCCTCTTAATTGCTTTGTGGGCCATTGAAAAAGAGTTTAAGGTCTTGTAATTTTGGAGATTTTACAGGCAGCTACTATCAGCCATAATCCCTACATGTATCTCACTAGATCAATGTTTAGGATAACATCACTCCAAATCCAATGGCTATAGTCTAACAATACACTGGGTCTTGAATTGTGATTTGGATTTAGAAAGAAAAACTGTGATTTGGTGGCATAAAAAATTAAAAAAAAAACATTTTTACTTATAGTGCAAAAGTGTACTTCTTTTTCTTTTTTCTTTGTTTTTATATAGGAACTCCCAACTTCTTTAAGGAAAGACCATCAGCGATAAAATTCCCTTTTTCCAATGCCAATAAACAAAATGTTTAAGGCTTGTTTGGATGCACATTCAAAAGGGAGTGTTTTAGGCCTAAATAACATTTTGACTCTCGACTCAGACCCAATTTGCATTGTATGTTTGGATATACTTTTACAAGCCTTATCCCATCCTCCACTCGATAAAATAGGCAATAAAAATCCAACTCGACAAAAATCAGTCTCGAGTCAGTTGAAAAACCCATATCATTGAAAACCAAAAAGAGATTTAAAGGCCCCAAGAAGATAATGGGGGCCCAAAAATATCCCCACCATGATATGAAGGCCACTTCTTAATGTCTACAACCATTGTATGTGAGGTCATTTCTTTACCGAAGTTTGATAAAGCCCCACGCTCATGTATATTGAAGGTTATCACCATATGTGTCAGCATGGCACTAAGATGTTAGACCCAAGCTATCCATCATGTAGGTCCCCTCGTGGGAACCTCCAGGCCAAAAAATCAAGCATACAATTCCTTAAGCGAGCCCGAATTAATTGACTAAAAAACTTAGGTGACTCTTTTTAATATATTCACCTTTGTTACTATTATGGTTCACTAGAACTGTTGATAAGCCTAATTAATGTACGAAAACATCTACATGGTCAGACCCACATAATGGATGGATTTGATCTCTTTCCCAAGTGTCACATTTTATGGCTTTTAGGCGGGTTGCCTTATATGCACATAGGCATAGCCAGCCACTCATCACCAAACTCCCTAACCAATAGTTCTAAAGCTTGCTAAATAATAAAAAAATCTACAAGTCAGCTCGACTTAGCCCGATATAAAGTTTAGATATTGAGGATTCAGAGCAACTTGCAATAAGTTGAGACAAGCAAATTGCTTAATCCAACTATTCTTTAAATAAAAGTCAGAGCAACTTCCTCACTCCTACTTTTATTGTTATTAAAAGTGGACTCCATATGCTGTCTTTTAATCCTCCCTCTTCCTTTAAATGCCTTTAATTTTTCTATAACCAATGCAAAAAGATATGCGCTCAAATCCCAAACCCTAGTGCATGCCTACAATAATTAGGAATTCACTTATCTCACCACTAGTGGTCGTTACATTTATTATCGCTTTGTCACACATCCTTAATAATATCAATATATTCTCTTATAACTCCCACCAAATTAAATCTCTAAGGACCAACTGTAAGCTTTCTTTAAATCAATAAAAATCATGTGGAGATCAATTCTCTTCTCAAGGTATTTCTATATCAATTGTCTAAGTTGGAAATTAGCTTTCCTAGCATGAAATCAAGCTAATTTTCCAAGACATTGGTTTTATGCCTTGGTCTTTACTCAATCACTTTTTCTAAAGTTTTATAAGTTTAATCTCATGATAGTAAGTGCAACTTTGCATGTCTCTCTTTTTCGTATAAATAATTAGTATTTTTATTCTTGTAAATAGTTACAATGATAATTTTCCTCCATTTGTTTGAAGTTTTCCTCAATTTCAAAACTTTATTAAACAACCTTGGCAAATAAAACACACTAATGTCTTCCACACACTTTCAAACCTCTATTAGTATGCCATTTGGTGTAAGGGCTTTTTTATATTTTTATTTTTCTCAAAACTTTTTAAATTTAAATATCTTGATTCTATAAAAGTATCCATGAACCTTACCTGATTTAAAATTATGGTTCCTTTTTATCTTTATGCTTCTAAAGTGATTGTTATTTGACAAGTTCTGAAAATTGATTCTTCACCTTTCATTGATATCATTGTCCTTGACTATACCCTTTGGTCACTACTCATAATTCCTCTAGCATAATCTAGGTTCTTATCCTTCAATTAATTTCTGCAAGTGTACAGACATTTTTCTTATCATTTTTTTTTCTGGTCTCAAATCTATTATAAAGATAATAATAAACCTTAATTTTAGCCTCATTTACTATTTGCTTAGTCATCTTTTTTATATTTCTATAATGTTCAAGATTTTTATTATTTCTATTCCCTTGTCAAGCTTTGAAATATACACATATGTTGTTAATAACTTTTTGTACATTGTTATTTCACCACTAAACTTCCTTGTATGATTGACTTTTTCCTCCATATACTCTTAAAATATCTTTTGCCACTTTGTTAATGCGCTCAGTTATCTCATTCCACTTAACATTTATCTCTTTCTTGACATTTTGCGTTTCTTCTATTATTTTATTTCTAAATAATATCGCTTTCTCTACTTTTAAATTTCATCACTTAGTTCTTTCATATCTTAATGGAAATATCCATAACTGTTAAGCTATGTTATGTGGTCAAACTCTTCTAGATAATGTCTTGTAGACTTTGCGTATTGATAATTCTATCTTCCTAAATAGTTATAGTAGCTCATATATTTAAAAAAATGAATAATTCCTATCATTAGACCATCTTAGCATGTGGGCCACAATGGTATAAAACAAACTAACCATCTTGAGTTCCAACTTTTGAGAGAAAGAAGTCATATGGAGGAGGGCACTTCCTTAACTAGTTCTTGTAGAATAAGTGGAGCCTATGGGGCTACTATAGTGTGTTTGTGGCATCAAACTTGTTCAACAAGTTTTCCCCACTATGAAGTTGGATGCATAAAAAATATAGTGTGTTTGTGGCATCAAACTTGTTCAACAAGTTTTCCCCACTATGAAGTTGGATGCATAAAAAATCAAGCTGATTCAACCATCATAAGGGCCCCTCCATGAATTTAGATGTTCTTGGATGGTTGTCCATTGTTTTTTATTGAGTAACCCACCTAATGATTGTATAGACATATGTTATGGGGCATCCCACCATTACAGTGATGTTCATGCATGCCTTCAGTATAAAAAACAATGGACAACCATCCAAAACCTCCAAATTTATGTGGTGGCCCGTATGATGGTTGTATCAGTTTGAATTTTTGGGCATCTAACTTTTATGGTAGGGTGATCCTGTTGGACAAGTTGGATGTCATGCACACTCCACACTTGTAAATTAAGCTTTATTTTACAAGGAGCGGACCTCACCTGGAAGGTGTTATAAAGGCATTATTCTCCTTAGTTCCTTCCTTTTCCATTTTTTGCTAAAAATGGGACAAAGTAAAGCAATGGGTTTAAATTATCATCTAAAATCAGCAAGTTTCATCCATGAATAATATGGTCGCAGTGATTTAATATAGAGACCTGACTATGAATGAAATTGATGTGTGGTACGGATTACCAGGCACTGTTGAAAACACATGTATACTTTGCAACTGTGCGGGACCACATATTATGGAAAAAACTTTAATGCTCTGATAGAGTGCCATCGATGATACACAGGCAACTGGAAATTACCCTGGGAGTGCCATCGATGATAAACAGGCAACTGGAAATTACTCTGGGACTCCATGCCTTTCATTGAAGCAATTCAAATCAGACCGTCAGAATTATGGGTCCTACTTCAAATGTATCATAGGCTGAAAATCAAGATTATTTGATTATCCCACTAAAGGATTGTTAAAAATTAAGAGGCCAAGACTGTGCAATCAACTTGACTTAGGGTCAGGAGTTCCACCATGTAGCTGGTCTCCTTTGAGTTTATACATGCCATGTGCACAATTTTTATGTGCCTGCATATCAAGCGGCACATACTACCAGAGTATTAAATAATTTGGACAGTTTAAGTTAATAAAGTTAAACTGTCCAAATTAGCGGGATTCGATTGGACGGTTGGTCAGTGTTAAAAATGGGTCTGGTTAAAGCACTCAACTAAGCAACTTTTGTTGAAATATTTTATTTAAATATTTTTGGTTTAAAATATTTTGAAAAAAAAAGAAGAAGAAAAAAAATTGTTTTGCTCTTTGTACCATGTTGGACGGGAGAAAGGAATTTTACCCATTCATAAGTCGGGTGTTGTGCAACTTACTTATTTATGGTGAAAGAGAGGAGTATGGTGGCTTGTGTGTTCCAATGCGAACACGCTCACGGACACGGGCCCGATCTCAGACTCGGTCACGGGCTCAGGCTTAGTGCGAGGGCATAGGCATGTGAGGCAGTGTAGCTATAGAAGCACTAGTGGCGCACTTGCAACTTCGCACATGCGCATTGTGTTACGTGTACTTGATATAATACCGGAGTAAATTCTCTGCAACACCTGTTTTACGTAGCACGGAAAACACCAAAGCTCCGTGGGGCAACCATATTGTACGGATATCATCCATTCTGTTCATCAAGTGAGCCCCCTCGAATTTAGGCCTTGAACCAAAACATTAGCTAGATGCACATTTCAGGTGGGCCACACAAAAGACAATAATGGGACGATGACACCAATGGTAGATTTATTTCTGTAGCTCATCATGGTTTTGCATTGCATCTTACCCGTTCATTCGGTGCATCTCGCCAGAAGAACATATCACTCCAAAAATCAGCCTCATGAACTTGAAGGTAGTGGTTATAGGCATGATTTTGCATTATTCCTGGTGATGCGACCCACCTGAGTTTTCAATGTAGCTGATTTTTGGTTTTCACGGTGTAAATGAGAATTATCACATGATTGATGGATTCGATTCCATATGAACAACATGGTGGGTCCACAGAGATTGGGTGTTTTACCAGCTGTATACAACTAGGGGTGTCAATGGGCCGGGTTAGGGCCGGGGCAAGCTCTGTCCAAGCCTGGCCCGCCTCTTTCAACATATGCATAAACCCGGCCCGAACCCGTGTCGGGCCATAATAGCTACGTCCAAGCCCGGCCCAAGATAGAAATGTAAAGTCTAGCCCATGCCCAGCCCTAGCCCGAGCCCGCCTTTAACATAGAGGGAGAAATTATCCTTTAATCCCCACTTCTCTATATATGAAAAATTATCACCAACATTATTGAAAATAAACGGAGTTTTAGGAGGAAGATGAATTTTTAAGAAAAATTTGTGTAAAATTTAAATTTTGAAAGAAGAAAAAATATTTTAATTTTAATTTTAAATTTTATATATATATATATATATATATATATATATATATATATATATATATATATATATTCAGGTCGGGCCGGCTTTTCGGGCTTTTAAACAGCCTAGTCCAAGCTCGTCTCGTTTAAAAACGAGCTTATACTTTAGGCTCGAACCCGCCTCGCGGGCCTGATACTTTAGTCCAAGCCCGGCGCAAGGCAGGCCAAGCCCGAAAGCCCGTCGGGCCAACCCGGTCCATTGACACCCGTATATACAACAATCTTTAGCATAGGATTCTAGTCTATTCGAGTCTATTAAGTACCGCAGTAGATATGCAGATGCTCCCCTTCGATCCCCCGTACACCACCACCGTAAAATCAAGAAAACCACTCCCTGTCGTGTGGTGCACTTTAGATTCTGATATGTTTCGTTTTTTGGCACCATAATTAAAATTATCTGTTAAAATGGATGAACGGAGTGGATAAAATAGGTTAATTACGGTGGGCCCCACAGAGTTTACTCCGCACGATTAGCGTACTGAGTAACTCCGCACGCTCTTATCGTGCGGAGTAAACTCAGTTGGGCCCACCTAAAATGTATGTGCTTTATCTATTCCGTCTATATGTTTTTTCAGCTATTTTAATAGTTGAACCCAAAATTTAAGCATATCCAAATCTCAAGTGGATCATGCCACGGGAAACAGTGAGAATAATGATTTCCACCGTTGAAACCTTCCCAGGCCCTACAGTGATGTTTATTTGTCATCCAACCTGTTCATAAGATCACATGGATATGGATAAATGGAAAACACAAATATCAGCTTGATCCAAAACTTCTGTGTCCTCCAAGAATTTTTCAATGGTAGAAATTCATTTCACACTTTTCCTGTCGTGTGGTGCACTTTAGATTCTGATATGTTTCGTTTTTTGGCACCATAGTTAAAATTATCTGTTAAAATGGATGAACGGAGTGGATAAAATAGGTTAATTATGGTGGGCCCCACAGAGTTTACTCCGCACGATTAGCGTGCGGAGTTACTCAGTACGCAATCCGCTTCCCTTTCGGAATCGGATTGCATGCGGAGTAACTCCGCACGCTCTTATCGTGCGGAGTAAACTCAGTTGGGCCCACTTAAAATGTATGTGCTTTATCTATTCCGTCTATATGTTTTTTCAGCTCATTTTAATAGTTGAACCCAAAATTTAAGCATATCCAAATCTCAAGTGGATCATGCCACAGGAAACAGTGGGAATAATGATTTCCACCGTTGAAACCTTCCCAGGCCCTACAGTGATGTTTATTTGTCATCCAACCTGTTCATAAGATCACATGGATATGGATAAATGGAAAACACAAATATCAGCTTGATCCAAAACTTCTGTGTCCTCCAAGAATTTTTCAATGGTAGAAATTCATTTCACACTTTTCCTGTCGTGTGGTGCACTTTAGATTCTGATATGTTTCGTTTTTTGGCACCATAGTTAAAATTATCTGTTAAAATGGATGAACGGAGTGGATAAAATAGGTTAATTACGGTGGGCCCCACAGAGTTTACTCCGCACGATTAGCGTGCGGAGTTACTCAGTACGCAATCCGCTTCCGCAATTACATCTAGCGGAGTTATTTGATACTCTGCCAGACCGTGATGGTCGATACACATCTACTCCAAGATTTTAATACCTAGCACACCAGAACCCAAATCAAACCGTCCGCATTGTAGGAACCAATGCAGATATGCCAGCTTCCCAATATATTATGGATCTAACAATGTAAACTTCCGATTCGTAGACACTCTTTTGCAGAATTTATCTCTTTCACATCAACCGTCTACTAAATGTCCCAAAATCAAGTGGTCAATGAACCAAATGTGTGTAAATTTTAGTCCATGACCTACTATTTAGTAGTCCTCACAATTTGGACGGTCTAACATCAGCTTCTTGTAGACCATGTGCACAAATTTAAAAATTCTCAACAACTTACAAACATAAACTGATTGCATGGTGACTCCACCACCATCGATATCTCTGTAGATCACACTCTGTGGGGGCCCACTGTGAAGTATGTGTTCTATCCATGCTGTCCATCTGTCTTGCCGGCTCATTTTGAAGCATGATCCCAAATTAAAGTATATCCAAAGCTTAAGTGGGCTACCCATGGAAAATCATTGGGATAATGACATCCACCATTGGAACTTCCCTAGGGCCCACTGTGATGTTTACTAGCATCCAACTCGTTCATAAGGTCACACTGACCTGGGGTAAGGGAAAACACAAAAATCAACTTCTATGAGCCATAAGAAGTTTTCAACTGTGGGCATTCAAATCTAAGTTTTTCCTATGGTATGGTCTACCGAGCTTTGGATTTGCTTCAATTTTGGGACATGCCTCAAAATAAACTAGCTACTAGATGGACAGCATGGATAATACTTATATATCATGGTGGGCCCTACAGGGCTGGTCACCATGGATACCAATGGCATAGGGGTCACCATGCAACAAACTTTATACGGACCCATCTTTCATATGCACCTGCCTGCCGACCAATCAAATCCCTGTCTGAGCTGGATCTGAGGGGTAGTACCAATCCGTGCCCTTTTCTATCTGCCTTTTAGTATCAAGAGGCATACCCGGCCAAAGTCTCAAATGAGTTTCCTGTGATTATAGTCAAGTGTGACTTCCATGCATCCATCATGGTCATCATGTTGGTATAATGAACTGCCTGGATTATTTACGTGCACGATCCATAGTTTTATCCATGGCTACATCTTGTCAACATCAAAAACGACTTTTCTACACCACCCACCATGAAATTCCTTTCATCCCATGGTGGGCCATGCACCTTTTCATAAGCCATCATGAGACACCAAGCACATCCCATCTAATCATTCACTAACATCCGAGCAAGAGTCATCATTCTGTGATTGGACCCCTCTTGTGAGGGAGCTGGACCTGTACTTCATGCAGCACATCTGATCCGTCCAAAAGGTGGGCCACATCATGAAAGTCTGCTGCAGAGAAGATTATGCTGATCCAATCGCTGAATGGCCTACGTGGCAAGCTGATGGCTGACTCTACGTAGAATGGATCTGCTGGATTTTCAAGGAAGACAATCTTCACGTTGTGGCCCACCTTTAGAACAGGTTGGATTTCCTGGATCTTTGGGCCCACCATGTTGTACATGTGAAATCTACTCTGTCCATTAGGTGAGGTCATCCATGCTAGGTCTTGTGGCAAAAATTTATCATAATCCAAAACTTAGGTGGGCCACACAACAGATAGAAAGGAGGATGGATCTCATTAACTTATGTGTGGAGCCACCATGGCGTGTATGCAGCTCAACAGGACGAAGAGAATATAGAAAACCCAAGATGATCCCCAACCAGGTTGGCTACGATCCGGATTAAGTGGTGTGGAGCCCACTCCCTAGTGAAATGACATGGCAATATTTGATTGGTTGGGCTCTACACTGTTAGAGATAACTTGAGTGGGCCTACCATAATGTATGTGCTTTGAATCTATGTTGTCCATCGGTTTTGACAGCTTTATGGCATGATATAAAAAATAAAGCAGTTCCAAATCTCAGGTGGACCACAATACAGGTACAACGGTGATTGACAATTAAAATGTTCTTGTGTGTCACAAATGGTTTAGATCAAGCTGATATATTTGTGGTCCCTTCATCCAGGTCCTTGTGACCTTATCAATCGGTTGGATGGCTCATAAACAATCCATTGCGGACGCGGATTGCCTGCGAAAGCCTTTCGCAGGCATCTTCTGTGCTCGGAATTTATTTGGGGTCTTAGGTGTTGCCGCAAAAAATGAACGGGATCTAAGACTCAAGTGGGCCGAAAATGTGATTATTGAACTTCCACTGTTGAAATATTCGTGGGGCCACATAAGTTTGGAATCAGGATAATATTTGTGTTTTCAGTTCATCTCAGTAGGAATGACATTATAAACGGTATGGATGACATATAAACATCACTGTGGACTCATAGAGCTTTTAACGGTAGTAATTTCCCTACCCACCTTTTGCTTCAGTGCAGCCCACTTGATTCTTGGATCCTGTTCATTTTTTGTCGCAATGCCTAAAATAATCTCACAAAATGGTTGGACGGCCTAGATTTCTCACAAACATTACGGTGGGCCCCACGTAGATTTCGAGCGCAGGAGATGCCTGGGAAAGGCTTTCGCAGGCAATCCGCGTTCACAGTGGTCCACTTTAGAATTGGATCTACTTATTTTTTTAAATCTTGCACTGAAAATGTGCTGTTGAAAAGGATTGGCGTACTCAGCCAAAATGCTAGAAAAATAATAATAATAATAAAGTCAGCCAAAATGCTAAAATAATAATAATAATAAAAGCTTTGATAGCTTATGCCCCACCAATCAAATCCTGCCACCATTTTACCATCGAGGTAGGCGGTTCTCACCACCCAATCAGCCTTCTTTATACGTACGGTGGAAAATGAGGGGTATTGCCTTATGGACAGACTGGATTTCAGGTATAAAGCAAGGTAGGCCCAACTCGTGGTAAGTTTCGCATGCTAACCCGGAAGCGAATTAGCTGTTTGTTATCCTACCGTGTGGGGCTATCTTGACGTATTTGTTGTACATCTATTCCGTCCATCTAACTTTTCGTCTCATATTGTGACGTGATAAAAAATTATAAGAATATCAAAATATTAGGTGGAACATACAAATAGAAAGAGTAATGAATAACTGCTAAAAACATTTTGCGGCACAAAAGCTTCGGATTGAAAGTAAACATTAATAAAACGTTACAACTGGCCCTTTGAAATTTTTAATGGTGTGGCACTCAATCGAAACGGTTTCATGTTGTGTGGTCCACCTCAGAGTTGGATATCTATATATTTTGGTATACCATTCTAAAATGTTACATAGAAACGGATGGACGGCGTGGATATACATAAGATCATCAATATGGGCCCCATTAAGCTGTTAGATTCTCACCCTGCTGACCACCGCCCGGTTTTCCTGCACGCGTGACGCATTGGCGGCAAAGACGAGGCTTGGCGTGACCGTTTTCATTTAAAACGCTATCCCCCTTGCGGTTGGATGATGCGGTCGTGCATCTCTCAAAGGTTTCGAGTGTGGTAAGATGATGTACCCATCGTAACCATTCATTTTAGGTACCGTATTGTGGATGAGAAATGGTTGAGCATACACGTGTCTTGGATGATCCTACCTGTTTTATCAATGGCTCTAAATCTGACGGTAGTAGAAATATAGACAAGAAATGAACGAGTTTGAAGGCAAACAATGAATAAGATATATCTAATAAGTTTGGATTTCTTATTATTACCCTTTTTTGGAAAGTCATCCATCCATGATAGGGCCTAGCAGATGGACGGACCTAGTTGATACAGGACCTCAGTAGTTACTGCTGAGAAGAGATGCTCTACCGTATTCTGATTCACCTGTCTCCACCGAAACATCTCCTGCATAAAAACACTAATGTTTTGAATATGGGGACGATTGCGTGCGGAGTGACTTAGTACTGTATACAGGTGGACACAAGCCAAGCCAGCTTGATGTCCTGGCTTGACTCCGCATGTTTGGGCTTGGTTTGGCTTGACTTGAAGTCCAGTTTTAAGTCTAGCCAAGTTAAAATTTTAATTTAATTGGAATTTCAAACCACATACAAGCCAAGCCTAGCCTAGCCTAGCTCGGCTTGACTTGAAGCTTTGCTTGGCTTGTGTTCGGTTTGAGTTGATTCGACTTGACTTTATATAATGCTAAAAAGCAACTCTAATCCTATATATTTCACTTCATTTTTTCCTTTTCATCTCCCACCTACATTCCTCGCACTCACGCTTTTTATCTATCTGTCGCCCGCCAACTCTAGGACCAGTCTCTCTCTCTCTCTCTCTCTCTCTCTCTCTCTCTCTCTAATCATGGATTCTGGTAATAGTGGGAGCATGCAATCGTCCAGCGACAGCGATGAAGAATATAATTCCCGCTCCAAATTGATCTCCGACTTTTTTTAATTCTTCCTTCCATAGCGGCGGCCCCCATTTCAAACTCGTCATCTCCTCCTTCTCATTAGCACCACTCACTTTTATTTGACTCCCTGTTAGCGGAAGTATGAATGAAGTTAATTAGTGTCGACTTGGTTATTACCAAGCTTGACTCTTAACTTAACTTAAGCTCGAAAAGCTAGAGTTCGAATACAGCTTGAACTCAGCTTGATAGCTTGATCAAGTCAAGTCAATCATAAAAGTTTGGCTTAATTCCAAGACGAAGCCACACACAAAGCCAGGGTTTATTGGGACTAAGCCGCACACAAGTTAGGCCCAGCTTGATTCGATTCAGCTTGTTGTCCAACTCTAGTATTGAGTAAACTTTTTAGGGCCCATCATGGTTTATATGTCATATCCACACATTAGGATGTTTTACAAGATCATTTCATGGGACGAGACAAAAATTGAAGCATATCTAATTCTCAAGTGGACCACACCATAGGAAACATTGTGAATTTAACGCTTACCGTTGAAAACATCTTGGGGGTTGTAGAAGTTTTATATGAAGCTGATATTTGTGTTTTCCCTTCATCCACGCCTGTGTAACTATATGAACATGTTGGATGAGAAATAAACATGGCTGTAGGCCCTAAGGAGCCTTCAACGGTGAAGGTCATTATCCCCACTGTTTCTTGTGTTGTAGTCTACTTGAGCTTTGTATATGCTTCAATTTTGGGGCCCTTCTATAAACGGAGCAGAAAAAAAAATAAAAATAGATGGATAGCAAGGATAAGACACATGCATCCACAGTGGCCCCAAGTAGTTTACTCAGTACGTAATCCGCTTCCTTTGAGTGTATGGGCGATCATGGAGCCCATCTTTATATATGTGCCTTATATCGACACTGTCCATCCATTTCGAAGACTCATTTTAGGACATGATCCATAAAATTAAGTAGATCCAAATATTAGGTGGACCATAATACATGAAATTGTGGTAATCAACCATTTAAAACTTTTAGTGAGCCACAAAAGTTTTAGATCATATATGTGTGGTCTCTTCATCAAGGTCTTTGTCATCTTATGAATATGTTGAATGGCAAATAAACATTCTGGAAGACCCCATGAAGTTTTTAATGGTGGGGATTCAATCAAGACTGTTTCCTGTGGTGAGGTCTACCTAAGATTTCGATCTGATTCATTTTTCGAAGCATGACGTAAGATGAGTTGTAAAAATGGATGGACGGTTCAGATGTAAGGCACATATATCATAGTATTGTCCACAGCTAAGGATTTGGCGCGGATTTCCTGCTAAAGCCTTGCGCAGGAAGTTCCTGCGCTGGAACCAAGGTGGGGCTCACAGTGATGTTTTTTCATAAATCCACCTGGTCTATCCGTTTTGGGAGCTCATTTTAAGACATGAGAACAAAAATGAACTGGGTCAAGTGGGCCTCACTAAAGGAAAAGGTGGGTAGGTAAATTACTACTGTTGAAACCTCCACAAGGTCCATAGTGATGTTTATATGTCATCCATACCGTTCACAACGTCACTACTACTAGGATGAACTGGAAACACAAATATTATCCTGATTCGAAACTCCTGTGCCTCCACAAATATTTCAACTGTGGACGTTCAATCCTCATGTTTTCGGCCCACTTGAGTTTTGGATTCAGTTCATTTTTGTTCTCATGTCCTAAAATGAGCTCCCAAAATGGATGGACGAGGTGGATTTATCCAAAAAACATCACTTTGTGCCCCACCTTCATTTCCTGCACAGGAAGTTCATGCGCAAGGCTTTCGCAGGAAATCCGCGCCATAAGGATCCAGCCAAACGGTGGCCACTTCCACACTGCCACGTATCATGCCAAGAGAACTCTACTAAACTGGGGCTTTATTTTTGGTTTCATGGCATAAATTAATTCTTAAAAGAAGATGACCGGTATGGATATACAATTCATACGATGAGCCCTATGTTCAGAACCCCACCCACATCGCTGGGGTCTCAAGTCGCGCCAACTAAACTGTGGTTTTTACATCTCTCTCCCAATTGCTTGCCTTGTAGTTCCGGAGTACGTAGGCAATCTACTCGTTAGTTGAGCTGGCAGCAAGGTGGCAATGGGCCGGATAGCCTGCCCGACCTAATGAGCTCGACCCAGCTTTGGGTCAGGCTTGGACTTACTAGCTTGACTCATTGGCTAGGCTTTGGCCTTGCTTGAATGACCCGGTCAATTTCTTAATCGAGCTTAGGCTCATTCACTTTAGCCCAACCTAACCAAGGACAGCTTGGCTCACCCCCACTTTATACGTACATGTTGCATGTTATGAATATATGGTTCAGATCCACACACAGCCTATTTGATCAATCGTTAGCAATGGGCTCAAATTAGATATTACCATCACTGAGTTGCTGCTGGAAATGGATAGGTACGTTTCACATCAATATCAGAGAGAGGTGGTAGGATCTGTACTTCAATAATGATAAGAGCTAACAAACCAGTCACATCAGCCGGGTCCCACATGCCATCCACCAATGCTGAGGTGACACTGATGCGTACCCGTCCGTCTCCTCTGATGGGGTAGTGCCTAATCCGAGCCCGTTAGCAATAGGGCTTTTGTCGATTTTTCATGTTGGGTTTAGTCCTGTCAAACCGGGGCGCACCCAATCTTTTGTGGACTAGGGCTTGTTGTGTTAGGCTAGAAATAGGATTACATACTGAGTTACCCAGTACTGAGCAAACTCTGTGGGGCCACCGTAGAAGTTATGTAATTTATCCACGCCGTTCATCCGTTTTTTCAGCTCATTTTAAATGCTGGTACAAAAATTTAAGCATATCTAAATCTCAAGTAGACCACACTACAGGAAACAGTAGAAATATTGATTTCCACCATTGAAACCTTCCTAGGATCCACAGTGATGTTTATTTGTCATTCAAGCTGTTCATAAGATCACACAGACATGGATGAATGGAAAACACAAATATCAGCTTGATCCAATACTTCTCTGGCCCCCGATAATCTTTCAACCGTAGATGTTCGATTCACACTGTTTCCGTTGTATGGTACAATTGAGATTTGGATATGCTTCATCTTTGGGTTTATCCTCTAAAATTATCTGCTAAAATGTATGGAAAGCGTGGATATAATATATAAATCAAGGTAGCCCCAAAGAATTTATTTCAGTACGCAATCCGCTTCCGTTGGGCTCATGCTGGGGTCGGGCAATGGGGCATTGTTAGCTGGCAGAGACAACAGTGCAGCGTGTGTGAGTGATCGAGGGTGCGTGTAGGATCAACGGTGGTTTGTATGATAGGTTTTTTTAATAACATTAAAATACGACGACCCAATAATCTGGACGATCCAATCTCAGGTGGGCCGCATGATAGGAAACAAATTAAAAACATCCAAATTCAGTTGTGGCCCATTTCATGATTGGACTTCCCTAATTTGTAGGGATCCCTATCCTCATTTCGTACGGTTCGGATTTCATTTCAACGCCAAGATGCTTCCCCACATGAATTTAGTTTCACGAAATTCTCCTCTACCACACAGCTGCAGAGGAACCGCCTCCATATTCCTCATTTCCCCTTATTCCAAAAATGATTTGATACAGCAGCTGTATCATAGATAACGATACATGCATCCTTTTCCTGCATGCGTATCACGTATATAGCACATCCTATCCGTAGAATATCTGGCCCATATCATTATGGTCACATTTTTATAAACATTGGGCTGATCAATTTGTATATACAGAAACAATGTCAATATCTGTAAACGGATAAGGTTCTGATTATAGTGAGATTGTGTGGCCCACTAAATTAGGTAATCGTCTCTATATTCAGCCCACACGGTCATCATGGTATGGGACGTAGTTTTAACGGATAGGATAGTCTATATATTGGATACTTAGGTAGTAAAAGAATGGATGTATGACTTAAACTACAGACGCTGTATCTGATCATTCATCCCCTGCATTTTATAACATGGTATCTGCACCCAGATTCAAAACCTCCTTTTATTTAATTGCTTTGTAAAACGTCACAAAAGCCAAATCACACCGCCAAGCAAAAGCTGGGATTGCATGATACTCCTGTGCAGTGGTGGGCCGTACTATCTCACAAAGCAACCATTACAAGTTGTATGTACGTAAATCAATCCATACCGTCCAAATTATGCAACCCATTTTTTACGTGATAACCCAAAGATAGACTACATTTTTATTGGGGCTTAGATTGGTTGGATGATCCTAACCGTCCAATTTTTTATCACCATATGGATATTGAAATGTGTTTGGCGGTTTAAATTTAAATGGTGAAATCGAACCTGTAAAAAAGATCGGCCAATGAGTGTGGTTTAGGTTACTAACCATCCTCAGTGGAGCCCCCCTATTTGTGTGATCCAGATCATTGGGGACTACAAGTATTCCTCACGTACGGTTAGATGGGTTGCTGCAGTTTTAAATAAAAGACAGCAAGGCACACGCCCCCAAAATAAAAAGAAAACTCGGTGACTTGGGGTATAAGAGAAATTTCGAGTTTTCTTTTGTAAAAAAGATTTGATACTCTGGCCGAGTGATAGATGATACGCAGGCACTAGGAAACTACTTTAAAATTGTACAAGTCGCATTTAGATTATTCAAATTACACAGTTCAAATTACGGGTCCCATTTTAGATGTATCATGAACCATAAATTAATTTTAATTTGTTATCTGAATGTTGGATTGGTGGACATTTATTGGACGGTTAACAATGAAAGATATCAAGTGGTCCCTATTTCAAGAAACAAGTGTTCGAGAATCTTATTTTGAGATTATCACTTAATGATAGTCTTTTCCGCAATTTAGACGGTCTAGATAGAGTTAATTTATGCAATGCGTACAATCTATGACTGCCTGCGCATCAAGCGTCATACGCTGGCAGATTATCAAATACTCCACATTTCTTTCGCTTTCCTTGCGCTCTGATACGTGTCTCACTCGCTTTCAAATCTAAGCCGTCCAAATTGCGGGCCAATTGTCGATATTAACGGTCTAATTTCATATGTTACGTTTTGATTGCTGACCTTTAATTTTGATGGCTGCAAATCAGCCAATCAAGGATGTTGATCAACGTGATTTTCAGCCGATCATCAAATCAGCATCGTGATGAATGACCTAGACGGTCAAGATTGACATGCATATTGCCACGTGTAGGTAAATGAGTCGACAACGTTTGGGACTCCCGGCCAGATGCGGATGTTGTCAATCCTGTACGCCAGTCGACTTCCTTTCCTTACACGGACAGGTAGGATGAGGAGTGGTATTTCTACTCGCAGGAACAGCAATGAAACCTACTCTCACCAGAACCGCCACTGGGACACGTTTCCAAAAGATCAGATCCGTTCATATACACTTCTTATAAACTTTGTTTTAAAACCATCCTGAATGGCTAGTTATAAATTTAATACGTTCATAAATTTACTTAACCGTCCATTTCAATCACTCAATTAACCAATCTGTATTTGGCTGTTGAATATAAATCAAGAAATTATTTCTGATGAACGGTGTAGATCTCGTAAATACTTTCTAAAATTCCACATATCGAAGGATAGATTCAGATGGTTACTCTCGCGAGTATCCATTGCATTTCTCCTGACATACAGCGCGAAGAGAGAGAGAAGAGAGGGAGAGGGAGAGGGAGAGAGAGAGAGAGGGCATGACTGTCATGCACTTTGCACGACTCGTGTGCTTTGAAATCGAGTTGGAAAGCGGTTTTCAGTTTTCATTTTAGGGGTTTTATGCCCCCAAAAGTTTGATAGAAACACCCCCAAAAAAGCCCTAAAAAGTTAATAATCCGATCCCATTCCTCTCCTTATCTCAGATCCAAAACCCCCAACATTTTCAAAGTAAGCTCCGCCCCAATCTCTCTCTATCTTTCATTTCAGTCTCTGGTAGTTGGATTTTTCTTGAATATTCTCATCTGCTTTGTTGGAAATCCTTCGATTTTCATTTTTTAATATTTTTCTTTTTTGATTTGGTGGAGTTTGGGTAGAAAACAATGCAAATCACTTTCTCGCACACTCCAGGATAAGAATGAATAAAAAAAAAAAAATCATTCTCTCTCATTCTAGGAATGGAAACAATGAAAATCGGAATCTCGAATTTTCATTTTTTCCGATTTTTATATGTTTTCCGCACTTTAGGAGCTTAGAGTCTGTTCGAATCCATTTCTGTGGTTTTTCTTTTCTAAGGTGAGGGTTTATTTCCATCTTCTGGATATTTCTAGGTTAGGGTTTTATTTTTCTTACTTCAGCTGCGACAATGGCGAATCTCGAAACGCTCGTCGCCGCTCGCAAATCTCTGAAGCTCAGCTTAGAGAAATCGAAAGCGCTGGGATCTGCGTTGGAGAAGGCTGGGCCCCGGTTGGACGAGATCCACCAACGGCTGCCGTCTCTGGAAGCTGCTGTCCGTCCCATCCGAGCACAGAAGGAGGCTCTGGCAGCCGTCGGAGGCCACATTGACCGTGCTGTTGGGCCTGCCGCAGCCGTTCTGAAAGTCTTCGATGCTGTCCATGGCTTGGAAAAATCGTTGCTGTCTGATCCGCGGTCCGATCTGGCGGGGTACCTGTCGGTCCTCAAGCGGCTCGAGGAGGCTCTGAGGTTTCTCGCTGATAACTGCCAGCTGGCGATCCAGTGGCTGGAAGACATTGTTGAGTACTTGGAAGATAATGCGGTGGCGGACGATCGGTATCTTTCCAATTTGAAGAAATCTTTGAAGAGTCTTAAGGAATTGCAGTCGGACGATGAGCGTGCGCGCTTAGATGGTGGGCTCTTGGACGCCGCTCTGGTTAAATTGGAGAATGAGTTCCATCGGCTGCTGACAGAGAATAGCGTTCCACTGCACATGTCGTCGATGGCTTCGTCCGAGCAGCAGCCCTGCATTGCCCCATCGCCACTGCCTGTTACGGTCATTCAGAAGCTGCAGCTGATTCTTGAGAGGCTGACTGCCAATGGCCGCCTTGAGCGCTGCATGTCAATCTATGTCGATGTCCGAAGTGCGAATGTGAAGGCGAGTTTGCAACCGCTGAATCTTGATTACCTCGAGATCTCGACCTCTGAGTTCAACGATGTGCAGAGCATTGAAGTCTACATAGAGAATTGGGGGAAGCACTTGGAATTTGCCGTGAAGCATCTATATGAAGCGGAGTACAGGCTTTGCAATGATGTGTTTGAGAAGATGGGGCCCGATGTGTGGATGGGATGCTTCTCCAAGACCGTGGCTCAGGCTGGGATTCTTGCCTTTCTACAGTTTGGGAAGACGGTAACGGAAAGCAAGAAAGACCCTATTAAGCTTTTGAAGTTGTTGGATATTTTCGCTTCTTTGAATAAGCTGAGGTTGGATTTCAATCGCCTGTTTGGAGGGAAAGCCTGCATTGAGATTCAGAATTTGACACGAGATCTTATCAAGTCTGTAATTGAAGGCGCTTGCGAGATATTTTGGGAGCTTTTGGTTCAAGTGGAATTACAAAGGCAGACACCGCCGCCACCTAATGGCAGTGTTCCCAGACTGGTGAGCTTCATCACCGAATACTGTAATAGGTTGCTGGGAGATGATTATCGGCCGATCCTAACACAGGTTCTGGTCATCCATCGGAGCTGGAAAAAAGAGAAGTTCCAAGAACGCCTCCTCACTGAGGCAGTATTGAATATAATTAAAGCCCTCGAGCTAAATTTGGAGTCATGGTTCAAGATGTACGAGGACACCACCCTGTCAAACCTCTTCATGATGAACAATCACTGGCATTTCTACAAGCATTTGAAAGGAACAAAGCTCGGGGATATATTGGGAGACGCATGGTTGAGAGAGCACGAACAGTACAAGGAATATTATGCCGCTATCTACTTGAGGGAGAGCTGGGCGAAGCTCCCAGCCCTGCTGAGTAGGGAAGGGCTGATTCTGTTCTCGGGTGGGAGAGCAACTGCACGTGATTTGGTCAAGAAGAGGCTGAAAGCCTTCAACGAGTCGTTCGATGAAATGTACAAGAAGCAATCAAATTGGGTTGTGTCGGAGAAAGATTTGAGGGAGAAGACATGCCAGATGGTGGTGCAGACGATCGTTCCGGTTTACCGGAGCTATATGCAGAACTACGGTCCCCTGGTGGAGCAGGATGCGAGCGCAAGCAAATACGCAAAGTATTCAGTGCAGACTCTGGAGAACATGCTCAGCTCTCTATTTCAGCAGAAGTTGGTGAAAAGTGGGAGCGCCAAGACGAGGCACTCCAACGGGAAACCCAACAATGTTGTGGCCAATCAATTTTGCTCTGCCCCGACTGTTATGTGATGTATACATACCAATACAAAACCTTCGAAAGGGAAGGAAACATACACTTCAAGGCTTTTCTCTGCATACCATCAATTTGAAGTTGTTAGAATGAAATCAAGCTGAAATTTGGTCCAGGCTGTTCAATGGCCGGGTGTGCTGCATTGCTTATGTGTATATATGGATGGATATCCCAAGAAACGGGCAGCTCTTTCTCACAATTGGAACTAAGGAATGTGACAGCTCCTTTTCACAATTGGAACTATGGAATGTGACAGTCAATGTAATGCTAGATGATTACTCTGCACATTACCTTCGTTGCAGGCAGGTGGGGTCCTTTAATGCGTATGTTTTCTCAAAGAGAAGCGAATCAGAAGGTGCAATGAATATAAACATTGTAGGAATGAGATCCACCGCACTCTTCTCCGGTAGATTCTGTATTACCCTCATTTGATACCATATCTTAACTGTTGTCTTTTTATCTCGGAATTGCTTCTACTCATTCATTCTAGATTCTTAGGTTGCGGGCAGTCTTACATCTTTGTAATGTGCTTTTTAGGTATATGTAAAATCCATTGTTTCATGTGCAACTGGTGCTTTGGTTTTTGCTCTTTGTTATAAATTTCCAAAACATGACTCACATGTTCCCTTTGGTATACATGGGATTTTGTCCCCAGATACTCTACCGGAGTTCCACGCAAATTTAAGTTTCTATTCCTGCCAGTTTTTTTCAAAAAGTGGGTGAAAATTGTGGATAGGTAGTTGGGCATGTCTGTGATAGTCTCGTGTATTGATGGGTAAAGATCTTTTCACATTTCCTAATTATTAAGATGCTACAAGTTTTAGAAGTCCGGTTTAGATACTACTGGATGGCTGTCATGTTTTTCAATTACTGGATGGCAAGAAAAAATGAAATATTTTTGTGCATTTTTTATTTGCTGAAATATTTTGACAGGATAATCCATAGATGTGCTTTTACTGGAATTTTTTGATGGAATGGTCTGTCTGTGTTTGTGTGTGTTTCTAATCTTTTTTTGGCACAAGAAGCATGTTCCCTTTCAACTCCACTTCTCCCCACTTTGAATTATATGGTATAAAAAACTTTCAATGTATTCTTGTATTTGTGTGCCATATAATTGGAACATTCATGATCTACACATGTACCAGCTTTAGCTATATGATTTCTACTGTGGCTTTGATACTTTTTTGTGTGAAAAATCCAATAACTGAGATTTTATTGCCGCATGACACATGTTTCAGAACTTTTGATTTGTTGTTTAACCAAGCCTTCTGTATTGTTGAATCATGTAGGAGAAGATCTATCCTTTTATCCTTTCTCTGTTGTTAGTGAAATTTCTTAAACACTAGTGGACACCGTCATTATGGATTTAATGAGCTTGCGACTGTGGACCCAATTGCTATCTCACTAGTTCCACTGCTTTTTCATGTGCATGTGATGTTGTTTGGCTTATTGCCAACTGAATAGCCAATTGCCAAAATCCACCATTGTGGCACCCCACTTTGACCTTACAATACTCTCATCAAACCCGTTCTCACCATAACTTACTTCCCTTTAACCCTCTCTTTCTTTTTCATTCTTCTCACTGACTGGCTGCGACATTGCTTCTCATGCTATTTCATTTGTGAAGTTCAGGCACTGTTTGAAAAACAACCACACTAGCCTTGTATAGAGTACGTGACTTCTGCTAATGGAGCCCCACATGGGGGAAAGGACTATAGGATTCCTAGATTAGTTCACCGTTTAAAATGTTGTGGTGACTCATCCTCTCTCCTCATGCGGTGTTGACATACTGCTATCTAGACCGTCCAAATTGTGTCTGATTGCAAATCTAGTATATATCTAGAATCAGTCCGATCAACAAATTTCAACCATCAATTTATGGCTACCAAATGGATCGTCAAATGTAAATGACTGAGTTGTCCAAATTTAAAGATGAAATTAGACAGTTAATGTTGTCATATTAGTGCAATCCCTGGTTATGCTTCATTCACAGTTTGGTCAGGGATTTGGTTGGTTTGGATTGCTGTAGAACCATGCCATGTGTATGTTTGAACAATCAGACCCAGGTGCGGCTTGGTTAGTGGAAATTCCAAATCGAGTGCAAAAAGTCCATCTAACCAGCCCAAGATGGCAAGCAAGCTCATCTTTTCAAATTGAAGAAATGAGCAGAATGGCCATAGTAACTTCCACCCTTGGTACACTTGCCCTATAATAATTGTGATTTCTGGCTTGGGAGCTTTCATACAGTATTTCTTTTCTTTTGAATGTTAATGGCACCGCTAACCATCCTCTAGAATCCGATTTATTGTCTCCATAGTCTAAAAGAAAGATGTTATTGCATTTAAATGCAATTTGGTTTTATCTTAGTCTCAATAGCAGCTAGATGTAGTTCTTGTAAGGCTTAAGCTATCTTGACTCTTATGGGCAGAATCGGGAAATGGATGTTAAGCTATCTTGAGACTCTTATGGACAGACTTGGGAAATAGATGCATTGCATCCGGGATCGGTGCAGGTTGCCATCTCTAACCTTTGTCAAAAGACTTTGGGACTTGACCCACCTCATCCGTCCCTGAGTCGAATCGCAACTTGCCTGAGTCGGGGCTATATTTGTCCGACCTAGGTGTGACTGGAGGGGGGACTCGTATCAAACTGGATTGGGGCCAAACCAGATCTTAGTAAAACTCAGATGAGTCTCATCTGCTCATACAAGTCTTAAAAACCATTTCTTTAACCTGTCTTCATGAATTTTTCCATCAAGGGGTCTATTTGTGCATGTTCTTAAAAATTATCTTACGTTTCAGAAAAGAAAAAAAAAATCTCAATTCTATAATTCGTGCAGGCTATTATTCTCTATCACATGCCTTTGCCGAGCTCTGAAGATGTGGTTTTTGAGGTATACTGTAAGATGTAGTGCTCCTACTTGCATCTCAATAGTTGGACAGTACCAAATCAATTGATCCTGTCTGTTATGTGTGACATATATTCTGTGGGTCCTCATGCAGAAAATGACACAAACTGAACAATCTGTGAATTGTCTTCCTCTTTCTATAATAGTTTTATTTTATTGTAGAGACAATACCATATAAAAGCCTATATTTTGGTTGAATTCCATAAACAAGCTTATTTTTAAACTCTTTCCTATAATCAGCTTAAGGTTTCCAAATAGATAAAATAACTTCATATTTTGACTTTGACTTCATATGATCCGTCTCTTTTAAATTGAAAATGACACTTATGCCCACATGGGGTGCCGGAATCCACTCCTACCGTGGAATACGGCCATGGCTACACATGCTGCGTTAATTTGATCCATGCCTTCCATCCTTCATAGATCATGATTTGAGGGCAAGAGCCCAAAAATAAAAAGATCCAAAACTTTGGTGGCCCAGGAAGGTTTCAACTTTAGGCATTTCTTTTTCCAGTTTCCCCTCTTGTGTGGCCCACTTAAATCTTCGATCCAACTCTTTTTTCTTTTCTTTTCTTTTTCTTTTTTTTTTCCCTTTTTTATGTCTTAAAATTATCTGGCAAAACAGGTGGACGGGTGGATTACTCACAGACATCACGATGATTCTCACCAAGAATTCCGCTTTTGCGGATTACGTGTTATCCAGGGAACAGCTTAGTGGGTGTTACCCTTACCGCAGGGCCTACATTGATAATTATTTTTGTATATCCATGCCGTCCATCCATTTTCTCAGCCCATTTTAGGATGGGGTTACGAAAATTATGCAGAGCTAAATCTCATGTGGACCACCCCAGAGGAAACCGTGGTGATTGAGTGCCTCATCATTAAAAATTCCAAAGAGCACATTGTAAAGATTTAGTAGTGTTTATTTGCAATCCAACCTCTTGATAATTTCAAGAAGATCTGGATGAACGGGAAATACAAAGATTATCTTGATCCAAAACAAAAGCTTTTAATGGTCATTCATCATTGTTTCCAGTGGTATGAACCACCTGGTATTTGGATCATCTTAAGGTTTGGGATTACTTCCTAAGTGTTATATGATGAGAATTGAGTCACCGCCATTTCAAAATCGTAGTGAAATATCATATGTGGTGAGCCAAACATTGCATTGGGATATCTCCTCAAAATGCAATAGAATGGATGGTAAAAAGAGTTTATTTGTTACTTTCTTGTTTATGCCAATGGGAAAAAAGTGGTTACATATCCCTTATTGATGGTTGGGTTAATAAGAGAAACCTAAGTGTCATAGTTTTGCATTCAATAAGTGTAACTTTGCGTCAGCATAATTGTATAAATATCTTATCACATGATCAAATATCCATTTTATTTTTAGAAATTTATAATATAAAATACACTTTAAAAAAAAAAAGTTAAGAAACAACTCCAATTAAAAATTTATAAAATATGAAATAACTTATAGAAATTAAATTAAAATAGCATTTGAGGAATTAACATATTACCTTTTTCAATTTAACCCTATATCTCAATCTTATATAAATAAGTACAAATATATAAGAGTTAAAATATTTAAAAATGGTGTTAAAAGAATTCTAAATTAATAATATTGTTTTATATTTATCTTAAAATTAATACAATGCAATTTTATATAAAAACAAATTAGTAGTAGAAAAGAAATGAGAGAAACTTCTAAATGAGAAGACAAAAATAAAAAGGAAACAAATTACCAACTTATCTCTTTAAAGAACTTTGTAGTTCATGCTTATGATTTTTTAAAGTCTTTACAAGCATGAAAATGTTTTTTTATTACCTATTTATAGATTTCAAATGTATTCTCATTAAGGTAAAAGAGGTGGGTAAAGTAGGTGTGATAAGTAGAGGTTGGTAAAAAATGGAGTATATGATGAGTACTTCACAAGTTATTTGTTTATTGGTACAATGCTAAACGAACGCTTACATTTTTGTTAAATGCCAAAAAAGAGCATGATTTTTAACTCTTTCTTAAAACCCGCTTAACTTTTCCGTCGTTAGCCAAAAAATTGCTCTCCCTATAACACCGTTATGTATTCAACACTATATTTTGAAAAAAACAATGCTGCCCTTGAAAAAAATCCCTTAAAACATTATCCGGCTCCCTCTCTCCCTCTCTCTCTCTCTCTCCCTGTTCATGTCCAAACATCATAACCCACTCCCTCCCTCCCTCCCTCCCTCCCATGGCCAAACATTGCAACCCGCGCCCCCCCTCTTGGTAGACTTGCCTCATTTTGGGGCTCATGCCTTAAAATTATATGAGAAAAGGAATGAATGGCGCGAATAAAACCCTTACATCAAGGTGGGCCCCACATAGACCTGAACGGATTATTGTCCGGGTAGGGGTATGATGCAATTCGCTTTTCGTAAGACGGGGATTTCCTGCTAAAGCCTTTCACAGCACCGGGAGCTTAGGTGAGGCCCACCATGATGCTTGTGAGACATCCACCTTGTCCATCCATTTTATGAGATTATTTTAGAAAATGCGAACAGAAAAAAGCCAGAGCCAAAACTCAAGTAGGCCGCACTAAAGGAAAAGGTGGGTAGGGAATTTCCTACCATTGAAACCTCCTTGGGTCCAGAGTGATGTTTATATGCCAATGACATTCCTGCTGTGATGAACTCTAAACACAAATATTAGCCTGATTTAAAATTTCTGCGGCCCCACGAATATCTCAACTGTGGACGTTCAATCCTCATGTTTTCAGTCCACTTGTATCTTGGATCGTGTTCTTTTTTTGGTCCCATGTCTTAAAATGAGCTCACAAAATAGATGGACGGGGTGGATTTCTCACAAACATCACGTTGGGCTCCACCTAGGTTCCCAACACAGGAACTTCACGCCAAAGGCGCAAGAAATATGCGTCCCTGCGTGGGTGTTACCTTACAGTGGGCCTCACCTTGTGATGTGTTGTATATTCACACCGTCCATACGTTTCTCCCAACCATTTTAGTACATGGTCCCAAAAACTTATGTAGATCTAAATTCAGGTGGACCATACCACAGGAAACAATGGTTATTGAGTGCCTCACCATTAAAAATTCCAAAGGGTCGTTTGTAAGGTTTTCGTAATGTTTATTTTCCATCCAATCTTTGAAAATGTCAAGAACATCTGGATGAAGAGACAGTACAAATATTAGCTTGATCCAAAACTTTTGTGGCCCACAAAATGTTTTTAATGGTCATTCATCATTGTTTCTAGTGGTATGGCTAGATTTGGATCTTTTTAAGGTTTGAAAATGAATCCTAAAATGAGATGAGAAAAATGATGGACGGAATAGATATACAACATATACATCATGGTAGGCCCCATAAGGTTAGCGTAACACCCTCCAAGCTAATCCGCTCCGGTCTCTAGCTCGGTACTGTGGGAGTAATACATACCCCATCCGCGCCCGCTACCAACTCCCCCACCCCAGTGGTAGGGTTGAAAGTTGGGCGGGTTCAACCCGACCGACCTAAGACCGACTCGACATTGGGTTGGGCTTGGGTAGGAAGTATCGAACCTGATCTCGAGCTTGGGCTATGAAAACACCAACCTGATGAAGTTTGGGTCTGTTGGAGAGCCTCCAAACGTGGGTGAACTGGGTGCTCAGACTGATCGGGCGAATGCACAAAGGCTGCTAGACAATGTTTTGAGTGCCCAGACCGATCGGGAGACAGGTCTGCAGTGGGCTCTGACCGGTCAGGCGACAGGTCGGTGGTGAGACAGCGTCGGATATTTTTCCTCGGGACAGTATCTGTGCAAGGTGCGACCGGTCAACTATGCACGCGGGTTTCTTGCGCAGTTCGCAGTACTGCGCAAAGTGTTTCTAATTTCGAAATTTTGCTTATTTAAAGAGTTGTAATCTGACTTAGATTGGTATCCTAAGGTGTTCAAGGTTTCCTATTCGTGTTAGGAAGAGGGGAGAGGTGTGTGTGAGAGAGAACTTGTGGTTTTTCTTTGTTTTTCCTTGCTTGTGGGCTGTCAATCTCTGTAATCTTCTGATATTCATAGTGGATCGTTTTGTGCCGTGGTTCGTTACCCGTTGAGGGGTTTTTCCACATAAATTCGGAGTCTCTTGTGGTGAATGCTTGTGTGTAATTAATTGCATCTTGTTTACTTGTTTGATTTCGCATTACTCCGCGCGTTTGACGTTCTGCTTCCGCTGCCGGTTTTCCCAACAGGGTCGGGCTTGGGTTGAGGTCTCAGGTTGCCCAACCTAACCCGAACCCGATCTATATACAAGTTACTTATAATTTTATTATAATTTAATTAAGTAAACTTATTAGTTTATATTACTTTAGTAAATAAACTTATAATGTTTGAATTTTGATATGCTTAAATTTGAAATGCTTGAATGTTAAAAGAGTAGTTATCCTATATTTTAATTTATTTGTTTAGAAAAAAGTAAAGTTCTTTACATAAATAATTACACATATAATTAATAAAGTCATAGGTACAAAAATAAAGCATGTATCGAAATATAATAACTAATGTAATAACTAAAATATTAGCATGTATCAACCCGACCAACCCGATCAACCCGGCCGAGCCTGCTTGGGTTGGGCTTGGGTTGAGAATTCCCAACCCGAGGTTGGGTTGGGTTGGGTTGAGGTAGAGGAACCTTGGGTTGGGTTAGGGTTAGGGTTAAGCACCGACCTGACCCGACCCGACCCAACCCAACCCAACCCAACCCAACCCAACCCAATTTAACTTTCAGCCCTACCCAGAGGTGGGTTTGTTATGTGTTGGGTGCTTTGGAGCCCCTTGATGTATATCTATGCCGTGAAGTATGACTCCACCTTCATGTTTATATGACATTCACATTGTTTCTAAAAGTACACACATCATATGTATGGGGTCCGCATAAGATTTCAATCTTTCTCATTTTTTGTGTCATGACCTAAAATCATGATCCATGAAGGATGGACGAGGTAGATTAAACACACATATCATTGTGGGGCCCACAATATAGTCCAGCATGGAGTGGATTTTACTGACCTTGCTAACGGACTAAGTTTAAAAGGGGCAAAATCATCTTTTCAAAGATAATGGATGGAATTCCGTGACCGCCGTTGGTCCAAGTCAAATAGGTCGTTTTTTTTTTTTTTTTTTTTTAATCTTATTTCCAAACCTCAGGCAGGTTTCTTTTTTTTTTGGTAAGTCATGCAACACAACCACCTAGTCAGTCATGCAACGCACCCACTGGTACTATCAGTGGCGTGGATATTTCACCACTAATGGGTTTCGAGACCAAGACCCCTTGTTGAAACTCCGCAGAGTCTACCAACGAGGCAAGGATCCGAGTCTACCAATGAGGCAAGGACCCGAAACCCCCTCAGGCAGGTTTTAGGAAAGAGTTTAAAAGCAAGTTCTTTTTCAGAATTCAGCCAAAATGTAAGCATCTATACGACTTTGTCCCTTTATTTTTATTATATTTTTGCTTGATAAGAGGGGTGGTCATCTATGGCTGTGAACAATGTTGATTTCTGTGGCAATCACCCAGCCTAACATGTAATGACATACACATACTTAAAGCAAGACCATCCAAATGGTGGGATCCACTTTACATAAGGAGTATAACCAAAATTAGATTAAGAGGCTAGCTCTAACCTCTAGTTGAATATCTACTTGTTGAATTCGAACAGTTGAATAGGCATTATCTTGACCATCCTTTTGATGGTCTCAGTTAGGTAGACAGAATAGCTTGCTTATCATAACCTCTAGTTGAATACCCCATCGAAGAAGGGTCCCACAATTTGCACCCTCTGGATTGAGGTACATGCATGCCACTTATTCTATCTCTATGTGCATGCATGTCCCCAAAATAATGACGGGGCTAAATCTTCATACAGTCGTCCATTCAATGGCCATTGAGTTACCTTTTTTTTTTTGTAAGGGAGTAAACGTAAGATGATTGATAAGCATGCATTTGAAGATTGTATTAGCCACATACAGCAGCTCAGCTCAAACCAACTAAAATTTGAAACTCATTGTCATTGAGCTACCGTTCCAATATCAAAATTGATGATGCTTGTTTGAAGAAATGCAGTAAAAAGAGATGCTTATTCATAACTGCAAATTATGGTACAGGGTTGATAAGTATGTTGTTTACCAAGCATACTTATTTGCTTGTAGAAGCTAACATAAGTTACTAAGAGGCATAAGTAGCTTATCTAAGTAACTCACAATCCAAACGGGCCTTAAAATTCAGCTTATACCAAACTAAAGTGGGCCACACCATGGGAATATATTGGTTTTATGTGTGACAGTACGTTGCTCCACGTGGCATGCCCCACGGGAGTTTTGGATTGGATCAATTCTCAGTATGTACGGTGAATATGAACAGATGCGCTGGGTTCACAGTTCAGATTCCATAGACATCTCATCATGGGTGGGCCCAATATAGTTCGGATGGTAATGTACTATATCATTCCCATTTTGAAATTTGAACATGGAGAAAAAAAAAATTCTCATTGCTTGCCTTTTGTCTTATCGTCTTCCAAGCATTTTAGTTGCTACCTTGTCTTCTGGGGCACTCTTAGCGTGTGCCAGATTGGATGGAGGTATGCTTGTCTATCGTTGATGGTATTTGAACAAACGACAGGGATGATGTGGCCCCCACACCATGGGACACACATCTTTACTGAGAAAAATTACAAAGGATTTGATGTGTTGATACAAGTTCACTGCATTAACGGGTAGTTGATGGGATGTTTCTATGCCGTTGGTCCACTTACTACATCCTTTGTAACTCATGCTTTCAAGGTGCATGAAAACCAATCATTGCTCTTACCACGACTGATATACTATCAGTTTTTTTTTTTTTTTTTTTTTTTTTTCAGGATTTTTATTTCCTTGCGAAGGGGGGCAAGTGGGCCCAACTTTATCGAAAATCAATTTGATTGGGTCTTTTAGCACCTATTTTGATGGGTAGAGGATCGGTTGAGGTAAAAGGGTATTTAAATGCACAATGTGAAATGAAGCTTAAAATGACATTTACACATCAAACGTCCCTTTCGAGAGTGCGTCAAAACAGCCCTTGAAGCAGAGAGAGGGAGTTCATCATCTTTTTATTCGAAGATATCCCATTAAAGAGAGATCTAGTCCATTGATCCAAAGTCCACAAGTCCCCTAATATGCCTATCATCTTCTCCCTCGAGTGGCAACATCTTTGGTGACCTTTTCTTTGATCCTACTCACTCAATCACTAATTGGTGGGCCCCACTTCTTCAAGCTTGAGGTTTCCGGGAGCTCTCAAAAGTACTTAGAAAGTATTTGACGCTTCTCATTTCACTTGTAAATTTCTTCGTCTCTAGCTCGCTTTTTTGAATAAGGGAAGCATCCTATTATGACTGACAAGTTATCCCATTGCTCTACTCAATCGGTGGGTCCCAAAATAATGTGTCTCCGGCACATTGGCTTTCTCAGTTAGTGCTCGGCTCCCATAATGAACGGTTGGTTGAATCATTGGTGCGTGTCTTCAATGGATTTGTTGTACCTTTCATGAACCACCATTTAGAAATATTAATCAGAGAAAAGGACTCTTTCACTTTGATTTTTAGACCTTACTTGATTTACCCCCATTAATGATGGGTTCTCTCCACTAAAAATAGTGGGCTCCGGCCCACACATCAACAACCTCACCTACTCCTCTTCCAGCTTCCCATTTTCTGTCTAACAAGTTCAAATAGGCTTTCTTTAATATCTACTTTTATGTCATGGTTTCTTGTTTGCAAAGCCCACAGACCTTTACAAGGCAAACCATTTACACTTCATCACATTAGCCATAGTAGTATATATTGGTGCAATATCAGAGCTGTCCATTGTGTGGGTCGAAAAAATAAGTGGTCCATTCATCATATTGTAAACACATGGGTGGCTTGAAAAACTTTTTGAGTTATTATTATTATTAAATACTCTAAGTCATACATTTGTTTCATAAACATATCTTCACTTAACTTATTAGTGGACCACCTCATTTATGGGCCAATGATGCATCTTTTTTTTCTTTTTTTTTACATTGGAAGACATTTTGTTTAAATGTTGTTAGGGATATTTTGAAAATTATTATTATTATTATTATTTTAAATAATAAAGTACCGATTTCAAGTTTCACCACGAAAACTGGGGAAGGTCTTTACCAAAAAGAGAGTTTATTTCAGTATTTTAAACAGCACTCCATGTTCCTTAGAGGGCTTTTTACGGAAAGAATGATTTTTTCAGTTATTTAAACAACCCTCCACGTTCCTTCACGTGATCAGCCGCAGCCACTCCTTCACGTGATTAGAAAGCTTTGGGGACAAAGTCTTCATGGGCCCACTGTGGTGATGTCTACGTGCAATCCACTCCGTTCATCTATTGGGCCAGCTTATTATAATACGTTAGCCAAAAACACAAGGCAGCTTAACACTCGAGCGAGCTATAAAACTGAAAAAGAAAAAGGAAAGTAGGGATGGATCACAACCATTGAATTCACTTGCGGCATTTCCCATGAATTTCTATCCGCTTTTCTCTCTCCACATGGGTTGCACGTGCCATGCCCACCTAATCAACATAATGGCAACCCTGGTATGAATGCGTCATGAAGGCCAGAATTTGGGCCGGGTTGTTAGGAAACTCAGTCCTTGACTCAAACTGACTCATTGGGTCGACTCAACCTGACTTGAATAATCATACGGTGGTGGGAGAATATTGAAGCATTCATCTGGGCTCAGCTGTGGATGGGTCAACCTTCACGGCTGTGCCTCTGTACGGTTGTTCTGTGAGGACTTTGGAATATTCATTCCAACCCATCTGTATGGCCCACCTGAGTTATTGATGAGGCTGGATGTTGGTGGTAGAGGTGGCAACCAACCACACATCATGGTGGGCCCCACGCATACATGGAAAAGTATGGGAAATGGTAACGACCATACTTTGGGACTATCGAACGTGTATTTATATGTCATGATGGGAGCTAAGGTAATCGACGGTTGAAATGCACTCTCCCCTGTGATCGGGCCCCACTGATTGGTTGCTTGAATATTGACCTTAAGTTTCCTATACTTTAATTATGTTAAAACTAGGTTAGAATATCTGTCCCCCCATAAACGTATACGCCACGACAAGAATGTAACCTTCAGTCTTTCCAACCATGCAATGTCAACGTCGGATTGCCAGATTTGAGATTTGTGGATGATCCTAACCGTTCAATTGAGTGATTCTAACGGTACCGATCAGTGGTACATATTCAATTGCTGATGTTAGATGGCAAAGTCATCCCATCGGCGTAACTTTTAGGATACGCTGATATTTTCGGATGGTCTAGATTGACTTGTTTCGTGCATGTGTTCAATTGGCCAATACGGCTCGGACAATGAGTGGGCCACTTTTGGGAGGGGATGCCCAACTGACAACCGGGGACGCTGTTTGGCTGGTGACCCCGGCATCAGCCAGCCAGCCAGCTGGTGTCAAACCTGTGGACCCCACCATGATGTATGTGTTTTATCCATGCTGTCCATTCATTTTTCCAGCTCATTTTAGGGTGTGAATCCAAAAATAAGGCAGATCCAAAGCCCGAGTGGACCACACCATAGGAATAAGTGGGGATTGAATGCCTATCCTTAGAAACTTCTTTAGGGCCACAGGTGTTTTGGATCAAGCTGATATTTTTGTCTTCCCTTCATCCAGGGTTATATAACTCTATAAACAGGTGGATGGCAAATAAACATTGCGCTGGACCCTAAGAAGTTTTAGACGGTAAGCATTCAATCTCTACTTTATTGTGTCGTGGTCCACTTAAGCTTTGGATCTGACATGGCTTAAAATGAACCGGAAAAACGAATAAACAGCATAGATAAAAACACATACATCATGGTGGGGCCCTCATTAGCTTTGACACCAGCTAGCTGGTTAATGTAAGGGTCACCAGCCAAACCGCGCCGCCACAATGTGGGTCCTACGTGATTAACACCCGTGTCTGCACGCACTATTGGTTGAGTTGGTAAGGTACACTTAAAACGTGTCGAAGGAGTTGGTAGATCTAGACCATCCTCTCAGGGGCTCTTCAAACGATGCCACGTGGCTGAAGAACCAGAATTGAAAAATTATATAGACAACATCCGCCATTAAATAGTTTTCTTTTATGAATGCGGTGGTGATTATGAAGATATCAAATATTTGAAAATTGGATTATTATCAAAGTGGATTGGTATTAAGAGAATTGAAACTGTTTAGGATCTACTCTACTCCTGCTTTGATACTTATTTTAAAAGCGCACAGCTGACCAGCACACCAAAAGCTTCAGTATGCAGGCCCTTTGAAGCAAATTTAGAAGAGACCTCTCTGTTGGGGAAGCACATTGCATACTGAGTAAACTCTGCAGGGTCTACATGGTTTATATATATTATCCGCTCCGATTCATCCATTTTAACAGATAATTCTATGCTTTGAGACGAAAGAAAAAAAAAAAAAAAAAAAAAAAAGAGCATATAAAAAGCTTTAAGTGGACCACATTACAGGAAACAATGTGAATTAAACATATATGGTTGGAAAATTCTTGGGGGCCATGGGAGTTTTGGATCAAGCTGATATTTGTTTCTTCCTTTCGTGAATGTTTGCCTGATCTTATGAATAGGTTGGATAAAAGATAAACATACTGTAAAGGTTTCATTGGTGGAAATCATTATAGCCACAGTTTCATATGGTAGTCTACCTAAGTTTTGGATATGCTCCAATTTTGAAAATTGAATGGACAATGTAGATAAGCCATATGTATTTAGAGTGGGCTCAACTAGTTTACTCAATATGATAAGAGCATACTAAGTAAATTAGGATGCAATTCAATTTTCTCTGTAGGCAATCCTGCATCAGATGGTCCCCAAATCGCACGATCCGGCAACGAGTCCCACCTCGTGGCAATTCTTGATCTCAGAGACCCCAACTCATGGGCCATTCCACCCCATTCTTCATAATGAGTACAACTCCCTTACACCCGCACTTGTTAATCACACATGCGAACCAAATGCAGGACTTCATTTATACGAGTCCACGCGGGTGGCCTCGTGTTTGAATCTTTTATACAACTGGGCGAACACCAATTTTGGTGTCATTTCTAGCCACGCTGCATTCAATCCATTTTTCACCGGATGAACCATATAGATCCGGTAGGACTGTTAATGGATTGGGTTAGCCCGATGGACTTTTGGGCCTGGCCTGCATTGGGCCGGGCTTAGACTAAAATATTAGGTCTGTGATTTGGGTTCGGGTTTAAATTATGAGCCCACTTTTCAAACGGGCTGGACTTTGAATAGGATGCTCAAAAGCTCGACAATCCAGCCTGACCCGAAAATAGTTTTTAATTTAAAATTTAAATTAAAATATTTTCTCTCATTGCAAAATTTAAAGTTTACACAATTTTTTTCTAAAAACTTATCGCCCTCTTAAAACTCCTTTTATACTCCATAGTCTTGATGATTTTTTTTAAATGTTATTCGAAAAAGCGTATTATTTTCTTTATAAGAAAGACCGGGCACGGGTTCGGCCCGGACCCTGCATTTGTATCTTGTGCTGGGTCCAAGCCGGGCCCATTGACACCCCTTAGATCCGTTCTCTTCCCTACCACGCGTACGGTGGAGCAAGGTTCTCTGACATCTTACAGTAGAGCCGCCTCTATCATATCATTTCATTTCCCGGAAGGTGATCTGTTAGCTTTCGGTTCTAATATGGTAGAGGTAGCTCAGAAAGGGACACGTGGCAGGATTATGTATCAATCCGGACCGTCCATCTAATGGGGCCTATCATAGATGGCCCGTTTACAAAACCGACACCTTTCAAGTTACCGAAGCCGTCAGTTTTCTCTATTCTTCAGAATTGAGTGTCAACCGTTAAACACTTTTATTTTGTACCGTTGGATTTTACGCCGATGCATGTTTAGACTCATATGTCGGTCCGGCAGCATTTTGAAAATGGTGGTGACTCATCCTCCTCACATGTGGCATTAATAGAAAGCTATCCAGATCATCCAAATTGTGGGTCCCCTTGTGCGTGGATCGCATATATAAAATCAACTGATCAATCAATCTTAACCATCCAATTAATGGCTATAATTTGGACGGTTAAAAGCTAAACAGTGAGTGGTCCAAATTCGAAGGGAAAAATCAGATGGTCATTATTATATTTTATTTTAAGAAAAAAGTTTACCTCTATGATTCATCCCTAGATGTTTCAGAGATTTGGACGGTCTGGATTGCGATACAATTATGCTATGGACACGTTTCAAGAATCACCTCCTTCTCTTTTAAATGGTGCAAAACTAACATAGCAGACTGCTACTCCACCATATTCCACCGTCTCCTCTACTCCGTCTCTCCTCTCCGTCTCTCTCTCTGTCTCAACCCTAGAATTCAGTTTTTAGCCCTTTTTCATTGCTTGATATCGATCTCGACTGAATTCCATGGCGACGATCTCTGCTGGAATCTGATCATCGAACGTTCGAGATTTTCTGTTCTGATCGTCCGTGCGCGAGATTATAGGGAAGAAGGAAGCAATAGAAATGGTATGGGAAAATTCACTTGTTGCTGAAATTGGATTTTCTGCGTTGAAATCTCTAATGTCGATCCCTTTTCAGTTGGTTCAAGAATTTTGTATTTGCACATATATTTATTTTTTAATTCGTTAATTGCGCATTTCATTTTTCTTGAAGTGGCTTGCACATTGTCATGTATCAGAAGAAATTTCATTTGTTTTTCTTCCATTTAGGGTTTTGATTTGCCTTTTTTTCCTGGAGCTAGTCTAGTAATTTGGGCCAATTAAGCCAATCGAGGCTGTCAAAATCGTGGGCCATTTTGTGGATGGAGCGTAGCCCGAGTGTCACACTGGTTGATGATTGTAACCGTGCAATTGTTGGCCGCCAATGGACGGTTCAAAATGAAATGGTTTGGGTCCAAATTCAAGCAGCAGAATCAGTTTATTACGATTATGTGATCATTGCAGTTTTGGGCTTTGCACAGTGGAAGCTGCAATTTGGACGGTCTGGATTTATTTCCATGTGTATAGTGCATGAGCTGCTACCAGTTTGTAAATAATAGGGAATGCATTCTAAAGTCTAGCCCTTTACACTTAGTCGTGGAATGAGCATAGCCCGAAAATCGCATTGATTTGATAATCGTAACCTTACAGTTGGTGGGCGCAAAATGGACCATTTGACAATGAACTGTCTAGGGCCCAAGTTCAAGCAACAAAATCAGATTGCTAGGATTGTCCAATTATCGCAATTTTTGGGCTAATGCTCCATCCACAATGGGCACTTCAATTTGGATAGTTTGGATTGATGTACATGTATGAGATGTGTGAGATGAATTGCAACCATTTTGTAATAGTGGGAAGCGCATTCCATAGTCTTCCCCCTTATGGTTTAGGCGCTGAATAAGCTTTTGTTCTGATTCAACGTATGGGAAATCATTGCAATTTGAAGTTCTTATTTTACACTTTTAGTTCTTTTGAAGGTTCTTTGTTTCTTGACATGGATCCTACATACAAATAGCATCTATTAGTGTGATGAAGTGGAAGAAACTTGGGTCTCGACATTAGGTCCAACAATTGTGCAATCCATGGATGAAATTTGGCTTTCTTCCATTGCAACCAAACAGAATCTAGTGATTGAAATACTCGGCATCTTGGAACAAGCTTTAGGGTGCATTTGGGTGCTTTATCAAACTGAATTTCAGCTCTGCAAATTTTAGTATCCTTTCATAGCATTCAGATTGAGGGTCAGGGCTCCAAATTGCAATACGTTAGTTTCAAGTTGGGATTGCCCCATTTGCATTCCGGTTCAAAGGGTTAGGATTGTCCCATTGAATAAATACTATGGTTGTGGTCTATCCTGGCATTTGATATTAATAGTCTTGGGTCACTGAACCATTGCCCCACTTGTACAACTTAAAACCCGAAGATTACATACATGTCGTTGGGTCAAGGGTCATACAAAATTCCTCTCAACAAGAGCCTAAAATACAATTGAAATCCATCTTATAAGCAGAACTCAGTTAAATTGATTGCATTAGAAATTACCCATGTTGCACTTAAGCATCCATAAGCTCAGGATCATGCTAGTATGCTGATACGATCCATTCTTCAGATTTTCCAATCTATTTTAATTATTTCTGCCCTAAATAAAATATTAAAAAAATTGCCGTTGTTGGCAGGTGTACCACTCAAGTTTTGTTAACGAAGAAGGCGTGGCTAAAGCTTGTGGGTGCCCTCTCCTTCCCCTAAAAAGCCATATCAAGGGTCCTGCTCCAACCTCAGATCAAGGTTGTTTCTACTTCCTCTTCAACTTTAACTGCAGCTACACCCCAATCCATAGCTCAAGTGGTAGACCGAGTGAAGATAACCTCGTTTCAACACTAAGGTCTTGGTATCAATTCCCAAGTGCGGGGTGGCTAACATTGCGGTGTGACTAACAGTGGGGGTGGGTGTACTAACATTGGGGTGTGTGTACTAACCCAAAAACAAAAACTGCGGCTCCATTCTTCGAGGAACAACTTTCATATCTCCAACCCTGTTTTACTCTGACGTAAACGATTTTGCAGGTAGAACTGACATCGTCGATGAGGCCATCACATTCTTCCGCGCCAATGTCTTTTTTAGAAACTTTGATATCAAAAGCTCAGCTGACAAGCTCCTTATATATTTGACGCTGTACATTAATGTGGCTTTGAAAAGGCTCGAGGGTTGCAGAACATTGGCTGAAGGGACCAAAGCCATCATCAACTTGGGCCTAGAGAAGGTTCCTGTGCCTGGAGAGGCTGGTTTCCCCTTTGGGGGCCTTTTTGCACTTCCTCAGTCTCATCAAGAAGCAGGTAAGCTTTGTCCTTCATTTCCTTTCTTTTGTCAGTTTGTTTTTCTTTGGCACTTTCATATGTTACTAGAAAATCTTCCTTGAAGCAAGAAAGAAATGCAAATGTTACACCCAACTTTTCTTCAGCACTTGAATTGGTTTTCCTTCACCATTTTACATATAGTGAGTTCTGTTGAGCCCACATGAACCTCTACATGGAGGCACTTGGACAATATAAGCCATGTGTCAGGTGGGCACTCCGTGTAGATGAACTATCTGGAAATCAGGTGGACCAAACGTTTACATTGAATGTGGACAATTAACTGGAAATCTGGTGCACGTTATGCTCTAGTCAGATGTTCTGCACTCATGCCTGGCTGGCTCAAAATGGAAAAACACCTAGTTTCTGTACATATCAGTCGCATTACTGTACTGCAGCTGCAACTTGGGGTTGGGTCAACCCGAACCGAATTGACCCAACCCCAGTTAAGATCGGGTTTGAAAACACCAACACAATTTGAATTCAGGTTGGGTTTGGGTTGAGCAACTTCGAGTCGGTTTGGGTCTGTTTGGGAATAGTCACATGTATTTTGGTCAGGTTGGGTTGAATATAGAGGACTTCCGGTTGGGTGTGGGTTGGGTCTTCTTGAAGTCAGGCCTGCCCAAGTTGAAGCTGTATACTGTACTGGCTGTTTGGGCTGTCGCTTATGAAAGTATCCAGCAGATAATGACTTGAAAATTCGTAAAAATGAGCTTTGATTTTCTTAGAGTTTAATCTCTCCACTATATTCTTTACAAAAGAGTATCTCTTTGAACTTACCCTTTTCAACTTTCTTATGGTCTCAAACCCTACCCTAATGATGGATCTTGTGTCACTAGAGATGATGGATTTCAGGTTACCTGCAGAATGGGTCCCAATGAATCATGTCATGAGTCCTAATATGCCAGTACGTGCAGCTAAGGCCCATGGCCTGTTGATCCGATGGGTCATGGTGGATGGGGGAATGCATAAAAATCTCCCGGCTTGGAAGATCCTAACCCTTCAATTGTGACCATGAGTAGAGGGTTAAGAAAAAAAATAGAGAAAAAGACGAAGGATTGGATGCAAAGGATCTTCTGATCTGTAAGTTTTCGGGGCCTCCACATCTGCCACAGGTCCCATCAGATTAGTGGCTTGAATCATCAACCACGGGTCCTGCTTGTCCAAAATGGACAAATATGTACACTGCATTCTGATGCATTAAAAACCTACATTTGGTCCAATATTTCCTCTTCAATGATTGTTTCTTTGTACATATTCATATGTTTTCAATGAGAAACAAAGTGATCAATGGCTAGACTAAAATAGTGGTGACTCTTCAATTGTGTGCATGGCATAGTTGTACTGCAATCAAGATTCAAGACCATCCAAATTCCTAACCAATTGTGGATGGAGAATATCTGGAAAGCTACACTGAGAAGATGTAACCATCTGATGTTTTTTCCATCGGAATTTGGACTGCTTGCTATTTTACTTTTGACCATCCTTTTGATATCCATCTATTGGATGGCTAGGATTGCTCGATAAGTATGAGATCAGAAATGCACTCCTTTCACAGTGTGTCAGATGATTTGGATGGTATGAATAGCCCTACATGAGTGCCACATGAAATGCAATGATCAGGCCAATAAACGTACCCCACTTTCGTCCTCACTCTTTTTTCTATTATCCTGAAGTAGACCAAAAATCACTGTGCTGTTGAAAATGCAGAGCTATTCAGGAATTATCTGAAGCAGATAAGGGAAGAGACAAGTGGGAGATTGTTGAGCTGCGCTTACAGACCCAATGGCACTCCGAACAAATGGTGGTTGGCATTTGCAAAGAGGAAGTTCATGAACATCATTGTTCCATGAGGGGTGAATCAATTCAAGTAATCATTGTGGTTAGTGGCAATTAATCTCTTACATATCAATGGGGATTTGATTTTGAGTGGAAATGGAAAATAATGGTGGTGGCATCAGTTGTCGAAATAGAAGGTTGGTCCCTGTGTTTTCATTCATTCATGGAGCTCAGAGAGTTGTGATTTTCATTGCAGGATTGGGCTTTTTGAAAATAGCAGGAAAATAAGTTTCTCCTGTGAGATTGCAACACTATATGGATTGGAGCTTGCTTTGTCTTTCTTTTTTTTTTTGTGGGATTCTCTCAAAAATCATCAAGAATTCTGATTCTACCAAAACAGTCCCTCTCAACTCAACAATCAAAATTTTTTGAGTCGAGCGTTGTGGAATCTATGAGTGTGCTTGTGACATCCAACCCATTCAACCCTTGCAACCCACCATGATGATGTTGTCGGCATCACCATCATCATCTAAGCCTTATCCCTACTTATTAGGGTCCGCCACAAAACTCCTTTTCCACCATTCCACTCTATCCCTACTTATTAGGGTCCGCCACAAAACTCCTTTTCCACCATTCCACTCTTTTAAGGGCCATAACTTCAGGTAGAGCATTGTTCATCAAATCTTTTCTTACTACCTCCCACCCTTCTGCCCCTTCCGCTTGCTCTTTTAGAGCCTTGAACTTGCACCAATTCTCCTTCTAACCATGGTGGTTCTTGGTCAAACCATCTAAGTCTAGTTTTCCTCACCCTGTTACCCATTGGTGCTGCTCCTAAATTCCCTTGAATGCATTGGTTTCTAATTTATCTTTCCTTCTGGTGCCACTCATCCATCTCAACATCCTCATTTCAGCTACACTTATCCTATGGACATGTTCGTTGGCTGCCCGAGATTCTATCCCATAAAGCATGGCTGTTCTTATAGCCATCCTAGAAAATTTCCCTTTTTGTTTAAGTGGGATGTGACAATTGAATAATACTCTATAAGTGTCTCTCCATTTCTTTCACCCCACTTGAATTCTGTGGGTAACATCTTTCTCAATCTCTCCACTCTATATCAAAAGTGGTCATTTTTGAAAATTTTGGTCTGTAATCTTTACTGATTTCTCATTCCCACTCCTATTGCTACTAAAATTGCACTAGTTCAACTAATTTAAAATTCTTTAGATTCTAAAGCACCTCTCCATAAATTTAGCCATGTGGTTATCCCTTACCTCGGCTTGTCAATCAAAACTATGCCATCTGCAAAGAGCCCTGATGAACCAAATTCTAGCTGATCCAATCATTAAAAAGAAATTTAGACCGCCCAAAATCCTACAAATATATGGTGTGGCCCACCTGTCGATTGGGTCGGTGTAGTACCTACCATGATGTGATGAACCAAATTCGGATTGATCCAATCATCAGAAAAGAATCTAAACCACCCAAAACCTACAAATGTATGGTCTGGCCCGCTGGATGATTGAGTTAGCTCTTTCTTCGCCTGATCATGTCACAGCGAGGTCGAACTGTATGACAGGTTGGATGTCATGCACATGACGTGGGACCCACAATAGACAAGGCAGGGCATTTGGTCATTTCATGTTACTCTGGTAACACCTTAGTGGGTGTTACCCCTACCGTGTGGGGCCTAACTTGATGTTTTTTTTTTTTTTTTTTTATATCCATGCCGTCCATCTGTTGTTGCACCTAATTTTAGGACGCGATCCAAAATTATAAGAAGATCCAAATCTCAGGTGGACCATACCAATAGAAAGAGTGATGAATAATCATTAGAAGCATTTTGCAGGCCACAAAAGTTGTAGATCAAGCTGATGTTTAAATTTTTCCTTCATCCCGACCTTATTGACATTATGTAGGCACTCAATCAGCACTGTTTCCAGTGGTATGGTCCACTTGAGATTTGGATTTGCATAATTTTTGGAAGACCATCCTAAAATGGGCTGGATAAACTGATGGACGGCGTGGATATACAAAATACATTCCACGTGGGCCACACGGTAGGGGGTAACACCCACTAAGCTGTTCCCGGGGTAACACCTAATTCGCTCGTCAATTAGTGAAGGCATCGCATGGTAAAATCAGAAATTTTGAGGAACTCGCGGGTAAAAAGGATTCGTTGGTCCGGCTAATCAGCAGCCGTACATTTTTCTGTTGGATTCATCACAATTGGGACAGAGCCATGGTTGGATGATCTTAACCGTCGTTCTGATGGGCCTGTATGTGGATGGGTACTTGCTTAAGAATTCTGTACTAAAAAACATTCAAAACCTTTTTGATTGTGGCTTTCACGTTGATGGTTATTGAAGAAGCACTGCAATGGTTCACATTCATCGGAAAATTGTCCAACAAGAGAAGTATCACGTCTTCCAATCTTGATGGTGTTTGAGGGCATCCTCCATCCTTGATGAAGCCCATCAGGCCTATGGTAGTCCTTGCTCCAGCAAAATGTATGCTCCCCGCATGACCTGGCCCAAGCCCGAGCTAGTTTGGGATAGTTTGTGTTGACCCACAAGACATACGGGTTGGATTTGGGCCTGTGTTGTAGACCCATAAGCTTGCATCTCCATCAGGCCGGGCCGCATTTGCAGTGGGGTCTATGCAAGCTTGGCCCTTGGGCTGGAAGTGGGCATGCCTGAATCTGGTGGGCTGGGCTAATTGTGGCTTATGTCAAGTTTGGAGTGGTCATCAGGCTTCTTCTGAAGTGAGTAGACCGTCCATGTGGTCTGATTGACAAACCATGGGCCCCACTTAGTGGATCATCTGGATACCTGTTCGGCCGGGCTAGTGACTCTAGTCTTGGACCCGAACACTTAAAAAAGGGTCCAAGACCTGAGGCTGCCATGGGCCTAAATCAGTGGGCGCAATCACGAACCCCAAAAATTGATTGGGTCCCGCCTTGGCTAGACCCGACCCAGCAGAAATTCATCAAATCCCTAACTCCAAAGGTGGATATTCCAGATCCATCCGTTGATCAAGCCGGCCACCCATGACTAAAGAAATAGACATTTAGTAAAGAGTCCGGATCCTCTGTTGAAACCGAGCAGAGAAACTCTGCTCGTCACTTCTCTGATTGGTCCTGATCAGCCTGACTGTGTCAGAGCTGAGCTGCTCTGACACAGCCAGGATGTGGACCAATCAGAGCAGCGGAAGAAGAGGTTCTCTGCTCGGTTTCAACAGAGGATCCGGATTCTTTAGTAAAGGATAAAAAGGAAGTTTCAATAATGACTTGCATATGTAGAAAGAGGAAGCTGTAATGATGTATTTTCCCATTGGTATAATACTATTGAGTGGCTGTGATGGCAAGATTGTTGGGCTTGGCATGGGCCAGTCATTTAATTGAGTCTGCCTCTCCAAGCAAATATAAATACCTCTAAGCTCCATGCGATGGGCACTAGAGTTTCAGTAGGCCGCATAGATCCCAGCGCTCCACTCGCGGGCATGTGTCCCGCTTGGCTGGTTGTTGGGTCCAAGCCATCCATGAGGTGGGCCCATCGCTTATTAGCCCTGGCCCAATATAGGCTGGTCCACTCATCCGCTTTGCCACGCGTGATGTTGAAAGTGGAGTTCTGGCCATTTATTTTCAAATGGACTGCCTGATTTAAATGGGGCCACTTGATGGGCAGCGTGGATCTCGCATAAGTTATCAGGCCCACTACATTAGCATCAGAAAGGCCTGGCCTTCTACCCTTGGCCCACGGAACCAACGGTCAGATTGTCATCTCTGAATATCAAAATACAAGAATGAATACCACTGGTTCATCAGATGCATTTGAAGTTATAAAATGGAGGGAAATAACAAACAAGAAGCTATGAACTGAATGTAAAATAGGCTTTTGCTTAGATATCATAATCCAATACAATCACACTGTATTAACACCATTTCAATCTCTAAAAAAAAAAATTAAAAAAAATAAAAGAGACAGATTTATGTGTTAGTGCCTGTTTTGAATTTTTGCAACTCTTGCTGAGCTTTCTGTATAAAACCCGGTATTCTTCGGCTGTAGTAGAACTCAGAGATCGATATTTAGACGGATTCTCCGCTAGAATTCCCGTTCTGGGTCTCACCATTTTCCTTGTTTGATTTGGATGTCATCGACGAGTGAGACGATTGACGGGGAGATGTGATCTTAGTCGCCTGCGGACAGGAATCCTGCAAGTTGAGGTAGGTGTAGATGGACATTCCTGCAAGAGCTGTGACCGCCCCACAGATACTGGAAATGCCAGGATTGGAATTGAAGAGAAGGAATCCTCCAAGGAGAATGACGCATGTTTTGAACTGCCCGAGAACTACGTGGGTCGTCGCAGAGGTCGCCCTGCAATATGCAAGAGAGGATCTCTTCAGAGGTGAAAGACTCGACTTGCAAAGGTAACTACAGTTTTGATCATTTCAAACCTGTCTTACATGTGCAAGATTTCAGGCCGATCATCATGTCGGTCCCACCCTGTGTGGGCCGTGGCCTGAAAATCAGGCCGGTCATCTGTGCATTGGGTCATTTTCTCCCTAATTATCCATTTCTTTGAATACATTTGGCCTACCTAATGACCAGACTAGCCTGATTTTGGGTAGTGGCACATATGGGGCCGACCTGATCAAAGACCCAGATTGGATTAAAAATTCTACCCTCTAAAGTAGCTTTAGCATTTCTCATTAAACATCCCTAAACAGGGAATCTTACCCAAGTGCCAAAGCACCGGACCATTGAAGAAGGAAGCCGAGGGCGGCCGACATGAAAATAGCTGATGTATTCGAAAAGTTCCAATCGAAGGACAGAGCTCCAGGCGGGTCAAGCCAGGGCATCAAAACGAGCAGAAAGAATAGTGTGATCGGCGTAGTCTTCCACATTAACCTGATTCATAATCAAACATTGAGAAACAATTCAAACACATTCATCAAAGAAAACAGAAGTGGCGAAAGACATACGGTAAGGCGGTCCAATTATCATGTTGTTGTAGATTGGACCAAAGGATCTTATTCACCCCACTCGGTATTATCCATGCCAGTGCTATACAGGCGCCGAAAAGGTGGAATTGGAGATCGGTAACGGTCGCAACAGCAACACCTATTGATACTACAGTAAGTGCTAATGCCTGTAATGATTCGATGACAAGGTCTCATCAATGCTCTGATGAAATGAAAGCCAAGTTCGATCCAAATTGCTTGTATCTCAGTACCGAGTGGTTACCTTTGCGAAAGAAACCCTCTTGCTAAAGAATGCGAATTCCGCGAGAACAATTGTTGGAGTTACAGCAATCTTGGCCATCTGATAAAAGCCCACACTGGAGAAAAAAAGAAAGAAAAACAAAGAAAAGGAAGAAGAGTTTTAGACTTTTAGTCCCAATATCAAGGACCCATTTGGACGCACTTCCTCAAAAAAGGAGTTTCTGAATAATGGGTCTCGAGCATGCTTTTCCGATCGGCTCAACAAAAACCCAAGTCGGCATTTAGGCCCCCTTCAGAAGGTGTGTCCAAACTGTCCCAAAGGATGCTAAAATGGAGTTCTGTGTTTTGATTGAATGGATATTTTCATTCAGCTGTAATTCTTGGGCCATGTGGGGCCCTTCCAATGAGAGGTCCTGGTGAAACACACATGGGCGACGTGTCCCCATGGACAGCAAGAAAAATCTGTGCTCGTCGGTACAGGCCATGCGGCATCAAAGAAGAAAAATCAATTTCTGTTTACCTGTTATACTTCAAGCTGACATTAGCAAGGCCATTAGAGAGAGACATGACCATGCCAAGGGCTAACAGAGAAGAGATGGAGGTTGTTTTGGGTGGAGGAGATGGGGGGAGAAGCGAAAACACATCCAAAAGGCCCATGAGGAACCAGCTCAAGCTGTAGTGTATGAATGTGAGGAAGATGGGGTAATTGAATCCGACCTTGCCGAGCACCTAAAACGACAATACAAGCGCATTACAATCCACCAAATGCCTTTTATAAAAGCATCCAACATTACTGAAATTTTCAAATCAGATGAGAACAGATCCTATGTGGATGATCCAATCCCCAAGGACCTTGATTGGGAATTCTTTGATCATCTTTCTCTCAGGAAGAGGCAAAACATAATGAAAGTGAATTCGAGAAGAGTCGAACCCACCAATTTGTTCATCATAATGATGCCGACTGAAACCAAGAAATTGAAGGAAAGGGCCACTGTTGGGCCACATATCCGTTGTTGAAGCCGCTTCGCACCGTCCGATGTGCGCAGCTCATTGAAAAGACTTGCCCGCACCTCTTCTAGTGTTCTTCCTGATTAAAAAGGAAGAAAGCAAACACAGAAGTACTGTGTGAGTCTTTGAACATTTCCTTGCGACGATACAAGTAATTGAAACTCATTGAGTTGATTCGATCCAATCAGGAAACCAGGTTTTCTAAATACCCAAAAAAGAAAATCAATCAAATACTTGGAAATTCCGATCGAGTACTCAAAATGTCAAAACAGATGCTTGAACTCCAGAAAGAAAGAAAAAAAAAAAAAAAAAAAAAAAAATCAGTGTAGAAAATGGGCTTTTATACGCAAATAACTCAATCTAAGGTCCACCCAGGTTTTGTAGAGTTGCTTCCACTCGACTCCAACATTCATCGACTCTGTCAAGTCTAGTTTGAAGGTTTGAAACTCAACAGACGGGCATTTTATCCATTCCCAAATTAGTTAAAGAGACAATGCCGCATAGACACCTATATTTTGGTTGAATTCAAAAAACAAGCTTATTCTCAAACTCTTTCTTAAAATCTGCTTAAGTTTTCAAATAAGGTAAAAAACTACATATTTTGACTTTGACTAACGTCTGTTGTATGTCTGTCTGTTTATATTTCAAAAAAACAATTATGCCCTCTTTAACCTTGCGAAGGGTACCAGAATCCACTCTGACTATGGAGTACGCTATGGACATGTGTTAGGTTGATCAATGCCGTACATCCTTCGTAGATCATGATTTGAGGGCATGAGCCCAAAAATAAAAAGATCTAAAACTATGGTGGCCCAGGAAGGTTTCAACGATAGGCATTTCTTTTCTTAGTTTTCTTTCTTGTGTGGCCCACTTAAATCTTGGATCCAGCTCATTTTTTGTTGCATGTCCTAAAATTATCTGGCAAAACATGTGGACGGATGGATTACTCACAGACATCACAGTGGCCCCACCAAGAATTCTCATGAAAGCGAGCGGATTACATGTTATCTAGATCAGCTTAGTAGGTGTTGCCCTGACCGCAGGGCACACATTGATGATATTTTGTATATCCACGCCATCCATCTCTTTCTCCAGCCCATTTTAGGATAGGGTTACAAAACTTATGGAGATTCGAATCTCATGTGGACCATGCCAAAGGAAACAGTGGTGACTGAGTGCCTCATCATTAAAAATTCCAAAGAGCCAGTTGTAAGGTTTTAGTAATGTTTATTTGCAATCCAACCTGTTGATAATGTCAAGAAGATCTGGATGAAGGGAAAATACAAAAATTATCTTGATCCAAAACTTTAGTGGCCTGCAAAAGGTTTTTAATGGTCATTCATCACTGTTTCTAGTGGTATGATCCACCTGATATTTGGATCTTCTTAAAGTTTGGGATTACTTCTAAGATAATATGAAAAAATAGATGGATGGCTTGGATATACAAAAAAAACACATCAAGGTCAACACCACAGTACCGTTAGGTTAACACCCACTAAGGTGTTTCCTGGTAACAACTAATCTACTTCCCCTGCGAAAGGTTTTGCGCGAAATCCGCTTCCGGCGGATTCCCTATTGACGCTGCCAGAAGCCAACTCGCTACTGGACAGTGCTCCATGGGCCCCACAATGGTACATCTGTTTCATCCATGCCGTTCATCTAATTTTCGAGATTAATTTAGGCCATGAGCTCAAAAGTGAGATAGATCCAAATCTCAAGTGAACCACGTTACAGGAAAATATTGGTGATTAAATGGCCAACACAAAATATTTCTTAGAGCCCACTGTTACGTTTTCTTTCCATCAACCTGTTGATTAGGTTACAAAGACCTAGATGAAGAGAAAACACAAATATCATCTTCATCCAAAACTTTGTGGCCTCCAAGAATTTTTTTGTTTTTTGTTTTTAATGGTGGGCGTTCAATCATCGGTTTCCTGTGGCGTTGTCCACATGAAATGGTCTCAAAAAATGGATGAATGGCGTGGACAAAACATATATATATTATGGTGGGCCCACGGAGCACCGTCCATTACCACGCTGCGTTGGCAGGCAATATGTGTCTTTCTGGAACGAGTGCTGTGGTGGGAGCTGACATTAGTCCTTTTTCCGGAAGCCAGATTGCATCCTACCCCCTATCCTAGGAATGGGCAGGAGCTCTGAGTGGCCACTAGTATGTATGGGTTTTATCCACACCGTCCATCCATTTCTTTATAAAATTTTATGGAATAGGGCCAAAAGTTAGGAAAATCTAATCCTCAATTGGATCACACCACATGAAGTAGTGGTGGTAATGATGCTCACAGTTGAAACTTTCCTTAGGGTCCACCGTGATTTTTATTTTCCATCCAACTTATTCATAAAGTCATCTGGATGAAAGGAAACCACAAATATCAGCTCCATCTATGACCCCCAAAAAATTTTCAATGGCATGAGTTGAATCCCCATTGTGTGGCCCACCTATGTCTTGGATCAGCCTCATTTCTAGGCCTATATCCTGAAATGATACGAAAAATGGATGGACGGTATGGATAAAACCCATATATCAATGTGGCCACTTAGGAGCTCCTCGTCGTTACAGTCGGAAACTGGCCGGGTAATCGACGTTCTTTTTTTTCGAGGGTAAAAAAGCCTTTTAAAAATATAATATCCCATATAAAACGGCAATAGACGGTAGGCGTTGTTTTGGCTAATTGGTAAAACCTTAAGCGGGTTTTAAGAAAGAGTTTAAAAGCAAGCTTATCTTTGGAATTCAATGGAAAAATAGGCGTTAGTATGGCATTGTCTCTTAGTTAAAATTGCATTTATTTTTTTATTTTTTTTTTTAATCTTCTCTTCATTTGAATGGAATGGCAAATCAGTCATTTTCAGTATAATAAAGCTGCTCAGTCATTTTCGAGAAGAGGCTTCTAACTAAAAGTTCCTAACATTTCCACCAACTGAAGCAAAGGTAAAAAGGAAAGAAAAAGATGTCCCAGCAACCATCTGATAGAGTGTTCCTTTCACTCGAAGCTATATACTCACCTGATCGTGACCATACGTCCGATGGGCCCTACTTTTACTAGAAAAACAGCACACTGATTGAGAGATTCTAGCTGTCCAATATATAGATAATTCTTCTTCCAATTCACCATTTATTTGAAGAAAATAGATCAGACAGGATTCTCTTATCAGCATTCTTTTCTTTCGCTGCTGCAGACCATTAACAGTATGACCCACCAAACGAATGATCTGGATTCGCCGAGCTTGAGACCACATAAACAGTGGTGAATCGCAACAAACCAAGGTGGTGGATTCAATAGTCAATCAAAAAGTGAGTGAGAAAGGAATGGACATAGATAACCTTAGATGTGCATCCATGTTCTTTAAAAATCTGTTTTCTTTCAGTTTTGTTCTGAATCCATAGATGGGTCTCTGCATTGTAACAGCGGCCCATTTCATCGTATATATTCTCCAAGCATCATCTCTTCCAAATAGCAAGTATCTACTTCCCATATTCTGATAATTGGGCCATTTGTATGGATGATCACATAAGATGCTTCCCATTCCATAAGAAAAGTATGAATTGCTAGTTGCTGTAGATAGTCAGACAAACAAAAAGCTATGGAAAGGAGGGTCTTGCCATATATGAAGAAGGAAGAAAAAGACGAAAGAAGAGATTACAAAGAGAAGAAATAGAAAAACTAAAAGAAAATCTACGTCATTCAAAATGTAAGAGAGAGGAGATAGAGATTTTACATGTGTTGCATACGTAGTCGCTATATATTTATTTACATATACATAGATAATGTAATCTCTCGTGGAATAACAAAATAAAATCACATTCAACGCGAAAAAAGTTCCAAAATACGCAAAAATTTAAAAGAAAAAAAAAAGGAAGATTCAAATCCAATGTGCACCCAATCTAATTTCTCCAAAACTCAACAACCAAAACTATCAGAAACCAACCTCACAAATTCAAACAAACAAACAAACAAACAAACAAAAAGGCATTTTTTAAAGAATGAAAAAAGACCCATCTCTGAAATTCATCAAAAACAGCATAATTCTATCAAAACCCAAAAACCCATATAAGGAAATGAAGAGAGAGAGACCTCTTTCACCAGCATCACTGTCCTTGCGCTTGAGTAGCTTCTTCAAATCTTTCCTAAGAAAGAAGCTGAGCAGGTGCCTGCTACAAAGCATCTCTACTGAGAAGAACTGCAGAGAATTCTCTCTGCCTCTCTACAAACACTTACTCAAATGCAGAGAGAGAGAATTCTCTCTGCCTCTCTACAAACACTTACTTCTCTCTGCCTCTCTACAAACACTCACTCAAATGCAGAGAGAGAGAGAGAGAGAGAGAGAGGCTTGTGTTCCGTGACTAGTGATGGGAGAAGACTCCAACCATGTGGGGTCTTTATAGAGATTTGGAGTCCAACCATGCGGAGTCTTTATCGAGAGAGAGAGAGAGAGAGAGAGAGAGAGAGAGCGTGTGGGTGCAGCTTTGTGAGCCAGGCCACCGAGGCTCGCCTACTCTTCTTGTCTCTTCTGTCCCGTAGCATTATGATCCAAGCCGTTCATCTAAAAGGTCACACCAAATGTATTAGCATATATTACACGGAAAAATCTCACTCGTTGGTGATTTTTAACATACACGGGAATGTGAGTTATAAACTGCTTGTCTTACCTTTGTTTCTAACTGTCTTTTTGAAAATATAGATCTCTTACGAGTATGATCTTTCTCAGGTGGGTCATCAAAGTTCAGATATTATAAATGAACGGCAGAGATCACTGCATGGTAGGGAGGAAGTCGCGAATAGATAGAGCGAATCACCGAGGCCGAGTCACTGATAGGGAGACGTGCGAGCTTTTCGAGTGAGAGAGTCATGCATACACCGGCCGACAGTTGTGTGGGGACCACAGACGAACCACTCTAGATAGCACCCACCGTGAATCTTTTTATCAGATTTTCGTGTCCCGCGGGACACTTTTGATGATATACCCGCGCGGCTCATATGATCTCTAGGCTCATCTAGGCCAGACCATGCAGGAAGCGGATTGCGTACTGAGTAACTCATTACTCTTTGTGCTACTGAGTAAACTCTATTGGCCCACCATGAATGTATGTGACTTATACACTGTTCATCCGTTTTTTTAGCTCATTTTAGGGGTCATTTATAAAATTGAAGCATATCCGTTGTTTAAGTAGACCACACCATAGGAAACAGCATGGATAATGATGTTCACCGTCGATACCTTCCTTGAGCCTACAGTGATCTTTATTTGTCATCCAACCGGTTCATAAGGTCACAAAGACATGGATGAAGGGAAACAGGTTGATCCAAAACCTCTATAGCTCTAGTTAAGATTTCAATTGTAAGTATTCAATTCACACGGTCTTCTGTGGTGTGGTCCACTTTAGCTTTGGTTATGCTTCAATTTTGGACTCATACCCTAAAATAAGATTGTAAAACGGATGGACGGTGGATAAGACACATAACTTGAGCCCCCAAATAGAGTTTACTCAATACACTATACCCTATTGAGTTAGTACGCAACCCGCTTCAGTCGGACCCGGATTTCATGCGAAAGCCTTTAGCGGGAAGCTCCTGCCAGGGAACCTAGGTGGGGCACACAGTAATGTTTGTGAGAAATCTACCCCGTCCATCCGTTTTGTGAGCTCATTTTATGACATGGGACAAAAATAAGCTGAATCCAAGACTCAAGTGGGCCGAAAACTAGAGGATTGAACGTCTATAATTAAAATATTCATGGGGCACAGGAGTTTTGAATCGGGATAATATCTGTTTTTTCAGTTCATCCCAGTAGGAATGACGTTATGAACGGTATGGATGGCATATAAACATCGCTGTGAACCCCAGGAAGGTTTCAACAGTAGGAATTTTCCTACCCACCTTTTCCTTAAGTGAGGCCCACTAGAGTCTTTGATTGGGATCATTTCTGTTCTCATGCCCTAAAATAAGCTCAAAAAACGTATGGACGGGGTGGATGTCTCACAAACATCACGGTGGTCTGTTGATCCTCTCCATGTAATGGTCTGCAACAATCAATCATGGCCCCTCTTGTAACAGCTAAAAAACCAAGTTACTGTTTCCTGTGGTGTGGTCCACCTGAGGTTTGTATAAGCTTCAATTTTGGGCTCATGCTCTAAAATGATATTAAAAAAACAGATGAACAGTATGGATAAGACACATACATTCAATGTAGGCCCCACAAGGTCTACTCCGTAAGCTACTGAGTTACTCAGTACGAAATCCGCTTCCCGCCGACGAGTGACAACAATCACCCACCAACAGAAGTATTGAACAAAGATCTGGTGGGTACAATTTCGGGTGGCCACGCGGGATTGCTGCTTGCTGCCTAAACAAAGTAAACGGCCAAAATTCCAATGTCAGTTTTGCACCATTTAAAAAGTGGCGGTTACTCTTCAATTGTACAATTGGCATGGTTTTACAGCAATCCAAACCGTTGAAATTGCAAAATAAAATACACTGTGATGAGAATTCTTATCATCTATTTTTCCTATCTAATCTGTGCAATTTTTTTTCTTTTAAACATCCATTTGATACCACTAATTGAATGGCTAGGATTGCTTGATCAGTGTGATTTTAGTTGAATCCTCCATACACAATGGTACCCAAAACGTGGATGGTCCGGATACCCGCATATCAGTGCCACGTGTGAGAAGGATGAGTGACCCATATCTATAAAATGGTAAAAAACTCACATAAGACGTTAAGAGTCCAGCTCTGTAGCGCAAGATAAAAAAGAAAAGCTCCCGGACGCAGAGTGCGTAGTACGCCCACATCCTTTTGGGCTGGCCATCCTTTAGCAAAAAAAAAAGGGCGTACGGACTTCGGTATGCGTAGGGAGCACGGGTGTATTATTCTGGATGAGGTCACTGAGAGATGCTAAAAGCGACTGCACTTTTGTGAGAAGCTAGCTTGACACGTGGAGGCACACGTATGAAAGAGAGATCCGATCATCAGGTGGTCCCATCTGTGGACCGTTAGTTTATTTATTGGTTCATAAACGTGTGGTCCACTTGTACCAAACAAACCAACGGTTAAGATAAATGGCCCACTTTCCATGGATATGTGTGGCCTCCCTTGATATTCAGATCAACCTGGTTTTTGGAGACATGGCATCCAAGGAGCAACTTTCGTCTTGCACACGTGTGCCTCATTCCCACGTGGGAGTTGGCTTCTGAGAAAAAGTTTACTTGGCAATTCGCGGACGTGACTGGGCTGCGACCCGGAACCTGCTATGTGGGTGGGACCCAGACCGTGGGGCCCACCTCGATGTATGTGTTGTATATCTACGCCGTTTATCTGTTTCTCCAGCTCATTTTAAGGAATATTACCAAAAATGAACCAGATCCAAATTTCAGGTGAATCACGCCACAAGAAACAATGGTCATTGAACAATCACCATTAAAAACTTCTTAGGGTCCAGCGTAATGTTTATTTTCCATCCAACCCATTGATAAGGTCATACAGACATGGACCAAGGAAGAACCCCAAATACCAGCTTGACCCAAAACTTGTGTGGCCCACAAAAGTTTTTAATGGTTAATGACCACTATTTATTGAGTTGTGGTCCACATGAGATTTTAATCCGCTTCATTTTTTAGACCATCCCCTAAAATGATGTGAAAGAACGGATAGACAGCCTAGAAATACAATTCATACATCCAGTCGGACTTCACAGTCAGGGTCCCACCCACATCGCTGGTTTCCGGACCGCAGCAAAGTCTCGTTTACAATTCGTACAGGGTCCGGGCCAGTAAGCTGATGGAGAGCACCATGAACATGCAATGGACCACAAACATGCAATGGACCACAATCAAGGGCCATTGACAAGATGGGCCACAACTGCACGTTTGCATATAGTTTGATAGATCAGTGGTCATCATTTTTCCAACCATCCTATGGTTCACATTCAGTCCTGAGCTGAGTCGCAACTCGATAGAGTCATACTTTCCATGTTGACTCATATTGGCTTATAATTCATCTACCTAGCTAGCAGCTTTGATGCCTAAATTGCCGTAAAACTAAGCCATGTGTACCGTTGAAAAATCACTGTTGGTTTTTACAAGGGGGCTAAACTAACACAAGGATCCAACTGAGTAGGAAATGGAACTCCTACTTGTTGGCACCCTATTACCAATCAACTTAATTTTTTGCCATGTGTATGTGCGCAGGCATGTTAGAACTAATTGTGCAGCTGGATTCAAAGTGAACAATTTTGACCTCGACCACTAACAGGCGAATAAGTCACACTCGACCGTATATGATCAAGATTTGAGTAAATCGGCCTACCTATCTAATCACTCACAAGATATTATCCAAAACGATCAAGCATTTCTTGAAGAGTGGGGCTCGTCCTCCTCAAATGAGTTGCACCTAACCTCCCTTGAAGAGTGGGGCTCGTCCTCCTCAAATGAGTTGCACCTAACCTCCCTTAAGAAAAGACTTTACAGATAAATAAGAAGGAACAACAAATTTCTTCTAAATAAAACTAATTATATTGAAATAGTGTCCTTCATCATATGAGTGTAAACTTGAATTACAGTTAAAGATTATCATTACTCCTAGAAAGTTGATTATGCTAAAGATAAGCTAAGAGATGAGTTAATAGATAAGTTTGATTTGATTTGATCTGATCGGTGTGAGACGCCTTGCTTTGTTAATTTCTTTCACTATTTATAAGCTTTCTTGTAGAGAGAAGAAGCCTCTAGACCCCTTCTTTACTTTGGTTGTTATAACGACGGTTCAGTGTCATGCATTTCTTCCGACTCTTCTTTTTCCTCAACCATTTGTATACCATGCTCGGCCATCGCGTATCTTTAAATGACATGTTCCAATCAAATTGCACCATCTATTTGTTGGGTGCGTTTCACACAAACCTTCGGATCTTGCCCCCCAATACACTAGAATTATGGACTATGCTAATGCAATAATCAAGAATAAACATCAACCACACGAACACAAGGAGTTTTTACGTGGAAAACCCTCAAAAGAGGTAAAAACCACGGGACCTAGTCCAGATCAACAATCCACTATCTCAGGGAACTGTTACAACCGATCACAAGCACATACTGCTTGGATCAAACTTCTTCACCCACGCAGGGATGGATAAACTACAAGAGAATAGTAAAGGAGAAACGATCTCACCGATCCCGAGGACGTGGAAGCACTGAGATGACCGTTGCGCAGAAGAATCCTTCTTCAAGCAACTTCTCCCTTCTACAAGCTTCCTCTTTCTCTCTCTTCTCTTTCTCTCTTCCTCTTTTTCTCTCTTTCTCACCTTGGACGTGTTGGCAACACAATGGGATGCCCTAATCCCGTTTTAGAACGCTTAAGTACCAAAAACGGAACAATTAAAGCCAGATTAGGAAACTGCGTACAAGCAGTCACCAGACCGTCGGGCGCCCGGTCACCAGACCGTCGGGCGCCCGGCCAACTCAAAAATAGTCCAGCAATGAACATGAGAAAAAATGAATTTCGGGCGCCCGGACCAAACATGGTCGGGCGCCCCGCCGGGTCATCGGGCTCCCGGTCACTAAAACCGTGGGGCGCCCGGAAATGGACAAAAGTGTCCAACAGCAAACCTCCTTCTGGGGGGAATTTCGGTCGCCCGGCCACTATTTGGCCCGGGCACCCGGCCTCACCCTGCTGCATTCTCTCCTCTGACAGTTTGAGGAGGAAAACTCCATCACTATTGTCCCGCAAAATCTGCTCCACGTATTTCTGCAAAGATCATGCGTGTTTGTACAATGACACATTTCTCTCCCTAATCAGCTTCTCTAGGAACGGCCAAAATTGGATTAAACACTACCCACTTAAGGCAAGTCGACTCAGCTAGCTCTTCTTTTGTTTACACAAGTCCTGGGCATTCCAACCCATGACCACAGCATTGAAATGCACTTTGTCTCCCATTGAACCACGGATCGTCAGCATCTTTTATTTACACATCACATAGGCACTCACATTCATGTGTATAAATGGTTTAACTCCAGAGAAGATTTGAACCCAACCCATTTAATGATCGAAGCCACTAAAATTCAGGTTGAGGCTTGACCGGGTTCAAGTATATATATTTATATATATCCATGAAAAAATTACTATTCCAATTCCTAACTTAAGATATATTAGTATTAGCTATTGGATCCTAATTTTCCACTTACCTCATGTACCATTATTAATTAACCAAACTTCTATACTTTTCTATGCTTTTGCTAATTTCTTGGGTTTGGGTTGGGTCTAGGCTTGGGTTAGGTCCATTTTTGGGTGATGAAAATTGAACCATTTAAAAACCGGGTTCAAGTAAGATGGAATTGTTTTGGTTTAATTTTGGAAGGAGTTGACCCAACCCATTTAGCAATTGGGGTCGAAATAATGGACCCAGACCCACTCAATAGGTGTAAATTTAGACACAAACTCACTTGTTGTTAGGTCAGGTCCAATGACCCGTCAGATCAAAGACCCATTGGCAACCTGTTAAGGCGGGTTTCAATGCAAAATAAGTACATTTTAATCCAGTCACTCATTTTCTATGCCTTCTGTTGCACGAGTCAACTCAACTCTCTCGTATCTTGATTAAGTTGCCAGATCAAGTGGGATTTATCCAGTAGATGTTTCTTGATGATTATTGGACCTAGAAAATGATTTGAACATGGACCAGCTATGGTGGGGAACTCTAGTTTAACGGCCCAGATCATCACATGGTGGGGCAGAAGATGAATTATAGAGACCTGATGCTTCTTGAGTTGAATGGTGTCCTAACTCCTAGGTCCCCACTTTGTACAGGTGGGCTCGTGGTGCGTTGATCCAGACCGTTGGTATTACAAGATCCACATCAATCGAGAATGACCCAAAAAAAAAAAAAAAAATCTATATCCAAACATCCCAGCCATCATTTTTTGGGGGCTTTTTTATAGACCAATTGCTGTAATTTTCTTAGTGGTTTATTTATGGGCCACGATCAAAGGGTCAGAAGTCTTTAAACTGAGAGATTTGTTCAGGAAACCTCCATCAATGGTTTACAATCAGATCAACGGTCTGATGAGCATTGATCTACTACATCAGGACTCTATAATTCCATCTCAGGAAGAAAATGAGGTGTGGATTATGGAGAAAGCGATCCCTACCTGTAATAATACTGTTAAATGATGTCGTTGAGACCGGTTCCTCAGCACCGATTGTAGAATAAGCTTATTCTAAAATCTTCCTGTGGGGATCACCGTGATGTAGATCTCACATCCATTCCATCCATAATATGGACCCCTTTGATTTCATAATGAATCCCAAAAATCAGTACAATCCAAGACATAGGTGGGTCACACCATAGGGTACTGTTGGGATGGGGAGACCACCATTAAAACCTTCTAGGTAGTGCTTGGGGACCATTGGATTTTCTATACGCAATCTAATCCATTCATAAGATGTGCCCCAGCAGGATGAATGAGCTTTTCCAAGACACATGATGTATGTGTCTTATCCACACTGTCCATCCATTTTTCCAAATCATTTTGGGGCATGAGTCCAAAAATGAGACAGATCCAAGTTTCGGGTGGACCACACCAGAAAAAACAGTGGTTATTGAACACCCACCATTAAATTTTTCTTAGGCCCATTGTAATGTTTATTTGGCATCCAACTTGTTGACAAGTTCACATAGACCTGGAAAAAGGAGAAACAAAAGTATCAGCTTGATCCAAAACTTTTGTGGCTCTCAAGAAGTTGTTATTGGTGGGCCTTCAATCACCACTGTTTCTTATTGTGTGGTCTACTTGAGATTTGGATCTTCCTTATTTTTTTGAATCATACCTTAAATATATCTGAGAAAAAATGGATGAATGGCATAGATAAAACACATACATCATGATGGATCCCACTGAGCTTTTCAAGCACCAACCAGTACAGGGATGAGAAGAGGGGTTGTTGCACCTTATTTCTGGCCTAACAAAAAGAAGTGAATTAGGAGGCAACATGTGAAGCTATATGAATGAGATTACAAGATAGTTTATAGTGTCACAGGTGGCATGGGTTAAGTACGACACAATAACAAGAATTGAGGAATGATCACGGCCAAGTCAACAAATGGTTGTCAAGACAGGTGACAAAGTAAAAAAGATCTAGAATGTAGGTCGTGTCGATTAAAATGCCAGCAATCCTTAGACATGCGATTGATCAGAGTTATAAAAGTAGAGGGATCTCAACAGAGCAAAGGGTCTAGCACCAAATTAAAATCAAATCAAAACTATCTCTCAATTATCATACTCCTTAGCATCTTGCTATTTACATTCCTTACTGTAATTATCACTTTCACATTTATTTTCATCTTTGTTAACATAATTTTACTCTTCACATTTTGCAACATTAATCATGAATTTATTGTTCAGTAGTATATCCATAACCTTTTTCGTTTTATAATTTAATTAGTTACATATTGAAAGTCATTTTATACTGAAGGTAAAGAGGTAACTCATTATCGGAGGATGAACCCTACTCTCTGAAAATCGCATAATCATTTTCAAACAATTGCTCGAGTGGTTAAATAAGCAACCAATCTTCATAGATTTTAGTTATATACAACCAATTGTGGTATATCTACTTATGTTGGCGCTTGAGGTCATTATTGTTTGGTTTGAATCGAGCGTGCAATTGATTCGGGCACGCCCGCACACATTTCACATTTACGACTTGATTTTTATGACTAAGATAATCAAGGACAACATGGGCATACCTGGTTCGGTGGGCCACACTCATAACTTCACCATCTAGACGTAGTCAGATCATAATGAGCACTGTGCAGGGTGCACAGACGAAACTTCGGTTTAGTCAAAGAGAAGGCGCACGTGCTTCCCGGGTGTAAGATGAAGGGGCCTCGTGCGCACATACTAACTTTGCACACTTGTGTGAGATCTGGACCGTTCATCACGTTGGGCACAAAAAATAAACACGCCCCGATTGAGAAAGCAGGCAGTTCATATCATTAGATGGATTTTGACTGTAAGTTAAATATATGGACCATCGGCCTTTTATACAGAAAGCATCCATGTTTCTCACCCAATTGTGGCCCACCAGGTGAGTGGGTCCGCCTCATTTTTGTTCCAGGCCATGTTCATGGTGGGCCACACCTAATGAACAATCCAGAACTTGGTTGGACTGAATAACATGCACAAGAAATTATTCTTCTTGAATGAAAGCAATCAATGCAATAATACATAAAATCACATTATATACATCAAACAATCAATTGATTAGCGACCCGACTATGATGCGCCGTGGGTCCCTAATCCATAACCAGCACCACAACAGTCTTGCTGACTTCCTGGGCCTTGACCACTCACGGTCCATGTTAGATCCCACCGTGAACGATGGCCCATTCTAAGTAAGGCCTGTCCCCAACATAAAGCGGCAAGTGCACCAATGCACAGTCATGGAGCCTCTGGTTCGAGTAGTCGTGTGCGAATGTGGCTAGGATTGGGTCCCACTTGATCGGCGCTTTACGGGTGCCATTAAGCACGTCCAAATACCGTTGGTTCGTCTCCTTATCAACATCCATTGGGTGGGCCGCACTTATCAAGCTGATCATGGAGGTTAAAGACAATGATAAGGAGAGAGTGCATAGGATAAGAGGCGTTGGGGCCATTGATGTGTGGATGGTGGGTGGGTGCGTAGGATAAGACCAGCTAACCACCTTGCAATTGTCTTGGGTGTATGGGTGCGTGTGTGTGTGGGTGGGTGTGGAGGGTTGTTGGGGTTTGTTTAAATAGGGAATGGGAAGTAGGCTTAAAAGGGGTTGGTTGTATTGCTATGTAAGGTATGTATGGTACAGTGGATGTATGGGTTCATTTCATTAGGCGTATGGCAAGTTGTGTGTGGTGTACAAAAGGTACCATTTCATAGCTTTGCTTTACTAAGGATTAAGGAATGTTTGTGTGTACGCGATTGCTTCATTTGTAGGGTTTGTATGTAGGATTTTCCTTTTCACATTTGATGCATGGGGTTTGCTAATTCCACACGGTTGTGGAGCTCTGCCCATGCACATGCAGGCACACGTGTCAATATGTAGCATGTATGCTTTTCATCATACAGGTCATGTAAGACTTTTATTAGGTGGGCCCCACATGATTAATGGTCTGGATGATCTTACCGTTGGATATTTAGATTGAGCATACAGGTGGGCCCCATAACATTTACGGTCGATTCAGATATGCATTGGGGTGGTGCACTTGGACTGTGTTTAGTACCCACAATACTTCAATTGGACAGACAACCCTACGTGGAAGAAAACAAATGGATAGCTAAAAATAATCCTACCCATTTATTTAATGGATGAAGTTAGAGCAAAAGAGGATCTCCACATGACCTATTTATCCAAAATGGGTCAGGTTCGGGTCAGCTCTGCATTGGGTTAGGGTTGGGTCCAAGAAGTATAGTGGCGATCCAAAAGCACATCATTTGGGTCCAAGTGAATCCGTGCGGTGTCTATATTATACATGTTTTAAAATTGAACCATGGCTAACCAGCGGGTTGATTTTCAGAGGTCCTGGACAGGACCCATTTAATAATCGGGGCACACTTTTAGACCAAACTTGCTCTAACGGATCCAGATTTAGATCCACACCCGTTTATTAACAACTCGGGTCCAATTATCCAATTGGCTGACCTCACCCAAGGTTTCCGTTTATGATGGTGAACTGGTTCGGCTGATCCAGACCGATCTAGAGCGTGTCCAAGTCCAGCCCATGAGCTAAAACTCGAGTCTGAGCTGAGCCAGGCCCGAATCAAGTTGCCTCCAAATACCCGTCCACCAATGTTAGATAAGTCGAGTAGGGCTTGGCTCCGATGGATGTAGTTAGTGGACCATTAGGCGTATGTAAGCCAAATCCAGCCCAATCAATGTATAGATGTGGCCAGCGCAATGGATTCTTTTTAATCCTATTTTAGCCCAGGTAATTTTATTGGCCTGGCCCACCTTTTGAATGGCTAAGATGTTCTGTTAATTAAAACTAACAAGATGGAAGGACAGAGAAAGTGATTACCTTGTCCACATTTCTGGAATACTGGCAAGCGGTCCCACTCGGCTCAGTCCTAGTAGGGCCGAAGACCGTAAACTCAGTGGAAATGACGAGCTGGGTTGGGCTATTGATAAATGGCCCAGCTCATTTTGCCCTAAAATAGTTTATGCCTAGTTGGTGTTTAACATCCTTGCCATGGAAAACGTGGGCGACAGCATAAAAATCACATGGTGCAAAAATGAGGATGGTCCACTGATTAGGCAAGCTACATGTTGAAATTAATTGACAACCACTGAAAGAATAGTAAGTTTGTGGCCCACCTAACAAGTTGGATTGGTCCTTGTTACCAGCTGGACGGCCAAGGAAGGGGCCTTATCAACAGGGCTGTCAATGGGTACCAGACCTGAGAGCGGATGGTGAGACCCGGGCCTCACCCAAAACGGTACCACCCCTTACCGTGGGGCCCACCTTGATGTATGTATTCTGTATCACTCCGTCCATCCATTTTTCCATGACATTTTAGGGCACTATCCCAAAAAAATGAAGGAGATCCAATTATCAAGTGGACCATACCATAGGAAACAGTGGTGATTGAACACCCTACCATTAAAAACTTCTTAAGGCACACCTTAACTTTTCCATGGTGTTTATTTGCCATCCAATTTGTTGATAAGGTCACATAAGCCTGGATGAAGTGGAAAAAAACAAATATCAGCTTGATGCAGAATTTTTGTGGCCCATTAATGGTTAATCGCCACCATGGTCCACCTGATAATTAGATCTGCTTTATTTTTTGTATAATGCCCTAAAATTATATGGAAAAACGGATGAACGATGTGAATACGGAATACATACATCAAGGTGGGGCCCATGGTAAGGGCTGCACTGTCTTGGATGAGGCCAGGGCCGCATCCATATTCAATGGACCTGACCTGATTTTAATGGGTCTAAGTTGGATTTGGGTCTACCCCGCTAAAATTTGGGCCCAGTTGGGTCCATCAACTTGTAAGGGTGTCCAGTTAAATTGGCCCTGCATTTAGCTTTAATAGGATGTGTGCGTGTGTGTGTGTGTGTGTTTTAAGGTTCACCTTGGATTAGGATATATACAACATAAAACTATTATATATAGACACATTGTAATATTTCAACCATTTGATCATTTTAATTTTCATATCGACGGTCTCCTTAAACTTTGAACAATGGAAGGGTTGAAATATTAAAATCTGAATCTTTCTTGGGTGTCTCCATCCGTGGTGAGGGCCATCTTAAAGGCGGTTTGGATCATTGAAAGAAACCCAAATACCACTAATAAAATCCCGACGTACAATGCTTTAACACGTTCGGATGTATGGGAGACCATTCCTTTCTTTCTACTCGTGCGTGTAGGATTATAATGTCATAAATGAGGATCAAAACTCAAATAGAATCTGACGGCGGACCTTGATTTTTGGACCGTCCGTTTAGATTAAGCATCGACTTTTCTTGCTTGCGTATCCGTATATCTAAGCCGTTCATCAGAATTAGATGTAAAACAGTGGGGCCCACCTGATGAACGACCTGGATTTCGCAGGCATGTGCCACATTATCAATCAGATGGTCACTCTTCGCCGTGTAGCCATAAATCACTCTAGGAAACCATGCAGATATATCATGTATTGCGTCGACCGTTATTGATTCAAGGTTAATTTTGTCATTTTGGACCTTTCATCAGGCTTTGAAATGAACGGCCGATCATCCATCCGTACAGCAGGTACCCTACATAATTAAAAGTTTCCTACCCCCTTGTGTGTGCCTCAATCAAAAGCACTCCTTCAAGCAGCCCTTCCTTCCAAGTTCCATCTAATTCAAAAGTCTAGCTCAAAACAAATCACAGCCCTACATTCTCATCAAATGACCTCATGTGAAAGATCTGATCGGTGCATCAGGTGGGACGCAGTTGTAGATGCGCTGGCTAAAAAGATCGCTCTGCTTCATTTATAGGTAGGTTACAGGGTACAAATATATGGAAGGCCACGAAGAATTTGCTATAGCCCTCCATTTGTTTTGTACGGTGTGGATCAACTTATGAGTCAACCTACCTGATTTTTGTGGCCTGAAAATTTACGGTAGTATGGTCCAACTCATGTACGGATCAGATCTATATGTGATAAGATAAGGTCACATTTTTTTTCCTACAGCATAAGCCGAACACACGGGAAGCGAATTGGGTGGTGTTAGGCGCTGCGGGGCCCATTTTGATGTATGTGTTTTATATCTACGCCGTCCATCCTTTTTTATGGTTCATTTTAGAGCATGAGTCCAAAAATGAATCAAATCTAAAGCTCAAGTGGACTACACCACAAAAAACAGTGGGAATAATGACATCCACCGTTGAAATCTTTCTAGGGCCCACCATGTAACACCCTGAGATTTCGGCTCCCGTGTACATCACAACGACCGAATTTCGAAGGTTATTTGGAATGTGTGAGGGTTATAACACTTACATAATTTTCACACAAACATACACATTTCACACTATTTGGAAACCATGAGCAAGACAATGGAACCATACTTACATATTATTTTATTAACTAAACTAAATCATCAAACCGTGTAATTGCCATTCAATCAATCATCATGTTCATAACTACGTCCCCTCATTGGGACTTATTATAATTTCAAATACTTAATAAATGCTAGAACTATGAATGACTATGCAGTCTCTTCTTCCACCATCTGCTCCCACGAGCCATCATAATCGTCTCCTTGAGGCTCGGGTTCCTGAAGATCATCACCTGCATGTTCTAAATTATTTTCCATAAAGACACCGTAAAAAATAATATAGTAAAGAACTACTTTAAGGTTATAATAATAATCGCATAAAAATCATAACTAAACATTCATTACTCTTACTTAATGCAATGCATGATAATGCATGACCCGGCGTAGGAATCCTTAGACAATCACAACTATTCTTTATATAATATGAAAGGAAAGGTGGTCCCCTTAAAGATGGTTACACAAACCCCATATGTGCAACAAACATTCCATTCCTTAGTAGTTCTCTAAGTCCAATAAATGTCATCATTACCATGAGATGGAAAAATTGTATCTAAAAGCATTCATATATAACTTGTTAAGGAAAGAACAAGGAAAGATATGTAAACAAAAGCATATAAGAATTATTAATTTTCAAAACATGAGATTATTAACTCAATCTTAAAGAAGTTCTCACCTTATGATCTTCGGCCTATTAGAGATTTCATGTTTCAAAAATCAAGCTGATGTGATCATCAGGTGGGGCACACAATCTGCATAAAACATTGATCCATCCGTCAATCATAACCGTCCTTTTTATGTACACGTGCGGATGATCACAACGGTTAGAAAGATGGTGTTGTCGTTGCTGCTCCCCTCCCGCGTCTTCTCCGCTCCCCCCATTTCTTCCCTCCCCTTTTCCTCTTCTAGGGTTAGCGTTTCTCAGCGGCATTTCTTCAAGCACATGAGCGTTGTCTCGAGCGAGGCCGCAGCAACAGCGGCCGCTCTTCCTTCCGAAGACGGAAATGGCGCCTCGGGAAGGGAACCGAGTCCAGAGGATGTCCTCGTCCAGTACGTCGTCCTCCGCCGAGATCTGATCGATTCGTGGCCCCTCGGCAGCGTCGTCACGCAAGGCTGCCACGCGTCCGTTGCGGCCGTCTGGTCGAGCAGGGACGACCCTCACACCCTTGATTACTGCAGCGATCGCAATCTCGATTCCATGCACAAGGCAAGATCTCTCTCATTTCTCTTTGTTCCCTTTAGGGTTTTGGATTTTGAAATCTCAATTCCATGCGCAAGGCAAGATCTCTCTCATTTCTCTTTGTTCCCCCTTTGGGTTTTGGATTTTGAAGTCTTGTGCTTTGAATTATGCTTCTGAACGGCGTTATGTAGACAAAGCGCTTGTTGAATTGCCTGTAAGAGGATAGACTATGGCATCAGTTCTATACACTATGGTGGAGTTGTATCCAAGATCCACAGAATACCATGTTGTGGCCCCCATTGTACATTGAGCATGGCTGGTCGTACTGATTGGATGATGCTCATCATCTGTTGGTGTCCATCAAATGGACGGTTGGAAGGAAAGTGGTCCTCCGGAATCAGATGGTTAAGATTGTCCAATTAGTGTAGCTTTTGTCCAAATCCTACGACGGAAATCGAATGGTTAATATTGCCCAATTAGTGTGACTTTTGGGCTATGCTCGTTGGATGATTTTGATGGTCTGGATTAACATACATGTACTCTGCATGTGCTATGGATAGATCGCTGACAGCCACCTCAGTGTAGTGAATTGAGAATGTATCCTTGCCTAGATACATAGACAGTGTTTGGCTGCACAATTTGCATTGTGAATGAAAGAAAGAAAGAAACTAACATTGTTTTGTAGTATTCATTAATGAGGAAGTACCTCGAATCATAGTTACATTTCTTTCATATCCACCTCGAAAGCAATGCGACTGCAGTTTGGACCTTCAGGCCCTCAATATAAATGCTTACAAGGAAATCACAATTTAGTTATTTCCACTCTGTTAGACTAACAATAATCACAATCCAATTCAATGGTGCATCCAAACACATCCATAATGATTTGGAGGGGCGGAACCGCATTGAATCTCAACATGTGGATTTTGCCAAATGCTCCCCTTTACAAATTCAAGAGTCCTTTTTCCGATAGGAGAGAATCCAGTTATGAAAATAGAAGGAATACACACTGTTACAGTACAAAGAATGTGTTGTTTCTACGATTAGAGACACAGGAGTACACCCAATTCACTTAGAAGAGCATGGCAGATTATGCCCATGCACATTCAATACAAAGCTTTGAAATTGTTGGCCCTATGGGATTGGGCATAGCCTTGAAAGCATCTGGACCAGATGCCCATAAACATTCGACTGGTGGCCATCAAATTGACATTATCCATGTCAATTATCCACGTTCAGTTTTGCAAGTGGCATTGATTGGGTACTAAGGATCAATTGATGCGTGTGATTTTTGGTCCCTACTGCATCAGCAGTGGGGTCCACAATTTGGATTTGTTGCATCTACGCCATGTTGACATGTGGGATGGGCATGTGCAGGAATCAGGGTCTGTGTACCATGCTAGATGGTGCTTACATGTGTTTTATTGATGTGAGTGGTTACTTTCAGTTGCATCTTAAATTGCTTCAGTAAGTGATCTTCATGTTGATTGAACGAGGAGTGTCTAATATAGATTTAGTGCACCGCTAGTGTGTTTGAATACCTTGTGGAGGGAATCTAGAATTGGAACTTTGAAAGGATAGCTCAGGAAATCAGGGGAGCTTGGCGTTGGCGGGCATTCTTCCATGATTGCATTTAAGCGATTACTAGTATTTTGCATTTAGTTCAGGACTTATCCATTTTTTACTCATTCATATGAAAGGCTTGTGCCTAGGGCTGGCAATGGGCCGGGCCGGGCCAGGCCGAGGCAAAATAATATTTTGAATAGGCCTGACAAGTTCAAAATCCAGTCTTGAGGCAGCCCATTTCAAGGCCTACTTGTAAGTGTAGAAAATTCTAGAGGAAACTAAAGTTTTGTAAAGTTGTGTACAGATCCTTGGAAGGCTCCAGAGTTCTCTAGTAAGTTCTATAGCTAGGAGAGTGTAGAATTCTAGAAGATTCCATGGTATTTTTGGCTGTTGGATGAGTGCCAACTAACACAATCTAAGCCATTCATGTAGGGTCTTTAGAAAACTACTAGGTTGGTACACATGGAGTCCCCTCATTTGGGATTCACTCCTCAAAATTGTAATCTTCATTCTTCTCTCCTTTAGTGCAATACAAGCTTTCCTATTCCACTCTCTAATGGTCTCTTGAATTCTCCTGCATCCTTGCTGGTTCTAGATGTCTAGCACTTAGTGGTGCAAGTGAGAAGTGGGAGTTAGGCTAACACGAGTAACATTGGGCCTTTGCTCAAGTGTCAAAAGGATGAGAGTGGTAAGAAGTTAGCAAGTTTATGACATGTGGCTTTTATAATCGCATGCATTCATGACAATTTGCATGACAATTTTAGGAGGGTGGAAAGGAAATCTTTGTATGGATCTTTCCCCTCTCTATTGAGACGATATAATCCTCTTTTGCATCATTTAGAGTTACTGACCAAATGCGACCATTGATGACCTTTTGGGCTGGTGCGTTGCTAATAGCCCTTATTACTAACAATTTTATCATTGTCCTCCATTGAAGCTTTGATGTAGCATAATGGCCTCAATCACCATTATCTGTGTCCCACTATGGATTCAACTGCTGACAGGCTTAAACTTGCTTCTAAACGTGATTGAAATTTACTTCCATGTGTCGGCGATTGCAAATCCATCTCAACTAGTACCCATTTTCGGTGAAAATTAAAAGAGGCCAGATCCTCTACATTTTTTAAGAATAAGCTTATTCTAAAACTCTTGGCCAGGCCCACCCTGATATTTTCATGGCATCCAACTATACATAAGGTCACCCCACCATAAAAATGGGATGCCTCAAAAAATCAGGCAGATCCAACCAACATGTGGGCCATCACATGAATCGGGGGTTTTTGGCTGGTTGTCCTTCTTTCTTCCTATGATGTGGCCCACCATGTTGCTTTTATATGATCCAACCAGCGTGTCAAGTTAGCCCCACCATGATGATGAGATTTTAAAAAAAAAAAAAAAAAGGCACTCAAAAACCTCCAAATTCAAGTAGTGGCTGACACGATGGTTGGATTAGTCTGAATTTTGGTGTGCCCCACATTCATGATTGTGTTACCATTCTGGACAGGTTTGATGACATGCATAAACCACAGTGGCCCCACACGCAATGTTATTCTGCAAACGTGTTATCAACTAGAAATTCTAAAAAAATGTTGTAATTTCTTTAGTTGCTTGAAAAGCCATGTTGTTGAATGAAGAGAGAGAGACTGGCTTGTGATAATTCTTCGGGTTCTGCAGGTCACCCTCGAGGTTAAGGGCGAACCCCAAATCCGGAACTTGTCAGAAAAGCTCGGAGCGGGTGGTATCTTCCATAAACTGTGGATCGAACAACCGGAGAACATCCCAACATGTCTTGCGACGAAACCATATCCCAAGTCTGTAGTTTCCTCATTCTTTAAGAAGCTGAAGCTCTGCAAGTGATGAATTCCAATGCATGCCACCCATATGCACCATCATAGTTCGGTGCTGAAATGTAGGGATGCCTGAAAATCATGAAGACATGGGTTTTAATACTCAGATTTTTTGCATTTCATGTAATAGATGTCCCCACATTCCTTGGATCAAAACAGCATTCACCGGTCCAACATTTTTTTTCGATGTATGATTAACGAAGCTGTGGGACCCGCCAGGATCTGATTTTGGGCCATTGACAAATATTCAAAGATGTCTTTGTAGCAGGGAGCGGACCGTATGTAAATCCACAGCATGTTTGATCCAGACCATTGAATTTAAACTACGGTGGATGGACCATGCCCCAAGTCTCCAAGATTGGCCTAATCTTTGTAAATTCTTGATTGAATGTGCCGGTGTTCGGAGTCTCAGTATCGCTACAAGTTTCGCCAATCGGGGTTATGGAAACAATATTGATATCACCGGTGATATCGTTGAAAACTGGAAATGTGGGAAAATGGTGGAATTTTTCAATGAAATTTCAAGAGATGATAAAATACACATATTTGCATATTTAGGAGTAAAAGAATTTGCATACGTAATAGGTTTCTACTTAATGGGGCCTAAAAGCATGTGTTGCCGGAAGAAATCAATCAAACTATCTCATCCATCCAATATTTGACCATCTATTCGAACATCCATTGATATTTCAGAATATTGACAACACATAATATTTTCCAACAAATTATTAATAACTAAAAAAGAAACTAAAGATTGTAGTCTCGTTATTGTCATGCTGCAATAATGATACTATCGTAATATTATCAATATTATTGTCAATAAATTGAACACTGCATGCAAGTATACAACCATGCACCCATAAAAAATTATGAAATGGGAATTTTTTTAATATACAGATTTTTAGCATTGGTGATATTATTGAAATATTACAAATACATTGATGATACAAGCAACGCCTAAAATTGACATAGTAAAAAATGTTGGTGATACACTAGCTGTATCAATGCATCGGCAATACAAGCGACGCTTAGAATTTATACAATTAAAAATATTGACGATATCAACACATTGCCAATATTTAGTGATACATTGCGGATGTCTAGAATTTTTTATCACTACCAATATTATCGGTGTCATTGAGCTAGAGATAGAGATAATATTGAAGATATGTCAATCATATAGTAGATAATTTAAACAATGGAATGTGTACATAATTTAAACACTGAAATGTGTACATGCTGTATTCCTTTTTATATCAGTTTTTAGATTTGCAGGCCAAAAAATTGGAGAATCATGATTGTATCATAAAAATGTTTGGGCCATGATCCATCCATTGGGGAGCCCCATTAGATGAACGGTCTGGATTGCCATACTGTTAGTCCCACTTATTAAGGACCTAAGGACACCAGACACATCCTTAAGCCTGGAGCTGGTCCGAATAATTATCCAGATAGAATGTTCATGCCTGCCCCAATCCGGACTCCAAGTACATACAGCTGCTTTTACGTGAACTTCACCCAAGCAGGGATTTCATCCGAGCCGTGAATAACTGAGCCTCACCATATGATTGGCACCTGCCTGGAAATCAAGGCAGTCCAATCATCAGGGAGACCACACTATGGGGACTTGGATTTGGTAGTGACCCCTTCAGTAACCACATCAGTGCTGGAAAAGCTGTGGACCCCACCATGATATATCTGTTTTATGCACGTCCATTTTGCCAGTTCATTGTGTCATGAGCCCACAGAAAACAGTGGTGATCGAACGGCCACCATTAAAAACTTACTAGGGCCCACTGTAATGTTTATTTGCCATCAAACCTGTTGATTAGATCATCATGGAGACCTTTGTTTTGTTTTTTATTTTTTTTGTTGGGTTAGTCATGCAACGTACAATTCACCCATACGGTTAGTCACACGATGAACCTGTGTTGAAACGCCTAGCTGGGCTAATCAAGCGAGACCAAACGAGCTGGCAAAATGCAGACCTGGATGAATGGAAAAACAAATATCAGCTTGATCCAAAAAATTTGTCGCCCCAAGGAGTTGTCAATGGTGGGCGTTCAATTACCACTGCTTCTTATGGTGCGGTCCACCTAAGATTTGGATCTGCCTCATGTTTTTGGGCTCATGCCCTAAAATGAGCTCGCAAAATGGATGGATGGCATGGATAAAACATTTACAACATGGTGGGGCCCACATCTTATCCAGCATCCACGCGAGTACTGAGAGGAGTAACTACCGAATCCGAGTCCACACTATGGACAGCAGGTCTGACTCGAAGTAGGTGTGACCGGCCGATTGGATTTTGCCCCATCAAACGCAGTGATGCACGATTAGTCAGTTTTACAAAACGCGCGAATGTGCAAATCTGTGTGAGATTCAAGCCGTTCATGAGGTGGGCCACACATGGTATTACTAGGGTCATTTCGTGGGAAACCTGTACACGTCAATACATAGTACGGGGACTATTTGATAGGACAGGCCTCGTTCTGGCAAGGCATGAAAGGTTTTGAAAGGTTTTATTTCTTCAATTCTTGTATAGGTCATTTCCCTCAACTAGAGGTGAGCACAAACCAAGCCAGCTCGAAAGCTCGGCTCGGATTGCTTCGAAAAAGCTCCGCTTGGATTGGTTCGAAAAGGAAGTTCAAACCAAACCAAGCCACCAAGTCAAGCTTGTTTTTAAAAACAAACCAAACTCAAACTAGGGCAGTTTCGGCCTGGTTCAGCTCGAAGCTTGATTTGATTCAGCTCGGTTTGATTCGGCTCGTAAATTATAAGCACATTGTTTCTTGTGGTGTGATCCACTTGAGCTTTGGATCTGATTCCATTTTGGGATCATGTCCTAAAATGATATGTAAAACAGATGGATAACATGGATAATACATATACATGATGACATGGATAATAAATAATACATATACATGATGATTTCCTTGCACTTGTAAAATTATGCTTGCCTACTTTTGTTTGGAAAATACTCTTACATGTCTATTTTGAAGTTGCACTCTTTTGGAGGATGTTAAACATCATATAGTAAGATATTTTTGTACTTTTTTCTTCTAACTTTTTAAATTATTTTCTATTTAAATGAATAAGGAAAAAAAAGAGCCACTGTCCGTTTGAACTCGGTCCGGCCCGATTCGAAATTTTCAACCAAGCCGATCCCGGCTCGAACTAGATTTTTCTGGAGCAAACCAAACTCGAGCCGCATGGGTCGGCCCGAAACCCAAACCAAACCGATCCACAAACTGTGGTTGTACGAAAACAAACCAAACCAAACTAGGGCTAACTCGGCTCGGCCCGGATCGTTGCCCACCTCTACCCTCAACCCTTCCATGTTCTTCGTACGTGAAGCCCACCTGAGGACTGGGCCACAGCACATACATGGCCATGAATACCTGGAAGGACCTACACCCAGCGCCCCATATGGTCATTTCGGTCAATACATGGTATGGGGACTATAAGATAAGACATGCCTTCTTCTGGCGAGGCATAGGTCATTTCCTTCCACCCTTCCATGTTCTTCATACATGAGGCCCACCTGACGGCTGGGCCACAGCACATACATGGGCATGAACCCGAGGAAGGGCCTACACCCAAAGCTCCATATGGTTCGTGCAGAGATGATACCAAATGAAGCCAACAAAATGATGATTTTAGAAGATTAAATGGCCGCTATTGCACATCCAATGAAAAGGAATATGGATAAAGCTGTTATTAAGCATCCCAGCCCAACAATATCTGAATTGAATCTTCCATAACATCTTACTATCCAATGAAAGAATTAAAGAAAAAGTTCGCCCGTCCTTACAATCAGTACTCTTAACTATGCATGCATGACCCAAAAATCAGAGTCATGATATAAATGCTCACAGTCGATGACTTGACCTGACTCAGTCAAAACTCGAGAAAACCCTGGCTCAACTTGAAAAAACTCAGCAAAACTCAATGAAACCCGGAAAATTTCGACAAAACTCCATTTGGCGCAACTCTACATTATTTATACTTTTAAATAATTAATAATACTGGAAAAAACTCAGAAAAATAGTATGAGTTTTTTTTTGTAAACTCGCCTGAGTTTTTGCTGAATGGAGTTGAGTTTTCATGCTTTTAAACTAAGGTTCAAAAATGGTCATAGAAAACAGAGCAATGATCCAGATAGAATTCTTCTTGTTCCTATCGCAGTGCAGATTCCTCTGTGGGACCCAGGTGGGCCTATCTACGATCATGGTGGCCTACTAGGAGGGTTACACCTCCCTATCATCAGCACATTGATAAAAAAAAAACATATGGTTAAGGGCATGCAGAATAATTATCACCATCCATGTTGCACACCCTTAATCAGATGGGTTTGATCATCTGCCATCATGATGACTTTGGGGGTCATGCACAATCAATCCATGGTAGCCCTCCTATCAACACCTGCACCCGACAGAGGAATCTGCACAACGATAAGGTAAGAAGAATTCAAACTGGATCATTGCACATTGAAAATGAAAAGAACAAAAGGCAAACCAAGAGGGGGGAGAGAGGGAGGCGATCAATTGCCTCCCTTCTGCTTGAGAGTGATCTTGTCTCCTAAACTGAGGGCAATCCCCTGCGTCTTGCTCCTTATTCGAATGTATCCGCTAAGCTTCCCATCTGATTGCTTCTCGATGCTCAGATTCACCAAAGCATCTTCTCCAAACACACTCTTCGCATACAGATTAGCAGCCAGAAACCCGCAATCTCCATCCATTGCAGACCTGAGACAGCATAGGGTGCATAGGGTGAAGCATCATCCAGCTAATATGAAGGAGCATGCCAAAACATCTCTATGGTAACATATGCATTGTGGCACACTGATAAGGAACCATTAATATTGTGAGAACAACCATATGGACAGTTAAATCCAAAAGGCAAGCTAATCACCATCTGATCAGTGGCCTGAAAAACTGAGGATTAAGTTAAAAAGTTAATATAAGAATGACAGTACGCATTCAATGGGGAAAACCCCTAATAATCACACAGTCAGAAATGTCCAGCCACTATGATTTTCAGTTTAAACTCCCCACCCAGGTGGTGGCCCACCAGAGCAGCAGTCCTAATAATCATCACACAGCCCTAATTATCTTATAAAAAACTTCAGTGAAAAATGCATCATAATTGCATTCTATTATCAATGACCAATTTTATTTTTAAAAAAGAAATGCATAGATGGATAGACCATTCAAAAAGGAAAGAAAGAAAGAAAGATAACAAAGAAATACAAACAGATGATGCATCAAAATAGCATTTCTCCTAGATACAGTCAAAGACTCAGGAGAGATTAAAAGCTTACAGTGGAGTGAGGCATTTCATGTTTGTCGATTTGATGATGTGGTTCAAAAATTCCTTCTCATCTTGAAGTACGGTGTTCACAGCCACCTGAAGCACAAGACAGTAGTATATATATATAAATGGCCAATATATGATTCCAGCACAAGAAAAAGGCATCTGCTGCTAAATTGGTAGTGAGTTGGAAAGTGCCACAGAGAACTAAGATGGTGCCAGCATAGAAATTTCACAGTACTGGAGATAAAAATGAGATGAACTCACCATTGCATGTATTGCATGGATTTCATTCAGTGCCCCTCATAATTTATGGGATTTTTTTATACAAATTGAAAAAGAAAAATTGGAGTAGCCCCTTCATGAAAGAAAACCAACAAAAACATTATGCTGATTTTGTTTCTATGATTTGATTCAGAGTCCAACCTATTAATGACTTTAGCAGGTACCTATCACACCATTTTCAAAATAATAAGAGATTTATGTGCTTCCTCACAGTTCAGAGTTCAACCTATTAATGTCTTTAGCAGGTACTTATCATACCATTTTCAAAATAATGAGAGATTTATGTGCTTCACTCACAGTTCATTGTTCAACCTATTAATGACTTTAGCAGGTACTTGTCACACCATTTTCAAAATAATGAGAGATTTACGTGCTCCATCACACCAATACAACATGAGGCAAGCTGAGAACCTATTTCATTTTGCTCAGTTAGAAGATCAGCATGCTGGCCACAGGGTATGCTGAGAACCTATGGCATGTTCATAAGAAACGCAGTTGTGCAGCATATTCAACCCTCTACCGGTGTGAGACTTTGAAGTGCCGATGGGACTGAAGAGTTCTGATTGGAGTGCCATGCATATTATATCAGCCGCGACTTGCCTATAACCCACCACAATGTTTGGTGTTATATTCACTCAGTCCGTCAGTTTTGCCAGCTCATTTTAGAACTTGAGCCTAAACTTGAGGCAGATTCAAAACTCGAGTGAGCCACACCACACAAAACAGTGGGGATGGAAAAGCCGACCATTTAAACCTTTCTAGGGCCCACCATGATGCTTCTATGCCATCCAACCAGCTCATAAGGTGATACCCACAGGATGAAGGGAAAACACAAACATCAGCCTGATCCAAAACTTTTGATGGCCCCAAAGAAGGTTTCACTGCTAGGTGTTCAACCCCACTTTCTTGTGGCGTGGCCTGCTTGAGTTTTGAGTCTGTTGATTTTTCAGATAACTTCCTAGCATGGGCTGGCGCAACCGATGGATGGACTGGATGTAACGCAGACATTATGGTAGCCCCTACAGCTTAGTGTGACAGGGGATTCCTGAAACCCTTCGGTGCCGGAAAGTTATCCTGTTGTATCTATGGGCATACTCACGAGTCACGAGAAACAGGCAAGGACATAGTCTCTGCCGTAACTTAAAGTTGAAGCCTTGATTTGATGGTAAAACTGAGTGCTGGTTGTTAGATGGTGAGATGGGAAGGTGCTGATGAGACTGGAGAGTTCCAATCATGTGCTGGTGATGAGAACATGTTGCAGCATCAACATGCATAGTAACTTCAGGGATTGATTCCATTGATCATTTGTATGGTGGTTCCAGTCCGAGCCAGCTCAATTGTGTACTGCATTTCAAGTCCAAGCTTACCTACCATGAGAAGACAGTTGCCTTGGTTGTTGTGAGTAGGATCTGAGGTGTAACTAGCTCCACCATAAGAAAAGGACTCACTCAAAGGTGGTCTAGACAGGGAGGCTGGGATGATTGAAACATGATATGAGGCATGTAAAGTTCAAGTAACCTTCCACTTTTGTGATGGCCAGAATTCGTATAAGCAGAGAGGAGAAATTGATTGGCTTGAGGATTTTCCTTTTCACTAAAAAATTTGGATCAAAATGAAACTGAACGGGTCTCCAATAATTTCAACAAAAAAAGAAATCTTGTTTTCACCTTGAGGTGGGACTGGAGTGGGCTGATCTGATTGTTGCACCAAGTTGAGTAAATGGAATCAGTGGTTGAGAACAGATGACAGCCTTTCACTCATTCATCAGATGGCTGGCTTGACACACTAACAGTAGCTATCAAAACATGTGAAGCAGATCATTAGGTTGTATAGCAACATGCCAACATCAACTTCAGACATACGGAGAAGGCGGTGGATGCTTAGTTGTAAAAGCAGATCCTACCTCCAGTTGACAAAAATAGGTGCAGAATAAAGAATACAGAAATAACACCACATACAGAGAATGCAAGCTCGATGGTGTTGTTTCTGAGTTGAATATAAGAGAGAAAGACCGTCTTTTTCTGATGAGGTGCATGAAATCCAGTTAAGTTACATAATCAGCCCATTTCCAAGGGGAGACCAGAACTAGGATTACAAGTACAAGCTAACACTGTTAAGCGAAACCGTGCATCTGGCATTTTTGCTTAGGGTGTGTTTGGTTGCACCAAATATCATTAAATTTCATGATTTGGTTGCAAAAGTATCATGAAATTTCTAGATATTTGGATCTAGCAAACACACCATTAGCAATTTTTAATCTAGTTTATTTGTTAATGAAGAAATTTATAATTCAGGCTAGGGAATGGGTCACAGGTTCAGAACGAGGGAGGTTCAAACAAACATGATTATGGATATCCAGTCATCATTAGATCCACATCTCAAGGTAGTCTTTCTATTGTTCTAAACCTGAAAGGTATCTTTGTCTTCTGCTCAGTAGCTAAGTTGGTTAGGCATCCCAAGAGTACATCCTGGGCAACGGTCCCGCATGTACTGGTTTTGGTCTGCCTGGGCCTATATGCAATCCCACATAAAAAGAATTGCATCTTTTAATATTTCAATGAAGGAAGAAGATACTTTCCAAATGCCACCACAAAGCTAACCACAATATATGGAAGCTACTCTTAATTGGTTCCCATGTTACGTTTTGATGATTAATGATTATGCATCATCATTTGATGGCATCCATCTAATTTGACAAGATTACCCATGTTCTCAGAATAATTATCCATAAATGAAAGAAGTACCTTGTTTTCCATAACTACTTCAGGGAAAATAATTCAAGCAATGGGGAATAGAAGTACCTTGTTTTCCCACTCAAACTCGGCCCACATATTTCTAAATGCTGCATCAGCACAGGTTGCTGGAGAGATGTAGTCCATGATATCAATGTGGATGTCACTGAGGACGACAACAGTCCGTTGCAGAACATTCGAAGTCTCATAAACGATATTACCAAATATAACTCCTGTTTCGGTTGAAGAAACCTTAATATTCGCACGTATCTGCTTGCTCGATTCTGGAGCTAGTGTATAGTTCTGCGGGCGTTCTACAAGTTTCAGATCTCCCATGGTTGCCAACTCCAAGCATAGATTCTGTAGTGTCTCCGTAGTTCGGTTGATGACTGTAACATCGAGGATAATGTCGTAATGATGAACGGTGACAAATGCTTCAGCATAGACAGGATCACTGAATCCCGTGAGTTGAAGAATGCGATTCAGCTTATTTGCATCTTTTTCATTCTTGGTGAATTCACCAGTCGCACGTTTCAAATCATCTTGAACCTCATCTTCCAATTCGAGCTGGCTCATACCCTAAAGAATCAAAGCAATCAAAAAGGGGGAAATGAAAACTTCTCCAATAGCTCCAATATCATCTGTAAGCATATGACCACAGAAATAAACTTATCACTGAATAAGCAGCCCCTGAAGGGTCAATTAATCTGTAGAATTGTCCTTTTTAACATCATAAAACCAAATGCTTAAGACGTGTGCATTCAAAGCGAAATTGGTCATTTCAATTCAAACTGGGGAAAAAAAAAAAAGCAACTTCAAAAGTGATCATGCCTGGGTTTACATATAGTTATTTTGTTCGAGCTCATTATGAATTGGGAGGAATGGTGAAGTGCTAACTGATGATCTGTAAAGACAAGGCCCTTAACTTAGAAAGAAAATCCACAAGCACAGCTTCTAGAAAGCTTAATATGAAAATATTAAGTTTAAGCCTGTAAATAAAGGCACAAAAACCTCAATATCCAGTTTTTAACAGGTGCATTTGAATGTTAGTCCTGAAATCATTGTCATTGTCATCTTAGTGTTTCTCCCAACAATTTAGGGTTGGCTTTTATATGGTAGATTGGCAAAAAGTTCTATGATCAGCTGCCCACCAGACATCAACTTTTCTGGGTTCTTGGAAATTTGCAGCCAGCAATGGCACAGACTCCCAAAGGCTCCAGTCATGCCAATGCAATTCCACCTAGTACTGATCCAGATCCTTTTAAAACATACACCCGAAAAAGGGTGAGCAAGCAGTTAGGTCATGGAGGAAGTTTCCAGCCATTAAGCATGAAGCACCTGCAAATGCTAACATGGTTGGGTACCACAATCAGGCACATAGCCAAAGGCAATGTCACCTTTGAAATACAAATATTTCGACGTAATCCTTAATACAATCCCAAAGGCCACCAAGCAAGGACCCCAGTCCTGTGATGTTATCTCATGCCTTGCTAAAAACAAGAATAAATGAAGCACAACTTGGTCTCCCATGCGTCGAACATTCCAAAATCAAATTTTTCATTATGGTCATCATCAGAAAGGAAATGTACAACAACCACAGCATGCCATGAGTTGTGAAAAAAAAAATGACACCCACACCTTTGGGACAGTGGTAGACTGAGTGAAGATAACCTCGTCTCAACACTGAGGTCAGGGTATCGAATCCCAACGTGGGGGGTGGCTAACATTGGAGGGTGACTAACAGTGTGGGTGTGTGTACTAACAGAGGGATGTGTGAACTAACCCAAAAAAAAAAAAAAAAAAAAGTTGCAAAAAATTATTTCCACTACTGCAATCAGTGGATATGCATGATAAAATAACAGTCAGCAACAGTGAATTCTACTAAGAAAGCTAATATCATAATTAAGCCTAAATTCCTATTTAATCACAAGATTAGAAGTCCATTCCTCCAAGCTATTTGAAAACCCAGCAACAACCAGAAAGTGAGCTGTCTTGTCAATTGTACGTTTGTTTGGTCCATTTCACATAAAGAAAACCATACAAGAATCCAATTCTAGGCGATAAGCCAAATGACAAAACCATAGTGTGCCATAATGGCCGTTACAGGGCCGTAAAGGCCATTATGTAAAGGTGCAACCATTACACTTTACAGGATCATAAAGGCCATAATGGGCATCATAGAAAAATGACCCATAAAGGCCATTACAGCCCCCGTAACGGCCCATTACGCCCCTAGTAAAGGCCGTAACGGTCAATGACGGCGCCAATACAAGTTTCTTAGGTTTTTTGTTCAATAAAAATAAAAAGAAACAATGACGGCCATTACAGGGCTGTAAAGGCCATTCCAGCCCGTATCGTAAAGGTAACGGCAACGGCCGTTACGGCTGCCATTACAGTTACGGAATACCTTGGACAGGACTCATCTTTCTATCAACACGAAAACCCCAACTTTCTTGGTAGAAAAAGACGAATGTAAACTAAAGATTTCTTGCTCATAAGGCTACATGATGAAATCACTTCACAAGGGAAAGAATGTGGCTAACCTTCCTACTTTTCAAGTGGTAAAAATCAATAAGGTCATCTGGCTGCGTATGAGATATCTGAGCCTTTGCTTTTATCTCCTCTGTTTCATGGAACTGCTTATCTGCCAGCATATGTATGAAACTCTTATGGCAAGACTGCAACCATATCTTCCTAACTCCATCGTCCGTATTGCAGAGCAATCTAATGCAAAGGACAATCCTGTCATAGGAATCGTTATCAATTGGGTGCAGAAGAAACGAAGATGTCCCCAATTGTAGCATTGAAACCATGATCAGCAATGCCTCAGTTTTTGCCTTGTTCACTTCAACTTTGGATGGCTGAACCTCTTCCAATCTTAAAACAAGCTTTGTCAATGTGCAAGCCACAACTGCACCAAGGAAAAAATCACCAGAAAGAATCAAAGATCTCAAATTCCCAGGCGAAGCCAAGGATCCATATAAAAGAGTTGGTGCAGCGATGGCAGTTTCCAATGCGGCACTCTGGGTAGCATAGGTCCCATCTGCAAGCACAGCCGGCCTCCTAGATGAGACAGCAATAGAATTAGCCTGCAGGGCCTGTTTCAAAGAATCAACAACATCTCCTTCTTCAGCAACCCTGTAGAATGGGAGGTCCCCGAGGCATTGCTTGATCGCCGCAATCCCGATCTCAACTTCAGAGAGCGAGAGGCAGTACTCTCCTATAATCCAAAGAGCGCATGAACAGACCCGCATCGCCCGGATCTGGTAGAACATGTCCAAAAGCCTGGTAATTATTGAGACACGAAGGTTCGAGTTCATCTCTATGATCTCGCGCACGAACCGGACCACATCCGTCGCAGAAGCAACGTTGCTGTCTCCCAAGAAGTCCATCAGCAGGTGGACCACTGTGCTTGCAACCTCAGGGAACTTGATCGCACAGGCGTGTATCGCCTGGACAAGCATCTGCCTGTACTCCCCATTCTTCTCAAGCTCTGTACTCTGCGTCTTCACAACCTCCTTCTTCAGCGTAAGAACGACCTCATCGACATTCCGAGGGGCTATCAATTCGAGCGCAATGTCTATCGTCTTTCGACGGACATCAAGAACCGAGCTCGACAGGGCCCGCAGCACGTCCATGATCATATCGACCATGACATCTCGATAAGATGACTTCAGCTCATTGAGCCTATCAAGCACAATGAGCTTCACATTGTTGTCGCTCTGCGAGACCAGGAGTTTGCAGTACTTGTCCGCTGCAGCACGTATTGCCGATGGGGCCGATGAGAGCGATATGAGGGTCCCAGCACATTCATAACTAACAGCCATCGATGGGGCCTCTAGAAGCGAGATGATAATCTTTATATACTTCCCCTTCTCCCCTCTGTTTGAGCGGCAGACCTTCCGTATCAGCTCCAGCACCACCATCTGCAGCAAATCATTCCACTCCGCAATGTTGTCCACATTTGACAACAGATAGTTCACAGCCCGCTCCTGCGCACAATTGAACAGCATCAAGAACGCATTCCGCTTCGCAGATGCATCCTGCTCTGACACGAGCAATTTCTCAATCATCTCCGGAGCATCGACCAGCAACTGTTCGCCATGCGGGAACTTGTATATCGACATCACAGCCAGGATCGCATTGCGCCGAATGTACGAATGCCGATGCTCCAGGTTCGAAAGGACGGACGGGATCAATGGCTCAATGAGCTCGGTCTGATTAAGCCGGCACAAAAACCGCAGGGTGACGCCGCGGATGTACTCATTCGGGTGCTGTAGATTGTTCCGTAGGTTCTGGCAGATCAAGATCATCTCAGGGAGGACACGACCCTTGGAATCTGTTTTCTCAATGATCTCTAAGTACAAGAGCAGGAGTTTCTGGACCGTGTGATCTTCCGACGGGAGGACATAACGGACGATTGTGATGAAGAGCTGGGGGAGGGTCTCACCGTTCAATAGCAACATGATGGATTTCTTCATGGCTTCGATCTTGGCATCAACGCTGTTGCTTGCGAGCGATTCCTTGATCTCGTTGGCGAGGGCGGGCGTGCCCTTGTCGAAGTATATCAGAAGACTGAAGGATTTCTCCATCTCTGCCGATCGGAAACTGCGAGAATTCCAATAGAAATGGCGACAGTTTAGTTGTGATTTGTGGAGCCGTAGAACGATTGAGATGCGAATTTTTCGAAGAGAGATGCAATTTTATTTTGATCTAATTGGGAATTCTAAGAATGGGGAAGGTGTTTGGACGTATCGGATCGATTCGGATGCTGATTTGGAGATCTGTTGAAGACGATTCCTTCCGTTGGATGAGGCATGGAGTCGGAAATCGATAGAAAAGGGGATCGATATCTGATGATTCTGACGAATTGGAGCGATTTACATGCGGGTGAATCCGAAAGATATTTGAAAGGATTTGAGAGAGAGAGAGAGAGAGAGAGAGAGAGAGAGAGAGCGGGAGGGAGGGAGGGAGGGAAACGCTCTTGGATCCGAACTTTCGGTTGGAGCGATTGAACCGCGCGATTGACACTGTGTTTCTACAATCCAAAGCTTTGTGGGGCCAATCACGATGGCCATGTGATTTTCACTCCGTCCATCAGTTTCTCCAGGTCATATTAAGATGATAGGAAAAAAATAAGCCATATCCAAGAAACATTTGGGCCACACCACAAGAAACGGTGGAGATTGAGCGGTCACCATTGAAACCTTCTTCTGCCAACAGAAGTCTTGGATGAGGCTAATACTTATCTTTCCCTTCAGCCTGCTAGGAATAACCTTATGAATGGATTAGATGGCATATAATGGCCCGTTTGGCACCCTGGATTCCAGGAGAAAGTGAGGGAAAGGAGGAGAAACTGGTTGCTTTATTATGTTTGGCACCATGGATTTGAAGAGAAGTGGATTTGAGTGGAATCTAGGAGAACTCAAAAAGTCACTCTTAGCCCTTTTTCAAATCCTCAAAAAAAAGGTGGGATTTGAGGAGAAATCCTTCCCAACGTGGGACCCACCATAATATGTCCCTAACTATGGGACCCAACATGATGTACATTTTCCATCCAACTTGTTGATAAGGTCACAAGGACCGGGATGAAGGGACCACACAAATTTCAATTTAATCGAAGACTTTTGTGCATCATAAAGGTCTCACTCTCCATTTTTTCTTGTTTTATGGTCCACTTTAGATGTGGATTTGCTTTATTTTTTGGATCTTGGCATAAAATGATATGTAAAAATGGATGAATGGCATGGATTTAAAAATCGAGGCTAATACGGTAGGCATACGGTGGGATTAAAATTTACACCGTCCATTCCTTCATGTTTGATTTCTCTCAAATCTTGGCTGCCAAACAAAAAATCTGGAATTGATAAGAAGTGGAATCGGTGAGAATTCATATAATGGAATCCACTTCTCCTCACTTCTCCTCAAATCCATGGTGCCAAACGGGATCTAAGGTGAGACCCACGAAGGTTTCAATGGTAGGTGTTTCCAATCCTACCTTTTCCTTTGGTGTAGCCTAGTCGTGTCTTGGATCGGGCGCGAATTAGGTGTTACTCGGGGAACAGCTTAGTGGGTGTTACCCCTACCATATGACCCACATGTATGGTATTTTCTATATTCATTCTGTCCATCCGTTTCTACAGCCTATTTTAGAATGAACCTACAAAAATTATGCAGATCCAAATCTCAAGTGGACCACACCACTAGAAACAGTGTGATTGATTGCCCTACCATTAAAATTTTCAAAGAGCCCATCATAAGTGTTTGGTAGTGTTTATTTGCAATCCAAGGTCTTTATAATGTCAATAATGCCTTGATGAAAGGAAAATATAAATATCACTTTGATCAAAAACTTTTGTGGCCCACAAAACGTTTGTAATGATTATTCAGAACTATTTCTAGTGGTATGGTCCACTTAAGATTTGAATCTTCTAAGGGTTTTCGATCACATGCTAAAATGATATGAAAAAACTGATAAATAACTTAGATATATAAAAAAATATATATATAAAAAAAAAATTGCATCAAGATAGGCCCCACACGGTAGGGGTAACACCCACTAAGCTGTTCCGGGGGTAACACCTAATTCGCGCCCTCTTCTCCCTCATCTTTTAGATTTAATACCAACAGAATCTGACATAACTGATGTACGGAGTGGATTTTATGCAAAACAGGGAAGGGAATTGCGTACTGAGTAACTCCGCACGGCCCACCGTGATTTACGTATTTTATCCACTCCGTCCATCCATCTTAACAGATAATTTTAGGTATGGTGCCAAAAACGAAGCATATCAGAATCTAAAGTGGACCACACCACAGGAAAAGTGTGAACTTAATGTCTACCATTGAAAAATTCTTGGAGGACATGGAAGTTTTGGATCAAGCTGATATTTGTGTTTTCCCTTCATCCATGACCATATGATCTTCTGAACAGGTTGGTTGACAAATAAACATTACTGTAGGGCCTGAGAACGTTTCAACGGTGGAAATCATTATTCCCACCGTTTCCTGTGGCAACGTCCACTTGAGATTTGGATATGCTTAAATTTTGGGCTCAACCCCTAAAATGAGGGGAAAAAACATATATACATTCTAGGTGGGCCGAAACAGAGTTTACTCCGCCCGATAAGAGCTTTTGGCTAGAGCAATCCGATTTCGCAAAACACCTGGGTGGGCCCTAAAGAGCTTTTGGCTAGAGCAATTACGGGAAGCTCGCGGTGGATGCGAAATTGTGAGGGCCACCTTCACGTATGTGTCTTACATCCACGCCGTCCATCTGTTTAGCCTGCTTATTTTAGTGCATGGCCCCAAAATGCAGTAGATCAAAATCTTAGGTGGACCTTACCACAGGAAACAGTGGTGATTGAAGGTCCACCATTAAAAACTTCATGGGAACCACATAAGTCTTGGAGCAAGCTAATATTTGTGTGGTCCCTTCATCCAGGTCCGTGTGACTTTATGAACAGGTTGGATGGTAAATAAACATTCCGGTGGCCACGACGAAGTTTTAAGGGTGATCATTCAATCACCCTATTTCCAGTGGTGTGGTCCACATGAGAGTTGGATCTGCTTCATTTTTTTAGATCATAAAAAAAAAATGAGCTTGCAAAACGGATGGACGGCGTGGATATAAGGCATATACATCACAGTGGCGCCACAGTCAAGATCCCCGAAGCCGTGTATGAAATTGGGGAGTTATTTGATACTCTGGCAGAGTATAGGCCTGATACGCGGAACTCAGAAATTGCATACGTGGCAAAATTAAATCGAATTAAACGGGCTACTGTGGATCCAACTGTCAGAAAATCACTACCAAAATTAGATTGCTTCAGCTATCGGCATCTCCATTTGGGAACACTTGTTTGTTGAAATAGCGCCGTTGGATGCTTTTCATTTTAACCGTCCAATAAGTGGCCACCAATCCAATAGTGAGATGATCTAGTAAGCTTAATCTTACGTTCGTGATACATCCAAACTGGAACCCGTGATTTGGACAGTTCAATTTGAATTGATTTACGCTCTGTATTCAATTCGTCAGTAATTTTAAGTGCCTGCGTATCTTCGTCGACACGATGCCAGAGTATCTTTTCTCTAAGAATCCCGAGTGTGATAGTTGTTACGCAGGCACTGATAAGTTGCACACATAGCATAAAATGAATTAGATAAATCCGTCCAGATTGTGGATAAAGCAATACGAGATGTCTGTATAACATATATATATATATATATATATATATATATATATATATATATATATATATATATATATATATATATATATATATATGTGGGAAATGGTACTATAAGGTCGACCTCATGGGAAGTTCGAGCTGTGTGGGCCCCGCTGTGATGTGTGTCGAACATCTGCCCCATCTGTCAGATGTATCATTATATGGTGTGCCACGGTCTTAAAAATCAGGTGAATTCATAACTTAGGTGGGCCACGCCACATACAACAGTTGAGAGCGGCTACCCACCCATTAAAACCTTCATGATCGTTTATTGGGGCCAACGAGATGTGGTTTACAAATCCAGCCCATCCATTGTGTGTGTCCCACTTGGATGAGCGGTAAGTACAAGTTTCAAGCTGCATCCAAAACTCAGGTGGGCGCCACCAAGTGCTTTTAGATGTTTTACATGGTTTTGGATGGTATGGCCCACCTGAGCTATGTATACGGATGATTTTTGGGATATCCCCAAACCTAAAGGGGACCCATCAAATACACGGTTTTGATGTTCGACACACATCATGACAGGGCCCACACAGCTTGACCTCATGGGAACTTCCCATGAGGTCGACCTCATAGGACCATTCCCTATATATATATATATATATATATATATATATATATATATATATATATATATATATATATATATATATATAATGCGGATTGGGTACTACCAATCCCACTCCCTAGCTAGTAACGGACAGGGCCTCTGAGGGGCCCACCGTGATGTATGGATTTCATCCACACCGTCCATCCATTTTAATGTATCATTTTAGGCTACCTGCCAAATTCCAAGGCTCAAGTGGATCACATATTGGGGATTAAACACTTACCATTGAAAACTTTTGGAAGCCACAGGAAGTTTTGGATCAAGCTGATATTTGTGTTTTCTCTTTGTCCAAGTCTATTTGACATTATGAACAGGTTGGATGGTACTTAACTATCATGGTAGGCCTTAGGAAGGTTTCAATGGTTGGTGTCATTATCACAGCTGCTTCCTGTGGTGTGATCCACTTGAGCCTTGAATCTGCCTCATTTTTGGGCATTTCTCGTAAAATGATATAGAAAAAATGGATGAACTGCGTAGATAAAATTCATATACCAAGGTGGCCCTACGGAGCCCCAGTCAGTTCCTAGCTAGGAACAGCGGGGTAGTACCCAATCCGCGTCCCATTACTCTGAGGTTATGATCGTCCACTCACCTCACAAGTGGACACAAGTTACACTCGTGTAGGATCAGACCGGCTCATCCGATGATCCTCACATTTTATAGTCAAAATCAGGACAATATGATCAAAGGTGGGCCACACATGGACACATAGTGGGTCACACAAGCTCATCTATGACTGCATACGTCTGGATTTTTAGCCACATCATCCACACTTCTGGGATACCCAGACAGCCCCCCAAAGGAAGAAGCTGACCCACTTATCGGACGGTTCACATGCGCATGAGAAATATGGACAGCTACAAAGTCAACACTTAACATGCAACTATAACCAAGCTTCATCAAGGGTTAACCCACCCGTTGATCAAGTGGGCCACACATGCATAAAGAAATAGACGTTTAGAGGAATTAAATCAACCATCCAGGCGGAGATGCATGTGTTGCTTAATCAACGACTGAAGTATTTGCAAAATAGAACACAAGTACACACGAAGTAAGGGCCAAATGTGCAATGGTAGAAAATGGAGTTAAAATGAATAAATTTCTCACTCATAAATAAAAAGGAAGCATAAATTGGTTGGTTAAAGCTTTTTCGTGGAAAGGGAAGACCTGAGATCAAGTCTGAAAAAGAAAGAGTGAGTGAGAATTGATTGTGGGACTAGATTAAGTACAACCAACCATCTATTTCTTCTTTTCTGCTTATTATGCCTAAATTCAGCCAATGAACGGTATATGGGCATTACATGATGGAAGCTTACCCACTTGGTTGGATAGATGCCGGCCCTTGGAGAGTTGATGCGAATTGATGGAGTCCAACTCAAGCAAGTGGACGAACTTCTCACTTAATCCATGCATCATGCATACATAATAAGTTGCACACATTCTACATTGATATAATTAATATGATGTTCCTATTTTAATTATGATGCATTTGAACTATGATGGGTGCTTCCCAGCCGACGGGTATGGCACCAATAAGGTGCATAAACAAGAACTTGAACCAGCGGAAGAACCACCTAATGTGTGACATTATTTAATAGAGGATGAAGCCGCTGCAATTAATCAAGATATCTAGCCAATTATTGATTTTATTTATATTTTTTTGACATTCAATAAGTCCTAAATGAGTGGACCATGGTGTATGGATTTTATTTTTATTTAATTGGTTGTCGAATAATGTTTTGAACTTAGTTCACATATAATCTTATGCCTCTAAAACAGGGTGACTATTGAATTAAGTGCACTCGTGCACGAGTCATACCTCATAACTTAGGTTTAAGGGTGCACACTCTGTGTCTAGATTTCGAGGCGTGACAGAGCATGTACTTGATGGACTCATATAACGATAGTGGCTTAGGGCCTAACTAAATCGAGTTCGGATTAAGTACTACCTCCGCCTGTGCAGAGCTCGGGACAGGGTAGACGTGTCACACACGTATTGGTGGAGAGCAGGTTGTTAGAAGAGACCTAACACATCACGTATGCTCTCCACCAACACGTGTGTGACACGTACTAGTATGTCCCAAGCTCTGCACATGCAAAGGTAATACCTAATCAGAGTTCAACCAAATCCAAACTATAGCAACAAGGCAATCTAGGCTGTCCAATTACTGACCGATCATTGATGAGAATTATTTTAGAACATAAGCCAAAGGTTAGTGGGTCGGTTTTGGAAAAGCTTTTGTGGTCTCCACTATGATATATGTATTTCATCCATGCCGTTCATCCATTTTGCCCCCTCATTTCAGAGCATGAGCCAAAAAATCAGATAAATCCAAATTTCTTCTACCATAGGAAATAGTGATGATTTAACGATGATTTAACGCTCACCATTGAAAACTTCTTGAGGGCACAAAAGTTTGAGATCAAGCTGATATTTGTGTTTTTACTTTATTCCGGAATGTATGACCTAGTCAACAAGTTGGATGGTAAATAAACATCATAATGGCCAATATGAGTTTTTAATGGGTAGTGTTAAATCACTACCACTTCCAAGTAGCGTAGCCCACTTGAGATTTGAATCCTCCTCATTTGTTAGGCACAAGTAGTAAAATGAACTAGTGAAATGAGTAGAATGATCTATCAAAATGAGAAGACAACATGGATAAAACACATACATCATTGTTGGCCCTTAGAGCTTTTCGCATGGGTACCAAGGGGTCATTATGGAATCCGGGCTGATATTGCAAACAACAATTGTATATCCCTGCCATTCATTCATTTCTCCAACCCATTTGAGGATGGGGTTCCAACAATTATGCAGACCCAAATCTCAGGTAGACCATACCACTGGAAATTCATTTCTCCAGCCCATTTGAGTGCCCCACCATTAAAAATACCAAAGAGCATATCATAAGATTTTAGTAATTTTTATTTGCAATCCAACCTATTGATAATGTCAAGCAGATCTGTATGAAGGGAAAATATAAAGATGAGCTTGATCCAAAACTTTTGTGGCTCACAAGAAGTTTCTAATGGTCATTCATCACTGCTTCTAGTGGTATGGTCCACCTGAGATTTGGATCATCTTAGGGTCAGGGATAACGTCCTAAAATGAGATGGAAAAATAGATGGACGGCCTGGATATACAACAAATACATCAAGATGGGCACCACACGGTTAAGGTAACACGTTCCCGGGGTAACATTTGTCCGCTCTCCTGCAAATAGGGTAGAAGCTAAGTAGTGTCCACTGCAGTGTCCTCATCATGGGAAGCGGACTGAGTGGTGACCCCAACACCACAGACATCCCTGGTGACCGGACTCACTGGGCCTTACCATGATGTACGTGTTTTATCCATGCTCATCATGCATTTTGCCCCATCATTTTAAGGCATGAATCCAATTAAAAGTATATCCAAAGCTCAGGTGGATCACATGACAAGAAACAATAAGGAATAAACACCCACTGTTGAAAGCTTCTTTGGTAATGTAAACTTTGAATCAAGCTGGCATTTGTGTTTTCCTTCATTAAGTCAGTGTGACCTTATAAATAGGTTGAATGACAAAATAAACATTGCAATGGGCTAAAAAGTTTGAATGATAAAATAAAATTGGAGTGGGCCCTAAAAAGGTCTCAACAGTAAATGTCATTATTCTCACTATTTTTTGTTGTTGGGTGCGTTGCACTAAACTTTGGGATCTCACACTCCAATTACGTGAATTATGTCATATGAGAATGCTTAAAACACAATCAAATCATCAACCACATGAATACAAGAGATTTTTACGTGGAAAACCCTCTAACAGAGGTAAAAATCAAGGGACCTCATCCAGATCAACTAATCCACTATATAAAGAAATGTTTACATAGCAATTACAAGTACAACGTGCTTGGATCCAATCAATCTTCACCTCAATGGTGGATAACAATCAAAGAGAACTAGAAAATCAAGAGATCTTACCGGATTCGAGGACATAGAAAAACTCAGATATCAACCGCAGCAAGGATGTAGCGTCACATGTAGAAAAAACTCCTCTACAAGCTTCATCTCTCTCTCTCTCTCTCTCTCTCTCTCTCTATCTCCTTCTTCTTCTTCTTTTCTCTCTCTCTCACCTTGGACATGTATAACACCTATTAGGATACCTTAATCACGATTTGGAAGCTCATATATAATACTTTGCAAGAGTTAAAGCCAAAACAAGAAACTGCATATCGCAGTCCATGCGCGTCGCCGACCGATCGCAGATGACCCAAAACGGTCTCGTAAGAAACATGAGAGAACTGCCATAATTCAACCAATTGCCGACCGATCGCTGATGGCCCATGACCATTCTAACAGACCTCAACAAGTCCAGCGTGTAGAGCTCCTCTATGGCCTAAATTACCTCAATAGGTCCAGCATTAAACCCTGTTTTTACACAATCTCCCCTCAGCTCCTGAGGAGGAAAAACCCCATCACTTGTGGTGTGGTTCACTTGAGCTTTCAATATGCTGCCATTTTAGGCTCATGCCCTAAAATTGATGAACAATTGGATAAAACACATCCATCATGATGGGCCTTTTAGAGTCTCATCACAGTAGCAAGCACATCAGTGGTTTTGGGTCCCCCACCCAATTTGCTTCCCACATTATATATGGACATGAATTACCTATAACCCTCACATTGTCCAATGACAGAAGTGATGTCCTGATAAATGGAACTAGCTATGTAAGAGGCAAAGATTATTATAGGTGGAATAATGCCTTTGCCTCTTTTTTTTTTCTTTTTTTTTTTTTTTTTTTTTTTTTACAGTAGACTCAACTTGTGTACTTTTTTATTGGGCTATATTAGGGGTTATAGGTACCTTTCAATGTTATAGGCAATTTAAGTCCTACATTTTACTCCATCATCATTAATAATAATAAAAAATCAAAACTAACAGGCCACTCACATAATGAGGATTGATGGCCCATCGTGAAAACCTTCACATGCCTTGGATCAGGCTAATTTTTGTGTTTTAATTTCTCTACTGAGAGCAACCTTTTAAACTGTTTGGATGACATATGAGCATATTGTTGGACTTTAGGAAGGTTTCAAGGGCCGGTGTTTTCCATCCTTTTATTTCATGTCGTCAGGCCTACTTGAGTTTTAGATCTACCTTGTTTTCAGGTTGGGTCTTACTTGAGCAGCGAAACCAATGGACTTCCTAAAATTCCCACTGATTTGGTGGTGGCACAACATAATTTCAGCCTCCAAGTGGCTCCTATGGGTGGAGGCACAGAAAAGTAGGGTCCCTATTTAACTTTTAGATCCACCCATTAGATTGTAAGTAAAGCTGCACACAAGCCGAGCTAGCTTGAAAAGCTCGCTTGGCTTGGCTCATTTAAGCTAGTGTTGGCTTGGTTTGTAGGGAAGTTTGATTAAGCACGAGCTTGATTTTGAAAGCTCATTAAAAAACAAGCTAAGCTCGAGCATGTATAAGCTTGGTTCGGCTTGGCTCAAAGCTTGAAGTTCGAAAAAAGCTTTATATATATATATTAAAACAAAACTTAACCCGACTCTACCCTCCCCCCCTTTTCAAATTTCATTTCTTTTTTTCACCCCCGCCCTCCCTCTTTGTTTCGGCTTCATCCCCGGCCACCGACACCGCACCACATGGTCCCACCCGAAGCTCAGTCCGCTCGCACGATACGTTGCATGCACCCATCCGTTCATAGATCGTGGTTTCATTCTTTCCAAACAAGTATGTTTTTTAGAATTTTTTTTCTTATTTTTTAACTATTTTGTTAAAAATAGAGAATACCCTAAAATGGGGCTAGTTTTGAGAATTTTTTAGGTCGGATTGGAGCTGAGTTGGGTTGAAAAAAGACAAAGATCGGCTTGACTCGATAAAACTTAATTGACTCGGCTCTCGAACAAAGCTTGCTCGGCTCATCCAGCAAGCTAACCTCGAGCAGCTATTTCGAGCTTGATTCTCAAGCCAAGCCAAGCTCAAGCTCCATGGGCCATTGATGAAGCCAAGCTCAAGTAGAGCCAAGCTCGGCTTCGTGTGCAGCTCAAATTTTAATTGTAATGTTTGTTTAATCAGAACCTTTTTAGAGATATTCTTGATTTTTAATTTGGACTGTTTGGATGATGCCACGTGTGCGGAGGATGAATCACCACCGTTTCAAGATGGGTATGAACTATAGGAACTATCACAGGAGTCTTAGGTGGGATTTTTACTTCAATAGCCCTAAGTTGTGGCTATTTCTACTAAAAGTCCAATTTCTCATCTGATTCATCTCTTTTGGCCTTTTGATGTGAAATTGAAAATTTATGATAAAAATGCATCCAACCGATACCCCCTAGGCACTATGAATCCATCCTCCCCCCCCCCCCCCCCCCCCCCCGGGGGTACGGTGGATCCCCCGCACATGGTGTTCAGAGGGGCATTATCGACTGCAAATTTCCAATTTCTCGTCAAAAGGCTAAAAGGATGAGTTGGACGAGAAAGTGGACTTTTAGTAAAAATAGCCACACGTAGGGCTATTGCAGTAAAATCTCAGGTCCACCTTGCATCTGTTGCGATTCAGTGTCAAGTATTTGTCGATCCACATCGGGTCAACATGCGGATCTGATCCGACGATTTTAACCGTCCACATTTCCTTTTCTAAAGCAAATTAAGCTTCAGTGATGATTGCAACAATTGATATTTAGAGCTGAATGCAAGTAACTGAAAATTTTCTTCCCAAAAACTAACTAAACACATCTGTAGATAGTGATGGTCACAAAAAATCATCCATCCAGATCAAATCTTACTGGGGTGACCCGAATCCACAAAATAGACGGATCCGATCATTGGATGACTGAGCAGGTGGACCCCAGTGGGCGGTGACTGACCACGGTTACCCTGAGTCGCGACAGAGGTCACGGAACTCAAGAGAGAAGATCCCCAGGACCATCTTCAGACCTCAGAACTTCCAAAGCAGCGAGAGAGCGAGTTACGGGAAAATGCCTCCCAAATCCGACCATCCATCATCAACCATCTCTCAACCGTCCGATCAGCAGGGCCCTACCTCCATGGACCCGATCCTCCACATCCTATCCGTCCTCCCCTTCTCCATTCTCCGCCCTCCACGCCTCCGCCTGAAGCTCCCCTCCATCAGCCTCCCCTCGCCGATGACCGTCTTCTGCCTCCTTCTCCTGACCTACTTCCTCGTCGTCTCCGGCTTCGTCTACGACGTCATCGTCGAGCCTCCCGGCATTGGCAGCACGCAGGACCGGGCCACTGGCGCCGTCCGACCCGTCGTCTTCCTCCCCGGCCGCGTGAACGGCCAGTACATCATCGAGGGCCTCTCTTCCGGCTTCATGTTCGTCCTTGGCGGCGTCGGCATCATCCTCATGGACCTTGCCCTCGACCGCAACCGCGCCCACAGCGTCCGTGTCTCCTACGCCTCTGCCGGCATCTCCTCCGTCGTCATTGCCTACGTCATGAGCATGCTCTTCATCCGCATCAAGATCCCCGCTTACCTTAGGTGAATTCCCCGCTCTTGGCCCTAGGTTTTAGGATTTATTTGAATGATGGTTGCTTTTCGATCGTCCGATTTGGATTTTGATCTTAGGGTTCTTAATTCGGTACTTGTAAGGTTCTCTGATCCTTTTCGTCTTCTTTATATGCGATTTTAAGCTTTTGCATTGATGAAAGAGTTCATTTTGCCTTTGTCGTGGCTGGGGAATCCAGCACATGTCGCCATCTGCTGGAGCCCACATGATCAGATGGTCTGATGATTGGAACCGGCCTGTATCCTCGTTTACAATATAAATATGCTACTGTTCCATAATCATGTGTCCCATAATCCATTATTGTTCCATGATTGTTCCTAATAGAGTTGAATGAGAGCCATTGAAAAATTTCCCTTCATTGTTCTAAATTCATCTAGTGGTAGCGATGGTCACAATCATCCACTCAGTGTAAGTTTTTTAGGTGAATTGCTCGCCTGGTTCTAGGGTTTTAGGATTTATTTTGAGGGTTTTTGTATTGTTGGTTGATTTTGGTCGTTGGATGTGGATTTTGATCCTAGGGTTCTTGATTCGGTGCTTGTAAGATGCTCTGATCCTTTCTTCTTCTTTACATGTGATATTAGTTATAGTAATTATGAAATGCTGTGAATTGGTGGAATGAGAAGACTGGTTGCAATTTGATGGTTTATGCCGTAGTTGGCCTCATATCTGATGAGGAGGAATCACGCATGTGAAAATCAGCCAAGTATTGGCCTTATCAGTGCTGTCAAATGCAATGTGATGCAATACTCAATACCTGGAAACTCTGGGAGTAGTTTGTTGTGTGATTATGAAATATGTGCCTTTCAAACAGGGGGTTATTTGTGGGGTGCCTCCTTTCCAGGGGGGGGGGGGGGGGGGGGGGGAGGGTGGGGTTGCACAAAGATGTGAAAATATGGATTAGAAAACTGAAATAGTTACGAGAGATGTGTTTAGTGGTGGAGGTAATAGAATGAAACAGGGGAACATGTTAGGATGAATGAAACTTGTGCCAGGTTAGGTGCAGATCATTAGAGAAGTAATGTAAATGATTGAGACAACAATTATGCAGTCTCATGGTAGAGAAGGTGTCCAATGCTACACTCTAATGTCTAAGTTAGTTACCAAGCATTCAATTCTCTGTACACACAGTTTGGATGTTCATCATTGTACACTCTCGTGGATAGGTTGCAAGGTATTCCGTAACGGTAATGGTGGCAATAATGGCCACCACCGTTACCTTTACGATATAGGGTGTAACGGCCTTTACGGTCTCTCTTTTTTATTTATTGAAAAAAATCCAAAAAACCTGTATCGGCCTTGTAATGGACCGTTATGGGGCCTTTACGAGGGGTGTAATGGGCCATTATGGGGGTTGTAACAGCCTTTACGGGTCTTTTTTTTCATTCTTTTTTTTTTCCTGTAACGACTGTTGCCACTGTTACCTTTATGGCACACCATGATAGGTCGTATAGCCATTTATTGGAGGATTTTTGCCTTTAACATTGACCATTGGTTGGACTTTTATGTAACTGTCCATTTGTAATCTTCAAGAACCTTCTATTGAATGGTTAGTGGGTGTGCCCATATGTTCAAGGACCTAATAAATGAAACATCTGATGTTGTAGATGCATACGACACGTACAATATTGAATACTTGATAACAGATTTAGATAACACTGAATCTTGTCACCTTATGGCAATAGTAGGAAGCAATGAATCAGTTAACTGAGAAGACAAAGGGGTCATCCTTTTGATGATACTTGGAAGGATGGCTATGATTGGACAAGGAGCATTGTTTCTTAGCCTTTAACAAGAGGTGACTAGCTCGTGATTGCTCATGAATGTGTTAGTTTCAGATACATGGAACGCAAAATTGGTATCATTTGTAAGCTTGATCTAGAGAAAGCTTCCAATCACATTAACTGGAAGTTATATTGTTTAATGTTAGCGAGGCTAGGGTGCATAGTGAGATAGAGATGGATTTAGTAGTCTTTCTCCGGCTAGGTATTCACTCTTGGTATACAGATCACTTAAAAGGCTTCTTTGTGGCTTTAGAAGGTCTTTGTCAGGTTAATCCATTATTTCTATTCTATTGTGGTGGTGGTGGCGGCAGCAGAGGCGCTAAGTAGAATGATGAAGATGGTTTCAGTGGGATTAATTAATGACATGCTATTGTTCTGTAATGTCAAGGCTTGTTAGGTTGATAACATTCATAAAGTTTTTCCTTGCTTTGAAATAGTTTTAGCTTGCAAGATCAACATTCATAAAAGTGGGATTTGGGAATCAGGCTGTGTCCTGAGGAAGTTGAAAGTCTAGTAAAGGTATTAAGTGCCAGGTAGGAAGCCTCCCTTCTTACCACTTGGATCTCCATCTATGCATTGGCAAGCCTACGAAGCATTAATGGGACAAGTTGGTAGAGAGATTTGGAAGAAAGCATTCCAGCCAGAAAAGCAGGTATGTCTTGTTACGAGGAAGAGTCACTTTTGTAATAGCAGCTATGTCCAACATGCCTGTATTATATGTCCTTATTTCAATGTCTGGAAGTGTTCTTAGTAGATTGGGAAGAATTTGGTGAGATTTTCTTTGGAAAGGAGTTGAAGGTAAGAACAAGTTCCATCTTCTGCAATGAAATGAGGTATGTAAACCAATAGTGAAGAAGAAGCCAACTGGGGGCGCTAAAGTTAGCTTTTTTAGGTAAATGACTGGATATTTGAAGTGGAAGATGAGGGCTTATGGTAACAGGTGTTGGCTTGTAAATATGGTGTTGACAAGGGAGGTTGGTTCACAAAGAGCTCCTCTCCATACAGGGCCTTGGGGGCATGTAAGGCAATCTACAGAATTATTGATAGCTTCAGGAAAGGATTGCGTACTTGGTGGATGATGGTTCTGGCCTTTTGGGAAGATGTTTGGTGTTCAGATAGGCCGCTTGGCTTATAATTTCCTAGATTGGCAGCATTTTTGGGACTTGTGAGGTCAAGTGGTTGGGGCACGCCCATGCTGTAGAAATCTGATCGACAAGGAATTGGAGGATATTGTGCGTTCCTTCATCAAATGAGCAGGATTCCTGGGTATGGAACTTGGAGAAGTCTGGTAAATTCTCTTGTGTGTTCCTTTTATGTGGTCATTTGCTCTCCTCGTATGAGGGATTCTAGGTAACTGGCTGTATTCATTTGGCCTTGCAAGGGACTTAATGTCATTGCCTTTGCTTGGTTGGTGGGTAGGAATAGGGTGTTTACAGAGGATAGCATGCAAAAAAGGAAAATGATAGTTTATAATGTGTGCATTTTCTGCCTTTGAAATGCAGAGACATTAGGCCATTTGTTCATGTATTTTATTTTTGCCAAAGTAGTTTGGGAATGGTTATGTGATCTTTCCCAGAGCTGTTGGTGTCGGGTGATGCCGGCCTCAAGTACATCTCTTTTCTTAGCTTGGCATGGGGGAGGAGTTAGCTGTAGAGAAAGGTTTTTATGGAGACTTCTTTTCTTTCATGTTTGTGGGTGATTTGGTTGAAGCAGAATGTTTGATGCTTTTGCAGTCACCACAGGACCCTGACAAGGTGCTCAGGAAGTCAAGGCTAGAAATGATTGATTGGGCATCATTATGCCTTTGCTAGTTGTTTTGTTGCTTCTTTTTTTTTTTTTTTTTTTTTGGTCTTGCTTTTTGTAATTTCCAGGGTGTTGATTTCTCATTTTTGGCCGTTCTCTTTTCAATAGAAGCCATGTTACCATTGAAAAAAAATGCTTGTGTTAAACGAAAAAGGGCAAGAAAACCTTGATAAAGAAAGAAGACAATAGTCTGCCTTGGAAATTGATGGGCATGTCTTTGTTTCCAACAAGCAGGGAGCCATGCAGTAGTAAGATGGCAATTCCAAAAATGAGATGTTATAAAGCCCATATCTAACACATGGGTTGACAAAGAGTTTTACTGTGGAAAGGGATGAAGCTCCAGATCTTATATCTTTGGTTCTCCGAAGATCTGACTTTGGTTCATGTTGGTTGCTTACAGTTCATTCAAGATGTTTCGAGGCAGTTTCTAGAGAGTGAATTTGCTCTTATCAGAAGTTCGATAGTAGAGGAGAATTGCTGGGAAAATGATGGTGTGCCATAACAGCCGTTACGGGGCTATAAAGGCCATTACGTAAAGGCAACGATGGCAACTGTTACACGTTACGGGGTTGCAAAGGCCGAACGGGCATCATGGAAAAATGACCTGTAAAGGTCGTTACGCCCCTCGTAAAGGCTGTAACAGCCCCATAACGGTCAATGATGGGGCCAATACAAGTTTTTTAGGTTTTTTGTTCAATAAAAAAAGAGACAGTGACGGCCATTACGGGGGTTGTCAAGGCCGTTCCAGCCCGTATTGTAAAAGTAACGGCAATGGCCATTACCGTTATGGAATACCTTGGGGAAAATCTGACTAGTTGTAATGCCCATGTGCATCAGTGAACCCATTAGACCTTTTGGTGTTTGATGGTTGAAAGATTCAATTGATGGATTGCCTCTGGAATAGCCAATTTATGCCCTTTCGATGAAGAATTATTCTCTTAAAAATTATTCTAGCTTGTATCCCAATTTACTCTGTTTGGATCCTGTGGCTGTTGGCACCTTGATAGTTAAGATTCAAGGGAGCTTTTCTTTAGAAAGGGGCAGGTTTGTAGCACAAGTTCCATTCGGAGAGGTTGGAGGTGTGGGGCCTGGGAATTGGTTCTGAGATGGCATTTGGTGTGGTTCAGTTCCTTCAGATCCTCCAGCTGATAGTTTCCCTCGATTTGCTTGACTATGTTGATAGAGAGGGGAAGTTTGGCAACTGTTTTCAGAGTAAGGAGAGTAATATTGTGCACTGTCCAATACCCAATGACTGATTGAAGTGATGATAGTTAGTTTGTTAATTAGAATGGAGAAGGTTTATGTTAAGACGGCAGCTTATAATAAGAGAGACTATGCTGGCAGGAAATTCTGTGTATTTTCTCAGTGGATTTTCCTGTTGGGTGCTTGTCTTGATGATGTCTTGGTGCATCATGCCTTGGGAGAGGGAAGTCAAAAGCTTATATGTTTCACAATGCTCTTCCTATCCTTCGGTTGTTGAAAGGTATTCACTGTGTTCAATAAGATGGTTGAGCTGTTATGTGACCTAATCTCCCAAAGGGTTGCAGATGAATTGGAGGAGATTCGTGATTTTAGACAGCTGATTGTGGTCCTTCTTTTACCACATTCATAGGTAGGGAGAATGAGATTATGGATTCTCTTGTTCAAAGATGAGTAGGCTCCGATTTGTTTATTTATTTGTTGTATGTGTGTTTGAACTTGTGACCTCTTGTGAAAGAGCATCCCACACCAAGGAGCCAACTGCTATACATACGCAACTTCTTCCATTATTTTTACATTTTAACATATATGAGTATTTAAAAAATATATAAATATATTAAAGTATAGCATGGGTGGAGGCAATGGGATTATATGAAAAAAGTATGGCATTTATGTTTAGTGGTGGGTTTGTGGTTCATATGGTCAGAAAGGAATGATCACTGTTCTTAGTGGTGGATTTATTTATTTATATGTTGTATGTGTGTTTGAACTTGTGACCTCTTGTGAAGGAGCATCCCACACCAAGGAGCCAACTGCTATGCATACGCATCTTCTTCCATTATTTGTACATTTTACCATATATGACTATTTAAAATATATATATAAATAAATTGAAGTATAGCATGGTGGAGGCAATGGGATTATATGAAAAAAGTATGGCATTTATGTTTAGTGGTGGGTTTGTGGTTCATATGGCCAGAAAGCAATGATAGCTGTTTCAGGGGGGGGGGGGGGCTAAATCTTATGTTATGGATTGGGCGGTTTTATCCAAAGTTATTTCCCTATTCCCGATCAGTTGGATTGAGTTGTAATTTTATTTTTCATGTTTCTCTGTTTTCTGTTTTTGGCTCCGGCTTTCTATGAATAAATTTATCATCTTTGAAAAAAAAAAAAATTTAATTATTAAATATCTAGTCGAGTCAAGTAAAGACTCGTCTGATCCTTCGAGTCGACGTGACCTGGCCAGACAAAGTACTGTGGAGTTTCCTTTTAAAATATATATATATATATATATATATATATATATATATATATATATATATATATATATATATATATATATATATATATATATATTACGGCAGCCATTCCTTCTTTTCATGTTATTAGAATGCCTTCTAGAAGTAGCCAATGGCTTGTAGAACATTTAGAATCTCCCAGTTTTCTGACAAGGGATTGTCTATACGGTACAAAAATCGTAGATTGTGAAATGTGGATACAAAATCATGCCGATGATGCTAGACATGGTTTGAGAAGCATGTAGAGGCACCCTCTCTCTGGACTCGAATTTTTGAGACAAGATATTTTGAATTGGCTTCATGCCTGGGGTTCATGTTGAGAAGAATGAGGAGAGTCCAGAACTCATCTCTAAGTGAAGAATGTCTAAAGGGTTGTTATAGTCACTATTTTGGAAGTTCGGTGTGAGCTATGCCAATGGGGATTTCAAACGGAGAAAACCCAAATAGATGGTTAAAAAATTAAGTGGGCTCTGTAAGGGGTGTGTTTGTACATTAGGAATAGTTGGAGAAAGCTCCTCAAATCAAAGACGAATTCACCTGTCCTTAGATAGTTAGGAGTATATTTTTTGTGGGGTTTGTAAGAGAAGTTGGGGCTGTTTGGATTGGTGGAGATTAAAAAAGTATACGAGGGAATGAGATTGATTTCCTTAAATGTGACAGTTTTCCTTGTTTGTGAAAGGTAGGAGGATTGAGGAAATCAATTTCCCTTTCCTCACATTTTCTCAGATTCCTCTATAAAGGGCCATTTCCTTTTCCACATTTGAGCCTAAAGAAAAGGAAATCTTTTCCTTCTCTACAGCTTGCTGCGGATGTGATGTTTTCCTCTCCTCAGCTACTTTTTTGTTTCCACAGACCTAACGTTTGGGGTGGAAATAAGGCTCATAGACAAGAAATGACTGAGAACTAAGTGCAGAAAAATTAGCTGCAGCTGATAGCAACGAGATATTGGTAGGAGATTTGTTTTTTGTGATTTAAATAATTGAAGGTGATTCTCCTCCATGGGCGATTTGGATCTTGCATTCATTGATTTTGGTTTCCCCCATTTAGCGAGTTGTTTCGAATACAATGTTTGGGGCCTATAATGAATGACTGATCGTAAGATTGATGAATCCACGTACCACCCTCAAATTTCCAAAAGTGGGGATTGGCAACTTCTAGAAAGGTGTTGTGGTGCAATCCGGACCACCCGCTCATTGATGGCCCCTATGATCTCAACGGTCGTCTAATCACTTCTTGATTACTGTCTAGCTACCATCCAGTCATTAAGGAATTTTGTATTTTCTTTTCTTTTGGGATTTATCTTCCTTTTAAGTCTGTCAACCAAACAAATTTACAGACGCTGATTGTGTCCGACCAGAGGTGGGACCCTTTAAGCGTCCGACCAGATCTGTGCGAGGGCCCACCGTGATGTATCGGTTTATCCATGCTGTCCACTCATTTTCTGAGATCATGTTAAGGAACGGGCCCAAAACTGAGGCAGATCCAACGGTGTTATGGACCACACCAGAGACAACTCTTGCATTTAATGCAACCCAAGCTTACTATTTGGCGTGGTTGACTACAGCGTTGGATCTTACATATTGTTGGACTCATACCTTAACATGATCTTATAAGAGGGATGGATGACTTGGATAAACCAATACATCACAGTGGGTCCCGAAACAGTTCTGGTCGTTGGATGCTTAAAGGTCCGACCAAGGTTGGACGCATAGGCGTCCCAAATTTACAAATGCTAGAATTTATGACTACTGACAACCGGTCTGCTATGCCTAGCAAACAGTAAATCTTAGTCCCAAGACACTGAAGATTTGCCTAGTCCCAAGATTCCCACCCTGGATTGGGTGCACCCTAGAATGCTCTGGCTCCATGATTGTAGCCAGCACTTGGAAGGCAATGGGAACTTGAGAACAAGGCGAGCCAGTGGTCGATGCTCAATGGGCAAAAAATTCCCAATTGATGGTTAGGATCATCTGACTGTTATGATTTTCAAAGTATTACCAATCCATCATAGGGTATAACAGATACACAAATGAGTGGCGAACCTTTTGTAGAGAGCTGTTTGTTTAATCATCTTGGTTGCAGTATTACTCTACATTTGATAAGCATTTTCGGATTGGTAGTAGGATATATTATTTCTCGATGTGCTCTTAAGGTTGGTGGATGAACGGTTCTGATCTCAGAGGTTGGGATTAGAATCCCAGCTGCTGAATACACCTGGCTTATTAACAGAAACATCCAGCAAAAAATTGTTTTACATTAGAGTTGGGAGCGCATTTCCTCCGGTCATGGTAACCTGGTTGCCATCTTGGGCAAAAATTTCGGAAGCAGGCCCCATCAGTTGTTGATCAGTTTCCGGTTCAGCTCCACCTGGTTGCATAGAAAATAAATATCAGTTTCCAGTTCAGCTCCACTTGGTTGCATAGATAATAAATGGCGAGGTTGGAATCTCCTTCAGTTTCCGGGTTGGTCATTCCCAGCTCGATGGTAGTTCTAGGCCAAGGAGTAGAGCAAAAAATCTGCTATATTTGCTAAACAGTCAAAGATCTTGATTGAGAATCCCCCTCTACAAACTTTGGGTGCAACTTGGGCAGGTTGGGCCAGGTTGAGAGTCAACCTAACCCAGACCCCACCTCAAGAGGACCTAACTTGCAACCGATCTGACTCGAATTCCAAACCAAGGTGCCCAATCTGGATTTCTTATACTGGACCTAACCTGACCTGACCCAAAAACATGTGATTATTCCCAACCGACTTGACTTGACACGAATTTGTTCAATCCAAATGCAACCCAATATGAAATTGTGTTGGTGCTTTCAAACCCAAACCCGACCTGTGGACCTTGACAACCCGACTTGGACTCAGTTTGACTCGATCTCGTTCAGGTTGACCCACAGCCCTACCACAATTTCGAGGTAAATTTGAAGAAGGGGAGTTATTTGATACTCTGGCAGAGTGTGAAGCTTGATATGCAAGCACTCAGAAATTATGCGAGGCACTAAACGGAGTATATTTTAATAAATTTCAGAACTAGCCATGGTGAAGTTCCAAAGTTAGATTGTTGGAACAAGCCCACTGATTCATGGGCACTTGCTTGTTGGAACAAGACCGTTGGGTTTTTTTTTTTTTGGGATTAAGCATTAATGTTGATTCATGATACATCTAAATAGGGATCTGTGATTTGGACAGTATAACTTGATTTCCTTGTATGCCTCATATGCAGTTTCCAAGTAATTTGAAAGTGCCTGCGTATCATCCATCACTCTGCCAGAGTATTGAGGAGTTTTTTTTTTCCTTTAAAAAGATTGAGAACCGTCTTCGGCTCGGTAGTTGAGCTGGTGGAGACATCCCCTCTAGGGGAATGACCTAAGTTCCAGCTCTTTTGCTTAAGTTCCTTACCAAACCCCCTGGCAGAACTATCAGCCTGGGAGCGGACCCATGAACCATTCATTAAAATATGGTTAAAAGAATGGGTGACTCGGACTGACTCGTTTGGTCCTGACTCAAGTCAGGACTCAACCCAAGTTGGGGTTGAATCATCTAGTGACTCAACGAGTTCGAGTTGACTTGGACGAGTCCCCTGAGTCTTCAAACCATGCTACAAAGTGACCAAAACCAAGACTCACCTAGCACAGTGACTCTTTGACGAGAGGAGCAGGCGCGGCGAGGAAGTCGTCCCCGTGTACCTGGGCGAATCGAGGCTATTGATGGACCGATAATCTGACACCAGGAACCCATGCTTTTCCCTGACCACATTCGCATCCCGCCCATTGAACGTACGATACCTGACCAGCTTGCCAAACCAAGAGCCCCGCTTGGTTGGGCTGCTGACATTCCCGTTCATGCGGTTGCTCAGGTACTCCTTCACCGCCTGCACGCTGTGCTGGACGACCTCCATCGGTGGGGACACCAGCGGATTCCCCTCGACGGACAGCTTGCGGAGCTTCTTGAGGTAGCTGATCGAGTGGGGGAGGGTGGTGATCTTGTTGTAGCTGGCGTCAAGCTCGACAAGGGAGATGAGGCCGCCGACGGAGTAAGGGAGAGCGTTGAGGTACTGGAAGTTCTGGCTGACGTTGAGGACCTCGAGGTTGATCAGCTTATCAATGTCGCCGGGGAGGGTCCGGAGGCAGTTGAGCCGAGCGTCTAAAATGCGCAGGGAGGTGATGTTGGAGATGGAGACGGGGAGGAAAGAGAGCTTGTTGGAGTTCACCGAGAGCTTCTGGAGATTGACCATCGCCAGGCCCATGTTGTCCGGCAGACTGGTCAGCTTGTTGAAGTTGGCGTTCAGCTCCTGTAGAGCCCTGTTGTATCATTTTTCCCACATGCGTCAAGGAAAAGGGGCCAAAAATCTGAGCCGTTCTGGATTGGCCCACCATGTTGATCCTTCTTAGCCCAAAACAATCTTGGCTGGCACATTCATGAAGTGGGCTCTAAAACGGAGTAAGCAATGCTCTTGCATGGGACCGGAGTCCTCAATGACACCTGTGGGACCCAGTGTACTGTATGGTCAACATCCACTCTGTCCATCAGGTGCACCATCTCTTGCTCACCAAAGATCTCAAAAATCATCCCGATCCAAAATTCATGTGGACCACACCACGGGGAACAATGGCCAGTCATGAGTGAAACCTTTTGAGTTCATATGGAGCGGCCCACCTGAGTTTTGCGTCAGGCTAATTTTTGGAGTTAGGCGTCCTTTAATTCCCTGGTTGGATGGAATATCCACACCATGGCGGGCCCCATAGATTGCATTCTATCCCCATCTTTCATGGTGTGGCCCACCTGACATGTGGACCGGGCTGATTTAGTGCCCTATGGCCTATCATCGAGCAGCGTACCTCATGGACGGAGTAGATGTCTCACACACAACACGGTGGCCCCACAGAGCTCTGTGAGCTGTGGCACTTGATCAGGTGTACTGCACGATATGGATGGCCTGGCCCATAAAGATAATATTTCAATTCAGCAGTGGACCACACATGTAAAGAAACATTGAATGGGGTCCACATTCGAAGCACAGACCTGCCCTACCTAGTGAAAGTGGACGGCCAGATCGTTTGGCCAGGCCATCTAAATGGTTGGGTACATGTATGCCACGTGTACGGTCACGTCACCGTAGCCCGTTCGGTTACTTTCCTATAGACTACATATGTCAATGGACCACTGACCTGCAATTCTCTATAGTTTTAGGCAATGACTTGATTAGGTTGCCTGAGACATTCAAGACCTTGAGCTTGGTCAGACGCCCAATCGAATTTGGAAGAGATTTTAGCTGGTTCGAATGGACGTCGAAGATCATCAAATTTACCATGCTAGCCGTTAAAGACTCTGGAATATTCTGCAATTTTTAAAGTATAAAAAAAACAAACCTTGTTAATCCTTTAATAGATGGTGAAAATGGACGGTTGTCGATCTTCACAAAGAAGATGATTAGATGGGCCACACTTGTACAAATTCAAAGAGGTCCACCATTGAAAAATTGATGGTCCATATCAAATTTGAGTGTAGTAGAATACAATGAGAAGTTTGCACCACTGTACTGTACGATCGGGACTTTAACCGTTGGATCAATATCCTTAGAATGACCCTAACCGTTTATATGATGCACTTCCGAGGGATTTAAAGGAAAAGAGTCAAATAATCAAAGGGTTGAAAATATTCCAACCTGTAATTTGGGTATCTTTCACCCCAGGTGAGGCCCATCGTGTGAACGGCTTGGATCATTGGAGGCCCCAACTTTTTCAAGCAAACCTCCATCCCAAAGTCAGATTAAGATGGCCCTTTTATCATTTGAACCGTACATTTTATGGTCACCATTTGGAAGGTGGCGATTATCCATTCGGCGTATTTTATTTTCTGTTACCTGGTCCAAAATCGGCCCATGATTTGTACGGTTCGGATTGACGTTCAGCTACGCCACGTTGCTGCATGCATGCTTGTCGAATAAGAGAGGCGGATGGCCAGGAGACCAGGTCAACATATCCCTGGTGACCCGATTCCATGGGGCCCACCGCGATGTGTATGTTTTATCCATTCCGTCCATCCGTTTTTTCAGGTTATTTCTAGGATAAGCCCAAAAATTGAGGCAGATACAAAGCTAGAGTGGACGACACATAGGATTAAGAAGGAATTGAATACCTACCGTTGAAAACTTCTTTGGTACCATACAAGTTTCGATATTTGTGTTTCCCTTCGTCCAGGTCTATATGACCTTATGAACAGGTTCGATGGTAAAATAAACATCATGGTGTGGGCCCCAAGAAGGTTTCAACGGTGGCTGTCATTGTCTCCACTGTTTACTGTGGTGTGGTACACTTGAGCTTTGAATCTGCCTCTCTTTTTTTTTTTTTTTTTGTTCATGCCGTAAAATGAGCTGGAAAAACGGATGGATGGCGTGGATGGATAAAACAGATACATCACGGTGGGCTCCACAGGGTCTGCAGCAATCCGCGCCCTCTCTCTCTCTCTCTCTCCGTCACACGTGGAAACCAGAAATTCTTCTCACGTGTGCTTGATCACGTCCACTCATCAAATGATCCCCACCGTGGAGCCATGTCCGAAAGACTAGGCCCATATGATCATCAGGTCAGCTAAAGTGTAGTATGAACTTTTGTTCTTTTTTTTTTTCCTAATCATCCGTTTATTTTGTCCATGGGTGGCCCACCTGATGATCATTTCCACTCGATTTTTTAGATATAGCATCTATGCAGTGGGGATTGCATGGCGAGCGGCTCTGATCTTGCACGCTTGTTCAATGTTCTCACGTGTAAGGCCTGTGCACTTGGCATCCTCACTTTCCATGCATCGACGTGTATGCATGAGCCAGACTGGCATGTAAAACGGTGGTGAGTCATCCACATGGCAATAGTTGTATTTAAATCCAACCGTTCAAATCACTGACCCAATGTGGATGGACCAGAGGGAGAGAGGGGCTACTCCTTTGCCATTGGCCGTCCAATTGAGGATATCAACTGGACGGTTCCGATGGTTAAATCAATGCTGTTTTCGACATGTGGTCCATTCACAATGTACCCAACAATTTGGATGGTCTGGATAGCCGCGTCACCACAAAAGTTGAAAATGGTGGTGGTCCACTACATATATACAAGAAAGATACCTGGAGATTGTTGTTGCAGAGGTACATCTTTCCAATCAATGTAACATCGATGGTGGGGTTGGGAAGAGAATCCAAACACATCCCACTTAAATCCATCTTCTCTACTTCCCTTATTTCAATCGTTGATATTTTCTTCTCCATTGAGAAGAGAGAGAGAAAGAGTGATTTTTTTGGATTGAAATGAAGAGTTCTCTCCCAATACAGCATTTTATATCATTGAGAAGACATGGACGTGCTGATATAGCGTATCTTGTGACACGTGTACACGTGTCATGTGGGTCTTGGGTTTACAATCCCATGCAACATCTCGTGTACAACACTAGAGATCTTTGGCCGAACGCACGAGTTTATGTGATCCATTCCGTCCATCCGATCAGGCCCTTTATTTTCACCGTACAACGTCCAAATTTAGCTAGTTTGAAAACTCAGATGGACCACAACAAGCAGAACAACGTAAAATTACACCTAAAGCGTCTAATTTCATGCGTCGGTGCCAGCCTGAGTTTTGCGTTCCTTCATCCTGGAAAGTAGAACATCATGAACGGGTTGGATGGAATTTTCACAACATGATGGAGTCACACACAGAGCTATGTTCGGTGTCCTCTACCGATTGTTTCCTGTGGTGTGGCCCACTCATGAATCTGCTGATGTTTTTTTTTTTATCAGAGACTGGCATTGGGAGGCACACCTGAAGGACGGAGCCGATGTTACCCACACAGCACGATGGGTTCCACTAGCACGGTTGTTGTACCCGTTGCGTACGGGAGGTGTTGTTGAAGAATTCGGTCCCTTCCCTAGCGGCATATTAGTTGGTAGAGTCCGGATCGTCTGCTCGTCCTCAACGGGAGCAGATTAGGTACTTACCCGACCCTGTCGCGAGCTCAGAGCAGGCCATAGGTGGCACGTATGGCACATACGTGTCACATTTGTATTGATGTAGGGCACGTTGCCATCAGAGGTGACCTGCCATGCCTGCAAGCCTGGCACAGTCATGTCATGCCTCTTCCAGAGCTTGGGACACACGCTCAAATAGTACCCAATCTGCGCTCGTCCTTCTAGCTTAACACTCATCACTGCTGCACTTAAGGCAATCAATGCTAGCTTAGATGTCAGGAGCTTTTATATATATATATATATATATATATATATATATATATATATATATATATATATAGGGGCACTCTCAAGTCCATCCGGTTGGACTATACCTCAGGTCCAACCAGCTTGGATGCCACTCATTTGGGGCTGAATTTTAATGCATTTAATTTAGCTTTAATTAGGAGAGAGAGCACTTATGCATGGCATTTATTACAATTACGTTTAAAGAAGAAAATCACATTATACTGTGGGGCTCACCATGAGGTCTGTGAGAAATCCATCTCATCCATCCATTTTGTTAGATCATGTTAGGACATCGGACAAAAAAATGAGATAGACCCAAAAACTCAAGTGGACCTACGGCTGGAAAAAATGGTAGGGAAATTCCTATCATTGAAACCCCCCTAGGGTCCACTATAATATTTATATATCATCCATACCATTAATAAGGTTATTCCTACTGGGATGAACTGAAAACACAAAATTATTAGCCACAATAAAAACTTCTGTGACCACATAAATGTTGCAAAGGTGGACGTTCAATCCTCATTATTTCTAATCGTGTAACCCAGTTAAGTCTTGGATCTGCCGAATTTTTTGGTCCATGCCCTAACATGATATATAAAAACGAATGGATGGGATGGATTTCCCACAGATATCACGTTGGGTCCCACCTAGCATCGTGTGGAATGCTTTAGTTGGCTATCTTCCTTTTTACTATTCGGTGCTACTTTGAAAGTTGTGAAAGAAAAAATTTCCAAAAAAAAATCTCTCGTGAACCCTTTGGCGTGGATGGACGTGGCTTCTGATAATAACCTACCGTAGAGCCACTATGATGGATGTGCCTTATATCCACGCCGTCCATCCATTTTAACAGCTTACTTTAGGGCATGATCCCAAAACTTAAGCATATCTAAATCTCATATGGACCAAGTAAAAGTGGCGATTGAATCCACAGTATTAAAAACTTCTTGGGGCCACCGAAATTTTTAGTTGCCATCCAACCTGATGATGAGGTTAGAACTGGATGGAGGGATCACACAAATTGGCCTGATCCGAAACTTTTATTCCCCACAAAAGTGAAAGGTAGTCATCTCTCTCTCAACTATTTATGTTGGTGTGGCGGTCTTAAATCAAAGGCCATCCTGATTTTTCGGCTTTAGGCCTAAGGAGGGATTACATATCTAATAGTTGGAGTGGATCTCAGATATATGTATCATGGTGGGCCACTTCAAATGCAAGCGTGGGCATCTCAATTTTTTTTTCTACTAGGATTGCGTACTTAGCACGCAACAATAGTATGTTGCGGGAAAAGCTTTGTGGGCCCGGCATGATTTATGTGCTTTATCCATACCGTTCATATATTTTTCCAGTTTATATAAGGGCATTAGCCCAAAAATGAGGCAATTCCAAATCTGAGGCCAACCACACCACAGGAAACATGGTGATTGAACGCCCACCATTAAAAACTTCTTCAAGCCCATTGTAATGTTTATTTGACATCCCACCTGTTGATTAGGTCGCACAGACCTGGATGAAGGGAAAACACAAATAACAGCTTGATCCAAAACTTTTCTATACCCCAAGAAGTTTTTAATGGTGGGCATCCATTCACCTTTGTTTCCTATGGAATGGTCCACCTGGGATTTGAATCTACCTAAATTTTTGGCTCATGCACAAAAACGAACAAGAAAAATGGATGGATAGTGTGGATAAAACACATACATGGTGGGGCCCACAAAGCTATACCAGCGGCACACGATACCCTTGCTATGTGATGTTACCCTATTGCCTTCCATTTGAATTTTAGTAGAAGTCCACCCTCATATTTGATGTGACCCACCATGATATGTATCTGAGATCCTCTCCGACCATAAGATATGTAATCCTGCCTTAGTCCTGAGGCAGAAAAATTAGGTTCATCTGTGATTTAGGTTGGCCACATGAAGGTTATAGTTTAGAGGATAAGAGTGGACACACACACCTTTTCCAATCATGTAGTCCATTTGAATCATAGATGTGACTGATTTTTGGTACTTAGGCTTAACATAGGGTGACACACCTATTGAACAGAGTAGATTTCACATAAACTCTATGGTAGGGCCTACCTGAGCAGAACCCTTTTCATTTCCTTCTTTATTTAGTCTTATTTATGGCCATTACTAACATTAATTAGCTCCACCTTTACCAAAGTGGTTGGACGTCCAACCGATTGGACTTGAGAGTTTCTCATATATATATATATATATATATATATATATATATATATATATATATATATATATATATATATATATATATATATATATATATATATATAGCTTTTTTCGTACATAAGCCCTTGTGTCAGCCATCCCACCGTATCATTGCATTAAAATGTGAGAGAGCCTTTTGAAAATAAGGATGTGACCTAATAAAGTATTCTGATATGATCTGCTCACTTTCATTAAATAATGGCAAACTCACAAAATATCATTTAAAAAAAAATGGAGCTTTTTGTTGCCTACACGTATATTAATGCTATTAGTTAATTCTAAATTGTTTCCTCTAATGTAGTTCATCTATGATGAGTTTTTTTTCAAACTTAAACATATGTCATAAAATTAAAATCCCATTCATGTGAATAGCTTGGATTTACTCCAAGACTATTTAATAGACCCCACATAAGATGTGGAGTGGTTCAATAGATGGGTCACTTGCACTCGAAAAAGATCATTTGGTCATTAGGACCGTTACCACCTTCGTAGGACCCACTCAGATGAGTTTCTGACATGCATACAGTATTATTCTCTTCATTCCAACGAGCTTATGAGTGTTTTTTTAATATTTTTTGACACAATCTCAAACGCGAAAAGATATAATGGCCAAATGTGGATTTTAGGTTAGGATAATAATGACTTTTTTTATGGGTATCAATTATGTGAGTTTGTAAAAGGGATGAGGGTGTGGTGGTTCCCTTTATAATTTTTTTTTTAGTCTTATGAGTATGAAAGGTGAGAACTTATGAAGGAAAGTAAATTTTGTAATGAAAGAATGTTGTAATTAATGAATTTTAAAATGAAAGAATGTTGTAATGGATGAATGTAATGAATGTTGAAATGGATGAATGATTATAATTGTTCGTACATTTCAATATTCTTCAACTACAACATTCATCCGTTACAACATTTATTCATTTCAACATTCATCACATTCTTTCATTTCAAAATTCATCCGTTGCGACATTATTTCATTATAAAATCCATCCCCTTCACAAGATCTCACCTTTCAAATCCATAAAAAAAAATTATAAAGGGAACCACCACACCCTCCTCCCTTTAACAAACTCCCATCATCGATACTCACCAATAAAAAAAAAGATACTATCATCCTAACCTAAACCCATCTTTGGTCATCATGGCTTCTATGTTGGATATTGTGACAAAAAATCTTCAAATAAACATTCAGAAGCTCATCAAAATGAAGGGAATGACGCTGGATGCACGTCGGAGGCTCGTTGGAATCGGTCCCACAGAGGTGGTAATGATCCTAACGGTCAAATGGCTATTCCCGCGCGAAGAGACCCATTTATTAAACTTATCCCACGTCTTATGTGGGGCCCACTGGATAGTCTTGAAGAAGATCCAAGTTGTTCACATGAATGAGGTTTTAATTTTATGTTATATGTCCAAGTTTGAGGGCAAAACTCATCACGAATAGACTACACTAGAGGAAATAGTTCGGAATTAACTCATAATGTTAATGCAAGTGTAGGCCACAGAAAGCTCCATTTTTTTAAAAATAAATCTACTATAGGTTCATGACTGTCCGATTAAAGTGAACGGTTCAGATCGACCAAGGGGTGGTCCCAATCATTGATTTAGTGAGCCCACATCCCTATTCTCAAAAGGCCCTCTTGACTTCTACATTCTACTGCTGACATATGAGGGGACGGCTGGACATGGGTGCATTTTCATCAAAAAAATGCCAAACAGTGCCAAAAAAAAACTTTGAAAAAAAGGACTTCTCACAAGGGGCTAACATCATAATGATGTCACTCATCAAGGGCTTTATCAACTAACATCTCTCCACATATGGTAGAAATGGAATGTAGTCTAACAATCTCTCAAGTGGGTCCTACGCTTACATGAAAAATAATTTCGAAAATACGTGGATCCTGCGGTCATATTCATCTGATTTATAGCCTCCGCACCAACCAACGGTGGAAAACAAAAGTTTTTTTTTTTTTTTTTTTGAGTTAGTACACACACCCCATTGTTAGTACACTCGCCCACCCCAGTTGGTCACGCTTCAATGTTAGTCACCCCACTTTGAGAATCAATACCATGACCTCACTGTGGAAACGAGGCTATCTTCACACAATCTACCACTTGAGCTATGGATTCGGGTGTGGAAAACAAAAGTAGTTAAAGGTCCAGCATTCTGTGTGAAACAGAGGAGGTATGATGACTACTTATTGATCATTAGTCGTAATTTTCGAAAAGCAAGCCGTTCATAAATAAGGCTATAAATGGGTCGCGAACTCGATGGGGTACCCAGATCCACTGTGATGTATTTGTTTATCCATGCCGTCCATTCCTTTCATTAGATCATTTTAAGGTACTTGAGGCAGTTACAACGCTCAAGTGGAACACACACCAAATAGTCAGCTTTAATTGCATTAAATGTAAGAATCATCTATGGTGTGGTCCACTTAAGTATTGGATTTGCGTCATTTTTTTGTGCATACCTTTAAATGATCTGAGAAAAGAGATGGACGACATGGATAAATAAACACATCACAGTGGACCCAGAGCCTCTGCCTGACGGAATCTACTACCCGCTCCCACTATCTCGCTGCGACTTATGAGCAGAAGCGTCAGACGAAGTGGACGGGAGTGTACGAGTTAAAAAAGTCAACCCTAGTCTTGGGCCGCAAGATACGGTTGTCCAATATATACCGTACAGATCGTTTCAATTGACACGTGTGAGTACGATGCCCGCATGTGCGCCATTAGGTTTACATGCCTGCTCGTTCGGATGATCAGGACGGTTAACATGGTAGGCATCAACGTAAGGGGTGGGCCATAGGCTGGAGTCCTTGTTTGATCATTTAGTGAATCCATTCAAGTGGGGCCATATGGTTAGCTGATCTAAACTGTCTGTCCGGTGGGAGCATTATGGATGGAGTACCCAACCAGAATATCTCATTCCAACTCGTAATCATAACCCTTGAAAAAAAATATGAACGGTCTTGAAAAGGCTAGATATTTGATGGCTAGGATCTTTCGAAATGAAGGTTTCTTGAGTGTCCACTTTCCATGTTAGTGCTCCTCAAGGCAATGGTCTGGATCCTACCATTGAAAATTTCTTGGGCCACATAAGTTTTGTATCAAATTGGTATTTATGCTTTACCTTCATACAGGTATACGTGACCTTATGAATAGGTTGGATGGTGTCTCGCCTACTAGCCCAGTTGGAAGACGCTTTGGCATTTCAACAGCTAAGTTGCATGAATAACTTGGATGGAAAATAAACATCACTATAGACCTTAGGAAGCTTTCAACAGTAGGAGTTCAGTCCTTATTGCTTCATGTGTTTTGGTCCACTTGAGCCTTATTACTGTCTCTTTTTTAGTCCCACACCCTAAAATGATATGTCAAAATATATGAACGGTATGGATAAAACATAATCATTATTGCTTCATGTGGTCTAGTCCACTTGAGCCTTAGATCTACCTCCCCTACAGAGGCCTTAACATGACCTTCCATCTCAGATCCTGGTATACCCAATCCGCACCCCCCTTCCCGACATACAACTTCCCTCATATATACTAGCTGAGCATTAGGAAGGTGGGATCCGATTAGGCATTACCAGATAGAACGTTAGTGGGTGTTACCATTACTATATGGGGCCCACCTTGATTAATGTGTTGTATATCCACGCTGTCCATCCATTTTTTACATCTCATTTTAAGAGTTGATCCCAAAACTTAAGCAGATCCAAACCTTACGTGTGCCACACCAATGGAAACTATAGTGAACTCCTTATAAGTTTTTTTATCAAGCTGATATTTGTATTTTCCCTTCCTCAAGGTCTTTTTAACCTTATCAATAGGTTAGATTGCAAATAAACATTACTTTGGGCCTTAGTAGGCCCTAGAAAGAATTTAATGGTGGGCACTTAATCATATTTGTTTATGTGGTGTGGTCCATTTGAGATTTTGATATGCTTAAGTTTTAGGGACCAAGAGCTAAAATGAGATGGAAACACGGATGGACCGCATGGATATACAACACATTCATCAAGATGGGCCCCACGACCAGGGTAACACCCACCTATGTGTTAGGATTTCAAACTGTTTCGGGTCAGGCCTATTCAAAATTTGATTTTTCAGGCCCAGTTCCGGGCCATTGACACCCCTTATTGTCCCCAAGCCGCCATCTCAAGAGGGAAGTGATATGATACTCCAGCAATGTTCGACACTTGATACGCATGCAGCCAGGAATTACACACATGGTCGGAAGCTAAGTGGGGCCCAAAGACATGCCTGCCCAATGGAAGGAGAACGGATAAGCTATTGCCCGGGGAACAGCTTAGTGAATGTTATCCTAATTGTGTGGGGCCCATCTTGATGTATGCTTTATATATCCATGTCGTCCATCTGTTTTTCCATCTAATTTTAGGACGTGATACCAAACCCTAAGAAGATACAAATCTCAGGTGGACCATACCACTAGAAGCACTGATGAATGGGCATTAAAAGATTTTTGTGGGCAACAAAAGTTCTGGATCAATATGATCTTTATGTTTTTTCTTTCATTAAGATCCTATTTATATTATCAACAAGTTGGATGGCAAATAAACATTACTAAAACCTTATGATGGGCTCTTTCGAATTTTTAATGGTGGGGCACTCTGTTTCCAGTGGTATGGTCCACCTGAGATTTATATCTACATAATTTTTTGAACCCCTTCCTCAAATGGGCTGGAGGAACAGATGGACAATGTAGATATACAAAATATCACCCATGTGGGCCACACGGTAGGGGTAGCACCCACTAAAATGTTCCCTAGGTAACACCTAATTCACTCCCCAGTGGAAGTTCATGCGGTGAGAAGCTATATGAAGCCCACTAAGATGCTATATATTTTAATATGGAATCTGGATCCTCTATTAGCTGACAAACAGAAAAACCCTGTTTGGAGCCTTTTTATTAGTCAACTTATAGTTTTATCATACCTACCCAAATATGAGATTTTTATTTTTATTTTTTTAAGAGGGGGTTAGCTCACACATCCCACAATTAATACACACACACATACTATTAGTCACCCTGTAATATTAGCCACCCTCATGTTGGGATTCGATACCTTGACCTTAGTTTTGAGATGAGGTTATCTTCACTCGGTCTACCGCTGTCCCAAAGGTGTCCCAAACATAAGAATTATAGACAAAATTGCTGAACTTTTGAAGAGATAGGTACTATAATTTGTAATTATTGCATATTTGTAATGTTGTTCTAATTCGCAATCCAAACATGCCTTAAGTGATATTTAAATACTTACATACTATAATATTAAATTTTTTCTCCCACACATGCATACCATGTCTTATCATTCATTAGATGTACCCCAGCCTCTTGTTTTGGCCCGATTCGATCATCAAGTGGAACTTAATTGTAAAAGGGACAATTAAAATGAATTGAACAACAGTTTACATTTTATGTCCATTGATCCTGCCCTTATCTTCCGACCTGGGAACATAACTAGTGGGGCCCACATGATGAATGGACGGAATGTTGCAAGTTGTGTCATGCCTTTGGACGGACTCTACGTAGGAAGTAGATTCTGTGCCACCTTGCCTCGATGGAAAAGCAGGGGCTATGTGGGGTCCATCATGATATATAAGTTTTATCCATGTTGTCCATCCATCTTTTCCAAATCATTTTATGGCATGAGCCTGAAAAGGTCGCAAATCTAAGGCTTACATGGACCACACCATAGTAAGCAACAATAGTAATAACATCCACTTTTAAACCTCCCTAGGGCCCAACATGATGTTTATTGTGGCCCCCAAAAGTTTTTAATGGTAGGCCTTCAAGACCCTCCCTCTAGTCCACTTGAGCTTTGGATTTGCTTCATTTTTTTTGCTTAGACCGTAAAACTGATACGTTAAAATGAATGGACAGCATGGATAAAACCATATGATGGGGTCATGGAGCCCCTGCGTGGACCAAGTTTGTCCACGAAGGGGTAGGATGCGTTCCGCTTCCATCTTAATGGGATATGATCAATGATCTCACCTTTAAAGAGTATACAATATATTTTATAATTATGGCAAGTGAGGCGATGTTGTTGTAACCCACACCATTGAGCAATTGTGTCCCATCATGTATGGAGAAATCCTAAAAAAATATCCCAAACTAAAAGATCCCATTCCTAATATTAGGGTTTTTTTAGTTGAATTTAAACTGTCCAATCGTGGGTCACAAATCTAAACATTGAGATTCCTTTTTTATAGAATACTTTTATGCATTCCTGCATAGATAGTAACATAAAATAGATCAATGTTCTAGATTATCTATTGGTGGGCCCCATTGCTAAAATTAGAAATCCGCTTATGTTGTGCAAAGCTGCTACATTGCGTATCATTTAACTCCTCTTGGATTAAAACAAATTGCGGTGAATATTCATTTGAATGATAGATACTCATCCCACTATTTAGACCTATGATTTACTATCCAATCAAGAATATTTTTCATTTCATCATTCTTGTGAGACATTCAAACGGTCGAAATGATTTTTCTTATAATATGAATTAATGGTCTCTTGTAAAATAATCCACATCCAGTCATTAGATATTTAGGTTGTTTAAACCCATATTTGAATTATATTAATGGTTATAAATTGTTTTTAAAAATTTGGATTAAAACATAATTATTATTTAGCTCATATTCAATCATGTGTGTTGGTGTGTGTACCGGTCGTACTAAACCCAAATGTAGATGAACTAAACACTTATAACCCTAGGTGCCAAAATAGACCAATAAAGCGAAGTCCATGTTGTTAAGTCATGTGTCTGGCCATTGATTGTAAGAGATCAAATGATTTTAAAAGGGAGGGTTTGTCATTCTTACGAGTTCTTTTTGCTTTTTGGATAAAATGACTTTTAATTAAACATGTGATAGCAACCATAGTGAAACAATGATTATATGAATAAAAAATAATAAGATTGAAGATAAAAGTAGTGACACAACTATAGTGTCGAACGATCACCTATTCATTACTTGATGGGAATCAAGCTTCGTAGAAAAAGGATCTTTTGGTACAGGATGGTTGATAGTTCGTCACTCAATGGGAAATCAAGTTTCATGGCAAGACGTTGATCAATGGAGAGTGGATCTTTAATAGTCTACTTGAAAACCTGGTCAAGAGACCAAGCATGTGGTGAGAAAGCCAATGGAGCGACAATCTGTTCTAAATTCCTGGTAAGGGTCCAGGTTCATGACAAGATGGTCGTGATTCAATTGTTTGTTTATGGCAAGATGGTGGAGAAACCTAAACTTTGTAACGAGGCGAGTAAGTAAATCATTATAGTTTATACTTTCTGCAGCATTGTGCTAGTTAGTAATGAGGGAGTTAGACTAAAACTAAACTAAGTGTGTCTATGAGGGATGAGAGATAAGTAACATTGACTAAAACTAAACTAAGTGTGTCTACGAGGGATGAGAGATAAGTAACATTGTGCCGTAAAGTAGGTGTGGATGTTGGACCACGAGGCTGGTCATGCTCACGTATGTCCTTTTTTGAAGGCGTGTGTGATCTAATTGAAATATTGAGGTATTATATTTGACTGAAGTCAACACTAGCCAGTTACTCTGCTTCCACAGTCAGGTAACGTTAAGAAAGAGAATTCGAAGGTTCTCTATCTTAAAATGATTCTTTGATCTGTGACTCAAAATTCAAGGTAAGGGACCTTGGTTATAGGGAGGGAAGACGTAAGGCACAATTTCTACCAGTACAGTTGTATAGTCTCTACTTCACAGGATTAAACGATTTTTTTAAGGATTAGGATTAGGATTAGTTCTTATGTACTAAATGATGTAAGTGTGTGTGGAATGCGGTGTTAATGCACCATCGTCGCTAAGCAGTAGCCCAGGTGAAATAAATATACCTTGACTCACTCACTTGTTGAAGTAGAGTAATAATTGGTCAACCTGAACTTTTGATGAGCATGATTCAATAATTCGGGAAGCCACAGAGCATACACTCGAGTCAACTGGATGAAAATGCTATGTAATGTTGATGGAGATGATGAGTAGGAGGTTGAGAAGGGAATGGGTGTTGCACAATGTTAGTGTAAGTTTGAATGAAATTAATCAAGGCTGGATGAAGGGGTGGATAAGTTTGTCGCAAAGATTAAAAAGTGGACCCGATCGGCCTTTTTATGGCCTAGGCGATTAAGGTTAGGCTCTGGCTGGGCTATCTGTGGCTACTTAGGTTGGTTTCTTGTAGTTGTTGGGAGCTCCAGGGGTAAAAAAGGTTTTAAGGGCTTGGATTGGCTGTTGTCACGTGGCAAAATTTGAGCAATCAGATCGATGGCATGGATCATAATTTGGAGGAAAGGGAAGGACTGCATAGTCTTTTCCCCTGTCCACATGTTTGTGGTTAATCCAAAGCAACCCTACATGCTCTGCACTCTCCTACCAAAGCAAGAGAGCTGCCACATGGCAAGCGGTGCCCACCACATGAAAGCATGTCAAATTTTGCATTAGTGACGTCATCACCCCACTTAACTTCCCTCTGAAATTTGGAGAGATTCCACATAGCAAGCGGTGCCCTGATTGCCGCACAGATCATGGATCAGCCCCAAATTTTGCAGGGGTGCTTCTGGGGTGGTGCATTGCCTCTGGTTCACTTGGATTTGCTTTATTATGATCCTAAATGCTAATAGGCCTAGGTTTTAGCTTAGTTTCGGACTCAAAATCGGGCCTAATTTTGGACTGATTGGATTGACCATGTGTTGCTAGGTTTGACTGAGTTTATAGTAGGGTTGCGATTTGTTAATGTGGGCTTTTAGCTCTTCGCTATTTATTTATTTTTTTATACATGCAGGGCGTTGTTGTATGATCGTAGGAATTGCCTTCCTAATTTTCATTTTAATCTATTGTCTAGTCAGCAAACATAGCCAATTATACTTTCCGATCAAAGTTTCGCTCCACAATCTTCGCATAATCAACCAGCTATTAAACAAGCATGACCAATTATATTTTAGCACTGCGTACTGAAAAGAATTAGTGCCAACTATCCATATGATCATATGCATTCTTCTAAGCCATTACGTGAAATATGGCTTTTCATACTTTGTCACGTCACGTGTCTAAATGACAATTGCTGCTCAAGTTTGTATAACATATGCCATATAGTAATGATCATTTTAACTTTCATGATCTTATTTTTACCAATCTTATCTGCTGCAAGGTGGTCATGATTTTTTGTATGATGGTGCTGCCATCTGTCTGCTTTCTAGCCGTCGGTTCAAGTGTAAAATAATTTTATTGAATCGGGTCTAAAATAATTTTATTGAAACCAAATTTAAAATATATGATATCCATTGGAATTTTCACGTATGTGATAAAATAGAACCTCTCTTCTAGATGAACAGTTACTTATGATCCAAGTGCTTGGACATTAACTTCTTCTTCTTCTTCTTCTTCTTCTTTTTAAATAGTAATCATGTGAGATGTTGCCTCTGCTTTCTAAAATATACAATTTTTTTTTTAAAATTCTAGTGGGAGGACATATAGTTTGTTGGTTTTTATTTTCCCACTCTAGATGCACTAAATATAAAAAATAATATGTATGTATAATATTACTATTTTCATCTATGGCTGTAAATAGATGGTTGATAAGAGAAATATGACAACGGTCCACATTCAACTGAAAATGTCTTTATATTTGTCTTTTTGCTATTTTAATTTAGAATATTTAAAAATGTGCTCTAACGTTTTGGTATAAAACATGAAAAAACCGAACCATCTACGGCAGTCATCATAATTGAGAAATTAACCATAATCTAGGAAAAGATGCGGCCCCTCAACATATAATGAGTTCTCAAGTCCAACTGGTTAGACTGCAATTTATAATCCACTCTGAGGATAGTTCTCACTTGTTAAGTGTTTGTAACATCTAATCCTCCTAATAAGTTGGCCTCAACATGAGAATCATCTAATACAAAAATCAGTGCTATCCACTTATCAAGTGAACACCACCATAGAAAATATTTTATAGCCATTGATAAATAGAAACATAAAAATGTGGTCCATTTGATGAGTGGATTGGGAAGATTTTAACGGTAAGTGTTCCTCATAGTGGGTCTAATATATTGAATGGGGTGAATTTCTCGTGTATGTAATAAGATAGCAGTTATTCAATAGGTAGATTATAACTTGTGGTCCAACTAGGTGGACTTGGACTTTCACTCGTATAATTTGTCATGGGTTAACTACTAATATGACCCTTATGTTTGACAGGTTAACAAAAACGTTCTACTATAGCTAAAAGATATCTTTGTAGTCTTAGAGCATTGTTCACTAGATTTTTTATATCATTTTGCCCCTCTGTCCATTTTCAAACGGTACGGCGGTTGAGTGACCCATAAGCTAAAGTTGGTTTCAAGCCAATTGAGGGAGTGAGTCCTAATGAAGAGTGAAAGGGTCTCTCATGCAAGATTATATCCATTCATTTGAACTTGTCACCCTTGGGACCCTAGATGAGACCTTATTGGTTTGCCGCGCAACCCCTCAATTGTCCACAAAGGTATCAACAATCTATATTAATTCTGGTGTTGTTTCCTTTACCGTGGTCTACCTGTGTTGAGTTTCGCCCTCAGTTTTTTGCCCATGCCATGGAATTAAAACTCCCATTAAATGTGGTGGATCTTCCTCAAGACTAGGCAACACAAAAGCCAATAAGGCACTTAGATGATGTGGGGCCTGCAACATCAAATTAAAAAGATTTTTTATATAGCAATTTGACTAAAACCAACTTTAGCTTGCTGGTTACTCAACCGCTGTATCGTCTGAAAATGGACAAATGGGCAAAATAGTTCGAAAAATCCAGTGAACAATGCTGTAAGGCAACAAAAATATATTTAACTAGTACTACAGTAGAGCGTTTTTGTTTACTCGGTCAAACATAAGGGTCATATTAGTCGTTAACCCAATTCTTTATAGTTAAACAATATAGTGCGCCTCTGTTGCGACTCAGGATTGACCGTATGTCGCCAGCCACTAGGTCCAACATTATGAGTGGTTGAGATGATTACATCTTACCACGTTTTGACATCTATGATTTATGTCCACTCTAACTAAGTTAATCTGAGCTTATAGTTTTGACAATCATATTCTGTAGATGAATTTATAGTGATGAAAAAGGCGAATGTTAGTGGCTCTTAGTGGGCTTTAAAAATGAAAGGTTCAGATTATGTGTTAACAATTTTATTCGAAACTAAATTTGAAAAATATGGTACCTATGGTGGTACCATTTTATTATAAGTATTGGATTTTTGTGTACATGATATAATGGAGCCTTTTTTATGGATAGAAGATAACTTGTGATCAAACTGTTTGGACAATAGCATTTTTATTTTTTATTCTTTTAAAATAATAATTATGTGAAACGTTTGTCCCTACCTTTCTAAAATCCACACATATTTTAAATTCTAATGAGAGGGCCCACATTCTGGAAATATAGTTAGTTGGTTTTTATGTTTCAAACTTAGGATGCGCTAAATATAAAAAATTATGTATAACATTACTATTTTCATCAATGGCCGTAGATAGATGGTTGATAAAATAGATGTGACAGCGGTCCACATTCACCTGAAAAATGTCTTTATATTTGTCTCTTGGCTGTTTTAATTTGGAATATTTAAAAATGAGCTCCGAAAATTTGGTATAAAACCCGAAAGAAACGAAATATTGGTGGCAGTCCTCGTAATTGAGAAACCAACCGTAATCTAGGAAAAGATGCGGCTTCTCATCGTATAACGAGAAGTTCTCATGTCCAACTGGTTGGACCACAGTTCACGGTCCACCCAGTTGATAGCTCTCAACTTGTTAAGTGTTTGTGAAATCCAATCCATCAAATAGGTTGGCTTCAATATGAAAATCATCTAGTGCAAATAATCAGCACTATCCACTCATCAAGTGAACCACACTATAGAAAGTAGTTTATAGCCATTGATGAATAGAAAAATACAAGTCTGGTCCATTTGAGTGGATAGGGCTGAACCAGTCCATTGAATGGAGTGGATTTCTGATGCACTCAATAAGATAAAAGTTATTCACTGAATACGAACGGCTGAAATCATCGGACCACCTCAGCATGTGGGGCCCAGCAGTTGGGACACGCGCCGGAATATAACTCGCAAAGGAGAAGGTCGGCGATACGAGAACGGGCAAAGGAGAAGGTGGGCGATGGCGATGACGACGCTCTTCCGAAAACCTTCAATATCTCTCCCCAATTACCAAAAACCCAAACCCTCCCAAAACCCTAGATCTCCATCTCTCTCTTATTCACGAATCCAGATCTTTAGCTCCTGCAATCTGGCCAGAACTTTCTCTTTTCCCTCTCCATCTTCATCTTCTTCCGGGATTCCGGCCAGCCGATTGGCTGAAGATTTCAACCCTAGGATCCCGATCGAAGAAGCCCAAACCCCACCGAGCTCGTGGTACAGCGATCCCTCGATCCTCTCCCTCGAATTCGATCGCGTCTTCGGCCGAGGATGGCAGGCCGTTGGTACTCTCTCTCTCTCTCTCTCTCTCTCTCTCTCTCACACACACACACACACACACACACACTCACTCAAATTCGGACGCGGTTTGCATACTGACACTGGCAGTAGCCACGGCGCTACCGGACGGTGCTCTGTGGGCCCCACCATGATATATGTGTTTTATCCACGCCATCTATCCATTTTTTTTCCAGCTTGTTTTAGGGCATGAGCCCACAAATGAGGCAGATCCAAATATCAGGTGGACCGCACCACAGGAAAACGGTGGTGATTGAATGCCCACCATTAAAAGCTTCATAGCGCCTACTGTAATGTTTATTTGCCATCCAACCTGTTGATTAGGTCACACAGACCTGGATGAAGGGAAAACACAAATATCAGCTTGATCCAAAACTTTTTGTGGCCCCCAAGAAGCTTTAAAGGGTGGGCGTTCACTTCAATCACCTTTGTTTCCTGTGGTGTGGCCCACTTGAGATTTGGATCTGCCTTATTTTTTGGATCATGTCCTAAGGTCATCCGGAAAAAAATGGATGGACGGAGTGGATAAAACACATACATCATGGTGGGGCACACGGAGCACTGTCCAGTAGCACGTGGCTACCTAGCAGTGTCAGCATCCAATCCGCGTTCCTCGAATTCTCGTTTTACAGGGATAACCTAAGCTTTGTGGGGCCCACTGGCATCCTGTCCGTCCGTCAGTTTCGCCAGCTCTTGTCAGGACATGAGCCCCAAAATGAGGCAGATCCGAATTTCAAATTAGCCACGCTGCAGGAAACAGTGGGGATGAAACGTCCACCGTTGAACCTTCCTGGGGCCCACCATGATGTTTATATGGCATCCAAACCGTTCATAAGGCGATTCCCGCTGGGATGAAAGGAAAACAGAACTTACGTGGTGCCCAACGAAGTTTTGAACCGTTGGCATTTCATCTCCACTGTTTCTTGTGGTGTGGCCCTCTTCATTTTGAATCTTCCTTTGTTTTTTGGTCTCATGTCCTAATATGAGCTACCAAAACTGATGGACGGAATGGATATAACAGTCATCACGGTGGGGGACACAGAGCTCAGGGTCGCAAAAATTGGCGCCCATTTCTTTGGAAATATTACCCCTTTCTTTCTTCTTTTTGTACTTGAGTAGTATAGTTTTTTGCTATTCTAATACCAAAAGCAGCAAAAAATGGTGTCTCCCGCACACACACGCACACACACTCAAGGTCTGGTTTTATTGGGACCTGATATCTGCATCCCTTCTTTTGATATACACGCCCTTTCATTCTTCTTCGTTGTATTTGAACAGTGCACTTTTTTGCTATTCTAATACCAAAGTAGCAAAAAGGAAGGATACATGGGAAAGTTTGTGTAGCCATTTCCCATTGTATCTTTGTGACAATGTTTAGGAAGTCAGGGTTTACTAGATACTCGGGAGAGTTTGATGGTCCATACATATGCTTAGGGGCTACTGCCCAATGTAATGGATGGTTGAAATGAATACAGTCGAAGGTCCATTGTCAATAAAAAAGTGTCCATTAATCAGAGGTTTAGGAGTCATCCAATTCATCTGATTTTGGGGCTATGCCCCCATTAAGAATGGGGCCTGCAATATGGACGGTTTAGATTAATGTTATGTGTGCAGTAACGATGTGCATGGATATGGTTCATCACACACTGCCAAAGTATCGGATAATTCCTCATTAGATATTTAAATGTTGATATTTTAAGACCATTCCTAAGCATTTGAACATTCCAAGAATAGGATATCAATGATCCTTTCTAGATGAATGGAGTTGTATCCATGTATTCTGTCAATGTATGTTGGATGATGCTCGTTCACACATCAAGCTTATATGGGCATGGGTTGAAGTAAATCTTGACTGTCTGAATTTCTGTTTGCATCATGGATGGGACAAAACCCAAAAATCATGCCTACAGGACAATCCTAATGGTTAAATTTCGGCAATTTTCTTTTCATCTGTCCATTTGATGTCCATTGATTAGGCAGAGGTTCAATCTATAAATGTTAATTTTCAGGACCTGCCCCATCTGTTGCCAGGCTAATGATTTTGATGGTCTTGATCGACCATACACATCATGGTATTAAGATTTGGCGACTTGGACTGACTTGTTGGGTCTCGAGTCGAGTCATGATTTGGCTGAGTTGCCTCAATTCTGACTCATGGTATCGAATTAGATTGGGTCCCGCTGCGTCCAAGTTGGCTCAAATGCCAAGCCTTACAACATAGATGCACATATGCTACATGTTGACATCGGCTTGAGGGCGATCTGCCATTGCAGTCCAATGTAGTTCCTCTTGCTAACAAGTCGAGAGTCTTTTAAGCTGTGTTAGGACTAATGATAAAATGTATGAATTGAAGGGAATGAGTCAGTCTCAAACACCGATAGTGAAACTTTGCTGCTCCAGCCTTAGATCAGATAATGATAAGAGGTGGCCACTTTGTTATCTTGCTGCATGGTATAAAGGCAAAAGTAAATGGGTCCATTTCTTATTACAATCACGGTGATATTTTCACCAACAGTCCAGATTTGCTGTTGGTGTCCAACACTGGTCATTTCCTGAAATTAGAAATTTTCTGAAGAAAGTTGCTAACCGCAACCGAAATTCAACAAAGTAGTTCTGAATGACTATCATTGGATAATACTGGATGGATCATACAATCGTGCTTCACCATTTAATCATGAATAATTCTTTAAACTTGCTAATAATGCTATGATTTGACAAGTAATGCTCTTAATATACTGATTTCACCATCTTCAATGTCTTCCGTTGACTGATTTTCAGGGTTTGTTGAACAAATCCAGAATCCTCATGACTTCTTCACTGGCAGGTACTTCTATATTCAGGGTTTATCAGTGTACTTCATTCGTTAATTTGTGGCTTGTATGGGAAGAGGCCCAATTCCCATTGAGGCTCAAAATTACCATGTCTCAGTATTGTGTATCATGCGTGTAGGTGACGAGAACCATCCATCAAGTTTGGCCTTTGATTGATCACTAACCAAAAATGTCTTCATCGAACTATCCTAAGCATATAGTAAATAAGCCTTTTCTCATTAATTATGACATGTTTCTAACTTTTGTCTATTAGCGACAATTTGTATGCCATTAAAGGGTTAGGATCATCCAAGCATAATTAACAGGTATGTTCTGCCAAAAAACACTGGAACGCTCAATTTTGACTTTTTTTTTTTTTTTTTTTTATTATTATTATTATTTAAAAGTATGGTATGTATATCACCTATTTTATCTGAGGCAAATGAGTCAGCTAACAATCTTGCTAAATGTGTCAAAAGACCAGCTCCTTCTGTTGGGAAATCTCTCCCCTATTGTGATCATTATTTTCTACTGTTACCTGTGTATTTGAAGGTGTTATTTATTACGCGTGCCTATTGGTGTGTGTAGGTTCTAGGTTGTTAATGTCAAAGCTCGAGTCTTACAAATAACAATCTTCCTATAGTCCTTCCCTGTTGCTAGGTTCAACAACTTGACTCTTGCCTTGAACCCAATGAGGGGCCAAGTCTAAGTTGACTCGGTGAATGATTAATGTTGTAATTGGACTTTTCTGGGTAATGATGTTGGTCCCAAGCCCTTGTAATGATGTTGGTCCCAAGCCCTTGTAAAGGAGGAGGGTCATGTCAGGTTGGCAGCTGGTGTGAATTTTTTGCCCCAAATTTTATCATGAATCCTGACAATTAGAGTGGAATGGTGGAATGGGATTCGTGTAGCCTACCACAATTAGTTGGGATAAGGCTCAGATGATGATGATGAATTGAACTTTTTTGGGTCTTTTCTAGGAACAAAAGACACTCATGATGTTAGTGAAATCATTAGTAAAGAAAATAAACACATCTTTGTTCTAGTTAAACAATGATATGTGCTATATAATGTAGTGAGTAGATTCTTGACCTTTTTTTTTTTCTTTATTAAATCTGAGTGCGAGTCTATTTTTCATGAATTATTATTTATGGCAACTGACTGATAAATGTTATGGGAAAACAGCGAAGTTGAAGATATACCACCGATGTCTTGATTATGAAAGGTCAAAGCCAGCAGGCGCAAGAATCTTACTAGTGAATCATAAATCATAATAACCTACTAGTACATATACCATAGCATAGAGCACTTGTATGTATGCTACAACATTGTTGGTACCGGTGTTTGAAGTATCGGTATCACTACAAGTTTCTCTAGCCGGGGATACGGAAACAATATCGGTATCGCCGATAATATCGCTGATAACCGGAAATGCGGGGAAACATGGGGAAAATGGTAGAATTTTTAGTGAAACTTCAGGAGATGCTAAAATACACACATTTGCATATTTAGGAATAAAAAAATGGCAAAAAGAATGTATACACAATAAGTTTCCATTTAATGGGGGCTTAAAAGCATGTGTCATCCTAAGAAACAATCTAACCATCCCATCCATCCCATCTAACCATCCAAAAATCCATCCAAATATCTATTGATATTGCAGAATATTGACAACTCACGGTATTTTGCCAAGAAATCATCAACAACTGGAAAGGAAACGAAAGATTGTGGTCTTGATATCGCACATGTTGTGATAACGATGATATTGAGATATTATCAATATTAGCAATGACAAATTGAACACTGCATACAACCATATGCTCATAAAAAATTTTGAAATGTAATTTTTTTGTGATATCTCTATGTTGGCGATATTATTGAAATATCATTGATACACTTGTGATATAAGCGTCGCCTAGAATTTACACAGTCGAAAATATTGGCAATGCATTGGCAACACAAGCGACGCCTGGAATTTACACAAAATATTGGTGATGTCGATACGTTGGCGATACTTAGCAATACATTGTTGATACTTGGAATTTCTAATACTACCGGTGTTATCGGTATCGCTACCAGTGTTATTGGTATCGCCAAGCTGGAGATAACGATAATATCAGAGATAATTTGAACACTGGTTGGTACTATGTACCATGGTATGGAAATCAGTTATTGCATATTGAATCATTCACGACCAATACAGGGTTGTATCCAATATTGAGTGGATCAATCATCAGCTATTGAGTGGATCACCTTTCTCTCAGCAATAGCATCTATACTGTGAGGTCCACATGATGGATGGCTTGGATATTTCACCTTTGTGCCACATTGGCATGTGTTGGTGTGCATTAGCTGACTTTTACACGCGTGTGGGCTCATCAAAGCTCTTATTTCTAAATACAAACATTATAATTTGTAAAAATTTCAATGTGTTATTGTAACTGTTACTTTCTGCTAATTGAATTCTGATTCTTACAAGATGGTTATTAGAGTATAGGATATCTATGTACAACTGTATATGTCAACTATACATACTATAGATAGGTATATGGATGGATATATGTATATCTATTAAGATTTCTACAGATCTCTATACCTCTCCACTTTTTTTTTGGAAGGCAAGAAGAAAATTCTTTATTACCATCCGAAAGGACCAAAAGCCCAAAAGATTCCATAGAATACAACAAAAGGGAAAGAAAAGGGACTGCTTGCCTTAGGCAAAGGAGACAAGTAGAGGAAAACTAATTCACTGAAACTACCCACACCCTGCACCAAGGTGACAACGTCCACACCTCGGGCTAGGGGAGAAAAAAAGCCTACTCTCTAAGCCAAGGGAAAAAAGAAGAAAGAAACAAGGAGAAGAACCCAAAGGGCCCAAACCCCTGCAAAACAGGTCTCTTCAATGGAGGAAAGGGACAAGATCAATGGTGGACATCATGTGATGGGTGTCGGATGGCGCGGAGGCGTCGCAAGGACAAATGATGGCTTTTTTCTTAACTGCACCCACAATACCCACAGAGATACCTAAACATATTACCTTGTCTTGGATAAATTGAGCGGAGAGTCTTGAGATCCAGATTGAGCAAGCGGGACACTGGATAGCCGACGGGTAGGTTGTACTATGGACCTCATGGTTTTGCTAGAAGAGACGTGCACACATTTAGCTAAACCAAATATGAAAAGATTAAAGCATTGGTTCTTAGGGCCATGGTTGACCTCAGGAGAAATAATGCCCCAACATGCTTCTTCAGAGGGGAAAAGTAAACAAGGGCACTTTTAGAGCTATCAGAAACCACACAACACAGCTTCCAGCTTTGAGGCTTGTTGCGTGTGGCGGCCTTGATTGCCCGAGGGAGAGTACAGAATAAAAGAAGTTGGGAGGTCCCAAGCCACCGAGATATAGCTAGGAGCATTAGTGGCAATGGTAGGGCCATAAGAGAATATAACTCTGCTTTTGACCTCGTCTAGGATGTTCCTAAAAAAATTCTTTTGGGAGAGTCTGCATTTTAGAATTCTGGCTATTTCTTTCTTTCCAAGAATGCCATATGAGGGCAGGGAAGCAGAACCTACTCAAAAGAGCACTGACTGGGTTCCCATCAACGCCATCAACAAGATTTTTCATAAATTGACAAAGAGAGGAGCCAAGGGAGAGAGGGACCTCTTAACTTCTCATGAAGCGATTCCCAAAGCTAAAGGGTGAAGGAGCACTGAAAGAAAAGATGCTCAGTTGATTTAGGCCCATAGGCGCAAAAGGGGCACTGTGCATCAACCACCATGCCAAGATGAGTACGTTGGTGCCTGGTTTTAAGCCTCCCAAAAAATGTCATCCAAGCTAGAAAAGAATGCATGGGGATAGAGCCCTTAAACCAGACCAAATCAGCCCACGCAACATTAAGAAATGCTCATGACATATCTCAACGGCAGAAGTAAAGGTACTTTGAGGAACAAGGGTCCTCACAAATTTGTCTTCCACCTGTAGAGGACGTCTCCTGAATTTCATTAAAGATGTAGGCTAGGTCTCCGGAAGTGGGAAAGGGGAGGTGCCGGGAATTGTCTCTAATGAAAGCACTAACCTTGAGGTTCACATCCATGCAAAAGTTGTATTTGGCCCTGTAGTCAAATCTATCAATCAGGCTACTCGTACAAATCCAAGGACTTGGCTAGAAATTGGCTCAATTGCAACTGATCTTGCCGACCCGACGCTGTAAGTACAATACCATGCAATCAACCCTCTGCATGAGATCTGATAACCTGCTGTCTATTGAAACTGGCAAGATCCATCATATCCTGATCACCACTGCACGCTAGCATCAAAACCCAAGACGCTGGGTCTGAACTCTACTCTCCCATCTGCACCAACAACCCACCAAACCGGATCTGCAACCCACTGAACCCATCGCTGATTGAATCCATTGCCCGATGTCCAAACTCATCTTGCACTAGTTACTGGTTGCATATCCCCCATTTGCACGAAATACCATTTCCATTCAATACTCCATATTAGATCTCAGCCTTTGATTTCCATCTCCAGCACCGAATTTCTATGTCATATCATATTTGAACAGCCTGTGCATCCACCCATCATCACCATTGTTTTCTTCAGCAAGATCTCATTTGCCTATTTATTTTCTTTGGCTAGCTTTGCATCTGTTTTGCCGGGACTTTTCCCTAAGCTTGTTATTATGTTCGAATGTTCTAGAGCCACTGGAAGAGCAATGGTTGAAATTACAACTACCAGAGGTTTTATATCCACTTAAAGAACAATGGTTGAAATCCCAAACACCGGAAGTGCCACTAAATCATTTGATAATAGCTGGAAATGCCAATGACTCCCATACCGAAAGTCATCTAGAGGGTAGTACACCATATTCAGTTGTCTTGTGATGCAACCTTGCCCACACCCTCGTGTTGCTTGTCGCTACTTGGATTTCGTTGTTGTAGAAATATTTCTTTTCTTTATGAATAAATGTTATCCATGCCTTTCAAACTCAAGCTATAAATTAAAGCACTAGTAGCTTGAGTATGAGAGGGGGTGTTATAGAGTATAGTATATCTATCAGTTGTACATACTACTGATAGATATATGGATGGAGATATGTATATCTGTTAAGATATCTCACAGATCTCTACAAATCTCCACCTTTTCTATATATTCTCTTCAAATGTATGGAATACATATAGCAACATTCTTCAAAATGTAGTCTCTGAGATTTCTACAATGATGATGGTAATCTTCATTGGTCATAGCTTAAGAACATTATGTTTTATGTTCTTGCTAAAAACTATGTGCGATTGCCAATATGTACCCACATCAGAACCCAGTTGCAAGTAATTCTATGTTAGTGGAAAAGTGACAGAGGTGGATGCAAATAAGCCTTTTCTTAGCTTTGACTTGGTTGCTTGGTTAGGAAAGTGAAATCTTCCTCGATTTTATGCACTATTTTGTCTTATTTTAAAGTAACTAATTGGTGGAAATACAGATTGGGAAGTGTGCAATTTGTGGTCTGTCGAGATTCTGATGGAAATCTTCGTGCTTTTCACAATGTTTGTCGCCATCATGCCTCTCTTCTTGCATCTGGAAGTGGGAAGAAATCTTGCTTTGTATGTCCTTATCATGTAAGTTTCTACATTGCTTCACCGTAGATTATATTAATAAAAACACATTATGAAATTAGGATTTTACATGTTGTCCATCATCATATGACAAGGTGAGATGAGTGCTTCTTTATTGTCTTTTTTAACTCTCAGCTTTCCAGCGTGTCATTTGAGGCTTGGCTGGATACATATCTTTTGGAGATGACCTATCCTACTGACCTGAACATCATGAGAAATTAGCAACCACAATTCACCCCCATGTTTGTGCGTCTGTATATGTATCTATTATCAATAGGTTAATGAACGATTTTCCAGGTCTAACATTTCTGTGATCACAATCACATTATAGAACTATTCTGTCCAGCGTAACTATATGAATTTACAGACAGATTGAATAAATTAAAGAGAAACTATACTCACAAGTCCCCTCCTATAGGTGGCTGCCCATTAAAGGATTTTGAGTGGAGTAGATGCAGTGAATGTTAATTTAAATTCTCTATCATGAAGTCTAAATGTAATCTTCCCACCTGATCCATGGGAACCCAACCTAGGACCTTGTGCAGTTTCAAACTTCCGATGGCCAAAGGAGAGAGCACACATGTGGTACTTGATCCCCGCAATACTTCCATATAGTGCTCCTCTCCCTTACATCTGTTCTTACAAGCCACTGTCATGGGGAGTTATGTGATACTCAGGCAGCGTACAACGCTTGATACACAGATGCTCAGAAATTTTACACATAGCATGCATTAGTTCAAATTAAACCAACCAAGCTGTGGAACCCACAGTCGCTAAGTCACAGCCCAAAATCAGATTAGTTGAAGAATCCTAACCATTGATTCGTGGACGCTTGTTTATTGAAATAGGACCGTCAAATTTTCTTAAATTTTTTTTTATAGTCGAATAGTCAAATAAGCATAATTTTAGGTCACGATAAATCTAAATTGGTACCGCTAATTTGGACAATTTAATTTGACTTGCATGTGATGTTTGCAATTTCTAAGTAAATATCAGTGTTTCAAATAGCATCCGTAGCGTATGCTACATAGCACTATGTAGCATAGCTAAATAGCGTAAATCCCATGTAGCGTACGCTATAGGGGTCGTAGTGTACGCCACAGCTACGTAGCGTGTACGCTACAGCTACGTAGCGTGTAGCTTTTGTAGTGTACGCTACAATGTATTTTTTTATTATCTCTCAAAAAAATGTATTTTTTTATTATTGTTTTTTTAATTATTGTTTTTTTTTTAAAATGGTGTAAAAGTCACAACAGTAAAAATAAAAAATAAAAAATAAAAACTGAAAATGTAAAGCCAAAACCAAACCTTTCTATGTTCACTTTCACTTAAAATGGTGGTGATCCTTTGTTAAAGTTGGTGTGAAATTCACACACTAAAAAACCTTTAAAACTAAAAAGAAAAAGGGTTTCAAAAGAGGGTTTTTGGAAACTCCTCTTAACCTCTGGGATTTTTATTTCTTTTCATACTTGTGAGTTGGGACTTGTGGTTTCAATTAGATTTGCTTAGAAAGTTGTTGATGCGATAATTATTTGATTATTGATTTTTTTTTTATAACTTTATATATGTGGATTAGCTTTTGATAAATAATAATTAATAACTTGCTTGAACATGCTTATACTTGAAAAAATGAATCATTTGTTATTTTTATATTTTTGCTTTTTTCTTACTAATTATCATATTTTTCTTATTTTTAAATTAAAAAAATAGAAGTATCATGTAGCTTACGCTACACGCTACAGAAGGTTGAACGCTATGCAACACGCTATTGCTATTTAAAACACTGGTAAATATTTAAGTACCTGCTATCATCCATTACACTCTTCAAGAGTACTGAAGTTTTTCTCATTGTCATTTTCAAACATGCCCATTTATATATTGGCTCCCTTCGATTTTTCTTCTTAATCAGGCTGCTTCCATTGTATCAATGGTTTCTCCAGTCTGCTTTCTCCTCTCGTGTCCCTTTCTCATTCATTTATTCAAATTATTGTTCCGGCCATGTTTTTGTGGTATTAATCGGCTAAGGCTGTGTTTGGATGGGAATTGTCATAATCCACTTCAGTTGAAGAAATGACTGAAGTAGGTGCTTATCCATTTTAATCCACAATGATGACCAAACTGTAATTGCAATTCTGCATGTTTCAAGTTGGACCAAAAATTATTGTAATTTAAATTTGGGGGATGGCCCCTCTTTATGAATGGAGATAGGTTACACCCATTTTTCCACTTTATTTGAATCAAGTTATCGCACTTCAATTCAATTCACAATCCAAATGCAGCCTAAGGGCCTGTTTGTTTGCCACTTAAAAATGAGTTCATCTCATTTTAGTTAACCGTAATCATGTATTAGAAATTATGATTTCTAATACATAATTATGTTTAACTAAATGAGATGGAACTCAATTTTAAGTGGCAGCCAAACAGGCAAAAAGTTTCACCATTTGGCTTAGTATTGCATGCATTTGTTTCTCTGTAGGCTGGCTCTATAACTCATAACAAGCAAGCACTTCATTTAGGTGCCGTTTGGTAAACTGAAAAATGGAGTCTGAAAATTAATTAAAGTACTGAAAACTTAAAGTGCTGAATTTTAGTATATTTACAAGTGCTGAAAATTTTGTTTGGTAATTTGTCTTAAAAAGTCCTGATATCTTAAAATAAGTACTTTTTTCATAAAAAAATGTTTGGCAAACACAGATTACAAATGTCTGAAAATTGATAATTTGTCATTTTTGCCCCTATTGTTTCAATTTATAATTTTGTACAGTATAAGAAGAAACATATTATTATCATGCCACCAATAAAATTTTAATAAATTTCTTACTAAATAAAACCAAGAAAATGTATGGTTTAGATCTTTTATGTTTGCCATGTCCAATTACATAAATTAGTTGTGCAAGGAGGCAACTAGATAATAGTCATCCCAACACTATATGTTTAGGTTTTCAGTTTCTTCACATATTTATCATTTTTATTTCTATGATCAAAACACTTGGTCACACCATTAATAGATCACGAACTATATTCTTTTTTTTTTACATGATCATCATAATACTACGATTGGTGTCACCAAGGGACATACACACCAAGTAGGTGACACGAACCATCTGATCTTGCCCATCGAATATGAATCACTCTATACTTTATTTCTAATCATCAATCTAATAACCACCAATTGAATGGTTGGATTGTTTTATCAATGTTTTTAGGTCCATCCTATGTGGGGCTAACTTTATAAAGTCTTAAACCATTTTTTGGTGTGGTTCACTTGAGATTTGGATCTGTTTCATTTTTTTTTGGAACATACATTAAAATGAACTAGAAAACTGATGAATGGTGTGGATATTAAATATATATATCAAGGTGGGCCGCACGGTCAAGGCAACCCTTACCAACGTGTTACCTGGATAACCCCTAAGCCACGGCCTATAAAACCGATTTGGAATGCGCAACATTGAACATAATGCCTACCTCCAAGGCGTGTTGATGCGGCAAAGTTACGTGGCCCCACCATATGTATTTGTTAGATCCACGCTGTTCATCCATTTTTTCAGATTATTTTAGGCCATGAGAACAAAAATGAGGTAGATCCAAATCTCAAGTGTACCACACCACAAAACAGTGGAAATTAAACACCTACAATTGAAAACTTCTCAGGGGCCACAGAAGCTTTGGATCAAGCTGATATTTGTGTTTTCAATTCATCTAGGTCTGTGTGACCTTATGAACAGATTGGATGGCAAATAAACATTATGGTGGTCCCTAGGAAGGTTTCAATGGTGGGCATCATTGCCCCACCACGTTATGTGGTGCGGTCCACTTAAGCTTTGTGTTTGCCTCATTCTTTGGCCCACGACCAGAAATGATCTGGAAAAATGGATGGACGGTGTGGATAGAACACATACATCATGATGGGCCCAAAGTACTTTTCCATGATGCGATTAGTTACTAACTGCGTCAGTAGCGAACTCACTAGTGAAGTGATGTCACCGAGTCCCGTGGGCCCCACCATGATATATGTGTTGTATCCACACGTTCCATCCATTTGGAGAGATCATTTTAGGGCATGAGCCAAAGAATGAGGTAAATCCAAAGCTCAAGTGGACCCCACCATAGAAAACAGTGGGGATTGAACGCCTACCATTAAAAACTTCTTGTTGACCACAAAAGTTTTCGATCAAGCAAATGTTTGGGTTTTCCCTTCTTCCATGTCAGTGTTAACTTATGAGATCTAAAAAAAAAAACATCATGGTGGGCCCTAGGAAGGTTTCAACGATGGGCGTCACTGTCCCCCTATTTCTGTGATGGAGTCCACTTGAGCTTTGGATCTGCCTCATTCTTTGGTTCAAGCCCTAAAATGATCTCTCCAAATGGATGGACAATGTGGATACAACACATACATCATGGTGGGGCCCACAAAACTTAGTGATGTCAATAGCTAATTTGCATCCACTTCTAGCCTACGCACCCCTTTAATGCGCACGGGAATTTACGTATAGAAGGGTAGAGTTGTCATTATAAAAAATTTTAAAATCTAAATCACTTAGGGCCTGTTTGGTTGCAGAACCCAGATTCTAGAGAAAATCTAGATTCCACTGTTGGAATCCAAAATTGAAGAAACTAGAGTGGAACCCAGGTTTCATCCGTAACTTGCTGTTTGGTTGAAAACGATGCAATCCAGATTCTGTTCCAATCGTTGCTTGTGGCATGGCCCACTTGGGCTTCAGATCTGCCTGAAAACCTTACCACTGGCCTATTGTAGCCCCGCAAGACAGATGGCCAGGTTGGATGGCAAATAAACACTATAGTGGCCCGAGGAAGTTTTTAATGGTGGACGTTCAATCAACGTTGTTTTCCAGTGGTGTGGCCCACTTGAGATTTAGATCTGCCTCATTTTTTGTCAAATGCCCTTAATTGAGATTTCAAAACTAATGGACCGTGGAGATATAAAACACATACAACATAGATGTACAATGCATACATGGAGGTGGTGACGCTCACTTCCGCCTCTTTTCCCTTCCGCATAAACGGTCGCCCACACCGTTTCCACTAATCTCAGTTCCACTCAATTTAGGTTTCCAGACGGAATCCTGTTTGGCTGGAACTTGCCACCAAACACACCAGTTAAAATCGGATTCTGCTGGAATCCAGATTTTAAGCTGGAAACGGGTTTCCAGATGCCAACCAAACAGGCCCTTAACCACATTTAGTCTTAAGTTTTAAGTTAAAGGAGCGAAGCTGAAAAAAAAATCAAAAATTTTCAGTGAAATTTAAATTAAGCACTTAATTTTTGAAATTTGCCAAACAATCTGGATCCCAAAAAATCACTGAAAATGATTCATTTCAGCTATAAGTACTGAAAATAAGTTTTACCAAACGGGCCCTTAATCTTCTACTTGAAGGATATGTTCTGGAAAATGCAGTTACCAGAAATGATTCTAACTTCTGGATGTTTGTCCAATTTCATGTATATGCTTTATTGAGTCATATCCGTACCATAAGTCTAATATCTTAGTTTTGTAGGGTTGGACCTATGGGTTAGATGGAGCACTCTTGAAGGCTACCCGAATTTCGGCAATACGGAACTTTGATGTAAATGTAGGCAGTAAAGCTATCTTGGTGACCATTTCATTCTTTGTTCTCTATGACCTTTTTCTAGAGGGATAATTTCAATGCTTGTCTGTCATAAAAATAGGATTATGGGCTTATACCGCTGAATGTAGCTATTTGGGGTCCGTTCATACTGATCAATATCGACAAAGACATTCCCCTGCAACAGAAACTGGACAGCAAGATAGTGGAGAATGAATGGCTCGGGAGCTCTTCCGAGATGCTGAGTAGTGGTGGGATTGATACCTCGCTAAGGCATGTTTGTAGGCGTGAATATACCATTGAATGTAACTGGAAGGTTTGATCCTTTAGAATGAGAACTTCACTTAAACTGCATGTCTAGGTTCCTTTAAATTGGAATATGCATATGAACTGGTTTCCTTCTATTTTACAGGAGTTCAGGGTCTTGATGCATCGGATACTGTATAGTTTTGTAATTCAGGCCGTCCACAAGTAGGGGGCCTATGTTTACCATGGACAGGGGTTTTGAATATCTTAACTCTTCAAAAAAAAAAAAAAAAAAAAGGAAGTAAGAAAACAAGGCTAAAGATTGGATGACTAGGATCTTCCCATCTAGAAGATCTTCCCTATAGTTTGTCTTTGATGGACTTTTCTTAGTATGAAAATGAATTTTCTGTCTTATCATATGTCTTATATGGACTTTTCTTAGTATGAAAAAAGAAGTAAGAAAACAAGGCTAAAGATTGGATGACTAGGATCTTCCCATCTAGAAGATTTTTGGGTCATCCTAGGTCCACAGTGGAGCCCATATGATAAATCATCTGGGCCATCGAACAATCAACCCTACTTGTACAGACTCAGTGCGCATCAGGGCACTCTACAGGTCCTTGTGCATCAGCACCCTATAGTTTCTGTCTTATATGGACTTTTCTTAGTATGAAAATGAATTTTGAAATACTGCTTGCGATTTCTGCCTGTCTCGCTGTGCAGGTCTTTTGCGACAACTACTTGGATGGTGGATATCATGTGCCATATGCACATGGAGGTCTTTCATCTGGTCTCAAACTTGAGTCCTACTCTACCATAGTATGCTCAATGCTCAGTGTTCTTTTCTGGTATTAATGCTCATGATACAATCCTATGCCATTCATCTTGTTTAGTGTAAAAGTCAAAGGAACATCGAATTCAAAGCACGTCTTTGGTGGATTGTCTTATGGGTATATGGATACCCTATTGGTTATTAGGATGCTTGGATTTGTAATATCTGACAGATTTCTGTTGCTGCAATAGATTTTTGAGAAGGTTAGCATCCAAAGATGCGACAGTGCTTCGGTAGAAAGGGGAGATGATTTTGATAGACTTGGTTCGGAAGCTTTATATGCTTTCATTTACCCGAACTTTATGATCAATAGGTACTTCCTCGAGCTTCCCATGTGTTTATTGTTGAATTAATGTGAAAGAGAGATTTTTTTTATACTCTGGCAGAGTGATAGATGATACACAGGCACTTGGAAATTGGAAACTTGGAATCTAATTCATTTGAATTAAACCAACAAAATTATGGGCTTCAGTTTGGATGCAGCGTGAAACAAAAGTTTAAATATTATTTGATTATCTGATTACCAGATTGGTGAACATTTTTTGGATGGTTAAAAATGAAAAATATCCAATGGTCCTATTTCAACAAACAAGTGCTCACGAATCAGAGGACAGAATTTTTCAACCAATCTTCTTTTGGGACTGTCACTTAGAGAGTGATTTTCACAATTTAGTCGGTTTTGTTTGCTGGAGTACAATTCTGAGTGCCTGCATATCAAGCATCATACTTTGCCAAAGCATCAACTCCGTGGGGACCTTATGCATCAGGTATACAAGTAGGACCCATCTTTGGGAAATCCACAAGTAGGATGCCTGCTGAAATCTTCCAGATTTGATGATCCTGGACATCAATATTCGGCCTCCTTTTCTGCACTGTAGTTGTATCTTTTTCTCAACCATTTACTAGCGGGCAACTGGTTGAGGTGATAGGATCTTCCAAGTCAGAGATTATTGGGACATTCTGCACCCATGATGGACTGTCAGATGAATGGTCTGGGTCACCAGACCATTTGATAAGCTGTGATACTTAGTTCTGATATATTGAGATTAACGGTTGTTGATAGGTATGGTCCGTGGATGGATACTAATTTAGTTCTTCCGCTGGGCCCAAGTAAATGTCAAGTGATATTCGATTACTTTCTGGAAGCTTGTTTAAAGGTAAATTCCTTGTAATATGCCAAATTCCATTCCTAAGCTCCTGAATCCACATTCAAAACATTTGCATAGTCTGTCATAGTTCTTCTGTACTTCTTTGATTAAGGCGCTTGTTTGGAGAATGGCAGAAATGACCATTCTGCCCTTTTAAATTGGCGGAATGGAGAGAAATTACATCCAAATGGATCTGAAGCTATTCCACTTCTGCAGGATGATAAAGAGTTCATAGCAAGAAGTATGGAAGAGAGCGAAAGAGTGCAGGTACAAACAAAAAGTGCTTTATCTCGTACATGGATGATTTTTGACACTGAAGTGCTGTAGAACATTCTGAGATCTGATGCAAGCTATTAAACCTTAGATGGAAGATATCGTGCTGTGCGAAGGAGTCCAAAAGGGCCTTGAATCGCCAGCATATTGCAGCGGCAGGTATGCTCCCACCGTCGAAAAAGCCATGCATCATTTCCATTGCTTGCTGCATGAGAACCTTATTGCTCTTTGATTCTCTTCACCGTCAGAAAAAACCAAACACTCGAAATTGTCAATTCCAGTGTGAATTACATCTATGTTTTGAGAGTTCATAAATTTATGATACCTCTCAATAGAAACAACCCCGTTTGCATTTTGCATGATGCATGTCATTGGATGGCATGTATGAATGCGGGTGCTGTTTGCATTTTTGCATGATGCAATGTCATGGGACCATATGTATGAATGTGGGCACTCACTGTTGTGAAATCCAAGCCCTGCCCACCAAAATAAGCTGGACCATGGATCATGTAGGCAAAAGTTTAAGAAACAAATGGACTGCTTAGAAAAGATTGGGCGAGGTTCTTTGGCTGTCTGTTTGTTTTATGAACTGTTGCCTGTGTGATCACTTGGCCACCACCTTGGGCAATGGCCATCTGCACGATGGGACCTACTAGATGGACGACTTGGATCTCACACACATGCTGGCCATTTTGACACAGTACCTACAATTCCACCACACATCCTGACCTACAACATGCGCAGCCGTTTCTACTTATACGCACGTACTAGTGTCTCCCTGATCCATGATGCTTACAGGAAGAGACTTCGACACTCTGGCAGGGAGATGGATGGATGATACACAATCACTTAGAAATTGAATCTATGCCAGAGTGTGCTCGAATGTTATCTATGGTCATACCAGGCAGAAGTGGGGGTCCACGTAATGTATGAAGACAATCCAATTCATCGATCAGATGTGGCCTCATATCAACCCCAGAAGCCAGAATCAGCCTGATCCAGCATTCAACTGAGCCACAGCACAGAACAATCTGAAAGGGGACATCCTTGATTTATGTTATGTAGGATCCCACCTGAATTTCAGAAGTCTAATTTTCATCTTGACCCTTCATTCAGACCTTGTGAAGGTTCTGAATGTACTCATCAAGGTGGGCCCTCCATAAATAATCAGGGGTGGACGTTCCATCCCAGCTTGTTCCCTATGGTGTTGCCCTTCCAATTCATGGATCAGCCCGACCTTATGGCCCTAGGGCTAATGGCTGCTGAGGCATATGATGGGCAGGTTAGATTTTATGCATGCATCACGTGGACCCACATCCTCCAGGTAGCTTGCAGTAGTACTACTCGTACCACTGGAGGACCTGCATGGATTGGGTACACCTCCACCAGGACCTAGCTAGAGAAGGGCATGCCCTGGCAGTTGCTTTGTGGGGGCCACTTTGATGTATATGTTTTATCCATACTGTCCATCCATTTTGACAGATCATTTTAGGGCATGAGCCCAAAAAGCAGGCAGATGGAAGGCGTGAGTGGAGTTGTCCACAGGAAACAGTGAGGATTGAACACCCACCGTGAAAACTTCTCAGGGGCCACAAGTTTTGAATCAAGCTGATATTTATGTTTCACCTTCAAGATTTGTGTGACCTTGGATGGCTAGTAAACATCACGGTGGGACTTGGAAGGTTTTCAACGGTGCAGTCCACTCAATCCTTCGTACTGCATCCTTGTCATTGTCACCACTTCTCCCCGTAGTGCAGTCTGCTCAATCCTTAGAACTGCATACTTTTTGGGCCCATGCCCTAAAACGATCTGTCAAAATGGATGGGCAATGGATAAAACACATACTTCACGGTAGGTTCCACAGAGCACCTGCCAGGACCGTCCATCTCTAGCTAGGTCCTGGTGGGGTAGTACCCAATCCACACCCTGGAGGACACCCTGATTTCTAAATGTATAGCGTATCAAGCTCTGCCAGTGTATCAACTCCCCTTGCAGGAATGCTCGTGTTTTGGCCCATTTGTGCAGAGGCTACGAGTCCAAGACTAAAGTCGGGCCTATTTCAGTGTAGCCCCTGCCCAAAACTCAGGGCCCCCCCTCTTCTTATCAATTAAATTGATCAGTAAAACCAATGCACTGTACGAAACCTTGCGAATGAGCCAGCCTTTTTTTTTTTTTTTTTTTAAACTAATGCAACCCACCCAACGGTGGGGTTAGTGTGTCTCCAGCTGGGCTAGCAAGTGAGATGGGGCATCCAGCACTCGAACATGAGACCTGCTGTTGAAACACCTAGGTGTCTTCCAGCTGGGCTAGCAGGTGAGACAGGTAGTTATGATCTACACTGTTGCTCATGTCTGCTGCCCAGCAGTGCATTCCTGATGTTGTATTCATGTTTCAATGAATCATAGCCCACCGTGCATCCCCATCAAGTGGTCCCAACAGCAGCATAAATTGTGCATCTGACTAAATAAATTCCAGGTGCAAAAGATTTTTTGAGTAATAAGAACCCATGCATGTGGAAATAAATAACTTCCTGCAAAATCCCAGCCATGTATGTGGAAAAATCCATATCCAAGTTGGAAATGGAAGACATCCTCCACTGACGCTTCTGATGTCTCTCTGTTCTAATATAACAAGCTATTCTAACCCATTCATATATCATTCAGCAGCTAAAATTCTAAGTAGGCCCTTGATCACAATAAAGGCAACTACATCCTATCATGGGCCACTGCCCAGATGACCGCTGTGCGGCAGCACCAGCCAGACCAATGTGATCCAATTCCAACATATGCCCAAGGTCCAATTGCATGCGGATTGATATTGACATCACTCCCATGAACAAGTACCCAAAAACAAAAATATACACCAAAAACAAAAATATACAGGTCTCAAACGGCCTTTAAAAGAGGTAGCGTTTAAAGGGTGTCTATATCCCAAGCTTTGTATTAAGAGGAATGTGTTTTTAACCAACAGGAGCATGCGATCTCATTGTCTTGCATCTTCCTGCACTTCATTCCCTTGACCTGAAAAGATGCGAGCCAGAATAACTTAAAACCATTTTCCATTCTCATGCTTCGATTGCATGAGAAGCCCCATATAAGGCTACATGCGCACCAGATCCATGGCATTCATGTGGCCCAACTGTGTATCTTCTGTATATCAAGGAGGCGGCCATGGGTCATGTGGTCTGCATATGCAAAATCAATATGGATTGCATTTGGTGCATCTGATGATCTGACCACCACCTGAGCTTTGTACCACCACACACACACATGGTGTGGTCACCAGATGAACAGACCATGTGGGTATATGGGGGAGAGTAGGATATGCGTTTCTCAACAAATAACTAATCATACAGCACTCACCATCACCAGTTTCACGCTGTCGACCTCGGCAGTTGAAACAACTACGAAAACACCTGATTAATGGACTGAAGTATTCACTGACGGGAGTTTTGGGAACTGGTATGAGTTTCCCAACAATGGCTAGAGGCCAACTGGAGTAGAAGAAAAAAAAAGGCATGTTAAATAAATAAAGGAAGGGGGGGGGGGGGGGGGATTGTAATTCTAACCTGATGAAGAATATTCTCAAGGTACCAAAATGGGGATTTAGATGCCAAATCACGAATTTTAGAATTTCTTAAAAATTGCCAATACAATTTACAGGGATGCCCCATAACAGACCTTATGATACCGATTGCAATGCAAGCAAGCCACAGCTTCCAGCTGAGCCTGACGGTCTTAGTAAACTTCCCAAGAAACATGATCATCAAGACCTACACCACAGAACGGCTTCGTAATCGCATGCAATAAATGAAAGATATCCCAAGGCCAACACATAAACAACCTTAAAAAGAAAAAAGAACAAGAAAATACCTGAAGTAAAAGAGTGAATCCAATGATTCCCATAAAGAGGCGATTTTTAGTGACACCAGCAAAGACATTCATTTCCTCTGGCTTTCGAGCATTGAACTCATTGAAAATCTGCAGATCAGATAAGTCGATCACTTATTCATTGCAACATGGCTAAAATTTAGGCTTTCTATGCTAAAGAGATTTTGGGATGAATTTAGTAATTTGCGGCTAGAATAGGTCCATGGGCCTTTTAAGGGTCACGAGAATTTGGATTCATGTGTTTTATTTATTTATTTTTATTATTATTCTTTATAACGATAAAACTATTTATGGTATAGCTCTGAAAAGGTACATTCGTCTATGATCACACGAGCCCAGATATTAGGGGTTCGTTATTTGGCCTTTTGGAGGATCAGGAGGATTTTGGTGGTCCCAACCTAAAGCTTTGTTGGCTCTAGTAGATTGGTCTTTTATTTTTATTTTGCCAGCCAGGGGGTGCCGAGAGGGTCACATCCTTCAATGCCTATTGTTTCCATTTTCCTGTTTTTGTTTAATAAATTTTGTCAGCTTTAAAAAAAGAAGAAAAGAATTACCCAATTAAGGGTCAGAGGATAATGGGAGCATCATTAGTAAGAAAATTGCTAAGCAAAATTCTAACACAAGCATACGGAACGTGCTTGGAGTTCTCCATGAGCTGCACAACGCATCTCTAAAATGCATGTGCCACCTCTTTATGGTGATCAGGACTGTTCATCTGGCAGACCACCATGTGGATGGGCCATAGCCCAAAAGGCAACAGCATCAGACTATGGTAGCTAATCCAACCAGTGGTTTGAAAATTGAAAAGTAAATAAAAGGAGGAGCAACGGCCCTTGTTCGACAACCAGGACCTTGAGAGAGGAAAAACAGTAGAGCATACTAGAAGACCCTCAAAAACTCAAGTTTGGGCAAATAATAAAAACTAACAATTATAAAATAAAAATAGTTGTAGTATAAAAATACTTGTTGAAGCTCACGTGTTCTCCTACACTGCAATAACAAGACTTACTTGGCACAGGACAAATGCGTTGAAAATGACTGTAGTTTTCACTTTGTTAGCATGGTTGCCCTCCAGATGCAGAATGCTCTTGCCCGCAAAGTTAAGAACAAGAAGGACCACCACTTGATATAGAGCCTACAATCTCTCAAACAGCCACAATCAATCTCCAATAGAATATAATTACAATCATTTAATTCTCCATAGTTTCCATAAGGTATAAGAGAAAATAGATACTTGCCTGAACAAGTAAGTTCCTCCACATGATATTTGTGATGAGAGATTCCCTGAGAAAACAGATAACAAATTGTTTTTCAGCAAAATATAAAGAGCAAAGGCTTCTGTGAATTACAATCCTGCCAGAAATTTACAATTAATAAATATTATCAGCATCTGGCAAAAGAAAGTCATGGTACTGCAAGGAAGAGAATTTTGAAGGCAAGACATGTTCAATTGTCCATGTTCATTTTCTTTTCCTTCTCCTTCTTCTTTTTTTTTCCCGATACAAAAGTAATTAAAAAGAACGGAGACAATACAAAAAGCAAATAGCATTCACATTTGTATGACCATATCTAACAAGCTTGTAGCACAACATTTTTATTCTCGGACATTTGTCCTGTTAAGCCCATGGCTTAAGTCAAGTCGGCGGAATTGTCCCAGAGCGTCAGCTGATTGATCTTTTGGATGAAATCAAAACCAGACTTGGATGTAGAGACAACTAGATCAAATTGACTATTCAACTTTAATCAACTGTTCTAACCTTCTACCAACTGGAGTCCTAAGCATAAGGTGATCTGTCGGTGGCTCTGTAGCCAATGCAAGTGCTCCAAGAGTATCCATGATGAGGTTAACCCAGAGAAGCTGTGTAAACAAAACAAAAAATGAGAGCAACATTGAAACATAAAAAATAAATCCAGCAAACAAGGATGAAGGGATCCCTTGTTTGCCCCAGCCTTTTCAATAGATACAACCACTTATTTTCTTGTTTTGGTTATACAGGTAGTATAAAGTCATACTATTGCTTAATCAAAAGTAAATGTGTATTTATCAAACAGGGTTGGTGTAAATATCAATGCCTTAAAGAAAAACGATGTTCGACCTGCACTGCATTTAAAGGGACACTGCCAGAGGAAACTGCAGCAACAACATTAATGACGAGGGCTGCAACGTTAACTGTGAGCTGAAACTGGATGAATTTTTGAATATTTGCATATACAGAACGCCCCCATCGCACAACCTAAAGTCAATAAAGAATGTCCTCATCTGCATATAAATAAAAAGGTAAAACTTTATACAGCACGTTTATAATCTGTACACAAACCTTTACAACAGAAGCAAAATTATCATCCAAGATAATGATGTCTGAGCTTTCTTTTGCAACCTCAGTTCCTTGAATACCCATTGCAAGACCTATATCTGCCTAGAATAATCCAAAATAATTGAATTAGAAGTGTTCCTTGAAGTCGCCTGCTTCAGACAATTGCAGATAAATTAAAAAAATGGAAAATAAGAAAAAAGTTGTAAAGATGAAACCTCGTGCAAGGCAGGTGCATCATTAGTGCCATCTCCAGTTACGGCAACGACGTGGCCTCGTTTGCGTAATGCTTTTACAAGTAGAAGCTTGTCATTAGGAGAAGACCTTCCCATCACCTGGACAAAAACTATTTAGTTACAAATGGGAGATACATTACCAGAAGTGGGACATGAGGATGAAGCATATTAAAATTACGGTTGCAACTAGGCTGGGGTTGACCCAGCCCCAGCCTGTGGCCAACATGCTTTGGCCCTACTTGAGCTGAGCCTAGAGGCCCATGGTTGGTCCCTGGCTGAGTTTTCCACTCCTAGTGGGTCTGGCCTGGCCTATTTGTGACCCTACCTATATGTTAGTGTTATGAGCATGTGGGATTTGCATGTTGTCTTAGGGTCATGTGGGATTTCCCAAATCTTTTTTCTCAGAAACTGTTCTTACAGCCTGGTATCTGATTAATCATCTTCCTACTAATGTTCTTGCTGGAGAGTCATTAATCCAATATTTTTTTGGCCTTCTTGCCAATCTGTGGTTTTTCTTGTCCTTGTCCTTGAGTCTAATAAAATAGTGTTTGTTTATTCTAAACCTGATAAAGCTAGAGATAAGGTTGCTACTGGTTCCACTAAATCCAACTTGAAGGTATATAAACAAAGGAATGTTTGTAATCCTATCTTTCTTAGGACACCATGAAGTATGCTCCTTTGGCTACAGGTACTCATTTTCCTGTTTATGCTGATCCATATTTAAACAACCCTTTCTTAGACTTGTTGCTATTAGAAAAGCAAGAAGATAGTGTACCTTCCATCCTATTCAACACTTTGTTTTTGTTTTTTGTTTTTTTTAAGCATCCTATTCAACGATTTCTTTCCTATCATTCTGTCTCCTTAGCACAGGTCATTTGTTTCTTCGCATAAGTACTCTTCCTCCACCATTCCTAAAAATCTTAGGGAGGCTCTTATTTCTCATTTGTGGCGATAAGCTATGGAGAAGATGGTGGCTCTTGAAAAGAATCATACATGTGAGATAGTTGAGTTACTAGCTGGGAGGGTTGTCATTGGGCATATACACTCATGTATAATCTTGATGGAAGTATAGCTCGACATAGAGTCTACCTTGTAGGTAAAGGCTTCACGCAAACTTTTGGTGAGGATTATTCTAAGATCTTTGATTATATTGCTAAAATGAACTCTATTCGGTTGATTATTTCTCTTCTTGCCAATCTGCATTGGCCCTTGCATCAATTGAATGTTAAAATGCCTTTTTGAATGGTGTTTTGATTGAGGAGATATATGTAAGGTGCTCTGTATCCGTTACGCTACGGCCGTAAAGGCCGATACGTATAGGTAACAGTCGTGACTGTTACGCGATACGGGGTTGAATAGGGCAATCAGTTTTTTGATATTGTATCAGCTGTTACAGGGGTCATAACGACCATTATAGGGTATAACAAGTGTTACCCTTGTAATGGTCGAAAAACGACAACTTTTTCTATTTAAATCCATTTTTTTCCCCTCATTTCACACTTTTCTCATTCCAAAAATCTCCTAGATCATTCTATAGCAGATTTCGACCACTCTTATTATAATTTGTAGAATTAAAACCGTAGATCAAAGTGATTTGAGCAATAAACTTCCAAGGGTCAATTTTTCAAAAAATTGAAAATGTTGTATTTATGCCTTTTTCTGATTTCTAGTTCTAATACTTGATTGCGATGTGTAAACATTAGAAACATATAAGTAAAACCCTGTTCATAAATTCACCAAACAACCCAATACAACACTCTCACGAAAGAGTGGACCGTTAGGCTACCATAAACATGTTAAAAAAAAATGAATACATATTTAGAATATTTACATTATTTTAGATTTTCTTGATATTTTTCCAGCTTTTTTCGGGTAGAATTTTTTTTTTTAAAACCGTTACGGAGGTTGTGACGGTTGTTACGCCCCCGCATTGGCCGTTATGACCAATACCCGCATCAGTAATGATGGTGCCGATATGGAATACCTTGGATATATGCTTCCTCCTCTTGGATTTTCCTGGAAGGGAGAGGAGAGGAGAGGAAGGTATGTCGTCTAAAGAAGGTGATTTATGATTTGATGCAGGCTCTTCGAGCCTAGTTTGATAATTTTAGTGGATCTTTGATTCGTATTGAATTTTCTCAAATTCATTATGATCATCTGTGTTCCATCAAGAGATATGTGAAGGGGACTATTATTGTGTGTTTATATAGATATTCTTATTATAGGTGATGATGCTAATGGCATTTCTGAGTTGAAATTATATTTGAGCAACGTGTTTAATATTAAAGATTTAGGATCACCAAAATATTTCCATAGAAATGAACTCTCATTAAAAAAAAAAAAGGGCATAGTTTTATCTTACCATAAATATGCCATTGATTTCTTGACTTTAACTGGTAATCTTGTTGTCAAACCTATTGATTCTATATTGGAAGTCAATAAGAAGCTTAGGGCGAATAATAAGGAACCTCTTGACGATCCTTACAAGTACTAGCGCTTGGTGGATTGATATATATGAGGATTACTCGTCGGATCTTTTTCATGCTATGAGTTTTTTTTTAGAGGTAACGATAAATTTATTAAGAAACACTAAAGCGAAAGAATACAAGCCCAATAGCTAAAAGCTCAAAAGGAGGGAGAAGTAGAAGCTTCTCTAACATCATGCTAAGAGCCTCTACCACCATCACAAAGAGGTAGGGCGATAAAGCGTCCCCTTGCCGAAGGTCGCGAGAGCTTTTGAAATAACCTTTATGAGAACTGATTACCAATACAAAGCAGGCCGATTGCACGCACGCTTTGATCCACTTCCTCCACTTTTCACCGCAACCCATCCTATCAAGCATATAGTCTAAACGATTCCAATCCGCATGGTCGTAAGCCTTTTTAATATCTAGCTTGCAAATGAGGGCCTTTTTCCTCTCCTTGAAATTAGAGTCGACGCATTCATGGGCTAGTAAGAAAGTATCAGTGATTTGTCTTCTCGACACAAAGGCCCCTTGATTTTCCGATGTCACTTTAGAAATGCACCCCTTAAAACCGGATGCCAAAACCTTGGCCAATATTTTGTATGGGCTCCCAATAAGACTAATTGGTTTGTAGTCCTTCAATTCCTTCACACCTTTTTTAGGAATGAGGGCAATAAAGGTCACCCCAAACTTAGAAGCTAATAACCATTCTCCAAGAATTCCACCACAAATTCTGTGACATCCTTCCCCACTATGTTCTATAATTTTTGGAAAAAAAAAAAAGCAATAGGAAACCCATCCAGACCGGGGGATTTATCCCCACCCATTGAATGAACCACCTCTTTGACTTCTTCCTTCGAGATCGGGTTCTCTAAGAATGAGGCATCTGCCCTAGATAGCTGAAAAAAATTAAGGCCATCTAATTTTGGTCTCCCCCAATCGACTCTAGATATAAGCTGTTTATAGTATGAAATAATGGTGTCACAAGTTTCCTCCTCCTTAAAAGATTGGGTCCTGCCTATATTGAGGCTAGAAATCCTGTTGCACTAGGCCCTTGCAATAGCCATAATGTGGAAAAAGTGGGTATTTTTGTCCCCTTCCTTTAGCCATATTGCGCGAGATCTTTGTCGCCATTTGATTTCTTCTTCCCTTGCCTTACCTGCATATTTCTGAGCTAGCTCCTCCCTCTTCTTTCTGTCCACTTCCGATAGACCCGCTGCCTCCTCTTTCATATCTAGAACATGAATTTCCTCTACTATTAATTTGAACTCCTCGTCTCTCTTTAGCTAGGACCTCGGTTTTCCAAGTTTTTATTTTTTTTTCTTTCAGCATTTTCAGTTTCCTGGTGAGTCAGAATCCAGCAAATCCTTCAACCGTAAAAGACCCCCACCATTTAGCAATGCTAGTTCAACATCCCTCAACTTCCAACCAAGCCAATTCAAAAGGAAATTGGTGAGGACCCCAATCTTCGACCCCAATTTCCAGCACAATGGGCCGGTGATCAGAAATGATTTTCGGCAACCCATTCTGACTAACCAGAGGAAATCTGTCCAACCAAGAAGATGAAACTAAAAACTTATCAAGACGCATCCTCACTGGGGCTTCTTGACCATTAGACAAAAGTAAAACGAGCACCCCCCAATGCGAGATCCCCCAATTCTTGATGCCCTATCCAGTCAGAAAATGAAGCCATACTTTTCAAGACCCACCGATTTTTCGTGCGGAAATCGAACTACATTAAAATCTACACCAATACACCAATGGGTTGCCCATAGCCTTCTGGTGTTGTCCAATTCCTCCCAGAAATCTTTCTGAAGTTGAGGGTGACAAGGGCCATAAAATGAGGTGAAGAGCCATCGAAATCTCGTGGCCACTTCGCAAAACAAAATCGAGACAAAAAAAGATCCAATTAGCTGATCAATTTTTTCAACCTATCAGAATTCCAGACAACGCACATTCCCCTAGAAGTTCCTACAGCACCCAAAGCAACCCAATCCTTAGATTTCAGCTCCCACAGAGAGTCTACCATACCCTTGTCGAAATTTTGAACTTTGGTTTCTTGAAGCGTGATAACATCCGCCTTCAATTTTCTAGAGAACTCCTTGATCTAGGCCCTTTTGGACAAATCCCCCAGACCTCGAACGTTCCAAAACAGAATTAACATAGATCACCACCTTTCCCCAATCTCGCCCTCTTTCCTCTTGAGTTTCTAGTTGTCGACTCATAGTCGATCGAACATTCTATGCTTAAAAGCCCCCTCCAACCTCTGGGGTTTTTCTTGGCTTTGAGTTGATTGGCTTCCTGTAGATATTGATACGCCCTGTCCAGCGCAAACTGAAAGAAAGCACAGACATCCTCGTCTAAAACCCCGTCTAAAACCCATTCTGCGCAAACTGAAAAAAAGCACAATTCATGTTGTGAGATTGGTTAGTTAGTTCATACAAGTTCTCATTTTAGCCACCTGGAAGCAGTTCGTCGCATCTTATGCTACATCAAATCATCTCTTGGACGTAGCTTCTTATTTAGCTATTATAATAAATTTGATACTGAAGGATACTATGATGTGGATTGGGAGGTTCTCTAGATGATTGGCGATTTACAATAGGCTATTGTACTTTCTTTTCCGAAAATTTAGCTGCGAGGAAGAAAGTAGACGAGTGTTGCTAGGTATACTTTTGAGGTAGAGTATTATGTTATAGTAAATATTTTATGTGAAATTGTGTGGTTGAAAAGTTTTGTTATTGAATTAGGATTTCTTGTGTGACTGACTGGGTGGGTGTGTTGCGCATCTAACAGGGTGTGTGCATTGCATGACTAACCCAAAAAAAAAAAAAAAGATGCTACCATTCGCAACTTCTGATCCAATTTTTTCATGAGCGAACAAAACATATTAAAGCTGACTGTCACTTTATTCGTGATAAAGTTGTTGCAGGCATCATTTCCACCTTGTTTGTTCTATCTTCCAAACAATTTGCACTTTGCAGATATTTTTACTAAGGCTCTTATTGTGGAACAAGGTATTCCATAATGGTAACGGTTGCTGTAACGGCCACCACTGTTACCTTTATGATATGGGGTGTAACGGTCATTACGGGGGACGTAATGGCCTTTATGGTCTCTTTTTTATTGGAAAAAAAAATCGGAAAAACCTATATCAGCCCCCATAATAGACCGTCACGGGGCCTTTACGGGGGGTGTAACGTGCTGTAACGACCTTTACGGGTCATTTATTCCATAACGGCCTTTACGACACACCATGTTGTGGAAGTTGGACGATATACTCCTGACAAGCTGGGCATGATTAACATTTATGCCTCAGCTTGAGGGGGAGTGTCAGTGTTATGAGCCTGTAGGCCTAGTTGTTAGTGTGTGTGGGCCATGCATGTGAGCTTGAATGTCACTTTTATGCCTTTATGTTGTAGGCTTTAGTTGTTTTTTTCCTATTTCCGCATTTGCTCTTCTATCTCTTTAGTGTCTCTTAAGTCTTAAATATTAAGGGCATTTGTAATTGTATAAGGGCTATCTATTGTAAATAAGAGGGTTGGATGTCCAACCCAAGTGTGCTTTCTTTTCTCTCAAATTGTTTCTACTTGTGCTTTTAGTCTTTTATTTATTTAGGCTTTAGTTGTTTTTTTCCTATTTTCTCTTTTGCTCTTTCCCTATCTCTTGATTGTCTCTTCAATATTAAGGGCATAATTGTAATTGAACACGACTACTATTATAAATAAGAGGGTTGGACATCCAACCCGAGTATACTTTTCTCCTCTGTTCTTCGATTTATTTTCTTTCTAGGGATTTGGTTTGAAAATAGGCATGGTCTAGCCTAATATGATTTGATTTTTTGAAGAGGTCTTGCGCATGATTCATATCTAGATTTGGAAGATTCTAGGGTATGCTTGAATTTTCTTGTTGAAGCAGATTTTGGGTTGCTTTGACTATAGGATTTGCTAATTTTTTTTCTATTGAGACAAATTTTTGTGTTGCCTTGGCCAAAATTTGCTAGATTTTTTTTTTATTATTAAAGCAAATTTTTGTGTTGCCTTGGCTAGGGTTTGTAGCATTTTTTTATTGGAGCAGATTTTTTTTTTGCCTTGGCTAGAATTTGCTGGATTTTTTTTAAGCAGATTTTTGTATTATTTTGGAGATACGAGTTTGCTAATTTTTCTATTATGACAGATTTTTTAGTATTTTTTGCCCTAATTTACCATATTTTATGCCAGTGATCAGGTTATTGATTTTATTTTCAGTCTTTTCTTCTTCTTTTTTTCTTTTTGCCGCAAGACTCCCTTCCATGTGTGATAAAGTTTGGACATTCAATGGAATTTCTGATTGCAGTCGTTCATTATCCTTGCTATTGTTGTTTATAGCATTATTTTGGCATTGGTTGTTTGAGATTCTATATGGCTACATTATCCACATGCAGAGCCCACATGCCTATAACACCAATATATACGTGCTCTCTCTCTCTCTCTCTCTCTCTCTCTCTCTCTCTCTATGTGTGTGTGTGTGTGTGTGTGTGTGTGTGTGTGTGTGTGTGTGTTTCCCCCCCAAAACAAGCTGCTATGTTGCATGATCTTGTCTAAGAAAGGAAAGAAAGGAATTCACTAAAGAGAAGTTACTGATCTTGAAAATTCTGGGCTTCAATGCCAAAATTGCACATATTACATTATTGAAGCATATGCATGCATGAGAACTGTTAAGAAGTGGGTCCATACAGAGATTTTCTCAGCAACTTCTTCTCTTTCGAAATCAGACAAGGAGCGGAATGTTCTTCCCTCGATGAGAACTGGATATATAGCTTCAGCTTCTGACTTGAGTATTCCACACTCCAACGCTATTGCTTTTGCTGTCTGAAGATTATCTCCAGTCACCATTCGTACCTACAGGTTCATAAACGAACAACTAAACTTTAGAAGACTAAATATGTTGTGCTGAAATAAATGAGATAAATAAAAATAGAGATTTTTAATGTAATATAAGAAAGAAAAGGAAAAGAAACTTATCATTTTAGTGATTTTTTTAAAAAACAAGAGATACTTGTATAGCTGAGGAGCACTACATGACTAAAAGAGAAATGATCCAATGCTCTGAGAGCACTAAACGTTATAGTGTTCCTAGTTGCATCTCGATCAAACGATTCTAACCATCTAATTATTACCCTACAAAATGGACAGTCAAGATCATTTAAGTAAAACAGGACTAATCGACGCCATCTATTTGTTGGAGACCATCTTGGATAGCTTATTTTTTTGAAGGATAGCTTATGATTCTGAAGAATCATTTTTATAAGAGAATCCTAACCATCCGTCCATGGCCTGGAAAACAAATGGCTGCAAAAAGTAAGACTGACTTGTGCCTGGATTGGATCATCTTGCCAGCTTGACTTTCAGACTGTAGTGCAATAAGGCTTCTGTACCTCTGCTCTCCTTTTTTTTTATTGGATGAATCAGCTTGCATCTCCACTGCAAATATTTATGGGGCTTCTTAAGATCCACTGCGAATATTTTTGGGGCATCATATTGTTGAAGGTGATTACTGATTAGCATAATGTGAAAGCCTTGTGAGGATCCATTGTTCCTTGAAATCATTGGTTTGCGCATTCAATGGGATTAAAAAATTCATCTGCCTGTCTTACTATATCATGCAGTCATGTCGCTAGAGAGTAGTTCCATCACGATATCCTCCCAAATGCAAGTCATGTACCTCCCATAGTGTGGGCATTGTGTATCCATTGCCTTTAATGGATTATCTATGTAATTTGTTTTGATTTCATACATTTGGACCACTTTGGATAGGGAATCCCAAGATCCTGGAATTTGTTGAAATCCTCGATCTACAACTTCCAGGAAGTGAGAGATTCTGAAATCAAAGTTTGACATGGAAAAAAAATGCCTGGAATCCACACATGCTAATATGTTGCACATGCGTGAATCCATGGATTAGATCTGCTTAAAAAAAATTAGGCTGTCTCATCATGTTGGTTGGAAAATGGTGAATTGATTATATGAGAAAAAGAAAAAGAAGCAGCTCCAATCAAAAGATCATGTGGCGCACTATTGATTGCCCATCATCTATCAAAAAATCCAGCCATGTATTCAGTGACTAGAAAAGTGGCACATACATATTGTTTATACTAGGAAAGGTTCAATCAATGATCTTAGACCATCCAACATGTTGGCCCCAACTTTCACTGCACATGCTTCTCATAAATCGCTTTGATTGGATGATCAAATCATCCAATCAGCCGTACAACAAAAAAGTTCAAATGATTGATGTAGACAATCCACCATGTGGTTCCCACTTTGATCAGATCCATCATTTGTTAGGGAATTGAAGATACAAAAAAGGGTCCAAACATTGTTCTGGACCATTCATCACGTGGATGGTCCCACCTTTGATATATCACATCTCGGAAATCACTTCGATCGGATGATCCCAACCATCCACAGGATGGATAAAAAATGGATGGTCCATATTCTTTATACTGGAAAGGATTCAATCATTAATCTAGACCATCCATATGGGTCCCACCTGTAATTTCCCATCCTTCTCAACGGTTGCTTTGATAAGATGATTCAAAGTTCTAATAAGTAGCAATCCATTCAATGGCAACTGGCAAGGAAATGGTTGGTCCATATTGCTTATACTAAAAAAAAGTCTGTGTCATTGATTTGGGTCGTCCATAATGTGGGACCCACCTTCAACAGAACATCTCTGCCAAAAATCACTTTGATTAGATGATCCTAACCATCCACTCAATGGGAACAGAAATTGACAGTTCGTATTATACTAGAAAATTCCAACCACTGATCTAGATCACTCATCTGGTACCCACCTTTGAGTTCCCATCTCTCAGAAATTGCTTTGATCAGATGGATCTGAACACCAATTCATAGGCTAGGGAAGCAAAATCTCCATATTGATTATACAAGAAAAGGCCCAATCATTGATCTCAAGTATAGACCATCCATCAGGTCATTCCTAGTTCAATGAAAAATCACTTCCATTGGATGATCCTAAAATCCATTCCTTGGATAAGGAAATTGACAGTCCTTGTCGAATATAATAGACAGGTAAGATCAATGATCTAGTCCATCCATAATGCAGTCCAACCTCTTATTGACCATCCCGCAAAAAAAAAAACACATTGTCGGATGATTCTAAACAACTTGTCAACGGATAGGGAAATGGACAATCTATAATAATTATACTAGAGAAGATTCGATCACTGATCTAGACCATCCATGTTGTAGGTTCCACTTTTCATTGCCCATCTCACGGAGAAAATACTTCAGCGGATGACCTAACCATCCAAGCCAAGATTAGGGAAAAGGATGACTTCTATTGATTTTACTATAAGTGGTCCAATCACTGATCTAGATCATCCATCATGAATGTCATGCCTTCTGTTGGACAACTGGGCTAATGTGACATGTGATTTTAGCTATGGACCCTTCATGGTTGGCACTTGGCGCACCTAATGAGTGGTGGATTTCATCCATTTATCTTATGTATAAGAATCATATGAGGAAGGCACCCACAAAGTTCCTGGAACTTTGTTACTCCCATGCAAGAGGAATTGAAGTTGTTTATTTGGAAGTTTTCTTGCTTGGAATATGGAGTTCCCAAAACTTGAACGGCGCCAAATGACGAATCTTCAAGAATTGCAAGATTGTAAATTCCTGGAAACCGGAGATCCACAGCACCAAACCGGCCCTTAATAACATGTCCTCGTTGTTGATTAAAAAAATAGAGGTAAACAATGAAGGCTGTGAAAGACTACCTTAACACCAGCATTTGTGCAAAGCCGTACAGCATCCTTGACACCATCCCGACATGGATCCTACATAATGCAATCATGAAAAATGAAGACGAAGTGAAATGAAAGATGAAAGAAATGGATATTTTGGTTGATATGGGCAAATAAACAGATTATATGTTAAACAGGCTGCAGTCAGTGGCTGCAAATAAAGAGGCCCTTCACATTCGCAAAGAGTTGCTTGTTTCTTTTAATCATGCGTAGGAAGGAGAACTTGAAAGAGGCATACTTGATAAAATGATGAGCCTAATAGATTTCCATGAGTTGTGGGTTCCCCTTAAAAAATTTCTATCGTATTGGTAACCAAAGTTCACTGTACTCTTCCTTTCTTTTCTTTATGGATTATCTTTATAATTAATGAAGTTGCAGTTGATAAAAGTTCCAAAACCTTCCTCCTTGGGGTCATGTGATCAAGAAAGACACGCAATAAAGAACATTCCTGAATAAACATGCGTGTGCATATGAATAATCGAGACAACTTCAATAACCATCTACAATAATATGAGGATGTCATTCTATACCTTGATCCCGACAATGGCAAGAAAAATTAACTCATCCTCAGGCAACTTCCACTGTTCCCGCGCCTCTTCATCCTTTGGAACATTATTGATGTCATATAATCTGTATGCAAATGCAACACAGCGCAAGCTACGTGCTGCCATATCTTCAATAGCTCTCTTAAATTCATCTTCCTGCAATGCGTTATGATTCAATAAATAACTGCAATTATTTTACTTGGAATGCAATTAAAGAACTGAAGGATCTCACCTTGTCTTGATCCAATGGTTGCACTGACCCATTAGGGTCAAGCCAGCTTGTACAAGAGGCTAAGACTATTTCAGCAGCCCCTTTCCAGTGTATATGAACTACAGAATCTGTCTGCAATTATAAAGCAGAGACATCTAGAATTACAATAACATGAGAAAGAATGCTGAATAGCAGAAAAATTGCATAAAGTATGAATGAATTCAAAATGAATGTGCCAGAAGAAAAGCATAATGCATGCATGATTGGGTGCATATAGTACTTGCAAAGAAATTGCTTCGAATTAGTAATATGTGGAAACACATAAGATACCAGTGTCATCTTTAAATAGGTAGTTTGTTGTGCACGTGCAATTTTGGTGAGTGTGAATTTAAAAAAAGCATTCACTCGACCAGCCATTACAGTGTACACAATGAGATGTGTCTGCATTTGTATCCAATACGGCAATACCATTAAGCTTACAACTGGAATGTGATTTAGAAATGTTTATGTGCTAGGACAGAAGTCCACAATAGTGGAATGACAAAACAGGATTCATGCAGATGACCCCAATTAGTGGGATAACGCATAGATGATGATGAGGATGAGGATGATGTGATAGGATGAAAAATATGCAGTGGTTCACTGCTGCAATCAGCTAGTACACACATTCTGTGATCCAGCACATTTAGCAACTGAGGGAATGAAGTGACCACATGCAAAACATTTTAATCATTGCATAGAGCAGGTGGATTAACTAATTGATTGTAATCAACCTATGTAAATATGTAATAGACTATTAGATAGCGCTTGATAGTAATCAATCTATGTAATAGTCTATGATATTGCGCCTGTGGGAGTTTTGTGTTCTCATTGTCAGTCCCCAGCCCGGATAGAGGAGGGGGTTTGCATTAGATTGGTAGCCGACATCAAACTTATGCCATAATCTTCATCATGAATCCAAATAATGGCTGTACAGGATTCATGTACTGACCCCAATTAAGTGGATGAGGCTTAGATGATGATGATAGAGCAGGTGGATTAGAAAGAGAGACATCCAAGGAGTACTGATAAAATTAGGCCTGAATAATTCAAAATAACAATAAGCAACTCTCTCTGACACAGTGCAGCAGTTGCCTATTAGAGGAGAAGTCTCAACAACAAGAAAGAATGCAAGTAAAAAGGCAGTTCAACATATTTCTATGATTGGTAAACGTAAATCTAATCGAACTTATAGCATGCAAGTAAAACCAATACCAGTAATAATGCAACACCACCGCGCTTTTTCTCAGAGTTGAATGGGAAGACTTGAAGAACTGAAGCCTGAGATCTTACATCATCAAACTTCATACCCAGCTATAACATGGATGCCAATTATACAAATCAGTACTTTTTTTTTTTTTTTGAAGAGTACCAATTATACAAATCAGTACTTGATGGGTAATGACGGAAAAATGTAACAAATGTGAACATGCTAATGTACCTTCACCCCCCAAGAAAGGATAGCCTTTTCAGTTGGTGAACCTGTAACCTCTACAGCTCCACCATCCTGTTGATGGTAAAGAAACATATATAATAAAATTTCTTTTGGCAGGAGATACTGCTTCGAAAGATAAAAGCAAATAGCTTCATATTCCAGACATTATAGTTAAGGGCCTGTTTGGAAAGGGGGTGAATCCCAAGTTCTATGGATTTTTTTTCCCTGAAACAGCCAGACCACTGGTTGATCCAAAACGTCCCCGAGTGGAAAAATATAAAAGGGTATGGTTTTCATATTATTGTTCATGTCATCTCCACTTGAAACGAATTTAAGTAAAACAATCTGATTTGATCGGAGCCGCCTGCATTGAAACAGGAACTAAGAATTGAAAGAAAATATTTGCATCGACCAAACTAGAAATAATCCAACAACATGAGTATCCTGTCTGCATCAGCATGTTGCGTAGTACAAGATTATCCAGTTTTAACAGCAAGCCACAACAAATGAGTCAGCAAGTTGTATTTCGATCTCATTTCACTGGCAGTTCTTTTTCGTCAAGACAAAAGGAGAAAGAAAAACAAAAAGAACAGCTAATGACCACGAAATCAGTTAGCACAATGCTTATATCATCCCACAAACTGATCCGGAATGGCTACCATTTCATCTCCACTATATGGGTATAAGTAACCAGCAATTGAATGTAAACACATGAAGAAAAAGGAACATATGAACGTAAAGAACCACACAGATTGATAGCAAATTCACCTCAGGCATAAAGACACTGCCTGTAGTATTCTGTGCAATGCCTTCAATTAATAGAGAAGATGCATCAGAAGATAAAAGCTGCGTATTATCCAGTGCATCTATTCTTTTTCCACTAATATATGCCTCAACAGCAGTCATCTGTAACAGCAAAAGAATAAGCTTAAGTATTAAAAGGGGAAACGTAGAACTTGCAATGAATCCACAACATTAACCATAGAAACAAAAATCAGAAATTAATTCCAACCCTTGTAAAGTTTATTTTATAAAGTTTATCTAAAAAGAACAAAGAAACCAGAACATATTGCATCTTAAAGGTCCAATCACAAACACTAGGCTTTAAGCTTAAAAATAAAAATGAAATACCAAACAACAAACTGAAGAACCAACCTGATTCAAGGTCAGAGTTCCAGTCTTATCGCTGCATATTGTAGTAGCTGAGCCCATAGTTTCACAAGCAGAAAGCCTCCTCACCTGTACTCAGCCACAGTTAGACCCATAAGAACATACCCTCCTTGGCAATGTTGAACTAATAAATCGAGAAAAGATACATGCCAGGGCCTTGTCTGCCATCATCTTCCGCATAGAGTATGCAAGTCTGCCAAAGTAAAAGAAAAGAGGTCAACATTTGGAAACAAGATGTGTAATTATTCAAATGAGAAAATAGTAACACACACTTACGTTAAGGTCACTGCTAGAGGGAGCCCTTCAGGCACAGCAACTACCACAATAGTGACCTAAAGAACAACTCAATGGTCATTTAGCCATTTTTCGCAAGAAAGATACTGAAATAACATATATATAAGCAAGGATTGCAGACCGCAATAGTCAAGATTTTTATAGCCTCGTCAGCTGCAGTACCAAGACTTGTCTTCCCTGCTTGAAATCGGACAGTTCCATCTGAGCTGGTATGTCCAGTGAAGTATCTGAGCAAATTTTTATGACGCCACAGTTTGTTAAATATAAATTATTATTTTTTTAAATATAGTTTGTTAAATATAATTGGAATTATATGCCAACTAGAATACAACTACTGAGCTCTCGCTTACCTAATTAACAGCACAGCAAGCACAAAAAAAGCTACCGCAAGCCCGACTATGCCGATGAAAGTTGCAACACCATTTAGACGTACCTATTTAAGGCATCCACAAATAGCATATTAATAAAAGGAATTATTATCAATAGTAGCAGCGTCAGAAAACAAACCTGCAATGGAGTTTCTTCACCAGTATCCTCTGAGATGCTGGCCATCAGTAATCCCCATTCGGTATTTATTCCAACTCCAGTTACCTGAGATATGATGTTAAAAAGTCATCACTGGCAACCTCTGGGATGCATGTTTTTTTTCATAATATAAATTTATTGAATAGAAGGGAGGGCATCTCAGGTGGACGGCTTGGATTTTGCACCACAAATCAAGGTGGGTCCAGCATATTTAATGATAGCTACCTAAGTTTTTACTTTTTAAGCAATGCTTACCAACATACTGCCATAACCATCAGCCACCTTGCATCCAGACATAAAAAATGGTGCCTTTTGATCCTTGTGGACCTACAAGAAATCAACAAGGTTAAGAATCAACATTCATCTTATTACTCAAGTGATAGAAAAAAACAAATGTGATAACAGCTTACGATCTTGCTCTCCCCAGTCATACTAGATTCATCAATAGCAAGTGAGTGGCCACTAATAAAAATGCCATCTGCCGGGACCTAGATGAAAATTTCAATGCAGCAATAAATGTTAATGCAGAAAATGAATGTGTTCAATTAAATTAACACAACACTATTTAATGTGCGCTAACCTGATCACCAATCTTCAGAGGTATAACATCACCAACAACAATATCAAATATTGAAATTTCAATTCTTCGACCACCTCTAATAACCTGCACATAAACAGCACTTATATTTAGAGAGAGAAAATGAACAAAAAGGGAAAAATATTTCAAGACAAACGTCCTCACGTTGTGATACCACACACCTCCAAATGTATATTTCGCTTCTCCTCATTTAAATTTTGAAACTGAAGCGACTGTCTGTAATCACTGACAGCTAAAAGACAGAAGGAAAAGAGAAAACATATAACATGACCATTAGTATATCAACACCCACATTTCATTCTCTTCTAAACAGAATATGACCATGAGTATTATATCAACGCATATATTTCATCCTCTTCTTAACAGAATACAACCATGAGTATTCTTGTTGGTGTGCATGGAAGTCTACCATGAAGCAAAATCATATTATCTAAAATGATATTCCCAATCACAGTTTCTCTAGCTACAATATTCTGATGTAAGTGCTTTTTCCTACCTCTCTCTTTGAGAGTTAATTCAACCTTTACTGAAAAAAAAAAAAGGAAGAAGCAAACTACAAGAAAGAGGGAGCAGTGGTCGAGAGGCCATCCCACAACCCGATAGAAATCAACTACTAAAGAGCAACCCTAATCACAAAGTAGATCATCCCGCCAACAGCCCTAAAAAGGGAAATCCACAAGACCCAAAATACAATCCTCTACTTCATCTTCTTAAACGTCCCCACAGAAATATAAACTTATGGTTAAACGTTCTCTTGTCCCATAACCCATACCAGCGATGTTTGGAACCAAGAAATAAAGCATGCATTGCATGTCCAACACATCAATATGACCTCCAACTCCATAACATAGTCCCCAATTGCAGCTAGCCAGGTAAACATGAGTCCCAATTACCTAGCCATTATCCTAGTAAGCTGCCAGTCACGCAACACATTTATCACTGCCTCATTTTACTTTCATACATATTTCACTAGGGAAAATAGTGAAAACAAGACTTCCCTTGGCTGATAAGAAATATCAGTGACACTGCATGATTTTACCTTTTATCATATTTAATCATGGTGGATTAATTACGTCGTCAGCAAAGTATTCAATAATGATAAAGGTGGTTGTAACAGCCAGCCTTATAGCTTTTTACAATAGATATATCCACCATTTTTTATTCATTGTGTATGAGATGTAGAGTCTATCGACCATATTTTTATTCATTGCAGTTACGTTCAGAAGTTGTGGTCTCGGTTGTTCATATCCTTTGGTTCAGATTGGACCATGCCCTTTTCAATTGTGGCATGGTGTGCATCTCCCTAAGAACAGTCGGACAGTTCGATGCCTGTCTATGCTAGCTGTTTTATGGAATATATGGGGGGAGCGTAACTCTCAGTGCTTCTGTAACAAGTGGGGTCTTTGGGAATAAGTATTTTGGAAAATTAGAAGGATGTTAGAGGATAGGCAGTTTCTTTTTGCAGTTCTGATGATTTGATTGTGCATTCTCTATTCGTTGATAATTAGTTCATGCTGTATTGTTTGGCTTGCTCTCAAGCCCTTTCTAATAAAATTACATCTTTACCCTTCAACAACAAAAAAAAAAAGCCAGCCTTACGGCCATTATAGGCCGGTAACAGTAAAAAAATTGAAAAGAAGAAAATATATTGTAATTGTGTCGGACTGTTACAGGCCTGGGTCCATATTGGCCCATTATGGGCCCATAGCAACCGTTACAGGCCATTGTTTTTTTCTTCAGAAAGGGTGTTGCAGCCACGTATCGCATAATGACTCCTACCATCACCGTTACTTAATGGCCATTACATAACCGTTATTTAATACCATGGTTGTTGGAGCATAATTATTGTGAATGGGTGCTGTTTATGCTCATGTGATGCTGAAACTGTCAACCACCTTATCCACTGTCAGTTCATGCACTGTTTGGGTTTGGATTCTTAGACAGTTCAATGTGGCATAGTCTATGCCCAACACCATTCACCAGCTATTCACACTTTCGAGAATTCATTGGTCCTGCAAGAAAAGCAAAATATTGTGATTTGTGTATCCTAGCCATCCTATGGGCATTTTGGACAGAATGAACAACCGCACATTCTATGGTATCCATGTGACAGTTTCCGCTGTCATTTACTCGCTTGCTATTGGGCAGAAACATCGGGTTTCATCTCCAATTCTGCCAATGGGAATGCTCTCCGCATTTGATCGATCCTCTTGTATTCGATGTAGCATGAGATTTTTTTAACTTAAGATGATAACAAAATTCAGATTTCAGATTTTTGTGGCAATAATGAAAAAAATTCAGCAACCTCATGTTAATTCCAAGATAATCAAGTAACAATATGTAAAACCCTAGGCTACCACATGCTCGAAATAGGAAATAATAAGATACTATGACCATAGGTCCCAATGGAATTAAAAAACTCCATAATTAACATAGGGAAAGTCTACTAATCAAGGGAAATTAGTTGTATCTAAAATGGATTAAATAGAATTAGGGTTTTGAGACGAGTTAGGGTTAGGGTTTTGAGAAAAAAGATGGAAATCTGAAATTGGGTTTAGGGTTTTGAGAAAGGGAAAATTAGGAAACTAGGGTTAGGGTTTTGATGGAATGAAAGGGGGGAAAAGAAAAGAATCAAACCACGTGCAAGGGGGAGCACACATGTGGCCGTACGGTTGTCTGTATGGTCGCACGTGTGGCTCATTGATGCAGGGGCATGCGATGACCTAACCTTAGATGCATGTATATTCAGTTGGAAGATGTTTAAATAATAAAATTACGAAACTAACTACTTTCAATCAGAGGAAACTAACAAATCTCAACACGAAGATGAGATCCGTCCGTCCGGATCATGCCCTTTCGCATAAAACCATGTAAAATCGGAAAACAGGGAGGATCTAGGGATATGAGGATATCCCAGATCTAGCATAGACCAGTTCACAGTCAACTTTGGATTCGGTTCTCATGGCCAGGCATCCCTCTTTCGATCGTACCAAAAAAAGGGGGGGGGGGGGGGGGGGGGGGGGGTCTCAGAAAAGGACGAGGGATGTCAAAAAGCAAAGGGTTCTCATGAAGTACGAATTAGGAATCAAAGAAGCTTACCTTTCCTCGCACCTTGAAGAAATAGAGAAGAGAAAACGGAAACTCCGGGGTGGAATTCTCAACACCCGAGGGCCAATCCTGAAACCCTAATCTCTCAAACAAAGAGGAAGAAACTCACGAATTTTCTATTCATTCAATAATTTCGAAATGGGGTTTCTCACAGTATATATAAGCTACGAAAATTAAAAAAAAAGTGCACTAAAGTGCCTGAAAACTAAAGAAATAACATAAAAATGCCTAAAGTAAATAACGACACTAAAGCGCCTAGAAACAAGGAAATAAATAGAAAAGCGCCTAAACGTAAATCCGCTCCATGGTCCAGCGGTCATGATGCTCCTGCGCGATCCCGCATCTCACGTACTCGTAACGCGTCAGAAATTGGGCCCAATGGGCCCGGTGTCCATCCACATCAACTCGTCTGCTCCAACACTCGATCTGCGACGCCGCCTCCTCTGGTACACTCTAAAGGGTGCGCCATTGATGTCCGCATCACTCATCCATATGGACATACGGATGGGGAGGATCCCACATATGTGGGTTAGGTTGTTGGATGGGTAGGGTTTGAGGATATAGGGTTGGAAAGGCTTGGGGATGAAAAGATGAGAAAAAATGGTAAAAGAAGAAGATCGAAAGGAAAAAAGGAATAGTTGAGGGAAATACCTTGTAGAGGGAAAAAAGAGAGAGAAAAGAGCTTTGATTCACACCAAAGTAGTTAACCCTTGGAATCACACCATGGGAAGACTTCACACCTTGAAGAACTCTAAGCACACATGCAAAGAGGAGAGAAAACTCAATCTTTAATTTACCATTCATGCTCAATAAGGGGGGACACGTCCAATCTTTATAGCCTTTTGGGCTACAATTTACAAAAACGCCCTTTCAGTTCTATTTTGTTCACAACATGTCCTTGTCATTTAAAAAAATGTATGGAAGGAAACAAATCTGAAACTAAACATCAAAACCACTAAAAAATCATTAAAAAATTCTCCTAAAATAAAATAATGTCCTCTGACAAAGATGGCCCACGATCAACGGTCTGATCATGTGTGCCATGTGATCCAACGGTCCGATCATCGCGTCCATCTAATCTAATGGTCCAAATTGCTCCATCTAGCAACCCACATGAATCTTCCCAGTTTGGGGTCTTCCATATGCTTGTAGATGCAATGTGGGGTCTTCAACATGGGTACTCGCCTAGCCACAGAGAAACTGGGGCCCGCCTCCTCCTCTGGTATGTGCATAGTGGTGTACTTGTGATGTCCCCATCAGTATTGCACCTCCTTTTGTATTGACCCATAATTCGTCTTTTTAAATAAAAAAATTTCATTACAGTATAAAGATGGGTAAAATCACAAGAAACAAAACTACCCTTGACTGGAAGGTGAAATTGCTCAAAGCAAGTTCAAGTGAAGAAATTGTGAGCCGTGGTTGCATCTTGGAAACACGAATAGATCAAGTAGATAGCTAAAACACTTCCCAAACACTAATACCTTTTTATCAGTAAATATATCTTTATTAAATGAAATGGAAGAGCCTAAGGGCCATTACAAGACTAGGGCATTAGATACAATATCCACCAAGAACAAGAAACTAAACCCTAACCAGGAGGAACCATTAAGCCCATAGCTACCACCCATGAACAAACAAGATGTTTTACTCTAGAAATGATAGATGAAAATGAAACACCAAGACCGTTAAAGGTGCGATTGTTCCTCACACCCCAAATTGCCCACAAAAAGGCAATAAAGCTAAGATTCCAAATGGACGACCTCTCCAGCCAAGAGCAATAAAACCTCCAAACTTCCACTAACTGAGAGATTGAAGAAGGCATCGGCCACACCACTTGGGATTGTTGGAAGCACCATTCCCAAACCATGCCTACGTAGGATCAGTGAATAGAAAGATGATTCACATTTCCTAATTGTTGAGGCACATTAGACATCCATTCACCCGATGAAGTTTCAACATCATAAGTGATCTATTGTCAGAATGCGATCCCAGCCCACTAGCCAAGCAAATGCAATAGTTCTTCGGAGAGGTTTAGATTTCCAAAGCTAGCCCATGGGAGCAGCAGGCCCATCGTCCCCTTCAGAAGCTTATACAACAATTTTTTTACTAAGAATGTACCTGAGCAGTCCCATCGCCAATTCAATCCATCTTCCCTCAATGGATCAACACTCACCTCATTAATTAACTCCCCTTACTCTAACAGAGATTCCATCAGAAAGCCAGGGACCATTCCACATGATTTCTGACCGTCTCCAAATGGTCACATATCTTTGCTTCCTTATTGGATGCTATCAAAAATGGCCAATGAAATCGATCTCATAAAATATACCGCCACACCATTGATCGTTATGGAAATTGATTGAGCTTCATTCACCCATCATAACAGAAAGCACATGGAGCACTTAGTAATTTTTATTCTAGCTAAAACACTTGATGGGCATTGAAACAGAGACATAACAGGTCAGTATAGCTGACATTGACAGCATCGATTTGATAAACATGATACAGCCTCCCAACGACAGATATCACTCTTTCCAGCTTACCCTTCCTTCCATTCTTGAAACTACAGGATCCCATAAACATTTTGACAAGGAATCAACACATAAGGGCATTCCTAGATAAGAGAACGGGAGAGACCCTAGTATGCACCCCAGAATGCCTGCCAGCTTGATAATTTCCTATCTTCCAGTTGAATACAAACAATTCGCTCTTGGATAAATTAATCTTTAAACCCAACGCTGCCTCAAAACACCTCAGGATGCATTGATGATGAATCAGCTGCTCTCTCTAGCTTTGCAACAAATAATTGTGTCATTCACATATTGCAAATGTGTGATGATCTGCCTACTTCAAACCACCAAGAACCCTTCAATAAGACCCTCTTCTCGAGCCTGAGAGAAAATTTTGCTTAATGCCTCCACTACGATCACAAAAAGGAAGGGAGATTGGGGGCTACCCTGCTGGATCCCCCCAGATCCCGCAAAGAAACCTAAGAAGGACCCATTTACCAAAACAAAGTATTTAGCAGATTCCACACATTCTCGCATGCACTTTCTCCAACAAACCCCAAACATCATCCTTCGAAGCATATATTCCAGGAAATCCCAATCAACATTTTCATAAGCTTCTTCCAACTCTAACTTACATATTACTCCTTTTCAGTCTTTATACCTTTGATTTAGGCATTTGTGCGCCACTAGTACACCATCAAGAATCTGTCTTCCCCTAACGAAAGCTCTCTGGGAAAAGGAAATGATCGAGTTGAGCACTCTTCTGAACCTCACCACAGCACCTTAGCAAGAATCTTACAGGTTGAGCCTAGAAGACTGATAGGCCTGAAGTTAGATTACTCCTTTGCTTTGTTCTTCTTCGGAATAAGATCAATGAAGGAAGCTCCCATATCCCTCTCGTAGAATTCCTTAATAAACTACATCAAATTTTCTTTAACCACAGCCCAAAAGATACGAAAGAAGGCAATGGGACATTTGTCTGGCCCTGCAGCCTTACCTGCCCCCAGCTGCTCCAATGCCTCTCGAACTTCCTATTCAGTAATTGGAGATTCCAGCAGTCAAGCATCTTCCTTGTTGATATGATCAAATTCCAAATTGTCTAAACTTGGCCTTATCAGAGACAGGAATCGACCTTCAACTACTACCATCTTTGCTCCACGAGCCTACGGCTCATGCAGGAGGCTAACCTCTAATCTTTATCTTGCCGATAAAGGCAAAGACTTCACTAACTTATTTCATGTGCAATCACATCCTTCAATAGTTCACAGAAGGGATAGAAGTGAAAAACTACTCAATAGGTGTGCAATTAGATCCAGTTAGAAGACTTTTTCTTTCTTTCTTTCTTTCTTTCTCTTTTAAGATTAACCGATTAGAAAGCTTGAAGGCCAATATAAATAAGATTGTGTCAGACTATTTGACAAGTTTTCCTGTTTGGAAAGTAAAGTGCTTCTAAAACACAAACAGAAAAGGAAAGAGCTGCACTGCACATCATACAGATAACGGGGTTATTGTTATTCTAAAGTTCCATACCTGTAACAACTATAACGATAATAACAGCAACGGCAATGCTTCCCCCATCATACCATCCTTCTTTGATGCCCTAACACAATTTGGAAATCAAAGATTCAAAACCACAGTTGAAATCAAGAACTACAGACCCAAGCAGCATTTTAAAGAATATTTATAACAAAAACTATTCTACTGGAAAAGTTTTTTTAGTCACTGCAAATCTACTATATAAGTTCTGTTGAAGAACATGAAAAAAATACTTGCCGATCAACATTAATACGTCAGGACTCTTTTCATGTGAGGATGTTTGTCAAAACAATAAGGACATACACGGGGCGCACACACGTAAAGAAAGAATACTAAAAATCACCTCTGTCTTTATGCCCAATGCCAATGATGCAGCTGCCGCTATCATCAAGATGATAAGGGTTAGGTCTTGCCAGGCTTCCCAAAGGAAAATCTATAGAAAATAAGCACATGGAAATCAATGAGATAACCACAAAGGCAGTAAGATCATAAAATAACAATTGGCCAAAAAATACCCAAAAACTTCGTCCTCTTTTTCGAGGATAAGTGTTCTCTCCAAACACACTCCTCCTATGAGCTATTTCATCATCATCTCCAACAATTCCCTTCTCAAGATTCGTTTTCAACAAATCAGCTATCCCTTTAACCTGTAGAAGTAGCATGAATACATGATACATTACTTGATGCAATGATAGAATAATAGTAAGAGATTCAATGTGAAGTTTAAGATGTGATATGGACTTGCCCCTCCATGTTCTTGTAAAGCAGAAAAGTCTTGATCCCTAGTTATTGAAGTAAGTTGCCCTTGTCCAATCCCATAACCACCAGTAGGGGCTACGGGCAATTCTCCAGGACCACCTAGAAATAACATGAAAAAGTCAAAGATGAATATAATGGGTCAAACCATCATTACAGAAACAAAACATTTGGAAAGGTGTTTTGTATCAATTACGATGCGGCCGTAAAGGACAACACGTATTGGTAATGGCCGTGAGCATTATGCAATATGGGGGTGAAACGAGGTTGTTGGTTTTTTCGGACTGTATTGGACATTATAGGGCATAACAACCGTTACACCCATAACAGTCGAAAAACAACCACTTCTTCTATTTAAATCAATTTTTTCTCCTCATTTTTCACTTTTCTCATTCTAAAAACTTTTCTAGATTATTCTACAGTAGATTTTGACCACTCTTACTACAGTTTTTAGTATTAAAACAGTAGATTGAAATGATTTGAGTAAATAGAAGCTTTGAGGGCCATTTTAAAAAAATCTAAAGAGTGATATTTATGCCTTTTTTCCAATTTCTAGTTCTAATGCTTGATTGTGACGTGTAAACATTAAAAGACATAACCACGTTCTTAAATTCACTAAACAGCCCAATACAACACTCTCACCAAAGAGCGGACCATTACACCACCATAAACATTTAAAAAAAAAAAAAAGAATACATATTTGGAATATTTACATTATTCTGGATTTTTTAGATATTTTTTCCAAATTTTTCTAGCAAAATAAAAAAATTCAATTGTTACGGGAGTCATAGCAGTCGTTCGTAATGCCCCCGTATCAGCTATTAAGGCCAATACCCATATCGGTAACAGTGGTGATCATTACCAATATGGAATACCTTGCATATGGTGTACAAAAAAGGCATCTCCTTTTGGGAAGAGGCATCTCCTTCTCAAAGTAGTGGAGCACTTCAATAACTGTGGGTCCAATTGAAACATCGCCCTCTAAACTTTTTCAGCGCCAATCCCTGAGGTGTGGACCTTTTAGGCAGTTGATTCTTTTGGGCATTGCCCTGAGTCTATGGTGTACTAGGGGTAGCCTTGCCCAAATATGGACAGATTTTGGGCATGTAATCAGTCCATTGATTGGATTGTTTCCATTGATCAGATCTGATCCTTCCCTTTGACCATGACATGGCCCACCTAAGGCCGTAGTTATGGACCATTAAAGACCCTTGATTGGATTGTTTCCATTGATCAAATTTGGACCATCACATGGCCCACCTAAGGTCGTAGCTATGGACCATTAAAGACCCTTATTGGGTGGTAAAAAAAAATCTGAAACTTATAGTGCCCACGATTTAGACTCAAATCTAGACCGTTAAAAAGGGTCCATAGAGCCGTCCATTGTGCGACGTTTTGGTAGGCTTAAAGATCACCCCTAAATTGTTCTTTTTGAAGCATACTTACCAGATCTACACCTGAACCCTCAGACGACCTGGATTATGGTTCAAGATAAGTCATGCGTACGGGATGATTGAGGGTTCAATTTGAACCTTTAAACTACACCAAAGGCTTGTCATGATTTGGGCCCTAAAATGTCTAGAAGGATTGCCCAATCATGGGCTGTGAATGCGACTAATCTTGGGCTAAAGATCGAGACATTAAATGGACTTAGCCTTGGGACTTTTAATTGGCCATGAGGTCATGAATCCTTACTCATGTAAAAGTCACCACCTTTGAGGGCACTCCATAGCGCCACACAAACACCGTAGGACTAGACCCACCTCTTGACCCGCCTCCCTCCAAGAGCTTATAGAAGGATCTGACCAACAATCTTCCGGATCTCTCTTTCAACCACATCAACGAGTCTGAATTTGAAATCACCGGCCTTAAGGGAGTAAGAAGGGACAACAATGTAACAAATTCCTCGACCTCTTCATCAGCTAAATTCCTCCTGCATGGCGGAGCCCATATCACTTGATCCTCTAAGAGGGAGAAACAACTTGCCACCGTTACCCCTTCCCTAGGAGCTGCCCTTGCTACCAAAGGGAAAGCCTCCCCCAAAGACTGAGATTCCACCCCAATATCATCCCGAAACTTGAACCAATACCTTCCCACACCTTTCTCCTAATCTGGGCTATCCCTTTCCATACTGGTGAGGACCTATAAAGCGAAGAAGAACGAGTCCACCAGCCACCCTCTTCCACCCCATACTTCCTACTCACTACTTCCCTCCACAAAGACTGTTCTTCCACCCCAAACCTCCAAACCCATTTGCCTAACAAGGCAACATTTAAATATAGACAAGTAATAAACTGGTAAATTTAACATGGTAGCCTCGATGAGAGTAGTCCTCCCCCCTAATGATAGACCTCTAGTTCGCCTTTTGCAAAAGCTTCTTCTGAAAATGTTTTATCAACTTGTCCCATTCACACTTTTTTTTTTTTTGGGGGGGGGGGTGTTACCTATGCACAGAGGGAGCCCAAGATAGGTGGTCGGAAAAGACCTCGGTGGCCCGCCCCACAGATGTTTCAATGGTGGATGATCAATCTCACTGTTTCCTGTCGTGTGGCTAACTTGAGTTATGAATCTGACCCATTTTTGTCCCAAGTCCTAAAATGATCTAGAAAAACCTACAAATGGGGTGGATTTCTCACAAACTTCAAGGTGGGCCCACTGTCTGGGATCCCCGAATACACTGAAGCCACCCTCCGCGGGAAATCCACGTGATGTGGATTGCCTACTATTGTTGCCAGTAGGGAGGTGGCTATTGGATAATATTGTTGGCCCCACCATGATGTACGTGTTTTATCCATGTCGTCCATCAATTTTTCTAGATCATTTTAGGGCATGAGCCCAAAAGCTGAGACATCCAAATCTCAAGTGGGCCCCACCAAAAGAAAGAAGTGGTGATTAAACGCCCACCGAAAGGGCATTTTCGTCCTTCGAAAAGCAAAATAGTACCCAAAGGGTTAAAACAGAATTGTTGTCAGCGCCTTAATTATGTCATAATTATGAGCTATTTTAATTAATTGCCTGAAAGCAGATTGTCCTGCCCCTGCCTACCTGGACCCTAATTCATCCAGGCGGCGCTTTGCAGGGTCCACCGTGATACATGGTTTTTATCAATGTTGTCCATCCATTTTGGAAGATCATTTTAGGGTATGAATAAAAAAAATGAGGCATATCCGAGGCTCAAGTGGACCACAGAGTGGAGATTGAAGGCTCACCATTAAAATTTCCTTGGGAGCTAGGAAATTTTGGACCAAGCTGATGTTTATGATTTTCCTTCATCCAAGTCAAACTTCCTAGGATCACCTGTATTGTTTATTTGCCATACAACTTGTTGATTAGGTCACATAGACCTGAATAAACTAATAACACAAATATGAGCTTCGTCCAAAACAATTGTGACCATCCAACCTGTTGATTAGGTCACCACTGTTTCTTGTGGTGTGGTCCACATGAGATCTGGATCTACTGAATTTTTGGGCTCATGCCCTAAAATGATCTTGAAATACAGATAGATGGTCTGGATAAAACACATACATTGCAGTGGGGCCATAGAGCATCCTCTAGTGTCAATAGGTAATTTGTGTCCGTGCCCGGGACTCGGATAAGAGAGATGTACTTATTTGGAGCCCTAAAATCTCTTCACCACGCAAGTCTCTCAAAAACGAGTCTCTCTTAAGAGGGTGCGTAGAAGATTGTGTCTGAAAAATCCTCTCTCTCTCTCTCTCTCTCTCTCTCTCTCTCTCTCTCTCTCTCTCTCTCTCTCTCTATATATATATATATATATATATATATATATATATATATATATATATATATTATGCACACAAACTACCGCCCATTGGTGTGTTGATGTCACCAAGTTACGTGGGCCCACCATGATGTGTTATATCCAAATCGTCCATCCATTTGGAGAGAGCATTTTGGGGGATGAACAAAAAAAAAGAGGCTAATCCAAACTCAAGTGGACCACACCACAGAAGGCAGTGTGGATTGAATGCTTGCCATTGAAATCTTTTTGGAGGCACAGAAGTTTTGGATCAAACTGATATTTGTTTGTTTCCCTTAATCAAGGTTTGTGTGACATTTTGACCAGGTTGGATTGCAAATAAACATCATCGTGGGTCCTAGCCCATAGGAAGGTTTCAACGGTGGTCGTCATTGTCCCCCTGCTTTATGTGGGATGGTCGACCTGAGCTTTGGATCTGCTAAATTTTTTGGTGCCCTAAAATGATCTCACCAAATCGATGAACGGATTGGATATAACACACATCATGGTGAGCCCACAGAACCTAACGTCGTCAAGACACTACCAAAGGCGGTGGTGTGGCACCCCACACAATTGGGCGTGGATTCGATACTACCTTGCTAAGACCTAGCTAGACACGGGCAGTCCTACCAGGGGCTCTGTGGGGCTCGCCTTGATGTATTTTATCCACACCGTCCATCCATTTGGCAACAACATCTTAAGACATGATCTAAAAAATGAGGTAGATTGAATGATCTAGTGGACAATACCAATAGAAAAGTGGGGATTGAATGCTACCACTGAAAACCTCTTGAAGGCCGCGAAAATTTTGGATCAAGCTGATATTTATGTTTTCCTTACATCCAGGTCCTTGTGAACTTTTGAATACGTTAAATGTCAAATAAACACCACGGTGGGCCCTATGAAGGTTTCAACGATGGGGGTCATTGTGACCACTACTTCTTATCGTGTGGTCCACTCGAACCTTCTACCTAACTCTTTTATTAACTCATGCCCTAAAATGGTCTTTCAAAATGGATGAACAGATTTGGATAAAACACTTCTATCATGGTGGGCCCCACAGAGCCCCTGACTAGACCGTCTGTCTCTAGCTAGTCCTGTTGGGGGTAGTACCTAATCGACGCAATCTGCTTCCATCTGGACCAGATTTCCTACAAAAGGCTTGCGCACAGGGAAATTAGGTGGGGTCCACTGTGATATCTATGATAAATCCACTCTGTTTACTTGTTTTGCGAGCTCATTGTAGGACATGCGGCCAAAAATAAGGTGGATCCAAAACCCAAGTGGGCCACACATGAGGAAACAATGGGAATTGAATGACCTACGTTGAAACATTCGTATGGCCACAAAAGTCGTATCATGCTAAGTTTTGTGTTTTCAATTCATACCGGTCAGAATGACCTTATAAACAGTTTGTATGGCACATAAACATCAAGGTCAAGCTCAGGAAGGCTTCAACAGTAGGCATTTCTTTCCCCACTCTTTCCTCACATGTGGCCTATTTAAGTTTTAGATCCTCCTCAGTTTTGGTCGCATGTCCTAAAATGAGCTCGAAAATTGGATGGACGGGATAGATTCCTCACAAATATCATGGTGGGCGTCAATTCGATTCCCTGAGCAAGAAAACCTTTGACAGGAAATCTACATCAAGATGGAAGCAAATTGCGAGTGGGCATGGATTGGGTACTAAACACTTTCACGCCGTGCGCATATACAAAATGCGCCACCCCAAATGTTTCCATAAGTGATGCTAGGCAGCAATATGACTAACATAAAACCTTGGCACTGACACAGAAATGTTGAAAAAGTAGGCACTGATTGGTCTGTGGTGCGAAAGGCAAGCGGCTGTACGGCAATGTCTCCAAAAAAAATCTAAAAATTTCGAAAGTTTCCAGCACAAATACGAAAAAAATAAAAGAAATTCAAAAATCCCCGAATCAATGATAATTCCAATTTGGGTTTATATTATATTTTCAACTAGATTTCAACAAAATAAACAAAAAAAAGGTATTTTGGCTTCTTTTTTCTATTTCGATTTTCCCCAAATTAGGTACCGACGCTTCAATCTGCAGATTCGATTCCAAAAAACGAAGTTTTGATCTTCAAATGTAGTGTAGATTTGGTCGAAAATGGGCTTCGAACAATCCCTAATGTGCAAAATTTGTAAAGTAGAGAGGAAAGGGAAAAAAAAAAAAAGGAGGGTCGATTGTTGGGTTTAAGCCTATGTCAATCAAACTAATATGGATGCGTCGTATCAGTGCCAATTCTAGTTGTATCGGCCAAAACGGGTTTTTTTTTTCGTATCAGATCGATACAACCTTGAATCGCGTATCATCTCGTGCCGATATGGATACAATATACCCGTATCGACTGATATGATGCTGATATTTAAATCTATGATTAAATTAAAAAAAAAAAATAGCTTCAAACAATCCCTATAGTGAAAATTTTGTAGAGTGGAGAGGAAGAGAAAAATTGAACAAGGAGGGCTAATCATTGGGTTTTAAGTCCATATTTCAGTCAAACCAATATGGGTGCATCATATTGGTGCCAATACGAGTTGTATCAGCCAAAACGGGTTCATTTTTTTGTGTCAAGTAGATACAGCCTTGAATCGCGTATCATCTCATGCCGATACGGATACGATACGCCCATATCAATTGATATGATGTTGATATTGAAATGTATGATTGAATTCATTATCTTTGTTTAAGAAGAAGAATATGGTTAAAATCATTATCATAAACACCAAAACAATTAGTTACATGCTAGAATACATTCTTTAATGATTCTAGGCAAACAATATTGAGCTTCAAAATTAAATAAATTATGACATAGAAAAACATTATCCTCATATTTTCCAATCACAAATTAATGTTAGCACAGGAATTTTAAGAAATACCAGGAATGGGCTTTTCTCCAGCCTCCTTGAAAAGAAATGCTGCCTGGTACAATAAAACTGTGAGGTTAAATGGCAAAGGAAATTATATGTACTATATATAGGCCATATTTCTTTGCACAAGAAAAAGGCATTACTCGTATCACTTGGGCATGTGCCCTAATCTTCCTTCTTGTTTGCTCCTTTTCTTGATCTTTTCTCAAGTCCAGAGTGTACCGAAACCGACGAGACGCATTTAACACAAGCGTTGCTTGCTGTGGAGACAAAAGCCATATGGAATAAGCATCTAATGATTATATAGATGATGGTACACATTCTTGAGAACAACCACATTTTTCCAAATAAGATGAGCATATATCAATACAAGAATCACAAAGGGTAAATATAGACAACTAAACAAATTAGGTTATTATGGAATCAAATAAGAGTTTAAAGAGTAAATTCAATTAAAAAAGAACATGGACTTATCTCAAAGTAATGATGCCCATGATTTGCTAAAATACACACTGTTATATTTGAGAGAATAAACCATGTATGAATAAACTTTCTTTCTTTGATCCACAAGTGATGGATGAACAAACATTACCAAAATAACACTTCAGTAGGTAACCATATGTTGGAAAACATGAGAATGAGGTTGGAGAGTATGATTGACAAATCATAAGATTTCTTTTAAATATGATTGGTGAAACATGATTCGTAAAGCAGCCCAAGTAGCTGGGACAAGGCTATGATGATGACGATGAACTATATATTATAATTGAATAATATTTATATAACTGATGAGAACCTCAATGCACCATTGAGAGTTTACCTAAGGCGGAGATCATCAAAAGTTTCCCTCTAGATGAATGACCACTATGTGGTCCGAGTGGGTCGAGTGGACCGTTTTGAAGACCCATGCATTTGATGCATCTTCGAAGATCATACACTAGGAAGATGCATATGGGCTGCATTCTTGAGGAGTTTGGATCGTTAGATCAAGTGCACACATCAATCGAACCGTTGGATTGCGCGTATAGGGCCGTTTAACCACTATTGATCATGGCCCGCCTAGATCGTGGGCATTTTAAGACTTAAATGTCTTCGTTTTTATTAGGATTTAGTTTATTTGCAGTTTGAACCTTTTTATGAGCTTTATATATGTTTTTCTAGTTTAGAATTTTTATTAAGAAATTTTTCCTGAGAGCAGCCTATTTTGTAAATTTCTGTACTTGAGATTATAAAGGAGAAGAGGGGAGGTGTGGAGCCCTAATGCCTTTATTTTGAGGGGAAAAAAACAAAAACTGTGCTTTTTCTCTTCTTCATGTGATTTGAATAATACTCCATGGGATTTGGAGCTTTCGTGTGGTGTGATTCCATTCCTATTCAACGGACGTGCAAGGCTTCCATCTATCGTCTTCCTTCTCTCTTCCTTTCTATAAAAAAAGAGGTATTTTCTCAAAAACTTCTTCTTTCTTCTTCCCTTCCCATCCAAATTATCTTTTTCTTCAATTTTTCATTATCCAACTTCAAAACGCAACCGAAACCAACCATTGAGGACCCCAAAACCCTAGCCAACGACCCACACGTGCGAACGTATGGCCACACGTGCGAGCCCTTAGGCTAACCCTACGGACAACCCCTCAATCCCTTGATTTCCCTTGCTTCCCCCATCACAACCCCTTGATTCCACATCTCTAACCCTACCATAAACCCTAGATCCTCATATTCTAAAAAGACTAATTCCAAAATCTTTAATTCCCATGAACTCTAATTTCCCAAATTTTAGATTTTCCCCTTCCCAACCCTAATCCTAGAACCTACAAGTCAACTCCTTGAGTGTGGAATGTGCGTATGCTAAATTGAAAGTTTTATTCTTCAATCAGGCCTAGTTTTAATTTATTTATGTGATTTTTTAGCATGCGGGCAAGTGATTTAGGTTAAATCATATTTTATTTCCTATTATTTACTCTTAATTACGTGGTGAGTTAGCATCTTTTGTTAATTGAATTACTTTATGAACTATTTCATAATCTCTACGTTGTATGCTAACATTAAATCATGTGTCCTGCATCAAATTTGGTATCAGAGCCTAGAATTTTAGCATATGTTATTGTTGGGACCGCGGAAGCAACTCAGAGGAGAATCAAACAAAGTAATCACAAACATGCTAAGCAAATCCAACCACAGAAGACAAATGAATTTACGTGAAAAAACTCATACGAGGAAAAACCACGGCACAAAGCAAATCACTATGGAAACGAAAGATACAAGAGATGGAGAACACTTACAAAATCACCTCGGAGAGAAAACCCTAGCTTTTCTTCTCTCAAAACTCTTTATGCACGTTTAAAACTCAAGTGTTAAACCCTAATCCCGATTACACCCGTACATATAACATGAAACCGAAATAGAAACACCACAAGCACCGTCGACCGATCGGGTCAACGGGTCAAGATGGGTCTACGCCACATGTTCGATAGGTCAAACATGCCAAAAAACATCTAGAGAGTTTCACCGTAATTTCAAATTCCATCGACCTGTTGAGCCTCAGTCCAAAACTGTCCAGAGACCTCTATATTATTCCAGGCATGCTCGATTGTTCAACCGATCAAACACCTTGTTTTCAGCACAGATTGAAGGCTCCATACAACAATCTCCATTGAGGCTTCAATCATCGATTTCATTCATCCTTTTGCTCCATCCACCATCTCTAATTCGTCTCTGTCATAGCTCTGTCGCTTCTCATGCACACTTCGTCTTAACTCAATATTCGCCAAACCCAGACAAGTCGAACAGAACTTGAACTTCTCTACAGGGATCACCTTCATAAGCATATCGGCCAATGTTGTCACGTGCGATCGCATAATCGCATAGATGGGACCAAATGGCGTATGCGATAAGCATATGCCATCTGGATAGTATGCGATCGCATATCGCATACATATGTCACATATGCGACTATGTGATCGCATAATGGCATATGCGATCGCATGGTCTCCAACGGTCAGAAATTTGACATCTGATCGTTGGAACGGAATTTATTTATTTTTTTCCGAACTTTTGCCTATAGAAAATCACTCCCCCCACCCTCATTTGCAGCATATACTTACTAGAAAGTCTCTCTTGCTCCCGTATTTCACTCTAAAGCCCATTCTCCTAATCTCTTTCATAAATAATCTCTCTTAGGCCTTATTTTCATTCATTTGAAGACTTGAAGTTGAAGGCGACATTGAAGATCAAGAAGCAACACTCTCTACTATTCCTTTCTCTCATCTCTTCTCTAATCCATTCTCTACTTCTCTTAAACTCTTACTCTCTTAGTTATTCACTTATTCTCTCATCTCTTCTCTAATCCTTTCAAATTCTAATATTTTGTTTTTAACTTGTGTAGTTGTTGTGTTGATAGGATGATCCCCCTGAGATAAAAGTGGGGTTGTTGGAGTGCATGGATAGGATGATCCCTCCTGATGAGCATGCCAATGCTAATATTCAGTTGGATGAATATGACAAGAGGAGGGGATTTTGGCTCTTGCCTGGCACTCGAAAACATGACAAAGCATTCCCCAGGTAGTTTATAATTTTATATTTTGAAATTTTCATTTTTATGTAAATTATATTTCTATAATTGGTGAAAGCATTTCATTAATTTATAACTAGTTTGTGTAGCTGATTGTTGGGAACGCTTTGGAGATAGAACTCCACAGCTTATGAAGTTTGCAATACGAGTTCTACGCCTCACATGTAGTGCTTCTGGCTGTGAAAGAAATTGGAGTACTTTTGAGCAGGTGGCTTTTGTACCATTCGATATTCTAAATTGGTTAATTTTTATTTAGTAGATTAGCAACTGTTTGATAATTGATTAACATAGTTCATCATATGATCAGATCCACACGAAGAAGAGAAATCGGCTAGAGTAACAAAAGCTCAACCCTTTAATATATGTGATGTATAATATGAAGTTGAGAGAAAGAAGCATGAAGAGGAGGGCGGCAATGGATCCTATATTGGTGGACCACATTGCTTCAGATGATAAATGGATTGCCGAGAAAGAAGACCATTTACTCCCAACTGATCCATTGTGGCTCGAAGATCAAAATATGGCTTTTGATATTAGTGCCATTGCAACTATTCTGGAGTCTGACGATCCAGCTAACAGCAATGCACCATCAACATCTAATATTTCTCGAGAAGCTTGCCCCCACCTTCCTCAAATAAAGGGAAGGCAACTGATTTAGGTTAAGTGCTTCTAGTTATAAGCTAAGTTACATGAACATTTTTCACAAGTAAAAGACCAATGAATCTCTTTCTTTAATGTGTAGGTGGTCCTATGGGACAGTTTCTTACTCCTATAAGAGATGAAGGAGATATAGGAATGACCATTCATGGCGTGGATGATGTAGATGCAGAAGCTGATGATGAAAGGTCTAGACCTGGTGACGAAGCGAATGAGGACGATAATGATGATGATAATCTATTAGATATAGATGACCTTTAGACACTAGAGTCTAGAGACTATTAATTGAGAATTTGAGATTTTGAGGAATGTGGTATTTGTATTGTACCTAATGCTCTTACCTGTGGGATTTTTATTTTGAAGAATGTGACATTATATATATATATATATATATATATATATATATATATATATATATATATATATTTGCTTTTTTTCTTACTATTTATCATATTTTTTATTTTTAAATTGAAAAATAGAAGTATCATGTACCTTACGCTACACGCTATGCTATTTTGCTACACACTACTAGTATTTAAAACACTGATCTGAAGTATGTAGAAGGCATCATTAGTTTATGTCATTTCATCTTTGATTAAATTGCATGGACAATCCACAAAAAGGCGGGCCACCACATCAATAATTACAATCACTGGACCAACCATGTGCACCACTTTATTCTTTTTTGAAAGATGAAGCAATTTATTAGGCAGAGTAAAAAACAGAAACAAACAAAACAAAAAGAAACAGAGAAGGAAAAAAGAAAGAGACAAAGAAAAGAAAAAAAAATTAAAATACAACAAAACCAGCACCATGGCTAGAAAGGCACCACTTGCACAAATTAAGAACTAAACCCATGATTGACCACTATACAATACCTACAATATGAATGCCAATGGAGGAAATCATGATCCAGTTGCAATTCAACATCCAAAGACGCCTTAAACTCGAAACCCTATTCTCAACAACCAACAATAACCACAAACTAAAACACAATACAATAGAATCCGAACACAAATGCAAAAAACAAAAGTGAATCGAGAGATTGAGAGGGAGGAGCAACAACCCTAATGGCTTGGGGTCCCTCTCTTTTAGGGACAACCAAAGAAAGATCATTTTAGTTACCTTGTTGAAGCCTTCAACAAAAGACTTCTGTATTTTTTATTTATATGAAATCATTCAATCACCTCTTATATCACTTCCATTACCACCAATTCTGATATTAGAACTCCCACTATCACTACCACTTATACTTTCACCAAATATAACTATAAATGTAATTGCCACTATAATTGCTGCTACCACTTGAAATGTAACTATCAATATTGATTTCAGAACGTACGCTCCGTGTACCCTCCGTTTCTTGAGGTGCTCCGACGGAGCTTTCTTTGGCAGGATGTCGAGCGTGTCCTCTCCATCATTATCAATAACCGACAATAACCATAAACCAAAATGCAATGCAATCGAATCCAAAAGCAAATGCAAAAATAAAAAATGAATCGAGAATTTGAAAGGGAGGAGCAACAATCCTAGTGTCTTGGGGTCCCTCTTTTTCAGGGACAACCAAAGAAAGACCATTTTAGTTACCTTGTTGAAGCCTTCAACAAAAGACCTGTGTCTGTATTTTTTTATTTATATTGAAATCATTCAATCTTCCTCTTATATCACTTCCATTACTGTCGGTTCTCATATTAAAACTCCCACTGTCACTACCACTTATACTTTCACCACTACAAATATAACTATAAATGTAACTATCACTGTAATTGTCGCTACCACTTGGAATGTAACTATTAATATTGGTTTCAGAATGTACCCTCCATTTCTTGAGGCACTCCGGCAGAGCTTTCTTTGGCGGGATATCGAACATGTCGTTGCAATCATCGCTATAGGTTCCACGAGATCTGCCACACCCCATGTCGCTGCGGTACTTATGGTACGGTGGCGACGAGGCATGGTCCTTGGAGGTTGATGGAGGTGAAGAGCCCATACTGTTCGTAGGAGAGATGACACCGGGCATTAGTCCCAATGGGCCCAGGGCACTAGTCCAATTGGAAGCTCGTATTACAAAATCACTATGTAAACAATCTCTCTCTCTCTCTCTCTCTGAAATGGTACATGTAATGATACTGATAGTACAAACACTGCTGACCACCGATGGAAGGGTTAGGACTTTTCCCATCTGGTAGAATTTTTTTGCGCATGAACCCTCTATAGCAGGTCTCACAGCATCAAAATCACTATGGAAACAATCTCCCCCCCCCCCCCCCCCCCCCCCCCCCCCTCTCTGAAATGATACATGTAATGATACTGATACTACAAACACTGCTGACCACCAATGGAAGGGTTAGGATTTTTCCCATCTAGTAGATTATAGCAAGTCTCACAGCATCAACTGCTTCCGTGATTGAAACCTGGCCAACTTGTAAAAACTGAAAACCAGAGTGTGTGGTACAAAATCACAGCCGAAAACAATGTCAAGTTGGATAAAAAGGGATCGTAACTGCAATCTGAAGTATATAGAAGCCATCATTAGTTTATGTCATCTCCTCTTTGATTAAACTGAATGGACCACCATCCAAAATGACGCGTCCCACCACATCAACGGTTACAATCACTGGACTGACCATGTGCGCCACTTCCACAAACTAAGAACCAAATCTATGTCTGACCAATGTATAATACCTACAATATGAATGCCAGTGGAAGAAATCACGATCTTGTTGTAATTTGAAATGGCAAACGCGCCCTAAACTACTTAATACCCCCCGCATTCTCAATAACCGACAGTATAAGCAAACCAAAACACAATGCAATCGGATGCAAATACAGATGCAGAAATCGAAAACGAATCGAGAGATTGAGAGGAAGGAGCAGCAATCACAACATACCCTCCATTTCTTGAGGCGCTCCGGTGGGGCTTTCTTCGGCGGGATGTCGAAAGTGTCCTCATCGTCATCACTGCAGGTGCCGAGGGATCCACCGCACTCCACGTCGCCACGGTACCTGTGGTAAGGAGACGAGCCTCGGTCCTTGGCGGTTGATGGAGGTGAAGAGCTCATACTGTTCGCAGGAGAGATGACACCGGCCGATAGTCCCGATGTGGGGCCCACGGCACTAGTCCAATCAGAAGCGCGTATTACAAAATCGCTGTGGGAACACACTCTCTCTCTCTCTCTCTCTCTCTCTCTCAGAAATCTCTCTCTCTCTCTCAGAAATCTCTCTCTCAGAAATGAGAAAACGGAAAAGGGGAAGGGCTTTTTCCAAATATATACCGCTTACCTGGATGATTTTTTGAGCGGTTTTGCGAGTGAGTAATTGCAGTGCCGGAATGCCAACCGATCGGCGAGATGAACGGATTAGACGAGATGAACGGACGAGATGAACCGGAGATCTCTCCTCCTTTTGCTCTCTGTGGAATGTAGCAGGAAATTTCCGCTTGAAACGACACCCATACAAACGAAGCTTCGCGGAAGCCGGTATTGAAAAATTTTGTCACACTGGAAAGCCAGGATTCGACGAAGCTTCGCGCAAGTCATGGGAATGGGAGCCATGGAAAAGATGGCCCACTCTATGGTGATCAACGGTTGCGATAAACGCATCAGGCAGGGTATGCCAGGTAATCTTGGACGTGGTGTCCACGATTTCACATGAACGGGACAGATTGGGGATAGAATCCCTGAATAGGACTTTTGTTCACGTCGGTTCAAACGCAGCTGAAACTTCTGGACCCACATGAGATGTAAATTTGAAATCCAAACCGTGCATATGATTCATCATCTCATATTCACTGTACAACTCAATAATTATTCCAATCGGGAATTCCTATGAAACACATCATGGAGAGCAATGTACAATTGCATCTAGAGCCTATATATTCATCCAGTGTGGCCCACCTGAGCCTTGGAAGGCCTCAATTCTTGTGTGTCCACAAATCCATATGGTTGTTAGTTAATGAATTGCTTGAGTGTTATATAGAAAACATGATGGACACCATATTCCATTGGGCCCACTCAAAGTTCCGGATAAGGTTGCATTTTAGAGTATGGTGATAAAGTATTCCACCCACACATAATAATGGTACCATTGAGCTCCACCGCAATGTATATGTTTTATATCTACGCTGTCCATTTGGTTCGTTAACTTATTTTAGAGTATGAGCCTAAAAATGAAGAAGATTCAAATCTCAAGTGGACCACACCACCATAAATAGTGGCAAGTGAACACTCATGGATAAAAACTTCTTGATGGCCACATCAATTTTAGATCAACTTGGTATCTGTGTTTTCTCTTCATCTGAATATTGTGACTCTATCAGCAGGTTGGATGGCAAATAACATAACAATGGGCCCTAAGAAGTTTTTAATGTTGGGTGTTTAATCACCATTGTGTGGTCCAACCTAAGATTTAGATATGCTTCATTTATCAGCTCATGCCCTAAAATGAGCCTGGACATAAAACACACACACATATATATGGCCGCGGGGGTGACACCGGAACCAGTGGTGTGGGTGGGACCTTTAACCTAGGGCTCACCTGAATATATTGGTTGTAGATCCATGCTGTTAATCTGCTTTTTCAGATTATTTTATGCTATGGTACCAAAAATGAAGAAGATGAAAATTTCGGGTGGATCATACCATAAGAAACACTGGTTACTGACCAGTAAAAACCTTTTGTGAGCCACAAAAGTTTTCTATCAATCTGATATTTGGTTTTTCCTTTCATCCCTGTCTAAGTGACCTTATCAACAGATTGGATGGTTAATAAACATTACGGTGGACTCAAAGAAGTTTTTAATGGTAGGCGTTTAATGAGCATTGTTTCCTATAGTGTTGTCCACATAAATTTTGCATCTGCTTTATTTTTGGGATTGCATCGTAAAATAATCTGAAAAAACAGATAGATGGCATGGATGTACAATGAATACATCCAAGTTGGCCCTAGGTTCAGGTTCTCACCCACATCGCTGGTTCGGGGTCTCACCCAAGTGGCACCCACGGCGGCCGCCTATAGTCACGGATCATGCACTCGCTCGGTGGCTTCCTGGAGCAGAAGCGGAATGCGCAGTGAGTAACTCCTCACGCTAAGCGTGCGGAGTGAACTATGTGGGGCCCACACCGTGATTTAAGTATTTTATCCACTCCGTCCATCCATCTTAACAGATAATTTTAGGTATGTGCAAAAAAAAAAGAGCATATCAAAATCTAAAGTGGACCACACCACAGGAAAACTGTGAACTGAATGTACACCGTTGAAAATTTCTCGGGGGTCACAGAAGTTTTGGATCAAGCTGATGTTTGTGTTTTCCCTTCATCCATGTCCACGTGATCTTATGAACAGCTTTGATGACAAATAAACATCACCGTGGGGCTTGGAAAGGTTTCAACTGGTGGAAATCATTATTCCCACTGTTTCTTGTGGCATGGTCACTTGAGATTTGGATATGCTTAAATTTTGAGTTCAACCTCTAAAATGAGCCGAAAAAACATATAGACAGAGTAGATAAAGCACATACATTCTAGGTGGACCCAACAGAGTTTACTCCGCATAATAAGAGCATGCGGAGCTCCTGCACCCCCCAAACCGCGTGAGTGATGTAGGTGAAGCTCCACGTGCGTACATGCAGGGCCGCGGATTACCTGCAAGAGAGTTTCACATTTACTCAAAGCTAAGTCGGCTGCTCTGTGATGCTTGTGAGAAATCCATTCTATTCATTTGTTTTGCAGTTATAAAAATGGACTAAGAAATGAAGCAGATCTCAAAATTTAAGTGAGGCCGCATGATAGGAAAATTTCTATAGTTGAAACCTTCCTAAGTTCCATCATGATGTTTGTATGTCATCCAAACGGTTAATAATGTCATTTCTATTACATGAACTGAAAATACAAAAATATTAATATGATTCAAAACTTCTGTGTCCCATGGATGCTTCAACAGCGGACATTCAATCCTCGCTTTTTATAAATCTACCTTATTTTGGAATCCATGTTTTAATATGATATAAAATAAAAAATAGATGAATCGTATGTACTTCTCACAGACATCACAGCCCGGGTAAAGTCTATAGTAGGTAACCCAGGAATTTTATGTGCTGGTTAGTTAGGTGGAGCTTGCCATGATGTTTGTGAGAAATCGGCTCAGCCTATCTGTTTCTCCTTCTTATTTTAGGATATTATACAAAATATCAGAAAGATTCAAAACTAAAGTCAGCCACACAAGAAGAAAAAGCATTCATCTTAGTAGAATGATCTGAAGAATGGTTTAGACGTTATATAAACATCAGTAGAAAAATTTCAACCGTAGCCATTTCTCTTCTTACCTTTTCTTCTTGTGTGGCCTACTTAAGTTTTGGATCTGGATTTTTTTTTTTTTTTTTTTTCTCCGTAAGTCTTAAAATGAGATGAAAAATGGACTGAACAGGATGGATTTCTAACAAATATCACAGTTGAACTCACCTAGCTTCACAGCGCAGGAACCTCATGCGACAGGCTGATGCCAGCAATCCGCGTTAGACAATAGTCCAAAATTTGCGGTTACGAGGAGATCCTAACCATTCGATTGTAACCACTTACTGAGCAGTTTGGCCTGCAGCAGCATGCAGTTTGCCACGCGTAAACTTAATGGGTGCATGCGTGCTTTCCATATTCTGACACGAAACTAGTCATGGGCAAGTTTTTGGACCACGAAAGGAGAATAAGCTTATTATAAAACATTGTGCGTGGGGCCCATCGCGTGATACGTGAATGACATCTCTGCCGTTCATCCTATTAGCCCTTTATTTTCTTATTAGAGGCCAGAAATTAGGCTCGACCAAAACTTAGATGGACCGCCCCACATGAAATCATGCCTAAAACGTTCACATCACGTGGCGTGTCTAACCTCAGTTTTTGGAATTGCCTGTTTGTTAGGTGTACATTCATGTTAGGTGTCCATTCACCCTGGTGGGGCTTATCTACGGACGATTTGGATGGCTTATAAATAATAATAATAAAAAAATTACTTAAGATTCAGATTTCACCAATTAATGCATGGAAGAACTTGGGGGTGTTTTTTTTTTTTTTTTTTTAATTTCCCTATGTAAATACATGCGAATTGGTAATAATTGTTGCTTACCCATGTTTGGTGCGGAGGTAATTACTTCCTTGTAAAACCCATTTGAAAATTATTGATGTAAATTTGTAAGGCTAACTGTGATGTTTGTGACGTATACATATCATACATTCATTGTAACTGAACATAATAAGGCATGTGTGAGCCTAAAAATGAGGTGAATTTGAAGCTCAAGTAGCCAATATCATAGAAATTTATGATCATAAAAGGTTTTAATGATAAGCATTCAACCTATTCTTTTGTGTATTGTGGTTCACTTGAGCTTTATATCTACCTCAATTTCAAAGTCTTGCCATAAAATCAACCTACAAGCTAGATACACAGCATGGATAAGCCACGTATATCAAAGTGAGCCCCACATGAAATTTATACATTTCTAAATTTTAGTGTTGAAAAAGCAAGTCATCACCATCAATCTAGAAAAGAGTGCTGAAATTACTTTGGTAATTAATTATTACTCATTTGTAGGTATTTGCCTAAGGGAATTGAAAAACAAATACATGCCAATATGATTACTAGGCAGCTAATCCAATTACAAGGTGGACCAATCCATAAAAAACAATGTACACCACTTACCATGTTCAAATTTAAGGATAGCGCAACATGATGATTTATGTTTACATGCGCTCTCTGAAGTGGGCCAATCAAATGTTGCCACATGGCGATACCATGTAACTATAATTAGCTCAAAACCTACTCTCACCTGAGAGTAGCATTGTTTGTATTTCCTTCAATAATATGTGTTTAGCTATTAATGCGATAACATCGTTCACGTTTCCTTCAACGATGCACATTAAGTGATTAATACAAAGGTACAAACTCTTATGCACGCCTTCTAAGGGGTGAATCGTTACATGCCATGCAGCCACAACTAATGTGCCCATGTATAAGAAGATGTACTAGGTACGTTTATAAGAGATCCATTGAGAGAACAGATCTTATCACGAATCCAACTATGAACTTTTCGATAAGGTTGTCTCTCACAATCATTCCAAAATAAAAAATCTTTCCAAAAACACTTGAAGAGACAAAAATAATCAAGAAAGTTTCAAACATTAGGATATCAAATCCATGTCCAAGCCAGCCTGGACTAGAACTAAGCTTAAGTTGAGAAAAAACTCATATCAATTAATACCTAGTCATCCATTAATTAGAACAAAGGCAATGAGACAGCTAAATGAGGAGTCAAGATTCAGTCCACCCGACAATTTAGAAATAGGAGGCAGAGGGAGTATCCCTGATGCCCTTAGAATTCAATCTCAATAAGGAATTGGGGGTTAGGTTTTGATGGATCTTATCCATCCATTGTTCCCAACATCCAATATCATCCTACAGTGAATGGTGAAAATGTCTGAGGAGACCTAATCTAGACTATTCTACATCTTTTGGTGACCTCTAGCCCAATCCACTTAGCATATCAGCCAAAAGATATAGAGTGGCTAAGATCGATCGGGATTCAGCCCCATATCTGCCCACCCTAATAAGAGGAGCCTCATTTGTGTGTCATGGACACCCTGCAACAGATCAACCACGAGATGAGAATCTGAGAAACTATAAAGTCTAAATTTAATTGGAATCCTTCTTAATTTAAGTTGCCAGTTCCAAATCAATCAAAGGACTTCTATATCTAAAAAGTCGGGGACATGAAAGATAATGACTCAAAATTAACAAGAAAACCTATGGGTACAGTAGAATATGGCCTCACAGACAGCCCTGTGGAGCAGATCAGCAGAATCGTTTTGCGTACTCAACACGCTGTACTGCACTCAATAAATTATGTGGGACTCGCCGTTACATAAATGTCTTATCCCTTGCATCCATCCATTTTTCCAGCTAATTTTAAAGGTACGGGCCTAAAATTGAAGCATATCTAAAGCTAAAGTGTACCCCACCATAGAAAACAGCAGTAATAATGATATCCACGGTTGAAACCTTCTTAAGGCCAACATTAATATTTATTTGCCATGCAACATGTTCGTAAGGTTACACAGGCATGATGAAGGGAAAACACAAAATCAGCTAGATCCAAAACTTCTGTGGCCCTGAGAAGTTTTCACCGGCACGCATTCAATTTATATTATTTCCTGTATTGTGGTCCACTTAAGCGTTGGATGTCCTTCAATTTTAGGCTCATGCCCTAAAATGACCTGGTAAAATGGATGGATGGCGTGGATAAGACACATACATCATTGTAGTCCCCAAAAAGTTGATCCACTACACAATAGTTACTCACTAGTCAGTACGCCATCCGCCTCCTTAGCTGCGGAGGAATGGACCCCTGTAGCGCGGAATTCCACAATCGCCTGTGACTTTTTTTAAAGGATGACTTGACGACACAAAGGCTGTAACGTGCCTTTGAAGTGATGACTTGAGCGTGGTAGGCACATGTACGACGTCCAACCCGTCCAGCTGCAGCATAATGATCACACGCATCAAAATCGCGTGGATCCACTTGTCTGGTGGGCCACGTGAATTTTGAAGGCTTTGCATTGTTTATGCTTTATGCTTTCTTTGGGGTGAACCATCTGATGATGACTGAATGGCAAAGTGCCACACAAATGCCGAATTTAAAATTAAAATCCTTGACTTCCGTACGACCTTACTTTTATTTACTTGTACGAAAGGACTTCAGACCCGTACATGTGCATCAGGTCTGCCACCGTGCATTTATTGGACCATGCCGGAAGAATCTGGCGCGGCTTCGGCGGATCCCTAGGAGCCACCGTGATGTACGTGCCTTACATCCACGCCGTCCATCAGTTTTGGCCGGTCATTTTCGGACATTATCCCAAAAATGATGCAGTTCAATCTCAGGTGGACCACACCACAGAAAACAGTGGCAATTGGATACCCAACTCGGTGGATCCGGGGATCCACTAAAGCCGAGACAGTTTTGCCGGGTCATTTTAGGTGGGGCCCACCGTGATGTTTTGAGAAATCCACCCTGTACATTCATTTTTTGAGTTTATTTTTATAGATTTATCTTTTAGTAATGATTTTACAACATTCCTGTGGCCCACAAAAATATTGAATTTAACAGAGTTTTTGAATCCACGGTGAAAATCTGATTTTGTCTATGATGGGCAGTGTGGATCTGATGCACTTTATTCCCACATAGCGTTCAGTTAGCGCTGGTTAGTCCCTTTAATAGGGTTCCTCAAGCAAGCCAGTCCAGCGGTTATCTTCTCGAGCTGGAAATCCTTGCACTTCGTACCCTAATTTAGGTACTTTCCTAAAATAACTGTGCATGAATAAACAAAACGAATTTCAAAAAGAGGTTCCTACGGTCCATCTAACGTCAGACCACAGCCGTTAGATCCGGCCATGCCACAATGACCCAAATGACACAATGATTGCTACAGTAGAATGTTTCATCCCTTCGTCATTTCAACTCTATTCTCAATAGTGTCGACCGTATCTTTTGACAGTTGTTTGGTGGGCCACTAATAAGACAATCTCGTTTGGAAGATTTTCTTTTTGGATATCAGAAATCAACGGTGAGGAAGATGGTATGAATTGCTCAGGTCATTGCAAGATGACCGCAGATCCATTTGCAAGAGTCACGAGATGAAAGGTAGCCCTACAACCAGATGTACTGTAGTATATATGTAACTGATAGCATTAAAGAGCGGGACACTCGGCACGGAAGCAATGAAACGTTTGGAAATCGTATAAATGGCGTGCACGAGATTTTGTTACAGGTGTAGGTTTGAAAGAGTGCGCTCCATGCACGGAGAAGAAAAGAAACAGTATTAAAAGGACCCGGATACGGTGAGTCTGAGAAGCACCAGAATAGGTGCGGCCCTTATTGTGGGGCCTACCTAGATTAATGATTCTATATCCATACTGTTCATCTTATTTTTAAGATAATTTTAGTCCATAGGACGAAAAATGAAGTAGATCCAAATCTTAGATAGACCTCACCATAGGAAATAGTAGTTATTGACCATTAAAAAATTATTATGGGTCATATAAGTTTAGGATCAACATAAATTTTTTCCCTTCCTACACGTTTATGTGACCTTATCAACATGTTGAATGGCAAATAAATATTAAGTAAACATTACTGTGGTCCCTAGGAAGTTTTTAATGGTGGGATGTTTAATCATCACTCTTTCATATAGTATGGTCCACTAGAGATTTGGATTTATTTTATTGTTGGGATTATGATCTAAAATGATCTGAAAAAAATGATGGACGGAATGGATATAGAATACATACATCAAGGTGGCCCCACGTTAAGGACCGCATGGACTTGGGTGTGGCTGGGTCGCACCTAATATGTCCCAGGACTCACGTGTCGAGAATTTGATTGGGCACGTCTTCGTTACTTGACGTCTGTTACACGTAAGTTACGCCAATCAAATCTTGCCACCTAAGGGCTCACTTATCCGGGTGCTTCAGATCCAAGTTTAGGCGTACCACACCAAAGCAAAGAAGTAGTGAATGAAAGCTACTATTAAATACTTCCTAGGGCTCATTGTAATTTTAATTGCCATCTAACCGGTTGACAAGGTAACGCTGGATGAAGGAAAACACAAATAGAAGCTCAAAACTTTCATGGCTGCCAAGAAGTTTTTAGTGGTGGATGTTCAATCACCACTTTATGGTGGTATGGTACACCTGAGATTTAGATCTTCTTCAATTTTTAAGATCATTTATTAAAATTATCTGGCAAAATGAATTTATGAGTGGACAAAATAAATATATTATGTTGGACATTCAATCTCTATTGTTTTACAGGTGTGATAATCTGAGATATATATTTTACTAATTTTTGAAATTTTTCCTTAAATTCAAATGTAAAAATGGATGGACAACATAGATAAAATTTACTATAATGTATCTATTTTATTCATACCATATATATATATATATTTGATCAATCGATTCAATTTCGTTATTAAGTTAAGCTAAAAGTTAAATTAAACTAGCTAGTTTTAACTTTTAACTTTAACTTAAAAAAGAAAAATTTTTTTAACTTAATTTAACTAAAATCTCTTACTAAGTTAAGTTAAATTAATCAATCTAAACTAAGTTAACTATTTAACTAGTATTTAACTTAACACATATTGGGGTGAAATGTGATTTCTTCAGTTTCACATTTTTCATTTCATAAAAGAAAGTTTCGTTTCAAATTTCTCTTATCAAAGTAATTCTTTGTTCAACTCTTAAATTATCATATGCGTCGGGGTATCCCAGTTTTAGGGAACAAAAAAGGTGGTCGTACAATTAGGTATCTTATATGTTAGGCACTCTTAACACCTGGCGTGTTATTACTAGTGGTCCTTACCTGTGTAGACACATGTTGGTTACCATTTTTAACAAACATGACTACCCGGTGTGTTACTACTAACGGATCAGCTAAAAACATGCCTAGTCTATAAGACCTGTCCACTGTACTTGGTGAGAAGCAAGTGGCAGTGTATGATGGACAAGTTCAAACACACGCAAACGCGGAAAAATTACAGGTTTGATGTCTTTGAGCCTTGTGAGTCCCTCTTTTTAAATACTTTCCATCCGTCCATTTTCCAGGTTTGATGTCCTATTCCAATGCGTGGAACTTGGACAAAAAACCCACGTCTAAAAAAGGTATTTAACTTATTTAGGTGTGAGTAACGGTGAAGTGGGTGTACTACCCCCCCCCCCCCCCCAAAAAAAAAAGAAAAAGAAAAAAAAAAAGGAAGGTGAAGCTGTGCTCATTATTAAGTGGGAACCGTGTTCACCGTACATCCAAAATATCAGTCCCGAGATGGGCCACACCAATTGGAACATGTAAAATTAGGCTTAAAATCTCTTTTCACTGGGCGTGGCCCACCTGATCATTGGATCGGGTTAATTTCTTATGTTCACTTCATCCTGGGTGAGTCACACCTGATGAACAAGTTTAATAAGAGGTACACACGGCAAAGACCCTACGCTCAAACCTACGGTTGGGATCCCATTGTTCATTGTGGTGTTGCCCACAGGAGTGGTGGATCTAGCTCTCTTTTACTCTCATGGCCTAGAATTCAGGGGCACGCTTGATGGACGGAGTGGATCTTACATATAAAACATGATGGGTCCCGACGTAAAGCCTTTCTTGTATGATTTCTAGACTACTTCACATGCGTTGCACGTGCCATGCATACCGGTAGTGTGATAACATGGACCCAGGCATGACCGATGCAAGCAGCTTTTGACCAGCTGAGCCCATAAACGCGGTTCTGACGGCACAAGTGACATTCCTTGAGCGTGGTGAAGGTCACCCTCCCATGCCAATAAAGTTATTCAATGGTCGGCTGGATGTTTATATGGTGGATTCGAGGAACCATCGATGTGGGTTGATTTATGATTGTGGAGCCCACTATGATTTATGTGTTTTATATCCATACTTATTTTAAGGACTGAGCATTAAAATAAAGCAGGTCCAACTCTTAGTTGGACTACACCTTCTAAGTAGTCCTGATTGGTGGGCGTCCAATCACCAACTTCCTGTAGCGTGGTTCAACTAAGAATTTTATTTTCTTCATTTTATTGGCACATGCCTTAAAATGAACGGGCAAAATGGATGGACAATATGAACATATATCATAAGAATACTTACTACTTAAATAGCAAAAAAAATTATTTTATTAATTAATTATTGGTAATATAATGCCCCTATTGGACAAATGACTGGCCATATCATGATTCTAGCTAGCTCTTTAAGATGGTACACCTAGAATACATTAACTCATATTTAACTGGCCAATTCTAGAAATCACTGTCGCCAAATAATGTACCAAAAATGAAGTTGGTTTCACAATTATAACCTTGATTAGTGGACACTTGTGTGTTAAAATAAGAACACTGGATATCTTTTACTTTTAACTGTCCAATAAATATATACATATCTCATAGTAATATAATTCTGTTTTCAAATCAACTTAATTACCGTCGCTTTATTATAAATCTTTTCCTACACCCTTCTAAGACCCAAAATTCATAACCTTTTGAAGGCACCATGGTTGGTTTTATCCACGCCATTGATTCAATGGCCTACATCATGCATACGGGTCGGCAGAAAAATAAAATAATAATAATAATCTCTTCAGGTGGTCAACTTCAACTTTTTCTGTCAGCATGCCCCATGCGGATACATGATTAAAAAGAAATACGTCGTCAGGCCATATTTAATAGAGGAAAGGCCAACGAGTCGACGGCTAGAATCTTCCAATTCAGGAGCGTGGTAGAATGGTTCATGCATGATGAGGGATACAAATGGCTTGAATAAACCAACCATGGCCCACCTATATAAACTCAATGCACTGCAGAGAAGCTTCCTATCCACCCCAGTGGAATACTCTGGTCTCCATTAATGGGCGCGACTTGGCAAGGACCAAAACCAGATGTGTGGTACCCTGACTGCAGGGCACATTTCAACAAAATAGGATACTTGATACGCATGCACTTAACTAGTTTACACAGCCAGGCATGCATGCCTCGAATTAAACTGACTAAAAATTAAGGAAATCCTGTCACTAAATCAGTCCCAAATTCGGATTATTTCAACAATCCTGACCACTAATTCGTGAAAACATGCTTAATAGGGCCACCAATTCAATGGTTAGATATTAACTAAGTTAAACTTTTGATGCATGATACGTCTAAACATGGACACATAATTACTACAGTCCAATTTCATTCCTCTATTACGAATTTTTTTTCAAGAAAACCTAAGTAAAGTGGTGAGCCAAATGGACGGTCCAGATTGATGATATGGATTGTCCAAATATCCAAATGCAACTAGGTGCAGCGAAAGGTTCTCATAAACTTAGAAAACTATCATTTCCGTTTTAAAAGTCACGGAAGCGGATTGCCGCGTGCCCTGTGGCCGGAAGCTGTGTGGGGCCCACAGAGATGTTCGTGACAAATCCACTCAGTCCATCAGTTTTGCAAGACTACGATAGATCAGTAGTCTAAATATCAGGTAGATCCAAAACTCATGTGGTCCATACCACACTAAACATCAGGGATTCAACGCTCACCATTGGAAAATTTATGGGGCCACAGAAGTTATGTATCAGGATGATATTTGTGATTATAGTTTATCAGGGTGTTAATAACATTATGAACGGTTTGGATGGCATATAAACATCATGGTCAGCTCGAGAAAGGTTTCAATGGTGAACGTTTCCGTTCCACTGTCTCGTTTTTGTGTGGCCACCTGAGTTTTGATTCTACCTGAATTTTAGATTCCAATTCCATTGCGGTATTGAAAAACTGATGGACGGAGTGGATTTGCGGAGGAAATCTCTATGAGGTCCACACAGCTGGCAATCCGCGTCCAAAACTCACGTGGCCAAATCATCTCGCGTTTTCTACTTTTGCAGCGGTGGACAGCCAGAATCCATAATCGGATTCGGTAGCGACCCTCCACCACCGACGTCGGTGCTGGTCGGTGCTGAAAAGGCTGTGGGCCTACTCAATGTTTTATCCACGCTGTCTATCATTTTTATCAATTTTATCGCATGAGGCCAAAAATGCAGCAGATCCAAATTTCAAGTGAATCACACCATAGGAAACAATTGAGAGTGATCAAAGCTCCCCATTAAAAGCCTTTTGGGTGCCACAAAACAGGTTGAATAGCAAATAAATATTACATGGGCACTAATATTTTGGCGTGGCCGACCTCAGCGTAGGATTTGCCTCATTCTTGGTCTCATGTGGTCGGCCTGATCTTAGACGGAAAATAGACGGAGTGGATAAACAGATGCATCACGGTGTGCCCTTCCAAAGCAGAGTTTGGACGCAATCCGCGACCGCATGGTCGAGCGCAACTTAGGTTAGACCCGGAACCAGCGTGGGTGAGACGGAGAAACTGGCCATAGGGCCCACCTCAATGTATTTATCGTTTATCCACGCCGTGCATCTGTTTTTCCATCATATTTGAAGAATCGGTCCAAAAAATGAAGCCCATAAACATTTTTGATGCACCACACCACAGGACAGTGGTCAATGAACTCCCACCATTAAAAGCTTCTTAGAATAATGTTTATTGAAAATTCAACAGATAAGGTCACACATATCTAGATGAAAGGAAAAAAACAAAAGATTTTCATTGGTCATTAACCACTTTTTTCTTTATTTTTTGGACCATGGCCGAATAACAGATGAACGGTGTGGATATACAATGAATACATGGAGGTACGTGTAATATATCCATTCCGTCCATCCGTTTTTTCCGTTGATTTTAGGGCTGGGGATAAAAAACTAAGCATGTATAAATCTTAGTTCGGCCACGCCCCAGGAAACAGTGCTGACTGAATGCTCACCATTAAAAGCATTTCTATTGGTGACCATTTAACCACTACTGCTTGCTCTTAGTGGTGTGGCTTACCTGAGATTTGGATCGACTCCATTTTTTTTGGCCCATGCAAAATAAATAGCTGGTGAATCAGGAGAGCGAATTAGCTGGGAGCAGCTTAGTGGGTATTATACTAACCGTGTGGGGGTCTATCTTAATGTATTTTTTATATATACACATCGTTCATTTATTTTTACATCTCATTTTAGGACGTGATCCCAAACCCTAAGAATTAGAAGATCCAAATCTGAGGACAATACCACTGCAAATAGTGATGAATGACCATTAAAAACACTTTGTAGGCCACAAAAGTCTTCGATCAAGCTGATCTTTATATTTTCCCTTTATCTAGATCTTTTTGATATTATTAAGAGGTTGGATTGGAAATAAACATCACTAAAATTTAGGGATGGGCTCTTTCGAATTTTCAACGGTGAGGCACTCAATCAACACTATTTCCAGTGGTATAATCCACCTGAGATTTGGATCCTCATAATTTTTGGAACCCCATCCTAAAATGGGCTGAAGAAATGGATGAACGGCATAGGTATATAAAAAAAATCATCCATGTGGGTCCCAAGGTTAGTGTAACACCCACTAAGCTGTTCCACACCTAATTAGGAGTGTCAATGGGCCGGGTTCGGGCCATAAAATCAGAATTTTGAATAGGTACGGCCCAAAGGCTAGGATCAAAACAAGTCCAAAATCCGGGCCGAGACCTACTCAGGCCCGGTCCATTGACAGCCCTATGCCTAAGCGGATTAGGTCACCTAATCCGCTCACGCGAAACAGATGGACAGTGTCATATACGTACAACACAGGCATCCAGTCCTACCTAACAAATTTCAAACCTGATTAGTGTGGCCATCTTTAACTCACGTGACGCAGTCAAATCTCACACTGTGTCCCACTCCCAGTCACGTGGTATTGGGGTCACCATGCAATCCACGTCCCGACTTTTCCAGTCTATTGCCGTGAGTCTAGGATCGTGCAATCTTAACCGTAAAAACCGCCTCAAATGGAGGCCGACCAATGTAAACAAGTCTATTGCGTATCCATAAGGGTGATGTGCCCCATATTTAAAGGGTGAGTCCTACTGCTTAAGCGAAGAAGCAAACTTTGACACTCTTGCTGATGGTGATGGATGATCCGCAGGCACTTGTAAATTGGAATACTCTTGTGTGTAATTACTAGTAGGCATGCAAAGGGAAAGAATTCTCAAATATGAGATCCATCCCGTCCATCAGGTAGAACACCTCTTGTTAGCCGTTGATCCCAAAATCAGGTTGATTCAAAATTCAGGTTGGCCACCCTATAACGATTTATATCTAAATCTTTAAGTTCAATTGTTATGGCCACCTGAGTTTTGAAATTTGGGCAATTGTTTCATCCGAATGAGATAAGTTAAATGAATGGATCAGATGATATATAGCAGCACTATGGGCCCTACACAACACTATAGGTAAGCATTTTATGCCCATTATTTCCTATCGTATGGCCCACCTGAGCTTTAGGTCCTCTTGATTTCTAATTTTCAGCTTAAGAAAGAGGCAATGTACCTAACGAATGCGATGGATCTAATGAAAGTTCAACTTAAGCTGCGTAGCCATGATGGGGACGCGGTTTAGCTAGTGACCCCAACACCAATTGGCTGGCTAGTGTCAAAACTTTGTGGGCCCTACCATGATGTATGTGTTTTATCAACAACTCCGTGCATCCATTTTGATAACTTATTTTAGGGTATGATCCAAAAAAATAAGTAGATCCAATTCTTAGGTGGACCACACTATAGGAAACAATGGGAATTGAAGGCTGCTTATTGTTAGAAACATTTTGGGGCAACAGAAGTTTTGGATCAAGCTGATATTTGTATTTTCCCTTCATCCATGTCTGTTTGACCTTATCAACCGGTTGGATGTCAAATAAACATTACAGTAGCCTTATGAAGATTTTAAAGGGTGACGTTCAATCAACACTGTATCCTGTGGTGTGGCACACCTATGATTTGGACCTGCCTTGTTTTTTGGTTCGCCCCTTAAAATAAGCTGGTCCTGTGGTGTGGTCCACCTGTGGTCCACCTGTGATTTGGACCTGCCTTGTTTTTTGGTTCGCCCCCTACGATAAGCTGGAAAAATGAATTGCCAATGTAGATAAAACACATACATCATGATAGGGCTAGACACCACCTCGCTGGATGGTGCTGGGTCACAAGTCAAACCGCGTCCCCATGAGGCCATGACGGCTAGTCGGCTACGCATCCTGGACGCGGATTACTGTGAAAGGATTTTCTTGGAACTTTCTGCCTTAGGGCCATTGTTGTGTTCGTGAGAAACCTACTTTTATACATTTTTCAAATCATGTCATAACGTGAGCGCAATAATGAGGTGAATCCTAAACTCAGTAGGCTGCTATATAAGAAAAAAGCATATTGGAAAATGCCTATAGTTGAAATCTCCCTGCAGTCTACTATGATGTTTATATGCCATCTATATCATTTATAAGGCCATTCTTGTCAAGATAATCTGAAATCTCAAAAATATTAGCTCGTTACAAACCTTCTATAGCCCAATGAATGTTTCAAGGTTGAACCCTTCAATCTTTACTTTTTCTATATTACAGCTTCCTTAGAGTTTTGGATTTGCTTAGTTTTGATGCCCATGTCATAACATGATCCGAGAAAACGGATAGAAAGTGTGAATTTCTCACAAACATTACAGTGGGCCCCACCTAGCTTCTATCACAGGAAGTTCTTACTAAAGGTACCAATTAAACCTAGTAACTTTCCAAACATTCCATGTGCATACCTCATTTCTGACAGCAGCAAATAGCCCAATTAAATCATTCCAATATCTATGATGGCAACATCATCACGCAACCCTTTTGCAAGGCTCTCTTAAATTACTTCTTGTAATGGAATACAAGTAATTTAAATTTGACCATAGAAATTAAATTATGGTGAAATCATGGGCAGGAGCTACATGTCTTATGAACAAAAAAATACTTATTTAATTATCTTACTGTCAGATTGGTGGACATTTGATTGGTAGGCATTTAATGGACGGTTAATGATGTATCATGAACCAAAAAAAAAAAAAAAGCTTTTTTAATTACCTCACTATCAGATGGGTGGAAATATGATGTATCATGCCCCCCACCCAAAAAAAAAAAAAAACTTATTTAATTATCTCACCATCAGATGGGTGGACATTAGATTGGTAGGTATTTAGTGGATGGTGGTTAGCAATGACAAATATCCAATGGTCTTATCTCAACAAACAGGTGCTTACAAATCATAGGGTTGTTCAACCAATGCGATTTTGGGATTCTGACTCGGCTATAGTGAGTTCCACAATTTGGTCAGTTTACATTCACTTATAGTCTATACCTCACATACAATTTTTGAGTGCCTGCGTATCAAGCGCCTTACGCAGCCGGAGTATAAATAACTCCCCTATAAGGTGTATTGATACGCATGAGAGAAATCTAAGCCGATCATCAGGCAGGTTCCATCATATAGTCCTTCGTCTAGAAAATTAGGAACGATTGGATCATTTGGTAGGGTACAAATGTATGTTGAATGTGGATCGTTGGCTTAGTTTCTCTTAACCATCTAAATTTTTTTAATGCAAGTTGGGCCCGCATGATGATCAGTGATCTGCCTGATTATTAAACAACGCATCTATGCGATGGGACCCACTTGATGAGCTGCTTGGATCTTGGGCACACGAGCTTCGTTGCCACTTGTGGGAGGCAAGTGCCAGAAAAGTCACACGTACGCCCTCGTGTTCATCAGCATTTCTCGAAGAAACTGGCATCAGTGAGCCCCATCCGATCAGAGCAGCGAGTGAATGGAATCCAATGTAATTCATGGCCCACCATCTTCTATATGTAAAATCCAATCCTTTCATCCGGTTCTATCCTTGACTGTAGGACAGGGGGGGCAAAAAAAAAAAACAGCTCAATGCACGAACAAAGGTGGGCCACACCACAGGTTTGTGTATGGAGTAGGACATGGCATAAATCCAAAGACAATGAAAAGAAGACGAAATTAAAGTGGAAGTAATTCGTCAAATCCAAAGCCAGTCATAGGTAGGGTATAGCGTAATCGGATCTAAGCACATTTTGATTCGAAGAAATTCAATCCAGATAGGGAGAAATTGCAGTTTGAAATGTGAATTATAAATTAGTTATAAATTTTGATTCGGGTATTACTAGAGGATGCAAAACCTATCAATATTTCACATAGTGGGTCAGTTCCCTCCGTTTTAGGAGAAAACTCATGGTTACCGTTCAAAATCGAAATTAAAAATAAAAATTACTATTTATTATTTTTAATAATTCTAATTTTTATTGAATTTTCTTATTTTTAGAATTTTAGCATCTTTTTTAGAGGTTGATTATAATAATATTAGGAATGCTCCAAAGATCGTCTTTTTATGGCCAAACCTTTATGGTCCTAAAGATCTTTATAATCATACTAAAGAACGTATTCCTAATTCAAACCTTTACTACTTGGGGAAGATGATTTTCCTCTACACTTTTTTACGCTCTCCCTTTTGTCATTGTATCTTTTGATGGAGATGGGATGCTAATCATAGGTTCTTGTGCAGCATGACATGAATTCATCAACCCTAATATTTACATGTAACTCACAAGGATGAAGTGGAAAAAAGAAGAAGATCAACATGATCCAAATATTAAGTGGGCCACACAGTGGGAAGTTAGAGGTTTTAGTAGTGCAGTTTTACACCGTTCCTATTGGTGTGGCTTACCAAGTTACTTTGATTGTGCTTATTTGTTGTACGTGTATTTATAACAACGGCTCTCATCAGATAAGAGTGTGGAGGGAGAGAGAGTACCTCGAATTGTCCGTGAAAACTCCACTATGCGCCAATGTTCTTCACCAAACTCTCTTGAAAGCCGGAACTTCGCTGCATATTTTGAGTACTCAAAGTCAACCATCTATAACTTGTGTATATGTAGAGGGAGAGACGCTCACACGCAACCAGTTGCATGTTCAACTAGTTGGCGTGTGAGGTCCCCCATCGTGTTTGCATGACATGCCACACATCAGCAAGGTTGCCTCATCATGAAAATGGGATGCCCTGAAAATCAGATTTCATCCAAGGAGAGATGCTCACAAACAATTAGTTGCCATGTGGGGGCCATTATGATGTTTGTATGACATGTCATCAGTTTAGCAAGGTTGGCCCATCATAAAATTGGGACAGTACCCGACGAATCAGGTTGATCTAACCATTAAATGCAACAAACATGAACGTGTGCATGGAGTTTCTTGGGTGGTTTTTCATTGTTGTATGTGGTATGCCCTACTTGATGGATCTACCTAAATTTTCATATGTCCCATTTTCATGGTAGGACAACCCTTCTACACCAATGATGTCATATAAACACCATCATGGCCCTTAGATGCCAACTAGTTCGATGTAAAACTAGCAAAGAGCTAGTTGCACATTAGAGAAATGCTAACACACAACTAATTGTATGTCCAACTAGTTGGCATGTGGGGCTCACCATGGTGATTGTATGACATCTCGACTATCCAACAAGGTTGTTCCACAATAAAAAATGGGACACCCATAAAAGTTAGGTAGAGCACATCTAATGGTTGGATCAACATGATTTTTGAGGTGTCTCATTTTCATGGTGGGACAACTTTACTGGATGGGTCAGATGTTATACAAACACCATGGGGGAGCCCACAAGCAAACTAGTTTGACATACGATCAGTTGTGTACAAGCATTTCTTTTATATATGTATGTATGCATGTATGTATAAATGTACAAGCCTAATAGCATGTGGTTAAGATTTCACCCACCAATGTCACTCAACAGTTAAGATTTAACCCACTTCCTAATGTATGTACGTATGGTGCACATGGCTACCCATTGTCGATCCAAACCATTGATATAATTAGGAGCAAACCGTGGTACAAAAATCATGCCAATGAGGTGATACAACACTTCCAATCAAAGAATGAAAATGGACAGTCAACATTGACCAGAGGGAAAAAAAATTCCAAACATTATCTTATAACATCTACTAAGACAGATTCCACTTTGTATTTCTTATAATTCTAACGTAATGTATACTTTAATGTGATGATTCTAACCATGTGATTTATAGCTAAACTATGGATAGTTATAACAAATTGACCCCTCTCAAAGGGTTAGGATCATCTAATCGACGTGATTCTCACACCATGGCTTCTGCTGGTTGTACGCATGAATGAATGGTTCATATCAACGGTAGCTGACCTCATGTTCCATTCAAAAGGCTTGGAGAGGTGGTGGTGACATGAAATAAATAAAAACAAGAATTTTTTTAGAGAAATTTTTCGACCTTGCTTTGTTTGTCATTATTGTCAAGGCAGTTCTACACCCATGGGCCTAGATTTCAGCCTGGATCCAATTGGGTATGTCCAAAATGTGTTTGGTTTGGGTAGGATCCAGGTTTAGATAGTTTGGGTCTAAGTTGGCTCTTGATTAGGGCTAGTATTAGAGAATCTACCCCGCAACAACCCTAATTTAAGGACTTGTTTGGGTTTGAAGAAAGTGTGGAAAAAGATTTATTGTTCTTTAGAGCAGGTTGTTGTGCAGCAAGCTAATAACGCCAGTGAACTGAAATCGAATATCCGATATTACTCACAAACAATAAACAGAAAGAAATAACTAGTAGAAACGGAAATAAAGCAAACTAACAAATCACAAAACAAGTTTTACATGGAAAAACCCCAACAAGGGTAAAAAACCACGGATGCAATCTTCACTATGAATAAAAACAAAGTTTACAATGTAATCTTACCTTCTATTATGCTTCACATGCACAAAGATGACCCTTTTGCAAAACTTCTTTTCTCTTTCCTTGGACGTATAGAAACCCTAATCCCATGCCTCAATCCCGATTTACAACCCTTAATATAGTCTAAAACGAGAATCGGAGACAAAATAGGAAACTGCGCATAAACAGTCCGTGCACGGTCGGGCACCCACCCTGACTTGGTTGGGCGCCTGACAGATCCAAAATTTGTCTCGCGAGTTTAAGAGAAAACCGCCGAATTTCGATCGCCCGACCTAGCATGGTTGGGCGCTTGATGACATCACGGTCGGGCGCCTGATCATCTTTGAAACAGTCCAGAGACAATTTGCTCGTCCTGGTGAATTTCGGTCACCCTGACTCTGACTGACCAAGCACCCGATTACCTCAGGCTTGCAAAAAACTTGTGTGCTGGCTCCACACCTCAACATATGTCTCAAGTTCGAGTACTAAGGAGACAGGCTAACCCCACTGGTGGGTGGGTGCATCATGTGACTAACCATGTGAGTGTGTTACGCAAACTAATAGGGTGGGTGGGTGTTGCATGACTAAAAAAAAAAAGAAAAAAAAAGCTTGTTTTTAAAAAAGCTTGACAAAGGAAATGCTATTTTTTATATTTGTTTATCAACGACATTTTCTAAAAGGAATTGGGTTTATTTTCAAATAAATCCGTGAATTAATGCTTTCTCGAGTAGTTCATCCACTCCGTCCATCTACTGAGCTACTAACATTTATTTTACAACTTAAAATTCAACTTCATCTAAAACTAAGGTAGGTCACACCATCTTAAACAATTTAAAATCACGCATAAAACTATCAAGCTCCCTCTTAAGTTTTGGATGGGGATGATTTTTGGAATGCCTGTTTATCTTTATGAGTAGAGCATTGTTTGAAAGGAATAGGCCCTGCACAAATCCATGAAAGGCATTTTCTCTCTATTATTGTTCCTAACGTGGCCTAACGAAGTTTCCGATCAGAATGATTTGTTTGTTGGAGAGCCTTCAAACTAGGCATTTGTTGAGTGTTTAGACCGGTCAGGCGATTGATCTGATTGTTTGGACAGATTGTACAGAGAGGTTGTTGGACAGTTTCGTGTGCCCTAGACCGGTCGGCTGACCAGCCTGCAGAGGGCTCCGACCGGTCAGCTGCGAGGCAGTGTGAACGGGTCTATGTGTAAGCTCCTTTGGACTGTTTTTTGTGTTGGGCGACCGGTCGGCCGACCGGTCGAGCGACCAAGCGGTTTCTTGCGCAACACGTGGGATTGCGTAAGATGTTCCTAATTTCAAACTTTTACTTATATAAGCAAGTTGTAATCATGGTTAATAAGTATCCTAAGGTGTCTAAGGTTTCCTAATCGTGTTAGGAAGAGGGTAGAGGTGTGTGTGAGAGAGAACTTAGGGTTTTCTCTGTTTGTTCCTTGCTTGTGGGCTGTCAATCTCTGTAATCTTCTGTTATTCATAGTGGATCGCTTTGTGCCGTAGTTTTTTACCCGTTGATGGGTTTTTCCATGTAAATTCGGAGTCTCTTGTGGTGAATGCTTGTGTGTGATTGATTTCATTTTGTTTACTCGTTTGACCTCGGATTGCTCCACGCATTTCGGCTTCCGCTTTCACTGCCGATTTTTTTCCCCAACAAGTGGTATCAGAGATAAGGTTAGGGTGGACTAGGATTCAGATTTGAGACTAGAATATGGGATTGGACGCAAGGTTCGAGGTAGAAAAGTTCTTCGGCAAAAATAATTTTGAGCCATGGAATATGAAGTGTTGGAATTGTGGTCGGGATCTAAGGCCAAAGGCAAAGGGAAGGCTAAGGTGAAGTGTTGGAATTATGGTCAGGAGGGCCACATGAGAGGGGATTATCAGAATCCCAGGTTGAAGCAAGAGAGTTATGAAAATTTTTGTGGAGAGGGAGCCAATACCGTAGAAGACGGTGGCGATCTGTGTGAAGTTTTGACTGTATCTAGTAAGGGATCTCACAGTAGTGGGTGGATCCTAGATTCAGGGGCTTCATGTCACGTATGTCCTGACCAGAGTTCATTCACGACATACAGGGAATATGGTGGTAAATCGGTGTTTGTGGGAGATGACTATGCTCATAAGGTTGTAGGTATTGGTACAGTGCGCATCAGGATCACACAGAACGAGTCCTGAAAGATGTGAAGCACGTCCCCAAGATGAAGATGAATGTGATTTCTCTTGATGCATTCGACGCGAAATGGTGCGTATTTATTGACCGCGATCGTTGTTGTGAAGTGTTGAAAGGGGCACTTGTGTGTATGAAGGCACGGAAGTGTGGCCATCTTTACATGTTGATCGGGAGCACAATTCACGGTAGAGCTGCCAGAACAACAGCGAAATCTACGGTTGCTTGTATGTGGCAAGTGCCCAAGGGTCACATGAGAAGAGCGGAAAAGGGCGTGAATGTGCAAGGTTAGAATCGATGGTGGCACGAGAAGCGGTGGAGTTATAATTGAAGATGAGATGACGTTGCAAAGATATGTTGATTCGACGTTTGAAGCCTCAGTGGAGATTGTTGGAGAGCCTTCAAACTGGGCATCTGTTGAGTGCTTAGATTGGTCAGGCGACTGGTCTGACTGTTTAGACAGATTGTACAGAGAGGTTGCTGGACAGTTTCGTGCGCCCTAGACCTGTCGGTCGACCAGTCAGTTGCCGAGGCAGCGTGAACGGGTCTGTGTGCAAACTCCTCTGGACTATTTTTTTTTGTGTTGGGCGACCGGTTGGCCGACCGGTCGAGCGTCCACGCGGTTTCTTGCGCAACTCGCGGGATTGCGTAAGATGTTGCTAATTTTGGACTTTTGCCTATATAAGCAAGTTGTAATCGTGATTAACAAGTATCCTAAGGTGTCTAAGGTTTCTTCATCGTGTTAGGAAGATGGAAGAGGTGTGTGTGAGAGAGTATTTGGAGTTTTCTCCGTTTATTCCTTGCTTGTGGGCTATCAATCTCTGTAATCTTTTGTTATTCATAGTAGATCACTTTGTGCCATGATTTTTTACTCGTTGAGGGGTTTTCCACGTAAATTCGGAGTCTCTTGTGTTGAATGCTTGTGTGTGATTGATTTCATTTTGTTTACTCGTTTGATCTCGGATTGCTCCATGCATTTCGGCTTCCGCTTTCGCTGTCGGTTTTTTTTTTTTCCCAATATTTTTGCCACAGTGTGTAACATTTTGAAGGGCCCACACAAAACATGGTGGGCCCCATGCTTTGTTAGTAAAAGTCACCACGTCCCTGCCTACCCATGCCTTTTGGTAAATGGAGTTGCTTTTTCAAGAAGGAAAGTTGTGCTCTTGAAAGAGAATTTATTTGTTACTCTTAAATTGTATGACTCTTGATACACAACCACTTAAAAATAGTACACGTGGAACATGATAACACAAATTAAACTAACTAAATTGTAGGACCTACCGTAGCTATGTTACAATCCAAAAACTAGATTGGTTAAATAATCCTAAAATAAGACCATTCGATGCTTTTCATTGGTAACCATGTAATAACTTAATGTCCAACAACATGGTAGCTACATAATTAAACAGGCAACATGTTTGTTTCACGTTTTGATCTGAATTGGTACACATAAATTGGACAATTCGATTGGAAAATGTGTCATCTATCACAAATAGGTCCGTGCAATACGAAACCTTTGTTTGCTTAAGGGCCTGTTTGATAGTCAATGTAGGTAAATGGTGGTAAAAGCACAATTATATTTTTTTTTTTTTTTTTTTTTCCTTGTGTGTTTGTGTGAGAGTTTGTAGAAGTAGCAAAATTTCAACTTAAAAACAGTCCAAATTCAACCTCTTCCAAGCCAACAATTTGTGAGCCTCACCATAATTATGGTGTATTTGTTATATCCACACTCTCATTCATTTTTTTCAAATCATTTTAGTGCATAAGCCAAAATATAAGAGATCTGAAGCTCAAGTGGACTACAATACAAAAGTCCAGGTGTTCAACGGTGGGCGTTATTATTCTCATTATGGGCCACATTATGGGCCACTTGAGCTTTGAATCTGCTCCATTTTTAGGTTGATGCCCTAAAACGATCTGACAAAAAGAAGGGACGGAGTGGATGAAACACAAACATTATGGTAGGTCCCACAAATTTTGCCACATAGCATGGTAACCAATCCCCGAAAAATACAAAAATAAACAATAACCTGTCAAAACGGAGGGGTAAAGGAAACCACTTTCCTAAAGGTGCAGGTCAGATGGAAAATTTTCCATGTGTAAAATGTGATTTCTTACCAAGCAGTTGTGCAATATGTATGCAACTATGTAGAGTGTGCCCGGCACCACCCACTTCATGGTGTGTTAATGTCTGACATAGGGAGGAACATGGTAAGGTAGATCATCGTCTCCCTCACCATATAGATAACATAAGGAGGATGTGGTAAGGTCGATCACTATCTCCTCATGAGATAAAATGAAACAATTATTAAAAAATATAAAATGATTGATTGAATGAAGAACAACGTAATTACAATGCTTTAAATAAGAAACTCAACCTTAGGAAGAAGTATGAAACTCTAACCCCAACTAAAATACCTATAATTGGGGATTTACTATGTGGGGCCCATCGTTGATTTATCCAATCCAACACCTTGTCTCATCACCTTGGCAATGTTTAGGACGCAGATCAGGTGGTGTCGCCCATGCCAACCCAGCAGTAGTGTGTTGATATGTTTGGCGCTATGGGGCCTAACATGATATTGTATGTGTTTTATATCCATGCATTTATTGAGCAGACCGCACCAGAGGAAACACTGAAGATTGATAGCCCACTATAAAAAAACACTTATTGCGGCCATAAAAGTTTTCGATTAAGTTGATATTTGTGTTTTCATTTCATCCGAGTCTGATCAACAACCTTTGTTTTTTTTTTTTTAAAAAACGCATACACACCCACACACACACACACACCACAATGGGTCTGGAACCCATGATCTTTGTGTTGAAACTCTTATGAGTCTACTACTGGGCCATAGGTTATCCATAGGATAAATGTCAAATAAACATTATAGTGAGCCCTAGAAAGGTTCCAGTTGTGGGTGTCATCATCACTACTGTTTTCTATGACGTGCCCTATTTTATCTCCCCATGTCCTTCATTCTTGGGTTCGTGCCCTAAAATGAACATAACAAATGGACCAATGTCATGGATATAAACCACATACATTGCGTTGACCCCCACAATGCCCAACACATCAACACATGCTGCTCACTTAATCCACTTCCATGTTTTAGGGAGGTGTGGATTTGGTGGTGTTGGGATGCGGATTAGGTGTTGTTATGTCCGGGTGCCATGGAGTTCACCGCAATGTATGTGTTCTATACCTACTCTATTTTTCCAGCTCACTTTATGACATGAAAAAAAAGAAAAAAGAAGCAAATCCTAAGCTCAAGTAGACCCCTTCATAGGAAACAATGGGATAATGACACCCACCATTTGAAACCTTTCTAGGACCTACCGTTATGTTCTTTTGCCATCCAACCAACTGATAAGGTCATATGGTCATGTTTGAAGGGAAAACACAAATATCAATTTGATCCATAACTTTTGTGGCCCCCGAGAAATGTTTAATGGTAGGAAATAAATCACCATTGTTTCTTGTGGTGTGGTCCACTTAAGCTTCAGATCTACTTTATTTTTGGGTTAATGCCCTAAAATGAGCTGGCAAAATATTACTAGCATGAATATAAAACACATACATCAAGATGGGCTCCACTGCGCCCGACACATCACAACACCAGTGGGGGTGATGTTGGCAACGCCACCTGATCCACGACCATGTTATAGGAGGTTCGGTCCATGGGACCCACATGGCAAGGAATGGCTCAAAAGTCAGCAAATATTCAGAAGGAAGTCATTTGATGCTCTCACAGGGCTTGGTGGTTGATACACTGGCACTAAAAAGTATACCATCCAAATTGTGGGACCCACTGTAGATGCATCAGCAATCCTAACCTCTGATTGTTGGATGTCAGTTTTCTAAATTCAGATCATTTGGCTATTTTTCATTTCAACCATCCACCGAATGTCCACCGATTGGCTAGCTTTTGATTATCAAATCAGTCGTAACCTTTGGTTGATGATACATCTGAATTGGAACCCACAATTTGAACGGTACGATTTGAGTTATTTCGTATGCCATGTGGACTGCCATCACACTCTCTGCCACCGTATCAAAGTAGTCCGGTGGAGTATCTTCCTTGTGGGGGTAGCTTATTTTCTAATCAAAGGTGGTGATTTTTACTTAAGAAAGGCCCACTATCTACCATTGAATGGTAGCACGTAAAGATGATGCTTTTGCCTTTTAACCGACTGCGTTTGGTAAATGGTTGGAGTTGTGTCGCGGGAACCCCACGAAAGTGAGTCTTTTCAGTGCGTGTGCGACCCGGATTGCTAGATGCTGAGTAAACTTTGCGGGGGCCCACCGTGTGGTGTGATCGACTTGAGCAATGGATATATAATGCACTAAGTGTGTGAAGCAATAAGAGAAGGACCATTATCTTCCTCTAGTTATTAAAACCTTAAATCTACGAGGGTAGTTTTTAGGTCAACGAGAAAATAAGAGATATAATTTGAATATTTTTTTAATGTACATAATTTTTAAATTATCTTACTAATAAAGAAAATTCAACCCTAATTTAAAATTATCCATAATATCAAATATCTTACTTATCCAAAATAGTAAAAGCATTTTAAAGCTTAGTATGTAAAGAATAAGAAGTTTAGATAAACTTTACCGAAGGATTTCTAAATATAGTAATTTCTTATTAAAATTGCAATTTGAACTAGAATGTGTGTTTTTTTGTAAAATGAAAGTGTGCGACCTGCTTTGTAGGTTGGTTGACTCTTGAACCATCGTTACATAATGATTGATAGGTTGTGGGTTTTGTGATGATGCTTGAATAAAAAGTTATAACTTAGTTAAAACCTTAAGCAATTTTTTTTTTCATGTCTAGGATGAATTTAAACCTAGTTACATTAAGCCCTACAGTAGGATTGGGTTTACTTTCGACTGAATACTTTTGCTTTACTTTGGGCATTGTTTGATCCAGCCGTGCTAAGAATCTATTCGTGGCACATCCTACATCAATATGCTTCAATTTTGGTCTCATGCCCTGAAATGAGTTGGAAAAAGGGATGGATGGCATGAATAAGACCCATACATCACGATGGGCCCAACAGAGTTGTGACATCTTTTCACAGGATAGTGCAGCTAGAAGCTAGGTGGGTCCGCTATGTTGTTTGTGAGAAATCTACCCAGTCCAACCATTTTGGTAAGTCATGTTAGGACATGCCCCAAAATGAGAGAAAAAAACAACAACCAATTCAGGAAAAATATACAATAATCAAGTCAGCGTCTTTGCTGTGAGGCAAACTCCTATGTTAGTTTTGCACAAGTCTAAAACCTGGTAGAGTCTTATACTGCGAACATGCATCATTGTCCTGAAGTTATCTTGTAAATCTAAACTGTGGGTCTACTGTGGATGGAGAATATTTTCAAAATTACAATGATGAAGCAATCACAATCATTAACGGCCATCAAATGGATGGTTGAAAATAAATTTTTCAGTGGTCCAGATTTGAAGGGAAAATTTGAGGCTCCATCCATAGTTGGTAAGTGATTTGGACAGCCTAACAGTCTAAATTGCCATTCAAGTATGCCATGTTTAGGGTTGAAGAGTCTCTAATACTTTTTACATTGCGGAAAACTAACATGAGTCCAGCTAAAATTCATATTCAGCAAAATTCCTTCGAAGGAAAGGTGCTTTTAAAGAGTAGAAAGTAGGTTATGCTTTTGCTTTTTCCTTACAACATAGGTGAAAAATTGAACGTGATATTTGTCTCACAACCAACCCGTCCAACAAACGCACACCAGACATTATTATTAGATGATACCGACATTAATATTATTAGATGAACAAAAATATGGGGGGTCCAATCATATGGTGGGCCATTTCAAAATATCCCAATTCAAATGTAGCCCGTTTAATGATTTGATTGTTGTGATGATTTGTTCATGTTATGATCATGGTGTGGTGCATATGCTTAACAGGTTAGATGTTATAAACATATCACATGGGCCCCACAAATCTTGAGCTTCACTATTTAAAATAAAATAAAATTAACTAACAGCATTATTATTATTATTATTTTTAATTTCTTCCACTAGAAAGTAACTTCAAAATATAGAATCCTCAAGAATTTTGGGTAAAAATCTCATTAATTTTTAGCATACCTAAATAGTAAGGCAGTGTTTGGATAAGTACAAGCTACTTCTGCCTTAAGTAACTTATCTTGGTTTCTACTTATTTAGCTGAATGATTAATTAACTATAAGTAAAAAAGCTACTTATAATTAATCTTAAACCAAACTTATCTCAAATTAATTACTTACCTACTAGACTACTTCTACAAGTAGAAAAATAAAGCAACTTATTTGGTGTATCGAAATGGGCCCTAAGAAAGAGTTTTAAACAAAAGTAAAGTATATTTAAGAAATTAAAAAGGTGAAACAGTATGATGGTAAAAGTTATCTAAAAAGAGACCTACCTTTCACAACTGCTTTTCTTCTCTCACTATCCACATCTTCCAAACCACTCATCTCCAAGTGGATTTAATGTGTCCAAATCTATTAGCACTCCAAAGCATCATGGCCATTCCTTTTCAGCCATCTATGGTTGTTTTGTGTTTATAGTAAAGTAGAGCATCATATCTAAGTAGTGCTCCAATGCGTCGTGGCCATTCATGGTTGTTTGGTGCACATTGTAAAATAGAACATCATATCTATTAGTGCTCCAAAGCATCGTAGCGATTCCTTGTCAGCCATTCATGGTTTGTTTGGTACTGTTTATAGTAAAATAGAGAATCGATCATAAATCAACTTCCCCAAGTGACAATATTTTGCTAAGAACATACGATTATATAGAGCAGCGACGCATGCAGATTCTGAATATCGATAAGAACATGTCCCAAACATGCTCACCTTTATTAAAGATGCATGAATAATTAGGTCTGCTTAGCCCCCACACGTCGCCTCTGCATGCACCCTTACATGCCGAACACATGCATGTATGTCCAAAATACAACTTGGGTCGACTCATCCGAGTCAAGTTAATCAGCCTGACTTAGCCAAGTAGGAGGTGACTCGTGCCGGCTGAGTCTGAGTCAACTCGGATGACTCGCACCCAACTCGTTGCAGTGGTCAATTCATGCATATAAAGGAGTGTAGGAGGTGGTCTAAATCATAAAAGATGATGTATCCAAAAACCGAACGGGTCCACTAATAAGCAATATTGCGTGTGGAATGTTTGCAGTCGGCCATTTATCTAAAGCCGCCTAGACTACAATGATAGGTCACCATCATTTTGAAATGGAATTGTGACACTACACATAGGCATAGTTGCACGACAATCTGGACCGTCAGAAGCATTGAACCAGAGTGAATGGAGCGTAACCCGAAAAATACATGGTGCGGATGATAGTAACCATCTGATTATGCCCTGGGAATCTGGGCCACTCGCTATTTTACTTGTGACCGTCTATTTGTTAATCATCAATTGGATCGGTTAAGATTGATCTGTCAGTGTAGTTTTTAAGATATGCTCGATACTAAAATTTAGACGGTCCTGGTAACTTCACACGAGCACGGAGCACCACATGTGAGGCTGACCCACCGATACTTTCAAAACGGTGGTGAACTATCATAAAACTCAATCCCAATTGAAGCCATTCGTTTCAAAGGTGGCACACATGATGAGTGGACAAGCCTATCTTCTAAAATATGCTGACATTGACGGGGGACCCACACGCAATAACGGACGCGGTTTGGCCGCTGACCGGAACACCAGCCAGCTAGCTGGTGTCAAAGCTCTGTGGGCCCCACCATGATGTATATGTTTTATCCACGCCATCAATCCATTTTTTCGAGCTCATTGTAAGGCATGAGCCAAATAATGGGGCAGATCCAAAGCTCAAGTGTACCACACCATAGGGATTGAATACTTACCGTTAAAAACTTCTCGGGGGCATGAGATTTTGGATCAAACTAATGTTTATGTTTCCTTTCATCCAAGTCTGCGTGACCTTACCAACAGGTTGGATAACGAATAAACATCACTGTGGCCTCTAGGAAGGTTTCAACGGTGGACATCACTCTCCCCGCTGTTTCCCATGGTGTGATCCACTTTAGCTTTGAATCTGCCTCAACTTTTGGCTAATGCCCTAAAATGAGCTCGCAAAATAGATGGATGGTGTGGATAAAACACATACATCATGGTGGGGCCCACAGTGCTTTGACATCAGCTAGCTGGCTGGGTGCGTCCCTAACAGGGCATGAAAAGGGAGTTTTTTTTTGCGGCGCGGATCAGCTAGTCCCACTGGGACTAGCATAAGGGGTGGTTTCAAATCTCTGTGGGCTCCACCATGATGTATGTGTTTAATCCACACTGTCCATCAATGCTTCCATCTTATTTTAAGGTACAAGCCCAAAAATAAGACAAATCCAAATCTCAGGTGGACCACACCGTAGGAAAACAGTGAGAATTGACTCTTACCCTTGAAAACTTTTTGGGGGCCACAGAAGTTTGGTATCAAGCTGATATTTGTTTTTTCCCTTCATCTAGGTCTATGTGACCTTATCAAGAGGTTGGATGGTAAATAAACATCACAGTAGGCTCTAGAAAGATTTTAATGGTGGACGTTCAATCCCCACTGTTTTCCTATGGTGTGATCAACCTGCGATTTGGATTTGTCTCATTTTTGGGCTAGTGTCTTAAAATAAGATGGAAGAATGGATGGACGGTGTGGATAAAACACATACATCATGGTAGGGCCCACAGAGATTTGAAACCACCCCTTATGCACTGGGACTAGCTGATCCGCGCCCCTTTTTTTGAACTTAGTGGGAGTGGATTAGGTGAGACTCCGGATCCACCGAGGTGGATGGGACCGCTGACTGTGGGCCACTGTGATGTATGTGACTACATCCACGCCGTCCATCCGTATTGAAAAGTTCATTTTAGGACATGAACCAAAAAATTAAGGAGTTTCAAATCCAAGATGGGCCATAGTACAGGAAACAGTGGTGATTTACCGTTAAAAACTTCTTGTGGGCCACAAAAGCTTTGGATCAAGATGATATTTATGTCGTCTATTCATCTAGCTGTTTGTGACCTTATCAACAGGTTAGATGGAAAATAAACATATTGGTGGGATCCATTGAAAATCCATGAAGTTTTCAATGGTAGAGATTCAATCACGACTGTTTCTGTGGCGTGGTCCACCTAAGATTTGAGTCAGCTTCATGTTTAGTATCATACCCTAAAATAATCTTTAAAAATGGTTGGATGGTGTGGATTTAAGATACATACATCACTATTGAGCCCCACAGTCAATGGGTCCCACCTATCTTGGTGGATCCCGGGGTCTCACCTAATCCGCTCCCAAAGTTAGTAGCCATCTCCTAACAAATGTTTGGTGGGCCAATAAAATGGTGCCATGTCACAATTTAATTGAACTCATGTTGGCCCAGCATGTCTAAATCCACTTCCTTTCTCAATGAAGGAAGGTTCTTCACATTTAAATCACAAGAAAAAAATCACTGCAGGCTTTGCTAACTACACAAAGGTGCATTTTCCTCACACCTGAAAGCAATGAACGTATGTGTGAGATCACAGTCATTCGTCAAGAAATCCTCACCATGTAGATGCTTCACAAGGTGGATCGACTTGATCATCAGGTCAGCAACACACATTGAAAATAAACGAACTGGTAATCCAAATAGACCGAGGATCCAAATTACTGATGACCGGTTCAGCCTATCCTCCCCCCCCCACCCCCCCCCCCCCCCTCAAAATGGCATTGGGTCACCTGCTGAGCAGCTCCAATCTTACTCACATTTTCCTTATTTCCACATATCTATAAGCCACATCTTTATATGGATTGGCCCAAAAAATCATGCACGACAGTTGAAGTAGTCAATTGTAGCATTAGAGCCAGGTTTTAGTATATTTCCATCGACCCACATAAAATTTACATGTTTGGGCTATGTAGGGGCAAGAAATGCTCGGCTTCTAGGCCATGTCATCTGTACAATATTGGTGGTCACTTGATCGAATTGTCTGATGTCCCACTCAAGTGGCTGATTTGCAACTGGCAAGTATGGTCGGGTTATAAGCCTAGCTAAAGGCATTCAGCTCCATATATATTAATTGCGCCTTAGTTTTCAGCCGTACTTGTGTGCATTTTTTAGAGCTCATCTCACGTTATATAACTTAAAATTTGAACAGTTTATGTGATGAAGTATTCTAAAAAATCTCAGGGGCCAATTTCTACCTCAATCTAGAACTTTGGTGGGCTATCATAGTAAAGAGAGGGACAAATCAAAGGAAGAAATTGTTTTCTTTTTCTTGGCCCACCAAAGTTCTACAGCAAGGTAAAAGTTAGGCCTTATAAGTTTCTTGGGGAGTTGCATCATGTGGACGATTCAGATTTTGAGCTCATATCACATGAGATTTAAAAAATTGCTCATAAGCTTTTGTAAGAATTAGGGTGCAGGTGAGTGTTTATCTGCACAACTGGAAGACGCCTAGGCATTTCTGTTGGGCTTGGATGCCTCAAACCTTCCTGCATGAAGACCACCGACCGGTCGGTCACGTTGGAGATGAAGACAGCAGGGTATTTGGAGCTTTTTTGGGCCATCCGACCAGTCGGCCAACTGGCCGGTGGAAGGGTCCGACCGGTTGGCCAGTTTTCTTTTTGGACTTGGTTTCTTGCGCGGTTTTGCTCAAGGAGTTTTTAATTCCGATTTTCTCCTATTTAAGGAGATGTAATTCGAGATTAGGGTTGCCGCCAATGGGTCAAGGGATTGAGAGGGTTCTAGGGTGAGAGAAAAAGCTAGGGAGGAAGCTTGGAGTTTTCTGGATTGAGGGAAAGGGATGAGTTTGTCCTCCTCATGTGAGAATTAGCTTCGGGTAGCTTGGGATTTCTCTTATGGGCTGTGATCCAGGGTATTCTTTTGTAATCTCTTGTAACTTCTGATTCATAGTGGATTGGTGTCGCTTCGTGCCGTGGTTTTTTACCCTTGAGGGGTTTTTCCACGTAAAAATCGATTTGTCTTCTTGTGTGTGATGATTTGCTTGTTGATTGCCATTGTGGTGTGTTCCTCGCCTGCTTTGATTGCTTCCGCTGCGGGGCTCCTAACCCCAACAAGTGGTATCAGAGATAAAAGTTGGGACGGAGGCAGAGAGAATCTGAGGCAAGACATCAATGATGTCTTCTAGCATGAGATTCACTCTGGAGAAGGATTCCGTGAAAGAAAAACATAGAAGCGATCGGTATCTATGGAAGAAGTAAAGTTGAAGAAAGTGCATCGCTACGCCGATATCTCAATCAGGTTTGTCGACTGCGATCGGGTTTGATCGGGAGCACTATTCATGGTGGAGCTATGGAATTGGCAGCGAGATCCACGATTGCTTGTGTGTGGCATGCGCAAGGGCCACATGAGCGAGCGGGTGATGAAGGTGCAAGTTTGAAGTCGATGAGGCATGAGAAGTGGTGGAGCTATGATGACAACGAAGTAGAGATGAAGATGGTGTGTGGCGAGGTGTTGCATGAAGATTTGAGTCGTGGTGGAGTTTGTTGGGCTTGGACGCCTTAAACCTTCTTGCATGAAGACCACCGACCGGTCGATCACGTTGAGATGAAGACAGCAGGGTATTTGGAACTTTTTTAGGCCATCCGACCGGTCGGCCGACCGGCCGGTGGGGGGGGTCCAACCGGTCGATCGACCGGTCGGGTAGTTTACTTTTTGGACTTGGTTTCTTGCGCGGTTTGGAACAAGGAGTTTCTAATTCCGGTTTTCTCCTATTTAAGTAGATGTAATCCGAGATTAGGGTTGCCGCCAATGGGCCAAGGGATTGAGAGGGTTCTAGGGTGAGAGAAAAAGCTAGGAAGGAAGCTTGGAGTTTTCTGGATTGAGGGAAAGGGATGGGTTTGTCCTCCTCATGTGAGAATTAGCTTCGGGTAGCTTGGGATTTCTCTTATGGGCTGTGATCCAGAGTATTCTTCTGTAATCTCTTGTAACTTCTGATTCGTAGTGGATTGGTGTCACTTTGTGCCGTGGTTTTTTTACCCTTGAGGGGTTTTTCCACGTAAAAATTGATTTGCCTTCTTGTGTGTGATGATTTGCTTGTTGATTGCCATTGTGGTGTGTTCCTCGCCTGCTTTGATTGCTTTCTGCTGCGGGGCTCCTAACCCCAACTATTTCAACAGCAGGTCTCAGGTTTGAGTGCTAAAGAGTGTGGCTGACCAAGTGGGTGCATCGCCCGCTAATAGGGTGGGTAGACCAACTTATAAAAGAAAAAAAAAAGTTGGCTCACATGATCTAAAGCATTTTAAAGTTGGCTCACACCCTAGGATAGAAGATTTGCTTCCTAAGCGTGCTGGATGGCCAACATGTTAGCACTTGATGCTCCAAATTCAACAAACCGCGCTTATTAATCAGTGGTTAGGATTGATACCAATTTGAATATTATATAATTATTTATTTTATTTAATGGATTATTTATATAATTATATATAGGACTTCTTTTATTGTACGTTATGACCCAAACTGTCCATTCCAAGGGGCTGCTATGACTGGAAGATCGTCTGACGTGTGTAAGATTTTCGTGGCACTCACGATTAGTGGGGTGAAACTAATGGACGGCCTACGTGGATGGTTGGACTGTCCACATCTCTAGAAGTACTGGGTGCACTCGAACATTCCAGTATTAATATTAAACAGAATCACAAAAGCTTATAAGAAACAAAAAATAAACAGCAAAAGAAAAAACTCCAAAACTTCATTAATAAATGTATTATGGTCAAACAAGTCATCTATGATCTCATTTTTATTACTTGAATCGAAATGTACACATGATCACATACATGGTTGTATGTGAACTTTCACATACAACGTTTCTTTCCATGTTTGTCTTGGGTGTAAAATCCGAGCCGCTGAAAAGATGGGCCACACTGTGAAGATCATCTGGGGCGAAAACTGGACCAATCGGCTCATTAGGGAGGGGCTACTCCCGAAGATCAAAACAGACCATTAGCTGTTTATTGATTTAGGTGGTGTAGCCGTCTGATGAATGGACCATTCTGGTTCTTGCCCAGGTGATCTTATGACGCTGCTTACCTTTTGTACGGTTCGGATGTTCAACACGTGTGAAAAATTGGCGGGAAAGAAAGGGTTGTATGTAAAAATCGTTGTACACAATGGCATTTGAAAGTTTCTTAATGTATGGTAGTGCCCAGACGGAGACATAAACCTATATCTGTACCTAATCCGGATATATGAACATAGGGAGTTGGGCTCACGTCGGAGTCATCAAGTGAGAGACATCTTCTTGTCACCATTTGAATTGAAACGTACAAGTGGCAAACATGTATGTACAATCAACACCGTACAAATCGTGGGACCACCGGTGGATGCAGCATATCCCAGAAATTACAATGATAGGACAACCTTAACCATCCGATTTCGCCTGTTAAATTTGAATGGCTGACATTTTTTTAACCATTCATATGATTTCCATCAATTGGATGGTTAGGATCGTTAGATCTGTGTGGTATTCAGTCTATAATCCATCCACAACGAGACCCGTGATTTGGACTGTCAGGATCAACGTAGACAATGTCACACGTACGTTGGACGAGTCACCACCATTAAAAAAATGTTGATAATCTGTCACCATATCTTGTCCTTTCCAAAAATAGATACATTCCCAGAAAAAAAAATATATATAATAAAGAACGTTAATGAGATAGAAGCTTTCCTTACCTTCTTTCCCTGACCCTCCGGCTCCGCAAGTCCACGGTTGTTTGTAGCGCGCAGAGTAGTATATGGAGCTCTAGATCCTCCTTTACAAATTCAAGCATAGATATGTGCTCTTTTCATGAACTTCCTAAGCATGCCGTGCAATTTGTATGAAGAAAAACTCAGGTGTGAAACACCCCATTGATATATCTGCTGCCGACCAGCTGTCTTGTGATGGTTGTCGGCCGTAGGTTCCACACTTCATCTTTGATCGGATGGATGTCATCATTTCCGCGTGAAATCTTACAAGAAGAACAGCTAACATCTTACTCATACTAACACTTAGACAGTTAGCACCCTTTGTAATTCCCGACGTGTTTTTTTTTTTTTTTTTTCATTTTAATGGCTCAGATTTATGGCACGTGGAACTGCTTCGATTGATTCAAGAGGTGGACCCCTCGTGGATGGGCCATGTTCCGAAATGTTTATGATCACGCATATGTCGAACACTTCGTTGGAATGGGTGTGGACCATGTTGTTGTTATTCATAACAAGAAGTCTATTCGTCTGATGCTTTTGACCGTCCATTCAGATTTATTTTTGTGCTGTGGCCAACCAACGTTAGGGATCGATTGAAACTTCTACCATGGAACGAGCCTCATTTCATGGTGGTCAGTCGTGCCTCGTTTGACCAAGTAGATGGCAGACGTAACAGTGCATGCAGGTATGAACTCAGGGCCGTTCATCAGGTGAGGGACCATCATGGAAAGTCCCTGGTAAAAATAAAGATCCGTTTATTAATCATTTGGCCGACACATATTCGTCGAACATAAAAACATCGATCATTACACTTTCTCCAGCAATCGTGTCTTCAATTTCACGTACAGTCAAAATAAAGTGGGTAAATCAGTTAATTTTTTTACAACCTTGGATAAGTTTAAAATCAATGGCATGAAAAATTAGACAAAGTTTTATTATCAAATAATTTCAAATTAATAAATTTAACAAGCATGTGTACAATTAAATATTTGAAAATGTATGAATTATCATATATATATATATATGTGTGTGTGTGTGTGTGAATGATAAGTTGGTTTTTTGTATTAAGATTAAAATGAAACTAATATTCAGATATTTTTCTTACCATTTCTTTCTTGTCTCTAATATTTGAATTTTCTACTCTATCTTTTTGTTACAAACCAACGTAATTTTGGACACTTGGCATAACTTGCGTGAATCACCTTAGAGTCATTCGATGGTGACATTCAATCTTCCAGCTCCTTGCTCGCAGTGATGACTATTATATTAATGAGATGGCTTATTAAAGACCCTTAAAAAGATACCCGAATATAAATATTATAGTAATGAGTTAGCAATTTTTAAAATTTACAATTTAAAATGCTACAAACCAGCAAGTATACAATACTGTAGTAGGTGGCCACCGTACCGTAGCCAAATCCTGCCTGAGATGGCGGAAATAACCGCGTAGCGTGTCCGGTTCTCACGCCGAAACGACGCTCGAATCTGGACGTCAAACCATCCAACATCGTGCGGCGGACGACTCAACCCAGACACACGTAGACAGCTCGATCCCCACTAACAAGGGACTGAGGAATTATCTACAGCCCTTTGGACTCCAATATGTTATATATGTAAAATCCAATCCATCCATCAGGTTTTTCTTTTGACTTCTCAGGCCTTTTGCTAAAAAGTCAGCGAGATCCACTAAGGTGGGCCACACCCCATGGAACAGTGGTGATGTGACGCTAACCATAGGTTTCTGTGTGGGGCTACCATGGTCTGTACCTTCTATCAGAACCGTCAATGAGGTGTAATTCACCAGGATAAGGTGAAAATACAGAAATGATAATGATCCAAGTATCAGGTGGGCCGATTTTCTTCTTAAAGGTATTAGAGCAAGTTTACATTGCTTTCATTGGCACCACCCATAAATTTTTTTTCCGGAATGATATTTTGTATGTACGGTTTAAATAACAATTATGATCTGATGTACGGAGTGGATTTCTAGATAAAATATGGTGGCCCCACAGAGGTTAGGTATTGTATGCAGCTGGGTAAAACAGGTATTGTATACGATTTCAGTCCTTTCCAGTATTTTCCCGGGAATTTCGTCTTTCGCGCCGCGATTGTCGGCCGCGGGGCGAGAGACTTTCCCAGGAAATTCCTGCGCTACATGCTAGGTGGAGTGGACCGCACTTTAATGCTTGTTAGAAATCCACCCCGTCCGGCCGTTTTGAGACTTCATTTTAGAACATTAGTAAAAAAATGAGGTGAATTCAAAACTCAAGTGAGACACACGAAGGTAGGGAAAGAAATATATACCGTTGAAAACTTTCTGGGTTCCCTTGATGTTTATATGCCATCCAAACTGTTTATATTGTTATTACCACTTGGATGAAGTGAAAACACAAAAATATCATTTTGTTGGCCACATGAATGTTTCAACGGTGGTCACTGAATCCCCACTGTTCCTCTTGTATGACCCACTTGATTTTTGGATTTGCCTCATTTTTTGTTGTATGTTCTAAATTGAGGTTGTAAAATGGATAGACGGGGTGAATTTCTCAAAAACATCACGGTGGGCTCCACCTAGAATCGTGCAAGAACTTCCTCCGAAAGGTGCCATAACCCTGCAAGAACTTCCGGCGAAATAGAGCCATCAGTTTCTCCTCACTTCTCCTCAAATCCATGGTGCCAAACGGGCTATAATAGAACCAGCATGGATATTCATCTTGCTACTGAAGTTACGTTACCAAGGCCTCACTATGATGTATGTGTTGTATCTATACCGTCCATCCATTTAGAGAGATAATTTTAAGGCATGAGGCAAAGAATGAGGTATATCTAAAGCTTGAGTGGACTCCGCTGTAGAAAATAGTGGTGATTGGATGCCTATCATTAAAAGCTTCTTGGGGGCCATAAAAGTTTTAGATCAAGTGATATTTATGTTTTTCGTTTTTCCATGCCTGTGTGAACTTATGAATAGGTTGGATCTCAAATATTAAGCATTATGGTGGGCCTAAGAAGGTTTCGATGGTGACCATCACTTTCTTCACTGTTTTTTGTGGTCGGGTCCACTTGAGCTTTGGATCTGCCTCATTCTTTGGTTCATGCTCTAAAATAATTTCTCCAAATGGATGGATAGTATGGATACAACAGATACATCATGGTAAGGCCCACAAAACTTGTTGACGTTGCTTCAGCAGTGAGATAGCTACTGAAGTCGTCAGTAGCTAAACCCACGCCCGCTAATTCGGATGGCTGAAGAGGAACGCGGTTCGGCTAGTCACTGCTGCACTAGCCAGGTGGCTTCGGTGCTATGTGGGCCCACCATAATGTATGTGTTTTATCCACTCAGTCCATCCATTTTATCAGATCATTTTAGGGCTTGAACAAAAAATAAGGCAGATCTAAATCTTAGGTGGACCACACCACAGGAAAACAGTTGTGATTGAATGTCCACCATTAAAAACCTTCTAGGATCCATTGTAATTTATTTAACATCCAACCTCTTAATTAGGCCACGCAGACTTGGATGAAGTGAAAAATACAAATATCAGCTTGATCCAAAACTTTTGTGGCCCCAAGAAGTTTTTAATGGTGGGCGTTCAATCAACAATGTTCCTTGTGGTCCACTTGAGATCTGATTCTGCCTCATTTTTGTCCTAACACCATAAAATGATCTAAAAATAGACTAATAGCATGGATGAAACACAACTTGTTAGACCATTAAAAACTTGCTTAGGTTTCATTGTAATATTTATTTGCCATCCAACTTGTTGATAAGGTCTAATAGACCAAGATGAAGGAAAAGACAAATATCAGCTTGGTCCAAAACTTCCATGGCGCACTAAAATGTTTTCCAATGGTAAGTGTTCAATTCCCACTATTTCCTATGGTGTGGTTTACTTGAGATTTGCATCTGCCTCATTTTTGGGTTCATGCCTCTAAAATAAGCTGGAAAAACAGATGAATGGTGTGAATAAAACATATACATCATGGTGGGGTCCATAGAGTTTTAACACCAGCTAGCTGGCTGGTGTTCCGATCACTGGCCAAACCGCGTCCCATGGCATCATCATGCCTTGCTTACTATGTAACATATACGTCGCACGCTTGTATTTTGATCCCACCCATCTTGCCCGCTCTTCTAATGAAGTTTGAAAAAAGAGAAAAAAAAAAAAGAAAAAAAAAGAGGTGGACTGAACCATTTAAATGGCCCTTTTCCCATCAAAAGTGAATCACTGCTAGCTTTTGTACTATATATAGTCCATTATCTTCGTAAATTTTTTGCAATCACACCCCCACACATTCTCATGCACTTACACCGCAGTGGCTTTTTTATATCACAATGGTAACTCGACTCCATACCTCATTTTCTTCTTAACTATCGAAAGAATGCTTATTATTTGGCCGTAATGACATGGCAGCACAATACTTCCCATGCATTTAGATGTTAAGAATCATTGCTAAGCCTTTAGTTGAATCCAATTAGGAAAGTAGTTAGTTAAAATTTTACTTCTTAGATAGAAAATAAGGAGTCTTCTTATATATAATGCTTGTAAATAAGACCCTAGTTTTTATAGCATTGCTTGTATTATTTTATACATGGTATTAGATCCTCATTATTCAGTAAATTGGTCGTGTTCGGAGTTTTTATGCTTTCAGTTTGTATTAATTCTCTTCTTTTGCAAGTATTTTTTATATATGTTAACCTGCTCGATAATGTCAACGGCTAATGTTATTGTTCTTGCAGTTGTTACGATAAAGAAATATTAAAATTTGAAATCGTGGCTACAAAGTTATTTGATTGGCCATCGCCTTTGAGAAATTTTTGACGGTAATGATCCCAAACTAATGACACGCCTAATGGGTCAGGGCTTATAAATTGAAGGAAGAATAATAGAAAGGCTCTGCATGCGAGCTAAATTTCTTATGGATCATATTTGTTTTTTATATGTTAGAAATTGGATTCGACAAAAGAAGCATGGCTACCTTACACAAGAAAAGGAGTAGTGATAAGAAGGCATTTTTTGAAATGAAATTGAGGGTGATTAAGCAAGCCAATGACTTCATGACAGAATGCTCTCCAAAGGAGTTTGAGAATGATATATGCACATGGGACATGACAATGAGGATAATTGATGAAAATTATTACCAAATCATAATTTAATTAGAATACTTAGTTATTAAGTATGCTTTAATTGAGTCATATAGTAAGAAAGTGGTTAGGAATTCCTTTATCGAAGTTTTGGTGTATGTTAAGAAATAAGGACTTTCTTCTATATAAAGGCTAGCTTGCATGTAAGAAACACTTAATAAAAAACTTTTTTTCCTTTATCTCTTTATTTTAAATAAAATAGTTTTTATCTTTTAGTTTATTTCTTTTCTTCTTCTTCTTCTTTGTTCTCTACAATGTGATTGTCCTCTCCATATATAGCTTTGTATGTTTTTATACACTAGATGCATTGGATTGAATCCAATGTGAGTTCTAAACTAATATAAAGTTCATGGAATCATTTGAATGTATTATATTACTTATTTCAATCTGTCGTCATAAATTCTCAATCTTTACTATAAAAGGTCCAAAATTTCATTGGAACAAACCGCGTGAATGTATGAGCTCATCACATTAAGATATTGAACATATCAAGAAGAGAAACCCATGCAAATGGCACTTTCTGATACATCCCAATACGTAGATACAAATGTTCTTGTTTTACCGGTGGACTACCGTATGTTTATGGCCGTACCAGGAAGATGTATTCAAACCATTCAACACGTCTATCAAAGGCATCATCTTAATACCCTCACACCCAAAACTCATCCCGGTCCAAAGCAGCCTGAATCTTGATCGTAACCCTTTATCTGGGCTGGATGATATATACACAATATCCTGGACAACCCATGTTAATCAACAGTGGGCATTCCTTCTCAATATGTTCCGTGGTGTGGGCCATATAAGCCTTAGATCCATCTAATTCTTCGTTATTTGGATTTTCTGAGATGACCCATATTATGGACGGCTTGAATTCCATTAAAAGATCCCTGGGCCTCACATCTGCCCTGTACCAGTATAACTAAAGGCTCCCCTTGATTGGTTGAGCAAATCCTAACCACTGATTTTTGGACACTTGTTTCATTGAAACAGGACCATTGAAATTTTATGTTCATGATGCATCCAAACGGAGACCATTATTTGGACACTTAGGGCCCGTTTGGATTGTACGTTACTTAAGATAAGTACTTATCATTTAAGTAACTTATCTTGATTTCTACTTAATTAGAAACATGTTTGGTAAACAACATCTTTATTAACCAAGAAGTAGAAGATCATGTTTGCATCCTAAGTAATTATCTACCAAGTCTATTTGGTCCTTATCGTTGTACGTGTACCATCCATAACCTTTGGTGTGAATTGTTCATTGTGTGGGCCTCACCTTTGATGTGGGAAGTCCATCATGTGGGCCCACCTTAGACGGGGGTCATTCATCATTATGGCCCGACCTTTAACATACATGGTTCATTATGTAGGGTCCACCTTTGATGTTGGTCATTCATCAAGTGGGCCCACCATCAATATCCACTGCCCATCATGTGGAGCCACCTTTAATGTGGACCGTCCCAAATGTGGGGCCCTCTTTAGATATGGGCCACTCATCATTGGGGCCGACCAATGGTGAGCTTCAATGACCATTGTTTCCTGAGGTGCGGTCTACCTGAGATTGGATTCTGTTTTATTTTTTGGCTGGACCAATGACGGTGGACCCTGTAGATTTCATGTGCATGGCATGAGGCCCCACTACTTAATGGGCCACCCAAAACTAGTTGGAAAAAACAAATACATTAGGGTAGGCCCCAATAAGCTATGGTCAATATGGGCAGGACAATTGCCACAAAAACCAGCACTATATACAGCTATGGATGAGCACCTCTGGTATGGTCGGTGGATTAAAAGAGGAAAAGCTTAAAAAAAGAAGAAGCTAAAATACGATTTTCATAAATAATTATTCATTAACCAAACTAACTAGTCTCAAATAATTTACTGAACGGGTGACATCAGCAAGAAAAGCAACTTTGGTTTGTATTCCACGTACGAAATTTTAAACGCCTGAGTATCACCCATCACACTCTGCCAGAGTATCAAAGTTTCCACGACTCCCCCACATGCCCTTTTGTCCTTTTCTGCATGGCATGCAGGCGTGCCTGCCACCGACCTTAGCAGTTATTGTCCGTTATGTTGGTTGGGTTGACGGCATAAGAAGATGAATAGACTTCAATAAATTTTTTATTTTTTTTCAGTTCGTTTGGCATGCAACTCAAGATTCCCAGCATTTGTCGGCCATTGGGCCCAGATGTAGAGATGGTCCAATAATCAGAGCTGTCCACCTTCGCTGCAGCAAGAAATTTTTTCCCCTCGTATGATGTTTCCGACCATTGATACATGTGACTAAATGTCGACCGTTCAATCCTGTAATAACCCTTAGCCCCAGGCTCATATATATATATATATATATATATATATATATATAGAGAGAGAGAGAGAGAGAGAGAGAGAGAGAGAGAGACTGCTCACCTGGGCACTTCTCTCACCGAAATTGGTGAGAACTTTTTTATGGCTTATTGCATATGATGTGAGCAAAAAATCTGAGCCATTCATGTGATGTAGCACTCCAAAAAATCCCTAAGACCCATCTTTCAACCTGATCCAGAACTTTGGTGGGCCGCACCAAAAAGGCAGAGGCAAATCAAGGGAGGAAACTGTTTCCTTCTTTCATGGCCCACCAAAGTTCTGGAACAAGTTGAAAGATGAGATCTTGTAGTTTTTAGGGGTGCTGCATGACATGGATGTCTCAGATTTTGGGCTCACATCATATGTGATGAGCCATGAAAAAGTGCTCACGAAAATGCACATGCACATGAGATCATTCCTCTCTCTCTCTCTCTCTCTCTCTCTCTCTATATATATATATATATATATATATATATATATATATATATATATATATATATATATATATATATATATATATCTTTTTGGCCCCGAATGGAACCCACATGCTGAGTAGTCTAACGATCAAAACCGTCTATATTGTGGAGTCTATGACATACCAGGCACATTACGAAACTTACACTGGGCGGATGATTATGACCATCTGAAGATGAATTTCAAAGGACGAAAAAGAAAATTCTCAATGGCTCTCTTTCAACTCTAAAAATCAAAGGTTAGGATTATGGCTGCAGTTTGACCACAGAAAATAAATAAATAAACTTATTTATGGTAGAATGTGAACATTTCAAATTGTTGGACCGTTTCAGCACGCCGCCCCATTGGGCGGCTGGATTCACAGTAAAAAACAACTCCAGTCCATCTTTGAAATGCATACAATTCAAAGGCTACGCGGCTGATTCTATCTAGTACGAAATTCAAAGCAAAATCTATATATTTTCTCCAAGGGTCATCGTCAATGAATTTGATTTTCGTCCATCCATTCACATTTGATGAAAGTTGTATGTGTGGTCCACCCTACGGGATAGGGACAACAACCAAACGAGTGCATTTATACGGCACCGGGCTATTGTGGGGCCATGTCAATTAGATGTGCCCTTCCATGTTAGGCTATGGGGACAAAAATCATCCGAATTGAAACTCAAGTGAGCTACACCATAATGAATAGTTGGGAGGGATGCAGATATTTTTTCCTACACCCACGTTAGCTACGCGGGGTGTAGCAATGAACCTGCCATGGTGTATGTGTTGTATCCACCCCGTCTATCCATTTGGCGATATCAGTTTAGGGCATGAAACTAAAAATGAGGCAGATCCAAAGCTCAACTGGACCCAGCACAGAAAATAGTGGGGATTGAACGCCAACCATTAAAAACTTATTGGGGGCTACTTGAGCTTCGTATCTGCCTCATTTTTGGTATCATGCCCTAAAATGATCTCACCAAATGAATGGACGGCATGGATACAGCACATACATCATGGGCCACACCATGTGAATTCAGAGGTCTTAGTTATGATTATGCATTGTCGCCACCTAAGTTTTGGATTGACCTGATTTTTTTTATTTTTTTATTTCCAGTTTTTACTGTAAGTTAAAGGGGAGAATACCATGGATGGGGTGGATTTGATGCACAGTTGATGTGGCCCGGCCCACAGCAGCCTTGTACCATTAGAGTGGGACGTAGTTTGGCGCTGGTGACCCCAACACCTAGCTAGCGGCAAAGCTCTGTGGGCCCCACTATGATATATGTATACACACTGTCCATCCATTTTGCTAGGGCATGAGTCAAAATAAGAAAGATCCAAAGCTCAAGTGGACCGCACGACAGGAAATATGTGGGATTGAACGATTGCCGTTGAAAACTTCTTGTGGGCAACAGAAGTTTTAGATCAAGCTGATATTTGTGTTTTCCCTTCACCCATGTGTTTGTGACCTTATGAGCAGGTTGGATGGCAAAATTATAAACATCACTGTGGGCTTTAGGTGCTTTGTATTTGCTTCAATTTTGGGCTCATTTCTTAAAATGAGCTAGAAAATGAATGAAGGGCGTGGATAAAACACATACATCATGGTGGGGCCCACAGAGTTTTGACACCAGCTAGCTGGGTGATGTTGGGGTCACCAGCCAAAGGTCCATAACTAAAATAAGTGATTTGTTTTTAGCCCTTGTAATCATAAAACTGATTCTTAAACCTCTTTGGTACATGCTCTTATTATGTAATGTAGAGGTGCCATTGACCTTAAACATCCCTGTCCTTATTAGGTAGGCCGTTGATTAAGTGGGCCAATCAGAGCGCATCAGCTGACTTATCATTCCTAATCGTGGAATTAAGCAACCCATGACGGCCTTGTTTTAAGCCGTAGTTAGACTGGCATCCTTTAGAGGCTTGTTTTTCTCCTCATTACCCGGTCTAATTCAGATTGAACTCTACCATGCAAGCGTTTAGTGGGCCTTTAGACCTTATTCCCATTTTGCCATTTGACCAATTAGTCCATCGGCTCATTGGCTGTATGTTTGTGGATCAGGTTTCATGAGGTGGTCCCATCATTTCAGGCCCGGGGCACCCCAGATTTCACCAATTAGAAAGGTGGATTATCTAGTCTCAGGATAATGATGTTTTCCCATTTTGTTTTAGGGCGTGTTTGGTTGCACCAAATTTCATGAAATTTGATGCAACCAAACGCACCCTCTTGATGAAGAAGGTATGACATGCATTGATGCAATGGTGGGAGCTGAGATACACATGACCTCCTGAAGGGTGGCATCATGGTAATCTAAAATGTTAAACATGTATATTGCTCCCTTTGGTGTGTCCTTCCCGAGTTTTCGATCACGATGACTCTTGGGATGTACGGTGAACATAAGAAGGTGCAGCAGATGCATGGTTTAGATTCCATGTACACATCGCAGGTGGGCCCCACACATCGATTCATGCCGTCTGTGTTCATTTCCCCTTTACCCTCAGCCATGTACCTATTTGCATGCCAACAATTGAAAAGTTAAGGTAATACGGTTAATGAGATTTTTAGGGCATTGCCCATCCATGATAGGACCGAAAACCAAAATTCTGAGTAAACCAACACTGGCCCCACATGTACGAACTTCATGTCCATACATAGTTACTTTCAACAACCCATTGAGTTGGTTGTGCATGCACTCACTATCTTTGTTTTTTCTTTTGGAGGTGGTGAAATTTCATTAGAAAAACGTCAAAAGGCAGTGCAACAACAACAGCACCACTCAAGTGGAGATACACTTTGTAGAAGCGTTTAGGGAAAAAATTCACTCTAGCATATCAGACATTGCCCATCAGAAGATCCTAGCAGCTGACCCACCTTAAACCTGAAAGCAACGGTTGTTCTTTTCTCTCCAAATAGTCGATCACTTAGTCAATAAAGATAATCCCCATAAAACTTTATTACTTTTCCCAACACCACCAGCATGCGAAACTAAGAAAAATCCTTCAATGGTTCTCGATGACATTCACAATGTATTAAAAAGGCCAAAAAACCTCTCCCACAATAGTCAAAAGATGCTCGATGTATCAGAACGACCTCTTAAGAAACGACCTAAAGAGTCACGTACCAATTTACAGTCAGTCCCCATTAACTGCTCGGCCATAAGGGCTCAGTCAAAGTTGAAGAAACCCCTTTCGTAATCTATCTTTTACCCGGCGGACTTTTTTATGCTCTACCACTTAGAACAAGAAAGATGAGAGGCTGTTTTCAGTTGTCGGCTGGGCAATGAATAAACAAGTGGTTTACCAAACTCGGCATAATTCAAGCATATTACAATACTCCACCTATGAGATCTTGAGATTGGCTAATCCCACTTATATGGTGGATGACTTATAGGCCACCACTTATGCTGACATGGCACCTGGGTGCAACACCCGAGCCGCCTATGTAGATGCAATCGCCTAAAATCATGAGTGTCCCCTCATCAGGCGGGTCAGAGTTCATGTAATACTTGTATAGGTGACCCCATCAGATGGATGGATTAGATCTTGTAAATATATGCCAGGTCAGCAAATGTATTGTAGAATGTTCTGCCTTACACACAAGAGTGAAGGATTAGCAACTACCACGAAAAAGGGGAGTTTCAATCCGGAGTGGATTAGGTGCGGCGGCCCTAGCCTCACCCGAGACATGCCCTCACTGCAGGGCCCACCTTGATACATGTATTCTATATATACGTCGTCCATATGTCCATGTCATTTTAGGGCATGAGGCTGTTTGTCTTGAATTCGGCAACGCGGTGCATGTGTGTGTTTTGTGAGCGTGCCAAGACTAATTTGCTGTCCAATTCAAACCAAATGCCTTGGACCCTTGGCATTGAGATAAAGTAGTGTATTTTCAATGGTCGGGAGTGTTGGGGTTAGGAGCCCCGCAGCGGAAGCAATCAAAGCAGGCGAGGAACACACCACAATGGCAATCAACAAGCAAATCATCACACACAAGAAGGCAAATCGATTTTTATGTGGAAAAACCCCTCACGGGTAAAAAACCACGGCACAAAGCGACACCAATCCACTATGAATCAGAAGTTACAAGAGATTACAGAAGAAAACCATAGATCACAGCCCATAAGAGAAATCCCAAGCCACCCGAAGCTAATTCTCACATGAGGAGGACAAACCCATCCCTTTCCCTCAACCCAGAGAACTCCAAGCTTCCTCCATAGCTCTTTCTCTCCCCTAGAACCCTCTCAATCCCTCGGCTCATTGGCGGCCCTTAGTGGCAACCCTAATCTCGGATTACATCTCCTTAAATAGGAGAAAAATCGAAATTAGAAACTCCTTGCGCAAAACCGCGCAAGAAACCCAAACTAAAAAGGAAACTACGTACAAGCAGTTCGCGCAGGGTATGGCGCCCGGTCACCAGACCGTCGGGCGCCCGGCCAACCCAAAAACAGTCCAGCGAGAAACTATTGAATTTCGGGCGCCCGGACCAACATGGTCGGGCGCCCGGCAGGGTCATGGGGCGCCCGGTCACCAACACCGTGGGGCGCCCGGCTGTCGCAAAAAATGTCCAGCGTGACCGACCGGCAGGCCGGCCGGCCGGTCGGTGGTCTTCATGCTTGAATATTTGAGGCGTCCAATCCCAACAGGGAGACCAATTGTCTATTATGCAAATTGTCAAGTGTTTTTATTAGGCGATTTGCGAAGGTTGGGGCTCTTCATTTAATGAGTCCTTTTTGCTTTGAGAACAAGGACTTTCAAGAGTGCAGTAAGTGCATGATTGAGTGAAGTATGACAATAGAAGTCAGAAATGAATACAGTGGTTGGGAATGGTGAAACTTACCACTAACAGGTATTACTATCCTAACTGAGAGTAGTAGAGTGCTTAACCGAGTAGCATGCTGATGAGCGAGGAAAGGACGATGTTGAAATTATAAACTACTATCAACCCAACTTTTGAGCGTAGGTAGACGGTTTCTAAAACTATGGTCTTCCTTCGGATCCAGCACATAAGCGCAGATGGAAGGGGATTATAATTACTAGTTATTACTACGTTGGTTTGGCTCGAAGCAGGGACAAACTGAACTACTCCTAGATATTAAGAGTTCCACGGCTAATGAGCGGTGGAAAGGATAAGTGTCTATGAGGACTGGATAAGTAGCGTTGCGCTGGATTAATTGGTATTATTGTGTTTTAGATTGATGCTTGGGATCCCTTGCTTCAAACTCTCCTTTGCTATTGTAGACTCCCTTATAATATTGTGAGAATAACCAATGCCTACGCGACGATTTCACATAATGTCAATAATAAGCTGTCAATTGCCCAATTCGATTGTACCTGGCCTTTGTCGAACGTGTTCTCATCCTAATAACAATCACTCGAATGTGATTTGGTGCTAACATAGGTCTAACGATTATAGCTCGTCTTTAAATCATGTGAGCAGCATGACTCCTAAAACAATTGCTCAGTAATGAGCCGTCTCTATATATTTGGTGCATGCCATGAGAATATCATACTTGCAACGTATTCGCTACTGTGCCGTTAATTTAGTGCTACAAGATCTTGTTCAAACAAAGGCTAAAAAAGATCAAATCCAAATCTCACATGGATCATGCTACAGGAAATAGGGGTGATTGACCATTAAAAACTTATTTACAGGCCACAAAAGGTTTAGATCAAGCTGATAATATTTATTTTTTCCCCTTCATCCAGGTTTATTTTACCTTACGAACAGGGTAGGATGGCAAATAAACATTACAGAAACAATAGAAAGAACCCTAGAAAGTTTTTAATGGTGGGTCGTTCAGTCACCACCGTTTCCTATGTTTTGGTCTACCAAAGATTTAGATCTACTCTATATTTTGGATCATGCCCTAAAATTATATGGAAAGGGGATGGATGGAGCGCATGGATATATAATATATGCATCAAGGTGGGTCCCTATGGTAAGGGTCGCACTGTCTTGGGTGAGGTTGGGGCCGCACCTAATCCATTGCCGTTTCAACCCATCTTTATTTCCATTTTAGCCCTGCACGCCGTATCTACTATCTGCAACACCACCTAAAAGAGTTTATTAGTAAATTTACATATTGTTCAAGATCTTTCTCTCCAGTTTTGTCGGGAGATCCTTTTCGAAAGAAACAACTTCCGAAATGTAGTTTTTTTTTTTTTCTGTTTTAAAAAGTATTAAAGTTGAGGTGGGTCCCACTTGATATGTGTATCACGAGAGCGGAAGCGGAGTAGCTATTGACTTCTTCAGTAGCTATCTGGCCACTAATTGACGTTACTAAGTTCTATGGGCCACCATTATGTATGTGTTGTATCCACATAGTTCATCCATTTCAAGAGATCATTTTAGGCAAGAATGAGGCAGATCCAAAGCTCAAATGGATCCCACCACAGAAAATAGTGGTGACCCCACCCCATCATCATGTATGATCTGGTTTTTTGTTATTTACTCCTAATTTGTTACTGCCTCGAGAATATATTAATAGTCTCCGTAATAAATTTCCTTTTGGATCTTATATCATTTAGGATAGCCATATCCATAACAATACATCAAAGTGGTCCCAAGGTCACATATATTAAAGTGGTCCCAGGGTCATGGAAACACTCACCAACACCGGGTAGCACCTAATCTAGGAATTGATGGGGTGGGGGGCCATGTGTCAGTGGTCCATCCCATCGATCTGACGAGTCCAGTTTTGGAATCCCAAAATTTATGGCGGATCGAAACATCGGAGGAGTTATGCTATAGTATATACTGTTTTCAGATCCTATATGTGGGACCCAGAGAATCAGGAATCTAGACCATTGGTCTGTCAAGTCCCACCATGAATGGAGCATGCCCTAAAAATCGCTCAGATTGAAAGATGGCAGCCACGGATGTTAGATTACTTCTCCATTGAATGAAGAGTGTGTTGTTGTAGGTATATTTTTAACCGTCTATTTGTGGGCCAAATATGGCATTAGAACATCTTCTGGGTGTTGTCTCCATGATGGACTCGGATTGCCTAGTCTAGAAGATAGCACCTACGTCACTTTGTCTATGCGTGGTAAAACTGTATGAGCCCACCATGATGTGTGTGCTTTATGTAAGAGTTCTACATAGTGGGCCCAACTCATCAATGGCCGGATTTGATATATATGTCAGATTTATGTGTGGACTAATCAGTGAGCCCCACTACAATAGTGATCTCGCAGAGATCAGAGGTATTGTGCGTCTAAACTGCCTAATAGCAGTGTAGTAGTTGAACATAAACAATAAAAAAGCCCAATTCCACAATATGCAGATTCTAATACTTTATGTACCTTATTCATTCATCTTGCCAGGTCATTTTAGGGCGTGATCCCAATGAAGCAGATCCAAAGCTCAAGTGGGCCACTCCACAGGGAAGCAGTGAGAATAATGGGTCTCACCATTGAGACCTTCTTAGGGCCACCAACGTTCATTTGCCATCCAACCTATTCATAAGGTCAGACAGAGACAGGAAAAAATACATTTATTAACTTAGATCCAAAACTTGCTGCGGAGAAACTTCGCAATGAAGTTTTCAGTTGTAGGTGTCAAATCTGCACTGTTTCTTGTTGTGTGTTGCACTCGAGCTTTGGATCTGCCTCATTTTTATTTTTATTTTGCCTCATGCCCTCAAAATAATATGTAAGAATAGATGAATGGCGTCGATAAAACACATACATCATGATGGGCCCACATAGTTTCACCAGGTATATTCAGTACCAAAGTTGGGTGCTGTGATGGCGAGAAACAACAGACCCAAGGGCCCAACTTATTAGAATTGACAAATGGTGTGTAATCTGCAAAGATGCCAGCAAACCCTAGCCCTTTGATCATTGTCCACAGGTAAATGACTAAGAGTAAAATATAGCAATGGTCCGTATCCAACAAAAGTAGGATGAAGAAGGAATGGTTAGGACTATCTTAGAGATTGGCACATACGTCATCCAAGGTATGGTCCACCCGATCAATAGTGTGGGTATAGATCACCCAAACATTAACCCATATCTCTACGTTTTTATAGCAGTCTCGATCAATCTTAGCTGAGCAAATAGGCTTAAGAAGTCTTGAAGTTTGGATTTTAGAAGGACATTAGAAGTGATTTTGATTATTGAAAATGATATTCAAGTAATTTAAATGTCTTTACATACTTAGGGGGCGTTGGATCATAAGTTAATTATGCCTAGCTTATCTTGATTTCTAGTTATTAAACTGAAGTGATTAAGTAACTTTAAATATAAAAAAGCTACTTATAATTGATTATAGACCAAACTTGCTTATCTGAAATAAGTTACTTATCTACTATTGTAAGTAAAAAAGAGTTACTTATTTGGTGGTGTCCAACCTGGCCCTTAGCAACCTAACTGTTTTAGATTTTATTCGCTCAGCTTCGTAAATGATGTATATCTTACGTGCTAGACTAAGATAATTTTTGAAGCAAGTATTCAATGTCCAATTGCATGAAGCCTATGATCTTCTTTGGCTGTATCTATGTGTGGCCCACACCCTTTTTCTCTCACTCTCTACATGTATAGATATAACTAAGATCCTATTTCTCTAAGTATCGCCTGCACCTTTTTTTATTTATTTTTTTAAATCTTGGCAACTTACATTTTGTTTTATCCAAGAATGGTATGTTTCATTCCTACTAATTTACACTTGTGGGGGTTCGTTCCTTCCATGACATAGTTTGCCAAGATTCGTCAGATGCGCGATGTCATCATATTGGTTTTCAGTGGCATCACGGAACTCTCCTAATCTTGTTTTTCTAGCACATGCACTCACACCCCACATGCACTCACACACTCATGCCACTATGGAATTTCACCACAATGGGTACTCATAACCCATGACCTAGTGTTGAAACTCTTGTGAGTCTACCATTGAGGCATGAGTAATGACCCATGTGTTAATCCTCCACGCTCCCCTCATCTTGATTCCTCATGTCTTCAAGTTTTAAAAATTAATTAAAGTTATTGCATCCTTAAGTTAATCATAGTCCATGTATGATGAGCCTTTTAGTTTAAAGATTTAACTTTGATTTACTAGTATAAGTGTCCAAACATATCTAAACAAGGAATCTATATACATGGCACACTCATACTCCTCCATCAGGTAACGCAAAGGCATAAGACTTGTCATCATGCCCAATAGTGAAGACTTTCCATCATAACTCACTAACCATCTCTACATATAAGATAACCACAAGCAAAGTAATAATCACGGGTTTGTCTTATAGCTTATTAGATGCTCATAATATAACAGATACTAAGGTCCATGGCCCACACTTCTGATTGTTGTGTCCACCCTCAAGTTCCCAATGACAATTAGAGAAATCCTTGTCCTTTATCTTGTGTTTATATACACTTAGGATGCTCCCACATAAGATACTCCCACTGTCCCACATATTAACTATGACATACTTACATATCCATCAGACCCCCACTATTGACTATGACATGCATATTCATCCGTGACCCATGATCATTATGATCGACGGTCAAGATCATTAATATCACTAAATACAATCTATATTATCAATTGAAAAGGTTCACATTAGTTTTATAGGGCATAACTCCAACATATATCTGGTTGGATTTAACATGTCTGACCAAAGCAACTTAAAATAAATTGGGGTGTGTGTGCTCTAAATAAGAGCATTCAAGCAATGCGACAAACATAAGTAAGATTCTGGCACCTTTGCAAAAATTTGATTAAATGATATGAGTGTAAAACATGCGAGTTATAGGTTTTCATTTTTGCCTTCATTTTTTTTCAAATATCCGTTGTAACCCCTAATGTAATTAAATAACAAAATGTCATTTATACACATTAGGTACAAGCTCATAGTAAAATGCAAAATTTCTCTTAAGTGAGATGATGATTTTGTCATTTTCACCATAGGTCTTATATCTAACACACACATATGACACTTTTAAATTAAGCCAACATAGACAATTCACATCCAATGAAAAAAATAAAAAGAACACAAACACAAATGACCTCTAACTAAGGATTCCCTATAACTATTAGGGTGGCCCAATGAAAAATGTCACACTTTTCACTAAGGGCCCATTTAGAAGCTTGGATTTGGAATGCATTGGAATTCAAATCCCAATTACATTGGAATCAAGGTGAGTCTGAATCCTCATCGGTGTTTGGTTGAAATGCATTGGAATCCAAATCTTCTGTTTGGGAGCTTGTATTTAGAGGGCGTTGGAATTCTTTGGTATATTCACATACTTAGATTCAATTAACTAAATCAACTTTCATATCCCAAACTAGTATATGTGTGTGCGTGTGTGTGTGTGCATTTGTGATTGATATTTGATAAAATGATTGTAATAAGCCTATTAAAATATAAACTTTTGCAGAAAAAAAAAAAGAAGGAGAAGAAATCTCGAGCCTAACATATGTTTAGGTGGCATGTGTTTGATGATCTAGGCCGTTTATCAAATCAGGAACTCATTTCTGACGTAGAATGGAAGATCTTCCTCGTCAAATTGTCCCTTATTCTAGATTGTACATGATTGTATTTGATAATTTGATTGTTTTGAGATGCTATCAGTGTGGCATGTGTTTAGGTGGATTAGTAGCCAAGAGACACCTTTGTGACATAGGCTACTCTCCAACCCCTAAAAAGAGGCCAAAAAAGGCATTTCCTCTTAATTACACTAGAATCTCAACATTTTGCTGATGTTTCAAAACCCACAAGAAAAAATAGATTTGAAATACTTCTGATTCCATTTACTCCAAATCTAAGGCTGTGAAAGGAAAAAAGAAACTATTTGGATTTGAAATGGTGCCAAACGGGGTGTGAGGATTCCCTGTAACTACAGGCGTGGCCAATGAAAATTGTCACATTTTTCACTAGGGCCCATTTTTGAAGTGCGCGCATGGCACTTTCTGAGTGGGCCAAGGGTTATAGGAGATCCACATCCAGAAAGCAAACACTCACACCCACACACACACACACACCACATGAGTACTTGAACCCAAGATTAGAGGTGTACACGAGCCGAATCGAATTAAGTTTTGCCAACCTCAACTCTGCTCGACTAGCAAAGTGGATGGGCTTGAGCTCGGCTCGACTTGGTTATCGAGCCCAAATGGGCAACTCGGCTTGGTTTGGACGAGCTTTCGAGCATAAATTCAAGCTTTCGGACATGTAGGGTTGAGGGGGCGGCTCTATCGGTCTAGTCGTTTGGGGACTGAGCGTTTGCTGGCTGGGTGATGAGAGAGAGAGAGAGAGAGAGAGAGAGAGAGAGACCGAATGGCCAGAGGGAGTCACTAGTCAGGCCAGGCGAGGGCGAGTCGGCGACTAGGGTTTGAGGGGGAGCAGGCAACAACGCTCAAATGAAAAAGGGATTAGATTGAAGGCGAGGGCGCTAGATTTTATATATATATATATATATATATATATATATATATATATATATATATATATATATATATTATTAAAAAAAAAAAACCAAGTCTATCCAAGCCTGGTTCAAGCCGAGCTTGATTTCAAGCTAAACCGAATCGACCTCAATTTTCAACAAGCCCATAAAATAAGCTCGGCTTGACTTGCTCCACCTTACAAATCGAGTCGAACCGAGCTTTTTCAAGCCAAGCTAAGCGAGCTTAGTTCGGTTTGTGTATAACTCTACCCATGATCTAGGTGTTGAATTCAAGAGTTTACCATTACGCTATGAGTAGGGACCCGTCATAACCTCTGTTTCTCAACACTTGTTTGTTGAAATAAGGCTATTGGATATTTTCATTTCTAACCATCCAAGATAGGATTGGCCCAATAATCCTAACCTCGCGGTTCAATGATGATCCTAGCCTTTGACTTTTAGAGCTGAATAACAATCCTAACCTCGGAGGTCAATGATGATCTTAGCCCCTTGACTTTTAGAGTTGAATGTGAACCATTGAAAATTTTCTTTTCACCGTTCTAAATTCATGTACACATATAGTGGTGTTCACAATCATGCCAGTGTGACGTAGTCCACAAAATGGACGGTTCCTGTTATCAGACCACTCTGGACGTGGACGTCAACACACTGGGGACCTGGATTAGGTACTACCCCTGACTACCGCGAGCTCGGCAAAGGCTGGGGCTATGAGGGACCCACCATGATGTATGGGTTTATCTATCCATTTTTCCATATCATGTTAGGTCATGAGCTCAAAAATGAGGCAGATCTAAGGCTCAGGTGGACCACACAGTGGGGATTGGACACACACCATTAAAAAGTTCTTGTGAGCTGAAGAAGTTTTGGATCAAGCTGATATTTTTGTTTTCCCTTCGTACAGGTTTATGTGACCTTATGAACAGGTTGGATGGAAAATAAACATCACGGTGAACCTAGGAAGGTTTCAACCGTGTGTGCGTAATTATCACCACTGCTTCCTGTGGTGTGATCCACTTGAGCCTTGGATATGCTCATTTTTTTTTGGATTATACCTTAAATTAATGTGGCAAAATGGATAGACAGTGTGGATAAACCCATAAATCACAGTGGGCCCTCAGAGCCCCAGCCTATGCTGAGCTCGAGACAGGCAGGGTAGTACATCCACACACTAAATGCTGAGTCACGACACAGGCAAAATCAGAGTCAAAATAAACGAAATCTATTTTCACTCGGTCGTAGGGATTACGATGAGCCGGACCAGGGCCAGGCCATGGTTGGCCCGACCCTATTCCCCTAAGCACTGTCCCTAACTGGCTACAAAGTCAATTGGCCTTGGCCCTATTGGGTCAGGCCTAGCCAACATGTAAGAAAAAGAGTGACATGATAAGTGTTTGAAATAGTCGAAATCTAAGATTTTTTTTTGTTTGCAGTATTCCATCCCCTCAATCGGCAATGAATCCTATTATATTAATGGTTTTGATCATAGAAACATCACCCAAAATCCAATAGTGCTTTTCAAGTACATATTAACATTGAATTGGACAACGCACTTAAAATGTCTTCAAACCATCCATTATTTTGTATAATAGTGCCTGACCCACTTGATGATTGGATTGGCTAATGGGCCCGGTGGGGGCATTCATCATTGGGGAGTGGATCAGATGCGTCCCAGCCTCGCACAAGATGGTGCTGCCCTTACCATGGGGCCCACCTTCATGTATTTATTCTATATCCATGCGGTCCATCCGTTTTTTCCACATCATTTTAGGGCATGAGCCCAAAAATGAAGAAGATCCAATTTTCAGGTGGATCATACCATAGGGTTAGAGCTGGGCATCGAGTCGGGTCAGCCCTAGTTAGGGCTGACCCGATCCGACTCGTTTTTGAATTTAACCTGACCTGAACTCGGTTCCGAGTCCAGCAGGACTGACCCAATCCAAGTCTGGGCCTGGCCTGGTCTAACTCGGACCGAGTCCGACCCAGTCACAGGGACCGAGTTGGATCGAGTCAGCACCGATAGTTTAACTTGACTGGTTTCACGTGATGTTTGCAATTTCTTAGTAATTATCAAATGCCTACGTATCAACCATCACACTCCGCCACAAGAAGATTTTATGGAGATGAAAATTACCTGCCAGTGTACGATTTCAGTGCCATTTTCACGTGAAAAGGGCTTATTAGAGAGACGCAGCATTTTCAAAATCGCATTTAAGGCCCTTTTCATGGGTCGAGATATCAGCCTGGCTGAAACCACACATTGTTTGGAGGAGTTGGGATTCATCGTTGCTCCTTCTTTGTCATGACCAACTCTCTCTACTCTCTTATCCATCTGACCAACGTTTTGTTCTTGTAAGACCGCAACCTTGATCTTTATACGTCCGACCATTGGCACAATTGCTCGGGAGAGGAGGGAGAACGAGATCGAGTCAGATCAAGTTTCAAATCGAGTTGGATTACTGGTCGGCCCGGACTCGACTTGGTTTTAGTTCGGATTGAGCCATCTGAACTCGATTCAGACCAACTCAGTCATACGGTTCAGATTGAGTCAGGTCCGAACCAAGTCGGGCAAGTCAAGTTGCCAGGATCGCGTGCCCAGCTCTAATAGGAAACAGTGGTCACTGACCATTAGTGGACCACGTAAGTTTTGGATCAAGCTGATATCTGTCTTTTTCCCTTAATCCAGGTTGAAGTGACCTTATCAACAGGTTCGATGGCAAATAAACATTACAGAAACATTACGATAGGCCCTTGGAAGTTTTTAATGGTAGTGCATTCAATCACCACTGTTTCCTATGGTATAGTCCACCTGAGAATTGGATCTGCTTCATTTTTTGGTCCATGCCCTAAAATGATTTGGAAAAAATGGATGGACGTCACATCAAGGTGGCCCTACGGTAAGGGCCACACTGACTTGGTAAAGCCAGGGCCACAACTAATCCGCTCCCTCCTCATTGGCCCTGTCCTGGACACCGGGCCTAGACAGGGGCCATTTTTAGGGGCCGAGTCCGGAACCTCCAGGGCTACGTTGCCAGGGTCGGCCAGGCCGCTCATTCCATCTCCAACCGTGCTCAGATGAAGGGTTCATAGTACAATGTGCATTTTTATCATCATTTCCAAAGTGGTGGTGACTCATCCACCTTACATGCAACATACACCTATGTCAATCCAGACCATCAAAATTATGGGGCCAATAGGCAGTGGAGCATAGAAGACAAATCACAGTGACGATGAGGATCTTACAGCAAATGTTGAATTTTGACCATCGATCATTGCGTTCTTAACCTTCTATTTCATGGCCATCGTGTGGTTAGAATCATCCTGTCCATATTACTTCCACGCTAGGATGCTCCATCTACAACGAGGCCCATGGTCCAGACGGTATATGCCACGTGTATGGTAGATGAGCTGCCCCCATACAGTAAACAGTGTCAAGCTCACACCACAATCTTGGCTAAGCAAGATCAGCTTGCAAGTTCATGTCACACACCACATGCACGGGCACCAGATCCAATGCGTCCATCATGTGGGACCCGCTATGTAATCCCCTGCCTTGGAGATGAGGCGGGTCTGCTCACCAGGCGTGCCGGATGGCTTCCAAAACAATGCCCGAAGCATTTTGCTCTCCAATTCTTCGGTAAATCATGGCCCATCTGTCAATCAGACCAAAGCCTTATTTTTGTTCCCGAGCAAAACAATGTGACCCACCTGATGGACAGCTTGAATCTCATGCCGATATACCCCATGGCATGATAGACGGCTGTGTGGGCTGAGCAAAGCTGTTAAACAAGCACTCAAAATTCTCAAATCCAGGGAGCTACTAAACTCCTCCAAAAGATGCTTCTACATGAATACACACTAGAAATTCAAATGACAAGATCGACATGATCATGCAGCGGCCCATGTACACCGACTTGCAGCCTGCCACCTGCAAAATACCAATTCAAGATGCAGCCAGCAGTTTCAATTTTCAGTGCTTTCAGAGATGGTTGCTGTGAAGCAGAAGAATTTCAGACCTTACCAAAATGTAGAATCTCTGAAGCGATTCTGTGGCTAGAAGGTCAGTCTCTCCAAACGGATTGTGGATGGCCCTGCATTCGTTGAGGCATGTTTGTTCAAATGTGATGAACGTGGAACAGTTCTTCGGCTATGCAGACTACAAGAGTCTGGATTATAGTGAGGAAATGTACCCAGGTTCAATCAAGCATCTGTGCCACCCAATGAACTCTGCATGTGGAGCCCAGCAATGCAACTAGTTCGGACTGTGGGGACCACATTGCATATGGAACATAACCCAAAAATCTCTTTTATTATGAGCAAAGATATCCAGGTTCAATCAAACATTTGAACAGCCTCATAAACTTTACATGTAGGGCCCAGTGATACAAATCATTCATGTTGTGGGGGCACCATGGTGGATGGGACGTGACCCAAAAGTCTCCTGCATCAGATGATCCTGACGATGTGGACCACTAGATGTAACAGTCCTTTCCATCAGAAGGCTAGGATCATTGTGTTGGGGATTGTACTGGGGAGATATTGGATCCCCCAGATTAACACCTGGGTCAGACATAAAAATCCCATTCTTTTTATCAATCATTGGTAGTATCTCTTGGAGAGGCTCATGTGCTACCATGTTTATCGTAGTCATCGGGCATTCAACATCCATGCAGTACATGCTCGACAGCTCTAGACCTTTCATCTCCAGGGCCTTATTGATAGTGTGTAATTACAAAATCACAGCGGATAGATGATCCTAGCCATTGATTGGAGGACTTTCGAGGATTACGAAAGGGTATTATGAAAAATTCAACAACGGTTGACATTCAACAGGCAAAAATCTTCCAAACTATGGCTAGGATCATGAAACTCTTGTGATTTCTAATATGGCCTATCCACTATAGGGTTCAATAGATGAACTGCCCAGATTTCTCGTACATGTATGCCAAGTGAATAGATATTGACTGCTTCATAATTAACTCAGACATTAACGTTTAGCATTGGATACTATCTCACATCTCATTTGAAAGACCGTTTTGAACAAAGATCATACCATGAGCTGAGCAGGCCGATCATTTAGTGGAGAGAAATGCAAACAAGACTGCTAGCAGAACAAAGATTATGATGATCTGCACAACACATTACAAGAGAATCAGATGAGATTCTTTATTTATAGCAGAAGGCAGATCTAAAAAAGAGAGCTTTGCTAAGTGCACATGCACATGTACACACCACGCATGCCAGTGTGGCACGTAGGTGCAAGATCCAATCCATCCACTGTGTTGGTCCGATGACATACATCTTCCCAAAAAAATCCGGTCAAATCATCATGTGGGCCCAAATATTGGAAACAGGAGGATGGGTTAGAAAACTTCAGCCAAAATTTAGAGAACATTTGTTTTGGAAAATTTGGCCTACCTGGCCAGTGGATCAACCTGGTTCTTGGGCTAGGGCATCAATATAGTGGTGCCATTCTGATTGATGGTTGGATCTTGGACTTATCGTGCCATGCTGGGACGTGTGGTGTTTACGTGAGCCTTCTTGCACATTCATGTGTGCTTAGCAGACCTCTAAAAAGAAAAGAAATACATAAAATTACACACCAAGGCTGAATTGTATGTTGGCTTGCTCTCGACTAAGTAAGATCTCCTGTCAAACAAGGAAACCAGTTCAAACAAAAAGAATGTTCTTTTTTTTCTTGAAAGATGGGGGGGGGGGGGGGGGGAGAGGAATGTTCATCACATGGAGCGGAATTAGAAACAGCGACGTACTTTTTATTTAAGAACCCAGAGTCCCTGCAAGCTTTCTGTATTGCTTCTACCCGACTCAGCGTCTGTGAGGCATTGGGATCGTTCTTGTCAACCTGCAGCAGCCATTGCATAGGCATTCTCAGTTTTTCTCAAAGTGGTAGCATCATTTGACAAGTGTACGATATGTTGGGTTGACCAAACCGGCCTTTTCTTTTGGGTGGCAACATTATAAGGCCAACTTTTTCTTGATCGAAACAATCCATTTAGTGGGCTCTATTATTTATGGGACGCATCCTGAAAAATCTTCTGCGATGGAAAATCTTAGTCATCCACTTGGTTGTTTGCTTCCCATTGAGCATGGTTAAAATAGATGGTTTTTGTTCAGAGGAGATTTTGGGCAATCTGCATTGGAAAATCTGAACTGTCCATCTGCGGGCTGCCAATCCAACAGTAAAGATTGTTCGAAGGAGGGGATTCTGAACTGTCCATCTGCAGACTGAAAATCCAACAGTTAAGATTGTTCTTCGGAGGGGATTTTGGGGCATGGTTGATGGGGCACATCAGGCAAACTGTCTTGGATATCAAAGAGGTGGGTCCCACCTGTAGGGTTGCCTGGCTGATCCAAAAATGCCATTTGGCTTGGTTAACCACCCTCTAATGCTTCTTTGTAGTTTAAATATACATTGTCAACGACACAAACTATAAATGAATAATGAGGAACAGAATTTTGATTCGATAATGCAAACCGGTAATCATCTTTGTTAGAGTGGTGTGTTCGTTTTGGGGAGTCCTTCACATTACCATATCATTTATCTGTGAGATTGTGAGGAGAAACATAATCACCCATCCCCCCCTCCCCCCCGGGTTGTTCCATTGATTGTCATTCCACTACTAGATTCCGCATGTCTATAGGCAGAAATCTTGTCTCGTGGAAAAGGAACAGTCTGTGGTAGTTCGCTCTTCAGCAGAAGCAGAGTATAAAATCATGGGAAATGATACTGGTGAAGTGATTTGGTTGTGCTCCTTTCTTGCTAATCTTGGCATTTCTATTACCTCAGCAGTACCTCGTCTTTTGTGACAATCAAGAAGTGATTCATATTGCTTCTAATCCACTATTCCATGAGTGCACCAAACACATCAAGGTTGATTGCCATTTTGTTCGTGAAAAGTTAACTATTGGCATCATCTATATCTCTCATCTCGCTTCTAAAGATCAGTTATCTGATATCTTTCACGAAGAGTGTCACAGGGTCCCGTCTCTCTGATGTTGTATCCAAACTGGGCATGATTCACATCCATGCTCCAACTTGAGGGAGAGTGTTAGAGTGGTGTATTCATTTTGGATTTTCCTTCGTACCACCATAGCATTTATGTGTTTCTAAATAAGAGGGAGGAGGATGAAAACCCTAACCCTAATTTTCTCCACCTGCACTCTTATATACTAAATTTTTAACAGCATAGACAAACAAGAACACCTTTTGCCAGCTAGAGTAACGCAGCTAGTTACGAACACCTACTCTCTCGGGCATGTCTGAATTTGTCTCCTCTGGGTGTTCCCATTAATCGAAACCCAACTTTAGAAAAATATTGCAAGGTAATTGCTAGAAGACCCTTGGTTTTGAGGATATGACAACATGACTTTGTGGATTCCTTTTATTATTGTCAATTTTTTAGCATCATTGATTTTTATTTTTTTTTATCGAACCGCAAAGTTCTACACTGTAGAGCCATTACAATCATTAGCAATCGACATTTTAATCATAGGTTTCCAAGCTGTGATTAAATGCATGACCACATGCATCATGATGTCAAACCCAATCAAACAACACAAGTGTTGAGGGATTCAGTTTTGCTTTAGATAAGGCCTACTGACAATATAACTTTGAAAAAAAGGCCTGCCGACAATACAGTTTAAAATGGCAACTTGGGTCAAACAAATAAAGATGACTCCAACATATCATGCATGGATAGAGCATTGGTAGTGAAGTGAACACCATTGTCACAAATATATGAGATTTTCAAAATATTGTGACATTGTCGTGGAAAATTGATCAAACGATGTTATAGCAATAGCGTTATAATATTTTCAAAATAAAAAAGTTTTAATTTTCACGATGCAAAATTATTGCAATTTTAATGCAAAAATTATTTAAAAGTTAAAATAATTCATTTTATATCTATATGTTGAAATTTTCAAAATTATTTATTATTTTATAATTAAATTTTAATATTTTATTTTCAATGTGATTTCTCCGCTAATATAGCGAGAAAAATGTCAAAATTTGAAAATCTCCTCAGAAATTCTCAGGCCGAGAAATTGCAAAGAACAAAAATTTTCACTATGGTGAACACATATGATAAGCTATCTCTTTTCCAATTTGATATGAGCTTATACATCACACCATCTATTATTAAGTTTTTTGGGAAATCAATTTTTTTTTGGGAGAGCATCTATTATGATGTTTGTTTGGATTGTTTGAAAAGAAAAGCAAAGAGAAAGGCTTTTCACTATTTGGACCTTTTGCGTTGTTTGGAGCACGAAGAAAATAGTGAGTTGAAATAGAAATCATTAGCCTTTTACATAGTCAAATTCTTACGCACAAGAGATTCTAGGTGACTATTGTGAGAGAAATACAAGAATTCCACTTGCTATCAAACAAGACCCCCCAAAAATGGAATCCTTGGGAATTCATGTTTCAATGGTGCTCATGGAATCCATCATTGGATAATCATTAGACTTTTCATTTCTTCTCTTTTCACACCATCCAAACAGGACTTACAGAAATTATATACCTTGGCCTTCAACGTGCAAGAAAAATCAAAGAAAGCGCCATAGACATCAGCCATCGTTCTTGTTTGGTCGATAACCTTAGCAGTAAGACCTGGAAAGAAATCATCACAAAAGGAAGTTAATACAAGTTAGTCCAAAATCATATCTTGAATTTCGATATGAGGATGCGTAAAATTTATCTTGCATTAGGGCTGCATCATTGGATGCACAGTTGAAATGAATAGCAATCATTTAGTTTAATGAGGCAATGACAGCAATTACTGTTGTTGCACAGTATTCACAATGAGGAAAGGGCATGCTCCGGTGGTATTGGGCAGGTGTGGGGCCCACATGATGCATGCATAAAATCCAACCCGTCCATCATATGAGTCAGTGCATGTCAAACACATGGCCCTAAAATCAGGGTGATCCATAAATCAGGGGGACCACACCACAGGGAACAAGTTGGGAGGGAACATCCAACCTTGATTTGCATGGAGAGCCCTCCATGTAGCTTATATAAAATACAGACATTCAAACCCTCTATCTGGTCTCAATGAAGGGTCAGGTCAAAAATCATACCGTTCTGGAGTCAGGAGGGCCTACATAAATCAAGCTGGGCATGTCCTCTACTCCTCTTACATTTCTCCATGTTGCAGTGCACTAGAGTATTAGATCAGGCTTATTTTTGGCACCGGATGAAGTGATGCATCTGATGGACAGGTTGGATACCCTTCATACATCATGTGGTACCAGTACCACTCGAGCATGCCACATGAAGAAATAGTGCTCAAATTGCAGTAGCCTTTCTTTCTAGCCCAACTTGTAACATAATTGCAATTTGGAACATGGACCCTCTTTATGAACGCAGAGAAAATCACAATCTGGTTATTCCCACTTTTATCAGCCATACAATTCAATTCAATAGTGCATCCAAACACACCCTAAAGGACATGAAATCATCATTATGCCATGGTCCTTGCTTTTTAGTGAAATTAGTCACAGTTTTAGGAATAAAAAGTGATTATCGAATATCTCAAAGGTTGTTATAGCATGGTTCTCTTACCACGTCTCATTTTCACCACTCCTCTGAAGACTTCGAGGTTGTTATAGCATAAAGCTAATGTTCCAATTGCCATAATCTGATACAAGTAGCAGATATCAGCTCAAATGCAAACTCCCATAGAAGGACATGTCCACAGTCATTAATTAACATTGCCATGCATTCATAATCATGAAATTTCCATATAATGATATACATTAAATGAAGAGTTAATTTCACTAAGGCTGTGTTTTATAATCATAATAGATCGTAAAAGAGTCATCAGTACTCTTTCACATCGCTTGGATACAAGCTGGCAACAGATGTATTTCAACTGCCGAAATACAGTCAGGTCTTGTCATGGTAAATCTCTCTGACAGGCAAATCCGATAGATATTGATATTACATTGAAATCTCTTGGAATCAGCACATGACTCGTCCAAGCATTTGGTACATGCATGATTACCAAAACAAACAGTACTCCAACAAGAAGTTATTTAAAGACAAAAATGTTGCATTCAACCCACCTCTCATGTATCCCTCTCTGTAATCACCTTGCCATCTTCGTCATCCTCATTTTCCCAACGATTCCACTGTCACTGTGGGAGGACCACCATCCACGTGCGAAGTATCAACGGGGCGTTTGTAGCTGGTCCACGATGTTCTGGTGCTTGTACAACAAAGTGGCTCTTTTCCACATCAGCTCCAGTGCAGAACTCCATTTCTGTGGGGCCTCGGGTGTCTCTGAAGATAAGCATCTATTCTTCCTATGTAGTAAAGGCCTTCTTCCTCCGTCTCGCCAATCACTTATGCATGTAGTATCCAGGGTCATGGGTGACTCTCGGCTGAAACTACACCATCGACAGTGTCTGTCCTTTGGTGAATGGGTTTTCCGGCCATGAGTTTGCCCTCAAAGCTTTTAGGGTGATTAAAGGGCATTAGGACCCCATTCTCAACTATGTATAACTAATCTAAGAATGGCTTCCATTATGAAAATTTTTGCACTTTCTCGGAACTCCAAGAAGAATAGATATCTTACCACGTTGATGTACTGGGAAAGCATCTCTTGGCAATGGTGTGGTAACCCACAAGTACCCACCTTAACACTGTTGCCAGTAGTAGACTCTCCCAGCCAAAACCTATGATTAAAGTACACTTTCGGGATGAAAGATGTAATCAAACTGCATACAATGCTGCCCCATCTTCTTCTTCAATGCTCTCAATTTTTCTACAGCTGAGGAAAGTGTCAGGAGAGGACCATGAACTGTTGCGTCTGAATGAGCATGATTGTAAGTAAGAAAACCGTTGGTTAACAGTATGCATGCTACGCATTTCTTCTTGTCTTCCTAACAATCTCTAGATGGATTGGATGATGTCAATGAAGGGATAATATTTTTACTGCTCTTTTTCATAAGCGTGGATGCTATCCTGGACTTGGATTGCATAGCGCAGCACACAACACCAACGCCTGGTGCTTTGATGACATATGACAAGGCACAGATACATTGCTAGCATGGCTGGACCAAAAGAAGGCCAAACGGAAGCAGAAATAGTCCGTCAGATCCGGGCCTAGTCCTACGTAAGGGCATGACGCAACTAGGCCCCAGGCACATCCAGTTCGAAGAAATTCATTCCAGATAGAGAGAAATTGTGGTTCAAAGTGTGAACCATAAATCGGCCAAAACTTTTGATCTAGGGTACCATTACGAGACGCACAACCCATCAATCTTTATGTAGCGGGCCAACCGGGGTCAACCAACTCGCATAGTGCGTCGAGTCCATCCGTTTCGCGAGAAAACGCATGCTTCCTATTCAAAACTGCGATTTAAAAAAAAAATTCTAATTTTTGTCGTATTTCCTGTTTTTTTACTATTTCGGGTAAATTTTAGCTTAGTTGAATTAGGACTCCTAATTAGGGATTTTCTTTTTCTTTACAAGTAATGTAATCAGAAAGTCTGAGGATCATTGAATAATAAAATTTCAAATTTCCTTCTTTATCTTGTGGATTCAAGAATAACCTTGTGGATTCAAAGTTTTGCCTACTTAAGGTACACGGTGATCTTCCTCCTCAAACCCTTCCCTGCGTCATTTGTCCCCAAGGAGAGCAGCCGGTATGTGTGATATTGGGAAAGCTCCATCAGCATGTTGATGATGTATGTGTTTAATCCACACCGTCCATATATTATGCTAGCTCATTTTAGGTCTTAAGCCCAAAAATGATCGAAATCCAAATCTCATGTGGACCACACTACAGGTAGCAGTGGTGATTAAATAAATGCCCACCATTAAAAACTTCCAAAAGCCCACTATGACGTTTACTTGCCAACAAACTTGGATATTAGGCAATAACATATTGCACGCTTCATCAAAATAATCTGTGGCCCCTGATGTTGTTTCTAATGGTGGGCATTCAACCCAGACAGTGTGGTCCACTTGCAAATTTTATGCGCTTCATGTTTTTGGTCCCTGCCCCAAAATGATAACTTAGTTAAATGATGGACGACGTGCATACATAACACATACCACAAGTGGGCCTGGAAGGTCAGGTGATCATCCACCAACACCTTCCCCAGGTAACAACTATTCTGTTGCCCCCATGTTGAGGAGGCCAAGGACCTGTAGCAATGGCTATTTGGGCTGAGGGACTCTTACTAGATCTACTACCTTCTCATTTTTTGTCATCTGACCATTGCATGGGCCTCGCTGCCATCACAAACCACATATAATGAGGACAGTGGGACCC